>OY288270.1:81549229-84074229 GCA_958450335.1 Hibiscus tridactylites
GAGGTACGTGAAGAGGTGTCTGCGCAGTCCGGATCCTTTATTGTGGTAAGGGACATTGTCTCACCCGCTCTAATCTATCTGTCTCCTCCTTCCATAAAGGGGAAGTAAGCCCCAGGAGGGGAGAAAGAAAAAAGAAAGAAAGGAATTCGCACTGAACCAACTTGCTACTTGCTGCAAGATAACTGGCAGAGAAGACCGTCTTCACTCACCTAGATCGACATAGAAAGATTTAGCTATAATATAACTACTGCCTTTAAGCTTTAAACTGATAGACCGAGAAACCCACTTTTGATTTATAACCCCGTCTATTTGACTTCCTTATTGCCCACTTTATTACCAAAGTAAAGTCTCTTTCTTTCCTTTCCCTTTTATCTCACTTACTTAAGTAAGATAATGCTTTCAACTTTTTTCCGCTGGCTTTCTTTCTAATGGGACAGTCCAGATATCCTACTGCTCTCGTGTATAAAAAACTGCTTTCTAGTCTGATGTCCTGCAAAAGAAAAATCTCTTATTGGCTCGCTTGGATAAGAAGGCACTGGTGCATTCAATTAGGATTGGCCTGGTAAGATAGTCTATTAGGACTGCCTTAGGGGCTTACACCCTTAGACTTTCTTACGGTACAGTAAAATAGGGAAAGAAAGTGGGATCGTAAGGGATAGGTAGAAGCAAGAAAAACGTATTCGCCATAGTTACGATATCCTTTGCTTGCTGATAGTACTACTAGCTCTTGACTTAAGAGGCAGTAAGTAGCTCACCAATTTCGGGTGAGGGAATGCTAATGGATCCTCCGTAGTTGATCAACCTCTTTCAGAGCCTGTTACTCGTAAGTCACAATCATTCTATGACCATGGAAAAAAGGATTTCAATGCGGCCGGCCAAACGAATGAGACTTGTTCACCGACGGAAAGAGAGAGAGTGCTAACCCGAAGCACCGTCCCCTACTATCCCAATTGAATTATCTCCTGCTACTGCTCGGAGGGGAAGAGAAGGACAAAGGAAGCTACAACTCATCTGCGAAAACCTTGCAAGTCAACTCTAGCAGCGTATCAGCTTCAAGTGGATAAAATATTGTTCAATTATACTGACTGTCGCATATCAGCTGTAGCATATGCATATGCGCAGTGAAGCACTTTTTCATTCCGTAAAGATAGCTTCTTTCGCTTCCAGCTGGCCTGGCAAGGAAGAAAGTATATAAATAGGAGTTTGTGCTCCAGTCGTCCATTCCGGAATGATATATGTTGGTGGGTTAGTAACCACATCACCATTAGCACACCATATTTGATATAGCATTTAGTAATTGAGTACAGTAAGCAAGCGAGTGAGTGGAACAGTAGATACAGTAGACTTGTTCCCTTGCCTACAAGACTTTATGGCCGCTTCCCTATGGTATCGGAGGCAACTCAAGTGCTACCTTCTTTTCTTTCGCCTGACGCTAACGAAACCGAAACCCTAGCTATTAGGTAGAGGTAGGGCTTTCCTCGGGGAGGTTGAAAAAGCTCTTCACAATAGGAGCAAAAAGAAGAAGAATGAATAACTGTTACCGAGGCCCAAGGAGATGCAGCCTAGCCCTTACTTCACCAGATTCAATAGCAGCTCCTATTGCGATGTGGTAAGGCTATGGCATCGGTTTACACATTCTTGACTTGAAAAGAGTTAGAAGGATTATCGCCATATAGGAAGATAGGATTCCCGGTCTGAGAACAAGAGCCATTCGTGGTCACATGAAAGCGGTAATAGAGAATCCTCCTACTGCTAGGCTAAGGGCAAAGATCACAGCAGTACTTGCTAAAGTCCCCTATCCTGAACGTGTGCTATGTAGAAAGTAGTTAGCTGCTCCTCCTCGCCTAGGAGGGCCGATTGATTGACCGAGATGGGAATCAATGCCTAGTAAAAGTAAAGTAGAGTAGGACAAGACGATACGGAGATTCAGCGCAACGTCTGATCTTCTTTCATCTCGATTTTGTGTGAAGCATGAGTGAGAAAGCTACGGACTTGGTAAGATCATGCCTCACTGCTTAGTGAGATGTTCCCATCTTGATCTCTTTTTTACTTTCCAGCCGGGACCCTTCCTTCTTTTGCCCGGAGACCTCTGCCTACTTTGGTTAAATCCTTGGATAAGTAGATTGCTTGGGCCCAATCGATGAATAGCAATCCCGAGACGTTTTAGCATTCTCAAAGGTAGGAGATTTACAGCCGATCCCCCATCTATCATGATTCTTGTTATCCCCAATCCATTAAGGTATCCTGAAATGAACAAAGGCCTGTTATGCTTAATGAGTCCTGGTTGCAAGTAATCGTCCGTAAACGTGATCAAAGCCAAACACTCGGCATAAGTTGGTTCACTACTTCTCATCTTAACTTGGTTAACTTCATTAGAAAACTCCTCTGGGTTCGTTAATGCGTATACTAGGGACATCCTTAGTTCTGCAGACATCTTCAATGCATCGTATACGCTGAGGAGTGCAGGAATCTTTTTGAGATGAGCTAATATGTCATAGCGAACATGTTGTCCATTAGCCGCTAATGTTTGACCAGCAAGCATTCGTGATCTCCCTCGTTGGGTAACTTCGTTTTGGCTTGAGAGGGTGCCCACAGCACCTCGGTCTATAGGGATGCCCCCAGGGTTTTTTTTTGCGATAGACCATGATCCTGGACGGGACTTTCAGGATTTGGGGATGATCTATTCTTAGACTGAGACAACTCTTGCACAAGATTTTTACCATAATTCGGAACGGGAGGTAATTTCTTGCCAGATCGTAACTCCATCTGGTTGACTTGGGCTATTTCTGAAGAAATCTGAACCATCTGGCATGATAAGACTAGACTCTACCTTCAAAAAATTCATCAACTTTAGAGGTCATACCGTCAGGCCCCGGCGCCTTGTTGGGGTGAATTTTTAGTAATGCAGCATGAATCTCCTCTTCTGTGACATCACTCACAAGAGCTTCATTCATTGTGGGTGTAATAACCCGAGATATACCACTCACAGCTTCTGTAATATTTTTTACGGACTGCAGGAAGTGAAAATGGTGGAAAAAGAGTCATGTATCACACCCTGAATACCCTCATGATCCTCCTTCCACATACCACTGTCATAAAAACCAATCCCCGAATTTGATTATGCCTTCGCCTCTGAACACACAAAGCATGGAAAGAACTTGTCTTTTTATCACCAGCTTGAAGCCACTGAACCCGAGATTGACATCTCCAGAATTCCTCTTCCCTCTTAAGGTCCTGCTTCAATGATTTCGCCTTTACATGGTCATACACGGGCTGTCTAGCTAGCTTCTCCATTTCAGCAGCTCAACCCGGCAATTTGTCATTTTTTGCTGCACTTTAAACAAGTCTGAACCACGCACATTAAGCTGCCAAGCTTGTTTGACAACCTCAGCACACTCTTCATCTTTATCCCATCGTGAATCATAAGGGAAAAATGGACGTTTCATACTATACTATCCAAAACTTCAGTGTTCAACAAGATGGGTCTATGGTCACTGCCTATAGCAGGAAGATTAAAGCTCGCTCATAGCAATGACTCCAACTAACATTAACTAAGATTCGATCTAACCTCTCCTTCACATTGAAAGAACCCTGTCGTTTCTGAAACCAAGTGAAAGGATGAACAACAAAACCTACATCCAGCAGTCCACATTTATCTAAAAAATTTCTGAAGTCTGAAAAAGAAGCAGCTGACCGGTGACATCCCCCCTCCTTATCATCTGGTAAAAGAAGATCCTTCAGGTCCCCAAGAACTACCCACCCATCTGCTCGACGACCTGCCACTCGCTGCGAGAGACTCCACTGCTCACGACGTCGCTGGTCATCAAAATCTGCATGGATACAGTCAAGCAGACAGTAGTTCCCAACCACTGTAAGGCTTCATTAGCAAGCAACGCAAGAGCGCATTCAAGCTTATGTTCATCCAAACATCTTAATTGCTTATCCAAAATCCTTAAAGTATTGTCTAAACAATACTCGGCTATTTCGGGATTATCTTCGTCCCGACCAGTAAAGGTGTAAGCTCGGTATTGCAATAACTTATCGATTGGGGCTCGAAGAGGTTGCGCAACCGGTGGCGTAGGTTGCATGACTTGACTAGCCTTTAACACATTCATAAATTGTTGAAACATATCAGCCATATTCTGATAACATTCTACCTGAGCTGTAGGAACTTCAGGCTCTACACCTCGAACAGGAGGGTTCTGAGGATTCGGAGGATTTCCTCCTTGAACTTCCTCGCCATGAGTCGAGGAGTTAGCAGCAGACTTATTATTACAAGTTTCGTTAGTTCGAGACATATCTATATTATAAAAGAGATCGGATCAGTTGACAAGTCACAATACTTAACAAATTAACTCCTAGGTGGCAAAGTAACTTAATACACAATACAATCATACTTAAGCTTAGTCCAGAACCGACTAAACTCTAGCTCTGATACCACAAATGTAACATCCCCTTCCCGGCCTGGTAGAGAACCGGGTTAAAGGGCGTTACTGAAAAACAGAACGGTGAACGGAGCGATAAATTCCAAAAAAAAATCTAATTAATATTCTTAAGCCTTTTTGATCTTAGAATCATTATTAAACAATAAAACAAATCTAATTATTCTAATACGAACAATGTGTATTCAATTAGGACCAATTTATAACTTTTACAAATTTAGGGACTAAAACGTAAATTTTACCAACTATAGGTCCTTAACCGAAATTCATATTATTAAACTGAAATTAAGCTTACTAATTATTAGCTTGCAAAAATTCGTTATCAACCAAGGTCGTTTACCTATCCGATTAGACGATACAATATTTTAGTGACCCTTTTGTAATTTGTCTAAAACTATTTTTATTCGAACTAACAAAGTATCTTAAACACTTAAAAATTTATACAAAACATAGGTAACGTATACACAATAGTAGGGCCACAAGACTAGTATAATTACTTTAACTACTTTGCCACCATACTAGGAGTTCATAAAGACAAAACACATTACTCTTTACTTGTGGTGACTTGCCGATCCTTTGACTGCTCCGATCTCGGACTGAACACTTTGTTAGCCTAAAATGTTATGCAAATGAATGCATTAGACTTACATAGTCTAAGTGAGGTAGTCAATAACAATAAATGAACATATTATGTCATGTAGCATGCTTCCAAAAATGATCATAATGCTAATTATGCAATAACATGGCATACTTCATATTCATAACAAAGCATAATATCATATCATGAGCATAGCATGGCATAACGTATCAAACACATATTATATTGGTACCATTGGATACGCGGATTCCCTGTACACCATATCATGAATCATAAATGAACCGTAGCCCTGAGCCGTAGCTCCATGTATCCCTTACACTTCTACCCTTTTATCTCCCACATATAGGCCGTAGCCCTGGACCGTAGTCCTCCCTTACATGGTGAGCTCGAATAATCCTATGGCATGCCAATTGTATCCAATGTCCATACATACACAAATTCACATATATCCATAACTTTCATATCATACCAATTATCAAATGAGCCGTAGCTCCATGTCAAGTAATATATTATTTTCATATATGTACATAGACAACATATCATAGCATATCCAAATAATGCAGGGTACTTACCAGATGCAGATAAATTCATAATTAATGCAACGGGGCAGCACCGAGCCTACCCCTGACACGACTACACTCACCTTGACAGACCGATGCTTTATTTTTATATCTTGGGCTTGACGGTTGTTCTGAATCGACTTCGTGTACTACGATAATTAATAAAACTAATTAAAATCGATAAGACAGTATCGAATAAATACAGAGATACTAATTAAATTCGATACCGAAACATAGACCAATCAAGGATTTGGGCTTACCCCGACATCGGCATAGATTCGATATTACTATATCGAAAATATCGGACCACCAATCAAACACTGAATCGTATAATTATTTCTCTCTCTCACTCGCTCTATCCTACTAATTTTGTTGAACTCTTTCTCACTTTGCCGTGAGAGACCAATGCCCCTTGCCCCCCTTTTATACTTAATTTGCCGTCCCCTAATCCTCTCTAAAATTCCCCACGTATTCTCATACCGTGGCATGGAATGGGAAATCAAATTCCCTTGCTTAGCCACGTGTGGCTTTGGTGGCCACTCTATTTGTTTGTTAAAAGCCACGCAAGTGACTTACTCACCCCTTTAAGTGGTCGTATAAACCCCATGGCCGTGGCATTTTCTTGGGGCATAAAGCCCTTGGGGTGGCCACGTGTAGTGGCTTTGTGCCACATTAAATTGGTGTTGGCCGAATGGCCTTGTACGTGGAATTGCTTAAAGCAATTCCTTCATTTTGAAGGAATTACCCACGTTAGATATTTTTTTTAATAATAATGATAATAATAATTCTATACAACTAAGCCGTATATTTGATTTTAAGTACCAAATCGAACCAACCTTTAATCGAAACGGAAATATTCGATTGCTGGAACTTGTCCCCGAATTTATAAATTGACCCGAATATTTTAATAAGATCGAATAACTTATAGAATCGATACAAAATATTCGGTCATCGGAACCTAATTTCGATTAGACCGGTTTTTGGGATGTGACAAGGCCTCATACGAAGCCATCTGAATACTCGACTAGAAGCTATTATTGTAAGCAAACTCAACTAGAGGCAAGTGCTTCTCCCATGTACCCTGAAAATCGATGATGCAACAATGCAACATATCCTCTAAGGTCTGTATAACCCTCTCTGACTGACCATCTGACTGAGGATAATAAGACATGCTGAAATTCAAACGGGTACCCAAAGTTGTATGCAGACACTCCCAAAATCGAGATGTGAACCTCGGATCTCTATCGGACACAATAGACTTCGTCACACCATGCAGTCTAACAATCTCACCAATGTACAAGTCAGCCAATCTATCTAAAGTGTAAGTGGTATTGACTGCCAAGAAGTGAGCACACTTCGTAAAACGATCTACTATCACCCAAACTGAGTTCTTCTTTGTAGGAGTCAAAGGAAAACCCGAAACAAAATCCATGGTGATGTTCTCTCATTTCCATTCCGGAATTCTCAACGGCTGCAACAAACCTAAGAGAACCTGATGTTCCGCCTTCACTCTCTGACACACCAAACACTTACTCACAAAGTCGGCCACATCTCTCTTTAAGCCAACCCAAAAGTACTCATTCTTCAAATCACGGTATATCTTCGTACTCCCCGGATGCATAGAAAACGAACTACTGTGTGCCTCAGTCAAGATCGTACGTCTCAAGTCATTATCCTCTGGCACAACTATCCTATCTTTGAAACACAAAACTCCATCGGTACTGAAACTGTAGTATGAAGATCTACCTTCGGCTATATCTTGCACGTGAGGTGTCAAAGATCTATCTAAGAGCTGCTTCTCTCTAATCAACTGACCTAGAGTAGGTCTAACCTGAAGCTCGGCTACCAAGCCACCATCTTCGGGCAAGCTCAATCTAGCAAACATGGCTCTCAAGTCCATAGCTATCTTTCTACTCAATGCATCAGCCACTACATTGGCCTTACCCGGATGGTACTCAATGGTAAGATCATAGTCTTTTAGCAACTCTAACCACCTACGCTGTCTGAGATTCAATTCTCGTTGAGTCATGATGTACTTCAAACTCTTGTGATCTGTGTACATTATGCATCTCTCACCGCACAAATAGTCTCCAAATCTTCAGAGCAAATACAACTGCAGCTAACTCTATGTCATGGGTCGGATAGTTGCGCTCATGGGTCTTCAACTGTCTTGAGGCATAAGCCACCACTCTCTTGTCTTGTATGAGAACACAACCTAGGCCTACATAGGAAGCATCACTGTAAACTACATAGTCTTTCCCAGACTCTGGCTGAATCAAAATCGGTGCTTGGGTCAAAGCTTCTTTCAATTTTTCAAAGGCTCTCTGTCTTGCATCTGTCCACTCAAACTGAACACTCTTCTGAAGTAATCGTGTCAAAGGAGCGGCTAACTTCGAGAAAACTTCCACGAATCTTCTATAGCATCCAGCTAAGCCTAGGAAGCTACGTACCTCTGTCACGGACTTCGGTTGCTTTCATTCAACAATGGCCTCTATCTTCTTCGGATCAACTCTAATCCCATCGGCTGACACTACATGTCCTAAGAAGACTACCTCTCGGATCCAGAATTCACACTTGCTCAACTTCGCATACAACTGATGATCTAGCAAAGTCTTCAAAACTAGTCTTAAGTGTCGGTCATGGTCTTCTTCCATTCGCAAGTACACCAAGATGTCATCTATAAAAACAACTACAAACTGATCTAGGTACTGATGAAAAATCCTATTCATCATATCCATGAAAGCAGCCGGTGCATTAGTCAACCCAAAAGGCATGACTAAAAATTCATAGTGACCATACCTTATTCTAAAGGTCGTCTTCGGTTCATCAACCTCTCTTACCTTTAGCTGGTAGTAACCCGATCTCAAGTCAATCTTTGAAAAGACTGATGCTCCTCTCAACTGGTCAAACAAATCATCAATTCTAGGCAAATGATACTTGTTCTTCATTGTTAACTGATTCAACTGTCTATAATCTATACACATTCTCATGCTTCCATCCTTCTTCTTTACAAACAAAACTAGTGCACCCCAAGGTGAAGAACTAGGTCGGATAAAGCCTCTATCTGTCAACTCTTGCAACTGAGTCTTCAACTCTTTCAGTTCTTTCGGTGCCATGCGATACGGAGCAATCGAAACATGAGTTGAATCAGAATAAGTCTCAATAGTGAACTCTACCTCTCTATCCGGTGGTAACCCTGGCAACTCTTCCGGAAACACACTAGGGAAGTCACACACTGTTCGGATGTCTTGAGGTCTAACCTCACTCATGTTGGGATTCATCACATAGGCCAAGTATGCTTCACAACCCAACTCGACTAACCTCTTAGCCTCCAGAACTGAAACTACATTGGACAAGAACTTCACGTTCTCACCCACCACTACAATCTCATAATCATCTGTGAACCTCAAAGAAATCCTCTTAGTTTCAAAATTACCCTAGCTCTATGCTCCGTGAGTCAGTCCATACCCAGAATTAAATCAAAACCATAGAAATGTAGTTCCATCATATCCACTGGAAACACATGTCCTTGAACCATCAACAGACACCTTTTGTACATTTTTCTAACTACTACCGTGTCCCCAAAGGAACTAGTAACGCTAACTCCTACCTCTAACATTTCACAAGGCAAATTCAACGACTGTGCATGCTCACTCAATATGTAGAAATGTGTAGACCCAGAGTCAATCAAAGAAAGTAAACCCAAAGACTGTATCGAGAAGTTACCTGCGATCACATCTGTGTCATGTTGATCCACACACTGAGCGTACACTCTGGCCTGACCTCCGCCCTCCGGCTGGACTGCAACTACATGTGCTATGTTCCTCTGACCATTATTCCCCGGCTGGAAGTTACCTCTATCGCGCCCGCGGCCTCTCTGAAAGTCATTGACTCTAGCAGGAGCCTGAGCTGGTGCCTGCCCCACCTGATGTGGACAGTCACGCCTAATATGATCCCTAGCTCCACAACTCCAACACGAGTGGAAATTTCCCCAACACTCACCGGTGTGGTTCCTCCCGCAAGTAGCACATGTGGGCAACTTCCCACCAGCTCTCTGGCCCTGTTGGCCCCTACCGTGGTTACCGCCACCACGCCTATGATCATAATGATGCATGTTGTCCCGATGCCTCTTGGCATCACCTTTATCAAAGTCACTAGACCTCTTACCCGAACTAGAACCACCAGACAGTTTGGTCAAGCCCAAACTGTGCTCCAAGTCCTTGGCCCTCGCGACCAAGACATCAAAATCAGTGTAGTCTAAAGCTAGAGTATACCTCTTGATCTCTTCATTCAGCCCATAACGGAAACGGTTACATCGTTCTACCTCGGTAGGAACAAGCATAGATGCATACTGACTCAGCCTAACAAATCGAATCTCATAGTCTGTCACAGTCATACTCCCCTGAAGCAAAGCCATAAACTCTCTCTTCCTCTCATCGAGATATCACGGACCTATATACTTCTTACGGAATGCTGACTCAAAGAACTCCCAAGTAATCTCGGTGTTGCGTGTAAAATAGTCTATCGCAATTATAGTGCAAGTATACACGACGCAAGTAGTAAAGTGATACGAAGTATCGGATATCGTCTCCACAGGGATTGGGCTAATAGCTTCACCTAAATTCACTGCACGAAGTAAAGGAAATAATTATGAGAAGTTGTCACGAATAATAATGTAAAAACGCAAATAAAGGAATTGAGAAATCAAGATAGAGAGAATGGGCTGGTATTGAATTGCTCAGTAGTGCAGGTATTGAATTGCTTAGGATCTCCAGTTCTGTCGTCGCACCCGTCGCCGACAGCACCTGTCGCGGCGTCTGTCCGTTAGCTGTCGCGGCAGCGAACACTAACTCAGTACTTCAAGCTTGGCAAGAATCCCAGATCTGCCTTGCCCTATCCCTAGGCACAAGTCTGTCGATGATCACGTCTTTGATGATACCTCCCGGCGTGAATCGAAGGATGAACACCGATGTGTATGAATTCTTCCTTATCCACTTAACCTCGCCCTATCCCTAGGCACGAGATGGTTCAACTATAAACTAGAGAACGCGCTCTTATCTCTTTCGTATACTTAACTCTCCCGATGCTAAGTAAATGGATAACCTCACAATGCTCTCCCGATGCTCTTGCAAGATATTAAAACCAAGATAAAAGAACTTGAAGTTTATTTTATTGAACTTGAAAAATCCTAAAACAAAGCAACCCTTGCAACTACTTTACAAAACAACCCGTAGCCCTAGGGGGAATTTAGAACATGTCGGTGACAGGTAAACGGCAGGGGTTTTGGTTTCGGTTATGGGGTAATCGGTTTTGCCCTAGGTTAAATCTATGCCCTTATATAAGCTTTGGGCTCAAGTTATCTAAGGTAACAAGGATTACAACTTTAATTAAAAGTAAGATTCTAATAAAGACTAAATCTCTAAAGACTCCTACTTTCCAGCCGCATCCTTGCTTTTAGGGATTTCCTCTCCTTGGGCTTTGGCTTGACATATCTTTTGATCCGGGGCTTGGAAAAATATTTGGCTTTCACACGACAGACGAGCAGATTTTTCTCTATCTATCGAGGTCCACTTTGCTTTTCCTCTTCATAAGTCTGCTGTCACCATGCTGTCATGACAGGTCCATGACAGGTTCGTCTTCTTCGGCTGCTTGTCCAGTTCAGCTTTCCTGCTTATCTGCCCTGCGCCTGCCTTCAACATCTACTGTGACAGATACCTGCAAAAATAGCCATCTTTCAGTAGAATCCGTGCCTTTTATATAATTGTGATGTTTTATTGAAAACTAACCTAAATGCAATGCAATGATGCTTGAATGCAGCAGAAATATGGGTTAAAAAGGGTGTAAATAATAGAACTTTTACACACTCAACACACCCCCAAACTCAAGTTTTTGCTTGCCCTCAAGCAATGAATACTTAAAAGAAAACTGAAAATTTTTGTGTTGGCCTTCAAACAGTGAACTTTCCCTTACCTGTCGCTCATTCTCTATGGCGGCAGCAACCTGTCGGAAAGGTTAGGATCTGTCTGGAATCTCCCTATAGCTCTTGTGCAGTGTGTGCATGCTTGTGAACAATTATATGCTAAGACTCTCTTAGTTTCACTAGAATATTCAACTTCTTAACTCGAATTTTTATGCCAAAGTTTATTTTTTAGAAAGCACATTTTCATGCTTCTTTTTCTTCTATTTTCAAGCTAAGTTTTTCTAGAGCCAGTTTCGGGCACCTCTAGTTAGCTTCCTAGAGCCGGTTTCGGGCACCTCTAGGTTTTTGATTTTCTTTTGCTAAACTTCTTTCCGAGAGCCAGTGTTAGGCACCTCTAGGGGCTATCCAAGTTCTAAGCATCCTATTCTAGTTTGGCTAAAAGAAATCTAAGCAATATAACAGTCACAAAAGTGTTTAAGTTTTCAGAACTATAGAAAGGCTCTAAACTTTTCCTTAACCTGTCCTAAAGATGCTGCCACGACAGAGCCGTCATGACAGGTAAGTTAACTTCAAAGTTTTTAAGCCAACAGTTTAATTAATTTTTTTTAAAAGAACTTGAATAAATAACACAACAATTAATAAAAAGACTTAAAACTCCATTGATGATGGAGGGTTGCCACCCCCAAACTCAAGGGTTGCATTGCCCTCAATGCAAAATGACATGAAAAATAAAGAAAAACAAGATAAATAAAAGTACATCACAAAAGATAAGGCAGGCAGCATTAAAGGAAAAATAAAAACTTAAATTTTCACTCGCTATCCTCGCTGCTGCTGTTGACGCGGATCTGATGACGGCGTCTGCGCTGTGGAGGGGGCTGGGCAGGTTCAGGAGCAGGTTGCTCAGCAGGTTCATCAGCCGGTGGAGGGGCAGGTTCATCGGCAGGTTGAGGGGCAGGTGGCTACAATAGCTGGACGTCGGAACTGCTACCGCTGTCCCATGAGCTGCTGGTTGTGATGGCTTTGGACAGCCTTCTCTTGTTTGCCACGTGCTTAATTCTTTTCACCCTCGTAAAATCACTCTCCAAATTCCTCCGGATGAGAGGGCTGTCATCAGTGGCAGGTCTCTTGGTTCCTCGAGGGGAGGTGTCTGCCGGTGGACTGCCGGCTGCCGTCGGGGCAGGGGATGGTGTGGAAGTGGCAGAATGTGTATGGGGAGAGGCAGGTGGTGTGGGAGTAGGGGAGGGGATATTGAAATAATGGGCGGGGAAGGTGGGGAAGATGACATCCGAATAATTCAAAGTATTAGTAATGAAATTTACCGTTGCATTTGAGAAGTCGCGGATAAAAGTCATCAAACCCATTTGGCCCTCCTCTACCCTTAGGATGGCAGCAAGGATGTGGGCAGACTGATCTGTCGGAGCGGTGTGGGCAGCAGCATCTGGGGCAGGTTCGGTGGCAGGTTCATCATCAGAATCAGCAGGAGGGGCATTTGGGTCGAAGGCGTTGATGGGGGATACGACTATGACCTCCATGAGGCTGGAGATGTTGTTGTCTGTCCAGCCGCTGCCCGTCTTGATTTTGTCGGAGGGCTCCTCTGGTACGGCAGCACAGCGGCAGAGGGCGATGATGGTGAACGGCAGGCAGAGTCGTGAGTCGGAGCGGAAAGCACAGTCGAGGATGCTGTCCCTCATATATCTGCCCAAATTTATGGGCCTGTCATGCAGAATGGAGTGGATGAGAGCCAACCGCTGTCTGTTGACTGTCGTATGGTGGGACGAGGGCAGGATACGCTTTTTGATGAAAGCGTTCCATAGTTTTGCTTCAGGGAGCAGCTGCCCCCTATTGACGGAGTGGGGGTTCTTCTTACTGGTGGTCCATGTCGTCCCAGCCTCTGTCAGCTCCCTCATGACAGCATCATGTCCAGCAGCGTCGAGGGTGTCCCAAAATTGTTGGTGAGCATCATCATTGGGGCCAAAGAAGAGGCCGAACGTGTGGTTGATGCTGTTGGCGGTGAAGGGAACTGCCACTCCTCGGACGGTGACAGATGTCGCCGTTTTGCTGTCGATGGCCTCATAAAATTCTCGGACCAAAGTATCATTAAGCTCTGCCGGATGCTCGGCAAAATCCTCCCAAAGTTGTGCTGTTATGGCCTTCATAATGAACGACCGGAGTCCCATATGGGGGGCATCTCTGTTGTAAATGAAGCCACGCTCCTCCCATAGTTCCTTTTTAGCGAATGGTGATGCTGCTGCTGAAGAAGAAGCGGCAGCAGCGTTTTGACGGGTTTGTCTCGATGACATTTTGGTTGCAAGGGCTGAAAAAAAGAGAGAAAATAGATAAAAGTAGAGGAGAATAACAAGAGAGAAAAAAATCAGAAGTGATGAAAAATGAAAGTGGGAAGGGGTTTATGTAGCGGTCGAGTAGCTGCCCATTTAATGCCGCAACGGCAGGCGGGAATAACGGGGCGGCAGATTGAATGTAGCGTGTCTGACGCGTCTGACGCGCATTTATGCGTCTGCTATGCGTCTGCCGCACGCTTCTGCGTCTGCCATGACAGTCTGTTGACAGCCTGTCATATCCGTCTGCGGCGGCAGCCGAAACGACAGGTTTCCATAAATGGGCTTTCGTGGGCTGATGGATGGGCGGTGGGCTTGGGTCACTTCTCCTTTTCTTCTTGACTCCTTTATTTCCTAAAAACTGAAATTAGAAAAACAAAACATTATTCGAATAAAATAAACCTAATTTCCTAATAAATAATAATAAATAATAAAATAAATAAAAATAAAAATTAGGTTAAATTAGGGATGTCTTGTGGGGCATCACCTAAAGTAACCACTTCCTGTATTCCAGGGGCTTCAGTCCCCTGATAATGCTTGAGGCGTTGTCCATTGACTTTGAATTGGTGCCCGTCCTTTAATGATTGAATTGTAATGGCACCATCGGGAAAAACTTGAACCACTTGGAACGGGCCAGACCATCTAGATTTTAGCTTCCCTGGAAAGAGTTTCAACCTAGAATTAAACAACAACACAAGCTGCCCTGGGCAGAACTGTCGTGGCAGCAGCTTCTTGTCATGCCATTTCTTAGTCTTTTCCTTGTAAATCCTTGCATTGTCGTAGGCCATTGTCCGTATTTCATCGATCTCATTCAAATCTAACAGCCTTTTCTGGCCTGCCTTGTCCAAGTCCATGTTTACTGCCTTGATTGCCCAATACGCCTTGTGCTCTATCTCGACAGGCAGGTACAGGTTTTCCCATAAATCAAACGGTATGGAGACATGCCCAATGGAGTCTTGAAAGCTGTTCTGTATGCCCATAATGCATCATTCAGAAGTAAAGACCAATCTTTCCTAGTTGGTTTAACCATCTTTTCAAGAATGTTCTTCACTTCCCTGTTGGAAATCTCAGCCTGTCCATTGGTCTGTGGGTGATATGCTGTCGCGATCCTGTGCTTGACACCATATTTCTTCAAGGCGGCAGCAATTACCCTATTATCGAAATGTCTCCTTTCATCACTGATAATCGCCCTAGGGATGCCAAATCTAGAAAAGATGTTTTTGTGCAAAAACTTTTGGACTGTTTTGGCATCATTCTTTTGAGTTGCGATTGCTTCTACCCACTTGGAGACATAATCCACTGCTAGGAGGATGTAAAGATTTCCACATGAAGATGGAAAAGGTCCCATAAAATCAATCCCCCAAACGTCGAAGATCTCGACTTCTAGGATATTCTGCAGTGGCATCTCGTTTCTCCTCGAGATGTTACCTGTCCGCTGGCACCTGTCACAGTTCTTGTAAAAGTCCTGTGCATCTTTATATAGTGTCGGCCAGTAGAACCCTGACTGCAGCACCTTGGCAACAGTTTTATTGCCTCCTAAGTGTCCTCCATATTGTGAAGCATGACAGTGATGGAGAATGTCTTCTTGCTCTTCCTGTGGTACACACCTCCTTATAACCTGATCTGCGCACATTTTGAAAAGAAGAGGTTCGTCCCAATAATAATGCTTAACATCATTTTGGAACCTCTTCCTGGCTTGATAATTAAGATCAGAGGGAAATATTCCGCTAACTATAAAATTAACGAAATCAGCATACCAGGGAAGGTCAGAAGACTTACCTGCCGCCATGGCTGTCGCGACAGCGATTGCGGCAGCAAAGAGTTGCTCATCTGGGAAGGTCTCCAATATGTGTGTCTCATCGAATGGTAGACTCTGTCCCTTCTCCAACCTCGACAAGTGATCTGCCACCTGATTTTCTGTCCCTTTTTTGTCTTTGATTTCAAGGTCGAACTCTTGTAATAGCAAGATCCATCGTATCAACCTAGGCTTTGCATCCTTCTTTGCGAACAAGTACTTAAGGGCAGAATGGTCGGTGTGCACTATTACTTTCGTCCCAGGTATGTAAGAACGAAACTTGTCGATGGAGAACACCACAGCTAACAGCTCCTTTTCTGTGGTGGTATAGTTCACTTGGGCATCATTCAATGTTTTGCTGGCGTAGTATATGATATGAAACAGCCTGTCCTTGCGCTGCCCAAGTGCTGCCCCGACAGCATAGTCACTAGCATCACACATGATCTCAAATGGTTGTGTCCAGTCTGGTGGTTGTACTATGGGGGCTGTCACTAGCTTTTCCTTCAGAACCTTGAATGCTTCAGTACATTCTTCATTAAAGTCAAAGGGTCGGTTCTGCTCTAAGAGATGACATAGGGGCTTCGTGATTTTTGAGAAATTCGCGATAAATCTCCTATAAAAACCAGCATGCCTAGAAAACTCCTAATGCCCTTGACTGTGGTTGGCGGCGGCAGCTTCTCAATTACCTCTATTTTGGCCCTGTCGACTTCTATCCCACGACAGCTAATCTTATGGCCAAGGACTATCCCCTCATCCACCATAAAATGGCATTTTTCCCAATTTAAAACAAGATTAGCTTTTTCACATCTTTCAAGTACCTTTTGAAGGTTGCTAAGGCAGCTCTCAAAATCGTCTCCAAAGACGGAAAAATCATCCATGAAAATCTCAAGGAAGTCCTCTACCATGTCGGAGAATATGGCCATCATGCACCTTTGGAAGGTGGCAGGTGCATTACAGAGTCCAAACGGCATCCTCCTAAATGCGTATGTTCCGTAGGGGCAGGTGAAAGTCGTTTTCTCTTGATCCTCTGGTGCAATAGCAATTTGATTGTAACCTGAGTAACCATCAAGAAAACAATAGTAAGGTCTACCCGCTAATCTATCAAGCATTTGATCAATAAAGGGTAAAGGAAAGTGGTCCTTTCGGGTAGCTTTATTAAGCTTCCGATAGTCCATACAAACCCTCCAACCGGTCACAGTCCTGGTTGGGATTAACTCATTGTTTTCGTTGGTTATCACGGTCATGCCTCCTTTCTTGGGAACACATTGCACCGGGCTTACCCATTTGCTGTCGGAGATGGCGTAAATAATGCCAGCATCTAACCATTTAATGATTTCCTTACGCACTACCTCCTTTATCGCATGGTTTAACCGCCTTTGGGCATCTATAGTCGGCTTATGATCTTCCTCAAGGAGGATTTTGTGCATGCATAATGCCGGACTAATGCCTTGAATGTCTGCTATCGTCCATCCAATCGCCCTTTTGTGCTGCCTTAACATGTCGATCAGCTGTCGTTCCTGTTCCTGCGGCAGCTTAGCAGAGATGATTACGGGCAGTGTGTCATTACAACCAAGATAAGCATATTTAAGCTGCCTTGGCAGGGGCTTAAGTTCTAAGACAGGTGGTTCAACAATAGATGGCTTTTGGATTAAATGGTTATCCGAAGTGTAATTCAAGGGTTCGAATAACTTACCTGGACGATGGTCTAACCAGTCTACCTCCTCATGACCTTCAGTATCAGATGTATCGGATTTAGAGGAGTCGCTGTCGTCGGTGCTGTCGTCGTCGCTGTCGTCATTGCTGTCGTGACAGGTCTGTAGATGGCTGTCGTAGCAGTGACCAAATTTTATATCACGGCAGCCCGACCTGATGCAGGGTTGATCAAAGGTCACCTCAATGATGGCCTTGCATTCCTCATCCACATCAGCATGTTTCATCGCTTGGAGAACATTCAACTTAATTTCTTGATCGTTCACGCGCATGGTGAGTTCTCCTTTCTCCACATCAATCAATGATCTGCCCGTGGCTAAGAAGGGTCGCCCAAGGATGACTGGTGCGCTCTCATCTGCCTCACAATCTAAAATAAGAAAGTCAGCAGGAAAAATAAGCTTATCCACTCTTACCAAAATATCTTCAATTTTTCCCTCGGGGTGAACGTAAGAGCGGTCGGCTAGCTGTAGGGTAACTGTCGTGGGCCGCGCCTTGCCAATACCTAGTTTCTGAAAAACAGATTTGGGCATTAGATTAACACTAGCACCAAGATCACATAATGCCCTACCCACAAATCTGTCGCCGATTACGCAAGGTATGATGAAGCTCCCCGGATCCTTCTTTTTCTGGGGTGGCTGCCGATGAAGAATACTCATGCATCCTTCTGTCATCTTTACCGTTTCAAATTCCCCAAGTTTAGATTTTTTCGACATTGCATCCTTGAGAAATTTAGCATAACCGAGCATCTCCCTAACAGCATCTAACAACGGAATGTTGATATGAACCTGTTTAAAAATATCATAAATCTTTTTAAGTTGAGATTCATGCTTAGCTTGCTGTATCCGTTGCGGAAAAGGTGGTGGAGGACGGTAATCAGCAATGCGTCCTTCCCACTGCATGCGAATCTGAGGACGATAATCTTATTTTTTCTCCTCTGTCGCTTCTGCTGTCGTGACAGGCTCATGGGCAGCAGTCTGTTTAACACCTGTCGGGGCAGCTTCCTCGGCAGGTTTATCCAAGGCAGGTTCCTTTTCTGTTTCAGCTTCTTTTTTCGGCCCTGGTAACTTTTTCCCACTCCTAGTAGTAATCGCCTTACATTGCTCATGTGGGGGCGGTCTAGCATTTTCAGTATTGCTAGGGAATCCTCCATTCTGCCGTGGCTTAATATGCTGCGACACCTGACCCATTTGTGTCTCTAGAGATTTCAAGGTAGCCTCATGATTTGTCATTCTCATCTTGGTTTCATCCATAAAGTTTTCCGTCTTCTTGACAAACTGATTAATATTCTCCATATACGTACCAGTCTGAGACATAAAGGTGGCCAGAGTCTGTTCCAATATACTACTCGTGGCAGGTGGTGGCTGCTGTTGTTGCTGAGGTGGCAGGTTCTGCGGCAGGTTCTGCGGCAGATGCTATCGCGTCAACAATCTAGGACCCCCTGATTCTGATTATGCGCTTGTGGATTCAGGGCGTTGTTGGGGTTACTCCAGGAGAATTTGGGATCCTTCCTCCAATTGGGATTATAGTTGTTGGAATTGTAGTTCGGCTTGTAATTTCCAACATATTTTCCCTCTTCAATATTTATTGGGCACTCATCCCTACTATGATTTCCCTCACAAGTAGCACAAACTTCCTCGACAGCAAATCCTTGTAATTCATCATCATTCAATAACTTTTTCATTGCTTTAGTAAGGAATGCTACCTGCGATTTCATAGTGCTGTCGGCCTCGTAGTCCTTGACAGCAAGTACCCGTTTACCCCCTCTTCTTGCGGTTGGAAACTGCTCCTCATTCTTAGCCAGATGTTTCAAAACTTGCAGGGCCTCGTCTGGATCTTTATCCAATAATAGTCCATTTGCTGCAGAATCAATTCGAATGCGAGTTTGTAAGTTAGCAGCATTATAGAACTTAGTTACCTGATTCCAGACGGGGAATCCATGCATTGGGCAGTTTCGAAGAAGAGTTGTAAATCTGTCCCAGGCCTCGTGCATCGGCTCGTCATCTTCCTGTTGAAAAGTAGCAATTTCATTACGTAATCGCTCAGCTAAACGTGAAGGATTAAAACGAGACAAAAATTCACGAGTTAAATCTGCCCAAGTCATAATAGAACCCGGTGTAAGTTTATTCCACCAAGTTTTAGCTCTGTCCCTCAATGAATGGGGAAATAACCGAAGCCTCAGTATCTCCGGACTAACTCCTGGCAGTCTAAACGAACCACATATCTCCTGGAACGTTTTGAGATGCTCCCTAGCATCTTCTGTCGCAGAACCACTAAACTGCCCGGCGTTGTTGATCATACTAAACATGACAGGTTTAAGCTCGAAGTTGTCAACATCAATATCCGGCAGCGTGGTCTCCAGTTCTACATGATCGTTCAGCATGTAGTCACGACATGACCGTCGTCCACCTGCCGCGGGCGGGTCACCGACAGGCGGGATATCTCCACCGGCAGGCTGATTACGGGCCATCTGCTCTAGCTGTTCTTCAAGGTACTCGTTCCGGTCTAAAAGGTGGCGAATTTGTTTCT
This sequence comes from Hibiscus tridactylites, assembly GCA_958450335.1. Lineage (NCBI taxonomy): Eukaryota > Viridiplantae > Streptophyta > Magnoliopsida > Malvales > Malvaceae > Hibiscus > Hibiscus tridactylites. The sequence goes on from OY288270.1 coordinate 81,569,117, forward strand.
TGAGATTGAAGGAACGTTCGATTTCCGGATCTAACTTATACTCAGGATCTTCGCCTCTTTTCGATCTGCGCATAAACAAGAAAACCTTGTGAAAAGCAAAAGTTTAAAACGCAAAAGAAAAATTAAAGAAAATTTAAATAAAAACAAAAAAAACGAAAATAAAAACAAAAAGTGCAAGGAAAGAAAGGTGTAGTTATGTTGCCAATCCCCGGCAACGGCGCCAAAAACTTGTTGCGTGTAAAATAGTCTATCGCAATTATAGTGCAAGTATACACGACGCAAGTAGTAAAGTGATACGAAGTATCGGATATCGTCTCCACAAGGATTGGGCTAATAGCTTCACCTAAATTCACTGCACGAAGTAAAGGAAATAATTATGAGAAGTTGTCACGAATAATAATGTAAAAACGCAAATAAAGGAATTGAGAAATCAAGATAGAGAGAATGGGCTGGTATTGAATTGCTCAGTAGTGCAGGTATTGAATTGCTTAGGATCTCCAGTTCTATCGTCGCACTCGTCGCCGACAGCACCTGTCGCGGCGTCTGTCCGTTAGCTGTCGCGACAGCGAACACTAACTCAGTACTTCAAGCTTGGCAAGAATCCCAGATCTGCCTTGCCCTATCCCTAGGCACAAGTCTGTCGATGATCACGTCTTTGATGATACCTCCTGGCGTGAATCGAATGATGAACACCGATGTGTATGAATTCTTCCTTAGCCACTTAACCTCGCCCTATCCCTAGGCACGAGATGGTTCAACTATAAACTAGAGAACGCGCTCTTATCTCTTTCGTATACTTAACTCTCCCGATGCTAAGTAAATGGATAACCTCACAATGCTCTCCCGATGCTCTTGCAAGATATTAAAACCAAGATAAAAGAACTTGAAGTTTATTTTATTGAACTTGAAAAATCCTAAAACAAAGCAACCCTTGCAACTACTTTACAAAACAACCCGTAGCCCTAGGGGGAATTTAGAACATGTCGGTGACAGGTAAACGGCAGGGGTTTTGGTTTCGGTTATGGGGTAATCGGTTTTGCCCTAGGTTAAATCTATGCCCTTATATAAGCTTTGGGCTCAAGTTATCTAAGGTAACAAGGATTACAACTTTAATTAAAAGTAAGATTCTAATAAAGACTAAATCTCTAAAGACTCCTACTTTCCAGCCGCATCCTTGCTTTTAGGGATTTCCTCTCCTTGGGCTTTGGCTTGACATATCTTTTGATCCGGGGCTTGGAAAAATATTTGGCTTTCACACGACAGACGAGCAGATTTTTCTCTATCTATCGAGGTCCACTTTGCTTTTCCTCTTCATAAGTCTGCTGTCACCATGCTGTCACGACAGGTCCATGACAGGTTCGTCTTCTTCGGCTGCTTGTCCAGTTCAGCTTTCCTGCTTATCTGCCCTGCGCCTGCCTTCAACATCTACTGTGACAGATACCTGCAAAAATAGCCATCTTTCAGTAGAATCCGTGCCTTTTATATAATTGTGATGTTTTATTGAAAACTAACCTAAATGCAATGCAATGATGCTTGAATGCAGCAGAAATATGGGTTAAAAAGGGTGTAAATAATAGAACTTTTACACACTCAACACTCGGCCTCATCCATACCCGTAGTGATGGTGACCCACCAAGTGTAGGCATCACCCTGAAGAAAAGACTCAACACACCCTAACTTGCGCTCTCCGGTACATCCCATCTGTGTGAGGATACGGACAGTCTTCTCAAACCACAACTCGGGTCTCTCTGGAGTAGACCCTCTGAACTCTTCGGCCCCTAGACCATGGAGTCTCTCTAATGGCAAATCAGTGCCCTCTCCCTGATGATGTGCTGCTGCCTGACCCCCAGCCACTGCAGCCTAAAAAGCCCCGGCTATCGCCTGAACCAAAGGAGCTAAGTCTATTCTGACCGGTCCTTGGCCACCTTGGCCTCCCTGAGGTCCATCTCCTTCGGCCCCGGCCTCGCCTCCTACTCCTGGTGGAGGTGGTGGTGGTGGTGGAGGAGCTCCAACTCCAACCACAGACTCTCCCACTTGAGCCTCTACTCTAACTACTGGCTCAACTCCTGGAGCCGCTGTCTGTGGTATCGGTCGAACCATCCTAGGCCTCCCACGTGGTCTCATGATACCGCTAGCAAGATAATAACTACAGCAAGAAAATAGATAAGGATTACGTTAGCAAAAGCAAGGGTCCAACAGTGCTCAAGTACTTCCTTTACAAAAAACCCTTTTTAAATTAAGCAATAGTAGTAATTGGCACTCGACTCAACACTAACGCAACAATTCATGCTTCAATTCATCATACGAACAGTCAAACAATAAGATTTCATGGCAAAGCATACATCAAGCAACACAACTACTTAACACATCAAGCTTACCTCACTTACCTGCCCGAGGTCTTGGTAACCTTAGGCTCTGATACCAACAAATGTAACCCCCTCGTCCTGGTCTGGCCGGATGACCGGTCCGAGTAGGCCACACGGGGAAAACCGAAGTGAAACCTGTTAAAGTTCCCCCTCGGTTAGCAACCCTAATTTTTTTTCTTTCATTTTAATCTCGACTAAAGGCATATTAGTACTTAGATGATCACGACAGTGGAAAACATCGACTAGGAAACATGTTCGAACAACAACCATACATTAACAGTCCATTTTTAACTTTCAAGGCAGGTCGTATCGATACACCAATCAAGGGTATCGATACGCCCTGACCAGGTCAACCCAGATAGTCAACTCCGGGAAGACCGTATCGATACAGCCCTTGAGCGTATCGATACGCCCTTCTCGGTCAACTCCTCTTGGTCAACGAGGCAGGACCGTATCGATACGTGTAAACCCCGTATCGATACGCCCTACACTTACCCACTTCTCAGGATTCCAGAGAGTTGAGAGGGTATTGATACACCCCCGTGTATCGATACGCCCAGCACAATCTGAATTCCAGAGAGTTGGGACCGTATCGATACACCCCCGTGTATCGATACGCCCAGCTAAAACTGTGGCCTTTGGGCAATGCCGTATCGATACAGCCCTTAGGCGTACCGATACGCCATGCACTACAATTCTAAAACTTTCAACTAGAAGACCTCAAACACGACTCTAGATGCATTTTTGGACTCCCCTAAGCTTATACCAACATTTATACAACATACTACAACCAAGGGAAGCAATCAAGATAAATAGCAAGGCATCCATTCATGGCATTCATACAAAAGGGCAATTTTAGCCTATATGGACATTCATAAGAGCTAAAAAGGCCAAAGGCACAAGTTAACACATATGAGGTTTGCACATACCAACAAGGCAACCTAAACACCTAAAATACATGCCATCACACACAAGCATTCATCCAGGCATAACATGTTTCACAATCAAAGTCAATTTCTGAACATCAATCACAAATATGAGTCATACATCGCTCATACAAACACACTCTTGCCACATTGCTAAACTACCACATTAATTGTTAAACCGTACTTGAGCAACAAAAACTTGGAAAGCCCCTTCGCCTTGCTCCTTGCTAACACCACGCTAATGATCTGCATTGTTGAAAATGAGAGCGTAAGCTAGAAGCTTAGTGAGGATGCTCTAAAATCAAAAACAACAACAATGCAGGGTCCAAGCATGCCAATCCTTAACCTCACATACAATATACACAAGGGTTAACAAGTCAACCTAGCTAGTCTTTCAAGAGTCATAATATGGCATCTCACATCATACTAAGCTCAAACATCATATATCAATATCACAACATCATATTATAAGGACAAGTTCAATTGGCCACTATTAGTTTACCCGGATGTGCGGATTTAACCTCAACAACAACATTACCTCAGTGGGATTACACTCATCACCGGACCTTGCATGGGCAAGATTCCACTCATCACCACATGCCCTACGGATGGGATTCCACTCATCATCACGTAGAATATAAATAAATTTCCGGTGGAATGTTACATCACCGTACTCCTCCTTGATGACTCAACGCCATCAAGGCCACGTACGTTTTGACTCAATTTGTGTGCACACTAATCCTAATGACCGATCATTTACACTCAGTAAGTTAATTAGTGCCAATTTCATTTATCACATCACACATCCACCATTTATGTCACATACTCATCTCATACACATATAGCATGGTACGCACATTCAAATCAATCCACATTTCACAAGAGCAATTAGACAATGGCATAACATTTAGCAATAGAATTTAAGGAGTTAAGTTACCAATTTAACTCCTACCTAGGAATGGCCTACCAAGCACATCCCAACACATACACTACGCACACTTGAACCAACTTTAAAAACAAATTTAAAGTTACTCACCACCCTTCCTTAGCAACCAACACAAGCAAGCAAGCCTCTTATGTGCCCGGATTCGATCCCAAAGCTTATCCGAAGTATCCTCTTGTTTCTAGCCAATTAAAACACATCCATTACTCACAAATCAACGCTAAAACTCAGTCATCAACTCATCCCATAAGTGCAAGCCAAACTTCAACAAATTTCAACCCAAATAATCATCCAAAAAGTCCATTTTCGAGCTCCCTTAAAACCTAGCTAAAAAACATGTTTTCAAACACCCAAATAACACCCAAATGATCCCAAAACACCTTCCTAACATCCCTAAACCATCAGCCCTTCAACCTAACCCTAAAACTCACTAAAAACCAAGTTTTAGACACTTCAAACATGACCACAATGACCCATTTCGGGTTTTCACCCAAACTCACTCATTTCAACATATTATGTGTGTTTTAAGGTGACTAAACCAAAACCCAACTTAGTAATTCAAAACCAATAGAAAATACTGTAACCCCCTCGTCCCGGTCTGGCCTGATGACCGGTCCGAGCGAGCTACACGGGGAAAACCGAGTGAAACCCCCCAAAGGAATTTCCCCTCGGTTAGCAACCCTATATTTTTTTTCATTTTAAACTTGCCTAGATGAACATTTAGTCCTAAGTGATTCACAACAACGGAAACCATTCAAAGGAAACACATTCGAATCACGGCCATGCATAACAGTCAATTTTAAACTTACAGGGCAGGCCGTATCGGTACCCTAGCTAGGGGTATCGATACGCCCTGTCTAGGTCAACCTAAGAAGTCAACCCCGAGAAGTCCGTATCGATACAGCCCTTGAGCGTATCGATACGCCCTCCTCGGTCAACCCTTCTTGGTCAACAGAGTAGACCCGTACCGATACTCGGGAACCCCGTATCGGTACGCTCTATTCTCACTCAAAACTCCAAATTCCAGTAACTTTGAAGGGTATCGATACCCTTAGGGTATCAGTACGCAAGGCAAAATCTGTGGCCTTTGGGCAAGACCGTATCGATACGGCCCTGAGGCGTATCGATACGCCCTGCACTGAAATTCCACAAATTTCAACTAAAACGACCCCAACACGACTCTAAATGCATTTCTTGACTCACCTAAGCGTATACAAACATGCAAGCAAACATACTTAAGCCAAAGGAAGCATTCATTCATGAAACAAAACATTCATACATAGCATTCCAATTAAAGAGCAAATTAGGCAATATTGTGCATACATAAAAGCTCAAATGGTCTTAAAGGCACAAGTCAATCAAAAGAGGTTTGCACTCATACACAAGGCAACCTAGACATTCTAAAACATGCCATCACACACATCCACATTCATCATAGTATTACATGCTTACAATCCATAATCAACTCAAATCATCCGCATTCAAATGAGTCATAAAAAGCTCATACAAAAACCCTTGCCACATTGCTAACTAATACGAAATTTACCACCGTACTTGAGCTACAAACTTGGAAGCCCTTCTTGCCTTGCCTCGAGCTAACACCACGCTAATGATCTGCATTGTTGAACATGGAGAGCGTAAGCTATAAGCTTAGCGAGGGTGCTCTGAAACGAAAAACATCAACAATGCAGGGTTCAAGCATGTAAAATCCTAATCTTACATACGTCAAGCATAGGCATATAATCAAGTAGACCTAGCTAGTCTTTCAAGTGGCAAATATGGTCTCTCAATCCTACCAAGCTCAATTATCAATATCAACATCATGAAACAACAACATATATCACAACCATATATCACCATACAAGAACAAGTTAATTGGCCACTATTAATTACCCCGATTGTGCGGATTTAAACCTCAACAACACTTTACCTCGGTGGGATTACACTCATCACCGGACCTTGCATGTGCGGGATTCCACTCATCGCCACATGCCCTTCGGATGGGATTCCACTCATCATCCCGTAGAAATATATATAAAAAGCTTCCGGTGGAATGTTACATCACCGTACTCCTCCTTGATGACTTAACGCCATCAAGGCCACGTACGTTTTGACTCAATTTGTGTGCACACTAATCCTAATGATCGATCATTTACAACCGGTAATTATTTTAGTGCTAATTATCATAACCTCATTATACATATCATCAACCACCATTCATGCTCAATCTCATAGATACATATCAAGATAATCTTACACTAATCAACCACAAACACAAGGTGCATAGCTAAATAAGCATAATGGCATTTATGGATATTAATGGCTAAACTAACAACTTGAATTAACTAGAAGTGGCCTACCAAGCACACTTTACACACACACACTACACATACTTGAACCAAACTTTAAAACAAGTTAAGACCACTCACCGCCCTTCCTTAGCAAATCGAAACAATCCTCCTACGAACCCGGATTCGGTCCCAAAGCTCCTTCAACGACTCCTCTTGCTTCTAGCCAAGCCAAAACATATGTGTTACTTCAAAATTCAATGCTAAACTCAACCATCAACTTACTTTACATCACAAGCCAAAAATCCACAAATTTCTAAACCCCTTAATACCTCAAAAACCCAATTTTCGTGCTCCCCTAAAGCCTTGCTGAAATCTCAATTTCCAAACACCCAAATGACCTCCAAAATGTCCCAAATCACCCTCCTAACATACCCTAACCATCAGCCCTTAGTTTTCAACCTAAAACCCACCAAAAACCCAAGTTTTAATACCTCAAAGTTTGCCCTAAGAACCTACTACGAATTTTCATCAAAACTCAACCAAATTGATATATAATGTGTATTTCATCATGATTAAACAAAACCCCAACACAATTTATTGAAACAAATCGGAAAACCCCTTTAAAAATCCAAACTTTGATATAAACCCTAATTTTCAAAACCCCATGTTTTTGAAATCCAAGACCATAGATAGATAGAGGATAAAGAGGAGATTAAGAAAACATATTTACCTTTGAAAAACACCTTGAATCGAAGTTGGAATGAAATGGAATAGTAACCAAAGCTTGAAGGGGTTTTGGGGATGGTTTTAAGGTTTCCAACGTTAAAAGGGGATAGGGAAAAATGATGACAACTTTTTCTATAAAGTGGTCTAGCCTTTTTGAAAGTTTTGGGTAAAATTGCAATATAGGTCCCTCCCTTTTCATTAAAGCTCAATTGCACCACATTTTAGGTTGAATTGATTTTTAATTAAATTTTATTGACTCGAATTTTAACCCGGTTAACTCCTAGGCTCAAAACACGGGTGTTACAAATCCAATAAAAACTCAAGCTTTCATTGAATCCCCAAATTTCAAAAGATGATAGTTTTAAATTTTAAAACTAGGTAAAGGTAGAGGATGAAGAGGAGAGTGTAGATGTGTAATTACCTTTGAAAAAAAACCTTGAGTAGAGAAAGAGATTTGATGGAATAGTAGATAGGGTTTGAAAGGGGTTTTGGTGCTTTTTCACGTTGGAGGAGAAGTGGGGAGGAAGACCACTTTTTCTTTTGTTCTTTTTAATTTCAAAAGTTGTCTACCTTTTAAATTATTTTGGGTTAAATCACCAAAATGGTCCCTCCTTATTATTTAAAACTCAATTAGCTCAAGCCAAGGTTAAATGGGTTAAGATTAATTTTACCGACTCGGACCAACTAACCCGACTAACTCCTAACCTCAAAACATGGGTGTTACAGTTTTTGGTAAAGTTTTAAACGTCTTAAAAATACTCAAACATAGATTTTCAGCCTTTTTACTCCAGATTTGATTCTGCCAAAACCCGTACCGATACAAGCTTGCCCGTATCGATACGGAGAGGGGTCGTACCGATACGCCTTTAAAGCGTATCAATCCCTGCTTTAACAACCCCCAACGACTATTTCCCAACGGTCTTTTAAAGTGCAGACCGTACCGATACGCTCCCTAGCGTATCGATACGCTTAGGCTGGCAAGAGCCCAACGGCTAGTTCTGAAGAAGGGCGCACCGATACGGGTCCCCGTGTACCGATACGATAGGCACCAGAACTGTAATTAATGTGGGAAATCAAGACTCTAACGGCTCCAAAACATCCTCAACGGTCCTCAACGGCTACAAACTCATTTGGGAGTATAAAAGGGACCTTCAAGCATCAAGAGAAGACTAATGCTTCAATTGTCAACAACACTATGATTAAGATTTTGTCTTAGAGCTTAATTGTCCATTTTCTTGTATAGACAACACTAGTGAGCTAAACATTGTTAAATTTGCTCAAGTGTTTAGGTTTTGGGTGAGAGCTAAATAGTGCAAACAAATACCTATTAGAGGGATTTCAAGTTTGCTTAGAATTTCTCTTGTAAAGAGGGTTTACTCAAGCTTTGGGTAGAAAGCTTTGAGGGTTGTAAAGGTTGCCTCCTTAGCCTAGAAAATGGGACGAAATTCTTAGTGAATTTGGTCGAAATCCTTAGTGGGGAGCTAACGTAGTGGATGTAGGTGCTTGTTGAAGGCCGAACCACTATAAATTCTTGTGTCCAATTCTAATCTTTTAGCTTCCACTTTATCACCGAAAAATTCAATCTTCTCTGAACTTGGCAAACACGTCGGTTGAAGGAAATCGAGCATCATAAATCCCAACAAAAATATTTATTATATGTCTTAGTTTTTTATGCCAGGGAAAAGTAAAATAAATGTGAATTAACGGGATTCAAACATGACACACTTATAATGTATAAAAACATCTAAGCCAATAAAATAAATCTAATAATTAAATTAAAGTTAACAATATTTTATATATAGTTAAAATTATAATTTAAAATCATATCAATTCATTTGAATTATGTTCGTAAGTTTGTATTCACTAAATGAATTCAATATAATATTAAATTTTTAATATAATTTCATATATATATATAGTAATTTAATTAAAATTTTAATAAATATTAAAATTATTAATTAAGTTAAAAAAAATCAATTCAACGATTATATATATGAACTTATAAAAATAAATGCGGAAAAGAAAAATATATTAAATTTAGTTTAAAAATACAAAACTCTTAAAATTATTTTTATTTTAAAACGTGCACTAACTATATTTTAAAATATATACAAAATGTTATTAACTTTAATTTAATTATTAGATTTATTTCATTGGCTTAGATGTTTTTATGCATTGTAAGTGTGTCATGTTCGAATCTCGTTAATCTACATTTATTTTACTTTTCCTTTTCATAAAAAACAAGAAATATAATAAATATTTTGTATTCTATATCTCAGAATTGATTTTGTCCCAGCGGTAAAGCAACACCAATATCACTAAGCACGCCTAAGTTCGAATCCCCTTAGAGCTAGTTTGCTTGCTTCCTTTTATTTTCATCCTCCAATAAGGTGGTGACATGTGTCACCACCTAATTAAAATAATTAATTTATTAAATTAAATTAAAATTAGAAGCAAATTGAAAGAATGTGTAAATAGTAAGGATCAAATGTGTAATTATACCTCTATTTTTTAACTACCACATCATCATGCCATTAACCTCTAACGACTGGTGGTTACATTGTATTCAATTTAATAGTATGGTAGTTTAATTGCTTAGAGAAAAAAAATAAAGTAATCAAATCGCGACTTTTTTAATAATATGGTAGTCATTTATGTAGATTACCCAAATAATAATAACACGCCTAACAACTTGTGGTCGATTTCACATATCTTCTTGTTGTGGGTTGAGTTATCTAGATTGTGTAAAAATTAAAATTGTAAAGTTTCATGTAATTTTAGGGTTTTGAGTGAGTTGAATTTATTTTTTGTGTTTAACACTTGAATTCAAATTAGTTTATGTCTTCGTTCAAGAACAAGTTTGAAATCAACTTTTGGTTGCCAATAAAAAAGTTACGCCGAACGATTTAAAAATTTCTTTGTTTCAACCAGATTTTGTACCTGATTTAATCTTCAAACCAAGCTTATGAGAACGCTGAAAATTTCATTTTTTTCTCCAAACTATTGTTCTCATCGGTTTTCACCTAAAACCTCATTCCAAAATCATTCCTAAACGGAGCCATTCTAGTCATTTTGAGTTAAGATCATCTTGAATTCCTATCATTTTAGATTCAAATCACTTTTTATTTTGAAAAAAAAATTAAATTATTTAGTTTTTATAATTAAACAAAGGTTTATGTTCAAGTTGAAATTGATGGTACATATATAATACATGGTTAAGGAGATCGATCCGTACTTAGAAACTGATCTACTAGTTATTAATTTTTTTTAAGGGTAAATTACAAAGAAAGTTACTCAGTTATGGGTAAGGTTATATTTGGGTCACTCAATTATTAAAAGTTACATTTGGGTCACTCAATTATAGGTAATGTTACATTTGGGTCACTCAATTATGTGTAAGGTTACATTTGAGTCACCCAATTATTAAAGGTTACACTTGGGTCACTCAATTATGGGTAATGTTACATTTGGGTCACCCAATTATTAAAGGTTACACTTGGGTCACTCAATTATGTGTAAGGTTACATTTGAGCCACCCTTCATATTTAAAAAAATACATCAACTTAGTCATTTTTTCTTCTATATCACTTGTATACCCTCGTTAACACTAGAGTACTTCATATGAAATTATTAATTAATCTAATACACAAATTGATATATATATATATATATTTTAAATATGAAGGGTGGCCCGAATGTAACCTTACCCATAATTGAGTGAACCAAGTGTAACCTTTAATAATTGGGTGATTCAAATGTAACTTTACCCATAAATGAGTGACCCAAATGTAACCTTTAATAATTGAGTGACCTAAATGTAATCTTACCCATATTGAATGACTTCCGTTCTAGTTTACTTATTTTTGAGTTATTCAGTTTACTTGAGTCTCATTTAGGGGTGGCAGTGGGGTGGACCGGGGACGGTTTTGCATTCCCCACTCCGTCTCCAACACTTGCGGGTACGGTTTCGGGGAATCTCCATTAAACGTTTCGAGAATTTTCTCGTTCCCATACCCATCCTTACAGATTCTCACAGTTTTCGATTAATTCTCGTACCCAAAAAAATAAACAAAACTTAACACATTAAAATAAATATTCAACATTAAATATCCAAAATTATAGACATAAATGATAAATTTAGTTTTGCCAAAAACAAACAAATCATTTCAAAACTATAAAACATTACTAAAATATTAACTATTGAAACATGACAATCTACACTATATTTAAAAGAAAATATATAATTAATAATCTACGGTTCCAAATCATGATGCGTTTGTTCTTAAAGGAACTAGATCCGATCATCTTTCTAACCATATAAATTACCTCTTGTAATTTTACTCGTACGATTATAGCAATTTTTTGAAGTCACTGCCATTGTTGTTTTTGAAAATAGTCTTTTCTTCTAACCTTTACTCACTCAAAGTAATAACTCCTAGTATATAACTCGAAATTAAGAACAATTTATTTTAAACGGATATAGACTTCCGTATGATTATAGAAATATAAGGCTCACTTTCTAATTTATCTTGTAGAATTCTTGGTGATTTTTCAAAGTTATTGCTAAAACTATTTTCTAAGAATTCTGCTGCAAAATTTTTATAACCTTTCAACATTCAAATATTCATATATATTTTAAAAATATATATATCGAAATCAATCATCGTGTTTTTTAAACAAAATAGACTAAATGACATTTACAATAATGTAAGACCACTTTCTAATTACTTTTATGGAATTTACGACGAATTTTCAAACTTACTCCAGCCGACCATATTTAGACTAGGAGATTAGATTTTTGTTGAAAATGAGTAAATTACCCTGATGGCCATCCAATTTTGTAAAATATTGGGGGTTTCCCTGGGGATATTTTTCAGGGATCTCTACGGTGATTTATATGGATACAGTTCGGTTATTCCACAGTTCGGATATAGCAATCCCCGTCTCATCCCTATTTGATATTCAGTGATAAAACTTTCCCGTCCCCTTCCTCGTGGGTGAAAATTTTATTATTCCCCATATTCGTCGGTTCAGATCCCCACGATTTTCAATTATTCCCCACCCAGTTGCCACCCATAGTCTCATTTTATAATTCAAACTTTATTTATTTTTTCCAATTAAATAAAAAAATTCAGTTTTTTTCCCGAATCAAGTTAATCGAGCTTTGGTAGATATTTTATAATTGGGTAAACTACTTCATTGACCATCATACTTTTGATAAAGTTGTGATTTGACCACATTACTTTTTTTCCGAAGCAATTAAACTACCAAACTATTTAAATGGTATCAATGTAACCACCGGCCGTTAGAGGTTAACGGCAGGGTGACGTGGCCAGTTAAAAAAGGGTATAATTACATATTTAGTCTATACTATTTATACATTCTTTCAATTTAGTCCTAATTTTAAATTAATAAAATAAATCAATTATTTAATTAGGTGGTGACATGTGTCAATACCTATTTAGAGGAGAAAAACGAAATTAATCCAACATGTCATAGGTGGGATTTAAACATGTGTATAGTAGAAGTAAAAGTAGTTACTTAGCCATTGCACCAAGAACATGTTTATGTTATAAATCATCCATTTTAATATATGTCTTATTGTTTTCTACATTTATTTTTTTAATTTCAGATATATAATCATCGAATTATTTTTTATTTAATTAAAAAATTAAATTATTATATATATGTTAAATTATATTTAAAAATAAAAATTTTAAATTATTAATCCGATAGTTATATATGTAAAATTAAATATATATATATATATATAATTTCGCTAAATGAAAAGTTATTATAATTTAAAAAAATTATTTTTGAATATAATATAACACATATATAATAATTTAATTGAGATTTTTTAATAAAATTATTAATCTGATAATTATATATGAAAAATTTAAAAATATATAATAATTTCGTTAAATAAAATGTTATTATAATTTAAATTTAAATTTAATTAAAAAAATCTCAATTAAATTATTATATATGTGTTATATTATATTCAAAAATAATTTTTTTAATATATTTTTTAATTTTACATATATAATCATCGGATTAATAATTTAAAATTTTTAATTTTAAATATAATTTAACATATATATAATAATTTAATTGAATTTTTTAATTAAATTTAAAAAATAATTTGATGACTATATATGTGAAATTAAAAAAATAAATGTAGAAAACAATAAGACATATATTAAAATAGGTGATTTATAACGTAAACAAGTGTTTGGTGTAGTGGTTAAGCCATTGTTTTTACATTTGCCATACATGAGTTCAAATCCCACCCATGGGGTGTTGACACATGTTACCACCTAATTAAATAATTAATTTATTTTATTATAAGTATTGATGAACAAATGTGTAATTATACCCATATTTTTTTAACTGCCACGTCACATTTTCTTTAACCTCTAACGGTTAGTGGTTAAATTGCATCCAATTTAGTAGTATGATAGTTTAATTACTTAAAAAAGTAAAGTAATCAAATGACAACATTTACAATAGTATTGTGGTCATTTATGTAGTTTATCCTTTATAATTTTAAGATTGGGAGAAAGAAAGGAAAAAAAAATAATCACAGAATTGATGTTCTCAAAAGTTATAGATGTAATTAAGAGATTAATTTAATCACCTTTACAGCATGATTGTAAGATGCTTTTAAAGCTTTAACCGACTTTGGAAGCACCCAAAGTTGAGTCGAGAAAAAGGATCCGACTTTAAACTTGTGATAAATCATTTACCTTTGCTGCAATCATTTTTAGTGATGTTCTGCGCTTTTGGTTCAATTCTGTAATCCATTCCTTTTAAATAAAGTATTCGACTTTTACCCTTTAACGTTATCATATTTGACATTACCATAGAAAACAAATTGTTAGAACTTGTTCATACTTGGTTGCTTACTTGCTTTGACAAGAAAACTAATCTCAAAATGTCCGCTTGGTGTTTGATAAAATGTCTGTTCGGGAATATTGTTGCCTGGAGTATTATGATAATTGCCTATGGTTTCTGCTACTTCTTTAAAAGGTTCCCTGTAAAGTATATATTTTTAATACAAAATTGGAGGAAGGGATACTGCTTAGGTTGTAATTTAGATAATAATTTTGAGTAGTCAAATACTGAATAAAAATTTTGTTTTTGGTGAAAGATATGATTTTACTCCTTTTTTTTCAAGTAAATTTGTTCTTTTCTGTTTATTCAATTTCAATTCAATTTATTATGATATGGTATTTTGTCAAGCACTTTTCTTGTTATGATCAGCAACTTATTCTAAAGTATACAGTGCATTAGATACAACTCCGTTGTTAAATTAATGTAGTTGTATACAGTGCATTCGATGCATTGGAGCTTCTTGAGGTGAAAAGGGCTAATATTGAGGCGGATAAGTTTATTGTTTCCGGTATTCTTTCTGCTTGTTATCGTGCAGGGAATCTAAATTACGGGAAAGCGGTACACGACTGCATTATTCGAAAAGATAGTGCTGTTATGGCTATGTATGCAAGTTGTGGTTGCATGGATATGGGCCAGCAATTGTTTGATCACGTGACACCAAAGAACTTGATTGTAACGGTTTCGGGGTATTCAGTACACACAAGTTGAGTACTGGAAAAGGGCTTGGTGTCTAGGAGTGCAATGATCTGTCTCTAGTTATGGTGTGAGTGATCAAACTCAAGATTTTTTTTTTTTTTGATTGCTACAAGCTCTAGGAATAAAACCTGATCAGGTAAAATTTCTGAGTGATATACCAGTTTTTCTGCATCTTGCTGTACTAGATAACCAAATGGACACATGTATGTGTTCGTTTTGGAGGCGCTTTGCCTATTGATAATACTCATTGATATGTTTGATAAATGTGAGAGTTTAGATAGAGGGATTGGAGTTTTTGAGAAAATTACTAGAAGAAATGTAATATCTTGGACTAGTGTGATCAACATAAACTTGGTCTACAAGGGGATGCCAATAATGCTCTAGGCTTATTTCATGAAATGAGAGAGGCCCATGTTGAGTCTATTTGTGAGTGTGCTTCATGCTTGTACCCATGCTCTAGGTTTTTGGTTTTTGATCCATGATTCCTCCTAAACTTGAACTTACAGCTGCATGGTCAATTGTTTTTTTCCCATGCTAATCTCTTGAGTGTAGCTGTTGAGATTCTACTGAAACTGCCTTTGGCACCAAATTTTGTCATTTGGAGATCCCAAATGGGTGGTTGTCAAATTCATGGCTAGACTGAATTAGGAGCGAAATTGTTATGGTGCTCTTGTGGTATTACTAAACATTTATGCCAAAGAAAGAGGCAATATATTGGGGATTTGAGGCAATTAATGAAAGAAGGGGCAATATCTAAGGAAAAGGTTTGCAGTAGGATAGAATCGAAATGAGTTGCATGAGTATTTGGTTGCAGATATGATGGATGAGCTGGTTATCGAATTGAAGCTGCTAGGTTTATGCTCCTAATACCCATAGTTTGCTGGATGATTTACAAGAGGAAGAAAAAAATGTGCTCATCAATGGGGGAAGCCTGTGTTACTTAGACTCAGGGCTTGAGTATTCGGTAGTATGCGTCTGTCACAGGTATTGTTAGATATTTTAACTTATTCCATGAATATGGAGGATCATTGGAGGTCATATTTCCATATCCATGATTCAGACAATGGTACTTCAAGAAAAATGAAAAGCCGGAGCAATGTCAGGACATCCATAAATATGTGAAGTTAATTTAAAAGGAATATGGGAGGGAAATTGTTGTCAGGGACAGGACAAGGTTTCATAGTTTGAGAAACAGTGTTTGTTTTTGTAAAGACCACCAATGACATTTCTTGAGCCTCTCTTCTGCTTTTTATCTTAAACATAGAAATCCTGTAGTGGTTAAGAATTCTCTCTGATTAGATGTTGTATCCATTAGGTAGAACACGATCCTTCAGAGTTTCACTTGAAAATTGTCGTGCAGAAACCTTTGTTTAACCTTGCTATCATATTGTGCTGCTATTATTCATTGGGTAGTAATGCTTTTATTCCAAGATTATTCCAGGAATAGCAAAGAGAAGGGATGCAAAGTGAATACAAAGAAGCTAGACAAGAGAAGCGAGTGACATTTTCACAGCGGCAATTAATCATCTTGTGAGTTAAATGCAACTCATGCTGTGTATTTAAGGTACATAAGTTGAAATTGCATGATTCTAGTGTAAGCATCCAGTAATTTATGGACTAGAAAACACTGCTCTGTTGCTTATTTCACTGCATATGTAGAATCTGATTCCAGATTTCATTGGTTGACATATCTATAACTAATTTAGTGAATCACAAGGAACGTGATCAAACTAGTTCCTAACTGGTTGAGGGTGCCTGCTTAGGATACTTAAATTTGGTTATTACGCAAATAATCCCACTCTTCGGACATTTAAGATTTTTCTCAGACATGTTTACAAGAAACATGTGAAGGTCTTTTTTGATGTTTCAAATTGTGATTAGTATTGTTGCATCTGTTTACATCGATAGCCTAATGCAGGGGACTTGTCGCTGCCCACTTGTATTGAAAATTTGTCTTAGTCGGGAAATCACGTGTGAAGATTTTACTGTCGGAACTCAGGTATTTCGACTCCTCGGTGTTTTTTAGATACTCATGTTGAGCACATATCGAACATCTTAGAGTTCTATTGTTAAAGATTTAAGGCTTCAAATATAAGTAAACACTTGTAAGAAACATGATGTGTACTTGTAATATATTCCTATCACCATCAAATCATATTTAGAGCAATAGTTAATGCAAAGGCTTTTGCATATTATTGCTGAGGAACATTTTACTTTTCCAAAATCAGTTTACGGTTAATATTGGGAAATAACCATAATTTAGCTCAAATCATTGAACCATATGGAAATAGTGTTGTTTTAGTCTTTTCTAGTGTAGTGGAAAGTTGATCTTTACTTCTGTATTATTATAGTATCGAAAAAGTTTAGATTTGTTGCTGATTTTCACTGTCTTTGAGAATCAACCAAGCCAATAGTTCATTCTCCTATGTCAAATTCCTTGTTCATTACCCAATGATTTATCAGAATGGGAAAGAAAAACAAATAGCTCTGCTCAATGAAAAAAAACATCATAAACAAAGATGTCATGGAAAAAAATTTGGGAAAACAGTACTAAATTTAGAAACATTTCATGCTTGTTCAATGGTTGGAAAAGCATCATAAACAAATGTCATGGAAAAAACAAAAAAACTGTGTTTTGCTGTGATGTTTGAATCAAAGTTAAGATCTTGAAAAAAAAACCCTTTTTTTTCTCTCTTTGAACAGGAAAAGACCATATCAACTTTGAGGTAAGAACAGAAAACAAAAACAGAGGAATGAAGCCTTCATTGAAATAACATCTCCTGCAGACTACAAGTTGCAAAAGGTAGAGCTACCAATATTATTCCATCTAAGGTAAAGGCCTTCCCTCTCTTTCATCTTTGTTCATTTTTTTAATTGCAGTTAGAACAGTTTTGTGGTAGCTGATCTTGTCAACTTCTTAGAAGAAGAAGAAGGCGAATTGTCTCCTGACCTTCTCAGCAACTGCCTCATACCATCAGCTACTCGAACCGCCGGATTAGATCGGAATTTTCCACAAAACGACATGTGAGCTGCAACGGCTTCTTCGACACCGAATTGCTTCTTCTTGCTCCTACTCACTTCATCTCTAACAGCTTCGGAGCATAACCCGCATAGCCATTTCCCATCGAATTTTGCCTTAACATCATTGATGTAATCTTGGGTGCAATCTTCTTTCAGTCCACAACACTCACATCTAACCGATTCGATTTCCATTTCCCTTTGCTTGAAGGTTGAAGAAAGATGGAGTCAACTCTTTTTTTCTTTCTTCCAAGTTATAAAACAAAGTGTTTGATGGTATGTTAAGGGCTGTTTTTATAGCTGGATTTGATTTGATTTTTTAAGATTTGGCCCAAGTTATTTTCCTTGGGATTGATTGTTTTGGTTGGGACAGGAAGTGTATGAACATGTTTGGTATTTGCATGAAAGCTAGTTTCTATGGTTATGTCCGAAAGAAAAAAGAGGTTTGGAGTTTAGCTGATAGGGGGGAAGCTTCCATTATTTACTCCATGTTCTAAGAGACAAGGCCAAGTGGAAATTGTGACAATTTGGTCGGGGAGGGGGGCCTAGGCATACTGTCCCTTTCTAGCATTAAAAACTCCACCAAGAGTTTTTTTTTAATCACAAATTTATTTTACTATTCGAGAATAATTTTGTTCGAATCAGAATGGTATTTAAATAAAATTCTTCTAAAATTAATTTTAAAATTCAATTTTTTTGAGGAAATAAAATTCAAATTAGATTTAAAGGTTTGGGAAGTAATTTAGAATATAAAATTTTTTACCTCTTTTCAGTGCCTTTATCTATGCCTCACACTAAAAACTTAAGTTTAAGGTTAAAATTCTGAAAGGGTTGTTGTCCGATGGGTACACAAAAGTGACGGAGTTGGTTTATGTTTAGAGTTTAAGGAATTTATGGTTTAGTGTTTAAGATATAAGATTTAATTTTTTAAATGTTGGGGCATAAAAAAAGGTGCCGGAAAGAGATAAATGAATTTTGTCCAACAATCCACCTCCATTTCTTCCATTTTTTTTACTTTTTAAATTAATCTATCTTTGTTGTTAAGGGGTAAATAAGTGATGTTACCATTCAATAATATCATGAAAAGCTATATTAAGGGATGAAAATTTTCAACCCCTTTTCGATGCCCCTATTTATGCCCTACACTTAAAATTAGGTTTAGGGTTTAAAGTTTAAAATTAGAGTTTATGGTTAGTATTTAGTCAAACAGTTTAAAATGTTAATCTATCAAATTATTAGATTTAAATATTTCTCAAACCTCTATTGAATTAAGTTTAATTATAAAATTAAGTGCCCAAACTATGTCTCTTTTTTACAATAGGTGCCTAAAGTATTTTTTGGTCGAAATAAGTGCCTAAAATTTTATTTTTAGCTGAAATAAGTGTCTAAAATATTTTTTTCGTAAAATAGGTGCTTAAAGTTCCATTTTTAGTTTAAATAGGTGCCAAAGTAGGTGCCTTTGTTAGCTTTAAAACAAGCAAAAAATGAAACTTTAAGGCACCTATTACAAAAAAAACATAATTTGATCACTTATTTTATAGTTAAGCTATTAAATTATAAATTGAACATATATTTTTTTGAGAAAGTAATTTAGTCTATATACATTTTTAAAATGAGCAAATAAGGACGACTCATTACAACGTTAACCCTCTCTTTTATTATGTTTTCAATACGGTTAGATAATTTTTCAATATAAAAAATTAAAAAATTTATATAATCATCAAAATTTTATTAAATTTTATTTTTTATATTTTCTTAATAATTTTCTTCAAAATATTATTTTTTAATAATTTTTTATTATTTTTAAAATTTTATATTATTTAAATAACTGTTTTGAACATTATAATGTAGCACATGAACTGCACGTAGACTTTTTCACAGTTGAATATGACAAAATGACGATATCACCGTGATTTTTGCTTTGTGCATTGTCTTGCTCTTGCAATAATGCTAACAATATTTTCCACCTGATGACAACATTTGAACAATTTATTTTATTTTCCATTATTATTATCGATTCAATACTCGTATCTAAAAGAAAACCCAAAATTTTATGTTAATGGTACAAATATTTAAGAAATTATATCAGAAATTTAAAGGCTAAGAAATTATAAAATTTTAAAAGTGTAAAATATAAAGACTACATAAAAGTTTAAAATTTTTAGAGAGTGCGATTATACTTAGGGGTGAGCAAAACTCGACTCGAATCGAGACGAAAATACTCGACTCGTCTTGACTCAACTCGAAATTTTATAGACTTGACTCGACTCGTAAAAATTTCAAATAAAGTTTGAGTTGTAAAATGGAAATTCGAATAACTCAAAATTTTTAGTAATTAGTGAATTTATTTTTAAGTTCAAGACGAGTCCCTCAATTATTAATGATATATACATACCGATATATAAAAATATGAAGAAATATTGCCACATATAAAAAAATATGAAATATATATATATATATATATATATATATATATATATATATATATATATGCATATTTTATATGATTAGAGAAAACCGTTTAAATTAGAATCAAAATGTACTATAACATGATAAATAATTACAATTAAATTTTTATAGGAACTCGAAAACTCGACTTGACTCGACTCTAATTTCTTAAACTCGACTCGAATCGAAAAAAATTCAAATAAAGTTTGAGTTGTAAAATATGACTCGTCAACTCGAAATTTTTTTACTCGACTCGATCGAACGCTCACCCCTAATTACACCCCATCAACCTCTCGGTCCATTTCTACTGTATATGACACTTACTTCCCATTTCAATTTCCTTAATTATTTCCTTCGTTTTCTCATTATAATTATTTCCAATTTCAACTGTTAATTGCATAATTCATCAAAGCTTCTTTGTTAAGATCAAAGATTCTATGTTTGGTTTAAAAATAAAGTGCAACAATTACTTTCCCAATTCTCAAACACAAAGTTTATTATTTTTATTTTATTTTTTTCCAAATATGAACCTATATAAAAAAGTGTAAAACAGTCAAATTTTATATAATAATAATAATAATAATAATAATAATAATAATAATAATAATAATAATAATGAGAAATTATATCATAGGCCCGGCTCGCCACGTCATCCATGGTCCCAACCAATAAAAAGTACCCATTTCATTAATTTTTTCCATGTCATTTTTTTACCGAGTGAATCTTCACTCAGATTTACTGTAAATTAATTAAAAAAACACTTTTTACCAATTGTAGATTCACTTGGTAAAAAATGACATGGAAAAAATTAATGAAATGGATGCTTTTTAGTGGTTGGGACCATGGATGACGTGGCGAGCCGGGCCTATGATATAATTTCTCATTATTATTATAATAATAATAATAATAGTAATAATAATAATAATAATATCTTTAGAATTTTCTGAAAATAATATTTCTTTGGAGAAAAAAAAAATCTTGGTTGTCTGATAATAAATATTTCTCGGAGTAAAATAGGATTCAAATTTTAGTATTTGTAACTATTTTTCTATTCCATGTTATAATTTTTATTAGAAAAGAAAGAAAGAAAGAAGAAATCCGTATCTATCATTAAGGATTCATATTATTAGGTTTGACAAGTATAGTTTTTGTGGTTGGTTTTAGGTTGCTTTCATCTAAATTGTAGTTTCTAATCATGTTGATTTAATTTGACAAAAAGACTTTGATAAATTGGAACATGTGGTTAAGATCAGTTAGGCATTTTATGAGATAAATCACAAAATTAATTATGAAAATACAATTGATCATATATCATAATACCCGGGCTCGTATAATCTTAATTTTGATTCAATTGTACACCTTTAAAGAATTAGATTTAGTTAATTTCACGTTTATTTGGGTTTTAAATGATACAAGTTAAAATTAGATACATATAATTTTTAAAGTAAACTATAATTTGAAAATAAAAAACATTTTATATAATGTCATAATTACTCATGATTGTCTGGACTTTTAAATCAAAAAATATTACTCGAATTTGGAACTCTCGAAATGTTACGACAACAACGAGAATTACACTTTAAATCTATAGAGAGTGATTAATCCTTGATTACTCACCACTTGGTTGGATTGGGAAGATCTTGGTTGGTGATTTCCAATAAAGAAATGGCCCATGAATATGATGAAAGGTTGATTCCATCCACATCCAATGCAATTGACCATTCAATTCATTTTCATTTCTCTCAAATATATCTCACTTGATTTTGATTTATCAACAAGCATGCATGTATGATCAAATTCTTCGGATTCATCCCCTCAGACGTTATTTATTTGCACCAGAATATGAATAAAATCATATATATTAACAGTTAAAGATAAAATTCGAAATACGTTGAACTCAACGAATGATTCCAGTGAAAAAGAGGATGATGTTCATCATAAGTGACCCGAATTCGAGCACATGTGTGTTTTCATCAAACTCATCTCATCTTCTTCAGAGAACATCTCTAAACCTTATCCATAATGGAGTGGAATTAGAAAAAGGTTTAGCACTTTTTGGTGCTTGTTTGTAAAAACTTCAATCCTCAATTCCAATTAGCAATGATGGTGTGTGTTTAGCCAGTTTTTTAAGCAATTACAAGACTAGGAATTCAGCCCAGGAATCTATACACATGGGGTGGTTACAATCATCCCTTTGATTTGGCATTGTTTGGTGGGTTTATTTTCAATATATAAATCTACACAAACATTTGTCACGATTCAATTCGTAGGCTCGTGTTTGTGATAGTATAATGCGAAGTTGTTATGTTCGAATATGTATCGGTTTTGTAAGATTTTGTCATCTTTATGTGTGTTTTCGAAGATTCAGATCCAATACATAAACATATATGGTGTACTCTGCAGAATGAATGTCAAGACGAATTTTATATGTGTCGTTTCATGTTAATATAAATTAAAATTGTCCTCTTTTAATATAATTAAAAACCCTAAATTACTAGTTTGTGCCTTGAGAAATACTATATTGTATATAATTTAGGCAAATTTGGATCCGATGGACCGGTTTTTCTTAAGATTGATACCCCATTTTGTAAACTTAAGGTATCGGCCAACAACACAATGTCCAGCTGACCCCATGTGAACTCCCAAACACCAGTCAAATATTGTCCTCAATCAATACAAGAACAAGAGTATGCTCTAGGCATGAAATGGATTAATTTGACTATCATTTTGTAAAAGTTTGATAAAATTTAATAATTATTTTATAACAAATCGATTAATGTAATAGTTTGATAAAATTTAATAATTATTTTGTAACACTTCGATAAATTTAATGATCATTTTATAGTGTTATTATCTAATTTAGGATAAATTACACTAATAGTTAATAAACTATAAGAAATATCATTTTGGTCACTGGCCTTTTAAAAATTATAAAATGGTCATTGATTTATATAACTATTACAAAATGGTCAACGAATGTTATAAAAATAGGCAAAATGACAAAATATGCCCCCAACATTTGCATGTTTTGTCATTTGGCTCCTTATTCTTTTTTGGAACAAAGAACACCCCAACGTTTTAATTTGGTCCAAATATGCCCATCGTTGGATGAAACCGCCATTCAACGACTGGTGTTGACTGGATATGCCACGCCAGATTTTAAAAAAAAAATATTTTGTCATATCCTTCATGATGATGATACGTGGCCGAATACATGTGATTGAACTTGATGGTGACATGTGGCGAATCTGATGCGGTTAAAATTGAAGGGATAAAATGATGCTATTTCAGCAGATTTTAACATGTGGCAAGTCCAGTCAGAACCAACCATTGACCGTTAGTTGACTGACGGTTTCCATCCAACGAGGGGCATATTTGGACCAAATTGAAATGTTAGAGTATTCTTTGTTCCAATAAAAAGAATAGGGGACTAAATGACAAAACATGCAAACATTGGAGGCATCTTTTATCATTTTGCTTATAAAATAATATAACAAGTCAATTAATTTAATAAATAAAACATTGGGTATTTTTTTGTCATTTTGCCTATACAATAAATTTTGAAAGGTTAATGAAAAAAAACGATCATTTTTCATAACTTAGTGACTACATGTGTATTTTATCCTATGGTTTAAAGGTCCACAGACAAGGCATGGCCAAGCACGTGGTGATGCTGAGGCAATAGCAGCCCTAGCATGCGAGTAATTGCCCGGTAGATCTCCAGCAATTCCAATAAATGACCTGAGGGGCACCAGCCGTTTCCCTCCACTAATATCTCCACAAATACGATTACACGATATCAGAAAATTATTTTAAAAAATTATACAAATATAAGGGTACTATCGAGATTTATTGTGGGGTGATCTATTTATTTCATTACTTCATTCACAACATCAAAATTTAAACATTAACTTTATTTAAAAGATTCAACGCCTCATTGAATTCAAACCAAGACAAGTATAATATAATAGGAAACTTCTAAGTCGAAAGTTAATGTACATTAAATTATGTTCAAATAGTACAGTCTTTTTTTAAAAAAAACGTACAGTCTTAAACTATTACCACCACAACAATGTTAATTGAACTAAAATTTGGTTGATGTTACTTACTAATGAAACTTTACCTTTTTTTCTTCTTTCCAATTTTAGGCATATACTCAACTACATTAATAGAGCAGGCATGGCATTTATCATTTGGAGATACTCTTGCAACGTGTTCTCATTGAAATTCTTGTTTCATGTTTAAATGTTTAATCATCAAATGTTGTACTAGAATGGGACATGATATGAAATATGAAATATCAACAACCAAGAAATTTGATCTAGTTATTATTCGTGTTGGACTCTATTATTCGCGTATTCATTTTGTGTTTGTGAAAAAAAAATTCTACTAGTACTGCGTTTAAGTTATTATTATGAATTATTATTTGATTAACTGAAGATCAAATAGTTAGTTTAAAGTTTAGGGTTAAAATTTTAGGTTGCAATCTGAATCTCTAACCTTACTACCCTAAACTATAATCTCTAAATCATAAATTCTAAATCTTAAATTTTAGCCATAAACCTTAAATTTTAAAGACCTAGACATAAACCATAAGCTACCTTGAATTTAATCCAATGGAAATTTTTTCCATGTGTATTGAATAATTTCATATTATATATCTGTATACATTTTGATATATTAATATTAAACACAATGATTTTATCGGATCTAATTTAATTTTAATAACTTTAAACAGAAAATGACAAAAATTAATCGTATGAATAAAAAAGTTTTATAGAATATGAATTACTAAACATATCAAACTTCAAATCAAATATATTATTCAACACAGAATTCGGTTATAATGCTTATATGATCTATGCACATTCCACTCATAAACTGAAGAATATTAAACACTTAAGTATATCGATTTTATGTTCTTTTGTATATCATATCGACCATAATATTAAGCGAACTAAATTCAATCAACTAAATTAAACATTATTAAAATAAAAATAACATTAACACTAAATAAATACGCAAATTATAATTATCCGGGAGAGGTTTGAATTTGTTCAAAAACATTTTAATAAGAAGAAGAAAAAACAAATTTAATGCGCATCACATGGACAGAACATGCATTTTCTTGCCCTTAAATCCAACCGTCATTTTCTGATCCTCCCCAACTCAATCAATCATATATCTTCTATAAAATACCTAATTAAAACAAATTAAATTAGTGTCATGAATTAGCTAGATAGTAAATTAAAAATATTTTAAAAAATAAATATTATTTTTTACTTTTTCTATAAAATTTAAATAAAACAAATAAAATTCATTGTTTAAATATTGAACAAGGTTTGCTCTATTAATATAAAAATTAGTTATATCATTCTTTGAGGAGAAATTTATAAATATCTACAGATTATATATGAATAATAGACTAATGATAAAGTTTTTTATTCCATGAATGGGTTCAGAAATCATGTCTTCGATTGATATTCAAAAAAAAAATTATAAAATAAGTGGTCCTAACTCCTAACAGAAATGAGAGTGTTATTATTTTTAAGTGATTCGGGCTCCAGCAACTTGTCTATTGTGTATCTTATTAAAAGGTTAAAATTAATAAACATATAGTATTTTTTAATTACACCAAAAAATTAAAAAAAAAAAGCAAATTATATTTTAATAATAAAAAATTAATTTGATCGCCAAAGTTTTAAATTTGACTCGTTTAAGTCACTCAAACATTTTTTTTTAATATCGTCTTGTTATAGCACCTAAACATTGCACTTTGAAATTTTTTATTTCCAAAATTAACTTAATATTTCACCTTTTGTTCCCTTTGGCCAGCATCCTTCTCTACCGCCATTTGACTGTCATCGATCATCATCTCGACATAATTAGAACCAAAACATTCATGCTTCTCTCCTCTTTCATTTTTTTAATTTGATTTTTCTTAAAATCGACAAAACTCAAACCATGGCTTTGACCTTAACTTGGTATGATTTGCAATCTTTGCTATTTGATATATTACTTTTTTTTTCTCCTTCTCGGCTCCCAACATCTCATATTTGAAAGAAAATACTTTGCCGTTGATGAATTAAAAGGAGTATGAAAAATATTTTTTTTTCTTCATACTGGCACCATGGGATCCATTTCATAATGGAAATAATACGGTTAAAAGAAATGCTACATAGTAATTTTTTTAAGAAAACTAATCGTATTATTTCCATTATGAAATGGATCCTATGGTGCCAATATGAAGAAAAAAAACTTAAAATGCTACCTAGGCATGCTAAGTTAGTTTTTTTTTAAGAAAATAATAATAATTACACAATGTATACATAACTTAATTTACAAATTATAGGAATTTTAGTGATGTAATTTGATCGATGAAAATTTTCGTGACCCACATAAAAATTGAAGGTCAATTCGATGATTTAATGTGATGAAATTGAACATTTGTTATTTATATGAAAATTATGATATTATGGTGACTTACCATGTAAATTACTTCATATGCCGTTAGTCGTTTCGATCGGGGAATATACGGGGCTCGTAGTTGTAACCATTCCAGGATATTTACAGATCTCTTCCCCTGTTTCTTCTATCTGTAAAACAGACAAATTTTTGTACATACAAAACCGTGATTAAAATAAGATTAAAAACCCGAATACGAATGTATCAAAATCTATATAACATTACATATATAATATGAATATCCGGATTGTCGGATCCATGACTCGATATGTTTACACTGTAATATCTAGTTAAAGAAAAAGGGGTTCAACATTGTGGAGAATAATACAAAACAACCCAAAATTCAATTAGATTTCATCTCACTATCTACATTTTTACCTTAGGAGCAGTGTCGGAGTCATCCCGAGGAAGAAGGCGAAGAAGTGGCAAAGGCAACAACGAAGTGAGGTTGCAGAGGATTATCAGGGCGGCTAAGTTATCGAATTTGTCCCTTGTTACACCGAATACCTCGGTCAGGCCAGCACCTATCAGACCCCCGAGGACATTGCCTCCGTTGGATATGGACATTAGAGTTGCAAAAAGTGTTGCTTCCATTCCTTCCGGACATAGTTTTGCTGCAAGTACGAGAACGGGCATGAAAGAAGCCTGCAAATATCAAGTGAAGACGAAATCGGTGACAGAATTGAACTAATAAAGAGTAATATTAATAAATCCCGAGATTAACTCAACTGATTAATGTAGTCATCAATAAGAAGTAGCATCTAATAAGTATGTAGTTCAAATTCCATCATCTGTAAAATAGTTGATCACAACTATCTTACAATAATACCCAAGTTGCTCCGACTCTTCAAATTTCTTTTTTCGAATTGCCTGCCTCCAGCAGGTGGGCATGGAGATATGACCTCCACATATCCTCCAAATACAAAGAAAAACTTGGAAAGATCTGATTCTACTTATGTTCAGTGTCATATCCGACACACATACCGGAGTCTGTAGGTAATAGACATTCCAAGCCTAAAGTAGAATGATGAAAAGGGTCCTTGAATTTTATAATAAAACTTGAAATCATTGTAGACATTTGAAGTTCCCTTTATGTTGCATAATTAATTTTATCTAAAAGGGAAAATTTTAAAAGGACCCTTCTACCAAGCAGTAACTCGAAAAAGCCCAATCAATTTCACCTAGTATTCCCAAATACAAAGACAAGGGCTACCATAGCATGGGGACAACACCAAGTCGGATCTCTGCAATTTTTGTAAAATTTGAATCCGAACTCAAAAATCTATTTTAAAATTCAAAATCATTTATCATACAAGGAAAACCATCTAAATCCAAATTAATTATCTGTCGGACATCTGAATCCATTAAAAATCTGCATTTAATGTCTAACTTTACAAAACAAAAATTTTTAAAATCAAAGAAAATAATGGATTCATATCCACAAAAGTAAAGTAGATTCAAATACGGATATATGAGGGTTAATATCCGCATCCGCTGTAGGTTGTAATTAGAATATTCAAATCTCAATATTATCTGAATCCATACTATCCATTGACATCCCTACAATCTACACAGGCAAGTTCCAAACTCTAATTATAAATTAAAGCAAAAATGTATGGAGAAAGAACTTCAATTACCTGACTAAGAACAGTTAGAATCAAGGAATCCCCAATTGTAAACCACTCATCACTCATTCCAATCTGCTGGTTCAATCCAGTGACAAGAAAGACCTAAGTAAATACAAAAATATATATATATAAATAGACATATAAAGCCGCGGGCAAGAAATAGTTAGAATCACCAACCTGAGTCATTCCAAGGAATAGCTAGAATACATTATAAATAGAAACAGCAAAAGTAAATCAAAACACAAACCTGAGTCATTCCAAGAACTGAACCAGCAATTGTTGTGGCAAGAAAAATCTTCCGCAATGGAACATCTTTTAAGAATCCATTATACAGTCCAACTCCAACCAGCGATGCAACCGAAGTAACAAGCTTGACACGTCCTAGAAATTTTGGGGTAAAACCAAGTTTATTTGTGCTGAAATCAAAAGAACCTTTTGTTGGAGGCACAAAAACTACATGACAATGAAGCAATGACAAGGAACTTTAAACAAAGTAACAGAACATACAGGAAGAAAAACATGGCAGAGTCCGACTGTGGTGTTGCCTGCCACAAGAAAATAAAAACTGTGGGAAAAAATATGTGGGGCTGTCGGAATGCATTCCACAACTGAATAATGTTCTCTTTTGAGCTTTCTAGAAAGCTAGGGTTCCCAGAAAGAACATTTGACACTCTTTCTGGGCCAATCACACGCTGTTCTTCTACAAGAACAGCAACACCAGATGTTATCAGTGGTAATAATGCAGTGACACCAAAAACAAACCTGAAACATTAAATTGGTAATAAATGATTAGCCAAAAGCTGTCTTTTGTCCTTGTAAATTATGCCATACAGCCATCCATAAATCACCCTAACTACCTTACACCATAAGCATCCACCAGAGATCCACTAAAATAGGAGCTCAAAATTCCACCAAATGCTGATGATCCCCAGCAAAGAGACTGAAGAGAACCCGACACGCTTTGTGACTCCCCACGTGCCCTCTCCACAACCATGGAATCTACAACCTACACCATACATCAATTTCAAACATAATTCAGGAACATTCCCAGAATATGAATAGCATGACAGCTGAACAAAGAACAGTTTTAAGACTAACATTTTAAAAAGCCTATGATTGTAGTGTAGGCATGAACACACTCATGCAGTCATGTGAAAGTTGTCAACGCAAAATAAGGCATGCCCTAACAATCAGTCGCAACAAATTCAAAATCTACTAAAGTTTCTTTTTTTGGTTTGATGAATGCAATGGAGCAGGATTGCAAGGAATTTTTATGCTTTACATTTGATCCCAAGCATGCACAAAGTCTCGGGCTCTGAGCACCTTTACAACTCGTAAATGAATTAACTTACTATTTTGTTCTTAAACACACCTTAGCTTGACACCAATTCATGAGTAACAAATATAGGCAAAGGATCAGACAACGTTCTCTTACAAAGGTTGGATATATAGACAGTTTGGATTAGAAATGTCACCAACTTAGAATACATATCAAAGTTATCATGGGAAAAACAAGCATCACAAGAAAAGTATAACTATAAGAACCATAGACCCTAAACTGCCTTATCTTTAAGTGAACAACTTAAAAATTCTGAAAAGCAGAAGAAACTTACAACATCAGAGAAGGCAACAGGAAAAGATGAGAGAAAAGTATAAGTGTAAGAAATCATAGAACCCTAAACGATAGAAATAGTTATCTTTAAGTGAATAACATAAAAACTCAGAAAAGCAGAAGAAACTTACAACATCAGAGAAGGCAACGGAAAAAGATGAAAGAAGTATGCAACATGCAGCACCATACTTGCTGTCAACAAAGGTGGCCATCAAAATCCATGCGAGAGCACCAAGAAGTCCCGAAAGAACCAAGTATGACCTTCTCCGATAACCAAATAGTGGGATTGAATCACTGCCAAAACAAAGTACTACTCAAAGAAAATCTAGAGACAAAATAAATACTTAAAAATTCTCAGAAATGATTAGAAACAGAAATAGGCAATTAACAGAGTCGCACCTAATAAACCCATAAAGTGGCTTAACAAGCCACGGTAGTGCAGAAAAACCGGTTAGCACAGCTGTCTAGTCAACCACATATATCCAGTCAATTCTTTAAGAAGATCATAAGATATACATGCAATAAACTGCAATGCAAACTCACTAAAATACTTGTCTTAAGCTGCTTTAACTAATCAAATGAAACACATTCTTTAATACGATCTAACAGCCAAATAATTCAATACTAGACTCAACATTTCTTTTCCCATAACTAAATTACAAAATCAGAAATGCAATAATGTTTTGTTTTAAGTTATTCCTTCATTTTAAATTAATTCTGATTTTACATCTACCATTTGCCTTTTCTTTTAACAACGTTTAACAGGCAAAATGCAAGTAGCAAGCACAAAAAGAGAAGAAAAACAAAACAATTTACATCTCTAAAAGCTGCAATGCAGAAAACATCAAGATGTTTTCTAGAAAGCAAAAGTAAAGGAATGAAAACAAAATCATTGTTGATTAAAATGAAGAAATCGCTCAACTGTAAAATTGATTCTACCACCATCAGTTCAAATAAATAGCAAAATCAATAACTATAAAGCAAAACCAAATGAAACGAAAACAAAACCATAATTGATTAGAGCACTACCATTATGTAATACAAATAAGAAAAATCACGAATCTCATCATCCAAGTAAACCAAATCAAGCCTAATTCAACTTAAAACGAGTGCCCAATTATCAAATTATCAACAAGAATAGCTTGAACATTAAGGGAGTGAAAGGAAACATACTTCAGCAGGGTCAAGATGCAAATCATCTTTCAAGTAAAAGCTAACAGCAAGCTTTGCAAGGCCTAAAACGCCTTGAACAAAATACACCATAGCAACTGCCACATTGTCCGGTGACAGATCGACGCCGAAACATTTCAACCTGCTGCTCCTTTTCCTCGAATTCCCGCCGGAACTCGTCGAAGTACTCGTCCCTTCTTCCATCTCCATTGCGAAAGTGACTCCATTTCCAGCACCTAATTAAAAAAACAGAATTAAATTCAAATTCTTCAATTGTTTTTTTTCTTCTTTTTTTTAAGAAATGGAAAATTATACTTACTATTTCTAGCCTCTATAAACGGCTCGTCTTCTCTGGAGGAAAGCGGGAGGGCGATGGACATAATGTTTTTTCTACCGGAGAAATTTACGAAGGATTATGCGGCGGTGAGAGGCGGCGACTGCGAAGAAAGCAAAGCTATCGGTGTACGGTGGCGGATTTGGTGGCAATAGGGAGGAGGAGACAAAGAGAGGGCAAAATGGGGATTTGGGAGGGAATGATGGAGATTGAGGAGAGAGAATGTGAAGCCATTAGATCGGGGTTTGCCGGATTTTTTTAATTTAAAGATTGACGTTTAGTGGAATTGTTGTATCTGAAATTACTGACGTGTCCTTGTGGAGTATTTCATTTTTTTTTCATTTCTAAACCTTTGCAATGGCGCACACACTCGACAAGTTGGTGAAAAAATAATAATAAATGAAAAAAAAAACATTTATTTCTCACGAAATAAATATTTTATGTAAAAATATTTAATAAAATTTTAAGAGATGTAGTGATAAATGATTTGTATTTAATTATTTATTATTACTATCTAATTTTTAATTAGTATTTTTAATTTATTTGATTTAATATATATAAGATTAAAAATTATATTAAAATTAGAAAAGTTTAATATACAAGTTGTGTAAATTAAAGTTTTAAGTGAGCTTGTTAAATTTAAGGTTTATGAGTTTAGTTTAAGATTTAAAAATTTAGATTATAATATTTATGATTTAGTATTTATGATTTAAAATTTTAATATTATAAATTTAAATGTTATAATGTATAGTTTAAATATTAAAGGTAGCGTGAATTAACGTAAAAAAAAATAAAATGCCAATAAAATCTAACGTGAGTAACTAAAGTATGGACAAAAGTTTACCCAATCTAACATGGGTGTCTAAATTGTAAATGATTTTAATGGTGGTGCCTAATTTGCAAACTTTTTCGGTAACCAAAACAATAACTTGGGAAAGTTGGGCGACTTATAACATTTAATATTTTTTTAACTATGACAATCGAATTTTATTAATAAAAATAATAGAAGGGATGAGACTTATAATGCACTCAAGCATATAGAGAAAAACGGGGACAATAGTCATAAAAAACCTTATACATAAAACAAAAAATTTAAATCGAAAGATACGAATAAAAACGAAACATTTTCTTGAGAATGACGTCCAACATTAAAAGAACCCAGTAACCTTCATAAAAATTTCTTGTCTTTGTCGAACGAGACTCTTTACGAAGTGATAAAGGAGTGGTGAGCGAACCAAACTATTTGACAGGCTGCTTCGCTACACAATTCTGATCATATCGGCAAACAATCTTTTATCAAAGAGGGGATCTGACTATACTTAACCACCAACAAACTAATCAGAAAACGAAAGTCGTGAAGGTCTTTGTGCAAGCACCAAAACGATTGCAAAAGTATAAAAAAATATACGAAAAACTATAAGGAACGTTCCACAAAAGCGGAGAAAAAGCATGCCACAAGGACGAAAATTATTATTCGAAATTAGAAGAAAAAATCAAGAAAAAGAAAAATAAAGGACATAGTATTAAAAAGCAAGAGAAATAATAAACATCGACAGTTAGGGGTGGGCAAAAATACTCGACCCGATTGACTCGACCCGAAAACTCGACGACCCGAACCTAAAATACCGGGTAATTCTCGGAAAAAATTACCCAACCGGGTCGGGTACCCGGCCGGAAGTTTCCCCTTACCGGTTACCCGACCCGATAAAATTTAATATATATTTTTTATATTTAAAATTATATTTTTATTTTATGTTTCTTAATATATTCACTCTAAAATTAAGTTTAAATCCCTACATTTTTTTCTATGTTTGTATTATATTCTTTTAAGTTTTAAGTTTTATTTTTTAAAAATATTTTTGTGTTTAACATGTGATTTTTTTTAATTTTAGAATTAAGAAAAATAGGAACCGGGTACCCGGTACCCGATAACCCGGGTACCCGAATTTTACGGGTACCCGAATATAATGGGCCGGGACACAGAACGCTTAATGAGGTACACGGATGAACCGGGTACCCGGTTTTCCGAGTACCCGAAAACCAGGTACCCGACAATGCCCACCCCTACCGACAGTCGACAACTAATATTAAAATTAGTACTACCGTTGGCTAAACAAAAATTAAAACAAAAGAAGTAGACGAAACAAAAATATTAAGGGGGCGTTTGGTTCACGGAATGTAAGATTACCTCTGGGAATAGGATTACTGAAATGTAACATTACCTGACACATTACTGGGAATGTTACATTACCTTGTTTGGTTTATTTGGTAGGAATATAGAATTGTAGTGTTTGGTTGGAGGAATATAAGATTAATTGGAAGCAAAATTTACTAACTTGTCCTTATAATATATTTTCTTGTTAACAAGTTTAATTTTTAATTATTAAATTAAAAATATTTACATAAAAATTTATAGAACTATATTCGTTACATTACCTAAATTTTGCAAAAAAAACAAATATTTATAATATTATTAAATTATGTTTAAAAATGTTTTATATTTATATACAATTATTCCTTTTTAATTTTTTTTAACATCAAATTATTACACGTTTAATATGCTTAGATTTTTAATTTTTTATTACTTTCGACCATTTATCAAACAAATTAAAGTAAATAATAAAACAAATCTAAAATTAATAAAAATGATAAAAATAAATTAACTTACTGATTTTTTAAGATAAAAAATATCTTATAAATCAAATAATAAAATTAATAACATCAAGTCTTAACGCATTCAGTCTCAAGCAACATACAATCTCATCATGTAACCCTAAAAACATCGTAAATACAATATTAATAAAATGTACTATTAAATATTACAACATTATCTAAATATATACAGCACCATTTATATATTAAACTAATATTAAATATAAATATTTAATAAATTTACACCATAAATAATTAGTTACCTAATTAAAAATGCAATAAAGGATCAACATGAAGATAATTCATAATCACAAGGGTAATATTATCCAAAAGGGAAGGAATTGTGTAATACCTAAGAAAATGAGGGGAATAACATTCCCACCATTTAAGGGGAAAAGAGTCACTCTTGGGAAAAGAATAATACCTCATAGTG
This sequence comes from Hibiscus tridactylites, assembly GCA_958450335.1. Classification (NCBI taxonomy): domain Eukaryota; kingdom Viridiplantae; phylum Streptophyta; class Magnoliopsida; order Malvales; family Malvaceae; genus Hibiscus; species Hibiscus tridactylites. The sequence continues at coordinate 81,603,722 of OY288270.1, forward strand.
GAAATCCTCCTAAACCAAACATGAGAATGTAAGTCTGGAAAAGATTATTACTCCTGGTAATCATCTTTTCTGCGAACCAAACACACCCTAAGAGAAAATCTATATTTGAAAAAAAACGGCTCATTTAATATTTTTCTAAAATTATTTATTTAAGGAGTAATGTCATTATTTTTCATATCTTATAAATAATATTATATTCCACAAACATGTTTTCCTAACACATACAACTTAACAAATAACCAAGATATATATTTTTTTGACTGAAAAGTCGGCTGCCTTTATTGGTACTTTAAAAAAACATTAAAGAAGCAATACAAAACAAATAAAAAACGAAAAGGAAATAAAAAAGAACCACAGAAGGTTCCAGAGCTCAAGTAACTGAAGAGACTCTGGTTCCCCAAACTTGAAACGCCAAAAAAGAAAGTGCAGCCAACACCATCTTCCTCTCAAACGGTGCGATCTGGAAGGCTCATTTGGGAAGAATGGGGGATGAGGGTTTTGGCTCCTAGCCAGGTGTTGAATAAAACCCCCCTAGAAATGGAGTGAGAGCGCGTCTACGGCGGATCTTGGAAACGACGATCCTCCTCGACCAGTGTCTGAACGGAGAGCGGGGCTTCCTCGATCCATGCTGCATCCGCCGTCGCCGCCAAGCCTTCTTTCGCCATTGCATGTGCAGCTTTGTTTCCTTCTCTCCTGGTGAAGACGAAACGGCATGAGACGAAGCGGTGAGAATAATGCTTTATATCCCTTGTTATTTGCCCCATCTCTGATAAATCAGTGGCACCATTGTTTACTTTTTCTATCACCGTTCGAGAATCGCTTTCCACCACCACCGATCGGAGTCCTAGGTCTTCTGCAAATTCAAGCCCTTGGAGCACAGCTATGGCCTCTGCTACAAACGTTGTGATTTATTTTATAGGCAACCCCCATAATCAAACCTTCACTGTTTCGGATGATTAAACCTGAGCTTGATTGTAGAGACTGTGATTTATAACCCGCATCCACATTTACCTTTATGTCAGGATCTGTCGGAGGGCACCATCTTCCCGATTGGGTGTGGTGAAGTTGCCGCGTCGGGTTTGTGAGAGAGATGATTTCCGAACAATAGCTCTTTATCAGAGTAAGGACATCCTCGATTCTGTGTTTAACCTTTTCATGCACAAGCTTATTTCTCGAGTTTCATAAGGCCCAAACTGTAACTATATGCTGTCTATGACTATGATATGCTGTGTGTTGAAAAAGATGTAAAAACCAATCATAGAAGCTGTAATCACTTACTATGCTAGGCCAGGAAACATTTAGAGTGGACCAAATCGCATTCGCGAACCAGCAATCCCTAGTTACATGTTCAATGTCCTCTGACTCTATTCCACAACTAGGGCAAGTAGAGTTAAAAGCCACTCTCTTTTGCATCAGGTTTTGTAGAGTAGGAACATAGTTCTTCGAAAACCTCCTTGCAGTAATTCTCATTTTTAGTGGACAATCAGCACTCCAAATGAGCTTGTAGAGACTAGCAGTAGGGTTGATTTCTGGATGCTCCTTAATAAGTAGCTTGTATCCACTGCGCACAGTATAAATGCCTGACTTCTCTCCATACCACCGAAATGTATCTACCTGAGAATAACTCGGTAGACGGATGCTGAGAATTAGGTTAGCTTCATTCTGATTAAACATTGAATTGATCAGTTCAATGTTCCACTCCCGGCTTACTGGATTGATCAAATCCGAAACCTGATATACCAGATTGTTTACCGGAGATTTCACTTTCCTTACTGGTAGCACCGGTAACCAGTAGTCGTTCCAAACTGACACGGATGTCCCTGAACCAATGGACCAGCTTAAACCCTTTTCCAATAGGCCTTTAGCTGACCAAATACTTCTCCACATTAGAGACGGGGAAAAGCCTAACCTAGACTGAAGGAAGCTCGAGCCCGGGAAATACTTTGCACGCAGGAAACGGCCCACTAGTGACTCGGGATTCTGGATTAGCCTCCATCCTTGCTTTGCCAATAGGGCAATATTAAACTTCCCCATATCTCTGAAGCCCAGCCCACCATCTTCTTTAAGTTTGCTCAGTTCAGCCCAGGTGCACCAGTGCACTCCCCTCTTCGACGGGGAATGTTGCCACCAATATCGCGCGATTTTTGCCTCTAATTCTTTGCAAAAAAACACCCGACAAGACGAAACACGACATCGCAAATAATGGAATCGATTGTAGGATTGATTTTATTAGGACTTCCTTACCTCCTTGCAAAAGGTTCCTAGAGCCCAACCCACTCGTCTTAGAGTCCACACGATCCAGTAGGTATTTAAACTCTCTCCTTTTATTCCGCCCCACAACAGTAGGAAGGCCCAAGTACCTCTCTGGATTACTTTCTTCTGTTATCTGGAGGACCCTACACACTGCAACCCTCTCCTGTTGGGTGACATTTGAGCTGAAGAAGGCATGAGATTTCTAATAGTTTACCAACTGTCCAGAGCATCCTGCATAGGTACTCAATAGATTTTTAAGATAGGTAGCACTCTCAATCGAAGCATTACTGAAAATCAAAGAGTCATCAGCAAAAAGAAGATGCGAAACAAGTGGTGCACTACGGGCAATTTTCGCCCCCTGAATCATACCAGTTGTAGCCACGCTACGATTAAGGAAGATAGGCCCTCCCCGCAGATGAGAAACAAATACAGGCTTAGGGAGTCCCCTTGGCGTAGGCCTCGGGACGGAGTGAAACTCTCAGATACTAGCCCATTAACCACCACCCCATACGAAACTGTACGGACGCACCTCATGAGGCCTTGAATCCAATTATAAAAAAAGCCCATCTTGCCCATCATAGCTTCTAGGAAATCCCATTCAACACGGTCGTACGCTTTTCTCATGTCCAACTTTAAAGCAAACGAACCCTTCTTGCCAATACGTTTTTTTCTTAAAAGAGTGCAAAACCACATAAGCCGCAATTATATTGTCAGTTATCAACCTGCCCTGCACAAACGCACTCTGAGCTTCATCAATGCAGTTTCCTAGCACCTCCTTGAAACGGTTCGCTAAAACTTTTGTAATAATCTTTAACAGAACATTACATAAGCTTATTGGACGGAAATGTTTCATATGTTGAGCATCACTTACTTTGGGGATAAGGACGATGTGTGTCATGTTTATCTCATCAATTGGTTCAAGCCCATTAATAACGTTTATACAATACTGCGAGACCTCCTCCCCCACCAGAGCCCAGTATCGTTGGTAGAAAACAGCTCCTATACCATCAGGCCCAGAAGCTTTTAAAGGGCTCATAGCCTGTAAAGCATAATACACTTCTTCTTTGGTAAAGCTCCTTAACAGCCGGTCATTATCCTCATTCGAAATACACTGCGTGACACCTTGTAGAACAACATCCGGGTTGCACATCCCAGCAGTGGTGAAAAGGTTGGAATAATAATCCATAGCTATGTTGCGAATCTTCTCCTCATCCTCGTGCACCAGTCCATCATCGGAAACAAGCCTGTTAATTTTATTCACCCTCTTCCGCTTGTTTGCAAAATTATGAAAAAACCTCGTGTTTCTATCTCCATTTTTAGCCAGTTCACCCTTGCTCTCTGTTCCCAATATATCTCTTCTTTCTCTAGCTCAAAATTCAAACTGAGCTTTGCTTCCATGGTATCGAACAAGACTTCATCTATAATCGGCTGAGCATTAAACGCATTTATTTTTGCCAATAACTCCTTAACTGATAGACGCTTTTCACGACGTAGTCTCCGAAATCATTTCTCCAAATCCCTACTCATGAATAACAACTTTTCCGGAACCGAACCCGTTCCTTGTTTCCACAACTTTTCAACCTCTGCATCACAGGATTCTTCCATCAACCGTACAGCTTCGAATTTAAAATTCCATACTCTATTGTGAGTATAGAGTCTTGCTTCTGTATTGAGCAGAATCGGACAGTGATCCGAAAAGGGGCGAGGAACATGCTCCACTTCATAATCTGGAAAGTAATCCAACCAACTACTGTTGGCTACACCCCTATCTAGCCTCTCTCGGATATTATTCGTTGCCGACCTCCCCCATTGCCATGTAAACCAATTTCCTTTGTATCCTAAGTCACTGAGGTTGCAATCGGACAATGCCTCCCGAAAATTCTCTATTTGCCACTGATTTCGTAGGGGGCCACCTTGTTTTTCCACCAAGCTCAGAATCGCATTGAAGTCCCCGGCTACACACCAAGGCACACTTGGGCAATCATTTAATTGTCTTAGTAAATCCCACGAGTCAACTCGAGCACTCACCTCCGGAGCGCCATAGAATCCCGTAAACCGCCAGCACTTTCCTTCATCATCCGCATTGATAAAGATATCAATATGAGAACTTGAGTAAGATCGAAGTGAAACAGACATTGAATCCTTCCAGCCCAATGATAGTCCTCCACTTCTGCCCCTAGCTGCCACATCAATACCGTTATTGTAACCACACAAACGACGAACCCGTTCCATACGTACACTCGGTAGCTTTGTTTCCATGAAGAAAACCACCGAGGGATGTAAGTCTCTTAAGATTCCTTTGAGACGTTTTACTGTTCGGGTCATCCCTAACCCCCGAACGTTCCATGCTAGTAACCTCATTGGGCCCGGCTGGCCCGTTCAATAGGGCCTGCCGATATAATAGATTGGTTTCCCACATATCCCACATATCCCGGTCAAATTGAATAAGTCCTATATGGATTTAATATGTGTAACAAATTCCGTACCCACATATCCTAATTTTACCTCAATTTTATATTCTTTTTATCAATTAAGTTAGATTTATCAAAATAAATTCGAATCACAGACCATAAATGAGATGAGCAGATTAAAAGGTAGAAAAACAAAAAATATACAAGTTTTATCTAGAAATGACGCATCAACCATTAAACCTAATACAACAATGCCAAGTTTCTTAAAAAGGTTTCCCTAACAAGCTAAGCTTGAAGAAAAAGACATTGTTATATATTATTAGATTCCTTTACATCATTACTCTTGTACACAATAGGGAGAATCATGCATAAACTGACTAAAGTTTCAACTAGCAATTTTAGAATAATGGTTAAATAACTTAAAGATCATAAGGAAATCTTCCTACCCCTTAAATTACTCCATCTGAAAGTGGGGTGGTGAGGTGGGGGCCTCTGGTTTCAATAATTTCAGTTTTTTTATAACCACTTGTATCCGATTCATTAATCAACTAATCCGAATCGAAATTATTAATATCTATCCTAGGGAGATCCTTCCAACCAATTATCTTTATTCACAACGTCGTGAATTACACCCATGACTTTGATTAAGAGACTAGATATATTTTTTTGTCATGGTGGTTGGTTCAATGATTTCATATTTGAAAATGATATATGCTAACATCAGGGTTCTATACATATACATATAATATCAGAGCTATTTGCATATTCCATTCAAGAAAACCAGTGAAAAGAACAGGCTGACATAAGGGAAAGAAAAGAATATACTTCAGATGAAGTAATTGGCTCTTAGTGCCTAATCAAAAGATATAATAATATATATAAAGTAAAACAAAGATGGGGTATTCTTATATGCTTTTTTAAGGTCACAAATCAGATTGATGATCATTGGCATTTGGTCATTTTCCACCCACTTGGGAAAACCAGAAAACTATTGACAAAAACTCCAGATTACCATAACCAAAGTTCAATTTGAGTTGATAGCCTAATTTGCAAACAAAGTGATACAGAATTATCATTATGGTTTATGAACAAAAGCTGTTGAGCTGGTTTTACTTATGCTACTGATGTTGAAAACTTGAAACAAATGTCAAGAATAAGCCCCAAACATGTCATCAGATTCTGGTTTTTCTGCCCCTTCCTCAAGCATCATCTCTTGGTACCTGCATCCTTCACTGCAAAATGCTTTCTCCCCTCTGCAAAATGCGAAATTTCATCGAATATGGATGGAAAACATTAGAGAAATAGCGAGCACACAAGGTAAACAGGTTCCATGACAGAAGGCTAACCTGTATATGTAGATGTCTTTTCCTGGAGAAAGATTCTTCTTGCAAGTAAAACAGAAGCTTAGGAAATTTTCAGGTCTGAAACTTGATCCATTCTCTCCCTTGGAAGAAGAGAAACCAACAACTCCACAACAGGTCTCAACAATGCAATCATCAAAAATATGGGTGGTTCTTGGATTGCTTCCATGAGTTATTACACAGGTGTAATCTTCTGAGAGTTCCATTTCAGAAGCTGAGAAACTACCACCAATGAACACCCTTGGGGAATTCAAGGTTCCATTGCTTTTTACTACAGGAGGGGAAAAGACAGAAGAAAGTGAACTCAGCTGAGATGCTCTTGTCTTGGTACTAAACTCAGGTGGTGTTCTTGGAGATTCAGCTGGAGAAACAACGTTAGGCAGAGATGGGATTTGGACCCTAAGCTGTGAACCAAAAAGGACAGGCTTTGACAAGTTGGGATCAAAGCAATCATCTTTGAGAGAATCAACAATGGCAAGACCAATCCCTTTAGTGTCAAGCTTGTGTTTTGCTTCATGTTCTGGGGTTTTGGGTGTGCTTGACTCAGACCAAAAAGGGTTTTTGAAAGCTGAAAAGGGCTTGCTATCAAGTATAGATTTTGGACTCATAATAGACTCAGTATTATCAGAGATTGCTTTTAGAGTAAAACCAGTGAGCAACTTGGGGAATGAAGTGGGCTTCTTTTGCACCTTGTTTGTGGGAGATTGAAGAGTAGCGTCACAGTCTGCCATTATTAAAATCTATACCTTTAACTTGCTGCTTCTTGAACTGCAAAACAATGGAAGAATGAATTTAACATACATGAAAAAACAAAGAAGAAGAGGAAGATTTTAACAGAGGAAAGATTGGAAATTTACCCCAGAAACTGCTGCTGTTGAAATAAATCAACTTTCTGAAGAGAACTTTGAGCTAAAGGAAGGATTTTCATTTTTCAAAACCACCATCTTTTTACAAAACCCAGAAAAAAAAGGCCAAAAGGGCAAAATGAAACCACTCTTGTCTCTTAGTTTCTCTCTTTGCTAGAACTCTGTGGCCTCCATTTTTTGGCAACAAATTTACAAAACCATGGGAAGAAAAAGAGCCCTGCAAGAGAAGGAAAAAACCAAAACTGGCAAAGGAAAAAAGAAAACAAAAGGACCCTCTCTTTTTTTCGTTAGTGGGATATCTTCTTTCTATGTGTAGTTTAATTTTTGGAACCCCACCAATTCAGTATCCCCATCATCAGTGCTGAAACATTAGCATGCAAATGTAGAGAAAACAAAGGACAGAAAGTGGGAGTGACTGAGAAAGAACAAAAGAAGAAATAAAGGAGGAGGCTTTTCTTTTGTTGTTTAAGTTGGAGAGTGTTGGATCAAATCCTGATTTAGAAAAATAAATTTAATTTATGCACATACAAATCTACTTCTGTCTGCTTTCTTCTGCAGTTGGTGATGGAATTATGTCATCCCAGTAATTTATCATCATCCTTGGCCTAGAGCTACAGGGTTTGCCTTATTATATGGAAAGCGCCACAAAGACTTTCATTAGCTGACTGACGTGGTTGCTTAACCATCGTCTCCTCCTCAACCTCATCTTGGCTTTTATTTGCATGGGAATTGGTTTTTAGTGAGAATGAAAATAATGGTTACTATTGAAATTAAAACTAAAGATTGAATACCAACAAATATTGGTATAAATTAGGGCTCTAGACAAATCGTGAACTATTCGAGTTCGACTCAGTTAACATTCAATTCGATTTGACTTGACTCGAACTAAGCTGGCTACTCGATATCTAACTCGAAAAGCTCGTGGGCTACTCGAAAATATAATATAATATATTATATTTTTTAATTCTTTAAATTTAAAATCTAAATTCCTAAACCTAAAACCCTAAACATAAGTCTTGACCCTAGAATTTAAATCCTAAATTCTAAACCCAACAGCCTAGACCTATAAACCCTAAACTAACACCCTAAAACCCTAGAAGTAACTTGTGTATCAAAGTTTTTTTAATAGAGCTTTAAATGAGACGAGATAAATCACGAGCTATTCGAGTCCGACTCGGTCAACACTCTACTCGATTGAACTCAACTCAAGCTCGAACTCGACTAGAGTTCTTAACGAGCCGAGTCGAGCTCAGATTATTCATGCTCGTTAAAAGACTCACTCACCACTTAAGAAGGTCTTGAGTTTGAAAGCTTATGTATGCAGAAAATCCCCGCTAAAAGACTCACTCACCACAATAAGTGTGCAATACGAGTCGATCCGAATTAGTCAGGCCAAAGCTCTAGAGAATCAGGAGGACAACAAAAAACTTAATAATTTAATATTCCAAGGGGATACAAAAAAAAGGTTGTTATTGATTATATTATTATTAATATTAAATATTAAATAGTTGTCAAAAATTATAAAGGAATATATTTATATTAAAAACTAAATGTTGAAAAAAATATATACTAAATTTTTATTAATTAATAAAATGTATTAAACTTATTTCATATTAAAAATAGTTTAAAACTAAAATAATGTTGAAAACATTAGAAAAATAATGAAAGATTACCCCTTCCATTGTTGTTCCGTTTAGTCCAAGTAATAATTTTTTAGTATCTATATATCCATTTTTTAGTTTATTGATAAGCGCACATATTTTATAAATATTTTTTTTAGTCTATCGTTTGAACTCAAATGTACTAAAATTATTAACAAAAAGATAAAACTTCACGAACATAATTAAGCTTATGGCAGACGTTTTTATTTTTTATATCTTTTGTTTTAAATATTTATATAGAACACTTATCATATTTTAATCTGCATTTTTTACTTTCCACTAATACTATATCTAATAATTTTAGTGAAAATAAAATCATTTGATTGATATTTTTAGAGGAAACCAAGAAGGATCTATCCACCAACTATTTTTTGTTTTTTATACAATATTTAAATTATTATAAATTAAAAATGATTATGTTTAACATAATTGAATTCATAATATTCGGATGTTGTGAATTGAATTAAAAAACAATTAATTTTAATTGTTTATATTTTAAGCTAATATTTAATGTATTGATTGAGAATAATCTCATGCATATTTGGTGAACCAGATATAATTAAAATTAAAATTAAAATTATTTTTAAAAATTTATTAATTGGTCTAGTAGTCATTAATATTTATTTGCTTCACTTTATATAGGTTTGAATTGTAATATTTTCCTTTAAAATATTATTTCAAATTGCAACACTACTTAATCAAAAAATTAAATTATTTTTTAGCAACTACTCCTATAATGTTATATTTAATTATTTTTATAAGGTACTCAATTAATTAATTATTAGGGTAAACTACACCGGTGGTACCCTAACTATGCCTGTATTCCTACTTTGGTCTCAAAACTATGATTTTCGGCAAAAGAGTCCCTTTCGTTACATAGTTTTCCTGTTTTGGTCCCCCGACGTTAAATAACTAACGGTTTTGCTGATGTGGCATTTTTTAATATTTTTTAAGGCTGACGTGGCATTTTTAAATATTTTTTTAATCATTTCTCTCTCCTCTTATATATTATTTTTATTTAATTTTATTCACCCAATCATATTGTGACACGTGTCGCTACACTATTAGGTGAAAAACCCCCCAAATATCCTAAAAATCAAAAGTGGTGCTGCTGGGATTCGAACCCAGGACCAACAACACACTAAGCATGCACTTGAACCAACTAGGCTAGGCTGGATAATTGATTCAAATCTACTAACACTTATATTTAAGCTTGAACCACCATGTCTAATTGTGGCACCGAAATTCTTGACCTAATTGTCACCTTTCTAGATGAATTTTACGACTAATGCATCGGTTTCCAGCTTTTGTATTATGATTAACAGTGCAATTCACCTAATGTATTATGGTTTGGTTGGTGACGGGAAAAACTGCTTGCTCGTTGGGTACTTTGGTATTAGCCATGTTGCTTGGTGCTGCCCATCTCAGTTGAAGCCTTTCCTTGTTAACTTTGAACAGATGGTTAGAAAGAATAAATCTAGAAGCTTTCTTGGTGCAGTTGAGAAGGCTATGGATGATTTTGGTAAGTGCCTGAAGTTGGAGATGACATGTTCTTGTGTTCGGAAAGAAAATAAGTTATCTAGTAATTCTGCTGCAAAGGAAGGAGCTTCATTGGCAGAGTGTATATTTGGTCAATTGGTCGAGTTTTCTGCTGCTCGATTTGAGCCTGTGAATTTTCTTTGTCAACTCAAAAATCTTGCACAGGTTGTTACAAAGCCTTATATGCTTGAGTTTGTTGTCCTACAGAGCTATTTGTCAGCATTTTGCTGTTCCATGGGACATCGCCAGTTGCCCTTGCATCAACTGTGAGAAGCGACGCATGATGCAGAGAATGCTGAAAAAAACAGCATACCATATAATTTTTTGTTGGAACAATCTGATGTAATGAAGAATGAGATGTTACAGCTCAATCGGAATGGGGTTTCGGCCAAGATCTCAGGTGAGAACTGGGGGGCTTTCCCTGAGAGCTGTGGTGACATCGTTGCTGCAGAAGGTGTTTTCTCGAGCAAACAGGCTTTGACTTCGGGGAAGAGAAAGAGGAAAATTTATGACGAGGTGAGGACTTGCAGCAGTCCGTTAGAAGGGCCTGATCAGAGCACGTGTTTCTGTTGAAAACAGAGATGATAACAGCGAATTAAGAAATGAATCAGGCTATGAGTTGAGAGGTCGTAAGAAGAGCAAGTATCCAGCGGCACCAATTATGTTTTTAGTTTTTTTGGGTTAATTTGTACAACTTAAATATAAGTGTTAGTAGATTTGAATCAAGTATCCAGCCTAGCCTAGTTGGTTCAAGCGCATGCTTGGTGTGTTGGTGGTCCTGAGTTCGAATCCCAACAGCACCACTTCTGATTTTTAGGATATTTGGGGGGGGGTTTCACCTAATAATGTAGTGACACGTGTCACAACATGATTGGGTGAATAAAATTAAATAAAAATAATATATAAGAGGAGAGAGAAATGATTAAAAAAATATTTAAAAATGCCACGTCAGCCTTAAAAAATATTTAAAAATGCCACATCAGCAAAACCGTTAGTTATTTAACGTCGGGGGACCAAAACAGGAAAACTATGTAACGGAAGGGACTCTTTTGCCGAAAAACATAGTTTTGGGACCAAAGTAAGAATACAAGCATAGTTAGAGTACCACCGGTGTAGTTTACCCTAATTATTAAATTACGATAACCCAAAAGTCCAAGCAATCAGTCAGGGTAAGTTGTCCGTGTCTAGGTGGGGCCCTTCGTATATAAATAAAACGTATAATTATGTGGGACCCTCCATATACGCCTATCATCAATCATCACATTTTTTAATCAAGGGCTGTGATTGGGCCTCGCAAGTCGTAACTCCAATTCAATTGGCGGACCCACCCATTGCTGATTATAATTATAGGGTAAAATACACCTCAAGTCACTCAATACTAATTTGGTTACAAGCGGGTCGCTTATTTTCTAAATGTTATAATTCTATCATTTGATTAAAAAATTATTACAAACACGTCATTTTCCGTTAAAACTAATGAAAGGTGGTGATGTGGACTAATATAATAAAAAATTTAATCCCTATACCTTATACATCCTATCAATTTATTCTTTAATTTTCTCTTAAATTATTTATTCTTTTCTTAGAAATGTCATATTGTTTTTCTGTTGTAACTATCCGACTAATATTTTTCATCAATTTTCTATTGTTGTTTTATAGTATAATGCAATTATCCAATTTTTTTACTTTGATATGACGGTTTCACTTGGTTTGACAATATCATAAAAATAACTAAATGAGATTTATGAATTATTTTGAATTAGGACCAAATTGATCGAGATAATTTTAGAGACTAAAATCGTTATTATGTTAGGCCTCATTTGAAGTATGATTCAATTTTAACGACATAGTGAATGTTTGTAACAAATTTTAAATTGAATAATTAAATTGTATTTAAAAAAACAATTCATTTTACCAAACTTATAATTGAGTGGTATGATACATTTTTCACCCATACTTATATTATGATAAATTGGTGTTAAAATAATTAATAATAATTACTTCTATTTCCTTAACTATAGTTTATTTTTCTAACAACTTTAAATTATTTTTCCAAAATTATCTTTGTGAATTGTTGGTGGATTTTAATAGGAAATGACATAGATGAGGAGAAACTTGGGGGACCAATTGAAAATTATTTTGATCTATAAACATATTGAGTGGTCTCAGTGATAAATGGTTGTATTGTTTTCTTAGGTGGCCTGAGTTTGGGCAGTATAATTTGCAGATGTACATGAATATATAAATTTAAAACTGACTAAAACACTACAATATAATTAAATTAGAATGATATAAAAGTTATGGTGGAGTTATTTTCAAGCTTCCCTTGTTTTTTTTAATAAGGTCTGTTTTTGAAACCTTAGCCATTGTTACTAGAATACCCTTGAGAAAATTATTGATTAATTTTAATAGTGGGGACACATTTGAGAAGAATCTTTGAGGGACCATTTGAAAATTATTCCGAAACATAGAACAGTCCTTACCATAAAATCACAAAGTAAACGAAATTTGTATGAATTACTAGTATTTTTCCTACAACAACATCGTTTTGTAGTTTAATAGTCTTCTACATTGTTGGTTTACAGTATTCTATAAGTATACTATTAAGTAATTTTTAAAGTCCTTGCATACTATAGTAAAGAATATACTTTGAACTCTATATTTTAAAATAAGTACAAAAGTTCTTACACTTTAGACAAATGATCATTTTCATAATAGTAAAATAATATTAATTTTATGATGACTTAGTTTAAATATATGACATGAAGTAAACACAGCATTAAGCAACAATAGGTGGATTGAGTTTAATTTGATTGACATATTGTTGATATAATATATGAAAAAAATATAGGATTGAATATGTTTATGTGTTTAATATCCTCAAATTTATAAGTGTGGAAGAGTTTGGGTAGTATAGACATTGTATTAAATAGCATGTTAAACCATTGGGTGGGCCTAAGGAGACATAACTCATCTCAAAATTTATAATTTAATTGTATTTTAATCCCCAAAAGTTTTGAAATTATTAAAATTAAGTCACGATCCTGAAATTTCATGGTTTAACTATTTTTAAGTCCATGCTAGTTTTGAAGTGGATGGAATTAAGTTTTATCCCTAATTTTTCTGGTTTAATTACTGTTTAACATATGCCAATTTTAAAATTAAAAAAATTAATCCTCAACCCTATATTTTTAATAATACTCTTTTAAAATCTTGTTAATTTCAAAGATAAATAATTTGACCCTACTCATAGTTTCATCCTAGTTCGACCCTGATATTAAAAAAAAGTTAAGCAACAATAGACTTACTTTACTCATTGTCTTTGTTATATCCAACAACAATAAAAAAGAAAGTAAATAAAACTGATAACTTTTTCATACCTCTGCTCATCTGCCTCTCCTACCACCCTTTTCATAACTCTCATTTTCCCGGCCTCTATGAATCAATTTCCTTGGCTGAAACCAAGAGGATCTTCACGTTTCTGCAAAAGTTTATAGCCTTTTGCACCACACTTCCGGCTACCATTGTAATGGCTTCTAGTCGTGAGAGGACTACTGCTTTGGCGCTGTCGGTTGAAACAAAATACTCTGACACACCGGCCATCAAGTGAGATTAAGATCCGATTTGATGTTAGGTTATCAAGTTAAGACGGTTAGTTGTATCCCTGAAAATTTTAATTTTTTTTATATTTTTAATTTTTGTATTATTTTTAATATAATCTCGTGTCTATGTATTTGTCTCCTGATGTTAAGTGTGATTGGTGAATGCTTTGCATTTACAGGTACTTTGTTATCGTGAATGCAATAGTGAGCATCCACCGATTCTTAATTCTGTTTCTTCCATCGAAAAGTCAACTCTGACGACTAGCCGTCACCCTAGATACGGTGATTTTTTTTTTTTCCATTTAAAAAGATGGACAGATTGAGGTTATTTACTCTTATCAACCATTGTTCTAAAAAATAATTAAACTAAAAAAAATAGAGTCGGAATTTAATTACAAACGCAATCGCTCACGAATCATGTGTTTTTTTTTATAGTAATTATTTTCAATCATCTTTATTGGCATAGTTATGAACCGGCTTTTTTTTAAGGCCAAAGAAATTTTACCTTTGTTTATTTGTGAAAATAAGAGCTTTGTTGAAGTCATTAGATGTCATTAAGTCTATGTATTTTGTAAGTATGGATGGCTTTAGAGACGTGCAATAGGGAAGACCCTTTAAATTTTTGAATCACCCATGTTTGTAGGTTTGATTCTACCCCTCCCTCAATATGTAACACTCCAATTTTTGCCTACTTTAAGGTCCTAAATTGAATGAAATCCCTAATTTAAAAACTCTAAAATTTGAGAAATTTTAATTAGAAATTTTTGTGACTAAATTGCAAGGGTAGCAAAACTTTGGTGTCGTTTCATAATTTCTAGAGTGTGCGATGGCATGCTTAGTAATTTCCCCATTTTTGTGTGATTTAAAATCACACTTTCAGATTTCAGACGATTTTCAGTTCCCCTCCCCCTCATTTCTCTCTCGACAAACCAAACCCCTCTTACCCTCTCCGTTCGAGCGCCGTTCAGGCATCAATCGATGGTGACAAGATGTATGGGTTACTTCGTGAGGCCCATGACAATCCTTATTCCATGCATCCTGGTGGTGACAAGATGTATAAGAATCTTCGTGAAAAGTACTGGTGGAAAGGTCTCAAGCGAGACGTCGTCAGATTTGTATTGAGATGTTTGACCTATCAGAAAGTCAAAGCAGAGCATCAACATCCGTTTGGGTTACTTCAGCATATTAAGATTCCTCAATGGAAGTGGGAGCGCATGACCGTGGACTTTGTTAGTGGACTTCCTTTGACTCTGTTGAAGAAGGATTCCATCTCGGTTATTGTTGATCGTCTGACGAAGTCTGCGCATTTCATTCCTGTCCGAGTTGACTATTCTTTGAGTAAGTTAGCTCAGCTTTATATTTTTGGGATTGTTCGACTTCACGGGGTACCATCATCTATTATTTCTGACAGAGATCCGAGGTTCACTTAAAAATTATGGGGGTCTCTTCATTTTGCTTTGAGTACTCGGTTGAACTTTAGTACATCTTATCATCCGCAAACAGATGGTCAGTCTGAGCGTGTGATCCAGATTCTTGAGGATATGCTGAGGGGCTGTATTCTTGATTTCAGAGGCAGTTGGGAGGATTTCTTGCCGCTTGTAGAGTTTGCTTATAATAACAATGATCAGGCCAGTATTAAGATGGAACCGTATGAGGCTTTGTATGGGCGTAGGTGTCGTTCACCTATTGGTTGGACTGAGTTGAACGAGCACAAATTGTTAGGACCTAAGATTGTGCATGAGGCTGAGCAGACTGTCAGATTGATTCGGGATCGGCTTAAGGTTGCTTTTGACAGACAAAAGTCTTATGCCGATTTGAGACGTCCTGATCTTGAGTTTGAGGTGGGTAATGAGGTTTTCTTGAAAGTATAACCTTGGAGGAAGGTACTTCGGTTTGGTCGGAAGGGCAAGCTGAGTCCTCATTACATTGGCCCTTATCGGATTATTCATCTAGTCGGACCAGTTGCCTATTAGTTCGAGCTACCACTAGAGCTTTAGCGTATTCATGATGTCTTTAATATTTCAGTGTTGAAACGTTATCATCCTGATCCGTCACATAATATGCCTGTTGAGGATATTGAGATCCGTCCTGATTTGCGTTTTGAGGAGGAACCTATTGAGATTCTTGCTCAGGATAAAAAGGTTCTCAGAAGGAAGACCATTAAGATGGTCAAAGTCCTATGGCGTGGTCGTAGTCATGATGAGGCTACGTGGGAGCCCAAGACTGTCATCCGAGCTTAGTATCCGCACCTTTTTGGTCCAGGTAAATTTTGAGGCCGAAATTTCTTTTTAACGGGGGAGAGTTGTAACACCCCCAATATTTGCCTACTTTAAGATCCTAAATTGAATGAAATCCCTAATTTAAAAACCCTAAAATTTAGGAAATTTTAATTGGATTTTTTTGGAATTTTTGTGACCAAATTGCAAGGGTGGCAAAACTTTGGTGTCGTTTCATAAATTCTAGAGTGTGCGATGGCACGCTTAGTAATTTCCCCATTTTTGTGTGATTTAAAATCACACTTTCAGATTTCAGACGATATTTCAGTTTCCATCTCCCTCATTTTTCTCTCGACAAACCAAACCCCCCTTACCCTCTCCGTTCGAGCGTCATTCATGCATCAATCGACGGACGTTCGTCGCGGTAAAGCCGACGTTGGAGTCCTCTCAACCGTGCGAGTAAAACACTATCCATCGTTTTGTATTTTCGGCCGCCTCTGCTAAAAAAACGGCTTGGAAAACCGTTCGTGAACTCGTTAGGTTTTGGCAATTTACGCCGTTAGTCGGGGCTGGGTAAGTTTGGGGTTGTTGTGGAGGGTTTTGGTATCGTGGTTGGCTGGAATAGTTATTTAGGGGTCGCCGACGTGTGTTTTGGTGACGAAAATTGGGTTAGGGGAAAACCCTAATTTTCTAATTGGGGGAAAATTGGGGAATTTGGCTTGGACCGGACCGAACCAGCCCATCTTGGCTAAACCGGGTTCAACCGAGTTTACAAAACTGAACCGACTTGTCTTATAACCAGTTCGGTTGACGTCAGCGATGACCGTTGACTTTTTCAGAAAAGGCATATTTCATGTTTTTCGACATCCTGGTTCTGATTTCACTGCCCGTTTTCCCAAATTCGAACCCAAAAAGACCATTTTGACCACTTTTATTCGATTATACTTAGTATTTAAAGATTTGAATATCGGGAAATTAATTGTATTTATTCCTATTTTAGACGACGTTGACTCGGATACTGAGATCCTTCCTCCTCCTCTTCCTCCTGGACGACCTCTTGTTGCTTAGACATCGGGATTCGCTCGTGAGTTTAATTAATAATATATTTGATATTTATATAATCAGTGTCTTGGCATAGTAGTAGTATCTTTGATGGTGTATTTAATTATTATAGGAGTTGACTCTGATCGAACTAGAGATAGAGCTGAGCGCGGGAGATGTCACCGTCGACGTTGAATGTTAGCTACATGAGGTGTGTTCTGTTATGTTCTATCTGTTTGCAGTGTTTTGTATGTATATGTGTTAATGGATTGAATTGTAAATATGATGTGGTCTGATGTTGTATGGTAATAACATTCTGATGATCTGTGTTATTTGACTTGTTCAGTATGTTATTACATCATCCAATATATATATATATATATATATATATATATATATGTGTGTGTGTGTGTGTGTGTGTTATCAGATTCAGATTATTGTATATCGAATTATATGATTATGCATTTTTTTTGATAAACAATGCATTCAGATCCAGAACTCGAAAAATTATGTCATCTCATTTTGGTTGGAATTCTGTTCGGGGAAGTTTAGTAGCTTCATCCTTCGGGTTGAAGTCTGCTTCGGATTAGTGGTTTCACTTTACGGACTGCATTCCACTTCGTATGGTGACGAGGTAGAGAGTGATTCTGGGGAACCTTACTCTTCGGATGGTGATGTAGTTGGGTACATGTCATACTGTGTTGCATATTCATTCATACCTGTTTATGTGATTGAACTAATTCTTGGTGGAAAATAGTATCCTGATAATGTATGGTTGACTTTGTTAACGTGTTGGTTCTGTTAATCATGTTTGCACTGTAGAGACACACTGAGCGTATTCGCTGACTCCCCTTAGTTTCTATTTCAGATACTTAGGTCTAGGCTACGGTACTTGGAGGACCTTGTTTTCCAGCAATATTTACTATTATCAGTATGATTACTCGAATTTATGGATTTTATATGTTTTATCAGATTGTACTTAATTTCAGATTTCAGATATCTTATTTGGGATATTACGTTTTATCACGCATATATATATATTTGGATATTTAATATTTTCAAGATGTTACTATAAGTACGTATTGTGGATATTATTATTATTTATTTCGGAAGTGATACTTTTACATTTGATTGCTTTACTTGAGGGACAAGTTTCAAACTTGACTTCCTATATTCGATCCAATTCTTCTGGGTCGAGTTTAGGGAGTTACACCATATATATATATATACTTTTTTATTTTGTCAAAAATCAATTTTACGGTATAAATGCTTATAACTTTCCCCTCCATGCCTTATGATAATAATTCTTCTGGCATTATGACTTTTATCACAACGATGTCGTTCATAGATCAAATTATTTCATGGATTAGATTTCACATATAAAAAATTTCTACTTTTTTCGGTGTTTTTTTTACAAAAACAAAAAATTCATTCAACATAAAGAGAACCATACATAGAAGCATAAATGGCCTATACTTTTTTTGATAAAAATCTTCTACTCATTACTCTTATCATGCCTTTTTTAGGGATCTTACTAAACCAAAGTAAAGAACCAATATTGGTAGAGCCTAGGGAGGGCATCCCTATGGGGATCAAGTCATCCTAGGCTCCATTGATTCCCATCATCCCATTTTGCCTCAAAACTTAAAAGTCCTTCGAGAGGACATCAAAATTTCAATACATTTTTCTCAATATTTTAGGTTCGAATCCATATAAATTAAGGCATTATTTAATAAAAATAATTAATTAAATAGTTAAAATTCATAACTACTTTCTTACTTTGAATGTAAATAATTTGATTAACTAATTCTTCATCATTTATGTTAAACAAAGCTTAAAAATTTGATATATAATAAATTATATTTAAATATTTATAATGTAGTTCACACAGTTACCTTTAATGCATGTATTCATTTGTGTTTAGCCTTTTAATATGTTTAATCATTTTTATTTTATTTAACGTGTAGAAAAATATGAAATACAAGACATGGATGTTGAAATCTTAGGTGAATGTAAAGGAAATATGTGTATAGTTTTGGGCCATATTTCTAATCTTAACCCTATTTGCATCGCCATAAAGTTATTATTGTAACAACCAAGATTGGTGAAAAGAATTTTGTTTATTGATAGTAAAGAATTACATTAGAGAAAAATGAAAAAAACTAATCTAGCCTAGCTATGCTTTTATATACAAAAGAATGATAAGGATTTTAAGTCTTCCAGCTATCCTTAGCTGGTAAACAACTGAAATAACTAATTTTACTAACTAACTCCAATAGCCCCCTTTAAGATGGCGTCTGATGAATGTTGAGAAAACCCAACTTGAGTAATATGGAGCTAAAAGCTGGAAAATACAACGCCTTAGTGAATATATCAGTAAGCTGATTCTTAGATCAAACATGAAATAATTTGAGAAATCCTGCATTGATTTTTTCTCGAATGAAATGGCAATCAACTTTAATATGTTTTGTTCTTTCATGAAAGACTTGATTTGTAGCAAGGTGAATAGCATACTTGTTATCACAGTATAAGGCAACCTGAGGAGTGGAAATCTGGAAAGAAGATAACAACGCGGACAACTAGACTAATTCACATGTTGTCATTGCCTTATACTCGGCTTCACGAGAAGAGGCCTTATACTCGGCTTCACAGGAAGATCGACTAACTGTGTTTTGCTTTTTGAATTTCCATAAAATCAGGTTATCTCCAAGATAAGTACAAAAACCAGTGGTGGAACGCCTTGTATCATGACATAAACTGTAATCCGAATCAACGAAACCACTTAATTGTAGATTAGACTCTTTTGAGAAAAATAAACCAAGGCCAGGAGCTCCCTTAATGTATGACAATAGGTGATACACATCGTTGAGATGAGGCTTTCGAGGCGAGGATACAAACTTACTGAGCAAATGTACTATGTAGGTTATATCTAGTCTGGTGTGTGTAAGGTAAAGTAAACGATCAACCAACCTCATGTACATTTGTGGATCTTCTATTAAAACCCCTTCATCTCTACTAAGCTTGTGATTAGCAATAATTGGTAAGTCAGCAGGTTTCTTGGCAAGAGAACTTGTATCTTCTAAAAGTTGTAAAGCATAATATTTTTGAGTAAGAGAAATTCTACTTTTGTTTCGAGCAACTTCAAATCCAAGAAAGTACCTTAAATCTCCCATGACCTTTAATTTGAAGTGTGCTTGTAAGAAATCTTGTACATCCGTTAAAAACTTTAAATCCTTACCTTCAAGGACAATGTCGCCCACATAACCCAATAAGGCTATTAAGTTGTCTCCTGATCCTTTGATAAACAAAGAGTGATCTGATGGTGACTGTGTAAAACCATATTGAAGCACCACTTTTGAGAACATAAAAATCATTGTATAGATGCTTGTCTTTGTCTATAAATAGACTTGCGTAACTTGCAAACAAAAATAGTACCTTGGACAGAAGTGTTATATCTTTGTGGCAATTTTATATAAACTTTTTCATCAAGCATACTGTTGAGAAAAGCGTTATTGACATCTAACTGGAGTAAATGCCAATCATTTTTAGCAACAAGCGCAAGTAAAACCTTGAACGATGTCATTTTGGAAACAGGAGAAAAGGTGTTTGTGAAATCAATCCTTTCAATTTGTGTAGAACCTTTGGCCACAAGTTAAGCCTTGTACCTATCAATGGAGCCATCTGCATTGTGTTTAATACGATAGACCCATTTGCAATCGATGGCTTGCTTGCCTTTAGGAAGGGAAACAACAGACCGAGTTTTTAAAGATTTCATTGCACGTAACTCATCATCCATTGCAGCTCTCCACTCTAGAAGCTTGACAGCCTGATAAAAAAGCAAGTTCTTTAATAACTGAAATATTAGAAATAAAGGCAAGATATGATGGAGATAATTTTGAACAAGAGATATATTTCTCAATAGGATAAGGACAAGAAGATAAAATGGTATTTGTGCAATGATATTGCTTCATATAAGATGGTGGTTGAGTAACCCGATTTGATCTTCGATTAGGTTGAACAGATTGAACAATTTGAACAGGTTGAAGTTTATTACGCTGCACTAAGACTTGAGTTTCAGCGTTAGTTTATATGTTAGGAAGATCATTGTTTGCAACCTGTATGTTAGAATTATTCATTTGTAAATGAGCTGACGAATCAGGATGTTCATCAGAATTATGATCATCAGAAGTATGAGTGAAATTATCATGAATAAAAGAACCGTCAGAAGTGTCACTAGAACTATTATTATTAAGAAATTCATGATTAAGAGGATGAACAACTTCAACATGTTATCGTGTATGATTTTTATTAAGCAAAATATTATCAGACATCATATGGGGTAAAGAAATATTAGGAAATGGATCAATGATAGATTCATGAGATGTTATTACATGAAAATGAAAGATTTCTTCATGAAAAATAACATCACGAGAAACAACAATGGTACAGGTTTTAAAAACATATATTTTTTATCCCTTAATTCCAGAAACATAACCTAAAAATACTCTAGGCGAAGTACACTTAGAAAATTTACTCATGTGAGCTTTCAAAGTGGAAACAAAACATAGAGAACCAAACACTTTAAGATGTTGATAAGAAGGTGAAGGTGAATGAGAATGAAGAATTTTATAAGGTGTTTTCTTTTCAAAAATAGGAGAAGGAAGTTTATTTATTAAGTACGTAGCTGTTAAAAGACAATCACCCTAAAATCTAATAGGAACACGAGACTGAAAAAGTAAAGCTCGAGCAACAGCTAGCAAATGCTGATGCTTTCTATCAACAATGGAGTTTTGTTGGGAGAGTGTCTACGCAAGAAAACCGGTGAAGAATGCCTAGTTTTGAAAATAATTCAGTAAACTTTAGTTCATGTGCATGATCAGATCGAAAACATTTAATATCAAAACCATACAATCTTTTAACCATGTTTATGAAATTTGGTATTGTAACACCCCTTCATCCGATTTAGTCATAAACCGGCTAAGAAATGTTACCAAAGCAACAAGAATACAAACAATAAAAAACTTTTGCCTAACTTACCCTATTTGATAAGTTAGACTCCTAATACATGAATACATAATCAACATAACTTGTTAACATATTTCACACTTCAATTAAACTAATTAACATGATTCAATCATCAATCAAGTCATAACAATTAAACTTAACTTAGACACATATTACAAGCATAGAATGTAAACTAGATCATTTCACCTAAACATCATGGCATTCGAAACATAAGTAACTATATCCAAAATATCAATACTAATTCATGACTTAAACATATGATCCATATAACAAGAATGCATAGCTTATTTCACCTAAATTATAAGCATTGAATCAGCTAACCACATTAAGTTTTTTTCCTATACCATTCGAATGACATCTTTACATACAACATAGTATATTTCACACTATCATGAACCTAAAACCTTTACATCCATTCGAATAGAACGCCAAGACAATTCAACCAGACAAACACACTATCTTGTACCTAATTCATGAACTCAAACATACTTAAGCATTATTCAATCTATTCGAATGTACTAGGGGTCTATGAATTCGTCTATGCACTTTAACTTATTCAATTAACATGCTATACATATCAAACATTCAATCACACTAACATGGACCTAAACATGTATCCTTTTCACAAGACAACATTCCACATGTTAAACAAGTCATCCAAACATAGATATAACATCAAGACTTCCAACAAAAGCATGTATTAACATCACATGTTGCCTAGCTTAACTAAGCTATTAACCCAACCATGTTATCAAGTTATACAAACCATGATATCTCAAATATATACATAGCCAAACATAGACTCAAAATGCATGAACATGTGATCTATATACAAGACTATGGCCACCAACTAGGAGTCTACAAAGAAGCACATTCATACTTGGTGCTTTGGCTTGTCTTGTCTTACTTCCAGACGAGCTAGTTTACAATCTACGAACCCATAGTTTGGGAAGAATGAAACAAGAGTGATAAGTACGGTTAAGTACTTAGCGAGGTAGCAACCTAAGCTAGGCTAGAATATTTATTTAACATGTGTGTTATAGATCAAGGAAGGCCTAGCTAGGTTCTAGAATCAAGGTTATATCCATGTACTATTCGAATGATTACATTTAAGTACGTCAATATCTCATTTCATTTAACTTTCATCAAGCATGTATTCATAACATTCAAGAGTATGTAAACATCTAACACAAGTTCAAGTCAAGCTAGTATATACATGTTATCAACTAAATCAATGATCAAAGATAATCAATCATGTTCATAACAAAGCATGTAGCATAAGCAATTCATTTCATTTTATGTGAATACAAGTTCATGACATCAAAATTATTCAGTTTATTTTAAGATTAAGCCTTGGTTTATAGCTGAGTCTAGGTAATCGATTCGCCAACCAAATGTCGCCAAAACAAGTATCTGGTCATATCTCTCCTACTGTCGCCAAAGACCATAACACACATCCCTCCTACTGTCGCTAAATAAAGGGCCTTAGCCCGGTCCGTAAACCACCCAACACAAATGAGCTCAAGACTCTATGGCATGTCATCCTACCTATGACTCACTACTTACCAAGGCATTATTTAATCATGTGATCAAGAATCAAGGATCATGTAGCAAGTTAGACAAGAATCATGTCATATTCAAGTAATCAATAATCATGTATCAAGATCAAGAGCCCTTAGGCTAGTGAACCATAGTTCAACTTCAAGAAGGATCATTTCATGTCATGTTTCATCATTGAACTAATCAAGACATTCAAGGCAGCAAGCATGTTTATATTCAATTCTTTATAGCACAAGTAACATACAAATTTACTTAAAACATCACATGTTACCATTTGTAATTAATATCATCCTTCCCTTATATGGTTACCAAATATAATTTAAAGCCAATTTCATAACATCTTTCAAGAACATTATAAACATAAATAATTTGGTTAGGACCTAAATCCTAACCCTAGTGATAGCTACACTCACAAAGAACTCCAAGCTAGTCTTGAATGGCAATTCCTTTATTTTTTGGGTAAACTATACAGATGACCATTGAACTATGGGTTTGGTGTCAAAATGACCACTATATTATTTTTTGCCGCAAATGTACCACACAACTATTTAAATGGTTTCATTTTAGCCACACGCCGTTAAAAAACGAAAAAGTTGACGAAACTGTTAAAAAATTGGTATAATTACACATTTGGTCCTCTATATTTATACAATTTAGTCCTAATTTTAATCTAATAAAATAAATTAATTATTCAATAAGATAGTGACACGTGTCACCACCTTATTGGAAGTCTTTAATTATTTTTATTTAATTAATTTAATTAATTTTTCACCTTCAATCAGGTGGTGACACGTGTCACCCAATTGGAGGTGGAAAAAGATAGCAACAAAATCACCCCATGAGGAATTGAACCCAAGGTGTGTGCTTGCCACTGAACCAAGCACGCTTTTGTGCTATAGGGTACAACAATTAATATATGTCTTTAATGATTGTTAATGCCCAGAAAAATTAAAAAGAAGAAAATGCAATTGGACGGATTTGAACCAATGACTTTATGGTCCAAAGCGCAAGTGTTTGCCACTGCACCAAGTGTATGCCTTGTGATATAAAGTACAAATTTAATATATGTCTTATATAGATTTTAATGCTTGGAAAAAGGAAGGAAATGTGGTTTTAGGAAACTCCAATATAATATTTTTATGATGCATAAAAACATCTAAACCAATTAAATAAATCTAATAATTAAATTAAAGTTAACAATATTAAATTATGTTTGTGAGTTTGAATTCGCTAAATGAATTTAATATAATTTTTAATTTTTTAATATAATTATATATAATAATTTAATTATTTTTTAATAAATATTAAAATTATTAATTAAGTTAAAAAATCAATTCAATGATTATATACGTGAAATTATAAAAATAAATCTGGAATTGTAAATATATTAAATTTAGTGTAAAATATAAAAATTTTAAAATGATTTTTATATTAAAAAAATAAAAAAAATAATATTAATTTTTTTATTTTAAATCGTGCACTAACTATAGTTTAAAATATATAAAAATATTCTTAACTTTAATTTAGTTATTAGATTTTTTTAATTGGGTTAGATGTTTTTATGCATCATAAAAATATTATATTCGAATTTCTTAAAACCACATTTCCTTCCTTTTTCCAAGCATTAAAATCTATATAAGACATATATTAAATGTTGTACTTTATATCACAAGCCATACACGTGTCACCACCTGATTGGAGGTATAAAATTAATTAAATAAAAATAATTAAAGACTTCCAATATGGTGATGACACGTGTCACCATCTTATTGAATAATTAATTTATTTTATTAGATTAAAATTAGGACTAAATTGATATATTGTATAAATATAGAGGACCAAATGTGTAATTATATCAATTTTTTTAACAGTTCCGTCAACATTTTCATTTTTTAACGGCGTGTGGCTAAAATTGAACCATTTAAATAGTTGTGTGGTGCATTTGCGGCAAAAAATAATATAGTGGTCATTTTGACACCAAACTCATAGTTCAATGGTCATCTGTGTAGTTTACCCTTGTTTTTTTCACTTAGCTGCCCAACTTTGGTGCCTTCACAAGCTTCTTCAACCTATTGGTCTATCAATCCATGTATTAATAGCATAAATTCACCATTAGAAACAATTCATGTGCCATATACAAACAAGTTTATTCACTTTATACACAAATCTGCCATGTTCTAGGCAGTCTGGACATCTTGTAGTAATCTGTCCATAACTTTTAATCTACTTATCCAAAATTTAATTTCTTTACACCCTTAGAAAGGTAATTCAATTATATTTTTGACCATGTATGGCTTATATTTTTATCATATCTACATTAATACAATTTTACAAATTAAGACAGAGTATCTGTATAGGAACTAAACTGTCAGTTCACTATATAGGTCACTTTGATGCACTTTTAAATCTAGGTTCCTTACGATTTTAATTCAGCATTTTAAACTGATGTTTACCCTGTATTTTCAAGTCCAACATGGGCCCTAAACTTAACAATATAGTCCTCTAATTTACCATGTTTTCAGATTAGTCCCAATGTACTTGTTTTGCATTATCTCACTTTAAACATTATGAATCATTATCAACCAAGCTATACATTTTATATATGATTTATCCTAAGGTCTCTTATGTTTTTACATGAATTTTTCAGTATCAATTAGCCCTTGTAACATGCATTTTAGTCCACATTTATTCTAAATTTCCAGAACTGCCCAGAATTACAGTTAAGCATACACAAGTTAATCCATTGATTCAAACATGCTTATAAACTTAATTTTAATTCATCAAGATAGTTATTCATGCTTCCCCTGTTATTGAAGTATCATTTCTAACCCTCATTTAGTACATTTTAGTACTGAAATTTTACAAATAACTCAAAACAGTCCATATAATCGGTTTATCACCTAAATATGACCAGTTTGATCCCAACTTGATTTTCCAGCAACATATTAACATTTTCATCAATATAACACTTTTACATACTATTAAATTCAATTTAAACAATTATTCCTACATAAAATTTCCCAATTCGAATCATAACCCATTCAAAATTTCATATTTCCCAAGAACAACATGCTAGTTCGAATCTGTTCATTTCTAATGCTTTCAATCATCAATTTCATGCTTGTTTCTTATTCTACTTTCAATTACACATTAACTCAGCAACAATTTAAGAACATTAAAATCCAAATTTCCTAATATTTCCAGAATTTATCATGAATAATCAAAATTTCACAAATTTTAAATCGGATAAGACATGAATTCACTTACTTGTTCATTCTACTAACATGCATGCATTTCCTATCATCTACCATCCTTCAACCTTCAACAAAATCTTGTTTTACTTCTTTTAAATCTCCAAAAAAAATCTACTTTAGTTCTTTTGTTCGGTGGGCTGTAGGATAATGGAGAAGTGTGTAGTATAAGAGAAATGACCATGTGGTGTTGTTTTCACCAAGCATGGCCGGGTGTCCACCAACTAGTTTGGTGAGACACATGGTCATTTAGATGACCACATACATTAAGCATTTAATCTCCACTTTATATCTTATATATTATTATATTAAGATTAATTTTCATTTTATGTTATGTATTTTATTATTTTATTCATGTATTACGAGTTTAATTAATATTATAATATTAATTTTATTTATTCATTCTTACCTTTTGTTCTTGGATAAAAAATGTTTACACTTTCCTTGTTAATTAATTTAGGATTTTTCAACTAGGTTATAAGTTAGGGTATTACAGGTATGACAATAGTAATATCAGATTTATGTTGAAGAAGAAAAGTCCAAGTGGACCTTGTAAAATCATCAACTAAGGTAAGAAAAAATGTTAATTGTTATAAGTTAGAACTTTGAAAGACCCCAGATGTCACAATGTATCAAATCAAAAGGTTCTTGTGTTTGAGTGATAGAATGAGGAAAAGAAAATTTATGTTGCTTGGCAATAGGACAAATAAAACAAGGTTCAATTTTATTCTTAATCGAGATAGACAATATCTTTAAGAGAATTCAAAACTTGAGCACTTGGATGACCCAATCTTTCATGCCAATTGACGAAAGCAACAATAAAATTTACATTTGAATTGAAAATATAAGCACTAGAATCATGAGAATTGTGAAGATCATGACACTTCAACAAAAATAATTCTTGACAAAGTTTAGCCTTCCCAATCACATGCTAAAGGTCTTGGATAACACAATAAGTATTACAAAAAAAACTTTGAGATTAGAGTCTTTAAGCAAACAACTAAAAACCAAAAGATTAAAATGGAAAACATTTTTAAGAATAAGTTGTGAAGAAAGTCTAATATCTTGTAACACCCGGGTTTGGGGGTTAGGTTAAAATAATATTTTAATATTATTTCGGGCTCGGTTTTATAATTAAAATAACCTTTTGGGCATCGGGTTTCAAAAGCTTTCATTTTATTGTTGGACTAAATTGAAATGAAAATTTAATTTGGATGGTTTTTAGAGAAAAGGGGAAATAGCCATCTCATTAATGGCACTCTTGTAAATAAATAGACTTGTGGAATTAAAAACCCATTTCTTATTTTAAAGAGATTATTCATCATCTTCTTCCCTCTTCCTTTCCAAAATCTCACGACAAAAACTCCCATTTCCCCTAGTCTACTATTCCATCACCATTCTTCCTCGTCTATGGTGATTTTTGAAAGGTAAACATATATTTGACTTGTCCTCTCTTTCCTATACATGCTTGTACTCTTAGTTTCCATTAAAACTCATGATTTTGCATTTTGGGGTTTTGAAAGTTTGGTTTAAAAAAAATGAGAACTTTATTAGCTTTCACTAAAGCTTTTAATTTATTATTGTTGGATGAGTTGTTTATAACCCTTAAGGTCCGACATATGTGATTTTTAATGAATTTTACAATGATTCCCGAATTTGGGTTTTAGGGAGGTTTTAGAGAGTTAAAATGTTGAGTTTTGGGGGTGTTTTGTGTGAGAAATTGTGGGCTGATGGTTAGGCTATGTATAAGGGTTGTTTTGGAAGCTTTTGGGAGTAATTTAAGTGTAAGAATCATCGGTTTTGGACTGTGCTAAAGGGCTGCTCGTGAATGGCATTTTGGGGTTGTTCTTGGTTCGAAAAACATGTGTTTTATGTTGGGTTGTGTTCTGGGTTTGCTACATTGTTTTGTGGACTGATTTGAGGCTAATTTGATTGTGTTGGGATGATTAGAAACAAGGATTTGCGTTGGTGAAGCTTCGGGATCGATTTTGGAAGTCAGGGAGGCTTGTGTCGGCTTTGCTTGGCTTGCTTAAGGAAGTAAGGTGAGTGGTTAAAATGTTTTAAATGACTTTGATCAATTGGTTCAAGCATATGAATGTGGAAATGTTTTCAAGAATCGTTTTGGTTCAAAGTTGGTTTTGAAAGAGTTTAGTTGGGCTTGAAAAGTCAATTTTAAATTCAGGAGTAAGTTGATGAGAATCGCCTCTTTAATTTCCCCTTTTTCCGTTTGTTTTCATTACTTGTGATGATGGTTTGTTAAGCATGAAATTTAAATACTTTGAGAAGAAACATGTTGCTTATTATTATATCGTTGATCATGTATGAAGGTAATAATGATGACGTTGTTATACCTTGTAAGATGTGTGTAAGTTGGTGCAGGTTGTGCACGAAAATGGTGAGTAAGACCATTTGTGATTGGTAAGATCGTAAGTAGTAAGTGATGCCTAATTGTGAATATTGTTACAACTTGTTTTGGTTGTGCATGATATAGTGAGTATATGTCGCATGATAGTGAGTGTATATTGTGTTGCATGGTCGGTGTCGTACCTCACGTGATGGTTGTCGTTGCTCCGGTGATGTGTAGTCCCACCGGTAGCGAATGGTATAAGACTCTGGTGATGTGTAGTCCCACCGGTAGTGACTAGTAGAAGAGTACTTTGATGTGTAGTCCCATTGGAAAACTATTAGTCGAAATGGTGATGTGTAGTCCCACCGTGTGTGTTTTGGTTATGCTGGTGCATACTATGTATTGCTCATGTTGTATCTCACTATATCATTCCTTTTTATGATTTCGCTTTAATTTAGGATCATGCCTTTATGCATACCATGAAGTGTGATGCCATGATAAATGCCTATATCGTTGACTTGTGGTTGAACTTGTATGTGTTGGTCTTTACTTTTAAAGAAAGCTTTGAACCCTGCATTGTCGTAGTTATGTTTTAGTGCTCCACTCACTAAGCTTTATGCTTACGCTCTCCTTTTTCCGATAATGCAGATTTTTAGCTTGGAGTTAGCAAGGAGCAAGAAAAGGGCGTCCAAGCGTGTGGTAGTTTGCTCAAGTATGGTTTATTAAATAATGTAGTAGTCTAGCAATGGGAAATGCTACGTGTTTTAGGAGCTTGTATCTAGACTCCTTTGTGTTGGCTTTACGTTGTTAAGGCCTTATTCTGATGTTTTGGAATGAATATGGGTTGTAATGCATGAATACTATGATGTATGCTTGAGTGCGGTGGCATGTCTTTAGATGTTTAGGTTGCCTTGTTGTGGGTGCAAACCTCATATGCTTAACTTGTGCCTTTTAAGGCCTTTGAGTTCCATGCATGACCTTAAATGTTGAATTGCCCTTTGTTGGAATGCCATGTATGGATGCCTTGTTTCATGTTGAATGCTTAAGTTACTTGTATGATTTTTGCACCACCTTGTGTTGAATTGTGCCTCTTGTTTTTAAGTTTTCAAGCATGTTTGTATTGTTGGATTGCCTTAGGAATGATGCTAGTGTGCTGGTTGAGGTTTTAGAGGGATTTAGAGGCATCCTTGTGCCTTAAATCAGCTAAAACCTGTAAGTTCGTAGCAGGGGTATCGATACGGTTGGACCCGTATCGATACGGCCTTCATGTTTCAGGCCACGTGTTTCGATACGCGAGGGGGCGTATCGTTACCTTTTTGGTCACTGAAGTCACTGTCGATTTT
The DNA here is from genome assembly GCA_958450335.1 of Hibiscus tridactylites. NCBI lineage: Eukaryota > Viridiplantae > Streptophyta > Magnoliopsida > Malvales > Malvaceae > Hibiscus > Hibiscus tridactylites. The sequence goes on from OY288270.1 coordinate 81,634,198, forward strand.
GGTATCGAAACAGGCCTCTGGCGTATCGATACGGTCATCATGGCGTTGACCGCGAGAAGTTGACCGTTGAGGAAAGTATCGATACACTCTTTGGGCGTATCGATACGGTCTCCACGGGTTGACTCTGACCAGTTGACCTAGTCAAGGCGTATCGATACACTCCTTAGGTGTATCGATACCGCCTGCAGTTTACGTATAAAAATGGGCTGTTAAATGTTGTTATGGGTTTGTTTGATTTGCTCGTGTATGTTGTTCCGCTGTTTGATCACTTAGGATTTAATAATCCTCTAGACAAGATTAAAATGAAAGAAAAAAAATATAGGGTTGCTAACCGAGGGGTAACCTTAACGGGTTTCGCTTCGGTTTTCCCCGTGTAGCCTACTCGGACCGGTCATTCGGCCAGACCGAGGCGAGGGGATTACATATCTCGAGAAAATTTGACAAAAATAGTAGACTGATTAGGCAAAAGAATAGTACCACCAACAATAGAATTCAGTTGTTCAAATAATTCTTTAGTATAGCATACATGTCTAGAAGCACCAAAATCGATGATCCAACAAGATTGATTATTTGAAGAACTAAAAGTATTTATGTAGGATAAAATTTTACCTTGCATTGCTATATTAACAAAAGTAGATGGAAACTCAATATTTGAAGTAGCTTGCAATTGATTAGCGATCATAGAGATCAATTGTTGACATTGAGTTGCAGTTAAAGAATCATTTGAAGTTGAAAGAGAATTAGAAAGGCGATTTGTCACAGCAAAAAAAATACAATATGTCACGGCATTAGTATGAACATGATTTTCTTGGATCGAGAGATATATCCAGGGAATAACCATACAGCTTGTAGCATCTCTCTTTTATATGACCAATCATGTGGCATTGAATGCACTGTGGGCGAGACTTACGAGTGCTAGTATGAACTTTGAGTGCAAAAGTGGCTTCAACCACAGAATTGTTTAAGGTCATAACCTTCTTATTTTCGTCTTGAATTACTAAAGAGAATACTTTTGTGATTGATGGTAAAGTATCCATCAACAATATATGACCACGTGCATGAGCGAAAGGCTCATTTAAGCTTATTAAGAACTGCATAGTCAGTTTTTTCTGTTGATCATCAAAAAAAATTCTAAGACCACCACAAAAACATTGTAGCAAATACAAGCAGGTTTAACTGGCGTTAATTCATCTTAATAATCTTGAGATTTGTGTAATCTGTACTGATGGACATAAAACCTTGAATCAGATCACTCAATTTTTTTAACTGAAAGATTCGAGGACCATTATTTTAAGCAAAACGATCTTCAAGATTTTTCCACAAATAAAAAACACTCGAGTGATATAAAAGACTTGCAACTATAACTTTAGATACATAATGCAGAATCTAAGAGTTTACCAAATTATTTGCTCGTGTCCACTCACTAAAATTTGAAGAAGTGGCTGTCGGAGAAGGGATAGAATCGTTCACAAAATCTATCTTGTTTTTGGCGGACAGGGCCATTATCATGGAACACTTCCAATTGTTGTAGTTATCGTTCCTAAGAAATTGAGTGATAAATAACATGGCTGGATTATCAGACTGGTGGATATAATATGGTTTGTCACCATTGTCGAAATCATCATTAGAAACAGTAATCGAAACAATTGAATGATTAACCATGATTTTTCTGGGTTAATCAATACTGACGAGGAAACAAGAAAAGAAAAAATTAACTGATACCATATAACAATCAAAATTGGTGAAAAGACTTTTTTTATAGATAATAAAGAATTATATTAGAGAAAAGTAAAAAAATTAATCTAGCCTAGCTATGCTTTTACATACAAAAGAGTGATAAGGATCTTAAGACTTTCAGCTATCCTTAGCTGGTAAACAACTGGAATAATTAACTTTACTAACTAACTCTAATATTGGTCAAAATCAAGGTTATATCATAGGCCAAAATAATGAAGTAATTTCCCACTTGCTCCAACTCTATATAGGGACATGATGTTAACATTATTGTCATACCACTTTAGTTTTATTTTTTTATCTTTTAATTGTTTTCAAGTTCTTCTATTAGTCCATATATTATTAATAAGTTGTGGATTTATTTTAATATGATCATTTACTCTAATTTTATCGTTTTTAGTTTTTAAAATTTTAGCTCTAACGCAAAAACTAATCATTAAAATCTATTAAGTCACATTCTACTATTTTAATTACGATTATCTGATACATTAACCAACTAATCTTTTTTTTCTTTTTTATTTAAGTAAAAATCAAAGTATGGTATTAGTTCATGTATTATGCTTAAGTTATAGGTTTAATTCATGTTCTTCAATTCGACCATTTTGAAATCTTTATATTTTAATCATATTTTCTATGTATTGTTTAGTTCATGAATAATATTTCCAAAATTAAGAAAGTATAAGATTAAAATTGACTAAAATAAAATGACTAAATCCATAGTATTTTATTAATTATATCAAATATTAAAATATAGGGTAAACTACTGTAGGGGTCACTCTCGTTTCCCGTTTGTACAGATTTAGTCACCACTTTTGAAAAGTGCCAATAAGTGGTCATCTACGTTTTCGATGTGTAAAGACTTGGTCACTCTGACGTTATAGTCTGTTAATCCCCTAACAGATTGCTGATGTGGCGGAATTAATTAAAGGAAATCTTGTATAAAAAACCCTAAACTTTTTGTTCTTCTCATCCTCACTCTCGTTCTCTTCCTCACCCAAGTTACAGCCGCTCAGAATGTCGGAGCCACTGTTGTCCGACTTATCTTCGGCCACGAAATACACCATACAACTCGTATTTGGTTTCCCTTCTTAAATATTTGGTTAGTTTCCCGTTTTCAATCACTTGCAATCTTTCATTTTATATGAACAATAATTTTATTTCTTAAACCACATCAAAAAGTGAAAGAAAAAGGACAGATGATTCCCAAGGGAAATCAGGGTCAACCTCACCATTTGAGCAGCTCTCGATCTTTTGCAGCGTTTGGTTAAATGTTATTATTGTGAGAAAAAAATCAGAATTGAAGCGACGAAAGTTTTGGGTTTTTAAAGTTAGAGAGCAGGGATGGGTTCGAATCTTGCTATGTGTTTTGATGTTTGATTTGTCTCTCAAATGCATAATGGTAGGATATGGATTATCATTGAGAATTTTATCTCTGTGTTTGATTTTGGTATATTTTTCACTATTTGTCTCTTTGTATTCTAATAAAAATAATTTTCATTTACGAATTACAAGTTTCCTGCAGAGAATACTACAAAGAAAGTTGAGGACGAATTAATTCTGCCACATCAACAATCCGTTAGGGGATTAACGAACTATAACGTCGGAGTGACCAAGTCTTTACACATCGAAAACGTAGATGACCACTTATTGGCACTTTTCAAAAGTGGTGACTAAATCTGTACAAACGGAAAACGAAAGTGACCCCTGCAGTAGTTTACCCTAAAATATATTAATTATACTTACTTAATAGTTCGAATAACTTAACTCGACTATAACCGAGAATAACGTTCTAACACAGATGGGTTGCACTCGACATTTTGAGCTTTGTTCTCGTAAGTTGGACTGATATGGATAGGCTTGAGCTCAATCATATGTGTTGAAGTAGAACCCATTCTGGTAACCCTTTTCCATCCTTGATATTAAAAATGAATTTAAATCGAAATCGATTAAATAAATTGTAAATCCAAATATTAAAACAATATATGCACCATATATCATAATTTTTCTGTTTGATTAAATGCATAATTTTAGTGCAGCCCTAATCTTTTAATTAATATCTTAAATTTTAATGTGGACTTTTAGTTTATTTTCCCTAATCTTTTAGTGTCATGTGTCATAACATGAATGGTTGTTTAAATACTAAGTTAACATCATATACCGATTTGAGAATTTTATCAACTCCATAAACTAAATTGACAAAAATATATATATATATATATATATATATATATATATATATATATATATATATATATCAAATTTAAGGGCCGATGTGTATACCTCATGAATCCGACAATCCTCTGACGCCGAAACTTCGTCGCCATACTTTTCTTACTATTCAGGCAGAGCACAACCCTGGTACGAGTTGTTATCTGCACAACACTATATAAGCTTGTTCCGGTGTCCATCAAATATTTCCATCTCAAACTAAAAAATATAATCTCAATTCCAATTTCTTTCCACTTTTGGAAAATCATCAAAGCAACAAATTGTTTTTTTATTACAAAGTTATTGTTGTTGCTTGTTAGAAAACTGCAACAAACATAGAATTGAAACTAAGAAAGGAGATTCAAGAGATGTTTATTGAAGAGAGAATTAGTTTTTTCATTGTTTATCAACTTAATGCATCTCTTTATTTATACAACAATTTCATAAAATACAGCTCAGCTTAACAACCCTAACTGAGTTTTATTAACAACGTTACCTACTCTAACTAACTACCAGCTCAACTATATTCAATATGCTCCTATCTTCTTCCTTCTCGTGTTTCTTCAATTAACCATACTCCTAGGCGTTGTTTGAAGAGCTCGAAGTACGCCTTGGAGAGTGGTTTAGTAAAGCCATCTGCAATATGATGAGTAGCAGAAATGTAGTTCAGAAGCTTGTTATCTGCTACCTTCCCGCGTACAAAGTGAACATCAAGCTCCACATGATTTGTTTTTGAGTGATATACTGGATTGGCACTCATGGAAATTGCTCCAGAGTTATCACTCCAGATCACAGGTGGTGTAGTAGCCTGAATTCCCATATCGCCCAAAAGAGCGTCCAGTCATGTTACTTCTGAAGCCACATCTGCTAACCCTCGATATTCAGCCTTTGTAGTCAACCTAGAAACCGTCTTTTGCTTCTTTGAATTCCAAAAAACCAAGTTTCCCTGAAGATACACACAGTTCCCTGACACAGATCGTCGATCCTCCATGTTGCCACCCCAATTAGCATCGGTGAAGGCTACGAGTTGACACAGATCACGATTTGCAGTAAACACCAGCCCATAGTCTAGTGTACCATTAAGATACCTCAACACCCGTTTAGTTGCAACCATGTGTTGTTCACAAGGATTATGTATGAACTGGGCTAGATTGTTGACACTATACACAATGTCAGGTCTCGTGTGACATATATACAACAAGGCCCCAACAATGCTCATGTAGTCCTTTGCATTAATCAGTGGACGCCCAGCTCCCTCCTGTGTAAGTTTTGGTGAAGTGACTATGGGAGTAGGCACATGATTTCCATTTTGCATTTGAGCTTTGGCAAGAACCTCCATGGTGTATTTCTTTTGGTTAAGCATGACCGAATCACCAATCTGTTTCACTTCAATCCCTAAGAAAAAATTCAGTAAGCACAAATCCTTTAATGAAAACTTCTGACCAAGCTGAGTCACAACAGCCTCGATCTCATCATTTGAACCACTTTTCACTATTATGTCGTCCACATATACAAGTATATAAGTGACCCATGCATCTGTCCTTTTGATAAAGAGGGAACTATCTGCCCTTAAACTGTTAAAACCAATGCTTAACAGATGATCTCTTAACTTTGAATACTAGTTACACGAGGCTTGTCTAAGTTCATTAAGAGCCTTTTGCAACTAACAAACAAGCTCGGATCCATCTGAAGCCAATTGCTCAAATCTAGGTGGCTGTTGCATGAAGACTTCTTCAAGATCACCATTGAGAAAAGCGTTGTTGACATTGATTTGCCTCATCCTCCACTTGTGAGAAACAACCAGTGCAAGAATGACATTCATTGTGGCTGACTTGACCACAGGGCTGAAGGTATCGCGAAAATCTTGACCAGTGACATGAGAATAACCCCTGGCCACTAATCTGGCTTTGTAGCGTTGCACAGACCCATCGGTGTTCTTCTTCACTCTAAACAACCACTTTCAACCCACCGTTGACCGTCCGTTCGGTAAAGGAACCAGAGTCCAAGTGTCATTCTTGACAAGTGCATCATACTTACTATGCACAGTAAGCTTCCAATTTGTTGAAGCAAGTGCCTCATGAATAGAACATGGCTCAGCTTTTTCAACTTCATGAGTAACCACGTACCCTTTCAGCTTAAAAATACCATTCATGGTCCTAGTAATCATGGAGTGACCATTAATCCTTGAAAAAATAGATGAATCATTACCAGACGCAGCATGCTCACCTCCACAAGATGTCATTGGCTCATCAATGGGAGTTGTAGAGCACCCAGTGACCCCAACGGATTAGGAAGTTCAGCTGCTGATGACTCGGATTGCACAGGACTATCGATGTCAGGGCTACTACTCCTAAGGGGCATAGAGACAACTCATGGGCTTGCTGGTTGTGATTGTTGACCTTGATCATCACATGGTGCAACAACACGAGACGAGGTTGGACTTGAAGCATCATGACCAGAACCCTCAACATTAGGTGGTTCATGCCTCGCATAAGAACTGTAATCAGCAACTGGTATACCAACATTCTGGCTTACACATTGCATGCCCATGCAGACACGTGAAGCACCATGAACCACAGGTAACTAAGCACACTTTGCCCCTTCTCTATGACTCAGCTCAGTATTAGCCCTAGAAGATTCTGCAAAAGGAACCACATAATAAGGGGCTGTCTGCCGAAACGGACTATCCTCGTTTGTTACGGATCTAGGAATGTTGTAGGCACGGTCCTGCAGTAAAAACAACAAGGAAACAACAAAAATTATACGACATATTTATGTTAAATATAGGCTTAAAGATGAACAAAAATAATCATAATAATAATAATATAGGGCAATATGATAATTTTGGCGTTTTGGAAAGACTTCAAAACGATGGTGAAGAAGGCTTCAAAAACGACCGATGTTGGAAACGCTAAACTCGAAAGAATTTGATCAATATGCTGAATGAACCCGAATCGAATCTGTCTAACGTCAAAGACGGAAAGCTCGAAAGAACCTGTACAATCTACTAAGCAAACCCGAATCGAATATGCTTCACGTTAGAGGACTTGGACCCACTAGATAGTGATCTAGGAACCTGAAGTATCAAGTAAATTTGACACAACAAACAACATCTGAAATGCCAAATAAAGTTCGGTGAAAAAACCGAAATTGAGAGAATGATCTCACAAATATTTTATTCATAAAATGTCTAACCCTTACAAAGCATAATTCGTTCTATATATATAGGCACAGATGGAAGTTAACCGAATTTCAATTTGTGGCAGAAAATAAAGAAAAAAAATATATAAAACAAATTAAAAAGAAGAAACCACCAATTGGGGCGGCAATGCACCATGGCCATGTATTTTGAATTGATGTGCGCCGAAAAGAATAAACACACATGTAAAATATGCATGTGTTTGAATTTAAAATTCAAACCAATTATTATCAACTTTGTTGCACCAATTGTTATCAACTTTGTTGCCGCACATGTTAAATATGTGTGAAGGAATTTCAAGCCCCACTTGAAATTGGCTGCATGTGCTTGAATTTGGAGAGCAATGAATTTCCACGTGCCTTTGGAATTGAATTCCATACTCCAAATGCTCCAAATGACGCATGTGTGGATGAATGATAATTCAATCTCCACGTAATGTGCTGTATATGCGCATATGTATATTTGGTGAAGATATCAAATTGCACCAGGCTGTCTTTGCTTCTTGCGGCATGTAAATCAAAATTTGGTGATCGTACATGACACATGTGCACATTACTCGAGACAACATCCTCCTACGTGCCTATGTCAAAAGACAACAAATATTCCATCAAAGCATTGTAAACTTAATAGAAACAATAATATAAGTCGTAAACAAGTGCACAATTATTTATTAACACACAAAGAAATAGAGACACACTATAAGTAATATCAACTAAGTCAAAACACACCAACATACTATATACATAGTAAACACACTAATATAAGTAGTATAGTATAAGTAATGTTACACATCAGTATGTAACAAATGAAAAGGCAAACTTCCCTAAAATTTTGAAGTTGCATTCGTTGGATGGCATAAACGTGCTCACATCATCCCCCCTTCTTTAATGCGATTTGTCCCCAAATCGACCCTCATTACAAAAGGGAACAATTTCGACTTTCGCTTGGCAGGGAACTTCTTCAGTCGTCTTGCTCGGCACATATGCCATCCTTTCGAACCAAGTTCTTTTACAAAGAACACAAATGGAAATGCCTTCTTTCTTGTACCTTTCCGAATAATGCACAACATAAAGTCAGACAATGCTCATCGTGCATCCTTAAACCTGAAAAAATTGACATACAAAGGCAACTCCAAAGAACAACAAGAATCTCGACGATCGTCCAGAATCACAACACAAGGTTGTTCACAATCCAATGTACAACCAAAGAAATCAGCATATGAAATTGAAAAATCAATATTACAATGGAAAGGAACGTCAAACCGAGGTAAAGAAGGTTGCTGAATTTCTGGAAAGAATTTTAATGTGCTAGACATACCAACTGTAGCAACCTTGGGAACTTCACATGGCATCACCTTATTAACCTGTAAGTTAGAAGAAGAAATAGAAGAAAATTCTGAATCAGATAATACCTGTGAATTTGCTTTCTTCTTTTCGCATTCATTCTTCTCTTTGTTGGCCTTTCAAGCAGCAATACTCGCTTTCAAACGAACTTCGTCTTCATATACTTCACTTGGAGTCATAGGTGCCAAAGTTACCTTTTTGTCCTCATGAGTAAAAGAGTATCGATTGGTGTAACAATCGTGCAAAACTCTTTTATCGTACTGCCACGGTCTTCCTAACAACAAATGACAAGTATCCATAGAGCAAACATCACAAGTTACCTCATCCTTGTATTTGCCAATGAAAAATGGTATAACAACTTGTTTGGTAACTTTGATTTCAACACCATCATTCAACCATTGTAACTTGTACGGATTGGGATGTGTGGTCATCTTTAGTCTTAACTTGTCAGCCATGAGAGTACTAGCAACATTAGCATAACTACCACTATCAATAATCACAATACATACCTTGTCATTCACGTTGCATCTTGTATGGAAGAGGTTGTTTCGTTGCATTTCATCCTGTGATGGTTGATCATTCAGACTTCTCTTGTCAACAAGTGCTTCATCGGTAGCCAATGTCTGCACATTGTCATCAATTATTTATTCATGGACAGAATGGGAACCACCCCCATCAAGTCTATCCATTCGAGAATGTATAGGCTTCAATGCATTAGCAATCACTCGTTGCATCATGCACTCTAAGGCTTGCATCTGGAGATTCAGTGGTTGTTGTTCACCCGAATTATCATCAGAACCTGCCATGTTGAAAAACCAAAACAACCAACAAAAACACACAATATATATATATATATATATATATATGCTAGTGAAATAAAAAAATGGACCTCACTGCACACTCAACAAAAATCTCACAGATCGCTCCAAGGAAAGATCGCTCAACAATTGCACTCAAACGCTCGTGTTTCACTCGAGAGAATACTTGAATGGCTCTTTTTGTCTCCCCTTCTGTTCTCACACGCTCAATTGTCTTTTTTCACTCGATCTCTCGCAATCAGTTCTTTAAGGAACTAACTCGATCTTTCAGACTTGTTAACTGTGTCAAACTTACAAGATAATATAATAGGTAAACAAACAAATGGTTAAAGGACAAATAAGGACTGTTAGGTGAAATAAAAATAAAAAAAGGCTGAAAAAAATAATAATAAGAAGGCTGGAAATTGGTGATGAAACAAAAGAAATAAAGGCTGATAAAAAAATGAAGGACAACGGTTAAGGAAACAAAGAAAAAAAAGGTGACACAAAAAGAAAGGAAATAAGATTAAAAATTAAAGAAAAGATGAAAAGGATAATGACACGAGAAAAAGGAACCAAAAGATGAAAAATGAAGAGTTTAGAGAACCTTACTACGAAGACGTGCTTACAACCTTCCTATTACCGAACAAACAAGCATAGTTCACTTCGGTTGATTTCCGAGCACATCAAAGTTACATAACAAACTCATACAAATTTCATCATTTACAATAGGAACACAACAATAATAATACATATATATATATATAAATACTTTCGAATCTAAAATGTTTTTTCTATATTTGAATCTGTTTTTTGTTCGAATCTGTTTTTTTAATCTGTTTTTTTGTTCGAATCTGTTTTTGTTTTTTTTCGAAATTCTATTTTTTATATTCCAATGCTGACTTTTTTTTGTTTAATTCGAATGCATTTTTTTTCTTTTTTTTACTCGAATTTGCAGAAACTTACAACGAATCCAACAACCTAGGCTCTGATTACCACATAATAAGGGGCAGTCTACCGAAACGGACTATCCTCGTTTGTTACGGATCTAGGAATGTTGTAGGCACGTTCCTGCAATAAAAACAACAAGGAAACAACAAAAATTATACAACATATTTATGTTAAATATGGACTTAAAGATGAACAAAAATAAAAATAATAATAATATAGGGTAAGATGATAATTTTGGCGTTTTGGAAAGACTTCAAAACGATGGTGAAGAAGGCTTCAAAAACGACCGATGATGGAAACGCTAAACTCGAAAGAACTCGAACAATCTGCTGAACGAACCCGAATCGAATCTGTCTAACGTCAAAGACGGAAAGCTCGAAAGAACCTGCACAATCTACTGAGCAAACCCGAATCGAATATGCTTCACGTTAGAGGACTTGGACCCACTAGATAGTGATCTAGGAACCCGAAGTACCAAGTAAATTTGACACAACAAACAACGTCTGAAATGCCAAAGAAAGTTTGGTGAAAAAACCGAAATTGAGAGAATAATCTCACAAATATTTTATTCATAAAATGTCTAACCCTTACAAAGCATAATTCGTTCTACATATATAGGCACAAATGGAAGTTAACCGAATTCCAGTTTGTGGCTGAAAACAAAGAAAAAAATATATAAAACAAATTAAAAAGAAGAAACCACCAATTGGGGCGGCAATGCACCATGACCATGTATTTTGAATTGATGTGCGCCGAAAAGAATAAACACACATGTAAAATATGCATGTGTTTGAATTTAAAATTAAAACCAATTGTTATCAACTTTGCTGCACCAATTGTTATCAACTTTGCTGCCGCACATGTTAAATATGTATGAAGGAATTTCAAGCCCCACTTGAAATTGGCTGCATGTGCTTGAATTTGGAAAGGAATGAATTTCCACGTGCCTTTGGAATTGAATTCCATACTCCAAATGCTCCAAATGCCGCATGTGTGGATGAATGATAATGCAATCTCCACGTGATGTGCTGTATATGTGCATATGTATATTTGGTGAAGATATCAAATTGCACCAGGCTGTCTTTGCTTCTTGCGGCATGTAAATCAAAATTTGGTGATCGTACATAACACATGCGCACATTACTCGAGACAACATCCTCTTACGTGCCTATGTCAAAAGACAACAAATATTCCATCAAAGCATTGTAAACTTAATAGAAACAATAATATAAGTCGTAAACAAGTGCACAATTATTTATTAACACACAAAGAAATAGAGACACACTTTAAGTAATATCAACTAAGTCAAAACACACCAACATACTATATACATAGTAAACACACTAATATAAGTAGTATAGTATAAGTAATGTTACACATCAGTATGTAACAAATGAAAAGGCAAACTTCCCTAAAATTTTGAAGTTGCATTCGTTGGGTGGCATAAACGTACTCATATTAATTTCCCATCAGGAGCAAGGCAAAATAGCCACGATGTTGAGCACTATATCCAAGAAACGTGCAAGAAGTTGATCTGAAGCTAAGTTTATGATTTTGATACGTTTAAGATATGGAAAGCAACGACATCCAAAGACCCTCATAAACCCATAGTCTGGAAGCCTTTTATACAAAATCTCAAAGGGTGACTTTTCTTGTAAAACCTGCGTGGGAAGCTTGTTGATTAGATACACCGCCGTGCTGACACCATAGGACCAATACTTCAAGGGAAGAGACGCTTAGGCCAGTAATACCAAGGCAAGCTCCACAAGATGCATGTGCTTTCGTTCAACGACACCATTCTGTTCAGATGTGTGTGGGCATATTCTTTGATGATTAATTCCAAGGGAGGCTAATATCGTGGACAACTTCCTATACTCACCCCCAATCATTCTGTAACTCCTTGACAACTCCATCAAATTGAGTTTTCACCATGCTATGAAACATTTGAAAAGCTTGGAGTGCCTGGTCCTTAGTCTTAAGCAAGTAAACCCTCAACTCATGGGAGTTTACAACAACCCCCTACACACAAGGTGCAAGTATTCCCATTGTTATTATATTATTGCAACTTAAAACCATACTTGAGCTTAAGCTACGATCACCGAAACCTTTCCCTCGCCTTCCTTTGCTTCCCGGATCACTAATGATCTGTATTGTTGGAAAGGAGCGCGTACGCATAAAGGCTTAGTCAGTGGGGCTCAAAACCACCACAACAACAATGCAGTTTTAATAATAACCATTTATGAGTTGTAAACAAAACCACAAGCATAAATTCATCAACATGATTGTCAATAATCCTACATGTGCTTGGCATCTTACATCAAGCAATAGTACCCTGATCTCAAATCAATTTTCGAAAACATTGTAGCTCCTCTCAACTGATCAAGAAAATCATTAATCTGTGGCAAGAGATACTTGTTCTTCATTGTTACCTTGTTCAACTGCCTATAACCTATGCACATCCTCATACGGCCATCCTTCTTCCCAAACAGGACCGGAGCACCCCAAGGCGAAATACTAGGCCTAATAAAATCTCTATATGTCAGTTCCTGAAGATGTGTCTTCAACTTCTTCAACTCTTTAGGTGCCATTCTATACGGAGCAATCGATACGGGAGCAGAATCTGAATACATCTCAATAGCAAACTCAACATCTCTATCTAGAGGCAAACCAGGCAATTCTTCTGGAAAAACACTCAGAAAGTCACATATTGTTATGATATCTTGTGGTCTAACTTCAGTCATATTCGAATTCATCACATAAGCCAAGTAAGCTTGACAACCCAAATCCATCATCCCCTGAGCCTCTAAAGCTGAAACAACATTAGACAAGAACTTAATGTTCTCGCCAACTATTACTACCTCGTAGTCACCAAAAAGCCTTAAAGAAACTCTTTTAGTCTCAAAATCTATCCTAGCTCTATGCTCCACAAGCCAATCCATACCCAGAATTACATCGAAACCATAAAAGGGCAACTTCATCATGTCAACGAGAAACACATGTCCCTGAATCATCAAAGGACATCTCTTGAACACTTTCCTAACTAGAACTGTCTCACCAAAAGAACTCGTAACATTCATACATATATCTAACAAATCAAAAGGCAAACCTAATGATCTTGCATGCACACCCAAGATATACGAATGTGTCGAGCCAGAATCAATCAACGAAAGAAAAGATAAAGACTGCAACACAAAATTACATGCGATCACATCAGTGTCATTCCCAGCCTCACGATGTGCATAAACTCTAGCCGGTCCACCTCCCTCGGGTTGTACCGTGACAACATGAGCCACATTCCTCTGAATGTCATTCCTGGGTTGAAAGTTACCTTGACCGCGCCCACAACCTCTCTGATGCTCAACAGCTCTAACGGGTGCCTGACCATCCTTAGCCAGATGAAGACACTCACGCCTCAAATGCGTCTGAGATCCACAGTTCTAACAAGCACGAAAAGTACCCTAACACTCTTCGGAATGGTTCCTCCCACATCTAGCACACTCGGGTGTGCGAGCAACAAAACCTCGACCCTAATGGCCTCGTCCCATGTTACCACATCCACACCTAAAGACTGATTGGTGTCTTCTATCCTTATGCCTCTTGTTACGGTCTCGCTCCCACTCGGCGAACCTTTTCCCTGAACTGGAGCCACTTGAACGAGCAACCGAACTTAGACTTTGCTCAATGTCTTTGGCCCTATAGACCAAGACATCGAACTCGTTGTAATCAGAAGCAAGCATGTAGGTCTTCACCTCCATAACCAACCCGTAACAGAACTGTTCACACCTTTCCCTCTCAGTGGGAACCAACACTGAAGCATACTGACTCAAGCGCACAAATTGTACCCCAGACTCGAATACGGACATATTGCCTTGCACTAAAGCCATGAATTCTCTCTTCTTCTCATCTTGATAGCGAGCACCAAGGTACTTCTTGTGGAACGCATTAGGGAAGAACTCCTAAGTAACCTCGGCCTCGGGCATACCTGAGATAATTGTGGTCCACCAAGCATACTCATCTCCCTGAAGCAACGAGACAATACAACCCAACTTACGAGTGTTCGAGCACTCCATCTGACCCAAGATACGAGTAGTGCTCTCAAGCCATGCCTCCGAACCCTCAGGAGACATACCACGAAACTCGACTCCGCCTAAGCTACGAAGTCGCTCTAGGATTAAACTTGTCCTCGCACCCTGAGGTGGTGCAATAGCATGAAGACTAGCAACAACCGTCTGAAAAGCTCCGGTTAAAGTCTGAAGTAACTAGGCCATATCTACACCAGCCTGACCCTGGCCAACCTGAGGTCCATTACCATTTACTATCACCTCCAACATTCGCACTCGCTTGAGGTGCATTGCCTTCGACATTCACCCCATTACCATCAGGAGCATGAAGAACATGAGGCACGTCCCCGGGTGCCTGGTCACCCGCTCTAGGCCATCCTTTCAGTCTCACCATAATAATAAAACAATCTAAAACGAAAAACACATAACACGAGAAAAGAACACTTGGTCAGCAAAGGTAGGGATTCGTGTGTTTAAGCTCTTTTAATCAAAATCTATTTACCATAATAATACCTAGCAATGTGAATGCTTAACCAACCTTCAAACATCAGCAGAAACGCAAAGTCATGCTCACAAACATCATGCAAAACAGACAAAAATACACAGAATCAACTTACATGCCTTACCTTTCCGGGGAACCTCATAAATGAGGCTCTGATACCACCAAATGTAACCCCCTCAATCAAGCTTAGCCACCAGACCGAACCGAACGGGTTACACGGGGAAAACCGAAGCGAAACTCGTTAAGGCTTCACTCCAATTAGCAACCCTAATTTTTTTTCTTTTAAACTAATCTTGTCTAAATGCCATCTTTAACATATGTGAGGTAACATGTAGCGGACAAGCAAACATGAACACGAATCAAGCAAGATGGACTTTGGAGGTAACATTTTTATGAATTTTCTATAGGCTGTTTCGATACACCTAAAGCTCGTATCGATACATCTGCAACGGTCAAACTACCCAAGGTCAACTCTGAGAGACCGTATCAATATTGTCCTTGAACATATCGATACGCCCTTAATGGTCAAATTCCCAAAGTCAACTTCAAGGACTGTACCGATACGCTTAAGGCTCGTACTGATACCCCAATTTCTTGTCAAAGTATCAGATTTTCATAGACCCAAAACAGTATCGGTACGCCCCTACGTATCAATACGATAGGCTTGAAACAGGGGACCATATCGATACGCCCTGCCCAGAAAGACTGGTTTCTGCAATTTTTAAGTATAAGGGGAAACAACACAACTCACTAAACAAGTATCCAATTAACTTCTAAACATCCATACAACTTAAGGCAACCATTCTAGAGGCAAAACACCCTAAAAACACGTTTCAATTATGCATACACACAAACATGGATTCCAATCTTAAAAGCTCAAAAGAAACACTTTAACTCAAACACCAACAAGACCAAAACATAGAGCATTTAACCAAAAGCCAAAGCAAGCCTCAACATAGCATGGTTTCAACATTTAAAACATGTAGCAACATGATCAACTCATGGGAGTTTACAACAACCTCCCTACACACAAGGTGCAAGTATTCCCATTGCTATTATATTATTGCAACTTAAAACCATACTTGAGCTTAAGCTACAATCATCGGAACCTTTCCCTCTCCTTCCTTTGCTTTCCGGATCACTAACGATCTGCATTGTTGGAAAGGAGCGCGTAAGCATAAAGGCTTAGTAAGTGGGGCTCAAAACCACAACAACAACAATAATGCAATTTTAATAATAACCATTTATGAGTTGTAAACAAAACCACAAGCATAAATTTCATCAACATGATTGTCAATAATCCTACATGTGTTTGGCATCTTACATCAAGCAATGCAACAACATAAACAACATAGCATAGCTCTCAAACACCAACATAATAATATTCAATCTTATAACACAAGGAGTATATTGGCAACTATGGTTACATTACTCGGATACGCAGATTGGATTCGATGGCATCTCACATCACCGAATCTATAAGAATAACAAGACTCACGATGGCATCTTACATCACCGAGGTCTAACAATAAAGCTTCCAGTGGCATTTTACATCACCGTACTCCTCCCTAATGGCATCTTACATCACTAGGGTCACGCGCGAATTTTACAAGTGCACTCTAACCTTATGGTCGACCAATTATACCCGGTAAGACTCTCATATTTGCCAATACTCAAGCATCATGTAAACCAACATAGAATACCACACACATTAATCAATTACACACATTCATCTCATCTCATATCAACAATGCATAGCAAGATTGAAGTAAAGAATTCAGGAAAAGTAAAACGTAAACATTTAATATTTACTCTCGAGCTTAGGTTGGCCTTTCAAGCTCAACCCAAACTCTCAAAAACATTTCCACTCACCGGTAGAACCCAAACGATAGCCAAAACACTAATTTTAAGCCTCCGCCACACCGAATATCGCGTCCGAAGTACCCAAATCTGTTTCCGTTGCTTCTAAACAATCCAAAACAGAGTATTAATACTCTTTTCAACATACATGCCCACTGAAATTCACAAACACAATATTCAACAACATTCGCTCATCGATTCGAAGCCGAAGTTATCCGAAAACATCATCAAATTAGCTCTAACCAAAATCCAGTAATAACCCAGCAAATTTACCATCAAAACTACACATTTCAACATCCAAAACACTTACCCAAAACCTAGAAACCATCAGCCCAAAGTTCTTCACAAGAACAAACCAAAAATCTAAATTTTCAACTCCAAAAACCCCTTCTTTTTACTAGTTTCGGGTTTCCCTATATTAAGCCACTATCCCAACATTTTTAGAACACCAAAACAAGGTTAAAAACACTTTTAAACACGACATCAAACAACCCAAACGAAAATTTCTTCATTTTCCTCTTTTCAAGCACAAATCATTTTGGAACAAATTTAAACAATGGGTTTTAGGAAAATTTCACCAACAATAAGTTTAAGAAAGAGGAAATGAAAACAAAAGAGAGATTACCTTAAAAAATTGTTTGGATGAAGAGCTTGCACCAATGGAATAGTAGAAATGGTGTTTAGGAAAAAACAACGTGAGAAGAGTTTGAAGAAGATGATGGTATTCTCAAACTTTTTTTTTAATTCTAAAATTCCGTTTTTACCTCCTTTTCATTAAAATCCTTTAGTTGTTTATTAAAAATAGTTTCTCTCAATTAATTTAACTCGAACCGGTTTAAATATTTATTAATTGTATGCTGAGTCCTTGAGATGTTTAATCTTTATTAATTAATTTAATGATGATCAACGGTGTTTAGCGCTAGTGGTGTTCAGCGGTGTTCGACGTACGTTGTAGAATTTTCCTATTTCAAAACTTAAAATATAATCTTTACATTTTAGTTTTACTTCCGAATTTTTATACCTACTGGCTACTAGTTCTTGTTTACTTACAACTATAGAAAAAAAAGGTAACACAATATTTTTAGACCTTCTATTTATAAATTTTATCAATTTGATTTATAATTTTTAAACATGAATAAAAATTATCATTAATTAAATAATATAATTTTATGTTTAACTACTTTTACAATTTTTGTAAAGATTAAATAGATAACAATTATAGTAACAAAAAAACTTCGACATATTTAAACCGTGTATAGCTAATGTTCATTATTGACAATGACCAAATAACCCTCAAACTGTTCCCAAGTTTCCACTAAGAATAACTTTTGCATCAAGGCAAAGGCAATTCCTAACTCGAAATCCTCGTACCCCAAGAAGGTCCAAGTGGAAATGGAGTGTGTGTTCGGTTTATTAGGCAATGGCTTCGCCTTGTTAGCAGCGGACACGTCGACGGTTCACAACATCCTCGTCCACAAATCCAACGAAGACAAGATCATGATCCTCATTCTCACAAACTCGTTTTGCATAGTGCAATTCACCGAGTATTTTTAAATAATTTGATCAAATATCAACCCTTAAATTAAAAACCTTAAATCTTTTTTCAACTCATCTCCAAAAAGATTCACTACTACCTGATCCATCAATTGCTCAATGAGAAGCGACTTCATCACATTCAAAACAAATTGAGGATGCATGTATGAATCACATATCTTTTTGATGCAGTCAGTTTTGGTATTCGACGGTGTTGCTCAATTAAGATTTTGGGTTTTTTAATTTAGGGGTTGGTATTTAATTCAATTAGTTGAAAATAAAGATTAAAAATATAATATATATGAACAATAATTTAATTAAAATTTATTTTAAATAGTAATTAATTGTATGTTATTTAAATTAAATTGGGGATGCATGTATGAATCACATATCTTTTTGATGCAGCCAGTTTTGGTATTCGACGGTGTTGTTCGATTAAGATTTTGGGTTTTTAAATTTAAGGGTTGGTATTTAATTCAATTTGTTGAAAATAATGATTAAAAATATAATATATATAAACAATAATTTAATTAAAATTTATTTTAAACGGTAATTAATTGTATGTTGTTTAAATATTTATTAATTAATTTAATGGTGTTCAGCGGTGTTCATCATTAATAATGTTCAACAGTGTTCGACCCACGTAGTTTAAATATTTATTAATTAATTTAATAGTGTTCAGCGGTGTAGTAGACTCATCATTTGAAATAATACATTAACCTTTAGTTTAAAGGTTGTAAAATAAAACTGTCTTACTACCCTTTTTTTTTACATAAAAACAACTTATAATATTTGCAATCATCCAAAAAATGCCTTTTATCTTTGCATTTGATTAGTTTTTTAACTTAATTTTTAAAGAAATTTATGTTATCTTATCTTTGAGTCCTTTTTAAGGATGTATCTCTACTTAATAAAAAAATAAAAAAAATATTTTTTTATAAATATTTTTTTATTAAATTAAAATGAATAAATATTAAAGATTAAATATAAGGTCCATAATTTTATTTAGTTAATCTTATATTTTAATAAAAGAAAAAACACAGGTATTAAGTGAAGGAAAACCAAGAGTTCCCTTTTATTTTATTGATCAAAACAGGAAAGCTACAGAGCAGACTACAAAACGAAAGCTCTCCTCTTTACACAAAGCTCACCATATTTATTCCATTACATCTGTGGCTCAAACAAAACTAGAACAAGCGAGCAAAGTCGAGAATGGAGGATATGGGATTGTCCCTACTCTCTTCAGATCCACGCTGCTTCTGCCCCTCTCGAGACACAAAGTAAGACTCCTGCGGGTTGTTGTTGAATACCTCATCGATCAGCTTCGACGGCACGCCGAACGAAATCTCCTTCGCCGCACTGTCCATCTGTCTCACCATGTTGTTTTTGCCTGCGATGAAGATCCTCGTGCTGTTCTGGTGGTACAGCCCGAAAGCAAGAGCCCGAAGGTTATGGTTTTGGGATGCAACGTATGTAACTGGATGCCCTGCTGGGACTACGAATACGTCGCCGTCCGACACTTCAGCTCCCACTTTCATGTATTCTCCGCTTCTCCTTTCGTCTTTTTGACTAGAAAGATGAGGGCAAACCATTTCGACGTGTCCCTTTCCTTCGGTGATGACGACAACGAATGTCGACTTTGAATTGTAGTGCGGCACAAAGATTGATCCCTGCCAGAAAAGGGGTCTGGTTTAGTAGTTTGATTAGCATGAAAAGATAATTTGTTCGAATGGTTTCGAGTTTACTTGATTTATCTCGAAGCCTACAACAGCGGCATCCGCGTTCCGGAGTAGCTCAAATTCACGGGGGCAGGCCTCGAAGAATTTCCCGTTTTGGTTGGAGTATTTAGGCTTTTGGGCCAACAGGTTGAAGGCGAATCTCTCTTCTTTCTCCTTTGGTGTGGTGGCTCCTTGGCTCAATGACTTTATCTGTTCTTGGCTGGCTCTACGGAACATTCCCTTCTGGCTTTGCCTCCCGTGGAACAGCTTCTCTAGCTGCTCACTTGGTGTCTGTTACGAATAAACATGAATCAATCAATGAACCAACAAATAATCAGACAAAACAACTGGTAATATTAGTGAAAGAAATATACATTGAAGACAGCCTCGAGAATTTCACGGCTGAAGGATCGGTAATATGACTGAGGTTGTTCTTGTCCGGCAGGGAAGAATTCCTCGAATTGTCCGGGGTTGTTTACAGGGCGGTGAAGCACTGCAATGGTTAGCTTTTCCTTGTTGTCTTGGTTCACCAAGTACACCGTGCTTCCTGCCGGAACTCTCACTACAACTCCAGGGACTACGTTGAAGGACTCTTTGTTTTTATGAGTCACGAACGTAATCGTTCCCTTTCCTGCAAAAAAAGATTACCATGTCTTAGTTAATGGTCATATATATATGCTGATAAAGAATTCATATCATTTTATTTACCGTTTGTTACGATGTAAATTTTCTCAGCATCACAGTGGTGTGGGAGGACGAAAGTGTTGGGATGTGCTTCGATGAGGGCAACGCGGTACTCGTTGATTCCCTTGAGTAAATGGTGCTTCTGGGAGAACTTCTGGAGGACCCAGAAATTGCCATTATCTTCCTGGAATCGAGCTTGAGCAAATTTCCTGCGAGGGAAATAGTAAGGGTTGGGGCTTTGACGCCCTTCTTCCCTTTCATCTTCTTCCTCTTCTTCTTCCCAATCCCTCCTGTTTGGCTGTTGCTCGAACTTCTCCCTGCATTGTCTCACGCATTGTTGTTTCCTTTCCGGCCTTTGTTCTTCCTGTTGGCACTGCTGTTGACATTCCTGGAGTTGCCTTTGAGTCTGTTCTCGCTCTTGCTGGAACTCTCTCTGGCACTGTTGTTGGCATTGTGGCTGCTGCCTTTGTCCTTGTTGTTCGCACCGTTGCTGGCATTCCTCGAACCTCCTCTGGGGATCTTCGGGGTTCGAGTCGTGGCGGCGATGGCTCCTCTCTTCTTGTTGCTCTCTCTGTTCCTCGAACTCTCTACGGCACTGTTGTTGGCATTGTGGCTGCTGCCTTTGTCCTTGTTGTTCGCACCATTGCTGGCATTCCTCGAACCTCCTCTGGGGATCTTCGGGGTTCGAGTCGTGGCGGCGATGGCTCCTCTCTTCTTGTTGCTCTCTCTGTTCCTCGAATTCTCTACGGCACTGTTGTTGGCATTGTGGCTGCTGCCTTTGTCCTTGTTGTTCGCACCATTGCTGGCATTCCTCGTACCTCCTCTGGGGATCTTCGGGGTTGGAGTCGTGGCGGCGATGGCTTCTCTCTTCTTGTTGCTCTCTCTGTTCCTCGAACTCTCTACGGCAATGTTGTTGGCATTGTGGCTGCTGCCTTTGTCCTTGCTGTTGGCACCATTCTTGGCATTCCTCGAACCTCCTCTGGGGATCTTCGGGGTTTGAGTCGTGGCGGTAGCGGTGCACTTCCTCTTCTTGTCGCTCCCGTTGCTCCTGCCTGAACTGCCTTTCACATCGTTCCTCGCACAGATGTTGCTCCCTCTCTCCACGAGTCTCCCATTGGCATCGCCTCTGGCATTCGTGGTATCGCCTCCGGGGATCCTCGCTTCTTCTGGGATGATCAGACGCAGAGCAAAGCAAGCCAAAGGAAAGCGCAACCGAGAAGAACAGAACTAAGAAAAAACACTTACTCGTCACCATGATTACTGTCTGTCTGTGTTGTGGTAATAGCAGAAAGTGGTAATGAATTTATAGAAGGCGGAGGTAAGCTTTTGCATGCGAATCTTCATCTACGTGTTGAAGACATTGACATGCAAGGTGACGAGTGTAATATCGAGACGCCACATCCCTTCACGTGGAAACTGGTACGGGTAGGATTATGACAAGCTTTGGTTACAGGGACATCTTGGATGTGGCGAAGTGATGATGCTTTAGCAGCAGATAGATGGTGGTCCGTGATATCCGTGTTGTCTTTTTATGTGAACTCGCTTGGGTTTTTAGTGTTGAAATTGGGGAGTGGGGGTGTTCTAAGGTGAGTTAGAGATGATTCCGGGTTCACGAGTTAAGGTTGAGCCGGTATTCATGATCTGCTCTCTGCCAGAATGGACAGCTCAGGTGTACACATGTTGCTCTGCATGTTGATGAGTTGGGATGGAAATGTCTCTTTTGCTGTCCCACTTAGAAAAAATATTGATTTAGAGTTTAGAGTTTAAGATTAGAAATTATGGTTAGAGTATAAAGAATTAGAGATAATGTGTATTTTTTTTGAGTTTAAAGTTTAGGATGTAGAAATTAAGGTTAGAGTTTAAAATTTAACTTTTAAGTGTGAGGCATAGAAGGGGGCATGATTAAACTTTAAGTCTTAATCATATAATAGAAATCATTTGTCTTTTGGATGAAATTCCTCTACCCCTTTTCGGTGCCCCTACATATGCTCCCACGCTCAAAATTAACTTTAGGGTTTAGGATTTAGGGTTTTAGGTTAGGGGTTGTGGTTATGGTTTAGGGAATTTAGGATAGGGTATATTTTTTAGGGTATAAGGTGTAGGGTTTAGGATTTAGAATTTAGGGTTAGGGCTTAGATTTTAATTTTATAGTGTTTTTTAGTGTTGGGGCATATGTAGGGGCACCGAAAAGCGGCAGACGAATTTTATCCTTGTCTTTTTATCCTTATTTATGTTCTCACACTGAAAAAATTAAATTTAAGGTTAATATTTAGGGTTAGGATATAGAGAAGTGGGGGTTTGATATATTTTTAGGGTATATGATTTAGAATTTAGAATTTAAGGTTAGGTCATACAAATTATTACACCCTCTGTCTCACTTAATATGTCAAGTATTGACTTTTTTGATTAATTTTTTTTTATTTTTGACCATAATTATTTTAAATATTTTAATTAATTAAATTTTATAAAATATAGTTTTTAAACTACTTGACTGAAGGTTTCTAAAACATATTTTTATCACAAATAAATTTAAGATAATAATGAGTCAATATTAAAAAGAGAGTCAATACTGGACTAATTGAATAGGACGGAAGGAAGAAGGACTAATTTTTTAGTGTTGAGACACCAAAGAATGGTAGAGAATTTTATTTTTAACCTTAATTTTTAAAATATAAACTACAAACCTTAAAAAATAAACCATACACCCCTCATCTTAAAGCATAACCCTAAGCTAACTTTTTAAATGTGGATCGTAAATAAGGCATTAAAAGGACTAAAAATAAGTTCTTGGGAAGGTAAATAAAGTCAAATGTATGTAATATGAATTTATATTCAATACACATGCGATGGAAACAATTTTTTTCACAAATACTTTAGACATTAGTTTTAGGGTTTAGATGTTATGAGTTTAGGTTTAGAGATTTAGAATTTAGTGGGTGTTGTTAGAATTTAGGGTTTAGGGTAATATGAATAGGAATTTAGGTTTTAACTTATAAAGTCTGAATTTATGTAACCACAACTCCTCAATTCAAAACCTCCTAACCTCTAAATTCTAAAATTAAGGCGCTTGTGAATTTTTTTTGTTTTTACCGCCTGTATATGAAATAATTACCCATGTAATATTTATACTTGGTAGTATAAAAATAAAATACATTGAACTTATTTTGGACCAATCCAAATTCTTTATTGGGTTTGGCCATGTTTTTAGTTGGGTTTGGACCTAATTTATCAAGGTTTAATATGGTATTATTTCGAAATTTAAAATTTTTCTTCACATCTAATTGTTTATGAACTCAATCCGGGTCCGTTTTAACACTGCAATATTCTCTGCATGCCTTTCTTCACTAAACTGTTCTTTCTCTACCTCAATAAATTCACCAGTCCTTCAAGTAAAAATTTATAATCGAGTCTTGTAAATTAAAATACAACAATGCAAAAGTTGTCTTCTGCTTAAGAAAATTTAATGTGATTCGACTTAAAATATAATTGAGTATCATATAATCACCGTACAATGAAATTTCAGGTGAACAAGTTATATAAACTTATACTAAGTTTATCGAATATAAATCCTAAAAACAAAAGGCATAAAGCCAAAAAATGCCCACAACATTTAATTGAATAGTCACTTTGTCCCCTATTATTTTTTTGAACAATTCAACTCTCAACGTTTCATTTTGTGTCAAAATAGTCCATCTGCGGATGAAAACCGTCAGTCAACTAATAGTAAATGGCTTGAAATGACGTGACAAACCTATAAGGCAGTGCACGCTGACATGACAATATCATATAGACAAATCTGTAAACTTGAAAAAATGTTACGCCAGTCAAAATATAATTTTATAAAATAAATTTGTTTGCTGACTTATCATTTTTTAAAATCATTTTAAACTGTTTACCATCAATTTTCTAACAATTTTCATCCACAAAAGAATATTTTGACCCAAAATAAAATATTAAGGATTAAATTTCTCCAAAAAAAAAGGAAAAAATCAAACGTTTGATGTATTTTTTGACTTTATACCAAACAAAAATATAGTTAAGTTGTACACTTATAAAGCAAAATAAATATGAATCCATGCATATTATCCATGTAAGTCGGAATTTTTTAAATTTTATTTAAAGTAACTAATTTGAGTTTATTATGGTATATTATATTCAAAAAAGTGTTTATTATGATATACTCCATCAAATTTTAATTCACTACTTACGTAACAATTTCAATATTATTTTTCTTTCATGTTCATTTATTGTTCATATTTGAGATTCTTTTATGGTAATTTTAAGCAATAATGTTGTTTTGAAGTTTAGATTTGTGTTTTTCCCTTTGAGAATATAATGTGTTCAAGTTTTTTTTTTTTAATTATCAGTGTTCAACTTGTTATGATTTTTTTTAATTACCAGTATCTGATTCATTAGTTGATGGTTTTAAAATTAGATTTTTCAAAGGTCTAATCTGAGACAACTCTTTCAACCCAGTTTTTTTCATTCACCCGTCAAGATTCGAACCTCTAACCTAAGTACCTAACGCCTCATCCCGCGAAAAGAACTGGTTGTTTGGCAAAGTTTATCTCTTTGAAAGCATTGAATAAACAGAATCTCTAAATGCACATACCCTTTGCTCCTCTGCCCCTTTTGTTTCTTCTACAATACTAATCTTAGAAAGTCATATCTCCTCAACTATATTCATGTCGAAAACGGAAATTTGTTACTATTCGCAATCCGATAATAGATGTACAAATATCAATTTAAGACACATGACGGTTTCTTAAAGCCAGAAATTAACATGACAAACATACACTAATCAATGTCTTAAACCTGTGCTTAACTGTGAAAACTCCATTAATGGTGCATTGGAATATATCCCAGACAAGTAAGAACAAAGTAATAATATGGTGCTATCAACAGAAGACAAAGCTCAGCATGTTCTGAAAGAGAAATGTGTTGCACTCATATGAGTCTGCCAAGGCTGCAATAAAGTAAAATAAAAGAAAAATGGCAGTGCAGATGTTCTATCATCAATGAAACCAACTTTTCTCAGTAAAATCATTGGGAGAAGACAAGCATTCTGATTCTGTTTTCACTTTTTCTTTTGCTTATGAAACCCTTTTTGCATTTGAAACAAAAGAATTTCCCTAAAACTAACAAATTCTGAACAAAACAATCTTCGAATACCCTCGGTCCGGCGGTTCTTGATAATGCAACATCTTTCCTGCAAAACCGAAAAGCTACATTATTATCACATAAATAAGCTGATTTTAACCTTTTTGAGTATTTAGAAGTAATCATAAGTACCTATTCGTTGTTAATCGGTTGTGTTTAGCTATCAGTTGCACTGAGATTGGTATGTTGTAAGCTGACATCGTAGATTATCGATAGTGCGAGTTAGTTAACCTATCAATTACAGAGTTTAGACCTGATCAACAAACACGAAAACGAGATTAGTTGAAGAAACCAATAAACAGTACTTCGAAAAGGGAACGAAGAAAGAACCAACCTTTTTTGGTTAGTGAGCAACGGAATGTCTCTGTGAACCTTATGAATGAACATCATCCTCAAAGTGATTTTTAACTGCACATGGCAAAAGAATGGCTCTTCTCAAGAAAATTCAATGGAGAAAAAAGAACAAAACTATCGAACACTTCCAATGTTATACGACAAAGTAAATTTTATTTTTCAGAGCTGGTGTTTCATATAGATTCTCACAATCTTATTGCTAAGTGACTGTGATTCAGTTTCTTGGAAGATACTTCGCCCGTCGGTGTCTTTTCCTTGTCTGAAAGCTATGGGAGTAAAGGATTAAGGTCCAAGGACCACAATCACAATGGTGTTTTGAGTGCAGGAAATTTGTTTTATTTCAGACAAACTTGATGCACGAGACCGAGAAAAGAAAAGTGAACAGATACGCATACGAATGTAGGTCGTAAAAATGTACACACATATAGAGAGAGAGCATACTTTGAATGAGGATCCTAACCTGCTTTAGAAAAAATTTAGCTCGGTGTACCCATGCGCATATGGCAAAAGCTCCTCTACCTCAATCCTTGAAGTAGAGTAACTCATGCTCTTCTTCAATCGGCCACGGCTTGACTCAACTTCAGCCCAAAATATACCATAAACTGGTCTATGATCCGAGAACTTAGATTCCCCACGGACATAAGATAATTGGTGGATACCTTCTCCATACCACAATATCCGGTCACACCTTCGTACAA
The DNA here is from genome assembly GCA_958450335.1 of Hibiscus tridactylites. Taxonomy (NCBI): domain Eukaryota; kingdom Viridiplantae; phylum Streptophyta; class Magnoliopsida; order Malvales; family Malvaceae; genus Hibiscus; species Hibiscus tridactylites. The sequence goes on from OY288270.1 coordinate 81,661,000, forward strand.
AAAAGTTTAATTCAGTACACTTCTTTTATTAAGCCAATTTTCTTTATTGTTCTGCATTAGAGCTATGATTTTAGCTACTTTATTGTGCCTTGTGGCAGGAGGTATTTTCTTACCAAGCCGGGGTTCGGCATTTCTCCTTTGGGTGCATATCATCCCCTGTGTATCTGTCTGAATTTCTTGAATACTTGTACGTTGGTGGGAAGTAAATCTTTCCTTCATTCCATCCCTTAAAAACGCGGCCCCTTTTCTGCTCTATCCGTAGCTGCCGAAATATCACCAATGAAAGGTTTTAAACCATTGCATGTTATTCTAAACGAAACGAAGATACGAAGTTTGTACAAGTAAAAGCATACCTGGTCATTTTCTAACAATGCCCTCCAGTTCTGCATCTCAACAAGTGCCTTGGCAGACCGGTAAGAGAGAGCAATACGATAATTCAAATCCCCGAGCCAAATTATTCGACTGGATTAATATATAAATAGCCAGTACATGCAAACAAGTTCAGTTTATCATCAGATGGTAATGGTTTTATTTCTAAGCGTTGTTTCAGACAGCTAATTTGCAGACTAAAGTCCTTACTCATGCTCCAGGATTGTTTCAGGGGATTTTTCATTTTCTTCATTACGAACCCGTGGAAACCGTGTCTTCTTAAGAATCTCCATGACATCCGCGTTCCTTCTTATCTCATCGCCCTCCTTTTGTCCGGAAGTTAAATGGGTGCATATGAAGCAAAAGCTTGTTTGATGCAGCAACATACTGGCAGATATAGAACCCTGGCAAACCAAACCATATTGGTTGATCACAATTTATGCCTCTGATTCTTGAGTATAAGACAAGTAAATTATACGAGAAATAAACTCTTTAAGAGTGCCGTTTTACGGTCGAGTGATACCTTATTTCCGAGATAACCCATTAATCCTCTACCAACACAAGATACTTTCATGTTTTTAACATGGTCTCTCAACTCACTTCTCACCCAGATTGTGATAAATATGCCAACCATTTGCTTACTAGCCACTAAGCAATACCTTGAATGCCCAGGCATTCTATATCCCTGCTCAGATGCAGATCCACCATAAGACATTGGCGAGTACAATACGGTACTCGGTGATTCCGTGATTCCATTATCATCATCCGATGAACCCCATCTGGAGTAATCACTAGGTCGGGAGTAATCACTAGGTCTATTACCCCATCTAGAACTGGAGTCATAGTCACTTGGCCTGTTACCCCATCTATAACTTGAGTCGCAGTCACTCGGCCTATGACCAAATATTACCCTATCACAAACACTGAATCGCCTATCAAGTCGTGGTTGGGGAATCGAGGGGTCGTTGTCCATTCTCCAGCTGCTGCTTGTCTGAAACGACCGGCGATGAAAGAAAGATAAATTTTTCTGCCTAGATGACCCCTCAAAATCAGCATCCACCTCGACAATGGGCTGAGGAACAGGAGACGGTGTATAACAACCCCCGCCGCCACTGGTTCCCGGAAGATTGTTTAGAGTCTTTCGAATGAGAGACAACCATTTTTTGGCCGGGCCATTGTCTTCTGCACCCAAAACATTCCCAGCATTCAAAGGAACTATCTCTTGAAACCTACAAGAAAACAAATAGGAAGGAAATGATTGTATGAACGATCGAAGCTCGGTAAGCAAGACATGAAGATCAAAACTGTCATAACATACCCGAGGACATATATATCTGCCGGAGGCGAAGCATGCAGCAAATCTTCTAGATTCAAATTACTCGGTGGGGATCTTCCAGCCACATTCCATGTAGCTACAAAAATGCTGCTCCAGTGGAAAACAGAAGAGCAGTTGGTACTGATACATCACAAAGGAATTAAAGTGATAAAAGAATATACTATACAAAATTTAAAAGAAAACATACCTATAGTTTTCGACATCTATGATTCGAGGGTGATCAAGATTCATTTTCCCTCGCCGGCTTTGCTCAGTACTCCTACTAAAATTTTCTGCACATCATAGTAACATTTAGAACTTAAAAACAGCCAAAATAATCCACACACACACAAAAAGAACTTGTGAGATGAGATTAGGAACCTGTTTTACTCTTTTTGATTGTGCATGGCTCCCTTTCTGAGAAGCTGGTCCTATATTCAACTTCACCCCCTGAAGATTGAAAAACAGAATTCCAATTTATATATACATGTTATGAACCAAAGAGGAACTGTAGCAACTAAAAAGAACAAAAATGAAATTGCTAAAGAATATTTTAAGGATGCCTTGTGTGTTTAATGAGAGAATTGCTTGAAAAGAGAAAATATCAGAATCTTGAGTACTTATAAATGGAATCCAGGAAAAGATAAAGCCTTGAAATAACCAAGTAATCCACTCTCTTTCCTTCATTTTCTTCTTTTTTTGACATGAAAGCTTGAGATCCTAACTATTTTATGGATACTAGCCAATCATTGTGAAATTCCCAGAAAATAAAGCTTAAAGTACTCACCTTCTCCTCCACAAACATGATCATCAGCTTGAAAGTCCTCAGTTTTGCTCTTGATATTGAACCATTTTCTGACCAATTTTTTGGACCAGTAGAGCTACACCAAAAAAACAATGAACACCCATTAAAGAAAATTAATCAGTAACAAATTTCCAACAAAAAAAAAGTTTCTTTTTTTTTTCACAAATTTGAGTATTGTAAACCAGAAACAGAGAAAGAGGAAGAACAAAAGCAAACCTTGCTTTTCTTGGGTTTCCCATCTCCCATTGTTAAAACTTTTGCTTCATACAACTACTAAATTTACTCTTTCACTAATCCTCAAAGCTGTCAACTTTGATACAAATCACCAAGGGAAAAAACTGTTGCTAGAACCCCATAGGCACTAGGCAGCACACTCCACTGATTCCCCCCCCCCCCCCCCCCAAACAAGCTGAATTCTTCACTTGCTCAAGAACAAGCTTAAAGTTGAAGCAAAAACAAGAAATGGGCTTGTCTTAATTTCCTCTTTCATGCATGTGGAAGCAAAGAAAGAAGCTCAAAAACCCCAGAAAAATACGAAGGGTCCAAGGACCATAGAAGAAATAGAGAGATAGAGACAGCACTTTAATGCAAGGAAGTTGATATGAGAATAGGAAGAGGGAGATTCTTGATGTAGAGCAACACACAATGTGGCAAACATAAAAGAAAAGAAAATCTAGAGAGACAAAGCTCATGAGAACAGACTAAAGCAACCCCTCCACCTCTCTTTACTTTGTTAAACAAAAGAGAGAGAGCCTCGTTATTAGTAATAAAGCAAAGTATCAAAATTTTGAATGGAATGTAAAGTGATTTTCCCCTTTTTTTGTGTATTTTGTATTTTTATTTTGTTATGTATTTCTAATCTATTAATTCACTGATCTACAGTTTCGCTCAACTACAAAATAAATGTTTAAATTATGTTTCTTTAAATATTTTATTAGCTGAAACAGGTAGCTAAAATTTTATTTTTATTTTGTTTTAGAGTTAACTGAAACACCTACTTTGACATTTATTTTAACTAAAAATAAAATTTTAAACACATATTTCAGCTAAAAATAAAATTTTAAACACTTATTTTAACTAAAAAATACTTTAAGCACCTATTGCAAAAAAAAACATAATTTAAGCATTTATTTTGTAATTAATCCCTTCAGTTTACTCAAATCTCAAGGCTAATTCAACATGAAAGTGGTTGAAAGAGGTACTGTCGTTTTTAGTATGTGATGCAGGTTAAAACGACAAGGCCAGGCATGCCCCCTCAATTGGCAAGTTGTCTTTGAAAATAGAATCCCCTTTCCCTGCTGAAAAACTCTTAGCCATTTTATTGGTCTTCCATCAAACTAAAGAAAGCAATTAAAGATAAACATTGTAATTTAGATTGTGAATTCGGATGTTTGTTGATATTTGATCCGTTTTATATGAATTTGGATGTCAAAATTAGTATCCGTTTTGTTGATATTTGAATATGAATCTAATTACGGATTCAAACTTTAGTCTTTCAACTTTTAGCAAATTGAAATTTGTGTGTAGAATGAAATGCTTGATAAATAATAATATTTAATTTGAATTCGAACAGTAATACTCATATATTTTGTGTGAATATTTGTTTTTTGGATCGATTCTAACTTATGGATTTGTTTGATAAACCATTAAAAATCAATTCATTAAAAATTACTAAGAATTTCAACCGATCGATATTTAAACATGTTTGATAATTTAAATTAAAATTATATGTTATTTTTTTAACTGTTCAATATTTGTTAATATTTTTTAACCATTTGATAAAACGCACACCTTATAAACAAAGCTGCTCAAACTCAGATCTCATAAAATAAACATATTTTTTTTACAGAGACTACTCGTTGAATTGATGAGACTATAATTTTTATCATTATAAATTTGGAAAATGATCATTAAAGTTTGGATTGGACCCTATTTATTAATACCAACTTACAACAACTTGACTCATGTATTGATTCTAACCAAATTACTAACAATATGCATATGATATTAAATTATAAATAATATATAAAAATAATCCTGACTTTAATAATTATTATAATAAAAACTGTTAATATGCTGAGATTTATATAAATATAAAAAATCAAAATGCACTTAAAAAGGCAAGTACCCCAGTTTTTAGGGGTGTCAATGTTCTTTATTCTTCATCACTCACTCACCTACTGAATTCAAACCACTTTCAAACTACATTTTCAGGCACTTGGACCACATTTTGATTATTTAATTTTGGGGTTTTCTCTCCACTTTCCCTATTGATTTTTGGCCACTTATGAGTCGTGGAGTGTAAAAGTTTGAGGATGAAATTAAAATCTTTAAATGTTTGAGACCAATTTAAAATAAGGGTCATAGTTTAGGGATATGTGATGCAATTAACTCTTTTAAATGATAGATGTTGACTCAAAAGGTAATTTAATATTTATACTAATCTAAACCAATTATTATAAATTATTTTTTAATTGAAGGAAATTAAAAATAACATTGTTTAATATAAAAAATTAATTTACTTATTATTAAATAAACAAATAAAAAAAGAAAATTGTATTATATATACATACAATACTTATACAATTCATAATACTTCAAAATCTTAATTAAAAAATTATTTTGAAGTGTATTTTTTTTGTTGCCCACTGATTTTCAGGGCTTTGCCCTGACTAATCCGGACTGACTCGCGTTGCACACCTGATTTTGTTGGATGAGTCTCTCAACAAGAATTTTCTGCATACATAAGAACTCAAACTTGAAATTTACTTAAATAATACTAAGTTGCTTACCACTTTGTGATAAATCCATAATAGCCCTATTGTAATGTGAATCTCTTTGGCAACTATTGGAGGCAATAAGGAGAAAAAGTAAAAGATTGAATAATACAAAGGAATATGTAAAGTGATAAATTGTATGAAAGACCAAATAGAAAGATGGGACATGTTTGTGGTATTTGGATATCTAAAGAGCAAAGCAAGTGGCCCTACTTTGGGGTATCTTTTATTCTTTCATTCACAACTTGACCTTGCATTTTGATTTTGGGTGTTGGATGGGTTCTTTTGGAGTCAAGATAAACATGATGAAATAAGAAATTTCATGAAACATTCACCTGAATAGTAGTTGATACACAGTCTGTTTATAATTTAGATTATATAATTTTATCAATTTTAATATCATTTGATATATTTAAAATTTAAAATTTAAAATTTAGAGTTAAAGTTAAAGGTAGGGTATGATTGAACCAACAACTACCATACTCTAGTCTCTGCCTCTGTAATCAAATGAAAATTTAGATTTTTCCATCCCTTTTGCTAGAGTAGCCCTAATAAAACATTATGGAACAATTCATGGTTCTCCAAAAAAAATTCTAATAATATTTATTTATTTATTTACACACACTAATAAATGTAGCATCATGGAAGAGAATGATTAGCCCACAGAATTATGAAATGCAAATAACACCTAAAAGTGTTGGTATTTGTATGACATGTGCATATATTTTTTTCAATATTTTTAAATATTAAAAAAATCATTTCAATATGTCAAATAACAAAGTATAACACAAAAATGGTTAAAAGACAATGAAGAATGGGGAAGAAGATTTGGTATGTTTTTTTTAATCTTCTTTTTGTATGTGTTTGACGAATCTTAAGTTAAAGGCTAGAAATTATTAAGAGTTACGAGGCAGTCAAAAAGAAGATTTAATATTTGATTTTTCATTTATTTTGCATGGAAAAGACACCATTCATTCCCATTGCTATTTACCTTTTTCTCTTTTACTTTAACATAATGTAACGTTTGTCATCTATTTTTGTTTTTTTAGGTATGGGGTTTTGGCTTACCCTTTTTACTTTCACAATGTGTCACTTTCTTTGACACGTTACATTGCTAATTTGCTACATGCATAGATATAAATATGACAATAAAATATAAGTTTAGTAGTAAAATAACTATTTAAATTATATCATTTTTAATATATGTGTTTAAAGTCTTTTTGGCTGAAATAAGTATCTCAAATTTTTTTTGGCAAAAGTAGGCGTTTAAAAGACTTCAAAACGGCCCAAAAATATAACGTTAGACACTTATTTCAATCAAAAAAACTTTAAGCACATATCTCAAAATATAGGTATAATTTGAACACTTATTTTGATATTAATCTTAAAATATAATATAAAACATAGCATTACACCAACATATGCATATTTTAAAATCTAGTTAGTATGAATTAACGTTAAAAAATTAATTTTGATGTTTTTATTTTGTATTCAAATACATTTAAACTTATTTTTTTGGTTGCTCTTCTGGTCTTTAAGGTTTTGCCACGATTAATCTAGACTGATTCGCGTCGCACACTTAATTTTGGTGGGTGAATCTCCCAACGAAATTTTTTTGCATACACAACACTTCAAACTCGAAACTTGTTTAAACAATATCAAACAATTTACCACTTGGACCAATCCCGTTAGTTATACATTCAAATTTATAATCCTTCATCTATATATTATGTGATAATAGAACAATTTATTTGAGTAAATGGGATTGTGTTTCATATAAAAAAAATACGTTCTTAATTTGGTCACCGAGTCTTTCTCTGTTTATACTAGTTGGAGAATTTGATAATTTTTTAAAAATTAATTTATAAATTTAAATTTTTAATTCTTTTAATAATATAATACTGCGAAATTGTGCAACGTCATCATTAAAAAGAATATTTTAACTTTTTAAATGATAACGTGACACACATCTTAACAAATCATATAATCAAATGACTAAAAATTCAAGTTAAAATATAAATTTAAGATCGGGCCAAGCTTGAGATGTACTAGCTTAATCCTCGTTGGCATTGTATCTTATCAATTGCAAACAACTCCTTCCCCTTAAAAAAATGTCAAACTGGTAAAAGTTACCAAACTCCATGCTAGTATGTGAAAAAAGTGTTAAATTGATAATAAAAAATCGTTAATTTTAAGGATTATTATCTCATGCGTAGGAGGTGGAAACAAAAAAATTCCACAAATGCCTTAGTTTTAGGGTTTAGAGTTAGGATTTAGGGCTCAGGGGTTTAGGACTTAGGGTTTAGAATTTAAGAGTTGTGGTTAGAATTTAAAATTTAATGTTATGGTTTAGGGTTTAGATTTTAGAGTAATATGGTTAGAGATTTAGGTTTTAACCTATAAGCCTTAAATTTTAACCCCAAACCCTAAATGCTAACCACAACCCATCAATTCTAAACCACTAAACTTAAACCCCTAACATCTAAACCCTAAAATCTAATCATATACCCTAAAACTAAGGTGATTGTGGAAACTTTTTGTTTTCACCACATGTGTATGAAATAAATACCCTAACTTTAAATATTAAATATTAGGATTATTATCCCCTTAATATAAGGATTTATATTCAATACACTGGAAGTGGAAATTAAAAGTTTTCATAAGTGTCTTAATTTTAGGTTTTAAGAGTTTAAGTGTATGGGTATATGATTTAGGGATAATGGCCAGAATTTAGGGTTTAGGGTTAGATTATAGGGTTTAGAAGTTATGTATTAGTTTTTAGGGTAATATGGTGAGGATTTAGGTTTTAACCTAAATTCTTATCAACTTAGTAAGAATTTGTCTAGATTTTGCCTTGGGTAATAATTTGTATAACTACACAAATTCTAATATTATAACCTAAATTAAGAATTTGTGTAATTACAAAAATTCTTACTAACTTCGTAAGAATTTTTGTAGACTCGCCTCATTTTAGCCTCACCCTAGAATCTCTCATTCTAGGAAAGAAGGGAACAAGTATATTTTTGTTAACGATGCATAATTCTAATCTTAATCCTATCTATAGGGGACGAGAAGAGAAATTCCAGGGGAAAGAAGAGTAATTACACAAATTCTTACTAATTTAGTAAGAATTTGTGTAAATCCGCCTCATTTTAGCCTCACCCTAGAATTTCCTATTCTCACTCTTCAATGTTTATTCATTTTTTAGAGACGGAAACAAACATATTTTGGAGGAGAAGAGAAATTCTAGGGGAAAGAAGGGCAATTACTCAAATTCTTATCAATTCAATAAGAATTTGTGTAAATCCGCCTCATTTTAGCCTCACTTTAAGGGTGTCTCACCCTAGAATCTCCCATTCTCACACGTTCAATGTTTATTCATTTTTTAAAGGAGAGAATAAGCATATTTTTATTAATGATGCATAATTCTAATCTTAATCATATGTATAGGGTAGAGAAGAGAAACTCTAGAAAAAAAACGATGTTTCTAATGAGTCTAGAACTCATAATATAAAAAATATAAGAGAATAAAAATAAATAATTTAGATATACTATAATTTATTTTTGCGATATCAAGAAGTTAAATTTTATTAGAAATAAAGGAAAAAAGTACAATAAATACAATACCCCAATTATAAGAAATAAATATTAAAGACCAAGTACAAAAAAAAAACTGAAACTTAATATGATTTTTTTTTTACAATTTTATAGTTGTATATACTTTTGTTTTAAAGAGAAAAAAGAACAAGATTCAAAACCTAAACACTTAAAACTATAAAACGTGAGGGGCATTATTATCTCAACCTAGAAATGGGTCATAAGAGATGCACACCACATCCAAAATATGCCATCACCTTCCAAATTGCCCCTCAAAATCTTCACTCTTCAGACTCTACTCTCTTATTGGGATGAAAGCATTCATCTTATAAATTCTTTGTATAATTATTAATATACAATTTATTAATTGATTGATTTAAATTAAATATGGTAGAAATTTATGGTTAAAATGACATTCTCAATTCATTTTACTCAATCTATTATTTTTTCATCTCATTAGATCAACCGAGTGTTTATCCTCCTTCGACAACAATTAAGTTTAAAGGCTAGAACGGAATTTAGTGAGTTGTTAGACGAGGTGTGCTGCGTCATAGGATTTAATAAGGCAAATAGCACATGTAAATCCAATTTATTTCATTTTGTAATGTCATGATTTGAACCTAGGCGTTGCATAGGAGATCTAATGTCTCAGCATGGTAAATCAATTAATTGTCGATGATACTGGAGAAATCAATCTTTAAACAACCCTGTCATGGCAGTATATATAGGTCAAACCGACTGAATTTAGCTCGGTTGATGTCGTTGGTACAATATACGGGAAGAGTTAAGTTTAAGCATGCTTAAACGTTTAATATTCTTCAATTTATGGATGAGAAATGATAGTATAGACATTGTATCGAATTGTATTACCTATGAGTCTAAATAACAGAAGCCCACATGCATCGAGGCATATATAGACTTGGACCTATTTTTAACAGATCCATAAGTGATGTGGGATTTTAATACTTTGGGCTTGACCCATCTCTTAGTTTTCTTGTGGTAATTCCCATTTCAAAGCCGAACCTCCAGCGAGGCCTCTAGCTCTGGAGTCGGCGAAAGCGCGAACTTAGGAGAAAACACGTCTCGTAGCGAAGAAACCTGCGATTCTTCTCTTTCTACCGCATGTTTCCTTGGTCTTCGTCTCCGTCTTATGATGTCTGCTTTTTTATTCTTATTTCCTTTTGAAACTACAAACAATAATTTTTAATACTGAAACCAAAGGAATTGAAAAAAAGGAACATGGCGTCAATGCTTCTTCGCCAACGAAGAATTTCAGCTTTGGGTGTTTCCCGGATTCTTCAAGGTTTGACTTTCAAGCCCTTTTAGTGCTATTTCTTTTGAAAGAAAAAGGAAAAAAAGTCCACCGTGTATAGATATGAGGATTCCCCATTGAGCATATGTGAAATTTAATCAGATAGATAGAATTTCTATTGCCCCGTTTCTTAATTTTACGCTTTACTTGGATTGTTTTAGTGTTTTTGGAAATTGGGTATTTGTATCTAATTAAGGAAAAGATTATTGTTGGTGCTTTATGGATATTGGTGTATTCTAGTGATTGCTTTTGCAATTTTTTCTGGTTCAGTTTTGATTTACATTTGTTGTGCTGTATGTTTCAGCTGTTAATGGGGATTCCTTTCGACTAGAGCCTGAATCGAAGTGTGAGACAATTGCTAGCTTAGGTGTAAGGATAAGGAATTACAGCAGTGGAAATGGCACTGCAAAGTTCGATTTTACTGATCTCACGTAAGAAACATGTGACTTAAAGCGCTATTAATAGTTTTTTTTTTGGCCTTGGATAGGCGATCCTTTTATCCATTTTTAATTTTGTTGGTAAAAATTACACACTTTGAGTTTGAGGCTTGTTCCAATTGCACCATTTCTTTTTGTTACATGAATTTTTCATTGCGGAAATATTTCCTCCTTTCTTATGGATATATGATTTAGTTTTTATGTTCTGTTAGTGAGTTCTGCGAATACAGATCTCATTGGTGCTGCCAGAGATGTAATGGTTTTTAGCATGTTAGTATTTTGTAAAATGCAGATTTCATGTTGAAAGACTATAGATTTTACAAAATCCGAATGTCTAGATTTTTAAATTTGATTGGTTATTAGTTAGCTGCATTTTAGTTTCAAATACTAATCATGTGGCATATGTCACTAAAGTGTATATGTTTATGTTCTTTGAAGCTTCTTGGCGATGAGTCTTCCTTACTGTAAGGTGATAGGCTTTGTTCACAATTTCCATTAATCGGGAAATTATAAAAAAGGGGTTTTTGAATCTTTGGCATTTTCTTCCTCTGTTCCCCCCAATTCCCATCTACTGAAGTTCCATATATAATTTCTGTATGTCATTTGTAAACATATTTTTTGTTTATCTCAGCCGCCCTCATACATGGTATCCTAATGCTCGAAAAAAGAATCGCAAGGTTTTCTTGCATGTAGGTCCAACAAATAGTGGTAAAACATACCATGCTCTGAAGCGACTCGAGTCAAGTCCTTCCGGTATATTTGCTGTGCTATTTTTACCTGGATTGAATTACATTTTTTGGTCATCAGTGAACATTGAAGAGATTAAAACTAGTAAAACTAAATCGATGAACTATTTTCCACTGGTTATTTCCCTCTTCAGGTATATATTGTGGTCCATTAAGATTGTTGGCATGGGAAGTGGCAAAACGGTTGAACAAAGCAAAAGTTCCCTGTGATCTAATTACAGGACAAGAGAAAGAGGAAGTGGATGGTGCAAAGCATAAGGCTGTAACTGTTGAGATGGCCGATATAACATCTGATTACCAATGTGCCGTTATTGATGAAATACAGGCAAGGTTATAGTTTAATGTAAGATTCACAAACAATATTTTACCAAGCTCACAAGGAACATTGCTGCTAATTATTTCGTCAGTGTGTGGCTGAGTTATTAAATATAAATTGAATAGAGCAACTTCTATGATTTTTCTCTGAATGACACTATGGCAGGTCACTTAGTTTCTAGTTAAATTACTCTTTCTGCAGATGTTGGGCTGTCGGACTAGGGGTTTTTCATTTACACGTGCGCTGTTAGGAATTGCTGCTGACGAACTTCATCTTTGTGGAGATGCAGCTGCTGTTCCACTTATTCAAGAATTATTGAAAGTGACTGGTGATGATGTACAGGTAATGCATTTGCGTGGAAATGTCTTGGTCAAGTTTTTTTTGTGGTAATATATGTATCTATGCTACAAATCTTGCTTTTGATTAGAGACGCTTCTTGCTAAGAGGTAAGATATTTAGGTTGTCATTTTGTAACACCTATGTGTGAGAGGGTTTAAAGAATGACAGATATGATATGCCTGCTGGCTGCTGCAACTAATTATTTTGAGAGGATTGAGACCTCATGTAACACCTATTGATCTTGTTAGTTTGTTTTTGGCATTGGATCTTCTTTATTGTTGCATTGCTTAACTCTTGCATGTATATTGTCTAATGCAGCATATTTAGTAAAATCCTTGACTATTTTTTTCACAAGAGGCAAAGTTATTTTTATGTATATATTTTCGTGATATACTGCTGTTTCCTTTTTACCTATTGGTAGAAAGAAGTCCCTCTTATGATGGATAAGATAAATGGAGGTTAAATGCACCGTTGGATACGAATAAATATTGGTTTTCCTTCTTTTACTGGTGTTGGTGCCTGGCTTTTTTGACTAGCTAGAAAAACAACTTGTTGCCATGTTTGAGGCTCACTTTTGATGTATATGTTTTATATTGTCAGTATACATCATGCGTTTTTTTAATATTGCAGGTCCAATCTTATGAGAGACTTTTACCACTAGTTCCCTTGGAACTTCCTCTTGGTTCTTTTTCGAACATAAGAACAGGTGACTGCATCGTAAGTTTTTCACGCAAGGAAATATATAGATTGAAGGTTAGTAGTAATTTCTTTATGATTTTCCGGCTAAATGTATGTTCATTTGCTTGATTGATTAAGCTGTACTTTCAATTAGTTAGACCATGAAAAATAGAAATGTAAATGAAAACTATGTTTCAAAGAAACTATTGATATGTTTCGTTATGTCAAAACATTAGTTTTTCTTCTTACTATTTTCCGTAGGTTCTTTTTGGGAGGGGGATAAATTTCAACTCCCTTCTCTTTTATCCTCAGTACTGAGGCTTACATGGAAATTTTCAAATTTTGATCCCAAACCCCTTTCTTTTTGCTGTTGACTTCCTATGAAAATGCTTTCTGATTTTCACCATCTTTCGTAGAAAAAAATTGAAACTGGGGGAAGTCATCTTTGCTCTGTGGTTTATGGTTCATTGCCACCGCAGACTCGGACAAGACAGGTATTTGCTTCTTTCTGGTTTTAGTTTATCTCCAAGTTTGTACAACATTTATGTGTGTGTGGGCTGACAGTAATTATATTCTCACTGTTGCCCGTGTATTTATTTTAGCATTAATACAATTGTTAGAATTGCAGGCAACTATGTTTAATGATGAAAGCAGTGAGTTTGATGTTCTTGTGGCCAGTGATGCAATTGGGATGGGTCTTAATCTGAACATATCTAGAATAATTTTTTCATCATTGCAAAAGTTCGATGGTCTTGAAATGCGGGATCTTACAATACCAGAGATCAAGCAAATTGCAGGTTCCATTTAATATTTTTAGCTGAATTTCGGAATTTTATTTTTATATTATTGGTGAACTTTTGTGGTCAAATTTTCTTATTAAGACTTCTATTGAGGAGGTAGAATATAACACTTATCACATATTCTTATTCCCCTTCGCCGTCCATGATTTGTTATTCATGTTTAAACAGAACCTAGCTGCACAATTAACTATTCTATTCTATGACATGATAATTTCAGTTCTTTTTATGCCATGAATATTTGCATATTAACCATATCTGTGTAATCCACTTGCTTAAGTTGTCAGCTGCTAATTTTTTTCAGTTCATGGGGCCACACCCTGTAAACTGTAAAGTCGATAAGTTTTCACTAGATGGCTTTATATTCTTGTAGGGAGAGCTGGAAGGTATGGATCAAAATTTCCTTGGGGTGAAGTTACCTGTTTAGATGCAGCGGATCTACCGTTGCTTCATTCGTCATTGAAATCAGCCTCTCCTATTTTGGAGGTGATTGTTTTATCACTTATGGATCAAAACACCCTGCATTGATCGAACTTGTCCCATTTTCAATGAACCTCAATAAGCAGCTTTTATATATTTATTGCACATGGATTCAGCGTTTTGGACCTTGACTGTGAATCTTTTCTATACCGCAGCAAGCTGGAGTATTTCCATCCTTTGATCTCATTTATATGTATTCACGTTTAAAGCCAAAAAGAGGTCTCTATCGGTTATTGGTAGGTTATCTTATGATATTAGTTTTTCTGTCTTTTTTCTTGGTCGTTTTTTAAGTGACGGCTAGTATCAACCTGTTGTTGCAGGAAGATTTTCTAGAGAATGCAAAACTGTCCGAGAACTATTTCTTTGCAAACTGTGAAGAAATGTTGGTAAGTATCTTTGATAATGTTTCCTTCCGGTATAAAAGAAGCTCTTGAAAAGTGAAATTAATTTCCCAATAACAATATCTCCTCCTATGGATATTTAGCTTTTATGTTGAATCTGTGGTTATCAGAAAGTTGCTGCTGTTATTGATGGACTGCCTCTCAGTTTGCATGATAAGTATCTTTTCTGCATCAGGTAACATCTTTGATCTTCCTCTCTCCAACAACCTGGAGCTTGTTATTTGAGTTTTCCCATTTTACTGATGCATTCTTGAGTTTGCTTTTTGTTATTATTTTCTGGTCATAGTCAGTAGAAGTTTGAAGTTCCTTGTGTGTTAATGTCTTGTGCAGTCCAGTTGACATGAATGATGAAATTTCGTCTCAGGGTCTAAAACAGGTAAAAATGTGTATACGGTCTTCATTATCTTGAATGCGGAAACTAACAGTTGTCTATTCTATCTTGACGGATCAGTTTGCAGAAACTTATGCAAAGAAAGGCCTTGTTCATCTTCGAGAAATATTTACACCGGGTACACTTGAGGTGCCTAAAACACCTACTGCACTCAAGGAGCTCGAATCCATTCACAAGGTAGGAATTCGTTTTTCTCAAGCGTCATGTTATGGTAAGCTGTTAAATGGCTAAAATTTCTTGTTGTTTGCTTACATCTGAAGGTCTTGGAACTCTATGTTTGGTTGAGTTTTCGGTTGGACGAATCATTTCCCGACCACGAGTTGGCTTCATCACAGAAGAGCATTTGCAGTTTGTGAGTACTGTTTGTGCCATATTTGCCAAATTGTTTTACTTTGTTACCTGACTAGCCAATGTTTGGGTTTGTAGGTTAATTGAGGAATTCCTTGAAAGACTTGGTTGGCAAAAGCCAAGATCAAGAAAGTTAACTTCAATCACCAGCTTGAATTCATTAATCGAAAATAAGAAAGGGCGATACTTTTGTGACCAGATGTAAACTACTATATGTATTTATTTATTCCTTCGGTAAACCTTTCTGTTCATCTGGAATTCCAACTCTACATCTCTAAGCTCGAATATCAAACATTTTTTTTAACAATGGAATTACCTCTATGGGATGCATGTTCATTCAGTTTCTGAAATAGAAAAACTTTGTTCCTCAGACTTTGTGAATGAATCTGCAAACTGCAATATTATACTATTATTTCGGGTCGGGAAAATTTGAATTCGATCCGATTTTATTCTTAACGAAACTGATTCGACCTGAATTTGATTTTTTTTTTATAAAATTAAATTCAGGTAATTCAACCTATTTGTGGAATGAAGATTTATTTGCACATCTTTAAACTGCAATTTTTATTCTAAATTAGTCTTTGAACCTTTAAACATTTTAATTATCATGTAATAATATGATCTGGTATAAATGATAATTGAGGGATAAAATTAAAACAATCAAAAGCTTGAAGACTGATTTAGAACAAAAGTTATAATTTGAGGATGAATTAAAATGTTAAATTTAAAATGAGTCATTGGGATGGATTAAGCTAAGTTGCATGTCCTAATAGCTTTGTCTAACATTACTCTAATTTACCACTTAGAAGGAAAAAAGAGCTTCCATTAATAATATGGAGTTTCATGGTAATATTAACAATAATCATATTTGAAACAAGACAATTTTCTTCATAAAAAGTATGATAGTTACATCACAATATCAAAAACTTCGACATTAGATTTCGAGAGTTCGGAGGTTTAATCTAAGTGCTACACTCTTACGAGATGGTATTTATTAAGATTCGAATCTCAACATCTGTAACATTTATATAAAAAAAATCACGGACCACGAGGCGAGCCTAAGCATAAGCAAGTCGGCGTTTGGTCCTCCGGTATCATCCCGCCTCCTTTGCTTGTATTAACAGCTTCGAGCATTCTCACCACCTCATCCATTTCAGGACGTTTCTCTGGATTCGAATCCCAGCATTTTCTCATAATGTTTGCTAGAGAACTCGGGCAGCATCTTGGGATATCCGGTCGTAGATTCTGCAGATACACCATGTAAAATAGGTTCAACCATTTAATGATATAGGTGAGCAGATAGAGTAGCAAACATGCAAAATGAGCAAGGCAATAGCATCCTACACCAAAAGCCGGATGGATGGATCTCTTATGTAACCGGCGTTAACAATGTTCAAGAAAAAAAATTGATAAATAACCATAAATCATATTCTTAGAATTATTCAAACTCTATTATAACAAGGCTTGCCTATGATAATTGAATCGAGAGTTTAAAAATGGAAAGAAGTGTAATCATTCTTCAATACTATTCAAAATCAGCAATTGAACGCATCAACGGGACAGGACATGTATCAGATGATTCAGATCTAATGTCATAAAGCTGCAAACCGAAGCTCAACAAAACGAATAAGATGTTTTGCTGATAAAACAGAATAACACACGAACTAACCTGTCGAACAACAGCAGATGATACATCGGCAAAGCTAAGATCTGGATAAGGCATATCACAGCAATAAATTTCCCACAAGCAAATGCCAAAGCTGTAGACATCACATCTTCTATTGTAGGGCTTACCATCAAGAACCTAAATCAATTTGGACAAAATGAGAATATAAGTTATGCGGATGGGTAAACGTGCCACGGCATAAATGAGCTTTCGATAACTCATGCTTCATCAAGAGATTCAAGAAGGCATACCTCTGGGGCCATGTACCCGAGAGTACCGGTTTCACCGGTCATGTCCTGTGGATTCTGAGCTTCAACACGTGCAACACCGAAATCTGCAATTTTCAGATTTCTTTGAGCATCTAGCAACATGTTTTCTGTCTTGACATCACGATGTACAATCTTTTTCGAGTGTAGGTAGCTAAGACTGCAATTTGGAATAAGCATACTCGTCAGCAGAGAAATGTTATTCATACTCTCGAAACCAAAGAAAGATACTCTTACCCTCTAGAGAGGTCCAAAGCAAGCTGGATCACAACCTTAAAAGTGAGTTTCTTCCGCCTATTTCTTATCAAGTATTGTTTCAGTGTGCCACCAGGGAGATACTCGACAACAACGCAACATGCTTTGGAAGGAAGGGGGTCATGATTTTCGGCCGAAGGATTTTTTGAAGGAATCTTAAGATTTGAAGTTCCCATCGAGGCCCCAATAAACTGTAACTCAAATAGGGGGGGGGGGATAGGTTACGACAGAAATGTTTCGGAAAATGAGATCTACTGAAAAAACAGAGAGCTTGATTATGCAAAGATATAACTAAACTTCTTACCAATTATTCTAATTGGATAACAATGCATTCAAAAAAAGGTCAATACATAAAGACTTTCGATGTCATGATGATATCAACAAGTAAACATTTCAAAGTAGAAGAAAATGTTGGACCTTTGTAACATTAGGATGATTGAGCTTGTGCCAAACAGCAACCTCTTGCCGAAACGATGCTCGTAGAGCAGCGGTTTCAGCAGTTGTGGCAATACCATCCTCACCCCAGTCCAACAGCTTAACTACAATATAGTAAAACCAAATCATGAACAGCAAAAGCGCTCCATAAGAGAAACAAACAGAAACAGTCATTATATATAACCATCTTTATTTCGATTAGCAGTTTAACACACCGCTATCCTGATGTAGCGAAAGCTGCAAATGCTCGACCACACAAAAGATATAGGTGGTTCAACCAAACAAGAAATGACAAGAAATCACATTTAACTGCCAGTCAGCGCTTTGGTGGCAGGAGGATCCAAAAAAAATCAGATTAAAAGGTTGGAAACATTGAAAATTCTCCAAAAATCAACAAGATCAATAACTTACAAACAGAGAGTAGGAAAACCAATATCAAGCAGAAATACCCCAGAACACAACAATCCAATACAAGATAAAGTAAATTGAATTAAGTGCTTCAATGTCAAGAGTTCCAATCGAGCACTTCCGAACCAACGCATTAACAAAGTGAATACCATGCTTTAGGCCCCAATCCGGATTAAGCACACATTAACCAGACAAACATTAGAGCTGACCCTATCAAGACATCATTGGCATAAATTCAGCTCTATGCATTCTTAACTATTAATGCATGTTAGTCCGTGTTTAAACTCGACAAACTATACAAAATTCAATCACATATTCACATGTATTTACAAGAGGAACTCAATGATTAGCAGAATACCAAGGAATTATAGCTAATTAAACAGAATACTCGAGCCACATCAAGGAATTAGGCAATTTTGATCAACAACCAGAATAAGGGTTCCAAAACATTATTTTCTTCAACCTCTACATAAGATCAAAACTAAAAACAATTACCTGCAACATCTTGATTATCATAAGTGGCACGATAAACTGTACCATAGGTACCATGAGCTATAACATTCCTTAAGTCCAACTTAGCCAAATCAATCTCCCATTCCTCCATAGGCCTTTGCTTCTCAATGTTCCTAGACCAAACCCGGCTCAGGTGCTTCTCCAGCTGCATATCCAAGCTTTTTAAATCGATTTTATCGGCTCTAAAGATCATGTCTTTGCTACTAAGGCTTCCATTACCCTTCTTCATCTTTGAATCTTCCCCACCACCTGATTTCATTGGTGACTTGGGACCACTGTCTTCCACTCCACTTTTCAAATCCATAACTCCAAAAAAAGAATTCAACAAGATCAACAATCAAAACCCTATGGAATTAAACTAGAAACAAAAAAGATGCAGAATTCCAGAAAGTGGATTGAGTATCAATGAAATAAAAACAGGTGAAACAACATATATACACATATGATGAGATTAAAAACAAAAAGGAAAACCCAGTTTCACCAACTCCAATTCCTATTAGAACCCTGTATTCAAAATTGACCTTATAACCCAAATTTCATGATTTGTGTTATTCTTTAAAAAAACCGAAATTGTTTGTTTTTTTTAATTATATTTAGACCCGGAATTAATGAAAGTTTGTAGCTTTAATTGAAAAACAAAAAAACAAAACAAAATCTTCCCCGTCACCAACTTTTTAAATAATTATAAACAGAAAAGAACAAAAACAAGAACAAATAATGCTAAAAAGTAAAGCCTAAGAAAACGACCCAATTCCCACCATTACACGAGACCAGTCGCCATGACCCAGAATTTAAATAAAAAACACAACTTTAAACTGAAACCCAGGAAAGAGAAACAGGCATGCAAAGTAGAGTAAGCAAAATGCAATCACAAATGGGGTAATTAAGACGAAAAGGTTGACTTTAAATTAAGTTCTATTAAGGAAGAAGGAATGGTCGGTGGTGGTGCCGTTGAATTGAATTCTTTTCCATTATCAAAAAATTAAAAATCAATAAAAAGATAAAGGAAACGAGATAAATAGTCAAAATAATCTTCTATTTATTTATATTGTTGCGGCTAAAAAGAGGAAGGAATTTTTTGTGGATGAGATTAAGAAAAGGATAAACCAAATCCAAGGAAAGAAGAAGAATTTCATTTTGGAATTGGATGCACAAAAAGAAGATTTATTTCTGATAAAAAACATTTATTTATTATTTTTTACTATTCGTTTGTCTATTAATTTGAATTACATAATGCAAAATGTATTATAATATAAATTTTAGGAAATATATTTCGGCTATATAAAAAAAATTCATTAGTGTTTTAATTTTAGAGTTTAAAGATTTGGCTTAAGGTTTAGGGATTTAAGTATATGAATTTAAAATTTAGTGTTCATTATTAGAGTTTATGATTTAGGGTTAAAATGTAGGGTTTAGGATAATATGATTTGAGATTTAAATTTTAACCTATAAATCTTAAATTTTAACAATCTCTTTAAATTCAAAACTCTTATACTTAAACTCTAAATATTATACCCTAAACGGAGCTCCTAACCTTAAAACTAAAGTAGTTATAGAAACTTTTTATTTTCATCGCATGTGCATGAAATAATTACTCAACTTTTAATTTATTTTTTATCTATAATATCAAAATTTGAACTCTTATTCAGAAAACCTAATCACTCGTCCTACTGGTAGGGGTGAGCAAAAGTCGACTCGACTCGAAAAAAAACTGAAATTTTTGACTCGACTCGAGGCGAAAAAAATCCGACTGATTCTAACTAGACTCAAAATTACATAAACTCGACTCGACTTGAAAAATTTTCAAATAAAGTTTGAGTTGTAAAATGAAAATTCGAATAACTCGAAATTTTTAGTAATTAGTGGGTTGATTTTTAAGTTTGAATAGAGTCCCTTTATTTTTCCTGATATATATATGTACCAATATAAAAAAATATGAAGAAATATATATCACATATGAAAAAATATGATGAAATATACATGCATATCTTATATGATTAGAAAAAGTCATTTAAATTGGAATAAAACTATACTATAACATTGATAAATAATTACATTTAAATTTGTATAGGAACTCGAAAATTCAACTCGACTCGAATCAAAAAAATTTCAAATAAAGTTTGAATTGTATAATATGACGCATCAACTCGAATAACTCGAATTTTTTTAACTCGACTCGATCGAACGCTCATCCCTACCTACTGACCAAATTTATTGTACATAGATAAAATATTTTTTTAATAAAATTAAGCCATATTTAGAACCTAAACTTAGTAGCTCTCCTCAACTTAGTACTCTACATATTTTTTTCCCAATAGTCATGACCTAACTACTCCTTCCACCGGACCAAGGATTTTTTTTTTTAAAATAAAGATAAATCAATTTTTAGAACTTAAACTTAGTAGCTCTCCTCAACTTATTACTACATATTTTTTTTTCGATATTCATCTCAAAAGTCACGAGTCATGACCTAACGATTTGTCTAATTAGACAAAATTTATTATACAGAAAAGAAAATATATTTTTAAAATAAAGATAAAGCCATATTTACTCCTCGACTTAGTTTTGAATAAAAATTTTCTATTTTTTTTGATGCTTTTATATATACCTCATATTAAAAGTTTAGGTTTAGAGTTTATGATTATGATTCAATATTAAGATTTAAGATTAGAATATAGAGAATTCAAGGTATAATGTATTTTTTAGGGTCCATAGTTTAAGATTTATAATTTTGAGTTATGATTTTTTAAAGGTAGAAGGGCCTCAATAAATTTTGAGTTATGATTTAAAAATTAATTTTTTTTAATGTTGCGACAAAAAAAAGTTACAAAATAGTTTTTGTCCCTTAGTCTTATGTTTTTTTGTCAATATTAATCCCGAGGTCATGTTCAACAATACATTTTAAAATTAAAAGTATTTTGTGAAAACAAAAATACCAAACATGTAGAGTGAAAAGTTAAAAATCAAAGTCATGGATAAAGTACAATTAATTATAAAAATGTGGCAAAGTTCAAATAGAATAAAAATTAGGGATTCAAATTCATAAATATCTCATTACATTATTTAGTAACAAAATTGGCGACAGTCCCAAGCCAAACTATGTCTCTGTCCCTGGACGTGTAAGTTTTGAGTAGCATTTTTCAATAACTGAGAGTTGAGTGCAATAGTAAGTCATATTATTCTTTTAATAAGAGAATTTGAGTTCGATTTTTAGAAATAACATAGTAGAAAAAAAGAGTTAAGAAACCAGAAACTTCGAACATAAACCATAAAATAGACATATATATTTTACCAAAATAAATATTTTTCAACTTGGATTGAAATTGAAAAGTGTTTCTCAACAACTAAAATCTCTAGACTTTAGCTTCCTCAAAAAGTTTAAAACAAAAACACACATTTATACTTATTTATATTATCAATTATTTATATTTTTAAAGATAACACTTAAATAGATATTTGTAAATTTAAATGTATTTTTTTTCCACAATCACTTATCTCAAACATCTAAATTTTATACTAAACAATATAAAAACATTTTTCAAAAACAATATTAAATTAACCCTTCTTTTTCATTTTTTTTTATCTTTGATTGATTTGGCCTGATCTAAGAATACCACTATCCACCTCATCTATGCCATGAAAAGTAAGGGTAGTTTTAGAGAGAGGCGGACTAAAAAAATACGGATATACAAATTCTTTTGTGTACCTGTCTTTTAAGTCTTCTTTTAATCCGTTTTTTAGAATTTTCCGAAAAAGTAACGTGTCTTCAAAAAAAAAAAATTTGAAAATAAAAACAAACTCGAGGTCTAACGTGAACAGTAAAAGAAAAGAAAAGAAAAGAAAACTTAAGATGTGGCGGTATCAATAGTAAAAGATAATATGTTCTATTTAGGTGGTTTGGATTGGAACAATTTAATTTATAAATGTATGTAAATTTAATTAAATTTAAAATCGAACACAAATATTCAAAATCAAATATAATCAGAGAGCAATTTAACTTTATCTCAAAATTTCGACGTATTTATTTAAATTTTTTATATTACTAATATTTTAAATTTATCAATATAATTATGTTTGTTATGCACACATATCTTTTTTAATTAATATGTTATTTTTATCATAGTGATAGAAAAATACAATTTTTATCAATACTGTAATGAAAAATAATGAAGAACAATAACAAGAATAAAGGAATAAGGAGATGAGAGAAATAAAGAGATCTGCATTTTATTCTAAATATTAAAGTGTATAACGCCTTCATTAAATCATCTATTTATAGGCATAAGAAGTACATAATACATGAAACTCTAATCAATTGAGATAATATTTTTAATGATAAAATAAATCAAATATTCTAGATAAAGTTCTTATTATAATAGACATCCACATAGATAAATATTCAAAACACTCCCCCTTGAATGTCTATGAAGATGATGTCTCGTTAAAACTTTACTAAGATAAAAATTCAGTGGGAAAAAATTCTTTAGTGAAGGAAAAAGAGTACACATATCTTTGATACGCATAACATGTTGCATCGTTAAAAACCTTACCAGGAAAACCCATTGGGACAAAACCTTGGTTAAGGAAAAAAGAGTGCAATGCGTATTTTCTCTCCTTCTTGAAAACTTCACATAAGATCTCTAGCCTAACGCAATTCGATGTTGTAAATTAACTTTTCAAACGGAGCATTAGGGAGTGCCTTAGTAAATAGATCTGCTATATTGTCACATGAACGAATTTGTTGGACATTAATGTCTCTATTATTTTGTAAATCATAAGTGAAGAAGAATTTTGGTGAGATGTGTTTTGTTCTATCACCATTTATGTATCATTCTTTAAGTTGAGAAATGCAGGATGTTTTATCCTCATATAAGATTGTCGGAGCTACTATTTCAGAGTGTAAACCACAATTCTCTCAAATGTGATGGGTTATAGACCTTAGCCACACACATTCACGACTAGCCTCATGGATAGCCAAAATTTCAACATAACTAGAGGAAGTGGCAGTAATTATTTGTTTCATTGAGCGCCAAGAAATTGCGATACCACCGTATATAAATACATAACCAGTCTGTGATCGAGCATTATGAGGATCAGATAAGTACCATGCATCTGCAAAACCAACCAGTTCTGTTTTGAATAGATTAGGGAAAAATAATCTCGTGTCTTTCGCACCTTGAAGGTAACGAAATATGTGTTTAACCTCATTCTAATGTCTCCGGGTTGTACATGAGCTAAATCTTGCCAACAAATTAACAACAAATGATATGTCATGTCATGTGTGACTAGAAAGATACATCAATGCACCAATAACACTTAATTATGGCACTTCTAGACCAAAAATATCTTCATCATTTTTTCGAGGACGAAATAGATCTTTGTTAACATCAAGTGACCTAACAACCATATGAGTGTTCAACGGATATAGGGGTACTCAACAGATGTGTGATATGCATGTAAAATCTCTTTAGCTTCTTTTCTATGTAAGTTTATGGATGTACAAGGATTTTATCCTTTAAGTGCTCAATATGTAATCCAAGAATTTTTTTTGTTTTTTCGAAGTCTTTCATTTCAAATTCTTTCTTTAAATATTCTATTGTCAATGAGATCTCTTCAGGAGTCCCAATGATATTTAAACAATCGACATACACATTAATAATGACAAATCCGGAGCTAAACCTCTTAATAAAAATGCACGAGGAAATTGGATCATTCTTATAGCCTTCCGCTAATAAGTATTAACTGAGGTGATTATATCATATGTGACCATATTATTTTAATCCATAAAGAGATCTGTTCAATTTGATTGAATAATGTTTCCGAGAACCTGAATTAACGGCTTCAGGCAGTTTAAATCCTTCCAGAAGTTTCATGCAAATATTATTATCAAGAAGCCTATACAAATAGGCTGTCACAACATCCATTAAGCTAAAATTAAGTCTTTATTTTATTGCCAGACTTATCAAAAATTTAAAAGTGGTTGCATCCACTACCAGGAAGTATGTTTCTTCATAATCGATTCTAGGTCTGTGTGAGAATTCTTGTGCAATCAAACGAGCTTTATATCTCGTAATTTCTCCTTTTTTATTTCTCTTTCTCACAAAGACCCATTTATACCTCATAAGCTTTACACCTTTCGATGTACAGACTACATGCCCGAATACTTCTCTTTTTGAAAGAGATTCTAGTTCCGCTTCAATTGCCTCTTTCTATTTTTGGTCAATCATTTCTTTGCTTACATTGTCCAATTGAAAATGACTCATGATTCACATTATCATCCAAAATCTATAGTGCTATATTGCATGCAAAAGTATTATCGATGTCGATTTTATTTCGGTTTCACTTGTTACCAAACATGACATAGTTTATTGAGATCTCATCATTATCAAGTACATGAGTCATGTCTAATGTCTCTTTTGGAGACCTTTTAATCTCTTCCTGTGATCTTTCATAATTCGTTGATTTCTCAATCGGACCATCACATGGTATAGCTCATTTTCATTTTCGAGAAATTTTATCTTTGGAACCTACTGGTCTACCATGCTTTAGGCGTGCGTTTGACTCATTAGCAACTAGAGTTTGTTTGTCCTTCTGGGACATTAATTTTAATCAGAGCATTTACAGCTGGTATATGTGACTTAGTCACTCTTTTAGGGTCAACAAAAGCATCTAGCAATTGATTTGCTAAGTTTTGCAAATGAATTATCCTTTGAACTTCTAATTCACATTGTTGGGTACGTGGATCAAATGAGATAGCGATAATTCATTCCAACTTATTTCTTTTCCCAGCTGTTTATTTTCTCTCCCTAATATTGGAAAAATCGACTCATTAAAATGACATTCGACAAATCGAGCTGTAAATAAATTCCTCGCCAAAGGCTCAAAATATTCAATTATTGAGGGGGATTCAAATCCGATATATATTTCCAACCTTCTTTGAGGACCCATCTTTGTGCGTTGTGGTGGAGCAAACGGAACATATACCGCACACCCAAATTTTCTAAGATGGGAAATATTTAGTTCCTGACCAAAAACCATTTGTAATGGGGAGAAATTATGATAACTTACTGGCCTAATGTAAATCTGTGATGCTGCACATAAAATGACATGTCCCCATGCATAAATTGGTAGTTTTGACTTCATCAGTAACAATCTTACAATTAATTGAAGTCGTTTGATAAATGATTCTGCAGGATCATTTTGTGTATGAACATGAGCTAAGGATGTTCAACACTTATTCCAATCGACATGCAAAAATCATCAAAAGCTTGAAAAGTAAATTCACTAGCATTATCAAGATGAATTTTCTTTATAGGGGAATCTAGAAAATGTGCTTGTAATTTTATCAACTAAGCAAGTAACCTCGCAAATGCCAAGTTGCAGGTTGATAATAAGGATACATGTGACCATCTAGTCGATGCATCGATTAAAACTATAAAATATCTAAATGGTCCACAAGAAGGGTGTATGGGCCCACATATATCACCTTGTATCTATTCTAAAAAATTGATAGATTCATAATCTATCTTAGGTGGTGATGGTCGAATAATTAATTTACCTTGAGAGCAAGTATCAAATGAGAATGAATTGCTTTGAAGAATCTGTTGGTTCTTCAATGAGTGACCACATGAATTGTCAATAATTTTTCACATCATAATTGAACCGGGATGACCTAACCGGTCATGCCAAATAATAAAGTTATCAGTAAACTTGTGGTTTACAATAGCATGCGCTTCACTTGCACTAATTCTTGTGTAGTAACGAAATATGTGTTTAACCTCATTCTAATGTCTCCGGGTTGTACATGAGCTAAATCTTGCCAACAAATTAACAACAAATGATATGTCATGTCATGTGTGACTAGAAAGATACATCAATGCACCAATAACACTTAATTATGGCACTTCTAGACCAAAAATATCTTCATCATTTTTTCGAGGACGAAATAGATCTTTGTTAACATCAAGTGACCTAACAACCATATGAGTGTTCAACGGATATAGGGGTACTCAACAGATGTGTGATATGCATGTAAAATCTCTTTAGCTTCTTTTCTATGTAAGTTTATGGATGTACAAGGATTTCATCCTTTAAGTGCTCAATATGTAATCCAAGAATTTTTTTTGTTTTTTCGAAGTCTTTCATTTCAAATTCTTTCTTTAAATATTCTATTGTCAATGAGATCTCTTCAGGAGTCCCAATGATATTTAAACAATCGACATACACATTAATAATGACAAATCCGGAGCTAAACCTCTTAATAAAAATGCACGAGGAAATTGGATCATTCTTATAGCCTTCCGCTAATAAGTATTAACTGAGGTGATTATATCATATGTGACCATATTATTTTAATCCATAAAGAGATCTGTTCAATTTGATTGAATAATGTTTCCGAGAACCTGAATTAACGGCTTCAGGCAGTTTAAATCCTTCCAGAAGTTTCATGCAAATATTATTATCAAGAAGCCTATACAAATAGGCTGTCACAACATCCATTAAGCTAAAATTAAGTCTTTATTTTATTGCCAGACTTATCAAAAATTTAAAAGTGGTTGCATCCACTACCAGGAAGTATGTTTCTTCATAATCGATTCTAGGTCTGTGTGAGAATTTTTGTGCAATCAAACGAGCTTTATATCTCGTAATTTCTCCTTTTTTATTTCTCTTTCTCACAAAGACCCATTTATACCTCATAAGCTTTACACCTTTCGATGTACAGACTACATGCCCGAATACTTCTCTTTTTGAAAGAGATTCTAGTTCCGCTTCAATTGCCTCTTTCTATTTTTGGTCAATCATTTCTTTGCTTACATTGTCCAATTGAAAATGACTCATGATTCACATTATCATCCAAAATCTATAGTGCTATATTGCATGCAAAAGTATTATCGATGTCGATTTTATTTCGGTTTCACTTGTTACCAAACATGACATAGTTTATTGAGATCTCATCATTATCAAGTACATGAGTCATGTCTAATGTCTCTTTTGGAGACCTTTTAATCTCTTCCTGTGATCTTTCATAATTCGTTGATTTCTCAATCGGACCATCACATGGTATAGCTCATTTTCATTTTCGAGAAATTTTATCTTTGGAACCTACTGGTCTACCATGCTTTAGGCGTGCGTTTGACTCATTAGCAACTAGAGTTTGTTTGTCCTTCTGGGACATTAATTTTAATCAGAGCATTTACAGCTGGTATATGTGACTTAGTCACTCTTTTAGGGTCAACAAAAGCATCTAGCAATTGATTTGCTAAGTTTTGCAAATGAATTATCCTTTGAACTTCTAATTCACATTGTTGGGTACGTGGATCAAATGAGATAGCGATAATTCATTCCAACTTATTTCTTTTCCCAGCTGTTTATTTTCTCTCCCTAATATTGGAAAAATCGACTCATTAAAATGACATTCGACAAATCGAGCTGTAAATAAATTCCTCGCCAAAGGCTCAAAATATTCAATTATTGAGGGGGATTCAAATCCGATATATATTTCCAACCTTCTTTGAGGACCCATCTTTGTGCGTTGTGGTGGAGCAAACGGAACATATACCGCACACCCAAATTTTCTAAGATGGGAAATATTTAGTTCCTGACCAAAAACCATTTGTAATGGGGAGAAATTATGATAACTTACTGGCCTAATGTAAATCTGTGATGCTGCACATAAAATGACATGTCCCCATGCATAAATTGGTAGTTTTGACTTCATCAGTAACAATCTTACAATTAATTGAAGTCGTTTGATAAATGATTCTGCAGGATCATTTTGTGTATGAACATGAGCTAAGGATGTTCAACACTTATTCCAATCGACATGCAAAAATCATCAAAAGCTTGAAAAGTAAATTCACTAGCATTATCAAGATGAATTTTCTTTATAGGGGAATCTAGAAAATGTGCTTGTAATTTTATCAACTAAGCAAGTAACCTCGCAAATGCCAAGTTGCAGGTTGATAATAAGGATACATGTGACCATCTAGTCGATGCATCGATTAAAACTATAAAATATCTAAATGGTCCACAAGAAGGGTGTATGGGCCCACATATATCACCTTGTATCTATTCTAAAAAATTGATAGATTCATAATCTATCTTAGGTGGTGATGGTCGAATAATTAATTTACCTTGAGAGCAAGTATCAAATGAGAATGAATTGCTTTGAAGAATCTGTTGGTTCTTCAATGAGTGACCACATGAATTGTCAATAATTTTTCACATCATAATTGAACCGGGATGACCTAACCGGTCATGCCAAATAATAAAGTTATCAGTAAACTTGTGGTTTACAATAGCATGCGCTTCACTTGCACTAATTCTTGTGTAGTAACGAAATATGTGTTTAACCTCATTCTAATGTCTCCGGGTTGTACATGAGCTAAATCTTGCCAACAAATTAACAACAAATGATATGTCATGTCATGTGTGACTAGAAAGATACATCAATGCACCAATAACACTTAATTATGGCACTTCTAGACCAAAAATATCTTCATCATTTTTTCGAGGACGAAATAGATCTTTGTTAACATCAAGTGACCTAACAACCATATGAGTGTTCAACGGATATAGGGGTACTCAACAGATGTGTGATATGCATGTAAAATCTCTTTAGCTTCTTTTCTATGTAAGTTTATGGATGTACAAGGATTTCATCCTTTAAGTGCTCAATATGTAATCCAAGAATTTTTTTTGTTTTTTCGAAGTCTTTCATTTCAAATTCTTTCTTTAAATATTCTATTGTCAATGAGATCTCTTCAGGAGTCCCAATGATATTTAAACAATCGACATACACATTAATAATGACAAATCCGGAGCTAAACCTCTTAATAAAAATGCACGAGAAAATTGGATCATTCTTATAGCCTTCCGCTAATAAGTATTAACTGAGGTGATTATATCATATGTGACCATATTATTTTAATCCATAAAGAGATCTGTTCAATTTGATTGAATAATGTTTCCGAGAACCTGAATTAACGGCTTCAGGCAGTTTAAATCCTTCCAGAAGTTTCATGCAAATATTATTATCAAGAAGCCTATACAAATAGGCTGTCACAACATCCATTAAGCTAAAATTAAGTCTTTATTTTATTGCCAGACTTATCAAAAATTTAAAAGTGGTTGCATCCACTACCAGGAAGTATGTTTCTTCATAATCGATTCTAGGTCTGTGTGAGAATTTTTGTGCAATCAAACGAGCTTTATATCTCGTAATTTCTCCTTTTTTATTTCTCTTTCTCACAAAGACCCATTTATACCTCATAAGCTTTACACCTTTCGATGTACAGACTACATGCCCGAATACTTCTCTTTTTGAAAGAGATTCTAGTTCCGCTTCAATTGCCTCTTTCTATTTTTGGTCAATCATTTCTTTGCTTACATTGTCCAATTGAAAATGACTCATGATTCACATTATCATCCAAAATCTATAGTGCTATATTGCATGCAAAAGTATTATCGACGTCGATTTTATTTCGGTTTCACTTGTTACCAAACATGACATAGTTTATTGAGATCTCATCATTATCAAGTACATGAGTCATGTCTAATGTCTCTTTTGGAGACCTTTTAATCTCTTCCTGTGATCTTTCATAATTCGTTGATTTCTCAATCGGACCATCACATGGTATAGCTCATTTTCATTTTCGAGAAATTTTATCTTTGGAACCTACTGGTCTACCATGCTTTAGGCGTGCGTTTGACTCATTAGCAACTAGAGTTTGTTTGTCCTTCTGGGACATTAATTTTAATCAGAGCATTTACAGCTGGTATATGTGACTTAGTCACTCTTTTAGGGTCAACAAAAGCATCTAGCAATTGATTTGCTAAGTTTTGCAAATGAATTATCCTTTGAACTTCTAATTCACATTGTTGGGTACGTGGATCAAATGAGATAGCGATAATTCATTCCAACTTATTTCTTTTCCCAGCTGTTTATTTTCTCTCCCTAATATTGGAAAAATCGACTCATTAAAATGACATTCGACAAATCGAGCTGTAAATAAATTCCTCGCCAAAGGCTCAAAATATTCAATTATTGAGGGGGATTCAAATCCGATATATATTTCCAACCTTCTTTGAGGACCCATCTTTGTGCGTTGTGGTGGAGCAAACGGAACATATACCGCACACCCAAATTTTCTAAGATGGGAAATATTTAGTTCCTGACCAAAAACCATTTGTAATGGGGAGAAATTATGATAACTTACTGGCCTAATGTAAATCTGTGATGCTGCACATAAAATGACATGTCCCCATGCATAAATTGGTAGTTTTGACTTCATCAGTAACAATCTTACAATTAATTGAAGTCGTTTGATAAATGATTCTGCAGGATCATTTTGTGTATGAACATGAGCTAAGGATGTTCAACACTTATTCCAATCGACATGCAAAAATCATCAAAAGCTTGAAAAGTAAATTCACTAGCATTATCAAGATGAATTTTCTTTATAGGGGAATCTAGAAAATGTGCTTGTAATTTTATCAACTAAGCAAGTAACCTCGCAAATGCCAAGTTGCAGGTTGATAATAAGGATACATGTGACCATCTAGTCGATGCATCGATTAAAACTATAAAATATCTAAATGGTCCACAAGAAGGGTGTATGGGCCCACATATATCACCTTGTATCTATTCTAAAAAATTGATAGATTCATAATCTATCTTAGGTGGTGATGGTCGAATAATTAATTTACCTTGAGAGCAAGTATCAAATGAGAATGAATTGCTTTGAAGAATCTGTTGGTTCTTCAATGAGTGACCACATGAATTGTCAATAATTTTTCACATCATAATTGAACCGGGATGACCTAACCGGTCATGCCAAATAATAAAGTTATCAGTAAACTTGTGGTTTACAATAGCATGCGCTTCACTTGCACTAATTCTTGTGTAGTAACGAAATATGTGTTTAACCTCATTCTAATGTCTCCGGGTTGTACATGAGCTAAATCTTGCCAACAAATTAACAACAAATGATATGTCATGTCATGTGTGACTAGAAAGATACATCAATGCACCAATAACACTTAATTATGGCACTTCTAGACCAAAAATATCTTCATCATTTTTTCGAGGACGAAATAGATCTTTGTTAACATCAAGTGACCTAACAACCATATGAGTGTTCAACGGATATAGGGGTACTCAACAGATGTGTGATATGCATGTAAAATCTCTTTAGCTTCTTTTCTATGTAAGTTTATGGATGTACAAGGATTTCATCCTTTAAGTGCTCAATATGTAATCCAAGAATTTTTTTTGTTTTTTCGAAGTCTTTCATTTCAAATTCTTTCTTTAAATATTCTATTGTCAATGAGATCTCTTCAGGAGTCCCAATGATATTTAAACAATCGACATACACATTAATAATGACAAATCCGGAGCTAAACCTCTTAATAAAAATGCACGAGGAAATTGGATCATTCTTATAGCCTTCCGCTAATAAGTATTAACTGAGGTGATTATATCATATGTGACCATATTATTTTAATCCATAAAGAGATATGTTCAATTTGATTGAATAATGTTTCCGAGAACCTGAATTAACGGCTTCAGGCAGTTTAAATCCTTCCAGAAGTTTCATGCAAATATTATTATCAAGAAGCCTATACAAATAGGCTGTCACAACATCCATTAAGCTAAAATTAAGTCTTTATTTTATTGCCAGACTTATCAAAAATTTAAAAGTGGTTGCATCCACTACCAGGAAGTATGTTTCTTCATAATCGATTCTAGGTCTGTGTGAGAATTTTTGTGCAATCAAACGAGCTTTATATCTCGTAATTTCTCCTTTTTTATTTCTCTTTCTCACAAAGACCCATTTATACCTCATAAGCTTTACACCTTTCGATGTACAGACTACATGCCCGAATACTTCTCTTTTTGAAAGAGATTCTAGTTCCGCTTCAATTGCCTCTTTCTATTTTTGGTCAATCATTTCTTTGCTTACATTGTCCAATTGAAAATGACTCATGATTCACATTATCATCCAAAATCTATAGTGCTATATTGCATGCAAAAGTATTATCGACGTCGATTTTATTTCGGTTTCACTTGTTACCAAACATGACATAGTTTATTGAGATCTCATCATTATCAAGTACATGAGTCATGTCTAATGTCTCTTTTGGAGACCTTTTAATCTCTTCCTGTGATCTTTCATAATTCGTTGATTTCTCAATCGGACCATCACATGGTATAGCTCATTTTCATTTTCGAGAAATTTTATCTTTGGAACCTACTGGTCTACCATGCTTTAGGCGTGCGTTTGACTCATTAGCAACTAGAGTTTGTTTGTCCTTCTGGGACATTAATTTTAATCAGAGCATTTACAGCTGGTATATGTGACTTAGTCACTCTTTTAGGGTCAACAAAAGCATCTAGCAATTGATTTGCTAAGTTTTGCAAATGAATTATCCTTTGAACTTCTAATTCACATTGTTGGGTACGTGGATCAAATGAGATAGCGATAATTCATTCCAACTTATTTCTTTTCCCAGCTGTTTATTTTCTCTCCCTAATATTGGAAAAATCGACTCATTAAAATGACATTCGACAAATCGAGCTGTAAATAAATTCCTCGCCAAAGGCTCAAAATATTCAATTATTGAGGGGGATTCAAATCCGATATATATTTCCAACCTTCTTTGAGGACCCATCTTTGTGCGTTGTGGTGGAGCAAACGGAACATATACCGCACACCCAAATTTTCTAAGATGGGAAATATTTAGTTCCTGACCAAAAACCATTTGTAATGGGGAGAAATTATGATAACTTACTGGCCTAATGTAAATCTGTGATGCTGCACATAAAATGACATGTCCCCATGCATAAATTGGTAGTTTTGACTTCATCAGTAACAATCTTACAATTAATTGAAGTCGTTTGATAAATGATTCTGCAGGATCATTTTGTGTATGAACATGAGCTAAGGATGTTCAACACTTATTCCAATCGACATGCAAAAATCATCAAAAGCTTGAAAAGTAAATTCACTAGCATTATCAAGATGAATTTTCTTTATAGGGGAATCTAGAAAATGTGCTTGTAATTTTATCAACTAAGCATGTAACCTCGCAAATGCCAAGTTGCAGGTTGATAATAAGGATACATGTGACCATCTAGTCGATGCATCGATTAAAACTATAAAATATCTAAATGGTCCACAAGAAGGGTGTATGGGCCCACATATATCACCTTGTATCCATTCTAAAAAATTGATAGATTCATAATCTATCTTAGGTGGTGATGGTCGAATAATTAATTTACCTTGAGAGCAAGTATCAAATGAGAATGAATTGCTTTGAAGAATCTGTTGGTTCTTCAATGAGTGACCACATGAATTGTCAATAATTTTTCACATCATAATTGAATCGGGATGACCTAACCGGTCATGCTAAATAATAAAGTTATCAGTAAACTTGTGGTTTACAATAGCATGCGCTTCACTTGCACTAATTCTTGTGTAGTACAATCCGGATGATAGTGCATGTAATTTTTTTAAAAAAAATTGTTGCCTTGGGTTATACTCGTAATATATAGGTATTCAACATCTCCTTGACTTATAGTCTCAATATGATATCCATTTCTTCGGATATATCTTTAAAACTCAATAAGTTTCTTCGTGACTTTGGCGAGTATAACGCATTATGAATATGAAATTCAGTTTCATTTAGCAATAATATATTTGCTCTTCCGGAGCCTTCAGTGATATTAGTACTTCCGGATATAGTACTCACATAATTTCCTTGCATTGTTAAATGAAAAAAATTTCTTATGTGTAAGTTTAGTATGAGTGCTTGCACTGTCTGCTAAGCATAAATCGTCATCATTTATTGCAGGTTGTAT
Organism: Hibiscus tridactylites; assembly: GCA_958450335.1. Classification (NCBI taxonomy): domain Eukaryota; kingdom Viridiplantae; phylum Streptophyta; class Magnoliopsida; order Malvales; family Malvaceae; genus Hibiscus; species Hibiscus tridactylites. Next base: position 81,695,513 of record OY288270.1, read on the forward strand.
TTGAGACGTAATCATATTCTTCAAAAAAAATGTTAAAAATATTCAAGATATAAATTAAATAAATAACATTGAATTTTATTCTTATAAAAAATATTTCCTAATAAAATAATTATATCTTCCTAACAAACTTTTCTTAAAACAACAACAACAACAACAATAAACATAAACATAAACATGAAAATAAGTAATTGAAAAAAAATAATGTATTCCTTTAAAAAAATGAGAAAATCATTAGCATCTATATTTTGCTGTATTACTCGAATTTTGTCTGGGTATACCTATATATATATATATACTATATTCTCACTATAAATAAAACCAAAAATATAAATAAATAATAAACCCAAAAAATCAGTCCAATAAATAGTGTATATTTACATATAAATACCCCAAAGCCCATATTTAGTCTCTACAAATCTTTTCCCGCCTAAATACATTAAACAAGAGCCAAACAAGCACAAAAGGGTCTTGGATAGGGCTGAGCATGGTTAACTGCAAAACCGAAAACCGATCCGAGCCGAGGCGTTTGGGCAGTTTATGGTTCATAAGTTTGCAAACCGTGGTTAACCGAATTGAACCGAATTTGATAATTTATTTAATTTATAATTGTTTTTTAATGTAAAAATATGTATTTTATACTTAAAATATTATAAATGCATTTTTAATTATTATTATTCACTTAAAAATTAAAATTTTATAAATATTTATGAAAAACACTTTAAAAATTTAACGCTTATTGTTTAAAAGTAATCAAATAAAGTTATTTTGTCAAAATAAAATACAAAATTTCAAAAACTAACGTTAATATGGAAAAACCGAAAACCGAGGTTAACCGAATTGAAAACCGATGGTTACTAAAATAGCTTACCAAATTAAACCAAAACCGAACCGTATACACCCCTAGTCTTGGATTCAATTTCCCACTCAAATGTGCCACTTCGCACCCTCCCATTGGCTAAAAAGTGATCACCAGATTGTGCTTCTTGAGAGACTAGCTGTCACCAGCTGGCGCTGACGTCATCACCGGTCAAACATATATAAAGAAGAATAGAGAAAAATGTCAGAATCATTAATACTCATCATAATTACTACCATTAAAATAATAATAATAATAATAATAATAATAATAATAATAATAATAATAATAATAATAATAATAAATAAGATGTAACCCCCTCGTCCCGGTCCGGACGCTTGACCGATCCGAGTGGGCTACACGGGGATAACCGAGGTGAAACCAGTTAAGGCTCTATTTCGGTTACCGACCCAAGGAAAACTTTTTCTTTAATTATCTTTTCTAGATGCCTTAATACATATCCTATGTGAACGTACGACAGCGGAAGCAACGAACGAAGCGGACAAACGTACATAAGACATGAAACAACCCATTTTATCTTCTTAAAGCAGGCCGTATCGATACTCTAAGAGAGGGTATCGATACGCCTTGACCAAGTCAACGACCACCAGTCAACCTAGGAAGACTGTATTGATACAGCCCTTGAGCGTATCGATACGCCCTTCTTGGTCAACATCTCGTGGTCAACGAGATAAAACCGTACTGATACGTTTAGAGCCCGTATCGATACGCCAAAGCCTCACCAAAATCTCAGATTTCCAGTGAGCTTTGAGCGTATCGGTACACACCCGTGTATCGATACACCAAGCCAAAATTGAGTCCTGGAGGGTAAACCGTATCGATACGGCCCTCGGGCGTATCAATACGCCCTGCATTGCAATACTTCAAAATTCAGCAAAGCAGCACAAGAATCGATTCTAGATGCAATTTGAGTCTTGAGACTTCCCTAGGCACATCCAAGCATACATTTAACACTCAACAACCAAAATCTCAGCATACAAGGCACCCAACACGAACAAGCATCATTCAATCAAGGGATTCATGCATTTGATCAAAAGATGACATACAAGCACTTAAAGGTTCATGCTTCAACAACCATACACCTAGACATCCTCAAAAGGCACAAGACCAACATACATAGTAAGAAGAATAAGGCATGGTTTTACAATCCAAACATGGCATCGACAAGCCACACAAAAATCAACATAATAAGGAGTTTAAACATGCTCCTAAACAACCAACAATATCCATCAATATCACAAATCCCATTGCTTAGCTATTACATGTTCATAACTTAAAATTCATACTTGATAAACTCAAAAGCCAACAAGCACACTTGGAGGCCCTCCTCTTGCGCTAGCAACCCACGAACTACGGATCTGCATTGTCGAACAAAAGAGAGCGTAAGCATAAAGCTTAGTAAGGGTAAGCTCTTTAAAAACAAACCTCGACAATGCAGGGTCCAAGCACGAGCACAACAAGGTAAATGCATGTCCTTACCTTTGATCCTCACGAGCCAAAATGTCAAAGATGCATGCACAATTATCCAATAGTATGCCATGCTCAACAAGCTCAATTCCACATTATATATAGACACATATAATAATCCAATTAGGAATCACATTTCATATCACATTGATACACATATCAACTCATATTGGCACCTAGCTATGACTCGAATACGCGGATAAACACGTTAGAACTCACATCCAACAACAACTTTACCTCACGGTGGGATTACATTCATCACCGTTCTCGCGGAGGGAATTCCACTCATCCTCACGCCCCGTCGATGGGATTACACTCATCACCGACTATCATATACATAAGAAGAATTTCCAGGCGAACTCGTACTCCATCTTGATGACTACCATCATCAAGACCACGCGCGCATTTGACTCTCGTGTGCACACTAACATCCTAATGATCGATCATTTGTACCTAAGCATACTAGTGCCAATACTAACACAATCTACAATATCGTTCAATAACAACTTACGTGCTTAGAACATACTCATCATGATTAACATCATGCCCATACCTCATGCATATAACAATGCATCACAACCATGCCTCAACATTCATGTATAACACATTATACATAACACCATAAACACATATCATCATGAGGCATAAACATCAATTAAAGAGTTCAACCAGTCTCTAATTAAAGCTTAGGATTAGGCTACCACTCTAATCCCAACTCTAGGTGGGTCTACCAAGCCCAACCTAGTCCACATGCTTGAACCAAACATTCAAAGACCATTTTGAAAACATTAAACCACTCACCTTCACTTCCAAGCTCAACTATCAAGCAACCAACACCTTCAAGCTTCCGGATTCACTCCTGATGCTTCACCAACACAAGTCCTTGTCTCTAAACAACTCAACACAATCCAAACAACCTCAAATCAGCTCATACAACAATGTAGCAAACCCGGAATACTATTCAAACATCAAACACAAGAATTCAAGCCATGGACAACCCCCAAAAACCACAATCTCGGGCAGCCAACAAACCTCAACCAAAACTCATGATTTCAACACTTTTAACACTTCCAAATGATTCCAAAACAACCCCCAACTATTATACTAACCTCAGCCCACGATTTCCAACACAAATCATACCCAAAACTCATCCCAAAACCCTTTAAAAACCCCTATTAAACCCAAATCCGGGAAACTTAACAAAACCCTTTAAAAATCATTTATGTTGGACTTCAAGGTTCATAATTAACATATCTAACATTATTAAATCAAAACCTTAAGTTAAAAGCAATAAAGATATCATTTTTATTCAAATCCTCCAAAAACTCAAATTCTAAAACTTGGACCAAAATGAAAACTAGTTGTACTTTTAAAGAGGGGAAGATGAGAGCAAGTTGGAAATGTAGTTACCTTTCAAAACCGAGCTAAAATGGAGATAGGATGAAATGGAATAGTGAAAATAGGGTAGAAGAGCTTCTTGTCGTTGGGTTTGGTGTTTTGAAGAAGAAGATGATGAAGTTTTGGTTTATTTGAATTATAATGTAATTAAAATGGATTTTATTTTGTAAAGACCAACTATTCACAAAAATGCCATTAATGAATGGCCAAAACCCACATCTCTTAAAGTCCATGGATTTTGGACTCAAGAGATAGACCCAACATAGCCTTAATTATTTTGAAATCTCGAGGCCAATGAAAAATATTTTATTATTTAATTAGAAAATCGAGACTCAAAATATTATTTAAATATTATTCTCACCCGTCTCCTAAACCCGAGTGTTACAACTCTCCCCCACTTAAGGAATTTCGTCCCCGAAATTACCTGACGGAAACAAGTACGAAAACTGCTCAAGCATATCAGCTTTCCTCTCCTACGTGGCCTCTTCCACACCTCTATGTCTCCACAACACCTTGACCAACTCTATGGTCTTGCCACGCAACACCTTGCTATCAAAAGCAAGTATCTCAACTGGTTCTTCATTGTAAGACAAATCCGAATTCAACTATATCTCCTCAACATGCATAACATGAGAAGGATCTGATCTATATCTCCTAAGCATCGACACATGAAAGACATCATGGATCTTCTCTAACTCAGAAGGCAATCTCAAACGGTAAGCTACAGGCCCAATCCGCTCAACTATCTCATACGGACCAATAAACCTCGGACTCAACTTGCCCTTCCGGCCAAATCTCATCACCTTCTTCCACGAAGATACTTTCAGAAACACTTTCTCACCCACGGAGAACTCAATCTATTTTCTCTTCAAATCTGCATAAGACTTCTGACGATCGGAAGCTGCTTTCAAATGGTCACAAATCAACTTCACATTGTCGGTATTCCCCTTAAGCAAATCCGGTATAGGTAACAATCTCTGACCCGTCTCAGCCCAACAAATCGGAGTCCTACATCGTCTACCATACAAAGCCTCATAGAGAGCCATCTGAATGCTAGCCTGATAACTGTTGTTGTAAGCAAACTCAACTAAAGGTAAGTGCTTCTCCCAAGAACCCTGAAAGTCAATCACTCGCTCTGACTGTCCGTCGACTGCGGATGATAAGAAGTACTAAAATGCAAACGGCTACCTAGAGCACTATGCAAACAACCCTAGAACCTCGAAGTAAACCTCGGATCTCTATCCGAAACAATAGACTTTGGAACTCCATAAAGTCTCACTATCTCACGGATGTACAAGTTTTCCAACTTGTGTAAAGAATCCGTACTGTTCACTGCTAGGAAGTGAGCACACTTAGTGAATCTATCCACTATCACCCAAACGGAATTCTTCTTCGAATGAGACAATGGTAACCCCGACACAAAATCCATGGTGATCCTCTCCCATTTCCATTCCGGAATCTTCAAAGGCTGTAACAAACCTGAAGGAACCTGATGTTCTGCCTTCACTCTCTGACAAACCATACAACGGCTCACATACTCGGCTACATCCTTCTTCAAACCAACCCAGAAATAATCATTCTTCAAGTCACGGTACATCTTAGTACTATCCGGATGAATAGAAGAAGGACCCGAATGTGCTTCACTCAGAATTAGACGTCTCAACTCAACATCTTCTGGTAAAACAACTCTATCTCTAAAGCACAACACGTTCTCACCACTGAAGCTATACTCGGTCGGTCTACCTTCGGCTATGTCCTGAACATGAGGAACTAAAGACACATCTTGCAACTGTTTATCTCTAATAAACTGAATCAAAGAAGGCTTCACTTGTAACTCTGTGATTAGACCGCCATCATCGGATACACTCAATCTAGCAAACATAGCTCTCAACTCAACTGCAACTTTTCTACTCAAAGCATCGGCTACTACATTTGCCTTACCTGGATGGTACTCAATGGTCAAATCATAATCTTTTAACAACTCAAGCCATCTTCTCTGTCTCAAGTTCAACTCTCTCTGTGTCATCAAATACTTCAAGCTCTTATGATCGGTGTAAACTATACACTTCTCACCATACAAGTAATGACGCCAAATCTTCAATGCAAACACAACTGCGGCTAACTCTATATCATGAGTAGGATAGTTCTTCTCATGCACCTTCAACTGTCTCGAAGCATAGGCAACAACTATTCTTTCTTGCATCAAAACACAACCTAAACCTATGTAGGAAGCATCACTATAAATCACAAATTCTTTACCTGAAACTGGTTGCACTAACATTGGTGCATTTGTCAAAACTTCTTTCAATTTCTCAAAGGCCTTTTGTCTTGCATCGGACCACTCGATCTTAACTCATTTTTTCAACAATTTAGTCAAAGGAGCAGCTACCCTAGAGAAACCATCAACAAATCTCCTATAGTAACCAGCTAATCCTAGGAAACTCCTAATCTCAGTCACAGACTTAGGTTGTTTCCACTCAACAATAGCCTCAATCTTCGGTGGATCAACACGGATACCTTCGGCCGAAACAACATGGCCAAGAAATACAACCTCTCGAATCCAGAACTCGCATTTACTAAGCTTCGCATACAACTGGTTGCTCAACAACCTCTATAAAACAAATCTCAAGTGTTCATCATGCTCTTCTTCTGTCTTCGAGTACACAAGAATATCATCTATGAAAACAACTACAAAACGATCTAGATAGTCTCTAAAAATTCTGTTCATCATATTCATGAATGCTGCAGGTGCATTCATGAGCCCAAACGACATCACAAGGAACTCATAGTGACCATATCTAGTCCTAAAAGCTGTCTTCGGAACATCACACTCTTTCACTTTCAACTGATAGTACCCTAATCTCAAGTCTATCTTCGAAAATACTGAGGCACCTCTCAACTGATCAAACAAATCATCTATACGAGGCAACAGATACTTGTTCTTCACAGTCAACTGATTCAACTGCCTATAGTCAATACGCATACGCATACTGCCATCTTTCTTCTTAACAAACAACACAGGAGCACCCCAAGGAGAACTACTAGGCCTATTGAAACCACGGTCTAATAACTCTTGCAACTGACTCTTCAATTCTTTCAACTCTTTCGGAGCCATACGATATGAAGCTATAGAAACTGGAGTAGACCCTGAAACATTCTCAATCACAAACTCAACATCTCTGTTAGGAGGCAACCCTGGCAACTCTTCAGGAAACACATCCGGAAAGTCACAAACTGTTCTAATATCTTTCGGTCTAGCCTCACTCATATTCGGATTCATCACATAAGTTAAGTAAGCCCCACATCCAGAATCCATCAACCTATGTGCCTCTAAAGCTGACACAATATTATACAAGAATTTAATGTTCTCGCCTACTACTACTACCTCGTAGTCATCAGAAAGCTTCAAAGAAATTCTTTTCGTCTCAAAATCCACACTAGCTCGGTGCTCAACTAACCAGTCCATACCCAAAATAATATCAAAGCCATAAAAAGTAAGCTCCATCATATCAACAGAAAACACATGACCCTGAATCTTTAGCGGACATCTCCTATACATACGTCTAACCACAACTGTCTCACCAAAAGAACTAGTCACATGCATACCTACATCTAAGATCTCAACAGGTATATCTAACTTCCGTGCATGCTCACTCAAAATGTAGGAATGTGTAGAACCCGAATCAACCAAAGAAAGCAAAGACATAGACTGTAACTCAAAATGACCTACTATCACATCAGTGTCGTTCTCGGCCTCTCTCTGAGCATAGACTCTCGATGGTCCACCTGCCTCCGGCTGTACTGCCACAACATGAGCAAGGTTCCTCTGAGCATCTACCCTAGGTGCATCAGCCCTAGGCTGGAAGTAGCCACGACCGCGCCCACGGCCTCTCTAAAAATCAGTCGCTCTCGCAGGAGCCTGAGCTATGTTCGGTGCATGTGCTGCCTGATGCGGACACTCCCTCCTAAAGTGGTCCCTCGAACCACAGTTCCAACAAGAATGGAAGTTACCCCAACACTCACCAGAATGATGTCTCCCACATCGTGTACACTCGGGCAAACGCCCTCCACCTCTATGGCCCTGGTGGCCTGTACCATGGTGGCCACCGCCACGTCTCTGGTCAAACTGCTGTCCACCGCCTCTATACCTCTTGGCATCCCCACGGTCAAAGTTGTTATGTCTCTTACCAGAACTAGGACCTCCAGAACGCTTGGTCAGCCCCAAGCTATGCTTAATGTCCTTGGCTCTAGCAACCAAGACATCAAAATCTGAATAATCAGAAGCTAAAGTGTACCTCTTAACTTCCTCATGAAGCCCATATCTGAATCGGTTACAACGGTCCTTCTCAGTAAGAACTAACTCTGGAGCATACTGACTGAAACGAACAAAACGAATCTCGTAGTCAGTCATAGTATCATCTCCCTGAACAAGAGCCATAAACTCTCGCTTCTTCTTATCTAGATACCTCGGCCCCAAGTACCTCTTTCTGAAAGCAGACTCAAAGAAATCCCATCCAATCTCTGCCTCTGGAACTCCGGTAGTAACGGTGACCCACCAGGTGTAGACATCACCCTGAAGCAAAGAAATCACACAGCCCAACTTACGGGCACCAACGCAACCCATCTGAGCTAAGATGCGAATGGTCTTCTATAACCACAACTTAGACCTCTCTGGTTTAGATCCTCTAAACTCTTCAGCCTCTAGGCTCCGGATCCTCTCCAACGGTAAACTAACATCATCGCCCCTAGGCTGAGCTGCAGCCTGGGCCCCGGCAACTGCGGCCTGAAATGCTCCCGCTATAGCTTGCACAAGCGGAGCCATATCTATTCCGGCCAGACCTTGGCCACCCTGGCCACCCTGAGGTCCCTCTCCTTCAGCTCCATCCTCGCCTCCAACTCCAGGCGGAGGAGGTGGTGGTGGTGGTGGTGGAGGAGCTCCAATTCCAGCAGCAGGCTCCACTACATGAGCCTCAACTCCAGCCACCGACTCATTAACAGGAGCCGCAACACGTGGTTCCTGACGAACCACCCTCGGCCTACCTCTCGGCCTCGACATCGTGCTCACAAACAATAACTACAACAACAACAAACCACAAAAAGAAAGGGTTAGCAAGGCAATGCTTCCAAGTGGCTTAAGTATGTTCCCTCACTTTAAAAATCATTTTTCCGATGCAATAGTAGCAATGTGACTCTAAACATCATGCTTTAACCAAAACAACAAGCATACTTGACAAGCAAGCAACCACCATGCATATCAATACAAAAACTTAAACTTACCTCACTTACCTGCCCAAGGTCTCGGTAACCTTAGGCTCTGATACCAACAAGTGTAACCCCCTCGTCCCGATCCGGACGCTTGACCGATCCGAGTGGGCTACACGGGGATAACCGAGGTGAAACCAGTTAAGGCTCCACTTCGGTTACCGACCCAAGGAAAACTTTTTCTTTAATTATCTTTTCTAGATTCCTTAATACATATCCTATGTGAACGTACGACAGCGGAAGCAACGAGCGAAGCAGACAAATGAACATAAGACATGAAACAACCCATTTTATCTTCTTAAAGTAGGTCATATCGATACTCTAAGAGAGGGTATCGATACGCCTTGACCAAGTCAACGGCCACCAGTCAACCCAGGAAGACCGTATCGATACAGCCCTTGAGCGTATCAATACGCCCTTCTTGGTCAACATCTCGTGGTCAACGAGATAAAACCGCACCGATACGTTTAGAGCCCGTATCGATATGCCAAAGCCTCACCAATATCTCAGATTTCCAGTGAGCTTTGAGCGTATCGATACACCAAGCCAAAACTGAGTCCAAGAGGGCAAACCGTATCGATACGGCCCTCGGGCGTATCGATACGCCCTGCACTGCAAGACTTCAAAATTCAGCAAAGCAACACAAGACTCGATTCTAGATGCAATTTAAGACTTCCCTAGGCACATCCAAGCATACATTTAACACTCAACAACCAAAATCTCAGCATACGAGACACCCAACACGAACAAGCATCATTCAATCAAGGGATTCATGCATTTGATCAAAAGATGACATACAAGCACTTAAAGGTTCTTGCTTCAACAACCATACACCTAGGCATCCTCAAAAGGCACAAGGCCAACATACATGGTAAGCAGAATAAGGCATGGTTTTACAATCCAAACATGACATCGACAAGTCACACAAAAATCAATATAATAAAGAGTCTAAACATGCTCCTAAACAACCAACAATATCCATCAATAACACAAATCCCACTACTTAGCTATTACATGTTCATAACTTAAAATTCATACTTGATAAACTCAAAAGCCAACAAGCACACTTGGAGGCCCTCCTCTTGCGCTAGCAACCCACGAACTACAGATCTGCATTGTCGAACAAAAAAGAGCGTAAGCATAAAGCTTAGTGAGGGTAAGCTCTTTAAAAATAAACCTCGACAATGCAGGGTCCAAGCACGAGCACAACAAGGTAAATGCATGTCCTTACCTTCGATCCTCATGAGCCAAAATGTCAATGATGCATGCACAATTATCCAATAATATGCCATTCTCAACAAGCTCAATTCCACACTATATGTAGACACATATAATAATCCAATTAGGAATCACATTTCATATCACATTCATACACATATCAACTCATATTGACACCTAGCTATGACTCGAATACACGGATAAACATGTTGGAACTCACATCCAACAACAACTTTACCTCACGGTGGGATTACACTCATCACCGTTCTCGCGGAGGGGATTCCACTCATCCTCATGCCCCGTCGATGGGATTACACTCATCACCGACTATCATATACATAAGAAGAATTTCCAGGCGAACCCGTACTCCATCTTGATGACTACCATCATCAAGACCACGCGCGCATTTGACTCTCGTGTGCACACTAACATCTTAATGATCGATCATTTGTACCCAAGCATACTAGTGCCAATACTAACACAATCCACAATATCATTAAATAACAACTTCCGTACTTAGCACGTACTCACCATGATTAACATCATGTCCATACCTCATGCATATAACAATGCATCACAACCATGCCTCAACATTCATGTATAACACATTATACATAACACCATAAACACATATCATCATGAGGCATAAACATCAATTAAAGAGTTCAACCAAAGTCTCTAATTAAAGCTTAGGATTAGGCTACCACTCTAATCCTAACTCTAGGTGGGTCTACCAAGCCCAACCTAGTCCACATGCTTGAACCAAACATTCAAAGACCATTTTGAAAACATTAAACCATTCACCTTCACTTCCAAGATCAACTATCAAGCAACCAACACCTTCAAGCTTCCGGATTCACTCCCGATGCTTCACCAACACAAGTCATTGTCTCTAAACAGCTCAACACAATCCAAACAACCTCAAATCAGCTCATACAACAATGTAGCAAACCCAGAATACTATTCAAACATCAAACACAAGAATTCAAGCCATGGACAACTCCCAAAAACCACAATCTCGGGAAGCCAAAAAACCTCAACCAAAACTCATGATTTCAACACTTTTAACACTTCCAAATGATTCCAAAACAACCCCCAACTATTATACTAACCTCAGCCCACAATTTCCAACACAAATCATTCCCAAAACTCATCCCAAAACCATTCAAAAACCCCATTAAACCCAAATCCGAGAAACTTAACAAAACCCTTTAAAAATCATTTATGTCGGACTTCAAGGTTCATAATTAACATATCTAACATTATCAAATCAAAACCTTAAGTTAAAAGCAATAAAGATATCATTTTTATTCAAATCCTCCAAAAACTCAAATTCTAAAACTTGGACCAAAATGAAAACTAGTTGAACTTTTAAAGAGGGGAAGACGAGAGCAAGTTGGAAATGTAGTTACCTTTCAAAACCGAGCTAAAATGGAGATGGGATGAAATGGAATAGTGAAAATGGGGTAGAAGAGCTTCTTGTCGTTGGGTTTGGTGTTTTGAAGAAGAAGATGATGAAGTTTTGGTTTATTTGAATTATAATGTAATAAAAATGGATTTTATTTTGTAAAGACCAACTATTCACAAAAATGCCATTAATGAATGGCCAAAACCCACATCTCTTAAAGTCCATAGATTTTGGACTCAAGAGATAGGCCCAACATAGCCTTAAATATTTTGAAATCCCGAGGCCTATGAAAAATATTTTATTATTTAATTAGAAAACCGAGACTCAAAATATTATTTAAATATTATTCTCACCCGGCCCCTAAACCCGGGTGTTACATAAGAGGAGAGAGAATGCTACCACTTGGAATTCGAATGGTCGTCGAATATTGAGCCGACTTCGGGAATTTAAATTACCGCCGGGAATTTGAGTCGCCGTCGAGAACTCGCATCGTCGCCAGAAAACGAGCCATAGCTTGAAGCTGAACCATTCGGGAGTTGAGACGTCATTTTGAAACCCAAACGGCGCAAGAAATCAAACTGTCAGGAGCCGCATCTTTGCCAGAGAGTAATGCCACCGCCAGAAACGCCACCGAATCGCTGAAATCGAGGTAAAAACTTTCTCATCTCCTATAAAAACTGTATGTTAACCCTTGAGAAAATAAAAAATCATAATATAAAAAATAGAAATAAAGAGTGAGATCAGAAAATGTCATCACCGGAGTAAGTTTTGGCGGTTGATGGAATCGAAAATGAGTGGCCTTGGTCTCGGGTAGATAACTTTAGGTGGGGAAGAAGGGCGGCTTCGATGAGCTGGGGTTAGATCTAGGGTTTTAGGCTTGAATAGGAAAATTTTGGGTATTATTAGGGTTCCGTCGCGACGGCCGGAAATCGCCCGCGCCGGCCGAAAAACGACAGTGGTTGGAGTGTGCGAGCGATGGCTGGATAACGTGTTTGGGTGGTCAGAATTTCGAACTCTATGGTTTAGTATAAGATTGAAGAATTTTATAATAAGAAGAACAACTTCAAACTTCGATGGTCAGATAGTTCGAACAAAATCCGTGTCTTTTCAGTCTTTACCCTATTCCTGTTCCCCAACAATGAGCAAAGAGGGGCAGCTGTAATATCTGAATTTTGTTCGGGTATACCTATATATATAAATATATACTATATTCTCACTATAAATATAACCAAAATATATAAATAAATAATAAACCCCAAAAATTAGTCCAATAAATAGCATCCGTTTACATATAAATACCCAAAAGCCCAATTAAAAACCCTTTTTCAGTCTCTACAAATCTTTTCCCACCTAAATACATTAAACAAGAGCCAAACAACACAAAAAGGGTCTTGGATTCAATTTCCCGCCCAAACGTGCCACTTGGCACCCTCTTATTGGCTAAAAAGTGATCACCCGAATTGTGCTTCTTGAGAGATTAGCTGTCACCGGCTGGCGCTGATGTCAGCGCCGACCAAACCTATATAAAAGGGAAGAGAGAAATGTCAGAATCATTAATACCCATCATAATTACTATCATGAAAATAAAAATAATAATACATAATAATAATAAATAAGAGGAGAGAGAATGATACCCCTTGGAATCTGAACGATCGTCAGATATTGAGCTGACGTCGAGAATTTAAATTGCCGCCGGGAATTTGAGTCGCCGCCGAGAAGTCGCATCGTCACCGAAAAATGAGCCATTGCTTAAACTTGAATCGTTCGGGAGTTGAGGCCGAATGTTAGCCCTTTAGATGTTGGAAATCAAATCGCCGGGAGTCGCATCTTCGTCGGAGAGTAACACCATCGCTAGAAACACCACCGAATCACTGAAATCGAGGTAAATACTTTCTCATCTCCTATAAAAACCGAATGTTAACCCTTTAGAAAAATAAAAAAAACATAATATAAAAAACAAAAAATAAAGAGTGAGATCAGAAAATGTCATCGCTAGAGTAAGTTTTGGTGGTTGATGGAGTCGAAAATGAGTGGCCTTGGTCTTGAGTAGATAGCTTTAGGTGGGGAAGAAGGGCAGCTCCGACGAGCCAGGGTTAGATCTAAGGTTTTAGGTTCGAATAGGAAAATTTTGTGTATTATTAGGGTTTCGACAGACAGCCGACGCGGCGGCCAAAAATCGTTCGTGCTGACCGGCCGAAAAATGATAGTGGTCGGAGTGTACGAGCGATGGCTAGATAACGTGTTTGGGTGGTCGGCGATGATCGAAGTTGGATCAAAATAAAAAAAATGAAGAATGGTGATGGTTTTTGAGTAAGAACTTGGTGTTTGATGTATTTTGAGAGGAAAAAATTTGGGTTTAAGTGTTGTAGTTGAGAGAATTTTGAAGAGTGAGAGAGTTGGAAAAAGAGGGAAATAGTGGAAATGGCCGAGTGGACTCGGTTCAAAGGATTTTATATCAAGTTCGAAACGACGACGTTTGGGCACGGGTTGACCCGGGCGTATTCGCGTGTTTATTCGACTCATATATTGACCCGCGCCCTTATTCTCGTTTCTCACAGTTTTGGCCCGTATTCTTGCATTTGTTACAAATCAGTCACCTGAGCTTTGTAATTTGGGCACCCTAGCTCATTTTTAATGCAATTTAGTCATTAAATCTTTTAATTGTTTTTATTTAATTACCTAATTTAATTGTTTAAATTATCTTATGCATGTCCTTTTAAATAAGCATGTAGTATACTTATTTAGGAGACTTTACTTCACCTAGTGTAATTAAATTAGAGCATTTTAGGACTAATTTCTCTAATTAAATTTAATTAATTTGATAGGTAAGATCATTTAGAAAATAAATAAGTATTAAATAAACACTTTAATACTCTAATTTGATTTGTGTCTCGTTGCAATGGGATGTTAATCAACGGAGTATTTTAGTGAAATATTTAATATGTCATTTGAATTTAGAAAATGGTATTCACATAGTTAGTTTAATAAAATTAAAAATAGGGTTAAATAATTAGTGGCACTAAAGTTGGGAATATTATTACTTTTGGGCATAATATGTGTAGTGTCCAATTATTTGGGTGTTACCATAAAGGCCAAAAAATTAATAATATTCATAAAGTTGTAATCAATTAATTAATGGAGCTCTAATTAGGTCTTACTTAAAATGGATAAGACAATAATTGGACATGCATTAAACCTTTTGTGTTGAGATACATTTTGAATATAAATTGAAGTGGCCTAATGTATTTGGACGTTTCAAAATTTATATTCTTCCAAAATGTTTTTTCTTACAAAATGATATTCCCTTTCGAAATGGATTCCATTTAACATTTAAAAGATTTAATTAAATTCGAATTAATGTTCGAAATGACAAAATGTCATGTGGAATTAATAAGGTACCGATAACGGGCGTTGTAGGGGTGCTAACTCTTCCCTACACGTAACCGACTCTCGAACCCGAATTTTAAGAATCTCTGGTCTGTTTTTATAGTGTCTGGTCTACCAAAGTGGCCGGTGGCGACTCCAAAATGATTTTAAAGAATAAATAAAGGAAATTAGAATTAAAATGAAAAACCCTAATTTCAAGACCAAATTAAAAATGAAAAACTCTAATTTTCAAAACCTTAATCGTCAGGTTGTTTTTCCATAAACGGTGTTAAAAAACGGTCGCGACAGCTTGGCGACTTTGCTGGGACAAAATTAAGAGCCAAGCCTATTATTTAATTCCACGTGGAATTTTGGCATTTCGAACATTAATCTGAATTAAATTTTTTCTAAAGAATTGTTGGATGGATTTCCAAGAAAAATGGGGATAGCTTTGTGTATGATATATCTGTCATTCATGCATAAACCCTCGACTCGGGTTTTTCACCCTTAAGTGGGAGAAAGACAATATCCGACGTGATGCTCTCCATATCTGAGTTCAGATCTTTGTCTTCTTATGTTATACTAACCTTATGCGTTGTGGGGCCTACGCCTCCGTTATAAGGGACCTATACTAACGAATCGATATCTTACTGTTGCAGTAGACGGTAACGGCAGTTCAAGAACCCAAAGTCTATTACAAAGCCCACATTTTACTTTTAGAAGCCCACCCCGCTAGATCCAGATAGGAACCTAGGACAAGGTGATGTTGATTTAAATACTTTTCTCTGATTATTTTTTGGCTAGCTAAATTGTTATTTATCTGCAATTTAATTTTTGCTTACACAATTAATTTACCATACCGACTTGTTTCTTTTGTTTTGTTTTGCATTCTTGCATTGCATCTTCATTACATAAAAGGTATTGATTCAAAAAGTGGTTATCATTAGAAGACAATCATGACAGATAAAGAGATACGTAATCTGATAGAGGAGACTACAAATATGGGGTAATGTCCGGGACGAGTCACAGAAGAAATGAAATGCAGTTCATCCAAGTGTCATATATGTGATGGTGCTAGTGTTGATGCTGACAAAAATGAGGTGCAAGAACTGAAAAGAAAAT
The DNA here is from genome assembly GCA_958450335.1 of Hibiscus tridactylites. Lineage (NCBI taxonomy): Eukaryota > Viridiplantae > Streptophyta > Magnoliopsida > Malvales > Malvaceae > Hibiscus > Hibiscus tridactylites. The sequence continues at coordinate 81,711,631 of OY288270.1, forward strand.
GACTAAAATGATGACTATGATGCCAGCTATTAGGGGTGTTCAAAACCGGGTACTCAGATTTTTGGGTACCTGAAATTTTCAGGTAGTGAAACCTCAGCCCATACAAATCGGGTACCCAAAAAACGTGGGTACCTATTAATTCGGGTAACATGGTACCCGGAAATTATATTTCTTTTTAATTTTTTAATACTTTTATGTTTTACATGAAATAATTAAAACTATTAGTATTCTCATTCTCTTCTAAGTATAACTATATGAAAAATAAGCATAGAATTTATTCATCTAAACTATAACATATAGCCATTTTCTTATTTTAATGACTAAAATTAAATTATTCCAGTTTGATGGTGCCATTGTCCACTGCCACTAATTCTTGGCATACAATAAAAATTGCACCATATGACACGGACCATAATAATTTGGATATTAGAGTAAGACAAAAAAGTACTAAAATATAAACTCAAGAGTCAAATAATGAAAAAAATAAAAAATATATATATATATATACTAACCGGGTATCGGGTAGTCGGGTAATCGGGTATTTTCATTTCGGGTACTTGGTAACTTTGTTTCGGGTATGCGGGTCGGCGTGCTGGGTAGTTCAGGCCAGGTAATTTTGAACACCCCTAACGGTTATGACCAAAGAAAAAGGGCACACTGAACTGAAAGAAGAATTGAACAAAAACCAGAACATGTATAAACGACCAGATCCGAGCACTGTTACAATCTGCATTAATAAGCTAACTGGAGGTAAAACTAGGATAAACTTTGAGAACATAATGATGGGCCCGAAAGGAAGTTCGAGTGGAAGTAAATGGAGGGTCTTTTAACTCAATCCCAATGACATATGCAAATTTACTCCCGCTTTTGGTTGAAAAGTAATTTGTGAGCCTAGTCTGGTCCAAGCCCAATTTTTTTTCTTATTCGGGAGGTTACAACAACAACGCAATATGTGATTATCACCAAGGAAGTTCAGATCACATTACCGAGGATTGTGAGGTTTTGTAGAGCAAGGTTGAAAATCTTATCATGGTAGGCCTATTGAGTTTTGAAGACGGAAAGCCCAAATTTCCTAGAAGCCTGACTATTAATAGAACGCCTGGAGATGCAAATATGAAAGAAAATTCAAGTCCATTAGAATTAATTCAGTGTCTAGGAAAAGGTTCAAACTTTAGTATCCGTTCAGCAGATTGCAAAGACAAGAGATTACAAGTTTTATTTTGACTCAATCCCTATTTTATACAAAGAACTGTATCCTCGGTTGCTGAAAGCCCGATTGATGACCCCATAATTTGTCACACATTTGCAACCTCCGTATCCGAAATGGTATGACGCCAAGGCTCACTGTGAATATCATGATGGAACCCAGGGACATTCTATTGAAAATTACATCGCCTTCAATCGTCCTGATTCAATGACTGAGTGGGAGACACGAGATGAAAGGCCTTAGAAAGTGGGGAGTTAGGTCGAATATGGGGTTCAAATAAGGAAGTTAAGGTAGGAGAAGGATTATCTGGATGAAGAGCTGAAAAGTCTACAATTCGATTATCAAGAAATTTGTTCGATGCTTAAGAACGCTGGTTTGGGTGTGACCCTAGAACAGTCAAAGAAAAGAATTAAAGAACTGAAGCGTGAAGCTGAGTATTGGAAAAGGAACTATAAGGCAAATGAGAACCGAGTCAACACGCTCTTGTGTGATCGCAGGCAATGGAAATACAACGCAATGCCATTATAGATGAGTTAAAAGTTAGCAAAGCTAAACGCGAGATGATGAAAATGTACATGCAAATGTATGCGGATACTGCTATCAAGTTGAAGGTAAGTCAAGCTGAAAATGAAACACTAAGGAAGAAGGTAGATGAGTACCTAAACCTCAAAAGTACAAAGATCTTACGAAGGACATTAAGGAAGACTGTCAAGAAAGTGGGGAGAAGCGGCATGTCCAATTCTAGAGATCGAGAATGAAGATACAAGAAAGGGACAATAACATGAAAAATGTTGTTACTCAGGCACGAGAAGTGGCTTAACAAGTGGCAGACTTAGCAGATGTAGCAATGGCACTGAGTCAGAACATTGAACCAACACCAGATAATGGAAGGAAGCTGACTTGGCTCTTAGGGGAAGTTAGGAAGTTGGGAGTTAGAGCTCACCAATATTTTTAGAATCTAATATCAGTTGTATTGAATCCTTTTATTTCAATGAAAGTTGTTCTATGATAATCACTCTTGAATAAATACCTCATGCATTCATGTATTCATGCATTGCATATTTATCACCATAACCTTATTATTCCATAATCATTGAATTAACATTCATGATCTAAGCGGTTAGGTTTTGATGGCGGCAATCTAGAAAACAGTGAAAGTTTGAAAATCTAATATTATGAATGAAGATATGGTGGGAATTGAACAAGCTCAAGAAAGGTTACAAGAACGGATGACCGAGCCTCAACAAAATGTGAAGAACTACACTGTTACACCACGTTTAACCATTTACCCCAGGGAATCTAACCTGAATGCAGATAAAGGTTCTGAAAAGCCTATTACCCCAGGATTAAGACTCGAGCAATTGAAAGATAATTGTGCAAGACTTGTGGAAGAGATTAAGATAGGAAAAGGCGTTGGTGATCCCATATTAGATGCAAAGGAATTTTGCTTAGTCCCTGACCTAGTTATTCCACCCGTGTTCAAGGTCCCTAGATTTGAGAAGTACGATAGTTCAAGTTGTCCTAAAATCCATTTGGCAAAGTTCTGTAGATAAATGGAAGGACATTTGGATGATGATAAATTGTCGATCTGTTGTAGTGTGGTACAATAGATCAAGTCAAGAACAAATTCGATCGTGGGCTGATTTGGCCAGAGCATTTCTGGGGCAATACAAGTATGTTATAGACCTGGCTCCAGATCGTCGACTCCTGCAGAAAATAAGTATGAAGGCCAATGAAAGCTTTAAAGACTATGCACTGAGGTGGCGAGGATTAGCAGCTCAAGTATAACCTCCCATGATAGAGGATGACATATCTCTCATGTTTCATCAAACACTTTCATCTCCTTTTTTCGAGAGAATGCTTGAGAATTCAAGGGACAATTTTAGTGACCTTATGGTGATTGGAGAAGAAATTGAAATAGGGATCCGACAAGGGAAAATTGAACATAGATCTGAAAGTCGTGCTGATCAAGAAAAGAAGTAAGAGAAAGAGGTGAATGAATGTAATGTTCAAAGTTCCTGGAACTGCAAGAGAAAAAGGCCAACCGATTCATCAGAACGACCACGAAAAATTCCTCGAGCAAGTGCAAATTTGGAGATCTTTGGAGTATCTATTTCAGACTTATTTCCCCACCTCGTTGAAGAACTATATATCACTCCAAGGCCAATGAAGGTCGTGCCAAAGCCATCTGCCCATAGCTATGATCCAGACATCATTTGTGATTTTCACATGGGGGCACTAGGACACGCTGCCAAGAGGTGTAGACCTTTAATGGAAGAGATCAATAAACTAGTCAGTAATAGAGTCCTGACACGGGAACTAGTTCAGAAATGGGAGACGAGAGGAATAGAGCAAGTTGTTATACCAATCGAAGAATCTGAGAACCAGGATGAAAGCTTCTAAACTGTCTAGAGTTTTGAGGAGCGTATTTTGCTCATGTCTGTGCAAGGATTGTTTCTGAAGTAATACAATGAAATAATTTTGCTACTTGTGGCCCGAAAGTAGTATAGATCATTTTCTAGGGGCATATGTCATGTTTGATGGTTTTCATTTCGATGGATATTTTCTTAAAAACCATGAATATATGTATATCTCTTCTTACCCTTGTAGGCCCCTAAATGCCAATTGCAAGATGCGATAATGATTTTGGTACAAAGAATGATTAGATGTTGTGAAGACAATGAAGTGAGATTTATTAATTGGTCTACTCAAGTCAGAAAAGTAAGAAAAGGCCAGATTACACCACTTTTGATGATGTTCGATGACAAATCCTTGAAATTCATAAACAATGAAGCAGACTAGGCGGTTTTAACTAAGTAGAGTTGCTTGAAATTGAAGTTCTAAGTCTAGTCTTCCCTAAAAGACACAATAAGAGAGAGAAAGAAAATGAGAAGAAAAAGAAAAAAGTGGAAAAAAGTTAAAGTGAAAAAAGTGAAAAGTAAAAAAATGAAAAGGAAAAAGAAAAAGGAAAGAAAAAAGAAAGAGAGTGTAAAAGAAAATAGAGAAAATGAAAGAAAAAAAGGGAGGAGTGAGGTAATGAACTATTGAATAAATAAGTCTCGGAACATCATGATGGAGCTGTTGGGGATGACTACAAATCTAATAAGGAGCTATGCTCCACCTGTCCAATACCCAAGCGTCAGAGATGTATCTTTGAAGGCATGTGTATAGTAATAATATGTAGTAACAATCAGAAACACATGCATGCACTTATGGAAGTTTATTCTTATAATGATATTTTGCACTCTATTGGTTAAACAAGTCCTGAAAGCTTGAACACATTTATGAATGGAAAAATGGATAAAAAGAACAGAAAATGAGATGTTTTCTGACTGGATCGAGCAACACGGTAATCATAGGGTATGAACCGAGTGATTTGGAAGAAATTTCATAACCTCTGACATTGCCACAATAATCATGAGTTATGCTACCCATGGGAGGGTTGAATCTAAAATGCTCTTGCACTTGATATCCAGGGCATCATCCTATTATATTTTTTCGCTTTATTTTAAGACCTTGATTTTCCGGGTCATGCAAGGTATCCTTCATTGAAATATTGATCAATAAACTGACATATTTCTAAAACAAAAAATTCCTTGTATTGATTCAGAGATGAACTTCAGAGTATAAGATTGAGGATACAAATGATTAATCTGACGTGGTAAAGACATGGCTAAGTATGAAACGCTCATCTGTTCGACAGTCTTCTGATAAGAAAGATGAGTCACCTATCAGGGGTCATAATGAGAACAATGACAAGAATGCATATATTAGAAAGATAAAAGACATGAAGTGTGTCTCTACCTTGGGTTCTTGATTGAGTCTATAGAATGGACTTGAAGAAGGTACAATGGCTTTGATAAAGTTCGGGAACCTGAAGAAAGTACATGGAAATAGAGAAAGTTCAGAGACTTGGAGATAGTACAGAGACTTAAATCAAGTTTTACCATGAAGTTCTGGTTGATCTTTGAAAACGTATGAACTTGATAAAAGTTTAGGGTTTTAAAGAAAGTTCAGGGACTTGAAGAAAGTTTAGGGGCCGTAAAGGTTAAGGGACTTGAGGCATCTGTTCGCCCTAAATGATGAAAGAGGGGGAAAATTCTATATGATGGGGCAAGAAACAAAGAGATCAAGGGCATCATTGACAGTGAAAATGAGACTTTTTGCACGTGAGAGTCCAAATCAGAATAGACAAGAGAGAATGCAAAGCTTGCAAGAATTTGATCACTAAAGAAGTTGAAATTTGCTCAAGAAGAAAATGATCCCAACCACAAAGTTTTGGGGCAAATGTTGTCGGGGCCTGAAGACAGTAAAAGCTTTAAACAAATCTCAAGAAGGTCAAGTTGATCAAGATCTGATGAAAACAATTTAAAGAACTAATAAGAAGAAAAATAGCTTAACAACGAAATTATGGATCAAAGTTTGTCATAACAAGAAGATAATAGGAGCTGCAGATGAAACTCAAGAAGATCAAGCTAAGTTAGATTTGAGAAGAGTAGTCTAAAGAGATGATGTATCGTTGCAGCAGAAGCAAAAAGCTTAAAAAATAGGCAAAGAGAATTAGAGCATGGCCAAGTGGTCATCGGTTGACACATTTCATGCATTATTAGTCAGACATCCATAAGATAGAAGCATTCTAACTCATAAATTCAAAGAATTTCTATACATTTTGACAAGAATTTACCAAGAATGAGCAAGATTTCAATCTACAACATCGAAAATTAAAAGTAGACTGCATCAAAGATTTCAATATGTTTGAAGAGGCGGATGACAACAGAGATTTAAATCCATTTGAAGATACATATCTCAATAAAGATTTCAATCCGTTTGAAGAGGTGGACGATAACAAAAGATTTCAATCCGTTTGAAGAGACGAATCTCAATAAAGATTTCAAACTGTTTGAAGAGGCGGATGACAACAAAATATTTCAATCTGTTCGAAGAGACGAATCTCAGTAAAGATTTCAAACCATTTGTAAAGGCGGATGACAACAAAGATTTCAACCCGTTTGAAGAAACGGATCTCAACAAAGTTTTCAATCCATTTGAAGAGGCGGATTTTGACAAAGTTTACTCGTTCGTTTGAAGAGACGTATTTCAACAAGATTTTCTGATTGTATGTACAAGACAGATAGTGCATTACAATCCTAAATCCTTCGGGTCATCAATAAGTCCTTCGCGCATGATGTTAAGTCCTTCGGGCCATCGCCTTCGGGCGTGATGTGGTTGTTTGCACAAGAAAGGAAGTGCATTAGAAATTTAAATCCTTCGGATCATCAGTAAGTCCTTTGGGCATGATGTTAAGTCCTTTGGGTCGTCTCTTTCGGGAGTGATGTGTTGTTTGCACAGGAAAGGAAGTGCATTACAAATCTAAATCCTTTGGGTCATCATAAGTCATTCGGGCATGATGATTAGTCCTTCGGGCCATCACCTTCGGGAGTGATGCGATTGTTTGCACAAGATAGATAGTGCAATGCAATTTTAAAGCCTTCGGGTCGTCAGTAAGCCCTTTGGGCATGATGTTAAGTCTTTTTAGACTGACACTTCTGGAAATGATGAGAACTTTTTGGATGGTGTCACAATAAGATAGTTGGATAGTTGGACGGTTGGGGCATGGTATTGACAAAGATATTAATCTTTTGTGGCCTCAGTTTAAAACAACAAAAAAGAAAGGAGAGAAGAGAAAGAAAATATGGTTCATGTTGCTAGGAGGGAAGCACGAGAAAGATCAGCCTTAGGATCAAATAAGAAAGACGCACAATTTAATTGTTCAAAAATTTCTGAGTTTCTTGTTGAAGCACTTAAAGTTCCTTAATGATTCACTCAAGTTGTAAATTTGCTCTATAATTAATGTTGGAAAGATAACGATGGATTTTGCTTGTGGAGGTCACATATAGTAGAAAGAGATGGACTTATATAGAAAGAAACAAGAGACTTGATATGAGTTTTAGATTGGAAGATGGAGATACATTTGACAGAATGCAGTGACTATAAGGATCTCAGTACTCTAAGATGGGAATTGAGGATGTTTCATACTACTCCAATTTGAATTCTTATTAATTCATGATATTTCTTTTACAGGTTTCGGTTCTGTTTATAGAGGCATAACTCGAGACATTTCGTTTACAGAGGCAGATCTCAAGATATTCCATTTACAAAGGCGGATTTTAAGATATTCTATTTAAAACAATGGATTTCAAGACATTCCGTTTATAAAAGCAAATCACAAGACATTCCGTTTACAGAGGCGAATTTCAAGACGTTTCGTTTACAGAGGCAGATTTTAAGACGTTCCGTTTATAGAGGCGGATCTCAAGATATTCCGTTTACAGAGGCGGATCACAAGACCTTTCGTTTACAGAGGCGGATTTCAAGATGTCCTGTTTACAAAGACGAATCTCAAGATATTTTGTTTACAGAGGTGGATTTTAAGACATTTCATTTACAGAGGCAGATTTCAAGACATTTCATTTACAGGGACGAATTTCAAGACATTTTGTTCACAGAAGCAGGGGTAGGACATTTCAAGAAGAACAATGAGTTCCTAATGAGAAGAGCTCGTTTGTTCAATACCTTTGCAGAAAGGTAGATCAATATTTCAAGAAGACTGAAGAACACCTAATGAGAAGAATTCACCTCAGAGTTCCTAATAAGAAGAACTCGCCCAACAAAGAATGAAAAACTCCTAATGAGAATAGTTCACCATTTGAAGAATGAGGAAGTTCCTAATGAGAAGATCTTGCTTATTCGACGCCTTTACAGAGAGACAAATCCATGTTTTCCAGAATAATGAAGAACTCCTAATGAGAAGAGTTCGCCCTTTTCAAAATGAGGAAGTTCATAATGGGAAGAGCTTGATTATTTTATGCCTTTACAGAAATGTAGACCAACAAAGAGTGAGGAATGAAGAATTTCATAATAAGAACAACTTCAGACCTCGAAAAATGAAGAATTTCAAGGAGCAATACTAGACCTTAGAAGATGAAGAATTCGAACTCTATGGTTTAGTAGAAGATTGAAGAATTTCATAATAAGAAGAATAGCTTCAAACTTTGATGGTCAGACAGTTCGGACAAAATCCGTGTCTTTTCAGTCTTTGCCCTATTCTTGTTCCACAACAATGAGCAAAGAGGGGCAGCTGTAATATCCGAATAGGGCAAAGACTGAAAAGACACGGATTTTGTCCGAACTGTCTGACCATCAAAGTTTAAAGCTATTCTTCTATATATATATATATATATATATATATATATATATATATATTCTCACTATAAATAAAACCAAAAATATAAATAAATAATAAACCCAAAAAATTAGTCCAATAAATAGTGTCTATTTACATATAAATACCCAAAAGCCCATTTTCAGTCTCTACAAATCTTTTCCCACCTAAATACATTAAACAAGAGCCAAACAAACACAAAAATGGTCTTGGATTCAATTTCACGCTCAAACGTGCCACTTGGCACCTTCCTATTGGCTAAAAAGTGATCACCCGGATTGTGCTTCTTGAGAGACTAACTGTCACCAGCTGGCGCTAACGTCAGCGTCGGCCAAACCTATATAAAGGCGAAGAGAGAGAAATGTCAGAATCATTAATACCCATCATAATTACTACCATTAAAATAACAATAATAAATAATAGGAGAGAGAATGCTACCCTTTGTAATTCGAACGATTGTCGGATATTGAGCTGACGTCGGGAATCTATATCGCCGTCAAAAATTTGAATCGCCGCCAAGAACTCGCATCATCGCCAGAAAACGAGCCATAGCTTGAAGCCGAACCGTTCGGGAGTTGAGACGCCGTTTTGAAACCCAAACGACGCTGGAAATCAAATCGTCGGGAGCCGCATCTTCGTCGGAGAGTAACGTCACCGCCAGAAACACCACAGAATCGCTGAAATCGAGGTAAATACTTTCTCATCTTCTGTAAAAACTGAATGTTAGCCCTTTAGAAAAAAAATCATAATATAAAAAAACAAAAATAAAGAGTGAGATCAGAAAATGTCATCGCCAAAGTAAGTTTTGGCGGTTGATGGAGTCGAAAATGAGTGGCCTTGGTCTCGGGTAGATAGCTTTAGGTTGGGAAAAGGGGCAGCTCCGACGAGTCAGGGTTAGATCTAGGGTTTTAGGTTCGAATAGGAAATTTTTAGGTATTATTAGGGTTTCAGCACAGCGGCCGGAAATCGCTCGCGGCGGCCAACCGAAGAACAACGGTGGTCAGAGTGTGAGAGCGGTGGTTGGATAACGTGTTTGGGTGGCCGACGATGATTAGAGTTGGATCAAAATTAAAAAAAAAATGAAGAACAGTGATGGTTTTTGAGTAAGAATTTAGGGTTTGTTCCATTTTAAGAGGGGATAATTTGGGTTTAAGTGTTGTAGTGAAGAGAATTTTGAAGAGGGGGAGTTGGAAAAAAGGGGAAAAGTGGAAATGCCCGAGTGGACTTGGTTTAAAGGATTTTATAACGAGTCCAAAACGGCAGCGTTTGGGCGCAGGTTGACTCGGGCGTATCCACATGTTTATCCAACCCGGATATTGACCTACGCCCTTCTTCTCGTTTCTCACGGTTTCAGCCCATATTCTTGTATTTGTTACAAATCAGTCACTTTGAGCTTTGTAATTTGGGCACCCTAGTTCATTTTTAATACAATTCAATCATTAAATCTTTTAATTATTTTTATTTAATTGCCTAATTTAATTGTTTAAATTATCTTATGCATGTCTTTTTAAATAAACATGTAGTATACTTATTCAGGAGACTTTGATTCACCTAGTGCAATTAAATTAGAGCCTTTTAGGACTAAGTTCTCTAATTAAATTTAATTAATTTGATAAGTAAGATCATTTTAGAAAATAAATGTGTATTAAATGAACACTTTAATACTCTAATTTGATTAGTGTCTCATTGCAATGAGATGTTAACCAAGAGAGTATTTTAGTGAAATTTTAATATGTCATCATCAGTAATATTTTGACCACGTGACTTCAATTGTGAAGTAATTCGAAACATAGCTGAGTTGTACTCGTTAACTGATTTAAAATGTTGCAATCTCAAATGCAACCAATCATATCGAGCTTTAGGAAGAATAACAATTTTTTGGTGGTCATATCTTTCCTTTAGACTATTTCAAAGAACAAGAGGATCTTTCACCATTAAATATTTACATTTCAACCCCTCATTGAGGTGGTGGCGAAGAAGTATCATGGTTCTGACTTTATTTTGAGTAGATTATGCATTCCTCTCTTTAATACTGTTTCTCAGGATGTTTGCATCTAAGTGTATTTCGACATCTAAGATCCAGGATAAATAATTCTTTCTGGAAATATCAAGTGCCACGAACTTAATTTTTGCAAGATTCAACATTGATGTACTATAAAAGACAAACAAACAAATTAGATCAACTATAAATTAATATAATAATTAATCTGCCAAAAAAATCTTTTACGCCATATCAATATCCTTAAAAAAACATATATATTCAAACTAACATAGAACAAAGATTTAATCCTCGTACGCGGCATTGTTAAACCAGTTCATAAGGTCCTTTAAAAACCTCCTTTGAGACTAGGGGTGTTCATTTCGGATATCCGATCCGATCCGATCCGAAAATTCGGATATCCGAAAAATTCGGATCACCTAAATAGCGATCCGTATCCGATCCGAAAAAATCGGATATCCGAAAATCCGGATATCCGAATTTTCGGATCGGATACTCGGATATCCAAATATCCGAAATTTATGAATTTATTTGATTATTTTTTTAATTTAATGGTTCTATCCATGAAAAATTTAGGTTTTCGAATATAAAATTTAATAAATTATTGAATATAACAATATTTGTATCAAGAAATTTCAATTTTTCATATATAACAAGTAAAAATATCGAATATAATAAGATTTATACCTATAAAAAAATTGAATTTTCGGATATCGGATAATCGGATATCCGATCCGAATGTAAAACCACTATCCGTATCCGATCCGAAATTTTCGGATATCCGATCCGAATTATCCGAAAAATAAAAAACGGATGGGATATCCGAAATTTCGGATCGGATCAACGGATAATCGGATCGGATCAATCGGATCGGATTTTTTTGAACACCCCTATTTGAGACCAATAGCCTCGCAGAACAGGATGTCTAGTCAATATATTTAGATTAAACCAACAGAACGAAGAACATATTAACTAATTAAAGAACATGCTTTAGGCGTTAAATTAATATAACAAAAACTTTTTATAATAAAATGTGTTTTAGGTGTTAAAAGAACAAAACATATAATCGATTTACTATTATTATTATGGTGTTTATTAATTAATTAAACTATAACATAGTAGGAAAAAGGAGATACATACCAAATAATTATCGTCTCTGAAGAGTCTTAATTTTTGACTAAAAACTTTCGAGCAAATTCGTGCTGATAACGTGTTATGAAAAATAATGAAGAACAATAACAAGAATAAAGGAACAATGAGATGAGAGAAATAAGGAGATCTATATTTTATTTTAAATATTAAAGTGTACAATACCTTCATTAAATCATATATTTATAGGCATAAAAATATATAATACATTAAAACTCTAATCAATCGAGATAATATCTCTACTGATAAAATAAATCAAATCTCCTAGATAAAATTCTTATCATAATAGACATTTACATAAATAAATATTATAACAAATACATATTTTTTAATAGATGTGTATTAAATAAATTCTTATAACATTTTTATGATATTGTTAAAACATGAAATATATCAGAAGGGTTGTTAAAATATTAATAGTGCAAAGAGTTACAAAAGTATATTAAAAACTATGTAGTTTTATGCTAGTGTAAGTGACTGTTTATCCATATTTTCGTAACTTTTATACTTTTAATAATTAATTATCTCATATAAATTTAATTTTGTCACACTTGTTAAATATATATATATATATATATATATATATATAATATTTTATGACTTATTGTGAATGAAGTTGTAAATAATTTGTATATAGATCCATTAATTTTTTATTCGGTCATTAAGTGTCGATTTTTTATTATTTTATTTATAAATGAGTATAAAGTGTAAATCTTAAACTAAACATTTGGACCATAAATTAAACTCATACGTGAAAAATAAATTTTCCACTCTTGATGCTTGAAATATTTTCTCTTTATAAAGTGAATAGAAATATAAAAAATTAAAAACATCATCATAACAATATTATTATCTCTAAGTGACTGGGTTCGAACAATTTATTTGTATTATATGTATTCATTTTTAAAATACTAAAATTAATAAATAAATACTATCTTATAATCACACTATTTTAAAAAAAAATCATAACAATATTTTCCCAATTGCAAGCTGTTTCAAAGCATGGACTGCCAGGACTGGGTCTAAGGGGACGTTTTGCAAGACCCTCTGGGGTTATCATTTTATACTGGGCATTTTACTTTGGGCCACTTCCATCTGACCCATTTTTATATCATAACCATGTTTCAAATATTACATTTTTATCGAAATATTACATTATAGTATATAAATTACAAAATATTAATCCAAATATTACTACTCTTATATTATATAATACAATCATTGCCATTGGTAATAAGTAGAGGTGTTCATAAAAAATTGAACCGATGTACCGTACTGAAAAAACGAATTAAATTGTAGGTAATCGTACTCTTAAAAATTAATCGAAACAGTATGGTTACCGTACCGGTAAAATTAGCAATTAAACAAAACGAGAACGGTTTCGATTTTTTTCTAAACGGTTAACCGAAAAAACCGATGAAAAATTTTAAAATTATTTTTATATTAATATTAAATTATTGATTATTACTAATATATGTGTAATTATTAGGGGTGGGCAAAAAACCCGATTATCCGGTCCCGGACCCGGTCGGACCCGGTGGATTTTTACCCGATATTGGTTTCGGTGGGACCGGGACTGGATCCAAAATTTAGGTCCCGATTATAACTGGGACCGGGACTGGATCCTGCTTTTTTGGACCCGGTACCCGGTGGGTACCCAATGGGACCGGGACCGGGACCTGTACCAGGTACCCGGTACTGGTCTGGTATCGAATGACGTTGAAGAGGTTGAAAGCAACTGAAGGCGCTCATTTATTTCTTTTTGTGTATGAATATTATGAGTATGACTCGTTTTAAGACTTCAACCTTCAAGCCTACAATATTCTGACTTTGTTATTTAATATTATTATTGATGGTTGGAATTTTTTCCCCTACTGCTCAAATTTTATTAATAATAGACTAATTGACCGGGTACCCGGTATTGGTACCGGTTCCCACTAGTACCGGGACCGGTTCCTGAAATCTTGGACCCAGTCTAACCGGGACCGGGAGTGGTTCTAATTTTCAAGAACCGGTGGTTACCGGGACCGGAACCAATTCTAGACAAATTGGCCGGGTACCGCCGGGTCTTGCCCACCCCTAATAATTATCACACTTAAACTATATTTTATAATGATATTAAATTATTAGTAATAATCAAACGTGTATTGTACGTCTATTCGAACATGCATCTATTATAGTATTGAGATATAGTGGGATATGTGTTGCATTCTTTTATTTCTGCTGAGTTTTTCAGTGTAGTTGCAGACAGTTTGTGTCTTGGGGCATTGGTTTGATCTTGCAGCTCATTTTACGGTTCATGTTGTCGTGTCTTTATTTTATTTACATTTGCTCCTGAACAACTCTGTTGAGTTCGTGTTCATGTTATTGTGACCGTAAAATGAAATAAATTTAGAGTACTTGCTCCTTTTTCCGTGTTATTGTCTCGATTTCGGTTAACTCAAATGGAGGACAGGATTTTAACAAATCTCTTTTTCTTTTAAAAGAATTATAAAAATATGACATTATTGATTATACAAATAATTGTGTAATTAATATAAATTATTGATTATTACTAATATGTATGTAATTAATATGGGTTTTTAAACTTTTAATTGTTTTAAACTTTGAAGACTCTATTTGGTTGATTTTTTTAAAATTATTAAATTTAGTACTAATAAATATAAGACGGTTCATGGTTAACCGAGTAACTGTACCGAATAAACTGGTTAACCGTTTAGGCGGTAACCGATTTAAACTGGACGAGAACGGTTCATCAAAATATTGTACCGAGACTTCCGGTAACCGTCACGATAAGCATTGTCGGTACGGTTAACCGTCCATAAACACCTCTAATAATAGGGATGGATCAAGTAGAGTGCTAGGTATAGTCTTACCCATTAAAAATTTTAAATTATCACATAATTTAAATATTTTTATACCTTTTATTAGTAGTTTCGCATTTCCTAAGTTTTTAATATACTTTTCTAATGCTTCCTACTTCATAAAATTATAAGTTTATGTTTGATAGTTAAAAACAGATATTTTATTGTAACCGAGGAGAACAATGTAATAATTATTAGGCATTGTCTTACTAGTGGGATGCAATGTGGGTTCAACAAAGAGATTAAAACAGCTTTAATGTCTGAAAATGGTTTGAATTAGAATTCACACACCTTTCCATGCCATTGCCAAGGAAAGTGATGAATAGGACATGCCCCCTTTTCCCTTTCATCATCGCATTCGCTGGGAGATCTTCCTTTTTGTATTTTCCTTTCCTACTTGTATAATCGTTTAAGGATCGGGTTTATGTGTCCAAATTTGAAGGTTTGTTCAAGATTTGAAAGGATTGATAAGAATATTAGATTTTAAAGTGGGCTATGACTAAAAACTTGTATCCGTTTTAGATATGGATAAGATTTGGACTCCAACATTCAAGACATGAGCTCGATTGGTCTTGATTCGATTTTTTTAAATTTATAATATATTGTATTATTTATTTTATATGTTGCATAATCTAATATAACATAAATTTAATTTTAAAAAAATCAAATCATTAAATATTAAATTAAAACAGTCCATATTTTCAATTAAAAATTCATATTTAAAAAAAATAATAGATCTAAAATTAACTTGAATTAGTCATTTTCAAATATGTATGAACTTTTTTTTATCGAAAGAAGAAATTTCATTCAAGAACAGTGATCATACATCAAAGGATTGTAAAACCCAAAAAACCTCCAATAAAGCCCTAGAAACAAAGCCAACGCAATGGTCAGAATAAAAAACTCTATCAAAGAAAAATCAAGCAGTCAGCAAATAACACCAAAGGTTGAGAGGCGACGTCGTACGTCTAGATTAACGGAGGATCTTTCGAATGAGAAGCCCCTAACGGCCGGTGACATTGACAAGTATTCTGGAAGATCGAAATGACATTAACAACATAAACACTGCCATAAAAATCAAGGGAAGTCGAGCTCTTATCTTCAGAAAGCCCATCGAAAAGGCAAGAGCTTATAGAGGAAAACATCGTGAGAGACGCAACATCGAAGGATTGTGAGCAGAAGAGCCCACAAAGGGCCAACATGCCTACAGAAGAGAAGCAAAATAAAAGGAGGAGTCGGGTTGACTTTTCTCCTCTCGAGAAGGCTCATGTCTGATCTATGATGTCAGCAGGGCCGTTCCTGGGAGTGGCCATAAGGGCGACGGCTCAGGGCCCATACCTATCCAGGGCCTACAGTTCATAATTATCAGTATTTAACTCTAATGATAATTTATCTTTTCTAATATTTATTATTATGACCTATTTTTTTAACACTTTTTATTAGGGGTCTATTATTAAAATTTAATTTTTTTAATATTTGTTATTAGGGGTCATTTTTCAATACCTGTTATTAAGGGCCCAATTTTATTCAATATTTGTTATTAGACATACTCTTAAAATTCAATATTTGTTATTATAGGTCTATTTTTTGCAATACTTATTATTAAGGGTCCATTTTTTTCTAATGCTTGTTGTTGAGTTTATCAAACAATTGCAAATGGCCAAGAGGGAGTGAATTGGCGATAAAAATTTTAAGGGTGGAAATTGGAAGAGTAAAAATTGAACAAAAAGCAATTAGAGTGGTTCAAGTTCTCCAATGAACTCTACATCCGCTACCTTAACTCCCACTAAGGATTTTCAACCAATCCACTAATTGATTCTTCCCCTTTTCTTGGATGACGAGGAAATCTTACAATTTTGCTTAAGCTTTCTACCCAAAGCTTAATCCACTCACTCTTACAAAGAAGAATTTTTGGTAAACTTTACAAAAGCCTCTCTAAGGATGATGTTTACCCAATTACAATCAAACACTTCTCAATCTCACAATAAAAATTACAATGAAAATCACAATAGAGTTGGGTACAAAGATTTGACTCTAAAAAGAACAAGATTTGGATTTGAGTGCTTTGATGTTGCTTGTAGGTTCAATAGTTGTTGTTGTAGCATTTGAGACTTGTTTTTATACTCTTGCATTGATTTCTAGCCATTTGGGTGGTTGAGATCATCAATAGAGCCGTTGGGCTGCAATTTCCCGCAATAAATGCTGCTCAACAACATACGGTATCGGTACGGCTCGTGAGCGTACCGGTACTTGTCTCAAATAAGAAAAAGCTGTTGTGACTGAAAAACATGGTGTATCGATACGCTTGAAGGGTGTATCGATACGCTTGAAAGGCGTATCAGTACGATATTAAGGGATGTATCGATACGGTTAGACGTATCGATACGGATTTTGCTCACTGGAATCTTGAGTTTAGTTTTGATAAAAAAGCGTATCGGTACGCTCCCTTAGCGTACCGATACCGTTCAACGGTCATTTAAAATTTTAGATTCCAACTAACTGACAAGCCAACGTTCGAAAATTAAATGCAAGGATTTTGCAAAGATCAGCATATCGTATCGATACGGTTACATGTTGTATCGGTACGCTATAGCAAAATAATATTTTAATAAGAAAACTGTATCGATACGGTTCTGATGCTTATCGATACGCTATAGCTTAAAGTCTTTCTCAGATGATTATTGTATCGATAAGGGTTAGACCGTATCGGTACACTATGAACGATTAAAATTCTAGTGTTGAAAAATCGTATCGATACGCCTGGGCGTTTTGTTGAAGTTTGGCTTGAAAACTCATGAAAAGACTTAGCGAAAATCGAACCTTTAAATATATTTTGACTTGAAATAGTGTTTGGTTCAAAATGACTTGTCAAAATGTGAGTCGTTGAAAATTACTTAAAAATTTATTGTTTTACAATTTAGTCCAAAAGTTAAATTGTTATATCAAAATCAATTTTGGTTTCACAATCTCCCCTTTTTGATATAACAAAACCAAATATAAATTTTTAAGTTTTGAAACCTTTGAAAAGCTTACTCCCCCATAATTTAAGATAGGTTATCAAAGTTAAGTTTCAAGTTTTCAAAAATTGACTCTATAATCCTTCTCCCCTTTTTGTTAGATCAAACATAAAAGCACAAGGTAGGAAAAAAGCAACAAAATATTATTGAATTCAATTGCAAACATCAAAATTTAAAAGCAACAAATAGTTCAAAGTCATAAATCCAAACACAAATCCTAATAACATAAAGAAAAGCATAAAGTTCTAAAAGATATGTGCATAAACAATGAAACTAAATGACATGAGATTATATGCATAACTACTCATTCCCACCATCATCATTATCTTCGTCCTCTTCATCCTCATCATCTTGACTCGGTTGATGCCTCCTAGATTGATTGAGCCAAGCACCATGGAAAGCGGTGAGAGAGACATCCATGAAGTTTTGTTGAAAAGCTATGACTTTGACTTGATCCTCCAAAGATGTGAAGCGAGTATCAAGACCCTTGACTCGATCTTCCAAGGATGTGAATCGAGTGACAATGGCTGCAAACTTGGCTTCCATGTTTGTGAATTTTTCATTAAGGAATGTCATGAGATTGTCCATGGAGGAGGAAGAAATAGGAGCACCTTGAGAGCCTTGAGAAGCTTGTGGAGCGTTGGCTTGAGCATCTTGTCGATGAGCTCGAGGGACACGAACCCATTCATTGTTGACATAAGAAAAGTGAGCACGAGAGAGAGAACGCTCATCTATAGGTTGGCCAAGGGATTTGGGATAATCATGGGTGCAATCTATTTTGAGGGAGTGGAACAAGTGACACAACACCGTAGAATAGTAAAAGGACTTTACTTGATCGATGTGACGGTGTTGAACAAGATAAACAAGGTCGGCAAACATGACTTGACAAAGATTAGGGCGCTTACCCTCATGAAAACACCTAAGCCAAAAATCATCAACTTGACGGATAGTCGAAAATTTTCCACTCGAGGGACGAAAAAACCATGTAATAATGAGATGAAAAATACGGTCATGAGCATTTAAAACATTAACGGAACCTAGAGGACCATGACCTAAGGAATTCTCTTCATCAATCCCTATATTTTCAAAACCAAAAGCTTTACAAAGAACATCTTGATCGATTTGAAAAGTTGTGCCCATAAGATGTGACTCTATGGCAACAACGTGTTCTCTCGTTTCATTATGAATGCATATGACATTGGAAAAGAAAATTGTGACCAAATTTCGATATAAATCGAGGGGAAGGTTCAAGAAGTTTATAAATTTCCATTGTCGAATCAAAGGAAGGTATGCAAATTTAAAGCGTTCGGAGTTTAAAAAAGGAATAGACACGACGTGTTCTTCCCTAAGAGTAAAACCTTGAAAAAGTTTATAATGTGATATATCCGAAGGGTTTGGAAAACTATGTTGGATTATGTAAGGGAGATTTGGTTTAGGGTTACCCTCATCATCCTCCATAGGATCGAAAGTAGTGGCAAGGTATTGTTTCACTTTCTTTTTGGGTGCCATAATCCTGAAAACATCAAAACAATCCAAATATGTATGAAATTAACATCTCATCAATCCAACAATAAATTCCAATAATTCAAGGTATTTGAAAATCAATTTTATTGTTGAAAATATATACATGTATAAAAGAAAAGATTGGTTTTTTTTTCGAAAAACAGTTTACAAAAATATACGATATAAAATTATATTCGAATGAAAAATCAGATTTTGAAAAGTTTTTATAAAAACTTGAAAACTCATATCACAAATATATGTTTTGTACAAAAATTAAGTGAAATCAACTAATAAAAACAAACGAAAATTAAAAAGAAAAAGGAAAAAAGTTTATACCTTGATTTACTAGATTGGATGAATGGTTGATGTGAATGCACAATATTGCTAACAAAGCTTGGCTTTGATGTGTAGATGAAAAACCCTCAAAGAATTTGAAATTTTGTGTGAAAATTTTGAGAGATTGAGGGGGGTTTTATAGGTATTTTCGGCTAGGGTTTTTAGAGAAAAAAAAGAGGGGAAATTTTGTGTAAAGTGATTTCTCATTTAAGAGCCCTAATTTAATTTTCCGCCGACACCGTATCGGTACGCTTGTAGAGCGTATCGATATGCTTTGCCCTAATTTTTAATTTGATTTTAATATCGTATCGGTACGCGTTACCGTATCGATACAGTTCGACTTGTATCACTTCCCTTGACGAACCCATATCGATACGCCTTTACCAAATAATGCAATTTTGACAGTTTTAAGTTCAAAAATCTAACTTTAAACGTCCTTAAATGCATGTGAATAACATATGAACAAGATTTATTGACTAAAATGAATGCATACTCCCCCTAGCAACATGCATATAAGCAAAATGAGGCAAATTAACACAAGCATGAATATCAACCAATTTCAAGCAAAATTTTGACCATTTGGGACCTAAAAGGGTTAAGAAAGGCTAGTTAAACCTAACTCTCTCCTAAGAGTCCAAAAATGTTATTTATCTAAAGGTTTGGTAAATATATCTGCTAATTGGTTCAAGGTATCAACATATTCTAGAACAACATCATTTTTCAAAACATGATCTCTAATGAAATGATGTCTAATTTCTATATGTGTGGTTCTAGAGTGTTGGATGGATTCTTAGTGAGACAAATGGCACTAATGTTGTCACACCTAAGGGGTATGGCTTCTACTTGAACACCATAATCTAAGAGTTGTTGCTTCATCCAAAAGACTTGAGCACAACAACTCCCTAAGGATATGTACTCTGCTTCGGTGGTAGATAAGGGTACGCTATTTTGTTTATTAGAGAACCAAGATACGAGCATACTACCTAAGAAATGGCATGTCCCGGAGGTACTTTTCCTATCTATCTTTCATCCCCCATAATTCGCATCCGAATAAGTATGAAGGCTAAAGGAAGAATCCTTAGGATATCAAAGACCTAAGTTAGGTGTGTCTATGAGGTATCTAAAAATTCTCTTAATGGCTACTAAGTGTGATTCTCTAAGACTAGCTTGGAACCTAACACACAAGCAAACACTAAATATAATATCCGGCCTACTTGCGGTAAGGTAAAGCAAAGAACATATCATATATCTATAAAGCTTAGAATCAACACACTTACATCCTTAATCTTTGTCAAGCTTTATAGAAGAGCTCATAGGGGTGGCTTGAGGCTTTACATTCTCCAAGCTGAATTTTTTGAGCATATCATTCACGTACTTTGCTTGATTTATGAAGGTGTCATCCTTTCTTTGTTTCATTTGGAGCCCTAAGAAGAATGAGAGCTCCCCCATCATGTTCATCTCGAACTCACCTTGCATTAGCTTAGAAAATTCTTTGCAATAATATTCATTAGTAGAACCAAAATGATATCATTAACATAAATTTGCACTACTAAGATGTCATTACAATATCTTTTTATGAAAAGTGTAGTGCCTACCTTGCCTTTTTCAAAATCTTTTTCAATTAAAAAGTTTGAAAGCCTTTCATACCAAGCTCTAAGAGCTTGTTTTAAACCATAAAGATCTTTGGTTAATTTAAAAACATGATTTGGAAATTTTGAATCCTCAAAACCCGGTGGTTGTTCAACATACACTTCTTCATTTATAAAACCATTTAGAAAAGCTCTTTTTACATCCATTTGAAAATGCTTGAAATCATAGTAACATGCAAATGCTAGAAGCATCCTAATAGCTTCCATTCTAGCTATGGGTGCATATGTTTCATCAAAATCAATTCTCTCTTCTTGAGTGTAACCTTGAGCAACAAGTCTAGCCTTGTTTCTCACTATGTTACCACTCTCATCTAGTTTATTTCTAAAAGACCCATTTAGTTCCTATAGTAGATTGATTACTAGGCCTTTCAACTAATGTCTATATTTTACTTCTCTCAAATTGATTTAATTCTTCTTGTATGGCCAAAATCCAAAAATCATCTTTTAATGCATATTTGATATTTTTAGGCTCAATGCATGAAAGAAATGCAACATGATTCATTATTTTGAGAGGGGATCTGGTGGTTACCCCCTTGGATGGATCACCCAAGATTTCACCACCTTTGACATAGTTGAACTCCCTTGGGTATGTCACCTCCTTTTCCTTAAGAGCCAAGTCCTTTAAGGCTTCAAGAGGTGGATCTTGTGCATCTTCTTCTTTGGTTGGAATCTCATCCACCTTTGATGTTTGTCCTCCATCAATGGCTTCAATGATCCCTATATCATCATCATCACAAGAATCCTTCCTTAGAAGGAGGTTATCATCGAAAACAACATGAATAAACTCTTCTGTTACTAAAGTTCTCTTATTAAATACACGATAGGCTTTAGATTTTAAAGAATATTCTAAGAAAATAGCTTCATCACTTTTAGTATCAAATTTACCTAAGTCATCTTTTCCATTGTTTAAAACAAAACACTTGCAACCAAATGGATGAAAATAGCTAATGTTAGGCTTCTTAGATTTTAAAATCTCATATGGTATTTTCTTCAAAATTGGCCTAATCATTACTCGATTTATAATGTAGCAAGCGGTATTTGTGGCTTCCGCCCAAAAATATTTAGGTAAATTATTTTCACAAAGAATGGTTCTAGCCATTTCTTCTAAAGTTCGATTTTTCCTCTCAACTACCTCGTTTTGTTCAGGAGTGTGAGGTGCAGAAAAATTGTGGCTAATTCCATTTTCATTTAAAAACTCTTCAAAACCTAAATTTTGAAACTCGGTTCCATGATCACTTCTAATATGAGTGATTTTAAGCTCAAGATCATTTTGAGTTATTTTTGAAAATATGATGAATTTTTCTAAAGCCTTATCTTTTGTACTTAAGAATAGAACCCAAGTAAACCTAGAATAGTCATCAACAAGTACAAAAGCATATGATTTACCTCCCAAGCTCATAATCCTAATTGGCCCAAAAAGATCCATATGAATCAATTGTAAGCATCTACTAGTAGAGACGTTATTAATGATTTAAATGAGGTTCTATGTTGTTTACCCTTAGAGCATGCATCATATATTTTATCATTAGAGAACTTAAGTTTGGGTAAACCTCTAACTAGATTAAGAGAAATTATTTTTTCTAAAACACTCATGCTAGCATGTCCTAATTTTCTATGCCAAAGCCACGTGACATGTTCATCATGTGCAACTAAACATGCATGTGATGTATGAATGTCATCTAAATGCACCGTGTAAATATTTCCTATCTTATGCCCTACAAGCATCAATTGATTTGTTTTAATGTTCATTATTTTGCAACCATTTTTATCAAAGAGAACATTAAAACCTTTATCACATAATTGACTAATGCTCAATAAATTGTGTTTAAGACCATTGACATATAGAACATTTTCAATAAAGATAGAAGAGTGATTACCAATAGAGTCAATTCCTTCAATGTGGCCTTTAGAGTTGTCACCGAAAGTCACTACTCCACGACTTTTTGGTTTTAGTTCCAAGAATCTACTCTTGTCACCGGTCATGTGTCTTGAGCATCCACTATCAAGGTACCATGAGTTTTAACATGAAGCCTTGGCCTTGTAGCAATGCTCCCCCTAAAAACAAAGAAATTAGGCTTTAATATTTGGTACCCAAATCATTTTGGATCCATGTGTGTTAGCCCTCAAAACCTTGGTTCCCTTAGGAATCCAAGAAGCAATAACATTCATATTATTAGAAACAATGAGTTCCTTAGAATTTAGAAACCCAAACACTCCTAATTCTTTCATTTTTATATTGCTTAGAAAAATTTCTTTGTTTAGGATAAAAAGGTTTTCTTTTTACATATTGGGTTTTAGAAGAATTTCCTTTTTCAAAATTGTTTCTCCCAATAGTAATAGAAGTTTTAAGATTATTCACCTCCTTTGTGCGATAATCTTGAAAATCGGAAAGAAAATTTTCAAGATCAAAATTTTTCTTTTTAAGATCATTTGAAAGGTTTATCAAGTATAAAACTTTTTTTCCAAATCCGAGATAGTTTTTGAAAGAGACATATTTTGAATTTTTAAATCAGAAATATTTTTCTTATTTCTCAAAATTGACTCTTTATATTTTTTAACTAACTCATCATAGACCTCTTGCAACTCATCATATGCATCATGAATCTCATCATAGGTAAAATCGAAATTAGATGAGTTGAGGTTTACCTTTGGATCATCATCAATGGCCATGAGGCAAAGGTTAGCCACTTCCTCCTCCTCGAATAACTCCTCGTCACTCCAAGTTGCCACTTGAGCTTTGAGCTTGTTCTTCTTCCCAAAACTCTTTCTTTTTAATTGAGGGTACTCGAATCGGATGTGGCCGGATTTCTTGCACTCATAACAAATGATTTGGTTCTTCTCCTCTTCTTTACTCTTGTTTTTGAAGTCCCCTTTTCTATTAAACTTTCTCTCTCGGTTGGACTTCATGAAGCGAGTGAATCATTTGGCCAACATGGTCATCTCCTCATCTTCATCTTCACTAGAATCACTTTCATGATATGAAGCTTTAAGGGCGATTCTAATCTTCTTTTTCTCAACTTCCTTCTTCTCAACCTTCTTCTCCTTCATCTTCTTTTCTTCTTCTCTTCCCTTCTTCATGATCTCATGGGTAAGTAGAGATCCAACAAGGGCATCTAGCTTGAGATTCTTCAAATCTTTAGCTTCAATAATGGTCGTTCTCTTGCTATCCCACGATTTCGGAAGAGAATACAATAGCTTCCTCACTAGCTTGTCTTTGGGAATGATTTCACCGAAACCTTTTAATCCATTAACGATGACCGAGAATCGATCAAACATCTTGGAGACACTCTCATTGGGATCCATCTTGAAGTTTTCATAGCTTAGATTGAGTAGCCCGATCTTTGTTTCTTTGACATCGCTAGTTCTCTTATATGTTGTCTCGAGGGTATCCCAAACTTCCTTGGCATTCTTGATGAAAGACACCTTGGAATAGATATCCGGACCAAGAGCACAAAAGATGACATGCAAGGCTTTATCATTGACTTGCATTTTTCTTCTATCATCTTTGGTCATTTCGGCTTTCACCTTCGGGACAAGTCTTCCTTCACCATATCTCTTCATCAGAATGTATGGTCCTTCTTCAACTACATCCCATACCATGTAGTCGGTAGATTTGATGAAGAGTCTCATCTTATTCTTCCAATATGGGTAGTTATCCCCATTGAAGAATGGTGGATTGGTAGTAGATTGAGACTCATAGAGGTTGGAAATAGAGGTGGATGTCATTGCTTGACTTGTTGTGATCAAAATCTCCTATAATCAACTTAAGAGGGTTGTAATCATTCCAATAAGTGTAGTTCTGATATCAATTGTTGAGTTGATCAAACAATTGCAAATGGCCAAGAGAGGGTGAATTGGCAATAAAAATTTTAAGGGTGAAAGTTGGAAGAGTAAAAATTGAACACAAGGCAATTAGAGTGGTTCAAGTTCTCCAATAAACTCTACATCCACTACCTTAGCTCCCACTAAGGATTTTCAACCAATCCACTAATTGATTCTTCCTCTTTTCTTGGATGACGATGAAACCTTACAATTTTGATTAAGTTTTCTATCCATAGCTTAATCCACTCACTCTTACAAAGAAGGGTTTTTGATAAACTTTACAAAAGCCTCTCTAAAGGTGATGTTTACCCAATTGCAATCAAACACTCACTAATCTCACAATAAAAATTACAATGAAAATCACAATGGAGTTGGGTATAAAGATTTGACTCTAAAAAGAATAAGGTTTGGATTTGAGTGCTTTGATGTTGCTTGTAGGTTCAATAGTTATTGATGTAGCATTTGAGGCTTGTTTTTATACCCTTGCATTGATTTCTAGCTGTTTGGATGGTTGAGATCATCAATAGAGCCGTTGGGCTGCAATTTCCCGCAATAATTGTTGCTCAACAACCTACTATATCAGTACGACTCGTGGGCGTATCGGTACCTGTCTCAAATAAGAAAGAGTCGTTGTGACTGAAAAATAGGACGTATCGATACGCTTGAAGGGCATAACGGTATGATTTGAGGGTGTACCGATACAGTTAGACGTATCGATACGGATTTTGCTCACTGGAATCCTGAGTTTAGTTTTGATAAAAAAAAGTGTACCGGTACGCTCCCTTAGCGTATCGATACCGTTCAACGGTCATTTAAAATTTTGGATTCCAACTAACTGACAAGCCAACGTTCGAAAATTAAATGCAAGGATTTTACAAAGGTCAGCATATCGTATCGATACGTTACATGATGTATCGGTACGCTATAGCAAAATAATATTTCAATAAGAAATTGTAACGATACGATTTTGATACGTATCGATACGTTATAGCTTAAAGTCTTGCCCAGTTGAATATTGTATCGATACAGGGTTAGACCGTATCGGTACGCTATGAACGATTAAAATTCCAGTGTTGAAAAATCGTATCGATACGCATAAGGGTATCGATACGCCTGGGCGTTTTGTTGAAGT
Source organism: Hibiscus tridactylites (assembly GCA_958450335.1). Classification (NCBI taxonomy): domain Eukaryota; kingdom Viridiplantae; phylum Streptophyta; class Magnoliopsida; order Malvales; family Malvaceae; genus Hibiscus; species Hibiscus tridactylites. Next base: position 81,737,531 of record OY288270.1, read on the forward strand.
TTGGCTTGAAAACTCATTAAAAGACTTAGTGAAAAGCGAACCTTTTAAATAAATATGTTTTGACTTGAAATAGTTTTTGGTTCAAAATGACTTGTCAAAATGTGATTCTTTGACAATTGCTTAAAAAATTATTGTTTTACAATTTAGTCCAAAAGTTAAATTGTTATATCAAAATCAATTTTAGTTTCACACTTGTTATAAAGGGTCTACTCTTAAAATATAATTTTTGTTAATATTTTTTATTAGGGGTCTAATTTTTTCTTCAATATTTATTACTATGGCCCAATATTTTTCCAATATTTGTTAATAAGTACAAACTATTAAAATTTATTTTTTTTCATTACTTATTTTTAGAGTCTCATTTATTGTAATACTTTTTTTATTGAAAGTCTACTCTCAAAATTTAAAATTTTCAATACTTATTATTAGGACCTAATTTTTAAGTTCGCTCGTGACCATAATATCTCAATAACAGGTTTGGATGTCAGAAAATCGAAATCTCATTGAATCAACGTAAGACATTACCGAAACAACAACCACAATAAAAAAAGGAAGCAAGGAGAGCCGAAAAAGGCTGAAAAGAAATAAAAAATGAAGATCAGACATCTAGAGAAACAATTGATCGTTAGGGAAAGAATATAAAATAACAATTTTTAGAAAGATGTAAATTATTCTCAAATATGTATGAACTTAAATACTCATATTTCGGATAAGATCATACTTAAATATATATATATATATATGTGTGTCTATTAATCTTATACATAAACCCGACTTAATAAAAAATACAGCTGAATGTTACTTTTTGATGAGTTTTTTTCTTCTTCAAGTGGGTGAAACTAGTACTACCAAGAATAGATATAGTATAGCCCAGCTGGCTTTTTCACTAAAAGACGATACCACAATCTGGTCGGTGGGTGCTGCCCCATGTCCCATTGTTCATACTCTCTTTTCATATTTTGTAGGCAAAGTTGTGATTAGGGTTGGTGGGTTTTGAAAGTCTTGAATTATGAACCCTAAAAGTCTCCCACTCTCATCTACATTTTCCAACCCCATTAAATTTAGAGCAAAGACATTAGTGTATCCAGAAAGATAGATGTGACGATTCGTGTTTCTACCGTGAACATAATACGAATATGTATTCTTTCTGTTATGAGATGGAAGAGAGACTGAGCTACAACCAAAGATCAACGTGTCGGTGGTTTGATAATCTTCTTCTGCCTTCAAAGAATGGCACCAGCTTTGGTAGTGAGTAAGCATCAATAGTGCCTTTGAAAACGATGGGAGGTGACACTCAACCTTGGACTATTCTTTTAAGTCAAGTTTTACTTCTTTTTTTTCATTTTAGGGTATATATATATATATATTAAATGTGACAAAAATTTTAAAGATTGGGAATTCAATCGATTAGCTAATCAGTTCGACCATCAATTTAATTTTATAATCATCGATATCTTATTTATTGGTTGACTAATCTAGATCGGATATGTATAATTATGAGACGATTCTCTCAATCCTATTTGCTCTATTCATAATTTCAATATTTAAACATTTGACATTGTTTAAAAGATTTAGTACATCTCACTAGATCAACTGAATGTTTGTTAACTATATCATGTTTATTGCATCATATTTGGTGTTTTCATATGGGGAAAATTCTACAACGTGCGACGAACATCGATGAACACCACTAATGATGAACACCGATGAACACCATTAAATTAATTAATAAAGATTTAAAATTTTAAGGACCCATCATACAATTAATAATTATTTTTAAAAATTTAATTAAATTATTTTTTATATATATTAAAATTTTATTTTTTAATAAGGGTAAACTATATATTTAGTACCTCACTTATTTTTGTATTTTTATTGAACCCTCATTATTTAAATATTATTTCAATTTGACCCTATTCTTTATAAAAAATAATTTAACCCTTAACCCTCAACCTAAAACCCAAAACTATTAAACCTTAAACTCTTAAACCTATACTCTAAATCATATACCTTTAAAAATAATTTCACTACCATCAATTTAATTTTATTCAATAAATTGTTGAATTTTTCTAAAAAATTCAATTAAATTATTTTTATATTGCCAGGAGGCGAGCACAAGCATTAAGAACAGAGGAGAAGGTGAGCCCAGACGGGGGTATGCCTTTTCGCTGCATTCTGGAGTATAATAGAATAGATTGGATGAAATAACCATTGAAAACATGGGTGTAACACCCGTGTTTTGAGGTTAGGAGTTATCCAGGTTGTAGTTCGAGTCAATAAAATTAAATTAAAACGATTCAACCTAAATTGTGATCTAATTGGGCTCTAAATAGTAAAGGAGGGACCTTGTTGGTAATTTGACTCAAAACTTTTAAAAAGAAAGCTAGACCACCTTTTTGAAAGTAAAAAGAACAAAAAAAAAAGTATCATCTTTCTCATTTCCTTCCCCCCCCCCAACGTGAAAACACCCAAAAACCTCCCCAAACCCTAAATTCATTATTCCAATGGTTTCTCCCTCATCTCAAGGCCTTTTTCAAAATTGAAGAAGCTTGATTTTGGATTGGTGAAGCCTTGGGAGCAATTTCGGAAAAAGATTGAAGACCATGGTTGCTTGGTAGTTGAGCTTGGAGTGGAGGTGAGTGGTTAAAATATTTTAAATGGTTTTGAGCAATTGGTTCGAGCATGTGGACTAGGTTGAGATTGGTAGACTCACCTAGAGTTAGGATTAGGGTGGTAGCCTAATCCTAAGCTTTAGTTAGAGACATTGGATGATCTCTTTAATTGATGTTATGCCTCTTGATTATTTGGGTTTGTATAATGTGATATATATGTTGTTGGGACATGGTTTGAGGCATTGCTATGCTTGTGGTTTGTATTGTGATTGTGTATGATGATGTTGAGTTTAATATGATGTAAGATGCCATATTATTACTCTTGAACATGACATTATGATATTATGTTGTTGAGATAATTGATGTTGAGCTTAATGTGATGTAAGATGCCATATTATGACTCTTGAACATCAAAGGTTGTGAAATTTGATTTAATTGGCACTAGTATGCTTGGGTACAATGATCGATCATTAGGATTAGTGTGCACACAAATTGAGTCAAAACGTACGTGGCCTTGGTGGCGTTAAGGCACCAAGGAGGAGTACGGGTTCGCCCGGAAATTTTATTTATATTTCTACGTGATGATGAGTGGAATCCCATCCGTAGGGCATGTGGCGATGAGTGGAATCCCGCACATGCAAGGACCGGTGATGAGTGGAATCCCACCGAGGTAATGTTGTTGTTGGAAATGCGTTCCAACGGGTTATCCGCGTATTCGGGTCATAGCTAGGTGCCAATACGGATTGTGGTTTATGTTGCCAATATGTGATTACATGTGTGATGGATTTAAACATGTTGAGCATGACATGATATTGGATATATGTTCATGCATCATTTATATATTTATGGCTCGTGTGGATCAAAGGTATGGTCATGCATTTTATCTTGGTTGTAGCTCGTGCTTGGACCCTGCATTGTCGAAGGTTTGTTTTATGAGCTTACCCTCACTAAGCTTTCATGCTTACGCTCTCTTTTGTTCGACAATGCAGATAAATAGCTTGTGGGTGGCATGGGCAAGGAAAGGTCTCCAAGTGTTGCTTTTGGTGAGCTCAATGTATGGATTTTAAGTGATAGAATGTAATAGCTAAGCAATGGGATAGGTATTGTTGTCCGAGTTTGGATGTATGTTGATGCTTTGATTTGGCCTTGGTTTGTAAAACATGTTAAGCTTTGATGTATGCTTGTGTATGGTGGCATGTCTATAGACGTTTAGGTTGCCTTGTTATAGTGCAAACCTCTTTATGCTTATCATGTACCTTTTAAGGCCTTTGAGTTTTATGTATGACCTTATGTGTTAAATTGCCCCTTTGTGATGCCATGTATGGATGCTTAGATGGTGTTAGATTGCTAAAGTTGCTTGATTATATGTGTGCCTCTTTGTGTTGTTTAATGCCCTTGGTTCTTGTGGAAGCATGTTTTATGGTTGGTTTGCCTTAGGGATTGATGTTAGTGTGTTGGTTGAAGTGTTAGAGGGATTTAGGGGCCTCCTTGTGCTCTAAATCAGCTCAAACCTGCAGTTTCGTAGCTGGGGTATCGATACCGTTGATCTGGTATCGATACTACCCTTTGGTTTCAGGCCTCGTGTATCGATACTCGAGGGGAGTATCGATACCTTTTTGGCCACTGGAGCCACTTTCGATTTCGGTATCGATACTGGCCTCTAGGGTATCGATACCGTTGTCTTGGCTTTGACCGTGGGAAGTCAACTTTAGGGGAGGGTATCGATACCCTCATTTGGGGTATCGATACTGTCTCCTCAGGTTGACCAAACCCTGTTGACCTAGTCAAAAGGGTATCGATACCCCCTTTAAGGGTATCGATACCGCCTGCAGTTTAACTTTAAAAATGGGCTTTTAAGTGTTAGTTTTGGTTCGATTGATTGTTTCGTAAATATTGTTCCGCTGTATGATCACCTAGGATGTAATTCTCATCTAGACAAGATTAAAATGAAAAAAAATAGGGTTGCTAACCGAGGGAGAGTTCCTTAGGGAGTTTTCACTCGGTTTTCCCCGTGTAGCTCACTCGGACCGGTCATCCGGCCAGACCGGGACGAGGGGGTTACATTTGTTGGTATCAGAGCCTAAGGTTACCGAGACCTTGGGCAGGTAAGTGAGGTAAGTTTAAGTTTTGAATTGATATGCACGGTGTTTGCTTGCTCTGTAAGTATGACTGCTTGTATGACAAGTATGTTGATTGTTTGTTTAAAAGCATGTTGCTTGTTATCCGTGTATGTTGTGGATAATGATTGTTTGATTGAGAATATATGATGTTTGATAGTACGCATATGTTTGCTTGTTTAGCAAGTAAGCCCTGTTGTATGCTTGGTTGAGCATGTATGTGTGCTGATTTGTTTGAAACATGTTTAGTAGAGTCCCATTGCTACTATTACATCGAAAAACATATTTTTTTTTTGTGAGGGAAACATACTTGAGCCACTTGGAAGCCTTGCCTTGCTAACCCAATCTTGTATGTTTTACTGTTGGTGTTGTTGTTGATTTAATTGCTTTTCGGTAAGTAGAAGTTGTAATTCTGAAAAGGTGGACGATGTAGAGGGAGTCCATCACCTTAGTTAGGGAGGTATGGTTGTACCGGAATTGAGGTACAATTTGTTCGTTTGAGACGGTGTGTATATGGGTTGATTCTTGTGGATGAGGGATGGTGTGATCAACTCTGACATTAGTTAGTAAGAAGAAGTGAAGGCCTATGGGCGGGGGTCAGAGTGGTGTCAATGTTTTATCGAATGAGCCCTTAGTACAGTATCAAGTTGTTTCCTCCAGTTGATTCTGAATCCGTATCTCTGTACATTGTTAGCAAGTATGCAAGTTGAACATGCCTGGTGAGGTGTTAGTTGGTGGCCGTTGGGGTTGGCCTATGATTTTAACGCAAGACAGCCGGTCAGTGTCCGTGAGTGGGAGCTAGTTTGTGTGATTGAGTCAGTGTACGTTGAGTTGTTTTCCAGTAAGCGGAAGAGATGAAGTCACTTCCGATATAGTTGAGCCGAGAAGGGAGCCTTGAGCATTGACTTCAGGATTGTTTGGTAGGGGTAGAACAAGTCCAGCAAGACTGTTTGTGTGCGATCAGAATTGAGTCTTGAAGTTACGAGATGCTCTAAGAACAGTTTAGAAGAGTCGGATTCTGTTGAAGAACCGGTCTGAAGACAAGAGGACCGAAGACTATCAGTTGTGTACATGTGAAGTTGCAATTTCTGCGGATACCTCCTTTTGTGTGAGCATGTAAGAAATTAGGTATCCTTGTTGAGACCTTAGATGTAGGGACACATGTGACTAGCCCCCTTTGGGAGACAATAGTGATCAGAAAGATGTACAGAAGATGTTTGTTGGTGGTCTAGAGTTACTAGTTTCTAGTAGGTGTGAAACGATCGTCTTCCTACGGTTTTGATGTAACTTTTGACAAGGTTCGGCTTGAAGAGCACGGAGTTAGTGTACGTGGAGACAAAGAGAGAGTTGCCTTGAAATTGTGGATTTCTGTGTGACTGTAGTAGTAGGTGAGGAGGTGAACTTCTTGTCGAATGTTGATTGAGTTTAGTTGGCAGGCTTGCTTAGCAAGTGTGACGAATTTGATTTTGAAAGAAGATTAGACCGCAGAATGTTAGAATAGTTGTGTTTTCTTTACCTAGAAGTGTTTGGAAGAATTGCCTGTTTACTTCTTGTTAGAAGAGAAAAGTATGTTATTGAGACCGTTTTCGAGGTTGCTCCTGTTTTGTTTGTTCTGTAACTTATGAATTCCGGAAGAATTGAGAATGTTGAAGAATTAACTTCGAGACTTGTTAGACCTTAGATTCATTAGGCCTAGTACGTCATCTTATAGTATGACAATACAATTTGTGAAGAAGAAAGAGTGACAGTACGGGAATGTGTATAGAATTCAGACAGTTGAAACAAGTGACAATGAATAATTAGTATCCGTTTTCGAGTGTCAGTGGTTTGTTGGTCGGATAGTGTGTGCTTCAGTCTATTTGAAGATTAATTTGAGATCCGTTTGCTACCAGTTGAAAGTGAGAGAAGTTGATGTACCGAAGACAGCTTTAGGGACAAGATATGATCGCTTTAAGTTCCGTGTTATGCCACTTTGTTTGACTAGTGTATTAGTTACCTTCATAGAGATGTTGAGCAGAATAATTTTCTGAGTTTCATGATCGGTTGTAGTAGCTCTTCTAGATGTCACGTGAGTATGTTCAAGTACCGAGAAAGATCATGGCAAGTTTTGAAGTTAGTATGGTAGATTCTATCAGAGAATTAATTGTGCACCAAGTTGCGCAACATGAACTTCGAGTTAATGAAGATGTTCTCCTAGAACGTGCAGATCATCTGAGTGTATTAGAGTAAATCCCAAGTAGGCAAAAGAAGTCATGAGTTGAGAGGAAATGAAGACTGTGACAGATATCTATAGTTCCTAGGTCTAGCATTGTTACTTTCAGAGAATTGTAAATAGTCTTTTGGAGATAGTTGCTCGATTGATAGATTGCTACAGAAGAATGTTCAGTTGTGTGGTTAGATGCGAGACAATGAGCCTTTGAGAAACTGAAAGAAACTTTGAAGAGAACTTCGACCTTGAATCAACTTGTATCCGAGAAAGAGTTGCGAACCATAGTGATGCATTACATGTAGAGTTAGGTTGTGTACTTATGCAAGACAGAAGATTGTGGCTTGTTCATCAAGATAGTTGGAAGACCGTGAGAAGAGTTATTCGAAATGAGACATAGAGTTACTTACAGTTGTATTTGCTTCGAAGACTTAGAGACAAAGCTTGTATAGTAGGAAATGCACGGTGTGTTTGTACATATCATCAGAACTTGAAATATTTGAAGACTTAGGAAGGGATGAAACTTGAACAACATAAGTGTTAGAACTGCTTGAAGATTGAAATATCAAGATTGAATACCATTCGAAGATAGTCAACGTAGTAACCGATGTTTCGAGTTGTAATTGTTGTTAGCTTGGTAGTTAAGTTGCGAGTTGTATTTGCCGAATTCAGTTACCGAATGACAGTATTCTTGTGGCCGTGTTTCATGTTGAATCTACTTTGAGTCAGAATATTTGATGAGGAACAGATGCAAGACAGATTCTTGGCACCTCACGTGTAAGACATAGCGGAAAGAAGACCTTCAGAATACAGTTTCAGAGATGATAGAGTTTTACATTTCAGAGACAGAATAGTTGTACCGACTGACCTAGTGTTTTGAGATGTATTGTTTTGGCCGAAGCACACGGTGGTTCCTTTGTATTGCATCTGAGTAGTATGAAGACGTATTGTGGGTTGAAGATGAATGCTTCTGAATTGAGTGGATGAAGAATGTGGTTCAGTATGAGAGTAAGTATGTAAATTGCTAGCGTGTCAAGACCGAGCTTCAGTTTCTTCTAGTTTGTTACATCCGTGGAAGGTTCATAATGGAAGCGAGTAATAGAGATTCGAGATTTCAACTAGAATAATTTTGAAGACGTCTGCATAGTGTTTGGTTAATTGATGAAGACAGAGGATCACTCAGAGAGAGTTATGAGTCAAGTGTTCGAGCAGTATTGTATGAGTTTGTGAATCAGGCTAGTTCTGTTGTTATCTGTTGCGGTTACCACCAGAGTTAAATGGGGGTTTGAGATGTGTTACGTGTATCTATGATCCAGAAATGTGAGTCAGATCTGTTCCGTGCTATATCTGTTGAAGAGATTGAGTTGAGTTTGAAATTGGCATGCCTTGAAGAATCAGTAGAGATCTTAGCATCAGATATCTATTGTTGTGTGGTAAGTCCACCGAGGTTGGTTAGTGTGTTGTGGTGTGATAGAAGTGGGTTCCTGTCCGATGAATTTCGGGGACGAAATTTCCTTAAGTGGGGGAGAGTTGTAACACCCGTGTTTTGGGGTTAGGAGTTATCCAGGTTGTAGTTCGAGTCAATAAAATTAAATTAAAACGATTCAACCTAAATTGTGATCTAATTGGGATCTAAATAGTAAAGGAGGGACCTTGTTGGTAATTTGACTCAAAACTTTTAAAAAGAAAGCTAGACCACCTTTTTGAAAGTAAAAAGAACAAAAAAAAAAGTATCATCTTTCTCATTTCCTTCCCCCCCCCCCCAACGTGAAAACACCCAAAAACCTCCCCAAACCCTAAATTCATTATTCCAATGGTTTCTCCCTCATCTCAAGGCCTTTTTCAAAATTGAAGAAGCTTGATTTTGGATTGGTGAAGCCTTGGGAGCAATTTCGGAAAAAGATTGAAGACCATGGTTGCTTGGTAGTTGAGCTTGGAGTGGAGGTGAGTGGTTAAAATATTTTAAATGGTTTTGAGCAATTGGTTCGAGCATGTGGACTAGGTTGAGATTGGTAGACTCACCTAGAGTTAGGATTAGGGTGGTAGCCTAATCCTAAGCTTTAGTTAGAGACATTGGATGATCTCTTTAATTGATGTTATGCCTCTTGATTATTTGGGTTTGTATAATGTGATATATATGTTGTTGGGACATGGTTTGAGGCATTGCTATGCTTGTGGTTTGTATTGTGATTGTGTATGATGATGTTGAGTTTAATATGATGTAAGATGCCATATTATTACTCTTGAACATGACATTATGATATTATGTTGTTGAGATAATTGATGTTGAGCTTAATGTGATGTAAGATGCCATATTATGACTCTTGAACATCAAAGGTTGTGAAATTTGATTTAATTGGCACTAGTATGCTTGGGTACAATGATCGATCATTAGGATTAGTGTGCACACAAATTGAGTCAAAACGTACGTGGCCTTGGTGGCGTTAAGGCACCAAGGAGGAGTACGGGTTCGCCCGGAAATTTTATTTATATTTCTACGTGATGATGAGTGGAATCCCATCCGTAGGGCATGTGGCGATGAGTGGAATCCCGCACATGCAAGGACCGGTGATGAGTGGAATCCCACCGAGGTAATGTTGTTGTTGGAAATGCGTTCCAACGGGTTATCCGCGTATTCGGGTCATAGCTAGGTGCCAATACGGATTGTGGTTTATGTTGCCAATATGTGATTACATGTGTGATGGATTTAAACATGTTGAGCATGACATGATATTGGATATATGTTCATGCATCATTTATATATTTATGGCTCGTGTGGATCAAAGGTATGGTCATGCATTTTATCTTGGTTGTAGCTCGTGCTTGGACCCTGCATTGTCGAAGGTTTGTTTTATGAGCTTACCCTCACTAAGCTTTCATGCTTACGCTCTCTTTTGTTCGACAATGCAGATAAATAGCTTGTGGGTGGCATGGGCAAGGAAAGGTCTCCAAGTGTTGCTTTTGGTGAGCTCAATGTATGGATTTTAAGTGATAGAATGTAATAGCTAAGCAATGGGATAGGTATTGTTGTCCGAGTTTGGATGTATGTTGATGCTTTGATTTGGCCTTGGTTTGTAAAACATGTTAAGCTTTGATGTATGCTTGTGTATGGTGGCATGTCTATAGACGTTTAGGTTGCCTTGTTATAGTGCAAACCTCTTTATGCTTATCATGTACCTTTTAAGGCCTTTGAGTTTTATGTATGACCTTATGTGTTAAATTGCCCCTTTGTGATGCCATGTATGGATGCTTAGATGGTGTTAGATTGCTAAAGTTGCTTGATTATATGTGTGCCTCTTTGTGTTGTTTAATGCCCTTGGTTCTTGTGGAAGCATGTTTTATGGTTGGTTTGCCTTAGGGATTGATGTTAGTGTGTTGGTTGAAGTGTTAGAGGGATTTAGGGGCCTCCTTGTGCTCTAAATCAGCTCAAACCTGCAGTTTCGTAGCTGGGGTATCGATACCGTTGATCTGGTATCGATACTACCCTTTGGTTTCAGGCCTCGTGTATCGATACTCGAGGGGAGTATCGATACCTTTTTGGCCACTGGAGCCACTTTCGATTTCGGTATCGATACTGGCCTCTAGGGTATCGATACCGTTGTCTTGGCTTTGACCGTGGGAAGTCAACTTTAGGGGAGGGTATCGATACCCTCATTTGGGGTATCGATACTGTCTCCTCAGGTTGACCAAACCCTGTTGACCTAGTCAAAAGGGTATCGATACCCCCTTTAAGGGTATCGATACCGCCTGCAGTTTAACTTTAAAAATGGGCTTTTAAGTGTTAGTTTTGGTTCGATTGATTGTTTCGTAAATATTGTTCCGCTGTATGATCACCTAGGATGTAATTCTCATCTAGACAAGATTAAAATGAAAAAAAATAGGGTTGCTAACCGAGGGAGAGTTCCTTAGGGAGTTTTCACTCGGTTTTCCCCGTGTAGCTCACTCGGACCGGTCATCCGGCCAGACCGGGACGAGGGGGTTACATTTGTTGGTATCAGAGCCTAAGGTTACCGAGACCTTGGGCAGGTAAGTGAGGTAAGTTTAAGTTTTGAATTGATATGCACGGTGTTTGCTTGCTCTGTAAGTATGACTGCTTGTATGACAAGTATGTTGATTGTTTGTTTAAAAGCATGTTGCTTGTTATCCGTGTATGTTGTGGATAATGATTGTTTGATTGAGAATATATGATGTTTGATAGTACGCATATGTTTGCTTGTTTAGCAAGTAAGCCCTGTTGTATGCTTGGTTGAGCATGTATGTGTGCTGATTTGTTTGAAACATGTTTAGTAGAGTCCCATTGCTACTATTACATCGAAAAACATATTTTTTTTTTGTGAGGGAAACATACTTGAGCCACTTGGAAGCCTTGCCTTGCTAACCCAATCTTGTATGTTTTACTGTTGGTGTTGTTGTTGATTTAATTGCTTTTCGGTAAGTAGAAGTTGTAATTCTGAAAAGGTGGACGATGTAGAGGGAGTCCATCACCTTAGTTAGGGAGGTATGGTTGTACCGGAATTGAGGTACAATTTGTTCGTTTGAGACGGTGTGTATATGGGTTGATTCTTGTGGATGAGGGATGGTGTGATCAACTCTGACATTAGTTAGTAAGAAGAAGTGAAGGCCTATGGGCGGGGGTCAGAGTGGTGTCAATGTTTTATCGAATGAGCCCTTAGTACAGTATCAAGTTGTTTCCTCCAGTTGATTCTGAATCCGTATCTCTGTACATTGTTAGCAAGTATGCAAGTTGAACATGCCTGGTGAGGTGTTAGTTGGTGGCCGTTGGGGTTGGCCTATGATTTTAACGCAAGACAGCCGGTCAGTGTCCGTGAGTGGGAGCTAGTTTGTGTGATTGAGTCAGTGTACGTTGAGTTGTTTTCCAGTAAGCGGAAGAGATGAAGTCACTTCCGATATAGTTGAGCCGAGAAGGGAGCCTTGAGCATTGACTTCAGGATTGTTTGGTAGGGGTAGAACAAGTCCAGCAAGACTGTTTGTGTGCGATCAGAATTGAGTCTTGAAGTTACGAGATGCTCTAAGAACAGTTTAGAAGAGTCGGATTCTGTTGAAGAACCGGTCTGAAGACAAGAGGACCGAAGACTATCAGTTGTGTACATGTGAAGTTGCAATTTCTGCGGATACCTCCTTTTGTGTGAGCATGTAAGAAATTAGGTATCCTTGTTGAGACCTTAGATGTAGGGACACATGTGACTAGCCCCCTTTGGGAGACAATAGTGATCAGAAAGATGTACAGAAGATGTTTGTTGGTGGTCTAGAGTTACTAGTTTCTAGTAGGTGTGAAACGATCGTCTTCCTACGGTTTTGATGTAACTTTTGACAAGGTTCGGCTTGAAGAGCACGGAGTTAGTGTACGTGGAGACAAAGAGAGAGTTGCCTTGAAATTGTGGATTTCTGTGTGACTGTAGTAGTAGGTGAGGAGGTGAACTTCTTGTCGAATGTTGATTGAGTTTAGTTGGCAGGCTTGCTTAGCAAGTGTGACGAATTTGATTTTGAAAGAAGATTAGACCGCAGAATGTTAGAATAGTTGTGTTTTCTTTACCTAGAAGTGTTTGGAAGAATTGCCTGTTTACTTCTTGTTAGAAGAGAAAAGTATGTTATTGAGACCGTTTTCGAGGTTGCTCCTGTTTTGTTTGTTCTGTAACTTATGAATTCCGGAAGAATTGAGAATGTTGAAGAATTAACTTCGAGACTTGTTAGACCTTAGATTCATTAGGCCTAGTACGTCATCTTATAGTATGACAATACAATTTGTGAAGAAGAAAGAGTGACAGTACGGGAATGTGTATAGAATTCAGACAGTTGAAACAAGTGACAATGAATAATTAGTATCCGTTTTCGAGTGTCAGTGGTTTGTTGGTCGGATAGTGTGTGCTTCAGTCTATTTGAAGATTAATTTGAGATCCGTTTGCTACCAGTTGAAAGTGAGAGAAGTTGATGTACCGAAGACAGCTTTAGGGACAAGATATGATCGCTTTAAGTTCCGTGTTATGCCACTTTGTTTGACTAGTGTATTAGTTACCTTCATAGAGATGTTGAGCAGAATAATTTTCTGAGTTTCATGATCGGTTGTAGTAGCTCTTCTAGATGTCACGTGAGTATGTTCAAGTACCGAGAAAGATCATGGCAAGTTTTGAAGTTAGTATGGTAGATTCTATCAGAGAATTAATTGTGCACCAAGTTGCGCAACATGAACTTCGAGTTAATGAAGATGTTCTCCTAGAACGTGCAGATCATCTGAGTGTATTAGAGTAAATCCCAAGTAGGCAAAAGAAGTCATGAGTTGAGAGGAAATGAAGACTGTGACAGATATCTATAGTTCCTAGGTCTAGCATTGTTACTTTCAGAGAATTGTAAATAGTCTTTTGGAGATAGTTGCTCGATTGATAGATTGCTACAGAAGAATGTTCAGTTGTGTGGTTAGATGCGAGACAATGAGCCTTTGAGAAACTGAAAGAAACTTTGAAGAGAACTTCGACCTTGAATCAACTTGTATCCGAGAAAGAGTTGCGAACCATAGTGATGCATTACATGTAGAGTTAGGTTGTGTACTTATGCAAGACAGAAGATTGTGGCTTGTTCATCAAGATAGTTGGAAGACCGTGAGAAGAGTTATTCGAAATGAGACATAGAGTTACTTACAGTTGTATTTGCTTCGAAGACTTAGAGACAAAGCTTGTATAGTAGGAAATGCACGGTGTGTTTGTACATATCATCAGAACTTGAAATATTTGAAGACTTAGGAAGGGATGAAACTTGAACAACATAAGTGTTAGAACTGCTTGAAGATTGAAATATCAAGATTGAATACCATTCGAAGATAGTCAACGTAGTAACCGATGTTTCGAGTTGTAATTGTTGTTAGCTTGGTAGTTAAGTTGCGAGTTGTATTTGCCGAATTCAGTTACCGAATGACAGTATTCTTGTGGCCGTGTTTCATGTTGAATCTACTTTGAGTCAGAATATTTGATGAGGAACAGATGCAAGACAGATTCTTGGCACCTCACGTGTAAGACATAGCGGAAAGAAGACCTTCAGAATACAGTTTCAGAGATGATAGAGTTTTACATTTCAGAGACAGAATAGTTGTACCGACTGACCTAGTGTTTTGAGATGTATTGTTTTGGCCGAAGCACACGGTGGTTCCTTTGTATTGCATCTGAGTAGTATGAAGACGTATTGTGGGTTGAAGATGAATGCTTCTGAATTGAGTGGATGAAGAATGTGGTTCAGTATGAGAGTAAGTATGTAAATTGCTAGCGTGTCAAGACCGAGCTTCAGTTTCTTCTAGTTTGTTACATCCGTGGAAGGTTCATAATGGAAGCGAGTAATAGAGATTCGAGATTTCAACTAGAATAATTTTGAAGACGTCTGCATAGTGTTTGGTTAATTGATGAAGACAGAGGATCACTCAGAGAGAGTTATGAGTCAAGTGTTCGAGCAGTATTGTATGAGTTTGTGAATCAGGCTAGTTCTGTTGTTATCTGTTGCGGTTACCACCAGAGTTAAATGGGGGTTTGAGATGTGTTACGTGTATCTATGATCCAGAAATGTGAGTCAGATCTGTTCCGTGCTATATCTGTTGAAGAGATTGAGTTGAGTTTGAAATTGGCATGCCTTGAAGAATCAGTAGAGATCTTAGCATCAGATATCTATTGTTGTGTGGTAAGTCCACCGAGGTTGGTTAGTGTGTTGTGGTGTGATAGAAGTGGGTTCCTGTCCGATGAATTTCGGGGACGAAATTTCCTTAAGTGGGGGAGAGTTGTAACACCCGTGTTTTGGGGTTAGGAGTTATCCAGGTTGTAGTTCGAGTCAATAAAATTAAATTAAAACGATTCAACCTAAATTGTGATCTAATTGGGATCTAAATAGTAAAGGAGGGACCTTGTTGGTAATTTGACTCAAAACTTTTAAAAAGAAAGCTAGACCACCTTTTTGAAAGTAAAAAGAACAAAAAAAAAAGTATCATCTTTCTCATTTCCTTCCCCCCCCCCCCAACGTGAAAACACCCAAAAACCTCCCCAAACCCTAAATTCATTATTCCAATGGTTTCTCCCTCATCTCAAGGCCTTTTTCAAAATTGAAGAAGCTTGATTTTGGATTGGTGAAGCCTTGGGAGCAATTTCGGAAAAAGATTGAAGATCATGGTTGCTTGGTAGTTGAGCTTGGAGTGGAGGTGAGTGGTTAAAATATTTTAAATGGTTTTGAGCAATTGGTTCGAGCATGTGGACTAGGTTGAGATTGGTAGACTCACCTAGAGTTAGGATTAGGGTGGTAGCCTAATCCTAAGCTTTAGTTAGAGACATTGGATGATCTCTTTAATTGATGTTATGCCTCTTGATTATTTGGGTTTGTATAATGTGATATATATGTTGTTGGGACATGGTTTGAGGCATTGCTATGCTTGTGGTTTGTATTGTGATTGTGTATGATGATGTTGAGTTTAATATGATGTAAGATGCCATATTATTACTCTTGAACATGACATTATGATATTATGTTGTTGAGATAATTGATGTTGAGCTTAATGTGATGTAAGATGCCATATTATGACTCTTGAACATCAAAGGTTGTGAAATTTGATTTAATTGGCACTAGTATGCTTGGGTACAATGATCGATCATTAGGATTAGTGTGCACACAAATTGAGTCAAAACGTACGTGGCCTTGGTGGCGTTAAGGCACCAAGGAGGAGTACGGGTTCGCCCGGAAATTTTATTTATATTTCTACGTGATGATGAGTGGAATCCCATCCGTAGGGCATGTGGCGATGAGTGGAATCCCGCACATGCAAGGACCGGTGATGAGTGGAATCCCACCGAGGTAATGTTGTTGTTGGAAATGCGTTCCAACGGGTTATCCGCGTATTCGGGTCATAGCTAGGTGCCAATACGGATTGTGGTTTATGTTGCCAATATGTGATTACATGTGTGATGGATTTAAACATGTTGAGCATGACATGATATTGGATATATGTTCATGCATCATTTATATATTTATGGCTCGTGTGGATCAAAGGTATGGTCATGCATTTTATCTTGGTTGTAGCTCGTGCTTGGACCCTGCATTGTCGAAGGTTTGTTTTATGAGCTTACCCTCACTAAGCTTTCATGCTTACGCTCTCTTTTGTTCGACAATGCAGATAAATAGCTTGTGGGTGGCATGGGCAAGGAAAGGTCTCCAAGTGTTGCTTTTGGTGAGCTCAATGTATGGATTTTAAGTGATAGAATGTAATAGCTAAGCAATGGGATAGGTATTGTTGTCCGAGTTTGGATGTATGTTGATGCTTTGATTTGGCCTTGGTTTGTAAAACATGTTAAGCTTTGATGTATGCTTGTGTATGGTGGCATGTCTATAGACGTTTAGGTTGCCTTGTTATAGTGCAAACCTCTTTATGCTTATCATGTACCTTTTAAGGCCTTTGAGTTTTATGTATGACCTTATGTGTTAAATTGCCCCTTTGTGATGCCATGTATGGATGCTTAGATGGTGTTAGATTGCTAAAGTTGCTTGATTATATGTGTGCCTCTTTGTGTTGTTTAATGCCCTTGGTTCTTGTGGAAGCATGTTTTATGGTTGGTTTGCCTTAGGGATTGATGTTAGTGTGTTGGTTGAAGTGTTAGAGGGATTTAGGGGCCTCCTTGTGCTCTAAATCAGCTCAAACCTGCAGTTTCGTAGCTGGGGTATCGATACCGTTGATCTGGTATCGATACTACCCTTTGGTTTCAGGCCTCGTGTATCGATACTCGAGGGGAGTATCGATACCTTTTTGGCCACTGGAGCCACTTTCGATTTCGGTATCGATACTGGCCTCTAGGGTATCGATACTGTTGTCTTGGCTTTGACCGTGGGAAGTCAACTTTAGGGGAGGGTATCGATACCCTCATTTGGGGTATCGATACTGTCTCCTCAGGTTGACCAAACCCTGTTGACCTAGTCAAAAGGGTATCGATACCCCCTTTAAGGGTATCGATACCGCCTGCAGTTTAACTTTAAAAATGGGCTTTTAAGTGTTAGTTTGGGTTCGATTGATTGTTTCGTAAATATTGTTCCGCTGTATGATCACCTAGGATGTAATTCTCATCTAGACAAGATTAAAATGAAAAAAAATAGGGTTGCTAACCGAGGGAGAGTTCCTTAGGGAGTTTTCACTCGGTTTTCCCCGTGTAGCTCACTCGGACCGGTCATCCGGCCAGACCGGGACGAGGGGGTTACAATGGGAGCGTATGAGGAAGTCCAAAGGAACTGCCTTTTTGCAGCTAGGTATTTGATCGAACACGTGGAGTGCGTAGCAAAGGTGGTCACCTGGTATATTCAGTAGCTTATCGAGGAACAGAGTTAAGAAGCTGTGGTAGTGGAGTTTACGCAGAGTTTTGAGAAAGAAAGCGTGGGTTTGTTTTAGTTGGTTAATTGAGTTGCTACGCTGGAGGTAATGGGCAATGAGTAATGGTCTCTTAATCTCAAATAAGATGATAGTATTAATTCGATGAGATTTGAGTTTAATTATTTTTTATATATATATAAAATAATTTAATTGAATTTTTAGGAGAATTTAACAATTCATTGAATCGGTGATGGTGAAATTATTTTTAATGGTATATGATTTAGGGTATAGGTTTAATAGTTTAGGGTTTTAGGTTGAGGGTTAAGGGTTAAATTAATTTTTTTATAAAAAATAGGGTCAAATTGAAATAATATTTAAATAATGAGAGTTCAATAGAAATACAAAGATAAGTGAGGTACTAAATGTATAGTTTACCCTTATTAAAAAAATAAAATTTTAATATATATAAAAATAACTTAATTGAATTTTTAAAAATAATTATTAATTGTATGATGTGTCCTTAAAATTTTAAATCTTTATTAATTAATTTAATAGTGTTTATCGGTGTTCATCATTAGTGGTGTTCGTCGGTATTCGTCGCACGTGGTAGACTCATCCTTTCATATGGTTCCCGATATTAACAATTTCATTCTAGTGAGATCCATTAGCTTATATCCATCAATCACGTGTAGTTTGGGGGTCAAGCTCCTTGTTAGTCATCAGTCTTGTGGGGGCACATATTATTAATTCTACACCATTTATTTTTTTTAGACTTGGACCATTCAAAAATAAACAAATCATAGCAAACAATTTACCCACAAGGCTACAACTAGGGGGAAAAGATACTTGTTATAACTTATAACCCAAATTTCTAACTTGGTTTCCCATTATGCACAAACCCAAATTATTATAACAGAATATAATGTTGTGAAAATTAGATGGGTGGTTGAACCCATCAAAAAATCAATTCTTTTAATCAATTCAATAACAATTAATTAAAATTTTAAAAATAATTCAAATGTTGCTTTTTACCCTGATTTTTTACACTTCACGTAATTTTTAGTTTCACTCTATCAATTTTATCAATTAATTTATAAAATCTTATTTAATTGATTCAACTAATCGATCTGATTTAATTTTGACATTCTTTGACTAAAAATTTTAAATATTTAACCAAAAAAATCATTATTATGGCTCTTAAGTCCACTTTCCCTTATGTAATCATGTTTAATTTCCATGTTTGGTAAGTATCTTCTATCATCTATCCCTTTTTCCCCTTATGATGAAATGATATATTACCTTTTCTTTTGTATATTTCAACTTGGAACAGTTGTTCTTTGCCTTCCTACCTTTTAATTTAAAAAAAAATAGTAAAAGAAGCATGTGAATAATACACAGTAGTCAACTACATTAATTTATATTTTCTCAACCGATTGCAAAATGGTGGAACCGCACATTGATTGGTTGTTTTCAGATAGTGGCGGCAATCGGACCATTCGAATCAGGTTCGAGTTGCTACTGCATTTGATTTAGGTTAGTTTTGGCCTTTGGATCGGATCTTATCTGATTTATTTTATAGATTTTATTTTGATGCACAAACTGTGTAAAAAAATTTACACAATCCTTTTATAAAGTTTAAAATCTAAATCACAAACTCTAACAACTTAAAACCTAAATCTTAAGCCTTAAACCTTAAATTCTAACCATAAAACTTAAATTATATACCCTGCATACTAAACCCCTAAACACTAACCTAAAATCCTAAACTCTAAGCCCTAAAATTAAAGGGCTTGTGCATCAAAGTATTTTCCTTATTTTATTTGGGTCTATGTCATTTTAGGTCGAGTCAGGTATCAGATCAGACAAGTATTGATTTGGTTGATTTTTGGGTTCAAGTTATTTATCAGAATAATTGATTTTCTGTTCGAGCCAGTATCAGGTCAGCTGATTTTTATTTCGGGTCAGTATGGGATTGATTGCTTATTCAGGTCAGGTCAACATCAGATAAGACAGTTTTCGATTTGAGTTAATATATGAAGATAATCTTTTAATGGAGAAAAGATGATATTAAATCAGTAAACTATTATTAAAGAAGGTTGTTAATTAGTAATATAATATAAGAGGAGAATAAAATATATATGCTCGAGCAAATTAAATTCGAGTTGCTTTCGATTCGGTTTCGGTTGCTTTATTCGCTTTCGTTTCAACTAAAATTTGGTTCGATACAGTTTGCTTCGGGTACGACTCAAGTTTAGATTATCATGTTCGTGTCTATATCAGGGTCTCAAGTCGGATAAATCGATTCGAATCTCGGGTCAAGTTTGTCAGGCTTATTTTCATATCATGTATTATAGAGATTTATTATAGGGACGACTCATCCAACCTAATTTAATTGATTCATAATATCGATTTCAAATTCATGACTTTGTTTAATGGATTTAATGTCTCATCTCAATAAACCAATTAATTATATGTAACTTAATAGTAACTGTAAGAATACTATAAATGCTTTGATAAAAAAAAAGAATACTATAAATGCAATTTAAATTTGAATTTTTACCTTTGATACATGCCCTCGAATATTAGTATTGTTCTAGTTTGAGAGCAAATGATGCGAACATTACATGTTAAGTGAGTGATAAAAAAATTTAATATTTAAATACATTTCAAATTCAAGTTTTGTGAAATGAAGAAAATACCATTATGAAAGTTTTTTTTAATTAGGGATATAGTTTATATTATGGTTTAATTGTAATATTCAATTTATTAGCCGATTAATCTGGATCAAGTTTTGCAGAGTTCAAAAATGGTAGTGATTAGTGATTCTCCAATTTTCTTCATTTATAATGTTAGAACTCGAAACATTTGACCTTACTTAAGAGACCAACGTCTCATCCTATTTAGATCAATTGATTGTTGGTTAGAGATATAATTTATTTTAAGTTTGAATATAATTAAGATATATGGACTATCGAACATAAATTGAATGTTTTTTTTAGATAAATTGAATTATCTAAAAAAAGGGGACGTTGGATTTCTTATAAATTATAATGTGACAAAAGTGGGTGTATCTAGAGGCCCACCATTGAAAAGGAGCAAGCTACCTCGATAAAGTAACAACATAACCCTCATTATTTTTCTTCCAATTGTACATTTTTTTTTGTTTGCTTGTGGTCCATACTATTGCAAATTGCAATAATTTGATTTAGTTGGTTTGATTAGTTACATCTCAATTGAAATGCTTAAAAGAGTTTTGTTTAGATTTGTGGCCATGAATGAAAATATTCAGGTAAAAAAATGATGTAAATGTAAAGGACTATATTTGTTTGATTTTCTATAATCAAGATTAAATTGATATAACATGTAAATATTGGAAGTTATATTTGTTATTATGTCAATCAAAATTATGTAAATTAATGGAATTGTGATCAATTGTCCTTGGGTGTCCACTTTCAATATTGACTGTGACTAAATTGATATTTTTTTTAAAGGGACCAATTCACTAAAATTTGAAATTGAGAGGGGCATAAGTGATATATTTTACCTTTATCTAATGATTGTACATAAGTATGAATAAACGGATAAAAACAACCTTATAATATTTTTTACTATTACATGAAAATTAATTTTTTTTTCTTTGCGTTGTTTACTAATGATTTTATATGTAGTATGTACAAAATACATATAAAGACGTTATCAAAATATATTAAAACACACACACACAATAATTTTATATAATATGGATATAAAAAAGAGAAAAATAGATTAAAAAATTATGAACTTATCCTAAGGGATGGTAACAGGACGAATTGGGTGAGTTTTTGGCCGCATTGACCTTATCCCGAGGTTAATATATTTTATTTCCGACCAAACACAATAAAAATATAACACGATTTAGACTCGATCTCAAAATTTTAATAAATAATTCGATTAAATTCGACTTGTCCAAAAAATTAATAAAAACATTAAATATCATTATATATATATATATCGAGTCGAGAAATTTTCACCCTAAACACAAACTCATCCTATCCTGACGCGACCCGACCCGACCTAATTCCCGATTTTTAAATAAATAAAAAATCATCCCTATTAGATTGAGTCGAGACCTGACTTGGTGGGGATTATTTTGTCATCTCTAACCTCCCACTTTTTAAGTATTTATATTTTATCCCCAACTTCTAATTGTTTAGCCTCGATTAAAATGCCAATAATTGTTAAAATTTGTATTATTTGTTATTTGGTTTGAGTTTTAACCAATATGATTTATGGCTGTGTTAGTTGGAATGCTAATAAGCATATAGTCAATTGCTTAGCTAATGAAGCTGAAATCTGTAATTAATTAATTAATATTAGAGATGGAGATTACTTCATAAGTAAAATTAGGTTTGTTGTTAAGGTATGGTTTGTGTGAAAGCTTACCAATTGTTGCAAATTTAAGCGTTAATTATTTGGGGGTTTTTAAAAAGAGAAAACTAAACCAGAAAGAAATAATGATAACGGGAAAGAAAATATAAAGGAATTATTGATTTATGTATTTATCTTTAAAATTTAATTTTATATATTTACTTGTTGTGTGACACGTCATCGCTATTTGTGTGAGAGGTTACCAACTATTACAAATTAATTGTCCATGAACAAGCATTTAATGGCAATTATTTGTTGTTGGAAGAGGGAAAAAATTAGACAATGGGTATTGATCCGTCTGAATTTTTTTTTGTACGATTCTACTCTGGGTTTGAAAATTTTGATATTCTAAATTCAAATTTTATCGTCTATAATTATTGTGTGTAAGTTTTCAGTTTAAATTTGAATATATATGAGTTTAATTTGAATATATTTTTATTGTTTTTCAAAAGGATATACATATATTAGTTGTTAGTTTACAATTATAATTACACTTGTAACCATGGATTAATATTATGATTACAATTGAGATAGTTTGATTGATATTGTTATTAGTATAATACACATAAGAAAATGGAACGAACATGTTTATCATGTAGTCATCTTTTAACTATTGATAAATTTAGATTTAATTGTTAAAATTCATAAATATTTTTTTTATTCACATGTCATTTACATATTTTGTAACTCGAATATAAAAGCTTAAAGTTCTCAATCTATAAAATTATTTTTTTATAATATGCATGTTCATCTTACGGTCTATATTCGGGGTGCATGATTACTCCTCCCAACAATATTGTCTCTAAAATTTAAACTCACGTTCTCTTATTGAGAGTGCAACGTGTCTTACCAATGCACACAACACTTGTTGCCTTACAAAATTATTTTTCATCTTTCTTGTAATTAATAATTATTTGTATAATTGTTTGAATTTTAATATTTGATTTTTAATATAATGTTTAAATTAATCATATTTCTCATTCACTTATTTGAAACAAATAAAAAACTGTGTATTTAAATACGCTTAATACTATATATTATGCAAAATATTATAATAATAACAAAATTAATTAAATTAAAGATCAATCTATTTTCTTTTTGAAAAATTGAAATCCACTTATTTTACTAAACGAGGATATATCTGAAATTATAATGAAAGTTCACAACTTAGTAAACAAAACACCTAAATTCAGACATAATTCTAGTAAATAAAACTAGCGTCTCGAGATCAAAAGAGAACTATGTAAAAAAAAGACAAGAACCTAACCCAAATACTCGAAATAAAAGAAGAATACAAACATCACCAAAATCGGCGATGATAAGTAAAACCATCAACAAACAACATAAAGATGCATATTACAATGAAGGTACGTTGACAATAAGGTCATTACCACAACTCAATCGCGAATAAGAAACGATAGATGTAATCGCGTATCCAAATTTAATTTGAGGGTACGAAACAATGAGATCAACAACACAATGAAAAGAGAGCCATTATGATCATTTGTGGCGTCGTCAGGTCTAACCCTAATAGAAAATAGAAAAAAGCGTGTCAAAAGATAAAAAAAAACGTACCAAAAGGTAGAGTAAAATGTGCAACAAAAGCAAAATAATTTATTAAAAACTAAAAAACAAAACAAACAAAA
Organism: Hibiscus tridactylites; assembly: GCA_958450335.1. Classification (NCBI taxonomy): domain Eukaryota; kingdom Viridiplantae; phylum Streptophyta; class Magnoliopsida; order Malvales; family Malvaceae; genus Hibiscus; species Hibiscus tridactylites. The sequence continues at coordinate 81,760,855 of OY288270.1, forward strand.
ATAATAGATCCCGACGACCAGCAATCAATATTAAAATTAATGCCACCACCGATGTTTAAAGAAAAAAAAAACAAAAGTGAGTGACTCTATATAAAATCAATCGATTTTAAACTTATTATTCAAATAATTAAAAATAAAAAATGTGAAAAATAGTAGAATTTGTGGAATTCAAAGTTCAAAGTCATAAAAAAAAGCCACAAGGCACAAGACAAAACAAGAGCATAATTAGTGGGAATCCAAAACCCAAGAAAAACATTGATGATTGAGATCTTAAGCAAGGGCAGAGCTGTCATCTAATTTTCATTTACAAATTGGAAATCCTTAGAGAAGACATCAACATTCAACAGGGATCCAATTTGACCAATCCCCTCAAAACTGTCCCAATAATTAAAGTACAATTTCTTAACTTTAATTTGAACAATGCAATGTCATATTCAGTCTCCTCCTTAAATGCAAATTACTTATTTGCAGAGAGGAAATTTTTAAATAAAATCCATAAATTACTTACCTTGTTTACTTTGCTATTGTCCTTTTACTTTACCATCTTTCTCTCTCTTTGTTTCTCTGCCAAATCTAAGAATATAATGCTAAGGACTCATTTGAGAGAGAGAAAAAAGATGGAGTTTATAGAGGGTTTGTGAGAGACAACAATGGGGTAACTTTGGAATAGATGCGGCTGGAGATTTACTATCACAGCTGCTGATCATCAAAATCCCATTTCCCAGATTTTGTTTCTGTGTTTTTGGTATGTTTTTTTATCCAAACTTTTGATCAGACTTGTTCTTTTGCAGTTTTTTTACTTACCCATTTGCTTAAAGTTCATGTTTTTGCTGAAACTTTTCTCATTTTCTTCAGTTTTTTTTCTTCTGATTTTTGTTGATTGCAATTTGCTTAAAGTGTATGTTTTTGTTGAAAAGATACCTTTTTGTGGTCATCTGTTCAATAGTTGATGCTTGAATGGCAGGTTTCTTTTGGTGATTAGAGTTCATTTACCAGATTTTCTTCCTTTTGCAACTCTGGCGTTTACTTCTATGACTACTCTTGTTCATTTGATTCCTTTCTCATTCCTTTTTGAGACCACTCTTGCATAAAGTTCATGATCCTTCTTACCAAAAACAAAATCCAGGATCCTGTGCTTTGTATGGTAGATTCCTATGATGAATTCCTTTTGTGAGTTGGACCACTGGGTCCATACAACTTTCCCTTTTCTATCTAATGTTCATTCTTTTCTGTTGATTCATTTTCGCTGCAACTACAAATGATCCTTTTCTTTTCAGTGGATTAGTGCTTGTTAACTTCGAAAGCTCGAATTGAGTCCCTATTCCACATCTTTGGAGTGATCTTGATTCTTGATTGAGTAGGTAACTTAAAACTATGTAGATTACCTGGTTTTCGAGCCTTGGTTTGAATAGTTCATTGTGAATTTAGTTGTTCTGAATAGATTCAAAGTAGCTTGACTTGATTATCTTGGTTGTATAGGTGCAAGGGATTCGGAATAAAGATATCTAAGTGCAGAGATAATAGAGTAGATTGTGTTATTCTGGCCTGGATCCATTACTTGGGGTTTTCTGACTGGTATAAGGACCAGGCTTTCGCAAAGTCGAAACTGATTGCACTATTGTTCTTTGCCGGAATAATGGCAACTTTGTCACATTCGGAGTCTAGACGGTTGTATTCCTGGTGGTGGGACAGCCATAATACCCCAAAGAATTCCAAATGGCTTCAAGATAATCTTACAGGTACTGATTTTCGTTCTAAATACATTGCCGTGTCAGTTTAGGATGATATATATATGTCAAAAGATCAGCATAAATGTTAAAATTTCACTTAGATCTCTATTTGCTTCATTAGCTTTTCCAGTTTTAATTTCGGTACAGTCATCTTGTACGATAAATAAGGTGATATTCCAATATCAGATTTGTTTTGTGCATGCTCAAGTTACTGTGTTTGCATATGTGTCATTTCCTTTTTTTCATTTATATTTTGTTGCTGTTGTCTTTTGGTCCGTTTGCTCAACTTGAACTGTTCTGTTTCAACAGATATGGATTCTAAAGTTAAAGCAATGATCAAACTGATCGAAGAAGACGCCGATTCTTTTGCAAGAAGAGCAGAAATGTACTATAAAAAACGGCCGGAGCTCATGAAATTAGTTGAGGAGTTTTATAGAGCTTACCGTGCATTAGCAGAGAGGTATAACCATGCAACTGGGGAGCTTCGCCATGCCCAGAAAACCATGGCTGAAGCCTTTCCCAACCAGGTTCCTTTCATGCTGGCTGATGAATTACCCTTAGGCTCTTCAGGCCCTGAGGCTGAGCCTTACACACCGGAGACACCAGACCGAATTCGTGCATTCTTTGATTCAGATGACTTGCTAAAGAACTCTGGAATAAGCAAAAGGGGTTTAAAGCAGTTGAATGAGATATTCGAGTCTGGAAAAGTACATCCAAAAGCCAACACTGCCGAAGGAAGAACGAAGGGGGCGAATGGTGATGGAGCTGAGGAAAATGAGCACAGTGGGTTTTCTCAGTTATCAATTGAGAATCAACATCTGAAGAACCAAGTTCTTTCCGAGTCTGAACGAGCAGGTAAAGCTGAAACCGAAGTAGAATTCTTGAAGAAAACTCTTGCTGAGATTCAAGCTGAAAAGGAAGATGCCCTTCAGCAGTACCAGCAGAGTTTAAAGAAGTCATCTAGCCTGGAGAGTGAACTTAGTGGAGCACAAACGTATGCCAGGAATCTTGACGAACGAGCCAGCAAAGCCGAAATCGAAATCAAAGTATTGAAGGAAGCATTAAGTAAATTGGAAGCTGAGAGAGATGCTGGTCTTCATCAGTACAATCAGTGCTTGGAAAGAATATCCAGCATGGAGAATACTATTTCCCAATCCCAAGAGGATGCAAAAGGGTTTAACGAGAGGGCTCTCAAAGCAGAAATTGAAGCTCGGAATCTTAAGATAGAGCTTTCTAGATTAGAGGCTGAAAAGGAGGCTGGTCTTCTTCAATACAAGCAGTGTCTTGAGATGATATCTGCATTAGAAAATAAAATCTCACTTGCTGAGGAAAACACAAAACTGCTCAACATGCAAATTGAAAGAGCTGAAAGCGAAGCTGAAGGACTAAAAGATGCTCTTGCGAGGCTGAAAGAAGAGAAAGATACTGTGGCTCACCGGTATGAGCAGTGCTTGGAAACAATTGCCAGGTTGGAGAGTGAACTTTCTTGCGCCCAAGAGGAATCGAAACGCTTAAACAGTGAGATTCTAGTCAATGCTGAAAATTTGGGCAGTGTGGAAGGACAGCGTGTTCTGCTGGAGAAATCGAATCAATCTCTACTAGCAGAGGCCGATAATCTGGTGCAGAAAATAGCAATCAAGGATCGAGAACTTTTGGAGAAGCATCAGGAGTTGGAGAAACTTCAGACCTCACTGCAGGACGAGCATTTACGGTTTGTGCAAGTCGAAGCTACATTGCAAACGTTACAAAAGTTGAATTTGCAATCTCAAGAGGAGCAGAAAGTTTTGACATCGGAGCTTCTAAATAAGCTTCAAAAGCTGAAGGAGTTGGAAGTAAGCAACCAAGAATTGGAGGATGAAATTCAGCAAGTGCAAGGTGAAAATAGGAGCCTCAGTGAATTAAAAGGTTCTTCTGCCGTGTCAATAAGTAATTTGGAAGAGGAAATTTTCAGCTTGAAGGAACTGAAAGAAAAACTTGAAAGCGAGGTCGCAGTACAAATTGAACGAAGTAGCATCCTCCAGCAAGAGGTTGACAAATTGAAGGATGAAATTGAGGTGTTGAGTAGCGCATACCAGGCATTAATTCAGCAGCTGCTGCATGTAGGTTTAAATCCGGAATGTCTAGGATCGTCGTTGAAGGAATTGCAAGACGAGAACTCAAAGCTGAAGGAAGAATGCGGCAAGCAAAGAGGTGAGACCAAGGTTCTTTATGAGAAACTGAGAGGCATGGAAGACCTTTTGGAGAAGAATGCTGTTTTGAGAAGTTCACTCTCGGAATTGAATGGCAAACTGGAAGGGTCGAGGGAGCTGGTTGAGGAATTACAGAAGTCCCGTGAATCTCTCCGGGAAGAAAAATCTTCGCTCGATTCTGAGAAATCCACCCTTCTTTCTCAGTTACAGAAAATGACCGAGAATATGCAGAAGCTATTGGAGAAGAACACAATGCTGGAAAGTTCCCTTTCTTGTGCTAATATCGAGCTTGAAGGCTTGAGATCAAAGTCAAAGACCTTAGAAGAATTCTGCCAATATCTCAAGAATGAGAAATCCAATATTGCAGGTGAAAGAGATAGCCTGATCTCGAAGCTAGAGACTGTTGAAAAGAGGCTATGCATCCTGGAATTCCGATTTGATAAACTGGAGGAAAAATATTCTGACCTGGAGAAGGAGAAAGAATCTACACTCTCTCAGGTGGAGCAACTACGGGATTCCCTCGGTGTGGAACAACAAGAGCGTGCCTGTTATGTTCAGTCAAGTGAATCTCGGTTAGTGGATCTAGAAAACCATGTCCATCTACTGCAAGAAGAAAGCAGGTTCCGAAAGAAAGAGTTTGAAGAAGAGATTGATAAAGCTGTCAAGGCTCAGGTTGAGATTTTCATCTTCCAAAAAATTGTAAAAGATCTTGAGGAAAAAAACTTGTCTTTGTTGATTGAATGTCAGAAACATGTTGAGGCATCCAAATTGTCAGATAAACTAATCAGGGAGTTGGAGAGTGAAAGTCTTGAGCAGCAGATAGAAGGTGAATTCCTATTGGATGAAATCGAAAAACTAAGATCCGGGATTTATTTAGTTTTCAGGGCTCTTCAGTTTGATCCTGTTCAGAGTCATCGGGATGTGATTGAATCAGATCAAGTTCCCTTTTCACACATTCTGGATAATGTTGAAGACCTAAAGAGTTCACTATCGATAAACCAGGAGGAGAAGCAACGGCTGGTAGTTGAGAATTCAGTTCTGTTAACTTTGATTGGGCAACTTAAATTTGAGGGCAGTGAACTTGTGTCGGAGAACCGAGCCCTTGAGTATAAGTTCGAGATTGTGGAAAAACAGAATGCAATGCTGCAGAAAGACAAGCAGGAGCTTCTAGAGATGAACCAGCAGTTGATGTTGGAAGTGCGAGATGTAAAGATTGAGAAAGAAATATTAAATGCTGAATTGGACAGTCAGCATGGAGAGTTGATGAGCATGCATGGAACTTGCTTACTACTAGAGGAGGAAAATTCCAAGCAGCTTGAAGAAAACAGGTTTTTGCTCAAGAAATTTTCGGACCTGAAAGAGGATATACGTATTCTTGAAAACGAGAACAGTATTGCCCTACAAGAAGCTCTATCCCTTAGTAGTCTTTCTCTCGTTTTAGAGACGTTTGGTGCTGAGAAAGCAGTTGAAATTGTAGAATTGGAGGAGAAGTTGTACAAGAAAGAAGCTGAAATTTTGGAATTGAATGAAAACGTTGAAAAGTTGCACAAGGAGCTATATGCCGTCAAAGATGTAAACGACCAATTAAACTATGAAGTCGTCATTGGTAATGATTTGCTGAGACAGAAGACCATTGAGCTTTCAGAAGCCGATGAAAAGATTCAGGCTGCACATGAATCGAATGCAGAACTGTACCGAACCCTTGTGGAACTGAAAAGGGAATGTGAGGAATCTAAACAGATTCGAAGAAATTTAGAGAAACGGATTCATGAGCTATCCAAAGATAGCAAAGAACAGAAAATGGAAATTGAACTCCTTCGTGAAGAAAATGACGATTTGGGTTCCGAAGTTGTTACATTATGCAGGGAAATTGAAGAACAAAAGATGCATGGAGAAAGCCTGAGTCTAGAGCTACAAGAAAAATGCAATGAGTTTGAGCTGTGGGAGGCTGAGGCTGCATCATTTTACTTTGATTTCCATGCTTCTGCCATCTGCGAAGTTCTACTCAAAAACAAAGTACACGAGCTTACTGAAGTTTGTGGGACACTTGAAGAAGAAAATGCTGTAAAGAGTGCACAACTAGGACAGATGAAGGAAAGGGTCGAGTCCTTGGAAACTGAAATAGGAGGGTTGAAGGTCCAGATGTCTGCATATGTTCCCGTCGTAGCTTCACTAAGAGACAGCATAACGTCCCTTGAGCATAATGTCCTCATTAAGCCAAAGCTTCGTGTTCCAAGAGATGACGAAGAAAAGGTATTTTATTTTCTATATTTAGGGAATATATACGATTAAAACAACTTAGCATCTCAAATCTGAGTTTGATATTTGTATGATATCTGCATTTGTAAATGCTTATATTCTACCTTTTCTAATTGGATTGTCAGATTTTACTAAATGTAATGTTATTATTTATTTGTTTCCTCCAGGATGTTGAAATGGTTGATGAATTTCATGAAATGAGCTCTGAGAAACCCGAAGAATCGCGAAGTGCTTTTTTGACGGCTGGGATTTCGGACTTGCAGGAGATGCACAATAGGCTTAAAACAGTTGAAAAGGCAGTGGTGGAAGAGATGAACAGGCTTGTGAAGCAAAAAAGTAAAAAGAACAGCCGTGAAACAGCAGTTCCATCTAATGGCATCAAACCCTCATGTCATGAAATGAAGAAAGGTACGCAAGTTGGTGATGAGCTTGCTCGGAATCTCAAGTCAAAGAAGAAGAAACCTGAATTTCCTGAAACGAGAAATGGGATATTATTGAAAGATATCCCCCTTGATCAAGTCTCAGATTCTTCCTTGTACATAAGGAGCAAGAGAGAGTCCGGCACAGCTGATGATCAAATGCTTGAGCTATGGGAGTCTGCGGCACATGAATGCGTTGTTGATTCAAAACTCAGCGACGTGCAAGAACGGGCGATCATACCTGGGGAGATCGTTGCTTCTCATCACTTCAGTGATGTAGACCTGAACCCCGATAGTTCTTTGGGAACACTGGTGGAGAAGGAGCTGAGCATCGATAAGCTTGAGATTGCGACCAGCATTAGAGAGCCCAAGAAATGGTCAAAAAGCAAAAAGGTCTTAGACAGACGTGCTCCCGATGCTCATAAATTGACTACTCTCCAAGCTACCGTCAAACATCTGAAAAAGAGAATGGAGATCAAGAAGAGGAAGAAGGCTTTCGATTTAGAGTACGTACAAGTTAAAGAGCAATTGCAAGAGGTGGAGGATGCAATCACGGAGTTGCTGAATGACAACAGTGAATTGGTCAAGGATGTTAAAGGGAGTTCTTCACCTTTCGATGGGACAAAAAACACAACCGTGTTGGTAGAATCTGGAAATGGCGATTTGAAAAAAGTGCGAGAGCAAGCACGAAAAGAGTCTGAAATTATCGGAAGGCTGCAGCTCGAGGTGCAGAGCATCGAATATGTTATGCTGAAACTCGAAGATGAAAGAAAGAGCAAAGGGAAAAACCGGACGGGTGTCCTCTTGAAGGACTTCATCTACAGTGGGGGAAGACGGCGAAAGAAGGCTTGTTTTTGTGGGTGTGCAAGACCTTCTAGTAGTGTGGACTGAGGCTATCATTCACATTCACGGAGGAAAAGCCTGTTGTTCCCATGGAAATTGTTACTTGTAGCTTTTAGAAACATTGTAAGAACTAGGCCTCTGATGTAATCAGTTAATAAGCTGCCTCCAGCACTTTTTATCTTTTGGAGTAAACAATGTCAAACTAGCAAATGTTTCCACTTCCACTTGAGTTGAAATATTCAAATTTAGTGGTGTTGGGTTGGGTGGAGCATTCAACCTGATCGGATCCAAGCCGAATATATGTAAAGATTTTCAACATTTAAAAACATGAGCAATGAGCTGAAGCTATTTAATAATAGTCTTAACAATTTTTTATAATGGTGGAGCAACTTGCATTGAAAACAGAACAGGGGTTATAAACAGAAAACACAAAGCCCATAGACGGTCAAGGAGAACGACCGGCAAAAAAACACAACAAACAGACCACAAACGTGACGAAAGCACAAACATAATCGTCAGAGACATAGGAAGGAAGGTCAAAGACACAACGGCGACTGGAGCCAAGATAGGATATGATGCCAGCAACAACAAGTCAAATTTGAAATCGCAGACTCGAGAAACCGAACCACTGACAACTGGACAAAACCACCTCGAACGCGCCTTTATTGAAGACACAAAGTACTCAACCAAAAAAAGATAAAACTAGCCACCAGAGAGCTGGAGACAAAACGCCAGTCGAGCAACACTACTTAAACAAGCGTCAGAATACTGTTACATGAGAATTCGTTCCCCTCAAGAACCTGAAATAAAGAGTGGAGAAATAACCACTAGGGCAGCACCATCCGACCACTAAGAGGGCATGGCAACCCATCAGAAGTGAAAGAAGCTTATTTCACCGAAAAGAAACCCAACCAGACTACTGACGGCTGATGGCAAACTTAGGGCAACTTCAGAGAGAAGAGAGGATCTTTTTCCATGTGAGGAACTATTGTATAGTCTAACAATTTATATTATATAGATTCTGAGATATTCATGGATGTTTCTATGTCTGCCAAAGAACAATATATTGTCTACTCAAAATTAAGTTGCATAATCATATCCATAACATCAAAACCATGGAGAAATTCTCTACTCTAGAAGTCTTTCAACAAAATGAAAAAGGATCCAACAAAATCCCTTTGAAACATAAAAAAAAACAAGACAAATTCAACGTCTCTTCTTCATTCAAGCTCCAACGACTTCTGCAGGAGCCTCAGCCATTGTCTCTTCAGCAGGCCTCTCTAATTTCACACCAATATCCTCAGAGTAGTCACCATGAACCTAAATGAACAAAATAAATAGATTAGCATGGGACAACACGGATTATCTTTGATATCATATCCATTAAATAGCCTAAGGCCAGGTCCGTGGGATATTTTTATGGAAAAGTATGAGAATGGGTGTCAGAAACATGCCTCCATCAACTTTCCGAGATCGAACTTGGGAGCCTTCAAAATTTTTACTTTACGAATGAACACATTCTGCAAAGGATAGATGCTAGATGTTGCCTTCTCAATTTCTTTTCCAATCATCTCGGGAATGAATTTTTGAACCAATTCCTTCAGATCACAGGATGTTGCCTGGGCAGTCATGATCTCCCTCATCTTTCTGCGTATCTGCAAAATAATAACTTACTTCATTCAGTCATCATGGGATTGATGAATTCACATAAAGCACGCATGAATAAGCAAATCTTTGACATTCTAAAATGCATCATGGTATGCAAGTCTAGAAAATCCAATAACACGTTCTAAGGCTTTGCTTGGTCTGAAGGATGGAAATGCAGAAGAATGGAAAATTTGTTAATCAAATGGTTATGAATCTCCACCATTTGATTAACAAATTTTCCATCCTTCATACCAAGCAAAGCCTAAATGCTTTGCAGCAAATCGGTTGAATTACCTGTCTAATCTGGCTGGACTGTGCGTAACAAGTCCTTTTAACCTGGTTGGGTCTTCTTTTAGTGAATCCAATGCAGAACATTCTCAGTGTGTAGTTATCAGTTGTCTTCACATCCACATGTGCTTCAATCAGAGTTTGCCATTTACGCACCAAAGACCTCAATTTGTCGGTGGTGAAGTTCATTCCCTGAAAATTTGAAAAGGAAAACAAATCAAAACTTCTAATTTCTATTGCTGGAACAGCCGAGGTAATGAAGTGAATAAGGATATCTATATTTACATACCCAGAAGTTGGTCAAAACATTTTTTCCTTGAACATCTTCAGCTCTCAGACGGATCTTTCTGTAAGCATGATCCTCATCACCACCTTGAAGATCGGCCAGTGAAATCTCAAACACACGGTGTTTGAGTCCTTCTGAAGCAATCTGTCAACAGAATAGTCAGGTTCAAAGTTCAAAACACTTGCATACTTAGAAATCAAACTATAGCTATATGTTAACACAAGTTCATTATGTTTTACATATACACAAACTTAAATATCAATATCACTTTCCCACAGCCACAGCATATTAAAAGTAGCCACTTAAGTGGCTAAATAACTCAAGCCGACTAAAATCAAAACCTGCAATACCAAAAATAACAGAAACATATTTTCAAGTTACAAATTAAGCACGACTCAGCTCAGTGGACCAAAAAGAACAGGAAAGAAAAAAACTGCATCAGGGTCATATAAAACAACCTGGAATATAAGCATGACTAATCTCAAAATTGCAATTCCGGATTAACAGAAGCAAAACATAAAACAACGTGAAAAAATTATAACATTAAACTTCTGTATATTTTCCTGTAAAAGCTAAAAAAGGTCCAAGCTTAAGCTAGAGAAAGCAATTACAAAGAATCTGAAAGATTCCCAGTATTCTCTAAGGTTCAAAACATCCGAAAATCTAACATACAATAAGAAGCAAGCATTTTCAACAGAGAACGAAATACAGAAAACAAAAAAAACAAAAAAAACCTTGGTACCCTGAGTACGGGTGACAAGTGTTTTCCCCACATTCCTTGAAGTGAAAACAGATGGAGCCTTGATATCGTACCAATCCTTCTTAGCAAAAGGATCCGCTCTAAAGAAAAACCCAACAACAAAAATCAACATTTAGCAAACAGATCTGCTTCTAAAATACCCAAAGCGTAATTAAAGCTAAATCTGATTGAAAAAAAGCACTACTCACGCCTTCTTCTTTCCTCCCTTCTTTCCCTTGGAAATCCTCTTGTTCTTCCTGCATTACAAAACAAAGAGATAACCCAGAAAACAGATCAGGTTTTAGAAAAAGAAGCAAAACCCATCTGGAGAATGAGTGAGAGATGAAGAGAAACAAATGAGTACCCGACGGCCATGCTTCAAACTTGGCTTGTTAGCTATTAGCAACGAAGGGCAGAGCAGCCGGCTACTTGTTTGTTTAAGTGTAGGAGTGGAGATATACTCGAAACCCTAATTTTAGTTTGTTTATATACGGACTCCCTCTCGGGCAGTACTTATTTTTTAGGGTTAATTCCATCAACTGACCCTATAGCATATCTTTTTAATTTGGACCTCAGAATTATTATAATTTCTTATAGTCTTACTTTTTTTAATATTTTAATTAAGTCAAAAAATTTAAATAGATCCTTAAATTTTTTTATAAGAAATTCAAAAACTTGATTAAACTCCCTAATTAAATTTATATCCTTGATAGTTTTAATTTTTATGTCACTGTTTTAGTTTAATTAATATGAATTTATAATGATTGAATTATGTTTTTTTATCGAATGATTGTATTATGTGACATGAGGTGGTAAAAAGATTTGTATAAATCCTTGTTAATCTGATGTTCTGTCATTAAACACTTAAGGTTTGTTTTTTTGTTGCGTTTAGCAAAAAAAAAACACTTAAAAAGTATTTTTAGTTAAAATATGTTGGCCATGTTTGGTAAATAGCGGTTTGGGCAAAAATTAGAGGTTTGATGTATAATTAGAGGTTTGACTAGTCAAATCCGCTAATATTGATGTTTGGTAAATAGCTGATTGAAAGAGCGGATTGGGGTGAAAAAGCTAACTTTGAAAAAGCTCCTAATATGAGCTTTTTGAGATTAGAGGTTTAATATTAGAGTTGTAATGACTCTTTTACCCTTAACAATTACCAAAAATCTCCAAATAATCTAAATTAAATAATAATATATTAAATATTAGACTTATTTGTTGTTACTACTAATTTATATGGTGACATTTGTAAGTTAATTCTATTTTTTTTATTATCACATATTTATATGTGCATATAAAAAATTTAATAATTATATAAATAATAAATTAATATATAAATCTTTCAAATATGTTTAGAAAATTTATATTAAAAAATAATTTTTACAAATCTAATTAATATTTATTAGATACAAAATATTAATAACTGATAAATTATTCAAACAAGTATTAAATATAATCATGTCCTTATATGTCATTTTGCTTGTTTAAATAATCAAACAGCTATCAGCTATCAGTTAATTTTACCAAACACTTTTATACAATCAGCTAATGCAATCAGCTAGTCAAATCAGCTAATGCAATCAGCTATCAGCTAATGTAATCCGCTATCAGCTATCAGCTATCTGCTAATTTCCAAACAGAGCCGTTGTTTTTTTTTTGTTAATTTTAAAACTAACTTTTTTCACTCAAACTAAAAAGCTAGATATTATAGTTTTTTAGGTAGAAAAACTAGTTTGAAAATAAAATTATTTTTTTACCCTTATTATTTAATTATAATTTATAGTTAAAATAATATTTATATATACATAATTGTAAAATAATATATATTTTATAATATTTATATTGAGAATAAAATTGTTTTATTTGTAATTTATTTTATATTTATTATTAATTTGTAAGTGATATGTTTGTATATAATTTACAATATACATTATATTTTTAAATTATTATTTTTTAAAAAATAATTTTTTATTATAATTGAAATTGATTTATTTCATATATCATAACATTAACTAATTTGAACATCACCAAGTTTTTTTTACTTTTCAATATCATGTCTAAAATAGACATTTTATTTCCTCAAAATCACTTTTTAACATCAATGACAAACACTAACTAGCTTTTTAAAACTACTTTTCAACAGCTAGTTTGAAAATCACTTTTTTCACCGCACTTTTTAAAAGCAACCACAAACTAAGCCTTAGGGCCTGTTTTTGGTTGCGTTTCACAACCAAAAAGCACTTTTTTAAGTGCTTTTAGTTAAAACATGCTGTTTTTTGTTGCTTTTAAAACTAGCTTTTCCACCCAAACCAAGAAGCTAGATTTTATAGCTTCTTGGGTGGAAAAGTTAGTTTGAAAATAAAATTACTTTTTTATCCTTATTATTTAATTATAATTTATTGTTAAAATAATGTTTATGCATACATAATTGTAAAAATAATATATATTTTATAATATTTATATTGAGAATAAAATTTTTTTATTTGTACTTTATTTTATATTTATTATTAATGTGTAAGCGCTATGTCCGTATATAATCTAGAATGTAGTTTATATTTTCAAATTAAATTTTATAAAAAATAATTTTTATTATAATTGAAATTGATTTATTTCATAAATCATAACATTAATTAATTTGAACAATCACCCAAATTTACTTTTACTTTTTAATATTGTGTCTAAAATAGACTTTTTATCTCATGAAAATCACTTTTTGACTTCAATGACAAACACTAACCAGCTTTTCAAAACTACTTTTCAACAGCCAGTTTGAAAATCACTTTTTTCACCGCACTTTTTAAAAGCAACCACAAACTAAGCCTTAGTCTGAAAAGATTATTTACAATCCAAATAAAAATTATATATTTTTCAAATTTATTTACAATCAAATGAAATAAATAAATATTTGAAAATAAATTTTAATTATAAGACATATCATTGGAGGTTCATTAGAATCCAAAGGTCTTTCTTCGTGAAAACTAGGCCATATTTAACAATTAGACCGTTAGCGTTAGTTGATTGTATAGAAGTGTTTGATAAAATTAACTAATAGTTGTTTGATTATTTTTTTGGTAAAAAAGAAGTACTATCACATACCTCGTTAAAAACATTCCTAAACCTAAATGTAGTAAAAAGAGTGCATGTGAGAGTAGTTATACAAACGGAAAAGACTAACAAGAAAACAAAACCACTAAGGGTAAATAAAAAATAAAACACAAGACCTAAACATTTAAATCATCCAAAGCAATTTACATGAAAATGACCACCAGTAAGCCATTTACAAGCTCTTCCCAAACAATTTTGTTCCTTCAAAATGGGTGATTTAACTTCTCCTTCATTCCCAAATATTGGTCTTGTAGGAGACCAGACCACGCGGAACTCACTTCCTTTGGATCCATTTCCACGCGGAAATCTGCATGAGGGTAAGTCACTTTTTATCATATTAGCAAGATATAGAAGACAGGTCTTACGCATCTGTTATTACACATTTACACACACCTTCAAGTAGAGAAGCAAAATAGATGTATGTGTATGCAGCTCCATTATAGCAAGAAAACATTCTGCAAATAATTACTGCAGCCTACAGGTACAACCTTGACCAATCCAAATTTGGCTTTGAATGAATTTCTTAACTCATATGACCATGACCAAGAGCACTACTTGCGTAACTGAAGTGCTTCACCAAGAAGATCCTTTTTGATGTTTGCAATTGCATTACTAATCATGCTACTCTGCCTCATCAAATCTTTGATTTATCCTACAGTGAGCATTACCAACCACAAATACCTCGTGAAAATCTTGAGATAAATCTGTAAATATATGAAATAAAGTCTGTAAATATATGTTGAAACATAATCCCAAAATATAAAGTTTCACGATCTAAAATATGTAAATATCCTAAAACATAGAATAATAATAATAATCTGATAGTTTAAATTTAGTTCATACTGAATAATAAAATAATCGGATAAAATTGAGATCCTCCAAGTACCACGTCGCCTAAAGTCCAAAGATATCTGTAAAAGAAAACTATGGGGAGTACCTTATAGAGCTTAGTGTGTCTCTAAAGTGCAAGAAAAACATAAACACAAAGACAATAATTTCTATAAAATCTTTAAGTTCAAAACAATGATAATTCACAATACAAACGATTTAATTTTATAAACACAATGCAATCTACACAGCTACATCACACCAAACGATAAGAGGAAAGTTCCCCAGAACTGCTCGCTACATCACACCAATCGGTAAGTGGTCGAAATCACAATCTTCCACCGTACAATTCCAACCCATGCACACAATGGTATAGAATCACATTTCTCTAATCTCTAGATAATTATGTACTATAATCCAACATCATACGATAAAACCATTTATATAACACGGTAAGAAAACACACCTTAAGCAGCAATAGCTCTAACGTCGGGACGAATGCCTCTCACGTTTGGATCTAGCTGAATCGGAACGTGTAGTTCTCGTGGTACATGCACGATTAGATCGAATAGGTAAAGAAGGTGGTAACTTGTCTTCTTCAAGTCGATGCCATCTACGAGACGAAGGAAAAAAAATAATAGTAATTGTTGTGCGGTGCTAGAAATTCACCGAAGTTTCGAAATAAGAAACATAAAATCAAAGGAGATGTCGAGAGAGAGACAGAAGGTGCGGCTGTAGAATGATTCTATGCTGCCGAAGGAAATTAAATACCCAAATATTAGGGTAGAATTGCAAGGGTAGCCACTGAATTGTATGGGGTTTGCAAACAAGCACCTAAGTTTTTCATGATTTTACTTGAATTCCTATATTAAGCCTTATAGATATGAATTTTCTCAATTTAGCCCTCAAACTCAATTAGAGTTTTGAATTAAATTCTCAAATCATTAGGGTTTTAAGAATTAGAGATTTCAAAATTAGGTATCTAAATTAGGAATTTTGCGAATCTAGAGTTTACAATTTGGGCGTAATTTTTGGGTGTTACAACTCTCTCACCCTTAAAAGAAATTTCGTCCTCAAAATTTTTAAGCTTAACAACGAACTCTCAAAAGTATGGATGTTTAGATTGAAACTTAAAAGAGCATGTCGGATCAGGTTACGAATAACAACATAGAGTTTTCTAATAGGCTTTGTAGGAATTATAGAAATATATGGAGTGTTTCCACCCCTTCAATTAAGGGATTCTGTAAATATTCTTTTTATTACAATCCCTTATTTTAAGGATCATTATCTTTTCTATCTTAGAGTTTCCTAAATTAGAGACATAGTTTGTATATATAAAGATGTAAAATGTCCTATTGCAATAATAAAAAAAAAATACAGAGAATTACTCTAATTTCTACATGGTATCGGAGTAGGTTACGGTTTGTTTCCAACCTAGACTATGTCCGAGACTTCTTCTCCTATATATATTTCTCCTACTCCGGAGATCACTTCAACTCCAGAAAATTTTTCTGGTTCTGATGCGCAATTAGATTCGTCTGGTCTAACTATCACATGCCATCGATTGAATGACAACATTTTTCTTGAATGGTCCCAATCGGTTAAGATTTTTCTCTTGGGCAGAGAAAGATTGGGCTACGTTATTGGTGAAATCTAGAAGCCTGCTGCGTCTGCCACTGGTTTTGCTAAGTGGATGCGTGACAATGGTCAGGTTATGACTTGGCTTCTTAATTCCATGACCCCGAGTATAAGTAGAAACTTTCTTCTTTACACCACATCCGCTGAAATCTAGAGTGCAGTCCGCAAAACCTACTCTAGCACTGATAACATTGTCGAATTGTATCATATTGAAGATCAGGCAGCCACCCTTAAGTAGGGAACCATGCTCGTCACTCTCTACTACAATACCCTTACCACTCTTTGGTAGCAATTAGATTTGTATGCACATAATGATTGGGCAGATCCAAGAGATGTTATCCTTTATCAGCAAATTGTCACTCAGCGAAGGCTTTTTCAATTTCTCCAAGGCTTAAACAAAGGACCTGAAAGAGGTTCATGGCAGGGTCCTGGCTAATTCTCCTCTTCCTTCCCTTCGAGAGGCTTTCTCTATTGTCAAGAAGGAAGAAAGCCGAAGGTGTGTGATGCTGCCTGATGAACTATATTCCCCTTATGAAGAATCTGCCTTACTCACCCATCAATCATCTCCCTCTTCCAAACAGGGGAGACCTTGGTGTGATCATTGCAAAATGCCCGGCCACTTTAAGGAGAAGTGTTGGAAGCTTCATGGTAAGCCTCAGGACTGGAAGTCCAAGAACTCTCGAGATAATAAATCAGGCCTCATTGCTGCCACATCTGTCACTAGCTTCACCAAAGAACATATAGATGATCTTAAAAAATTGTTTGGAAAGTTTCAGGGGCCTTGTGAGGGTAATCTAGTCATGAAAGAACCAGAAGATAACCCTTCTTCTACAACATTTTTCTCCTTCCAGTTGACTTCTAACTGAATCCTCGATTCTAGTGCTACGGGTCATATGACTGGTAACAAGGCTTTGTTTCGCAATTTTTTCTAAACCTTTGGTTAAGCTGTCAAAACGGCTGATGGTTCCTTGTGAAAAATATAGGGACATATCACTGTTGTTCTCAATGAACAGATTGCACTTAAAAATGTTCTCTTTGTACCAAATCTGGCTTGCAATCTCATTTCTGTTAGTAAACTTTCCAAAGATTTGCACTGCTCCGCAATTTTTAATGATCTTGATTGTACTTTGCAGGCACTGAACTCGAAGAAGAAGATTGGTAAGGCCAGCTTGCAGAATGGCCTCTACATCCTCCCTTCCACTCCTAAAACCGAGATCTCCAAAGCTTTCACCGTGTTAAGAAAAGTTGATATTGTTATGTTATGGCATTTTCGTTTTGTCCATCCTAGTTTCCAATACCTTGCAAAATTGTTTCCTGCTCTATTCATTGATAAAAGCTCGAATTCTTTTTATTGCAAAGTTTGCTTTCTTGCCAAACATACTAAATCGTCTTATTTTCCTTCTACATACAAGCCTTCTCATCCTTTTGCTTTGATTCACAGTGATATTTGGGGCCCTTCTTGGGTGGAGAATGTTGATAATTGTAAGTGGTTTATCACTTTTATTGATGATCACAGTAGGATAACTTGGACTTATTTGCTGAAAGATAAATCTAAAACTGCTGGTGTTTTGTGAAATTTTATAACATTGTTCTCACTCAATTTGGGTCTAAAATCCAGCTCTTTAAATCTGATAATGGAAGTGAATTTTTTGCTAGGTCTTAGGGTGATTTTTCAAGAAAAATGGAATAGTTCAGCTTAGTTATTGTGTTGGAACCCCACAACAAAACGACATTGCCGAAATAAAAAAATAGGCACCTCCTTGAAGTCACTCGTTCTCTTCTGTTTACCACTAATGTTCCCAAATATTTGTGGGGGGGGGGAGCCTTATTAACTGCCACATATTTAATCAACCGAATTCCTAGTAAGGTTTTACAATTTCGAACACCTCAGTCTATATTTTTGCAGCACTTTCCCCATTTTAAGCCTATCTCTTCCATTCTGCCACTTAAACTCTTTGGATGCACTGTTTTTATCCAAAATATTGCTTCTAATAAGTCCAAGTTAGATCCTACGTCTTTAAAATGTGTACTAATTGGGTATTCTTCACTTAAGAAGGGTTATAAATGCTATCACTCTCTTTCTAAACGATTTTTTACCACTATGGATATAACTTTTTATGAGCAGGATCCCTATACTCAGGCTGAAATTCAGGGGGAGTCATGAAGTGATTTTCAGCCACATCAAGTATCCTCTCCTAATCTTCATTCTCAACCTTTAGAATTGCCACCATTTTCTTCTTTACCTGCAAATTTGTCACCCGTGAATACTCCCATTGATTCTCATGTAATACCTATCACTAATTCACCCACACATACTTTAAACACCCTTCTTGAAAATACACATATTCACATTGAAAGTCTTCCAAAAATAACACCACCCAAACAACTTCGTGTCTACAAAAAAAACATATCCCTGAGGCTATTTTGCAATCTGATTTTTGCCGAGAATTGGATTTGGGTCCATCTGCTGAAATGGAAGAAAAAATCAGTAAGTCCACTACTCTAGATGACTTTCCTATTGCTATTAGAAAAGGGGTTAGACAATGCACCAAGCATCCTATTGAAAAGTTTGCTAGTTATAATTCATTGATGTCTTCTTTTCAAGCATTTACAACAACCTTGGATAAAGAACAAGTTCCCACAAGCATAGCTTAATCTCCAAAGGATCCAAAATGGTGAAGGGTTGTTGAAGAGGAAATTTGTGCACTAGAGAAAAATGCTACTTGGACCGTTATAGACCTTTCCCAAGGAAAAAAGGTTGTTGGCTGTAAATGGATCTTTACTTTAAAGTATAACTTCAATGACAATATCCAACGATACAAAGCTAGACTAGTGGCTAGAGGCTTTACGCAAATATATGGGATAGATTTCACAGAAACTTTTGCACTTGTGGCAAAGCTTAACATTGTTCGAGTACTCCTGAGTTTGGCTGTAAATTGCGATTGGCAATTACACCAACTTGATGTAAAAAACGCATTTCTTAATGGCAAGCTAGAGGAAGAAGTCTATATGAAATTGCTACTTGGATTAAAGTTTGTTGAAGGTAGCAACAAGGTTTGCATGATCAACAAGTCTCTATACGGGTTAAAACAATCACCCAGAGCTTGGTTCGAGAGGTTCACTAAAGTCATTCTTAAAAACGGCTACAAGCAATCACTTGCCGATCATACTTTTTTCATCAAGGTAACTTTTACAAATAAGAAAGTTATCCTAATTGTGTACGTGGATGACATAATTCTTACTGGAGATGATGAGGAAGAGATTAACAATTTGAAGAAGTTGTTAAATAGGGAATTCGAAACCAAGGACTTGAAAAAGTTAAGGTATTTCCTAGGAATGGAGGTGGCAAGATCAAAAGAAGGACTTGTGATCAACCAAAGAAAATATGTACTTGATTTACTCAAAGAAACTGGTTTTCTTGGCTGTAAGCCAACTGATACACTAATGGAGGCAAACTTGAGATTCAACAAAGAAGATGGGTCCTTAGTAGACAAATAGAAGTTTAAAAGATTAATTAGGAAACTAATTTACTTATCCTTGACGAGGCCAGATATAGCCTTTCCCGTAAATGTGATAAGTTAACATGACTAATCCTATTGAAGAGCATATGTCAGCAACAAATAGAATTCTCATGTACTTGAAGAAAACTTCAAGACGCGGCTTAATGTTTAAGAAGACACAAGATAAAACTGTTAAGATTTTTACAGACTCTAGTTGGGCCGGAGATCCCACTGAAAGAAGATCCACTAGTGGCTACTGCACTTTCGTTTGGAGTAATCTTACAACTTGGAGAAGTAAGAAACAATATGTCGTTTCAAGAAGTAGTGCTGAAGCTGAATTTAGAGCACTAGCATTGAAAATATGCGAAGGTATTTGGCGACTTAAATTACTAAAAGAACTTGGCACTAAATAAGAAGATCATTTTGAAGTTTTGTGTGATAATCAATCTGCCATTCAGATTGCTAAGAACCCCGTTCAATATGACCGAACAAAGCATGTTGAGATTGATATGTATTTTATTGCTGACCAAGTCAACAAAAAGACATCCAATCTTTCATACATTCCTTCAGACGGACAGATTGCATACATTCTTACTAAGGCTTTGCCAAAGCCTGTTTTCAATAAATTCCTATTCAAGATGGGATTATACAATGTATATTCTCCAACTTGAGTGGGAGTGTAGGAATTATAGAAATATATGAACTGTTTCCATCCCTTCAGTTAAGGGATTCTGTAAATATTCTTTTTATTACAATCCCCTATTTTAAGGGATTGTATCTCCTAGGATTAGTATCTTTTCTATCTTAGAGTTTCCTAAATTAGAGACATAGTTTGTATATATAAAGATGTAATATGTCCTATTGCAATAATAAGAAAATACAGAGAATTACTCTAATTTCTACAGGCTTTGATCTCAAATTCGTAGGAACAGTTACGACCACGATCATTTGTTTGATTTTACTGAAGTTCATGTCATTAATTAGAGTTCGAGCTATAATAATCTCTAAGGTCACACAAAAGAAGGTATCACAAGGATTTATATGGCCCAGAGGTATCCTTATCGAGATCGCAAGGTGAAAAAAGTTACGAGAAATTCTAAGTTTGAAGTAGTAGTCATTAACTAACGAGTACTCATTCTTTCTAATTCTGAATCAAAATGAAACTCTCTCAAATATAAAGTTCCTAGAAGCTGACATACTCGTCTATCTACAAAAGGCAATAACCTAGAGCTGGATTTGGTACTGGAGTCTCGGAGTTAAAACACGTAGGAAATAATAAGGTCAAAAATCACATAATATCGTAGTATATTTTTCAAAAAATTGTTTTATCCCAAAATACTTTAGATGCATGCAGAAGTTGAAAACATTTTGAAAATAACTGTTGTAAGCCTCACAGTCCGATGGTTGAACTTAGCTCTGATACCACTAAATGTAACCCCTAAATCCGGCCTAAAAGAAAAGACCAAATTTAGGAAGTCACCGTTGAAAATTTTTCCCTCATGTAATAAATTTTAGGTTTAAATAATTTATAAAATAAATTAATTATTAATTGACAATAAGTATCGTAAAATACCAGAATTGTTTTCAAAACCCAAGTATTATAAAAAAATATTTTGATTATTTAATAAAATATATGAAATAAAGTCTGTAAATATATGCTGAAACATAATCCCAAAATATAAAGTTCCACGATCTAAAATACGTAAATATCCCAAAACATAGAATAATAATAATTTGACAGTTTAAATTTAGTTCATACTGAATAATAAAATAATTGGATAAAATTGAGTTCCTCCAAGTACTACGTCGCCTAAAATCCAAAAATATCTGTAAAAGAAAACTATGGGGAGTAAGCTATAGAGCTTAATGTGTCTCTAAAGTGCAAGAAAAACCGTAAACACAAAAACAATAATTTCTATAAAATCTTTAAGTTCAAAACAACGATGATTCACAGCACAAACGATTTAATTTTATAAACACGTACCCAACTACAGCACACCAAACGATAAGAGGAAAGTTCTCCAGAACTCCTCGCTACATCACACTAATTGGTAAGTGGTCGAAATCACAATCTTCCACCGTACAATCCCAACCTATACACACAATGGTATAGAATCACAATTCTCTAATCTCTACACAATTATGTACTGTAATCCAAGTTCATAGTCCACAAAACCATTATTTAAAATAAATATCTCAAGTATAAATTCATAGAAAATTCTTTATGCAACAACACTTCTCATGTAAAATATTCATAAATTGTAAAAAACATCACACGGTAAAATCATTTATGTAGCACGATAAGAAAACACATCTTAAGCAGTAATACCTCTAGCGTCAGGACGAATGCCTCTCACATTTGGATCTAGCTGAATCGAAACGTGTAGTTCTCGTGATACATGTACGGTTAAATCGAATATGTGAAGAATGTGGTAACTCGTCTTCTTCAAGGTCAATGTCGTCTACGAGACGAAAGAAAAAAAATAATAGTAATAATTGTGCGATGCTAGAATCTCACAAAGGTTCGATCGAAATAAGAAACATAAAATCAAGGGAGATGTCGAGAGGGACGGAAGGTGCGTCTGTAGAATGATTCTATGCTGCCGAAGGGAATTAAATACCCAAATATTAGGGTAAAATCGCAAGGGTAGCCATTGAATTGTATGAGAGTTTGCAAACAAGTTTCATGATTTACAAATTGACCCCTGAATTCCTATATTAAGCTTTATAGATTTAAATTTTTTTAATTTAGCCCTCAAACTCAATTAGGGTTTTTAAATTAAATTCTTAAATCATTAGAGTTTTAAGAATCAGAGATTTTGCAGATCTATGGTTTACAATTTAAGCGTAATTTATGAGGTGTTACATTTACCGTGTTCACATTGAAACCAATATATGGATAGAGTCTTGCACATGCAATGAATTTATGCATAAGAAAGACATATATAACTGCGTAATTTATACATAGTGTACTTGCAATAAGTAATCATTTATCAGTTGAATATGCCATTGCCAAATGACAGGTATAATAACTCTTCAGGTGTATGGTCAACAAGCTCGAAAATAAAATGGAACTCACATTCTGATGTAGAATGCAGTTCATGAGAGAAATCAGGTATCCTTCGGCCTCACTTTCAGGCATCCAGTCACTGATCTTAACAACATTTTACTTTTTCTTCTTTTAGGCTACATGTGACGGGGGTGTGTCTATTAATTTATTTAATATTATTATTAAACATAGGGTAAAATACACTTGTGATTTAATCATTATATTTTTAATTTTGTCAAATATACCACTTAACTATTTAAATGATTCCAATTAAGCCACCCGCCGTTAAAAAAATGAAAAATTTGACGGTACTGTTAAAAAATTGGTATAATTACACATTTGATCCTCTATATTTATACAACATATCAATTTAGTCATAATTTTAATCTAATAAAATAAATTAATTATTCAATAAGGTGACGACGCGTGTCACCACCCAATTGGAGGTGGAAAAATACTAACATGGAGATTGCTTCCAAGGGAATCGAACCTGGACCTTGGAATGCAAAGGGCGGGTTCTTGCCACTAGGTTCGTTATGAGATATAATCTTTAATATATATTTAAATGGTATTAGTGCCTAGAAAAATGGAAGAAGAGAAAATGATGTTTGGTAGATTCAAACCTAGAACATTAGAGTGGAAAGCACACATGCTTACCACTAAACCAACCTCATTTTTATGATATAAAACCCAACATTTAATATATGTTATATAGGAATTTTAATGCTTGAAAAAAAAAAAGAAAATGTGGTTTTAGGAAATTCGAACATAACATATGTGTATAAACATCTAACCTAATTAAATAAACCTAATAATTAAATTAAAGTTAACAAAATTTTATATATTTTTTAAATTATAGTTCGTGCACTATTTAAAATAAAAGATTTAAAACTATATGAAATTCATTTTGAATTATGTTTGTGGGTTTGGATTCCCTAAATAAATTTACTATAATTTTAATTTTTTAATATAATTATATATAATAATTTAATTAATTTTTAAAATATTAAAAATATTAAATTGATTTTTAACTTAATTAATATATTTTTAAATAATTTTAATTTTTAAATATAATTATATATAATAATTTAATTAGTTTTTCAATTAAAATTATTAAATTGATTTTAAAAATATTAATTAAGTTAAAAATCATTTTTTTTAAAATCAATTTAATAATTTTAATATTTTAAAAAATAATTAAATTATTATATATAATTATATTAAAAATTAAAATTATATTAAATTTATTTAGGGAATCCAAACTCACGAACATAATTTAAAATGAATTTAATATAATTTTAAATCTTCTATTTTAAATAGTACACGAACTATAATTAAAAAATATATAAAATATTGTTAACTTTAATTTAATTATTAAGTTTATTTAATAAGGTTAGATGTTTATACACATATGTCATGTTCGAATTTTCTAAAACCACATATTCTTTCTTTTTTTCTGAGCATTAAAATCCATATTGACATATATTAAATGTTGGGTTTTATATAATAGAAATGGGGCTGACTTAGTGGTAAGCATGTGTGCTTTCCACTCCAATGTTCTAGTTTCAAATTTGCCCAACATCATTTTCTTTTATTGAATAATTAATTTATTTTAATAAATTAAAATTAAGACTAAATTGATATATTGTATAAATATAAAGGACCAAATAAAACATGTAACACAATTTATGATTCACTGTTCGCATCATCCTAAAACAAGTGCCCTCGTAAAAAAAATAATTTTATTGGCGTTTGTTTCTGCCCATCGTTCCGACGATCGTCTTATATGAGAGCTCTGTTTCTTTTTTTCATTTCTCTCAACAGGTTTCTTTTTTAACAGTGGAAACTTCGACAAAAAGATTGAAGATATGATCAACCTTAGTTTAGTGGCTTTTTTTGTGTGGTATACGTCAGCTCGACACCCCAAGTAGTTATGGTCAAGGTGGTCGTTTGGGTAAATCCTTAGAGGGTATTGACTCCCGATTTGGCCTTATGCTATAAATGTCCTCTGCAACCTGTTACTCCTTCATCTGCATGGATTGCCAATTTCATCTTCTGTCTTATCCAGACTTGTGCACTTGCCTCGGGCCATTGCTCCCTTGTTTATGTTCGTTTTTGGCTTTTGCCTATTCTTATCAATGAAAGAATTTCCATTTTTTTTTGAAAAACTACATCACTAACCACCAAACAAATTGAGGATACCTATTTGAACCACCGAACTATAAAAAACGTCAATCACACCACCGAACTTATAAAATCAACCTATTTTGACCACCGCCGTTAAAAGCCTAACGGTGGAGTGACGGAACTGCCACGTGACAACTGATGGGTATATTAAAAAATTACACATTTGGTCCATGTTATTTACACATTCTTTCAATTTAGTCCTAATTTTTAATTAATAAAATAATAAATTATTTAATCAAGTGGTGACACAGACCTTATTGGAGGATTTTAATTATTAATTTTATTAATTTATTTTCCCCCTCTAATCAGAGGAGAAAAACAATTTTTCCCTAACTTGCGCGCTAAGGGATTCGAACCTAAGCCTCCCAGGTGTAAAGGCAACAGCTCTGCCACTACACCAAGCACAACTTTGTGCTATAATTCTCCAGATATAATATAAATCTCTTATTAGTTTATACATTTATAAGCCAAAAGCTCAAACCCTAAACACTAATTTCACATATATAAATCCTAAACCATAAACTCTAACCCTAAATATTTCAAATTAAACTTCAAACCCTAAAACTTTCAAATGAATTTCACGCTAAATATTTTAAATTAAACCCTAAACCCCAAACCCTAAAAATTTCAAATTAAATCCACGCTAAATATTTCAAATTAAGCCTTAAACCCTAAACCCAGTTTAACCCCAACGACCAACAACCCAGTTTAACCCCCAAAGTCCACTCCACGTAAACACGTTCCACCGTCCATTTAAACACATCCCCGCAGTTTGTGAAGCTCTTTTCTTTGCCTCTTCCACTCTCCACCAAACACAACACCACCACTCAGCCAAATGCTCTTGAAAGTTCCACTCATGGCTTCTCTCAACTCCCTCGCCTTGCTCGCACTATTCCTTGCTCTGCATCTCAACACTGCCAAAACCGACTTCCTATCCCCTATCTTTGGTTCTTCACTTTCCCTTTTTGTTGATCTGATGTGTTTTAGTATCTTTGGGTATTTGTTTTCATCATATATTTATTTGATTCTGTGTTATTTTTTCTTGTTGCAGATGATGTATGCAAAGAAGTGGAATGTGGAAAGGGAAAGTGCAAGCCTTCTTCAAATGGCACACTCCCTTATTACACCTGTGAATGTGATGCTGGCTGGAAACAAACTGCTGATAACAAAGACGATGATCACCCGAAGTTCCTCCCCTGCATTTTCCCCAACTGTAAACTTTGATCTCTTCATATTTATTTGTTATTCGAAATCAAAACCATGAAATCCTCTCTGAATTTGGCCTTAATTTGATGATGTTATGCAAAGCAAATCTTGATAGTTCATTAGCTTTACTGCTAAGGATACAGGAGCTAGATTAAGATTTTTGATGATGAAAGGAAGCTTAATATTAAAAAAGCTAGATTGTTGATATGCGTTGTGATCGATTTATTCGCGGTTTAGGTACGCTTAATATGGCCTGTGCAGCAGCTCCTTCCCCGGTGCAGGAGAAGGCGGCGAAAGCAAATCAATCTATCTTTGATAGTAAGCTTTGTGCCAATATAAGCTTTTCTATTTGTTCACTCTGTATCTTAATGTTAATGGAGTTGTTTCTTGGGTTCACAGTCTGCAGGTGGACTAATTGCGGAGGAGGGTCGTGCAACAAGACCTCACCGATCACGTATGATTGCAAATGTTCGGAGGGTTATTTTAATCTTCTTAATGTCTCCGCCTTCCCGTGCTACCGAGAATGTAAGAGCAGGCGAAAAATATAGTCCAGTGTCGATAATGATAGTTAAGCCATATGTTCTGATTGGTATGTACTAAGAGAAAACTGCTGATTGAGTTTGAACTTTTTCGACTTTAAGGTGCAATTGGAATGGATTGTGCAAACCTTGGGATCTCCATGTCAAATAGGTCTACTTCTGTAACACCAGCATCGTCCGGAAATGATGTTAATCGAGGTAAAAACCAGACAGATAGAACCCTACATTTTCCTTAAAATACTTGTATCGAACGTGTATTCTGCTTGGTGTGCTTTTCTACTTCTGGGGATGCACATATTGGCTACTGCTGTATCATGAATGAAAAATAACAGCTTTCTATTTTATTTCAGCCGGCTCAAAGCTGTTTGGAAATTGTCATTGGCTGATAATGTCGGTGTTGCTGCTGGCTATGGTTGTTTGATGTGCATGTATTATGTATAAAGCTCTGAATCTAGGAGTTTCGAGTTCCACAATCCAGATAGCAATTTGAACATCGAGCCGTAGCATACTCTTTTGTTCTTCTACGGTAGTGTTTAGGTGATTTGTTGTAGTTAGTGCTTTGACTATGTATTTAGGGGATCTGTTGATGGCAGATATTTACCAGGTTGTACTATTTCTTTGTTATGTGTGACCCAAATTTTACTTTTTGAAGTTAGACGATCAAAACGAGAAAGAAAAAATAAAAGTGATCTACGCTGTAATTTACCTTATATTTTTTACTCAACTGCGATACCCCTACAATTTTTAACCTTGTGTACTTGATCATTCAGCGCGTGACATCCAAACTCTCCCGTTTAATCACTCTTAAGATTAAGAGTGAGCATTTCATTGAGTTGGGTTAAAAAATTATGTTATTTGAATTGAAGACTTTTATTTTATTATTCAATTTTTATTTTAATTTTTTTAGTTGAGTTAAGTTTATGACATTCAAGTTGAGTTGTTCAAGTTTTTGTTCATTTAATTATAAATATTTATAATATTATAATACCAATCACTTTCAATTTAAACAACTTTTTATGTTTATGTACATGTGTATTTTTTCATATGTGATATATATATATATATATATATATATATATATATATATGGGTTAGGATCAATTTACATTATGTAAAATTCAATTACTTTTACACAGGTTTTGGAACGTTGGATGATTGTAATTAATGACTCAAATTATTTCCTTATTTTTTTTCCCAAGTGATAATCTTTACATTTTTTACTGTTAATCCAATACATCCATTTCACTCATCTAATGGTCCTAAATTAGTGTAAAACTAAATAAGTTTTACACCATATAACTTAATCTCATCCATATATATATATATATATATATATATATATGAGACATAGTTCAAAAATCTAGTCAAACATTATTATTAATTAGATTATGAAAATAATTTTTTAATATATCATTACTAAACATATTTGAAGGATTTATATAATTATTTTAATATACTTTAATTAAGGCTTAATACAACTTTCCCCCCTAAAGTATACCCGATTTCCCAACTTCCCCCTAAACTTCATTTTGCCCACTTTTCCGCCTTAAACAATTCACCGTTACCCATTTTGCCTCATTCCGTTACCCTTTTTCGTTAAAAATTTTTTCAGCCAATAACATCCTGCCACATCATTAACGGATTGACTAAGTCAAACCGTCTGATTTTATTTAAAGCGTAAATGACATGTCAAGTCTGCCAGGTTTGTTTTTTGTTCAATTGACCCATATTTGTTTCTAATTTTTATAATTTAGTCCATTATTTGTTATTATTAATAATATTATTTTATTAAAATGTTAATATTTAATAAAAATAAATAAAAATAAATATTTTAATACTAAATTAGTAATTTTTTAGATTCGAATTACAATTATATTCTAATTATTAATTCTAATTTCACTATATTTGAATTATAGTTTTTGAGTGAAATTTAAATTATATCCGAATCATGTTCGTATTATATTCGAATCATATTCAAATTATATTTTAATCATCTTCTAATTATTAATTCGAATTTTGCTATATTCGAAATATTTTTTGAGCAAAATTCAAATTATATTAGAATTATATTTGAACCATGTCTATATTATATTTGAATCATATTTAAATTATTTTTGAAATATAATTTGAATATGATATTTTGAATGTAATTCGAATATGATTCGAATATAATATAAACATGATTCGAATATAATTACATGTTTTTTCAACTATTATATTCGAATCATATTCAAATTATATTCGAATCATGTTTAACAAGTAATTGTATTTGTATCATGTTCGTATTATATTCAAATCATGCTCGTATTATATTCGAATCATATTTAGAATATAAATTGAATATGATTCGAATATAATATGAACATGATACGAATAGAATTACCTATTAAACATGATATGAATATAATTACATGTTAAACATGATTTGAATATAATTACCTGTTAAACATGATTCGAATATAATTACCTGTTAAACATGATTCGAATATAATTACATGTTAAACAAGATTCAAATATAATTATCTGTTAAACATGATTCGAATATAATAGTTCAAAAAACATGTAATTATATTAGAATTATATTCAAATCATGTTCATATTATATTCGAATCATATTAAAATTACATTCGAAATATCATATTCAAATTATATTTCGAAAATAATTTTAATATGATTTGATATAATATGAACATAATACGAATATAATTACTTGTTAAACATGATTCGAATATACATGTTAAACATGATTCGAATATACTATGAACATGATTCAAATATAATAGTTGAAAAAACATGTAATTATATTAGAATTATATTCAAATCATGTTCATATTATATTCGAATCATATTCAAATTACATTCGAAATATCATATTCAAATTATATTTCGAAAATAATTTGAATATGATTCGAATATAATATAGACATGGTTCAAATATAATTCTAATATAATTTGAATTTTGCTCAAAAAATATATTTCGAATATAGAAAAATTCAAATTAATAATTCGAATATAATTAGAAGATGATTCAAATATAATTTGAATATGATTCGAATATAATACGAACATGATTCGAATATAATTTAAATTTTACTCAAAAACTATAATTCAAATATAGTGAAATTAGAATTAATAATTAGAATATAATTGTAATTCGAATCTAAAAATTACTTATTAAAATATTTGTTTTTATTTATTTTTATTAAATATTAACATTTTAATAAAATAATATTATTAATAATAACAAATAATGGACTAAATTATAAAAATTAGAAACAAATAGGGGTCAATTTAAGATAAAAATAAACTTTTCAGTGATTAAATTGAACAAAAAACAAACCTAGCAGACTTGACATGTCATTTACCCTTTAAATAAAACTAGACGAATTGACTTAGTCAATCCGTTGATGACGTGGCAGGATGTTATTGGCCGAATTTTTTTAACGGAAAAGGGTAACAGAATAGGGCAAATGGGTAACGGCGAATTGTTTAAGGGGAAAAAGTGGGCAAAATGAAGTTTAGGGGGCAAGTTGGGAAATTGAGTATACTTTAGGGGAAAAGTTGTATTAAGCCTTTAATTAATTGTTAAATATAAATATGTGAGAATAAAAAGAAAAAAAATAAAAGTATTAGTTTACAAATATCACAATATAAATACGTGAGGGTGAATAATTAAAATAGAAAATGTTAAACTTAGGTTATTTAGAATTTTTTTTATAATTATTAAGGGTAAAAGAGTCTTTATAAATCTTATATCAAAACCTTTTATTTCAAAAAACTCATATTAGCAACATTTTCAAAATTAGAGGTTTCATCCAATCCGATATTCCCTAAACATCCAAATTAGCAAATTTGACCGGTCAAATCTCTAACTTTAACTCAAACCTTTAATTTTTGCTCAAACCTCTATTTACCTAATATAGCCAAAATTTTCCGTATAAATCAAATCAAAAAAATTCATTTCCAGACCAAATCTAGTTTTATCTGTCTTTGCTTACATTTAGGCCTACTTGACCAGATATTCCTTTTTGAAATTTTATTTGGCCAAATACCCCCTTTAGAACATTATTTAAAAATATATCCCTCATTCGGGTCATATAAGGGCAATTCGTATTTTGTAGGAGGCGATTTCGAAACTCGCACCTCATAGGGTGTAACTTCCGCCCGATGTTGATTGTTTTTTTAGATTTGCCAAATTTGGGATGCTCAAATCGGGCGGAAGTCACACCCTATAAAGTGTGAATATTGAAATCGCCTCCTACAGAACGCAAAGTTACCCTTACATGGCCCTAATGGAAGGTGTTTTTTTTCAAATGTTGTTCTAAGAGGGTATTTGGCCAAATAAAATCCCAAAAGGGAAAATATGGCCAACTACCCCTTACATTTAGGTCTTTTATTATTAATTTATTACCTTTTACATCCAAGAAAATTTTAACGTCTCGATATTTCTTTCAAGGTATAATGTCAAAAAAATGTCTTTTAAAATTTGACAGAATAGTCATTTTTGTTATAAATATTTATTTATGTGGATGTCTATCATGATAAGAACTTTATCTAAGAGATTTGATTTACTTTATTATTAGGAATATTATCTCCATTAATTAGAGTTCAATGTATTATGTACTTCTTATGCCTATAAATATATGTTTTATTGAAGGCATTGTACACAAGTCAATATTTGAGAATAATACAATCTCCCTCTTTCTCTCATCTCTTTATTTTTTTTTATTCTTGTTCGTTGTTCTTCGTTATTTTATTCACAACACGTTATCAGCGCGAGTTTGCTCAACTATGTTGGTTCTTGTTGACGGTTCTCAAAAAGAATTCCAATACGGCATTGAAGGAAAGAGGGACGCGTGTTGCTTTCTTATGTATTCGGGGCTACGATGTACTACATTAATGGCTGATGCCTAGTATTTAAAGATGGTATTCCATTTGATAGTTGTATTTAAGTTTTAAAGCACTAAATATCTTATGTATGACCTAATCGTTGCTAATAAAAAATTGAACAACATAGTAAAGATGGAATTTGTATATCGGTTCGGTAAGTATGATTGAATTAAGTTTATTTTATGAAAAACACGTCAGTGTTGTGCTTATGCACCTATTGCTATGAAAAAGAGAAAATTATGACACGATTCTTAAAGTTTTTAATCTATTTAGTTTTGTCCCTATACACTTTTGTAAATTCAATTATGAGATTTTATTATTTCTTTTGTTCATAATTAAATATTAATATTTGTTTATTTTATTCTATTGGTAATAGTTATGTTTTATTCATGTTTTGAGTTTTACATGATATGTTTAAATGGTGTGGTAAGAGACAATGACGTAAAGAGATTATGAGAAGTTGTTTTGGTCGTTTGCTATGTCTCCATTGTTCTCAAGAGGAAAATCAACATCGGTAAATTTTAATTTTAATTTTATTCTTTAAATTTTGATTTTAAAGTATAATAAATCACGATGATTTTGAATCTACAAGAAGATCATTATAAAGTTTATATTTGCTCAAAAGCAATCATTCTTTCGTGTCAAAAACTCAATTATAGACTTCTCCCAAGTTAAAGTTACGAAAATTCGTCTTGATTCAAAAAGTTTTATGGGAGACATTCCCTAAAGTGAATGCAATCATGATGTTTATTCTATGCAATTATTGGATCTGTTTCATTCCCTGAAGTGAATGCAAACATGGTAAATCACTATTCAATTAGTGACATAACTTCGATATGATCCAAATTACCAAGTATTAATGATGAGAATATGTCATATGTTAATAAAAACATACTCCACTTATCACGCGAATAATGTTATTCTCAGACACAATATCGTGAAAAAGATTTTTAAAGGCCCACTAGCTCTACTGCATTCCCTGAAGTTAATGTGAGATTTTATAATGGAAAGAATAAATGTCACATTAGTAGTTGTGGTCATGGTCGAGGCCATAGACATAGAGATTATGATCATTTTAAGAATACTTCTACCCACCGGTAGTGAGGTTATAAGGATGACAAGAGTGATAAAGATCATTTTAAGAAAATAAAATCATTTTTATCACCAATGCGATGTTATAAATCATTGGTCTCGTACTTGTCGTACGCTGAAAAAAAATCAACAATCATTTGATGATAAAAAAAGAAAATAGAAGCAAATTTTGTTTGCGAAAAATGACGAAAATGATATTGGTCCAACTCATTTGGACGTTATTGGTCCAACTTATTTGGACGTTGTTGATTTTTTATCAACCTTGAAGGGAATAAATCATCTTTTAATTATTCTCATAACCTTGAAGAGAATTACTTATTTCTTTTAATTTACTTTGCTTTTATGTTTATATACTTTACACATTAATTATTTATGCTTTATATATTAATTTAACGCCTAAAGAAAATTTTTAATTAGTTAATAAGTTGTCTGTTTTGTTGGTTTATATATATATATATATATTATGATATTTATTTATTTTGTTTCACATGATTACTTATCAAATACAATCTATGATGACGATTAATGCTTAGCAGAATCATAAGATATATTTTCCCATTTAAATGTAAGGGATAATATGACTACTATAGCTCAAAGTACTGAAAATATTAATGTTCCAAAAGAGCAATAAGTTCTTGAGAGAAAGCACATTATGAAAAGTCCAGAATTACAAATATTACAATAATTACCGCTAATGGTAACAATATCATCACCACTAGAAGTGGAAATTTTAAGAGAGTACTATGAATTCGCAAAATATTCTTTTGGAATTATAGATAACATATGTTATCAATTGGCATATGAAATGAGCCAATGTGGATATAAGTTCTAGTAGCCAAAAAGTCAGTTGAAAGCTCTAGAAGAGCTATATATTGCTACCAAAAGATAATTTCTATTGAAAGCTTCGAAAGAGCTAAATATATTCCTATTCAAAAGAACAATTTTTTGTGGACAATGTATTATCAAGTTTCAAAGAAACTTGTATTTCAAAATTTGTACCACACATGTACAAGTGATATTGAATCACATGTTTTGGTAAATCAGAAGTTTACAAATTGGGGAATATATATATACACACATGTATATATAGTTGGCATGATCGGTTAGACCATCCTGATCAATAATGATGCGAAAGCTATTGAGATTTATATGCACATTTATTAAAAGAATCTGGAGTTCTTGTGGTGTTTGTTCTCAAAGGAATTGATTAAATTCCACTTACTAAAAGAACACAAAGTTCTTGTGTTGTTTGTTCCCAAAAGAAATGATTAAGATCCCACTAACCAAAAGAACTTGAAGTTTTTGTACTAAAGTTGAGACTGCATGTTTTGCATATCTGAATGAAATATGGGCCCATTTATCCACAAATGTGGAAAGTTCTATATGATTTTAGTAGATGCATCTACAGTGTTTTATCAACTTACAACCAGAAATTTGTGAGATTGATTAGAAAAAGATTCAAATTATGCAGTTAGACTATTTGTAACACCCCAAAAACTGGTCTAGTCGGAATTGAATTCCGATCATCAGAATATTGATGTTAAAGTGTTCAAATACCACATTCTTTCTGCCTAAATTATAGATCATATTGTTAAGAGACCTTAATTAAACTTATTCTTAGTTAAGGACCTCCTTAGAAATGCCTAAAATGATGTTTTTAAGCTAGGCGTTTTGATACTGTAAGATCCATACCGAAATGGCCTAGGTAAGGCGTTTCGAAACGTTTATAGGCGTTCCGATACAGTTCCAACGGTTTTAACTAACTTTTGGACTTTTGCTTAGCCGTTTTGATACAACTATACGTTTTCAAAATAGGTCCCCTGATTCGAATCTGTTTAAAGGTACAATTGAAAGGAAATGAAAAGGTGGTGACTCACCTGCTTATTGCTGCCTTCCCCACGTGAATATAATCAAAAAGGGATGACTAATAGTCATCTATATGCCTAATATTGATAAGATATAGAAAAGATAAATATTAATATTTTAAGCTTAAGATTAAGGTTTTAGTTCTCTTTAATGAATAAAAGAAAGCCATCATATTTGTTTTGTTTCATCGAGACCAATTTCATCTTCTTGTTTTGAAAGACAAGCACACACCTCCATTGTCTTCAACCTTGAGCTCCCAAGCATACACCTCTCAATTTGAGATCCTTAAGCTTAAGCTTTCCTTGATTTGAGATCACCAAGTCATAGCTACCGATCGGGTAAGTGGAAGCCCTAAGTCAATCATTGATTCTCTTAATCATTGAATGTCCAATTTCAAGCTTTAAGATAAGCTTTGTCTAATAGCTAATAGCTATTCAAGTATCGATATTGTCATATTGATTCTAATAATCCCTTATTTCTCTTCCTAGTTCAAGAATTGGAAAAGACTAATCCATTGTCTTCAACGAAAGCTAGGAATAAAGGAATCATCATCTGAGGACCTTAGGAGCTTCGAATTATCAAGGTGAGTGTAGTCGGAGTCTCGAGAGTGACTAGATGCCATCTCGAATAATTGTTTATTGATTTACTAACCATTGATTTAAAGGGATTTTCATGAAGCATTATTGAAAGCCATATTGGTAAGTCTTGGTAAGTATTGCATCAAATTATTGTCCGAGGTATTGTTATTGATGTCTTGGAAATCATTAAAGCATTGGCATATAGAATTATTGACATGAGTTTATTGCTATTGCTTATTGCTATGAATATATGATTATTGAGACATTGTCATTGAATCATTGATATCGAATTATTGTTATCGAACCTTGGGTTCGAGAGTATTGGATACAATTGGCATGCTATAGAACGTCTAGGTGTTCTCTATTTCTGAGTGCAAGTGCACACTCTTGTCAAGTTATAGTATAAAAGATATCGTCTCCCACGGGGATTGGAGCAGCTCCTATGAATGGCTTCCTGCACAAAGATTTAGTAAATGCGTAATTAAATCTCATGATGTGGAAATATAAAAACACAAATAAAATAAATATAGTGATGAGAGGAATGATAGGGAGAGATTTGGGCGATAGATTGGGTAAGACAAATGCAGCTCAGTGGCATGTGGTCTGCATTGTAAAGTTTGAGCATGTTTTGCGCTGCCATGAATTGCTGCCTCGGCGGGATGGTGGGCGGAAAACTACGACCCTATCACGCGGCCACAGCAAGTCACTGCCACTGCAGAAGTGTACTGTCTTGGCAGGTAGAACGGAAAGAAGTCCTGGCGGCAAGTCTGGCAGACATTCCAAAGTTTGGCGGGATAGTCGATATTGATCCTTCCTATTTCTAGGTTAGGATTCTCAAACACTCACGTGATGTAGGCAATACCTAGCAATCTCAGCGTCAACCTAACACATGCAAGTTCATTCGATTGGTGATCTCTTTTAACCGCTGAAACTTGTGGACTAGTGTGGAACCAAGTTAGTCACACCTTTGCATGTTGTGACTGTGCTTAACCCTTTCGTAAGCCTTGCACTTTCGTGCCCAACAAATGGATTTTATCTTCAACTGACTGGTGTAGACTAATTGAAAGAACAAAGAGCATAGATTAAGCAAACTTTGGAATTTTATTGAAAACAACTCAAAACTATTACAACCGTTTCCCTCAAACTACTTTACATACACGCGCCTAAACCCTAGGAGAGTTGGGCCGCGACCCCCAACAACTCCAACCTATCTAACTACATCTCGTTGTACGGCTATTTAGGCTCGCATCCTCTCACCCTCGTTATCATCATGCCTCTATACCCTTACATACATTGGGTATATATAGGGCCCATGGCATAAGTTTGAGTCCTCCTTGAAGTAGGAGTTCTTAAAAGTAAATTACATTAAATACAAATTCCTTTATTACTTAAATATGGACTCTTTGGACGTTGCCTTCTTCTGCAAGTAAAGATAAGTGCTCCTACTTATCGATCTTGGATCAGCTCTACCGTCCGCTACAAGCTTCAGAAAATTGCCAGGCTGGGCTCATTGGGCTCAGGAAATTTCCCTCTTTCAATCACGACCCATCTTGGCTAAGTCAGTGTAACTCCTGCCCGGGCGACACTTGGCGGCAATGCTGCTTCGGCAGCATCCTTGGCGGCATCTGGAACTGCTTCAATACAACTCCTTTGGGTCCAGCCTTCTGTCCTGTCCTCTCCTAGCTATATCACCTGAAAATATAGACTAAACTAAAACAATAACTTTTCTCAACCAAACATAAAATATTCAATAAAAACATGGCAAAAGAGAAGATAATGTTATAATGCATGCAATGCACCTAAATATGCCAAAATGTACTTAAGAACGACAATAATAAGGGCAGGAATGTGTACAAAATATAGAACTCATGGACACTCTACACACCCCCAAAACTCGAACTATTGCTTGTCCTCAAGCAATGCAACCTAGCTAGTAAATCTGCCTTTAGCACAAAATTAATAGAAGTATTAACTTTTAACTTGATTTCTTACCTCAAGGTCGTGGCACCTGTTTTTATGTTAGTGATAGGGAATGTCATGCAATAACTTAGGTTTTAATTTTCTTAATGCCAGTGTGTGCAGGTATGTGCTCATGCTAACCATGCTGAGATAATTAAGTTAACAAAGAATGCCTAAAATAATTAAATTACTATAAAGGATACGAGTTGTTGCCTTGGCAGCACAGTTGGGCACTTTTGTTTTCTTTTTCTGATCATGGCTTTAAGGGCTTCAGCTCATCACAACTATTCTCCGAGTCTAAAGCTAAAATAGGTGCACTCTACGAAACTCCGAACCCTTTGAATAGAGTTATCCCGTGAAGACTTCCATTCACTCTTACTAATCTGTCCGTCACTTGGTTTAGATTCATGGACTTTGATAGCAGCGGAGTGTCCTTGCTCATGATCCTTCCTAGAGCCTATTTTGGGAACCTCTAAGGTTTTTAATCTTTCTGCCTAGAGCCTGTTTCGGGCACCTCTAGATTTTTCATTATTTTTGTTGTGCTGCCATGTGCTGCCATGGCGGCAAACCTATATTCAATCAAGGAATTTTCATTAAGTAAGGCAGGCAATGTTAGACTTATAACTCAAGCAAAATTCAACATTTAATAGACATTGTAAAGATAACTGGCAAAAAGAAAAATTTTCTAAGTATTTTCATGCTTCTTCCCATAGTTAGATTAAATTTTTTTAGTATGGTGCGAATATATGTAGTCAACTAAGCTATCATAGGCACAAGTTTTTTAACTAATAATTTCTACTTCATTAAGTGCTAGGGGCAGAATTTACATATGATCCTAAATGCTACTAAATGAATCTAAAACAAAGAGGACCAATTCCCCCCAAACTCAAGGTTGGCATTGTTCTCAATGCCTCTACAAAACAAAAATTAACAATAAAACATAAAATATAAAAAGAAAAAAGAAAAATAGAAAAATAAAACAGAAAAAAAGAAAATAAAATAAAACATAAAAATTAAAAATTAAAAATTAAAAAGAAAAAGAAAAGAAAAAGAAAAATGGTGCTATAGACTGAGGGATTTCCCCTCTGTTGTTGCCGCGTTAGAGGAGGATGCTGAGGAGGCGGGCATGACAAGGCGACACGTAGCAGATGGTCTGTCAGTTGGGATCTTCTTCTTGCTACGCGACGGCTGGATACGGCTGGGGGTGGGCTTATTTGATTGTTTTTTAGCTCCTCCACCCTGGGGCTCTGTTGTTGATCGCTTTCTCTTTCTATCTGCCTCTGCTGGTTCGTCATCAAAGGAGTCTGAGATCTCCATCTCTGAGTTGTCGGTGTCTTTGGCAGCGGCCCCTTTTGCTATTTGGGATGCAACATTGGTTTCCTCCTCCTTCTCTGATTCTAATGAAGAGAAGAGGTCATATGGCTGGATAGGGGTTGGAGAGGTTCTTCTCTTGGGGCGGTGGTGCGGCCCCTCGCTGTCGTCGTCGGTAGGAGCAGCAACTGGTCTTGGAGTGATCTGGATAGGCTTGGAAGTTGCTAACTCCGTGGGAAAGGCGGGCAACTGTGGGCTGTCGTCCTGATATTTGTCCAGCAAGTAGTCCACAAAGGCCTCTTGCACGCCTGCTACGTATTTGGTGAAGATCACCTGCTTGTGCTCGATCCTCTAGCAGCTTTCAACTAGGCTGCGTAGTAGGGGGATCACTTTGGACGAGAGGGCAGCTTTAGTACTGCCCGCTGCGGCTGGGGTGGCGGCAGCTTGGGATGACGGCTGGGCGGTGGAAGGTGTGTCTGGCTCCACATTATGCGTCATCTGCTGGCGTACCCTTCTTGTCCATCCTTCCTTGGCAGGAAGAATTTTATCGTTTGGGTGCGGCGACATGCAAAAATTCGCACACAAGCCAGTGATGAGTGCATGGAAGAAGAGGGGTCCCTTGGCGTTTGGTTACTATGAGTTGGCATAAACCTCATTTATGATTACCTCGCCAACATTGATCTGCCGCCCCATCATTATGTTGTAGATAAGGTCGAGCCTTAGCCTGTTTACTGTCAATCCGTGCGTGGAAGGCATCAGGCGGCGCTGGACAAAATAACTCCAAAGGGCTGCCTCTAGCAGCAAATCGCGGTGGTTGACTGACCCGTTGTTTTTGCCTGTCAGCCACTAGGTGTTTGGCTTACAGATCTCCTTCTTGATCTTGTTGTAGTCAGCCGCCGTTGGGTAGGACTCTAATTCCTCGTGTGGATTGCCGCTGACTTCTATGCTGTAGAAGTTGTTGATCATGTCAGTAGTAAACTTGACAGCTTCTTCGCAGACGTAAACGAAAGGGCTAGCCGGTGTCGGTCTGTGGGCGTATAACTCTCGCACGTGGTTGCTGTTGATTCCTTCTGGCTACCGTGCGAACTGATCTCAGCCCATGTTGTGGATCTTTTCGAATAAAGAGGGTTCCAAGCCAAAATACCATCAGACTGGGTGTATTGAAAACCCATCTCTTCCCATAGTTGCCTTTCTCTATAGTGTTTCTTGTAGGTCTCCTCAACAGTAGAGTTCGCGAACCTTTTGTAAGGGGTTTTGGAGGTGGTGGCGGGTTGCTGTAATGAGGCCATAGTTGCGGGTTGGTTGTATTTCCTAAAGAAAGAAAAGAAAGAACGTGAAAGAAAATAAAGCAAGGAAAATCTTAGAAGCAAAGATTGCAGAAAGAATTCAGAGTGAAGGGGAAAGCAAAGTGAAGAATGGGGGAAGAATAGTTGGCTTTATATACCCACTTCTCTTCACTGCCTTGGCAGGCACACTGTCAACGGGCGACAATTATTGCGGCACGAATAACGAGATTCTAGCCGTTACACAGATATTCGTTCCGCTCGCTAGGGCAAAATATAGCTGTTGCGGCTAGATGTTATGAAGCCACTAGCCGTTATGCTTATCTGCCTTGGGCTGCCCTGGCCGCTAATTGGGCTTCTCCTTTATTCTTTAATCTTTCTTGATCTTTCCTTCATTCCTAACCTGGAATAAATACAAGAATTAAATAAAAATTAAATCTAATTCTTAATGCTTAAAAATAAAGTAAAAATAATAAAAAAAATTTGGGTTATGTTGGGCTACGCTTTTCCTACGCATAACCACTTCCTAAGGGTCTTTGTGTTTGGCTATTCATTTGGGCATGTCCTTCCCCTCCTCAGGTGGATGCTGCTGCCAACCTTGCTGCCTTGGCGGGACATACACCAAGAAAACAAAGAGGTTTTTTAATTAAATAAGTAAAAAGAGATTTAATGTGCAAAAACTAAATAGGAGTGCAGAAATTCAAACGTAGTTGTTGTTGCCATTCCCCGGCAACGACGACAAAAACTTGTAGAGCGTCTAGGTGTTCTCTATTTCTGAGTGCAAGTGCACACTCTTATCAAGTTCTAGTATAAAAGATATCGTCTCCCACAGGGATTGGAGCAACTCCTATAACTGGCTTCCTGCACAAAGATTTAGCAAATGCGTAATTAAATCTCATGATGTGGAAATATAAAAACACAAATAAAATAAAGATAGTGATGAGAGGAATGATAGGGAGAGATTTGGGCGATAGATTGGGTAAGACAAATGCAGCTCAGTGGCTTGTGGTCTGCATTGTAAAGTCTGAGCATGTTTTGCGCTGCCATGAATTGCTGCCTCGGCGGGATGGCGGGCGGCAAACTACGACCCTGTCACGTGGCCGCAGCAGGTTACTGCCACTGCAGGAGTGTACTGTCTCGGCAGGTGGAACGAAAAGAAGTCCTGGCGGTAAGTCTGGCAGACATTCCAAAGTTCGGTGGGATAGTCAAAATTGATCCCTCTTATTTCTTGGTTAGGTTGCTCGAACACTCACGTGATGTAGGCAATACCTAGCAATCTCAGCGTCAACCTAACACAAGCAAGTTCATTCGATTGGTGATCCCTTTTAGCCGATGAAACTTGTGGACTAGTGTGGAACCAAGTTAGTCACGCCTTTTCATGTTGTGACCGTGCTTAACCCTTTCGTGAGCCTTGCACTTTTGTGCCTGACAAATGAATTTTCTCTTCAACTGACTGGTGTAGACTAATTGAAAGAACAAAGAGCATAGATTAAGCAAACTTTTGAATTTTATTGAAAACAACTCAAAACTATTACAACTGTTTCCCTCAAACTACTTTACATACACGCTCCTAAACCCTAGGAGAGTTGGGTCGCGACCCCCAACAACTCCAACCTATCTAACTACATCTCGTTGTGCGGATGCTCAGGCTCGCATCCCCTCACCCTCGTTATCATCATGCCCCTATACACTTACATACATTTGGTATATATAGGGCTCATGGCCTAAATTTGAGTCCTCCTTGAAGTAGGAGTTCTTAAAAGTAAATTACATTAAATACAGACTCACTTATTACTTAAATATGGACTCTTTGGACGTTGCATTCTTCTGCAAGTAAAGATAAGTGCTCCTACTTATCGATCTTGGATCAGCTCTACCGGCCGTTACAGGCTTCAGAAAATTGTCAGACTGGGCTCATTGGGCTCTGGAAATTTCCCTCTTTCAATCGCGTCCCATCTTGGCTAAGTCGGTGTAACTCCTACCCAGGCGGCACTTGGCAGCAATGCTGCTTCGGCAACGTCCTTGGCGGCATCTGGAACTGCTTCAGTACATCTCCTTTGGTTCCAACTTTCGGTCTTGTTCTGTCCTGTCCTCTCCTAGCTATATCACCTGAAAATATAGACTAAACTAAAATAGTAACTTTTCTCAACCAAACATAAAATATTCAATAAAAACATGGTAAAAGAGAAGATACTGTTATAATGCATGCAATGCACCTAAATATGCCTAAATGTACTTAAGAACAACAATAATAAGGGCATGAATGTGTACAAAATATAGAACTCATGGACACTCTACACATGCCATAGAATTCATAAGTTCAATGTACGAGTGGACTACGGTTCTAGGGCTACGGCCTATATTGATTTAGCGAGGCGGAGGGATGTATTGTGTATTGGTCTTATTGGCGATGTCGACGGTTGACCATTCATTAATTTGGTGAGGAGGTGGAATTTGTGTATCTATATACCGTAAATTGATCCAAGGGAATTATTGGTTTTTAATATTGCTTTGTTAAGGTATCATGATATTACCATTGATGATATGATGGTTGATACTATATGATTGAAGAGCATCCCATGTTTATTGAATAATTGATATTATGAATGTCGTCAAATCATGATAAATGGCATACCATGTTCATTCATTGTTTTTGTGACTACCTCACTAGGCAAAGTATGCATAATGCATTTCATTGCATCCTATTCAGGTTAGTCAAGTTTTAGATCGAGATCGGAGGAGTTGAAGCGTTGCACAAGTCACAATCAAGCGATAAGTAATGTATAATGACCCTTTTGAACTCCTAGTCGGTGGC
Source organism: Hibiscus tridactylites (assembly GCA_958450335.1). Classification (NCBI taxonomy): domain Eukaryota; kingdom Viridiplantae; phylum Streptophyta; class Magnoliopsida; order Malvales; family Malvaceae; genus Hibiscus; species Hibiscus tridactylites. The sequence goes on from OY288270.1 coordinate 81,803,097, forward strand.
AAGGTCTATGTACAAGTCTATTAAGTCTCTTTTGATGTACCTATGTTATGGTCAAGTGGTAACGAGTGATATGCCTAAAATGAACTTCCTATATAGTGAAAAATGACCCTAAATGCATATTTTGGCACTAAAAGGTAAAAATCGAGTAAATGGATTCATATGGCTCTAAAACTTGACGTGCAAGTATAATTTATGGTTATAATGTTGTGTGTAAAGTTTCACTGCATTTGGACACTGTTTGATAAGTCAATTCAAATAAAAACCAGCAAAAATCTGTCATTATAGGTCGGGCCGTATCGATACGGGTCATGGCGTATCGATACGGTTAAGCATAATTGAACCTAAAGAACAGGGCGTATCAAAATGGTCTAGATCCGTATCGAAACATTTTTCTACTGGAATTCATTTTTTCGATTCAGGTCTATAGCGTATCAAAACGGGTCAAAGTCAAAGTCAACGGAAGTCAACATGTACCGATACAGGGATTGCTCGTATCGATACAGTCTAAAGGATAAAGTCAACTTAGGTTGACCATTGCACACCCGTATCAAAACGGCCTTGAGGTGTTTCGATACAGGGTTAGTTAAGTTGGTTAAAAGGCATAATCTGAAGGTTTGCATTGTTTGCAGTTTGGTCACTGTATTTAGGATGATTAAATTGAATGAGTAAATGAACACCGATGTGCATGAAAATTTACAGACTTATTAATATTACATTGAATTTCATTTTGATATGGTCAATTGCATCGAAAGACCTCTAATTTGTCAGATTTACAGAATAATCCCTAAAACTCGTAATAGTTAAGTATTGGTCCTAATTGGTTAATTATTGTTTTCTAAGGAGTGAATTGGACTAAGATGTATATCTGGTAATGCTTTGTTTGAGTAATATTGTTCAATTCTTGATTAAAAAATGAAATTTTATTGCACCAATCACCGCATTGTTCACCGGTAGCACGTTCCGACCCAGTTCTCTACCAGGCCGGGAAGGGGGTGTTACATTATTCATCTTGCAAAAGCTATTGGGTTTATATTTTAGGCTATATCAGTTGTTACAAAGCCTATTGATTATGAAAAATACGGTTTAGCAAAATTTTAATTGGATGCATCCTCTTTAATAGCTAAACTATGAGAACAAAATTATTTATATGGTATTTCACATATAACAACACTTATACGCATCAAGCCAACGAGTTATAATAAACTTCTCATTATGATTTAACTTTTGGTTAGAAGTCATATTTCCCATTTTAGAATTTTTGAATGTGCGATATATAGTTGAATTGTTCCACCACACTGCACAAAATGGGTTTATAAAAGAGTTGAGAATATATATTGAATATGAGTCTTCTTTTATGTTTATATTCTTATACATTAATTGGAGAATCATTTATGACATGAATTTTTCTTAACATCAGAGGGAGATAATAATCAACTGTATAAAAGAAAATGAATTATCATTATCTAGATCCTCGTATATGAACCAGAAGTTCATAAGATAATTCATGTTATTACATGTCAACTGTCAGACATATTTACTAACCCAATGAGAGTAACTAAGTCTCATATACTAGCTGAAATGCTCGAAATTTGAATTACATGTTAGAGCAAATAGATGTAAATCATGCATGAAGCATGAAAATTGGTTTCAATGATCAAAATTCTCGTAAATGAAAAATAGTATGAGATTGTCATGTATTGGAGGCGAGTGCTCCTGAAGAGACCCAAGACATAACTAATAATAAAACTCTTAAAGAGTTCCAGGTACCTGAAATAAAGATTAAAATCTTGAAGAGATCTTGATGAGTTAAGTCATTACGAGAATGGAACTGAAAAAATTGAAAAGTTGTTGACAACGATTTTACATAGAATACTTATATAGAAGTAAAGAAAGAAAATGAGGATCTTGTATAGAAATCTATAGATATTAAAATGATTGGCCAATATAGAAAGACACTTTGAACTTCCAATAGAGAAGTATTTGGACCAGCAATCCAGAACACCTAAAGGTGTAATGCAAGTGAGGCACAAATAAGTAGTCGTAAATACGACTTGAATTATGATTTATGAAAAGTTTTATTTACTTCATGGTGGATGCAATTACTTTGGCAGTTATGAAATATTTTATATGCGTTTAATTATTTCGTGGATCCATATTTATCCTTGAAGGATTTAAAATGCTAGAAGCATTTGAAAATTTCCTCAAAAATTTTATTTAGACATGTCCCATTGGATATTTATATTTTTGTGCATTTGGTGGAATCGCCTTAGTGAGTACCTTTTGAGAAAATACAACAAGTATGATCAGATTTCCTTATATATTTTATAAAGGAGTTTGGATCAAGATTCATTATATCATTAGAACTCCTGTAAAGCTTCAAATTGGAAACTCATGAAGAGATTTTAAAGTATTTAATGAAAGTATTTGAGAAATAGCATCTTGAGATGTGGTTTTGTCTCTACCTAAAGATCGAGCACTTAAATATGCGTTTTTGTCTATGAATAGACATAAGCTGAAAGAATCTTAAAGAAAATTCAATATGGATAGAGCATATCTATTGAGTATCCCAATAATTGTAAGATTGTTGGATGTGAATAAAGATAATTATATCTTTTCTTGGTCTTGAAGCACCATATATTAGTTGGTCAAGAAATATCCATGGATATACAAAGATCATTACCTTTAGATCTTCAAACATTCGTTGATGCCTCCTCATATCTTGTAGAAATAATTGTTATGTACGAGACAAGCCAAAAATGTGTTTGGCTAATATCATTGAACAACATATCTAGAAGATATGTGATTTACTTTCACAAGATATGATACAAAGCTATCATGTGTAGAGATAATGCAAGGTGGATTCATCATGAAACATATTTTTTTTGCACAGCGAAGTATGATTTTATTTATAAGAACAATCATACAAAACCCACACCCCACATCGGCCTCAATAAAAACCTCTCTAAGCCTAATTAGAGGAAAATAGTACCAATGTGTGTGTACAAAGAACAAACATCAACTCACTGCATAGACAACCACACCCAATTGACCCTATCAACACCACTCTTCGCCAATGTATTCGCAATGCCATTTGCTTCTCTGAAAATGTGGTTGAAACACACGCATGGAAACACGGCACAATCATCGTCAATCTGCTGGAACCATCGCCATAGCTGCCAAGGACGACGCTCAATACAATGCATCCACGATATTGCCACCATCGAATCCGATTCCACCACAATCGATGTAACCAACCCCAACCGCATCTCACGTAACATCCACAAGGCGTAAGCAATCGCCTGAATTTCTGCAACATTGGAATCAACTATCCCAATCGATCTAGAAAAAATCGCCATAATACGACTATTCCAATCCCGTAGAACACCCCCACATCCTGCTAATCCCGGCTTCCCCCGTGCCGCCCCATCAACGTTGAATTTCCACACTCCCTCTAAGGGAGGCACCCATACCACGTTCAACCGAGCCACATTGGTTGTGCTTTGCACCGGCCAGCATTGCATCGGGCAAGACCACCACGACGCCTCATTCATACATGCTGCACCAATGTACGCTCGGGTCCAATGTAACGCCCGGAGCTGAACAAGAAAAAACACCGATTGTCTCGTTGCGCGACGCCCCTGAAACATGAGTTCGTTCCTCGCTACCCATCACCACTAAACCATCCCTTCCAACATTGAGTAAGAAACTCACCAATGCGACGAGGTCTAACCATAGTAACATCCCACCACAACAAAAAATCAGTCCACACATCATAGGCTAATTCACACGACCATAGAATGTGATCACAATTATCCTCACCAACATTACACCATCGACAACTTAGAGAGGAATTCGAGAGGGGGATGCCACGATCAAATAACATACAGAGCGTCGGGAAACGATCCACCAAAATAAACCACACAAAACATTGGATTTTCGGCAACAGTGGAATATTCCACACCATACCCACATGCAAAGGATTGGATAAGCCAAAGGAGGACATTAAACCGTGCAACTTACCCACCGAAAATAGTCCCAAATTCGAATGTCTCCAAACCAGCCTGTCCGCAACTCGATCACGCAAATGCAGCCCTTCCAAACAAGCTTTTAATTCATCTAATTGTTTTACCTCAAAGGACCACAGTTCACGTCGGAAATGACTCGCCAAGTCCTCTTTCGGCATACCCAATACCTCCTGGACAAAAGCCAATTTATTCGAAGCCAACCCAAACAAACACGTGAATACATTCTTCAATGGTTCATCGATTGCCCAGCAATCCCACCAAAACAGCACACTACCGCCATCTTCCACAATCCACATAAATTGATTCTCGTTTAAAAATTTATCAACGTACTCGTCATTCTGCACCTCTACGATTTGTTTCCACATCGCCGACATGTGTATCTTTCCCTTTTGCTGAATTTGCCATCTTCTCACAGCCGTACCATATTTCGCCACAATTATAGACTTCCACAGTGAGTCCTCTGATTGTGCAAATCTCCATGCCCACTTCGCAAGCAACGCTAAATTTCTTGAGCGTAAATTCACCACCCCAAGTCCTCCCACTAGCTTCGGTTTACATACCACATCCCAGCTTATCCGACTCATCTTCGCCCTCTCCTCTTTTCCACCCAAAAGAAAATTTCGCCTAGACTATCAATTCGCATCACAACACGTTTTGGCACCAAGAATATACCCATGTAAAACACCGCCAGTGCGGACAACACCGTATTAATTAAAAGCAAACGACCTGCAAATGATAAGGAATTACGTTTCCAACCTGAAAGTCGCTTGCGAAACCTTCTGATAAGCGGTTCCCATACTTCAGATCCACGCGGATGTACACCCAATGGAATCCCTAAATACTGTATCGAAAAGTCACCAATCGAACAGCCCCAGGACCGACGCAAATTCCATAAGCATCACACCGTCCACACCAATTCCAAAAAGGCATGATTTTTCGTAATTAATCTGTAGCCCAAATGCATACTCGAAGCAAGTTAGCACTCTTTTCAGGTTCCGCGCTACCTCAACCCCTCCCGTCAGAAAAATAATAGTGTCATCCGCGAACTGTAAGTGGGATAGAACTATGTCACCAACCACTCGCACTCCCTTGATCAATCCCAATTTTTCCGCATTAACCATGAATTGGTGTAAAAGCTCTGCCACTATCACAAACAAAAGAGGCGACAATGGATCACCTTGACGAATGCCCCTCCGCATCGGGAATTCTCTCGTCGGACTACCATTTATCAGTATCGACAACCGAGTTGAGCTCACACACGCCATTACCCAACCTCTAAACCTCTCCCCAAATCCCATACGTCACATAATACGATCTAAACAAGTCCAACTGATATAATCATACGCTTTGGCGAAATCTAATTTAAGAATCACCCCCATTCGCAAATTTACATTTCTTCATTGAGTGAATTACGTCATTAGCTAGCAGAATACCGTCTAATATCTGTCGACCCCTGATAAATGCAGCCTGCACATCGGTGATCAACGAAGGCAATACCCCTTGCAACCTTTGCGCCAAACATTTCGCCAATATCTTATACACAGAATTCAACAAACAAATTGGGCGATAGTCCCCAATTATTCTCGGACAATCCTTCTTTGCTATCAAAACCATAAAGGTTGAATTCACCCCCTCGGTAATTTGCTTGATTCGAAAAAATTAGCCATAAACCTCATGATATCAGACTTCAAAAAATCCCATCCCTGTTTGAAGAACTCGAAGGTAAATCCATCCGGGCCCGGTGCCTTCGCCCCCTCACAGCTCCAAATCGCACGCTTCACCTCTTCTTCCGTGAACATATCTTCAAGCCCCCTCCGTTGTTCATTTGACAACATAACAAAGTCCACATTTGGCAAGAAAGAACCCGTTGCATACGGCTTATCGAAATGCTTCTAAAATTCCCTCATAAACATAAATTTCATTCTCTCCGGATTAGTCACCCAACAACCATCTACCTGAATACCCGATATATGATTTTACATTTGACGAATTTTCGCCGCTTTGTGAAAGAAGCTTGTGTTACAATCCCCCTCCGCCAACCACAACATCCTCGATTTCTGTTTCCAAATTGATTCTCTCAACTTGTCCAATTTCCACAACCTCGCATAAAGCTCTCTCGCCCTTAATTTTTCATCCGTCGATTGCCTCTCAGACCCGACTTTAGCATCAAGCTACTCCAATTCGCCTACTACACTTTTATAATGTTCTTCGATCACATTTACACCCTGTCGATTCCATCCTTTTAGCATCCCTTTCAACCCTTTTAGTTTTGTCGAAATCGCAGCCTCCCCATCAAGCAACGACAATCTCCTCCATTCATCTTCCATTACATGAATATCCTTTAACCAAAAGTTAAAGAATCGGAAAGGCTTCGAATCACTATCAAAAACGTCGCCAACAAGAATAATGGGGGAGTGGTCCGATAATTCCTTCGGCAAATTCAGCACTGTAAGAGCCTCGAATCGATTCACCCAACCTTGCGTTACTAGGAAACGATTCAGCCGGCTCCTTTCCCCTCGAATCAAACCATGTGAATCGTTTCCCCTACATCGGAACATCTATCAAAGCAATTTGTTCAGTAAATGCACAAAATTGACTCATACCTCGAGCAAGATGTACACTGCCCGTTCTCTCCGTCGCCTTCGTCACCATGTTGAAATCGCCACTCACGCACCACTCGATATGCCTTGATCGAACCACTTGCATTATTTCCTCCCAAAATGCCCCTTGTTCAGCAATCACACAAGGCGCATACATAACAACAAACCCAACCGACCAGTCTTCACGCACCCATCGTCCAACCAGAATAATCATATTCTTACGCCACTCCTGCACCTCTACTTTGAACCCTTTAGGGTCCCAAATCGCAACAACACCGCCCGCTCTCCCCTCCGATGGAGCAAAGCAAAACTCAAACGTATCCTCATACCATAATTATCGAACAATCCTTTCTGTGATCATCTCTATTTTGGCCTCTTAAAATAGAACCAAAACACATTTGTGTTGATGTAGAATGCGCTGAATAGATCGTCGTTTTGACGTCGCGCCAATCTCCCGGACATTCCACGACAACATCTTCATGCTTTGCTAGGCTTTGTGATCGCGCGCTTAGTTTAAACACGCTATATCTTTGACTACCGCTTCCTCTCGTCCCTCCGTTACTGCCCCTATCAATTTTCCCAACCCCACCATTTCGCGAGCCTCCCGCAATATCCCCTGTTTACGGCACACAAAATCGGAGTCCGACAATGAGCCATTCACGATTGCCTTTGGTACTGTGTCTGATTCCTTCTTTTTTCGTGGACGCCCACGCCCACATTTCTTGAGTGGTTCAGTAGTGGCTTTATCCCCTATCGGTGCCAAGCTCGCCTCAATCTCCGCTATTTTCCTAACTCTCTTTTGTTCTCCATTCACATATATTAATATAGCTTTATTCACCCTTGGCAGTTCAACCCGTGGCCCATCCCTCGTCGGGCTTGTCTCAATCCGCTTTTCATTCGATTATACCTCACACAATCTATCGACATCCTCCACCGCACCCAACACCTCACCACTCATCCGCTCGCCCACCTCTCTATTTAACATTCCCACTTGTTCGTCATCCATCCAGCGATGTCTCTACCACTCTCCAATCCGATAGTTGGTTTTCTTTCCAAATACAATCTAAGTAACTCCTATCCACCACGATGTCCTCTCTCGCCTTTATGTCCCCTATTGGTACTGAATTCGGCACCACTGTACCATCCATTGATGACCCCTTATCGTTGTAGGCAGAGTTTGTTTTCCAGGCTATTTCTCGATCCTTAGCACTGTCCCTATCTTCACTCGATTCCACTTCACAGCTACAATCACATTTAGGCCCTATCGCCTCCTCAAATTCCATCACTCTTACTTGGAATGTATCTCCATCTACTTCCAAATCGATTACCTCATCAATGTGGAATGCCCATTCCGTTTCAATTTGTATTCTTGCCCTCTAAAACGATGATGGGGCTAATGTTTCTATGTCGATACGGACCAATACACCCCATAATGTCGCAATGTTACTAAACATCTCCGCCGACCAAATGTGTAGTGGCAGACTACTAATTGATAACCAAACTCTCCTACTTGGGATTGTCATTGACGATGACCATGGCGACACACTTTCTAACCATTGCTCCAGTTTTCCGGATTGTATAACCTCCTATCGCTGTCCCGTATTGTCAAACATCAAAAGGACAACCGATCCCGCTATACGCATCACTGAGAATCCAAGCAAACCTGCCTTGTGGAATTCTTTTGCTAATTCCGCTATTTGATATGGCTTGCGACAGAAACCTACAACACAAGTCTCTAAAATTTCTATTTTTTCTGCATCTATGATCCCTATTGCTTGCTTTCGCATCGCCATATCCGATTTCCTCTCCTCCTTTCGATTCCCTTCTGTACATGTTGTTGCTATTCCCTTCCTCCGTTGTCCCCCTGTCGATTCTGATTATTCCCCCTTCCGTTGAAATCCCGCATCAATGCCCTGTGATCGCAACACTTTATTAGGTTGGGAACCAGCCGATTGTGACATCAATTTCCTTTGTCGCGTGAAACCCCGATCTCCATTATACGCCATGTTCACTCTGATTTTTATCGATATAGCCAAAATCCATTCAACCTTTCAATTACCCGATTCGCATCGTGTGCCATCTCTCGCTCTCTTTCGGGGCACGAACACGTCGACAACAACTCTATGACAATCAAAAACCTGCCAGACCCCTTGCCAGTGTAGTTGATTTGGCAAATTCGCCACAAATAAGGTCCATACCCGATTCCCAAAAGCTTCTCCACGCCTTCCCCTTTTCCCCTGGTCGAACATTTTCCCTTTAAGTCCATCATGAAACATATTACTCCAAAGTTTCATCACTCACGATCTTTAGAAAAATAGTATTCAAGATTGAATTATGAAGATTCAAAGATCTTATGTGATATTTTCATGAGGGGGAGTAAATACTCGTTGCACTCTTTTCCCTTAACTAAGGTTTTGTCCCAATGGGTTTTCTTGGTAAGGTTTTTAATGAGGCAACATGTTATGCATATCAAAGATGTTTGTACTCTTCTTACTTCACTAAAGAATTTTCCCACTAGTTTTTATCTTAGTAAGGTTTTAACGAGGCACATTATCTTCATAAACATCCAAGGGGGAGTGTTATAAATATTTATTTATGTGGATGTCTATCATGATAAGAACTTTATCTAGGAGATTGGATTTACTTTATCAATAGGAATATTATCTCCATTAATTAGAGTTCAATGTATTATGTACTTTGTAAAACCAATGTTTGATTTTGATATAACAAATAATCTAAGGACTAAATTGCAAAGTAAATAAATTCTTAAGTACTCAAAATACACACATTTGACAAGTAAAATTTATACTTAAAATGTTTTGAAGTCAAAACTTAAACCCCATAAATTTTTCTAAGTGTTTCAAAGCCAAAACACTCAAAATTGCCCATGCATTTCGAAACACCCCCAAAGTGTTTCGATGCGTTTTGCCACTGGAAACGACCGTTTTGATACATACTAATCTGTTTTGAGACAAGGGTTTCAAAACGGGCCCGTTTCGATACAACCTTCATCTGGGCTTTTGATTTTTAAGTGTCGTTTTGAAATGGCTCATACCCGTTTTGATACAAGGGTTAAGTATTTTCAAAACCGAGCATTAAATGAAATAGACGTTATTTGTCAGAACTGAACTTTTGAAAAATTGGTTAAGTGTTTCGATACACCCCTTTGCTATTTCGAAACACCAATTTACAATTTTAAAACGTTTCGATACATCCTATAGTTGTTTCGATACGATCCCCTTTTTACACTTAATGTAACCCCCTCGTCCCGGTCCGGACGCTTGACCGATCCGAGTGGGCTACACGGGGATAACCAAGATGAAATCCGTTAAGGCTCCACTTCGGTTACCGACCCTAAGAAAAACTTTTTCATTTTATCTGATCTAAATGCATTAATTAAACCTAAGCGGAAGCCTAATAGTAAACCGGGCCTGAGCCCAACCCTTGAAACCCTTTATAGATGTCAAAAAGCCCAAAAATAGGCATGTGTTTCGAAACAGTCAAAGCCCGTTTCGAAACACCAGCTCCAATTTAAAAAGTCAGACACCCGTTTCAAAACGCATCCACCCCGTTTCGGAACAGGGTCTCATTTAGCCTTGCCGTTTCGATACCAGTTTCGAAACAGTCAATTCCAATAGCCAAAGTGTTTCGAAACTGGTTTCAAAACAGGGGCTCACAGTACCCAAAACGTATCGAAACGAGTTCCGATACGGGGGCCCTGGAACCATACCCGTTTCGAAACAGGGAAACCCGTTTCGAAACACCTACTGTCTGCAAATTTCCAAAATCAGTTTTAGACATCTCCAATTGATTCCAAACGTCCGAAACGACTACAAGAAGCATACAAATCATACAAATACATACTAGAAGCATGCACCCTATAGCAACATACTCAAAATACACAAGGATACATGGTAGAACATCCATTCAAAGATCATACATCTCATAGGCTTAAGCATTCAAGATTCATGCTTACACAAGGTCATACACTTAGATAATTAAGATAGGCAAATCCAACATGGTTTACAAGCAAGGCACACATCCAAAAGCCAAATCAACATAACATATGAAAGGAGTCTAATCATGCTCCTAAACAAACCACATCAACATACTTCAAAAGGCTCCACAACATAAACATATCCCATTGCTTGACCATTACATCCTTAAATTAAAATACTCATACTTGATAGCTAAGATAGCACCACAGGGCACACACACTTGGAGGCCCCTTTCTTGCACTAGTGTTGCGTGTAAAATAATCTATCGCAATTGTAGTGCAAGTGTACACGACGCAAGTAGTAAAGTGATACGAAGTATCGGATATCGTCTCCACAGGGATTGGGCTAATGACTTCACCTTGTTTACTGCACAAAAGTAAAGGAAATAATTAAGAGTTGTCACGAGAATAATAGAGTAAAAACGTAAATAAAAGGATTGAGAAATCAAGATAGAGAGAATGGGCTGGTATTGAATTGCTCAGTAGTGCAGGTATTGAATTGCTTAAGATTTCCAGTTCTGTCGTCGCGCCCGTCGCTGACAGCACCTGTCGCGGCGGCTGTCCGTTAGCTGTCGCGGCAGCGAATACTAACTCCGTACTTCAAGCTTGGCAAGAATCCCAGATCTGCCTTGCCCTATCCCTAGGCACAAGTCTGTTGATGATCACGTCTTTGATGATACCTCCCGGCGTGAATCGAAGGATGAACACCGATGTGTATGAATTCTTCTTTAGCCACTTAACCTCGCCCTATCCCTAGGCACGAGATGGTTCAACTATAAACTAGAGAACGCGCTCTTATCTCTTTCGTATACTTAACTCTCCCGATGCTAAGTAAATGGATAACCTCACAATGCTCTCCCGATGCTCTTGCAAGATATTAAAACCAAGATAAAAGAACTTGAAGTTTATTTTATTGAACTTGAAAAATCCTAAAACAAAGCAACCCTTGCAACTACTTTACAAAACAACCCGTAGCCCTAGGGGGAATTTAGAACATGTCGGTGACAGGTAAACGGCAGGGGTTTGGTTTCGGTTGTGGGGTATTCAGTTTTGCCCTAGGTTAAATCTATGCCCTTATATAAGCTTTGGGCTCAAGTTATCTAAGGTAACAAGGATTACAACTTTAATTAAAAGTAAGATTCTAATAAAGACTAAATCTCTAAAGACTCCTACTTTCCAGCCGCATCCTTGCTTTTAGGAATTTCCTCTCCTTGGGCTTTGGCTTGACATATCTTTTGATCCGGGGCTTGGAAAAGTATGTGGCTTTCACACGACAGACGAGCAGATTTTTCTCTATCTATCGAGGCCCACTTGACTTTTCCTCTTCATAAGTCTGCTGTCACCATGCTGTCACGACAGGTCCATGACAGGTTCGTCTTCTTCGGCTGCTTGTCCAGTTCAGCTTTCCTGCTTATCTGCCCTGCGCCTGCCTTCATCGTCAACCATGGCAGCTACCTGCAAAATATGCCATCTTTTAGTAGAATCCGTGCCTTTTATATAATTGTGATGTTTTATTGAAAACTAACCTAAATGCAATGCAATGATGCTTGAATGCAGCAGAAATATGGGTTAAAAAGGGTGTAAATAATAGAACTTTTACACACTCAACACACCCCCAAACTCAAGTTTTTGCTTGCCCTCAAGCAATTAAGACTTAAAAGAAAATGAAAATTTTTGTGTTGGCCTTCAAACAGTGAACTGTCCCTTACCCGTCGCTCATTCTCTGCGGCGGCAGCAACCTGTCGGAAAGGTTAGGATCTGTCCGGAATCTCCCTATAGCTCTCGTGCAATGTGTGCATGCTTGTGAACAGTTATATGCTAAGACTCTCTTAGTTTCACTAGAATATTCAACTCATTAACTCGAATTTTTATGCCAAAGTTTACTTTCTTTTAGAAGGCACATTTTCATGCTTCTTATTCTTCTATTTTTAAGCTAAGTTTTTCTAGAGCCAGTTTCGGGCACCTCTAGTTAGCTTCCTAGAGCCGGTTTCGGGCACCTCTAGGTTTTTGATTTTCTTTTGCTAAACTTCTTTCCTAGAGCCAGTGTTAGGCACCTCTAGGGGCTATTCAAGTTCTAAGCATCCTACTCTAGTTTGGCTAAAGGAAATCTAAGCAATATAACAGTCACAAAAGTGTTTAAGTTTTCAGAACTATAGAAAGGCTCTAAACTTTTCCTTAACCTGTCCTAAAGATGCTGCCACGACAGAGCCGTCATGACAAGTAAGTTAACTTCACAGTTTTAAGCCAACAGTTTAAATTTTCTGATTTTCTGATTTTTTTTAAAGAAAAATAGATAAAAAATAAGACACAACAATTAATAAAAAGATGTACTTAAGACTCCATTAATGATGGAGGGTTGCCACCCCCAAACTCGAGGGTTGCATTGCCCTCAATGCAAAATGAAATGAAAAATAAAAGAAAGAAAAAGTACATCACAAAATATAAAGGCAGGCAACAATAAGAGGTAAAAACTTAAATTTTAGTCGCTGCCGTCACTGCTGCTGCTGACGCGGATCTGATGACGGCGTCTGCGCTGTGGGAGAGGCTGGGCAGGTTCAGGAGCAGGTTGATCAGCAGGTGCATCGGCAGGTGGAAGGGCAAGTTCATCGGCAGGTTGAGGGGCAGGTTGCTCCACTAGCCGGACGTCGGAACTGCTACCGCTGTCCCATGAGCTGGTGGTGGTAGTGGCTCTGGGCAGCCTTTTCTTGTGCGCCACGTGCTTAATTCGTTTTACCCTCGTAAAGTCGCTCTCCAAATTCCTCCGGATAAGCGGGCTGTCATCAGTGGCAGGTCTTTTGGTTCCTCGAGGGGAGGTGTCTGCCGGTGGGCTGCCGGCTGCCGTCGGGGCAGGGGATGGTGTGGAAGTGGCAGAATGTGTATGGGGAGAGATAGGTGGTGTGGGAGTGGGGGAGGGGATATGGAAATAATGAGCGGGGAAGGTGGGGAAGATGACATCCGAATAATGTAAAGTATTAGTAATGAAATTTACCGTTGCATTTGAGAAGTCACGGATAAAAGTCATCAAACCCATTTGGCGCTCCTCTACCCTTAGGATGGCAGCAAGGATGTGGGCAGACTGATCTGTCGGAGCGGTGTCGGCAGCAGCATCTGGGGCAGGTTCGGTGGCAGGTTCATCATCGGAATCAGCAGGAGGGGCATTTGGGTCGAAGGCATTGATGGGTGATACGACTATGACCTCCATGAGGCTGGATATGTTGCTGTCAGTCCAACCGCTACCCGTCTTGATTTTGTCGGAGGGTTCCTCTGGTACGGCAGCACAGCGGCAGAGGGCGGTGATGGTGAACGGCAGGCAGAGTCGTGAGTCTGAGCGGAAGGCACAATCGATGATGCTGTCCCTCATGTACCTGCCCACATTGATGGGCCTGTCATGCATAATCAAGTGAATGAGGGCCAAGCGCTATCGGTTGACTGTCGTATGGTGGGACGAGGGCAGGATACGCTTTTTGATGAAAGCGTTCCATAGTTTTGCTTCAGGGAGTAACTGCCCCCTATTGACGGAGTGGGGGTTCTTCTTGCTGGTGGTCCATGTCGTCCCAACCTCTGTCAGTTCCATCATAACAGCATCATGGGTAGCAGCGTCGAGGGTGTCCCAAAATTGTTGGTGAGCATCATCATTGGGGCCAAAGAAGATGCCGAACGTGTGGTTGATGCTGTTGGCGGTGAAGGGTACTGCCACTCCTCAGACGGTGACAGATGTCGCCGTTTTGCTGTCGATGGCCTCGTAAAATTCTCGAACCAAAGTATCATTTAACTCTGCCGGCTGCTCGGCAAAGTCCTCCCATAGCTGTGCCGTTATGGCTTTCATAATGAATGGCCGGAGTCCCATATGGGGAGCATCTCTGTTGTAAATGAAGCCACACTCCTCCCATAGCTCATTTTTGGCGAATGGTGATGCTGCTGCTGAAGAAGAAGCGGCAGCGGTGTTACGACGGGTTTGTCTCGACGACATTTTGGTTGCAAGGGCTGTGAAAGAGAGAAAACAAATAAAACTAGAGGAGAATAACAAGAGAGAAAAATCAGAAGTGATGAAAAATGAAAATGGGAAGGGGTTTATATAGCGGTCGAGTAGCTGCCCATTTAATGCCGCAACGGCAGGCAGGAATAACGGGGCGGCAGATTGGATTTAGCGTGTCTGACGCGTCTGACACGCATTTATTCGTCTGTTACGCGTCTGCCGCACGCTTCTGCGTCTGCCGTGTCAGTCTGTTGACAGCCTGTCATATCCGTCCGCGGCGGCAGCCGAAACGACAGGTTTCCATAAATGGGCTTTATTGGGCTGATGGATGGGCGGTGGGCTTGGGTCACTTCTCCTTTTCTTCTTGACTCCTTTATTTCCTAAAAACTGAAATTAGAAAAACAAAACATTATTCGAATAAAATAAACCTAATTTCCTAATAATAGTAAATAAATAAAATAAAATAAATAAAAATAAAAATTAGGTTAAATTAGGGATGCCTTGTGGGGCATCACCTAAAGTAACCACTTCCTGTATTCCTGGGGCTTCAGTCCCCTGATAATGCTTGAGGCGTTGTCCATTGACTTTGAATTGGTGCCCGTCCTTTAATGATTGAATTGTAATGGCACCATGGGGAAAAACTTGAACCACTTGGAACGGGCCAGACCATCTAGATTTGAGCTTCCCTGGAAAGAGTTTCAACCTAGAATTAAACAACAACACAAGCTGCCCTGGGCAGAACTGTCGTGGCAGCAGCTTCTTGTCATGCCACTTCTTAGTCTTTTCCTTGTAAATCCTTGCATTGTCGTAGGCCATTGTCCGTATTTCATCGATCTCATTCAAATCTAACAGCCTTTTCTGGCCTGCCTTGCCCAAGTCCATGTTTACTGCCTTGATTGCCCAATATGCTTTGTGCTCGATCTCGACAGGCAAGTGACAGGTTTTCCCATAAATCAGTCGAAAGGGAGACATGCCCAATGGAGTTTTGAAAGCTGTCCTGTATGCCCATAATGCATCATTCAGAAGTAAAGACCAATCTTTCCTAGTTGGTTTAACCATCTTTTCAAGAATGTTCTTCACTTCCCTGTTGGAAATCTCAGCCTGTCCATTGGTCTGTGGGTGGTATGCTGTCGCGATCCTGTGCTTGACACCATATTTCTTCAAGGCGGCAGCAATTACCCTATTATCGAAATGTCTCCCTTCATCACTGATAATCGCCCTAGGGATGCCAAATCTAGAGAAGATGTTTTTGTGCAAAAACTTTTGAACCGTTTTGGCATCATTCTTTTGAGTTGCGATTGCTTCTACCCACTTGGAGACATAATCCACTGCTAGGAGGATGTAAAGATTTCCACATGAAGATGGGAAAGGTCCCATAAAATCAACCCCCCAAACGTCGAAGATCTCGACTTCTAGGATATTCTGCAGTGGCATCTCGTTTCTCCTCGAGATGTTGCCTGTCCGCTGGCACCTGTCACAGTTCTTGTAAAATTCCTGTGCATCTTTGTATAATGTCGGCCAGTAGAACCCTGACTGCAGCACCTTGGCAGCAGTCTTATTGCCCCCTAAGTGACCTCCATATTGTGAAGCATGACAGTGATGGAGAATGTCTTCTTGCTCTTCTTGTGGTACACACCTCCTAATAACCTGATCTGCACACATTTTGAAAAGAAGAGGTTCGTCCCAATAATAATGCTTAACATCATTTTGGAACCTCTTTCTGGCTTGATAATTAAGATCAGAAGGAAATATTCCGCTAACTATAAAATTAACGAAATCAGCATACCAGGGAAGGTCAGAAGACTTACCTGCTGCCATGGCTGTCGCGACAACGATTACGGCAGCAAAGAGCTGCTCATCTGGGAAGGTCTCCAATATGTGTGTCTCATCGAATGGTAGACTCTGTCCCTTCTCCAACCTCGACAAGTGATCTGCCACCTGATTTTCTGTCCCCTTTTTGTCTTTGATCTCAAGGTCGAATTCTTGTAATAGCAAGATCCACCGTATCAATCTAGGCTTGGCATCCTTCTTTGCGAACAAGTACTTAAGGGCAGAATGGTCGGTGTGCACTATTACTTTCGTCCCAAGTATGTAAGAATAAAACTTGTCGATGGAGAACACCACAGCTAACAGCTCCTTTTCTGTGGTGGTATAGTTCACTTGGGCATCATTCAATGTTTTGCTGGCGTAGTATATGACATGAAACAGCCTGTCCTTGCGCTGCCCAAGTGCTGCCCCGACAGCATAGTCACTGGCATCACACATGATCTCAAATGGTTGTGTCCAGTCTGGTGGCTGTACTATGGGGGATGTCACTAGCTTTTCCTTCAGAACCTTGAATGCTTCAGTACATTCTTCATTAAAGTCAAAGGGTCGGTTCTGCTCTAAGAGATGACATAGGGGCTTCGTGATTTTTGAGAAATTCGCGATAAATCTTCGATAAAAACCAGCATGCCCTAAAAAACTCCTAATGCCCTTGACTGTGGTTGGCGGCGGCAGTTTCTCAATTACCTCTATTTTGGCCCTGTCGACTTCTATCCCACGGCAGCTAATCTTATGGCCAAGAACTATCCCCTCATCCACCATAAAGTGGCATTTTTCCCAATTTAAAACAAGATTAGCTTTTTCACATCTTTCAAGAACCTTTTGAAGATTGCCGAGGCAGCTCTCAAAATCGTCTCCAAAGACGGAAAAATCATCCATGAAAATCTCAAGGAAGTTCTCTACCATGTCGGAGAATATGGCCATCATGCACCTTTGGAAGGTGGCAGGTGCATTACAGAGTCCAAACGGCATCCTCCTAAACGCGTATGTACCATAGGGGCATGTGAACGTTGTTTTCTCTTGATCCTCTGGTGCAATAACAATTTGGTTATAACCTGAGTAACCATCAAGAAAACAATAGTAAGGTTTACCCGCTAATCTATCAAGCATTTGATCAATAAAGGGTAAAGGAAAGTGGTCTTTGCGGGTAGCTTTATTAAGCTTCCGATAGTCCATACAAACCCTCCAACCGGTCACAGTCCTGGTTGGGATTAACTCATTGTTCTCGTTGGTTACCACAGTCATTCCTCCTTTCTTTGGAACGCATTGCACCGGGCTCACCCATTTGCTATCGGAGATAGCGTAAATAATGCCAGCATCTAACCATTTAATGATTTCCTTACGCACTACCTCCTTCATCGCATGGTTTAACCGCCTTTGGGCATCTATAGTCGGCTTATGATCTTCCTCAAGGAGGATTTTGTGCATGCATAATGCCAGACTAATGCCTTGAATGTCTGCTATCGTCCATCCAATCGCCCTCTTGTGCTGCCTTAACATGTCGATCAGCTGTCGTTCCTGTTCCTGCGGCAGCTTAGCAGAGATGATTACGGGCAGTGTGTCATCACAACCAAGATAAGCATATTTAAGCTGCCCTGGCAGGGGCTTAAGTTCTAAGACAGGTGGTTCAACAGTAGAGGGCTTTTGGATTAAATGGTTATCCGAAGTGTAATTCAAAGGTTCGAATAACTTACCTGGACGATGGTCTAACCAGTCTACCTCCTCATGACCTTCAGTATCAGATGTATCGGATTCAGAGGAGTCGCTGTCGTCGGTCCTGTCGTCGTCGCTGTCGTCATTGCTGTCGTGACAGGCCTGTAGATGGCTGTCGCAGCAGTGACCAAATTTTATATTACGGCAGCCCGACCTGATGCAGGGTTGATCAAAGGTCACCTCAATGATGGCCTTGCATTCCTCATCCACATCAGCATGTTTCATCGCTTGGAGAACATTCAACTTAATTTCTTGATCGTTCACGCGCATGGTGAGTTCTCCTTTCTCCACATCAATCAATGATCTGCCCGTGGCTAAGAAGGGTCGCCCAAGGATGACTGGTGCGTTCTCATCTGCCTCACAATCTAAAATAAGAAAGTCAGCAGGAAATATAAGCTTATCCACTCTTACCAAAATATCTTCAATTTTTCCCTCGGGGTGAACGTAGGAGCGGTCGGCTAGCTGTAGGGTAACTGTCGTGGGCCGCGCCTTGCCAATACCTAGTTTCTGAAAAACAGATTTGGGCATTAGATTAACACTAGCACCAAGATCACATAATGCCTTACCCACAAATCTGTCGCCGATTACGCAAGGTATGATGAAGCTCCCCGGATCCTTCTTTTTCTGGGGTGGCTGCCGATGAAGAATACTCATGCAACCTTCTTGCATCCTTACCGTTTCAAATTCCCCAAGTTTAGATTTTTTCGACATAACATCCTTGAGAAATTTAGCATAACCGGGCATCTCTCTAACAGCATCTAACAACGGAATATTAATATGAACCTGTTTAAAGATATCATAAATCTTTTTAAGTTGAGATTCATGCTTAGCTTGCTGTATCCGTTGCGGAAAAGGTGGTGGAGGACGGTAATCAGCAATGCGTCCTTCCCACTGCATGCGAATCTGAGGACGATACTCATTTTTTTTCTCCTCTGTCGCTTCTGCTGTCGTGACAGGCTCATCGGCAGTAGTCTGTTTATCACCTGTCGGGGCAGCTTCCTCGGCAGGTTTATCCAAGGCAGGTTCCTTTTCTGTTTCCGCTTCTTTTTCCGGCCCTAGTAACTTTTTCCCACTCCTAGTGGTAATCGCCTTACATTGCTCATGTGGGGGCGGTCTAGCATTTTCAGTATTGCTAGGGAATCCTCCATTCTGCCGTGGCTTAATATGCTGCGACACCTGACCCATTTGTGTCTCTAGAGATTTCAAGGTAGCCTCATGATTTGTCATTCTCATCTTGGTTTCATCCATAAAGTTTTCCGTCTTCTTGACAAACTGATTAATATTCTCCATATACGTACCAGTCTGAGACATAAAGGTGGCCAGAGTCTGTTCCAATATACTACTCGTGGCAGGTGGTGGCTGCTGTTGTTGCTGAGGTGGCAGGTTCTGCGGCAGGTTCTACGGCAGATGCTGTCGCGTCAACAATCTAGGACCCCCTGATTCTGATTATGCGCTTGTGGATTCAGGGCGTTGTTGGGGTTACTCCAGGAGAATTTGGGATCTTTCCTCCAATTGGGATTATAGTTGTTGGAATTGTAGTTCGGCTTGTAATTTCCAACATATTTTCCCTCTTCTATATTTATTGGGCACTCATCCCTACTATGATTTCCCTCACAAGTAGCACAAACTTCCTCGATAGCAAATCCTTGTAATTCATCATCATTCAATAACTTTTTCATTGCTTTAGTAAGGAATGCTACCTGCGATTTCATAGTGCTGTCGGCCTCATAGTCCTTGACAGCAAGTACCCGTTTACCTCCTCTTCTAGCGGTTGGAAACTGCTCCTCATTCTTAGCCAGATGTTTCAAAACTTGTAGGGCCTCGTCCGGATCTTTATCCAATAATAGTCCATTCGCTGCAGAATCAATTCGAATGCGAGTTTGTAAGTTAGCAGCATTATAAAACTTAGTTACCTGATTCCAGACGGGGAATCCATGCATTGGGCAGTTTCGAAGAAGAGTTGTAAATCTGTCCCAGGCCTCGTGCATCGGCTCGTCATCTTCCTGTTGAAAAGTAGCAATTTCATTACGTAATCGCTCAGCTAAATGTGAAGGATTAAAACGAGACAAAAATTCACGAGTTAAATCTGCCCAAGTCATAATAGAACCCGGTGTAAGTTTATTCCACCAAGTTTTAGCTCTGTTCCTTAATAAATGGGGAAATAACCGAAGCCTCAGTATCTCCGGACTAACTCCTGGCAGTCTAAACGAACCACAGATCTCCTGGAACGTTTTGAGATGCTCCCTGGCATCTTCTGTCGCAGAACCACTAAACTACCCGGCGTTGTTGATCATACTAAACATGACAAGTTTAAGTTCGAAGTTGTCAACGTCAATATCCGGCAGCGTGGTCTCCAGTTCTACATGATCGTTCAGCATGTAGTCACGACATGACCGTCGTCCACCTGCTGCGGGCGGGTCACCGACAGGCGGTACACCATCACCAACAGGTTGATTACGGGCCATCTGCTCTAGCTGTTTCTCAAGGTATTCGTTCCGGTCTAAGAGGTGGCGAATCTGTTTCTTAAGATTGAAGGAACGTTCGATCTCCGGATCTAATTTATACTCAGGATCTTCACCTCTTTTGGATCTGCGCATAAACAAGATAACCTCGTGAAAAGCGAGAGTTGGAAGCACAAAAGAAAAATTAAATAAAAATAAAAATAAAAATAAAAACGAAAATAAAAATAAAAGCAAAAAGTGCAATAAAAGAAAGATGTAGTTATGTTGCCAATCCCCGGCAACGGCGCCAAAAACTTGTTGCGTGTAAAATAATCTATCGCAATTGTAGTGCAAGTGTACACGACGCAAGTAGTAAAGTGATACGAAGTATCGGATATCGTCTCCACAGGGATTGGGCTAATGACTTCACCTTGTTTACTGCACAAAAGTAAAGGAAATAATTAAGAGTTGTCACGAGAATAATAGAGTAAAAACGTAAATAAAAGGATTGAGAAATCAAGATAGAGAGAATGGGCTGGTATTGAATTGCTCAGTAGTGCAGGTATTGAATTGCTTAAGATTTCCAGTTCTGTCGTCGCGCCCATCGCCGACAGCACCTGTCGCGGCGGCTGTCCGTTAGCTGTCGCGGCAGCGAATACTAACTCCGTACTTCAAGCTTGGCAAGAATCCCAGATCTGCCTTGCCCTATCCCTAGGCACAAGTCTGTCGATGATCACGTCTTTGATGATACCTCCCGGCGTGAATCGAAGGATGAACACCGATGTGTATGAATTCTTCTTTAGCCACTTAACCTCGCCCTATCCCTAGGCACGAGATGGTTCAACTATAAACTAGAGAACGCGCTCTTATCTCTTTCGTATACTTAACTCTCCCGATGCTAAGTAAATGGATAACCTCACAATGCTCTCCCGATGCTCTTGCAAGATATTAAAACCAAGATAAAAGAACTTGAAGTTTATTTTATTGAACTTGAAAAATCCTAAAACAAAGCAACCCTTGCAACTACTTTACAAAACAACCCGTAGCCCTAGGGGGAATTTAGAACATGTTGGTGACAGGTAAACGGCAGGGGTTTGGTTTCGGTTGTGGGGTATTCGGTTTTGCCCTAGGTTAAATCTATGCCCTTATATAAGCTTTGGGCTCAAGTTATCTAAGGTAACAAGGATTACAACTTTAATTAAAAGTAAGATTCTAATAAAGACTAAATCTCTAAAGACTCCTACTTTCCAGCCGCATCCTTGCTTTTAGGAATTTCCTCTCCTTGGGCTTTGGCTTGACATATCTTTTGATCCGGGGCTTGGAAAAGTATGTGGCTTTCACACGACAGACGAGCAGATTTTTCTCTATCTATCGAGGTCCACTTGACTTTTCCTCTTCATAAGTCTGCTGTCACCATGCTGTCACGACAGGTCCATGACAGGTTCGTCTTCTTCGGCTGCTTATCCAGTTCAGCTTTCCTGCTTATCTGCCCTGCGACTGCCTTCATCGTCAACCATGGCAGCTACCTGCAAAATATGCCATCTTTTAGTAGAATCCGTGCCTTTTATATAATTGTGATGTTTTATTGAAAACTAACCTAAATGCAATGCAATGATGCTTGAATGCAGCAGAAATATGGGTTAAAAAGGGTGTAAATAATAGAACTTTTACACACTCAACAACTAGCAACCCACGAACTAAGGATTTGCATTGTCGAACAAAAGAGAGCGTAAGCACAAGGCTTAGTGAGGGTGAGCTCTTTAAAAACAAACCTCGACAATGCAGGGTCCAAGCACGATCACAACCAAGGTAAATGCATGTTCTTACCTTCGATCCTCATGAGCCAAAAGTACAAATGATGCATGAACATATATACAATATCATGCCATGCTCAACAAGCTCAAATCCACATCATATGTAAACACATATAATAATCCAAATAGGAATCACATTCCAAAACACATTGATACACATATCAACTCATATTGGCACCTAGCTATGACTCGAATACGCGGATAAACACGTTGGAACTCACATCCAACAACTACTTTACCTCACGGTGGGATTACACTCATCACCGTTCTCGCGGAGGGGATTCCACTCATCCTCACGCCCCGTTGATGAAATTACACTCATCATCGACTAATATATATAAGAAAGTTTTCCGGGCGAACCCGTACTCCATCTTGATGACTACCATCATCAAGACCACGCGCGTATTTGACTCACGTGTGCACACTAACATCCTAATGATCGATCATTTGTACTTTTAAAGAGAGGGAGATGAGAGCAAGTCGGAAATGTAGTTACCTTTCAAAATTGAGCTAAAATGGAGAAGTAAGGAAATGGAATAGTGGAAATAGAGGGGAGCTTCTCTTGGTCGTTGAAATGAAGAAGATGAATAGTGAAAAAAGATGACAAAATGGGTGTTTTAATTGAAAAGGGGCTTTTAAAATTGGAGTCCACTTTATTATGAAAATGCCATTAATGAGATGGCAATTCTCCTTTACTTTAAAATCCATGTAATTTGAGTTTCATTTCAATTTAGTCCAATCATAAAATGTTTGTTTTGAAAAACACAAAGTCCAAATAATATATAATATTATTTTAATCATAAACCGAGACTTAAAATATTATTTAAATATTATTTTCTCCCGACCCCCAAACCCGGGTGTTACACTTAAAGGCATTTTACAGTTTCAAAATATTTTGATACGGCCTATAGTCGTTTCAATACGGGTCCCTTTTTACACACAATGGCTCTTTCTTTTTTGGGTGTCCATTTCGATACAGGGCCTCGTGTTCCAATTGTAATAGCCAACATCTTCTTTGTAAGTGAGAGTCTTGTGGTTCAATCTTTGGGTAGAAAGATTGAATATTTTTAAAGGTTGTCTCCTTAGCCTAGAAAAGGGGAAGAACAAATTAGTGAAGAGTTTGTTGAAAATCCTTAGTGGGAGCT
The DNA here is from genome assembly GCA_958450335.1 of Hibiscus tridactylites. Classification (NCBI taxonomy): domain Eukaryota; kingdom Viridiplantae; phylum Streptophyta; class Magnoliopsida; order Malvales; family Malvaceae; genus Hibiscus; species Hibiscus tridactylites. Next base: position 81,826,632 of record OY288270.1, read on the forward strand.
AAGGTAGTGGATGTAGAGCTTGTTTAGAAGCTTGAACCACTATAATTGTCTTATCCATCATTTTTAATTGTTCCTATTGCTTTCTTCATTCTTTAAATTCTCAATTCACCCCCTCTTGGCCATATCGGTTAATTCGATTCACTCAACAATTGGTATCGGAGTCTACCTCTTTGAAGGCTTCACAACCATAAGAGGAGATCCTAGAAGAGTGTTGATCAATTTCCAAGTCAAGCCATGGCATCTACCTCCGGGCCAAGCATATACGAGTCACAATCTATCACCATACCACCCTTCTTCAATGAGGATAACTATGCTTATTGGAATAATCGAATGCGCCTCTTCATCAATTCAAACGATTACACCATATGGGATGTGATAGAAGATGGACCAATCATTCCTATGAAGAGAGATGAAGAAGGAAGGCTTGTTCCAAAGAAGTAGGTGGAGATGAGTGAAGAGGATAGGAAGAGATTGCAAATGAATGACAAAGCCTTGCACATGCTATTTTGCTCACTCAGACCGGACATCTACTCTAAAGTGTCCTCAATTACAAGTGCCAAAGAAGTGTAGGACACTCTTGAGACCACTTACGAAGGAACAAGCGATGTAAAGGAGACGAAGATCAGGATCATCAATCTTAGTTACGAGAACTTCAAGATGAAGGCCGATGAGACCGTAACGAAGATGTTTGATCGCTTCTCCGTCATCGTGAATGGTTTAAAGGGCTTCGAAGAGATCATCCCCAAAGACAATCTAGTCCAGAAGCTACTCTATTCACTTCCCCAATAATTGGATGAGAAGAGAACCACAATCATCGAGGTAAAGAATTTGAAGACCTTAAAGCTCGATGTGTTGGTAGGATCTCTCCTTACTTATGAGATCACGAAACAAGGGAGAGAAGAAGAGAAGAGAAGAGTTGTCAAACAAGAGGTAGAAAAGAAGAAACAATGAGTTGCTCTCAAAGCCTCTCTACCACAAGAGGAGGGCACTTCTAGTGCAGAAGACGAGTTTGAAGAATTGGCTATGCTAGCCAAATGATTCTCAAGGTTCAAGAAGTCCAACCGTGGTAGAAAGTTTTCAAGAAGAAAAGACTTCAAGAACAAGAACAAAAAAGAAGAGAAAGACCAACTCATTTGCTATGAGTGCAAGAAGTCGGGTCACATTCGCATTGATTGCCCTCAACTAAAGAAGAAAAGCTTTGAGAAGAAGAAGAAGTTCAAGGCTCAAGTAGCAACTTGGAGTGATGAGGAGTCATCATTTGAGGATGAGGAGCATGAAGTGGCCAACCTTTGCCTCATGGCCCTTGAAGAGGAATCTACGGTAAACTCTAACTCATCATCTCTTACTTATAATGAACTTTATGATGCATACGATGAGTTTTAATAAGTTTACGACGAATTGGTTGAAAAATATAAAGAGTCTATTTTGAAAAACAAGAAAAATATTTCCGATTTAAAATCTCAAAATGAGTCTCTTTCAAAAACCAATTTTGAATTGGAAAAGAAGGTTTTATACTTGATAAATCTTTCAAATGAGCTTAAAAAGAAAAATCTTGATGTTGAAAAACTTCTTTTCAATTTCCAAGATTATCACACTAAGTAAGTGGATAATCTTAAAACTTCTCTTGCTATTGGGAAAAATGATGTTTATAAGGGTAGTTCTTTAAAAACTCAATATGTAAAGAGAAAGAATTTTAACTACAAACAAAGTGGCTCTCAAAGGCATTATAAAACTAAGAGGATTAGAAGTGTATGTGTTCCTAAGGAACTTGTAGCTTCTAATAATATTGTTGCTATTTCATCTTGGATTTATAAAGGAACCATGTTTTGGGGAGCTAACACTTATGGACCCAAAATGTTTGGGTACCCAAATTAAAGAACTAATCTTTGTTTGTAGGGGGAGCATTGCTACAAGGCCAAAGCTTCAAGTCAAAACACGTGGTACCTTGATAGTGGATGCTCAAGACATATGACCGGAGACAAGAGTAGATTCATAAAGCTCAAGCCAAAGCATGGTAGAATGGTAACTTTCGGTGACAACTCCAAAGGCCATATTAAGGGCATTAGCTCTATTGGTAATCACTCATCCATTCTTATTGAAAATGTATTACTTGTCAATGATCTTAAATATAATTTATTGAGCATTAGTCAACTTTGTGACAAAGGTTTTGATGTTCATTTTGATAAAAATAGGTGTAAAATTGTGAACATTAAAACAAATAGAATATTGCTCATTGGTCATCGCATATGAAACATTTATATAGTGCATTTAGATGACATACATTTATCCCATGCATGTTTAGTTGCACATGATGAGAATGATGCATGGTTGTGGCATAAGAAACTAGGGAATGCTAGCATAAGTGTTTTAGAAATTTTGGTTTCCCAAGTAGAATAATCATGTTTCCCAAGGAGTTGTACTGATGCAGTTCCAGACAGAGACAACAACTGCCGCGTAGCTGTCGTCGCCCAACCTGCCGCCCAAGACACCAGACTATGAAATTGGAGAACCGGAGTGCGATATGTAGAGCAGAAAATCTTGATTCTATCGATGTTGTCTACCCAATTTTCTGACGTCTATAGCAGCAAGCAGAGTTGCCGAAAGAGGAGCACAAGATTACTTGCGGAGCAAGGCAACGTGATAAAGTCCACATTCAACTCAAAGAAGTTAGCATTTAAAGTTGCATTTAATGCAAAAGTGACTTTAAAGACTTCTACTTCAAGAAGGACTAGAACTAGCTAATGCCTATATATACTCATTGTAGTATTACTTCAAAACAAGTTAGGTTTTCCTTAGGCATAATTTAGGTTTTCTTGCCGTCATCATGTTATAATTCTCTCTTTGCGTTTGGGTTATGTTGTAAATAGTGTGAGAAGGGTTGTTTAGGATTTCAAGTTTGTTTTTGCAAATAAAACATCAAGGTTTACTTATTCCATGTTCTTCATAGTTTTCAATTAAGGCGAAAGATTAGTTGAATTCTATTCATTTGTTCGATATCGAGAGAGTCGAACTTACGAAAGAAGTAAGCACGATTTCATCTATAGATGGTGCGATCAATCTGGCCTAGACATAGGTTAGGGTTTAAGGCGACTAAAAGAGGACGAGTTAACATTGCTGTCTTTGCATGATTCACGCCGCGACTGGTATTATCTGCAGTGGGCATCAACATAATTCTGACTTAGACATAAGCGGGATCAATTTTGATGCGTTCTTCCGAGCATTGTAGTTCTGCCAAGTTTGCCACCGAGACACAGTTCCATTCCCCTGTCGAGGTAGCGAGAGGGTCTCAGCAGTCTACCTGCCATCCCCCGCCAGGCAGCAGATTCTGGCAGCGCAAAACAACTTGTCCTATTCAATGCAATTTCACACTAAGCAGCAGCATAACCCTGCTCATTCTATCAATTTGATTTATTCTCTTTTAATTACTTGTATTTTTATTTTACTTTTCTTCTCAACAATCAAATTAATTGTGTATTTACTTTTTCTTGTGCAGGAACAACAATTCGAATCAAGCTGTCCAATCCTTGTGGGAGACGATATCTTTTATACTATAACTTGGCAAGAGTGTGCACTTGCGCTCATAAATAGAGAACACCCAAACGCTCTACAAGTTTTTGGCACTGTTGCTGGGGACTAGTAGCATCGAAATTCGTTTTCAATTTATGCACCTTTATTTCTTTGTATTTAGTTTTATTTTTAGTTTTTATTTTTAATCGAAAAAAGAAGAATTTTACAGTTTTCTTTGCTAGTGTATGACCAGGGCAAATCCAAAAGAAGAAATCGTTTATTAAGACGATATAGAACGAAGAGCAAGAGAACTCAAAAAGGAAATTAGAACATCCCTAGGGAAAACTAAAGAAGAAAGAAAAACAAAGGTAAACATGGAAAACGACAACCCTACCAACAATACTGTGAATGGCTGGGATGGGCAACAAGACCCGCCGCCCAGAGAACTGCAAGTGCCGCCCAGACAGCCACATTATGTTCGAACCACCAAGGACTACTTGGAACATGACTTCAGAGGGTTTGATCTGACTGTGACAGAACCGGAGATTGAGGCGGATCACTTTGAGCTGAAGCCCGTGATGTTCAACATGATCAATATGTTGGGGCAATTTGGAGGGACTGCCACATAAGATGCTCGGCAGCACTTAAAAGGATTCCTAGACATTTGCAGAGCATTCAAAATACACGGAGTCCATCAAGACGTGCTTAGACTGAGGTTATTCCCCTATTCACTAAGGGATAGGGCAAAACAGTGGTTGAACAACCAGCCAGCAGGGTCATTCAACACATGGACGTGCAAGGATTTCCTAGATCATTTCAGCCCATCAAATGTCACAGACAGATTTAGAAACGAGATAACAGCCTTTCGAAAAGGGGATGATAAGCTAATGTATGAAGCATGTTTGCGGTACCAACATATGCTCAACAAATGCCCGCTCAATGGTTTTCCGACTTGGACACATGTGTCAATGTTCTACAACGGGGTGAACTACCCAACTCGGATGATGATTGATGCCTCAGCCAACGGAATCATCCTTGACAGACTACCAGAGAAGGCACTGTAGATCCTAAACCAAGCCGCCAAGAAAGATTACAAGTACCCAACAGCCCGCCGAGGCGGCGTTAGGCGGCCAGCTGCTGTGAATGAAGTGCAAGCCTCAGAATTTGTCAATGCTCGCCTCGAGAAGCTGACAGAGCTGGTTTTGAGCATAATGAAATCCACTGGGCAATTCTATGAGGCAAAGGCTGTGGAGCCATTATGTGATGAGTGTGGGGGCAACCACGATTCCTCTGAATGTACTACATTTGCCAACTTTGTAGGAGGATACGAGAGGAACATCGGGCCTGCCCAAAACACGTATAACCCTGGATGGAAGAGTCATCCCAACTTCTCCTGGAGCAACCCAAAGATTGCTGCCAATCCACAACAACAACAGGGAGGCTACCAGCAAAACATGTCCAGACAGCAGGCTCAGCAGCCACAAAACAATAATTCACTAGAAGCAACTCTTCATACTTTTATGTCTACAACTAGTGATTTTATTGATCGCACTAATAAATTTATTGACAAAACTGAGTCTTTCATGGACAGGACATAGATGAAGATGAACAACCAAGAGGCTGCGATAAAGAACTTGGAAACCCAATTTGGGCAGTTCACGGAGATCTTTAGCAACAGAACAATGGGAGTAGCATCCAACAATACAGAGGCAGTAGCAAAGCCCACTTATGAGCAGTGCAAAGCCATATCAACCAGAAGTGGGAAGAAGTTGGATGAACCCAGAGTGAAAAAGTAATCAGAAACACAACCAGCACAAAAAGAACCACCTGCCGCGGCAACATCAACTCTAGACGCCTCGGCAGCTGAACCTGACAGCAGTTTTGAGGCAGATGATCCTCCACAGATAAAGTTCCCCTACAAAGAACGAATAGAGGACATCCGCCTGCCAGCACCTTCCCCCTAGAGGCTTAAGCAACAGAAACAAGAGCACAAGTTCAGAAAATTCTTAGATATACTAAAGTAGGTGCACATAAATTTCCCTCTCATAGAAGTCATTCAGAACATGCCCAACTATGCCAAATACCTCAGGGACATGGTTTCTAAAAGGAAGAGAATTGGGGAATTCAAAACAATTGTTGTAACAGAGAAGTGCATGGCCATACTGCACAACAAACTGCTGTCCAAGCAAACAAACCCAAACAACTTTGTTATCCCATGCAGAATAGGCAGCAAGCATGAAACAAAAGCCATGTGCGACTTAGGAGCCAGCATCTACCTAATGCCTAAGGCAGTCTTTGACAAACTGGGAATTGGGCAAGCCAAACCTACCTCTATCATGCTAAAACTTGCCGATCATTCTTTTGTGCAACCGGAGGGCAAGATCGAAGACATCCTAGTGAAGGTGGGTAACCTTATTCTTCCAGCTAAATTCCTCATCCTAGACTATGAGGCCGATGAAAAAGCCCCTATCATTCTTGGGCGACCGTTCTTGGCCACGGGCAGAACTCTAATAGATGTGGAACATGGGGAGCTGGCCATGAGGGTAGACAACCATAGCATCAAGTTAAATGTGTTACAACCCTCAGAAAAGAAAAAGGAAGGATGCCCAGATGCTCAGGCCGCCAAAATCAGCACAAAGACAGGCCAAGGCAGCAGTTGTCGCGACAGACATAACTTAAATTTTAATTTCATATTTTATTTATTTTTATTTTTATGCATTAGGATTAGAGTTTAATTTATTGCAATTTATTTTCCTTAGGATTAGATTTTGAATTTAGTTTTCACATTTTTCAGAACTTATTCTAGTATTTAATTATCTTTATTTTATTTCAGGCTTAGGAATAAAAGAGTTGGATCAAGAAGAAGGCCAGAAAGGAGCCCGCCCACCATCTCGCCAAGACAACCAAGGACGGCCCAACGTAGACAGCGCGTAACGGCTAATAGCCCGCTAACAGCTAGCTGCCAACGGCTACAGAAGTAACGGGTAGAAATCTCATAGCGTGCGTGAGACAACTGGACCGTTGGACATTTAATGCAGCCACGACACCTCTTGGCAGCCTCTATTTAAACCTTCCTCACCCTATTCATTTACTTTACTTTCATCTCCTTGCTATATTCTTCTTGAATCCTTTGCTCTCTCTCTTCTCACAATATTTTCTTTTAAGTTTCAGTTAAGTACAACCGTCTCACACATGACATCCGCATCCTAATCCGCACCCATATTCCGACGATTTTACTCCAGGGCAGATGATAAAAGATACAGAGACCAGTTCTTCAAGCAGCAATTTGGGAGAAGCAAGGTTTCCACTACACGAAGCAGACATGAGACCTTGGCTTAGAACCTGTCCTGTTCGAAACCATCCACAACAAGGGATAGGAGATGTTCGCACGGCAGCTAGATATGGCCAACATCACTTTGGTTAAAGAATTCTATGCCCAACATCTCTGCCCAGAGTTGCAGTTCGTATATGTCCGAGGGGAGCCTGTCAAGCTGAATGCCACCGTAATCAACAACTTTTACAGCCTAGAGATGGACGACAACCCTCATGAGGAGTGGAGGCAGTCACTAACGGCTGCCGATTACGATAGGCTCAAGGCCAAGCTGTGCAAGCCCAACACGCCCTGGTTGGCAGGAAAGCATGGCGGCTCTGTCCAACACTGCCACCTGATGTCCGAGGCAATGTTGTGGATTACCTTCATCAAGAGGCGTATGCTGCCCACCTCCCACAACTCCAATGTCGACCGGTCGTGCCTAGCACTAATATACAGCAGCATGACGAACAGGCCCATCAACGTTGGGGAGATCATTTACAAAGAGATCCATAATTGCTTCCACAAGACAAAGGGCATGCTATACTTCCCGTCACTCATCATCGGCCTTTGTGTCAATTTCAACATCCCAACCGACCCCAGGGATGAGATGACAATAGAAATGAGGGGTGGACCAAGAAAGTCCACATATAGATGAAGCTGCCCCAACCAATGAAGTCCTCACGCTGCTGTGCACCCTCATCGACAACAACAAGCGGATCGAGTAGCAGCAGCTGACGTTCATGAAGTATGTGGGGGAAGTCCAACAAGCCTTTGTGGCTTATCTCCTTCAGAAGTACCCAGATGGCAGCCCTACCTTGCCATCCTACCCTACAGATCTAGCTGCCGCAGCTGCCCCAGCACAAGGAACACCATCAGCTGCTGTGCCCGTCACGCCGCCTTCCGCAGATAGATGCCGTCTCCAATGCACTACCCATTGTACTCAGCCACCTCCGCTTCCAACACGGTGGCAGACTCCCCAGAGTGGCATCAATAACATCATTCCCCCATCTATACAATGGCAACAGTGGCCAACACATCCTCATCAAAAGAGGTACAACAGTAGCTGCTAGTAATAGAAGTAGCAGCAGTAGCAACAGCCATCCCAATGGCGATAGACCCTCCAGCAACTCCAACAGAGGAAGGAACTAAGAAGAGGAAGTGACACATCATAATCGTCGAGTTAGTCGACGATGAAACAGAATCAGAAGAAAGCGAAGCACCTCCTGCCTCTCCTTACTGTCGAACCTCAAGAAGAACTTCGTCCCACTCCAAAAAGAGTCCAGCCGTCGTGGACAGCCAAGGTATCCCCTGTCAATTCTGTCGCCCAGACATCTGTCGACCGCCGCCTAATTGTCCAATCATCATCCTCCTCCTCAGCAACAAAGAATCAAGCCTCTTCTCAACCCTCAACCAATTTCTAGTTTTTTCTCTCTTTTATTCTCTTTTATGTTATTTTTCTATTATTTTAACTTGTATTTATTTTTCTATTTTTTTTATTTTCTGTTTTGTGCATTGAGGGCAATGCCCATCTCGAGTTTGGGGGGATAGTAGCTCTCACATTTTTGTTTAGGCATACTTAGTAACATAGCATATAGGTTGCATTGTACTTGCCTTAATATTAATCGGAATAGAAAAATTTGTATAACTTGTGTCTATGATAGTTAGCCGATTAATTATTTTCGCACCAATAAATAAATTGAACTTAATTTGGGAAAAGCATGAAAAATGACTTAGATTTTTTTTTGCCAAAACTGCCAAACACTTGTGTTACTTGCTTAATTTGCTAGAATATCTAATGAACATTGCTTGTTTTGTTTTTAGAATTCCTTGCAAAGTTCTAATAATGGTTGCAGGTAGCCGCCGAGGCAGGAAATAGAAATAGAAAAATGCAGCACTGCCACGGCAGTAGAAAAAAAACAAAGAAACATTGTTGTTTTTCCCTAGAGGTGCCCAAAACAGGCTTTAGGAAGAATCATGTGCGGGGACACTCCGCTGCTATCAAAGTCCATGTATCTGAAATTTTTGAAGTGACAAACAAATTAGCATGAGTGAATGAAAGTCTTCACGGGATGACTCTACTCCATGGGTTCGGGGTTTTGTAGTTTGCTCCTATTTTAATTTTAGACCTAGAAGAGTAGTTGTGATAAGTTGAAGCCCTCATTTCCATGATTAAATACTTGTGCTTAACTATGTTGTCTCAGCAGCAACCTTATATATCATAACAACATCTTTGTTTATCTAGTTATTCTCCATATTCAGCCTGTACACAGTTCTGCACACACTGCACTGGCATTATAGGAATTAATTTTGAGTTATTTTCTTGCTATTTTCCCTTCACTAATCTAATATAGGCGCCACGGCCTTGAGGTACTGAATCAAATTGAAAACAAATTTTTTTTTTCTGGTTAATATAAGGGCAAGTATGTTTAGGTTGCATTGCTTGAGGACAAGCAATAGTTCGAGTTTGGGGTGTGTAAAGTGTCCATGAGTTCTATATTTCATGTACATTCCATCTCATATTATTGTTGTTTTTGAGTACATTCTAGACATAATTAGGACCATGCATTGCATTTTACATTATTTCCTTACTTTGCCATACTTTTATGGATTATCTTTTATTTGGTAAAAAAAGGTATTGTATTAGCTTAGTTTTAGTTTCAGGTACTAAAGGCTGAGAGAGGAAAGAGGAGTTGAGGATATGATGCTGAGGCAGCAGACCAAGGAGTTGTACTAATGCAGTTCCAGACAGAGACAATAGTTGCTGAGTAGTTGCCGCCGCCCAAGACAGTAGACTATGGAATTGGAGAACCGGAGTGCGATTTGTAGAGCGAAAAATCCTAATTCTATCGATGTTGTCCACTCAATTTTTCAACGTCTGTAACAGCAGACAGAGCCGCCGAAAGTGGAGCACAAGATTACTTGCGGAGCAAGGCAATGTGATAAAGTCAACATTAAACTCAAAAAAGTCAGCATTTAGAGTTACATTTAATGCAAAAGTGACTTTGAAGACTTCTACTTCAAGAAGGACTAAACCTAGCTAATGCCTATATATACTCATTGTAATATTACTTCAAAACAAGTTAGGTTTTCCGTAGGCATAATTTAGGTTTTCTTGCTGCCATCATGTTCTAATTCTCTCTTTGGGTTTAGGTTATGTTGTAATTAGTGTGAGAACGATTGTTTAGAATTTCAAGTTTGTTTCTGCAAATAAAACTTCAAGGTTTACTTATTCCATGTTCTTCTTAGTTTTCAATTAAGGCAAAAGATTAGTTGAATTCTATCCATTTGTTCGATATCAAGATAGTCAAACTCACGAAATAAGTAAGTACGATTTCATCTATAGACGGTGCCATCAATCTGGCCTAGACATAGGTTAGGGTTTAAGGCGGCTAAAAGAGGACGAGTTAACATTGTTGTCTTTGCACGATTCACGCTGCGACTGGTATTATCAGCAGTAGGCATCAACAAAATTTTGACTTAGACATAAGCGAGATCACTTTCGAAGCGTTCTGCCGAGCCTTGTAGTTATGTCGAGTTTTCCACCGAGACACAGTTCCATTCCCCTGCCAAGGTAGCGAGAGGGTCTCAACAGTCTACTTGCTATCCCCCGCAGAGGCAGCAAATTCTGGCAGTGCAAAACAACTTGTCCTATTCAACGCAGTTTCACACTAAGCAGCAGCATAACCCTGCCCATTCTATCAACTTGATTTCTTCTCTTTTAATTAATTGTGTTTTTATTTTACTTTTCTTCTCAACAATCAAATTAATTGTGCATTTACTTTTTCTTGTGCGGGAACAACAATTCGAATCAAGCTGTCCAATCCCTGTGGGAGACGATATCTTTTATATTATAACTTGACAAGAGTGTGCACTTGCGCTCATAAATAGAGAACACCCAAACGCTCTACAGCCATAATTTTTCAGCTCCTTGCACTCCTCAACAAAATAAGGTAGTTGTGTAATACCCCTCACTCGGGTTAGGAGCAAGGAGTATTACTACATTTAATTTGTTATCTTGTTACAAACATGACAATTTCCGGGGTCCGTTTAAAACTTTTATATTATGACTTGTCTTGTTACCTATCTTTATGTTATCAATATCATATAAACATGAATTCCTATTCAAGTAAATACTCCATTTAATCAAGCATACTATTTGAATCCTACATATCAGGTAATCATATTAACCAATCAATTCAAAACAAATTCCACCAGTCCATGTCATGAAACAAGCCTATCATTCGAATCATATCCTATTTGAGAACTACTATTTTCTTTCACTTGAGAAATTCTTGTAATCATGCTTTTATACATTGAACCAATCAAACGAAAGTAAACACATAGCAATTCCTCTAACCATATCATAATGCATATCAAATAGATACCTATCAAACCAATTAATATTCTTCCTATCAAGCAATTCAAAATCAAGCAAGCATGTTTCCAATCCTATATTGAACTAACACATATTTTCATTAGCATCCTAATCACTAACAACCAAATGAAAAGACATTTCAACCATATTAATATGATGGTTATATATATATATATATATATATATATACAAACCATGTTTCATCTTAGATTTTTATACAAACCATATGAAAGTGTCAAAATGCATGATAACTAAGATATATACACAAACTAGCCACCACTAGGAGATTACAGAATACCAAAAGTCGTACTTGCTTGTGCTTGTTTTGCTATCTTGCTTAATCTTAACTCCGGAGCAAACTATTGATCGGTATAACCTGAAATTTTGGGAGAAAAGGAAAGGAGAGTGGTAAGTACTTAAAGTACTTAGTGAGGCAGCCCTCAATTAGCTTATTAACTTAGTTTCATTTCCATTTAAAGTAAGCTATTCTGGCTAGTTCAATTCATTACATCAATTCAATAAGGATCTTTCCATTTCAGGCATACTAGACAAATCCATAATTTTCCAGCAAGTAATTCATCTACCCACTTTAAAATAACATCATATACATCATATATATATGTATCATTTAAATTCCAAACCAAATCATAGACACAAAACAAGATAATATGTATCTTTCATTACACTTCAACAAGGCATGTAATCACATTTCATGTCAACATACTAAACAAGTCATATAATCCAATAATTTTCAGCATAATAATCCTTCATTCACTTTTGGATTACATCATACGTAATATATGTATCAATCCAAATCAAGGATACACGTATGATAGCATATAACACCAATTATACTTATCATTTTTCATTTCCATTTCAAACATATGAACACATCAAGGGAACCAATAATTTCCAGCATGTATATTATCAAAATACATTTCAACATTCAAGTTTTTCTTGGTTCTTTTAATCATGTTATGCCTTGGTATTAGTAAGACAAGGTAAACGAGTCACGTGTTAAGGTTCCAAGCACTGAATCGTGTTAAGGTACCAAGTATTGAATCATGTTAAGGTGTCATTTACACCACATGTTAAAGTACACAAAGTACTATCATGTTAAGGTGTCAGCTACACCGGACTGTAAGGCACACAAAGTACCAATCATATAACCATATCAATTGAACTCTAGTCTCTAGGCATGCCTTACTACCTAAGACCCACTAACAACCAAGGGCTTATAAGATCTTTTACTTGTGCAACTTTGCATATTGAATCTTTATAAGCATACTTATAAAATCAATTTCATGGCAACATCATACTTTCATATCAATTCAAGTCACAAGCCTCATATCATTCTTAAACATATCATGTTATCAAGCAAGCAAATTAATTTTACAGCCGATATAAACAACTTCACTAAAACAGTCTCATATCAAGTCATGTAGCATGCTTTACCTCATTGTATTATAACACTCCACTCTTCCCTTTATTACCTCAATTACCAATAGGAGTCAAGTCCATTTCATGCATAATTTACCAAGAAATCAAGTAGGCATGTTGTTTAATTAGGAGCTAAGTCCTAACACTAATTAAAAACTACACTCAGCAAATCCAAACAAGCACTCAAAAGTTATGAATAGTTATCCCCTTGTTTCTCCTTTTGGCAAGTTCAATTCATGTATCATCTTCACTATCAAACTCCTTAGAAGTCTCTAAAAAATCCATAAAAAATCATATGCACATTATTAGAATTTATTTAAACTAATTCAATTCCTTATTCTATATGCATACAATGCAATCAATGAAACTGTCCCAACTGGGCAGTTTGTATAGTGTTCACTAAAATAGTCATATCTTTTAATCCGTACATCGAAATTTCGATTACTTTATATCGTTTTAAATTTAATGTAATCCTTTATAGATCCATGTAATCCTTGTATTTTATTTCTTAACCAATTAATACAGTTTTTTACTTCTTTACAATCATTCACAGTTTCAAGACAGTTTGAACCAACTAACTTTATTCCTTTTCAGATTTTAACTCATAACTTCAAATCAAATTATGTTTTCTCTTTATGAAAATAAACATATTAAAGATTAATCTATTCAAATTTCATCCCTAAGTTCTATGTATATCATTCTTGGTGAAAATTTTACCAACTTGTTTCCTAACATTATTTTTACCAATTCAATCACCACTTTCACTTGTCCAATACTTCTAATCAATAGTAAACTCGATTTCCAACAGTTTTTCCTATGGAAATTTTCTTAAATGTGTATGCTTTTCAATTTATCAATTCATTCTATAGTGTACTTAAAGTGTTACCTATCATAGTGATCAATGCATATTCTAGTTTTCTATCAATTCACATTCAATATCCAGCATAGTCTTTGTTCAAATTAAGCTTCATTTCATTGTCAACATTTTCCTTGTACCTAGAACAATTTTCCAGCATTAGTTTCACTCAATTAAACCCTTACAATTTACCATTTCCTTACAAAACCGTCCCTAAATGTATATAGTACCTAATTCGTCATCAATTCAATAGCATTCTTAAAGTTCTAGCATCAAACTTTTATTTCTTAGCAAACATTCAATCTAAATACAAAATTTCTAACATTATTTCAGCCATGTAAGCAAGATATCTACATGAATTTCTCAATTTCAAACTCAATTCTAAGAAGAATGCATGTTACCTTTCTCTCAAGCTTCTTAGACTAAAATTTCTAACTTGATTGCTTCAATTTCCTTCTCCTAGACCACCATGCAAGCAAGAATTTTTTCTCCTTTATTTTCTCTCTATATCGTCAGCAAGCTTGATGGAGAAGAAGATGAATAGTCCTCTCTCTTTCTTCCCACTAGTGTAATCTAATTACAATTAATTTCCAATTATTTTTTTATTATTTTTTATGGAATAAAATTTCATCAATTTCCATGTGTCATGGCTGGCCATTCTATGCCATTGCCATGTGGAAATGTCCTTCATTTCTTAAAATTCATCATGCAATCATCCACTTTTGTGTGGTTACAAATTGGTCCTTTTTAATTTTGGTCACTAAATTTTCAATTCTTTCTATTTAGCCACTAATTTTAAGATTTCTTTATGCTTTAATGAAATTGATTTCACATCTAACTTCTAGGCTATGATTTGGGACATTACAAGTTGAGAGGAAAAATATAACTTTAGAAGAGATGGCTAGGACCATGCTTTTTGAAAACAATTTACCTAAGCATTATTGGGTGGAAGCCACTAATACGGCTTGTTATATTATTAATCGAGTAATGATTAGGCCTATTTTAAAGAAAACACATTATAAGATTTTAAAATTCAAAAAGCCTAACATTAACTATTTCCACCCTTTTGGTTGTAAATGTTTTGTTTTAAACAATGGAAAAGACAACTTAGGTAAATTTGATGCTAAAAGTGATGAAGCAATATTTTTGGGTTATTCCCTAAATTCTAAAAGCCTACCGGGTATTTAATAAAGAACTTTGGTTGTTGAAGAGTCTATACATGTTGTTTTTTATGATAACCTCCTTCTGAGGAAGGAATATTGTGGTCATGATAATGTAGGGATCATTGAAGCCATTAATGGAGGACAAACATCAAAGGTGAATGAGATTTCAACTAAAGAAGGGGAAGCACAAGATCCGCCTTTTGAAGCCTTGAAGGACTTGGCTCTTGAGGAAAAGGAGGTGACATACCCAAGGGAGTTCAACTATGTAAAAGGTGATGAAATCTTGGGCGATCCATCCAATGGGGTAACTACTAGATCCTCTCTCAAACTTATGAATCATGTTGCATTCATCTCATGCATAGAGCCTAAAAATATCAAAGAAGCATTAAAAGATGATTTTTGGATATTGGCTATGTAATAGAAACTTAATCAATTTGAGAGAAGTGGAGTATGGACATTAGTTGATAGGCCTAGTAATCAATATACTATAGGAGCTAAGTGGGTATTTAGAAACAAACTAGATGAGACCGGTAACATAGTGAATAACAAGGCTAGGTTTGTTGCTCAAGGTTACACTCAAGAAGAGGGAATTAATTTTGATGAAACATATGCACCCGTAGCTAGAATGGAAGCTATTAGGATGCTTCTTGCATTTGCATGCTATCATGATTTCAAGCTTTTTCAAATGGATGTGGAAAGTGATTTTCTAAATGGTTTTATAAATAAAGAAGTGTATGTTGAACAACCACCAGGTTCTGAAGATCCACAATTTCCAAATCATGTTTTCAAACTATCTAAAGCTCTTTATGGTTTAAAACAAGCTCCTAGAGCTTGGTATGAAAGGCTTTCAAACTTTTTGATTCAAAAAGGTTTTGAGAAAGGCAAGGTGGATACTACACTTTTCATTAAAAGTTATGACAATGACATCTTAGTAGTTTAAATATATGTTGATGATATTTTTTGGTTCTACTAATGAATTTTATAGCCAAGAATTTTCTAAGCTAATGCAAGGTGAATTTGAGATGAGCATGATGGGAGAGCTCTCATTTTTCTTGGGGCTCCAAATCAAGAAAAGTAAAGATGGCACCTTCATCAATCAAGCAAAATACATAAAGGAAATGCTCAAGAAGTTTGGCTTGGAGAACGTAAAGCCTCAAGCCACTCCAATGGGCTCATCAATAAAGCTTGACAAAGATGAGGGAGGTAAGTGTGTCGATTCTAAGCTTTATAGATCTATGATTGGCTCTATGTTTTACCTTACCGCAAGTAGACCGAATATTATGTTTAATGTTTGCTTGTGTGATAGGTTTCAAGCTAGCCCTAGAGAATCACACCTAGTTTCCATTAAGAGAATTTTTAGATACCTTAGAGATACACCTAGTTTAAATCTTTGGTATCCTAGGGATTCCTCCTTTGACCTTCATGCCTTCTCCAATGCGGATTATGGGGGATGTAAGATAGATAGGAAAAGTACTTTTGGAACATGTCAATTCTTAGGTAGTATGCTCGTATCTTGGTTCTCTAAGAAACAAAATAGCGTAGCCTTATCTACCACCGAAGTAGAGTACATATCCTTAGGGAGTTTTTGTGCTCAAGTTCTTTGGATGAAACAACAACTCTTAGATTATGGTGTTTAAGTAGATATCATACCCTTTAAGTGTGACAACACTAGTGCCATTTGTCTCACTAAGAATCTCATCTAACACTCTAGAACCAAACATACAGAAATGAGACATCATTTCATTAGAGATCATGTCTTGAAAAATGATGTAGTACTAGAATATGTTGATACCTTGAACCAATTAGCGAAAATATTCACCAAACCTTTAGATAAAGAACGTTTTTGGACCCTTAGGAGAGATTTAGGTTTAACCAGCCTTTCTTGACCCTTTTAGGTCCTAAATGACCAAAAAATGTGCTTGAATTATTTGATGTTCATGCTTGTATTGATTTACCTCCTTTTGTACCTATGCTTGTTGTTAGGGGGGTATACAATAGTTTTAGTTCATATAACATGCTCATATATCATTTACATGCACTTAGGCTCGATCTAAGTTGACTTTTTGGACTTAAAACTGCCCAAAATGCATTTTTTGGCAAAGGTGTATCGAAACAGGTACATATGTTTTGATACGGGCTCGATCTAAGTTGGTTACAATAATGAATTGTATCGAAACAGGCTCTTCGCGTTTCGATACGGGTTTGTGGTGTTGTTCCGAAACAGGGTCAACCTGTATCGAAACAAGCCTCGTACCAAAATGGCTCGAAAGCGTTTCGAGACCCCCGTTCCGATACGCCAAATGGCTTATCGATACGCGTCTTGTATATTGTTTTAAATGGCTTTAAATGAGTATCTAACTTTAATTAAAACACCAACTCTCTTTTTCTGTAACCCCCTCGTCCCGGTCTGGCCGAATGACCGGTCCGAGTGGGCCACACGGGGAAAACCGAAGCAAAACCCGTTAAGGTTCCCCCTCGGTTAGCAACCCTATTTTTTTCTTTCATTTTAATCTTGTCTAGAGGATTATTAAATCCTAAGTGATCAAACAGCGGAACAACAAACACGAGCAAATCAAACAAACCCATAACAACATTTAACAGTCCAATTTTATACTTAAATTGCAGGCGGTATCGATACACCTAAGGAGTGTATCGATACGCCTTGACTAGGTCAACTGGTCAGAGTCAACCCGTGGAGACCGTATCGATACGCCCAAAGAGTGTATCGATACTCTCCCCAACGGTCAACTTCTCGCGGTCAACGCTAAGATGACCGTATCAATACGCCAGAGACCCGTTTCGATACCAAAATCGAAAGTGACTTCAGTGACCAAAAAGGTATCGATACGCCCCCTCGCGTATCGAAACGCGTGGCCTGAAACATGAAGGTTGTATCGATACGGGTCCAACCGCATCGATACCCCTGCTACGAACTTACAGGTTTTAGCTGATTTAAGGCACAAGGATGCCTCTAAATCCCTCTAAAACCTCAACCAGCACACTAGCATCATTCCTAAGGCAATCCAATAATACAAACATGCTTGAAAACTTAAAAACAAGAGGCACAATTCAACCCAAGGTGGTGCACAAATCATACAAGTAATTTAAGCATTCAACATGAAACAAGGCATCCATACATGGCATTCCAACAAAGGGCAATTCAACATTTAAGGTCATACATGGAACTCAAAGGCCTTAAAATGCACAAGTTAAGCATATGAGGTTTGCACCCACAACAAGGCAACCTAAACATCTAAAGACGTGCCACCGCTGTAACGCCCCGGTTTTGGGCTTGGAAGTCTTGGGCGTTGACCGGTTGGTCAAAGTGCTGATCGAATATATAAGAGTGAATTTAGGAAAACCTAGTTCGGGTTGCATTAAAAATATGGAAAAATGTTCTAAAATCATCTTTTAATATATATAAGTGAACTGTGAAATCAATTTTGGAAAATGAGGTTCGGAAGGTTGACATTTTGGCTAGTGACCAAAATGTAATTTTTGAAAGTTGCGGGACAGTTTTATAAAGGATTGAAACTTTGAATCTTTAAGGAGCTATTATTCCAAAAAGGATTTCTCCAGATTTTTCTAAGATATTTTAAGCCTAAAATCTGATTTTAAAGATTAAGAAAAGGAAGGGAAATCATTTTTAACCAATTCTTAACTATTTTTTCTATTTTCTCTCAAATTCTCTTTTCTCTCATTTTCTCTCTACCCAAACAAGATTTCCTCAGATTTCTTTCTCTGATTTTGACATCTACATCTCTCATTTCAACTCTCATTGGATTTTTAATCATCTCATCATCAAAACCTCACAATTTACAAGTTGATTCATCAAGCATTTTGGCTCTAAAGTGGAGAAATTCAAGTTTGGAGGTAAGAACGTCCTTCTCCTCTAAACTATCAGTTCTTTACTGAAATTCCTAAGTTCTCAATCCTTGATTCATGTTTTATTAAAGGCTTTTCAATTGAGATCTTGATTTTTGGCAAAAATGCAAGATTTGGTGATTTTGGTGAAAATTTCGTGTGATCTGTTTAAGCAGGGTTTTGAGGTGTTAAAATGATGTTAAATGAATGCTAAAATGATTAGAAGTTGAGGTTTAATCAATGCAATCCCGGATAGGTTGAATTTCCTAAGTTTGGCTTGAGTTTTTGGTTGTTTTTGGAGTGTTTTTGGTGATCTGTTATACCTGGAGGTATAAGGACGTGGTTGTGATCTTTTTGCATGTTAGTTGATGTATAAAAATGGTTAGAAGTGATGGATCTTGGCTGGGTTAAGTTTTGGAAGTGTTTGGAGATGATTTCGGTTGTGTTTGGTAGCCAAATTGTTAGATTTGTGATGAGCAGCGAGTTGTGTTGATGTTGCTGGTGTTTTAATGCATAAGGATGCATTAATGTTCTGTTTTTATGTGCTTGAAACAGGGGAGGTTGATCCTTGAGTTTTGGAGGTGTTTTCGGAAGGTTTCGGAAGCTTGGAAAGCTTGTTGGCTAGGCTTGTTTGGTAATCGGTGAGTGAAAATGGATTTTCAGCTTTTAAACCAAAGGTTGAAGGTTTTGGGAGCTTAGTATAAGTCTAAACAACTTTGCTAAGCTCAAGTGTAAGTTTTCGGATTACTCTCTTAGAGTGGGTGCCATGTTTTGATGAAATGTGAAATGATGATTTTGCATGATTTGCTACTGTTTTGGAAAGCATGTTTTAGCATGTTAATTGCTGATGTTTTAGCATGATTTATGCTGATGATTTAAGCCATGTGTTGAAGGTGTCTCTAGGTAAGAGTGCCTTGTTTTTATGCATTGTTAAATGATGATTTAATGCTTTGAAATGCATGATGAAGTGGCTTGGTTTAAATGCTTTTAAACAGTGGATTACATGATGTATAAAGTGTGTATTGGCAAGTGATGGTTTGTAAAAGTGAAGGTCACTAAGGTGGTTAAAAGTCCTTGAGTGAGCCTTGTTATCTAAGATCATCAAGGTGGTTAAAAGTCCTTGGATGAATCTTGTTGCGGACACTAAGGTGGTTAAAAGTCCTTAGGTGCTCCTTTCCATGGTGGTTAAAAGTCCATGGGGCCAAGGTGTTTAAAAGTCCTTGGGGCCAAGGTGTTTAAAAGTCCTTGGGGTATTTCAAGCTACGGACACAAAGGTGGTTAAAAGTCCTTGTGTGGTCCATTCATGGTGTTTAAAAGTCCATGGCCAAGGTGTTTAAAAGTCCTTGTGGTCCAAGGTGTTTAAAAGTCCTTGGGGAAAGTTGTTGAACTTGATTTCTAAATGAAATGTATCACTTGAGCCAATACGACATGTTTTGTACATGAGATGCATGAGATGCATGATTTGATGTTTATGTTGAAGCATGAGATGCTAGTTTAAATGAAATGTGGAAGCATGTTATTGCTTGATTTAAAGTATGTTTTGAGCATGTGTAAAGGTTGTTTACAAGCATGATTTACAAATGGTTTAAAATGCATTATTGAATGGTTTTTAAAGAGCACTCCTCACTAAGCTTTGGCTTACGCTCTCTCGTTTTCTTGATTCAATAATGCAGAGCATTAGAGTGCGTTGAGGGCAGCAAGAGGAGGCAAGCACACAAGTTCAAGTAAAGCTCAATGTATGGAAGGTTTTGTTAAACATTTTAGCTTTTGGTTGATTTGGCAATGGGGGACCAATGTGTATGTTTTGGGAGGTGTTTGAGACTCCCTATGGATGTTAAATGATTGTTTGAATTGATGGTTTTTGGATTGAATTTATATTGCTTGCTTTTGAAGGTTTAAGGCTTGAATGATAGCTTGTGTAGGAAGCATGACCTTAAATTTGGGCCTTTTTGCATGTGATGTTATCTTGCTGAATTGATGATGCTTATATGTGTTAAATATGTTTAATAGCATGCTGGTAAAGTTTGGTGATGTTTGGAGCATGTTTGAGTGTCCAATTGCATGATCTAGTATGCTTGTTTGCTGGTTTTTGTGCAGGCGTTTCGGAACAGGGGTGTACCGTTTCGGAACGGGTGCCTTGCATGAACCCAGGCGTCCGAAACGGTATGCACCGTTTCGAAACGGTTTAGCCTCTGCCGAGGCCATGTTCCGGAACCCGTTTCGGAACGGCCCGTGTTTCGGAACAGGGCTAGCCTGTTTCGGAACGGTCGACCGTTAGGGAGCTGACATGGTAGTTACATGTTTTGAAATGTTTGCGTTTTGGTCCTAAATCTTGCGTAATCAATTGCATGAGCGGTGGATGTCCTTTTAAGCTGAAATTTCACAGAGGTGCATGAAACCTGACTAATTTCAAGATGGTAACTTTAATTTGGGCTAAGTCCCTTAATTTATCAGAATTTACAATTTGGTCCCTAAAGTTGTAATTTGTTCAATTGGGTCCCAGTTTGATCTCTGATGTTTGTGATCTTTTGATACGTTGTCTGTATGGTCACACTTAAGGTTAATGTGCATCTAGATAAGATTAAAAAGAAAAAAAAAAGGGTCGTTAATCAAGGTTGACTTTCGGGTTGACTTTGATTTTCCCCGTGTAATCTTCGTAGTTCGGGTCAACCGTCTAGACCGGGCTACGGGGGTTACATTTGGTGGTATCAGAGCCAGGTTCTCGAGTAATTGGGAATGTGTGAATGCATGATTGAAGCATGGTTTGGTTGGTATGCGTGTTGAGTGAAAGCATGTTCAGTGTTATGATATGATGATGTGTATGTGATGCATGTTGTGATGATGCATGATGAGGGTACCCATTGCCAAACAAAAGCTAAAGGGATGATGTTGTTTTTGAAAGAAATTGAGCTTGAATACTTGGAATTTGCTTACCTTGCTGGTCCTGACTTGTTTATTTTGTATTGTTATGCATGGTAAAGTATGGCACCACGTAGAGAGTTAAGGAGTAGCGCGAGAGCTACGACCCCGGAGGGGAATGTGAATGATGAGCACACTGGTAGTGTTGTGTTACCTCCTCCTCCACCTGGTGGTGGTGGTGCGGAGAGGGAAAGAGCTGGAGCTGAGGCAGCTGGTGCTGGAGCTGCAGGACCTGAAGCTGGTCAGGGGCAAGCGATACCTGACATGTCTGTGCTTGTACAAGCTATTGCGGGTGCGTTTCGAGCAGCAGTAGCTGGAGCTCAAGGAGCTGGGCATCAGGGAGATGCTGGTGCTAGACTACCCTTGGAACGTTTGCGCAGTCTTGGTGGGACTGAGTTTAGGGGTATGTCAGCTGAGAGGTCTGAAGCGTGGTTAGAGAGTACCAAGCGTGTCTTGGGACAGATGAGTTGCACTGATGTGCAGAAGCTGGGATGTGTGGTGTCACTGCTGCAAGGTGATGCTTATACGTGGTGGACGACCACAATCTCTGGGATGGCTGATGCTGATGTTACATGGACGTTCTTTCAGCATGCGTTCAAGAGGAGATATCTGGGAGTTAGATATCTGGATGAAAAGAAGCGTGAATTCATGTCTCTGACCCAAGGGAACATGAGTGTGGCTGAGTATGAGGTACAGTTTGTACGTCTTAGCCAGTATGCACCTGAGTTGGTACCTGATGAGCGCGAAAGGTGCGAAAGGTTCTGTTATGGTTTGGTGACGGAGGTTAAGACCTATATGTTAGCTGCTGAGTACAATGATTTCGATGTGTTGGTTAGTCGATCGAAGGACATTGAGATGAATCTGAGTTTGTCTGCTAAGGGTGCTGGAGCTAGTTCTGGAAAGAGAGCTGCTGAGTATAGTTCCGGTGGTGGACGGAACAAGAGAGGGCGTGATCAGAGGTTTCAGTCCTCGTCTAAGAGAGGTGGAGGTGCAACTGCTAGGGGCGGCAATGCTAGAGCTGACCCTAGTGCTTGTTGGATTTGTGGTTCCCGTGGTCACTTGAAGCGTGACTGTCCTCGTGCTGGGAGGGAGGTGCAAGCTCCTGTGATAGCAGCTGGTTATGAGTGCTGGAATTGTGGTTCAGCTGATCATCTGAGACGTGATTGTCCGAGGATGGCTGGTGGTCAAGAGCGTGCTCCTGTTGCAGCACCGCAGAGAGGTCGTGGGCGCGGCCGTGGTAATTTTCAGAGGCGAGAGGAAGGTGGGCGCGGTGTAGCTCATGTTGTGGCTATTCAACCTGAGGGTGGAGGCCAAGCTAGGGTGTATGCTCAGCGCGAAGGAAAGAATGATGCAGATGTGATTGCAGGTACCTTTACTTTGCAATCCTTGTCATTGCTTTCTTTGATTGATTCTGGATCTACGCATTCATACATTCTTCGTGAGCATGCTGTGTTGCTTGGTTTGCCTGTTGAGTTTTTGGATGTTGGTGTTAGAGTCACTAGTTCTTTTGGTGAAACTGTTGTGACTCGTAAGCTTTATAGAAGATGTCCTTTGGTTGTTCAAGAGCATGTCTTTCTTGTTGATCTTATGGAGTTGCCCTTTTATGGTTTTGATGTGATCCTTGGTATGGATTGGCTTGCTGAGCATCGTGCTGTTGTGGATTGTGAGAATAAGCGGGTTTCGCTTAGGCTTGCGGATGATTATGAAGTGGTGGTGGTTGGTGAGAATGTGAAGTTTCTTGCCAATGTTGTTTCTACCTTGGAGGCGAGCAGGATGCTGAGGCAAGGTTGTG
Organism: Hibiscus tridactylites; assembly: GCA_958450335.1. Classification (NCBI taxonomy): domain Eukaryota; kingdom Viridiplantae; phylum Streptophyta; class Magnoliopsida; order Malvales; family Malvaceae; genus Hibiscus; species Hibiscus tridactylites. Next base: position 81,849,861 of record OY288270.1, read on the forward strand.
AAGCTTTTCTGGCTTTTGTGATGAATCCTAGTTCGAAGGAGCTGAGGGTGCAGGATATCAGGGTTGTGAAGGAGTTTCCTGATGTTTTTCCTGAGGAGTTGCCTGGTTTACCTCCTAATCGCGAGGTGGAGTTTGGAATTGAGCTGTATGAGAATACCACTCATGTGTCCATTACTCCCTATAGAATGGCACCTAAGGAGCTGAAGGAGCTGAAGACGCAGTTGCAAGAGTTGCTTGATCGTGGTTTCATCCGGCCGAGTGTTTCGCCTTGGGGTGCTCCTGTCTTGTTTGTGAAGAAGAAAGATGGCACGATGAGGATGTGCATTGATTACCGTCAGCTGAACAAGTTGACTATCAAGAATCGGTATCCTTTGCCGAGGATTGATGATCTCTTTGATCAATTTAGGGGAGCTGCGGTGTTCTCTAAGATTGACTTGAGGTCAGGGTATTATCAGTTGAAGGTGAAGGATGTGGATGTGCCTAAGACAGCTTTCAGGACAAGGTATGGGCATTATGAGTTCCTTGTGATGCCGTTTGGTTTGACAAATGCTCCTGCTGCTTTCATGGACATGATGAATCGTGTTTTTCATGAATACCTGGACAAGTTTGTTGTGGTGTTCATTGATGATATCCTTGTGTACTCGCGTACTGAGGAAGAGCACGAAGAGCATTTGAGGGTTGTGTTGCAAGCTTTGTTGGAGAATCAGCTTTATGCTAAGTTGAGCAAGTGTGAGTTCTGGCTTAGGGAGGTTGTTTTTCTTGGTCATGTGGTCTCAGCTGAGGGGATTCGTGTTGATCCTCAGAAGATTGAAGCGGTGATGAACTGGAAAGTTCCTAAGTCTGTTCAGGAGGTTCGTAGTTTCCTTGGTTTGGCAGGATACTACCGAAGGTTTGTGGATGGTTTTTCCAAGATTGCTGCTCCTTTGACGAAGTTGCTGCAGAAAGATGTTAAGTATGAGTGGACAGAAGCGAGACAGCAAGCTTTTGAGAAGCTGAAGTTGGCTTTGACGCAAGCTCCTATCTTGATTCAGCCTGAATCAGGGAAAGAGTTTGTAGTCTACAGTGATGCATCCTATGTTGGTTTGGGGTGTGTGCTGATGCAAGAGGGTAAGGTTGTGGCTTATGCGTCGCGGCAGTTGAAGGTGCATGAGCGCAATTATCCTACGCATGATATTGAGCTGGCTGCAGTGGTTTTTGCTCTGAAGATCTGGAGGCATTATCTGTATGGTGAGAAGTGTACGGTGTACACGGATCACAAGAGTTTGAGGTATCTGATGTCTCAGAAGGAGTTGAATCTCAGGCAGCGACGTTGGTTGGAGTTGCTCAAGGATTATGATCTGACGATAGAGTATCATCCTGGAAAGGCCAATGTTGTTGCGGATGCCTTGAGTAGAAAGGTAGCTGTTGAGCTGAGAGCTATGTTTGCTAGCTTGAGTATATCGCAGGATGGTGGTCTTGTTGCTGAGTTGCAGGTGAAACCTTCGTTGGTTCAGTTGATCAAGGATAAGCAGTTGTTGGATGATTCCTTGGTGTCTCATGTTCAGGATATCGCGGAGGGTAGACCTTCAGATTTCTGTTTTAATGAGGATGGGGTGTTGTGTTTTGGTAGTCGGATAGTAGTGCCTGCAGATGCTGAGTTGAGGCATGCTATTCTAGCTGAAGGTCATAGTAGTCCTTTTGCTATGCATCCTGGTAGTACAAAGATGTATCGCGATCTTCGTGATGAGTACTATTGGGTGGGCTTGAAGAAGGATGTGGCAGAGTTCGTGAGCAAGTGTTTGGTGTGTCAGCGCGTTAAGGCTGAACATCAGGTTCCTTCTGGTTTGTTGCAGCCGTTGAAAATCCCTGAATGGAAGTGGGAGAGGGTTACCATGGATTTTGTATCTGGTTTGCCTTTGTCTCCGTCGAAGAAGAATTCTGTTTGGGTGATTGTGGATCGCCTGACGAAGTGTGCACATTTCTTGCCTGTGCATACTACGTTTTCTTTGGATAAGCTGGCAGAGTTGTACGTTGCTGAGGTTGTGAGGTTGCATGGTGTGCCTAAGTCGATCGTGTCGGATAGGGATCCGAGGTTCACATCGCGTTTTTGGTAGTATTTGCATCAAGCTCTGGGTACAAGGTTGCATTTCAGTACATCCTATCATCCCCAGTCGGATGGCCAGTCTGAGCGAGTTATTCAGATCTTGGAGGATATGTTGAGATGTTGCGTGATAGAGTTCCAAGGTTCTTGGGAGAAGCATCTGCCTTTGGTTGAGTTCGCTTATAACAACAGTTTTCAGGCAAGTATACAGATGGCACCTTATGAGGCTCTGTATGGGAGGAAGTGTAGGACTCCTCTGTGTTGGGCTGAAACTGGTCAAAAGTTGGTTTCGATGCCTGCTTTGTTGAAAGGTACCACCGAGAAGGTGAAGCTCATTTGTGAGCGGTTGAAGGCTGCTTCTGATCGGCAGAAGTCTTACGCGGATTTGAAGCGTAGGGAGATAGAGTTTGCGGTGGGTGATCGCGTGTTCTTGAAGGTTTCGCCTTGGAAGAAGGTGATGAGGTTTGGGCGGAAGGGTAAGCTGAGCCCTAGATACATTGGACCGTATGAGGTTGTTGAGCGTGTTGGTCCTGTTGCGTATCGGTTGAGGTTACCTCAGGAGCTGGAGAAGATTCATGATGTGTTCCATGTTTCTATGCTCCGGAGGTATCGATCTGATCCTTCGCATGTGTTGCCTGTAGAGGAGGTGGAATTGAATCCGGATTTGACCTATGATGAGGAACCGGTGAAGATTCTGGATTCAGATAGCAAGGTTCTTCGTGGCAAGACCATTGAGTTGGTGAAGGTGCTGTGGAAGCATCGCGGTGTTGAGGAAGCCACGTGGGAGCGGAAGGAGGATATGCTGAAGCAGTTTCCTTATCTCTTTCCTTCAGGTAAATTTCGAGGACGAAATTTCTTAAGGGGGAGAGAGTTGTAACGCCCCGGTTTTGGGCTTGGAAGTCTTGGGCGTTGACCGGTTGGTCAAAGTGCTGATCGAATATATAAGAGTGAATTTAGGAAAACCTAGTTCGGGTTGCATTAAAAATATGGAAAAATGTTCTAAAATCATCTTTTAATATATATAAGTGAACTGTGAAATCAATTTTGGAAAATGAGGTTCGGAAGGTTGACATTTTGGCTAGTGACCAAAATGTAATTTTTGAAAGTTGCGGGACAGTTTTATAAAGGATTGAAACTTTGAATCTTTAAGGAGCTATTATTCCAAAAAGGATTTCTCCAGATTTTTCTAAGATATTTTAAGCCTAAAATCTGATTTTAAAGATTAAGAAAAGGGAGGGAAATCATTTTTAACCAATTCTTAACTAATTTTTCTATTTTCTCTCAAATTCTCTTTTCTCTCATTTTCTCTCTACCCAAACAAGATTTCCTCAGATTTCTTTCTCTGATTTTGACATCTACATCTCTCATTTCAACTCTCATTGGATTTTTAATCATCTCATCATCAAAACCTCACAATTTACAAGTTGATTCATCAAGCATTTTGGCTCTAAAGTGGAGAAATTCAAGTTTGGAGGTAAGAACGTCCTTCTCCTCTAAACTATCAGTTCTTTACTGAAATTCCTAAGTTCTCAATCCTTGATTCATGTTTTATTAAAGGCTTTTCAATTGAGATCTTGATTTTTGGCAAAAATGCAAGATTTGGTGATTTTGGTGAAAATTTCGTGTGATCTGTTTAAGCAGGATTTTGAGGTGTTAAAATGATGTTAAATGAATGCTAAAATGATTAGAAGTTGAGGTTTAATCAATGCAATCCCGGATAGGTTGAATTTCCTAAGTTTGGCTTGAGTTTTTGGTTGTTTTTGGAGTGTTTTTGGTGATCTGTTATACCTGGAGGTATAAGGACGTGGTTGTGATCTTTTTGCATGTTAGTTGATGTATAAAAATGGTTAGAAGTGATGGATCTTGGCTGGGTTAAGTTTTGGAAGTGTTTGGAGATGATTTCGGTTGTGTTTGGTAGCCAAATTGTTAGATTTGTGATGAGCAGCGAGTTGTGTTGATGTTGCTGGTGTTTTAATGCATAAGGATGCATTAATGTTCTGTTTTTATGTGCTTGAAACAGGGGAGGTTGATCCTTGAGTTTTGGAGGTGTTTTCGGAAGGTTTCGGAAGCTTGGAAAGCTTGTTGGCTAGGCTTGTTTGGTAATCGGTGAGTGAAAATGGATTTTCAGCTTTTAAACCAAAGGTTGAAGGTTTTGGGAGCTTAGTATAAGTCTAAACAACTTTGCTAAGCTCAAGTGTAAGTTTTCGGATTACTCTCTTAGAGTGGGTGCCATGTTTTGATGAAATGTGAAATGATGATTTTGCATGATTTGCTACTGTTTTGGAAAGCATGTTTTAGCATGTTAATTGCTGATGTTTTAGCATGATTTATGCTGATGATTTAAGCCATGTGTTGAAGGTGTCTCTAGGTAAGAGTGCCTTGTTTTTATGCATTGTTAAATGATGATTTAATGCTTTGAAATGCATGATGAAGTGGCTTGGTTTAAATGCTTTTAAACAGTGGATTACATGATGTATAAAGTGTGTATTGGCAAGTGATGGTTTGTAAAAGTGAAGGTCACTAAGGTGGTTAAAAGTCCTTGAGTGAGCCTTGTTATCTAAGATCATCAAGGTGGTTAAAAGTCCTTGGATGAATCTTGTTGCGGACACTAAGGTGGTTAAAAGTCCTTAGGTGCTCCTTTCCATGGTGGTTAAAAGTCCATAGGGCCAAGGTGTTTAAAAGTCCTTGGGGCCAAGGTGTTTAAAAGTCCTTGGGGTATTTCAAGCTACGGACACAAAGGTGGTTAAAAGTCCTTGTGTGGTCCATTCATGGTGTTTAAAAGTCCATGGCCAAGGTGTTTAAAAGTCCTTGTGGTCCAAGGTGTTTAAAAGTCCTTGGGGAAAGTTGTTGAACTTGATTTCTAAATGAAATGTATCACTTGAGCCAATACGACATGTTTTGTACATGAGATGCATGAGATGCATGATTTGATGTTTATGTTGAAGCATGAGATGCTAGTTTAAATGAAATGTGGAAGCATGTTATTGCTTGATTTAAAGTATGCTTTGAGCATGTGTAAAGGTTGTTTACAAGCATGATTTACAAATGGTTTAAAATGCATTATTGAATGGTTTTTAAAGAGCACTCCTCACTAAGCTTTGGCTTACGCTCTCTCGTTTTCTTGATTCAATAATGCAGAGCATTAGAGTGCGTTGAGGGCAGCAAGAGGAGGCAAGCACACAAGTTCAAGTAAAGCTCAATGTATGGAAGGTTTTGTTAAACATTTTAGCTTTTGGTTGATTTGGCAATGGGGGACCAATGTGTATGTTTTGGGAGGTGTTTGAGACTCCCTATGGATGTTAAATGATTGTTTGAATTGATGGTTTTTGGATTGAATTTATATTGCTTGCTTTTGAAGGTTTAAGGCTTGAATGATAGCTTGTGTAGGAAGCATGACCTTAAATTTGGGCCTTTTTGCATGTGATGTTATCTTGCTGAATTGATGATGCTTATATGTGTTAAATATGTTTAATAGCATGCTGGTAAAGTTTGGTGATGTTTGGAGCATGTTTGAGTGTCCAATTGCATGATCTAGTATGCTTGTTTGCTGGTTTTTGTGCAGGCGTTTCGGAACAGGGGTGTACCGTTTCGGAACGGGTGCCTTGCATGAACCCAGGCGTCCGAAACGGTATGCACCGTTTCGAAACGGTTTAGCCTCTGCCGAGGCCATGTTCCGGAACCCGTTTCGGAACGGCCCGTGTTTCGGAACAGGGCTAGCCTGTTTCGGAACGGTCGACCGTTAGGGAGCTGACATGGTAGTTACATGTTTTGAAATGTTTGCGTTTTGGTCCTAAATCTTGCGTAATCAATTGCATGAGCGGTGGATGTCCTTTTAAGCTGAAATTTCACAGAGGTGCATGAAACCTGACTAATTTCAAGATGGTAACTTTAATTTGGGCTAAGTCCCTTAATTTATCAGAATTTACAATTTGGTCCCTAAAGTTGTAATTTGTTCAATTGGGTCCCAGTTTGATCTCTGATGTTTGTGATCTTTTGATACGTTGTCTGTATGGTCACACTTAAGGTTAATGTGCATCTAGATAAGATTAAAAAGAAAGAAAAAAAAAAGGGTCGTTAATCAAGGTTGACTTTCGGGTTGACTTTGATTTTCCCCGTGTAATCTTCGTAGTTCGGGTCAACCGTCTAGACCGGGCTACGGGGGTTACAACCGCACTCAAGCATACATCATAGCATTCATGCATTACAACCCATAATCAATCCGAAACATCAACATAAGGCATTAACAACATAAAGCCAACACAAAGGAGTCTAGATACAAGCTCCTAAAACACGTAGCATTTCCCATTGCTAGACTACTACATTATTTAATAAACCATACTTGAGCAAACTACCACACGCTTGGACGCCCTTTTCTTGCTCCTTGCTAACTCCAAGCTAAAAATTTGCATTGTCGGAAAAAGGAGAGCGTAAGCATAAAGCTTAGTGAGCGGAGCTGAAAAACATAACTACGACAATGCAGGGTTCAAAGCTTTCTTTAAAAGTAAAAGCCAACACATACAAGTTCAACCATAAGTCAACGATATAGGCATTTATCGATGGCATTACACTTCATGGTATACATGAGGATATAATCCTATATTACAACAAAACCATAAAAGGGAATGATATAGTGAGATACAACATGAACAATACATTGCAAGAACAAGCATAACCAAAACACACACGGTGGGACTACACATCACCGTTTCGACTAGTAGTTTTCCAATGGGACTACACATCAAAGTACTCTTCTACTAGTCACTACCGGCGGGACTACACATCACCAGAGTCTTATACTACTCGCTACCGGCGGGACTACACATCACCGGAGCAACAACAACCATCACGTGAGGTTCGACACCAACCATGCAACACAATATACACTCACTATCATGCGACATGTACTCACTATATCATGCACAACCAAAACAAGTTGTAACAATATTCACAATTAGGCATCGCTTACTACTTACGATCTTACCAATCACAAATGGTCTTACTCACCATTTTCGTGCACAACCTGCACCAACTTACACACATCTTACAAGGTATAACAACGTCACCATTATTACCTTCATACATGATCAACGATATAATAATAAGCAACATGCTTCTTCTCAAAGTATTTAAATTTCATGCTTAACAAACCATCATCACTAGTAATGAAAACAAACGGAAAAAGGGGAAATTAAAGAGGCGATTCTCATCAACTTACTCTTGAATTTAAAATTGACTTTTCAAGCCCAACTAAACTCTTTCAAAACCAACTTTGAACCAAAACGATTCTTGAAAACATATCCACATTCATATGCTTGAACCAATTGATCAAAGTCATTTAAAACATTTAACCACTCACCTTACTTCCTTAGCAACCAAGCGAAACTCCTATGAACCCGGATTCGGTCCCAAAGCTTCTTCGACGACTCCTCTTGCTTCTAGCCAACCAAAAACACAACCAACAACCACAATCAATGCTAATATCCAAACAAAATTCAACCTTTGAGTTCAAACCAAGCTTCACCCAAATTTCCAAATCAAATTAATCCCCAAATATCTCAAATTCGTACTCCTTACAACACTAGCTGAAAACTCCACTTCCAATCATCCAAATGACAACCAAAAGACCCCAAATCACCTTCCTAACATACCTAAACCATCAGCCCTTCAATTACACTCTAAAACCCACCAAAAATAGAGTTTTTGACATCTTAAAAATGGCTCTAAGACCCTACTTCGGGTTTTCCACAAAACTCAACCAAATTAACATATGTTGCACCTTTTAACATGAATAAACAAAGACCCAACTCAATTTTGCAAAACAATATGAAAATCCCCATAAAAACCCAAACTTTAAATCAAACCCTAATTTTCAAAAGTTCATATCTTTGAAATCTAAAACCATGGGTAGATAGAGAATAGAGAGGAGAGTAAGAAAATGATTTTACCTTTCAAAAACACCTTGAATTGAAGAAGATATCCAATGGAATAGTGTTTTAGGTTTGGGAGTGTTTTGAAAAGGGTTTGGGCATGTCTAACGTTAGAAAGGGTTTAAGGGGAGAAGATGACAATTTTTGTTTTAAAGTTGTCTTGCTTTTAAAGACTTTTGGGTAAAATCACAACATAGGTCCCTCCCCTTTTTACTAAAGCTCAATTAGGTCAAATTTAAGGGTGAATTGTTTTTAATTAATTTTATTGACTCGGACTACAAACCCGGCTAACTCCTAACCCCAAAACACGGGCGTTACAACTCTCCCCCACTTAAGGAAATTTCGTCCCCGAAATTCATATAGGAAGAGCCACTGAAACACGCTCCTCTACACTTCCCTTTTCTTCTCACCAAAACATAATCACCAACTCGGTAGACTTACCACACAACATTAGCTATCTGATGCCAAGTTCTCAACGGGTCCTTCAAGGTATGTCAATTTAAGCTCAACTCAACCTCTTCATCCACATAACGCGGGACAATTCTGACCCACACTTCCGGATCATAGATACACAAAACACATTATGAATCCCTTCTCTAACTCTGGTGGTAATCTGCAACCAATAAACAACAGAACTAGCCTGGTTCACTATCTCTTACAACACTGTTTGAATACTTGACCGATAACTTTCTCTGACTGATCATCTGACTTCAACAGGTAACCCAAACACTATGCAAACGTCTTCAAAAATCTAGTTGAAAACTCGAATCTCTACTGGCCACTATCAAACACAAGACACTGTACAACTCACACTCTTGCTAAGGCACAACTCCGCCCTCTTACACAAGGTACAAGTAACGTGAACATGTATAAAGGACCACATACAGTGCAACTAACATTGATTACTCAACTAAGTTCTCACGGAGGAAATCGAAGGCGAATCAGACACAAGATCTCTCGAATCTATTACCCACTTTCAATACGAATCTCCCACAGATGTAACAAACTAGAAGAAAACTGATGCTCGGTCTTGACACGCTGGCAAATTACACACTTACTTTCATACTGAACCACATTATCCATCAACTCGATCCAGAAATACTCGTATTCAACTCACAATATGTCTTCATACTACTCTGATACAATACAAAAGAACTGTCGCGTGCTTCAGCCAAAACAGTACGTCTCAAAACACTATGTCAATCGGCACAACTATTCTATCTCTGAACTGCAAAACTCTGTCATCTCTGAAATCGTATTCTGGAGGTCTTCCTTCCACTAATTCTTGCACGTGAGGTGCCAAGAACCTGTCTTGCAACTGTTTCTCTTTAAGCATTCTGACTCAATGTAGGTTTGACATGAAACTCGGCCACAAAACTACTATCATTAGATAAACTGAATCCGACAAATACAGCTTGCAACCCCACTACTAATCTAACAACAAATATAACTCGGAACATCGGTTACCATGTTAACTCCCTTCGGATGGTACTCAATCTTGAGATTACAGTCTTCAAGCAGTTCTAACACTTTATGTTGTTCAAGTTTCAACCCTTCTTAAGCCTTCAAATATTTCAAGTTCTGACGATATGTACATACACACTGTGCATTTCTTACTATACAAGCTTTGTCTCTAAGTCTTCGAAGCAAATACACTGTAACTAACTCTAAGTCTAGTGTCGAATAACTATTTTCTCGGTCTTTCAAACTTCTCGATGATCAGGCCACAAATCTTCTGTCTTGCATAAGTACACGACCTAACCCTACATGTAAAGCATCACCATGTTTCACAAACTCTTTCTCTGATGTCGGCTGAACCAAGGTCGAAGTTCTCTTCAAGGTTTCTTTCGGTTTCTCAAGGGCTCATTGTCTCGCATTTGACCACACAACTGAAAATTCTTCTGTAGCAACCTGTCAAAGGAGCAGCCATCTTCAAAATACTATTTACAAACTTCCGGTAGTAGCATCGCTAGACTTAGGGACTATAGATACCTGTCACAGTCTTCGGTTTCTTCCAACTCACATCTTCTTCTGCCTACTAAAGATTTACTCTGATACACTCGGTTAATCTACATGTCCTAAGAGAACATCTTCATTAACTCGGAGTTCACGTTGCACAACTTGGCATACAATTAATCTTCTAATGGGATTTACAACACTAACTCTAAAGCTTGTCGTGATCTTCTTCGGTACGTGAATATACTCATGTATCAACTACGAGAACTACTACAACTGACCAAGGAACTCAGGAATTATTCTACTCAAAATCTCTTACAAAAGTAACTAATATGCTAGTCAAACAAATCGGCACAACTCAGACTCAAAGCGATCACATCCTGCCCCGAAAGCTGTCTTCGGTACATCAATTTCTCTCATTTTCAACTGGTAATAATCGGATCCCAAATTAATCTTCAAATAGACTGAAGCACACACTAACCGATCAACAATTCGCTGACACTCAGAAACGGATACTAACTATTCACTGTCAAATGTTTCAACTGTCTGAAATCTAAACACATTCTCGTACTGTCACTCTCTCTTCTTCACAAATTACACTGTCGAACTCTAAGAATGGTGCACTAGGCCTAACGAGTCTAAGGTCTAACAAATCTCGAAGTTGATTCTTCAACATTCTCAATTCTTTCGGAAATCACAAGATATAGAGCAATCAAAACAGGAGCGAACTCGAAGACGGTCTCAATAACAAACTCTTCTCCTCTAACAAGAGATAAACCGGCAATCCTTCCAAACACTTCCAGGAAAAGAAAACACAAACTATCCTAACATTCTGCGGTCTAACCTTCATTCAATAATCAAATCCATCACAATTGCTAAGCAAGCCTGTCAACTAACTCAATCAATCTTTCACCTCTAAGGTTGGATCAACATTCGATACGAAATCCACATTCCCACCTACCATTACAATCTCATAGTCATCCGTAAGCTTTAAGGAAACTCCCATTGTCTCAAAGTCTACCCTAACTCTATGTTATACAAGCTAATCCATGCACAGTTTCACATCAAAACCGTAAAAAGTAATTCTGTCGCATCAACTGAAAACACGTGCCACTGAACCATCAACGGACACCCCTTGTACATCTTTCTGACCACGACTGTATCCTCGAAGGAGCTAGTAACACTAACACCTACCCCTAGTACCTCACAAGGTAGATTCAACTACTTCGCATGCTCACTCAAAATACACGGACGCGTAGATCCAGAATCAATCAGAAAAACAAGCTCAATGATTGTATCGAGGAATTACTTGCTATAACATCGACATCACTCCGAAGCCAACTTTTAGGTCTTCACTTCACTTACCATCTCATATCAAGATCGGTCACATTGTTTCTCCCTCAACAGAAACCAGCTCATAGGAACGCTGACCCAAGCAAACAAACCGTACCTCCAACTCTGGTACTATCATACTGCCCTGAACTAAAGCGATGAACTCTCTCATCATTCACATCCTCTAAAACCTCAGATTCACGTTTACCAGCTCTAGGCCCACGCCTCGGCCTCAAACTTACCAAAGACAACAATACAATAATAAACAAAACACACAAACAAGAATATTTAGGGTTAGCAAGAGCAAGGGTCCAAGGTGCTCAAGTATATTCCTTTACAAAAATCCTTTCAAATAAGTAATAGTAGCAATGGGAACTCGACACTACGCTTCAACACACCCATCATGCTAACACATGCTTTCAAACACCGTACTAACAAGCAAACATTAAGCATACATGGCAAAACATTCACCGAGACATAACAACAACATAACACATCAAACTTACCTCACTTACCTACCCGAGGTCTCGGAAACCTCAGGCTCTGATACCAATAAATATAACCCCCTCGTCTCGGTCTGGCCGGATGACCGGTCCGAGTGGGTCACACGGGGAAAACTGAAGCAAAACCAGTTAAGGTTCCCCCTCAGTTAGCAACCCTATTTTTTTCTTTCATTTTAATCTTGTCTAGAGGATTATTAAATCCTAAGTGATCAAACAACGGAACAACATACACGAGCAAATCAAACAAACCCATAACAACATTTAACAACCCAATTTTATACTTAAACTGCAGGCGGTATCGATACACCTAAGGAGTGTATCGATACGCCTTGACTAGGTCAACTGGTCAGAGTCAACCCGTGGAGACCGTATTGATACGCCAAAAGAGTGTATCGATACTCTCCCCAACGGTCAACTTCTCGCGGTCAACACTAAGATGACCGTATCGATACGCCAGAGACCCGTTTCGATACCAAAATCGACAATGACTTTAGTGACCAAAAAGGTATCGATACGCCCCATCGGGTATCGAAACACGTGGCCTAAAACATGAAGGTCGTATCGATACGGGTCCAACCGTATCGATACCCCTGCTACGAACTTACAGGTTTTAGCTGATTTAAGGCACAAGGATGCCTCTAAATCCCTCTAAAACCTCAACCAACACACTAGCATCATTCCTAAGGCAATGCAACAATACAGACATGCTTGAAAACTTAAAAACAAGAGGCACAATTCAACCCAAGGTGGTGCACAAATCATACAAGTAATTTAAGCATTCAACATGAAACAAGGCATCCATACATGGCATTCCAACAAAGGGCAATTCAACATTTAAGGTCATACATGGAACTCAAAGGCCTTAAAATGCACAAGTTAAGCATATGAGGTTTGCACCCACAACAAGGCAACCTAAACATCTAAAGACGTGCCACCGCACTCAAGCATACATCATAGCATTCATGCATTACAACCCATAATCAATCCGAAACATCAACATAAGGCATAAACAACATAAAGCCAACACAAAGGAGTCTAGATACAATCTCCTAAAACACGTAGCATTTCCCATTGCTAGACTACTACATTATTTAATAAACCATACTTGAGCAAACTACCACACGCTTGGACGCCCTTTTCTTGCTCCTTGCTAACTCCAAGCTAAAAATCTGCATTGTCGGAAAAAGGAGAGCGTAAGCATAAAGCTTAGTGAGCGGAGCTCAAAAACATAACTACGACAATGCAGGGTTCAAAGCTTTCTTTAAAAGTAAAAGCCAACACATACAAGTTCAACCATAAGTCAACGATATAGGCATTTATCGATGGCATTACACTTCATGGTATGCATGAGGATATAATCCTATATTACAACAAAACCATAAAAGGGAATGATATAGTGAGATACAACATGAACAATACATGGCATGCACAAGCATAACCAAAACACACACGGTGGGACTACACATCACCGTTTCGACTAGTAGTTTTCCAATGGGACTACACATCAAAGTACTCTTCTACTAGTCACTACCGGCGGGACTACACATCACCGGAGTCTTGTACTACTCGCTACCGGCGGGACTACACATCACTGGAGCAACAACAACCATCACGTGAGGTTCGACACCAACCATGCAACACAATATACACTCACTATCATGCGACATGTACTCACTATATCATGCACAACCAAAACAAGTTGTAACAATATTCACAATTAGGCATCGCTAACTACTTACGATCTTACCAATCACAAATGGTTTTACACACCATTTTCGTGCACAACCTGCACCAACTTACACACATCTTACAAGGTATAACAACGTCACCATTATTACCTTCATACATGATCAACGATATAATAATAAGCAACATGCTTCTTCTCAAAGTATTTAAATTTCATGCTTAACAAACCATCATCACAAGTAATGAAAACAAATGGAAAAAGGGGAAATTAAAGAGGCGATTCTCATCAACTTACTCTTGAATTTAAAATTGACTTTTCAAGCCCAACTAAACTCTTTCAAAACCAACTTTGAACCAAAACGATTCTTGAAAACATTTCCACATTCATATGCTTGAACCAATTGATCAAAGCCATTTAAAACATTTAACCACTCACCTTACTTCCTTAGCAACCAAGCGAAACTCCTACAAACCCGGATTCGGTCCCAAAGCTTCTTCGACGACTCCTCTTGCTTCTAGCCAACCAAAAACACAACCAACAACCACAATCAATGCTAATATTCAAACAACATTCAACCTTTGAGTTCAAACCAAGCTTCACCCAAATTTCCAAATCAAATTAATCCCCAAATATCTCAAATTCGTACTCCTTACAACACTAGCTAAAAACTCCACTTCCAATCATCCAAATGACACCCAAAAGACCCCAAATCACCTTCCTAACATATCTAAACCATCAGCCCTTCAATTACACTCTAAAACCCACCAAAAATAGAGTTTTTGACATCTTAAAAATGGCTCTAAGACCCTACTTCGGGTTTTCCACAAAACTCAACCAAATTAACATATGCTGCACCTTTTAACATGAATAAACAAAGACCCAACTCAATTTTTCAAAACAATATGAAAATCCCCATAAAAACCCAAACTTTAAATCAAACCCTAATTTTCAAAAGTTCATATCTTTGAAATCTAAAACCATGGGTAGATAGAGAATAGAGAGGAGAGTAAGAAAATGATTTTACCTTTAAAAAACACCTTGAATTGAAGAAGATATCCAATGGAATAGTGTTTTAGGTTTGGGAGTGTTTTGAAAAGGGTTTGGGCATTTCTAACGTTAGAAAGGGTTTAAGGGGAGAAGATGACAATTTTTGTTTTAAAGTTGTCTTGCTTTTAAAGACTTTTGGGTAAAATCACAACATAGGTCCCTCCCCTTTTCACTAAAGCTCAATTAGGTCAAATTTAAGGGTGAATTGATTTTAATTAATTTTATTGACTCGGACTACAAACCCGGCTAACTCCTAACCCCAAAACACGGGCGTTACATTTTCTCTCAAACACTAACCGAAAACTCCTATATAACTCCTCAAATCTCTTGATTTTTCACACCAAAACCTAATTTTTTTAGGGTTTTCAATCTACACATCAAGACTAAGCTTTGCAAGCAATTCGGTGCATTAATCATCCCTCATTCATCTATTATCCTATATCAAGGTATAAAACCTTTTCTTTTCTTTTTAAATTTTCGTTTGTTTTTCTTCAAAACTTTTACTTAATTTTTGTATAGAATATATACTTATAGTATGGGTTTTGAAGTTTTTGCAAAATTTCTTTAAAACTCAAAATTTTTTGGTTCGAATATAAAAACTATATCGTATATTTTTCTTTACTGTTTTTCGAAATTCTTTTTACCAAAAATTTATTTTATGTTTATATATGTTTTTAAACTATATTGTATAGATTTTTATACACCTTGACTATTGGATTAACTATTGGATTGAATTTGGTTGATTTACGCATATGTGTGTTTTGTATCTTGAATTGTTTTCAGATTTCGAATATGGGTTCTAGGAAGAGAATACGAACCGATGAGGTTGGTGGAAGTTCTAACATCGATGACAATTCCTCTCGTCCCAACCTCACTCTACTTTATCAAAAGAGTCTTCGAAACAAAAACGCCCATACTAACTTCAAGCTCTTTCAAGATCATGCAATCCGTCGTGAGCGTGTTGTCTTTATACCCTTTTTGGATTCTGAACGTTTTAAATTTCTCTATCTCACTTTATTAAGGCGTTGGAATTTCTTACAATTTTTTATCTTACCTGGTATTTTGTATCGTAATATGGTTCTTCTCTTATATGCCAATGTTCGATGTATCTCCAATGTCGATCATTCTCAAGTAATAGCCATTGAATCCTACCTTATGGGGAACAAGTTTTGGGTTGATCCACAAACCTTGGTCAATGTCTTTGGATTTGAAGATGAGGGCATTTCGGATGAAAACTCGTTGGGACATACTCTCGGTGGATCTATCTTGGTCCTTGATGCTCATGATCGCATCCTTCATCTCATGGTCTCGTGGTGGTTTCATCCTTCCGAAGGAAAATCCTCCCACATTTGGCAAGTCGGCGATTTTTGGATTCGTTGCTTTCGTGAGGAACGTTGACCAAATATTTGCAAAATCATGTTTGTCGAGATGGTGCATCTTGTTCAAAACCACAACTCGGATCTTGTCACTTTCTTCACTTATGGCACTGCCTTGAGTTACTTGTTCTCAAAGTTGGGAATCGATTGCTCTCTTGACTTTCCAGAATCTCTCAAGAATCCCATCGATGAGCGCACACTTCTCCGTTGCAAATTTCATTTCATTGATGGAGAGTGGATTCGTGTCGAGCATCCTCCTCAAGTTGCGGCCCTCGAACCTCAACTTCAAGTTGCTCCACCAAACAACGAAGCCCTCATGACTTTTCTTACCGAGCAATTCAAAGGCTTACGAAGCCACATGGACTCCAGTTTTGCCGCTCTTGACACTTGCTTCACTTCCTTGGAGGGACGTGTCCAAAGTGTTGAAAATCGACTCACTTCGGTTGAAACTCAACAAGCCTTAATGGACATGTCTTTTACCGGCTTCTATGGTGAGTGGAGACAATTTCGAAGGAGCACCGCCAATGATGAAGATAAAGATGACGATGAGCTTTAGATCTTTGCATTCCGTTGCATATCATCTAGTTTAGAATTTCCCTATTTATGCACCTATCTATGTTTTTTGCTTTAAGACCTATGCTTTGATCTATTGTTTTTAAGTATTAAGTTTGGATATTATGTTTGGATATTATGAAATTATTTTGCTTTGGTTTATTATACTTAATGAAATTGTTTTGCTTTAATTATGCTTTGTCTTGTGTTATATTTCTTTATCTCATGATTATATTCCTTCATTGATCTTGATCTAACAAAAAGGGGGAGAAGGGTTCAGCTAAAATTTTCAAAACCTAGCTTCAATTTAGGGGGAGTTTACTTAAAAGATTACTTTGGTTTTGTTATATCAAAAAGGGGAGATTGTAAAACCAATGTTTGATTCTGATATAACAAATAATCTAATGACTAAATTACAAAGTAAATAAATTTTTAAGTACTCAAAATACTCACATTTGACAAGTAAAATTTATACTTAAAATGTTTTGAAGTCAAAACTTAAACCCCCATAAATTTTTCTAAGTGTTTCAAAGACAAAACACTCAAAATTGCCCAGGCATTTCGAAACACCCCCAAACTGTTTCGATACGTTTTGCCACTAGAAACGTCTATTTTGATACAGACTAATTTGTTTCGAGACAAGGGTTTCGAAATGGGCTTGCTCGTTTCGATACAGCCTTCATCTGATTTTTTGATTTTTAAGTGTCGTTTCGAAACGGCTCATACCCGCTTCGATATAAGGGTTAAGTATTTTCAAAATCGAGCATTAAATGAACTAGTCGTTATTTGTCAGAACCGAACTTTTGAAAAATTGGTTAAGTGTTTCGATACACCCCTTTGTTGTTTCGAAACACCAATTTACAGTTTCAAAACGTTTCGATACAACCTATATTAGTTTCGATATGATCCCCTTTTTACACTTAAAGGCATTTTACAGTTTCAAACTGTTTCGATACGGCCTATAGTTGTTTCGATACAGGTCCCTTTTTACACACAACGACTCTTTTTTGTGTCCGTTTCGATACAGGGCCTCGTGTTTCGATACGGGCAGTTGCAGAACAACATTTATGGAGGGAAGAGAGAGCCCCAACAGCTCTATTAATGATCTCAACCACCCAAACGGCTAGAAATCAATGAGATGGTATAAAAGCAAGCCTCAAAAGCACCAACAACAACTATTGAACCTCAAAGCAATATCTAAGCAATCAAATCCAAACCCTAAGCACTTATTGTCAAATTCTTGTACCCAACTCTTAGAGTTCTTAGTGTAAATCAAATTGTAAAGGTTGTAAATCAATTTGGGTTATATTTATCTTGTGAGAGATTAATTGTAATAGCCAACATCTTCTTTGTAAGTGAGAGTATTGTGGTTCAATCTTTGGTTAGAAAGATTGAACATTTGTAAAGGTTGAGTCCTTAGCCTAGAAAAGGGGAAGAACAAATTAGTGAAGAGTTTGTTGAAAATCCTTAGTGGGAGCTAAGGTAGTGGATGTAGAGCTTGTTTAGAAGCTTGAACCACTATAATTGTCTTGTCCATCATTTTTAATTGTTTCTTTTGCTCCCTTCATTCTTTAAATTGTCAATTCACCCCCTCTTGGCCATATCGGTTAATTTGATCCACTCAACATACTTCTTATGCCTATAAGTAGATGTTTTATTGAAGGTGTTGTACACAAGTCAATATTTGAGAATAATACAAATCTCTCTCTTTCTCTCATCTCTTTGTTCTTTTACTCTTGTTCGTTGTTCTTCGTTATTTTATTCACAACAATTTTGACTCATATTCTTTTTTTAATCAATTTCACTCTAACGTTTTATTTTGGGTCAAAATGACCCCTCTGCAGATGAAAATTATTAGTCAACTAACAATAAATTGTTTGAAATGACTTAACAGAATGATATATCAGCAGAAAAAATAATTTTATATTTTATATAATTTTTTACTGATGTGACATTCTTTCAAGTCAACACTTTTGTCTATATGACCATGTCATGTCAGCATGCACTATCATATAAGTTTTCCACGTCATTTAAGTTATTTATCGTTAGTTACTAACAATTTTCTTCTACAGATGTACCATTTTAACCCAAAATAAAATTTTAGAAATTAAATTAATTCAAAAAATGAGCCAAAATAATTATTCACTCAACCGTTAAGGATATTTTTTTGACTTTATACATTCTTTTAAATTATGAAAAAAATCATAAAATTTGTAGAAAAATATATACTAGTATATAGTACTCCAAATAAATAAATTATAATAAGTATAGGATAGTCCAGAAACGTCCTAACAACTGCTGTCAAATCAAACATCACATCACGACCAAATGTGACGTGAAGACTCATAGATTGCTGAAAGAGTTATGGCCCAACTGTTTTTACATACTCACCTCCTTTTTAATATTTTGGTTTTTACATTTAGTGGGTAAATATTTAATACAATGACAGTGAAAAGTAAAAGTTACATTAACACTTTAATTTTAAGGTTTATTTTTATAATTTTTTTGTTTAGAATTTGAGGTTTGAGTTATAATTAAGTTAAAATTTAGGGTAAAGTATATAAGCAGTCATTAAATTATACTCAAAAAAAATGGTAACCAAATTTTTAAAAATGACAAAATGACAATTAAACTTTATGTTTTGTTACAAAATGATAATTGTATCGTTAATCTCCGTTAAAGAAGTGACGTGACTGTTAAATTTTTTGTATAATAGTACATTTAGTCCTCTTCATAGTTACATATTCAATCAATTTAGTCATAATTCGAAGAAATTTAATAAATTTAACCCTTAATTTTTACAGTTTGTTATAATTGAGTCCTAATTCTAAAAAAATATAGCTAAGAATACACGGGCAAATTTGTAATTTGAACTAAATTTAACCCTCAATTTTTACACTTTGTTATAAATTTAACGTTGTTCTTAGTTATAAATTTTGTAGAATTAGGACTAAATTATAACAATGTGTAAAAATTGAGGGTTAGATTTAGGCTTAAATGAAAAATAGATGCCTAAACTATACTAGTTTTAAATTTTAGGTGCCTAAAGTATTTTTTGTAAAAGTTAGTGCCCAAAGTTTCAACCGTTATAATTTTAGGTGTCTCGTGTTAACTACCGTTAACTTTTTTAAAAAATATATATTTTTTTTATTTTATTTCAATTTTAATTTCTTTTATATTTTAAACTTATTTTTTAAAAAAATCTCTATATTTCTAAAATTCACAAAATAGCCCCAAATTCGAAATTCCTAACTCATCAAAACTCAAATTACTATTTGAATCGATTCTGTCGCCAATGGCCACGCCGCCACCTGCCACATCCGTTGCCAGGCCACCACGGTCGTTTACCCTACCACCCCGTCGCTAGAAATAGACTGAAGTCATGCAAAACGCTGGACGAAGGCTGAAATATTCGAAAAATTCATTTGAACGATTTGCGACGAGCGGCGGCTGAACGACGACGATTGGTGCATGGGTGCTTGGGAGAGGGGAGTAGGCTCCATTCCGTCCTCGGAGTCGTGGCCAATGACGGAGGGAGTTGTTGTATTGAGGGGTTTAGGTATTTCGGGATTTAGGAATTTATGAAATTAGGGCTTTTCAGGAATTTCTAAAATTTAAGGGATTTTTTGAAATTTTCAATTTTTTTAATTTTTTTAAAAAATAATTTAAAAATTAAAAAAATAAAACCTGCCACGTGTCACATTATAATTGGCTAACAAGTTTTTTTTAACGGCCATTAACACCGAGGCACCTAAAATTGTAACGGTTGAAACTTAGGCACCTATTTTTACAAAAAAAATACTTTAGACACCTAAAGTTTAAAAAAGGTATACTTTAGGCACTTATTTTTCATTTAAGCCTTAAATTTATTGAATTTCTTCGAATTATGACTAGATTAATTGAATGTGTAACTATTGAGGACTAAATGTGCTATTATATAAAAAAATTTAACAACCATGTCACTATTTTAACGGAGGTTAACGACACACTTACCATTTTGTAACAAAACATAAAGTTTAATTGTCGTTTTGTCATTTTTAAAGTTTGGTTATCATTTTTTTCGGGTATAATTTAGTGAACGTCTGTGTACTTTAGCCTAAAATTTAAATCCATAATCATACCACACTAAACTATAAACTTAACTCTTAAATTCTAGGAGAAATGTGTTCAAATTGTTTTGTCTACAAGGTGTATGCGCATTGTTAAAGGGTTAAGAATATGTATGAACAGATACTACACTGTAATCACCTTTAGACTATTAAAAAACTCTTAAATTATAACCCAAACTTTAATTTATTTCTATAAAAAAATTCTAAATTCTAAATCTCAAATTAAATTCCTAAAATCCAAAACAAATGCGAATTTTTTTCCCATTATTTATATATTGAATATAAATTCATTTATTAATGTTATTTTTACGTATATAATTTCCCTTAATATATTTTCTATTTGTAGGAAAGGAACTTTTGTGGTAATAAAGGATTTACTTTATTTTATAGTCTCCGAATTTAGATTTTTTTATTAAATAGAAAAGTATTACAATCTTAAGGTAGATGTTAGAATTCGAATTCATATAAAATAAACATCTTTAATCACTAAAACAGTTAGATACACTTCAATTTTAAATTTATTTTAAATTTCGAACACTTGATTTTTGGCTATATACATCGGTTAAACGGGTCAAATTATCAAATTTTTGATTTGGTTCTTACAACTATACATATTATCAATGGAAAATTTCAATTAATTCAGCGTTATTCGATCAAATATTTACCCCTAATTTGCATGTTAAAAGTGTACAAAGAAAAAAAACCAATCATAAACTCTTTATCATGGAAATGATATGTTATAATTGTAAAATTATGTTATTAGTATGTGTACAATGCATAAGCTTGAAACTAGTCAATGTACTCTAATTTTGTATTTTTATAATTTATGCGTTTTTTAAGTTTTATAGTTTTAGTCGTGACCCAAATGATAGTCATTAAATCCCAAGACTATGAGTAATTAAATTGGAGTACAATAACTAAATTAAAAATCTATGCATAATATAGGGACTAATAACAAAAGTATCCTAGTAAATTAAAAGGCTAGTCGGCTACCATTTTGATTAGAACATAAGCACTAAAATGCACCAATTGTATCTCATTTTTTTGTTTTTAATCTTTTAAATATTAATATAGGAACTTTTAACTTTGTTTATGAAATTAAAAAATATTGTAAATAAATAGGGAATGAAAATAAAGTAAAAAATTAGAATGGGAGGTGCATATGAGATCCATTAATTCACTAAATAATTCAAGATGCTTATGTCATTTTATTTTATATGAGTTCGAATTTCGATACTTGTTTTGAGAATATAATATATCTTTACTTAATAAAAAGAATTGGAGATGAATGGGGAAAAGAATGTTGTAGAGAAGGAAACAAACAAAGGAACAAGATGTCCCCATCCTTATTCCCATGGATACTCTTATCCATGTAGTTTCCAAGTCCTACTCCTAATACAAAAACAATGAAATCCTCTCCCCCACCGTATTATTCATCATTCACATGCATGATAAAAATTGATTAGTATATATCATTATTAAATAAATATATCTTTACGTAAGTCATGAATTTAGTTTATTTATTCTATTCTTTTATTAAATAGAAATGTTTATATTCTTACGAAGACATTCGAACACGTACAAAATAAGGTAATATGAGCATCCTTAGTCACTAGTTTTTTCTTTTCTTTTCTTTTTTGAACAATTTCTACCTAAAGGGAGAGGGAAGGAGAAATTTACTCCTAATAGATCTAGAACCTACAACCTACGGGAGGAGAAGGTGTCAACTGAGAGCTTTTAACCACTTGCTCCAAAGATTATTGACCCTTAACCACTAGTTTATTTATTCTAATTTAGTTACATTTTAATCTCCTTGATTTTTAATTTTAAAATTATAGTCATGATTCAAACACTAACAGTTAAATTCTGTAACTAAAAAAGACCAAATTAGACAATATAAACTAATTCCACAACTAAACTAATAATTTGACCTAAAATGTGGAATTAGTTTAGTTTATTATACATTTAAGCACATTCAAACTTTAGAATTAGTTTATATTGGGTATTGTACATTTAAGCACATTCAAACTTTAGAATTATCACTTTTAGTCAACAAATGTTGAATCAAGCGGTTAAGCCTCCTGTTAACACACCATTCTCCTTCTTAGATCTTAGGTTTAATACCTAGTATAAACATTCTCCCCTCTACTAGATTGTAGGTACTGTTAAAAGAATCACGACTTCTAAATTATTATAACAATATTAATCTCAATCAAACTAAAATTCAGTGAAGAATTATATAGTACAAACTTAAATGCAATTGAGAAAAATAAGTTTGGCAAAATGACAAAAGATGTATTCAATGTTTGCATGTTTTGTCATTTAGTCCCTTATTTTTTTTTTGGTCCAAATATGCCCTCGTTGGATGGAAACTTTCAGTCAACTGATGGTCAACGGATGATGCTGACTGGACTTGCCATGTATTAAGATCTGTTGATGCCACGTCAAATTTTAAAAAAAATGTTATACCCTTCTTTATGGTGACACGTGGCCGATTATCATGCTGACACGTGACCGAATTTGATGATGATACGTGGAAAATATAATGTTAATACGTCATCATATCTTAACACGTGGCATGTCTAGTTAATATCAGTTGTTGACCGTCAGTTGACTGACGGTTTACATCCAACAGGGGCATATTTAAACCAAATTAAAACATTAAGGGCATATTTGGACAAAAAATATAAGGGGCCAAATGACAAAAAATATGCAAACTCTGGAAGCATCTTTTGTTATTTTGCCAAGAAGTTTCATAAGCAAAAGAGAAAGGCAAGGAAGAACAAGAAATCAAAGAGAGATGAGGGCATTCCTCTTGGTGATCTCACATTATAATTAACTTACATTCCCAAAGCTTTCTTCCATGTCTTTCACAGGACATGACAATTTCATTACATGAACATAAAAAACAACCAACGATGTAAGTTAACCAAGACAACTTTGTTTATTACTATATGACAAGAAAAAGAAGTCTTGGATTTCAGTGTATTATCATTTTGCCTTTTGTTTTTAGGGCATGAAGATCTTGTTGCCACACTTGCAGCACCAAGCCTCAGGGTAGTACTCCAGCGGCATCAGCAAACCTGGTTGAATCGGGACGTGAACCGGTTTACAAGGTGAGCAACTCCCACAGTTGGATCTACACGAAGGTGGTTCAGAACCCGGGCCACTGTGTTGTTTCTGAGACAAGAACCGGTCCAACACCCCCGACCCACTTCTCTTCTTGCTCCCTTCTCTCTCCCGGAACCTGCTTTCTGCACAGATAAGCACAAAACTGTACTGAGTTTGGACCGAGTCAATGGCTACATCGTACCACGTGTGAGTATTCGAGTTGAAAAGGAATTTTAAAGCAGTTACCGAGCTGAGAAAGAGTTCTGGCGGAAGCGGAAACAAATAAGAGAAGGGTTAAGGCAGAAAAGATATGGTGGCGGCGGTAGCGGTGGCGGGATACGCCCATGCCGTGGAGGAGCTGGCGGAGAAGGTTATCAAACTCAGATCAAAAGAGTGCTAGTATTATTGAAGGTTCCTATTTTGGTTTTGCGTGCGAGTCCCAAGTCGAAGACAATACACAAGAAAATCAGAAAGAATAATGGCATATATATTGTCTGGGAAATTTAGAATCGCTTACCGTAATAATTAGATAATGTAAATTGAATAAATTAAATTAAAATATTTATTTGTATGTTCAAAAAAATTAAAATATTTATTTTTAAATAAAATTAATCGATTAATAAATTAAATATATGTAATTGAACTAAAAATTAAAATTATAAGAAATAAAGAAAAATAAATTGTACCAAAATATTGTTATTAATTACACTATCACTGGAAAAGTAAAAAGTAAAAATAGTACATGAATTTTTAATATTTTTACGTGAAATTATATTACGGGTCATTCTCGCCACGTTATTTATGGGATCAATCAATCAAATGTATTTATCTCATTAATTTTTTTCATCTAATCTTTTTACTGTTTTTAAATTTAATTTATAGTAAATATTAGTAAAAATTCACTAATTAAAAATGAGATATAAAAATTAATAAAATTAATACATTTGATTGATTTGTCCCATAAATGACGTGGCATGAATAATTCATGTATAATTTCTCCCTTTTCACATACAATTTTAAGAAATATGTGATGATATATATATATGAGAAAAATATTTTTAATGTTTGGCAAAATACATGGGGGGTGGTGCCCGGGTCTACCATTGCCCTGAATGATTATGAATTTATGATGGTGCTTTTATACAGTGCTTCATACCATACTTGTACAACAATTATTTCCCTCAAATATTCATAATGATTAATAAAAACATAGATATTTTTATATAGACTGTTTTCATGTGGGCTGACAACAAAATTTGTTTACAAAAGGAATTAAAATAGTATTTAATTTTTAAATTAATCATTAAAATATTTTTAAAAGTTAGTTTCCACTAAAAATATACAATGAAATATCATTTATATTCGTCAAATTAGCCCTTATTCAATGAAAATGCTGACTAATTTTTTTTAGTAATTTTAAAATAATAGTCCATATAGTAACTTGTAAGTGCTCCATGCTAACATAACACCATTTATCTTAAATGTTGTAGAACCAATGTTTTGATATAATAATTCAAAAATGTTTTAGACTGATTTAAAAAGTATTTAAAATAATTTTTAAAGTCCAAATTACTTGAAACTATGTTTAGGGATGTTTTTCAAAGGTTTTACATGTTTTTCAAAGCCAAACTTTACAAAACTGTCCAGGCGTTTCGAAACACCTTAGGGCATTTCGATACGGTGCATTCCAATAGCTAAAACGTTTCGATACTAATATCGAAACGGGCTTTCCCTAGATATGGATTTTGCCCAGCGTTTCGAAACGGGCTATGCCGTTTCGATACGCCTACGTGGCTTCGACCACAACGGTCATAAACCCCAACGGCTACTTCCCAACTAACATTTAAATGCATGTCGTTTCGATACGGATCTAGACGTTTCGATACAAGTTTCGAAACGAGCAGGGGCGTTTCGAAACGGGTGCCTTGTCAAACTGCAACGACTCTTTTTACTTAAAGGGTGTTTCGAAACGGGCACGACTGTTTCGAAACGGTGAGCTACAGAACTGCATTTATGGTGGGAATTAAAGTCCTCAACGGCTCCAATTCAATCCCAACGGCTAGCAACGACTATAAACTCATCAAGGAGTATAAAAGGGACCTCCAAACATCAAGTAAAGGCTAATGCTCATATTGTTTCCACAAGCGCCTTAGTTTTAGGGTATAAGGAGTTAGTTTAGGGTATAGGGTTTAGGGGTTTAGGTGTAGGGGTTTAGAATTTAGGGATAGATGTTTCAATTTAAGGTTTATGGTTATAATTTAGGGTTTAGGGTTTAGTTTTTAGGGTACTATGGTGATGATTTAGGTTTTAACCTATAAACCCTAAATTATAACCCTAAACCTTAAATTGAAACAATTATCCTTAAATTCTAACCCACTACACCTAACCCCTAAACCCTGTACTGACTCCCTATACCCAAAACTAAGGCGCTTGTGGAAACTTTTAGTTTCCACGGCCTGTGTATAGAATATTTATCCTAAATTAAATACATACATGTAATTATATCGAAATTAATGATTTTGTCCAAGTGTTTTGTCTCTTTATTTTTTAGAGTAAACTACATAAATTACCATCATACTATAAGAAAAATTGTGATTTGACCACTATATTTTTTTCGAAGCAATTAAATCACCAAACTATTAAATTAGTTGCAATGTGACCACCCACCGTTAGGTTCTAACAACAGGAGTGACGTGGCACTTAGTAAAATCTATATAATTACACATTTAATCCTCAATACTTATATATATATTTATCAATTTAGTCTCAATTTTAATTTAATAAAATAATTTAAACATTTAATTATGTGGTTGGAGGCCTTTAACTATATATTTGGTTTAATAATTTTATTTTCCTCCTCCAATCAAGTAGTGACATGTGTCACCACCTTTGGAGGAATAAAATTAAATAAATTAGAGGCTTACCTAAATTAAGGTTCGAACCTAGGCAATGAGGGAGTAAGAGCAATGGGTTTACCACTGCACCAAACTCATTTCTTTGTCATATGCTTCAAAATACAATATATATCTTAATATATCCGGTCAAATATGTAATTAAAATAAAAAATAAATAAGTAATTAAAATCAAAGCAAGGGTTTTTGGCGGTTTTGGGTAGCCACCGATTGGCTCAACGAAGACTATAATCGGACGACTAAATCGTCGAAAAGAATGACCGGCTACAGGGGTTGGATGGCTGGGCAGAGACGTATGGTACGGGTGAACAATCAAAATCGATGGCTTTTGGGACAGCCGAAGAAGGAGTGACTCACGGTTGTTTTCGACGAAAATGAAGGGGACGAGGTTGATGGGTTTGGTGCGGCTGAGTCCGCGAGGCCAAGGTTAACCAAAGGCTTACTAGAGGTGGTCGCCATCGGCCATATTGGCGCGAAAAAGGGAGACGCAAGCAACTCGTGCAACGCTGGGAGAAGCTGCACGAAGAAGAGGTTAGAGCTTCGATTGTTGAGGGCACGATTAGAACCACACGAGAGAGGGGAAGTGGTTGCCGAAAACTGGGAAGGCCGATGGAGAGGGGGTTAGGGTCACATTGATTAATTATATAAATAATGAGGATTAAATGTGTAATTATACCCATATTTTTTAACTGCCATGTCATATTGTCGTTAACCTCTAACGGCTGATTGTCACATTGCAACTAATTTAATAGTTTGGTGGTTTAATTACTTCAAAAAAATAGTGGTCAAATCGTAACTTTTCTAATAGTATGGTGGTCATTTATATAATTTATTTTTTTTAATTTCTTTTACAATTTTACAGTGGGTAATAGTAAATGACATACACAGTTTTATGGGCTATTCATATCCCGAAATATGATGAATATCTGTCACGTCAATTTGCACGTGAACACAGACCTTCTTTTTACCTTTTTGGTGCAAATTATATATGCACACACAAATGTTCCATTAATCAGTGTTTATGGAACTTTTAAAAATGTTAATGAATTGCAAAAAGACCACAATATTGTGGTTGGAACTTTCCCCCTCAAAATATTGTCCTACCCTGTTTATTTATAAAACTATGATTGTTCACTGTTCAAGTTTAAAGTCGGAGTAAACACAATTCGACTTTGAACATCGTTTATCTAGAAAATATACCGGAAGTCCGGTGATTAGCTTGAAGACGGTGGGAAAGGAGTCTGATTTTAGTGTAAAATATTATTTAAAGTCGAATTCTAATCTATCCAACTTTAATATTTTAATATTACTTTGCAAAACACTATTTGAAGTCGGATTCTAGTATACCTGATTTCTAGATTTGAACAGTAATGTACCACATTGTTGAAAATAAAATGATGAGTGTCACATTGTTGGAAAAAAACATGGAAGAACCATATTTGGGTAATAACTCCGTTAATGAATTATCAAGTACAAATATTTTTCTACTTGCGATATTAATTCAATTATAATAAAATAAGTTATAAATAATATTAATGTTTAATTTGGTGTTTGGTTCATATAAGATAAGATTATTTTTTATAATAAAATATTAAACCAATAATTTAATTAACTAAATTTTATATTATTGTGAATACAACACATAGGATGATGTAAAATCTATGTAAAAAAAAGAATGATAAAGATTGGAACATGTTTTAATCTTAAATACATAATTTGACACAATATGAAAAGTAATGTTAATGCATAGTATCAATTGTCAACCATGTATACTTCACAAGTGTGTGTATATATATATATGCATTATCATTACTTGTGAATAATTTTTTGATTTGATCACTGATATCTAGTTTTATTGATTGACCAATTCGAATCGGGTATTGTAAATGTTTATTATGGGAACGATTCTCTCAATTCAATTGCTCTATTCACAATGTCATAATTCAAATATTTGATCATACTTAAGGGATCTAACATCTTATCACACTAGACCAACGAATTGTTAATACATTACCAGAATTTACTTTGTTTTTATAAATAATAGATTCGATGTTCGAATATTGAAATTGTTATAAGCAAAGTATGTAGGCATGAATCCAGGTTAGGGACAATCTTGGAAGGAGGTTTCAGGCACCCATGAGCATGGGATGGGTCTGCTACGAACAGTGTCCTTATTAGAGGCACAGACACCCTACATTCTATTTTCTTGGGTGTAGAAACCGGAAAGGGACTCTTCAGATAATTGGGTCCTTTTTCTTTTTTTCCTCTTGTTATTTTAAAGGTTAAACTAACCTAGTCACCACCGAATTATAGAGACGTACCTATTTTATCACTCAATCATTGAACTCGTCAATCAAACCATTAAACTTATTAAATTGACATATTTTGATTATAACAATTAAAAATTAACGAAAGGGTAATGGAGAGGTAACATGGCAGTTAACAAAATTTTATAAAATTACACATTTGGTTCATGTTATTTACTTATTAAATTAATTTGATCCTAATTTTATTTTAATTAAATAAAATTAATCAACCAATCAGATGATGACGTATGTCATCATTCAATTGGATTAATTTATTCAAATTTTAAATTATTTTATTTAATATTTAATATTTTCCCTCCAAGAAGCATAAGGAATGACAATGGAGAGGTTTGAACTTGGGACCTTAGACCAATTTCAACACTTTTATCACTAAATCAAGCTATTCTTTTTGTTATAAACTGCACCTTTTTATATACATTTCTTATAAAGCGGTAAATGTTAGGAAAAATTAAAGAAGCATGAAAAATGGAGTGGTTTGAACCTTGGACTAAGAGAGTAAATTTTAATGCCTTCACCATTGAGCCAAGTCCCTATTAATGACATAAATTGCATCATTTTATATACATATTGTTTAAAGCAGTAAATGTTAGGGGTAAGGAAATACAAATGGTTGAAAGAGGATTAAACTTAAATCACTTGGGATATGCATAATCACACAAACATTCGATTTAATTTAAGTCTGAAAATTATTAAATATTCAATTTAAAAGAAAAAAACACGATTTAAAATATTCGAATTTTTTTCATATTTAAATTAAATCGAATATTTATTAATATATTAAATATTTAATTTAAAAAAATTGATTTAAAAAAGTATTCGAATATTTAAAGTACTTTAAATTGGATTTAAAATATTCGAATATTTTTTAAAATCAAATTTATTTTCTTTTAAATCAAATATTTTATAATCGACTATTTAATATTTTAATAAATATTCAATTTAATTTAAACATGAAAAAGAAAAAATATTCAAATATTTTAAATCGATTTTTTCTTTTAAATCGAATATTTTAAATCAATTTTTTTCTTTTAAATCGAATATTTTAAATCGATTTTTTTAAATCGAATATTTAATATTTTCAGACTTAAATTAAATCAGATGTTTGTGTGATTATGCACATCCCAAGTGATCTAATTTCAAGTCCCCTTTCTACCATTTTTATTTCTTTTTCCCTAACATTTACTGCTTTAAACGACATGTATATAAAATGGTGCAATTTATACTACTAATAGTGACTTGGCTCAGTGGTAAAGATTTTGGAATTTACTTTTTTAGTCCAAAGTTCAAACCACCATATTACTATTTTTCACGCTTCTTTAATTTTCCCTAACATTTACCATTTTTATAAAAAAAAATGTATATAAAAGGGCACAATTTATAACACAAAGAACAACTTGGCGCAGTGATAAAGGTGTTGGAATTTACTTTGGTCCAAGGTCCCAGGTAAATTTGACCGTTCGATTATTATGATATCAAATTATGTTGTTTTCTGTAACATTTTATGATATTAACCGTTTAGATTGTAAAACGAAACTCATCCGATAAAAAATTAAAGGTTATTTGATTAAACGAGGGTTGTGATGGATTTTTTGTTGGATTAAAATCCGCAATTGTGGGCACATATGTAAAATGTATGTTTCTATTATAAAGTATGACACAAATCTAAGTGACCAATTATGTTAGGCGTGTCATAGGTATTAAAATGTCATGGAAATAAAAGTGTAGATATCATAAGATATATTTATAATTCAATGAGGGGCAGAGTTATAAATATTTAATAGTTGGTTAAATCAACTATATAAAGAGGTAGTGGTCCCCAAGAAATAGGTTAACTTGTTTTTCTCTCCTTCCCCGTCAGAGAGTTTTACTTCAAGAGATAACCTATCTTCTTGGAAGATCACAACCAACTTTTAGGCGATCTTCATCAAAGGATTCAAGGTTTTCATCTATCGATTAATTCAGGTACGCTTCCGCTTTCAGTTTATTGTTCTTGATGATTTGACTTGATTGATCATGGGTTTAGATTTCATATTAATTTATGATTTGGTTCTAACAAGTGGCATCAGAGCCCCGTCATGTTAAATCATTGAGAATATATTAATTGCTGTTATGAAAAATCGCATTCGTATGATAATAATTTTGTGTATAATCGATGGTATGCGATTTGGTTTAAGTTTTTCTTAATGCTTAGGGTTTAAACTTATGCTATCGATATACTTTTATGTTCGATTGAATTTATATATATATTGCTTGCTTTTATGTTCGTCAATTTCGATTGCTCTAATCATTTAGGGTTTTCGATTGATTAACATATATTTTGGTTTCTTTTATCGCCACATTAAAAGAAAGTAGTTATCATAAATTATAACCACTGCTCTTAGCGGCAATTATGTTTAGCAAGCTTTTGTTTGTCAAATTCAATTTGTTGTCATACGATTGTATTGGATTATTTCTCTGTGCTATTTCTTTAAATTCGGTTAATTAGAATTGAATTTATTAAATATCAACAGACCATGTTTTAGTATTATTAAAATTTTCAGAAATTGCCCTCAATTTTTGTATTATTTATTCTTTAGTAATCGCATATCGTAACTCAAGTTATGAAATATATATTTGATTCAAAAATATATATTTAGTTCGATTTGATCAAAATTTTAGTTTTGGTCGTTAGTAATTTAGAAAGAATACAAATTTTGACTTTGACTTTGTCGTGGTAAATTTACAGTAACTTAGAAACTTTATAATCAGGTTAGCTCTCGAAGCTTTATATTGGTTTATGTCAAATAAATTATGGTTGAATTTTGTTGAATCATGTTTAGTTTTGTACAAACTATTTTGCTTAAATTTGATTGACATTATGATTCATTATGATGTTAATGTTATTCACGGAATATACATATTTGCATTTGGTATTAATGTATATTCGTTTCGGTTTGATTAAAATTTCAATTTTGATCATTAAGTTATTATGGATATTTTAGGGTTTTATGCGATCACTATATGAATTACTCATT
Organism: Hibiscus tridactylites; assembly: GCA_958450335.1. Lineage (NCBI taxonomy): Eukaryota > Viridiplantae > Streptophyta > Magnoliopsida > Malvales > Malvaceae > Hibiscus > Hibiscus tridactylites. Next base: position 81,881,794 of record OY288270.1, read on the forward strand.
TGTATAATACTTTTGATTTTGACTTTTAGTTAAAGTTTGATTGTTTGGAATTCTACTTTAATTTCGGCAAATGCATGCTTAAGGAAATTTTAAAGAAATGGTCAAGGATTTAGGTTTTTTCGATTTCTGATAGCCTCATTCATACGACCTTATTTTAGGTTATTTCGGAAAACTCAAGTGTTATCAGAAATTTCAGTTTTGACTGTTACAAAATTTTAAATTTGGATATCGGTATATTTATTGTATATATTTTAAAATAATTTAATTGAAACATTAAGTCACCAAAGTGACCTCTATTGTGAAAATTTTTTTATTTTTAAAATATAGAAGGTTTTGTGCATGTAACTCGGATTATGTTAGTATTAATCGGCCCAAAGGAAGGTTAATAATTGACATTATTACATGTGCAACTATGGTAATAAACATGTGATAATTATTCAGTTTTATATGTGAGCAATAAATCGGCCCAAAGGAAGATTTCTGTTTGACATATTCTTATTATCAATGTTTGATTACTATACTAAGATATCACTTGCAAGTTAATGTTTTGTCCAAAGATAAAATATTAATGGAGTGTCCGATATCTTGATATGATGTTTACCTTTATTCAAATTTATTATTATTTTGGTTATCTTTTAATTTGATTGAAAGATAAAATTAAGACAAACATTTTGAAACAATTAAATTCATATTTTGGCTTCAGATGTCTAATATTTTAATGGATTAATTGAAACATAGTGTCACCAAAGTGACCGCTTTTGTGTAGATTAGTTTATTTAAAATATTAAGATAATTATGGGTTTTTTTTGTAATTCATGCGTTTATTAATTGACCCAAAGGAAAGTTAATATTTGGCAGAATTACAACGACAACTGTGACGATAAATGTGTGACAATTACAAGGTATTTAATGTGAACAATACGTTAGTCCAAAGATTGGCCTATTGTTTGACATAGTTTATTGTCAATGTTTGATTGCTACAACAAGAGTACCGCTTATAGTTAATATTACTATCCAAAGACTTGATATTAATGTTGTGCTTGGTATCTTGAGGGGAACTAGTCATTATTTTGAATTTATTTGTTTACTTATGAATATTTATGTGAGTTTATTTCTATTTTATTTACTTATTTTTGTTCTATATTTAGGTAATTTATTTTTGTTGTCACAATATCTGTTAAAAACATTCTACACTCATGTTTAGTGAAACTAATTTCAAGGAATAGAAAAGACACTTACATATAGTATTTTGATGTATGAACATAGACTTTGTACTAAGGAATGAACAACTTGCACCTCTCACTGCGGTAAGCACTCATAAAAGGTATTTTGAGAGGTGAGATCGTTCGAATCGCATGAGTCTAATGATCATAAAACACAACATTCTAGATGTCTTTAGGAGCACAAATCTAAAGAGATTATTCATACTAAGAGTTTCCTTGACGAAATTAAGAAATGTTTTACCCAAAACATTAAGGTTAAGATGACATCACTTATGCTTTCTTTGATGTCTATGAAGTATAAGGGTCAAGGAAATGTGAGAGAGTAAATTATAAAAAATTCTTTATATTGCTTCAAAATTTAAGGCACATAAGATCGAACTTTCTAACAATTGTTTGTTCTTTTGGTTTTGATATCGCTTCCTATACAATTTAACCAATTCAAGTTACAACTGTCAAAGGGAGAAATATACTCTATTTGGGTTCATTTCTCATTGTGTTCAAGAGGAAGAAAAGTTGAAGCATTATAAGTGTAAAAGTATTAATTTAATTGGTGCTCATTTAGTTAGTGTCTCTAAGAATAAGGGCAATAAAGAAAATATTAGAATAAAATTGCTAAAGGTTCTAGCCAAAAGAAACGACAATAAATTTTTTAAGTGTTGATTCTTTTGTATAAGTTAGGACATATGTGAAGTAATTAAACTTCAAAAGTGAGCAACTACTTTGATTATTTTGAGTGATCTATGTGCTGTAAATTTTATGATCCCACAATGAAGATTACTTTAAGGAGAAATTTATATTTTTTTAGGATGTTGAGTTTGGAGGGAGAAATAAGGTTAGATGCATTGTTATTGTGGAAAAATTGAATTATAATTTAATTCATACTATCACTTTTGATGATGTTTAGGTTTTCACACCTATCATTAATCAAGAAGTGAATCAAGTACCTCAACAAAATAATGTTGAACAACTCTCATTCAAGATAAGGTAATTGTTTCAGAAGAACAAACTCAACAACCTTAAAAAAACAAGTGTCTTTAAAGAGGTCCACGAGAGGAAGATGAAATACTATTCTGGATTATTATATTGTATTTCTTCAAGAAAATAAGGTAACAATGGAATGATAGAAAATGTTCAATCTTTTTTATCAGGCCATAAAAGTTTTAACTCTCAAAAGTGGATTGATGTCATTCAAGAAAAGTATAATTTTATGCAAGACAATAAAGTTAAGGAACTTGTCTTATTACCTGAAGGTGCAAACCAATTGGTTGTAAATGTATATTTAAAACCAAGAGGGATGCAAATGGTAATGTGGATAAGTATAAAGCACGTCTGGTATCTAAAGGATATACTCCAAAAGAAGACATTAATTTTGCAGAGACTTTCTCTCAAGTTTTATTGAAAGACTCTTTCAAGATAATTATTACACTTGTTGCCTGTTTTAGTCTTAAGCTACATTAGATAGAGGTTAAGCTTGTTTTTTTTTCAATGGCGACATTGAAGAAACTATTTATATGGTACAATCATAAAGTTGTGTCTTATGATACAATATCAATGATATATAAATTAAAGAAATCTATCTATGAGCTTAAGTAGGACTCTCATTAATGAAATTATAAATTTCATGTTGATTATCTCATTCGGTTTTGAGATAAATTTAGTTGGCACTTGTATATACTACAAGTTCAGTGGGAGTAAACCAAGTGACACTCATATTGCTAAAGAAGATAAATATTATCTTACTCAATGCCCTAAAAGTAACCTTGAAATTTAGAAAATCCAAAAGATTCTTTATACATAACTTATTGAGAATCTAATTTATGCTTAAGTATGTATGCGTTCGGAAATTATGTACATTGTTGGAATGTTAGATAGATATTTAAGAAATTCTAGTATGAACTATTGGATAGCAGCCAATAGAGTTATGTGATATCTTTAGAGAACAAAAATTACATGCTCACATGTCAGAGTTCTGGTAAGTTAGAGATCATCAGGTTTACAGACTTCGATTCTAATAGAATATTGATGCAAAAGAATTTTTTCACATGGACTGCTAATTGTATATTAAATAGAAAGATCGCTTTAGTTATTTTGTGACAATAAATATGCATTCATTTATTCTATAAACAATAGGAACACCTTAAACTTGAAGGACATAAATATTACGTTCCTAGTTGTTAAAGAAAATTTAGAGTGGTTGTGTGTCTATAGAGCATGTTGGTACAAACTTCATAATTGCGCGCATATTAAGAAACTGTCACCCTAGGTCTTTCATGAGCACATTACTCATGTGGGTGTGATGTTATTTAAAGATATTTGGTTTTAGTGGGAGTTTGTAGTTTTGAAAAATGTTCATTCGGTTTAGACACAATTTCAGTTACTTCAGTTTAAAGTTATTTAAGATTATTTTCTGCAGAAATAAAGTTCTTTTGATTTATACACACTCTGAATTCAGTAAAGTTGATCTCACTAAGGTTTAGGAGGACCAGTTGGAAATAGACATGTTCGGTTCACATTTCATGTAATTTTCCATGCTACACATCCATGATTGATCTATGTCATTTGACTATATTTGTATACGTGACCATTGATGGGTCCAGTCATGATTGATATGGCGAAGACCGCTTTGATCCTATGTGGATATAGTTGATGGACGAGATTGTTATAGAATACCTATTATATAATAGCAAAATTTTGAGCTCATAAGGTTGTACATTTATCAGGAAACATATGTTGCCCAAGTGGGAGATTGTTGGATTAAAATCCGCAATTGTGGGCACATATGTAAAATGTATGTTGCTATTATAAAGTATGACACAAATCTAAGTGACCAATTATGTTAGGCGTGTCATTGGTATTAAAATGTCATGGAAATAAAAGTGTAGATACCATAAGATATATTTATAATTCAATGAGGGGCAGAGTTATAAATATTTAATAGTTGGTTAAATCAACTATATAAAGAGGTAGTGGTCCCCAAGAAATAGGTTAACTTGTTTTTCTCTCCTTCCCCGTCAGAGAGTTTTACTTCAAGAGATAACCTATCTTCTTGGAAGATCACAACCAACTTTTAGGCGATCTTCATCAAAGGATTCAAGGTTTTCATCTATCGATTAATTCAGGTACGCTTCCGCTTTCAGTTTATTGTTCTTGATGATTTGACTTGATTGATCATGGGTTTAGATTTCATATTAATTTATGATTTGGTTCTAACATTTTTAGTTTATATTTTATTTTAAAGATGTTCGGTTTTACTTTTCAAACTTTGAGCGATTCACGACGCTTTGAAGCATGCTTAGAGCGTGAACTGTTGTAAGATTGAGGTTTGCGCTGATAATTTTGATATTGCTAATATTTGAAACCATAAAAATTCTGTCTTATAGGAAAATTTTATTGCAATGGCGGTTCGTCACTTCCTTTTTCATGGCTGGGAAGTTCGTATCATAAAGATCGAACGAGAGAAAATTTAAGTAGCAGACTTTTTAATGAAGGCGAGCTATGGTGATGTTATTGGTGAAAATATCTTTTTTCGCCACCGACCTTTGTCCAATCTCTATTGCATCTTGGTTATTAATTTCGTAATTTTTGTCTTTCTTGTTATTTTGACGTGTTAATTTTGTATTTTTGTATATATTAAATGAGCATTTTTTCTTCTAATTAAGTTTAAATAAATTTTTAACGAAACTCATATTAGTGTCTTATTATTAATTAAAATTTTTTTTTGCACTTGTGGTTGCGATAAATTTTAGTAATGATATTTCTCCCATAAATTCTCATTTCATAATTTATATAATAAAGTGGAATTATTTATTTTCCCTTTTGGACCATAAAAAATGGGAAGAATTCAATTGAAGCCAAAAACGATAGAGATAAATCGGTTTACAAAGGCAAACTTAAACCACAAAAACAACTTGAGAAAACCAGAGGCAACACGTGTGAAATCAACGATGTTAGAATCTAACACGACGGCTAAACCCGACGACGTCTATAAATACTAAACGGAACTCACTGAACTCGACACCGTTGAATCCCAGTCACTGAGTCCCATAAGCGAGTCATTCAACAACCATGGCTATCGAGGTAAGTTTCTTCTCCACCACTTCCATTCTAAATTCAATCGAATTAGGATTTTTGGTACTAACGATAAATTGGGTACTGATTTGATATTGATTTTTTCTTTTGAAATGCCAAAACAGGCTTGGTTTATGGATGAAAGCAAAGAAGATCAAAGGCTTCCTCATAAACGCAATCCCAACGAGCCTGTTTCGTTAGACCACTTGGCAGGTGAGTTCTAATCGTTTCTTCGGTCGTATTTTTTCTGGGTTTAGGGTTAATAAAGATGATGGGTTTTGAATAAATGGCAGAGATTGGAGTGTTGTATTGGCATTTGAACCCCAAGGATTACGAAAACGATGAGGAGTTGAAGAAGATCAGAGAAGCTAGAGGTTACAATTACATGGTAATTTCATTTCTTTTAACCCTTTTAGCTTTGTTTAAGAAAATTTAGTGTTAAGATGTTGCTTAATTCTATGTATGCTTTGCCTAATTTCCTTGTCCTTTATGCTCTTAGAATGGATTTTGAATCTGGCTTTTGTGTACAATAAATCTATGCTATCTCGAATTTTCATTTTCCCTATGCACTTGTGGCCAAACCATGTCTTATTCGTATTCCGGCATGTGTACGAGGGAGACATACTAGTTTCGAACATTTATCTATTTCTGAAACTAATACCTAGGTGCAGGTAATGTTGGATGTCACTGCTGAAGCAAACCAAACCATTGAGATTTTGCTTTTCGAGCTCAATATGATAGCTTTAGTTAGGTTGTGTATCCACGATAATGCTGTAGATATGAAAAATGAAGCTGATAGATTGAATCCAGTGCTGTGTACTCAATTCCGAATCGAAGGCAAATTGCAACTTTGACAAAAAGCTGAGTTACAACTTACGATTAGATGTTTCCGTTCCTTGATACACTAAAGAATGTATGTAAGGGCTATGGAGTTGTTTTGTTGCTTTGCGTAGCTTTGTTATTCCAACTCTTCATTTTTCTTGAATATCTATGTCTGATACCAAGTCCAATGCCTATTCGGAAGATACGTGTACGGGATATGACCCTCTGAAGATCTTCTAAATACATGGAAGAACTTGTAAAGAAAATTGAAACTAAGTTACGAGTAACATAGTTGCCTTGTTTTTATTAATTTGAAAAGGCAGTTAGGACCTTAGTTTGACAAAGTCGTATCATGTTGTATATATAGGACTTGCTTGATTTATGCCCAGAGAAAGTTGCTAACTATGAGGAGAAGCTGAGGAACTTTTACACGGAGCACATACATGCTGATGAAGAGATACGCTACTGCTTGGAAGGCAGCGGATATTTCGATGTAAGGGACAAGGATGACCGATGGGTTCGGGTTTGGATCAAAGCAGGTGATCTCATTATACTGCCTGCTGGAATCTATCACAGGTTCACTCTTGACACCAGCAACTATGTCAAGGTAAGAAAATGTGTAGAATTTCATTGGTTAGAATGCAGGGAACTTTATCTATGAGCGAGTTACGAATGCCTCGGAGTTGCAGTCGATCAAACTTGTGTTTTTACAATGTGCAGTTGATGAGGTTGTTTGTGGGAGAACCGATCTGGACAGCGTATAATCGGCCGCAAGAGGATCATCCAGCAAGGAAAGAGTACACTAAAAGGTTGACTGAGAAAGTTGGGGTGCCATTAGCTGCTCATTAGAGCTTTGATCATTTGCAGGGTCCAGTCCATATATTTATATGTATATGATCTATCTCTTTAGTTTCATAAGTTTCTCAAAGCCTGAACTTGATGAAACTTTGTGTAAAACATGTATATCAAACATTGAACTCCATCTAATAATATGTTCCAAAGTACTGAATTATCATTTATTCTCATGTAATCTTATTTATATATCATGACAGGTTTCACTCTGGCTAGAGTTGAGAGATAGTTTAAAGGAAAAGTTTTTATGATCCTAAAGTTTTTTCTATTGGTTTCTGTCGAGTCAGCTCCTCATAGAAGCTCAGTTATTTAGTTTCAGCTTTCCACCTCTTGAAACTAGAAGAATCAATGCGCAGTAGGCGCTGGCTCTTTTCTTCATCTTAAATTAAATTTTGTATCAGTTACCTTGGAGAAGTATATGGATGGCAGTAAAGTGGATGAAAATGGCTCGTCTGTCCCAGACATCAATGAGAATGCTACTTCTGTACCGAACCTTGTGAATAACTCTGTCTTAGATGATCCTACCGTGTAAGGAATTCAATTCATAGGATATATTTCTTGTTCGAACATCATTTGGCTATTTAATAGGGATGCTTCCAACAGTCCTCCTTACTGGTCGAAGGTTATCCTAATGGCAAAAGAAGCAACAACTATCCGACGTGTTCTTAAGAATTTTGATGATGAAGATCACTGGTCTCAAGAGAAGGGAGTTGCTTTTTCTGTTCTAATGTACTTGCAGTTGATAATGGAAGAAACATGTTACTTTAGGAGTTTTAATGTCTTTTGTTGATATAATGGTATTATTGGCTATCTTGGTGAAGCACATAGAACATAAGAATGTAACCAAGCAACCTGATGTACAAATTAACATTGCTCAACTTGCACAAAATGCAAAACCTCTGCCTTCAGTAGCAATAACTGATCTTCAGTAGGACAAAATCTCGGCAATGTTGGACTAGATGGAGTTGAGAAGACCGTGCACTTCATTGAATTTCAAAGATTTGCCAAGGGGTAACGGAAAAAAAATGTGCAGAGTCGGTGTGGTAAGTAAGGTGGGGGAAGTGTTTGCTAACATGCGCCGTTAGTGAAACGGCACGCACGGCTCTGCTGTTGCTCCTCGTGTGAAGTATTTCCATGGATTGGAAATTATGCTTTGTTCCACCAAAATCACTGCAATTATCTTCATGAAAGTTCGATAAAAAATATTTAGGATACCTGAAATTACAAAAAAAGTATAAATAAAATGAAAAGTAAAAAAAAGTTGCCTCCCATTTAGCGTTTTATTTTACGTTGTTAGCTCGACGACATGATTCAGACTACATGCTCTGTGAGAAATACTTCCTCAACTTCTTGCGTGTTGTCCAACTAAAAACTTTTTTAAGAGATATCCTACGGTCATGGAGTTCTTTTGTTTTTTTTCTCATAGGTCCGGATATTCACGTAAGTTTTTTTTCGGATTTCTTCAAGCTTTGAAAGCTTGTTCAAAATAATCACCGGATAGATATCTCTTTTTCCCGAAAATGTGTACTTCAAATGTTTCGGCAATGTTTTCGACTCAATATCGGGTGGCTGCAAAATGGAAGGTAACATTTTAGTTTTTGAAGGAGTTATGCGCAAATCAAAATAAATATTTTTCAACTCCCTAATTTCTTTGTCGTGATACTCTAATTCTCTTGCACAAATCATTAGATAAGTTAGTTTCCACAAATTCATCAACTAAAGGCTCATAAATATCAACGAAGCTAATGTTTGCCATAGAATCTGGATATTTCATCACCTTATAAATGTCAAGTTTAACAACCTCACCGTCAAATTCTATGGTAAGAATTTAACTCCTAACGTCAATTTTAGTATATGTCGTGCTCAGGAAGGATAGGCAAAGTAGAATTTCAGAGGAAGTGTTGGTTCGGCCATTTTCCATGTCGATCACATAAAAATATGTCGAAAAAAATTAATAATTTACCTTAACCAGCATGTTCTCAATGAGTCCTTTAGGATAAATGACGGATCTATCGAACAATTGGATTGTCACTATTGTTTCCTTCAAACGCTCCGTGAAACTAAAATTGATTTTGATATAACACTTAGACTTATCGACTAAATTACAAAAATAATAAATTTTCAAGTACTTTTCAAAGTCTCACTTTTGACAAGTCTTTTTTTAACCAAACTATATCTCAAGACAAATCTTTCTTAAATGATCAAAATTTTCTAAGTCTTTCTATGTATTTTCAAGCGCAACTTCAGCAAAACGCCCAGGCGTATCAATACCATTTTTCGTCACTAGAATTTTAATAGACCATAGTGTACCGATACAGCATTACCCCGTATCGGTACGATATTCATCTGGGCAAGACTTTAAACGATATCGTACCGATACACATTGTAACCGTATTGATACGATTTGCTTATCTTTGTAAAGTCTTTGCATTTAATTTTCAATCGTTGGCTTGTCAGTTAGTTGGTATCCCAAAATTTAAATGACCGTTACACCGTACCGATACGCTTTTTATCAAAACCAAAGTTGGGATTCTAGTGAGCAAATTTCGTATCGATACGCCTTTCCGTATCGATACGCCTCTTAAAATCGTACTGATACGCCCTCTAAGCGTATCGATACGCGCAGTTTTCAGTCACAACGGATCTTTCTTCTTTGAGACATGTACCAATACGCCCCCGAGCCGTACCGATACAGTAGGTAGCTGAGCCGCATTTATTGCGGGAAATTACATCCCAACGGCTCTATTGATGATCCCAACTACCCAAATGGCTAGAATTCAATACAAGGGTGTAAAAACAAGTCTCAAATGAACAAGCAACAACTATTGAACCTACAAACAACATCAAAGCACTCAAATCCAAACTTTGTACCTTTAGAGTTAAATTCTTGTACCCAACTCTTGTATCTTCATTGTAATCTTTTATTGTGAGTTTGGGGAGTGTGAAATTATAATTGCGTAAACAATTATCATTTGAGAGAAATTTTTAGAGTTTACCAAATACTTCTCTTTGTAAAAGTGAGTGGATTATGCTTTGGGTAGAAAGCTTAATCAAATTGTAAGATTTCCTCCTCATCCAAGAAAATGGGAAGAATTCAAGTAGTGAATTGGTTGAAAATCCTTAGTGGGAGCTAAGGTAGTGGATGTAGAGTTCGTTTGGAGAACTTAAACCACTCTAATTGTCTTGTGTCACATTTTAATTTTTCCAAATTTTCACCCACAAAAATTTTTATCGCCAATTCACTCCCTCTTAGCCATTTGCAATTGTATGATCAACTCAACACGCTCAACACTAAGTAAGTTGTAAATAGAAAGTGACATAACATTTATGGAAGCACCAAGGTCACACATAGCACGTTTTATTCCTACTTTACTAATTTTACAAGGGATAACAAACATACCTTGATCCTTGTTGTTAATTCTGGTTCTGTCTATTTAGGCGATGATAGATGTTGTAATATTGTTAGTATTTATGAAGTTAGAATTAAGATGTATGATGATACTATTAAAACATTATATGATATTAGGCATATACCAGATTCGAAAATGATCTAATTTCCTTGAGAACTTTGCATAAGAATGGTTTTATTCCTAAAGCAGATAAAGAAAGGAAAACCATTATAATTGTTAAAGATGCATTGACTGTGATGAAAGGAAAGATAATTGCAGAAAATAAATATAAACAATTAAGAAGTACAATTGTAGGTGGAGCTCATTTTGTTGAGTCATATGATGATAATACAAAATTGTGGCACATACGTCTTGGCCATCTTAGTGAACATGAAATTGTTGAATTGCATAAAAAAAAATTTGTTGCAGGGTGTTAAAGTTGCAAGCTTGATCTTTATGAGTTTTGTGTTCTTGATAAACATACTAAAGTTAGTTTCACGATTGAAAAGCACAAAACTGAAGAGATTTTTTATTATGTGCATTATGATGTATGGAGGTCTACTAGAAAATCATCATTGTGTGGATCTATGTACTATGTTACTTTTATTGATGTTTTTTTTTTTAAAAAAGTTTGGGTTTATTTATTGAAATAGAAATGTGAAGTTTTTGCCAAGTTCAAGGTATGAAAAGCCGAAGTGGAGAATCAAATTGGTAGAAAGATTAAATACTTAAGGTCTGATAATGGCACAGAATACACAAATTCACAGTTTCAAAAATTCTGTGAGGAGCATAAAATTTAGAGACATTTTCAGTGCGCATGACACCACAACAGAATGGTGTTGCTGAAAGAATAAACAAGTCATTAACCAAAAAGGCTCGATGCTTGAGATTGAATGCATGACTTTCTAAAAGCTCTTGGGCAGAGGCTGTGACTATAGCATGTTATCTCATTAACAGATCACCACAAGTATATTTGGGTGGTAAAGTTGCAGAAGAGGTATGGACATGCAATGTAGTTAATTTTTCACACTTACAAATTTTTGGTTGTCTTACTTATGTGCATGTACCTGGTGATGAAAGATCAAAACTTGATGTAAAATTGAAGAAGTGCATCTTCCTAAGCTATAAGAAAGGTGTCAAAGTATACAAATTTTAGGATCCGATTACAAAGGAAATAGTGATCAGTAGAGATGCAATTTTTGACGAGTAGTTTATGTTGCAGAAGAACCGAGACAATATGCTAGTGGATTTCGAATAGTGTCCAGGTGTAATCACTAATTTTGTCCGGGTTTTAAATCCACTTTGATTTGTTCTTGGGCTTAGTGATGTGGGCTTGAGAAAAAAAAGAAAAGAAAATTATATATACTATTATTATTACTATTAGCTTCTATTATTAAATACTAGTAATATTATTGTCTTTACTTCATTTACTATTGTCGTTACTATTATGGTTAGTAGTTGTATGCTTTTCATTTTTGTTATTATTTATTCTTATTTGTTTTATTGATAGTTATTATTATTATTATTATTATTATTATTATTATTATTATTATTATTATTATTATTAATGAGAAAATAAAATATAAATGAAAACTCAAATTATGTTTGAATAAATAAACATAGTCTAAATAACATGCTTAGCCCACTTGAAGCCCAGAAAATAATAAATATTTATACATATTATGCGGCCCGTTTCGAGCCCAACCCTAAAACCCTAACACACGTGTTTCCCGCGCAGCTGCCCCACAGCCGTCAGATCTGTTTTAGATCTGACGGTAGAAATTAGCCCCGCAAAGAAAAGCCTTAAAGAAGCCTCGTGAAGCCCTCGCGCCGCACAACCCCATCCATCCAATCTGCCTCGAAATCGATGGCCCAGATCACATCTGGGGAAATCCTAAAGGAGCCTGGTGAAGCCCTCGCGCCACATACACCCCCACCGTCAGATCCAGGCTCGATCTAACGGGCCAGGATCACGCGTGCCACACACGCAAGTCCGTTCGCATCCCACGCGCTTGTCCATGACGATCCGACTCTTCCCACGCGCGCGTAGCCCGGTCCCGTGACCACTCACCTGCCACAGACACGCCTCTGCCGCCTCTGACCTGGTGCACGCCAACACCATTTTGGGAAAAACTCGACATGCAACAACAGAAAACAGGAATTCATAAGACTAAAATAGCAAATCAAAATAAGAGCATCAAAATGTCAACCAGACAAAGATATCAGAGAGAGCTTGTAATTTCATTTTGTTTGATACCTCAGTGTAATTCCGGTATAAGAGAAATCGGAAAAGGAATGTAAAATCCTTTAGAGAGAAAAGGGGGAACCTTTCGATTTCAATCAATATAGAATCATTTTCAGAGGTATTTTTCTGAGATTTTACACTCAACCCATTTGCATGCAAACGATCGAAAAAAATAAGAGGAGGAGTATGTCTTTTTACCTTTCGAGAGCCTTGTTCTCTCTGGCTTCGAGTCGTTCCAGCAACAAGCCCTTAGCTTCCATCGGGAAAGTCGTCGGGGTGAGCCATCGGAACTTCAACGAAGATGTTTCTTTTTAGGGTTCCGATTCGGGTTTCAAAGAAAGGGGTGGGCTTTCGACTTTTGTTTTTTTTTCTTTTCGAAGGGATTTCGAGTCTCTAGTGTTGTTTCCGACTTGCTTTTTCAAGGGAAGTTTTTTTTTTTCATTCGTCGGTTCACTGCCGTTGCCGGCTAGCGGCAACCGGCCGATGTTTAGCGGGGGGTGCACAGAGAAAAGGAGAAGAAGGGTTTTCTTTTTTTCCTGAAACGACAAAAAGGGGGATGGGTAAGAGATTAGGTTTTTTTAGGGTAAACTACTGCAGGGGTCACTTTCGTTTCCCGTTTGTACAAATTTAGTCACCACTTTTGAAAAGTGCCAATAAGTGGTCATCTACGTTTTCGATGTGTAAAGACTTTGTCACTCCGACGTTATAGTCCGTTAGTCCCCTAACGGATTGTTGATGTGGCGGAATTAATTAACGAAAAATAAGGATAAGTTACTGCAATAGCCATTAAAATTTATCTCATGTACATTTTTTCTCCTCAATTTAAAAAAGTAAACATTATAGTCACTAATAGAAATGTTTCTTTATAATTTCACCCTTAAATTTTTAAAAATTTTATTTTGAATTTTTGAGTCGAGTTTATGAAATTATGAGTCGAGTATTTTTACATCAAACCAAAAAATTTAATTTTTTCGAGTCAAGTCGAGTGTTGCACTTCCCTACGTACAAACACGGATTAAAATTAAAAATTATATTTCTTCCCTACACACAAACCTAAGTTAGTGAACATCTTATCTTGCTTAAAGGACCTAGTGTCTCATTCTACTAGAATAAAAATATGTTCAATATAACATTTCCTTCTGTTTGGGTAGAGATGACAATGGGTCGAGCTTTTAGTAGACCCAAACCTGACTCGACAATAACACAACAAAATATTACTTCGATCCCCCCCTTTTAAAATACATTTACACGATCTTAATTCAAACCGAAAATAAAATTAAAATTCTGATTCGTATCCAATCCAACCACTGTTTAGAGAAAAAAATCAATCCCAAAACCATTTTTTCAAAATACGATCCTATAAAATTGATTGAATCGAACTTATTGAATTTGGATAAAATTATCATCTTGTGTTAATAAAAACTAATAACTATATTAATGATGACCATGTAAATATTCAGATGTTTGAGCGAGTATTTAACTTGAACTGAATTTAATTTTTGGAGATGTTTTTGGAAGGAATATTTGCTTTCGTATTCCCCCTGGGTTGTAATCAGTGAAGGGAAGTGCAACACTCGACTTGACTCGAAAAAATTAATTTTTTTTTGGTTTGATGTGAAAATACCCGACTCATAATTTCATAAACTCGACTCAAAAATTCAAAATAAAGATTGAATTATAAAATAGAAATTCTAATAACTCGAATTTTTTAGTAGTTAGTGGACTAAAATTTTAAGTTCGAGTTATTAAATAGGAGCAATTTGGGCACCTAAGTTTCAAAGGGTATACTTTGGGCACCTATTTTTCATCTAAGCATTTATAATATTATTGTACTAATTGATTGTAAAGTTTTAGGATTGAAAAACGAATTTTTAAAAATTTAAAGGTGAAATTATAAATAAACATTTTTATTAGTGACTATAATGTTTACTTTTTTAAATTGAGGAGAAAAATGTACATGAGATAAATTTTAATGGCTATTGCAGTAATTTACCCTTATTTTTTCGTTAATTAATTCCGCCACATCAGCAATCCGTTAGGGGACTAACGGACTATAACATCGGAGTGACCAAGTCATTACACATCGAAAACGTAGATGAGCACTTATTGGCACTTTTCAAAAGTGGTGACTAAATCTATACAAACGAGAAACGAAAGTGACCCCTGCAGTAGTTTACACTTTTTTTATATCTTCTTTTGTTTTTTAAAGTGGATTATTTACGTCTTAAATCCTCCCGTGCTCTCAAAATGGTCGTCGTGGTCCATCTAATTTTCTGAGTTCTCCCAATTTTACCCATGTTGATCTTAATCGTATTGTTTCTTTTGGGGTTATTTCGCTCAAACCCTCTAAATCTTTATTTTTCATTTGATTTTCGTCCCTTTATCAACGAGATGCTGTCAAAATGCAAACTTCCATAAGAAGGGCAAGTCAGAAGAAACTTGTGGCAGTCGAAAGAGAAAGAAAGAATGGCCAACGTTTGGTCGAAGAAGAGAAAAGAAAAGGTAAGCAAGAAGTTGAAAAAGAAAGGGCGGGGAATAAGTTGGTTTTGGAGAAGGAAATGAGAGCTCTAAACAGCGTAATCAACCGAGAGAAAGAGAAGGCAATGCAAGAGTTGGAAAGGGAGAGGGAAAACTCAACCGCGTGGAAAAGAAAGACGCACGATCACAAGAATCGAGTACAATAACTGCAAAGTTTGTATGAATTGACCACCGAAAACTTAGAACACAGTCAAGCTTATATCACTCAACTAGAGTCAAGGGTGGAGGATTTAGATGTTGCCTTTCATGAGTACCGCGAGCGTAATGGCTTCTTCGAGCTTCAGACCAGCCAGCAAGAGAATGCTACCCCCCGAGCACAAATTGAGACCTTAAGAGCTACGGTACAAGATTATGAGGGTAGGCTCTTGGTTCTTGAGGAGACCGCAGTAGGTGGAGACGATTATTGGCGGCAAAGACTCCGGGACGCTACCCGTATGATCCAAGATAGAGATGATTACTATACCACCCTGATGGTGCAAGTGCAAGAGGTAGCTCAGCACGTGAAGAACTTGGTCGCGGAAGCCGAAGCATTACACCACTTTGTTACCCCGGTCATGGCCGAAGCACCGAGATTCATCCAGCTACTCCAGGCAGTAGAGGAGTTAGGGGTTAGGGCAGCAGCCTATCTCTATATTTCTTTCATGACTATTTTGTAAGAAGGGTCTCCCCTTTTGATGTTGGTCCGCCTATCGGACAATATCTTTTGTTAGTAAGTAGGGGCCCATCAGTAAGAACTTTGATGTGATGATCTTTGTTCCAACGGGACCTCCTAATTAATGAAAGGTGGCCTATGAGGAGCCACCATTATGATCAACACCTTTGTTCACATACATATTTCCACGCATTCATTGCATCTCCCATTCATGCGCCATTTCACAACATAACATGCATTGACCAATTAATATCAATAAATTAACATCAAAAATATTATTACAGTGGAAGAACCTCAATCTACAACCATTACGCGTTCATACGATACCTGTTCCCAATCAAGAGCAATGGAGGAGAGAATGGCAAAGGTCGAACAAGGTCAAAAGGACCTTGAAGGTTGGTTAGATGGAATTGGACATAATATCAAGGATCAGATCTCTCATTTGCAAACCAACATCATTGCCCAGATAACCGAGCTACTCCGGCTTGCTTTTTCAGGGGAAGTTTTTTTATTCGTCGATTCACTACCGTTGTCGGCTAGCGGCAATCGGCCGGTTTTTAGCGGGGAGTGAACGGAGAAAAAGAGAAGAAGGGTTTTCTTTTTTCTTGAAACGGAAAAAGGGGGATGGGTAAGAGATTAGTTTTTTTTATATCTTCTTTTGTTTTTTAAAGTGAATTATTTACGTCTTAAATCCTCTCGTGCTCTCAAAATGGTCGTCGTGGTCCCTCTAATTTTCCGAGTTCTCGCAATTTCACCTCTGTTGATCTTAATCGTATTGTTTTTATGCGGGTTATTTCGATCAAACCCTCTAAATATTTATTTTTCATTTGATTTTTGTCCCTAAATCAGTCGGTTATTTACGCGTTTAATCCTGAAATTCACATGTGTTTGCATTTCGACTTTCCTGTTGATTATGTTGACTTAATACGGTTCTAATATGTTTCTAAAATGATTAATTAATCCCACTTTTGTTATTAATGCTACATGTCCTATATATACTTAAAATGATACAATAATAGACACGTGCATATTTCATGTGACTTTTTATATAATTTATTTCTTATCTCATAATTTTATAAGCATGTACGTTTATATGTTGCTCCATGCATTTTATGTTTTCTTTAGTTTACATTGAGTTTGTATGCCTTTTATTATTTATTTTGGTCATATTATAACATGCCATTTATTCTATGTCTCTTCCATATTTAATTTTGCGTCTCTTTTGTAGAAATTATAAGTTGCATACGAATCTAAATTGTAATGCGAACGTCTTTTTATTCGGGAATGAACGAGGCTAGTACCAGTCGTAGTGGTGGTGGTTCGGACGTTCCTTCTCGAATATTAAGACTTTTAAAACCTACTCACTCGAATAACCAAATTCTGATACGATTTGTCTCTTTAATTCACAAAATTTAACATTAATTAAGCGGTAATAGTTTTGGTACCGATTTTAGGGCACGACGGGGGTGCTCATCTTTTCCCGCGTGTAACCGACTCTAGAATCTTTTTAAATCTCTAGTTTTATTTCGGTGTCCGGTCTACCATTTTTAAATGGTCGGTAGCGTCTCCTCTATTTTTTTAAATCCGATTAAATGTTTCAAAAACCTAATTAAAACTCGGTACCTCCAAGTGACACCGGTATTTCCTAAAATTTTAGTCGCAACAGATGGCGACTCCGCTGGGGACAAACTTTTGTTTTCAAAAACAAAAAAAAGTCGAGCAAAAAAAAAACTTTACCGCTCAATTAATATTAGAAGATGCGAATTAAAGTGACCGAATCGATTGATATTTGTTTATAAGTGCGAGTTTATTTTAAACGCATTTAAAATTGGCATTTAAACCCGTTTGTTTAAGTGGGGTAAAATGCTAGTGCTTTCGCGAGGATACCGTTCCTCCGTACGAGCCTAGCAAGTACCTTCGGGGCTCGAATACCCTATATCTTCGTGGAATACCGTTTCTCCGTACGGATATAGCTAAAGGGTCCCCTCAAATTGAACTCGGTTGAGAGGAGCCTATAATGGGTGATGACCAGGGGCCTTGCTACCCTTAGTAGGGGACAACGAGGACAGTTCGAGTACCTCCTAGGACCAAAATTGCATTTAGAGAACTAGAAAGCCCACCCCTTTAGAGCCATGCAAATAACCTAGGTATGGTAGATTAATAGGGTTGCTTGTTTAATGCGTATTTTGTTTTCCTTTTACTTAACATATGTTTATTCGATACTAACACATTTTCTTTTTGTGTTTTTTTTCGTTTCTTTTTCCTTCTGCATTTCTTTTGCATTTGCATTCCATATTTTAAAGGTGTTGAATCAGGGTGGTTCTACTCATTTTCACGGCATTCATTATGGATGAAAAGTTACTGAAAAAGGAAGAGGTCAATTCTCAAGTCAGACATTGGTCAGAAATAAACCAAAGAGTTCAGGGGACAGCCCACCAAGTGAGCGTATTGTACCGGGTTACACTTATGTGAGCCTTCAACAAAGTGATCTTTACGAGTTAAGAGGAATTTGGGAGAGTTGGAATGGGAGACTACAAGGTTTGTTTCGGAAGAATTATGGTGATGTGGCGGATCTAATCTATGTAAGAATCAATGAACCTTTATTTCGAGCTTTGTTTGAGTTTTAGAATCCCACTTTCTGTTGCTTCACTTTTAATGGAGAAGATTTTATGCCAACCATCGAAGAGTATACGACGCTCCTTCATCATAAGGGAGTAAACCGAGATTGGATTTATTCAAAACCTTCTAAATCTCAGAATTATCCAGCCAAGCTCCAAGAGGCAGTCGGGATGAGTGCGGATTGGGTAAAGGGTTTAATTCAGCAAAGGGGGGACAGTATGGCTTTCTCGTGGGAGTGTATACGGGATTTGATACCATCACACCCTGACGAAGTGATGAAGATGGATCTTTTCGCCTTAGGAGTGTACGGTTTGATCATCTTTCCGAGAGTTCTAAATGGAATTGATGTGGCAGTCCTAGACGTCTTCGAGCGGTTAAAGAAAAAAGCGAACCCTGCCGCGGCAATCTTGGCCGAAACATTTATCTCATTAAATGCAATTCGGAGGCATGAGGAGGGGCACTTTAGGGGTTGTGCTCAACTGCTCCAGGTGTGGATTTAGAGCCACTTTTGGATAACGCCAAAAAGGGTTTTACAAGGAGTGTTGTTCGAGGATTTCTATCCGTTACAAGCGTATTTGAGAAAAGAATGGCGGGAGGACATCAAGAAGGTGAAATGGGCCACGGTTCTCAGGAATATCCAAGATGGCGAGATAGTTTGGAGGGCACATTGGTTGGGCCGAGTTTCATACTTCCTTTATCAGTGCGGAGACTACAATTGGCTAATGCTTTTAGGACTTTACGAGGGAATTGGTTGTGCTCCTCTTTTGGTATCAAGGCAGTTCGGGTCCCGGCAGTTCATACCTTTTACGTCGGGTTTAAGCCGAAATGAGTTTCCCTTCAAAGGGGAGTTTAGAGCGAAAATTGTGAATGCCACTCGAGCGTGGGACCACTATTACCGTGTGAGAATTGACGAATATGCAACTAGCATGATTACCCTAGATTATGACTTTTGGAGGAGATGGAGAACTAATTATGAGATTTCGAAGCCCGATCAATGGTCGGTTATGACTATGGAGGAGCACATGAGGATTGTGCCCTTTGAGGCGGACATCGTGAGGAAAGAACTCGAGGAAATGAGGATAAAGTTGGAAGCTTTGCAAACCGAACATGCCAACGAGCTCTATCAAGAAAGTTTGGACATCGACATCAAAGAAGGAACAATCAAAGATTTGAGGAAATAAAGTACCGAGTTGAAAGAAAAAAATTGCCTTTTATCAACGAGATGCTGTCAAAATGCAAACTTCCATAAGAAGGGCAAGTCAGAAGAAACTTGTGGCAATCGAAAGAGAAAGAAAGAATGGCCAACGTTTGGTCGAAGAAGAGAAAAGAAAAGGTAAGCAAGAAGTTGAAAAAGAAAGGGCGGGGAATAAGTTGGTTTTGGAGAAGGAAAGGAGAGCTCTAAACAGCGTAATCAACCGAGAGAAAGAGAAGGCAATGCAAGAGTTGGAAAGGGAGAGGGAAAACTCAACCGCGTGGAAAAGAAAGACGCACGATCACAAGAATCGAGTACAATAGCTGCAAAGTTTGTACGAATTGACCACAGAAAACTTAGAACACAGTCAAGCTTATATCACTCAACTAGAGTCAAGGGTGGAGGATTTAGATGTTGCCTTTCATGAGTACCGCGAGCGTAATGGCTTCTTCGAGCTTCAGACCAGCCAGCAAGAGAATGCTACCCCCCGAGCACAAATTGAGACCTTAAGAGCTACGGTACAAGATTATGAGGGTAGGCTCTTGGTTCTTGAGGAGACCGCAGTAGGTGGAGACGATTATTGGCGGCGAAGACTCCGGGACGCTACCCGTATGATCCAAGATAGAGATGATTACTATACCACCCTGATGGTGCAAGTGCAAGAGGTAGCTCAGCACGTGAAGAACTTGGTCGCGGAAGTCGAAGCATTACACCACTTTGTTACCCCGGTCATGGCCGAAGCACCGAGATTCATCCAGCTACTCCAGGCAGTAGAGGAGTTAGGGGTTAGGGCAGCAGCCTATCTCTATATTTCTTTCATGACTATTTTGTAAGAAGGGTCTCCCCTTTTGATGTTGGTCCGCCTATCGGACAATATCTTTTGTTAGTAAGTAGGGGCCCATCAGTAAGAACTTTGATGTGATGATCTTTGTTCCAACGGGACCTCCTAATTAATGAAAGGTGGCCTATGAGGAGCCACCATTATGATCAACACCTTTGTTCACATACATATTTCCACGCATTCATTGCAACTCCCATTCATGCGCCATTTCACAACATAACATGCATTGACCAATTAATATCAATAAATTAACATCAAAAATATTATTACAGTGGAAGAACCTCAATCTACAACCATTACGCGTTCATACGATACATGTTCCCAATCAAGAGCAATGGAGGAGAGAATGGCAAAGGTCGAACAAGGTCAAAAGGACCTCGAAGGTTGGTTAGATGGAATTGGACATAATATCAAGGATCAGATCTCTCATTCGCAAACCAACATCATTGCCCAGATAACCGAGCTACTCCGGCTTGCTTTTTCAGGGGAAGTTTTTTTATTCGTCGGTTCACTACCGTTGTCGGCTAGTGGCAATCGGCCGGTTTTTAGCGGGGAGTGAACGGAGAAAAAGAGAAGAAGGGTTTTCTTTTTTTCTTGAAACGGCAAAAGGGGGATGGGTAAGAGATTAGGTTTTTTTATATCTTCTTTTGTTTTTTAAAGTGAATTATTTACGTCTTAAATCCTCTCGTGCTCTCAAAATGGTCGTCGTGGTCCCTCTAATTTTCCGAGTTCTCGCAATTTCACCTCTGTTGATCTTAATCGTATTGTTTTTTATACGGGTTATTTCGATCAAACCCTCTAAATATTTATTTTTCATTTGATTTTTATCCCTAAATCAGTCGGTTATTTACGCGTTTAATCCTGAAATTCTCATGTGTTTGCATTTCGACTTTCTTGTTGATTTGTTGACTTAATACGGTTCTAATATGTTTCTTGAATGATTAATTAATCCCACTTTTGTTATTAATGCTACATATCCTATATATACTTAAAATGATACAATAGTAGACACGTGCATATTTCATGTGACTTTTCATATAATTTATTTCTTATCTCATAATTTTA
Organism: Hibiscus tridactylites; assembly: GCA_958450335.1. Classification (NCBI taxonomy): domain Eukaryota; kingdom Viridiplantae; phylum Streptophyta; class Magnoliopsida; order Malvales; family Malvaceae; genus Hibiscus; species Hibiscus tridactylites. Next base: position 81,903,300 of record OY288270.1, read on the forward strand.
TAAGCATGTACGTTTATATGTTGCTCCATGCATTTTATGTTTTCTTTAGTTTACATTGAGTTCGTATGCCTTTTATTATTTATTTTGGTCATATTATAACATGTCATTTATTCTATGTCTCTTCCATATTTAATTTTACATCTCTTTTGTAGAAATTATAAATTGCATACGAATCTAAATTTGTAATGTGAACGTCTTTTTATTCGGGAATGAACGAGGCCACTACTAGTCGTAGTGGTGATGGTTCGGACGTTCCTTCTCGAATATTGAGACTTCTAAAATCTACCCACTCGAATAACCAAATTCTGATACGATTTGTCACTTTAATTCGCAAAATTTAATATTAATTAAGCGGTAATGGTTTTGGTATCGGTTTTAGGGCACGACGGGGGTGCTCATCCTTCCCCGCGTGTAACCGACTCCCGAATCTTTTTAAATCTCTGATTTTATTTCGGTATCCGGTCTACCATTTTTAAATGGCCGGTGGTGACTCCTCTATTTTTTTTAAATACTATTAAATGTTTTAAAAACCTAATTAAAACCCGGTACCTCCAAGTGACACCGGTATTTCCTAAAATTTTAGTCGCAACACCAGGAACAGTTGAGAAAGGTGTAACAGTTGAGAAAGGTGAAAGTTCTGATTCAACATCTGGTGGTTCTAATACAATTCCTTTGCAGAATTATAATTTAGCCAGAGATAGAGAGACGCACCAATATAAAGACTCCATGCAGTTTGGGTTTTGAAGACACGTGTCTTTTGCACTTCACATTAGCAGTGATGATCCGGGTACTTTTTAGGGGGCTATCAGTAGTTCGGAGAAAGGTAAATGGATGGCTGCAATGGTTGAGGAGATGAAATCTTTGCAGAAAAATCATACATGAGAGCTAGTTAGGCTTCCTAAGGGAAAGAAGATTATTGGTTGCAAATGAGTGTATAAAAGAAAACCAGCAGTATCAGAAAAAGAGGGGGAAAAGTTTAAGGCTCGATTGGTAGCAAAGAGTTTTTCACAGCAGAAAGAAGTTGATTATGATGAAATCTTTTCTCCTGTGGTTAGATATACTTCAATCAAGGCAGTACTTGCACTCGTAGCTAGTTCAGATTTGCATTTAGAGCAGATGGATGTTAAAACTTCCTTTTTGCATGGTGATCTAGATGAGCATATTTATATGCAGCAACCAGAAGGGTTCACTCAATCTGGAGATGAGCATCTGGTTTAAAGGTTAAAGAAATCTTTGTACGGGTTGAAGCAGTCTCCAAGACAATGATAAAAGCAATTCAACTCCTACATGATTCAGATTAGCTACAAGCGATGTGAGTATGATTGTTGTGTTTATGTTAAGAGCCTTGATGGTGGTTCTTTTATTTTTATGCTACTGTATGTTGATGATATGTTGCTGGTTGCGAAGAATATGCATGATGTTGTTGGTTTGAAAGCTTTATTGAGCTAGGAATTTGAAATGAAAGACTTAGGAGCTGCAAAGAAAATTCTTGGAATGAAGATTCACAGAGATAGAGGCTCAAGGAAACTGTGGTTATCTCAGCAAGAGTATGTTGAGAAAGTGTTAGACATGTTTGGGATGAGCAATGTAAAGCTCGTGAGCACTCCACTGGCGAATCATTTTAAGCTTTCTTCAGAATAGTGCCTGAAGACAGATAAAGTAATTGAAGAGATGGCAAAGGTTCCATATAAAAGTGTTGTTGGCTATCAGATGTATGCAATGGTATGTACTTGCCCTGATTTAGCTTATGTTGTTGGTAAAGTCTGTAAATACATGTCTAAACCAGGTAGATCACATTGAGAAGCAGCCAAGTGGATTTTCAGGTATTTGAAGGGTACTGTGGGACATGGAATTATTTTTGGTAGTCAACAACATGATCCTTTGATTGAAGGATATGTAGATTCAGACTATGCATGTGAGTTGGATGATAGAAGATCTACAATTGTGTATGTTTTTACTCTTGGTGGGGGCCTATATGTTGGAAGTCTACTGTTCAGTCTATTGTAGCATTATCAACAACTGAAGTTGAGTACATGACAGGAGCTGAAGCTGCAAAAGAAGCCTTATGGCTCATTGGGCTAGTGAAAGAATTGGTTATTCAGCAAGGTGGAGTTCAGTTGCAGTGTGATAGCTAAAGTGTTATTCATTTGGCTAAGAATCAAGTGTATCATGCTAGAACTAAGCTTCACCTTAAAGGGATATTTATAGCTTGAGATAACCTAAAGATAAAGAAATATTTAAAATAAAGAGGGCCAGTTGTAAGTTGGATTGATAAGAGCAACGTAAGGATAAGAATCAACATTCCAAGAGCCTTCTTTATTAGTATTATTTTACGAACCATGAACCCTAAGGAATCTCAGTATCCACCACGCCCCTGGTTTCTTGACTCGATTGCTTGCATCGGACGGTAGCGGCATCCCCGCCAAGCAATATCGGCGGTCTCCTGTGTCTTCGTGGGGTGCGTTAGGTTGGGGTCCGAAGGTCGTGGGTAAGAGATGGGTTAAGCGCTATTTTCTCAGCCTTTCGGTCCTCTGGAGTCGTGACGGTCGCTTAGCCTTATACCGTCCGCGGCATTTCCTGACGACAACCGTGGCTGCGCACGTCCTTTTCCCCTGCTCGGTTCTAGTGGGTTGGCCTGTACCCATCGGAACGAAGGATCCCAGTCAGGGTTAGGGCGTGGCACTGTCTATCCCCTGTTGGATAACGAACGGCGGCGCTGTGTTGAAGATCTTAATTGTTGGCCACTTTAAGAATCCTTTTCGTTATTGGTATGGTTCATCGCAGCCTGTCGGAGTAGCGATCATTTTTTTCTGGGTTGACGTTCTTGGCTTTTGTTTGAGGGTGGAAATGATGAAGTCACTTTGTTCAGTTCCTCTGGTTTTCTAGTTTTATCCGAGGGTCCTTGTGCTAGCCACGGCCACTGGTGGTTTCCGACAACTTGTTGGTTGTCTTATGGGAAAGAGCTCTTCATCGGTGCACAGTGTTGACGGACGGTCTCTACTGGTTGGAAAATGTACGATGTCGTTGTTTGCTTTAGACCCTGCTGCTACACCGCGTATCGATTGTTTACAAAGTCTAAGGTTTTGGAGCGGTCATCTCGAGGTAGAGCTATTAAGAGTTAGTTTGTTAGTTAGTTAAAGAATGAAAAGGGTGTTCTTGTAAATAAAAGAGTGTTAGTTAGGTTGTTTAGTAAATGTATATATATATATATATATATATATTATATTTGTAATTAACAGTTTAAGTCAACAATAATAAAATTCAATTATTCTCTCTCTTCTCCCCGACTGTTCTCTCGTTTTTCCCCTTTTCCAACCCTAACTAAAGAATTCATTCAAGAATTCTAATATGGTATCAGATGATTCAGATTCTTTTTCTTGTTCCCACGATTCCAATTGGGTTTACCGTACTGATGATCTGCACGACGATTTCTACATTCATCCCAACGAGAATCCATCTCTCGTTCTTGTTTCCAGTCTTCTCACCGGTGCCAATTACCACGCCTGGGCTAGATCTATGAAGATGGCGCTAATATCGAAGAACAAGTTTCATTTTGTCTCTGGTGCCATCAAGGAGCCCCGCGATGATGATTCCCAGTATGAAGCATGGGTCAAATGTAACAATCTGGTGCTGTCCTGGTTGCAGAGAGCTATTCATCCTGACATTGTGCAAAGTGTCATTTGGATTGACACAGCTTATGATCTTTGGAAGGATCTGCATGACAGATTTAATCAAGGGGATTTGGTTCGGATTTCTGACTTGATTCACGAGTTCTACGCGATGCAACAAGGTAATCTTTCAATTACTGCTTACCATACCAGTTTAAAGATTCTGTGGGATGAAATATCGAATTTAAGACCTTTAGAATCTTGTTCTTGTTTAGCCTTGAAATATAGAAATCAAGATTTTGCTTTAAAGTTTGTTAGGGGTCTGAGTGATAGTTTCTCGGTTCAAAAATCACATATTCTTATGACTAAACCATTGTCTGCTATAAATGAAATCTTTGCTATTGTTGTTCAGTATGAACGAAGCTTGTTGACCTCTGTTAGTCATGAATCTAATGTTTTTTTGGTTGATAGAATGCCTCTTAAGTTTGGGGATAGACATGGGGATAGGAAAGATGGTCGTATGGGTAGTGGTGTTTCCAAAAAAGCCTATCCTGGTTCTGTTAAGAAACCTTTATGTGTCTTTTGTGGTCTTTATGGCCATACAATTGATAAATGCTATAGGAAACATGGGTTTCCTCCCAATTATAGACAAAGGGGTCAGCAGTTTAGTAAGATAAATCAAGTTGGGATGAGTGATAGTAGTGAGGATGATTATGGTTTGCAATCTGCCTCTAAAGTTCATGGCCAGTCTTCTGGTCAAAGTGCTTCTGGTTCTGTTGTCTCTTTTACTAAGGAGCAATATAAAGGGTTGCTTAATCTTCTGCAAGAACGTGGGCCTGCTCAGTTGCCTGCTTCTTCTTCTGTTCAGACATCAAGGGTGAATATGTTACATTCTACTTTTGATGTTGATACATCTCAGGAGACATGTATTGTTTTTAATTGTTCTAGTTCTATTCGAAATTCTGCTATTTCTTGGATCCTGGATTCATGAGCCACTGATCATGTGGTTTCCTCTTTAGAATATTTTACTGAATATTCTGTTGTTAGTAACAAGTTTGTTAAACTTCCTAATGGGAGTATGGTTAAAGTTTCTCATATTGGTACTGTTAAAATATCTGATGACATAATTCTGTTTGATGTTTTGCATATACCCCTGTTTAAATTTAATTTGGTTTCTGTATCTCAATTAACCAAGTCTGGTACTGTTACTTTAGTATTTAACTTGAATTGTTGTTTCATTCAGGAAACCAAGACTTGCAGGAAGATTGGTTTAGCTAAGGCTGTTGCAGGGTTATATCAACTTGATGTCAGTATTTCTGATTTTTCTTTTCAGCCTGATAATTCCACTGTTGTTCAGAATTCTTCTTGTAATGTTTCTGTTGGTGATAGCTTTGATCTTTGGCATATTAGACTAGGGCATCCCTCTATACAAAGGATGAAACATTTCAATTTGTTAAATCCTGACATTTCTGTAAATTCTAATTCTCAGAATAAATGTGAAGTTTGTCTTTTATCCAAACATAAAAGGTTGCCTTTTACTGCTAGTTCTTCTTGTTCTTCTGATATTTTTGACTTGGTTCACATTGATGTTTGGGGGCCCTTTTCAACTGCTAGTGTCTATGGTCATTTCTATTTTTTTACCATAGTGGATGATAGGAGTAGATTCCTTTGGATATATCCTATGAAAACTAAGTCTGAAGTCAGGTTCTTAATTGAATCCTTTTATCAATTAGTTTATACTCAGTTTTCTGTCAAGATTAAGACTATAAGAACTGATAATGCTAGAGAGCTTGACATGCATGATTTTTATAGTGATAAAGGAACAATACATCAAAACTCATGTGTGTATACTCCTCAGCAGAATAGTGTGGTTGAGAGAAAGCATCAGCACCTTCTAAATGTGGCTAGATCTTTAAGATTACAAGCTGAGTTACCTTTAAAATTCTGGATTGACTGTATATTGCATGCTGCAAATTTAATTAATGTTACTCCTACACCAGTGTTGAATAATCAAACTCCTTTTGAAGTTTTATATAATAAACCTCCTAAGATTGATCATTTGAAATCTTTTGGTTGTCTTGCCTTTGCAAGCATTTTGCCAAAACCTAAGACAAAGCTTCATGCTAGAGCTGTTAAATGTGTTTTTTAGGGCATCCTAAAAATGTAAAAGGTTTTAGGTTGTATAATCTTAATAATGGCACTGTTTTTGTCTCGAGAGATGTGGTTTTTTCAGAGTCTGTTTTTCCTTTTAAGGAACAGAAACTTCATATGGATAATATTGTTTTTCCTCAGTATCAGAATTCTTCTTTTGAAGAATTTGTCCATAAAAGTAAATGTACTAATAAGGTGTTAAATCCTTCAACTAATACATCAGATTATGATTCTGTTGTTGTTTCATTAGATAATAGTTCTGTTAAGAATTCTCTAGACAAAGGAAATTCTCTTGTTTCTACTGCTTCAGACAATCTGTCTGTTATTCCTACTCGCCCAGCAAGGACTAAACATCTGCCTAAACACCTTCAAGACTATCAAGTCTCTTTACCAAAGCCAAGGACTTCTCCTCATTCTGTTGCCCAGGTGATGTCATACCAACTTATATCTCCTAATTTCATGTCTTACATTTGTGCTGCTGAGATCCTTGCTGAACCTAAAAATTATAATCAGGCCATTAAGCATGAATGTTGGAAAAATGCAATGAATGATGAAATTTCAGCCTTAGAAAGGAATAAAAATTGGGATCTTGTTTCTCTTCCACCTAATAAGGTAGCTACAGGTTGCAAATGGGTTTATAAAACAAAATTAAAATCAGATGGGAGTTTAGAGAGATATAAGGCTAGATTGGTTGCTAAAGGATATACTCAACAACCTGGTATTGACTATCTTAATACTTTTAGCCCAGTAGCTAAATTAACCACTGTTAGAATGATTCTTGCCCTTGCTGCTGCTAAAAACTGGTTTTTGCATCAATTAGATATAAATAATGCATTCTTGCATGGTTACTTGGATGAGGAAATGTACATGCAATTACCTTCTGGCTTTCATTCTCCTTCCCCTGGTCTTGTATGTAAATTAAAAAAGAGTTTGTATGGCTTAAAACAAGCCAGTCGTCAGTGGAATGAAAGGTTGACATCTACCTTGTTAGATCAGGGTTTTATACAATCTTCTACTGATTCTTCCCTTTTTACTAAAGGTGTAGACTCTGATTTCATTGCCCTTGTTATATATGTTGATGACATAATACTTGCTGGTCCTAGCTTAACTTCTATTGACTTGATTAAGAAGTATCTTCATGATGTTTTCAAGATTAAAGACCTAGGAGAATTAAAGTTTTTCCTTGGCCTTGAAGTTGCTAGGAACAGTGATGGTATAAATTTATGTCAGAGGAAATATACCTTAGAGTTGTTAGAAGAGACAGGTTTTATAAACTCTAAACCTGTTCTTACCCCTATGATTCCAAATAAGAGTATTTCTAAAGATGAAGGTCAGCCTTTAGATGATATTACTTCTTATAGGAGGATTATTGGTAAACTTCTGTATCTTACAAATACCAGACCTGACATATCCTTTGCAGTTCAACAATTATCCCAATTCATGTCTGCACCTACTGATTCTCATATGGTTGTTGTTCATAGGGTCCTCAGATACCTTAAAGCTACTCCTGGACAAGGCATTTTCTTCCCTGCTGAGAATTCATTAAAACTCAATGCCTTTTCTGATTCAGATTGGGCATCGTGTTCTGATTCCAGGCGTTCCACTACTGGATTTTGCATTTTCCTTGGTTCAGCTCTTATCTCTTGGAAGTCTAAGAAGCAACAGACAGTATCATGATCGTCGAGTGAAGCTTAATATCGGGCTATGACAGCCACTGTTTGTGAAATTCAGTGGCTTAGTTATTTGTTACATGATTTACATATTGCACATTCTTCAGCTAATCTTTATTGTGATAATCTCTCCGCTGTCAAACTTGCAGAGAATCCGGTGCACCACGAGCGTACGAAGCACATCGAAATTGATTGCCACATCATTAGAGAGAAGGTTCATAATGGATCTGTTACATTGCTGCCTGTTTCAAGCCAAAACCAACTTGCAGACTGCTTTACAAAGGCTTTGCCTATTGTTGTTTTTCAATCTTCAATTTTCAAGTTTGGCATTCAAAACTTGTATGCTCCAACTTGAGGGGGGAGTATTAAGAGTTAGTTTGTTAGTTAGTTAGTTAAAGAATGAAAAGGGTGTTCTTGTAAATAAAAGAGTGTTAGTTAGGTTGTTTAGTAAATGTATATATATATATATTATATTTGTAATTAACAGTTTAAGTCAACAATAATAAAATTCAATTCTTCTCTCTCTTCTCCCCGACTGTTCTCTCATTTTTCCCATTTTCCAACCCTAACTAAAGAATTCATTCAAGAATTCTAATAAGAGCTGCTGAATTCTCCAAATCCCAAGTTTTCAGGGTTTGGATTTTGTTTTGTCGGCAGCTCTTTTGTCCCTTTGCCTTTTGAGGAATTAGTTTGGAAATTCCGCAACCTTATGGTTCTTGAAGTGGGCCCTCTAACACGTTTTGGTGGGTTTTACCATGTTGAGTTGATTCTTTTGATTTTCCGTTTGATGAAGCAAAGTTTTTTTCAAAAATCGAAGTTGCCTCTATCGAGGTCTCTGCTACAAAAGAATTAAGTCTTTCATTTGCTGGCAAAGCGGGTAGCTCCCTAGGTGGCTATCCGCTACATCCATGAGTTCAATATGCTGCACCACTCTCACTAGGAAGGGGTGGAAGTTGGTGACTTATGATAAACCTTCCCTTAGGATCAGATGGTGTAAGGAAATCGTTGTTGATCCAAGGTCTGCCAGTTACAAGATCATGTTCTTCTGTCTTTCTAATGTCAAGCCAAGACTATGCCGGTTGTTGCAGTCTTTTGCCTTGAGTTCGGTTCCCTGTGGTTTGATCGGATATCTTCCTCGTCCCAGTTGACAAGACCCGCGTCGGACGATGAGGGACCCTGCCTCCGGATGGAGCTCTCACTAGGATTTCGGGTTGATGTCTGCGTTCCACCTTTGGGAATCTCAAGTTGTTTACGTTCTTGTCTGCGTTTTATTGTTGCTAGGGTTAAGTCTTGTTTTGTTAGTGTCATCACTGCCCCTAGGCTTGCTGTATCGAACCATAAGCTCCGAGAGAGTGTGGTTCTTGTTTTTGTTGATTGGTCTTTTGTCGTTAGGATTTGTGGTCACAAGGGTTTCTACTCCTTGTCGACATCTGCACGCTCATGCATGTTTTTATGTCCGACCATGTTCAACCCTCCTACGGATGTACGGATGTCGAACTTTTTATGAATACTATCTTTCTTTGATAAAAAATATTTAAAATAAAATATTTAAAAATAATACTAAAAACATTCAAATAAAATCTTAAATAATATATCAAAAAATATTAAACACTTAAACATACTTAACCTCACGGACTCTTTTATATTATACTAACGGTAATACAAATTCAACTATACTCAATTCACTATATTTTTTTTCCATGGGCAAAAGAATGTTGCACCTTTCTACACGTTTGAATGTTGAATTATAATTAAAAGAGAGAAAAAGGAGTTGTGCAGAGTCAAAGGAGACTCATAAATCTCATAAAGTCAATAAAACGAGTGGCGCACCCTAATTGCTGCCACGTCTTACTCCAACGTCATCAAAATTAATACTTTGGAACCAATTCAAATAAAATAAAAGTTGATTTTGGTTAAATATGCTACAAGTCTTGTACTTTATGTAAATCTATAATTTGGTCCTATTTTTAGTTCCAGGAATTTAGTCCATCTGTTTATCAGATTCAAAAAAATTCAATTTCAATTGCTAGCACCGTTAAAAATATATTGTTAAGTCCATGTCCATTGTATTATAATTTTTTATGTTATATAATCCAGGACAAACACATAATTTTATATTAGAAGTACTAACTTTTAAGAAGTTAAATTAGAAATTTAGAAAATACAAAATTATAAAATTTTATGTTTGCAATACAAAGAAAATATCTAAACTATACGGTAATTTGAAATTTAAAGGAGTGTGACCACACTCCCTCAATCTATCCTTGTACATAGTGTCTAAGTTAATATTCTCTTTATTTCAAAATCTCACATCAATATTTTAACATAATAATTTTAACAGTATTAACAATTGAACATAAATTTTTAAATTGAAAATTTTGAGAGATTGGATTTTTGAAAAATAAAAGTGGAAGGATGAAATTCCAAATGTATAAAGAGTATATGGATTTTTCATTTTGCACATGTAGTATAGGGACTTAAAGCATTTTTTAATTTTTTTAAATGAAATTAAACAAATGTCATGAAATTCAGAGCCCTTACTTAAAAGATATGAAACTCGTGTGGAGACAAGACTTGTCAATTGTCATCGGACTGTCATTTGTTTAATTCATAATGACATGAAAACTACTATCTATATTTTGTAATTAAAAATAAAATTATATATATATATATAATGGAATAGAAAAATTAAAACATTATTTCGCTAATTTCCACGTGGAATCTTGCCGACGAACAAAAATATGTGAAAGGACTAAATTGCCCCCACCCTTATATGCTATTTATATTTTAAAATCCAAAACATTGAATTTTCCTATTAAAAATAAAGCCAAAACACAAAACAAAATATAAAAAATACATAGATGTACTAAAAATTGTATAATACGGATTACTAATGTATTATACTTCATTAATATATATATAATTATAACAATAAAATATACAAACAAAATTTGAGTGTACAAGTTATTAAATGTATTATTGAAATATATGAATATTTATATCCACTAATTGGCTGAGTGGCCGAGTATACTTATGTTGTCTTATTTTGTATGAGTTCAAAGACATTTTATTTGAGAACGCAATACATCTCTGTTTAATAAAAACCCACATGAATTGTATACATTCATGAAAAAATTAGATTTATCTATGAATTTTATTTTATTATATAAATATTTTTTTATTTTATAAGTAGGGGTGGGTCTAAGATCAAACAATGGGAGATAACAAGTCATTTAATTTCAAAATTAACAGGAATTAACACCTAATTTAAAATTTAAGAGGAATAAAACTTAATTTTATAAGTATTTAAATTAACATAAATTAAAATTGTAGTTTGACAAATTTCTGAGAGTATATAACGTCGTCCTCTTAGTAAATTTGTCCATGCCTATAAAATATAAAATTTAATTGAAAATTTGTTTTGACCATCCAAAAAATAGAGTAAATTGTTTCGTGCAATTATTAGGTTATTCAATAAAACATTGCCAAACTCCATTATTATATTAAAATAAATGTGTTTAACTCTTAAGCCTCCATGTCAAAAAAAAACATGGTACTTTTTAAATGGAAAATAACACAATAAATATTATAATTTTGGTATATGTTTACCGCTTATTAACCTAATTTCCAAATAATACAATAAATAATTTTTGGTTGGTGAAATTTTAAGGTTCACAAGTATAACATGCAAGTGGACATATATAATATCATCCCTATATATTTTTTAATTAATTTTTTATTTATCGAATAAAAATATACTTTATATATATTTCTGTTGAGTCGAAGGTAAATTTTAATCCTAAATTTAGGTCGAGTATAACCTCCCTAAATCTAAATACAAAAATCTTATACTTGGGTAGGTTCAAGTCAGTCAAAAATCCACCAAACACAACTCATGATCAATCCTAGTTTTGATATTTGAGTATTTACTATCTGAATTTGTTTTAGTTTAATAAATTAATTTTTTTGGTTTGGTACACAAAATTATTGTATGTATAGATTAAAATATATTAAATTATTTTAATATAATACTTCTTTAGAAATCTAATGATAACAATATTTACATATATTTAATTTATTGGTTGACTAATCTGACTACAAAGATTCGTATGAGATTGACTCTCTCAACTTGATTTACTCCATTCAAATCTCAATTTTTAATCTATTTAACCATGTTTTAAACATACATGTCTCTTAAAGAAGGTATTTCCGTAAGAATTTATCATATTTTACAATATTTACATTACGATCAAACTCGAGTCTCATAGGATAAATATTATTCGAAAATTACTTGTTGAGTTAATTACATATTGTTTTTCTTATCATGCATTACACACATTTATTGTATTTGATATTAAAAAATATTACATATAATATATTCACACAATATATTTTTATTATTTTATTATTTTTATACATAAATAATATAGTACAAGATTTGACATGTGTCCAAATTTAGATTGAATTAATGGAAAATATTAGAATAATAAGGGCATTCCCTTTAGTACGACTTTTTAAAGGTCTTTAATGTGATTTTTTATTATTTTACTTGAGTGCAATGTAATATATGTATCCAGTTTTAAATTTGATTAAATTTACGCATACTTACAAGTTAAGTTTTTCGAACTAAAGTTTTTTTGTAACACCCGGGTTTAGGGGTTAGGAGAAATAATATTTTAATATTATTTGGGCTCGGGTTTATAATTAAAATGATCCTTTAAAATTTCGGGTTTCAAAATAAATTTTTGAAATGAGACCAAATTGATTAAATTACAAGTTGGAGAGTTTTTAAAGAATAAGGGGATAGCCATTCATTAATGGCCTTTTGGTAATTTGCCCATTTTTCAATTTAAATCCCCCTTTTTACAAAATAAACGCTATTCACTCTCTTCCTCATCCATTTCTAACGTGACCAAAGAGCTCTCTCCTCTTCATCACTATTCCATCAAAGCTCATCCATTTCAACTCATTTTCGAAAGGTAACATCATTTTTGACCTCTCCTCAACTCCCTCTCTTTAAAAGTACAATTTGTTTTCATTTTCATTGAAGTTTTGAAATTGGAGTTTTCAAAAGATTTGATTAAAAATGGTGTCTTTGTGTAGCTAAACTTGATATTTTGATTTAATATGGTTAGTTATGGAGTATAGGAGCCAAATGGTGCAACAAATGTGAATTTTGAATGATTTTGAGTAATTCTCGAAATTGGGTAAAAATGGGGGTTTTGGAGGGTTTTTGGTGAGTTTTGGGGGTTGTTTTAGGTGGAATTTGATAGGCTATTGATAGTACTATGGATAGGGGTTGAATTAGGATCATTTGTGGGTGCAATAGATGTTGGAAACATGGATTTTGGACATGGTTTTGGGGCTGCCCGAGTTTGCTAAAAATGAGATTTGTTCATGGCTTGCAACATTGTAAATTGTGATTGATTTGTGTTTCGGGTTGGTCTTTTGATGTTGGGCTGATTTGGGATTGTTTGAATTGTGTTTGAGGTTGTTTAGAAGCGGGAACTTGTGTTGGAGAAGCTTCGGGAAGAAATCCGGGAACGTGAGAGTGGTTGCTTGCTTGGCTTGGAGCTTGAGAGCTTAGGTGAGTGGTTAAACGTTTTAGGTGGTTTTTAAATGATTGGTTCGAGTATGTGGACTAAGTTGGGCTTGGTAGACCCACCTAGAGTTAGGATTAGGGTGGTAGCCTAATCCTAAAGTTGATCTAGAGCCTTTAGATGAACTTGTATATGGATGTTTATGTCTCGTATGACTTGTGATATGATTGCTTATATATATTGTGTTATACATGTGAGATGAGGCATGATTTGTGATGCTTATGGCATGCATGGTAACGGTTCATGATTGTGATCATGGTGAGTACGTGCTAAACACAGAATTGATTGAAATGAGTAATGTGGAATGAGTTAAATGTTGGCACTAGTATGCTTGAGTACAAATGATCGATCATTAGGATGTTAGTGTGCACACATGAGTCTAAAGTCGCGCGTAGCCTTGGTGGCGTTGAGTCACCAAGGAGGAGTACGGGTACGCCCGGAAATTGTATTTATATATAGTCGATGATGAGCGGAATCCCATCGACGGGGCGTGAGGATGAGTGGAATCCCCTCCGCGAGACTGGTGATGAGTGTAATCCCACCGTGAGGTAAAGTGGTTGTTGGATGTGAGTTCAAACGTGTTTATCCGCGTATTCGGGTCATAGCTAGGTGCCAATATTGATTGATATGTGTATCAATGTGTTGTGAATTATGATCCTTATTTGGATGTTTATATGTGATTACATGTGTTGTGGAATAGAGCTTTATGAGCATGACATTTATTTGAATATTGTTCATGCATCTTAACTTGTGGCTCTTGAGGATTCTTGGTAATTATGTATTTTGCCTTGGCTAAGATCGTGCTCGGACCCTGCGTTGTCGAGGTTTGTTTTTAAAGAGCTTACCCTCACTAAGCTTTATTGCTTACGCTCTCTCTTTGTTCGACAATGCAGATCCTTAGTTCGTGGGTTGCTAGGAGCAAGAAGGGGGCCTCCAAGTGTGCTTGTGGTGCTTGTTAGGCTACCAAGTATGAACTTTTAAATTAAGATGTAATGGTCAAGCAATGGGGCATGTAATCTTATTATGTTGTTTTTGGATTATGTCGTGGTTGATGTTGCTTAGGAGCATGTTAGACTCCTCTTTTGTGCTTGTCATTTGGATTGAGATGTATGCCTTGCTTGAAACCTTGTTGGTATTTTGCTATCTAGAATTTGTTTAAGTGTTGGCTATGTGGATGCTTAACTCCTTTAATGAGTTGTATGAATGCATGGCTTGTGATGTTATGCCTTGGTGTTTAGTCTCGTTTCAATGATGTTAAAGCATGCTTATAAGTTGGTTTGCCCTAGGATTAATTGTTAGTGTGTTGTTTAGGGTTTTGGTGGTGTTTTGGGGCACCCTTGTGCCTTAAAACAGCCAAAATGAGTCTGCAGATAGGGGGCGTATCGAAACGGGCTACCCTGTTTCGATACGGTCCCTTTGTAATTGGCCAAGCGTTTCGAAACGGTTAGGGGCTGTTTCGGTACATTTTTGCTACTGAAATTTTGAGAAATTGACGAGATAAAGGCGTTCCGAAACGGGTCTTTGATGTTTCAAAACGGTCAAATCTCGTTGACCACGAGAAGTTGACCGTTAGGGTCGTTTCAATACGGGTCACCCCTGTTTCGAAACGGTCTCCTCATGGTTGACCCTGGCCTGTTGACTAAGTCAAGGTGTATCGAAACACCCTAAGGGCGTTTCGATACGGCCTGCTGTAAAGGGTTAAAATAAGCTGTTTAAAGTGTTGTCTTGGTTGGTTGATGTTGGATTGTTGTATTTCTGCTGTTGTGCTTCACATAGGATTTAATCATGCCTATAGACAAGATAATGTTAAAAGAAATTTTCTGGGTCGTTAACCGATGAGGAACCTCAACGAGTTTCGCTTCGGTTTTCCCCGTGTGGCCCACTCGGACCGGTCGTCCGACCAGACCGGGACGAGGGGATTACATTTTTTTCCTGAACAATCTTTACCGAGGCGAGGGGAGGGAGAGGGAGAAGTTGCTCATAATAAGTTTTAAAACCCACAACCTAAGGAAGACAAAAGCGTGTAAACTGAAAATTTTAATCAATTGCTCTAGAGATTGTTGACCTCGAACCAAAGTCACTTAGAAAAAAATATGTCATCTTTTACTACTGAAAACTCTTATTAAATTTCAAATTAGTAATTATTAACATTCCAACTTATGCACATTGTTATTTAATTCCCTTTAATAACATGGAATTGACAATTAAATTTATTCCATTAATATTGGATATTTATAGGTATGATTTAAGTTATAATTGAATATTACTCAAATTCATTTAGTAATATGGAATACTAATTTAATTAATATCGAATATTATTCAATTTTAGGATATTCAATAATATCAAATGTTTTGGACCAATTGACATGGTGATAGAGTATTCACGATTCAGTCGGTGTGTGACTATCTGGTTAATAGAGTGTAGGGGTGTAAACGAACCGAGCTTGAACGAATAAGGGTATGTCCGTGTTCGTTTATTTATTTTTAAAGGTGTCCAAACTCGGTCCGTGTTCGTTTAAATTTTTAATGGTATGTTCAAGCTCGGTTCGTTTATTTTTTGGTGCGTTCGGGCTCGGTTCGTTTAATGTTCACGAACATGTTCGTTTAAATGTTCGCCAATTTGTTCGTTTAACGTTCATGAATATGTTCATTTAGCGTTCACGAACATGATTGTTTATATATGTTCGTCAACTTGTCCGTTTAGCGTTCGTCAACTTGTACGTTTAGCGTTCGCGAACATGTTCGTTTAGCGTTTGCGAACATGTTCGTTTATCGTTCGCGAACATGTTTGTTTATGTTTTCTAGAATTTTAACTAAACAATCAGAAATTAAATAAAATAAAACCAACATAAACTTCACCATTAACTTATATAACGTACCACAACAACAAAGTAAAAGCATAAAAATTCAAATTCTTAAAAACATTCACAAGTATTTTCATCCTAAAACATCCATAAAAATAATAAAAAAAAATAAAAGAAACATCCACAAACATTTTCATCCAAGAATATGTGGAAGTATCATAGCCGATTTTTTTCCTTTGCTTTGGGTCTTTGTTCCTTAGGCTCTCGCTCCTCCGCTTTCTTAAGAAATCATAGCTGGTATCATATACTAGCAAGAGTTAGTAGCAATATCACAACCACAAAAGATCCATTCATGCACACAAAATTATGTTCTATACTTCTGATATGCAAATTAGATTTACAGTAGTCTTGTTTACTTTCACAAGCCACTAAAAAGATACAACAAAATAAAAGATAAAAAAACTCGGTTTTCCTCACAAAGAGTTACCAGCAATCACAATACAAGGATTCTAGACGATTTAATTACAGCCAAACAAACTTTAAATGAAAAGACATTTTTAAAAAGGAAAGCTAGTTGTAATACAACAAGTGTTTAACATTATTTTAATTTTTAGGAACTGCAAAAAGCTAACAAATAGAACAAATTTAGAAGAAATGGAGTAACTTAATGCAAAAATGTTACAAAATTAAATACCTTTGAAATTCCTTAAATTTCAACTTCAAAGTAAAGAAATCTCTTTAATTTCTTCATTGCTCTAAAAAATAAAAGGGTAAACTACTGCAGGGGTCACTTTCGTTTCTCGTTTGTACAGATTTAGTCACCACTTTTGAAAAGTGCCAATAAGTGGTCATCTACGTTTTCGATGTGTAAAGACTTGGTCACTCCGACGTTATAGTCCGTTAGTCCCCTAACGGATTGCTGATGTGGCGGAATTAATTAACGAAAAAATAAGGATAAATTACTGCAATAGCCATTAAAATTTATCTCATGTACATTTTTTCTCCTCAATTTAAAAAAGTAAACATTATAGTCACTAATAAAAATGTTTCTTTATAATTTCACCCTTAAATTTTTAAAAATTCATTTTTCAATCCTAAAACTTTACAATCAATTAGTACAATAATATTATAAATGCTTAGATGAAAAATAGGTGCCCAAAGTATACCCTTTGAAACTTAGGTGCCCAAATTACTCCTATTTAATAACTCAAACTTAAAAATTTAGTCCACTAACTACTAAAAAATTCGAGTTATTGGAATTTCTATTTTATAATTCAAACTTTATTTTGAATTTTTGAGTCGAGTTTATGAAATTATGAGTCGAGTATTTTCACATCAAACCAAAAAATTTAATTTTTCGAGTCAAGTCGAGTTATTGGAATTTCTATTTTATAATTCAAACCTTATTTTGAATTTTTGAGTCGAGTTTATGAAATTATGAGTCGAGTATTTTCACATCAAACCTAAAAATTTAATTTTTTCGAATCAAGTCGAGTGTTGCACTTCCCTACATATAATTTTTAATTTTAATCTGTGTTTGTCCCAAGCATGAAATGCTACAGTAAATATCACCCATAAAACCACATCCAATTTCCATCTCGAATACCGCCATATTATATGTATATAATTTATATATATATAAGAAAATGTGCTCTTCACTAACCATTTAATCACAAAAAATATACCTTGCTTGTGCATCGCTGTAATCTGGTTCATATGGCAGAGATGTTGGGACGTGAAATTAAAAATTGGCACAAACACGTATTAAAATTAAAAAATTTTATGTAGGGAAGTGCAACACTCGACTTGATCCGAAAAAATTAAATTTTTAGGTTTGATGTGAAAATACTCGACTCATAATTTCATAAACTCAACTCAAAAATTCAAAATAAAGTTTGAATTATAAAATAGAAATTCCAATAACTCGACTTGACTCGAAAAAATTAAATTTTTTGGTTTGATGTGAAAATACTCGACTCAAAAATTCAAAATAAAGTTTGAATTATAAAATAGAAATTCCAATAACTCGAATTTTTTAGTAGTTAGTGGACTAAATTTTTAAGTTTGAGTTATTAAATAGGAGTAATTTGGGCACCTAAGTTTCAAAGTGTATACTTTGGGCACCTATTTTTCATCTAAGCATTTATATTATTATGTACTAATTGATTGTAAAGTTTTAGGATTGAAAAATAAATTTTTAAAAATTTAAGGGTGAAATTATAAAGAAACATTTTTATTAGTGACTATAATGTTTACTTTTTTAAATTGAGGAGAAAAAATGTATATGAGATAAATTTTAATGGCTATTGTAGTAATTTATCCTTATTTTTTCGTTAATTAATTCCGCCACATCAGCAATCCGTTAGGGGACTAACAGACTATAACGTCGGAGTGACCAAGTCTTTACACATCGAAAACGTAGATGACCACTTATTGGCACTTTTCAAAAGTGGTGACTAAATCTATACAAGCGGGAAACGAAAGTGACCCCTACAGTAGTTTACCCAAAATAAAATTAAATAACTAAATTAAATAAAATTTCAGATATTAAATAAATAAAACAAATCTGTAAAAATTACTCACTTTAACTTTCTTTTTCAACCCATAAAAGTTTCGATACCAATCAGAACCACAAAGTAACATTTGCACCGTATCAGTTCCTAAAGATGAACGATATGCATCAATCACCCTACCACCAGCACTAAAAGCAGATTTTGAAGCCACCGTGGTAATAGGAATAGACAAGATTTTACAAGCTATTTTAGATAAAATTTGAAACTTGAGGTTATTAACTTTCCACCACTCTAAGGCATCAAAATCACCACTATTTTTCTTACAAATGAAAATTCTTTCTTCCAAGTATATATTTAATTCAGACTTAACATCGTCAATTGTGTCAACACTCCTAATATATCTCTTAAACTTGAACCTTCCAATCATAACTTTACCCTTGCTTATTTTACTAGTGGTAAAGGCATTTGGTGACAATATTTTCTTGCACATCATTGTCTGTCATTGTATCAACATTAGATGTTGTATATTCATCCACATATTCCTTATAAAGCTCAAATAGATTATCACATACAATGCGAATTTGTCTAATAACTTCCTCTTCATAATAAATAACATGAAAATTGAAGTCATTTAGTTTCATCTTATTCCGAGGATCTAGTATGGCAGCAATAAAAATAAGCAAATTGCATTCACCTCAATATTTATCAAATTTTTTTTTTGCATTTTATCAACCATTTGTCTCATCCAAAGTTGCTCACTCAAAGAATTCTCCATCAACAGCTCTTTGATACTCCAAAGTTCAGGAAGGAATAAATTTGAAGTTGGATAATCAGAACCTAATATTTATTAAAAAAATATTAAATCAAGTAATATAAATAACAGTTAAGAAATAATAAAAAATTAGATATATTGAAATTGTTTACCTGAGATAATATTGGTAACTTCATTAAAAAGTGCCAAGAAAGAACTAATTTCCTCAACCCTTACCCAATCTTCATCACTTGGCAAATACTTATAACTTGCATTCTGTTGAGCCTATCGCGGGAACACATCCTTAAACTCCAATGCACATGACAACATAACATATGTTGCATTCCATCGCGTACAACAATATAAAATCAACCTCATATTTGGCAACTGAAGTCGTTTAACAATATCACTGAACATAGTCAAACGTACAGTGGATGTTGTGATGTGCTTCACATTTTCTCTTACATTGCCAATCACGTCTTCAATTTCGAAAAGACCATCATGCACCAATAGGTTCAAGATATGAGCACAACATCTAATATGAAACAATTTTCCATTCAAAGGAAGCCTTTTATGAAATGAAAGGTTATCTTTCAACATTCTTACAGCTATATCATTGTAAGAAGCATTGTCTGCAGAAATTGAACACACTTTTCCTTCAATGGCCCAATCTTGTAAGCATTTGTATAATGCGTCACATACAACAACTGCACTATGCGGAGGAGGCACATCAACAAAGTTCAATTTTTTTTTGTAGATTCCAATTTGTGTCCACAAAATGAGCCGTTAAGACCATGTATTGAATCTTTTGACCAGACTTCCACATATCGGTTGTAATACTAATCTTATTCATTGTCTTCAACAACCCATTTAACCTCTTCTTCTCACCCTCATAACTTGTCCAACAATCGGTTTTGACTATCGCACGAGAAATCTTTGTATAGAGTGGACTTGCAATTTTCATCAACAAAGTGAATATCTCATATTCAGTAAATGCAAAAGGTAATTCATGAACCATTACCATATGAGATATAACTTCTTTGATCTTCATTTGGTCATATTTCCAAGTATGGATACCACTCGCACTGTCAGATCTAGGTGATTGTAGAGGTAGAAAAAGATTGCCTTGTCCCTTTAAAGATATTTGATATCTCGCACAACCATCTAAGTGTCTTTTATATTGTGTGGTTGAACCATCTTTTTTCTTCGCAAGTTTGATCTTACAGTGATTACATTGTACTTTTTCAGTACCATTAACAAGTTTAATTACAGTCAATTCCTGCCAAACAGTTGATGTCTTCTTTCTATTTCTCCTCGTATAAGTGCCAATTTTAGTATCATCCAAACACTCGAGATCTTCAGGGGTTGGTCTTTCATGAGTTGTATCTCGAACATTAGAAGTTTCATTTTCTTTTCCTTCAATGACATCCATCGGTGATGAAGAACCAATACACGAATGATGACCTTGTTCCAAATTATATGACATACCTAAAATTTTAAAATCAAATCATTATTAATGAATAACATCAAATATGATAAACAAGTTATATAAAAGCAATAATACATATTGCTTAAACAAGACAAAAGAGAATAATATAGCATAAATAAAGTTTTGAAAATGTCACCCCCGAACTCTTTGCGACCTCTCCGAACACTATTTTGGAGAAACTGTCAGAAAGAGTCGGAATGTCGAATCTTATAGGAGGATATACATATTACTAAAATATACAAAATAAAAAACTTTTTCGCATACATTTGAGAAATTTATCAAGAGTTGTAACAAATTTTTGACTTGAAGATGAAACTATATTGAATCCAAGACGAAACTAAACTGCAACAAAATACAAATGCGAATGCATCATTAATCTCCTACAAAAGACTAAGTACATTAGTTTATACAGACTCCTAGTTTACATAAGACTAATAGAAAATTTTACACTAAAATAGGGAACAAATCAATGCAACTTACAACAAAACCTAATAAGACATGAAAACCAAAATATGATCTTAAACTCTACTGTAAACGTAAAATACCAAAAGTAACTCTAAAACTATAAAATACTCCAAGTCTCCAATTCAACTCCATATATATAACAAAGCAACAAATTTTGAGAATTCAAATACACGAGCAGAAGTTAATTTTGAGAATTCTAAAACTATAAAATACTCCAATTCAACTCCATATATATAACCAATGCAATCAATATAACAAATAACAAGATATATCCTTTGAAAATAAAAGGAAAACAACCAATAAGCTTATACCATTAAAAACATAAGCACTGATTAAAAACACAAGCACTGATTAGAAACATAAATATGAATTTGATAGTGATACTCACCCAATACACACACACAAACGAAAGAGATTGGCAAAAAAGATGAAAGAAAGGCGACACAAAGACTCGAATGGTTGGTGGAGGTGAACGGAAAAGATTGGCAAAGAAGATGAAAGGAAGGCGGCACAAAGATTCGAATGGTTGGTGGCGGCGAACGAAAGAGATTGGCAAAGAAGATGAAAGGAAGGCGGCACAAATATTCGAATGGTTGGTGGCGGCGAACGGAGAGGGTGACGACGAACGGCGGCGCAAGGGAGAACCGAAAGCCCGATGGTCGGAGGTTGATTAGAAGAAAGGGTGAGGAGACGAGTGTTTATTTTTAAAGGGATGCGACTGTAGAAATTAGGGAAAAAGGTGATTAGGGTTATAATATGGTTTATATACTTTGAACTATGGGTTATTTTTAAAGGAGACAAATGTTTATAAATTATAATATGGTTTATATCCAGATATTCGAATCCAAATTTATTACTTAGTTTAACAAAATTTTCAAATTTAATGTTTATAATTTTACACACATTTTTAGACTAAAAATTACATATTTTCATATTTTGATTGATTTTGATATATGAGATTTGAAATAAATGGAACTCATGATTTGAAGAAAGAAAAAAATAGAAATTGAAAGAAAGGCAACTTACACCGGTGTAAATCAGTTCTTTAATTTACTAAACAATCAACACTGTTTTACACCGGTATAAATCAGTTCTTTAACTTACTAAACAATCAACACTGTCTTACACCGGTGTAAATCAGTTCTTTACACTGTCTTACACCCCTACTTTGAACTTTATAAACGAACATAAACGAGCTAATAAACGAACATAAATGGGATTATAAATGAACATAAACGAGTCTATAAATGAGCTTCTAAACGAACATAAACGAGTTTGTTCGTGAACATAAACGAGTCAAACACACCTATGTTCGTGTTCGTTTGTTTATTAAACGAACATAAAAAAATTGTTTGTACTCGTTTATTTAGCTTAATAAACGAACGTTATAAGAATAGTTCACGAACAGTTCGTCGAACGCTCTGTTCATTTACACCCCTAATAGAGTGATGGTAGATCTGGAAAAATAAGTGGGGAATTATTTGGCAGTTACGTGTTCCTCAACGCATAAGAGTCTTTATTTGGCTTGCGGTTCATCGATGCCACCTTATAAATGTGGAAAGGGTAAGGCGACATTTAACGTTGTCAGATGAGTGTGTTGTTTGCCGGAAGGATGCCGAGGATTTGGACCATGTCCTTCAACATTGTCCGATAGCGGTTGAGCTATGGAAGCGCGTGATTGACTCCTACCAGCAAGGTGTGTTCTTTCAAGGTTCTATTGAGGATTGGATGCTACGCAACCTTGTCGAGAGCAGTACCAGGGTATCGACGGGCGTATCTTAGAGTGTTAGATTTTTCGGTGTATTGCTGGTTGCTCTGAAAAACACGATGCATCATGGTCTTAGACGAGAGCTTTGTGTTACTGGAGGACATATTGAGCCGATGGGATCGCTTGGTGGAAGAGTGTGATCGAGCATTTTCACCAATGCGACAAGAGGAGATGGGTCAATCTCGTCCTTTAGTGCATTGGTCGGTACCGGCGTCGGGTTGGGTTAAGCTCAACGTTGATGTTGCGGTAAACACGAAGGATAACCGGGCATCGATTGGTGGAGTGATTCGGGTCGAGACGGGTGAGTGGCTCTTCGGTTTTTCTAGGCATATGGGTAGATGCTCAGTTCTTCTAGCGGAATTATGGGCACCACATGTGGCTTGCTTTATGCATGGACGAGGGGCTATAGATGTGTAGAAGTTGGAACGGATTGTAAGGAGATCACGAGGATTATTGGTGGTAAATCGACGACTTTGGCCGATAGTGTGTTGGTTGAGGATATTAAGGAGTTGATTTGCTGCGATTGGCGAGTTATGATCAATCATGTCAAGCGTGAGAGTAATGGTGTTGCCGATAAACTTGCGTCCTTAAGTCGGGATGGGGGTCTTGCTGCGTCGACTTACTTGGAGCCTCCTCTACTTGTGATGGCGTTGGTTGCTGCGGATTGTGGCCTGTGCTTGCGAATGGATTTGGAGGTGGAAGTCGAGCAACACTTATGCAATGGTGCTGAGGCTTGGTGGCATGTTGATCCGGGTGGTTAAAGGGGTTTGCTTGTGTCGCTTGTTCCATGGTGTTTAGAGCTATGACTATGGTAGTTTTGTGATTAGGCTTACGTAGACGAGGTTTTGCTCGCGCTGTCCTTTGTATTAGTATTCTGATAGGTACTCTTTTTCCCATTTAAGTTTAAGGAGTTTTTAACGAAGCCTATAGGTATACCAACTCCTTTCTATAAAAGTAAAATAAAATTTGAATTAAATAGTATATGGTATAATTGTATATTATTCAACTATAGTATTTTCTTTGCGAATAGTGGATTCAGATTTCACATTGTTACAAAACCATGAAGATTAGTACTAATAATCTATAGTTTCAACGACTTTTCTATTTTATTCGATTGAAAATAGTAATCAAACTAATAAGTGTTATTTATATTGTTGATTTTAATTTTGAAGTATATAGTTGATCACTTTGAACTTACTGATGATATAAGAGTTTTATCCAATGACAAATTCAAAATTTTCATGAATCAAAAGATAATATGCACTTATGTACACAAACTCACTTCCTCCTATATGTTCAATTGTATGGTGCCAATTGAATTAAAATTCAATTATCATTTTATAGACCAATTGAAGACGGTAAATTTATAATTGAGATTATTCATTTATCTTTTCCTTAAAAATCTCATCATTATCAATTTTAAATATCAACTATCGTTTTATAAACATCAAATGGTCCAAAATACTATAAATGAACTCATTAAATTTATCCTAATATTTATAGTAATATAGCAACGATCTATCTTTAACTGATATTAAACTACAAATCTGTAGTTCAAATAAAGAAAGGAGGGCAAGTTTGTAACACGAAAAAATTAATGATGACATCATCGTCTAAAAATAAAATAAAAAACTAATTTCTTAATAAAAAAATAAAAAATAAAATAACCTCGATTTATCCCTCTCACTTTCTCTTTCTACCTCTTCAAAACCTTCCTCTCTAAGCTCCTTCTTCTCTTTTGTTTTTCAATTGAAATTTTCATTTCCATTTTGAAATTTCGCAGATCTCTATTATCTTTACAATGCCAATTGATTCCGGGTCCAAGATCCTTTAACTCGCATCCTCTTCCTCGTTCTGAATCGAATCGTGTTTTCTTTTGGTTTTTCTTCTTGACTCACTGAGTCAAACCATCTTTCTTCGACTTTTGTTTTATACGACGGGAACGGAAGAATGGGAGCGGTGCCTTCGACGCCGCGCCATACAAGCACCACCGCCGAGACGGCGGAATACCTAATCGGCACATTCGTCGGCGAGAAATCGTTTCCTTTGGCTTCCGATTTCTGGCAGAAGCTTCTGGAGCTTCCTCTCACTCTCCGCTGGGCCCCTCACCGTGTCCAACAAGCTTGCGAGCTCTTCGGTGAAGTGCTTTCTCTACAAAATTTACGTCTAATTTGGATAAACATTTTTGTTGATCCTTTTGAATAATCCTGAAATTTGGTGCTTAAAGTTAATGTTATGTGATTCACAAAATGCACTTATATTTCTTGGTATTTTTAATAGGATCTATTGTTATCTCGAAAATGGTAGTAATTAAAGTATAGGAATACAATGCTTAGCTCTTATAATGATAAGGTTTGATGACTTTCACAGTTTTACCAACTCTGTTATTTTATTGGTTTAGTTTTCAACACCGAATTGGAGTGCTGTTATGGTGATTTTATATGTAGCTGAAAGAATGTTTGGAGACTCGGAGATTTGAGTTTCTGCTTGAATCTTGTGCGTTAGGAAGATATTGAAGATAGTAATAACTAATAAGAATATCTCAACATGTTGAAGATATTTGTTTGTTATTTGATACTTAAATTTTACTATATCGAATGCACTTATTTATGAGAGCTGTACTCAACTTCCAAACTTACCAAAACTGAGCTGATTGAATTTTATTGATCAATTTCCAACTTCAATACTAAAGTTGTGACTTGTGAGAGCCATTTTCTGAAATTGTAACTCCTAGCAGCCTTTTTTTTCTCTTTTAAATTCTACGGTTATTAATCGATGATCATTCGTTTTGTTTGGATACTCACAATCGTGCCGACTTTGTCTATTTGTGGTGGATCCTTCACGTGCAGCACTAAACAACCACCACACCAGGCACCTTGCAAAGATTTTGATTCACCTTTCATGGTGTTTACAAGAGGGAATTCGAACTTCTGGTGCTCCATCTCCGGTTTATTTGAAGGCCGTTAATGCAGTGTATATTTCATCTGTTTTTTTGAAGTACATAATTGAGAATTCACAGAGTGACAACATGGAGGAGTTGTGCTTGTCACTTCATGAAAATGAACCGGTGCCTAAGGATTTCATGATTGGTAAATCTTAACTATTTGGCCCTTCATCCTTATTTGTTTGTGACTTTTGAAAATAAAGTTTGTAAATGAGTATCTTGACAAGTCGTTACTTACTGATGAATTCCATCATGACCTGATTTTTATTTCTAACGTGCAGATCAAAAGATTGAGAATCTTGTAATTCATAACGTGCTTACCTTCCTTGGTTCAATAGATGTAAGGTACACCATGGCTTAATAATGCATTTTTCTACATTGGCATTTCCACTTAATTTTCTCCTAATATTACATTATTTTCCTCGCAAGTCCTACAACATCCCTTCTACACCAGGAGTTGCTTAACTTCATGCTTGTTGCGATGTCTACTCAACTTCTTTCTGGACCAACCCCAGGACCGAAAGATGTAAATCCTTTTCTTGATGCTGCTATGTCTCAGGTTATAAGTTAAAACCCCAGGCTGACTTTTTTGCTCCAAAAATTTAAAATTTGCTTACTCATTCTTCGCTTAGCAGGAAAGTGTGCTGGTTAATTTGGTGGTTCGCAGATTGCTACTCAGTTATATAATGCGACCTTGTCTTCCTTCTAGTAGTGCTGCTTATTCTATTTTTTCTGAAGAAAGTCAAAAGGGTGTTCTACAGAGAGTTGGTTCTGCTGCTGGTATGGTCTTTACGTTGACACTCTTATTAGTACCGAACCCTAATCTGGGTCCAGTACCGCAGGCAACTTTTACTAGAGTGTGTTAATTATAATGTGTATGCTATGCTTGCAGCAAACCTTGTACTGTTGCCATTCAATTATTTGGTCAGTTCAAATAGTGAAGGCTCTAGAAACCAACTGGCAGATTGCAGTCTCCATGTGCTGCTTATTCTTATTCATTACCATAAATGTGTTGTAAGTGATGGGTTGATAACTGATACAAGTGATGACAGTGCCACTTCAGATACTGTTTCTAAAGTAAATACATATTTTACTGTCAACCCCTACAGCAAGGCCTTAGAAAATGCAAGGGACATTGAATGTGAGATTTCTTTACAATATCTTTTTAGGCTAATAGCATTTCCTAAATATTTTCCCTTTTTTCCATGCACACCACTATGATGGCATACTAGACTGTTGGCGAAAGTATAAGAATTCTGCTTGCAGTTGATCGTGCTGATATTGAGGGAAATGCACAAAATGGACCAGTCGTGAGATTACCTTTTGCATCCCTGTTTGATACCCTTGGCATGTAAGTATCTTTCTGTTCTATTATCACCATTCGAATGTGTAAAATCACCTTTATGAGATTATTACGGCTTTCCTTTTGTCCTTTTCCTTTGTATTCATAATGGCCAACTCTGGCAAAGAAGTTTGTATGATTGCTTCTTTATTACTGTTAATTTTCGCTATCATTTTGTTAAGAATGGGTTCTATTCCTTGGTACTAATTGCTGTTGGGTTTCTTTTCCCGTTTCTCTATTGTTAATTGATTCTTGTTTAAAATTGTTTTGCAAAGAAACTGACTCAAGTGTAGACTTCTGTTATATAGTGAGTTATTATTTGATGCACTGCCGGTGTAAATTTTTTTTTACACAAGTATGCGTATTTAAACTTTAAAAGCTAAAATCTAAATCCTTAACCCTAAAACCCTTACCCCAAAACCCTAACCCTTGAACTCTAAACCCTAAATTCTAAACCTAAAACCAAAAGACCTACACTCTAAAACAAACATGCTTGTGGTAAAAAAAGTTTTCCACCGCCACTGCATCAAATATTTTCTCTTATATGGTGCCTCTATTCTCAGCATAGTTTTAAAACTTTGATTGACATGAATGCTTCGCTACTTGTTACTATATTTGGAATCAATATTCATCTCTCTTGGCTCCTTTTTCTTTCTTGTTTGGTAATTCACAATGGTTCCCATCTGCAGGTGCTTGGCTGATGAGACTGCAGTCCTTTTACTTTACTCATTGCTGCAAGGGAACTCTGACTTTTTGGAGTATGTACTAGTGCGAACTGATTTGGATACTTTGGTAAGAAGCTCTAACATACATTATCTGCATTTCATATATAACCCTGATCAATTCCATTTGCAAAACTACTTTCAAGTTATTTGTTACAAGATATGAATCGTGGCTAGTGTCTTGTTGACATATTTAAAATTGTCCGCGCCCTGCCTGCTCCCTTCTCCACCAAAAGAAAGAAATAGCTTGAACATTTTCTAATTTATATCAAGCATTCAAATCACACTCATTACATCAGATTTTGCTTGATTTTGTCTATTCATTTGTTTTTAATCGTCATTGTAACTCTTCTGTATGTACATGGCATAAACACCTAAGTTTGTTTAAATGATATTTCACATATGGTTTTAATCTGTCTGTACGATGAATATCAACAGTTGATGCCCATCTTAGAAACATTATACAGTGCTTCAAGGAGGACATCAAATCAAATATACATGTTGCTGATTATACTCCTCATACTTAGTCAAGACTCTTCATTCAATGCAAGCATTCATAAGATGGTAAGCATCTCTTTTGCTTATCAGATTTTGACTTTGATGAATGAGTATTGGCTTGATGTCTTATTTATATCGACAGATGCTGCCTGGTGTTCCATGGTATAAAGAGCATCTCCTTCATCAGACATCTCTTGGTTCCCTGATGGTCATAATTTTGATAAGGACCGTCCAGTATAACTTGTCAAAGTTGCGGGTATGGCTCAAAATATCATAAATTCTTACTAGATGATGTTATGTTTAGTGAAGTACACTCTTGGACAACATTGTTGAGTGGCTGGATTTCTCTCATATGTTAGTTTCCAGCTTTAGGACAGTAGTATTTGATTGCATGGGTTCTGTATCAGTTAATAGTTAATACTGTGTTAATTTGGAGCTGATTCTTTTTTTTTTCTTTCATGAATAAACAGGATGTTTATCTTCATACTACTTGTCTAGCAACATTGGCAAATATGGCACCTCATGTTCATCGCTTAAGTGCATATGCTTCTCAGAGACTTGTCAGCCTTTTCTATATGCTTTCACGCAAGTAAGTCATTTATGTTTAGACCACTTTTTTTGTTGACCATAGAGCTTTATTGATTTTCCCATTGATCCTTTGATGGTTGTTTCCTATGTTGCACGGCCCTTCATTTTGCTTGAAAATATCTTATGTTGATGCTTATTTGGACATGGTTATAGGACCCTCCAAATGCATGGAAAAATTGAATATACTCGTGTTGGACTCGTGCCTGAGTCCGCGTAACAAAGATTCATACATATTATGTTGGCACTGTTTTCCTAACTGTTATTGTAAATGTGTTGGGAGTTTAGGTACAACAAATTGGTGGAGCTAAGGGATGATAAACTGCAAACCAAAACCATCTCAGCAGGGGACGGCCTTGTGGAAGATATGGTAACTGTCCTCATTTTGGCGTATGATGTAGCCCTTTGTAAAACAAATGCTGTACCCTAAAATAATATATATTTCTCTTGTTGCAGTCAGCAGAGCTGCAAATTTATACCGACTTCTTGAGAATCGTCCTAGAAATATTAAATGCAATTTTGACTTATGCACTGCCGCGGAATCCTGAGGTAAATCTTTTATTGAAGTTCTATGTGATAATCTTGTATGCCTTCCGTTCCAGCGCGCTTAGGAACATGTGCATTTGTGCAGGTTGTCTATGCCATTATGCACAGACAAGAAGTCTTTCAACCATTCAGGAACCATCCTCGCTTTGCTGAGCTGCTTGAAAACATTTATAATGTATGCTCTATGAGTTTATATGATGAAACTCATTATTTAATCCTCCATTTCTTTGCTCTTGAGTCTTGACGAAGCAGCAGTTCAGAGTTGAGACCTTTGTTTCAATGCTAAGATCTCCTGATGTTTTTCCCCCCCTCCATGCTTTTTGATTGTTTTGGCTTTTATAGGTATTAGATTTTTTCAACAGTCGCATGGATGCCCAAAGAACGGATGGTGAATGGTCTGTAGAAAAAGTTCTCCTGTTCATAATTAATAACTGTCGATCTTGGCGAGGTGATGCGATGAAGGTAAAATTACATGACAGTATTGCTTAATTTTGGAATTGTAAAAGTAATTACTCAAACCCACACCCATCAACACGCTAAATTATTTCATTATCAAGTATGGTTGTTGCTTCATTTCAATTCATTTTGGTCCTATATCTACAGATGTTCACTCAGTTACACTTCTCATACGAGCAAGAGAGTCATCCGGAGGAGTTCTTTATTCCATATGTTTGGCAGCTCGTCCTATCCCACTGGTAATAACCTGAACCGATCGTATGTGACTTTCACTTTAGGCGATGTTTAGCTTTTAAGATTATACCCTACATACAATTATCGCTGATCTCTAATACGTACTCCGTCCTGTTTCTTTTCAGCGCATTCGGTTTTAATGCAGATGCTATAAATCTGTTCCCGGTTGATCTGCACGTCAACGTAAGTATTCGATCTTGCTTTAAGTTTTATTTGCCAATTAGGTGATTAGGCCGTAGAGTCCCTTTATATTGAATGATTCACAGCATATCATTCTACTCTGCTGGTGGTGCATCAGGCTTTAACTCCTTGTGTTCTTCATTAACTATTTTGCAGAAACAAATTTACTACGAAGAACCAAATATAAATCTAAACGGGGAGTTGAACGAACATCGGGTTCAGCTCGATCCGTAAAAAAGAGGCATTTTATACCATACGCTTGTGCTATGCATGTACGGTTTGTGGTGTACTTTGTAAATACAAGAAAAGATAAAAAGTAGCTGCAAATGTATTCTTGTTATTCTTTTCTGTTTATATATGTTTGAAACACCGTAGAGATCCTTTTTGTGGTAGATAGTATCTACTAGATATATCTTTTAAATCCCTGTACGAAATAAAAAGAGGACTTTATGATTCCTTTTCATTTCCCATTTCTATCAGTATGATTTCATCCCAAAGTTAAAATAACATCAAAGTAATATTTCTTTATAACATCAATATAAAATCAATTAGTTGTTTAATTTGAATTTAGTATTACAAAGGCCTTTTACGAAAATGATTTTTTTAATCTAATTTAATTTATTATTACTAAAGTTTAATTTTAAGTGACGCATTATATATTACTGATAAAGTAGTAATTTTAAAATTCTATTAAAAAAATTAAATTATTTTTATAATAAAATATATTTTTTGATAAATAGAGAGACAAGCGCTTATATGCTAACTAGAATATAATAATATTTTTGACCAAACTTTAAACGCCGGTGACAGAATGTGTTCTTATATATTAATGGCAAGATTTATCATACTACAGTTTTAATATTATTTCATTAGAAACTTAAATGTGTGTATAGGTTTGACTCTTCTGTATTAAAAAATTATATGTATTAGCTTAATTTAAAAGTATTTCCAACCTTGTTAAATTCTGAAATTTACAAGCTTTATCAGTATGGAAACTACAGTAGTTTATATATTACGAAACACAAGCTTGGCTAATGAATTTGTCCTCATACTGGGATTATATATTCCACTTTTAAGAGCCCAGACCGGGGAAACAGTATTACACTAGGGTTCCACCCTTGACATATTCAGTGAAAGCCAAGGCGACAAGTCCCAGCATAGCCAATCTCCCGTTCCACAACTCGGCATCCGAACTCATGACGTCACCGGATTTCGACTCCGCCGTTACACCTTGAAACAACGGAATTAGAGATGCAACCGAGAACAGGATGCTAGTCCCGACGAACAACGGGATCCCACCGTCCGCTATCTGGGTAAACACATCTTGACCCTTGGATAACTCCACCGCCAACGCCGCAACAAACCCAACCATCGCTAACCTGCCGTTGATCCTCTCCGGTGCAGGTCCACTGAACGCGAACACGTCGGAGAATTTTGTGCTCGGTTTCGGTGCTTTCGGAGCAGGGCTTGGGTTCGGCTTTAGCCCTGGCGCTGCCGTTGGTACTTGCTCCTTGTTGTCATCTTCCTGCAAGTGTGAAAAAAATCACTCAAACCCTGTTTAAACCCTAAAATCAGTACAAAACAATCACAGAGACTCAGAACTCACCTCTGCCAAGCAGCGAACCTGAAGACTAGCATTCCTCTGAAAACGAGGCGTGGATTTCACGTTGTATAATGGAATCATTTGTTTCCTGTTAGCAAGGCCAGTCATGGGGCTTGCTAGAAGGAGGGATTGCATCTGCATGGCCATTTTCTTCAAAAATATTTCAGTTTCTACAATGAACAATGAAAGAACCCTAGAGATTGTTTTACAAATACCAAAGTGAAGCTTTAATGGAGGCAAATAATGCTTTGAATGATGGTGGGTGGAAACAGCAGCAAGCGTTAGGTTAAATAGCGTAGGATGGGGCCTGGGGGGACGGGGGTAGTGGATATTTATGGCTCCACGTTGCTTTGTATCTAATTCTGAAAAGTGAATGAGTCACGTGGGACTGTTTGTCCACACATGGTGGAGCTTGGTGACGTGGACTCTTTTATTGCCAGAACTCCGGGGGTTGGTCTCGGGAAAAGTGAAGGACATTTTGTGGTTGTGGATTCTCGATACAACATTCTAGACCCCAAGTTGGAGCTAAATTCTTACAAATCGATTATCGACATGTTTTGTTATTGATTTATGCAAAAATTATTTGCGATTGACCCAAATAGTTGAGAGCTGTACAATGTGGTTCTACTTCTAGAGAATAGGAGAAGGTAGGTTAGGATAAGAAATCAGATCAAATCATTTAAATGATGTGTGAAATTAAGTCCCATGGTTTCAAATTTAACATCAACTAATAAATGTTTAATTTTTTGATTGACTAAATAAATGTTTTATCTAAAATTTTAAAAAGTTTAAAATTTAACAGGACAGTATAAGTTAAAATGGTCATTTAATAACAAATAAATAAAAATACCAACCTTCCGTTGCTCTAATAACACTATCGTTCATAATGTTTTATTTTTATAAATCATAATTCTAATCCTACTAAAGGGATGAGAAGGGGGTGCCCCTGGCGGGTCTAGAACTCATGACTTAAGAAAAATAAGGGAATAAAGATGAACAATTTGACTAATCTATCAAATATACTTGGCCTTTAAAATTTATCTTTTAATTTATAAAAAAGATGGTGTGTTTTTAGAAAATGGTTACATTAATGATTTGATATTATGATCAAGTAAGATTCAAATGCTTGTCTTACATTAATGATTTGATATTATGATGGTAAGAAACAGATTACATTGAGTGGGCAGAAATTTGTTGATTTTAAAAGGAGCGTTGATAGAGCATAGATTTTGGTAGAAAGTCAAATGATTAGGTCCGACTGCTAGGCGCTTCTTACCGAGTAGATCCCAAACAATCATCCTGCCAGAAACGAGAAAGGGCTGTGAAGAGAAGGATCTTCATTTGGATTAGTTCAGACTTCAGACACCAAGGTCCAAGGTTGTTGGTTTACTGTCGGGGATTCAACTTTCTGTGGAAAAGGCCTCCACACAGTTATACAAGTACCGGTGCAAACTTTCCATCCAAGCAACTCTGGAGCACTCCAGAATTCAGATGCTTAGCCAAATGAGAGACAGAAATGAGAACCTAGCCATAATAGAGTCTAGATTGGAACAATATTCAGAAATTGATAAAAGATGGCATCAAGCTCAAGCCCATCAAAATATTCTTGCAAATCTAAAACATCTTCCATCGCTACAGTCTATCAAACAAATTTTATTTCCTTGCTGTTTAAAGTATATATTTCTTGAAATTTGAATGCCTAAAGTATTTTTATTAAAAAAATATATTTAAAGTTTACACCGTTAACCAATTAATGCTTGACACATGACAATAATTTGATTTTTTAAAGAAAAAAAAAATAATATTTTGGGTAAAGTATGCCAGGTACCACCGAAAAATAGGGTGTGACCTGTTTTTAACATCAACCTTTCAATTGGTCCAAACTTACCACTAAATTTTATTTTTCGACTCGTTTATACCACTCTGCCGTTAAATCGTTAACTCCGTGATGACATGGACGCTGCACCAAAACGACGTCGTTTTGGTGCCGCTATTTTGATAATAAATGACCCAAAACGACGTCGTTTTGCTAGCGAAAATATGTGAAATTGTGCACTCAATGAGATTCGAACCTAGGACCTTAAGCATAAAAAAACAACCTCTTAACCACTAAGCCAAACTAATATCTTTGAATTTGTTTTAGTACAAATAATATATATTCTCAACTGTAGTTTGTCATATAAATATATTATTTCTAATATAAAAATATTCAAATATTGGTATACATATATTAATACATAAATAATAAATTAAATGAAAATATATAAATATTTTTATATTATTAATAATATTAAATATATAAATAGATAAATATATTATTCTAAAAACTAAAAAACTAATTTTCAAAACAAATTTTGTTTAAAAAATCTAAAATTTGACAAAATCTTAATCCCTAAACCCATAAACCCTACCCCTAAACTATAAACTTTAAACCCTAAAATTTTATTTATAAACAAATAATATTAAAATATATTCACAAATAATATATTATTATAAAAACTAAAAAAACTGATTTAAAAAATATAAAATTTTTAAAATTTACGAAAAGACCCAAAAATTCACCAAAATCTTAAAGCTTTGGGGTTTAGGATTTAGGGTTTATGGTTTAAGATTTTGGTGAATTTTTGGGTCTTTTCGTAAATTTTAAAAATTTTATATTTTTTAAATCAGTTTTTTAGTTTTTATAATAATATATTATTTGTTTATATATTTTAATATTATTTATTTATGAATAAAATTTTAGGGTATATAGTTTAGGGTTAGGGTTTATAAGTTTAGGGATTAAGTTTTGTCGAATTTTAAATTTTTTAAACAAATTTTGTTTTGAAAATTAGTCTTTTAGTTTTTATAATAATATATTTATCTATTTAATATTATTAATAATATAAAAATATTTATATATTTTCATTTAATTTATTATTTATGTATTAATATATGTATACCAATATTTGAATATTTTTATATTAGAAATAATATATTTATATGACAAACTACAGTTGGGAATATATATTATTTGTGCTAAAACTAATTCAAAGATATTAGGTTGGCTTGGTGGTTAAGAGGTTGTCTTTAATGCTTAAGATCCTAGGTTCGAATCCCATTGACTGTACAGTTTTACATATTTTCGCTAGCAAAACGACGTCGTTTTGGGTCATTTATTATCAAAATAGCAGCACTGTAACACCCGTGTCTAGGGCCTAGGAGGTAGCCGGGTTGTTGTTCGAGTCAAATAAAGTCTAATTAAAATAAACCAATCTTGATTAATGACCTATTTGAATTTAAATAAAGAGGGAGGGACCAAAGTTGCGATTTACCCCATTTAAAATAAAGGAAGACAACTTTTCCATAAAAGTTGTCATCTTTCTCCTCATTTCCTCTTTATCAATTTCAAAACCCCCTCCCCATTTTCAAACTCTCCTAAAACCCTAATCACTATTCCATTGGGTTGGCTAATCGATTTCATCATCAAATCAAGAGGTAAACATAAATTCTTAACCTCCTCTCCATTCTCTACTCACCTATTGTTTTAGATTTTGAAAATAATGAGTTTTGGGAATTAGGGTTCTTATGGTAAATTGGGGATTTGATGGGGCTTTTTAATTTATTTTGGGAAATTGTTTTGGGGTTATGCTTAGTCATGATGAAACTCACAACATATATGAATTTGGTCAATTTTGGGTAAAATTTCGTAGTGGGTCCTTAGGGCAAATTTTAAGGTATGAAAAATTGGGTTTTTGAGAGGTTTAATGTTGGAATTGAAGGGCTGATGGTTTACCTATGTTAGGAGGGTGTTTTGGGATGTTTTGGAAGCCATTTGGGTGCTTGGAATTGGGTATTTCAGCCCTTGGTTGTGGGAGTCCGAAAATTGGGGTTTTGGAAATGTTATGTGGTTTGGAAAATTGTGGAAATGGGTTGTGAGTTGCGAAGTAGATTGATGATTGAATTAGCATTGGGTTGAGAAGTAATGTATGTGTTTTGTGTGATTAGAATCAAGTTTGGGCATCGGTGAAGCATCGAAAGTGAACCCGGAAGGTTGAAGGTTGTGGCTTGCTTGGTCTTGTGCTTGGAAGCTTAGGTGAGTGGTTGTTTGCTTTTAAGGGTTTTAAATTAGTTGGTTCGAGTATATGGACTAGGTTGGGCTTGGTAGACCCACCTAGAGTTAGGATTAGGGTGGTAGCCTAATCCTAATCTTGATCTAAGCCTTTGGATGAACTCAAATGTATGAATGAATATGCCTCGTATGTCTTGTGTTATGAATGCTTATGTATATTGTTTTATACATGTGAAATGAGGCATGGGTTGTATTGCTTAAAGCATGCATGGTGATGGTTCATGGTTGTGTCCATGGTGAGTACGTGCTAAGCACGGAAAAGATTGAAATGGGTAATGTGGATTGAGTAAAATATTGGCACTAGTATACTTAAATACAAATGATCGATCATTAGGATGTTAGTGTGTACACATGAGTCTAAAGTCGCGCGTGGCCTTGGTGGCGTTGAGTCACCAAGGAGGAGTACGGGTTCGCCCGGAATTGTAATTGAATATAGTCGGTGATGAGTGGAATCCCATCGACGAGGCGTGAGGATGAGTGGAATCCCCTCCGCGAGACCGGTGATGAGTGGAATCCCACCGAGGTAATGTGGTTGTTGGATATGAGTTTCCAACGTGTCTATCCGTGTATTTGAGTCATAACTAGGTGCCAATGTGGATTGATATGTGTATCAATGTGTTGTGATATATGAGCTGTTTGGATGTTTAAATGTGATTACATGTATGGTAGTGTTGAGCTCATGATTATGGCATATATGTGATATATTGCTCATGCATCTATATCTTGTGGACTCTTGGTAAATGTAAGTTGCTTTGGCTAGATCGTGCTCGGACCCTGCAGTGTTGAGGTTTTTTTTTTTTAGAGCTTACCCTCACTAAGCATTATTGCTTAAGCTCTCTTTGTTCAACATTGCAGATCCTTAGTTTGTGGGTTGCTCGGGCAAGTGGAGGGCCTCCAAGTGTGATTTTGGACTGTGTTCATCAAGTATGGTTTTAATGCTAAGACATGTAATAGTTTAAGCAATGGGATGTGTAAGGTTTTGTTGGATTGTTGTTGGTTGTTTGGAGCATGTGTAGACTCCTTAGAATCTTGCTTTTGCATGGTTGTGTTGCCATGTTGATTGTTAACTCATGCCTAATTGCTTACTCGCATGGTAGCCTTATGCTTTAGGAGTTATATATGTGTTTGACGTATGTTTGAATGAATGCATGTTGTGGGAATGTTGCCTTAGTGATAGACATGTCTAATTAATGTCGAAGCATGCTAATATGGTTGTTATACCTTAGGATGTCTTGTCTTGAAGTTGCTTGGCTGTTGTATGGTGCTTTGGGGATGTTTTGGGGCATCCTTGTGCCTCAAAACAGCCCAGAAAAGTCTGCAGACAGGGGGTGTTTCGGAACGGGTCCCCGTGTTCCGAAACGGCCCCTGTGTTTATGGCCTGCCGTTTCGAAACGGATGAGGGTCGTTCCGGAACGTTTTCGCTACTGGAATTTTGAGAAATTGGCGAGATGAAGCCGTTCCGAAACGGGCCTCTGAAGTTCCGAAACGGTCAAATCTCGTTGACCACGAGATATTGACCGTCAAGGTCGTTCCGATACGGGTCACCCCTGTTTCGGAACGGTCACCTTGTGGTTGACCCAGGCCCGTTGACCAGGTCAGGGCGTTTCGGAACACCCTATAGGTGTTTCGAAACGGCCTGCTGTAATGGTATAAAATGGACTGTTTATGTCTTGTTTGGTCGGAGAACGTTTCTTTGTTTGTAATCTTCCGCTGTTGTGCTTCACATAGGGATTAAATATGCATCTAGATAAGATTAAAGTTAAAAGAAATTTTTTGGGTCGTTAACCGAGGGGAAGCCTTAACGGGTTTCGCTTCGGTTTTCCCCGTGTGGCCCACTCGGACCGGTCATCCGACCAGACCGGGACGAGGGGGTTACAAGCACCAAAACGACGTCGTTTTGGTGTAGCGTCCATGTCATCACGGAGTTAACGATTTAACGGCATGGTGGTATAAACGAGTCGAAAAATAAAGTTTGGTGGTAAGTTTGGACCAATTGAAAGGTTGATGGTAAAAACAGGTCACACCCTATTGTTCGGTGGTACCTGGCATACTTTACCCTAATATTTTTTAATTTTTTAAAAAAATCAAAAATTTTCTAATTTTTTACAAAATAGTCCCCAAATCCCTAAAATTTCTTAAACTCAAAGCGACGACGCCGATCGTCGCCCTTGAACACACCCCTTTGATCGTCAGACATAACCGATCATTTCCCCTAATATGGTGTCGTCGAAAATGACGAACCACGTACTAAAAGCAAATTTTCCTATTTTAGGGGCAAGACCACTACTTGCCCCTTGAGTCAAGCCAAGTTTAAGATAACATGTATAAGTGGTGGAGGGCGAGTAAAAATCTTCTGCCCCTAACCATGCCTTCTTATATGCCCCTTACTAAAAACACTTACAAATTAAATTATAAACCCTAACCTTAATTTCCATATCCTAAACCCTAAACCTTAAAAATACACCCAACCCATAATTTCCTACACCCTAACCCTAAGCCTCAACCTTAAACCTCAAACCGTAAACTACTATTTTAAAATGAAAATACCAATAGAGGTATAATTAAGGGATATACGATTTTCATCCCAATAATAAGAATACTCCGAAAAAAATAGCATTTAGCCACTTAAAAAATAAAAATGTATCCTTTCAAAAAATTTAAACATTCTAATTAAGTTTCAAAATTTTAATTATTTTAATTAAATCTCCTCCATAATCTCTTTCTCTCCCTCTCTCTCTCCCTCCCCCTCCCCCCTCTCCCTCTCTCCCTCTGCCCTTTCTCCCCCTCTTTCTCTATCTCTCTCTCTAAGGAATTTTAAAATATTTGAAAATTTAAATTAAATATTTGAAAATTTAAAAAATAAGAAAAATAAAATATTTTGAGTTAGTTGTAAAAAATAAATATTGGAATTTTAAGCGATAGAAGCTAACCAAATTAAATTATTCAAAACAACGAAAATTAGGTGTCAAAATTCTAACCATACGAAAAGTAATTTTATAGTCATATGCCTATTAACTTGCCACATATGTCTCCTAAAAGATGCTATAAATTTCTATAGTTTTAACTTCAAATCATCGATCATATTTCACCAAATAAATTTGTATTCACACAAAAAACTATTACTTTTTTTCTCTCTTTTTTCCTTTTCAAATAAACATAAAAAATGGCAAAGATTGTCCTATCTATTGTTTTGATCTCAATGATCATGATTCTTTCAATCCAATCCGTTGTCGGCGACAACGAACCTTCGTCAGCACCAATAGCAGATGTTAGTGCAGCTGCAGGACCTGTGTCAGACGGTCAACCTTCATCAGCACCAATAACAGATGTTAGTGCAGTTGATGGGCCTGTATCGGTTACAGCCGGACCAGAAAATGACAATAAAGAGAAGAAATAATCTTGCAAATTAATATTTTTTACTCCAATAATTACATATGCATTCATTATTGTTTTCTTGAGTTATATGCAACTTATGTATTAAAATTTTGTGACGTATCACTGCATTCAGTGATATCCACACCGTTAAGAACATGTGAGTTTAGAGATTTATGGATTGGATTTTATTTTAATTTTTTGTTGTTATTATAATAGTTTTTTAAAATATAAATTTCAATATGTTTAAGTATGCAATATTCTTTAATTAGAAGTTTGAAAATGTTATGAACAATTTAAATACTATATAGAATATAAATTCCAATATATTTGTAATTGAATATATTTAAATATATAAATATCCCCCAATTAGAAGATTAAACATATAAACCTTAATTTGTATTCTAGTAATACACATAAAATCATATCAAATAAAGTTTAATATATAAACTGCTATTTCAATTAGACAAATCCTTTCAATTTAGTGTTTATTTTTTTAGATCACTTTAATGTCCAAACTTGAAAATAAATCAAATTATTACATGATGCTAACGTGACAATTTTTTAATTACCAATCAAGTTTTAAAATGTGGCACTTAATAATATCAGTAATTTGATCGATCAACATCACATTGTAATTTAATTAGTTGTTAAAATGCCACGTCGATTTAATTTTTAATTTATTTTTCATGTTAAAATATCAAATTGATCTAAAAAATCTATACCAATTTGAGAAAAATTCTAAAATTCAACTAATAATGTTTATATTGTCTGTAAGTAATCGGAATAAACATAAAATATAAGGGTTATATTTTGATATACAAGCTGTGTAAAAAAATTACACAATTCTTCTATAAAATTTAAAACCTAAATCCCAAACCATAACACCCTAAAACCTAAACATTGAACCTTAAACTCTAAACTCTAAATTCTAACCATAAACTTTAAATTCTACACCCTACACGCAAAACCCCTAGACCCTAACCTTAAACTCTAAGTCCTAAACCCTAAAATTGAAGGGACCATGTAAACTAAAATATAGACCCTATTTGGTAAAGAGAGGTTTGGGCAAAAATTAGAGGTTTGACTAGTCAAATCCGTTAATATTGTTGTTTGGTGAATAGTGGATGGAAAGAGCGGATTGGGGTGAAACCGCTAATTTTAAAAAAGCTCATAATAGAAGTTTTTTGAGATTAGAGATTTGATATTAGAGTTGTAAAGACTCTTTTACCCTTATCAGTTACCAAAAATATCAAAATAACCTAAATTAAATATTTTCTCACCCTATTTATAAACTAATCCTATTTATTTTTTCTTTTTATATGTGTATTTAAATTTATTAATTAATTAAATTATATTAAAATGATTATATAAATAATAAATTAATATATAAATCATTCGAATATGTTTAGAAAAGATATATTAAAAATAATTTTATAGATCTAATTAATAATAATTAGATACAAAATATTAATAACTAACTATTCAAACAAGTATTGAATATAATCATGTCCTTATATGTCATTTTGCTTGTTTAAATAATCTAACTGCTATCAACTATCAATTAATTTTACCAAACACTTTTATACAATCAGCTAATATAATCCGCTAGTCAAATCAACTAATGCAATTAGCTATCAGCTAGTGTAATTCGCTATCAGCTATCCGTTAATTGCCAAAAAGGGCCATAATGTAATTTTCCAAAATATAATGGACCACAAGAGAGTGTGAGCATTTGATTTTTTTTTTGAATTTGAATAATGTAATTTCAGATAATCTAATTATCGTGTATCAAAATATAATAAATTGTTTATATTTTGATACACAAGGTATAAAAAATTTTACACAACCTTTCTATAAAATTTAAAACCTAAATCCCAAACCCTAGCACCCTAAACTCTAAATTCTAACCATAAACCTTAAAT
The DNA here is from genome assembly GCA_958450335.1 of Hibiscus tridactylites. Classification (NCBI taxonomy): domain Eukaryota; kingdom Viridiplantae; phylum Streptophyta; class Magnoliopsida; order Malvales; family Malvaceae; genus Hibiscus; species Hibiscus tridactylites. The sequence continues at coordinate 81,944,637 of OY288270.1, forward strand.
TCTACACCATACACAATTTACACAAGCTTGTGTATCAAAGTATTTTTCAAAACAAATTTAGAATATGGTTATATTTTGATACACAAGTTGTATAAAAAATTGCACAACCCTTCATATTTAAGCTATAAAATCTAAAACCTAAATCTCCAACCCTAGCACCCTAAAACCTAAACCTCAAACCCTAAACTATGAATTATAACCATAAACCTTAAATTCTACCCCATACACACTAAACTCATAAACCCTGAACTCAAAACTAAATCCCTAAACCCCAAAATTGAAAGGTTTGTGTAAGCTCAAGTTTACACAAACTTGTGTATCAAAGTATTTTTCAAAATAAATTTAGAATATGGTTATATTTTGATACACAAGTTGTGTAAAAAAAATTTACACAACCCTTCATATTTAAGCTATAAAATCTAAAACTTAAATCCATATCCCCTATTCCCTAAAACTTAAACCGTAAACCCTAAACCCTAAACTATAAGCTCTAATCATAAACCTTAAATTCTACACAATTTACACTAAACCCATAAACCTTAAGTTCAAAACAAAATTCTAAAATTCTAAAATTAAAAAGTTTATGTAAAGTAAAGCTAAAACAAACTTGTGCACAAATGATGTTGTGAACAAGAAATCAACACACTGCGGAGTGTTGAGCCTAGGACGGAGGGATTGCAACCTATACGCTGTGAGCAGAGATAGTACGGTGAGCGGAGATTCAACTTTTCTAACAATTAAAAAATAAACTAATTTGTATTTTCTCACCATTCTTTAAATAAACAAACTAAAAAGGAACTTTATATTAAATATTTGGAAATTTGAAAATAGGAAAATTAAAATATATTGAGTTAGTTGTAAAAAATAAATATTAAAATTTTAAACAATAAAAGCTAACTAAATTAAATTATTCACAACAATCAAAGTCAGGTGTCAAAATTTTAACCATACGAAAAATAATTTTGTAGTCATATACCTATTAACTTGCCGCATATATCTTCTAAAAGATGCTATAAATTTCTTGGTTTTAACTTTTAACTTCAAATCATTACTTTTTCTCTTTTTTCTTTTCAGATAAATATAAAAAATGGCAAAGATTGTCTTATCTATTATTTTGATCTCAATGATCATGATTCTTTCAGTCCAGTTCGTTGTTGGCGACAACGAACCTTCATCAGCACCAATAGCAGATGTTAGTGCAGTTGCAGGACCTGTGTCAGACAGTCAACCTTCGTCTGCACCAATAGTAGATGTTAGTGCAGTTGATGGGCCTGTGGCGGTTACAGCCGGACCAGAAAATGACAATAAAGAGAAGAAATAATCATGAAAATTAATATTTTTTATTCCAATAATTACATATGCATTCGTTATTGTTTTCTTGATTTATATGCAACTTATGTATGAAAAACTTGTGACGTGTCACTGCATTCAGTGATATCGATACCATTAAGAACATGTGAGATTAGAGATTTATGGATTGGATTTTATCTTAATTTTTTGTTGTTATTATAATAGTTTTTTAAAATATAAATTCGAATGCGTTTAAGTATGCAATATTCTTTAATTAGAAGTTTGAAAATATTATCAACAATTTAAATATTATATAGAATATAAATTTGAATATATTTGTAATTAAACATACTTAAATATATAAATATCCTCCGATTAGAAGATTAAACATATAAACCTTAATTTGTATTCTACTAATACACATAAAATCATATCAAATAAAGTTTAATATATAAACTGATATTTCAATTTGACAAATCCTTTCAATTTAGGATTTAATTTTTTTAGATAACTTTAATGTCCAAACTTGAAAAAAAGTTCAAATTATTACATGATGCTAATGTGACAATTTTTTTAACTACCAATCAAGTTTTAAAATGTGCCACTTAATAATATCAACATTTTGATCGATAAACATCACATTGTAATTTAATTAATTGTTAAAATGTCGCGTCGATTTAATTTTTTATTTATTTTTTTCATGTTAAAATATCAGATTGATCTAAAAAATCTAGACCAATTTGAGAAAAATTCTAAAATTCAAATAATAATGTTTATATTGTCTGTAAGTAATAGGAATAAAATATAAGGGCTGTATTTTGATATACAAGTTGTGTAAATAAATTACATAACCTTTCTATAAAATTTAAAACCTAAACCTCAAATCCTAGCACCCTAAAACCTAAACCTTAAACCTTAAACTCTAAATTCTAACCATAAACCTTAAATTCTACACCCTACACACTAAACCCCTAGACCCTAACTTAAAACCCTAAATACTAAATCCTAAAATTAAAGTCACCGTGTAAACTAAAATATAATGTAATTTTCCAAAATATAATGGACCACAAGAGAGTGTGAGCATTTGATAATTTTTTTTAATTTGAATAATTTAATTTCATATAATCTAATTATCGTGTATCAAAATATAATAAATTGGTTATATTTTGATACACAAGGTGTAAAAAAAATTACACAACCTGTAACGCCCCAGTTTATGGCCCGAGAGTTATCGGTGTTGATCTAGGATTAGTTTCGGGTTAAATTTAAATTAATGAGTTGATTTTTATAAAAGTTATCGTTATTTACGATTGTGCCATTAATGAAATTTTAAGAGGGTTTTGAAAATCAAAACCACTCATCTTCTTCCAAAAAAAACCCTATTCTCTCATTTCATCCCCTTTCCTCCATTGAAGACTTTTGAAGCGGATTTGGCCTTGGGTGGTTCGGACGCGGTCCCGGGAAGTTCGGAAGCTTGAAACAACTTTGTGGTTTGCATTGGTGTGCGAATGGTGAGTGGAAACTGTTTTGAGGTTTAAATATATATGTTCAAAAAGGTTTCTTGAGGGTTTGGGTGGAGCCTTAAGGGCTAGCCTAAACCCAAGTGTAAGTTGCTATTTCACCTTGTTTCATTAAGTGTTAATGTGTGTGTGATTGTTGTGATATTGCGTGAAGTGTGGATTGCTTTTACTCTATGTTTAATGTTGTTGTGTAGTAGTTGTTGGTGTCGAGCCTCACGTGATGGTTGTCGTTACTCCGGTGATGTGTAGTCCCGCCGGCAATGACTAGTAGAAGACTCCGGTGATGTGTAGTCCCGCCGGTAGTGACTAGTAGAAGAGTACGATGATGTGTAGTCCCATCGGAAAACTATTAGTCGAAACGGTGATGTGTAGTCCCACCGTGTTTTGGTTATGCATGTGCATACCATGTATTGTTGATGTTTGTGTTTTATTACATCCTTCTTTAAAATGGTTTGTTTTTTCAACTAAGATTTATGTTTTGAAAACTGCATTGTTGATGTGTTTTTAGAGCTCCGCTCACTAAGCTTTATGCTTACGCTCTCCTTTTTCGACAATGCAGATTATTAGCGGGGAGTTAGCAAGGTGCAAGGAAAGGGCGTCCAAGCGTGTGGTAGTTGCTCAAATATGATTTGGTAAATAATGTAGTAGATTAGCAATGGGAAATGCTACGTGTTTTAGGAGCATGTATCTAGACTCCTTTGTGTTGGCTTTATGTTGTTAATGCTTTGTGTTGATGGATTTGTAAACCATGTTTATGTTGATGCCTAAGTGTTTTGTATTTGAAGGTTTCTAACCATGTCTTATGAATGCTTATGTTTTTGTTGAAGGCATGTAAACCTTGATGGTGCATTGCTTAGGTGAACGTATGTTTCTTTTTGCTAAATGGTTTTGTTAAGCATGCTTTATTGCCTTATATATATATATCATGTTTGATGGTTTGTTTATGTTTTGAGCATGTTTTAAAGGTTGGAGTTATGTTATGTTGAGGTTTAGTGTGGTCATGTATGAAATGCTTTGTTTTGGCATGTGTTGGAAGGATATAAATGTATGTCTTTTGCTTGCCTTGAATGTTTAAGTGTTTTGTTTCAAAGGCATGTGACCCTTGTTATGCAATGTTTAGGTGGGTGTTTGTTTTCTATGAAAGAAGTGGTTTAGTATGCATGCTTGTATGCAAGTTCCTATCTAAACGCTTATCTTGTGTTGGTTGCCTTGATTGTTGGTTAAGTAGCATTGTACGCTTAGCTTTGGTTAGCCTTGGATGTATGTTCTTTTGAATGGATGATCTTGAATGTATGTTAAGTGTTGGATCATGCTTGAAGTAGAGTGAAGTGCCTCTAGATTATGTGTATGCATGATGTGTCTTGTTTCTTGAGGTTTTGGGGTCGTTTGGGAACATTTGGAGATGCTTAAAACTGATTTTTGAAACACACAGACTGTAGGCGTTTCGGAACGAGTAAGGTGGTTTCGGAACGGAAGTGGTCCCAAGGATACCCGTACCGGAACGCGTTCCGGTACGGTTTGAAACTGTGAACCCTTGTTCTGATACGCGTACCGAAACGGTGTGGCTACTATGAAGGTCTGTTCCGGAACGTGTTTCGAAACGTTTAGGCAAAAATGACCCCGTACCGAAACCAGGTGGGCCGTATCGGTATGGCTAGTCTGACTTTTGAAACTGGGGCCCGTGTATCGAAATGGGCAAGCCTGTTTCGAAACACAGACCTGTAATTTGGGCTTTTGGCATCTTTAAAGGTCCTCAAGTGTTGGGCTTAGGTCCGGGTTGTCGTATGCTTTCTTGTGAGCCTTATTAGTAGTCGTTAATGTTTGGTTTGGGCGCGTATGTAAGAAACCGGACTAATTTGACACATGATAAATTTAAATTAACTTACGTTCCGTCTGCATGGTCTTAATTTCGTTTTTCCTCTGTCGTTCCACAAATAGGATTAAATGATCCATCTAGACAAGATATTTGAAGAAAATTTTCTAGGGTTGCTAACTGAGGCGGGACCTTAACGGGTTTCACTTCAGTTTTCCCTGTGTAACCTACTCGGACCGGTCAGTCGTCCAGACCAGGACGAGGGGGTTACATTTGGTGGTATCAGATCCTGAGGTTCCGAGACCTCGGGTAGGTAAGTGAGGTAAGTTTGATGTGTTATGTTGTTGCTATGTCTCGGTGAATTTTTTGACATGTATGCTTGATGTTGCTTGCTAGTACGGTGTTTGAAAGCATGTGTTAGCATGATGGTTGTGTTGAAGCGTAGTGTCGAGTTCTCATTGCTACTATTACTTATTTAAAAGAGATTTTGAGTAAAGGGGTACTTGAGCACCTTGGACCTTTTCTCTTGCTAACCCCATATAATTTTGTTTGTGTGTTTTGTTTGTTGTTGTATTATTGCTTTTGGCAAGTATGAGACCGAGGCGTGGGCTAGAGCCGGTAATCATGAATCTGGGGTTTCAGAGGATGTGAATGATGAGAGAGTTCATCGTTTTAGTTCAGGGCAGTATGGCTGTACCAGAGTTCGAGGTACAATTTGTCTGTTTGGGTCAGCGTGCATATGAGTTGGTTCCTATTGAGAAAGAAGAATGTGACTGATCCTGATATGAGTTGGTAAAAGAAGTGAAGACCTATGAGTTGACTTCAGAATGATATTGATGTTATAGCAGGTAACTTCTCGATACATTCATTGAGTTTGTTTTCTCTAACTAATTCTAGATTTACGCATTCGTATATTTTGAGTGAGCATGCGAAGTTGTTGAATTTACCTTGTGAGGTACTAGAGGTTGGTGTTAGTGTTACTAACTCCTTCGGGGTTACAGTTGTGGTCAGAAAGATGTACAAAGGATGTCCGTTGATGGTTCAGGGTCACGTGTTTCCAGTAGATGTGATGGAATTGCCTTTTTACGGTTTTAATGTGATACTGGGCATGGATTGGCTTGTAGAACATAGAGTTAGGTTAGACCTTGAGACGAAGAGAGTTTTCTTAAAGCTTGCGGATGACTATGAGATTGTAATGGTAGGTGAGAATGTGAAATTCTTATCGAATGTTGTTTTAGCTTTAGAGGCTCAGAAGTTGTTTGAGTTTGGTTGTCAGGCCTACCTAGCTTAGGGATGAATCTGAAATTGAACGAGGTCAGACCACATGATATCAGAATAGTCTGCGATCTCTCGAAAGTGTTTCTGGAAGAATTGTCTGGTTTACCGCCTGATAGAGAAGTAGAGTTTTCTATAGAGATATATACAGGTTCTGCTCCTGTTTCGATTGCTCCGTACTGTATGGCACCGAAAGAATTGAAAGAGTTGAAGACTCAGTTGCAAGAGTTGTCAGATAGAGGTTTTATCCGTTCGAGTTCTTCGCCTTGGGGCGCACCTGTATTGTTTGTGAAGAAGAAAGACGATAGTATGAGAATGTGCATCGATTATAGACATTTGAATCGGTTGTGAAGAACAAGTATCACTTGTCGCGTATCAATGACTTGTTTGACCAGTTTAGAGGGGTATTAGTCTTTTTTTAAGATAGATTTGAGATCCGGGTATTACCAGTTGAAGGTAAAGAAGGTTGATGTTCCGAAGACAGCTTTTAGGACTAGATATGGTCGCTAGAGTTCTTAGTAATGCCGTTTGGGTTGACGAATGCACCGGCTGCTTTCATGAACATGATGAATAGAATTTTCCATCAGTACCTAGACTAGTTTGTGGTTGTTTTCATAGATGATATTTTGGTGTATTCGCGTACCAAGGAAGACCATGACCGACATTTGAGGATATTTTTGTAGACCTTGTTAGACAACTAGTTGTATGCAAAGATGAGTAAATGTGAGTTCTAGATCCGAGAAGTAGTCTTCCTAGGACATGTAGTGTCAGCCGATGGGAATAGAGTTGATCCGAAGAAGATAGAAGCCATTGTTGAGAGAAAGCAACTAAAGTCTGTGATAGAGATTCATATTTTTCTAGGCCAGCCGGATACTATAGGAGGTTTGTGAATGGTTTCTCGAAGATAGCCGCTCCTTTGACAAAGTTACTTCAGAAGAATGTTCAGTTTGAGTGGTCAGATGCGAGACAACAAGTCTTTGAGAAATTGAAAGAAGCTTTGACCAATGCACCGATTTTGATTCAGCTAGAGTCGGGGAAGGACTATGTGATCTACAGTGATGCTTTATATGTAGGATTAGGTTGTATACTCATGCAAGATGTGAGAGTTGTGGCTTATGCCTCGAGACAGTTGAAGACTCATGAGCATAACTATCCGACACATGACATAGAGTTAGCTACAATCGTGTTTGCTTTAAAGAAGATTCAGAGGCATTACCTGTATGGTGAGAAATGCATAGTGTATACAGATCACCAAAGCTTGAAATATTTGATGACACAAAAAGAGTTGAATCTTAGACAACGTAGGTGGTAAAAATTGCTCAAGGACTATGATTTCACGATTGATTACCATCCGGGTAAAGCCAATGTAGTGGCAGATGCTTTGAGTAGGAAGGTATCCATTGAGTTGAGAGCCATGTTTGCTAGTTTGAGTTTGTCCGGTGACGATGGTCTAGTGGTCGAGCTTCAGGTTAGACCTACTTTAGGTCAGTTGATTAGAGAGAAGTGGTTGCTTGATAGATCCTTGGCACCTCACGTACAAGATTTAGCTGAGGGTAGACCATCAGACTACAGTTTCAGGGTTGATGGGGTCTTGTGTTTCAGAGATAGAATAGTTGTGCCAGATGACAATAATTTGAGATGTACGATCTTAACCAAGGCACACAGCAGCCCGTTTGCTATACATCTGGATAGTACAAAGATGTATCATGGGTTGTAAGATGAGTACTATTAGGTTGGTCTGAAAAGAGATGTTGCCGATTTTGTAAGCAAGTGCATGGTTTGTTAGTGTGTTAAGGCAGAACATCAGTTTCCATCTGGTTTGTTACAGCCGTTGAGAATTTCAGAATGGAAGTGAGAAAGTATTACGATGGACTTCGTATCAGGTTTGCCTTTGATTCCTTCTAAGAAGAATTCAGTTTGGGTGATTGTTGACCGTTTCACAAAGTGTGCTCATTTCATAGCCGTTCATACGACCTACTCTCTAGATAAGTTGGCCGATTTGTACATCAGTGAGATTGCGTGGTGTGTCGAAGTTGATTGTGTCAGGTAGAAATTCGAGGGTTACAGCTAGATTTTGGGAATGATTGCATAGTGCTTTGGGTACCCGTCTGAATTTCAGTACAACGTATCGCCCTTAGTCCAATGATCAGTCAGAGAGAGAGATATTCAAATATTAGAGAACGTGTTGAGATGTGCATTATTGACCTACAGTGTTGCGTGGGAGATCTATCGAACTTGTCAGGGTTAAGTAGTGACACAAAATTGTGGAAGAAGCCACTTGGGGTAGAGAAAGGAAGATATAGTGAAACGGTTTCTGTATTGTAACACCCGTGTTTTGGGCCTATGAGTTAATCGGGTTTATAGTTTGAGTCAAATGAAAAAGGATGACAACTTTCCAAGTTGTCATCTTCTCCCCCTTTTACCCCACAATCCCACGTGAAACACCCCCTTCTCCAAACACTCTCAAACTTCAAACAACTATTCCATTGATTTGCAACTTGGGTTCAACATCATTTTGAAAGGTAAACATGTTTTCTTAATCTCCTCTTTATCCTCTATTTATCTATGGTCTTGGATTTCAAAAACATGGGGTTTTGAAAATTAGGGTTTATATCAAAGTTTGGGTTTTTCAAGGGGTTTTCCAATTTGTTTTAATAAATTGTGTTGGAGCTTTGTTTAATCATGGTGAAATACACATTATATATCAATTTGGTTGAGTTTTGATGAAAAATCGTAGTAAGTTCTTAGGGCAAATTTTAAGGTATTAAAACTTGGGTTTTTGGTGGGTTTTAGGTTGAAAACTAATAGCTGATGGTTAGGGTATGTTAGGAGGGTGATTTGGGTGTTTGGAAATGGGTGTTTCAGCCAAGGGTTGTTGGAGTACGAAAATTGAGTTTTAGGGAGATTATGTGGTTTGGGAAATTGAGGATTTTGGGTTGTGCTTGTAAAGTAAGTTGATGGTTGAGTTTAGCATTGAATTGGGAAGTAATGTATATGTTTTGTTTGGCTAGAAGCAAGAGGAAACGTTGAAGAGGCTTTGGGACTGAATCCGGGTTCGTAGGAGGATTGTTTCGAATTGCTAAGGAAGGGCGGTGAGTGGTTTCTACTCTTTTTAAAGTTTGGTTCGAGTATGTGTAGTGTGTGTGTGTGAGGTGTGCTTGGTAGGCCACTTCTAGTTAATTCAAGTTGTTAATTTAGCCATTGTTCTCTATAATTGCTATTATGCTTATTTGGCTATGCACCTTGTGATTGTGGTTGATTGGTGTAAGTCTATCTTGATGTGTATCTATGAGATTGAGCATGAATGGTGAATGATGATGTTCATATAATGTGGTTATGATAATTGGCACTAAAATAATTACCGGTTGAAAATGATCGTTCATTAGGATTAGTGTGCACACAAATTGAGTCAAAACGTACGTGGCCTTGATGGCGTTAAGTCATCAAGGAGGAGTACGATGATGTAACATTCCACCGGAAGCTTTTATATTTCTACGGGATGATGAGTGGAATCCCATCCGTAGGGCATGTGGCGATGAGTGGAATCCCGCACATGCAAGGTCCGGTGATGAGTGTAATCCTACCGAGGTAAAATGTTGTTGAGGTTTAAATCCGCACAATCGGGGTAATTAATAGTGGCCAATTAAACTTGTTCTTATATGGTGATATATGGTTGTGATGTATGTTGTTGCTACATGATGTTGATACTAATGATTGAGCTTGGTAGGATTGAGAAACCATATTATGCCACTTGAGAGACTAGCTAGGTCTACTTGTGTATTGCCTATGCTTAATGTATGTGAGATTAGGATTTACATGCTTGAACCCTGCATTGTTGATGTTTTTCATTTTAGAGCACCCTCACTAAGCTTATAGCTTACGCTCTCAATGTTCAACAATGCAGATCATTAGCGTGGTGTTAGCTCGAGGCAAGGCAAGAAGGGCTTTCCAAGTTTGTGGCTCAAGTACGGTTATCAATTTTGTATTAGCTAGCAATGTGGCAAGGGTTGTGTATGAGCTTGTATGACTCATTTGAATGAATGTTGACTTTGAGTTTGACTATGGATTATAAGCATGTAATACTATGATGAATGTGGATGTGTGTGATGGCATGCTTTAGAATGTCTAGGTTGCCTTGTATATGAGTGCAAACCTCTTGTGATTGACTTGTGCCTTTTAAGACCCTTTTGAGTCTTTATGTATGCCAATATTGCCTAAATTGCTCTTTAATTGGAATGCTTTGTATGTATGCTTTGATCCATGTATGAATTCCTTTGGCTTAAGTATGTTTGCTTGCATGTTCGTATATGCTTAGGTGAGCCAAGAAATGCATTTAGAGTTGTGTTGGGGTCGTTTTAGTTGAAATTTGTGGAATTGCAGTGCAGGGCGTATCGATACGCCTCAGGGCCGTATCGATACGGTCTTGCCCAAAGGCCACAGATTTTGCCTTGCGTACCTATACCCTAAGGGTATCGATACCCTCCAAAGTTACTGTAATTTGGAGTTTTGAGTGAGAATAGAGCGTACCGATACGGGGTTCCCGAGTATCAGTACGGGTCTACTCTGTTGACCAAGAAGGGTTGACCGAGGAGGGCGTATCGATACGCTCAAGGGCTGTATCGATACGGACTTCTCGGGGTTGACTTCTTGGGTTGACCTAGAAAGGGCGTATCGATACCCCTAGCTAGGGTACCGATACGGTCTGCCCTGTAAGTTTAAAATTGACTGTTATGCATGGCCGTGATTCGAATGTGTTTCCTTGAATGTTTTCGCTGTTGTGAATCGCTTAGGATTAATTACTCATCTAGATAAGATTTAAAATGAAAAAAAAATATAGGGTTGCTAACCGAGGGGAAATTCCTTTGGGGGTTTTCACTCGGTTTTCCCCGTGTGGCCCGCTCGGACCGGTCATCCGGCCAGACCGAGACGAGGGGGTTACATTTGTTGGTATCAGAGCCTGAGGTTACCGAGACCTCGGGCAGGTAAGTGAGGTAAGCTTAATGTGTTAAATGATTGTATTGTTAGATGCATGTTTTGCCACGAATCCTTGATGTTTGATTGATCGTATGATGTTTTGAATGCATGAAATGTTGTGTCTGGTGTGAGTGTGTGCCCATTGCTACTATTACTTAATTTAAAAAGAGTTTTTGGAAAGAGGAGTACTTGAACACTATTGGACCCTTGCTTTGACTAACGTAATCCTTATCTGTTTCTTGTTGTAGTTTATACCTTGATAGTTGTAGCATGAGACCACGTGGGAGGCCTAGGATGGTTCGACCGGAACCACGGGCAGAGGCTCCGAGAGTTGAGCCAGTTGTGAGAGTTGAGGCTCAAGTGGGAGAGCCTGTGGTTGGAGTTGGAGCTCCTCCACCTCCTCCACCGGGAGTGGGAGGTGAGGCCGGGGCCGAGGGAGTAGGACCACAAGGAGGTCAAGGTGGTCAAGGTGGCCAAGGACCGGCCGGGATTGACTTGGCTCCGTTGGTTCAGGCAATAGCCGAGGCATTTCAGGCTGCAGTAGCTGGGGGTCAGGCAGCACACCATCAGGGTGAGGGCACCAGATTACCTTTAGAGAGACTTCGGGGCCTTGGGGCCGAAGAATTTAGAGGTGCTACTCCAGAGCGATCAGAGTTATAGTTTGAGAAGACCGTTCGTATTCTTGCTCAGATGGGATGTACTGGTGAGCGCAAGTTGGGATGTGTTGAGTCTTTGCTTCAGGGCGATGCCTACACTTGGTGGGTCACCATTACTACGGGTATGGATGAGTCCGAGATCACTTGGGAGTTATTTGAGACAGCTTTCCGTAAGAAGTGTCTGGGTCCGCGATATCTCGATGAGAGGAAGAGGGAGTTTATGGCATTGTTTCAGGGGAATATGTTCGTGACCGATTATGAGATCCGGTTTGTCAGATTGAGTCAGTATGCACCTGAGCTTGTACCCACTGAGGTGGAGCATTGTAACCGCTTCCGTTATGGGCTGAGTGAAGAAATCAAGACATATACTCTAGCTTCGGATTACACTGATTTTGATGTCTTGGTCACGAGGGCCAAGGACTTAGAGCACAGTTTGAGTTTGACCAGGCGGTCAGGTGGATCTAGTTCAGGTAAGAGGTCCAGCAACTTTGATAGAGGTGATGCCAAGAGGCATCGGGACAACAAGCATCAGTATGATCATAGGCGTGGTGGCGGTAACCACGGTAGGGGCCATCAGGGTCTGAGAGCTGGTGGGAAGTTGCCCACATGTGCTACTTGCGGGAGGAACCACACCGGTGAGTGTTGGGGAAATTATCATTCTTGTTGGAGTTGTGGTGCTAGAGACCACATTAGGCGTGGCTGTCTACATCAGGTGGGACAGGCACCAACTCAGGCTCCTGCTAGAGCTAACGACTTTTAGAGAGGCCGCGGGCGCGGTAGAGGTAACTTCCAGCCGAGGAACGATGGTCAGAGGAACATAGCACATGTAGTTGTAGTTCAGCCAGAGGGCGGAGGTCAGGCCAGAGTTTATGCTCAGCGTGGGAATCAGTATGACACCGATGTGATCGCAGGTAACTTCTCGATACAGTCTTTGGGTTTGCTTTCTTTGATTGACTCTGGGTCTACACATTCCTACATATTGAGTGAGCATGCACGGTCTTTGAATTTGCCTTGTGAAATGTTAGAGGTAGGAGTTAGTGTTACTAGTTCCTTTGGGGACACGGTAGTAGTTAGGAAGATGTACCGAAGGTGTCCGTTGATGGTTCAGGGGCATGTGTTTCCAGTGGATATGATGGAACTTCCTTTCTACGGTTTCGATGTGATTCTAGGTATGAATTGGCTCACGGAGCATAGAGCTAGGATAGATTTTGAAACTAAGCGGATTTCTTTGAAGCTCACGGATGACTATGAGATTGTAGTGGTGAGTGAGAACGTGAAGTTCTTGTCCAATGTGATTTCAGTGTTAGAGGCTAAGAGATTAGTTGAGTTGGGGTGTGAAGCATACTTAGCGTATGTGATGAACCCTAACATGAGCGAGGTTAGACCTCATGACATCCGGACAGTATGTGATTTTCCTAGTGTGTTTTCGGAAGAATTGTCAGGGTTACCACCGGACAGAGAGGTAGAGTTCAGCATTGAGACTTATTCTGATTCAGCTCCTGTTTCGATTGCTCCGTATCGTATGGCACCGAAAGAATTGAAAGAGTTGAAGACTCGGTTGCAAGAATTGACAGATAGAGGTTTTATTAGGCCTAGTTCTTGACCTTGGGGTGCACCAGTGTTGTTTGTGAAGAAGAAAGATGGAAGCTTGAGAATGTGTATAGATTACAGGCAGTTAAATCAGTTGACAGTGAAGAACAAATATCCGTTGCCTAGAATTGATGACTTGTTTGATCAGTTGAGGGGAGCATCTGTCTTTTCGAAGATTGATTTGAGATCGAGTTATTACCAGCTAAAGGTAAGAGAGGTTGATATACCGAAGACGACCTTTAGGACTAGATATGGCCATTATGAGTTTTTAGTCATGCCATTTGGGTTGACTAATGCACCGGCTGCTTTCATGGACATGATGAATAGGATCTTTTATCAGTATCTAGATCAGTTTGTAGTTGTGTTTATTGATGACATTTTGGTGTACTCGCGAACTGAAGAATACCATGACCGACACTTGAGACTTGTTTTGAAGACGTTGCTAGATCATCAGTTGTATGCGAAGCTCATCAAGTGTAAATTCTAGATCCGAGAGGTAGTCTTCTTAGGACATGTAGTGTCAGCCGATGGGATTAGAGTTGATCCGAAGAAGATTGAAGCCATTGTTGAGTGGAAGCAACCAAAGTTTGTGACCGAGGTATGTAGCTTCCTAGGCTTAGCCGGATACTATAGGAGATTCGTAGAGGGTTTCTCTAAGTTAGCCGCTCCTTTGACACAGTTACTTCAGAAGAGTGTTCAGTTTGAGTGGACAGATGCAAGACAGAGAGCCTTTGAGAAGTTGAAAGAAGCTTTGACCCAAGCTCCGATTTTGATTCAGCCTGAGTCCGGAAAGGACTATGTAGTTTACAGTGATGCCTCTTATGTAGGGTTAGGATGTCTTCTGATGCAAGACAAGAGAGTAGTGACTTACGCCTCAAGATAGTTGAAGACCCATGAGCGCAACTATCCGACCCATGACATAGAGTTAGCTGCAGTTGTGTTTGCTCTGAAGATTTGGAGACATTATTTGTACGGTGAGAGATGCACAGTGTACACCGACCACAAGAGTTTGAAATACATTATGACTCAGCGAGATTTGAATCTCAGACAGCGTATATGGTTATAACTGCTAAAAGACTATGATCTTACTATTGAGTACCATCCGGGTAAGGCCAATGTAGTGGCCGATGCATTGAGTAGGAAAGTGGCCGTTGACTTGAGAGCTATGTTTGCTAGATTGAGTTTGTCCGGAGATGGTGGCTTGATAGCCGAGCTTCAGGTTAGACCTACTCTAGGTCAGTTGATTAGAGAGAAACAGCTCTTAGATAGATCTTTGGCACCTCACGTGCAAGATATAGCCGAGGGTAGATCTTCAGACTACAGTTTCAGTACTGATGGGGTTTTGTGTTTCAAAGACAGAATAGTTGTGCCAGAGGACAGTGATTTGAGACATACGATCTTGACTGAAGCCCACAGTAGTCCGTTTGCTATGCATCCTGGAAGTACTAAGATGTACCGTGATTTGAAGAATGAGTATTTTTGGGTTGGCTTGAAGAGAGATGTAGCCAACTTTGTGAGTAAGTGCTTAGTGTGTCAGAGAGTGAAGGCGGAACATCAGGTTCCCTCAGGTTTGTTACAGCCGTTGAGAATTCCGGAATGGAAATGGGAAAACATTACCATGGATTTTGTTTCAGGTTTGCCTTTGACTCCTACGAAGAAGAATTTAGTTTGGGTGATAGTGGATCGTTTTACGAAGTGTGCTCACTTCTTGGCAGTCAACACTACCTACACTTTAGATAGATTGGCCGATTTGTACATTGGTGAGATTGTGAGACTGCATGGTGTGTCGAAGTCCATTGTGTCAGATAGAGATCCGCGGTTTACTTCTAGATTTTGGGAGTGTCTGCATACAGCTTTGGGTACCCGTTTGAACTTCATCACTTCTTATCATCCTCAGTCAGATGGTCAGTCAGATAGGGTTATTCAGATCTTAGAGGATATGTTGCGTTGTTGTATCATAGACTTCCAAGGTACTTGGGAGAAGCATTTGCCTCTAGTAGAGTTTGCGTACAATAACAGCTTTCAGTCGAGCATTCAGATGGCACCGTATGAGGCCTTGTATGGCCGGAAGTGTAGGACTCCAGTTTGTTGGGCCGAGGTAGAACATAAATTGTTACCTATGCCGGATTTGCTAAAAGGGACAACAGACAAGGTAAAATTGATTTGTGATCGTTTGAAGGCTGCTTCGGATAGGTAGAAGTCCTATGCCGATTTGAAGAGGAAGGAAGTTGAGTTCTCAGTGGGTGAGAAGGTATTCTTGAAGGTGTCTCCGTGGAAGAAGGTGATGAGATTTGGCCGAAAAGGGAAGTTGAGTCCGAGGTACATAGGACCGTATGAGATTGTGAAGAGGGTTGGTCCGGTTGCTTATCAGCTGCGTTTGCCATCTGAGCTTGAGAAGATACATGATGTGTTCCATGTGTCGATGCTTCATAAGTATAGGCCCGATCCATCACATGTTATGCCCGTAGAAGAAATTGAATTGAATCCGAATTTGACTTATGAAGAAGAGCCAGTGGAGATCTTAGCTTCTGACAGTAAAGTGTTGAGGGGTAGATCGATTGAGTTAGTAAAGGTGCGGTGGCAACATAGAGGTGTGGACGAGGCCACTTGGGAGAGGAAGGAGGATATGGAAAAGCAATTTCCGTATCTCTTTCAGTCAGGTAATTTCGGGGACGAAATTCCTTAAGTGGGAGAGAGTTGTAACACCCGTGTTTTGGGCCTAGGAGTTAATCGGGTTTATAGTTCGAGTCAAATGAAATTTAATTAAATTAATTCAACTCTAAATAATGACTTATTTGGGCTTTAGTAAAAAGGGGAGGACTTATATTGTAATTTACCCAAAAGATTTTGAAAAAGGATGACAACTTTCCAAGTTGTCATCTTCTCCCCCTTTTCCCCCACAATCCCACGTGAAACACCCCCTTCTCCAAACACTCTCAAACTTCAAACAACTATTCCATTGATTTGCAACTTGGGTTCAACATCATTTTGAAAGGTAAACATGTTTTCTTAATCTCCTCTTTATCCTCTATTTATCTATGGTCTTGGATTTCAAAAACATGGGGTTTTGAAAATTAGGGTTTATATCAAAGTTTGGGTTTTTCAAGGGGTTTTCCAATTTGTTTTAATAAATTGTGTTGGGGCTTTGTTTAATCATGGTGAAATACACATTATATATCAATTTGGTTGAGTTTTGATGAAAAATCGTAGTAAGTTCTTAGGGCAAATTTTAAGGTATTAAAACTTGGGTTTTTGGTGGGTTTTAGGTTGAAAACTAAGGGCTGATGGTTAGGGTATGTTAGGAGGGTGATTTGGGATTTTTGGAGGTCATTTGGGTGTTTGGAAATGGGTGTTTCAGCCAAGGGTTGTTGGAGTACGAAAATTGAGTTTTTGGGAGATTATGTGGTTTGGGAAATTGAGGATTTTGGGTTGTGCTTGTAAAGTAAGTTGATGGTTGAGTTTAGCATTGAATTGGGAAGTAATGTATATGTTTTGTTTGGCTAGAAGCAAGAGGAAACGTTGAAGAGGCTTTGGGACCGAATCTGGGTTCGTAGGAGGATTGTTTCGAATTGCTAAGGAATGGCAGTGAGTGGTTTCTACTTGTTTTAAAGTTTGGTTCGAGTATGTGTAGTGTGTGTGTGTGAGGTGTGCTTGGTAGGCCACTTCTAGTTAATTCAAGTTGTTAATTTAGCCATTGTTCTCTATAATTGCTATTATGCTTATTTGGCTATGCACCTTGTGATTGTGGTTGATTGGTGTAAGTCTATCTTGATGTGTATCTATGAGATTGAGCATGAATGGTGAATGATGATATTCATATAATGTGGTTATGATAATTGGCACTAAAATAATTACCGGTTGTAAATGATCGATCATTAGGATTAGTGTGCACACAAATGGAGTCAAAACGTACGTGGCCTTGATGGCGTTAAGTCATCAAGGAGGAGTACGGTGATGTAACATTCCACCGGAAGCTTTTATATTTCAACGGGATGATGAGTGGAATCCCATCCGTAGGGCATGTGGCGATGAGTGGAATCCCGCACATGCAAGGTCCGGTGATGAGTGTAATCCTACCGAGGTAAAGTGTTGTTGAGGTTTAAATCCGCACAATCGGGGTAATTAATAGTGGCCAATTAAACTTGTTCTTATATGGTGATATATGGTTGTGATGTATGTTGTTGCTACATGATGTTGATACTAATGATTGAGCTTGGTAGGATTGAGAAACCATATTATGCCACTTGAGAGACTAGCTAGGTCTACTTGTGTATTGCCTATGCTTAATGTATGTGAGATTAGGATTTACATGCTTGAACCCTGCATTGTTTATGTTTTTCGTTTTAGAGCACCCTCACTAAGCTTATAGCTTACGCTCTCAATGTTCAACAATGCAGATCATTAGCGTGGTGTTAGCTCGAGGCAAGGCAAGAAAGGCTTTCCAAGTTTGTGGCTCAAGTACGGTTATCAATTTTGTATTAGCTAGCAATGTGGCAAGGGTTGTGTATGAGCTTGTATGACTCATTTGAATGAATGTTGACTTTGAGTTTGACTATGGATTATAAGCATGTAATACTATGATGAATGTGGATGTGTGTGATGGCATGCTTTAGAATGTCTAGGTTGCCTTCTATATGAGTGCAAACCTCTTGTGATTGACTTGTGCCTTTTAAGACCCTTTTGAGTCTTTATGTATGCCAATATTGCCTAAATTGCTCTTTAATTGGAATGCTTTGTATGTATGCTTTGATCCATGTATGAATGCTTCCTTTGGCTTAAGTATGTTTGCTTGCATGTTCGTATATGCTTAGGTGAGCCAAGAAATGCATTTAGAGTTGTGTTGGGGTCGTTTTAGTTGAAATTTGTGGAATTGCAGTGCAGGGCGTATCGATATGCCTCAGGGCCGTATCGATACGGTCTTGCCCAAAGGCCACAAATTTTGCCTTGCGTACCGATACCCTAAGGGTATCGATACCCTCCAAAGTTACTGAAATTTGGAGTTTTGAGTGAGAATAGAGCGTACCGATACGAGGTTCCCGAGTATCGGTACGGGTCTACTCTGTTGACCAAGAAGGGTTGACCGACGAGGGCGTATCGATACGCTCAAGGGCTATATCGATACAGACTTCTCGGGGTTGACTTCTTGGGTTGACCTAGACAGGGCGTATCGATACCCCTAGCTAGGGTACCGATACGGTCTGCCCTGTAAGTTTAAAATTGACTGTTATGCATGACCGTGATTCGAATGTGTTTCCTTGAATGTTTCCGCTGTTGTGAATCGCTTAGGATTAATTACTCATCTAGATAAGATTTAAAATGAAAAAAATATAGGGTTGCTAACCGAGGGGAAATTCCTTTGGGGGTTTTCACTCGGTTTTCCCCGTGTGGCCCGCTCGGACCGGTCATCCGGCCAGACCGGGACGAGGGGGTTACATGTATCACTTTCTGTCGAATAATTTTGAGGACGAAATTCCTTAAGTGGGGGAGAGTTGTAACGCCCCGGTTTAGGGCCAGGGAGTTATCAGTGTTGATCTAGGATTAGTTTCGGGTTAAATTTAAATTAAAGAGCTGATTTTTATAAAAGTTCTCGTTATTTATGATTGTGCCATTAATGAAATTTTAAGAGGGTTTTGAAAATCAAAACCACTCATCTTCTTCCAAAAAAACCCTATTCTCTCATTTCATCCCCTTTCCTCCATTGAAGACTTTTGAAGCGGATTTGGCCTTGGGTGGTTCGGACGCGGTCCCGGGAAGTTTGGAAGCTTGAAACAACTTTGTGGTTTGCATTGGTGTGCGAATGGTGAGTGGAAACTATTTTGAGGTTTAAGTATGTTCAAAAAGGTTTCTTAGGGGTTTGGGTGGAGTCTTAAGGGCTAGCCTAACCCCAAGTGTAAGTTGCTATTTCACCTTGTTTCATTAAGTGTTAATGTGTGTGCGATTGTTATGATATTGCGTGAAGTGTGGGTTGATTTTACTCTATGTTTAATATTGTTGTGTAGTCGTTGTTGGTGTCGAGTCTCACGTGATGGTTGTCGATACTCCGATGATGTATAATCCCACCAGCAATGACTAGTAGAAGACTCCGGTGATGTGTAGTCACGCCGGTAATGACTAGTAGAACAGTACGATGATGTGTAGTCCCATCGAAAAACTACTAGTCGAAACGATGATGTGTAGTCCCACCGTGTTTTGGTTATGCATGTGCATACCATGTATTGTTGATGTTTATGTTTTATTACATCCTTCTTTAAAATGATTTGCTTTTCAACTAAGATTTATGTTTTGAAAACTGCATTGTTGATGTGTTTTTAGAGCTCCGCTCACTAAGCTTTATGCTTGCGCTCTTCTTTTTTGACAATGCATATTATTAGCGGGGAGTTAGCAAGGTGCAAGGAAAGGGCGTCCAAGCGTGTGGTAGTTGCTCAAGTATGATTTGGTAAATAATGTTGTAGTTTAGCAATGGGAAATGCTATGTGTTTTAGGAGCGGGTATCTAGACTCCTTTGTGCTGGCTTTATATTGTTAATGCTTTGTGTTGATGGATTTGTAAACCATGTTTATGTTGATGCCTAAGTGTTTTATATTTGAAGGTTTCTAACCATGTCTTATGAATGCTTATGTTTTTGTTGAAGGCATGTAAACCTTGATGGTGCATTGCTTAGGTGAACGTATGTTTCTTTTGGCTAAATGGTTTTGTTAAGCATGCTTTATTGCCTTATATATATATATATATCATGTTTGATGGTTTGTTTATGTTTTGAGCATGTTTTAAAGGTTGGAGTTATGTTATGTTGAGGTTTAGTGTGGTCATGTATGAAATGCTTTGTTTTGGCATGTGTTGGAAGAATATAAATGTATGTCTTTTGCTTGCCTTGAATGTTTAAGTGTTTTGTTTTAAAGGCATGTGACCCTTGTTATGCAATGTTTAGGTGGGTGTTTGTTTTCTATAAAAGAAGTGGTTTAGTATGCATGCTTGTATGCAAGTTCCTATCTAAACGCTTATCTTGTGTTGGTTGCCTTGATTGTTGGTTAAGTAGCATTGTACGCTTAGCTTTGGTTAGCCTTGGATGTATATTCTTTTGAATGGATGGTCTTGAATGTATGTTAAGTGTTGGATCATGCTTGAAGTAGGGTGAAATGCCTCTAGATTATGTGTATGCATGATGATTCTTGTTTCTTGAGGTTTTGGGGTCGTTTGGGAACATTTGAAGATGCTTAAAACTGATTTTTGAAACACACAGGCTATAGGCGTTTCGGAATGAGTAAGGTGGTTTCGGAACGTGAGTGGTTACAGGGATACCCGTATCGTAACGCGTTCCGGTACGGTTTGAAACTGTGTACCCTTGTTCCGATACGCGTACCGAAACGGTTTGGCTACTATGAAGGCCTGTTTCGAAACGTGTTTCGGAACGTTTAGACGAAAAGGACCCTGTACCGAAACGAGGTGGGTCGTATTAGTACAGCTAGTCTGGCTTTTGAAACTGGGGCTCGTGTATTGAAACGGGCAAGCCTGTTTTGAAACACATGCCTGTAATTTGGGCTTTTGGCATCTTTAAAGGTCCTCAAGTGTTGGGCTTAGGTCCGGGTTGTCGTATGCTTTCTTGTGAGCCTTGTTAGTAGTCGTTAATGATTGGTTTGGGCGCGTATGTAAGAAACCTGACTAATTTGACACATGGTAAATTTAAATTAACTTATGTTCCGTCTCTTTGGTCTTAATTTCGTTTTTCCGCTGTCGTTCCACACATAGGATTAAATGATCCATCTAGACAAGATATTTGAAGAAAATTTTCTAGGGTTGCTAACTGAGGCGGGACCTTAACGTGTTTCACTTTGGTTTTCTCCGTGAAACCTACTCGGACCGGTCAGTCGTCCAGACCGGGACGAGGGGGTTACACAACCTTTTTATAAAACTTAAAACCTAAATCCCAAACCTTAGCACCCTAAACCCTAAACCTTAAATTTTAAATTCTAACCATAAACCTTCAATTCTACACCATACACAATTTACACAAGCTTGTGTATCAAAGTATTTTTCAAAATAAATTTAGAATATGGTTATATTTTAATACACAAGTTGTGTAAAAAAATTTCCACAACCCTTCATATTTAAGCTATAAAATCTAAAACCTAAACCCTCAACCCTAGCCCCCTAAAACCTAATTCTTAAACCCTAAACTATGAATTCTAACAATAAACCTTAAATTTTACCCCATACACACTAAACCCATAAACCCTAAACCGTAAAATTGAAATGTTTGTGTAAGCTAAAGTTTATACAAACTTGTGTATCAAAGTATTTTTTCAAAATAAATTTAGAACATGGTTATATTTTGAGACACAAGTTGTGTAAAAAAATTACACAACCCTTCATATTTAAACTATAAAATCTAAAACCTAAATCCCTAACCCTAGCCCCTAAAACCTAAACCTTAAACTCTAAACCCTAAATTATAAATTTTAATCATAAACCTTAAATTCTACACCATACACACTAAACCCATAAACTTTGAGCTCAAAACTAAATTCTTAAATCCTAAAATTGAAAGATTTATATAAACTAAAATAGGTTGAGAAGAAGAAAACAACACACTGTCGAGCCAATGAGGGAGTGATTGCAACCTACGCAGTGAGCAAAGATAGTATGGTGAGCAGAGAATCAACTTTTCTAACAATTAAAAAACAAACTAATTTGTATTTTCTCACCATTCTTTAAATAAACAAACTAATAAGGAACATTATATTAACTATTTGGAAATTTAAAAATAAGAAAATTAAAATATTGAGTTAGTTATAAAAAATAAATATTGAAATTTTAAGCGATAAACTCTAACCAAATCAAATTATTCACAACAACTAAAGTCAGGTGTCAAAATTTTAACCATACAAAAAATAATTTTGTAGTCGTATACCTATTGACTTGCCACATAAGTCTCCTAATAGATGCTATAAATTTCTATGGTTTTAACTTTTAGCTTCAAATTATCGATCATATTTCACCAAATAAATTCGTATTTACACAAAAAAATCATTACTTTTTCTCTTTTTTCTTTTCAAATAAATATAAAAAAATGGCAAAGATTGTCCTATCTATTGTTTTGATCTCAATGATCATGATTCTTTCAGTTCAATTCGTTGTCGGCGAAAACGAACCTTCGTCAGCACCAATAGCAGATGTTAGTGCAGTTACAGGACCTGTGTCAGACGGTCAACCTTCGTCTGCACCAATAGCAGATGTTAGTGCAGTTGATGGGCCTGTGGCAGTTACAGCCGGACCAGAAAATGACAATAAAGAGAAGAAATAATCATGAAAATAAATATGTTTTATTCCAATAATTACATATACATTCGTTATTGTTTTCTTGATTTATATGCAACTTATGTATGAAAAAGTTGTGACGTGTCACTGCATTTAGTGATATCGACACCATTAAAAACATGTGAGATTAGAGATTTATGGATTTGATTTTATCTTAATTTTTTGTTGTTATTATAATAGTTTTTAAAAATTAAATTCGATTGCGTTTAAGTATGCAATATTCTTTAATTGGAAGTTTGAAAATGTTATGAACAATTTAAATATTATGTATATATTATAAGAATATAAATTCGTA
The DNA here is from genome assembly GCA_958450335.1 of Hibiscus tridactylites. NCBI lineage: Eukaryota > Viridiplantae > Streptophyta > Magnoliopsida > Malvales > Malvaceae > Hibiscus > Hibiscus tridactylites. The sequence goes on from OY288270.1 coordinate 81,967,365, forward strand.
TATATTTATAATCGAACATTCTTAAACATATAATATCATTCGATTAGAAGATTAAATATATAAACCTTAATTTGTATTATACTAATAAACATATATCATATCAATAAAGTTTAATATATAAACTAAGATCCACTAATTGGCTTAGTGGCCGAAGATGCTTATGTTGCCCCATCTTGTATGGTTTAGAATTTCAGTGTAAGAATGTAATACCTCTGTATATAATAAAAAATAATATATAAACTGATATTTCAAATTGAAAAATCCTTTCAATTTAGTATTTAATTTTTTAGGTCACTTTAATGTCCAAACTTGTAAAAAAATATCAAATTAGTACATAATGCTAATGTGACAATTTTCAACAACCATTCAAGTTTTAAAAATGTGGCACTTAATAATATCAATATTTTGACCGATCAACGTCACATTATCAACTTAATTAATTGTTGAAATTTCACGTTGATTTAATTATTAACTTTTTTCATGTTAAAATATTAAATTGATCTAAAAAATTTATACCAAATTGAGAAGAATTCTAAAATTCAAGTAATAATTTTTATATTAAACCTGTAAATAATCGAAACAAACATAAAATATAATGGACCACAAGAAAGTGTGAGCATTTGATTTTTTCTTTTGAATTTGAATAATGTAATTTCGATAATCTAATTACCGTGTCTAATAGATTTAGCATATATCTATATATTAATCAATAATCATCTATTATTTTAAAAATATTTTATACATAATAAATATGAATAATTCAGTAAATCCACATATTTTTCTATAGAAGAATAGATAATTTCATTATTTCAAGTTCAAACGATAACACTTAAAGTTAAGGCATATAATCAACTCATAAAATAATGGTTAAATTACAGAAATGTTATTGAATTTAACATGTGTATAGGGAAAAAACGACGTTGTTTTAATAGATGAAAATTTAAGAAAACAAAGCACTCAAAGAAGCTTGAACCAAGGGCCCTAAGGATGAAAAGTTAACATTTAACCACCAAGCTAACTTAAAATCTTATTATGACTCTAATGCTAATAATTATATATAATTACAATTTAACTTAATTTTATTTATCTCATAATGTAATTTTATATTATTATAATTTATAAATAATATGTATAAATACTATTTTTATAATATATATAACTATAACTCAACCCTAAGTCTTAAGCCACAACCCATACACTATAAACCTTAAGCTTTTGAGATGAATGGTTTAGGGTTTAGTTATATGTATATATTATAAATAACATTTTAACTTAAAATTTAGAGATTAGGGTTTATGGTTCGAGTTTTAGGGTTTAGTTATATATTATAAATAATATTTATTTATAAATTTAATATTATTATAAAATTATATTATAAAAATTATATCATGAGATAAATAAAATGAAATTCTATATATATATATATATATATATATATATATATATATTATGGATGAATATTCTATACACATGCAGTTCAGTTTTCACAAGCGCCTTAGTTTTAGGGTACATGGAGTTAGTTTATGGTATAAGGTTTAAATGTAGATTTTTAGAATTTAGGGATAATTGTTTTAATTTAAGGTTTAGGGTTATAATTTAGGGTTTATAGGTTAAAACCTAAATCCTCATCATATTACCCTAAAAACTAAACCCTAACCTATAGACCCTAAATTATAACCCTAAACCTTAAATTGAAACAACTATCCCTAAATTCTAAACCTCTGCACCTAAATCCCTAAACCCTATAGCCTAAACTAACTCCCTATACCCTAAAACTAAGGGAGTTAGTTTTAGCATTGAATTTATAATAAAATTCTAAGTTGGCTTGGTTGTTAAGTGTTAATCTTTTATCCTTGTGTTCATTGGTTCCAGCCTCTTTGAGTGTAAAGTTTTTTTTTTTAATTTTTCTCTAATAAAACAACGCCGACATTGTTTTGGTTCAATATCAATGTGTTCACCTTCCGTTCACGTCATCACGTCGTTAACTCAATTATGGCCGAGTGGTATAACTGAACCTTTTACTAAAGTTTAGTGGTACAATAATATCGTTTTTTTAGTTCAGTAGTACAATAGTATCGTTTTTTAATTCAGTAGTATAATTGAGTCCGGCCCTAAAGTTCAGAGGTAGTTCGTGTAGTTTACTGTAAAATAAATTTGAACCGACGTCGTATAGAAAGTAGAAACGAGGGAGTTTGGGTAATAAATGCGGTATAAACTGAAGCAGTCGTGGAAGCTCTAAACCAAACCCCTGGAGTTTTGACTTGTTTGCACAGCTGTTACTGCTAGAAATCAAGTTAAATACAGAGAAAAAAAATCCCCAAATCTGAACCCTAGAACATGGAGAAGTTATGGGGAAAGACGTGGGCTTTGATGGGTTTGCTTCTTTTGAATTCGGTGTGTAACGTTTCATCACTTTCGGTGACCGTAAACGACGTCGAATGCGTGTACGAATATGTGATTTACGAAGGAGACACGATTTCCGGCAACTTTGTCGTCGTTGACCACGACATTTTCTGGGGCTCCGACCACCCTGGCATCGATTTCACTGTAAGTTCATTACCCGATCTCTAAGCTTAATGTCATATTTTGGGTGAAATTTGATAGCGGGGTATTGAATTTCTTTGGATAAAGGTCAGTTTTTCATGGCTATTTTTCAAATCTTTAAAGCCTGGGTGTTGACTTCCACTTACTGAAGGTTGATTTTCGATGCTATTTTCTAATTCGTTATATTTAATTCAATTGAGTTAAGATTTAGTTTTTAATGATATTTTGAGATGTGTGATATATTTCCTTTGGTAGATCCATGCATATTTGAATTGAATTGATTTGATTTGATCAGTGGGATTTGTTTCTGTTTAATTTTAGGCGATGGGGAAAAAATTAAGTATATCATGACACATATTGATGCAAGATGAACAATAACAAAAACATTACACTAATATGTGAACATATCAAAATCTATATAATATGGATTATTATTCCCTAAATATGATAATGACATGGAAACTTACATGCACCTAATATAAACACATGGATTGCCATGTCTATTTATAGTATTATATTAGTCTTTTATAATAATTGGCTTTGATTTTCCTTGAAGAAATGTTATTATCTGTCTAATCTCTTGCTTAATGCAGGTGGCTTCTCCTGGGGGCAATACTGTTCACAGTTTGAAGGGGACATCCGGGGACAAGTTCGAATTCAAGGCCCCACGAAGTGGAATGTACAAATTTTGTTTTCACAATCCCCACTCTACACCGGAGACTGTTTCTTTCTACATTCACATCGGCCATATTCCAACCGAGCATGATCTTGCCAAAGACGGTTTGTTATGTTTTTCTCGGCATATTTTTAAGTCTATATCCAATTTCATTGTTGTATTGGTGTTATTACTGGCATTCAACTTTGACTCTAGCATTTAGGTTGCTTTTTCTGTCCTGTTTGTAGGTGTAAATCACATATTGTTCTTCTTATCAATAATGTCATAGTTGTTTTCATTTATATTTGGCAATTTTTCTTTGGTTCTCTACGTTACAGAACATTTGAACCCAATTAGTGTTAAAATTGCTGAGCTGAGAGAGGCTTTGGAATCTGTCACAGCAGAACAGAAGTACTTGAAAGCACGCGATACTCGGCATCGTCATAGTAAGTTGTTACGGTTTCCTGCTTTTTCCACTTTTGCCTTGAGTTGATAAGGACTATTCGTGTATTGATGTTTAGTTTGCTACCTAAATGTTACCTAGGCAGAATGATAATAGCTTATTTTTCCTGGGTTCAGAGTTATGAATGTGTCTGACATGGATGTATTCAAAGTTATGAATGTGTCTGACTGGAGTATACTCCATAACCAAACATGTTTCGGACAAAGTTATTATGAGACCGGGTAGAATAGCTAATGAATAACATGTATTATATTACCATTATGGGAAACTCTTTCTAATAGTTGTATACCATTTGGATGGCAGCAAATGAGAGCACAAGAAAACGAGTTATAGGATACGCAGTTGGAGAGTACATTCTGCTAACTCTAGTTAGTGCGCTTCAAGTCATCTATATCCGCCATCTCTTCAGCAAATCAGTTGCATACAACCGAGTTTGAGCTCCTTGATGGCTGGTTATTATTTCATTTCTGTGTTTCATTAACCAGAGGACCATAGGGAGAATCCTATAGAGGAGTTTACGAGAATTATGCAAACATTTTGTTGTATGTTTTTATTCAACTCTTGTATTTCAATTACAATGTAGACTTTTGATATTTAGTGTTTTAAACTTCAATCTAATTGACCTCACTCTCTTTTTTTTACTGGATACCTGGTTCTCATTTGCAGCAATTCAATGGTTACCCCCAAATTGTTAACGTTAACACAATTTAGTTAGACTAATAGTGAACAAAATTAGTCACATTTTCATAATTTTTATAGGCTATATCATGTATAAGCATATAGGTAGGGGAATTCTACAAGGCAAATCCTTTCCCTGCAGCTTAAGTTTTAAGGCTGAGGTCTATAAACAGTTGATTGAAGGAAATGCTGCTGTTGGATACTTGGATATAGTTAGAAACTGTTGGTATTGGTATGATTCGATCAGGCCGGCTGCAAGTGTATGTAGCTGAAAGTAAGCATATTGAGCTCTAGTTGGAAATACTTGAAAGATAAATGCCCCTATCTTAGTTAGCCTCTCAGACAAGAGAAACTAGAATCCCTGACCTAGAATATTAAAGAAAACAAATAAAGGATACAAAGTTCCTTTGGTATCAATGTAAGCAACTTTCTCATTCCCTGTTTGTAGGAAGCTGCAAATCAATGTACAAACCTCATCAACAAACTCCAATGTGTATATTATGTTTACAAGATAAGTGTCAAATTTGAGCACACAGTATGAGTATGTTCTCTATAGTTCTAATCAACTAAATATGAGCACACAATATGAGTATGTTCTCAATAGTTCTAACCAACTAAATATGAGCACACAACGGTCTTTCATACAAAAATATTGGAAGATTTTATCTTGTCTAATACATTTTTTTGGGTAAAGTATACAGACGGTCATTGAATTTTGGTAAAAAAAATAAAATGGTAACCAAACTTTCAAAAATCACAAAATGACAATTAAACTTTATATTTTAAAACAAAACGGTAACTGAGGCTTAACCCCAAACGGGAATCTAACTGGGTATGCCACATCCTCACCCTGTTTTCCACCTCATATCTAAAAAACAATAAAATCCTATTCCACGTCATATTTAAAAATTAAAAATAAATTATTTTTAATCACCTTTTAAAAAAATAAAAATAAAACCCTATCCGACCGTAAATGTCTGTCTATTGCGGCGTCGAGTGCATGCTCTTGCCTGGCTGTTCGCGCTGGGCATGAAAGCGCTGCACCCATGTCGGTTCAGACGACAGTGAAGCCTGGCTATCGGCTACCCCTGACGGGTTCGAGCCTTTTCCCAAACTCTATCGTTTAATCCTAGCTGTTTACGAAACTGATCTCTGAAACCCCCAATGCCCTCTCGACGGCAGATACCGAGTCAATCCGGACTGGGTCTTGAAATACGCCGACTACGAACAAACTCAGGGTCGTTCTCCGCCGTACTTTATTTACACCGATCATGACTGGAGGGAGATCGTGATGGCAATCAGAGGATTCAACTTGGTTAAAGACAACGACTATAAAGTGCTTTTGGATAATCGGTCGGGGATGCAGACGTTTGACGAGGGATATGTTCATCACAGGTTGTTGAAATCCGCGGTTCGGTTGTTGAATGAGGAGAGCGACACCTTGATGAACCCTATGTAGACTAGCCCTAGTTATTTGGGGTTTTTTATTTTAAAAAAATAATTAAAAATGATTTATTTTTAATTTTTAAATATGACATGGAATATGATTTTATTATTTTTTAGATATGAGGTGGAAAACGGGGTGGAGATGTGGCATACCCAGTCAGATTCTCGTTAGGAGTTAACGAGGTTTAACGCCCCAGTTACTGTTTTGTTTCAAAATATAAAATTTAATTGTCATTTTGTGATTTTTGGAAGTTTAGTTACCATTTTATTTTTTTTACCAAAGTCCAGTGACCGTCTGTGTACTTTACTTTTTTTATCTTGACTCGTGCAAGTTTTGCTTTTGCAAGTTTTTTGGGGTGTTACATTTTAGGATTTTGTTGTCACTCTCCGAATTGATGGATGCCCAATTCTTTTTACATTGAATCTGATGGGATGCTAATTGTTGCAACTAAATTTTAGGAAATACTTCGGTGTCGCTCGGAGGAGCCGAGTTTTAATTTGTTTTGAAATTTTTAATTGGATTTTAAAAAATGAGGAGTCGCCACCGGCCATTTAAAAATGGTAGACCGGACACCAAAATAAAACCAGAATTTTTCTTTTGAAAATGGGTTCGGGAGTCGGTTACACGCGAGGAAGGATGAGCACCCCCGTCGTGCCCGAAAATCGGCACCAAAACCATTACCGCTTAATTAATATCAAACTTTGCGAATTAAAGTGACCATTCGTATCGAAATTTGGTTATACGGGTGAGTGAATTTTAAAAGTCTTAATATTCGAGAAAAAACGTCCGAACCACCACCACTACGACCGGTACTGGCCTCGTTCGTTCCCGAATAAAAAGACATCGCATTATATTTTTTAAAAAAATCGAATGCATCTAGGAAAGCATATGCATATCAACAAGTGCATTAAGTAGACATTTTAAGAAAAACAAAATAATCGACACACAAAAAGGAAAAGAAAAGAAAAGACTATTATAATTACCTATGTACACGAATTAGCGATTCATACCCAAAACAAGCGTCGTGCAAGTAAGGGGATACACATACGGGTAAAGAAATCATATGATATCGAAATGATCTTGCTAAATACATTGAAAACGTTAGGCATCCACAATCTTAATATTTAAAGACATGCACGCATAAAAAAGGAAATACCGACCTTAATTACAAGCCCATGAAACGCGAGATACGTAGCAGATGAAAATACATATCTAACGTGCTACATTAATCACACAAGTTATACATTATTTCTAGAAGAAGCATGCAAAGAAAAGAATTTAAAAGGGAATATATATATATATATATATATATATAATGTAGATTAACTCATGCTTAGGTTAACAAATATTTTAGGGACCCGAATTAAATAGAGAATAACATTTTGAGGGCCGTATTAAAAAGAATTTTAGAATATGAAGGACCCTTGAAAGAATTAACCCCTTTTTATTGGACCAGATTTGGTTCCCTTGGTGACGAAACTGGAATATTCGAAAACACATAGGGGGCGAGAAAGGATTTATCCACTTCACCGAGATAATGGAAAGGTGAAGACTGGACTTAAAGAAAAAGAATAACCCGGGGACCTAAACCGTGAATTTCCCAAAAAGAAAACTTGAGCTCTTTCGAGTTAAGATGAAAATGAAAAAATGGAGAAACTATAGGGGGCGGAGAAGAAGATTTTTAAAAAGACGGAAGGGCCGAGGTGTAATTAGCCCAAAGCCCCTTCCCCTATATACTAACTTAAGACAAAAACCCTAAAAACCTAATAAAACTGCGGCCACACCCCCCATTTTCCTCACGACCAGAAACCTTCCTAACCCTCTTTACATCGTTCATCGACGGCGTCCTCAACATTGCCGGGGTGGCAATGACTCCCGGCGACAAACAAACGGAGCACAACCAACCAACACTAAACCTAGATGAGACGAATTCTAAAACTCGACCCCTATTTATAGGGGTGTTCAATCGGTCGGTTCGGTTACCGACCGAACCGAACTTCCAAAATTTCATTAACCGATTTTTTTTCATATTAACCGTTAACCGAACCGAAAATTTTCGAAAATTTTTAACCGAGCCGAAAAAAGTTCGGTTAATTCGGTCGGTTTTCGAATTAACCGAAATTTGATAGAAAATTTTGGGTAAATCACCCAAATGGTCACTAAACTATTTTAAAATAATCTTTTTGGTCACTAAACTTTCAAAAATTATAAAATAACCATTAAACTCATCGAACTATTACAAAATAGTCATTAACTTGCACGTTATAAATTATTGATAAATCATTTTGCGCTAATTTGATAAAGTTTAATGACCATTTTATAATATATCAAAAATTTTAATGACTATTTTATAATTTTTAAAAATTTAGTGACTAAAAATGAATATATGAAATATATAATATATAAAAAAATTCGGTTAAATCAGTTAATTCGGTTAATTAACCGATTCCGAACCGAATTAACCGATAACCGAAGTTTAAAAAATTCATTAACCGTTAACCGACCAAACCTAAAATTAACCGACCGATTAACCGAAAAAATTTCGGTTCGGTTCGGTTAGTTCGGTTTTAACCGAAGTTTGAACACCCCTACCTATTTACCCCTAAAAAAAAGGAAACCCTCCTTTTTTCATCGTATCAACCCAAACCAATAGCTCACCCGACGGGGATTATCGCCGACGGGGGTCGATGCAAAGGAAGGACAGAGAGCATTACGACAGACCGACGTCGAAGGTATCATAAAAAAGAACTTCTTTATGCATGCAATGGTATTTTTAAGAAAAAATACCTCGGATTTTTTTCTATTTTTATTGATTTCGAAGCTTTACAAAAAAATTTTACTCTCTCAATGCTCTCCCCTCTCTCTTTTTCTTCAGTTTCCTATATAACCGAAAAAAGGGGTACAAAGGTTCTTGGTGAATAGAAATATACTTGAAAAATCCTATTGGTTACTCCCTATGCTTTGTTGGTATTCACCGTGATTTTTGCCATTTCGGTATCTGTTATTCTGCGTTTTTTTGTTTGCATGTCCGGTTTGCCCGATCGGTCTCTGACGTTTCTGTTGCCATGCTTGCCTTTATTATTTTTACTTGTTTTTTTTTTCGTTCGAATTGCATTTTGGGTAACCTGACACTTGCTTTTCCGGGTTTGAATGGTTGACGTTTTCAAATCGGTGGGGAGACAAAGGGCCAGTGGTGGCAGACGGTGCGGGCACGTCGAGAGAACTTGGTCGTGGCTTGTCACGCGCGCGTCGAGCAACGAAGGGTCGCGCGTGGGGCGTGGGGGATCTGGAACATTCTGCATGTCGATCGGGGACCGTTAGATCGACTTGATCTAACAGTCGACGTTGTGCGGCGCGGGAGTAAGGGTGACACCCTCTTTGGGGTTTTGCCTTGAGCTATCTGGACCGTTGATCAAGTCTTCAATCCGACGGCTGTGGGAGCTTGCGGCGCTAGGGAAAAGATGGGACTCCCCCAGGGTTTCGTCCAAGATCCAATCTCGACCGTCAGATCTTGAACCCGATCTGACGGATGTGGGGCGACTGCGCAGGAAACAAGTTAGGTGTTAGGGTTTTAGTTTGATTAGTGTTGGGCTTTTTATTGAGCTGATTGTAATAATTTTTTATTTTTTAATCAATGTATTTTGGGCTTTTGCATGGGCTGTTATTTATTATTATTTTTGGACTCTTACTTTTAATCAAAATGAGCTTTTATTTATTTACTTATGTTTTATTTTTAATTATGATAATAATAATAATAGTAATTAATACTAAATAATAATAATAATAATAATAATAATAATAATAATAATAATAATAATAATAATAATAATAATAATAATAATAATAATAATAATAATAATAATAATAATGAACAAATAATAATATAATGTAATAATCGAAAACAATAAATAATAGTATAAAAATGTTAACAACAAGAATAAATGTTATATAATAATAATAGCTAGAATAGTAATAGTAAAATAATAATAATAATAATAATAATAATAATAATAATAATAATAATAATAATAATAAGAATAAGAAGAAGAAGAAGAAGGTATTAATGAACATGATGATAGTATTTACAATAGCTATAATATTATAGTAATAATAATATATGGTAATAATAGTAGTAACACTTATATACATGTATATTTTTCTCTTTCTCTTTCTTTTTTTCATTTTTTCTTTTTCTCTTTTTTTATATATTTATTTTTTATTTGAATTACATAACAGCCCAATGTAAGCCCTATATCAACACAAACTTAAAGGGGTCTGATGTCTGGACAAAATTAATGATTACACTAATACAATGACTCATTAACTCATTAGTGTAGTCTTATTTATTTAATTGTCACGTCATCGTTTCTGTGAAAAGTTAAAGACCAATGGCTTGATTGAAACCATTTTAAAAATTTAGTGGTTTAATTGACCAAATTCATAGTTAAGTGGTCAAAATAGAATCATACTAATAGTTTAGTGACGTTGGAGAACAAGTTAGATTTACTTGTTCTCTGCTTATCTAAATAGTGGGCTGTAAAGGTGAATTATTTTAGGGTTTTGGACATACTGGACCCTGAAATCTGCAGATGCATTGAGTCATTTGATGAAAGAGAGATACAACCCTTCTTCTCCTTCTCCCTTCCACTAGCTTTTTTCATACCCTTTTCTCACTGTCATTGCTGTTTCAGGATTTGTTTTTTTGTACCATTTGTAACATAACCATATAATGCCATGTTTCTGTAAATATATATACACGCCATGCAAGTGGGAGGATTTGATGAGAAAGTTGATTGTTTTGTTGCTTCCCCTTCACACATAATCACACTAGGCCTTCCAACTTTCACCGCTTCATGTGCTTGTAAAAGTAAAAGCAAAGAACAGACTCCCTCCTTAAGGGACCACTTCTACTCTCTCCAACCCCACTTAATACTACTTGATTAAGAAGGATCCAAGGCCAGCAAAGGGCAAACCCTATTTCTTCTTTTCTGTCATGTGAAATGGAAACCCTCAATTGCATGCGTATTTTTTTTTGTAACCATCGGTATTTGATCTATTGGTTGATTAATCTGGATTGGCTATTGTATAGGCCTATCATGGGGACGATACTCCCAACCCAATTTGCTCCATTCACAACGCCAAGATTTGAACATATGGCCTTATTTAATAGATATAATATATCATCACATTAAACCAACTGATTGTTGATTCAGCTACACACGTATTTTAACAATCTTCTGGCATCATTTGACCCTTATGCCATTATAATTTCACTACTATGATAGATATTTGTTCATGTTCTAACCATCGTGAATATATTCTTATTACTACTCACTACCTATTGGTCTAGTAAGATGAGTCACTAGGTTCCTTGAGTACGATAAAACGTTTGAATTCTAACGTTGTGAATAAAATAAATTGGGTTGAAAGAGTCGCCTATATCATAAATCTTGCAATACTTGATTTATATTAGTCGGTCAATATATCCGATATAAGTTGTTATTCCAAAAATAAATTTAAGGAATCTTTCTGATCTTTTAAAATGCTATGAATGTGTGACAGCTATAGTTGGCCTAGAGAGGTTGTTGATACTGATAGGCATGTGGTTTAAATATATAACTATAAAAAGTAGATCATAGTTGTAGTTTTTTGGTTTTATCTCAGTTTAAACCCCTATATCAATTGAAGTAGGTTTAAATATTCATTCATTAATTCCTCATCAACTTCATTTCTACACTAATAAATTGTTCCAGCAAAGCAAATTATTGATCATCAACGGGGCTAAGCCTATTGTAATATTTGGAAGGGTAACTCTCAGGTCCCTCTTCATTTTGAAATTGGATAAATCGATCCCTCTAGAGAAGCTCGGAACGATGATTGTTTGAGAAAAGTTGCTGAAAAGGAGGAGACTTATTTGTTGGAATATCAATAAAAAAATATGTAAAATTAACACAAAAAAAAACAGTAATGTGATTAATGTTCCTTAATTGCTCACTTTCAAAATTGACAAGATTAAATTACTCTTTTCAGAAGGACCAATTAGCTCAATTTTGAAACTGAGAGGGACCTAATAACCCATTTTACCTATTTGGAACTATATGTAATAATAGAAAACGAAATGTTGGGGGGTATAAGGTGAAAACAAAACTAATAAAAAATGAGCAGGGCCTAGTTGCAGCAGTTGGACCACATTAAGGCAAAAAAAAAAAAAAGCTGGTTTTTTCTTTTGATTTCATTCGAGCAGCAACTCGTAGTTACTATAAGTTGTCTGCTAATTAAAGATTTTGTGGCCCACGAGGCTGTCTTGTTTCAGCAGCTTCAAAATTGTATTATTTCGGATTTAGATTTAACTCGAATAGATTAATTTAAATAATTGTAAGATATAAATATTTTTCATTTTACACCCGAGACTATTCGAATATAGTTTTATTCAGGGCTCGAATTAAGTTCATTTTAATCACGATTACAGTGAAATTTAGTTTGATCGATAAGATCATTTTGCATCGTTATATTTATTAATCCGGATTTTAGTTTAAGATATTTGAGTTCGACATTTTATATATATTTATATGTTGTTATGAATATTTATCTATGTGGATGTCTATCATAATTAGAACTTTATCTAAGTTTTTTGATTTACTTTATCATTAGAAATATTATCTCATTTAATTAGAGTCCAATGTAATATGTACTTCTTATGCCTATAAATAGATGATTTGATGAAGACATTGTACAGAAAGTCTATATTTGAGAATAATACAAATCTCCCTCTTTCTCTCATCTCTTTGTTCTTCCATTCTTGTTCTTTGTTCTTATTATTGTTCTTTGTTATTTTATTCACAACACGTTATCAGCACGAGTTTGCTCGAAAGATTTTGGTGTTCTTCGTTCGAATCCCAAAGAAGCCACTGAAAAAGTCTGATCCTACTTTGAACTGAATATAGTTTTTTCTCTTTATTTTTTTAATTACTAACTGCCAGCATCTTATATTTTAATTTGATCTTTAATTTTTGGTGATATATTTTGAAGGTTTAAGCGAGCTATGAATTTTGAAGCCGCTCGTAAACACCAATTGAGATGTCAGGCTACACAAAATCTGATGCTCGTGGTTAAAGCTAATGAACGGCTTGCCATTGGTTTGCTTTCTTTGACATGCTTTTATTTTTCTAACTTGAAAAAGGGAAAACTCAGTTTTAGACAAAAAAAATAATTAAAGTTATGGTGCGATTAGTTAAAATAAACATATATATTATTTATGAAAAAAAATTGTTTTCTGTCAATGAAGTCATGAAACCTAGATTTTTAATATAAAAAACATCTATCTTAAGGGTAAACTGTGGCCTTAGTTCTTCATAGTTTAGATCATTTTAGTTTGATCCTGATTGTTTTCTTTTCTACACCCTTAGGCATTATGCTAACTTATGATAAACAAAATAAATAAATAATGTAACCCCCTCATCCCGGTCTAGACGACTGACCAGTCCGAGTAGGTTACACGGGGAAAATCGAAGTGAAACCCGTTAAGGCTCCCCTTCGATTAGCAACCCTAGAAAATTTTTTCTTCAATTATCTTGTCTAGATGTCTCGTTAGTCCTATGTGTGATAAACAACAGTGGAAAACAAGGACAAGACAATGCGGACAGAACGTAAGTTAATTTAAATTTACCAAGTGACAAGTTAGTCTGATTTCTTGCATACGTGACCAAATCATACATAAACGAATACAAACAAAGCTCACAAGAAAGCTTACAACAAACAGAACCCAAGCACAACACTTGAGAACCTTTAAAGATGCCAAAAGCTCAATTTTCAGGTCTGTGTTTCGAAACAGGCTTGCCCGTTTCGATACACGAACCCCAGTTTAAAAGCCAGACCAGTCGTACTGATACGGTCCACCTCGTTTCGATACAAGGGTCCATTTCGCCTAAGCATTCCAAAACTCGTTTCGGAACAGGCCTTCACAGTAGTAGAACCGTTTCGGTACGCGTATCGAAATAAAGACTCACAGTGTCAAATCGTATCGAAACGCGTTCTGATACGGGTATCCCTAGAACCACACCCATTCCGAAACCACCTCACGCGTTTTGAAACACCTGCAGTCTATGTGTTCTTAAAATCAATTTCTGCATCTCCAAAAGTCCCCAACATGCCTCAAACCACAAGAAACGAGATACAACATGCATACACAAACTCTAGAGACATTCCTTCCTACTTCAAGCATGCTCAAACACTTAACATACATTCAAACCCATCCATTTCAATGAATATATATCCAAGGCCAAACATGTAGAGAAACAAGCATCCACCAAATACATGCATAACAAGGGTCACATGCCTTTGAAGCAGAACACTTAAACATTCAAGAAGTAAGGTTACATGCTTCCAAACAACACGCAAACATCTCAACAACATGGTTTATAATCCAACAAAAGAGTTAAATACTATAGCAAACATGCTCCAACATAGTATCATCATCCAAACATGCTAGAAACATCAACAAGCCAAACTAAGGAGTTTGAACACCAACTCCATACAAAAGTCTAATACTCCCATTGTCTAAGCATTATTACAAACATGAATCATACTTGAGCTACCCGAGAACTCCGAGAATCTCCTCCCTTGCCCACTTGCCTCCCAAGCCACTAACGATATGCATTGCGGAAAAGAAGAGAGCGTAAGCTTAACGCTTAGTGAGCGGAGCTCTAAAAACACAACCACAATGCAGTTTTCAAAACACATTTCTTAATTGAAAAGTAAACCTTTTAATGTATGAAAGGAGACACGATCAACACAATTACATGGTATGCACATGCATAACCAAAACACGGTGGGACTACACATCACCGTTTCGACTAGTAGTTTTCCGATGGGACTACACATCATCATACTCTTCCGGTGAGACTACACATCATCGTAGTTACGACAACCATCACGTGAGGCTCGACACCAACAACGACTACACAACAACATCAAACGGAAGTAAAGGCAATCCACAATTCACACAATATCATAACAATTGTTCATACACCAACACATAACAATCAAGGTAAAATTAGTAAACTTACACTTGGGTTTAGGTTAGCCCTCAAGGTTCCACCCAACCCCCCAAGAACCCATTTCGAAATCAAATCAAGTTTCAAACAATTTCACTCACCGATAAAACCCAAACGGGAGCCGAAATACCGATCTCAAGCCTCCAAATTCCCGGGAACCGAGCTCGAAGCTTCTCCAAAGGTTTCCCTTGATTCTAATCAATCAAAAACAACAATTTACTCAATAATTCAGCCACAAAACCACTGTCACAATCAAACACAATCTCAAGGCCCCTTTTTCTACATTTTCAAACCATGAGCTATCCAAACTTCTTCATTTTCGTACTCCCACACAACCCAGCAGAAAACTATCAATTTCGACACTCAAATCACCATTGTTCACCTCCAAAACAACCCCCAAGAATTAACAAAGCATCAGCCCAACTCTCCTACACCAAACTACCCCAAAACCCAAGTTTTCACCCCTTTTAAAACACCCACAAAACCTATTTTGGGATTCTTGATAAAACCCCACCATTTTCACATATAATACACATTAGGGCAAGACTAAAACATAAATTAACTTTACAAATCAAAAGCAAATCGAAAAGCCATCAAAGCTCTAACCTTTTTCTCAAACTTTGAAAACTTGAAGAACTATAAAGATGGTGTTTTTGAAATTCTAAAACCATGAATATGTTTGGAATAAAGAGGAGAAGTCAAAAACGTGCTTACCTCGTTGAAATCACTTGAAATGGTGAAGAACTTTAATGGAATAGTGTTTAGGGGTTTGGGAGGGTTCAATGTCGTGTAAAAGAAAGCAAAGGAAGAAGATGAGCATTTTTTTCAAAAGGCTATTTTCACTCATCCTTTTCCCTTATTTTAAAATTTACCAAAATGCCCTTAATGAAAATCAAGCCCATTTAAATTTTAAAGCAAATCCATTCTAATTAAAATGAGCCCAACAACTCAAACCCGACTTTCACACTCGACTCCCGACTCCTAAACCCGGGTGTTACATATAAACGCATCATTGTTATGCCTAGTAACTGCCTATACATCTATGTTTAAAAAACAAAAACAAAAAGAGAGTATTATGCCACAAATTCTCTTGTTTTCTAATATATTCGGTTCAGTCCATATATATAGATCTAATTATTATGGTTTCATATATGTTTAAGTTTGACACAAAGGTTAAACTTGGAATTAAATATCAATATTTGTTTATCTTATTTTATTGATAAGAGTTTATATGTTTTGAGTTTTACATGATATGTTTAAATGGGTTGGAAAAAGTCATAGCTTCTCCGAAGATAAAATCTAAAGAGGTAAACTTGCTAGATTCTGGTGAGAATTAACGATTTGGCAATCCATATCGCAACTTCCTTCTCAATCTATTAAGGTATTAACCTTTTCTTTTAAATTATTAATAAGGTTTTTTCTTATAATATGTTTGTTCGATTAGATTTGTTTCGTTCCCTAAAGTGAACGAAAGAGTTGTTATAAAATCTATATTTGCTTGAAAGCAATATTTCTTCTATGTCGAAAAACTCGACTATAGACTTCTCCCAAGTTCACGAAAAATCGTCTTGATCCAAAAGGTTTTATAGGAAGCATTTCCTGAAGTGAATGCAATCATGATATTTATTCCATGCAATTATTGGATTTGTTTCATTCCTTGAAGTGAATGCAAACATGGTAAATCACTATTCAATTAGGAACATAACTTCAAGGCTATTGGTTTCAAAGGAGGTTTTTAAAGGACCTTGTGGACTGGTTTAACAACGCCACGTACGAGGATTAAATCTTTGTTATATGTGATGAGGATATGTTAATAAAAATATACTCTACTTTTCACGAAAAATAATGTTGCCCTCAGACACAATATCGTGAAAAAGATATCAAAGGCTCACTGGCTCTACTCCATTCCCTGAAGTGAATGTGAGATTATATTATGGAAAGAATAAAAGCCACATTAGACGTTGTGGTCGTGATTGAAACCATGAATATAGACATGGGAAACATAGCATTTTAAGGATACTTCTACCCACTGGTGGTGAGGTTATAAGGATGATAAGAGTGATAAAGATCATTCTAATGAAGTAAAATTATTTTTATTACCAATGTGATGCTATAAACCATTGGTCTTGTACTTGTCGTACGTTGAAAAATCAACAATCTATGGTGACGATTTATGCTCAACATAAGCATAAGATATATTTTCCCATTAAAATGCAAAAAAATAATGTGAGTATTATATCCCAAAGTACTGAAAATATTGATGCTCTAGAAGAGCAATAAATTCTTGAGAGAAAGCACACTATGAAAAGTGCATAATTGTGAATATTGCAATAATTACCGCTAATGGTAATAATATTGTCACCACTAGAATTGAAAATTTTAAGAGAGCAAATATGAGTTTGCAAAATATCCCTTTAGAATTATAGATAACATATGTTATCAATTAGCATTTGAAATAAGTCATTGTAGATATAAGTTCTGGTAGCCAAAAAGTCAGTTGAAAGCTCTACAAAAGCTATATATATTGCTACCAAAAGATAATTTCCATTGAAAGCTCCGAAAGAGCTAAATATATTCCTATTTAAAGGAACAATTTTGATGGTCGTACTAGACATGTACGAGTGAGATTGAATCACATGTTATGGTAAACCAGAAGTTTACGAAATTCAGAAATATATATACACACGTGTATGTAGTTGGTATGATCGGTTAGACCATCCTAATCAATAATGATGCGAAAGCTATTGAGATTTACATGCACATATATTAAAAGAACTTGAAGTTCTTATGGTGCTTATTCTCAAAGGAATGGATTAAATTTCATTTATTAAAGAACGTGAAGTTCTTGTGTTGCTTAAAGGAATTGATTAAGTTCCACTTACTAAAAGAACCTGAAGTTCTTGTGTTGTTTATTCTCAAAGGATATAGATGATTCCACTTACCAAAAGAATTAGAACTTGAAGTTCTTGTACTGAAGTTGAGACTGTATGTCTTGCATATCTGAATGAAATATGGGCCCATATATCCACAAATGTGAAAAGTTTTATATGATTTTAGTAGATGCATCTACATTGTTTTATCAACTTACAACCAGAAGTTTGTGAGATTGATTCTAAAAGGATTCAGATTATGCAATTAGACTATTCGTTTTTGCAAAAGCTTGTGGGTTTATATTTTAGGCTATATCGGTTGTTACAAAGCCTATTGATTATGAAAAATACGGTATATCAAATTTTTAATTGGATGCCTCCTATTTAATAGCTAAACTGTGAGAACAAAACATTTATATGGTATTTCCATATAACATCACTTATACGCATCAAGCCAACGGGTTATAATAAACTCCCCATTATGATTTGACTTTTGGTCAGAAGTCATATTTCCCATTTTTGAATTTTTGAATTTGCGATATATAGTTGAATTGCTCCACCATAACGCATAAAATGGGCAAGTAAAAAGGGTTGAGAATATATATCGAGTACGAGTCTCCTTTTATGTTTAAATTCTAAACATTAATTGGAGAATCATTTATTAGATGATTTTTCTCAACATCAGGGGGAGAGAATAATCAGTTGGATAAAGAAGGAAATGAATTATCATTATCTAGATCCTCGAATATGAACTAGAAGTTCATAAGATAATTCATGTTATTTCATGTCAACTGCTAGACATATTTACTGACCCAATAAGAGTAATTAAGTCTCATATACCAGCTGAAATGCTCTAAGTTTAAATTACATGTTAGAGCAAGTGGATGTAAATCATGTTTGAAGCATGATAGTTGAAATGGTTCCAATGATCAAAATTCTCGTAAATAAAAAGTATTATGAGATGGCCATATATTAGAGGCGGGTGCTCCTAAAGAGACCCAAGACATAACTAATAATAAAACTCTTGAAGAATTTTTGGTACCTGAAATAAAGATTAAAATCTTGAAGAGGTCTCGATGAGTTATGTCATTACGAGAATGGAACCAGAAAATTGGAAAGTTGTCGACAACGATTTTACAAACAATTTTATATAAAATACTTATATAGAAGTAAAGAAAGAAATCGACGATCTTGTATAAAATCTATCCAGAAGTATAGATATTGAATTGGCCGATGTTGAAAGATGCTTTGAACTTCTAAAATAGAAGTATTTGGACCAGCAGTCCAAACACCTAAAGGTGTAATGCAAGTGAGGCACAAATAAGTAGTCGTAAATACAACTTGAACTATGATTTATGAAAAGTTTTAATTACTTCATGGTGGATGCAATTACTTTGGCAGTTATGAAAAATTTTACACGCGTCTAATTATTTGTGGATCCATATTTATCCTTGAAGGATTTAAAATGCTAGAAGTATTTGGAAATTTCTGAGGAAATTTATTTATACATGTCTCATGAATATTTTGGCGCATTTGGTGTAATCGCCTTAGTGAATACTAATTGAGAAAATACTATAAGAATGATCAGATTTCCTTATGTATTTTATAAAGGAGTTTGGATCAAGATCCATTATGATAATTTTAGAACTCCTAAAGAGCTTCAAATTGGAAACTCATGAAGTACTTTCAATACAAGTACTTGAATCTTGACATCAAGTTTATCTCGACCTGAAGATCGAGCATTTTTATATATTTCTTTTTGTTTATGAATAGACATAAGCTGAAAGAATCTTAAAGAAGATTTAATATGAATAGAGCATATCTATTGAGTATCCCAATAGTTGTAAGATTGTTGGATGTGAATAAAGATAATTATATATTTTCTTGGTCTTGAAGCACTATATATTAGTTGGTCAAGAAATATCTATGAATATACAAAGATCATTATAATTAGATCTTCAAGCATTCGTCGATGCCTCCTCAAATCTTGTAGAAATAATTGTTATGCACAAGGCAAGCCAAAAATGTGTTTGGCTAAGACCATTGACCCAACATATCCATAAGGTATGTGATTTACTTTCATAAGATATGATACAAATGCTATCTAGTGTAGAGATAATGGAAGGTGGATACATCATGAAAAATATTACTCCAAAGTTTCATCCCCCGCTATCTTTAGAAAAATAATATTCAAGTTTGAATTATGAAGATTCAAAGATCTTATGAGATGTTTTCATGAGGGAGAGTAAATATGCGTTGCACTCTTTTTTTTCTTAACCGAGGTTTTGTCCCAATGGGTTTTCCTAGTAAGGTTTTTAATGAGGCAACATGTTATGCATATCAAAGATGTGTGTACTCTTTTTCCTTTACTAAAATATTTTTCCCACTGGGTTTTTATCTTAGTAAGGTTTGAACAAGGCACATTATCTACATAGACATCCAAGAGGGAGTGTCATGAATATTTATCTATGTGGATGTCTATCATGATTAGAACTTTATCTAAGGAGTTTGATTTACTTTATCATTAGGAATATTATCTCATTTAATTAGAGTTTAATTTTTATATGTACTTCTTATACCTATAAATAGATGATTTGATGAAGACATTGTACACAAGTCTATATTTGAGAATAATACAAATCTCCCTATTTCTCTCATCTCTTTGTTCTTTCATTCTTGTTCTTTGTTCTTATTATTGTTCTTTGTTATTTTATTCACAACATATGTTACTTTATATCTATAATTAAAAGCAAATCCCCTTATATAGAATTGCTCAGTTGGAGATTGATGAGCATGTTTTAATGGAAATCCTCTGCTCTTTTTTGGTGCTCCTACTTATGCTCCACACTCAAAATTAGGTTTAGAGTTTAGAGTTTATGGTTTAAAGTTAGAGTTTATGGTTAGGGTTTAAGGAATTTAAGGTAGGGTGTATTTTTAGGGTATAGGGTGTAGGGTTTATGATTTAGAATTTAGGGTTAGAGCTTGGAATTTAATTTTTTAGTGTTATGACATATATAGGGGCACCGAAAAGGAGCAGATCATTTTTATCCGACAATCTCATTAATTTTTTTTGAAGATAATCTCATTAAAATTTAAGTAGATGTTAATTGAGTAAAATTAAATTGTTAAGTACAAAGCATTTTGAGATTTTTTGTTGGGTTAAATTATTTGTTTCTTTTTGAATTTTGAGTTATTTGATTTTTCGAATACATTTGAATATTTGTTTGATTTTTTTTTTGTTCTAGTCGAGTTGATTTTTTTTTTACAATTTGAATGTTTAAAAATCTTAAATATTCTCTTGTTTTCTTAGTTTTCTTTGAAAGAATTCAATCTCGTATATAAATGATTTTGTCAACAATTTTTAGGATATGTGGCTAAAAACTTTCGATTCATACATTCTTTTCTCTCCTGAGTTGTAGGTTCAATACTCATTAGGAGAAGAAAATTCCTCTTGTTCCCCTTAGGTAGAATTGTTCAGAAAAAATTGTATGTAAACCATTTTAATCACACGATCACACAACATTTTAATAATGTAATAATTTTTATAAAATAATTTAAATATTAAATCTAAACGACTTGAACCCCTAAGGATCCATTCACAAGTATCTCTGTCTTTTTTAGCATTCTAGTTCAATTAAAGGCAATATGTTAGTCTGATTTTAAATTTGAATAAACTTACGCACAATTACAGACTATACTATTTGAACTCGAATCATTTAGGAGGAATATATCATCTTTTACTACTAGAACCACTCAATGAGTTCACAAGTACATTTGTCTAAATAAATAAATAAAATGTTTTAAGAAATGAAAATGTGTTTAGCAGCTGGCAACAAACAGATGAAGATTTTAGCAACTATCTTACAGATAGAAAGTTTTGCAAGAAGAAAAGCTATCATCCGTGAACGAAAAGGAAGATGCTTTGATTGCATGCACTTCATGCAAGTACAAAGTTAAAATTATGAAACGCAAATATACAAATTTCTATTTATATTTAATTAGAGGAATCTTTCGATTTTGGTTTCTCATGTTTTTTTAGGGTAAACGATAATCGAGGTCACTCAATTATGGGTAAAGTTACATTTGGATCACTTAATTATGGGTAAAGTTATATTTGGGTCATTCAATTACTAAAAGTTACATTCGGGTCACTAAATTATGGGCAATGTTACATTTGGGTCACCCAATTATTAAATGTTACATTTCGGTCACTCAATTATGGTTTAGGTTACATTTGGGTCACCTTTCACATTTAAAAAATATATATCAATTTGTGTATTATATTAATTAATGATTTCAAATAAAGTATTCTAGTGTTTACGAGGGTATACAAGTAATTTTGAAGAAAACATGACTAAATTGATGTATTTTTTAAATACGAAGGATGACCCAAATGTAACAATACTAATAATTGAGTGACTAAAGGTTTTTAAATATGTTCAAATAAATGTTTAATCTTTTAAAACAGTCAAATAAATGTCGATCATGTTTGAAGTTGCTTAACCTAATATTTATAGCAACAATTGTTTCTTTATTATTTGAGCAGATTCGAAAACACTAGATTTCTATTCGATCATTTTAAAAGAATAAACAATTATGTGAGTAGTTTTGGAAACATTAAGCCTTTATTTCGGAGTAAATCCTAGAAAATTAAGCACTTATTTAAACATTGAGCCTTAAAACTTTAAACCCTAATTTATAAAAAATATTTTTAAGTTATTTTTATTAAATAGAGATGTATTACTTTTTTAATGCAAGTACTGAGATTTAAATTTATACAAGAGATGAGCTCGAATCTCTTAAGATGAACATCATTTATTTTTCCACTGGGACGACTTGTTGGTTTCGTTTTACATACAATTTCTTAAATCTTACAAAGAGGTGGCGTTTCCTTTGGTTTAATTTTGAATAAAGGCATGCAAATTTATTGAAATCTGATATGGTCCCCAGGAATACTAGTAGTAGTGGCAGCGGTTACACTCAGTTTTGGCTGATCCTTCCTTCTCACAGCTACAAAGAGAAACATTAGGTCCCCCCAACAGCCCCACTGCCACTGCCCCAAACCTAAAAAGTTATTTAATGCATTGCTCTCTCTCTCTCTCTCTCAACAAATGTATACTTATTCACCCTCTCTCTCTCTCTCTGCAATTCTGCATGGCGTGACAATATTCAATTTGCATCACTTTTGGGACCACTCTTTCCCCACCTTACATCTTTTTCTTTTCTATTATTATAATTACTATTTAAATTTATACTTAATACACTG
Organism: Hibiscus tridactylites; assembly: GCA_958450335.1. NCBI lineage: Eukaryota > Viridiplantae > Streptophyta > Magnoliopsida > Malvales > Malvaceae > Hibiscus > Hibiscus tridactylites. Next base: position 81,990,341 of record OY288270.1, read on the forward strand.
CCGTATAAACTTAAAATTTGTATGAGCACTTTAATTTTATGATTTAGGGTTTCAATTTAAGTTTGATGATTTATGGTTAAAATTTAAGATTTATATATTAGAGTTTAGGTTTCATGGTAATATGAGGATGAGTTTAGGTTTTAACCCATAAATGTTAAGTTGTAACCATTATGCTTAAATTTTAATCCATAAACCATACACCATATATTGAATCCCTAAACCATAAAACTGAGGTGCTTGTAAAAAATTTTAGTTTTCAATAGCATTGTATGGAATAATTAACTTTATTATTTATCATAATCAATCTTTAAATTTACACTAAACTATTCTTTCCTAACAATTTGTTGGTCTAGTGAGATTAGATGTTAGATTCTTTAATTAAGATTAGGGGTTTGAATCCTGACGTTGTGAATGGAGCAAATGGATTAGATTGATTGTTCCCATAATGAGTCTCTTCAATATTCGATCTAGATTATCAACCTTATGTGCCGAATATAAATTGTTATACAAAAAATACTCTCTTTTTCAGGTATAATCATCGATATCCAATTCATTGGCCGAGTAATTTGAATCAAGTATTGTAAAGAGTCATTATTAGACGACTCTTCCAATCCAATTCTCTCTATTCACATGTCAAAATTTAAACTTCTAACATTACCTAAAAGCTAAAAAATCTAGTATCTCATCCCACTAAACTAACTTATTGTTGATAAAATATTCTTTCAAATGACAATTAATAGTAATGTAATAATATTTTTGTCTTTTCGTACTTTTATATAACATTTTATTTTCGAATTCGAACTCTTAATATAGTTTTCTTATTTTTTATGGTGTATTAATTTTTTCTAATTAATAATCAAAATCCATAATTCCAAACCTCTAAATAAAATGAATTTAGGTGTTTACCGTTCAAGTTATTGTAACGACAATGATATTAGTTAATTGATTGAAATCGATCTAATTTTCCTTAATTGTATTAATATTCATCAAAATAAAATAAATGCAAATAGTAGTATTAATTTTTATTAAATTGATATATGTTATATTCTCAAATTAAAGGTCAAAATTCGAATTATTAAGGTAATATGAACATATTAACCACTCGATGAATGAGTGTATGAGAATAATTGTATTATTCTAACCCCACAAGCTTGTCGTCCTCCTATTTAAACCACCTCTTTATCCTTTCTTCTCAACTTGGAGTCTCTAGCTCTAGCTCTAGCACTTCTTCTGCTATTGCTGTAAGAATTTATATATGTGTATATATAGGGTCTTCTTTGGAGTGTAGTTATAGTTTCATGGTGTTCGTTCCCCTCCCCTTCTGTTTTACTTGGTATTTGTTGAAGCTCGAGGGGGAGAGCTTACGTATTCTCTTATGGTGCTCCACCATCAGATGAAGCTGCCAGCATGATCTTAATTTCCCTCTGTTTTATCAAGGAAAACTCAGATCATGTGGCAGTTTCACCTGTTGCTGCTTGCACAACAACAACAAACCCTAATTTCTCTTAAGAAGACGAAACCCTAATTCCCTGCCCTTTCTCTTTTTTTGTACACCGCCCTTATTGTTTTCTCTCAATCCCTAGGAGAGGTTTCTCGTATCTGAAATCTAAGCTCAGGTTTATTTGAATTATGGGGTTTCTTTAAACTTATCCAATTTTGCTTTAGATTTTGGGATTTCCCATTTTTATTCATTTTTTGCAGCTGTTTCTTGAAACTTTTGCACTGGAAATTGCTGCAGTTTCGATGATTTCAAGATCTCTTTAGTACCCGCTTTGGTGATTGAACCTCTCAGGTGGGTGTAATCGGTAAATATCCCATACGGTTTCCTACTTATAATAAAATTTGACATAAACATCTGGGTTATTTCGTAGCTGTTATATTATGATTGTAGCTCAATTTTTCAAGTACCCAAATTTGTTTTAAGATCTGTTTGTTTCTGGGAATTCTCATCTTTTCCTTCTCTTCTACTAATAATTCTTGAATTGAACTCTACTGTATTGGTGTAGGTAGCTAGGGCTTGTTTCTGGAAGTGGGATTTCTTTCAAATTTACAGCAGATCTGCCAAATCAGAGAGAGAGAAAAAGAAAGAAATTAAAGAGACCATAATTTAGATGGTTTGAGCCATAGATTTATAATAGCAGCTACAAGAGAAATAATTTTAATGTCATTATTTTGTGGTTTCAGTTCTTTGTCTTTGTTATTCATCATCAATATCAGTCTCAGATATCCACTGCAGCATTTATATACTCTCTTTTTTTTTTCCTGTTCTTGGTACAGGCTGCTCATCACATGATGTAAAAAACAGTGCATATATATATGTATGTATACATGTATAACATAGTCATATATATTTAATATCTTAATTAGCAGCATTTTCTTAAATTCTTGTGTTTGCTGAACTTTTGCCATATTGGAAGCAACTGTCTTTGAGATATAGGAAATCTTACTATAGGCTATAGCAACAGGTTAAGTGAAGAATTTGAACTTAAAAACTTGTGAAATCAACCTAGTTAAATCTGCTTCAAGCATGAGTGTATGTGTATACCTTTTACTTCTTGATCTCAGTGCATTTTTTCTCATAATACTCATAGAACCTTACTGCAGGAGTATGATATCTCTCTGTGTCTTTGAATGTTGCTTTCTTTTCATCTACTTTTCTTGTTGGAATTTGGTTATTCTTCTTAATGTAGACAAGATTCCATGTAGCTCTCATGTTTCCATAAGCATCAAAATACCCACAAATGTTATTAGTTTTTTTCTTTTTTCATGTGTCAGCTTATCATGCATGAAGAAAAACCATGTGAGGATCCATTGACAAGTACTTGTTTACGTTCCATTTAAAGCTAGGTCTTCTACTTTGAATCACTTAATCACTGTGTCTTCTTTAAAGATGGTTCAACTTGATTCTCCGAAGTGGGACGAGCTAGCTGCTGCCCTTTTTGTCTAGAGTGGCCCCTAAGGCTAAAGCTGTTGCAGTCCCTAGCTCCTACACTTGTAGGGGTTCGTATTTCGTGCCCTATTATATCATATTAGTGTTGTTTTTCTATGTTATAATCATGTTTAAACAACATTAGGAAAAGCAAAAGGATGATGCCGGTGGGTGAGCAGCTCAGTGGATTGAAAACAAAACTGAAAGGTCTTTTAATTTGTTTGATTCTGATGAGTTTTGGCAGTACATTTATTGCAATGTACACAAACCCCAGAACTTGTTTTTGTAAGAGATGCTCAATGTTAAGGAAAGTGCTCCCAAAAATTAGTGTCGAATTTAAAAATATTTTTGAAAGTAAACACATATAAGATTTTTAGTTAATCTTTAATGTGCACAAATAAAATAACATAATGAACAGAACTAATAAAATAAATATTATATTTTAAGGTGGACGCTCTCAACATGGTGCATAATTAACTTGTGAAATTGCGATTATTCTATCATCTTGTGTGTATATATGTATGTATATACCATCCCATGAAGATGTCAGATAATTATTAAGGGCATCTGAGATTTCTGTCTCACTCTTCTCTCTGTGTTCTTTTACTCCCTTTTAGGGTACATATGTGACCTCAGACCTGAGATATATATTGAGATATTGTAGTAGTATATTTTGACATTTCTTTGAGGTCAGGCAAATGTAAAAGAAAAGCCAAAGCTTCTCTACTCGGAACACATGTCTAATTATTATCGAAAAGACAAAAAAAATATTTTTTGGTGTTTTTTTTTTCATAAAATTAAAAAATTAAATTTTAAGTTGTAATACTAATTTCTAAATTCTAAACCATATACTTTACATACACCATAAAAATACATTGTACACTCAATACTTTTAATTTTAAACCCTAAAACTCAATACTTTTAATTTTAAACTATAAACTCTAACTTTAATCTTTAATCTTAATTTCTAACTAGGATGTAAAAAATTGACCCGGCCTACAAAATTAACTAAAATCGACTTGAGTCAGAACTGCTTGTGACCCGAAGGATTGATGATCCGAAATCGATCCGACTTCGAACTGGTGTTGACCTGAACCCGAGTTGAACCTAAAAATTTTGGATCTGCACCCGACCTGAGAACGACCTAAACCTGAATTCAACCTGATAATGTGATAATCGAACCCCTGCATCCGACATGATATGAATCTTAACCCGAGATTAACCTGGAAATAACTGATATTACCCGACTTGTTATTAATCTGGCCTGTTATGGACCTGACCTGTTAATAACCTGACTTGTTACTGAACCGATATAATATTTACCTGACTTATAAGTTGTAAGTTACAAATTTACAATTGATGAAGTTGTAAGAATATAAATTTACTATATTAAAATGTGTGAAAATATATTTTCACAATTTAAAGTATATAATTATTAAATTAATAAATTTTTTGGAATTATTAATTTATTTGTTATTGAAATTATTAATTATGGCCATTAAATTAATAAACTCGTTTCCTATACAAATTATGATCATTATATTAAAATTTTAATTATACATTTATAACCATTAAATTAATAAGTTTAATTCATAATTATTAACTTTATTATATTAAAAATAGATTATATAAATAATTTATAATTTTACTTGTTTTGAACTTGTGAATTGTGATAATAATAATAATAATATGGTATATCAATTTTATAAATTAAGGGGCATATTATATAAAATGACTTTAAATATCAATAACTTAAGGAATTGTGATTTTAATTCATGGTTGCACCTTATTAATATCAAAACATGAGAAATTTTATAACTGGGATAATAACTTCACAAATTCTGAATATATGAAACTTTATAATTTTACAAATTAAATTTATTACAATTTGGTACACTAAAATTAGAATTAAATCAACTAAATAAATTTATTATAAAACTTAAGCTCTCAGATCTTATAACAAAAGTTTTACAAGGTTAAAAGCCCGACTTCGCTACTAGAAATTTCTTCATCGAGCTTTTATTTAGTCTGCCAACATGATTAAATTAAGGGTAACTTTTCACCTTTAAAAAGCTGAAATGCCACTAGCCTAACTCAATCATGGGCAACCAACTAAAAATAAGGGTAACTTTTCACTTTTCACCTTTAAATTAAGGGTAACTACTTAGACTACAATTTACATTGTAAGTTCAGCATCCAAACCAGTCCATGGGCAACAAGGAACAATTGAAATGAAATAAAAATAATAAAACAGTTTCAGTGGTAAAAATTTCAACATCCAGACCAGTCTATGGGCAGCAAGCATCAATTTAGCATTCAGATTTCAGTTTAGACCAATGAGACCGATGTAGGAAGCAAGGAACAATACAACATTCAGACCTTTGAAAAAGTAATGAAATAAATATAATAAAACAGTTTCAGTGGTAAACATTTCATACCAGTGTAGGCAGAGCGGGCAATAAGCAATAGTCCAGCAAGCAGTAACTACATTAACTACATTAAGATATTCCTCGTCCTTTTCTTCCGGTTTGAAACCATATAACCAGTTTCGAGTTGTTACAAAAACTTCAACATTCTTAGGTAAAAGTTTAGCTCTCAACTTGTTCAAGATTCGACCCCCATGCTAAAGGAAGATTCTGAAACAACAGAAGTAATTGAAATGGCCAAAATATCTCTGGCCATACGAGCAAGTACAGGATAAGAAGCACTTTGTATTTTCCAATACTCTAAAATATTAAATTCAAAATCTTCATTACGAGGGACAAGTGGCAGATTAATGTAGGATTCAACATTAAAATTTTCACTCCTTGAAGCAGTTAGATTAGCATCAAAACTCTGAAAAGATAGAAATAAATTAATTTGGTATTTAAAAAATAGAATACAAGTAATTCAAATAAAATAAAATTTGAAAATTAAATTATTAAATCTAACCTGAAATAGAGCAAATTTTTTAAATGGTTGAGGTCGACTGAAATCAGACCCACTTGTCACTTGAGTTGTGTTACTTTGGACAGAAGAAGAAGAAGAAGAAGAAGAAGAAGAAGAAGAAGAAGAAGAAGAAGAAGAAGAAGAAGAAGAAGAAGAAGAAGAAGAAGAACCACAAGGTGCAGAATTTGAATAAAAAATGTATAAATTAACAAACTCTGCATAAATGACAATTACCCTTCGTTGAACCTCATCGTCTACGTAAAGAACACTATACAGCTCATTCAAAAGTTGTAATTTATATTGAGGATCAATCAAAATATCAAAAGACAGAATCATTGAGTGATCTGCCTAGTATTTTTCATATAACTCAAGCATAGGTCCAGCTATTGCAGAAATACCTTGCAAAGGATCATTGTGTACATCACACATCAACTTCTCAATTGCAACAACGTTAGTCAAGTACAAGTTAGCTGTTGGATACTTAGATCCAGAAAACAGAGTGGTAATTTCATAAAAAGGCTCAAGAAAATTACAAATCATCTGAATAGTTTCCCACTCAGAATCACTAATCATATCCAAGTCATTTTCCCTATTAACAAACAAGTTAATAGCGAACTTAGCATCAAGTGCCCTATAAATCATTGAGTAAGTAGAGTTTCATCGAGTAGGAACATTCAACAACAACTTACCACAAAAAGAAGAATCGCAGTCTTTTATAGTTAATTCAAAGGCGCAAAGTCTAGAATCAGAAGAATCAATAAACATCACAATTTCACACAATTTAATAACAGAAGAATCAATTAACTTCAAACCTTTTTGAACAATCAAGTTTAAGACGTGGGCAGCATACCTTATATGAAAGTACTTACCATTGCATGGAAGAGGAGAAATGACATGCAAATCATCTTTAAGACGCTTAACCATTCTATCATTTGCAGATGTATTGTCAAAAGTTATGGTAAAAGCTTTTTTTACAAGACCTCACTCACATAACATCTTTTTAACAAACTTATAAATTGATTCACCATCATGGGGTGGAGGAAATTGACAAAAATTTAATATTTTAGATTGCAGTTTCCAGTTATTATCGACATAGTTTGCAGTGATAGCAAAATAAGAACGTAAACTGCAGGCAGACCAACCATCACATGTAAAGCAAATCCTACTTTAAACAGAATGCATTGAACCAAGTAGATATTTTTTATGCTTATCATGCTCAATCATGCAATATTTAGTAATAGTAAACCTAGAAATATCCTTCACACTAGGATTAAGGTAATGATGCAAAGTCCTCAATTTTTCATGCTCAACCATACTCAAAGCATAACAATTACATAGAGCGTTGGAGAAGTTGGAGAAGTTGGATTCGTTCTTGTGTGGGGACGGCGTGGCTTGCTGTTCTAGTCAATGAGAATCCAACGAAGGAATTTCGTATAGAGCGTGGTTTACGACAGGGCGATATGCTTTCTCCTCTGTTATTTGTGGTAGTGGCCGAGGTACTTCATCAATTTTTGGCTAGAGCGGAGTCAGAAGGAAGCATCCATGGGGTTCAGGTATCTCATAATTTATCTTTGTCGCATCTACAATTTGCAGATGATACTATTTTGTTTTTACGTGGTAGTGTGAAGGAGATGCATAATTTAAAGAGAGTTTTGTTGTGCTTCCAATATTGTTTTGGGTTTCGTATAAATTTTGGAAAATCTTGTATGTATGGAGTAAAGATTAGTGAGGATGTATTAGGGGCGATGGCAAATGTATTAGGATGCGAGACATGGGTGTTTCCATTTGTATACTTGGGATTGTCGGTTGGTTCTAATCCACGGTTTTTGGCGACATGGGAGCCAGTAATTTAGAAGCTTTACTATAAGTTGGTAGGTTGGAAACGAGGCTCTCTTTCTTTTGCCGCTAGAGTGACGTTGGTAAATTCGGTTTTGTTGTCATTGCCATTGTTTTACATAGGAGTGTTTAGGGTCCCTAAGGGCGTGGTGTTGAGAATATACAAGATTCGAAGGGCGTTCCTCTAGGGCTCGGAGAATTATAGGAAGTTGAATCGTGTTAACTGGGATACGGTATGTAAGCCAAGAAAGAAGGGCAGATTAGAGGTTATTGATCTTGAGTTGTGAAACTTATCTTTATTGGCGAAGTGGGCGTGGCGATACGCATTGGAGAAAAATTCACTATGGTGTGCCTTAATAGTGGATAAATATAGGGAAAATGTGTTGTCCTTGATGGTGACGCTAGGCATGGAGGAAGGGACTCTCGATTCCTTTATGGTATGGAAGATTCAGGTACCTCCGAAGATTCAATGTTTTTTTATGATTTATTATGTTAAATCGACTTCCGACTTTATGTATGCTTCGGGATTGGGGCATTGTGTGGGAGGGAATGTCGGTTTGATGTATGTGGTGTGGGGAGGGGGGAAATGAGGTGAATCATATCTTATTTTTGTGTTGTTATGCGTATGAGATTTGGTCTTGGTTTTTGCAATGGTGGGGGTGTCTTTGGTTAGGCCAGCATTGGTTTGGGAGTTTCTTATCGAGGGGTATGTTGGTAGCTTTTCGGGTACATTGTGGCAAGGGTGGATTGCGTGTAGTGTTGCGACTTTGTGGTCCTTGTGGTTAGCTTGGAATGAGCTAATCTTTAATAAGAAACGTTTGGCGTCGGGTGAGATTTTCTTCTTGTTTAAATTACGGGCATTGTACTGGATAAAAGCGACTAAAGAAGGTCTTGATGTTTCCGAGGCGCAATGATGGGAATGTCCGAGACTTTATCTCTCTTTGAGTGTAAGTAGGGGTTGTTTGGATACCGCCAATAGAGGGATCACTTAAGTTTAATGTAGATGGATCTTCTCGGGGTAAGCCGGGGCCTGCAGATTGTGGTGGTGTCTTGCGCAATTCGGAGGGATGTGTGGTGGCTTTGTTCTCAAGTCCTTTGGGAATAATAGAATCGAACGAAACGGAGGTTCGTGCAATTGCCTTTGCTCTTAATATGTTGTTGCATTCTTCATGGGTGTCAATGCCTTCGATTATAATTGAATCGGACTCTACGGTGGCGGTGTCTTGGGTGTTGCATTTTGACAAAAGGCCATGGGTTCTTTGCCGTTGGTTTTGGCAGATTGACAAAGCCTATAAATTATTACCGAATGTTTGCTTTTATAATGTTTTTCGAGAGGCCAATAGTATGGTCGATGCATCAGCTTAAGGGGGGTCAAGCGTTTGTCCTGGTTCCAAGTTGTGCTTTAGGTTGGTGCTAATGGCACACTGTCAAGTGGTGTGGATGGGTTGAGTGTTGTGGTGTGTGTGTGACCGTGCTGTGGGCTTGGCTTGAGTTTCTGGTGTATCTGCGCATGGGAGTTGTGTTGGGGTGTTAAGCTGGGTGGTGGTGTAAGCGTGTTAGGCAATTGGACTTGTTCTTGGTGGTGTATGTGGGTTTGTTTTTCGGTCTTAGGTGGAGTTGTTGATGGGTGTGGGTTTATTTCTTTTGTGATCTTTAATTATCGTGTTGTACTTTTTTCCTCTATTTAGGTTTTAGGGAGTTTTTTTAACGAGGCATGCGTTAATTTTATATGATTTTTTCTCTTTAATAAATCATACTTGATCAAAAAAATTAAAAAGTGAAAAAAACTATTTTGATATTAAAATGATAATTATCTGACGAAATATTAAAAAAAAAACTATTTGTTTGAGATAGAATCCGAGGTTTGTTCAAATTATCTTTAATCTCAATCAGTATTTTCGGTTAATTTAACAATTCTAAATCGATATAAAATTGAATAATTTGATTATTTTGTAGGTGTTATGAATATTTATCTATGTGGATGTCTATCATGATTAGAACTTTATCAAAGGAGTTTGATTTATTTATTATTAGGAATATTATCTTTATGAATTAGAGTTTAATGTATTATGTACTTCTTATGCCTATAAATAGATGATTCATTGAAGGCATTGTATACAATTCTATATTTCGAGAATAATACAAATCTCCCTCTCCCTCTTCCTCTCATCTCTTTGTTCTTCTTGTTCTTCTTTATTTTATTCACAACACGTTATCTGCACGATCTCGCTCGCTCAATTACTGTGATTATTGTTGGTGGTTCTCGAAAAGAATTTCAATTTGATATTGGTGATTACATCTATCATATATTCAGCTTACCTTGGAAAGTATGGTATGTTTTACTTATTTATATACTAATATAATGATTGATTTATCATTCTCCAAAAGTTAGTATATTCATATCTATTATTTGGTTATTATTTTAATTTATTATTATTTTATTCATACTTGAAGTAACTCTTGAATTAACGAAAATTAAAATTATCGTCGTACTTCATTAGATGGATTGATAAAGCAAACCAAATTAAAGCCCTCAAGGATTTCGGCTAAATGCTATTGGGCGCACAAGTTGGAACATTTTATTACACAGTATATTAGTTTTATTCAAAGTTTTTATTATTCCATTCTAATTTATAATTGATTCAATTCAAGGATTGTGTTGTCACGTGATTGTTATATATTTGTTTTATCATTATTATTATTATTATTATGGTAATTTATATGAATAAATTCGAGATATAAAACAACTTTATTATTTGTATCAATTACTTTGTATGTGAATCAAAGGCAAAAGGAATACGTTACTTTGATGTGTTTATATATTCATCAAAATGTCGCTTGATTTTAACTATGGTTGTTTATAATTTGATCACATCAATTATAGTTATGTTCATTCAACTTGATCTATGACTACTTTTATACTTTTTGATCTAGTCTCAAATAAAATTTTTTTATTCTATTGATAAAAGTCGATGCTTTTAACCGTGTTTTGAGTTTTACATGTATTCAAATGAGTTGGAAAGAGACATGGTGTAAAAAAGATTATGAGAAGATGCCTTGGTTCATTTGCTACGTCATCATTGTCTTTGAGACGAAATTCAATATCGGTAAACTCTATTTTATTTTTATCTTTTAAAATACAATTTTAAAGTGCGATAAATCATGATGATTTTGGATTTACAAGAAGATTATTATAAAGTCTATATTTGCTTGATAGCAATATTTCTTCTTCGTCGAAAAACTCGACCATAGACTTCTCCCAATTTCAAGTTACGAAAATTCGTCTTGATCCAAAAAGTTTTATGGGAGGCATTCCTTGAAGTGAATGCAAAGCATGATGTTTATTCCATGCGATTATCAATGATGGGGCATTCCCTGAAGTGAATGCAAGCATGATGTTTATTCCATGCAATTATCAATGATGGGGCATTCCCTGAAGTGAATGCAAGCATGATGTTTATTCCATGCAATTATTGGATCTGTTTCATTCCCTGAAGTGAATGCAAACATGGTAAATCATTATTCAATTAGAGACATAATTTCGATATAATCCAAGTATAATTGGCTGGACATCCCGTTCTGCGAGGCTACTGGTCTCAAAGGAGGTTTTTAAAGGACCTTGTGGACAGGTTTAACAATGCCGCGTACGAGGATTAAATCTTTGTTCTCTGTGATAAGGATATGTGAAAAAGGTTTTAAAGGCCCACTGGCTCTACTCCATTCCCTGAAGTGAATGTGAGATTATATTATGGAAGGAATAAAAAAAATCACATTAAAAGTTGTGGTCGTGGTCGAGGCTATGAATATACACATGAAAAATATAGTCATTTTAAGAATACTTTTACCCGCTGGTAGCGAAGTTATAAGGATGACAAGAGTGATAAAGATCATTCTAAGGAAGTGAAATCCTTTTACCAATGTGATGTTATAAACCATTGATTTCGTACTTGTCAAACGCCAAAGTATTATGGACTTTATCCATAATCATGAATGATAAATGAAATAAAATATAAACAAAATTTGTTTATGACGAAAATAATTATGGCGTTATTGGTCCAACTCAATTGGATATTGTTAATTTTCTCATAACCCTTGAGGGGAATAATTTACCATTTATTTTATTTCCATTATAACCTCTAACAGGAATAATTATTTTTATTTTATTTTATTTTTTTAATGTTAATTCGTTTTATTTATTATTTATTTATGTTAGTTTGCTTTATCTTTATTTATTTCACATATTATTTATTTACGTTTTATGTTAATTTATTATTTGAAGAATATGATTACTTCCGGAATAAAATATACTATGAATTGTGGCTATTTATGCCTAGAATTGTGGCTATTTATTCCTAGCAGATAATGCAAGTACTCATATTGTACTTAAGCATAAGAAATATTTTTCCCATTTAAATGCAAGGGGAAATATGAGTAGTATTTCTCAAAGTACTAAAATATCAATACTCCGGAAGAGCACTTGAAAGTTTATCTCTGATAGATAATCGACTTGATATGATGTGCTATATTTTATATTTTTCATTCCTCGAAGTGAATGATACAAAGTACATATTTTCATTACCTGAAGTAAATGAAACAAAGCACATTTTGAAAGGTGCACAATTATGCATTTCTCGATTAAAATGCAAGGGAATAATGTGAGTACTATATCCGGAAGTACTAATATCACAAAAAGCTCTGGTTGAGCAAATATGTTATTGTCAAATGGAACTTTATTCCATATTCACAGTGCGTTATACTCGTCAAAGTCATAAAGAGAGCAATATGAGTTCGCAAACTATCCCTTTGGGAATTATAGATAACATATGTTATCAATTGGCATTTGAAATAAGCCAATATTGATATAAGTTTTGGTAGCCAAAAAGTCAGTTGAAAGCTCTAGAAGAGCTATATATTACTACCAAAAAATAATTTCAATTGAAAGCTTCGAAAGAGCTAAATATATTCCTATTTAAAGGAATAATTTTGATGGTCGTACTAGACATGTACGAGTGAGATTGAATTACATGTTATGGTAAACAAGGAGTTTACAAATTCAGAGATATATACACACATATATATAGTTGGCATGATCGGTTAGACCATCCTGATCAATGGTGCAGAAATTATTGAGATTTACATGCACATGTATTAAAAGAACTTGTAGTTCTTGTGGTGCTTATTCTCAAAGGAATTGATTAAATTCCACTTATTAAACAACATGAAGTTCTTGTGTTGCTTAAAGGAATTGATTAAATTCCACTTACTAAAAGAACCTGAAGTTCTTGTGTTGTTTGTTCTCAAAGGATATATATGATCCCACTTACCAAAAGAATTAGAACTTAAAGTTCTTGTATTGAAGTTGAGACTGTATGTCTTGCATATCTGAACGAAATATGGGCCCATATATCCACAAATGTGGAAAGTTTTATATGATTTTAGTAGATGCATCTACATTGTTTTATCGACTTACAACCAGAAGTTTGTGAGATTGATTCTAAAAGGTTCAGATTATGCAGTTAGACTATTCGTCTTGAAAAGCTACTGGGTTTATATTTTAGGCTATATCAGTTGTTACAAAGCCTATTGATTATGAAAAATATAGTTTAGCAAAATTTCAATTGGATGCCTCTTATTTAATAGCTAAACTATAAAACAAAAGAGTTATTATTTATATGGTGTTTCCATATAGCAACACTTATACGCATCAAGCCAACGAGTTATAATAAACTCCCCGTTATGATTGGTTTTTGGTCAGAAACCATACATTTCCCATTTTATGATTTTTGAATGTGCGATATGAATTGCTCCACCACAACGCACAAAATGGGTAAATAAAAAGGGTTGAGAATATATATTGAGTACGAGTCTCCTTTTATGTTTAAATTCTTAAACATTAATTGGAGAATCATTTATGACATGATTTTTCTCAACATCAGGGGGAGATAATAATCAGCTGGATAGAGGAAAATGAATTATCATTATCTAGATCCTCGTATATTAACTAGAAGTTCATAAGATAATTCATGTTATTACATGTCAACTGCCAGACATATTTACTGACCCAATGAGAGTAATTAAGTCTCATATACCAGCTGAAATGCTCTAAGTTTAAATTACATGTTAGAGCGAGAGAATGTAAATCATGCCTGAAGCATGATAGTTGAAATGGTTCCAATGATCAAAATTCTCGTAAATAGAAAGTAATATGAGATGGTCATATATTGGAGGCGGGTGCTCCTGAAGAGACCCCAGACATAACAAATAATAAAACTCTTGAAGAGTTTCAGGTACCTGAAATAAATATTGAAATCTTGAAGAGATCTCGATGAGTTATGTCAATACGAGAATGGAACCAGAAAATTAGAAAGTTGTCGACAACGATTTTACAAACAATTTTACATAAAATACTTCTATAGAAGTAAAGAAAGAAATCGAGGATCTTGTATAAAATCTATCCGGAAGTATAGATATTGAATTGGCCAATGTTGAAAGACGCTTTGAACTTCTAAAGTAGAAGTATTTGGACAAGCAGTCCAAACACCTAAAGGTGTAATGCAAGTGAGGCACAAATGAGTAGTCGTAAATACGACTTGAACTATGATTTATGAAAAGTTTTAATTACTTCATGGTGGATGCAATTACTTTGGCAGTTTTGAAAATTTTACATGCGTCTAATTATTTGTGGATCCATATTTATCCTTGAAGGATCTAAAATGATATAAGCATTTGGAAATTTCTGAAGAAATTTATTTAGACACGTCTCATGAATATTTTTGGCGCATTTGGTATAATCGCCTTAGTGAATACTAATTGAGAAAATACTATAAGAATGATCAGATTTTCTTATGTATTTTATGAAGGAGTTTGGATCAAGATCTATTATGATAATTTTAGAACTCCTAAAGAACTTCAAATTGGAAACTCATGAAGTACTTTCAATACAAGTACTTGAATCTTGACATCAATTTTATCTTGACCTAAAGATCGAGCATTTTTATATATTTCTTTTGTCTATGAATAGACATAAGCTGAAAGAATCTTAAAGAAGATTCAATATGAATAGAGCATATCTATTGAGTATCCCAATAGTTGTAAGATTGTTGGATGTGAATAAAGATAATTATATCTTTTCTTGGTCTTGAAGCACTATATATTAGTTGGTCAAGAAATATCTATGAATATACAAAGATCATTTAGATCTTCAAACATTCGTTGATGCCTCCTCAAATGTCATAGAAATAATTGTTATGCACGAGGCAAGCCAAAAAAATGTGTTTGGCTAAGATTATTGACCCAACATATCCAAAAGATATGTGGATTTACTTTTACAAGATATGATAAAAGTTATCTTGTGTGAAGATAAAGCAAGATGTATATCTCAGTTTGAAAGTTGATACATCATGAAACATATTACTCCAAAGTTTCATCCCTCGCGATCTTTAGAAAAATGATATTCAAGATTAAATTATGAAGATTCAAAGATCTTCTGTGATGTTTTCATGAGGGGGAGTAAATACGCGTTGCACTCTTTTTCCCTTAACCGAGGTTTTGTCCCAATGGGTTTTCCTGGTAAGGTTTTTAATGAGGCAACAAGTTATGCGTATCAAAGATGTGTGTACTCTTTTTCCTTCACTAAAGAATTTTTTCCCACTGAGTTTTTATCTTAGTAAGGTTTTAACGAGGTACATTATCTTCATAGACATCCAAGGGGGAGTGTTATGAATATTTATCTATGTGGATGTCTATCATGATTAGAACTTTATCAAAGGAGTTTGATTTATTTATTATTAGGAATATTATCTTTATGAATTAGAGTTTAATGTATTATGTACTTCTTATGCCTATAAATAGATGATTCATTGAAGGCATTGTATACAATTCTATATTTCGAGAATAATACAAATCTCCCTCTCCCTCTTCCTCTCATCTCTTTGTTTTTCTTGTTCTTCTTTATTTTATTCACAACAGTAGGTTATTTGATCTCGCTTTTATTATCTTTTTACTTACAAATTCCTTGAAGGAAGTGTAATCGTAAACCAGTCTTTATATTTAGGTAGAGGGAAACATTCCATCCGCTCGAGTCTAATAAAAAAATTTATTGCAATAGTCTTTATGGTTGGCGAGAAATGACACAATATTTAATGGCAAAATATTATCAATAGAGCAGGTGTTCTTTTTGATCAAATAGTACAATGAGGGCTCAAGGGGACTTTGGCCCTTCCCAACAATTTAAAAAAAAAATTAATGAGCTTTTATTTTCTTTAAAAATTTCAATTTAATCCCTTCAAATTTTTAGAAACTCATATTAAATATTTGAATTTTTTTTAATAAATCTACTAAAATTTTAATTTGGCCCTTCAATTTTTTGGTTTAATGACAATTTAGGTCCTATAAATTTAAATATTACTCCCTCTGTCCCACTAAAACTGTCACATGTGGACTTTTTTGGGTCAAATTTTTTCAACTTTGACCTCTTATAATTTAAAATTTATTATTGATAAAAATATGAAAAAATATATTTTAAAAACTTTGAATCAACTAGTTTTTAAATATATTTTTTATAATTTTTAATTAATTAAAATATTTAAATAAATTATAGTCAAAGTTGAAAAATTTTGACCAAAAAAAGTCAACATGTGACAGTTTTAGTGGGACGGAGGGAGTAGATACTATCACTTAATTTTGAGTTTAAATACTTAATAAACTATTATACTTTTAAGTTCAATGATTCGGCCCCTCTTGACATTCGATCCTGGCTCTGTTTTGGGTTAACGTGGCGAAAAAACGTGAAATTTGGACGAGGCAACAATTCAAGCTAAATTGAGTCCAATAATAAACTTTTTTAGTCAGTAAAAAGATTAATCTTTTCGAACGCTATGCTTAGGGATTCGTATGTTGAGTCTGCTTCGAATTTCAGTGGTTGTTAAAAGTTTTCAAGATGAATGAAGAGCACAAGTGGGATGAGAATACGGCAACTTTGAAGGATCGATTCTCGTTTCTGGGTTTTGAATTTAATCAAGCAATAAAATGCATGTGGCCAGAGTGAATCGCTGTTGGCGGCAACAGAATACCAGAAACATATTGAACATTTTGAAACTACATGGGCCAAACTGCAATTATCCCTCATTTTGTTTGAACAATTTCTAGCCTACTGGGTCTTGAATCCACAACCTAGGGGAAGGGAAAGGTGTGATTTTACATTCTCTTTTATCAAGGAAAACTGAACTAAAGGTTAACGAACTGACTTTCTAAACTCCGGCCACCTAAGTTTCAAAGACCCTTTCATGCAACCATGCACGAACCGTTAACTGTACAAAGAAAATTTATGACACGAAAAGCTGTTCATGATTGCTGCATCTCCTAACAGTAGAACATTACTCTCTTCACATTCTCCTTCAAGGCCGGCAACGGCCGCACCCCGGATTCTCCTGCTGCCTTCGTACCACCCACCGTTGAGCTATTGTCCTGCATCTCTGGTTCCATGTAGAACCGTGCTCGGAATGCAGCTAAATGTGCATAATATGCGGGAGGAACTGCAAAGGACGCAAACCAGCTGATTAAATTACTGCTAATCGGTAATCAAATGGCTGGCTATAGCAAACCAGCTGATTAAATTACTTCCGGAAATTTATTGTCCAAATGAATTATAGATGTTTGGTCCCAAAAGTATGCTAATAACATATGAAAAACTCACCGACAGAGACTGAGCGCGTGCACCTTGCGTATGTGTAACAAAGGTTGTTTGTTAAAGACTGTATTCCGTCTGCAGTAAAATTGTTTTCGTCCCAAAGAACATGGTAGTGTGCCGGCCGACTTGTTCCCTACCAGAAGTTAATGACACAAAATTAATTCTGAAGTTAAACCGGAAAAACACTTGTGCTACGAAGGGACGCTAATGCAAGGAATGAGATGATAGTTTATGGCAAAGTAACAGAAATTGAAAAAAAAAAAAAGAGTATAATTTATCCTTTATGTTTTACCTGAATACCAGCATGGCTGCAAAGATAAAAGTCGAATTCTGTTGGATGACAAATTTTCGAATCAACAACAGTGCCTGAAAAAATTGCACAATCATTAGATCAATTAATGATGCTCAAGCATCAAATGTCAGGGTTTCCCGAATAATCAAATTATGCAAGAGCTGATCTTCTACCAGGCAAAATGTTTCCACTCTTGTCAGTGCTACTTCTGTCCCTGTGATTATTAGCAAACAATCGAGTGTGGTGTCTTTTTTGTACAACAATGAAAGTCACCAGTGGTTGATAGTTCGGTTCTAGAGAAGCACAGGCCTACGATAAATTCTTTATCAGAATCATAAACGTCCCAAATTTGTATATACTGAATTTGATCTTAAAAGAAAATATATTGATGCACACCTTCCGGATCGCATCTAATTCGTACAGTAGAACTTGATAAAATTGTCCTTCGCTCACACCATCCCTACTCAAATAATTAGATAATTAGACAATGAGCAGTGGATGCAATCCACTTGTTTTTTTTTAAATGGGGGACTACAAGTACATTCTATGCGACTTGAAGTGAGGATTGAGTGTCGAATACGAGTAGCATGTCAAAAATATTTACCAATAAATTTTACATCACAAACCTGTAAAATATTATCCTCAGTGGCTTCTGTCCGGTTGCCTTCCTAAAAGATATGAGAAGATCCCTACACAAGAAAACTGAAATCAGAAAGAAAATGCATGCAACTACAAGGCTAAAGGTACCTGTGTAACGGAATCAACGTCAGCATACCTGATCATGCCACCACTAACAGTGCCACGTACAGGGTCCTGCCACATTTTGTACAAGTCCTGTATGAGTTCCTGTCTATGAGCTTGAGCGCAAACTAGTCCAGCGTATTTTGTCACTTCCGGCCAGTCTTGTGAAGCTACTACCTAAAGAACCAGCATATTTCAGAAAGAAGAGCAAATATTAGCACCAGGGTAGATACG
This sequence comes from Hibiscus tridactylites, assembly GCA_958450335.1. Classification (NCBI taxonomy): domain Eukaryota; kingdom Viridiplantae; phylum Streptophyta; class Magnoliopsida; order Malvales; family Malvaceae; genus Hibiscus; species Hibiscus tridactylites. The sequence continues at coordinate 82,008,989 of OY288270.1, forward strand.
TGTTTGGGGAAAATAAGCTAGGAAAAAGAATTATACCGCTGCTATAGAGGGGCTTGAGTCTTCTCCATTTTCGGGGTGAGTCACATCTGCTCCGAATATTATGGTTGGTATGTCACTAACTAATGGTATTCTGCAGCTAATAGCATCCAACAGAACCGTGTTTCGGCCACCCATCTGCAACAATGATGAGGTAGTCATTTACTAGGCAATATTGAACATATGTATTGTGAAAAAGGTTTCAGAAAGCACATATAGTGATCGTAATGTTAGTATAAAGTTTGAATCAAATCATTTAGGGGAACTAATTAATTATATGTATATAAATGGGAGAAATTATTTAACCTTAACATTGATCTTAAGGGCCACATTAGCCAAATATTGTTTACTGATCTTGAAGACATGTTTTGTCAGACAGCATTGTGATATTAATCCTAGATCAGTTTCACAAATTCGCTTGAGATCACCTGTAAAAGTAGAATGATATCTCGATTCAGTACACTGCTACCATGTTGAGATCATTCAAGGGGTATGTACAGTTTAAGGAGCAGCCAATAATGTATGTATCTTAGAATTGGAACAGCAACTGATCATGATATGACATACCATAAAGTGAGCCGTTGTTGTCAGGCAGTATAGCTAATAGAAGCTCTAGTTCTTTTCCCTTAGTTCTATTCATGGATGCATGATAAACATGCTTCAAAGCTTTTTCCACCTGCTCAGGCCTAGCGCTGTAGATCGGAATAACTGGCTCGGGGTTGAACTCCTATAAAACAGCAATGGCAGATAAAGTTACACTCCATTATGGAATATAAAAGATATATGGAAAAGAAACTATAAGTCTAGAACACAGATCTTAAGTGTTGAAGATAATAAGAAGAAAAACTACCATGCCAGAAACTTGGCACATTTGAGCAAGTTCATTGCAAAACCCACGAGCAACACTCTCTTGCACGCTCCGTGAGAAGTTAATACATGCCCATCGGCTTACGGTCATCCCATTGATCATTTTCTAGATAACATAAAAACAAGATGCCAACATATTAGCAACCCAAACTAGAAAGATAATAGATATATCTTAGTAGAGCAATTAGAAGATCCGTTTTTTAGAAAAGAATATTACCTTGTTCATCATATTCCACTGCCCCACTTGAGGCAAACAATCCTTTTCTTTTCCGGTTTCATGATATTTCAGCTGCAAGGAGTCAATGAGATGGTCAATATAACACTTTTTCCTTCCTTTTTCTCAGATTATGCAGAAATTTTTAGATATATTACCCAAGGGGCAGGAAGGATACGAGCGTCAACCGAAGTGAGTTTTTCACTAACTTTGATCCCAAACTCCTTCGCATAAGGATCTTGATCGTAAGCATTATTTTGAACTGTCTGCTTGTGTTCAATATGCAGCAAAGACAACATGTCATTAGATAAACCAGTAATAACTCAAAAAGGCTCCCAAACAAAGGAATCTCAAAAATGAACTGAGTCAAGTATTGGCTTTCATTTCATCTTTACATTAACATACTTTCTGACACGGAAATAAGAGTTTCTCTAGCGCTCCTTTCATTCATTAACCTCCGTACAAGCAAATGAAGATCGATAGCTGACATGCTTACAAGATTACTACATAAAATGTACCTGCAAAATATCGTTTTCCCTATCCCTTGGTCTCTGGCATGTGACTTTCAAGAGGGCAGTAATTTGCCTCTCATTCAATCGTTTTGTATATCTCTGTCCCTCAACAATTTTGCATGCCTAAGAAGTCAAAAAATCGAGATTTCTCATCAGAGTTTGTAGAAAAAAAGTTATGATGAGAAATCGATAAAACTTTTGTATTCTAACCTCCATAGGTAAAAAATTTGCCTTCTTCTGGTTTCCTACTTGAAGGCAAGGAAGATGTGTATGTTGAATTGTGAAGCTATACATCTCTTGGAAGTATTCAACAACTGACTTCATGGTCGAGTTGTCGTCGACAGGAAACCTGAACAAAGCACCATAAGTAATAACAACAGTATAAACACTCTCATTCCAGCTCTCCCAAATGCTTTAACATCCATGATTCTTTATCGATGAAACATTTGTTAGATAAGAAAGAGCTGAAGCTTACACTAATTCTCTAGTAGGCTGAGAAGTCAATCCTGAAACACGATATTTTCTTCGTACATTCCCTCTATGCGTCACTTCAACTTTAACTCCTCTGAGTGCCTTTTTAATCTGCCGGTTAGTTCGACGTTAATTGCAATTAAATCAAATTCCAAGCATGAAACCATGCTGCGGCAACCGTAAAATGCAAAAGATACCTTCACACGATCAGCATCAGACAGTGGCCTAGATAGTACATCCTTGCCTAGAAGCTGAGCAACAAACTCTATTACGGGGAGAGGCTCAATGAATGCAGCTGAAGCCATATCTATTACAAAAGGGTAAAATACAGGTAAAAACAAAAATGAGAAACATCAACCAATGTAAAGGCTGAGAACTATTGTAAATTTGATCATAATTAATATACCAATATTCAGAGACAAGCCCATCTGAGTAGGCCTAATACTCTGGTAAAAACCACACCATGACTCCAAACCATCGCCGAGCCTTTGTGGTGCTCTAATATCAGGCGAAAAGAAGGATCTCCCAATAGGACAGTACCTTCACAGCATCAGACAGGGTGAGATGAATAGAACAAGAATATTGATAAGCAGAATTGTGTTTCTATAATCATGAACACTTGAACCCGTACCTCTTTGAAGATAACTCTCGTAATACAATGTCAAGAATTTGCAAGGCTTCTTGTGGAGCATCGGCCCGCTTACCGGCTAGAAATTGGCCTAAATGATACATGTTTGCTCGGGCAACAAACTTTAGTACCACTTTGTATTCTCTTTCTCTTCTGTAAAGTCATATATATATGTCTTTCAAGATGAATTCAAAAGTATTACATATCTTATACTACTCAAGTAAATAATTTGTGCTCACTTGGGGCCATTGATGCCATCCTCCTCACCAACAAGCTTGATGGTGAACTCCTTCCATGCAAAAGGAAGTTCACCCGCTGTGTAAAGACTCTTTCTACCGTCGTAAGCCGGCAATCTCATTCCTAATTCGGATTCTTTGTAGAGTCTTACAAGTTCCGCGATAATAGCTCGATTAACCGTTCTGGATGCCACTTCAGGAGTTATTGTGACCTGCAAAAAAAAAAGCAGGATACAGATTGCCAAAAGGCAAACAACAATAAGAATAAAATTTAAACACCATTAATGCCATTAAAAATAATGGCCATTGTGAGAGAAAAAGAACATCTTATTCAATTTCATCTTCAAGTAGCAGCAAATATGAAAAAGACACAGCAGCATACACATGATGAATGCCATCAGATTAAGGGCCCACCCCCAAATATTGCCATGGAAGAAAAAAATCAGACACTACCATATGGTGCTTTTGTTTTGAAGCAGTAATACTATGAAGCATTTTTAATGTAAGAAACCCAGTACAAGAAAAAGAAAAGAAGAAACAAACAAGAGAGCTTACATCATACTGGTTCAAGTCCTTGTCTGGCAACTCTGCAAAGAAATGGTTAGCCTTCACAATACACTTTGTCCCAACTTGACCATAACCAGGCCTGGGTGCAAAATTTAAAGACTTGCTTGAAGTAGGGAACCCCATTTCCATTCCACTGGAGCCATGACCATTCTGAATAGACCCATTTGAAGCTTGGCTCCCTGGTTTATGTGCTACAGTACAAGGCCTTGAACTTGGTCTCATACATACATCTAGTTGATCAGATTTTTTACCACCTCTTCCTCTTCTTCTTCCTCTATTCTTTGATGGAGGTGAGGGTTGTTTTGTGCTGTGGGATTCATGAGATTGTGGTGGACCTTTGCCATTTTGTGCAGTTTTTGGTGCTCTTTGGACTGAGTTCATAGTGTTTTGCAAGTGATTTTTTATCACAAGATGTTGCTCTGAGCTCTCTTTCATTTGCCTTATAGGCATACTGCTTAGCTTTACTTATACCCTACTGAAGCTGATGCACAAGAACGCAGGGAAAATCAATTTCACATATCAACACATAATTAGTATTGAACTAAGATATTGCTAAAAAAAACCTCAAAAGACCAAACTGAACACCATCTCCAAAACCAGACCAACCTCTATTATGAAACCAATGCCCATAATATCATGAGATGGAAAACATGAACAAAATCATGTAAGAATATTTTAATAGAACCCCCAAAAAATGGATATACCGAGTAGACAAAAAACCATTCCCCCAAGTTGTTTTGTCCCTACCAAAAACTGAAACTTTACAAGGAAAAAGAAAGGAAAAATCAGTCCAGAAATGAATATAAGCACAAGAAGATACACATAGCAAAACAGCATTAAAGAAAGTTGATTTATTTTATTTATATTTGTGCAAAAAAACGGGTTTTTGAAAGCATGAGACTTGGTTGGTACATAGAAAGAATAAAAGCCGTCTAGAAGAAAACAAAAAAACCAAGAGCATGTATACAAAGAGAAGGAATAAACTTTGAAAAAAGGGCAATGAAATCAATGTCTAATGGACATCCAAAAAATGGAAGGAAAAAAAATAAAACCCAAAAATATTTAATGCTTAGCAGGAAGAAGAAAAAAATGAACCCCATTGAATGCTATCATAAGATGTTACAGGCTTACAGCACATATACAAATAACTCACCAGTAAATACAAAAGCAGTGAACTTTGAAGCAAAACAACAACAAGAGGGAAGATGTGTTGAAAGTTGAAACCAAAGGCAAAGACCAGAAATGAAAAGAGAAGGACCAAAGTGGGAGATAAAAAAGATGGGTTTTTGAAGAGGATTCAAAGGGAGAGAGATGGATGATGATGATGATGATGAAACTTTATACACGCATGCAAAGAGGTTTGGTTTTTTCTTTACCACGTGTAAAAGCCTATGTGGGGCTCCTCTATTTGCTTTTAAAGAAAGTGGCTATGGGGGGTTTGGCCTTGGATTAGCATTAGCACTTGGTTCAAGCTTTTTCTGTGTGTGTGTGTTTGCCTTTGTTGTTCTCGGTTCTGAGCTGATGGGGGCAGCAGCCTCGGGGACGTACACAACGACTCGTTTTGGCTTAAAGAAACAATGAAAAATAAAAGTAAACAAACAACCCTGTCTTTAAAAGGCACATACATTGAATATGTATAATATTATATACACTGAGGAAGTGGGGAAAGTGATGGTGGATGGATGGAGAATAAAAATAACAAGATATATGTATATATAATTTTAAAGTTTGAACTTGATATATTGGGTTCTTTTCAACAAAAAAAAACTTGATATATTGGGTAAACTAGGAGGAAGGGGCAAAGGTAAATAATCCAAATAACAGACGACTGAGAAGGCAAGCATACACAGACGTAGAATTCCAACTTGTCTTTAGGGACAAATAAATTTCCAGGATTCGAAAAAAATTAATTTCTTTTTATTAGTTTTAACGTGAAAAAGTACGAGTTAGTTTAACTTGAATTATAATTTCATAAACTAGATTTATTTTTAGTAAAGTTTAAGTTATAAAATGATACATGAATAACACATATTTTTAATAATTAATGAATTTGTTTTGAGTTCGAGTCGAACCCCTCAATTGTGCCTAATATACAGGGTCGAAGCCAAGAATTAAAAGCTAAAGGGGTCGAAAATAAAAAAAATAAAGGTATGAAAAGTCCTTAAACTTTTGAAAAAAAATTAATTAAGCCCCTAAACTTTTTTGCACCCAATTAAGCCATTGAACCAAGAAATTGAATCAATTAAGCCATTGAACCAATTTTGACCATTAAATCTCGATAGTCTTTTTTGGATTTGTCGATATAGTGCGTTGTGTCACAGTGTCTCGACTTGACATTTTCAAAATTTTATTTTATTTGAAAAAAATTGTTCAAAAGTTCTAAAAAACAAATAAAATATTTAAAAAACGTTTTTTTAAGAAATCTGTAAATGCAACATGATAGAATTGTAGTGTATCATGTGCCAGTAATATCTAAAGAAAACAATTGTCAATACTTAGTGGTCAAAATTGGTCAAAAGGCCCAATTAACTCAATTCCATGGTTCAAGAGCTTAATTGAGTGCAAAAAAAGTTCAAAGACTTAATTGATTTTTTTTCAAAAGTTCAAGGGCTTCTTACACCTAAGCCTAGAAGGAACAAAAGATTGAAAAACGTCATCAATAGGATTCGATTCACTAACTTCAAGTAAAACAAACTTAATTTTTCGTACACATTTTACCCATTAGACTAGGGTTGGGCGTTCGATCTAGTCGAGTCGAGTCGAGTCAAGAATTTTCGAGTTATTCGTGTTTGCAAGTCCTATTTTACAATTCAAACTTTATTTAAAAAAAATTGAGTCGAGTCGAATTGAGTCAAGTTTTGAGTTTCTGTACAAATTTAATTGTGCATATATATTTCTTCGTGTGTATATATATATATATATATATATATATGCATATACGTAGCGGTGCATGTATATATTTCCATATGCATATATTTAGGGCTCAACGTTGCACTTATTGATTCTAATTTCAACGGCTTTCTATATGCATATATAATATACATATATATTTCTTCATATTTCCACATGTGATATACATAACATATTAGACATAATTGATAGAATCGACTCGAACTTGAAAATGATCAACTAATTAATAAAAATTTCGAGTTATTCGAGTTATTCGAATTTCTATTTCATAACTCAAACTTTATTTGAAATTTTTTCGAGTCGAGTCGTATTTAAGAAATTACGAGTCGAGTCAAAACAAGTCGGGTCTTTTCGCCTTGAGTCGAGTTGAATAATTCGGTTTTTCGAGTTGAGTCAAGTTTTGTCCACCCATACATAAGACAACACTTGTTTTATAATATTAAAAAAGTAAAATAAATTATAATTTAAAATTCTACGGGGCTCAAATTAAAAAAATAGACCGTAAGGGTGGACCATGCTAATATATATGTATATATGCATGTATGTACATATGTATGTATCACATATGAAGAAGTATATATATGCATATCTTGTATCGTTATAGAAAATCATTTAAATTGTAACCAATTAGTGCTATAACATTATAAATATTTACAATTAAATTTGAAAAGAAACTTAAACAACTCAACTAACTCAAATTTTTTACTCGACTCGATCAAATACTCACCTACTCTTCTCTCTAGTCACTATGTCAATGTACATAATTTATAATTATGGTTGATATCAGTTCATTTCGATTATTTTTCTATCAACATGTAATATTTTATTGAACAAAAAAATCTCCTTTGCATAAGCATATAAAAAATGGAAGCATACAAGGTGTTTGACGAATGTCTTCAATGAACATCATCTTGAAAGAGTGAGTGGGTGATTTGGTGAAACAACGATAGGCAGTGAACTGAAGTAAACGCTGAAGATAGGCATTTCTTTGAATAGATAAAGCACATTCTCAATAAAGAGAGTAATCTATGGAGGCGCGGATTTATGAGAAATGGATGACGGCGACGTGTAACCATATGGATTGGAAGAGAGATAGACGGTGTTGGACATTTTCGTGGCTAATTTGCCACCTAAATTGCATTGGAAGGGCTTATAATTTATTTTTGCGCGATATGAAAACACGATTGATTCATTCATCCCAACAAAGAAGGATGTTGATGGGTCGCGTTTTAGCTTTATTTGTATGGAAAAAGAAAATAATGCAAGGTGGGTCATTCAACGATTAAATGGAAGATGGATATATGAATAAAAAAATTTAAGTTTTCATAGCACAATATGGGGTAGGACTTCATATTGGAGACGGTCGAGAAAAGATGGAGTGGAAGAAAATATGGCAAAAGAGACGAAAATCAGAAATATAGTTACAGTGGATAGATCTAAAATGAGAAAGTTTCATGGTGTAGTGGAGCAAGTCGAAGTTGAAACATTACAGCGTTATGCAATTGGATGGTGTCGAAAACTGATCTATATGAAAAATCTCAAGAATCTCCCGCACATGTGAATTGGGGGTTCGAAAGTGTTGTTGATGTTTGATGATGTTGAGAAACGTAGAGAGACAATGGCTCTAGCAGCGTTGGAGAAATAGTTTGTTCAAGTTAAAGAATGATCGACGAAAATAGAGAGTATTTCCCGAATAATATGGTTGGTGATAAGTGGTTATCCAATTCAATGCGTGGACGAGGATGTCATTTGAAAATTTAGCAAAAAGGATAGGAATACATTTTGAGAATTGATGACGCGACTAACGCACCAACATCGTTTGAAAGGGTAAGACTATTGATTGAAACAGAGTGTTGGTTGAATACAGATGAGGCGGTAGAGATAGAGATTGAAGGTAAGATTTTTCTCGTTAAAATTAAGGAGACAAATATAACATCGGGGGACAGTCTACATGAGGACGCTAAAGGCACAAAGATAGTTCAGGATTGCTTTATAAAAGAACACTTGATAAAAACAAGCAAAGATAATCAATGATGGATATACGAGTAAGGCCCCAGAAACACAAACAATGACAATTGAATGCAATGCCATAATAGTGTGGAGACAAAATTTAATGTGGGAAGATGACAATAGGGATGAGGTTGGGGAAAACAACAGTGCTCAGGTTGGTGGGGGTTGGTCGGATGAGGAGGCGAGTAAGGTCGATCGTGAAGAGAGATCACGATATGAACTTGATATTTCAATGTATGAACTGTGTAAGGACATACCTGAGAGCCCAATGTTGATGTTAAAAGAAAATTTGTCGCTTCCAATATGCACAGAAATTGTTAAGACTGTATCAGCTAAAGAATGTATAGTAACAGAGGTTAAGCAACAAAAAAAAGAAGTTGTGGAAGCCCTAAAAAAATACGGAAGTAAAAAAGGAAGCATCATCTGAGGCACTACATAATATAAGACATGTGATACTTCACGAAGCAAAGAAGACTTTAGAGTTTAATAAACTCATCGGGGTGAGTACTATTGGCAGAGAAGATGATATCATAAAAGATATCGCAAAAATTATTGAAGGAAGATATTGTGGTCGATAGGTGTGGGCCAAATGCGGATGCCGTCGTGGAAGTTACAAGAATTGAGTTTGGCGTAAAAAATGAAGTCGTTTCTATTTTACTGTTGCTATTTGTGTTGTGCAATAAGGGTGGAGCGGATTCAGGGACTGATTTTCTTGAGTAAGTTTGGTATGTTGGTGCATGTGTGCAAGGTCTGTGCGTGCCAGGGGATGTTATGTTGATATTGGCTGGTGTTGTTTATGTGATGTCTGATTTAATCTGGATTTATTTATTTAACCACTTTGTGGGCGTTGTTTTGAGATTTTATTTTGAGTCATTTTGTGGTGTTTTGTTTCGTTTCTATGTGTTGTTTTCCTTTGTTCATGGTCATGTTGTACTATTTTCCTCCATTTAGGATTAGAGAGGTTTTTAATGAGTCACATGATCATGTTATTCTATGTAGGACACTCCATCAATAAAATCATACTACTTTGCCAATTAAAAAAATATGTAATATTTTTTTACTATCTAAATATAAAATATTTATTTTTATTTACAAAAAGAAAATAGTTATGGGTAAAATAAAATTGATTTGATTTGATTTGAAACTGTAGTTTTTAAATTTATATTTCATACACCTTATGAATACTGCGATTCAGACTGGTTTTCATTTTTTTTCTTAACTCTAAATAATCATCTATGAATTAAGAGTTATTATTTGATACACAATTTTTTTATTTAAATAAAAAAATTTAAAATTTAAATCTCTAATTCATAAACTATAAACTAAATCCTAAATCTAAAATGATCATTGGAGATAATAACAACTAGATTTAATACAGTGGTTCATTTTAGTTAAAGATAAGTAATACACTGTTATTACTATATAAATATACATTATATCCAAATAAGGTTTGTGTGCAATTGGGTTAGAGTCCAGCTGATATGGGTGGGATGTTGAGATCTTAGGGTCCACAATGTTATTGGTTTGGGTCCCATAGATCAACGGTGGTGATGGGGGTGCTTTAGGTGGGGTCATGGGGATGTACAATGTACATTATACCTTATGATGGATCATCGGAATCTGAGAGTGAGAGGACAAAACACCACCATCATTGGAGTGGTGTAGTTATTGTGTATTATGACATTTATGGACTTCAAATGAGATTTTTGGGTCCCACCCACCCAGCTTCATAGACTTGTATGTATATACAAATCAACAATAAGATTTTGGTCAATTTCTACTATTAGTCCCCGTACTACATATAAGTTATGGACTTAGGCCTTGTTTTTGGTTGCTGCCAGGGTCCTAACGCCCGTGTGCCCCCTATTTTTAGGTTAAACGGCCATTGATTTAGTCCCAACGTTAGTTTATCTATCATTTTAGCGTTCAAACGGGTGTTTGGTAGCAGCTGAAAAATCCAGATTTGGGCCAACGGACGTTTGCCCCCTAATGTTGGTTTGCAAAGGAAGATGTCTCTGTACTCAAGTTCACGTGCTTTCTAAATTTTGAACTTTGAAGCCTAATTCAAACACTAATCGTCAAATAGATTAAGTCAAATTTTGTTATTAGTTGCAACATTATGCATAAGTTTTAAATTTAGTCCATATCTCCCATTCAATCATTCTTATGCCATTGTAATCCAGTCATATTAGTTTTGTATCGTTTAAGTCACGATTAAATTTTCACAATTCGAAAAGAATATAAAAACTAAAATTGATTGACTGAGTTTTTGAAATTCGAAAAAGTATAAGAACTAAAATTGACTAAACTAGAATATGGAGACTAATTTGTAACTCATGCATAGTATGAAGACCGTTAACATAATTTGACCTAAGTTTATTTATTCAATTTTTCAGCTTTGATGCAAAGGCTAATGGCACTCATTTCACTCATTATATTTTGGATGCATCCCGCCTCATTATTGCTGAGCTGCAACTGCATTGAATCATCATTGTTTTGTTGACCCTTTTTCAATATTGTTTTGCTCTTTTTGAAATGATTGTGCGTCTCTTAGGCTCATGCTTTGGCCTTTTGCCACATCCTAATATAACATCAACATTATATGTACCATTTTAGGGAAAAAATCAATTTAGAGGTTTAAGTTGTATAATTTAAAGTTTAAGATTTAAGGCTAGCGTTTAAGATTTGGGTTGAAAATTTATATTTTAAATTATATAATTAAAAGTTGAGTGACTGTAATAAAATTTTTAAAAGTTAGATGACCATATTAAAAGTGCCCTAAAAGTTCAGTAACTACCAGCATAGTTTACCCTATAAACTTTTAAAAGTGATAGATATCCATTAATTATACTAACGGTTAATGATGTTCATGTTGTCTCATCTTGCACGAGTTCGAGATTTAAATAAATAACAACTAAATGGTATAATTAAAAATGAACTTAACCTAAGGGTAAATTTTTATATACACATATAAAAGAACACAAGTTAAAATATGGATTCCCGACTTTAAAATTTTAAAACCTAAATCATAAATTTTAAACACTACAAAATAAACTCATAAACCTAAAATAAAATTTTGACCTTAAAACATAAAAAATTGTGTAGTCTAAAACTATACAAGATGTGAATGAAATATTTTTAGTTAATCTAATTAACTTAATAAAAATGAAAAAAAAATGTTATGTTTGAGGTATGGGCTTGTTTTGTTGTGACATGTGTGTGTATATGTGGAAAAATTCAATTTAAACCTCAAAGAAAATATAAAGTGTTATTTTAAGGGAGAGGGAATAATGAAGATAGATGGGCAATTTTTGTTTTGTTTTGAGATTGGAATTTGTTTTCTGTCACCAAACAAAGAGTCTACTAAGTGAAAGGGTATATATACAGGGGTTGTAAGCTTGTAGACAAAAAATAGGTATAAATAGAGGAAGTGGGGGGAGCTTCCCAAAGTAATTTATTTATTTCGTTTTGTTTTTATGTCTCCAACTTAGAAGAAAAGTATAGATGGGAAAGTGCTTTGTGGTTGGTGCTACAACCTAGACTTGGTAAATTTAACTTGAGACCTGAATTAATTTACTCGAATTGAGATTTAAAATTGATTCGAACATGATAATTTGAATTTATCCAAAGCTCAAAATAAATCGAATCGAATTGAATTTCAGTTGAATCAAAAATAGACTCGAATCGATTTCACCCGAACCGAAGGCAACTCGAAATAAAGAAAATATATTAAAAAATAGGTGTGAACTGTCGCACAACTCACAAAAAGCCAAATATACATGCTATATAAAGTCATATATAGGGTCGAAAAACCTAACCTGGCTAAAACTGATCGATCTCCTATTAACCCAATATTAACTCGACCCGAAATCATCCGACCTGACGTCCCAACCTGAAATCACTATAAACACGAACCAGACTCGAGCTTAAACCGAACCCGCACTGAATGACATGTTTACCACCTCTACTCTCCCCTCCATATCACACAACACTAACCAAGGGCAAAGAGGGTTACAAAAGCACACCACAACCCAATAACATTGCATGTCTACAACTCGGGTTTAATCGAGTTCGAATCGTACTCAGAAAATGATATATACTTGTTAGAGTCTGAATTTTAAGTTTTCATATTGATATTTTTAAATCAGACGCAATCTGTATCCAAACATATATGTTAGCCGAATTTTTATTTATGGAATCTTTAAACTTTAAAGGTCTCTTTTTAATTTTATAGCACGAAAATAATTAAAAAAAAAACAACGAAAAGGATTACAACGGTACTACCAACCTACAAAAGTTTTGGTACCATCCCACCTGCATTCTTATTAAGTTTTTATTAAAATTTAATGAAATTATATTTCTTGTTTTATATACAATAATCAAGATGCATGCCAGCAATGTTTGTAAATCAACCAGATTGATTCTTGGAAATGAAGAGGAAGAACTTTGCGTCAAAACTAGAGAAGTTTTTACTTCGTTATCCTTAACATTTATTTATTTATTTAGGTTTGATCATTGAAATTACTATTATTATTAGGGTAAAAAATATATTGTTGTTGGGGTTTTGGCAATGCATGCGTGCAAGTCCTTTCATGATGACTTGTCGAATTGATTTTTTAAGGGGAAAAAATCTTGAGTTTTGAGTCATTCATTCCTTTTGGTTATTTGTTATTATTTTAGTATTATTTTTTTCTTGATATCATGCCTTTAAATTCTTAGGATCTAAAAGTGTTTGGAATCTTTAGCATCCAATGCTATAAATAGAATACATTACTACATTTTTTTTTTGAAATGTGTCGGGCCTCGTTAAAAACCCCCACTAAACCTAAATTGGGGGAAAAGAGTGCCCTGTATTATTGCCACAAAAAGAAACTAAGGTCGTGGTTCATACACTGTCATCAGTACAACACTAAAACAAGAGTAGATCACTCGAGCAAAACCAAAACTAAGTGTCATCACAATGCCATGACCAGCACGAATTTGCATCAATGCCTTTTCTTGCCAACTTTATTTGCTCCCCTCCACGCTTGTCACCTGCGTACTCTAGGACCCAACCAAACCTCTGAAGCATATCAACACCCCTATTAATAAGGGCGGTAAAGGAATCTGGGGGATTTACCAGCTTGTTCATCCATTGAAACGCTAACAGGCAATTCGTTTCAATAGTGATGGTGTTTGAAATTTTCTTATTCCACTTTCTAAGAACATTACCAACCTCCAAAATAGCTAGAATGTCCGCGTTGGTGATTTCAGTCGACCCGACTGGTTTTGCGAATTTGACAAGAACAGCGCCTCCATCGTCTGTTAACACTCCTCCGATGCCTCCCTGCCCGAAGCTTCCTCGCACAACAGCTGCCACTGAAAATTTCAATACCCCCGCTGGAAACATAGACCCGTCATGACCAAATGGACTGCTGTGTTTCGGTTTATGGCCATCAATATTGCTTCTGTTTGGGAAACGCACAAAATCAACCAAGGATAGAATCGAGTTTGGCCATTTGCTTTTACTCCACAAACCTATACGCAGCACCGTGGAATCGCATAATTTTTTGATGCATGGGCTCTTCTGGTTAAAAACCACTTCATTCCTCTCGAGCCATATAGACCAGGCGATACCGAAGAAGGATAGCATCCAAACAGGTTTAGATTTTTTCCGTACCACAACATTATTCCACAATTCCAGCAAATTAAAGAGATTAGCAGGCATGACAATTTGTACATTCCAAAAACGGCACCAATATTGCCATAGGGACCAAGCAAACTCACAGTGACAAAGGAGATGGTCAGTCGATTCGATCTGCTTGCTACAGAGGGAGCACAGCCCTCCGTCCTGCACTTCAAGACCCCTTCTGATTAAGGCTTCCTTAGTTGGGAGTCGGTCAAGAACGGCTCTCCACATGAAAACTTCAACTTTGGGTGGAGCCAATCCAACCCAAATTAAATTAAACCGTCTATCAATCATTTGGCCATCAAACATCATATTCTTGCAATACTCCTTGGAGCTGTACATCCCGTCCGCAGCCAACGACCATCGTAATCGATCCCTTCCATCTCTGGCAATAGAGGCCCTTTCCAGTGTGTTCATGAAGTCCTCCCAAACTTGTACTTCCCAAAGAAACAGTTCTCTTCTCAACTTGATATTCCAGCACCATTTTCCGTTTACAACCAGACCAAACTCTTTAACATAACCAGATTTTTTGAGAGCTAAGCTGAAGATTCTTGGGAATGCCAATTTTAGCGAAGCATGATCTGTCCACCTGTCCTCCCAAAATCTCACCGCGCCTCCATCACCGAGGGAACACTGAATATTTTTGGAGAAGCAGTCCTCATTATCATAATATGAGGCTAAGATGTTCTTCCACACCCAAGAGCAGCGTTTTTTATCTACTGTAAGAGGTAACAAAGCATTATTGTCGTAGTTGTACTTGGCGTCTACTATTCTCCTCCATAGGCACCCCGAATCAGTACTGTATCTCCATGTCCATTTGTTGATCAGAGCTTTATTTTTAAGTCGAACATCGATGATGCCAAGCCCTCCCAACTGCTTGGGTTTCACAACTTTATCCCAATTAACCCAATGAATGGGTCTATTTGCGTGCGGGCCCCAGAGAAAATGTGCAATCAGACTATTGAAGGTACCAACAATACTCGCCGGAATTTTAAAAAGCCCCATATAGAAGGTCGGCAGGTTATTTAACACTGAGTTTATCAGACATAATCTTCCGGCACTAGATAGGAGATGTCCTTTCCAACCCGACAATTTTCTTTTCACCTTTTCTATTAACGGACTCCACATTTTTATCGAGTTGCGGGACACTCCCAACGGTAATCCTAGATAAGTAGACGGAAGCAGATCAGATTTGCAACCCAATTTTTCTGCCCAAGCTGCCACTGTTAATTGATTTACCCCAACTCCATAAAGAGTGGTTTTTTTCAAGTTTAAACTTAGGCCTGAAGCAAGCCCGAAGACACGAAGGGTCCTTTTTATGTTGGACACGTTTTCTTCACCCCCTTTTGCAAAAACAATCAAATCGTCCGCAAATTGCAGATGAGAGATTGATACCTCTGAATTACCGACTTTCACTCCCGCAATATGTCCCAACATCTCGGCTTTCTTAAGAAGCAAACTCAATGCCTCCCCTATTAGGTTAAAAAGTAATGGAGACAAGGGGCATCCTTGCCACAATCCACGCTTCATAGCGAAATATTTGGAAGGTTTTCCATTCACCAAGACTGAAACTAGTGCCGAGGACAAGCATTCAGAAATCCACTGTCTCCACCGAAAACTAAACCCCATCTTTTGCATGATTAAATCGAAGAACGCCCAGTCGACCGTGTCATACGCCCGTCTAAAGTCCGCCTTAAAAACAATGTTGTTCTGCTTTCGGGATCTCAGATCATCAATAATTTCATTCGCTATTAGCGCGCAGTCCGCTAATTGTTTGCCCTTGATGAACGCAAACTGGTTTTCCCCTACCACTTCACTGATACATAGACTGAGTCTTCTAGAGAGGGTCTTTGCGATAATTTTATACAAACTATTCACCAACGATATTGGGCGGAAGTCCTCAATCGACTTTGGCAACTCTTTTTTGGGAATCAAGGCGATGAAAGAATGATTATAGAATCTATCTTTAACCTTTCCTTTATAAAACTCCTCGCAGAAACTTAATATTTTGTTTTTGATATATGGCCAGAATCTTTTATAGAATTCTAGATTCATACCATCTGGGCCCGGAGCTTTGTTTCCATCCATTGCACGAATCGATTCCCAAATTTCCTCGGAGGTAAACGACCTTTCTAATTGACTTACTGAAGTAGCCTCCAACTGCTTGAAACCACAATCAAAACATGAGACTGGCAGAGTATTTGAGTTGTTGAAATTGGATCTGAAGAATTCCTCGAAAGTTGATCGGATTTGATTTTCATCTGTAATTGTTCTGCTGTCTTTTTCAATTTGCTGTATGAAATTTCTGCTTTTTCTCACCGATGCTGTTAACTGGAAAAACCTTGTGTTTTTATCGCCCTCCAAAAACCATTGAACTCTTGCTTTTTGGTGCCATTCACGTTCCTCCCTCCGGTATTGTTCCCATAACATCCTTTTGAGATCAGTAATTTCCGCTGCTCGACTCCTGTTGACGCTGCCAGCTACTATCTCTCTTTCATATTCTTCGATTTTGTCTTCTAACACAGTGGTTGGAATTTGCCTATTCTTGTTAAAATTCTCCACCCAATTTTTAATTTCCAGCTTTACCTTCTTCAACGTATGATTCATGCCTTTGCCTTTCGAATCTGCAACCACTTTCTCAATTAATTCCACCACCTCCGGTTCGTCGAGCCAATGAGAGAAGAGTTTGAACGGTCTCCCACCGTCCTTCTTCTTAACAACTTCCAGGATCAGCGGACAATGATCAGAAAGACTTCTTGGCAATGTTCTTTGGATGATATTAGGGAACCACAGTAAGATCTCCGGAGAAATAATGAATCTATCGATCCTGCTAGCCGCTGGCGAGATGCCCCCTCTAAACCATGTAAAACTGCTCCCTTGTAACGGTAAATCCACCAAATTATTTCTTTGGATGAAATCCACTAAAACAATCCCCTCTCTGCCACTTCTTCCAGTCCCAAATCTTTCCTCTTCACTCTTGACCATGTTGAAATCGCCCCCAATAACGATCGGAACACTCAAACTGGATATCAATGCCGAAAGCTCCTGGTAAAACATCTCCCTTTCTTTAACATCATTAGGGGCGTAAATGTTCAATATGCAACATGCTTGTCTAGAAGAGGTGAAAGAACCTTCTAACAAAATCACTCTTTTAGCCACTACTGTTCGAGTAACATGGAAAAAGTTTGAGTCCCAGGTGGATATGAGACCCCCTGACGCCCCCTCAGATGGAGAAAACTCTAAACTATCAAAACGCCTCCTCTTGATTTTTCTTTCCACCCTATTATTAATCTGCTTCAGCTTTGTTTCTTGTATCAGACATATTTTTGCTCTGGCCTTATCAGTAACCTTTTTCAAAGCTCTGACTTTCTCAGGCTTTCCCAACCCACGCAAATTCCAGCTTACAGTGCTAAACATTATATAATTGAGAAACACACACTCGAAGTCAAGGACGTACCTACTACACCTTTTCCAAATCTTCAATTTCCATTAGTCTCCGCGCAGCAACCTCGACCGGTGCGACAAACAACACCCCCATAGATTTGCCAAAGTTTAGAGTGGCAAGAGCTTCCTCCTCCTCGGCCGGTGAGAACCCCACTGATTGGGTTCCATCTACCGCTGGACTTGATGAATCCAGAATCGAATTGGGCAGAGTCGAAAACAACAAAACCCCTGTGTTTCGTTTTCCACTTTTCCCCCTTTCTTCCCTCTGCAAGAGCTTTGGTGACCTTTCCTCTTCATAATCTCAAGGCCAGGTTTTAGATATGCTAGGGCACCTCCTACTTTCCGAGGGTTCTTTATTTTCCTCTTCTTCTTACATGCGATTTTCTTCGAGCTTTTACCCTCTGTATCATCTCCCACAAAACCAATTTCAATATCCACAAGTTTTGACCCGTCCGACACCGACGGACTTTGTTGATCTGGCCTAACCCGGATTATGTTTTGGACAGGGCTCGACGAGTCCATATTGAAGGTCTCGGCCGATTCCACCATCACTTCATAGAGCCCAGGCCCTCTTGTTTCCATAGGATTGGTTAATTCCGGAAAGTTGTTGGTGCTTGGTTCAAATAAAGGAACCCTATTGTTAATATCCTCCTGCCGCGCGGGTGACGTGGATTCCACTGACGCCGTTTTTTCCATCTCGGGGCCCGCAGAATTAAATCTATCATCATTGCCATCATTCTCGTACCACGAAACGTCAAAACCATCCCCCATCCCTCCGGTGACCGGTCCTTTCCCGTCGATGAAAACACTTTCTTCCTCAACTTCCTTCGCCTCCAGTTTTATCCAATGAAGGAGCCCATTGAACAAAACACTAATCCTACAGGGAATAGATGACACGAACTGCACCTCCATAAGCACCCTTGCTCTTTCGAAATTTTGCATATTCTCAGTTTCTTCGTCTATCCTTAACACCCTCCCCCAATTTCCTCCTACTGTCTCAAAGAATCTCTTGTTCCATATACCCAGTGGCACGTCTTTAAATTCCAGCCATATCTTCACTCTTCTCTTTCCTTCGTACCCGGAGAGAACTTCCAGCTCCTCGAACCATAACCTCAGTAGTTCCTCCCTAGCTTCCCAAAGCCTGTTCCTCATTTCATCACTGTCAGTACGGATAACAGTTAAAAGTCCTTGCCATGTGCTTAATGTTGCAATGAATCCGCCTGCTCTTAGAGCTTCTTGTATCATCTCAGCATTATACATTGGTTTAATCTTGCCCACCAAGCTATAGTTGATCCACCTCTGGTCTTCCTTGGCAATCTGGATACAACTCTGGGATTCCTCCGCCTCAAGTTTGTCCACTAAACTAACACGAAAGCATTCCTCCAGTTTTGAATACGCTGCTCCATCTGCAACGCTTGCTACACCCTGTTTTGCCTTGGTGTGTGTCTTGATAGGGCCTCCATGTTTTGTGCCCGTTAACACTTCCTTAAAAGATCTCTGGTCGCGCCAAGCCCCCATTATCCTTGTCTCCACTTTCCTTGTCTCCACTTTCCTCTCCTTAGGTACTTCCACGTTACCTCCTGATTTTGCCACTGCCATAATAATCCTTATCCTTCGCCCATCCAGCATCCTCCCATTTCCTTTCTGTATAGCATTCTCGGCTTCCAATCTACAACTAAAACGGACAAATGCAAACACCGATGACTTATCCCTCCTTCTTGGGTTGTTGTAAGCAATGTAAACATCTACCACTTTCCCATACTCCATGAACGCGTCGCCTAGGGTTGACGGTTGGATTCTTCTACTTATGTTATCCACGAACACCGAAACACCAATTCGTTTGAACATTTGTTTCCTTCTCTGGCTCGCGTCCGTTGTGACCCTACCTCCGGGGAGCCCCCTGACCTGACTACCAAACTGTTTGCTCCGATTGGCTGTAGCTGTTGCCTCTCGCCATCTCTCCGTCGCCATCTCTCTCTTGGCGATTGTGCAAAGTTCCAACTTAACTTTCTTTTAGGATCGAATACATTACTACATTATCAACTACAAGTTTGATTTAAAAAATACAAGTTGATTTTAATCGGATAAAACGTTCGGTCACTTAAATATTGATTAAAACTTAAAACTTTATGCTATAAATAAAATAAAATAAAAGATTTCTATAATAAACAACACACAATTCAAATTAATCGATTTATTAATCATAAATTAAAATAAAATAAGTAGTATTAATATTTTTTATCACATAAAAATGGTGGGCTAATGAGTAGGGCCCATCATATATATGCAGTCCTTTTGGAACCAGCAGCATGTTTTGTTTGTACATTGAAATGGGCTGGTCGGCAGTTGCCTAGTTATTTTCTTGGGGCATAATTAAATGGTGTATGTAATACTTAAATGTTTTATATATTTTTAGACAGGTGGATGAAGAAAAATAAATGATTAAGATTAAATAAAGAAAAGTGTAAAAAAACAATCTCAATCATTCATTCACCTTCGTTCAATGATTAAAATAGAGTATAAAATTAAATAAATTTTTTATTGCGTAAATGGATCTCCATATATAATTACATAACCAATAATTAAAAATAAATTAATATTATTTACTATTTAAGTTTTCAAATTCAGTTAAAAAGTATAAATGATAAGATTTCACTTTCAAAATGATAAAATTATTGGAGATGACAAAAGGTGATTGTTGTTAGGACCAATAAAATAACAAAAACCTGAAAAAAGATGGATTTTTATGTGTTAAAGGCCAAACACCACCCTTTTGCTTTTCTTTACTTTGACTGGCATTTATGATCCCTTCTTTTACAAATCTTCTTTTTTATTTTGTCTTTTTAAAACTATTGTATTCCCATGCCATAGTTAGATTTTACTTTATTTAATTGAACTTATGGCCCCTAAACTCTTATTATCCATTTAGATCCAAACATAATATTTTATGTTTATTTTATGATTCATACTCAGAATTTAATTGTGCCTCTAATGATATATTTAAATATATTCTCTCATTAAGAGTACAATATATTTTATTATTGCACTCACTATTTATGAATATAAATATGAGATTTTACATTTTATGAGCATTAACGTCTTTTTTAACCTAGATTGCATCTCCTTTAGCCATGCAATTTGGTTCACAATATATGTACTAACAAAAACTCAGATTCCAACAATTGATGTCATAGTTGGTAGTTAATTATGGTTAGAGGTGGATGTACATGAAGTTTTTTTCTCAATTTTTTTTGGTGTAATAACATTTTAAGTATTTATAAATTTAAATTTAAATGAAATCAAACTTTTGTCCCTTTAAATTTTAAGATTAAATATTTAACAAGTTTCTATTATTTTAAACTTATTGTTATGACCAAAAATTTAGTTTGGGTTGACTCGAATATTTATAAAGAAGCAATGCCAAAAGGTGAGGGCCTACTCAGACATATAAACTTTAGGGTTTATGGTTTAGGTTTAAATTCCTGTGGAATTCTACTTCCCACTCTGAATATGCGTCGAAGAGTTAGGAACTTGGTTTGAGTAGAATTATTTTCTATGCAAGTTTCCTTTATAACCAAGTAACTTATCCCTATAAATAATACTAGGATTAAGTGTTAGATATATGCTGTAATTTTTTTAGACATAGTAAAAATTTCTCACAATCTGCATGTGATTTCTCACCAAATAACTTACAATTTTGTCATTATTGTTCTGATAATTATAACATATATGTAATTTATTTATGTTAATATTTAATTTTAGTTTTGTTCTGATTTAGAGTGGTGGAACCACCAAATGAGAAGGACAATGGGGAGTTGAATGATCATGAAATCATCACTACAAATGAATATTTGTTGATGGGTTGTCTCCTTCTCTATCCCTCTTTTCAAATCAACTCCAAATTATTGGTCGAAGCAATCATATCAATGCAAGACTATAAATCATCTCATTATTGTTTTTACTTTTCTTTTCACTAATTGATGCCAACAAGAAAGTACATGTAATAGGTGCCCGATTGTATCTACTATCATAACGTGGGGACGATAATGATGAAAAAAATGGTTCTATGTTATTTATACCACTTTTTATTCTATACGAAAAGAAACTTCATTTTGATCCATTGGAGAAGTAATTAAAGTATTTCAGATCTTTTGAATCTAGATATATAGTCAGGGTGAGTTTGGAGTATGACAGGGTACGATATAGTTATAGTGCGGTGTCAACCGAAATGTTACAAAATACAGAACTTAAAATGTTAGCCACCAACTTAAAATATTACACATTTTGATAATATTTTAGGTTAGTGGTCTCACGACAAGTATCAATACTTAGAGACAAAGTTTTGATATTTACATCAACCTAAAATATTATCAGAAGTTACAAATATCGATACTTAACCCCAACCTAAAATATTAAAAAAAGTGTTATATTTTAGGTTTGTAGGTAACATTTTAAGTTGTCTTTTGTAACATTTCAGTTGGTGCCACACCATAGCCGCACCGTACCCAGTTGTACATTAGACTCACACATATCGTCTTTCTTGGGGGGGGGGGGGGTGTTCAAAAATGGAGGAGATATGTAAAATTTAGATGCTAACCAACAATCAATTAGTTTAGCGAGATGATACATTAAATCCCTTAAATAAGGTCAGAAGTTTAAATCTTGACATCGTGAATGAAGAAAATTAAATCGGAAGGGTCACTTCCATATTGAACCTCTATAAAATTCGATCAGAATTAGTTGATCAATAAGTTAAATATCGATAGTTAAAAAACTTGATGCCAGGATCTCATTTAATGATTCCTACACGATCCAATTTCCAGCAATTGAGTATATGTAGTCTTTACTTTCTTGAAAATGCCTTGTAACTAGTTTGTTACATTCCAATGATCCGGTCATGGGTTATCTTAATATGTTCCTAGTATTCCGATTATGTACGTTATAGTTGAACACATAAAAAATTGTGTATACATGAGGCTTTCCACTACTGATGCATATACTTGGGGTGAGTTAAATGTCGGTTTAAGTTCGAGTTGTTTTAATCAAATTGGAGTATTTGATTTTTTAATGTTTTGAACTGTAACTAAATGGATGGACCGAAAATAATTGATTAGAATTGAATGATAATGAATTGGTTCGGTTTAATTTTGTGTTTTTGTATTACAAGTTGTCATTCGAATTTTGTTTTTGTTTTGACTTGAAAAGTTTACGTGTGATCAATTAGGTAAAAAATAAAATTGGAGGGAAAATGAGAATATGTAATAGATGTGAAGGAAGCAAACCGAAAATACTTTGAATTAGAGTTAGAAGATAGTCGAATAATCCATATATC
Organism: Hibiscus tridactylites; assembly: GCA_958450335.1. Taxonomy (NCBI): domain Eukaryota; kingdom Viridiplantae; phylum Streptophyta; class Magnoliopsida; order Malvales; family Malvaceae; genus Hibiscus; species Hibiscus tridactylites. The sequence continues at coordinate 82,031,884 of OY288270.1, forward strand.
ATATTAAATTATAATTCTTCTATATTCTTATTTTTCGAAATTAGTGAATTTCTTTTTCTCTTCAATCTGTAAAATTTCTGAAAGAATTTTTATGTAAATCTTGATATCTTTCAATTTTATTTTTGCTATTTTTTAATCATTCACTTTTTTTTGCTATCTCTTTGTTATCACCATCATGTGAAACTGAAAATTTCAAATTTAAAGAGCATAAATTAAGTTTCAGGAATCAAATTAATTTTTAAGTGAGATAATCAAATTTAAGGTATCCGAATAAGTAATCCTAGAAATAGAAATAGGATATTTTGGTACATGTGTTTTCGAGAAAAAAAATATTTAATGTACTATCATTGTAAATGTTAGTTTACAGGAGAATGTTTATTTTAAGATTCAATGCTTTAATTTTGTGGTCTATAGTTTAGATGTTTAGAGTCTATGAATTATGAGTTTATTTTTTAGATTTTAAAGTTTAAATAAGTATACCTATGAATTTTTTTTACTACCAGTGTATCAAATATTCTCTATTTTCAATATGAGTCATACATATAAAAAAAACTTTTTTTGGTTAGAGAAACCCTTAAACTTTTAAATTTTTTTAATTAAACCCATGAACTTTTTGCACCCAACAAAACACCCGAACTAATAAATTGAATCAATTAAACCTTTTTGACTAATTTTAACGATTTTGGCTTGATATATTGTTGTCACATGACACATTACAATTATGTTATGTGGCATTTACATATATTTTAAAAAACTATTTTTATATGAAATTTATGAGTTTTTTTTATAGAATTTTTAGAACTCTTTAAAAAAAAGTAAATAAAATATTTTTTTGAAATGCCAAGTAACAACACTGTAACTACAACCTAGGAGAGGGTAAGATAAGTGCTTTTAACCACCTGCTCTATTCCTAAGACCCAGACGAGTAATTTTTTTTTATATATATATATATATAATATGGAGTAATATTTTGACACATCGACGATGTAAAAATTATGTTACCAACCTGCCTATTCTAAGAATAAATCATACAATTTTTTAAACTCTAGTCCTAACTCTTAAGACGTAAATCTATAAACCTTAAATTTTAATTTAGAAACAAAAATTCTAAAAAAATATAGACTTGTACAAACTAAAATTTTGTGGAAATATTTTCATAAAATACGAGGACAACTCTACCGTATTTAAGCCTATTGACATGTAAAAAAACTTAAAAGCCCAAAACATGGAATTGGACTTACTTGGTCGGAACCCAAGCCCAAAAGAACTTGGAAAAATCTGATCAAAGAACTTATATCAGCATTTACCAAACCTTAGTAACCTGCATGCTTTTAGTGGTCAATCCCTCTTTGTTTCTCATATTCATTCATTTGGAACCATCAATTTTTGCAAACTTCAAAGCTAATGAATTCTACAAATCCAATATTCAACCACATAACCTTAAACTACTTGACTAAATGCCAGACCCTAAACTCTCTGAAGCAAGTCCATGCCCAAATGGTAACCACAGGCCTCACTCTCCACACTTTCCCTCTCAGCAAACTCCTCCAGTCATCAGCCACTCTAGCCTTATCCCATGCCCTCACTGTCTTTAACCAAATCCCAAACCCAACAATTTTCCTTTACAACACCCTCATTTCCTCTATAATTTCATCACCCAACCCAAGGTGTGAAACCCACCACCTTGCCTTTTCCCTATATGAAAGAGTTCTTTGGAACAAAGATGTTAAACCCAATTCCCACACTTACCCTTCTTTGTTCAAGGCTTGTTGTGGTTCTCACCCCTGGCTGCACCATGGTCTAGCCCTCCATGCCCATGTCTTGAAATTCATTGGACCAACATATGATGGTTTTGTTCAAACCTCATTGCTTAACTTCTATGCCAATGTTGGCAAATTGGGCGCGGCTAGATATTTGTTTGATCAAATTAGGAACCCGGATTTAGTTACTTGGAACTCAATGTTATCTGCTTATGCACGTTGTAATAGTTCTTCTAGTTATTATTATGTTAGTGGTGGTACTGATGAGGACACTAGTTTATCAATGGAGGCTTTATGTTTGTTCAATGAGATGCAAAAGTCTTTAGTTAAGCCAAATGAGGTTACCTTGGTGGCTTTAGTTAGTGCTTGTGCCAATTTGGGTGCTCTTAGCCAAGGTATATGGGCACATGTTTATGTAGGGAAGTTCAATATTAAGTTCAATTACTATGTGGGTACTGCCTTGGTCGATATGTACTCGAAATGTGGGTGTTTGGACTTGGCATATCAGCTATTTGATGAATTGCCTGAAAGGGACATATTGTGTTACAATGCAATGATTGGGGGGTTTGCTACTCATGGTTATGGTCACAAGGCACTTCAACTTTTCGAGCAAATGAAGTTTCAAAGGTTGGTTCCTGATGACGTGACATTTATTGTTACAATGTGTGCTTGTTCGCATGTCGGGTTAGTAGATGAGGGTTGCGAGATTTTCGAGTCTATAAATGGAGATTATGGTAAGGATCCAAAGCTTGAACATTACGGATGCTTGATTGACCTTTTAGGTAGAGCTGGGAGGGTTCAAGAGGCTGAGGAAAAGCTCAAGGGAATGCCAATGAAACCCAATGCCGTTTTGTGGAGGTCTTTACTTGGGGCAGCAAGGGTTCATGGGAATTTGAAGGTTGGGGAAGTTGCGTTGAAGCATTTACTCGAGTTGGAGCCAGAAACTAGTGGAAACTATGTTCTTTTATCGAACATGTATGCGAGCATTGATAGATGGGAAGATGTTACAAGAGTGAGGAAATTGATGAAGGATCATGGGATTAATAAAATGCCAGGGAGTAGCTTGGTTGAAGTTGATGGTGCCATGCATGAATTCCTCATCGGAGACAAAACACACCCGTGGTCGGAACATATTTATTTGAAGCTCGAAGAGATTGGCAGAAAACTACAAGAACACGGCCATAAGCCTAGAACCAAAGAAGTGTTGTTTGACATTGATGAAGAGGAGAAAGAAGATGCACTTGCTTACCATAGTGAAAGGTTAGCTATTGCATTTGCTTTGATTGCCTCGGATTCAACTGCCCCTATCCGTATCGTTAAAAACCTTCGTGTTTGTAGTGATTGCCATGGAAGTACTAAGCTTATTTCAGGAATATATGGGAGAGATATTATTGTAAGAGATCGAATCCGGTTTCATCACTTCAAAAATGGAACTTGCTCTTGCAGGGACTATTGGTGAGTGTGTACTGTGTAAAAAGATAGTGTTCCAATTAAAATGATCTATGTTCTTCTTTGGCTATGACAATATTGTTTTTTTATCAAGATGAAAAAAATGTGTATTCACTATGTTGTTGGTTCAATTGGTACATACAATCATACCTTAGAGACGAAATTCAATAAATCAGAATTCAAATTTTAGCATTTGCAAGTTGTGGCTTAATTTGTATTAAACCAGACATAATATCCACCCCCCCAGAAGAAATGACATCCAACATATAACCTCGTACATTTGATCATAATATGAAAAATATATTTAAGTATTCAAATGCCCAAAATGAGGTCTTCCTTTTATTTTTCCTATAATGATTTACTTGTATATTTTCTATGTCATGTTTATGTTTCAATTTCTCTTTTGTAGTTGCTACTAATGAAATTATATTTTTATTTAAAAAAGTATGGGATTATAAAAATATAATGGAAGGTTAGTTAAGCCTAGTGGCGATCATAAAGGTGCTTTCCTAGTTGGCCAACCAACGAGTTGATTCCTCGAATCCCTCACAAAATATTAGACAGATTATCACACCATGATAGTATGGTTTAAGGGGGGAAGAAGCCTTTGCACTTTTAAAAAATAAATTATATTTTTAAATTTTCTTTCATCCAATTAAGTCATTAAACTAATAATTTGAATTAATTAAATTTTTCGACCAATATTAACTGTTAAATCTAACAATTTTTTTGATCAGTTGGTGCAACACGTCTTGTCACAGTTTGTCACTACATTTACAAAAAAAATATTTAAAAAATTCTTCAAAAGTCCTAAAAATTATAAAAATATAAAAAATTCGTAAATGTCACATAATAGAACTGTAGTGTATCATGTGATAGTAATATCTAAAGAAAAAAATTTTAAAATTTAATAGTCAAAATTGGTCAAAGAACCTACTTGATTCAATTTATTGGTTCAATAGCTTAATTGAGTGAAAAATTCATGTATTTAATTATTTTATTTGCAGTTTAAGTACTTGTTATGCCCTTAAGCTTAATAGTATCTTATTATATTATAATATCTACGCAAAAGATAATCCAACATTTAATTTAGTAATTATACAATCATATTAGTTTATTAATAATAAATTATTTAAATGTTCTGTTGAGTGGATCAAATGAATGTGATTTGGCCAAGAGGGGGTGAATTGGCTTTTTAAATTTGGAGGGAGCAAATTGAAAATTGAAAAATAAAGAACAAGGTAAATTATAGTGGTTCAAGCTTCTAACAATCTCTACATTCACTACCTTAACTCCGACTAAGGATTTTCAACAATCTCCACTAGATGTTCTTCTCCTTTTCTAGGCTAAAAAGGTAACCTTTACAATTAGTCAATCTTACTAGCCAAAGATTAACCCAAAAGACTCTCTTTACAAAGAAGAAATTTGACAAATGAAAACATCTCTCTCAAGATTGAAAATTTGCCCAATTACAATCAAACACTCCTCCAAACTTGAACTAAAAATTTACAATAAGAATTACAACAAGTTGGGTACAAGATATGACTCTTATGAAGCACAAAGGTTTGGAATATAGCTTGAATGTTGCAAGTAGGTTCAATAATAGTTGTTGAGACTTTGAAGGCTTGCATTTATACCCTTGCATTGAATTCTAGCCGTTTGGATGGTTGAGGTTATTAATAGAGACGTTGGAGCCTTTATTTCCCACCATAAATGCACTTTTGCAACCTACCGTATCGGTATTCGAACAAGGGTATCAATACCTGTCTCAAAACAGAAAGAGTCGTTGTGCACATTTAATCGGGCGTATTGATACGCTATAAGGGCGTATCAGTACGAGTATAATGTAAAACAAGGGACGTATCGATACGAAATTTGCTTACTGGAATCCTGGATTGAACTTCACCAAAAAGTATATCGGTACGCTGAATGAGCGTATCGATACAGTTAATGATCATTTTAAAATTTGAGATTTCAATAACTGACAAGCAACGTTCGAATCATTAAATGAAAAAATTTTGTAAACATCATCAAATTGTATTGATACAGTTATGACCGTATCATTACGCTATAGCTTGAAAACTTGCCCAGATGAAATATCGTATCGATACGGGGTTAACAGTATCGGTACACTTTTAACGATTGAAATTCTTGTGAATAAATATCGTATCGGTACGAGGGTTAACCATATTAGTACACTTTTAACGATTGAAATTTCAGTGAAGGAAAACCGTATCAATACTGCTTAAGTTTATTGATACACCTGAGGCGTAGAATTGAAGTTATGCTTTAAAATACTTAGAAAATTTTTGAACACTTTAAAATTTTTAACTTGAAGGATCTTTTAGTTCAAAAAGCTTGTCAATTGAGTGAGTCTTTGAAATACTTAAAAATTTATTGTATTTGCAAATAAATCCTTACACAATTAGTTATATCAAAATCAAGGATAAATTTTTAAGTATTGAAAACTTTGAAAGACTTACCCCCTTAATTTAAGATAGGTTTTCAAAAAATTATGTTTTATACTTCTTCCTTTTTTGTTAGATCAAAATCAATGCATGAATAGGAAATATAAACAAAATATAACAATAAAGAACAAGATATAATCAAAGCATAATAAGCAACATAATATCAATAAAGATCAAATTAAAATCTAAAGCAACAATTGTTCAACATATCTTTAAACTTAAATCCAAGCTTAATCCTAAAAACAAAATCAAAGCATCAGGTTCCTAACATAAAGTGCATAAAAGAAAATCCTAATATGATATGCAATGAGATGATATGCTCAAAAACTACTCGTCCCTATCGTCTTCATCCTCATCCTCTTCGTCTTCATCATCAATGTTGGCTTGAGATTTCTGAGTATGATTGAACCAAGCACCATGAAAGGCGGTGAGAGAGACATTCATGGAAGTTTGTTGTTGTTCAAGGGTCTTGACTCAATCCTCAAATGATGTAAAACAAGTATCAATGACCGCAAATCTGGCATCCATGTTATTCCATAAGGATGTGAATTGCTCATTAAGATACAACATGAGTCTATCCATGGAAGTTTGAGCTTGTTGGACTTGTTGACCTTGTGGAGCGACCGGAGGAGGTTGATCTTCTTGAGGGGGAGAGCGAGCAACACGAACCCACTAATGATTAATGTACTTAAAGTGAGCACGAGTAAGAGAGTGTTCGTCGATTGGCTTGCCTAGAGGCTCGGCGGCATCATGGGAACAATCGACCTCCAAGAAATGGAACAAAAAGCTCAAAGTCGTGTCATAGGAAAAGGACTTGACTTGATCGGTGTGACGGTGTTGAACAAGATAAACCAAGTCGGCAAACATAATTTGGAAAAGATGTGAGCATTTACCCTCTCGAAAACAACAGAGCCAAAAATTATCAACTTGGCGAATGGTAGAGAATTTTCCACTAGAAGGACGAATCCACCAAGAGGTGATGAGATAGAGGATACAGTCATGGGCATTAAGGACGGTGATGGAGCCAAGTTGAGAATGCCCCAAGGAGTACTCATCATCAATTTCCAAGTTTTCAAACCCAAAACACTGCATAAAACGGTTTGACCAATTCGAAACTTCTTACCCATAAGATAGGACTCAATAGCAATAACACTTTATCTATCTTGGTCATGGATATATCGGGCATTAGCAAAGAAAATCAAAATAAGATTTCAGTACACAATCGGGGGAACACTTAGAAAAGGTATAAACTTTTATTCTTGTAACAACTCAAAATATTTGAACTTAAAATGTTTGGAGTTTAGAAAAGGGATTGAAACAACTCGTTCATCCCAGATTGGAAAAGCTTGGTATTGTTTATAATGGGCCATAGCCGAAAGGGATTGAAAACTATTTTGAAGAATAAAATCAAGGTTCAGTTTAGTAATACCCTCATTTTGCAAATTAGGATTGGATGAACTAGAAGCTAAATCTTTCCTTTGTCTCTTTTTCAGTGTCATAATATCTTGAAAAACATCAAAAATATTAGAAAATAATGTATGTAATTATCATCATATTCGATCCAATGAACATTTCAATAATTCAAGGTATTAATAAAGATATTATATATTATATGTTAAAATTATATACAAGTATAAAACTAAATTTTGGTAAAAAGATTTTTGAAAAACAGACTTGAAAAATATACAATATATTTTTATATTCGAATAAAAATATTTAGATTTATTTTTTTTTACAAAAGCTTCAAAACCCATATTAAGTATATATATTTTACACAAAAACAAGTTAAAACTATAAATAAATTAAAACAAAAATTAAAAAAAAAGTTTATACCTTGAGTTATGGAGAATGGATAAATGAAGAGATGAGAATGCTCCAAATTACTAGCAAAGGTTGGCTTTGATGTTTTGATGAAAAACCTTTAAAGAATTTAAGGTTTTGTGTAAAAATTAGAGAGATTGAGAGGGGTTTTTATAGATAGGTTCGGCTAGGGTTTGGAGAGAAAAGTGAGATTTGAATTTTAATTAAAGATGAACTCTTTAATACCCGTTTTAAAGCTTCAGCAAATACCATATCGATACGCTGACTAGGCGTATTGATCCACCATATCGATACGATTTCCAAACTGTATCGATACACGTGACCACATTGATATATCGCTGACTGTATCGTTGCCCATTGAAGAACCCGTATCGATACACTTATAGCCGTATCGATACCCCTTTGCCAGAAAAATGCATTTTGGACAAGAACAAGTCCAAACATCCAAATTTGAACGACCCTAAATGCATGTGAATAATATATGAGCAAGATATATGGACAGAAATTAATGCAAACCCCCTCTAACAACAAGCATAGATGCATTAAGAAACAAATTAACATAGGCAAGATCATCATACAATTTCAAGCAATTTTTTGGCACAAAAGGGCCCTAAAAGGTCAAGATAGGCTAGTTAGACCTAACTCTCTCCTAAAGGTCCAAAAACACTCTTTGTCTAATGATTTGGTAAAAATGTCTGCTAGTTGGTTCAAGGTGTCAAGATACTCTAGAACAACATCGTTTTTAAGACATGATCTCTAATAAAATGATGTCTAATTTCAATGTTCTTGGTTCTAGAATGTTGGATGAGATTCTTAGTGAGACATATGGTACTAGTGTTGTCACACTTAATGGGTATGATACCTACATCAACTTCATAGTCTAGAAGTTGTTGCTTCATTCAAAGGATTTGAGCACAACAACTTCCAGCCGATATGTATTCTGCTTCGATGGTAGATAAGGCTACACTATTTTGTTTCTTAGAAAACCAAGATATGAGCATACTACCTAGGAATTGGCATGTTCCGGAGGTACTCTTTCTATCTATCTTACATCCTCTATAATTTGCATCGGAAAAGGCATGAAGGTCAAAGGATGAATCTCTAGGATACCAAAGACCTAAACAATGTGTGTCTCTAAGGTATCTAAAGATTCTCTTTACGATTATAAGGTGTGATTCTCTAGGACTAGCTTGAAACCTAGCACACAAGCAAACACTAAACATGATATCAGATCTACTTGCAGTAAGGTAAAGCAAATATCCAATCATAGAACAATAAAGCTTAGAATCAATACACTTACCTCCTTCATCTTTGTCAAGCTTAATTGATAGGCTCATTGGAGTGGCTTGAGGCTTCACATTCTCCGAGCCAAACTTCTTGAGCATATCTTTGATTTACTTTGCTTGATTAATGAATGTGTCATCCTTCCTTTGTTTGATTTGGAGCCCCAAGAAGAATGAGAGCTTCCCCATCATGCTCATCTCAAATTCACCTTGCATTAGCTTAAAAAATTCTTGGCAATAAAACTCATTAGTAGAACCAAAGATTATATCATCAACATAAATTTGTACTACGAAGATGTCATTGCCATTTCTTTTAATGAAAAATGTAGTGTCCACCTTGCCTTTCTCAAAACCTTTTTCAATTAAAAAGTTTGAAAGCCTTTCATACCAAGCTCTAACAGCTTGTTTCAAACCATACAAAGTTATAGTCAATTTAAAAACATGGTTTGGAAAATGTAGATCTTCAAAATCGGGTGATTGTTCAACATACACTTCTTTATTTATAACACCATTTAAAAATGCACTTTTAACATCTATTTGAAAAAGCTTGAAATCATGATAACATGCAGATGCAAGAAGCATCCTAATTGCTTCGATTCTAGCTATGGGTGCATATGTTTCATCAGAATCAATTCCCTCTTCTTGAGTGTAACCTTGAGCAACAAGTCTAGCCTTGTTTCTCACTATGTTACCACTCTCATCTAGTTTGTTTCTAAAAACCCATTTAGTTCCTATAGTAGATTTATTACTAGGCCTATCAACTAATGTCTATACTTTACTCCTCTCAAATTGATTAAGCTCTTCTTGTATGGCCAATATCCAAAAGTCATCTTTTAATGCTTCTTTGATATTTTTAGGCTTAATGTATGAAATAAATGCAACATGGTTCATTAATCTAAGAGAGGATCGAGTAGTTACCCCCTTGGATGGATCACCCAAGATCTTACCACCCTTAACATAGTTGAGTTCCCTTAGGTAGCTCACTTCATTTTCCTCAATTGTCATGTCCTTTAAAGCTTCAACGGGGGGGATCTTGTGTTTCTTCCTTGGTTGGAACCTCATCCACCTTTGATGATTGCCCACCATCAATGGCTTCAATGATCTCTACATCATCATCATCATCACAAGAATCCTTCCTTGGAAGGAGGTTATCATCGAAAACCATATGAATAGACTATTCTACAACTAAGGTTCTTTTGTTAAACACTCGATAGGCTTTAGAGTTTAAAGAATATCCTAAGAAAATAGCTTCATTAGTTATTGCATCAAATTTGTAGAACTAATGTTTTGATATAATAATTGAAAAATGTTTTGGACTTATTTAAAAAGAATTCAAAACTATTTCCAAAGTCCAAATAACTTGAAACTATGTTTAGGGAAGTTTTCAAAAGCCAAACTACACAAAACCTTCCAGGCGTTTCGAAACACCTTAGGCGTTTCGATACGGTGCATTCCAGTAGCAAAAGTGTTTCGATACAGGTATCGAAACGAGCATTCCTTGGATGAGAATTTTGCCCAACGTTTCGAAACGGGCCATGCCGTTTGGATACGTCTACATGGAATTGACCACAACGGTCATAAACCCCAACGACTATTTCCCAACTAACTTTTAAATGCAGATCGTTTCGATACGGATACATGCGTTTTGATACGGGTTTCAAAACGGCCAAGTGCGTTTCGATACGGGTGCTGTGTCAGACTGCAACGACTCTTTCTACTTAAAGGGTGTTTCGAAATGGTCACAAGTGTTTCAAAATGGTGAGTAGCAGAACTGCATTTATGGTGGGAAATAAAGTCCTCAACGGCTCCAAATCAACCCCAACGGCTAGTAACGACCATAAACTCATCAAGGAGTATAAAAGGGACCTCCAAACATCAAGATTAGGTTAATGCTTCAATTGTCAATCAACAAATGATCAAATATAGTCTTTGTACTTAAATTGTCAATTCTTGTATAGACAAACACTAGTGAGCCAAAATTGTCAAATTTGCTCAAGTATTTTAGGTTTTGGGTGAGTGCTTTAATTGTGCAAACAAACACCTATTAGAGGGATTTGTGTTTGCTTTCATTATCTCCTTGTAAAAGAGGGTTTGATCAAGGCTTTGGGTAGAAAGCTTGATCGGTGTATAAGGGTTTCCTTCTAAGCCTAGAAAAGGGGACGAATCAATAGTGGATTGATTGAAAATCCTTAGTGGGGAGCTAAGGTAGTGGATGTAGACCTTGGTTAGAAGGTTGAACTACTCTAAAATCATTATGTCATCTTTGTTTTAGCTTCCACACCACATCCACCCAAAAATTAACCTCTCCACCACTTGGTGAGCCATATCGGTTGAACAAATCAAGCACCTCTCAACTCAACAATTGGTATCAGCGCTTGGCTCAATCGAAGGGGATTCACATCCTTTTGAGAAGATCTGGTAAGCTCGATCATCATTTCACACAACCGACTCAATGGCACAATCCATCGACAAACCACCCTTCTTTGACGGAACCCACTATGCCAATTGGAAGACAAAGATGAAGTTCTTCATCAAATCTAGAGATTACAAGCTATGGGACATAGTTGAAGATGGTCCGTTCGTGCCTCAACGAAGTAAAGCGGAGTGGAGTGCCGACGATCGCAAGAAGATGGATCTAAATTGCAAAGCCTAGCACATTCTCTTTTGTGCTTTTGGCCCAACCATCTACGAGAAAATGTCTTCTTGTGAGAGTGCCAAGGAGGTATGGGACAAGCTTGAAGTCACATACGAGGGAACAAATGAAGTCAAAGAGACCAAGATTGGGCTCTTCACCTTAGAGTATGAGAACTTCAAGATGGATCCAGAAGAGAACATTGAGAAGATGTTTGATAGGTTCTCTACAATCATCAATGGTCTCAAGGGCTATGGAGAAGCCATTCCGGAGAAGAAACTTGTCTGAAAGCTCATCTACTCACTTCCCGAGTCTTGGGACTCAAAGAGGACCGCCATCATCGAAGCAAAGAATTTGAAGACTTTGAATCTTGATGAACTCATGGGGTCACTCCTTACTCATCAAATCATGAAGATGAGAAGAAGAGGGAAGAAATTAGAGCAATGTGAGAGAAGAAGTTCAAGGGGCTTGGCATCAACACCAATGCCATGGCTCTCAAGTCCTCCATTTGCCATCACGTTGATTCAAGTGAAGAGGAGGATGAAAAAGAAGAGATAGTTCATCTCTTCAAGAAGTGTGCCTTATTCATGAAGAAAGCCTTGAGAGAGCTTGAACGAGAATCCAAGAAAAAGGAGAGGACAAGCACTTCAAGCCATAAGAAGAAGGCACATGTGGCTACTTGGAGTGATGAGGACTCCACTGACGATGAACAAGCCAACCTTTGCCTTATGGCCATCGAAGAAGATTCAAGGGTAACTTCTAATTCATCTACTTCATGTTCTTACTCTTTTGATGAATTACAAGATGCCTATGATGAGTTGGTTTTAGATTTTAAAAATTACATTTTGAAAAACAATAAAGTGATTTCAAAGTTGAAAATTCAAAATGATTTGATTTCTAAAACCAAACTTGAACTTGAAGCAAAACTCAAGGAGTTTGAACTAAAATGTTTTGATTTACAAAAATTGCTTCAAAAAGTTCAAGAAGAAAAGGATTTGATTTCCAAAGAGCTAGAAAAGAAAAACAATTTTGGAAAATCAAATTTCTATGTAAGACAATCTAGTGCCCCTAGATTTGTAAAAGGAAAATGTTTTAGAAGTGTTTGGGTCCCAAAAGGACTAACCATTTCAATTAAAAAGGATGACATTGAAAAATGGATTCCTAAGGGGACTAAAATTTGTGCTATTAATGTTCATGGATCCAAAGCAATTTGGATACTAAAAATTACTTGATTGTCTTTTGCTAGGTGTGATGGAGATTGATCAACAAGTCAAACTTTGAGGGGGAGCTCCATGCACATTAAGGAAAAACACTTGAGGAAGGAAGGCTTCACATCCTCCCTTGAGTTCAAGTGTGGTAAAATCTAGTTGCTTTTTGTTTTCATTTGATTTATTTTTATTTATGTCAATTAGATGATCATGTTTGTTGGACTAACACTTTTAATGATGCTTTGAGTAAGGGGGAGCCATTTTAAAACCAAATTCTAATTTTTGTCAAATTATTCCTCTATAGTTATTTTGAACTTAATGTTTTAAATTCTTTTTGATATAACAAAAAGGGGGAGAAATGGTTTGAAAAATTGAATTTTCAAATGAATAAAGGGGAGCTTTATTTGATTTTATATCTTTAATCTCTTATTCACAATTTTAAAGTTAAAGGGGGAGAATCCCAAACAATTTTTCAAGTTAGTTTTATTATATCAAAAAGGGGAGATTGTAGAACTAATGTTTTGATATAATAATTGAAAAATGTTTTGGACTTATTTAAAAAGAATTCAAAACTATTTCCAAAGTCCAAATAACTTGAAACTATGTTTAGGGAAGTTTTCAAAAGGTTTTCACATGTTTTCAAAAGCCAAACTACACAAAACCTTCCAGGCGTTTCGAAACACTTTAGGGCGTTTCGATACGGTGCATTCCAATAGCAAAAGTGTTTCGATACGGGTATCGAAACGAGCATTCCCTGGATGATAATTTTGCCCAGTGTTTCAAAACGGGCTATACCGTTTTGATACGCCAACGTGGCATTGATCACAACGGTCATAAACCCCAACGACTATTTCCCAACTAACTTTTAAATGCAGATCGTTTCGATACGGATATAGGCGTTTCGATACGAGTTTCAAAACGACCAAGGGCGTTTCGATACGGGTGCTGTGTCAGACTGCAACGACTCTTTCTACTTAAAGGGCGTTTCGAAACGGTCTCGAGTGTTTCGAAACGGTGAGCAGTAGAACTGCATTTATGGTGGGAAATAAAGTCCTCAACGGCTCCAAATCAACCCCAACGGCTAGTAACGACCATAAACTCATCAAGGAGTATAAAAGGGACCTCCAAGCATCAAGATTAGGTTAATGCTTCAATTTTCAATCAACAAATGATCAAATATAGTCTTTGTACTTAAATTGTTAATTCTTGTATAGACAAACACCAGTGAGCCAAAACTGTCAAATTTGCTCAAGTGTTTTAGGTTTTGGGTGAGTGCTTCAATCGTGCAAACAAACACCTATTAGAGGGATTTGTGTTTGCTTTCATTATCTCTTTGTAAAAGAGGGTTTGATCAAGGCTTTGGGTAGAAAGCTTGATCGGTTTATAAGAGTTTCCTCCTAATCCTAGAAAAGAGGACGAATCAATAGTGGATTGATTGAAAATCCTTAATGGGGAGCTAAGGCAGTGGATGTAGACCTTGGTTAGAAGGTTGAATCACTCTAAAATCATTGTGTCATCTTTGTTTTAGCTTCCACACCACATCCACCCAAAATTAACCTCTCCACCACTTGGTGAGCCATATCGGTTGAACGAATCGAGCACCTCTCAACTCAACAAAATTTACCTAAATGATCTTTTACATTGTTTAAAATAAAACATTTGCATCCAAAAGGATAAAAATAAATAATGTTAGGTCTTTTGACTTTAAAATATCATAAGAAGTTTTCTTTAAAATTGGCCTAATCATTATACGATTTATGATATAACAAGCGGTGTTTGTGGCTTCCGCCAAAAAATACTTAGGTAAATTGTAGCTAATACCATTAGAGTTACAAAAATCCTCAAAACCTAGATTTTGAAATTCTATTCCTTGGTCAATTCTAATGTGAGTTATGTTTTGACCAATGTCATTTTGAGTAACTTTTAAAAATGTGATGAATTTTTTCTAAAACCTAATCTTTTGTACTTAAAACGAGAACCCAAGTGTATATAGAGAAATCATCAACTAAAACATAAGCATATGATTTTCCACCCAAACTAGTTGTCCTAATAGGCCCAAAGAGATCCATATGGATCAATTGTAAAACCCTACTAGTTGAAACATCATTAATGGATTTAAATGAAGTACGTTTTTGTTTACCCTTAGCACAAGCATCGCAAATTTTGTCTAATGAGAATTTTAGCTTAGGTAAGCATCTAACTAGATTTTGGTAAACTAATTTTTCTATGGGTAAACTACATAAATAACCACCATACTATTAGAAAAGTCGCGATTTGACCACCTTACTTTTTTTTGAAGCAATTAAACCATCAAACTATTTAAATGGTATCAATTTGACCACCAGCCGTTAAAAATAACAGAAAAGTTGACGGGACCGTTAAATAAAATTGGTATAATTACACATTTGGTCCTTATTATTTACACATTTCTTTCAATTTAGTCCTAATTTATATTAATAAAATAAATAAATCATTTAATTAGATAGTGACACGTGTCAACATCTTATTGGAGGACTTTAATTATTTATATTTGATTTACTAAATTTATTTCCCTCCTCCAATCAGGTGGTGACACTTGTCACCACCTGTTTAAAGGAGGGAAAATGAATTTAAGCAAATGCCAAACATGGGATTCGAACCCAGGCACCCATGCTTAACAAGCAGCGACATAACCACTGAACTAAACCCAATTTTATTCTTATATCTACTCAATTAGATATATATGTCTTATGTTTTTAAATTTATTCTTTTAATTCAACATATATAATCATCAAACTAATTTCACATATATATCCCTAAACCCCAAACCCTAACAAAAATTTCACATATATAATTATCAAATTAATTTCATATAAATAACCCTAAATATTTAACTTAAACTCCAAACCCTAAATGTTAAACCCCAAACCCTAAATACTAACTATAAGTGTTTATGGTTTTAGCGTTTAGGGTTTGAGGTTTAAGGTTTAGGAATTAAGGTTTAGGGTTATTATGTGAAATAAATAAACTATAAACTTCAAACCCCAAACCCCAAACTATAAACTCTAATTTCACAATCATCGAATTTATTTCACATAATAACCCTAAACCTTAATTCCTAAACCATAAACCCTAAACCCCAAACCCTAAACCCTAAAAACCATAAACACTTATAGTTAGTATTTAGGGTTTGGGGTTTAGCATTTAGGGTTTGGAGTTTAAGTTAAATATTTAGGGTTATTTATATGAAATTAATTTGATAATTATATATGTGAAATTTTTGTTAGGGTTTGGGGTTTAGGGATATATATGTGAAATTAGTTCGATGATTATATATGTTGAATTAAAAGAATAAATTTAAAAACATAAGAAATATATATCTAATTGAGTAGATATAAGCATAAAATTGTGTTTAGTTCAGTGGTTATGCCGCTGCTTGTTAAGCATGGGTGCTTGGGTTCGAATCCCATATTTGGCATTTGCTTGAATTCATTTTCCCTCCTTTAAACAGGTGGTGACACGTGTCACCACCTGATTGGAGGAGGAAAATAAATTTAGTAAATCAAATATAAATAATTAAAGTCCTCCAATAAGATGTTGACACGTGTCACTATCTAATTAAATGATTATTTTATTAATATAAATTAGGACTAAATTGAAAGAAATGTGTAAATAATAAGGACCAAATGTGTAATTATACCAATTTTATTTAACGGTCCCGTCAACTTTTCTGTTATTTTTAACGGCTGGTGGTCAAATTGACCATTTAAATAGTTTGATGGTTTAATTGCTTCAAAAAAAAGTAAGGTGGTCAAATCGCGACTTTTCTAATAGTATAGTGGTTATTTATGTAGTTTACCCTTTTTCTAAAACACTTATGCTAGCATGCCCTAGTTTTCTATGGCACAACCATGCATCATTTTCATCACTAGCAACCAAACATGTATGGGATGTATGTGTGTCATCTAGATGCACCACATAAATATTACCTATGCGATGACCAATGAGCATTATTTCATTTGTTTTAATGTTCATAATTTGACACCCATTAACATCAAAATGAACATTAAACCCTTTATCGCACAATTGATTAATGATTAACAAGTTATGCTTAATACCATTGACAAACAAGAAATCTTCAATGAGAATAGATGAAAGATTACCAATAGAGCCAATACCCTCAATGTAGCCTTTGGAGTTGTCACCAAATGTTACTACTACACCACTCTTTGGCTTGATCTCCATGAATCTACTCTTGTCGCCGGTCATGTCTTGAGCATCCATTATCAAGGTACTAAGTGTTTTGACTTGAAGCTTTATCCTTGTAGCAATGCCCCCTACAAACAAAGATTAGTTTTTGATTTTTGGTACTCGAACCATCTTGGGTCCATGTGAGTCAGCTGCCAAATACTTGGTTCTCTTAGGAATCCAAGAAGAAATAACATGTATATTAATAGAGACTACAAGTTCTTTAGGAACCCTTAGACTTCTAATCCTTTTAGCTTTATGATGCTTTTGAGAGCCTCTTTGTTTCTAGCCATTAAAGTTCCTCTTCAAATAGTTGGGTTTTGAAGAACTTTATTTTTCAAAACTTAATTTTGTAACACCCGGGTTTGGGGGTCAGGTGAAAATAATATTTAAATAATATTTCGGGTTTCGGTTTTATAATTAAGATAATATAATATTATTTGGGCCTCGGGTTTTCAAACGAATAAATTATGTTGGACATGTTTTGGTTTTAAAGCCCAATTTCATGGAATTGGAAAATAGAAATAACCATCCTCATTAATGGCATTTTGGTAATAAAAGGGACTTTCAATTTAAATCCCCTTTCTATTAAAAATAAAGTTTTGTCATCATCTTCCTCCTTCTTCACATTTTCATTCCAACGACAAAGAGAGCTTATACTCTCCATTTTACTATTCCACCCCCTTTCAACTTCATCTTTGGAGCTTTTTGAAAGGTAATCTCGTTTTTGAGTTGGTCTTGTCTTCCTTTACATTATGGTACCATTAGTTTTCATTAAAGCTATGTATTTCATATTTTTGGGTTTTCAAAGTTTTTATCAAAGGTTGGAACTTTATGAGTTTTTAACAAAGCTTTTGGTTTAATGTTGATAGATAAGTTGTTTATGAACCACGGGGTCCAACATATATGAATTTTAAAGACTTTTACCATGATTTTCGGATTTGGGTTTTAATGGGGTTTTGAAGGATTTTAAGATGAGTTTTGGGTGTGTTTAATGTTGGAAATTGAGGGCCGATGTTAGTATGATAGTCGGGGGTTGTTTTGGAATCATTTAAGTGTGTAAAAAAATGGAAATCACGAGTTTTGGATTAAGTTTGAGGGCTGCTCGGGTTTGGAGTTTTTTGGGTAGTTCTTGGCTTGAGAATCATGTGTTTTATGCTTGAGTAATGTTCCAGGTTTGCTACATTGATGTGTGAACTGGTTCGAGGTTGTTTTGTTTGTGTTGAGTTGATTAGAAGCAAGATTTTGTGTTGGTGAAGCATCGGGAGTGAATCCGGAAGCTTGAAGGTTTTGGTTGCTTGGTTGTTGAGCTTGGAAGTGAAGGTGAGTGGTTAAATGTTTTTAAATGGTTTTGAGCATTTGGTTCAAGCATGTGGACTAGGTCGGGCTTGGTAGACCCACATAGAGTTGGGATTAGAGTGGTAGCCTAATCCCCAAGCTTTAACTAAAGACTATGGTTGAACTCTAATTTGTGGTTATGCCTCTTGCTTAATTGTGTTTATGGTGGCTTTGTATAATGTGTTATACATGTATGTTGAGGCATGATTGTAATGTATTGTGTTATGCATGTGGATTGTTCATGACAGTGATCATGGTGAGTACGTGCTAAGCACGGAAGATGTTATGAAATGATGTTGTGGATTGTGTTTTAATGTTGACACTAGTATGCTTGGGTACAAATGATCGATCATTAGGATGTTTAGTGTGCACACGTGAGTCAAATGCGCACGTGGTCTTGGTGATGGTAGTCATCAAGATGGAGTACGGGTTCGCCCGGAAAACCTTCTTATATATATGATAGTCGATGATGAGTGTAATCCCATCGACGGGGCGTGAGGATGAGTGAAATCCCCTCCGCATGAACGGTGATGAGTGTAATCCCACCGTAAGGTAATGGTTGTTGTTGGATGTGAGTTCCAACGTGTTATCCGTGTATTCGAGTCATAGCTAGGTGCCAATATGAGATTATATGTGTGCCATTATGATATGAAATGTGATTCCTATATGGATTATTATATGTGTTTACATATGATGTGGATTTGAGCTTGTTGAGCATGACATAATATTGAATATATGTTCATGCATCATGTGTATTTTGGCTCATGTGGATCGAAGGTAAGATCATGCATTCTACCTTGGTTGTGCTTGTGCCTGGACCCTGCATTGTCGATGTTTGTTTTAAATGAGCTTACCCTCACTAAGCTTTATGCTTACGCTCTCTTTTGTTCGACAATGCAAATTCGTAGTTCATGGGTAGCTTGTGCAAGGAGAGGGCCTCCAAGTGTGCCTTGTGGTCCTATCTTAGCTATCATGTATGGACATTTTAGTTAAAGGATGTAATAGTTAAGCAATGAGATATGTATTTGTTGCTTTGATGCTTTTGAAGTATGTTGGTGTTGGTTGCTTAGGAGCATGTTAGACTCCTTTAAATGTTTACGTTGGTTTGGCTTTTGACTACCATGTCTTGCTTGTAAACCATGTTTGAGTGGTCTATCTTGAATGCCTAAGTGTTTGACTTTGTTGAAGCATGTTACCTTGAATGCTATGTATGGATGTTTGAGACGATGTTTGATGATTCCTTTAATGTATGGTCTTTATACGTTTGAAGTGTTAAGCATGCCTGTCGTGTTTAGCTTGCCTTAGAGTTTATGCTTGTGTGTTGTGTGAGGTTGTAGTGCTATTTTTGGGACTACCGTGTACCAAAAACCAGCTAAAACCAATCTGCAGACAGAGGGCGTTTCGAAACGGTTGGTCCCGCTTCGATACGGTCCCTTTGTTTCAGGCTAGGCGTTTCGGTACGCTAGGGGGCCGTTTCGATACATTTTTACTATTGGAAATATGAGAATTTGACGATAAATTGACGTATCGAAATGAGCTTTTGTGTTTCAGAACGACCTTCGTATCATTGACCACGAGAAGTTGACCGTTGAGGTCGTTTCAATACGGGCCACCCCTGTTTCGAAACAGTCTCATCGGGTTGACTTTGGCCAGTTGACCTAGTCAAGGCGTATCGAAACACCCTATGGGCGTTCCGATACGGCATGCTGTATAAGAATAAAATGAACTGTTTTAAGTGGGCCGTTGTCTGTTTACCTCAATGCTTCTTCCGCTGTTGCTTTTCTCACATAGGGTTTAATGTCTCATCTAGAAAAGATAATTAAATTGAAAAAGTTTTTCCTTGGGTCGGTAACCGAAGTGGAGCCTTAACGGGTTTCGCCTTAGTTATCCCCGTGTAGCCCACTCGGATCAGTCAATCGTCCGGACCGGGATGAGAGGGTTACACTTGTTGGTATCAGAGCCTAAGGTTTCCGAGACCTTGGGCAGGTAAGTGAGGTAAGTTAAGTTCTTGTATTAGAATGCACGGTGTTTGCTTGCCATGTAAGCATGTTTGCTTGGTTATCAAGTATGCCTTGTTGTATGCTTGTTTAAGCATGTATGTGTATTGTTTTGTTTAAAGCATGTGTGTAGAGTCCTATTGCTACTATTACATCGGAAAAATGATTTTTTTAAAGCGAGGGAACATACTTGAGCCACTTGGAACCCTTGCCTTGCTAACCCTATCTTTTGTGCTTTCTTGCTGTTGTTGTAGTTGTTGTTTGTGAGCATGATGTCGAGGTTTAGGGGTAGACCGAGAGTGGTTCGTTAGGAACCACGTGTTGCGGCTCCTGTGGATGAGCCCATGGTTGGAGTTGAGGCTCATGTAGGAGAGCCTACTGCTGGAGTTGGAGCTCCTCCACCACCTCCACCACCACCACCTCCTCAGCCTGGAGTAGGAGGCGAGGCGGGAGCTGAAGGAGAGGGACCTCAGGTTGGCCAATGTGGCCAAGGTCATGTCGGAATAGATATGGCTCCGCTTGTACAAGCTATAGCGGGAGCATTTCAGGCCACAATTGCTGGAGCTCAGGCTGTAGCTTAGCCTAGAGGTGATGATACTAGTTTACCGTTAGAGAGGCTCCGTAGCCTAGGAGCGGAAGAGTTTAGAGGGTCTACACCTGAGAGATCCGAGTTGTGGTTGGAGAAGACAATCCGCATCTTAGCTTAGATGGGTTGTATGGGTGCTCGCAAGTTAGGTTGTGTGATTTCGTTGCTACATCGTGATGCCTACACCTGATGGGTCACCATTACTACTGGGTTCCTGAGGCTGAGATTGGTTGGGACTTCTTTGAGTATGCTTTCCGGAAGAGGTACTTGGGACTGAGATATCTTGATGAGAAGAAGCAAGAGTTTATGGCTCTTATTTGGGGAGATGCTTATGTGACTGACTACGAGATCCGTTTTGTCCGTTTGAGTTAGTACGCTCCAAAGTTGGTTCCTAGTGAGAGGGACCGTTGTAACCGTTTCGGATATGGGCTTCATGAGGAAGTTAAAAGGTATATCTTAGCTTCAGATTATTCAGATTTTGATGTCTTGGTTGCTAGAGCGAAGGACATTGAGCATAGCTTGGGGCTGACCAAGCGTTCTGGAGGATCTAGTTCTGGAAAGAGACATAATAGCTTTGATCGTGGAGATGCCAAGAGGCATCGGGGTGGCGGACAGCAGTTTGACCATAGGCGTGGCGGTGGCCACCATGGTAGAGGCCACCAGGGCCATAGAGCTGGAGGGCGTTTGCCCGAGTGCACACGTTGTGGGAGACAACATTCTGGAGAGTGTTGGGGTAACTTTCATGCCTGTTGGAACTGTGGTTCGAGGGACCACTTCAGGAGGGAGTGTCCGCATCAGGCGGCACAGGCACCGAACATAGCACATGCTCCTACAAGAGCGATAGATTATCAGAGAGGCCGTGGGCGTGGTCGTGGCTACTTCCAGCCTAGGGCTGATGCACCTAGGATAGATGCTCAGAGGAACCTTGCTCATGTTGTGGCAGTACAACCAGAGGCAGGTGGACCAGTGAGAGTCTATGCTCAGAGAGAGGCTGGGAACGACACGGATGTGATAGCAGGTAATTTTGAGTTACAGTCTATGTCTTTGCTTTCTTTGGTTGATTCGGGTTCTACGCATTCCTACATTTTAAGTGAGCATGCAAAGAAGTTAGACATACCTGTTGAGATCTTAGATGTAGGCATGCATGTGACTAGTTCCTTTGGTGAGACAGTTGTAGTTAGACGGATGTATATGAGGTGTCCGCTGAAGATTCAGGGTCATGTGTTTCCCGTTGATATGATGGAGCTTTTGTTCTATGGGTTTGACATTATTCTGGGTATGGACTGGTTAGTTGAGCATAGAGCTAGTGTAGACTTTGAAACGAAGAGAATTTCTTTGAAGCTTTCCGATGACTACGAGGTAGTAGTAGTAGTAGGCGAGAACATTAAGTTCTTGTCTAATGTTGTGTCAGCTTTAGAGGCTCATAGGTTGATGGATTCCGGTTGTGGGGATTACTTAGCTTATGTGATGAATCCGAATATGACTGAGGCTAGACCGAAGAACATTAGTACAGTTTGTGATTTTCCGGATGTGTTTCCTAAAGAGTTACCAGGTTTGCCTCCTGACAAAGATGTTGAGTTTGTGATTGAGACTATTTCAGGGTCTACTCCAGTTTCTATAGCTCCGTATTATATGGCTCCAAAAGAATTGAAAGAGTTGAAGAGTCAACTTCAGGAGTTGTTAGACAGTGGTTTCATTAGGCCTAGTAGTTCGCCTTGGGGTGCTCCTGTGTTGTTTGTAAAGAAGAAAGATGGCAGCATGCATATGTGTATTGACTACAGGCAGTTGAATCAGTTGACCGTGAAGAACAAGTATCTGTTGCCTCGTATAGATGATCTGTTTGATCAGTTGAGGGGTGCTTCAGTGTTCTCGAAGATAGACTTGAGATCAGGGTACTACCAGTTTAAAGTAAAAGAGTGTGACGTTCCGAAGACAGCTTTTAGAATTAGATATGATCACTATGAGTTCCTTGTGATGCCGTCCGGGCTCACGAATGCACCTGCAACATTCATGGATATGATGAACAGAATTTTCAGAGACTATCTAGACCGATTTGTAGTTGTTTTCATAGATGATATCCTTGTATACTCGAGATCAAAAGAAGAGCATGATGAGCACTTGCGACTTGTTCTACAAAGATTGATGAACAATCAGTTGTATGCGAAGCTTAGCAAATGTGAGTTCTGGATTCAAGAGGTTGTATTTCTTGGCCATGTTGTTTCAGCCGAAGGTATCCGCGTTGATCGGACGAAGATTGATGCTATTGTTGAGTGGAAACAACCTAAGTCAGTGACTGATATTAGGAGTTTCCTAGGATTAGCCGGTTACTATAGGAGATTCGTTGATGATTTCTCTAGAGTAGTTGCTCCTTTGACTAAATTGTTGCAAAAGGGAGTTAAGTTTGAGTGGTCAGATGCAAGACAGAAGGCTTTTGAAAAATTGAAAGAAGCTTTGACAAATGCTCCAGTGTTAGTGCAACCAGTTTCAAGTAAAGAGTTTGTGATCTATAGTGATGCTTCCTACATTGGTTTAGGTTGTGTTTTGATGCAAGAAAGAAGAGTTGTTGCTTATACTTTGAGACAGTTGAAGGTACATGAGAAGAACTATCCTACTCACGATATTGAGTTAGTCGCAGTTATGTTTGCATTGAAGATTTGGCGCCATTACTTGTATGGTGAGAAGTGTATAGTTTACACCGATCATAAGAGCTTGAAGTACTTGATGACACAAAGAGAGTTGAACTTGAGACAAAGAAGATGGCTTGAACTGTTGAAAGACTATGATTTGACTATCGAGTACCATCCGGGTAAGGCAAATGTAGTAGCCGATGCTTTGAGTAGAAAGGTTGCAGTTGAGTTGCGAGATATGTTTGCTAGATTGAGTGTATCTGGTGATGGTGGTTTGATCACAGAGTTGCAAGTGAAGCCTTCTTTGATTCAGTTGATTAGAGGGAAGCAGTTGCAAGATGTGTCCTTAGTTCCTCATGTTCGGGACATAGCCGAAGGTAGACCGGCCGAGTATAGTTTCAGTGGTGAGAATGTGTTGTGTTTCAGAGATAGAGTTGTAGTACCTGAAGATGTTGAGTTGAGACGTCTGATTCTGAGTGAAGCACATTCGAGTCCTTTTTCTATGCATCCGGGTAGTACCAAGATGTACCGTGACTTGAAGAATGATTACTTCTGGGTTGGTCTGAAGAAGGATGTAGCCGAGTATGTGAGCCGTTGTATGGTTTGTAAGAGGGTGAAGGCAGAACATCAGGTTCCTTCAGGTTTGTTACAGCCTTTGAAGATTTCGGAATGGAAATGGGAGAGGATCACTATGGACTTTGTGTCGGGGTTGCCGTTATCTCCTATGAAGAAGAATTCTGTTTGGGTGATAGTCGATAGATTCACTAAGCGTGCTCACTTCTTAGCAGTGAACACTACAGATTCTTTAGACAAGTTGGCAAATTTGTACATTCACGAGATTGTGAGACTTCATGGAGTTTCAAAGTCTATTGTTTCAAATAGGGATCCGAGATTCACATCGAGGTTCTGGGGTTGTTTGTATAGTGCCTTAGGTAGCCGTTTGCATTTCAGTACTTCTTATCATCCGCAGTCCGATGGACAGTAAGAGCGAGTGATACAGATATTAGAGGATATGCTTCGTTGTTGTGTGATTGACTTCCGGGGTTCTTGGGAGAAGCACTTGCCTTTAGTTGAGTTTGCTTACAACAACAGTTACGAAGCTAGTATTCAAATGGCTCCTTATGAGGCTTTGTATGGTAGACGATGTAGGACTCCGATCTGTTGGGCTGAAACAGGTCAGAGATTGTTACCTATGCCAGATTTGCTCAAGGGAACTACAGAAAAAGTGAAGTTAATTTGCGACCGTTTGAAAGCAGCTTCCGATCGCCAGAAGTCTTATGCAGATTTGAAGAGAAAAGAGATTGAGTTCTCCGTGGGTGAGAAAGTGTTTCTGAAAGTATCTCTATGGAAGAAGGTAATGAGATTTGGCCGGAAAGGCAAGTTGAGTCCGAGGTTCATCGGTCCGTATGAGATAGTTGAGCGGATTGGGCCAGTAGCTTACCGTTTGAGATTGCCTTCTGAGTTAGAGAAGATCCATGATGTGTTTCATGTGTCGATGCTTAGGAGATATAGATCAGATCCGACTCATGTTATGCCTGTTGAGGAGATAGAGTTGAATCCGGATTTGTCCTATAATGAAGAGCCTGTTGAGATACTTGCTTTTGATAGCAAGGTGTTGCGTGGCAAGATCATAGAGTTGGTCAAGGTGTTGTGGAGACATAGAGGTGTGGAAGAGGCCACGTGGGAAAGGAAAGCTTATATGCTTGAGCAGTTTCCGTACTTGTTTACGTCAGGTAATTTCGGGGACGAAATTCCTTAAGTGGGGGAGAGTTGTAACACCCGAGTTTGGGGGTCGGGTGAAAATAATATTTAAATAATACTTCAAGTTTCGGTTTTATAATTAAGATAATATAATATTATTTGGGCCTTGGGTTTTCAAACGAATAAATTATGTTGGACATGTTTTGGTTTTAAAGCCCAATTCCATAGAATTGGAAAATAGAAATAGCCGTCATCATTAATGGCATTTTGGTAATAAAAGAGACTTTCAATATAAATCCCCTTTCTATTAAAAATAAAGTTTTGTCATCATCTTCCTCCTTCTTCACATTTTCATTCCAACGACAAAGAGAGCTTCTACTCTCCATTTTACTATTCCATCCCCTTTCAACTTCATCTTTGGAGCTTTTTGAAAGGTAATCTCGTTTTTGAGTTGGTCTTGTCTTCCTTAACATTATGGTACCATTAGTTTTCATTAAAGCTATGTATTTCATATTTTTGGGTTTTCAAAGTTTTTATCAAAGGTTGGAACTTTATGAGATTTTAACAAAGCTTTTGGTTTAATGTTGATAGATAAGTTGTTTATGAACCATATGGTCCAACATATATGAATTTTAAAGAGTTTTACCATGATTTTCGGATTTGGGTTTTAATGGGGTTTTGAAGGATTTTAAGATGAGTTTTGGGTGTGTTTAATGTTGAAAATTGAGGGCTGATGTTAGTATGATAGTGGGGGGTTGTCTTGGAATCATTTAAGTGTGTAAAAAGGGTGGAAATCATGAGTTTTGGATTGAGTTTGAGGGCTGCTCGGGTTTGGAGTTTTTGGGGTTGTTCTTGGCTTGAGAATCACGTGTTTTATGCTTGAGAAATGTTTCGGGTTTGCTACATTGATGTATGAACTGATTCGAGGTTGTTTTGTGTGTGTTGAGTTTATTAGAAGCAAGAGTTTGTGTTGGTGAAGCATCGGGAGTGAATCCGGAAGCTTGAAGGTCTTGGTTGCTTGGTTGTTGAGCTTGGAAGTGAAGGTGAGTGGTTAAATGTTTTTAAATGGTTTTGAGCATTTGGTTCAAGCATGTGGACTAGGTCAGGCTTGGTAGACCCACCTAGAGTTGGGATTAGAGTGGTAGCCTAATCCCAAGCTTTAACTAGAGACTTTAGTTGAACTCTAATTTGTGGTTATGCCTCTTGCTTAATTGTGTTTATGGTGGCTTTATATAATGTGTTATACATGTATGTTGAGGCATGGTTGTAATGCATTGTGTTATGTATGTGGATTGTTCATGACAGTGATCATGGTGAGTACGTGCTAAGCACGGAAGATGTTATGAAATGATGTTGTGGATTGTGTTTTAATGTTGGCACTAGTATGCTTGGGTACAAATGATCGATCATTAGGATGTTTAGTGTGCACACGTGAGTCAAATGCGCGCGTGGTCTTGGTGATGGTAGTCATCAAGATGGAGTATGGGTTCGCCCGGAAAACCTTCTTATATATATATATATATATATATATATATATATATATATGATAGTCGATGACGAGTGTAATCCCATCGACGGGGCGTGAGGATGAGTGGAATCCCCTCCGCGTGAACGGTGATGAGTGTAATCCCACCGTAAGGTAATGGTTGTTGTTGGATGTGAGTTCCAACGTGTTATCCGTGTATTCGAGTCATAGCTAGGTGCCAATATGAGATTATATGTGTGCCATTATGATATGAAATGTGATTCCTATATGGATTATTATATGTGTTTACATATGATGTGGATTTGAGCTTGTTGAGCATGGCATAATATTGAAAATATGTTCATGCATCATGTGTATTTTGGCTCATGTGGATCGAAGGTAAGATCATGCATTCTACCTTGGTTGTGCTCGTGCTTGGACCCTGCATTGTCGAGGTTTGTTTTAAATGAGCTTACCCTAACTAAGCTTTATGCTTACACTCTCTTTTATTCGACAATGCAGATCCGTAGTTCGTGGGTAGCTTGTGCAAGGAGAGGGCCTCCAAGTGTGCCTTGTGGTGCTATCTTAGCTATCAAGTATGGACATTTTAGTTAAAGGATGTAATAGTCAAGCAATGAGATATGTATTTGTTGCCTTTATGCTTTTGAAGTATGTTGGTGTTGGTTGTTTAGGAGCATGTTAGACTCCTTTAAATGTTTACGTTGGTTTGGCTTTTGACTACCTTGTCTTGCTTGTAAACCATGTTTGAATGGTCTATCTTGAATGCCTAAGTGTTTGACTTTGTTGAAGCATGTTACCTTGAATGCTATTTATGGATGTTTGAGATGATGTTTGATGATTCCTTTAATGTATGGTCTTGATATGTTTGAAGTGTTAAGCATGCCTATCGTGTTTAGCTTGCCTTAGAGTTTATGCTTGTGTGTTGTGTGAGGTTGTAGTGGTGTTTTTGGAAGAACCGTGTACCAAAAACCAGCTAAAACCAATTTGCAGACAGAGGGCGTTTTGAAACGGTTGGTCCCGTTTCGATACGGTCCCTTTGTTTCGGGCCAGGTGTTGAGTGTGTAAAAGTTATATTATTTACACCCTTTTTTAACCCATATTTCTGCTGCATTCAAGCATCATTGCATTGCATTTAGGTTAGTTTACAGCAAAACATCACAAATATATAAAAGGCACGAATTCTACTAAAAGATGGCTGATTTTGTAGGTTGCTGCCATAGTTGACGGAGAAGGTGGGCGCAGGGCAGAGAAGCAGAAAAGCTGAACTGGACAAGCAGACGATGAGGACGATGTTGCCATGGATCTGCCGTGACAGCAAGGTGATAGCAGCCTTATGAAGAGGAAAAGCAAAGTGGACCTCGATAGATAGAGAAAATTACGTTCGTCTGTCGTGTGAAAACCATATATTTTTCCAAGCCCCGGATCAAAAGATATGTCAAGCCAAAGCTCAAGGAGAGGAAATCCCAAGAAATAAGGAAGGCGGCTGAAAAGTAGGATACTTGAAGATTAAGTCTTTATTAGAATCTTAGTTTTAATTAAAGTTGTAATCCTTGTTAACTTAGAATACTTGAGCCCAAAGCTTATATAAGGGCATAGATTTTAACCTAGGAGACATCTTCCCCATAACCGACAACCAAAACCCCTCCGCCGTTTACCCGCCGTCGACATGTTCTAAAAACCCCCTAGGGCCACGGGTTGTTTTGTAAAGTAGTTGCAAAGGTTGTTTTGTTTTAGGATTTTCCAAGTTCAATAAAATAAACTTCAAGTTCTCTTATTTTGGTTATTAACATCTTGCAAGAGCATCGGGAGAGCATTGTGAGGTTATCCATTTACTTAGCATCGGGAGAGTTAAGTATACGAAAGAAATAAGAGCGAGTTCTCTAGTTTATAGTTGAACTATCTTGTGCCTAGGGATAGGGCAAGGTTAAGTGGCTAAAGAAGAATTCATACACATCGGTGTTCATCCTTCGATTCACGCCAGGAGGTATCATCAAGACGTGATCATCGACAGACTTGGACCTAGGGATATGCCAAGGCAGATCTGGGATTCTTGCCAAACTTGGAGTATGGAGTTGGTGTGTTTGCTGCCGCGACAGCCAACGGACAGCCGCCGCGACAGGTGCTGCCGCGACGGGCACGACGACAGAACTGGAGTTCCTAAGCATTGCAATACCTGCACTACTGAGCAATTCAATATCAGCCCATTCTCTCTATCTTGATATCTCAATTCTTTTATTTACGTTTACTTTATTATTTTCGTGACAATTCTCTCAAATATTTCCTTTACTTTCGTGCAGTAAACTAAGGTGAAGCTATTAGCTCAATCCCTGTGGAGACGATATCCGATACTTTGTATCACTTTACTACTTGCGTCGTGTACACTTGCACTACAATTGCGATAGACTCTTTTACACGCAACAAGTTTTTGGCGCCGTTGCTGGGGATTGGCAACATAACTACACCTTTCTTTTATTGCACTTTTCGTTTTTATTTTTCTTTTTCTTTTTCTTTTTCTTTTTCTATTTTTCGTTAGTACTTTCAACTCTTGCTTTTCACGAGGTTTTCTTGTTTATGCGCAGATCTAAAAGAGGTGAAGATCCTGAGTATAAATTAGATCCGGAAATCGAACGTTCCTTCAATCTCAAGAAACAACTTCACCACCTTTTAGCCAGGAACGAGTACCTTGAGGAACAGCTAGAGCAGATGGTCCGTAATCTGCCCGCTGGTGGAGGTATACCGCCTGTCGGCGACCCGCCTGCAGCAGATGGACGACGGTCCTGCCGTGACTACATGTTGAACAATCATGTAGAGCTGGAGACCACGCTGCCGAATATTGATGTTGACAACTTCGAGCTTAAACCTGTCATGTTCAGTATGATCAACAATGCCGGACAATTCAGTGGTGCTGTTACAGAAGATGCTAGGGAGCATCTCAAAATGTTCCAGGAGATCTGTGGTTCGTTTAGACTGCCAGGAGTTAATCTGGAGATACTGAGGCTTCGGTTATTTCCCCATTCATTGAGGGACAGAGCCAAAACTTGGTGGAATAAACTTACGCCGGGTTCAATTAGAACTTGGGCAGATTTATCTCGTGAATTTTTATCTCGTTTTAATCCTTCGCATTTATCTGAGCGATTACGTAATGAAATTGCTACTTTTCAACAGGAAGATGACGAGCCGATGCACGAGGCCTGGGACAAATTTACTACTCTTCTACGGAACTGCCCAATGCATGGATTCCCCGTCTGGAATCAGGTAACTAAGTTTTATAATGCTGCTAACTTACAAACTCGCATTCGAATTGATTCTGCAGCAAATGGACTATTATTGGATAAAGATCCGGACGAGGCATTACAAGTTTTGAAAAATCTGGCTAAGAATGAGGAGCAGTTTCCGACAGCTAGAAGAGGGGGTAAACGGGTACTTGCTGTCAAGGATTATGAAGCCGACAGCACTATGAAATCACAGGTAGCATTCCTTACTAAAGCGATGAAAAGGTTATTGAATGATGATGGATTACAAGGATTTGCTGTTGAGGAAGTATGTGATATCTGTGAGGGAAATCATAGTCGGGATGAGTGCCCAATACAAGTAGAAGAGGGAAAATACGTTGGAAATTACAGGCCGAATTATAATTCCAACAACTATAATCCCAATTGGAGGAAGGATCCAAAATTTTCCTGGAGTAATCCCAACAATGCCCTGAATTCGCAAACACACAATCAGAATCAGGGAGGACCTAGATTGCTGACGCGACAGCAACTGCCGCCGCAACTGCCGCCGCACCTACCGCCGCAGCAGCAACAGCAGCCACCAGCTGCCACGAGTAGTATTTTGGAACAGACTCTGGCCACCTTTATGTCTCAGACCGGTACGTACATTGAGAATATGAATCAGTTTGTCAAGAAGACAGAGAATTTCATGGATAAAACAGAGATGCGGATGACAAATCATGAAGCTACTTTGAAATCTCTGGAGACACAAATGGGTTAGGTTTCTCAACATATTAAGCCGAGGTAGAATGGAGGATTCCCTAGCAATACTGAAAATGCTAGACCGCCCACACATGAGCAATGTAAAGCGATTACTACTAGGGGTGGGAAGAAATTACCAGGGCCTGAAAAAGAAGCCGAAACAGTAAAGGAACCTGCCTTGGATAAACCTGCCGAGGAAGCTGCCCCGACAGGTGACAAACAGACTGCTGTCGATGAGCCTGTCATGACAGCAGAAGCGACAGAGGAGAAAAAAGATGATTACCGTCCTCAGATTTGCATGCAGTGAGAAGGACGTATTGCTGATTACCGTCCCCCACCACCTTTCCCTCAAGGGATACAGCAAGCTAACCAAGAATCTCAACTTAAAAAGATTTATGATATTTTTAAGCAGGTTCATATTAATATTCCGCTGTTAGATGCCGTTAGGGAGATGCCCGGTTATGCTAAATTTCTCAAGGATGTTATGTCGAAAAAATCTAAACTTGGGGAATTTGAAACGGTAAAGATGACAGAAGGTTGCATGAGTATTCTCCATAGGCAGCCACCCCAGAAAAAGAAGGATCCGGGGAGCTTCATCATACCTTGCGTAATCGGAAATAAATTTGTGGGTAAGGCACTTTGTGATCTTGGTGCTAGTGTTAATTTAATGCCAAAGTCTGTTTTTCAGAAATTAGGTATTGGAAAGGCGCGGCCCACGACAGTAACTCTGCAGCTGGCAGACCACTCTTACGTTCATCCAGAAGGAAAAATTGAAGATATTCTGGTAAGAGTGGATAAGTTTATTTTTCCTGCTGACTTTCTTGTTTTAGATTGTGAGGCAGACGAAAACGCACCAGTCATCCTTGGGCGACCCTTCTTAGCCACGGGAAGATCACTGATTGATGTGGAGAAAGGAGAACTCACCATGCGAGTGAACGATCAAGAGATTAAGTTGAATGTTCTCCAAGCGATGAAACATGCTGATGTGGACGAGGAATGCAAGGCTATCACTAACGTTACCCTTGATCAACCTTGCATCAGGTCGGGCTGTCACGATATTAAATTTGGGCACTGCCGTGGCAGCCACCTACAGGACTGTCACGACAGCACTGACGACAGCACCGACGACAGCAACTCCTCTGAATCCGATACATCTGATACTGAAGATCAGAAGGAGGTAAACTGGTTAGGCAATCGTCCAGGTAAGTTATTCGAATCTTTAAATTATACTTCGGATAATCATTTAATCCAAAAGTCATCCACTGTTGAACCACCTGCCTTAGAATTGAAGCCCCTGCCAGGGCAGTTAAAATATGCTTTTCTTGGTTCAAATGACACACTGCCCGTAATCATCTCTTCTAAGCTGCCGCAGGAACAGGAACGACAGCTCATCGACATGTTACGGCAGCACAAAAAGGCGATTGGATGGATGATTGCTGACATTCAAGGCATTAGTCCGGCGTTATGCATGCACAAAATCCTTTTAGAGGAAGATCATAAGCCGACTATTGATGCCCAAAGGCGGCTAAACCATGCGATGAAGGAGGTGGTGCGTAAAGAGATAATCAAATGGTTAGATGCTGGTATTATTTACGCCATCTCCGACAGCAAATGGGTGAGCCCAGTGCAATGTGTTCCCAAGAAAAGAGGAATGACTGTGATAACCAATGAGAACAATGAGTTAATCCCAACCAGGACTGTGACCGGTTGGAGGGTTTGTATGGACTATCGGAAGCTCAACAAAGCTACCCGAAAGGACCACTTTCCTTTACCCTTTATTGATCAAATGCTTGATAGATTAGCGGGTAAACCTTACTATTGTTTTCTTGATGGTTATTCAGGTTATAATCAAATTGCTATCGCAACGGAGGATCAAGAAAAGACGACTTTCACATGCCCCTACGGAACGTATGCTTTTAGGAGGATGCCGTTTGGATTATGTAATGCACCTGCCACCTTCCAAAGGTGCATGATGGCCATATTCTCCGACATGGTAGAGGACTTCCTTGAGATTTTCATGGATGATTTTTCAGTCTTTGGAGACAATTTTGAGAGCTGCCTCGGCAATCTACAAAAGGTGCTTGAAAGATGTGAAAAAGCTAATCTTGTTTTGAATTGGGAAAAATGCCACTTTATGGTGGATGAAGGAATAGTCCTTGGTCATAAGATTAGCTACCGTGGGATAGAAGTCGACAGGGCCAAAATAGAAGTAATAGAGAAGCTGCCACCGCCGACCACAGTCAAGGGCATTAGAAGTTTCTTAGGGCATGCTGGTTTTTATCGGAGATTCATTGTAAATTTCTCAAAAATCACCAAGCCCCTATGCCATCTTTTAGAGCAGAACCGACCCTTTGACTTTAATGAAGAATGTACTGAAGCATTCAAGGTTCTGAAGGAAAAACTAGTAACAGCCCCCATAGTACAGCCACCAGACTGGACACAGTCATTCGAGATTATGTGTGATGCTAGTGACTATGCTGTCGGGGCAGCACTTGGGCAGCGCAGAGATAAGCTGTTTCATGTCATATATTATGCCAGCAAGACGTTGAATGACGCCCAAGTGAACTACACCACCACAGAAAAGGAGCTATTAGTTGTGGTATTCTCCATTGACAAGTTTCGTTCTTACATACTTGGGACGAAGGTAATAGTGCACACAGACCATTCTGCCCTGAAATATATGTTCGCAAAGAAGGATGCCAAGCCTAGATTGATACGATGGATCCTGCTATTGCAAGAATTCGACCTTGAAATCAAAAACAAAAAAGGGACAGAAAATTAGGTGGCAGATCACTTGTCAAGGTTGGAGAAGGGACAGAGTCTGCCAATAGACGAGACAAACATACTGGAGACCTTCCCAGATGAGCAGCTCTTTGCTGCCGCAACAGCCATGGCGGCAGGTAAGTCTTCTGAACTCCCCTGGTATGCTGATTTCGTTAATTTTATAGTTAGCGGAATACTTCCTTCTGATCTTAATTATCAAGCCAGGAAGAGGTTCCAAAATGATGTTAAGCATTATTATTGGGACGAACCTCTTCTTTTCAAAATGTGTGCAGATCAGGTTATAAGGAGGTGTGTACCACAAGAAGAGCAAGAAGACATTCTCCATCACTGCCATGCTTCACAATATGGAGGTCACTTAGTAGGCAACAAAACTGCTGCCAAGGTGCTGTAGTCAGGGTTCTACTGGCCGACACTGTATAAAGACGCACATGACTTCTACAAGAATTGTGACAGGTGCCAGCGGACAGGTAACATCTCGAGGAGAAACGAGATGCCACTGCAGAACATTCTAGAAGTCGAGATCTTCGACGTTTGGGGGATTGATTTTATGGGACCTTTTCCATCTTCATGTGGAAATCTATACATCCTCCTAGCAGTGGATTATGTCTCTAAGTGGGTCGAAGCTATCGCCACTCAAAAGAATGATGCCAAGACAGTCCAAAAATTTCTACACAAAAACATTTTTTCGAGGTTTGGCCTCCCTAAGGCGATTATCAGTGATGAAGGGAGACATTTTGACAATAGGGTTATTGCTGCCGCCTTGAAGAAATATGGTGTCAAGCACAGGATCGCGACAGCATACCACCCACAGACCAATGGACAAGCTGAGATATCTAATAGGGAAGTTA
Source organism: Hibiscus tridactylites (assembly GCA_958450335.1). Lineage (NCBI taxonomy): Eukaryota > Viridiplantae > Streptophyta > Magnoliopsida > Malvales > Malvaceae > Hibiscus > Hibiscus tridactylites. The sequence continues at coordinate 82,066,073 of OY288270.1, forward strand.
AGAACATTCTTGAGAAGATGGTTAAGCCAACTAGGAAAGATTGGTCTTTACTCCTTAACGATGCATTATGGGCATATAGGACAGCTTTTAAGACTCCATTGGGCATGTCTCCATACCGACTGATTTATGGAAAAACCTGTCACTTGCCTGTCGAGATAGAGCACAGAGCATATTGGGCGATCAAGGAAGTGAATATGGACTTGGACAAAGCAAGCCAGAAAAGACTATTAGATTTGAATGAGATCGAAAAAATACGGACAATGGCCTACGACAATGCAAGAATCTACAAGGAGAAAACTAAGAAGTGGCATGACAGGAAGTTGCTGCCACGACAGTTCTGCCCAGGGCAGCTTGTGTTGTTGTTTAATTCGAGGTTGAAACTCTTCCCAGGGAAGTTAAAATCTAGATGGTCTGGCCCGTTCCAAGTGGTACAAGTTTTTCCCCATGGTGCGATCACTGTACGTTCATTAAAAGACGGGCACCAATTCAAAGTCAATGGACAGCGCCTCAAGCATTATCAGGGGACTGAAGCCCCAGGAATACAGGAAGTGGTTACTTTAGGAGATGCCCCACAAGGCATCCCTAATTTAACCTAAAATTTATTTTTATTTATTTATCTTTATTATTTATTATTTATTAGGAAATAAGGTTTATTTTATTCAAATAATGTTTTGTTTTTATAATTTCTGTTTTTTAGGAAATAAAGGAGTCAAGAAGAAAAGGAGAAGTGACCCAAGCCCACCATCCATCCATCAGCCCAACATAGCCCATTTATTGAAGCCTGTCGTTCCAGCTGCCGCGCAGACACGGATAAGACAGGCTGTCAACAGACTGACACGGCAGACGCAGAAGCGTGTGACGGACACGTAACAGACGCATAATTACGTGTCAGACGCGTCAAACACGCCAAATCTCATCAGTCGCCCCGTTATTCACGCCTGCCGTTACAACATTAAATGGGCAACAACTCGACCGCTATAAAACCCCGTTCTCATTCTCATTTTCCTCACTTCTGCTTACTCTTCCTTGCTCCCTCCTCTCGTTTTTATTTGTTTTCTTTACTTTCACAACCCTTGCAACTAATATGTCTTCTAGACAGACCCGCCGCAGTGCTGCTTCAGCCTCTTCATCAGCAGCAGTGTCGCCCTTCGCAACCAAGGACTTATGGGAAGAAAGGGGTTCCGTCTACTTCCGAAAGGCACCGAACATGGGGCTCCGACCATTCATCGCGAGGGCAATACGGGCTCAACTATGGGAGCAGTTCGCAGAACAACCTGCAGAATTAAATGACACATTGGTGAGGGAGTTCTATGCTGCCATCGACAGCAGGACGACGACATCAGTAACTGTCCGTGGGGTAGAGGTACCATTCACAACCGATAGTATCAACCATATGTATGGCCTCTATTTTGGTCCCAACGATGATGCCCATCAGCAATTTTTGGACACCCTCGACTCTGCCGCCTACAGTGCTGTCATGGCAGAGGTGACAAAAGAAGGAACGGAGTGGAATACAAGCAAGAAAAACCCCAACTCCGTAAAAAGGGGGCAGCTGCTCCCAGAAGCAAAGCTATGGAACGCTTTCATCAAGAAGCGTATCCTGCCGTCCTCCCATCACACGACGGTAGACTAGCAGAGGCTCGCCCTCATTCATTCGATCATGCACGACCGGCCTATCAACGTGGGCCGCTATATGAGGGAAATCGTCTTGGACTGCACCTATCGATCCACCTCAGGCCTCTGCCTACCGTTCATGATCACCTCTCTCTGCCGTTGCGCTGCTGTCCCGGAGGCATCCACTAATAAACTGGTCCAAGGGCGAGGCTGGACCGATAACAACATTACCAGCCTCATGGAGCTAATAGTCGCAACACATATCTCCTCCTTCAACCCGGCTTCCTCCCCAGCAGAATCATCCGAGGAACCTACCACTGAACCTGCCCCTGAACCTGCCGCAGCAGCCGCCCAGACAGACCAATCTGCCCAAATCCTTGCCGCCATACAGCGAGTGGAAGACAGACAGATGGGGCTGATAACATTCATCCGGGATTTCGCCAACTCAACGGTAAATTTCATTACCACTACTTTAAATTATCCCGATGTTGTTTTCCCCACCTTCCCTGCCCATTATTTCACCATCCCCACCCCTGTCCACACACCTACACCACCTGCCTCCCACCACACCCATTCTGCTACTTCCACCCCTTCACCTGCCCCGACGGCAGCTAGCAGTCCTCCGGCCGACACCCCCGTCCGAGGTACGAAACGACCGGCCTCAGATGATAGCGAGGCAGAACCTCCTATTAGGAAGAATTTGGAGAAGGAGTTCACGCCTGTCAAGAGGCAGAAACACGTGGCTGACAGAAAGCTAATGCCCAAGGCCAGCACCACCACCAGCATCACTTGGGATAGCGGCAGCAGCTCAGACATCCAGGTTGTGGAGCAACCTGCCCAGCCTGTCCCACAAACCAGACGCCGCCACCAGATCCGTGTCAGCAGCAGCAGTAAAGACACCGATTAAAATTTAAGTCTTTTATTTTCTTTTTATTGCTGCCTGCTTATTTATATTTTGTGATGTACATGCCTTCATTTTATCTGTCATTTGTATTGAGGGCAATGCAACCCTCGAGTTTGGGGGTGGCAACCCTCCATTTTAATGGAGTCTTAGTACATCTTTAAATTATTGTCGTGTCTTTATTTATTTAAAAAAACGGTTGGCTTAAAACTGTGAAGTAAACTTACCTGTCATGACAGCTCTGTCGTGGCAGCATCTTTAGGACAGTTTAAGGAGAAGTTTAGAGCCTTTCTATAGTTCTGAAAAATTTAAACACCATTGTGACTGTTATGTTGAGGTGCCCAAAACTGGCTCTAGTAAAACTTAGCTTGAAAATAGAAGAAAAAGAAGCATGAAAATGTGTCTTCAAAAATAAACTTTGGCATAAAAATTCGAGTTAAAAAGTTGAATATTCTAGTGAAACTAAGAGAGTCTTAGCATATAACTGATCACAAGCATGCACACACTACACGAGGACTATAGTGAGATTCCGGGCAGATCCTAATCTTTCCGACAGGTTGCTGCCGTCACAGAGAATGAGCGACGGGTAAGGGACAGTTCACTGTTTGAAAGCCAACACAAAAATTTTCATTTTTCTTTTAGGTCTTAATTGCTTGAGGGCAAGCAAAAACTTGAGTTTGAGGGTGTGTTGAGTGTGTAAAAGTTCTATTATTTACACCCTTTTTTAACCCATATTTCTGCTGCATTCAAGCATCATTGCATTGCATTTAGGTTAGTTTACAGCAAAACATCACAAATATATAAAAGGCACGGATTCTACTAAAAGATGGCTGATTTTGTAGGTTGCTGCCATAGTTGACGGAGAAGGCGGGTGCAGGGCAGAGAAGCAGAAAAGCTGAACTGGACAAGCAGACGATGAGGACGATGCTGCCATGGATCTACCGTGACAGCAAGGTGACAACAGCCTTATGAAGAGGAAAATCAAAGTGGACATCGATAGATAGAGAAAATTACGCTCGTCTGTCGTGTGAAAACCATATATTTTTCCAAGCCCCGGATCAAAAGATATGTCAAGCCAAAGCTCAAGGAGAGGAAATCCCAAGAAACAAGGAATGCAGCTGAAAAGTAGGATACTTGAAGATTAAGTCTTTATTAGAATCTTACTTTTAATTAAAGTTGTAATCCTTGTTAACTTAGAATACTTGAGCCCAAAGCTTATATAAGGGCATAGATTTTAACCTAGGAGACATCTTCCCCATAACCGACAACCAAAACCCCTCCGTCGTTTACCCACCGTCGACATGTTCTAAAAATCCCCTAGGGCCACGAGTTGTTTTGTAAAGTAGTTGCAAGGGTTGTTTTGTTTTAGGATTTTCCAAGTTCAATAAAATAAACTTTAAGTTCTCTTATTTTGGTTATTAACATCTTGCAAGAGCATCGGGAGAGCATTGTGAGGTTATCCATTTACTTAGCATCGGGAGAGTTAAGTATACGAAAGAAATAAGAGCGAGTTCTCTAGTTTATAGTTGAACTATCTTGTGCCTAGGGATAGGGCAAGGTTAAGTGGCTAAAGAAGAATTCATACACATCGGTGTTCATCCTTCGATTCACGCCGGGAGGTATCATCAAGACGTGATCATCGACAGACTTGGACCTAGGGATAGGCCAAGGCAGATCTGGGATTCTTGCCAAACTTGGAGTACGGAGTTGGTGTGTTTGCTGCCGCGACAGCCAATGGACAGCCGCCGCGACAGGTGCTGCCGCGACAGGCACGACGACAGAACTGGAGTTCCTAAGCATTGCAATACCTGCACTACTGAGCAATTCAATACCAGCCCATTCTCTCTATCTTGATATCTCAATTCTTTTATTTACGTTTACTTTATTATTTTTGTGACAATTCTCTCAAATATTTCCTTTACTTTCGTGCAGTAAACTAAGGTGAAGCTATTAGCCCAATCCCTGTGGAGACGATATCCGATACTTCGTATCACTTTACTACTTGCGTCGTGTACACTTGCACTACAATTGCGATAGACTCTTTTACACGCAACACCAGGCGTTTCGGTACGCTAGGGGGCCATTTCGATACATTTTTGCTACTGGAAATCTGAGAATTTGACGATAAATTGACGTATCGAAACGGGCTTTAGTGTTTCGGAACGACCTTCGTATCGTTGACCACGAGAAGTTGACCGTTGAGGTCGTTTCGATAAGGGCCACCCCTGTTTTGAAACGGTCTCATCGGGTTGACTTTGGCGTTCCGCTACGGCTTATGGGCGTATCGAAACACCCTATGGGCGTTCCGCTACGGCCTGCTGTATAAGAATAAAATGGGCTGTTTTAAGTGGGCCGTTGTCTGTTTACCTCAATGCTTCTTCCGTTGTTGCTTTTCTCACATAGGGTTTAATGTCTCGTCTAGAAAAGATAATTTAATTGAAAAAGTTTTTCCTTGGGTCGGTAACCGAAGTGGAGCCTTAACGGGTTTCGCCTCGGTTATCCCCTTGTAGCCCACTCGGATCGGTCAAGTGTCTGGACCGGGACGAGGGGGTTATAGATTTCCCAACTACGTTTATAGAAGCTTTAAGCTCATTCACCACCTTGTGGTGATCATCATGAACTTTAGAGAGAAGATTGTTTAAATAAATATTTTCATCTTGAAAATATTTTAAATCATCTTTTAAAGCCAAAATCTTCTTTTCAAAGTTCCTAATTGGTTTTGGATAAAGAATCATTTGGGGATTTTAAATTAGAAATCAACTTTTTGTTTTTTTTTTAAACCGATTCTTTATATTTTCCAACCAATTCGTCATAAACCTCTTGTAGCTCATCATAAGCTTCTTGAAGCTCATCAAATGTAAAATCAAAGCTAGATGAGTTGAGGTTTACCTTAGGATCGTTATTAATGGCCATGAGGCAAAGATTTGCTACTTCGTGCTCCTTTCCATCGGATGATGATTCCTCATCGCTCCATGTAGCAACATGGGCCTTTTGCTTCTTCTTCTTATTAAACCCATTCTTCTTGAGTTGAGGGCAATTTGATCGAATGTGGGCCGATTTCTTGCACTCATAACAAATGAGTTGATCATTTTCTTTGCTCTTGTTCTTGAAGTCTATTCTTCTTTGGAACTTCCTTCCCCAATTATACTTCATGAATCGATAGAATCTTTTGGCTATCATAGCCAATTCTTCAAATTCATCTTCTTCACATGAATTGCTCTCCTCTTGTGGTAGTGAGGCTTTGAGAGCAATTCATTGTTTCTTCTTTTCCACCTCTAGCTTCTCTACTCTTCTTTCTTCTCTTTTCTTTTCTTCTTCCCTTTCTTGCTTCATGATCTCATGAGTAAGGAGAGATCCTACCAACTCATCGAGCTTCAAAGTCTTCAAGTTTTTTTGCCTCGATGATTGTGATTCTCTTCCCATCCCATGATTTGGGAATATAGTAGAGTAGCATTCAGACAAGTTTATCTTCGAGAATAATTTCACCGAAGCCCTTAAGACCATTTACTATAAACGAGAACCGGTCGAACATCTTGGAGACGCTCTTATTCGGCTCCATCTTGAAGTTCTCATAACTTAAGTTGAGGATCCCAATTTTGGTCTCCTTCACATCGTTGGTGCCTTCGTATGTGGTCTCTAACTTGTCCCACACCTTCTTTGCACTTGTGCATGATGACATTTTGGCATACATGTCGGGTCCAAGTGCACAAAACAACATATGTAGAGCTTTGTCATTTATTTGGAATTTTCTCTAATCTTCATCGGTCATCTCCACCTTGGTCTTCAGAACAAGTCTCCCTTCATCATCTCTTTTCATAAGAATTGTCGGTCTGTCTTTCACCACACCCCAAAGGACATAGTCGTTGGATTTGATGAAGAGCCTCATCCATTTCTTCCAAAAGGGATAGTTATCCTCATTAAAGAATAATGATTTAGTGATGGATTGTGACTCGTACAAGCTAGCCCCGAAGGTAGATGTCATGGCTTTGATTAGATGTTGATCAACACTCTTCTAGGATCTCCTCTTGTGGATGTAAAGCCTTCAAAGAGGTATACTCTGATACCAATTGTTGAATGGATCAAATTAATGTGATTTGGCAAGAGAGGGTGAATTGGCTTTTTAAATTTGGAGGGAGCAAATTGGAAATTAAAAAATGAAGAACAAGGCAAATTATAGTGGTTCAAGCTTCTAACAAGCTCTACATCCACTACCTTAGCTCACACTAAGGATTTTCAACAATCTCCACTAGATGTTCTTCCCCTTTTCTAGGCTAAGGAGGTAACCTCTACAATCGGGCAATCTTACTACCCAAAGATTGACCCAAAAGACTCTCTTTACAAAGAAGAAATTTGGAAAATGGAAATATCTCTCTCAAGACTGAAAATTTGCCCAATTACAATCAAACACTCCCCCAAACTTGAACTAAAGATTTACAATAAGGATTACAACAAGTTAGGTACAAGATATGACTCTTATGAAGCACAAAGGTTTGGAATATAGCTTGGATGTTGCAAGTAGGTTCAATAGTAGTTGTTGAGGCTTCGGAGGCTTGCTTTTATACCCTTGCATTGAATTCTAGCCGCTTGGATGGTTGAGGTCATCAATAGAGACGTTGGAGCCTTTATTTCCCACCATAAATGCACTTCTACAACCTACCGTATCGGTACTTGAACAAGGGTATCGATACCTGTTTCAAAACAAAAAGAGCCGTTGTGCACATTTAAGAGGGCGTATCGATACACTATAAGGGCATATCGGTATGTGTATAGTGTAAAACAAGGGGAGTATCGATACTCATATACCGTATGGATGCGGAATTTGCTTACTGGAATTCTGGATTGAACTTCACCAAAAAGTGTATCGGTACGCTGAATGAGCGTATCGATACGATTAACGGTCATTTTAAAATTTGGGGTTACAATAACTGACAAGCAACGTTCGAATCATTAAATGAAAAGATTTTTTAAACATCACCAAATCTTATCGATACGGGTATGACCGTATCGGTACGCTATAGCTTGAAAACTTGCCTAGATGAAATATTGTATCGATACGGGGTTAACCGTATTGGTACACTTTTAAAGATTGAAATTCCAGTGAAGGAATATCGTATCGATACGGAGGTTAATCGTATCGGTACACTTTTAACGATTTAAATTCCAGTGAAGAAAAATCGTATCGATACTGTTTAAGCGTATCGATACGCTTGGGCGCAAGATTAAACGTAGGCTTTAAAATACTTAGAAATATTTTGAACACTTTAAAAGTTTTGACTTGAAGGATCTTTTAGTTCAAAAAGCTTATCAATTGAGTGAGTTTTTGAAGTACTTAAAAATTTATTATATTTACAAATAAATCCTTATACAACTAGTTATATCAAAACCAATTTAAATTTTACATGCTACAAAAATAAATAAAATTCATTGAACTTGAAAAAAAAACTATTTACATAATAATTCCTTTTCTTTGTAAAATATATTTTACCCAGTTGGAATATAATAAATCAGGGTTCCTTTTTAGTTTTTCTTTTCTAAAAATATAACTAAAAAGCTTTATTAAAAATTATCAATTATTTATTAATTTAACAAGATAAGACATTAAATCTTTTAAATAAGGTTATATATTTGAATTATTATATTATTAATAAAAATAAATATTGACTGTAAGAGTTACCCATAACGAGTCTCTGCAATATTTAATCTGAATTAATCAATCAACAGAACAAATATCAATTATTATACGAATAAAATAGATACTAATCTATATTCAATTTTCTAAAAAAATGTATTTTTCATTGTCAAAGAAATCTAAATTACAGATTTTCTTATCTAAAAATATACCAAGTTTAATAATAATGTGTCGTGTTTTTATAGATTAATATTATTTTGGGTAAAATACTTAAACCATCACTTAACTTTGCTCTTTGACCTATTTTGGTCACTCAACTTTCAAAATGCTCAGTTTTATTACTGAACTTTAAACATTGACCTATTTTGGTCACTCTACCGTTAAATCCCCAACACTGTTATGACGTGGAAATAAAAAATAATATTTTAACACTCATCATTAAATAAAATAAAAAGCAAATAAAAAATCCTCTTTTTACCCAAAATAAAGTATGTAAGAGCTAAAGTGTGCTCTTGGAATCTAATTATCATTGACCTGGAGAGTCTCCATTGCAATACCGCCTCACACAATAGCGCCGAAGCGACCATTTTCGATAAAAATTGCATTGGTTCAGTGCATGACAGGGCCGATGAAACTAACTTTCAAGGGCTTGGAAGTGTCGGCAAGATCTACAGAGGTGAGATTTCAAAAGTCATTCTCCGCAAGTTTCTACACCAAAACCAACTCTCCATCTTCCATCACCACTCAAGTAAAGGAAATGAAACAATAATGCAAAAAAAGATAGAAGAAGAAAGAAAATAAAAGTGAAAAATTAGAGTAGTTTAGTTCAGACGAATACAAAGACGTGGAGACAACGAGGTGAAAGTGTGTGAGGTTGAGATACTATACACCTCACGACATGTAACAATGGTATATGCAATAGCAGAGACGAATGGCCCACGTTTGAAGACAAAGATTATTAAGGTAAAAAATCACGGTAAAGTCAAACAAAATTAGAAACTCAAAAAAATAAGAGAAAAAATAGAAGAGAACTCACCCACTCTCGGCCATTACTGTTCTCGGTGACCAGAACCCTCAACGGACGATTCCAATGATGAAGGTGAAGCCCGGACAGCAAGTAGCAACATAATTCATTTCGACGTTGATCCAACAACGAGAACAAGAGATTAAAAAAGGTTCTTACTTTCGATTGGGTTTCATTTTCAAGATATTTGAGTTATTTTCTGAGAAATCCAAATGAACAGAGAGAAAGGGGAAGCTTTAGCGGTTCTTGTTCGGCAAAAAGAACCAAAGCAACAACGGTGGTGGCGGTTGGAAAGCAACGACAAAAAATGGAATTTACACTATGTTTTGTTGAAGAAGAAGAATCGTTTAGAAAGATGATCCTTTTTTTATTTTATTTAATGGTGTGTATTAAAATATTATTTTTTTATTTCCACGTCCTAACAATGTTGGAGATTTAACGGTAAAGTGACCAAAATAGGTCAATGTTTAAAGTTCAATAATAAAATTGAGTATTTTGAAAATTGAGTGATCAAAATAGATCACAAAGTAAAGTTGAATGATGATTTAGGTATTTTACCCTATTATTTTTTAGATAAGCCTAAACAAATTAATAATTGGGAAAACTATACCGGTGGTCCCCAAATTATTACCGTCTTTCTATTTTGGTCCCAAAATTATATTTTTTTTTGGCAAAATTGTCCCTTCTGTTACATAGTTCTTCTATTTTGGTCCCCGCCGTTAAAAACTAACGGAATTGCTAACGTGATTTTTTTTTTAATTTTCTCTCTCCTACATATGTATTATTTAAATTTTTTATTCAAACTAATGCGGTGGTAACACGTGTCACCACCATAACAAAGCAAATAAAATGAATGTAGAGAGGGGGGGCTGGGATGCAAACCCGTGTCCCCAACCAATAGGTTAACCATTGGGCTAAACTCCAATAATTGATGTGTTTTAGCACAAATTAGATTTAAAACAATCAAATGAACCCCAAAAACCATAGAAACTGTAACATTGCCGTCAAAATCAATGGCGAACAAGTTGATAAATTTACTTTTATTTTGAGAACCAAAAGTTTTTTATACAACAATCGTTATTGCTGCAGCGGTTATGTCCGGACATCATCTTTGTTACCCCAACTTGAGGTGACTGCTCCATAGGTTTTATGATGGCCATGTTTAAGATGTCTTCTTTTTTTGTTTGAATTTTAAAATTTTCCATGAAAAAGAAAGAAAATACAAACATGATTACCATTTCAGAAGCTATTCGTACAATTTCACTGAGTTAAATTTACCTTTCATAATAATCCACGGAAATGTACATGAACATACATTGATGTCTGTTAAAGCAACTTTTCATTACCACAAAGCTCATATGGAAAGGGAAGGAAAAATCAAAACGCCCTTGATACCGATGATCAAACCTTTTTAAAGAAAGATAGAATATTTCCTTGCTTAGGATCCTTCGCATTTCAAGCCTTCTTGTTTTCAGCTTTACCTCCTGGATTAGATGGTGCAGTGGTTCCAACTGCAGGGGACTTTTTGGCTGCAGCAGGCCTGCATCAAGGATTCAAACAGTTAGATTGCACCAACAATCGTTATTGCTGCAGCAATGGTACTGGGAAGGATGATCTATTTCCTTTACTCAATGAGCAAAACAATTACCTGCATTTCCGGACATAACCGCTGCAGCAATAACGATTGTTGTATAAAAAACTTTTGGTTCTCAAAATAAAAGTAAATTTATCAACTTGTTCGCCATTGCTTTTGACTGCAATGTTGCAGCTTCTTTGGTTTTTGGGGTTCATTTGATTGTTTTAAATCTAATTTGTGCTAAAATACATCAATAATTGGAGTTTAGCCCAATGGTTAACCCATTGGCTTGGGATGCTGGGGACATAGGACCAAAATAGGAGAACTATGTAACAGAAGGAACGATTTTACCAAAAAAAACATAATTTTGGGACCAAAATAAGAAGACGATAATAGTTTAGGGACCACCGGTGTAATTTTCCCTTAATAATTTAGGCACCGTTTTTGACTACTTAAGAATCAGTGTAGAATATATATATATATAAAGAATCAGTCTAGAAATCAGCATAACTGAAGGGTCATTTTGCTAATAAAGCTAATACCAAAAGTTGTAATTTCACATGGATAAAAATGAAAACAATTTATTTAAAGCAAGAAAATATTCTAGTGGTGGAATAATAATTACACTACAGAGGTCCAAGTGGAGTGACCAAATTTGACTAAAAAACTTCATAAATAATAATAAAGGCTAAATTTTGTCATTAGTTATTGTACCATCTATAAATTGTAGATCTAGTCCTTATACTTTAATTTAGTCAATTTTAATCATATATTTCTAAAAAAATTAAATTTTAATCCTAGTCTAAATAATATAGGGTTAATTTGATTAAAATACAAAGAAGTAAAACTAATCAATTTAGATAACAAAAACTAGACCTAGAAGTTAAGTATAGTACAAATATTGATAACAAAATTTTACTTAACAGATTTAATGGATATCTTATGAGTCGGGATCAAAATTGTAAATATTAAAAAGTATAGATATTAAAAATGATCAAATTGGATTATAAAGATAACTGAAGTATATTATAGGGACTAACAAGAGAATTTAACCCCCCAAAAATATGTCCAGGTTCATCCTCCCAAACATAGCGCATCCAACAAAGATTCCACTTTTGCTTTGTCTTGTCTTTCTTCTACTTTCTCTCATCCAAATAAAAAAACCAGTCTTTTTCTATTTTCCCCAACTACCCTTCGTTACCAAACCAATATTTATTCAACTCGCCTATCGATCTATCAAAAAACCAAACCGGGTTTTTGTTTTGGTTCTCTCTTTCTCTCTTCCGATGGCTTCCGCCATTTTCGTCCAATCCTCGTTTCCATCCAAGTCTTTGAGCGAACCCCTGAATACCCATTTCTTTCCTTCCTTGAAACTCCCCGTTTCGCTCTCTTTCAAGCCGAGAACCGCTTCCAGGAAGCGGTTATCAGTTCGAGCCGGGTTGATCGAGCCGGACGGTGGGAAACTCGTGGACCTCCATGTGGCGGAGCCGGAGTTGAAGAAGCGGGAAGCCGCTTCTTTGCCTCGGGTGAAGCTGACGAGGATCGACTTGCAATGGGTTCACGTTTTGAGCGAGGGCTGGGCTAGCCCTCTCGCCGGGTTCATGAGAGAATCCGAGTTCCTCCAAACTCTTCATTTTAACTCGCTCCGACTCGACGATGGTTCATTCGTCAACATGTCGGTGCCGATTGTCTTGGCCATCGGTGATTCTCAGAAGGAGATGATCGGTGCGTCCAATAAAGTCACTCTCGTTGACTCAGATGATAACCCAGTTGCGATCCTTACAGAGTAAGTTGTTTAACTCGTAATATAGCAATAATGTAATGCTAACTGTGCTTTATTTTTTTTTCAAATTAATTTCACAGTTTGATTTGATGTTTAGATAAATTTGTGTTTTTTCTTTTGTTGATGTGATTATTTCTATGGGGTTTTGTCACTTTTTTGGTTGGACTTTCTTTTATCATAAAAATGTTACTTTTCAATGCAATTTGACTTGCTACAGTGGTGATTTCTGGAATTGAACCTGCAAATCTTTACCACTTTGATTAAACAAGATTGATAGATCACTTTGATATGCTTTCATGTGAACCGTTATTGTGTATTGGAACATGCTCCTTCATGTTGCTGATGTTTAGCAAAATTGGGGATGGGGAATGGTCCAGGGAAGAAGAGGAGGTTTGGTCCTGGCCTCGGCTTGGCCGTGTTTTCCGTGGTCCTTGGTTCAACCCGAGAAGATGGGAAATTGATCAAAAATTCAAATAATTGGGTGATTATAGCTTGTGTGAATGTAGGTCATCTTATTATCTAGCTTGTGTTTCAGAGTGTGAGTTTTCCTGTTAAAATGCGTAAATTTAAGATTTTTCAGTTTCAATTCTTGGGAGAGGATACTTATGCCAAAAGCCGTGGGACACAGTCGATATTATATGAACTTTCTAGGACTCGAATGTGTTGCGAGAATTTCCTGTTGTTTATTTTAAGCATATGTGTCTTGTTGAATTCAGTAACTGTGTTCCTTATTGTTTGATATATTACTTGATTGATTCAGCATTGAGATTTACAAGCACCCCAAGGAAGAAAGGATAGCGAGGACATGGGGAACTACTGCCCCTGGACTACCCTATGTTGAAGAAACTATAACAAATGCTGGAAATTGGCTCATTGGTGGTGACTTGGAGGTTATAGAGCCGATCAAGTACCATGACGGTCTTGATCGTTTCCGGCTTTCACCTGTGGAGTTACGTCAAGAATTCGAAAGACGCAATGCTGATGCCGTGTTTGCGTTCCAGCTCAGAAACCCTGTTCACAATGGTCATGCTTTGCTAATGACTGATACTCGTCGCCGGCTTCTTGAGATGGGGTACAAGAACCCCATACTTTTGCTTCATCCGTTGGGAGGCTACACAAAGGCCGATGATGTCCCTCTAAGTTGGCGAATGAAACAACATGAGAAGGTATTCATTACAACCTTCTAAATTTCCTGTGTCAATTTCCATGAAAATGCCTTACGGTTTAACGATAATATGTTCTATCAGGTGCTCGAGGATGGTGTTCTTGATCCTGAAACAACCGTGGTTTCAATATTCCCATCTCCTATGCATTACGCTGGCCCAACTGAAGTGCAGTGGCATGCTAAGGCTCGGATCAACGCAGGGGCTAATTTTTACATCGTCGGTAGAGATCCAGCTGGCATGGGCCATCCCATCGAGAAGAGAGATCTCTATGATGCTGATCATGGGAAAAAGGTCTTGAGCATGGCTCCAGGACTTGAGCGGCTGAACATCCTTCCGTTCAGGGTATAACCAGCATTCAATCCCATCACTATTTTCTAGTACATTCATACAACTGGTTGCATATTCATATAGATTTGCTTATTTTTCAGGTTGCCGCGTACGATCAGACCCAAGGTAAAATGGCTTTCTTCGATCCATCAAGAGCTCAAGACTTCCTATTCATATCCGGCACCAAGGTACATTCTTTTGCCAACTATCAGTAGAAATAGTTAGAAAATGAACCATAAACCTGATTCAGAAGAAACATTCCGGTTCCGATATTAGTTGTAAGTTCATCTCAAAAAATGCTTTCTGCAATTCCACAGATGCGCACGCTCGCAAAGAACAAAGAGAACCCTCCCAATGGATTCATGTGCCCTGGTGGCTGGAAAGTGCTGGTCGAATACTACGACAGCTTGACACCGTCGGACAATGGAAGGATTCAAGAAGCGGTTCCCGCTTAGATGAATTCGTTGTATGATGGGAGAAACATGTAAAACACTATTTAGTCTCCAGTGTGTGATGCAGATTTCTCAATAAAACACCATGGGAGGCATTGGTACAGAGACATGGAAACTTGCCTCCCTGTACGTAGGATGCCATTGGTGCCCTGGCCCAGGGTACATTGTACTATATCGGTGTGGTTTGTGCATTGTTATAAAGATCAGTCGTGGGACATACTGTGGCATTTTCTAAATTTCTTAATACTAAGTAGTGGTTGCTTGTCTTTATCTTGCCAACCGATAATAATACAATAGGAATTTGATAAGAGGCATATATATTGAAATTTTAATCTCAAACCTGTTGGATGACACCTCTCAAAAGCGACCACATGAAGCAATTCTGTGTTCCAACTGAAAGCTGCTATGTGACTATATCTATATACAAACTCAACAACGTTTATTTTCTTCTTCTTTGAAACAGTCCTTTCTCTATAAGGTTGCTTATCGAGCGAGTTGAGTAGTGTTTGACTCGTGTTCGTTAAAAGATTTTGTTGTTCGACTTGACTCGTTGCTAGTTAAGTTTGTCAAAATTTTTATCTTGTTTTTTCAATATAGACAAAATCTAATGATATTATAAAATATTTTTAGTTTAAACCGAGTTAGAGATGTAGTTAATATTCAAATGTGAGATTCTTTTTAGTTTCTCAACAATCTTCGATAAACAATAAAAGAGAGAAGACCTTAAAAATTTTTGAATAATAATGAAAGAAAAAAAGAAGACTTTAATAAAAAATAGAAACTAACTATTATAATCTAATTTCTTAATAATATAAATTAACTTTTTGAAATTTCAAAAAATACAATTGGTTTTGAAAAATTAAAAGCAAATATTTTATGAATAAATTAATTAGCAAGTCACTAAATTTTTTTAGAGTTTTCAACTAACTTTTGAACTTATAGTCACAAAAAATTATAAAAAATTATAAAAATAATGAGTTGCTCGCGAACTTATGGTGTGACCTTGCTTGACTGAACTGTGAGAATGGCGACATGATTGTCGGAATAGCGAACTACCGGTGGTGAAGAGAAGAATGTGAAACGGCAGTTAGGGATTAAGTGAAATACAGAGAAAGGGAATTCTGAAATTTTATTATGAAAAAAACGATATGAGTTGAAAAGTCTACTGACCAATTACATCATACATGCTTTTATAGTCCAAAGAATAACAACCCAACAACTTTAACAAATTCACAAAAGACTAACCGCTTAGCAAACTAATTACACTAACTCAATTAATTATATTCTAATATTCACCCTACTTTCTTCATCTTTTGAATTTCTTCTATCTTCTTCAGTGAGCTGATTTCATAAACCATTAACAGTTTAGTAGTGAATTCTTCTAATAAAAGTGAACTGGTTCAGTGAGCTGATTATTTTTCAGTGTACTTGAAAGAAGCTTTGCTTTCTTTAGCTTTCTTTCTTCCTTTCTTCTTCAGTCTTCAAACTAATTTTCTTTCATCTTCACTGCACTTCTTCTACACTTATTATGATTTTCTTTTTGTTGAAAACAAGGCGGTCAAGCTATATGTTTTCGGGTGTAATCTGAAGCCTCTTTTGGGCAAGAAGACACCGTATTTTGTCTGGTTAAAGAAGGCAAGGCTGTTAAACTCTTACACCCTCCCCAGATATTTTCTTCCACGAATACTTGGCTGTTAGACATCAAATTCCTGGTCCATCTTGGTGAAGAAGCAGCAAGCAAACGAAGAAATAAAACCCCAACCTATTCTTGAACAAGATCACAATATTTATCCCATTCTAGCAGCAATCAATGTAGACATAACCAACTTCAACTAGCTTCCATCAGTTATCAATACACCAACTTCAGCAGTAATCAAAATGAACTTTAACTTCAACTAAAACTAATGTGCACAACATCAAGAAACTTAAAAGTTTCAAAACTCAATGTTCTCAATTGAAAAACTCCCTTACAGCACTGAACAAGCAGAAAAAAATCACCAACAGTTACCAAACAAGTTCCAGTCGAGAGAATGAAAACTCAAAATAATTTTATTGTGATATGGCACCAACAACCTTTATGATATCTAACCTATTCTTTAAAGCATGAGTGCCAGCAACTCAGATTACAGTAGTCAGCCAAAATCAAACAAAAATTATAATCAGTAGTAGAGTGTGAACAAAAAACCTCCTACTACCATTCACCAAATAACTATTTCAAGTACTAGTTCATCATTTTTGTACGATAGCTCCAATCAATTACACCACTGTAGTGTCCTCTTTTTCCAACAAACTAACAATACTAATTGGAAATCTTATTGTCACCAAGCAACAAAGCCTAGCAGCAACTAATTCAGATATGTCACAGAGAACCATATACACACAATAACCAGGTAAAAAAATCAACAACAATCCAATACATTAAAGGATGACATGAAAAAATTGCACAGCAATACCCCAACAAAATTATGAAAACGGTAGTAGAAACAAGAAAGATAAGAATCGTTCCCAATCACAGAAAGAATAATCGCTAATTTAGCATATCTCACACAAAAAAACATGAATGTATCTTGTGATTGACAGACCAAACCAGATATCGGTAGAAGAAATTGACTCCATTGACGCATATGGTGATGAATAGCGATAACCAAATCCGAATGAAAGCAGTAGAAGAATGAAGATTGAGATGCAGGATCAAATCGGAGATGGAAGCGAATATTTGACAGTTAAACAAGAAACGACAAGGAACAATCGAAAAGTAAAGCGGCAAAGCACAAACGGAGAACAAGAGTGCGATGAATCAGATCTCAAACGACAGCAGCGGAATAAAGACGACGCCAAGATCTTCAATGGCGAATGATACCATATGAGAATGGCAGCATGATTGCCGGAATAGTGAACTACCGGTGGTGAAGAGAAGAATGTGAAAGGGCAGTGAGGGATTAAGTGAAATACAGAGAAAGAAAATTCTGAAATTTTATTATGAAGAAAACGATATGAGTTGAAAAGTCTATTAACCAATTACATCATACATGTTTTTATAGCCCAAAGAATAACAACCCAACAACTTTAACAAATTCACAAAAGACTAACCGCTAAACTAATTACACTAACTCAACTAATTATATTCTAATATGAACTCACTAAGATCTCGAGTTGAGCTCAAATTCGAGTCGAATCGAGCATTGACCGAGCTCGAGCTATTTGCGAGCTGCTCAACCCAGTTAACACACTACTTATTACTAAATTTTACCTTCGTATGTAGAATGAGCGAACGAACAGCTTATGATTCAGACATCTCAGATGGCTTCTCAACCTGTTCAGTCATCTCGGATGGCTTCTTAACCTCCCGCAGCTGCACGGAGTTGTCAAAGCAGTGATAGAAGCCATAGTGTGGGAATCTCTCATACCACGTCTCTTGCCCCACATGTGTGTCCCAATGCTCCCCGCTGCTGCTCTTCCCGTATTTGTGAACCCATCCCGACCCGTTGTGTTTCTCACCCCACGTGCGGTTCCATTGATCTCCATGCTTCCCTTGCCACCATGTTTCCCCTTGCTTCACACCGTGCCCGTTGGGGTCGAAATGTTCATCCCACTTGTCACCCCATTTCGCCCAACCATCGCCTTCGCAGCGCTCCGCCCATTTGTCTGTGTATTTCACACTGCCACCATATCCATCATATTGTTCACCCCACCTGCCAAAGTTGCAAAAGCTTGAGATCAAACATATAAACTCAAACTGGATGAATATTACAACTCCATCTTCCGGTGATCGACGTTTAACATTGTGGCAAATTTTCCATCAATCCAGTACTTCAGTTGAGTCGAGTAATGAATGACATTAAGATAGAAGGTTGTGTCAACTAACAAAGAGGACCCAAACAATGCCATACAAACTTTGATGACATGAGACGCAGATTTAAGCATTTCAAGATGTTTTTGAGAGCTTGGTAGTGTTAAATTTCTAGATGGATCAACAAGGAAGTGCTTTTGTAAGAAATTTATGACCAGTTCAAGATTGCGACCAAAAACAAATTCTGGATAAAGAAAGCAGAAAAGGTGCAAAATTATATCCAAACTAGATATGAAGTTCAATACCTTTCATGCCAAACATGAGCATGACCAGCCTCGAGGGGTGTGTTCGGGTCAATGCTGCACCACTTGTCAGCCCATTTCTCAGATTTCCCGGATGCATCATAATGTTCCCACCATTTTTCTTGCCACTCCGCACCTTCAGCATTCTTTCCCCACTTATCTGCAGTTTTTTCAAGATGTGCAAGCCCATTCTCCTGCACCAGGCAACACTTTCAGATTTCCCCCCTAAAAACAATATCTTAGCATGCTCCAAAGTTGTTGAACTCCTTTGAAAGCAAATTAAAATTTATTAACGGTGCAGTAATTTGAAAGCAAAAAACAGTAGCAAAGAAGTGAAAGATGCTAAAAATAAAGCCATTGTTCTAAATCTCTTCACAAAGCAAGCTTAAGTGTGAAATGTGAATTAAAACTTCATCTCCCTTTAGCTTTATTCTTTTCTCCCTTTTTTTCCGAAGAAGGATGTTTGTCAATGCCACCTGGCTTGACTACTGGTGGAACCTTCTATAGGGCTCTAATGTTGCTCTCGGAAAAAGGAGATAGATCAGGAAAAACATAACTAGCATTCATCCAATCCGGTATCTCTTAAACCCATAGGCCATAACAACAGCTCTTTTTCTATCTTTTTGTTAAGTTATGCTTGAATTGTACAGTAATATAGTTGTGTATAGATGGCTGAGCTAAACCTACAAGGGCTTCATCTCACATTCAGTTATTTTACTAGAATTCTACAAGTCTATGATTCCAACTATTCAATACACTTCTGCACATACTTACATGGAGCTTAGATGGATCATATACTCTATGGATGATCGAAATTCATAATTATATCACAATTTAACATGGATGATATGAACACTAGAAGGTAAAACGCAGTAAAAAGGAAGTGTCATGACTCATGAGAAATGTATCACGGCTGATTTTACGGACCTGCAACATCGATTCTCTCCACTTTTCACTCCAAACATTCCCATAAACATCGCGTCCTGATTTCTCAGAACCGAGTTCTTTGTAACCGAATTCATCAGAAGCCTCCCAATATTTCTCTTGCCATTCAACAGCTTCGTCAACACTAACACCTCGAATCATCGTCCACCTGCAAATCACACCATCAGGTCTTTGCTCAACGCCCGTTTCCATCCACCATCTAGTTCCATCTTGATTGACTCCTTGGGAAGATAATTCTTTGGCCTTATGAATGGCATCAACTGCTTCTGCGGCATGTGCAGAAAATTCGACCTCAAGGTCATGTTCCACTTTTAAACAAGTATCTTCTACAACAACCTCAGATACTTTTGTTTTATCAACCTCTACCAGTGATTCAAAGGGTGGAAGATTGCGGTTTGTCTCATAAGCTTTACTTTCGAAAGGAATAGAGAGAAAACCAAGAGACCGATCTTTCTCTAAAACCGGAATGCTAGAAACCGGAAGCTCTGAAGTTTGTCTAGCAACCTGCAACCCATCCATTTCATTTGAAACCTGATCAGTACTTTGAGGGGGTGTCCAGGACCAAAAATCAGGACCAGGTGTTCCATTTCCAGAATTTGCAGGTCGACTAACAAAAATGCTCCCACTCTGCTTTCCTGTTAAATTAAGATTCAAGTTACCATAACACAAAAATTTATTATCAACTGAACTCTGTTTATCATTCCAACTCTGGGTTCTCTGAAAATTATCAGCTGCTAAGTGCCAAAGGTAAAATTAGCAGAGATCATTCCAGTTAAATGCATTACAATGGGGTAAGCTTTGCCACCTTTTTTCTTTTCCTTGTTAAAAGAAAATCAAATTCTTTTCATTTTAGTTCTAAATAAAAATACTAAAAAAGCCTCTCGGGTTCTTTAATTCGCTTCCAAGAAATGTCATCCTTTTGTTAAAAATGATATCCGAAATAATTTTTAGAAGAAAAAAAGCAAACAAAATATCAGATATCAACAAAAAAAATAAATGCAATTTGAAATTATAAATACAAAAGGATTTTAGTTCATACCGTCATCTTGAAAGCTAATTGGTTTACGATTTTCGTTGCCAGAATCATCCTTTCCCGAGGAATCCTTGTTCTGGATAAGCGAGCGAGCCGCCGCAATCGCCGCTGCTGCACGATCAATCACTTGCATTCTCTGAATCCGATCCCTTTCCTCCTTAGGAGTTTCCAGAATCTTTTGGAACTCCTCGCTCTTCATCTGCAAAACCTCTTTCTTCCCACCACCATTACCGCCGCTATCACCGGCCAAATTCTGAGAGATTTTTTGAAACTCAGCTTCCTTCTTTTCCCTCTCCTTGGCTTTCCTCCACATACTGAGGTACGAATCGTCGCCATCAACGGCTCTAACAACCGTCAGCCTTATCCCGCTTCTCCTAATTCTTTGGTAGAACAATTTTGGCGCGGGAATGAGGGCGCGTCTACGGTAGTGGTGGGAAGGGAGAGGAGTGGAGGCGCGTGAGAGGGAAGCCATTTTGTTGAAGGTACGTTGGAGAGTGAGAGTGGAAATCAATTTGGAACACTGATAGTGAGAGCGAAGATATAGATGGTTGAGAGTTATCGCGTGATTTTGTGAGATTTTGTTTTGTTTTAATTATTTTTTCAATTAATTTCGTGGCATTGAAGCAAAGTTCAGATGCAGTTTTGGTTGGCTCGACGGTCGGTTCACTTTTAACGGATTTACCGATTTTTTAAACTTTGAAAAACGGTAATTATGCTGTTTCTGACACGTGGTAGAGTTTTTTTATTAATGTTATTGATAATTATAACCATATGATTAATGCATATATATATATTATTTTTGATAAATATAATTATTTGTATACGTTTTATGTAAACCTAAAATGACACAACGTTTGAAACAAAATAATTCATATGATTAATGCATATATATATATATATATAAGATTATTATCTTACACACATGCGATGTAATCTTAGACTCCTAACTACTAAAACCTAACCCCTAAACATTAAACCCTAAATTTTAACAATAAATCTAAAATTTTAGACCTCGCAATCAAAACCCCTAACATCAAAACCCTAAACCCCTAAAACAACCCACTTATAAAAACTAAAGTTTCCACTGCCGATGTATGAACTAATAATCCACACACACACACACACACACACACACACATATATATATATATATATATATATATATATATATTCATATATCATATTTGGTAAAACTATCTTTGCTTTGAATAACTTTTGTCTTTGTGGCACGTTTTCATCTAACTTTTGGCATGTTTTTGGTTTCATTAACGGTCGTTTGACAGTTGTTTTCTTTTTCTCAGGGATGAATTTGACGCCGCCTCAACTGATCAACTTGACGCTTATTTAGTTTTCATGTTGATTTTCCCTGCTTTGGACCCTCGGATCGGATTTGGATACACAATTTGCGTCTATGGATAGTTTTTTCACGACATTCGACTTTGATTTGCAGTTGTCGGTGGTCTTTCAGTAGTTTGATCTTCCTTTGTGATTTGTTTGCCGATGTAGTCAGATTTGTTCGTATCTATATTTTTGTTCGAGTCTTTTAATTAAGATTTTAACATTTTCCTTTTTTTGCTCGACAAATATGATTATATTAAAGATTAAGGCAAAATAACAAAAGATGCCCCAAACGTTTGCATGTTTTGTCATTTGGCCCCCTATTCTTTTTTTGGGTCCAAATATGCCCCCAACGTTTGCTTGTTTTGTCATTTAGCCTCATATTCTTTCTTTTGGTCCAAATATGCCCCCCAACGTTTCATTTGTAGTCCAAATATGCCCCAACGTTTCAATTTGGTCCAAATATGCCCCCGTTAGATGGAAACTGTCAGTCATCTGACGTTCAACAGCTGATGCTGACTGGACTTGCCACGCATTAAAATCTGCTGATGCCACGTCAAAATTTTTTATAAGCCGTTGACTGTCAATTGATTGACAACTTACATCCAACAAGGGCATATTTAGACTATGAATGAAACGTTGAGGGCATATTTGGACCAAAAGAAAGAATATGGGGCCAAATGACAAAACAAGCAAACATTGGGGGCATATTTGGACCAAAAAAGAGAATAGGGGGCCAAATGACAAAACATGCAAATGTTGGGACATCTTTTGTCATTTTGCCAAAGATTAAATAATACACACCTTGATCCTGCATGTATGTCTCATTAAAAACCTTCCTAAGCCTAAATAAAAGAAAAGAGTATAACACATATAAATGTGAAACTACTGCATATACCAAGACCAAGTACAACAAAACAACCCAAAGAACCACCCTGCCAACATTTACAATATCACTATAGCATCCAGGCAGCCCAATCAACCTACAATTACAATTGCAAAGAAAAAAAATAGCAAACATACTGTTGCGCCTAAACTATGACAAAACAGACAAACACCAGTCAATGCTAGAGGTTGACCAAACCCGAAACAACACACTAACACCTCAAACCGAACCATGGAAAAAGCATCACTCTACCACCAAGCTACGAAGTGCTCTTTTCTTTTCAGGCCTGCCTGCCTTTGCAAGATGAACTGCAACTTGCCGTGTGCAAAGATCACCTCCATGACGTTCAATAAATCCTCCATCACTAAGTCCCAACACTTCCCATACAAAAGTAAGATAAAACTAGAGGTGAAAAACGGGTCGTTCGGGTCGGGTTCGGTTTTGACTATATTCGATTTAGGTTCGGGTTGAATCTGGTCTGGTTCGGTTTTAATTCGAGTCTATGTTGATTCGGGTCAGGTCAAATCACACCGGTTCGATTACTTTTTGGGTCGATTGATATCGGGTCAGTTATTTACGGGTTGATTGAACTCGGTTCGGGTCAATATCGATTCAATAGGATATCAGTTTGTTTCAGTCGGGTTTCAAGCCGAATCAGGTTTTTACACTCATATATGGCTTTATAAAATCAGTATATTTGACTTTTTGGTGAGTTGTGAGATAATTCATATCAAAACTTTCTTTATTTCTTTTAATATTATTTCTTTATTTCGGGTTTCCTTCAGTCCGAGTTGCTTTCGGTTTGGATGAAATCGGTTCAAGTCCATTTGGTTAGCTTGAAAATCGGTTTGAGTTCATTCAGTTCTGTTGAAAATCGGTTCGGGTCCATATCGGCTCAATTAAAATTGGGTTGTTTTCCGTTTGTTTCGGGTTTTGGATCAAGTTCAAGTCATCATGTTCGGGTCAATATTGGGTCTTGGATCGGATAAAATCAATTCGAGTCTCGAGTCAGTTTGCCACATCTAGATAAAACCATCAAGTCCTGGAGCTTTCGAATCAACGCTACTCTACACCGCTTTTTTTAATTCTTCTAATGAGAAATGGGCATTTTCCTTGTATGGTTATTGTATGATCTTAAGTGGCTAGTTTCTTATATCAATTATTTTAGGAAAATGTCCAAATATTGTGTTTAATTTACGATTATAGTTGTAAACTCTCATTATAATTTTGAATATTTTCTCTTTTAAATAAAACTAACAATTTCTATAAAAAAAATGATACTACGTTTAATTAAAGTCTCATTCCTTTTGTGCGACAGGTAGATTACCAAAGGGTGTAAATTCAACATTTGTGGTACTGGTGCCAAAGAAGGATGATCTGCGGGGGGTTGGGGATTATCGGCTAATATGTTTTCTGAACTCCCTTTACAAAATTTTAGCTAAATGTTTGGCCAAGCAGCTGCAGCAAATATTATCGAAATTTATTAGTGATGAACAATCAGCTTTTGTGCACGACCGACGGATTTTGGATGGGATTATGTTGGCAAATGAAATGATTCATTTCTTACAGAAGCAACGGTTTAGTGAAGGGCGGATTATATTGAAATTGGATTTTGCGAATGCTTACGACTGTATCAAATGGGATTGTTTAGATCAAGTGATGGTTCGTATAGGGTTTGGAACATTTTGGCGGAATTGGATTCGTGAATATGTTAGTATGACACGACTATCTGTACTGGTAAATGGTAGTCCAACCCGTAAATTTGCGATGGAACGGGGCCTTAGACAGGGGGATCCATTGTCAACGTTGCTTTTTGTTATTGTTGCTGAAATGTTGCATCAACTTTTGTGTAACGTAGAAGACCGAGGCGTTGTGCAAGGGGTACGTGTGGCAGAGGATTTCTTTATTTCACACCTTCAATTTACGGATAATACTATCCTATTTTTCCAGGTTGAGGCAAGCTACACAATTAATTTAAAAAGAGTATTGACATGTTTTGAGTATGCCTCAAGTCTTCAGATTAATTATGATAAGTCGAACTTGTATGGAGTGGGGGTTGAGGAGGCATGCAACCTGGCCTTGCTAGCGAAATGGAATTGGTGTTATACTTTGGGTGAGAATTCCTTCTGGCGCGAGCTTATTGTGGCTAAATATTGTCATGACGTTTTGCAATGGTGAGCTACTGAAATTGGGAAGCATAACATATCTGTAGCGTGGCTTCAAATAGTTGGGGTGCAGCACGATGATCATGTCCAGTGGTTTATGGAACATTTTCAATTTTGCTGGCAATTAGGCGATGGCTCCAAAATTCTGTCTTGGCGCGACTGTTGGTGCCTAGATGATACGCTGCAACATGTTTTCCCGTGGCTTTTCTGAGTGGTGAGTGACTCGATGACACTGGTGAAGGATTATATGGTTCATGGCAGCTTTGAACATTTGGCCTAGGGTGACTTTTTCTCGCGTGCGCTTCGATCCTTTGAGGAGAGGCAATTGTTGGAACTCAAAGCCTATGCGATGTCGTTCTCACTACATGGTAATATGGCTGATCGGTTGATTTGGAAGCCATCTACTACTGGGAAATTTTCGGTGGGGATGTTGTACAAATTAATGCAGTCTTTTGGATTGGAGGAGTCGAGGGAGTTAAATTCGATTTGGTCGATACATATCCCTCCCAAAATACAATGCTTCATCTGGTTTGTCATGCTTGATAGACTTCCAACTTTGAGTATGCTGTATCGCAGAGAGGTTTCGTTGGGGGAGGTGATGGTGTTGTTCCGTTGGTGTGGTACATGTAAGGAGGAGGTGGACCATATCTTGTTTAATTGTCCGATTATGTGTGGAGCTTGGGTACTATTTTTTCATTGGTGGAATGTGGAGGTGGTGTTGCCGAGAACGTTGGTGGAGTTCCTTAACATTTTCTTCGCAAGTTTCTTTAAGGGCACAACGCGGGAATGGTGGTTAGCAGGTTGCGCTTCCGTCCTGTGGTCTATGCAGTTAGCTCAGAACAATTGATATTTCGGGAGAAGCAGATGATTGTGGCGGAGTTGTTCTTCCTTAGTAAACTACGTTCACTATATTGGGTCCATGTGAATGTGCAGCCGGGCGTCATCTCAGAGGCAGCATGGTGGGATTGTCCTTGGTTTTGTGTGACTGATCCCTCGGTGGATGCACCTAGGGTGAATGTGATATGGGAAGTGCCGCAGCCAGGGGTGTTAAAGTTTAACGTTGATGGCTCGGCGAGGGGTACACCGGGGAAGGCGGGATGTGGGGGTGTGTTGTGTGATGACAAGGGTCACTTGTTAGCCATGTTCTCGGGGACTATTAGATTGCCAATTCAAATGAAGCGGAAGTTCAAGCAATTTGCCATGCATTGGAGATGGTCCGAGGGTCGAGATAGGAGTCGGTAGTGTCTTTGATTATAGAGTTCGACTCGAAGGTGGTTGTGGCTTGGATGCTCCATCATGAGAAGCGTCCTTGGCGGTTGGAACGATGGTTTCATCGTATTGATATTGCTTGTGCTGCGCTTAATAGAGTGTGCTTTAACCATATTTATCGTGAGGAGAATAGCTTTGACGATGCTCTCGCTAAGGGGGGAGTTGATAGATCATCTTGATAGATTATGGCAGTGGTGTAGCAAAGAGAAAGATGATGATGGAACTGAAACGAGAGAGAGAGAGATAGGGAAACAGTGGTTGTAGAGATGAAAAAGAAGAAACAAAAGAAGATGAAAAGAATTAGAATCGTTTTATATTTCTGTAAAAATATGAATTGGGTTTTCTATATCCTTTACAAAATCGGGCTTCACATACTTATAGCCCAAGAGCTAACATATTGTTACAACAACCTAACAACCTATAACCGTTTGGGTTAACAGACTAGCAGGCCCAAACGTTTTATTATTGTTACACTTTTGATATTCTCCTGGTTTCTTCTTCTTCCGAAACTTGAAAACAAGATTGAACCCCAAGGCACACTCGAAGTTTAGTGAAAACTAGTGGAGGCAAAGGTTTGGTGAGAATATCAACTATTTGCTCAGTGGATGGCACAAAGTTGACCACTAGTTGACCAGGTAGAACCTGTTCACGAACAAAATGTATATCAATTTCTACATGCTTAACTATGGCATGGTGAGTTGGATTAGCAGCCATAGAGACATTAGAGGTATTGTCACACCACACTGTTGGAAGTCGCAGTAAAGTTATCCCTATTTCAGATAGAAGATGTTCCACCCACATTAGTTCAGACACAGTATTAGCCAAGCTTCGATACTCTGCCTCGGAGGAAGACCTAGAGACTGCACTTTTTTTCTTTGAACACCAAGTGATAGGGTTCCCACCAAGATGAATACAATACCCAGTGGTAGATTTGTGATCCTCTACAGAAGATGCCCAGTCAGCATCAGAGTAGCAGGCCAGATCAGCATTGCTAGCAAGCTTATAGGAAAGACCAAAGGCACGTGTCCCTTGAAGGTATCTGAGAATACGCTTCACAGCTCTCCAGTGAATTTCCTTGGGCTAATTCATATACTGACTGACTTTGTTGACAGCAAAATAGATGTCAGGCCTGGTTAAACACACATACTGAATCCCACCAATAATGCTCCTATATAGATGAATATCAGCAAATGATGGTCCAACATCTAAATGCAGCCTTGGAGAAACAATCATAGGAGTTGGAACCGGATTACAGCGGTGCATGTTAGCCTTCTCCAAGAGATCACTGACATACTTCCTTTGATTTAGTGTTAAACCACATGATCTTTGTTGTATTTCCATGCCAAGAAAGAAGTCAGGTTGACCCAGGTCTTTTAACTTGAATTCAGAATTCATCTGATGAACAACCTCAGACACTTCCTTCTCAACAGCACCAATGATGATTATATCATCAACGTAGACCATTAGCAAGAGCTTAGTATCTCCTGAACTCTTGATAAATAGGGAGGCATCAGACTGAGACGCGACAAAACACAACTGCTCAGTGAAAAACTTCTTCAAGGTGATAAACCAGGCTCTGGGAGCCTGTTTGAGACCATATATGGCCTTATTTAAATGACAAACAAGTTGTTGCCCATCATGTCCTTGTACTTCAAAACCAGGAGGCTGGCTCATATATATGTCTTCATTCAGTTCTCTATTGAGAAACGCATTGTTGATGTCAATTTGGCGGATTGCCCATTGTTCAAGCACTGGTGTAGCTAGAACAATTTTGATAGTAGCTGCCTTCACCACAGGGCTTAAGGTTTCCTGAAAATCACAACCAGCCATCTTTGAATAACCCTTAGCCACAAGTCTGGCCTTGTATCTATCCACAGAGCCATCAGGCTTCCTCTTAATCTTAAAGAGCCATTTGCACCCCACTGGGCGACGAGAAGATGGCAATGGCTGCAACTCTCAAGTCTCATTCTTCATCAAAGCTTCATATTCAGCAAGAACATCTTGCTTCCACTCAGGGTGATCAAGAGCTTCAAACACAAATGTTGGTTCTGGAATGTCACCTTGAAGAAGATAGGCCTTAGGCTTAAAGATGCAAGATTTGCCTCTAGTCACCATAGGATGCTCATTCTGAACAGAGATGGTGGAAGGTGGAGGATTGAACAATGGTGGTGATATTCGTTGCAATGGTGGAGATATGGAAGTAGCATGAGAGGTGGAAGATGGTTGTGATAAGTGTTGTTATGGTGGAGATATGGAAGTAGCAGGTGAAGTGGAAGATGGTGGTGATAAGTGCTGTGATGGTGGAGATATGAAATTAGCATGAGAGGTGAAAGTTGGTGGTGGTAAGTGCTGTGATGGTGGAGATATGGAAGTAGCAGGTGAAGTGGAAGATGGTGGTGATAAGTGTTGTGATGGTGGAGATATGGAAGTAGTATGAGAGGTGGAAGATGGTGGTGGTAAGTGCTGTGATGGTGGAGATACGAAAGTAGCAGGAGAGGTGGAAGATGGTTATGAGAAGTGCTGTGATGGTGGAGATATAAAAGG
This sequence comes from Hibiscus tridactylites, assembly GCA_958450335.1. Classification (NCBI taxonomy): domain Eukaryota; kingdom Viridiplantae; phylum Streptophyta; class Magnoliopsida; order Malvales; family Malvaceae; genus Hibiscus; species Hibiscus tridactylites. Next base: position 82,094,817 of record OY288270.1, read on the forward strand.
AGCAAGTGAAGTGGAAGATGGTGATTGTACTTGTTGTGGGGATGGAAAGATGGGAGTAGCAGGGGAGGTGGAAGTTGGAGATGACAAATGTTGTAATGATGAATGAATGGCAGTAGCAGGGGAAGTGATAGATGGTGGTGATGGAGTAAGACACTGGGAAGCTTCAGAAGTACTAGACTGCCTTTGATTTGGAACAGGAGGAAGAGAAAGAGGGGAGTTTGACCAAGAATTTGAACAAGAAACAGGTGTATGAGAGGGAGACAAAAAACTAGAAATATCAGAGACAAAAAGAATAGATCCAAAAGCAAAGGCTGAGGATTTTGTAGCAGAGAAAGGTAAAAAAACTGTTTCATCAAATTTAACATGACGGGAAACGTATATCCTACCACTATTGTCTAAGCATTTGTACCCTTTATAAAGAGGGGAGTAACCAAGAAAGACACAAGGGGCAGACCTAAATTGTAATTTATGTTTATTATAAGGTCTTTAGAGAGGGTAACACACACAACCAAACACTCTAAGTAAAGAATAATCAGGCTTCCTACTAAACAACTTTTCATAAGGGGATATGTTAGAAAGAGCAGTTGATGGCAATCTATTAATTAGAAAAATAGAAGAGGTAAATGCATCACTCCAATATTTCAAAGGCATACAAGCATGTGCGAGTAAAGTGAGACCCACGTCAACAACTTGTCTATGCTTTCGTTCAACCATCCCATTTTGCTCGAAAGTGTGTGGACAAGTTAAACGATGCACAATCCCTTGTTGTTGCAGATATGGTAGAAGAGCAGGAAATTCTCCTCCTCCATCAGTTTGAAGCACCTTAAGTTTTGTTCCCAGCAACTTTTCTACTTGAGTATGAAACTGAATGAAGACATCCTTAACCTGAGACTTAAACTTGAGAAAATAAATCCAAGTGTACCGCGAAAAGGGATCTGTAAAAGCCACATAATATTTAAAAGAACTAGAACTAATGTGAGCGGGTCCCCAAACATCAGCAACAATTAACTCTAAAGGAGATGAGTAAGTAGTGTGTGAATGTGTGAAAGGCCATTTATGAGATTTGCCTAATTGACAGGCAGCACAAAGAGAGAAATCAGAGACATTTTTATTTGCAGAAACAGAGATATTACATTGAGATAGAACTTGATGCAATACAGAAGATGAAGGGTGACCTAATCTATTATGCCACACCTCCAAAGGCACATTATTATGAACAAAAGCAGCACAAAAAGAAGAATTACTAGTATGCCGAGGATTAACAGTAAAAGGAAAATAAGAAGAAAAACTATTGCCAGAGCTGCTGCAAACAGGAGAAGCAACAGTACCATTATTGAGCTAAATATCCAGCATATACAACCCTTCAGACTCATGTCCTTGCAACAGAACTTGCAGTGTAGCTAGGTCTCGAACAAAACAATGCTTAGGGTAGAACTCCACACTCACATGATTATCATGTGTGAACTTTGAAATAGAAAGTAAGTTCTTAGTAATCTCTGGAACAAATAATAATTGTTTTAAATCAAACACCTTGTTTTTAGAAGTAAAACTAGCTTAACCAAGTTGCTTAACAGGAAGAGTATGACCACTCCATACTTGAACATTACTTGTACCAGGGCAAGCTGCCTCATCTTGAAGAGCTGAAGCATCATTAGTCAAATGATGTGTTGCACCAGGATCAGGATACTAGGAGTTGTCCTCAAGCACATCAAAGGTTGCCAAATGAACTTGTAGACTGAACTGAGGAGGGACTGAAGCAACATATTGAGGAAATGAAGAGAATGTTGATGCAGGGTGTAGCACAGGAGATTGCTGAGGTAGAACATACTGTGGCAGAGGCTGAGGAGCCTGAGAGGCATGAAGAGTAGGGGAGGGAGACTGCACCTGCTGAGAAGAGGGAGAAACACCTGGAAAAAGAGTAGGAGGGGAAGATGAAGGATAATAAACTGGACTATAAGAAACATTAGACACAATTACAGTGGAGATATTAGCATGAGCAGTAGAGTTCCTGATGTTAGTGCCCCTTCCAGCCTCATTATTTTTGTAATTCAGATTATATCGAAAGTAACATCTATCTGCTAAATGCCCAATCCTCCCACAAATCTGACATTGAGGTCTATTGTTGGAAAAGATGCGCCCTCTACCTCTACCCCTGTTATTATAACTAAAACCACCCTGCTCATTCTGATAAGATTGAGACCGATCATAACCAGTATTAGGACTATTATACCCAGGATTATGACCAGATGAATACACAGATTGATTAGAGACAGGAGATGTATGGACAATGTCAACAGAACCAGGATGAACAAAAGCCACATGAGCAGAAGCAGTCACATGAGAAAGAATATTAGTTTGTCTAACATCATCATCAAGTAAAATGGAGCTCACAGAGGCAAGATTATTAGAAGAAGGGCTAGCAAAGATGACAGTTATCACATAATCAAACTTAGGAGGTAAACCATTAAGGATAACAGTAATATGTTCTTGTTCTGAAATTTTCTCCCCACATTTAGCCTGATTATCACAAATAGATTTAATTTTCATTAAAAACTCCTGCATACTAAGACCCTCCTTCTTTTGAGAGTGAAGCATCCTCCTATAGGACATTGATCAAGAAGTAGTTTTGCTACTATACAAGCTGTGGAGGGTATTCCAGATATCAAAGGAAGTACTAATACCAATCAAATGATGCATCACTGGTTCACTCACAGTAGACAAAAGCCAAGTAGCCAAGGCTCCATCTTATTCCTCAAACACTTCAAAATCAGGATTAATGCAAATGACTCAATTACTAGTGATATACTTAGGTGGTAATTGAACTGAGCTATCAATGAACCTAAGCAGACGATGAGTCTTAATGGTCAAATAGACTTGTTGATGCCACAACAAATAGTTGTGGTCATCAAGAGTGACATTAATCCGCTTTGTAAAGAAAAGCTTGGCGGTAGTGACATCTCCTAAATTTAGTGTAGCAGTGTTTGTACCAGAATCGGTAGTAGGTAAAGCAGTATTAGGAATAATAGTAGCATTTGTCAGAGGTATATCAGTGGATGTACTAGTAACATTCTGAGTATGTGAAGGCTCAGATGGGGGAACAACACTAGTATCATTAACACTCATGATATGAAAACGCACAGAGAAGAACAAATAACCCTAGCAAACTGATGCGAACCAAAAGCAAAGAGCCGGACAAGACACAAGCCAGAGCCAAGAAAAAACAAAGGCAAACCCTAGCAAACAATCCGCAAAACAAAGAGCAACAGGCTAGAGCAGTCACGGCAGAAGAGCAATCAAACCAATCCGGGAAAAACAAGAGAAGATGTGAACAGAAAAATAGGAATCCAGAACGCAAACATATAACAACGCACAGATGAATAGAAGCACAAACTGACAGGATAAAAAATAGGAAAAATCTCACCAAAATAGATGCGAAGCATAGACAAACAGAAGGCAATCGTCAAGACGAGAAACGATGCAGCTAGAATCCCAATCGCATCAGCTAGATGAAAAGAGGAAGACACCATCGGATACACAGCAGTCGGAACGCACGAATCGGAACCTCCAATGACGGCAACGACACCAGACGGAGAGGCTCTGATACCATGATAGATTATGGCAGTGGTGTAGCAAAGAGGAAGATGACGATGGAACTAAAACGAGAGAGGGAGAGAGATAGGAAAACGGTGGTTGCAGAGATGAAAAAGAAGAAACAAAAGAAGAGGAAAAGAATTAGAATCGTTTTCTATTTATGTAAAAATATGAATTGGGTTTTCTATATCCTTTACAAAATCGAGCTTCACATACTTATATCCCAAGAGCTAACATATTGTTACAACAACCTAACAACCTATAACCGTTTGGGTTAACAGACTAGCAGGCCCAAACGTTTTATTATTGTTATACTTCTAATACATCTTGGTTCAAAATGTGGGGTTAGAGGGGGTGTGGTTTTTGGTTTATTCAGTACCCAGTGAGCGGCTATTTTGTTTTTCTTATTTGCTGTTTTTTTTATTTGTTGCCGTTGGGGGCTTTTCGAATGTACATTGGTGCAATCATGTTGATTACGTGGGGTGTTATTTCCATGTCCGTTGGTACTATTTTTCCGCCTAGATTTAGGGAGGTTTTTAATGAGACCTATGGTCGTGATGTCCTTGTATGATTCAATCTAATTGTGACTCTAGTTCATTTTCATTTTTATGATATAGTATTTAATTTATATTATATAAATTTTAAATATATAATATTGTCTTAATAAGATTATGGGTAAAATACTGAAATCATCACTCAACTTTGGTTATTTGACCTATTTTAGTCACTCAACTTTAAAAACGCTCAATTTACTCATTCAACTTTCAACATTGTGATTTTTTCATCATTCCACCGTTAACTCATGTAACACCGTTATGAAGTGTCATATATAATTATTAAAATAATAATAAAATTACATGTCAGTTAAAAGAAAATAAATAAAACGATAGTGTTTTGAGAGTAGGGTTAATTTTACCTATTAAGAAAAATTAAACCGTTCATATTCTCCCATTAGAGACTGAACTTTTGAAAATCAGATTTGTTCTTTGCGATTTTTTTTCTGAATGTTAAGGAAATTAGGGTTTGATATTTTGTTAGAGATTTGGGGAACATTTGGGTGCGAGTGGTAATTTGAAAATCAAAGTTGAAAGACTATTTGGGTGGAAAGAAATTTGGTTGAGGAAACTACTGATTCAACAACGTGGCTGCAAATCGGAGTAATAGATTGTCGTGTATTGCGTGCGAGGGGTATGAAAAGCATGTCATATGGTAAGTTCTTCTATCTTTTACGATTAAAGCTTGTAAATTTAGGGTTTATTGAATAAAGTAAATTTGTTTAGTGGATACTGATGAGTTTATTGAATAGCAAATTTGTTTTGATTTTATTGAATAAAGTTACTTACTTTTTCTGTGTATACTGAAACTTTGTGTATACTGATGAGTTTGAAACTTTGAGTATACTGAAATTATTGAAAATTTGTGTTTAGTGGATATACGTATACTGAAATTATTGAACAAATTTTGTGTTTGGTGGATATACATATACTGATGAGTTTGAAACTTTAAGTATACTGAAATTATTGAACAAACTTTGTGTAAATGAGGATCTTGAATATATGTATACTGATTTGGTTAGAAATCTTGAATATTTTGTGTATGCTAGTAAATGGGGATCTTGAATATATGTATACTGATTTGGTTTGTGAGTTGTTGTGTAACATAGGAATATATTCAAAATTTGGTGGATATATGTATATTGAAATTATGTGGACATGAAAATATATTCTGAAATTTTGAATATATTCTGAAATTTAGTGGATATATGTATACTAAATAGGTTCATGGGTTTGAAATTTAGTGGATTGTGCATATGTAGGTTACATTAAAATCTGTGGGAATATTGTGTGGGGATATAGGAATATCATACATACATATATATATATATATATATATATATATATATATATCATATTTATATTCTGTGAATGTGTACTGTGGGGATATAGGAAACATGTGGGATATGGGAATGTGTTTTTTTTTTTATCTTTTTATATGTTTGTGGGGGACCATTAGAATATGAAAAAAATGTATGTGTTTTTTATCCTTTTATTGTGTTAGTGGGGATAAGTGTTTTTTATTATTTAATGTGTTAGTTGGGGACCATAAACTATTACAATAATGAACCCCAAATTGTTAAAGTACAAAGCTATTAGTGCAATCCCTATTTCCTTACACTGTTCGAAATTAAATTAAATTTTTTGTTATAGTTTTACTAATTTCTAAACTTACAGGTGAGTCCTAATATATATATATATATATATATATATATATATATATATATATTTTGCAGGTCAAACATTAGAGCATTGTACTATAGCTTTTTATCATGGGGGATTTATTGTAAATCATCCTACTGTGACATATATTGGTAAAAATATTTTTTTTATATGTGTCACATTGACTCTATGTCTATGCTTGAGGTTTATGACATGGTTAAGGAGTTAGGATATGATAGGCCACAAGATATTTTTTGGCAATCAGCAGGTGGTGTTTTAAGTGTCAATGCATTGAAAACTGATTCTGATATTTTATTTATGCTTGCTAGTATGCCTAGGAACAAGTATGCACATGTTTACTTACAAGAAATAGTGGAGGAACACTTGCCTGATTCGAATGCTGAAATTTCTGAACATGTGGACACTGTTAATGATGCTGAAAATTTTGAACATGTAGACACTGTTAGGAACGTAGAAACAAATATACCTAGTGATGCTGAAACTGTTAAAAATACTGTTAGGAGACTTGATTTCTCTGACAGTGAGGATGAAGATACTGACTATGTTGGTTCTGAGAGTGAGCAATCTGACAGCCCCTTTGAAGATAGTGAAAATGATTTAGTTGATAATGATTTAGTTTGTGAGGTAAATGTTGGTGTTAGGAGGGATATACCTGGATTTAGGGCATGTTCAACTGAAGATAGTGATAAGAGTGTAGATAGTAAAGATGAAACTGAATCACTACACAGTCCATATAATTCTGAAACAGAAGCTGAAAAGAAAAGATTCCCTGAGTTTGACAGTACTTTAGACATGAAAAATCCCAAGTTTAGAAAATGTTTATTGTTTTCTAATTTGAAAATTATCAAAGCAGCTTTAAAATAATATGCAGTGAAAAATAGGTTTAATATAAGGCTAAAGGTTAATGACACTGCAAGAGTGCAAGTTGTGTGCAAGGATGGGTGCCCATGGATGGTTTGGGCATCTAAAATGCACCCTAAAGACAAGACTAACATTACATGGCAGATTAAGACATATATTGGAGATCATAAATGTGTTAGAGATACAAAGAATAGGAACTGCACTTTTAGGTGGTTGACTACAGAGTACTTAGAGAAATTCATAGTTGACCCAAACTATTCTGCCAAGTCCCTAAAACATGATGTGATGAAAGAGCACATGCTTCTAGTTGAAAGGTCTAAATGTATTAGGGCAAAAAAACTGGCCCTGGAGATGATTCTTGGGAATCAAGATGAACAATATGCAAGAATCTATGATTACCTTGGAGAATTGAGAGGAACAAATCCTGGGACAACAACCATACTTCATTTAGATAATAGGTTGTTTGTCAGAATGTATGTATGTCTACAAGCTTGTAAAGATGGATTTAGGGCTGGACGTAGGCCACTGATTTGCTAAGATGGATGTTTTTTAAAAGGCCATTACCAAGGATGGCTTATGGCAGCAATTGGGATAGATACAAATGACTGCACCTATCCTTTGGCTTATGCTGCAGTTGAGAGTGAAACGAGAGAGTCATGGACTTGGTTTTTACAGATTTTAGAGACTGACTTGGGGCTCACAAACTCTTTCCATTATACATTCATGTCAGACAAGCAAAATGTAAATAATTTACTTTTTTAGATATTTTCATTCATTGTATTATAGTGTTTGGCTAATATTTTATTATTTTTTACAAGGTCTAATAGATTCAATTTTAAAGTTGTTTCCCAATTCCAGCAGTCGAACTTGTGTGAGGCATTTGTACAACAATTTCAAGCTGCAAAGTCAAAATTAAGGCAAGGCATTAAAAGATGCTTTATGGAAGTCAACAAGGGCAACATACATGAAAGAGTGGACTGATGCAATGAATGAACTGAAGGCCTTGTCAGAACCTGCATTCAATTAGTTGGTGGCTAAAGACCCTAAGAATTGGTCAAAGGCTCATTTCTCAACTAACTGCAAGTCTGACATGCTCTTAAATAACTTGTGTGAGAGCTTTAATAAGGTAAATAAGTTTACTAACCTAACTTGTTTAAATTGAATTTTGCATTAAATAAGTTTACTGACCTAACTTGTTTATTGACAGATGATTTTGAAATCAAGGGACAAGCCAATACTCACTATGATGGAGATGATCAGATGCAAAATCATGACAAGATTTGCATCTAAGAAGGAAGCTGTTGAAAAAATAATTGAGACACTTTGTCCAAAAATTCAAAAAAAAGCTTGAGAAGAATTTTTGAACAGTCTATAAGGCATTTTTAACTTAAATTAATTACTTTTTGTTTTGATTATTTATTTACTTTAAATAATTACTGTTTCAATAGTCCAAAAACTAATTGATTTTTTGATTAATGCTGACATGTGTTGGCCTAGGAATGCAGGTGGGCAAAAGTGGGAGGTTTCTGCAAGATTTGAAGACCAACATGCTGTAGAATTAGAAGCTCAAACATGCAGTTGCAGAAAATGGGAACTTACAGGTATATTTTGCAAAGTTCTTGCCAAGTTTTTCATTTGTGTAAGTGGAAATATATAATGTATATAATGTAGTGGACTGCATCATATGATAAGTTTTAGTTTATATAATGTACTGGACTGCTCAGTTTTTTATTTGAAGTCTCTTGTATTTGATAGTTTTTGCAAAAAAATTTATTTGTGTAAGTGCTAATATATAATGTACTGGACTGCATTAATGGTTTGTTTTTGAATATTTATTTAACTATAGCCTTAAACTTAGGTTGTGATTCTTAAGTTTTTCATTAATATAAGTGCTAATATATACTGTAGTGGCATGTAATGTCCTTTCTGAGCTTTTAGTGATCTTAAAATGCCATTCTCCTTTGTAGGGATTCCTTGTATACATGTTGCATCTGTTACTTTGCATATTGGAGCTAGGCCAGAAGATTTTGTCAATCCTTGCTATTGAAAGGAGACTCAACTGGAGATCTATTCTCATATGGTTAAACCAGTTCGAGGTCCAAAACAATGGGCTCATTATTAGACAGATGAACCAATCCTACCCCTTATAATTCGAAGGCATGTTGGCAGGCCTCAAAAAAGAGAAGAAAAGAGCCCGATGAGCCAGTCAAAACAACTGAAAAAATGAGTAAGCTTGGAGTCCATATGACTTGTTCAAAATGTGAAAGTAAAAGCCACAACAAAAGATCTTGTAGGGGACAAGTTGGCGAGAATGCAAGGACTGCAAGGATGGCTCCAAGAAGGAATGCAAGGCCTAGTAGGTCTAATACCTCTGAACCAATGCCTACTGGTCATGCAAGGGTGGCTTCAACAATGTCTACTAGAAGGGCTAGAGCTTCCAAACTACCTGTAAGATTGGTTAACTAAGTAATATCATTTGTTTTTAAAACTTAAACTCAAATTCTAATTAACTCTTATTTATCAATGCATGTTAGGAGACCAACATGTTCCAATTCAGCAAGTTCTAGTCACCCTACTAACAACCAACATCATGAACAAGGGAGTCAAAGAATATTGGGGCCAGCAATGACTGTCAGATGGATGACATCACAACAGAGCATTGTTCAAAGATCTCAAACACAAGAAAATGTGTCTAACATGCAAAAGTCTACTTGAAAGGAGACTTATGGATGTCATTTTGAGACTGTTTTAGTTATTTTGTCAAAGAGGCACAAATAGCATTTTGTGAACAGTGTTTATCTACTAAAGCCTTGTGGAAACTGTTCTAGGCTAGGCTTTTGTGGTCTTTTGTTCATCATTTTGTATACCCTTTTGTGGTCTTTTGTTCATCTTTTGTATACCTTTCGTGACATCATTGATAAAAACAATAATATGATCATTACTTTGTCAAAACAACATTGTTCAACATTTGTAGCCTCTCCCATTTGGGATAATATTAATGAAAATTCAATTAACAGTTTTTACTTTCTAATTGTTGGATTAGCTTATGAACAATGATTGGTTGGAATGTTGCAAGTTGAGCATTATCATTGGTTCATTATCTTTTTGTGGTCTTTTTTTTTCAATTGATTAACAACAAACATTAACACCAACAAACATCTTTTTTTATAATTGCTAAGTACTCATTAATCAACAACAATTAACAACAAACATTTGGGATGTTTGTTTGGGCATAACCACTTGATCATTACCATTTGGGATGTCTTTTTTTTTTTCAATTCCTAAGTACTCATTAATCAACAACAATTGTTAACTACTCATTAATCAACAAACATTAACAACAAACATTTGGGATGTTTGCTTGGGCATAACCACTTGATCATTACCATTTGGGATGAAAATTTTTCAATTGCTAAGTGCTCATTAATCAACAATAAACATTTTTTTCATTGAACAACATTCCATTACAACATACTCCAACATACATTAACAACAAACATTTTTTTTCATTCAATAGCATTCCATTCCAGCTTCTAAATGATCACTAGCACATTTTTCAGCTTCTAAATCATCACTAAACGTTATGAAATAAATAAGTCAGTAAAACAATACATATCAAAGCAACGGTCCAAGCAATTCTCTCATTTCTTCTTCTCCTCTCATTAGTTCTGATCTTCTTTAGGAGACCATTAATAAGAACTTTCACACGTGGATTCATTGGTGGATCATACCACTGGAAAAAACTACAGGATTTGCGAAATTTCTTACCATAGTTACTACACCTAAAAAATCGCCTTCCTGGGTTGTTGTTTGTCCAAGAACTCTTCAACGTTGCTGGCTTCTCACACCAGCAGATCGGATTTTCATTCCCTTCAGATGACTCCATGTCTTCAACTTCAACCGGCTTCACAGACTTGCTTATCGGTAGTTTTCCCCTTTTTCAAGTGTTGTAAATTTTAGGGTTACAGAGGATTTTACCCCAAATATTTTATTTATTTATTTTATTAATCCAACATGGCATAAGAAATTATTTTATTAATCCAACATGACATAAGAAATTATTAAAATAAGCCATGTCATTGTACAGTAACTGAGTTAACGGTGGAATGATGAAAAAATCACAATGTTAAAAGTTGAATGAGTAAATCGAGCGTTTTTAAAGTTGAGTGGCTAAAATAGGTCAAATGACCAAAGTTGAATGATGGTTTCAGTATTTTACCCTAAGATTATTAGTGCCTTCATGTTTATTAGGGATCGATGTAACTATATAGGTTGAAAGTGGCCTCCCAAAAAAATGTCTAATGATATTTCAAGTCTTTATTAATTAAAAAATTAGCTAAATTAATCTTTTATTTTTCAAATTTCAAATTAAATACTTAACAGATTATTGTTCTTTTGAAATTGTTTATTTTTAATATACTTTATTACCAAATAAACATAACATACATGGTGACATAGGAAAAATAATTAAAATATAATATAAAAAATAAAACATAATATATCAACATATAAAAAATATATAAGACTAATATATGAAAAGCAATTTTAATATATAAAAAATGAAACATAACATACATGGCGGACCATTTGGCGAAACAAGGGATGGCTAGAAATGCTTTGTTTAAGGCATGGTGGTGATATGCTTTTGCTGGGTAATGTGTTTTATATTCAGAACGGGATTTCATTTGTATCTATCCGTATTTTGTGTCGTACTCTTTTCCTTAAGCTAGGTTAAGAGGTTTTTAACGAGTCGCTCAAATTAAGATTAATTCTTATAAATAAAAGCTATTTGCTGAGAAAAAAATAAAAAAATAATTTTATTTTCACATGCTTAGCCATGGACTCGCCGCATATATCTCCTCCAAAATACTATAAATTACTTGCGATTTCAATCTCAAATCATTCATCACATTTCCGTGAATAAATTCATATTTATAATAAATAAATAAATCCATTACTTTCTCTTTTCCCTTTCACAAAGAGATAATAGGAAAAATGATAAAGATTAATTTAATTATTGTTTTGGTCTCAATGATGATGATTCTTTCAGTCCGATCCGCGGTTAGCGACATTACAGTTCCATCTGCATCGCCAACAGATGTTGAAGCTGCCGCGCCGATTAAAGACAGTACAAAGGAATCCTCGTCATGGGCCGATTGGGCCAAGAACAAGATCAGGTGAAGAATAACTATGAAAACTAATGCTTTTTATTCTAATAATTATTGTTTTCTTGATTTATATGCATGAAAACTGATGATGTGTCATTGCATTCAGTGGTATTGAGAATATTTTTTCTTCGTCACCATCGCCAAAATCAACAGAGGCACCACAAAACTCACCAGCACCGGAACCGGCATCGGAAACCACAGTGAAGGTTTGAGACGAAGCTGTGACCGTAGAAAGTATGAAAGCATATTAATATATTGGGGGCAATTTAGTTGGTTCTCGTCCAATGATGATTGAGTTTGAACTGTGACCACTGTTATTATTGTATTTTTTATTCAATTAAGAAGATACATTGGAAATCAACAATCATTATATACTTTGATTATAGAATTATATTTTCACACTCACCTGTTAAGATCATATGAGATTAGAAATTTATAGATTGGATTTTATCTTAATTGGTATTGTAGTTATTATAATAATTTAAAATAGAAAATTCTAATGCGTTTAAATATGTAATATTCTTCGATTATAAGTTTGAAAATGTCATGAACAATTTAAATATTATATATGTTAGAAGTATGGCTGTAAATGAGACGAGACAGATCGCGAGCTACTTGAGCTCAACTCGGTCAAAGCTCGACTCGATTGAACTTGACTCTAGTTCGAACTCGGCTCGAGTTCTTGACGAGCCGAGCCGATTAAGAAAGTACTACGAAGTTAATATATGAATAAAAGAAGGATTATTATCCTATACGCAGGCGGAGAAAATTTTTGTTTCCACAAATGCTTTAATTTTAAGATTTAGGGTTTAATGTTATTGTTAGTGTTAAAGTTTAGGGTTAGGGTTTAGGTTTTAGAGTAATATAGGTGGGATTTAGGTTTTAACCTAAACACTAAATTTTAACCCTAAACCAAAAATTCTATCAATAGCCCTAAATTCAAAACTAATACACTTAAATCCCTAAACTCTAAACTTTAAATGGAATCCCTAAACCTTCTGATCATACTTTTCACTGAGTATAAATGAAATAAGTATTTCTGTAAACAAACAAATAATATCTTACAATTAACTTTTATATTTGAGTTAGTGGTATTTTAATTTTAAAAGGCTTAATGGCCCATTTGGCCCTTAAAGTATACACAAAATATCAAACTGCCCCCTAAAGTATATTTTGGGACGTTTTGCCCCCGAACTAAAAATGGTGACCTCTTTTGGCCCTTGTCTTTAACGTCCGTTAGGGGAAAATCCGGCCAATTACATTGTGCCACGGGGTACTTCTTGATCAAAAAGCGAGATTGACTTTGATAAAAAAAGGTAATTGGCATGTTGAGTCTCTCAAATTTTATATTTATTCAATTCAACCCCTATTTTTTTATTTAATCTAGTAATTAGGTGTTCTTTTATTAACTAAATAGTTTACAAGTAAACATAAACTGTTCATCTTCTTTTTCTTCTTCAGCAATCATACATTTTGATAACTTGATATTGAAGCAGCCAAATATTTGTTAGAATTAAGCGCTACTTTTCTCTCTTTCTTAGAATTCTTTTTCTCCTCATCAATCATAAACCAATACCCATTTTCTATTTTAAAATTTCGATCCATTTCTTGAAAGATTTCCTCGGTTTTTCTTCAATGGAGGTTGCGATGAATTCAAAATTTGGGACTCTTGTCAAAGACCCAGAAGGTTATTCTCGGTCGAAAATGCCAAAATATTAGAAACCTTTTGAGAATTCAAATCCAAATATTTTCAATTCAGTTCTCCATTAACAAAATCTCCAAAATCACGAAACATTCTTCAAACTTGTTTGGCATCTCGAACAAGCGGAAAAGTGTAACCGTCGACGAAAATAAGAAACAAAGAAAGGTACGAATTTCAAGAGGCTCACTTCCCCAATGGACAGATGAACAATTAGATGAGTTGTGTTCATTTGATTGAGACTTGTTCGAGATACCACAATTCTTAATTTGAATTCCATATGGTTGGTAGTTGGTACCTTGAACCACTGAAGAAGACGATGAATAGTTCTTGTTAAACATGACTATTTTAGATTGTCAGAGTTAATAAGGGAGAGTTAATTGTCAGAGTTAATAAGGCTTTGGCATTTTATCTTGGAGTCTTTGGTTCGAATCTCATTAGATCTAAAATTTGTTTTCATCATTTCCACCATTAAGACAATGACACCTGTTATTGTCTTATTGGATGTATTAATATATAAAGTATTATAATATTAGAAAATAATCTTGGACTAAAATATGAAAACAGAAATAAATAGGGTTAATTTTAGATTAAATAAAAAATTAGGGGCTGAATTGAATAAATATAAAACTTGAGTGACTCAACATTCCATTTAACCTTTTTATTAAAGCCAGTCTCATTTTTTGGTCAAAAATGCCACATGGCGTGATATAATTGGCCGATTTTTTTTCTCTCTAACCGACGTTAAAGACAAGGGCCAACGATCTTCACGATTCTTAGTTTAGGGAGCAAAATGTCCCGAAAAATATTTTGAGGAGCAGTTCGGTATTTTGTGTATACTTTAAGGGCCAAACCGGCCATTAAGTCATTTTAAAAATATTTAGACAACCAACAAGAATTTTGACATTGTATATGGAAAAAATTAGATTGAGAAGGTCAACCTCATAATTAGGGGTGAGAATTGTCGGGTACTCGGTTTATTCGGGTACCTCAATCTTCGGCCCGTGTCCCGGCTCATGTCATCCGGGTACCTAGGTAATAGGGTACCGGGTACCCGCATATATTTTTTTTATTTTTTTAATTCTAAAATTAAAAAAATCACATATTAAACACAAAAATATTTTTTAAAAATTTTAAACTTAAAACTTAAAAGTATATAATACAAACATAAAAAATTTAGGGATTTAAATTTAGTTTTAGAGTAAAAATAGTAAGAAACTTAAAATAAAAATATAATTAAAAATATAAAAAAATATTAAATATTATCGGGTCGGGTCGAGTCGAGTACCCGATAACTTAAAAATCCCGGCCCGTGTCCCGGGAAAATTCTCGGGTCGGGTAAATTTTTTTAGAAAATTACCCGGTATTTTTAAGTTCGGGCCATCGGGTCATCGGGTCGGGTCAACCAGGTCGAGTATCTTTGCCCACCCCTACTCATAATGAACCTCTGCAGCACCTGATTCGTATTAGTAGCATGTCAAAATTTTAGGCTATCCACATGTATTTTTCTTTTATTAGAGATTTCAATTTAAATATATATACACAAATTTTTTGATTAAGTAAACCTCTTGATCGAATCATCGACAAAAGTTAATTTAATAAAGTTGATTTGATTTTAATTTAAAAATATAAAGTCAGTTTTTTAATATTTTCAACCGAGTTAACCTATTAATCACCCTATTATTTCAGTAAACATTTATACTTGAATACAAAACTTCAGTACTAATTTCAAATGGATTTTAGTTTTTAAAATATTGAAGACTCATTTACGTGCTCTGTTATGAACAAATTTGCACAATGCCTTTACCTATTATCTACTTACAAATACCGTTAAAAGGGTTTTAAATATTAATTTAGGGATTTTTTTGGTTAACATATTTTAGTTTTATAATAAAAAAATTATTTTGAGGATCACTCAATTAGGGTGTGTAAAACTCGACTCGACGTGAAAAACTCTAATTGTATTTTCATAAACTCAACTCAACTTGAATAAAATTTAAATAAAATTTGAGTAAAAAAATGAAATTTTGAATAACTAGAAATTTTTAGTAATTAATGTATCAATTTTCAAGTTCGAGTCGGGTTTCTTAGTTCTGCATGATATATATATATATATATATATATGTGTGTGTGTGTGTGTGTGTGTATTATATATGGTTATAGAAAGCTATTTGTACCCCTTCGCCCCGGTCTGGGCGACTGACCAGTCCGAGTGGGTCACATAGGGATAACCGAAGTGAAACCCGTTAAGACTCCCCTTCGGTTAGCAACCCTAGAAAAAAACTTCTTTTAACAATATCTTGTCTAGATGCTTTAATGCATCCTATGTGAAACAACGACAGCGGAAGCAACGAAGCGATGCGAAACAATCAAACAACAATTTAAAACAGCCCATTTTAGTTTATACAGCAGGCCGTATCGATACACTAGAAGAGGGTATCAATAAGCCTCGACCTGGTCAACTGACCATAGTCAGCCCGGGGAGACCGTATCGGTACACTGGTTGACCGTACCGATACGCCCTCAACGGTCAACTTCTCGTGGTCAAAGCTACGAAGACCGTATCGATACACCTAAGCCCGTACCGATACCCTCAATTTCTCGTCAAAATCTCATATTTCTAGTAGCAAAGATGGTATCGGTACGCCTTCCCGAGTATCGATACGCTTGGCCTGAAACAAGGAGGTCGTATCGATACGGGCCTAACCGTATCGATACCCCTGACTCGATCAAACAAATTTTAGCTGGTTAAGGCACAAGGGCTGCCTCAAAGACACCAACTAGGACCTCCGAACATGCATTCACAAACTCTAAGGCAATACACCCTACTACAAGCATGATAGAACACACAACATACGCAAAAAGGCCAAACAAACAAGGAATCAAGCATTCATCGAAAAGACATCGCAAAGAAGTTTTCATGCCTTAAGACCAAACACATAAGCATTCATGATACGCAACATAAGCATGGTTTACAATCCAAATTAAGGCATTAACAAGCCACAGACCAATACATCAACATGCTAAAGGAGTCTTAACAAGCTCCTTAACACAAAACAACATACACGAATCCCATTGCTTAGCTATTACATCAATAACTTAAAAGTCCATACTTGAAGGTAGAAATAGCACACTTGAAGGCCATTCTCCTCGCACAAGCAACCCACGAACTAAGGATCTGCATTGTTAACAAAGGAGAGCGTAAGCGCAAAGCTTAGTGAGGGTACGCTCATAAAACAAACCTCGACAATACAGGGTCCAAGCACGAGCAACAAAACCAAGGATGAATGCATGTTTCCTTACCTTCGAAACCACATGAATCAAATATATGAAATGCATGAACATAACATCAATTATCATGCCATGCTCAACATGTCCATATCCATAATACAACCATACGAATCACATTTTAACAAACCGTATTGGCACCTAGCTATGACCCGAATACGCGGATAACAACCGTTGGAACTCACATCCAACAACTCAACCATTACATTACCTTACGCTGGGATTTCACTCATCACCGTTCCACGCGGAGGGGATTCCACTCATCCTCACGCCCCGTCGATTGGATTCCACTCATCATCGACTAAAATATAAATGAAGATTTCTAGGCGTACCCGTACTCCATCTTGGTGACTACCATCACCAAGACCACGCGCGCATTTCGACACTCGTGTGCACACTAACATCCTAATGATCGATCATTTGTACCCAAGCATACTAGTGCCAATACTACCTCAACACAAGCTCATCATAACACAATATCCTTACCAATTCCCGTGCCTAGCACGTATCCACCATGATTTACAATCATGCAACCCACATTTCATCAACACATGCATAACACAATGCATAAATAAATCATCATGCCTCATTATACACATAGCCACAATATTTATAGCAACATCAATCACAACTAATACATGAGGCATAAACACAACATTCATAAATTCAACCATTGTCTTCTAAACTAAAGCTTGAGATTAGACTACCAACCCAATCCCAACTCTAGGTGGGTTTACCAAGCCCGACCTAGGTCTATATGCTCGAATCAAAGCATTTGAAAACCAATTTAAAACCGAAGAACCACTCACCGACTACTCCAAGCTTAACAACTCTAGCTGATTAATCTTCTAAGCTTCCCGGATTAGTTCCCGATGTCTCACCAACACAAAACCTTGATTCTAAGCAATACAGCACAAGCAAAAACATCAACAAATCAGTCATCAATCACCGAAGCAAGCCCGAAACACATTTTCAAGAAATTAGCCAACTAAGAACACACCCCAAACTAGCATTTTCGAGCAGCCCAAACACACATCAATTAACCATCGATTCCAACACCTTTAACATCAACAAATCAGTCATCAATCGATATTGTAGTTATTATAATAATTTAAAATAGAAAATTCTAATGCGTTTAAATATGCAATATTTCTTCGATTATAAATTTGAAAATGTCACGAACAATTTAAATATTATATATGTTAGAAGCATATAAATTTGGGTATATTTATAATCGAAAATGCTTAAATATATAATATCCTTTGATTAGAAGATTAAGAAAGTACTACGAAGTTAATATATATATATATAATATGAACAAAAGAAGGATTATTATTCTATATGCAGACGGTGAAAACTTTTTGTTTTCACAAATGTCTTAATTTTAAGATTTAGGGTTCAATATTACTATCAGTGTTAAAGTTTAGGGTTAAAGTTTAGATTTTAGAGTAATATGGTAGGGATTTAGGTTTTAACCTAAACACTAATTTTAACACTAAATCAAAAATTCTATCAATAGCCCCTAAATTCAAAACTACTACACTTAAATCCCTAAACTCTAAACTCTAAACAGAATCTCTAAACCTTCTGATCGAACTTTTCAAACTTTTCACCGAGTATAAATGAAATAAGTATTTCTGTAAACAAACAAATAATATCTTACAATTAATTTTTATATTTGAGTTGGTGGTATTTTAATTTTAAAAGGCTTAATGGTCCATTTGGCCCCTAAAATATACACAAAATATCAAACTACCCTTAAAATACTTTTTGGGACGTTTTACCCTCTGAACTAAGAATCGTGACTTCTGTTGGCCCTTGTCTTTAACGTCCGTTAGGGAAAATCCGGCCAATTACATTGTGCCACGTGGCACTTCTTGTTTTTTGAGACTGACTTTGATAAAAAAAGATAATTGGCATGTTGAGTCTCTCAAATTTTATATTTATTCAATTCAACCCCTATTTTTTATTTAATCTAGTTATTAGGTGTTCTTTTATTAACTAAATAGTTTACAAGTAAACATAAACTGTTCATCTTCTTTTTCTTCTTCAGCAATCACATATTTTAATAACTTGAGATTGAAGCAGCCAAATATTTGTTAGAATTAAGCGCACATTTTCTCTCTTTCTTAGAATTCTTTTTTCCCCTCATCAATCATAAACCAATACCTAGTTTCTATTTTAAAATTTCGATTCATTTCTTGAAAGATTTCCTTGGTTTTTCTTCAATGGAGGTTGCGATGAAATTCAAAATTTGGGACTCTTGTGAAAGACCCAGAAGGTTATTCTCGGTCGAAAATACCAAAATATTAGAAACCTTTTGAGATTTTGAATCCAAATATTTTCAATTCAGTTCTCCATTAACAAAATCTCCAAAATCACGAAACATTCTTCAAACTTGTTTGGCATCTCGAACAAGCGGAAAAGTGTAACCATCGACGAAAATAAGAAACAAAGAAAGGTACGAATTTCAAGAGGCTCACTTCCCCAATGGACAGATGAACAATTAGATGAGTTGTGTTCATTTGATTGAGACTTGTTCGAGATACCAAAATTCTTAATTTGAATTCCATATGGTTGGTAGTTGGTACCTTGAACCACTGAAGAAGACGACGAATAGTTCTTGTTAAACATGACTATTTTTTTATGAAAGCTAAAGTGATTACAAGTAGTATCTGTTCTAAATATACTCTCAACCATTTGACAATTAACGCTCAATCACCCTGCTGTAGCTGCTGGTGCTCGAACCCGTGACCTCTAGGAACAACAATCGTTCCCTTAAACATGACTATTTAGATAATAAAAGGGAGAGTTAATTGTCAGAGTTAATAATGCTTTGGCATTTTATCTTGGAGTCTTTGGTTCGAATCTCATTAGATCTAAAATTTATTTTCCACATTTCCACCATTAAGACAATGACATGTGTTATTGTCTTATTGGATGTATTAATATATTAAGTACTATAATATTAGAAAATAATCTTGGACTAAAATATGAAAACAAAAATAAATAGGGTTAATTTTAGATTAAATAAAAAAAATTAGGGGCTAAATTAAATAAATATAAAACTTGAGTGACTCAACATGCAATTTATCCTTTTATTAAAGTCAGTCTCGTTTTTTGGTCAAGAAATGCCATATGGCGTTATATAATTGGCCGAATTTTCTCTCTCTAACGGACGTTAAAGACAAGGGCCAACTGGCTTCATGATTTTTAGTTCAGGGAGCAAAACGTCCCGAAAAATACTTCAAGGAGCAGTTCGGTATTTTGTGTACACTTTAAGGGCCAAACATGCCATTAAGCCATTTTAAAAATATTTAGACAACCAACAAAAATTTTGACATTGTGAATAAAAAAAATAAATTAAGAAGGTCAACCTCATAATGAACATCTGCAGCACCCGATTCGGATTAGTAGCATGTCAAAATTTTAGGCTATACACATGTATTTTTCTTTTGTTAGAGGTTTCAATTTAAATATATATACACAAATTTTTTGATTAAGTAAATCTTTTGATCGAATCATCGACAAAAGTTAATTTAATAAAGTTGATTTTATCTGAAAGTTGATTTGATTTTAATTTAAAAATATAAAGTCAGTTTTTGATATTTTCAACCGAGTTAACCTATTAAATGGATTTTTTGAATACAAATATACTTGAATACAAAACTTTAGTACAAATATATAGAACACTATTTGAATAAAAAAATCAATCAAAAATGTATTCTCAATGTGATTGTGATTGATTTTAATCTCAAGATTTTTTATCCACACTACGTTAGAGGGCGTAAGGATATAGAACATTATTCTTATTGGAATCAATAAAAAAATGTAATCTTTGTCTCCCTTACTCCGTTACTAGTGTTTTTTTTAAATTATAATGTTCTTTTATTCCGCAAAATCTTCACATAGATGGAAACCTAATTAAAAAACCTCTCTAATCCTATTTGGAGGAAAAAGAGTGCTTCCATCTATGTTCTTACAAGAAAACCCAAAGCAAACACTCATAGAACTCTTTACCATCGAAATAAAATGATCCCCAAACAACAAGACTCTAATCTTACATTAGAAATGATACTTTTTCATCAAAAGTATGTTCTCTATACTCACAGAATGGGAAAATCCATGCGCAGATCCATAGCACTTCTTTGCCCAAAACGAGTTGAACAGCAGGAATTGATAAGGGAGTTCAAAGAAACCTCAGGTCTGGGATTCCACTACGAGTGGATTAATTCTGGAAATTCCTTTCTTGGCCAGAAAGTCAGCACTAATATTAAGTTCTCGATTCACATGAGCAGCTTGCCAACATACCGTACTTAAATTTGCAAGACAATCTTGAATCATACCTTTAAAATCTAGGGGGCGGCCTGGGAGTTTAATAACCAGCTGATAGCTATAGAACTATCGCTTTCGAGAATTAACGAAAAGTTGGATGACCATTTTGAAGCCCGAAATAATGCGCAAGCCTCCCGAAGGGCCAGTATCTCAGCTGACATAGGATCCAAAGTACCTAATGCCTTAGAGAAATAAAGTAATACCTTACCAGTGGAGTCTCGAAGAAGTCCTCCTATACCTGCAGGGCCAAAACTACCATTTACAGCTCCGTCCACGTTGAATTTCAGCCAATTGTGATGGGGCGGAGACCACTTTGATATGTTGTTTGATGAACCAGCAGCCTTTGCCGCACGAAATAATATCGGATTGGAGATAACATCGTTAATCATTCCACTTGGTAAGAAACCTTTTGCCTTACACCACCAGCTCAATCTTACCATGCATAGGTCGAAAGTTTGTGAAATTTCTAGCTTCGAGCCTCTAAAGATGAACTCATTTCTCGCAAGCCAAATTGTCCATACAATGCTGAAAAAACTAGAAAGCCATATATGTTTACTCTTAAGTGGAATAGGCATGTGAGACCAAGAGATCAGCAAGCTTTTCAAATTACCCGGCATAACCCACTCAATCTTCCAAATGGAGCACCACTTCGTCCATAAGAGCCAAGAGAAATTGCAATGACAAAGGAGGTGAGAAATAGTTTCTGGTACCTTATGGCATAAGCCACAAAGGTCCGATTGACTAGGAAGACAACTTCTTTTGAGTAACTCTGACTTTGTAGGGATCCTACCGAGTATCGCTTTCCACACGAAGGTCTCAACATTGGGTGGAACAAGATTGGACCAAACTAATTTCCAAGTGTTGTCGGAGACTGCACGCGAGAGAATAGAAGCTTCATAAAATTGTTTCGGAGTATAAATGCCTGTAGATGACGGACGCCAACGAATGCTATTAACTGACAAAAGACCAGGCCTGTAGCTGTTTATGACAGATAGGAAGTCGACCCACAAGGGCTTCTCCCAATCGAATGGCGATCTTCTTAATGGTATGTTCCATTGCCACACGCCATCGGTCAAGAATCTGAAGTCTGAAATTGCTCCTGACTTCTGTGTTGATAGAGCAAAAATTCTAGGGAATTTGCTCTTGAGTTCGAAGTTACCTGCCCACTTGTCCGTCCAAAAATTCACCATGCTGCCTGGACCAATAGCAAAGCCTATGTTGCTGTAGAAGTGGTTATTAAAATCCGCCTGATACAAAGGATCTAGAACTGCTTTCCAGCGCCACGAAACTTTATTGACAGGGACTTTGGATGGCAGTAGAGAAGAAGAGGGTTGGTTGTATTTAGCTGACATAATTCTCCTCCAATAGCTGTCGATTTCAGTACCAAACCGCCAAAGCCATTTATTCAGTAACACTCGATTCTTGAGATTAAAATCAAACAATCCCAAACCACCAAGAGCCTTGGGGAGACACAATTTATCCCAACTCACCCAATGAATTGCTTTTTTATCCGACGATCCCCAAATGAATCTCGCAATTATTTTTGAAAGTGTAGCTGAGACAGATTTAGGAATCTTGAATATCGACATAAAATAAATAGGTAAGTTAGATAATGCAGCCCTCACCAGTAATATTCTTCCTGCGAAGGTCAAAGATTTCGCCTTCCAGCCTTCCAACTTCTTGCTAACTTTTGTCACAATAGAGTTCCAAAGAGAAGCAGAGTTCTTGATTGCCCCCAGGGGCAGACCCAAATATGTGCACGGAAGGGAGGCTTTTTTGCATCGAAATAAATCGGCCCAGGTGTCTAACAAGTGATCATCTGTATTCACCCCCGATAAGGTAGTTTTTGACAAGTTTAGAGATAATCCTGAAGCAAGTCCAAATCCTTTCAACATGCGAATGATGTTCCTGATCTGCTCTTCTTTTGCTTCGCAAAAAATAATAAGATCGTCCGCAAATTGCAAATGCGTGACCTTATCCGAACCTGAATTAAAACTGATTCCTCTGAAGTAATCCATATCCGAAGCTTTCGACAATAAAGAATTCAAAGCTTCCGCCACGCAATTAAAGAGAAAAGGTGACAACGGACAACCTTGACGTAGGCCGCGATAGATGCTGAAAAACTTTGTAGGAGAGCCATTCACAAGGATGGATAATGAAGCCGAGGATATACAAAAATGAATCCATTTTCGCCACAAAACACTAAACCCCATTTTGCGCAAAATCAGCATTAAGAATTTCCAGTCTATTGAGTCGTAGGCTTTACGGAAGTCTGCTTTAAGGACTACAGCGTTGATCTTCTGTCTTCTGCAGTGATCTATGGTTTCATTTGCTAAGAGTACACAATCAAGTATCTGCTTACCTTTGCAGAAAGCAAACTGAGTTTCTCCTATTAGTTCCCCTGAGACACCACTGATCCTTCTGGCCAGAACTTTCGATATGAGTTTGTACACACAGCCAACCAGACAGATTGGTCTGAAGTCTTCCACTTTGGTTGGCTGGGTTGTCTTTTGGATAAGGACCACAAAAGATTTGTTTATCAAATTCTCAGGCATAACACCCTTGTGCATTCTATCGAATAAGTTGAATACCTCTAGCTTGATTTCTGGCCAAAATTTCTTCAAAAAGCCAAGGTTAAAGCCGTCGGGTCCCGGAGCTCCAGAACTGTCTAGGGAAGAGAGGGCCAACTCAATTTCTTCCATGCTGAAGGGGCGGTCGAGGTGTGAAGAGGAGGCAAGACTAAGTTTTTTAATCGGACAGTCGAAATCCTTTATTGGTAAAGCATAAGATTTGCTGTAGAAATGCTTGAATTTCTCTTCTATTGCTTGTTTGATCGCTGTAGGATTTACCAAGATAGTACCATCAATCTCCAGGGACGAGATGCCGTTGATCTTCTTTCTTATGGAAGCTGCCAAATGAAAAAATTTCGTGTTGCGGTCACCTACTTCGAACCATCTCAAGCGTGACTTTTGTAACCAATCTCTTTCCTCTTTTCTATATCTCTGCCACAACAAGGTACGGGTTTGTTTCAATTCGCAGAGAAGGAGTTGATTGTCATTCCCCTTTGCCACTTCATTCTCAATTCTCAAACACTTGTTTTCTAAATCTTCTTTCGAAGGCTGATCAGTAGCCTTGTTGTTCTTGTGATATCTTTTGGTCACCATTTGACAGTTTTTCAATAAACTAGAAATCCCCTCACCCTGTCTTTGGTTGCAAGTTTTCGAAATTTCTTCTATCAGTTTCTTGTCTTCGAACCAGCTATTAAACCAACGGAAAGGTTTAGGTCCCTGATTGACGGTAAGGTTGGTAAGGATAATCGGATTGTGGTCGGATAGTTTTTTTTTGCCAACGCCGATTGAGCCAAATCAGGCCATCGAAGGATGACTTCAGAGGATAATAGGAATCTGTCGAGTCTACTGAATGAAGGGCGGTCCCTAAGACTTGACCATGTGAACTTGCAGCCAGACATAGGTAAGTTATAAAATTCGAAAAATCAGTCATTGCTTGTAGATTAAGACTCACTCATATTTTTTCTTCCGGCGTTCGAACTACATTAAAATCGCCTCCCAGGAAGATGGGGCGATGAATGTTTTCGAGTAATTGGCTTAAAGACTCAAACAAATTCAGTCTCTCTAGAACTCCATTTGGGGCATAAATGTTTACCAAAGCAAACTCACTCCTATTTTTACTCCGTTACTAGTGTTGATAGCCTACGAACAAAAACTAAATTATTTTATTGTTGGTGGAATTCAAACCCATACCTTAGTGCATATAGAACGTTAATGAGTAATGAAATGTGATATTGTTTATGGTGAAAAACACTTATTTGAGCAAAAATTCCTTTTAAAACAATGTCAATAGTTTTTGAATTAAACACGAGTTTCATACAAAATGTCAAAAATTAACTCTTAAACCAAACTTTTCCACTATCCTTTTCTTTAAAGTACTTTTCCATAACACCTTCTAAACAGGGATACTGTTTGTGGTTAAAAAACACTTATTTGAGCAAAAGTTCCGTTTTAAACAATGTCAATAGTTTTTGAATTAAACACCGGCTTCATACAAATGTCAAAAATTAACTCTTAAACCAAACTTTTTCACCATCCTTTTTTAAAAGTACTTTTCCATAACACCTTTTAAATAGGGATGTAAAAAGCTGACCCGACCCGAAAATTTGACTGAAACCTGCTCGAGTCAGAACCTGGTTTGACCCGAAGATGCAATGTAAAAAGCTGACCCGACACGAAAACTCGACTGTTGTTGACCCGTACCTGAGTTGGACCTGTTACTGTAGTAACCAAACCCGACCTGCATTCGACCGAGAACGACCCGAACCCGAATTGAACTTGTTACTATGGACTCGAAACTCGACTGAAACGAACCAGAGACTAACCTGGCTTGATATTTACCTGACATGTAATTGATGAAGTCTATGATTAGAGAATAGTTCTTGTACTTTAATTATTAGAGAATAGGGGTTGAGATTAAGGTATTGGACTTGCACTTTAATTATTAGAGAATAGTGCTTGAAAGATTTATGGGTTCATGTTTGGGCTTTAGGGATAAAGAGAAATGTTTGGGGTAATGAGATTAGTTTATGAATGAGGGGTTGAGATTAGGGGATTGGGCTTGCACTTTAATTATTAGAGAATAATGCTTGTGAGATTTAGGGGTTCATGTTTGGGGTTTAGGGGTAAATGTGTCAAGTTGATTGTTTGGGGTAATAGGACCAATTTAGGAATATGGGTTGAGATTAGGGGTTTAGGGGCACGAACAATATGTTCCAAGTTGAGTGTTTGGAATTGGGGTTATGATATTAGTTTAGGGTTATGGATTCGTGGATTAGGCTTGTTCTTTAGTTATTAATGATTGTAAGATTTAGGGGTTAAGGGGTAAATGTGTCAAGTTGAGTGTTTGGGGTTATAGGATTAGTTTAGGGATTTGAGGTTTATTTTTTTCATATTAGTCCCTAATTTTTAACCAAATTGACCTCAATTTATTTCAAATTTTTATATTCTAATCCAATGTTTTAAATATGATGATATTTTTGGCAATTTAGTACAATTTATTCTAGTCCATAAAATTTAATTTTTAGTCCAAATTGACCCCAATTCTTTTATTTTGGTAATTTAGTCCAAAGTTAAAAAAAATTAATCACCCATTTTTTTAGGGATTCGGCTGTGTAGCCCCCTAAATCTGACCTGGATGAATTGGGTCGAATATAAGGAGTCAAGCTCAAAGCTTGTCCCTCACGCAAACAACCTGGTTTAAAACTTTAATTCCAAAATAGACAGTAATAATAATACACCATATATATTGATAAAAATATTCCTGAAAATATTAAATATTCGAAATGTACATGCATGATAAAACGTAATAACCCCAAATAAAACATCCGAAATTTGAAATTATATACAATCTGATAAAACATATAATATAAATAAGTCCAAGTATCATACTGATAATAATAAACAAATAAAGCTGGAAAACGAGGTCCTCCAAGTACCGTAGCCTAGACTTGAGTATCTGAAAATAGAAACTAAGGGGGAGTCAGCGATAACGCTCAGTGTGTCTCTACAGTGCAAACAGAACTAACAGTATCATCATATCAATAGAATCAATCAGATATTATCAGAATACAATTTTCCATCATGATTAAGTTCAAACACATAAACAAGTGCGAATGAATATGCAACACAATATGACATGCACCCAACTACATCACCATCCGAAGAGTAAGGTTCCCCAGAACCACTCTCTACCTCGTCACCATCCGAAGTGGAAATCTAGCCCGTAGGACAAAACCACTGATCCGAAGTAGACATCATCCCGAAGGATGAAACTACTGAACTTTCCCGTACAGAATCCCAACCATAATGAGATGACATGAATTCCGAGCTCTGAATCTAAATGCATTGTTTATTAACAAAAATGCATAATCATATAATCCGATATACAATAATACGAATCTGAATGTATATACAAATGTTTTATAACATAATAGAATGCTGAACAAGTCAAACATCACAGATTAACAGAATATTACAATCATATATTATCAGACCACATCATGTATACATTTCAGCAAATTAACACATTATATATAGAGCACTGTAAACAGACAACACAGAAGAGAACACACCTCAAGTAGCTAACACTCAACGTCGACGGTGACGTCTCCCACGCTCAGCTCTATCTCTAGGTCAGTCAGAGTCAACTCCTATAACAATTAAATACACCATCAAAGATACTACTACTATGCCAAGACATTGATAATATAAATATCGAATATATAATAATAATTAAACTCACGAGCGGATCCTAATGTCTGAGCAACAAGAGGTCGTACAGGTGGAGGAGGAGGAAAGATCTTAGTATCCGAGTCAATGTCGTCTGCAAATACGAATAATACTAATTAATTTTCTGATATTCAAATATTTAAAACTAAGCAAACTCGAACAAAAGTGGTCAAAACGGTCTTTCAGGTTTGAATTTGAGAAAACGAGCAGCGGAAACGAGATCAGGACGTCGAAAAACATAAAGTAGGCCTTTTCTGAAAAAGTCAACGGTCAACGGGTCAACGGGTCAACGCTGACGTCAGCCGATTGTTTACAAGACGAACTGGTTCGGTTCTGTCAACCCGGTTCAGTCTTCTGGACCAGTTCAGACCGGTTTACACAATCCCCAATTCGAAAAATTAGGGCACAAACACTCATTTCCAATTTCCCACCGCCAGTGATGCTCTGATGACCTCTTATGACCATTTTTTCCGACCACAAACACGCACACACACCGATTACCCAAAAGCAACCAAACACCTTACCCCTAAACACCCAACGGCGAGGAAAACTCGAACAAAAAATGAAACAAAACTCAAACGAATTCCGAGCGAGAACGACAACAGGAACGACGACAGTGAGGCTGTGTTTTGAACGGAACTTGAGGGGAAAGCAAACGACGATGACGGGTCGTCGAACGACAGCGTTTAACCCTTGTCCGGACGGAAAAAAATGTGGGTTGGGGTTATTTTGTTCGAACGAAAGAGGGGAGAACTCAGATCTGCTGAACGGCGAAAAAGGGGTGTCAAACACAAAAACATGTATTAAAATCACCCTAAAATGGGTAAATTACAAGACAAGCCACCACAATTTTCTAGGGTTTATGAAACGACACCTAAATTTTACAACCTTTGTAATTTGATCACTGAAATTATGAAAATCCCCAATTTAATCACTAAAATTCAATTAAGTTCCAACTTGAAATTCCCAATTATTAGGTTTTTTAGTTTAGGAATTTAAATTAAATTAGGGTTTCAAATTAGGGCAAAATTGGGGTGTTACAACTCCCCCCCCCCCCCCGAAAAAAAGAAATTTCAGCCTCGAAATTTACCTGGAGCAAAAAGATGCAGATACTGAGCTCGGATGACAGTCTTGGGTTCCCACGTAGCCTCATCATGACTACGACCACGCCACAGGACTTTGACCATCTTAATGGTCTTCCTTCTGAGAACCTTTTTATCCTGAGCAAGAATCTCAACAGGCTCCTCCTCAAAAACGCAAATCAGGACGGACCTCAATATCCTCAACATGCATAACATGTGACGGATCAGGATGATAACGTCTCAACACTGAAATATGGAAAACATCGTGAATACGCTGAAGCTCTGGTAGTAGTTCTAGCTGATAGGCAACTGGTCTGACTCGACGAATAGTCCGATAAGGGCCAATGTAACGAAGACTCAGCTTACCCTTCCGACCAAACCGAAGTACATTCCTCCAAGGAGATACTTTCAAGAAAACCTCATCACCCACCTCAAACTCAAGATCATGACGTCTCAAATCGGCATAGACATCTGTCTGTCAAAAGCAGCCTTAAGCCGATCCCGAATCAATCTGACAGTCTGCTCAGCCTCGTGCACAATCTTCGGTCCCAACAATCTGTGCTCATTCATCTCAGTCCAACCAATAGGTGAACGGCTCCTACGCCCATACAGAGCCTCGTACGGTGCCATCTTGATACTGGCCTCATAACTGTTATTATAAGCAAACTCTGCAAGCGGCAGAAAATCCTCCCAACTGCCTCTGAAATCAAGAATACATCCCCTCAACATATCCTCAAGAATCTAAATCACACGCTCATACTGGCCATCTGTCTGCGGATGATAAGACGTACTGAAGTTCAACCGAGTACCCAAAGCAGAATGAAGAGACCCCCAGAATCTTGCAGTGAACCTCAGATCTCTGTAAGAAATAATAGATAACGGTACCCCGTGAAGTCGAACGATCTCAGAAATATAAAGCCGAGCTAACTTACTCAAAGAATAGTTAACTCGGACAGGAATGAAATGCGCGGACTTCGTCAGACGATCAACAATAACCCAGATGGAATCTTTCTTCGACGGAGTCAAAGGAAGTCCACTAACAAAGTTCATAGTCACGCGCTCCCACTTCCACTGAGGAATCTATATATACTGTCGTAACCCAGATGGACGCTGATGCTCTGCTTTGACTTTCTGACAAGTCAAGCACCTCGATACAAAATCGACGACGTCTCGCTTGAGACCTTTCCACCAGTACCTCTCACGAAGATTCTTATACATCTTGTCACCACCAGGATGCATAGAATAAGGACTGTCATGGGCCTCACGGAGAATAACCTATTTTAACCCAGATTTCCTCGGAATACAATACCGGCCACGGAAACATAATACACCATCCTGATCAATAGAGAAATCCCGAGTGTACCCTCATGCACCTCTCTGATACGATGCATCAAAAACGGATCACTAGGCTGCTCAGCTCGAATATCAGAAATCAAAGTATGAATAACTCGAAGTTCTGCTAACAGACTGCCATCGTCATACAAACTTATCCGAGCAAACAAAGCTCTCAAATCTGAAATGGCGTTATGACTAAATGCATCAGCAACAACATTAGCTTTACCAGGATGATACTCAATCTCACAATCATAATCCTTGAGAAGCTCTAACCAGCGACGTTGTCTCAGATTAAGCTCTTTCTGAGTGAGGAGGTATTTCAGACTCTTATGGTCTGTATAGATATAACACTTCTCCCCGTAGAGATAGTGTCTCCAAATCTTAAGTGCAAAGATAACAGCAACAAGCTCTAGATCATGGGTAGGATAGTTACACTCATGCTGTTTTAACTGTCGAGACGCATAAGCCACTACCTTTCCGTCCTGCTTCAGAACACACCCCAATCCGGTGCACAAAGCATCACTGTAAACTGTATAAGCCTTACCAGGCTCAAGC
This sequence comes from Hibiscus tridactylites, assembly GCA_958450335.1. NCBI lineage: Eukaryota > Viridiplantae > Streptophyta > Magnoliopsida > Malvales > Malvaceae > Hibiscus > Hibiscus tridactylites. The sequence goes on from OY288270.1 coordinate 82,125,267, forward strand.
TGAATCAAAACTGGTGCTTCAGTCAACACAGACTCAAGCTTCTCGAAACTAGACTGCTGAGCCTCAGTCCAAAGGAAGGGAACATCCTTCCTCAGAAGCTTAGTCAACGAAGCTACAATAGAAGAGAAACCCTCAACGAATCTCCGACAGTAACCAGCTAAACCCAAGAAGCTTCGAACCTCAGGAACATTCTTGGGCTGCTTCCAACTCATAATAGCCTCGACCTTCTTTGGATCAACCTGAATACCCTGAGCAGAAACTATATGACCCAAAAACATAACCTCAGAAATCCAGAACTCACACTTACTGAATTTTGCATACAACTGTTTCTCACGCAGAGTCTGTAACACAATCCGAAGATGTTCCTCATGCTCTGCCTCAGATCTAGAATATACTAGTATATCATCAATAATTACCACAACAAACTGGTCAAGATAGGGTTGAAACACCCTATTCATCATATCCATAAAAGCGGCAGGGGCGTTAGTCAACCCAAAAGGCATCACAAGGAACTCATAGTGACCATATCGTGTCCGAAAAGCTATTTTGAACACATCAGAATCCTTAACCTTGAGTTGGTAATAACCAGATCTCAGGTCTATCTTAGAGAATACCGTAGCTCCTCGGAACTGGTCAAACAGATCATCAATACGAAGAAGAGGATATTTGTTCTTGATCGTCAGCTTGTTCAGCTTCCGATAATCTATACAGAGTCGAAGTGTTCCATCCTTCTTCTTAACAAACAGAACAAAAGCTCCCCAAGGAGAAACACTGGGTCGAACGAAACCTCGATCCAACAGTTCTTGCAACTGAATCTTCAACTCTTTAAGTTCTTTCGGTGCCATCCGATAAGGTGCCATAGACACATGAGCTGTACCCGGATAAACCTCGATGCCAAACGCAACCTCATCCCGTTTCAGCGGTACTCTAGGTAATTCTTTCGGAAAAACGTCTGGAAAGTCTTTCACAACTCGAATCTTATCTAATCCGGAATCAGACTGTCTCAGATCAAGCATATAGGCAAGATAAGCAATAGAACCTTTCTTGATCATTTTCTCAGCTTTGAGAGCTGATACGACATTACATAGGAACCCTCTACGCTCACCAATAAGAATCACCTCACGATCATCAGGAGTTCTCAGAGTAGCCCTCTTCTTTTCACAGTCCAAAGTAACACGGTGTGTAGACAACCAATCCATACCCAGAATAAGATCGAACTCCCCAAAGGGTAACTCCATCAAATCGGCTGGAAAGATCTCCCCTTGAATCTCAAGAGGACAATTCCTGTAAACTTTAGTAACCTCAACTAGATTACCCACTGGACTGTGTACAGTAACAGGACTAACAATATCCTCAACAGAAATCTCAAGACCCCCAGACACAGAACTCGCAACATATGAATGAGTCGAACCATTATCTAGCAGAGAAAAATATGGAATAGAATGGATAGAGAATGTACCGGCAATAACATCTGGCTCATCACGGTCCTCGTGCCTCCTAGTAGAATAAACTAACCCCGGTTGTCTGGCCCCTGATTCTGCTGATCCTCTACTCAGAGCTGGTCTACCTCTACTAGCAGAGCCTGAAGTAACAGATCTGATCTAACCTCTTCCCTTGGCGGGAGTCTGTACTGATGCCTGAGACTGAGTAGTAGTAAAAGCTGAGGGAGGTGGAACCGGACAATCTCTGAAACGATGCTCAAATGAACCACATTTGAAACAAGGTCCAGTCTGCCTCCTACACTCGTCCGAATGCCACTTCTTGCAAAAAGGACACTGTGGCACACCTCGAGTACCAATCGAACCACCAGCACTAACAGTCGGAACAGAAGGAGTCACTAGTCTAGCTCTCGAATAAATCTGATGGACTGACTCATCTCTGGCTCTCTTTCTGGACTAATTTTCCTGACTATGCTGAACTGGCACTGACACTGGTCTCTTCCCTCTATCAGATCCATGCAACTCAAGCTGTCTCAACTCTACCTCATTACGCTCAGTTGTCCTAGCTCGTCGAGTTATATCTTTGTATTCCTGGTCCATATGTAAAGCAACACCCACCTTTATCGTAGGACGCAATCCCTTCAGAAACTAATCACACTTTTCTTTTTCTGTGGTCACTAACCTTGGGACGTACTGCATCAATCTCATAAACTCGATCTCGTAGTCGTTCACAGTCATATCATTCCGTTTAAGATTCATAAAATCATCTCTGCACTTAGCAATATACTCAGCTCCGACATAACGATCACGGAAAGCCTGTCTGAAATGATCTCAAGTAACCCTACTAGCTGGAGTAGCAAGCTTCTCAGCCTCCCACAAATTCTGGGCTTCACCCTGCAGTAGTGAAACGGAAGCCCCGAGTTTCCAGTCAGTAGGATAATCCATCTCAACAAATAATCGTTGAAGCTTCTTCAGCCAGTACTCTGCATCTGCTGGGTCTGTACCCGTCTTTCTATCGAACATAATCATCCCGGCAACGAGAAACTCTGTAGATATGTGTTTCCGAACACCCTTAGACCGAAGAAAGTATCTCAATAGCTCTCTCCGAATGGTAACGGCATCCGTGCCCACTGTCTCACTATCCCCTAAATCACGATGACCACTACCCTGAGCAGGCTGAACATGTGGGTCTCCTCCACCGGTCTGTTGAGCTCCAGTCTGCTGGGCTCTAGTCTGCCGCGCTCCAGTCTGCTGAGCTCTAGTCTGTTGAGATTCAGTCTGGTCCACATGTTGCTCCTCCACATCCGCACCCTTGACCTCATCCTGATTTTGTATCGAACCCTCAAGAGGTTGAACGTCACTATCTGCAGTCGCGGTACGACCTCGACCGGCCACTACTCTAGAACTTCTTCGAGGTGGCATAGTAGTATATCTACAAAAGACAAAATCCTAAGATTAGAATCAGTACTTGGAGACCTTATTTAGAATATGTATAAATATTATTCATAAAAGATCATAAGTTTTTCTGAAATACTCGTTTTACCCGAAAACATTTGATAATGCATGCAAAAATTTATTTCTGTTTTAAAAATTGATTTAAATCACCCAGGCCGAGTGTTGAACCTGGCTCTGATACCACTAAATGTAACCCCCAAAACCCGAACCGGAAGAACTGGGTCGAATATAAGGAATCAAGCTCAAAGCTTGTCCCTCACGCAAACAACCTGGTTTAAAACTTTAATTCCAAAATAGACAATAATAATAATAATAATACATAATATATATTGATAAAAATATTCCTAAAAATATTAAATATTCGAAATGTACATGCATGATAAAACGTAATAACCCCAAATAAAACATCCGAAATCTGAACTTATATACAATCTAATAAAACATATAATATAAATAAGTCTAAGTATCATAATTATAATAATAAACAAATAAAGCTGGAAAACGAGGTCCTCCAAGTACCGTAGCCTAGACTTGAGTATCTAAAAATAGAAACTAAGGGGGAGTCAGCGATAACACTCAGTGTGTCTCTACAGTGCAAACAGAACTAACATTATCATCATATCAACAGAATCAATCAGATATTATCATAATACAATTTTCCATCATGATTCAGTTCAAACACATAAACAAGTGCGAATGAATATGCAACAAAATATGACATGCACCCAACTACATCACCATCCGAAGAGTAAGGTTCCCCAGAACCACTCTCTACATCGTCACCATCCGAAGTGGAAATCCAGCCCGTAGGACGAAACCACTGATCCGAAGTAGACATCATCCCGAAGGATGAAGCTACTGAACTTCCCCGTACAGAATCCCAACCATAATGAGATGACATAAATTCCGAGTTCTGAATCTAAATGCATTGTTTATCAACAGAAATGCATAATCATGTAATCCGATATACAATAATCTGAATCTGAATGTATATACAAATGTTTCATAACGTAACAGAATGCTGAACAAGACAAACATCACAGATTAACAAAATATTACAATCATATATTATCGGACCACATCATGTATACATTTCAGCAAATTAACACATTATATACAGAGCACTGTAGACAGACAACACAAAAGAGAACACACCTCAAGTAGCTAACACTCAACGTTGACGGTGACGTCTCCCACGCTTAGCTCTATCTTTAGGTCGGTCAGAATCAACTCCTATAACAATTAAATACACCATCAAAGATACTACTACTATGCCAAGACACTGATAATATAAATATCGAATATATAATAATAATTAAACTCACAAGCGGATCCCGGTGTCTGAGCAACAGGAGGTCGTCCAGGTGGAGGAGGAGGAAGGATCTCAGTATCCGAGTCAATGTCGTCTGTAAATACGAATAATACCAATTAATTTTTTGATATTCAAATCTTTAAAACTAAGCAAACTCGAACAAAAAAGGTCAAAACGGTCTTTCGGGTTCGAATTTGAGAAAACGGGCAGCGGAAACGAGATCAAGATGTCGTAAAACATAAAATAGGCCTTTTCTGAAAAAGTCAACGGTCAACGGGTCAATGGTCAACGGGTCAACGCTGACGTCAGCCGATTGTTTACTAGACGAACCAGTTCAGTTCTGTCAACCCGGTTCAGTCTTCTGGATCGGTTCAGACCGGTTTACACAATCCCCAATTCGAAAAATTAGGGCACAAACACCCATTTTCGATTTCCCACCGCCGGCGACGCTCCGATGACCTCTCATGACCATTTTTTTCCGACCACAAACGCACACAGTCACATATTACCCAAAAGCAACCAAACACCTTACCCCTATACACCCAACGACGAGGAAAACCCGAATAAAAAACGAAACAAAACTCAAACGAATTCCGAGCGAGAACGACAACAGGGACGACGACGGTGAGGCTGGGTTTTGAACGGAACTTGAGGGGAAGCCAAACGACGACGAACAATTTCCGAGCGAGAACGACAACAGGGACGGCGACGGTGAGGCTGTGTTTTGAACGAAACTTGAGGGGAAGCCAAATGACGGTGACGAGTCGTCGAACGATGGCGTTTAACCCTTGTTCGGACGAAAAAATGTGGGTTGGGGTTATTTTGTTCGAACGAAAGAGGGGAGAACTCAGATCTGCTAAACGGCGAAAAAAGGGTCTCATACACAAAAACATGTATTTAAATCACCCTAAAATGGGTAAATTACAAGACAAGCCACCACAATTTTCTAGGGTTTATGAAACGACACCTAAATTTTACAACCTTTGTGATTTGATCACTGAAATTCCGAAAATCCCCAATTTAATCACTAAAATTCAATTAGATCCCAACTTGAAATTTCCAATTATTAGGTTTTTAATTTAGGAATTTTAATTAAATTAGGGTTTCAAATTAAGGCAAAATTGGGGTGTTACAGGCTGGCCCAAATCCCAAGGTGTCAAGTCAAGACAAGGACCGGCCTGATCAGTAGCTAGTTTGGTCACTATTTTAGCTCTAATTACGCTTAAATGGTTGATTTGTGGTGCCGAATTATGGTTTATTGTGTTATTTTTGTGCATGACTTCGTGTCTGGAAAACATATTGGAAAATGGTGGATTCTGCAAGTTTTTTGGATTCATGAATGGATTAGTGGGCATGAATTAGGGCATGAAAATACTGACTAGACGACACGTCAGCATCTTCTAGAAGATGACGTCAACAACGCTTGATAGCTTCTCAGCCGCCTTCAGGATAACTTATCATCCGAGATTTGGGATAAAACTTGGGATTACCTTTTGTTTTAAAATTTAAACACTTTAGGATTTATTTCTTATCTCTTAGGAATTATCTTTTGTATTTTAAATATTTTAGGAATTATCTCTTATCATTTTAGAGTTATTTTAGGGTTTAGGATGCTATAAATACCCCTTTGGGGGTGAAACTCAAATCATCTCTTGTTCTTAGTTTTTATTTGTTCTTAGGAAATTTTACTTTAATAAAGTTTTATTTTTCCATAACCAAAGGCTAAAGCAATGACTCGATTCCAACGTGAGGAATGAAAAGTACTTAACTAACTTTAGGTTTTTTCTCTTAGTTTTCTAAGCTTAATTTCAAAAATCAGAATGATTTTAAAACCAAAGATTGACTTTGGTCAGGATGTTGTTTTTTTGTTAAATATATGGGAGGAAGGATCGGCTATTGAAGCACATTCGACTTCCTGGGAACACACTTAGTAAATTTATTACTAAGAGAAAATTGAGATCGGAACCATTGTTATTAAAACAACACAATCCGAATCGAGTTTTTCTAGAACTTTAAAACTGTTTATTTTTAACAGTGATAGCCGCAGTTAATCTAACTAGAAAACTGGAATCTAAAAATTGATCTTAGATTATTGGTTTACCGGAGAGAAAAAAAACAAATCTCAAGGATTGATCCTTGTAGGCAAGTAACCGACGTGAATCCTGAAGTAAAAACCTTTTCTGATGATCTGAGGAAATTGAGTCAAAGCAAATGCCCGAAGCTAGTCTTTATTATATTGAATTCAATTATTTTTAATATTCTCTACAACTTTTATTTTTACTTAAATTCTACAAATCACCCCTTTTCTACTTAAACATCATTCAACTCTCTTCTTGGCTCACCGATCAAGCGAACATAAATCAGGAAGTTTTCTTAGTCCCTGTGAAATCGACCCTTACTTCTCTTTTACTACATTTAACTTTATTTATTAATTGAGAATAAGAAATTATCTTGACGCAAAAACGACGCGTGTCAAATTGGCGCCGTTGCTGGGGACTTCGACAAAGTTATGGATTAAAGTTTGTTTTGATCTATGACCAGGTTGTCGAGTTAACGACGTTAAATAAAGCACTAAATGGGAGGAACCCAAGTTTTTTTAATCCAGCTGATATACTCGAACTCAGTCATTGTTGCCTACAAGGAGACGACAGTAGTGGAGAATTTTTATGGTGCACGTTAGCAAACCCCTCCAGCCACCTAGGCACAGGTTAGTATAACCCTTTGCCCAATTTCTTTTCCCCTCAAATTTCCCCCAATTCCAACATTTATCTCACCCAATCATCCTATCCACTTATCTCCCTACTTTTATCCTTATTTTAAACCACTTTTTTTTTTAAAATTAAAACACCCGTGGACCCCACTTTCCTTTATGATAAAACTTAATCTTCTCAGTTCTTCACCGATCAACTCTTTTTTTCCTTTTCAGTTTTAAAATCCCAACCAAATATATCTCTTTCTTATTTGTTGCACGTGACCCATCTCCTTCACACTTTCACTATTCTCGTGGATCCCACTCTTCCTAGATAAAACCAATCCTTTCCCCAAGTAATTTTTTTTTGAATAAACCATCTTTACCCTTCCCACGTGATGATAAAAAAAACAAGCAAACCTAAAAATCCTAACTTTCTCTGTCAGCCGCCATTTTCATCTTACCCCACATCTCCTTCAACCTTCGACCCCCACCTCCCCTTGCCTCATTTTTCGGATGCACATGGTCCGCACAAGAGAACAAGCATGTCTTCTCCTCCCCACCATGGCAGACCCGCACCGCACTCAGCCTCCGAGTCACTACCGGCTCCTTCACTGCCATCCTCACGATGCAACCATGGCCAACAGCAGCATGCAGCTGCAACCGTTATTAAAAACGGGGAGTATTCATTTTCCCTCTCTTTTACTTTAAACTTGATATACATTTTGCGAAGATTACCCACGTTGTGTTTCTTGAGGGATAAGGGTATGCGTTTAGATGTTCAAAGCTTCTTATGCCGTTGGTGTGAGGAATGTGATGAGGACACAAACCATATTCTTTTCCGGTGTCAACATATGTGAGCGATATGGTTGTTATTCTTTGCTTGATGGCGCGTTGATGTGGTGAGACCAGCATCGGTAATTGACTTTGTGAAAATGGCTTTGGATAGTTTCTTTAGGGGATCGCTCCGGCAGTAGTGGTTGGCGGGTTGTGCTGCGGTGCTATGGTCTATGTGGTTGGCTCGTAATGACCTCCTTTTCAATGGTAAAAGGTTGTCAGTCTTTGAACTTTTTTCTTGATTAAATTGTGTGCTTTATATTGGGTGCGAGCTTTAGATTCATAATCGAATTTAGTTGAATCTGTTTGGTGGGATTGTCCCTGGTGGTGTGCGGGGGGTGCGAGGCTGAGTGTGCCCAGTGCTCGTATTGCATGGTGCCCACTGTTAAAGGATGTTTTGAAATTTTAACGTTGATGGATTGGCACGTAGGAAACCAGGGCCTGCGGGATGTGGTGGAGTTTTACGGAATAATAGAGGTCAGGTGTTGGCTTTGTTTTCGGGGCCATTGGGGGTGTTGGATTCGAATGAAGCTGAGTTACATGCGATTTTCTACGCGGTCGATTTGTTCCATACATCTCAATGGTACTCTATGCCTTGTATCATTGAATCAGAGTCCTTGGTTGTTGTCTCATGGATTATCAATGTGGAAGGTCGACCTTGGAGGTATTATTCTTTGTTTTGGAGTATTGATGCAACATGTTTGGAGGTGACATGTGTGTTTCATCATGTGTGGAGTGGACCGTCGCTCTTGGTTTAGAGTGGGTTTTTAGAATGGCTTGGGGTGTTGCATATGTTGGTCTTTACGGGTTTGAGGTTGTGTGTGGGAGTGGTGTCGTGTGGCGTTGGAGTGTGCAGGTCGGGTCGGTAAGCTTATGTTAGGTGTTGGTCGTGCGGACACGAGGTTGTGTGTCTTGTGCGTTTTGTGTTCTTTTGTGGCTTGTGTTGTTTGTCTTCCTCGGGTACTCTTTTCCTCCATTTAGGATTAGGGAGGTTTTTAATGAGGCCCGGGGTGGGTGTCTTGTATGATTTCGTTTCTTAATAAAATCATACTTTGCCGAGCAAAAAAAAGTGAGGGTGGAATCAAATTAACTCTTGCTTATGCTTTGTGATTGAAATTGAGCTATTTCTTGGTTAGAGTTGTTGATAATTTTGGTTGTCAATCTCTTGTTTAATTTAATTTCTTTATGTTTCTTTGTGAATTGAGTCTCGTTCTTGTTGAATTTAGGATGTAAGATAGCATAACATAACTAATTGATATAAAATTTTCTTGGTAATTTCATGAATTTGTTGATTGAATTGGATGCATGACTTAGTTCAATAAATCTTTCATGTGAGTTTTGAGCTTAATGAGCATATCTTTTATTCTTGCTCTTTGTTTCAATTGAGTGTGCCGAATTAATCGATTGCATTCTAGAACTTGTAACTTGATACTTGTTGAGACTACACATTTTGATTATGATGCTTTAATATGATAGATGCATTAGGATTAAACCAATTTCTCTTCCCAAACAAAATGACATACCCTTTGTTTATTTTTTCCTTTAGTGAACCATTTTTTAGCCTTGTCATTTTCTTTGTTTACCACATCATTTAACCCAAACTAATTTTATGTTTTTCACTTTTTTTGTCACCCTTTTTAGGACATAGTTAAGGTTATTCCGAAGCGAGAAAAGAAGAAAAAAATCAAATTCGAATCGAACAAAACAATGCAGTGCAGAAAAAAACACTGTGCAGAAAAATAAATCAGTGCAGTTCGGTTCGAACAATGCAGAAGAATACAGCACAGAAAAATTACAGAACTGTGCAGTACAGTTCGAATATGCTGTTCGTTTCGAATATATTGTTCGGACAGTGAAAAAAATCGAAAAAAGAAAAAAAGCAGAAAAAAGTTTGCTTCGAAGAAGAAGAAGAAGAAAAGAGAAACAGTTCGAATGAAAAAATGATGTCGTTTGATTTCTTGCTTTCCTTTTTCCCTTCGAATAATTCTTTGGGATAATCTTTTTCTTTATCTTGAATTTTTAACCTCATTTTCGGCCTTTATCCTACCCGAACCTTAACCCCGTTAGAACCCATTTTAAAGTCCTCTTGATTTTTGCATCATTTTCATATTTAGTAGTGGAGATTAGATCTAGTTACAAGCCTATGGTAATGGGTCAATTAGATTAGGCTCGAGCGATTCTTTCACCCGAAACACTTGAGTGAAATGAGTGAACCAATGTGAGGAGCCAAGTCTTGTATTCTTTGAAATTGGTAGACGATTGAAATACCTTGATAGATTTACACTTAATTAATTATGCCTTGCTTGATTGATCTTTGAATTTCAGCATTTACTTGATTTAGTTTACTTAAGAAATCTTAGAAATTTTATTAAATTGGAGTTGGCAACTTAAGGATTCTGGCATGATAATTGAGAAATGCTTGAGGACAAGCATTGAATAAGTGTGTGGGAATTTGATGAGTAGCTAGTTTGGTCACTATTTTAGCTCTAATTACGCTTAAATGGTTGATTTGTGGTGTCCAATTGTGGTTTATTGTGTGCTTTTTGTGCAGGACTTCGTGTCTGGAAAACATATTGGAAAAGGCTGGATTCTACAAGTTTTCTTGATACATGGCTGGATTAGTGGGCATGAATTGGGGCTTGAAAATGCTGACTGGATGACACGTCAGCATCTTCTAGAAGATGACATCAACAATGCTTGATAGCTTATCAGCCGCCTCCAGGATAACTTATCAACTGAGATTTGGATTAAAACTTGGGGATTATCTTTTGTTTTTAAATTTAAACACTTTAGAATTTATTTCTTATCTCTTAGGAATTATCTTTTGTATTTTAAATATTTTAAGAATCATCTCTTATCATTTTAGAGTTATTTTAGGGTTTTAGGATGCTATAAATACCCCTTTGGGGGTGAAACTCAAACCATCTCATGTTCTTAGTTTTTATTTGTTCTTAGGAAATTTTACTTTAATAAAGTTTTATTTTCCATAGCCAAAGGCTAAAGCGATGATTCGATTCCAACGTGAGGAATGAAAAGTACTTAAACAACTTCAGGTTTTTTCTCTCAGTTTTCTAAGCTTAATTTGTAAAACCAGAATGATTTTAAAACCAAAGATTGACTTTGGTCAGGATGTTGTTTTTGGTTAAATATGTGGGAGGAAGGATCGACTATTGAAGCACTTTCGACTTCCTCGGAACACACTTAGTAAATTGATTACTAAGAGAAAATTGAGATCGGAACCGGTGTTATTGAAACAACACAATCCAAGTCAATTTTTTCCAGAACTTTAAAATTGTTTATTTTTAACAGCAATAACCGCAGTTAATCTAACCAGAAAACTGGAATCTAAAAATTGATTTTAGATTATCGGTTTACCGGAGAGAAAAAAAGTCTCAAGGATTGATCCTTCTAGGCAAGTAACCGACGTGAATCCTGAAGTAAAAACCTTTTCCGATGATTTGAGGAAATTGAGTCAAAGCAAAAGCCTGGAGCTAGTCTTTATTATATTGAATTCAATTATTTTTAATATTCTCTACAATTTTTATTTTTACTTAGGGTCTGTTTGTTTCACTGTAATTGGTTTTCCTGAAAACATTTTCATAACTTTCCGCTGTTTGGTTCATGGAAAATGAAAAAGTCAAAGGAAAACCAATTACAGTCAATGGAAAACAGACCTTGTTTTAGTGTAAAACGACTTACCCATTGATTTTCGGTAAGTCGCTTTCCTTCCTCCCATTCTCTCTACAAATACTAACCTAAACCATAAACTTTAAAACCTAAACCCTAAATACTAACATAAAAACAAAACTCTAAATACTAACATAAAAACTAAACACTAAATCCTAAACATTAAATCCTAAACCCTGAACCCCAAACATTAAATAATAAATATTAAACCCTAAACATTAAAAACCCTAACCCTAAACACAAACCCCTAAACCTTAAATGTTAAAATAAATACTAAATACTAACACAAACCTTAAACCCTAAATATTAGCATAAACACTAACAACAAACCCTAAACATTAAACCTTAACACAAACCTTAAACCCTAAATGAAAACTTAAGCCATAAACCCCAAACCCCAAACATTAAACAATAAATGGTAACCACTAAACATTAAAACCCCTAACCCTAAACACAAACCCATAAGCCTTAAATATTAACATAAACACTAAGCATTAAACACTAAATATTAACATAAACACTAAACACTAATAACAAACCCTAAACACTAACATAAACCTTAAACCCTAAATAATAACTTAAACCCTAAACCCTAAAATATATATGATAACCCTTGAACCCTAACTTAAACCCTAAACACTAAATGATAAACCCTAAACACTAACATAACACTAAACCATAAACAATAATCCATAAACACAAAACCCTAAATACTATATCATAAACATAAACCCTAAACCCTAAATACTAATATAAACAATAAACCCTAAAACCTGAACAATAAACATAAACATAAACCCTAAACTTTAAATGTTAAACCTTAAACAATAACATAAACCCTAAACAATAAACACTAACCCATAAACTATAAACTTTAAATGTTAAACCTTAAACACTAACATAAACCCTAAACAATAAACACTAAACCCTAAACTCTAAATGCTAACATAAATACTAAACCTTAAACACTAAGAACAAACATAAACCTTAAACTCTAAATGATAACCTAAACCCTAAACACTAAAAGTTAAACACTAAACCATAAACACTAACATAAACCCTAAACCATAAATGATAAGCCCTAAACACTAACCATAGACTCTAAATGCTACCATAAACCCTAATCACTAAACCATAAACCCTAAATATTACTATAAAACCTTAAATCTTAAACCCTAAACCCTAACCACCAACCTAAACCCTAGACCTTAAACACTAACATAAACCCTAAACCCCAAACTATAAACACTAATCTAAACCCTGAATCTATACCTTAAATACTAATCCCTAAATGTTACCATAAACACTAAATGTTGGTCTAAACCATAAACCATAAATGCTATCCTAAACCCTAAACCTTAAACTCTAAACCCTAACATAAACATTAAACCATGTTTTGGTTGAAACTTGTTTTTACAATTATCGATGCTTGTTTGTGGATTGTTCATGAAATTTTCAGGAAACTCTACCAAACAGTGTAAAATGAATTGTACAACATCATCCAAACACCGGAAAATGATTTCTGCAATTAGTTTTCCAACAACTGTAGTTCATTTTCCAGAATTCATTTTCCGGAATCAGTTTTCAGTGAAACAAACAAACCCTTAAATTCTACAAATCACCCCCTTTTCTACTTAAACATCATTCAACTCTCTTCTTGGCTCACCGATCAAGCGAACATAAATCAGGAAGTTTTCTTAGTCCCTGTGGGATCGACCCTTACTTCTCTTTTACTACATTTAACTTCATTTATTTATTAATTGTGTTGGGATGTGTGGGGCTCGATTCGATCAACCAATATTGCTCACCAAGTGGTGGAGAGATGGATTTTTGGGTGGAAGGGTTGAGGAAGCTAGAAAGAATAAAGACACAATGATTTATAGTGGTTCGGCCTTCTAACAAGCACCTACATCCACTACCTTAGCTTCCCACTAAGGATTTCACAATCAATCCACTAATTGATTCGTCCCCTTTTCTAGGATTAGGAGGAAACCCTTACAACCGATCAAGCTTCTACCCAAAGCCTTGATCAAAACCCTCTTTTACAAAGATATAAATAAAGCAAACTTAAACCCTCTAATAGGTGTTTGTTTGCACAATGAAGCACTCACCCAAAACCTAAAACACTTGAGCAAATTTGACAATTTTGGCTCACTAGTGTTTGTCTATACAAGAAATGACAAATTAAGCACTAAGACAATTTCTTGATCATTTGATGTTTGACAATATGAGCATTAGCCTTCTCTTGATGCTTGGAGGTCCCTTTTATACTCCCAAATGAGTTTATAGCCGTTTAGGACCGTTGGGGTTGAAATAGAGTCGTTGGAGCCTTTAATTCCCTCTATAAATGCAGTTCTGCAGCTCCCCGTTTCGAAACGCTCGAAGCCGTTTCGAAACACTCTTAATGTAGAAAGAGCCGTTGCAGTCTGTCAGGGTACCCGTTTCGGAACACCCCCTTGCCGTTTTGGAACGCGTATCGAAACGCCCTTAGCCCGTATCGAAACGACCTGCATTTAAAAGTTAGTTGGGAAAGAGCCGTTGGGGTTTATGACCGTTGTGGTCAGTGCCACGAGGGCGTATCGAAACGGCCTAGCCCGTTTCGAAACGCTGGGCAAAAATCCTGTCCATAGAGAGCCCGTTTCGAAACAAGTTTCGAAACGTTTTGGCTACTGGAGGCACCTGTTTCGAAACGCCCTAAGGTGTTTCGAAACACCTGGACAGTTTTGTTAAGATAGGCTTGAAAAACATGAAAAACCCTTTTTAAAATCTTCCCTAAACATAATTTCAAGTTGTTTGGACTTTGTAAATGTTTTAAATACTTATTAGATTAGTCCAAATCATTTTTCAAATATTATATCAAAACATTAGTTCTACAATCTCCCCCTTTTTGATATAATAAAACCACTTGAAAAATTGTTTGGGATTCTCCCCCTTTAATTTTAAAAATGTGAATAAGAGATTAAAAATTTTAATTCAAATAAGGCTCCCCCTTATTTATTTGAAAATTTAATTTTTCAAACCATTTCTCCCCCTTTTTGTTATATCAAAAAGATTTAAAACATTAAGTTCAAAAATAACAATAGAGGTAAAAATTTGACAAAAATGAGAATTTGGTTTTAAAATGGCCCCCCTTTACTCAAAGCATCATTGAAATGTTAGTCCAACATATATGATCATCTAGTTGAATAAACTAAAAATAAAACAAATAAATGCTAAAAACAACTAGAATTTTTACCAACACTTGAACTCAAGGTAGGATGTGAAGCCTTCCTTCTTCAAGTGTTCTCCCTTGTGTGCATGAAGCTCCCCCTCAATGTTTGACTTGTTGAACATCTCCATCACACCTACAATAGACAATCAAGTAATTTTTGGTATCCAAATTGCTTTGGATCCATAGACGTTAGTTGCACAAATTTTAGTCCCCTTAGGAATCCATTTTTCAGTGTCATCCTTTTTAATTGAAGTGGTTAGTCCTTTTGGGACCCAAACACTTCTAAAACATTTACCTTTTAAAAATCTAGGGGCACTAGATTGTCTAACATAAAAATTCGATTTTCCAAAATTGTTTTTCTTTTCAAGCTCTTTGGAAATCAAATCTTTTTCTTCTTGAACTTTTTGAAGCAATTTTTGTAAATCAAAACATTTTAATTCAAACTCTTCAAGTTTTGCTTCAAGTTCAAGTTTGGTTTTAGAAAGCAAATCATTTTGAATTTTTAACTTTGAAATCAATTTATTGTTTTTCAAAATGTGGTTTTTAAAATCTAAAACCAAATCATCATAGGCATCTTGTAATTCATCAAAGGAATAAGAACATGAAGTAGATGAATTAGAAGTTACCCTTGAATCTTCTTCGATGGCCATAAGGCAAAGGTTGGCTTGTTCATCGTCGATGGAGTCCTCATCACTCCAAGTAGCCACATGTGCCTTCTTCTTATGGCTTGAAGTGCTAGCCCTCTCCTTTCTTTTAGGTTCTCGTTCAAGCTCTCTCAAGGCTTTCTTCATGAATGGGGCACACTTCTTGAAGAGATGAACTATCTCTTCATCTTCATCCTCCTCTTCACTTGAGTAGACATGATTGCAAGTGTAGGATTTGAGAGCCATGGCACTAGCATTAATGCCAAGCCCTTTGATTTTCTTCTCTCCCATAGCTCTAATTTCTTCCCTCTTCTTCTCATCCTCCTTGTTCTTCTTCATAATTTGATGAGTAAGGAGAGACCCCATGAGTTCATCAAGCTTCAAAGTCTTCAAATTTTTGGCTTCGATGATGGCGGTCCTCTTTGAGTCCCAAGACTCGGGAAGTGAGTAGATGAGCTTTCGAACAAGCTTTTCTTCCGGGATGGCTTCTTCATAGCCTTTGAGACCATTGGTGATTGTGGAGAACCTATCAAATATCTTCTCGATGTTCTCTTCCGGATCCATTTTGAAGTTCTCATACTCCAAGGTTAGGAGCCCAATCTTGGTCTCCTTGACTTCATTTGTCCCCTCGTATGTGACTTCAAGCTTGTCCCACACCTCCTTGGCACTCTCACAAGAAGACATTTTCTCATAGATGGATGGGCGAAATGCACAAAATAGAATGTGCAAGGCTTTGCAATTTGTCTCCATCTTCTTGCGATCGTCGACACTCCACTCCGCTTTACTTCTTTGAGGCACGAACGGGCCATCTTCAACTACATCCCATAGCTTGTAATCTTTTGATTTGATGAAGAACTTTATCTTTGTCTTCCAATGGGCATAGTGAGCTCCGTCAAAGAAAGGCGGTTTGTCGATTGATTGTGCCATTGAGCCGGTTGATGAAAAAGTGATCGAGCTTGCCAGATCTTCTCAATAGGATGTTAATCCTCACCGATTGAGCCAAGCTCTGATACCAATTGTTGGGATGTGTGGGGCTCGATTCGATCAACCAATATTGCTCACCAAGTGGTGGAGAGATGGATTTTTGGGTGGAAGGGTTGAGGAAGCTAGAAAGAATAAAGACACAATGATTTATAGTGGTTCGGCCTTCTAACAAGCACCTACATCCACTACCTTAGCTTCCCACTAAGGATTTCACAATCAATCCACTAATTGATTCGTCCCCTTTTCTAGGATTAGGAGGAAACCCTTACAACCGATCAAGCTTCTACCCAAAGCCTTGATCAAAACCCTCTTTTACAAAGAGATAAATAAAACAAACTTAAACCCTCTAATAGGTGTTTGTTTGCACAATGAAGCACTCACCCAAAACCTAAAACACTTGAGCAAATTTGACAATTTTGGCTCACTAGTGTTTGTCTATACAAGAAATGACAAATTAAGCACTAAGACAATTTCTTGATCATTTGATGTTTGACAATATGAGCATTAGCCTTCTCTTGATGCTTGGAGGTCCCTTTTATACTCCCAAATGAGTTTATAGCCGTTTAGGACCGTTGGGGTTGAAATAGAGTCGTTGGAGCCTTTAATTCCCTCCATAAATGCAGTTCTGCAGCTCCCCGTTTCGAAACGCTCGAAGCCGTTTCGAAACACTCTTAATGTAGAAAGAGCCGTTGCAGTCTGTCAGGGTACCCATTTCGGAACACCCCCTTGCCGTTTCGGAATGCGTATCGAAACGCCCTTAGCCCGTATCGAAACGACCTGCATTTAAAAGTTAGTTGGGAAAGAGCCGTTGGGGTTTATGACCGTTGTGGTCAGTGCCACGAGGGCGTATCGAAACGGCCTAGCCCGTTTCGAAACGCTGGGAAAAAATCCTGTCCATAGAGAGCCCGTTTCGAAACGTTTTGGATACTGGAGGCACCTGTTTCGAAACGCCCTAAGGTGTTTCGAAACACCTGGACAGTTTTGTTAAGATAGGCTTGAAAAACATGAAAACCCCTTTTTAAAATCTTCCCTAAATATAATTTCAAGTTGTTTGGACTTTGTAAATGTTTTAAATACTTTTTAGATTAGTCCAAATCATTTTTCAAATATTATATCAAAACATTAGTTCTACAAATTGAGAATAAGAAATTATTTTGACGCAAAATCCCAAGGTGTCAAGTCAAGACAAGGACCGACCAATCCTTATCCGGCTATGACCATTCCCATTTTCCATCCATAGGCTAGACCCTAATTGATAATCCATATTTTAATTTTAATTTCAAAAAAAAGTAAACAAATGGAGGGAAAATCCCACCCATTTTATTATGGGTTAATTGCACTTCAGGTCATTGCTAGTTTAGGAGCTTTACACTTAGGTCTTTTTTTTAATTCTTTAGTTTTACTTTGATTCAATTTATTCCCAACTTTAGTTTAGTTTTGTTGAGTTTTGCGTGCTGGATTTCCTTCAACCGTTCTAGCTTGCCAAGTGTGGAGAAGTTGGATAATTGAGTCTTTTAGTGGGAGGTGAAAAATGGACAATAAAACACAAGGATTTATAGTGGTTCGACCTTCTAACAAGCACTGTTGAGTGTGTAAAACTTCTATTATTTACACCCTATTTAACCCATATTTCTGCTGCATTCAAGCATTATTCATCACATTTAGGTTAGTTTACAGCAAAACATCACAAATATATTAAAAGGCACAGTTTCTACTAAGAATAGCTGTTTTTGCAGGTTGTTGCCGTAGCAGAAGGAAAGGGCAGGCGCTGGGCAGTGAAGCAGAAGAGCTGAACTGGACAAGCAAACAAGGAGGACGATGTTGCCATGGTTGCTACCGTGACAGCAGAGGACGACAGCAGTCTTGAGGAGAAGAAGCAAAGTGGACCTCGACAGATAGAGAAAATTCATCCCATCTGTCGTGCGAAAACCTTATATTTTTCCAAGCCCCAGATCAGAAGATATCCCAAGCCCAAAGTTCAAGGAGAGAAAATCCCAAGAAACAAGGAGGACGGCTAGAAAGTAGATTCCTTGAAGATTCAGTCTTTATTAGAATCATACTTTTAATTAAAGTTGTAATCCTTGTTAAATTAGATAACTTGAGCCCAAAGCTTATATAAGGGCATGTACTTTAACCTAGAGGGCATAACCGATAACCGATTACCCTAGCCTCCTTCCTAAACTCTAGTCGTTTTCCATCCCACAACATGTTCTAAATTCCCCTTAGGGCCACGGGTTGATTTGTAAAGTAGTTGCAAGGGTTGTTTTGTTTTAGGAATTTTCAGTTCAATAAAATAAACTTCAAGTTCTCTTATTTTGGTTATTAATATCTTGCAAGAGCATCGGGAGAGCATTGTGAGGTTATCTATTTACTTAGCATCGGGAGAGTTAAGTATACGAAAGAAATAAGAGCAAGTTCTCTAGTTTATAGTTGAACTATCTCGGACCTAGGGATAGGACGAGGTTAAGTGGCTAAAGAAGAATTCATACACATCGATGTTCATCCTTCGATTCACGTCGGGAGGTATCATCAAGACGTGATCATCGACAGACTTGGACCTAGGGATAGGCCAAGGCACATCTGGGATTCTTGCCAAACTTGAAGTACTGAGTTGAGTGTTTGCTGCCGCGACAATCAACGGACTGCTGCCGCGACAGGTGCTGCCGCGACGGGCGCGACGACAAAACTGGATTTCCTAAACTCTGCAATACCTGCACTACTGAGCAATTCAATACCAGCCCATTCTCTCTATCTTGATATCTTTACTCTTTTATTTACGTTTACTTTATTCTTTTCGTGACAACTTCTCAAATATTTTCTTCACTTTCGTGCAGTGAATTAAGGTGAAGCTATTAGCCCAATCCCTGTGGAGACGATATCCGATACTTCGTATCACTTTACTACTTGCGTCGTGTACACTTGCACTACCATTGTGATAGACTCTTTTACACGCAATAAGTTTTTGGCGCCGTTGCCGGGGATTGGCAACATAACTCTACCTTTTCTTTTACTGCACTTTTTTTTTATTTTTATTTTTATTTTTATTTTTATTTTTCTGTTTTTCTTTGGTGCATTCAACTCTTGCTTTTCACAAGGTTTCTTGTTTATGCGCAGATCGAATCGAGGTAAAGATCCTGAGTATCCATTAGACCCGAAAATCGAACGTTCATTCAATCTCAAGAAACAACTTCATCACTTACTAGCCAGGAACGAGTACCTTGAGGAACAGCTAGAGAAGATGGCCTACAATAGAAACGACCCGCCTGTCGGCGACCCGCCTGCCGCTGCCGGACGACGGTCCTGTCGTGACTACATGCTGAACGATCATGTAGAACTGGAAACCACGCTACCGGACATTGATGTTGACAACTTCGAGCTGAAACCTGTCATGTTTAGCATGATCAACAATGCCGGTCAATTCAGTGGTGCTGTTACAGAGGATGCTAGGGAGCATTTGAAAACGTTCCAGGAGATCTGTGGTTCGTTTAGACTGCCAGGAGTTAATCCAGAGATACTGAGGCTTCGATTATTTCCCCATTCATTGAGGGACAGAGCTAAAACTTGGTGGAATAAACTTACGCCGGGTTCAATTAGAACTTGGGCAGATTTATCTCGTGAATTTTTATCTCGTTTTAATCCTCCGCATTTATCTGAGCGATTACGTAATGAAATTGCTACTTTTCAACAGGAAGATGACGAGCCGATGCACGAGGCCTGGGACAGATTTACTACTCTTCTACGGAACTGCCCAATGCATGGATTCCCTGTCTGGAATCAGGTAACAAAGTTTTATAATGCTGCCAATTTACAAACTCGTATTCGAATTGATTCAGCAGCAAATGGATTACTTTTGGACAAAGACCCAGACGAGGCAATGCAAGTATTGAAAAATCTGGCCAAAAATGAGGAGCAGTTTCCAACAACAAGAAGAGGGGGTAAACGAGTACTAGCTGTCAAGGATTATGAGGCCGACAGCACGATGAAATCATAGGTAGCATTCCTTACTAAGGCAATGAAAAAGCTATTAAATGAAGACTCACAACGTGGATTTGCTGTCGAGGAGGTATGTGAAATCTGTGAGGGAAATCATAGTTCGGATGAGTGTCCAATACGGTTAGAAGAGGGAAAACATGTTGGGAACTATAAGCCGAATTACAATTCCAACAACTATAATCCCAACTGGAGGAAGGATCCCAAGTTTTCTTGGAGTAATCCCAATAATGCCCTGAATCCTCAAGCACACAATCAGAACCAGGGAGGACCTAGATTGCTGACGCGACAGCAGCTGCCGCCGCAACAACAGCAACAACAGCAACCAGCTGCCACAAACAGTATACTGGAACAGACTCTGGCCACTTTTATGTCTTAGACAGGTACTTATATTGAGAATATGAATCAGTTTGTCAAGAAAACAGAGACATTCATGGATAAAACAGAGATGCGGATGACAAATCATGAAGCTACTCTAAAATCTTTAGAGACACAAATGGGTCAGGTTTCCCAGCATATCAAGCCAAGGTAGACTGGAGGATTCCCTAGTAATACTGAAAATGCTAGGCAGCCCACACATGAGTAGTGTAAGACTATTACTACTAGGAGTGGGAAGAAACTACCAGGGCCGGAAAAGGAAGCTGAAACAGTAAGGAAACCAGCTTTGGACATACCTGTCGAGGAAGCTGCCCCGACAGGTAACAAACAAACTGCTGCCGATGAGCCTGTCACGACAGCAGAAGCGATAGAGGAGAATGATGAACCCAAACCTCCTCAGATTCGTATGCAGTGGGAAGGACGTATTGCTGATTATCGTCCCCCACCTCCTTTTCCTCAACGGTTACAGCAAGCAAAGCAAGAATCTCAGCTCAAAAAGATTTATGATATTTTTAAGCAGGTTCATATTAATATTCCACTGTTAGATGCCGTTAGGGAGATGCCCGGTTATGCCAAATTTCTCAAGGATGTCATGTCAAAGAAACCTAAACTTAGGGAGTTTGAGACGGTAAAGATGACAGAAGGTTGCATGAGTATTCTTCATAGGCAGCCACCCCAGAAAAAGAAGGATCCGGGGAGCTTCATCATACCTTGTGTAATTGGAGACAAATATGTGGGTAAGGCACTTTGTGATCTTGGTGCTAATATTAATTTAATGCCAAAATCTGTTTTTCAGAAATTAGGTATTGGAAAGGCGCGGCCCACGACAGTAATTCTGCAGCTGGCAGACCGCTCTTATGTTCTTCCGGAAGGAAAAATCGAAGATATTCTGGTAAGAGTGGATAAATTTATTTTTCCTGCTGACTTTCTTGTTTTAGATTGTGAAGCAGACAAAAACGCACCAATCATCCTTGGGCGACCCTTCTTAGCCACGAGAAGATCACTGATTGATGTGGAAAAAGGAGAACTCACCATGCGAGTCAATGATCAAGAGATTAAGTTGAATGTTCTCCAAGCTATGAAGCATGCTGATGCAGACGAGGAATGTAAGGTTATCACTGAAGTTACCTATGATCAACCCTGCATCAGGTCGGGCTGTCGCGACATCAAAATTGGTCACTGCCACGGCAGCCACCTACAGGACTGTCACGACAGCACCGACGACAGCAACTCCTCTAACTCCGATACATCTGATACTGAAGATCAGGAGGAGGTAAACTGGATAGGCGATCGTCCAGGTAAGTTATTCAAACCTTTAAATTATACTTCGGATAACCATGCAATCCAAAAGCCATCTACTGTTGAGCCACATGCCTTAGAACTGAAGCCCCTGCCAAGGCAGCTAAAATATGCTTTTCTTGGTTCAAATGATACGTTGCCTGTAATCATCTCTTCTAAGTTGCTGCAGGAACAGGAACGGCAGCTAATAGGGATGCTGCGGCAGCACAAAAAGGCAATTGGATGGACGATAGCCGATATTCAAGGCATTAGTCCGGCGTTATGCATGCACAAAATCCTTCTAGAGGAAGATCATAAGCCGAATATAGATGCCCAAAGGCGGCTAAACCATGCGATGAAAGAGGTGGTGCGTAAAGAGATAATCAAATGGTTAGATGTTGGTATTATTTACGCCATCTCCGACAGCAAATGGGTGAGCCCAGTGCAATGCGTTCCCAAAAAAGGAGGAATGACCGTGGTGACCAACGAAAACAATGAGTTAATCCCAACCAGGACTGTGACCGGTTGGAGGGTTTGTATGGACTATCGGAAGCTTAACAAAGCTACCCGAAAAGACCACTTCCCTTTACCCTTTATTGATCAAATGCTTGATAGATTAGCGGGTAAACCTTACTATTGTTTTCTTGATGGTTATTCAGGTTATAATCAAATAGCTATCACACCGGAAGATCAAGAAAAGACGACTTTCACATGCCCTTACGGAACATATGCTTTTAGGAGGATGTCGTTCGGATTATGCAATGCACCCGCCACCTTTCAAAGGTGCATGATGGCCATATTCTCCGATATGGTGGAGGACTTCCTTGAAATATTTATGGATGATTTTTCCGTCTTTGGAGACGATTTTGAGAGCTGCCTAGGCAATCTACAAAAGGTACTTGAAAGATGTGAAAAAGCAAACTTGGTCTTAAATTGGGAAAATGCCACTTTATGGTGGATGAAGGGATAGTCCTTGGCCATAAGATTAGCTGCCGTGGGATTGAAGTCGGCAGGGCCAAAATAGAAGTGATCGAAAAGCTGCCGCCGCCGACTACAGTCAAGGGTATTAGAAGTTTCTTGGGACATGCTGATTTTTATCGGAGATTCATTGCCAATTTCTCAAAAATCACCAAGCCCCTATGCCATCTTTTGGAGCAGAACCGACCCTTTGACTTTAATAAAGAATGTACTGAAGCATTCAAGGTTCTGAAGGAAAAACTGGTAACAGCCCCAATAGTACAACCACCAGACTGGACACAGCCATTCGAGATTATGTGTGATGCTAGTGACTATGCTGTCGGGGCAACACTTGGGCAGCAGAGAGATAAGTTATTTCATGTCATATACTATGCCAGTAAGACACTGAATGACGCCCAAGTGAACTACACCACCACAGAAAAGGAGTTATTAGCTGTGGTGTTCTCCATTGACAAGTTTCGTTCTTACATACTTGGAACGAAGGTAATAGTGCACACAGACCATTCTGCCCTGAAGTATTTGTTCGCGAAAAAGGATGCAAAGCCTCGATTGATACGGTGGATCCTGCTATTGCAAGAATTCGACCTTGAAATCAAGGACAAAAAAGGGATAGAAAATCAAGTGGCAGATCACTTGTCAAGGTTGGAGAAGGGACAGAGTCTACCAACAGATGAGACAAACATACTGGAGACCTTCCCAGACGAGCAGCTCTTTGCTGCCGCAATCACTGCCGCGACAGCCATGGCGGCAGGTAAGTCTTCTGAACTCCCCTGGTATGCTGATTTTGTTAATTTCTTAGTTAGCAGAATAATTCCTTCTGATCTTAATTATCAAGCCAGGAAGAGGTTTCAAAATGATGTTAAGCATTATTATTGGGACGAACCTCTTCTTTTCAAAATCTGTGCAGATCAGGTTATAAGGAGGTGTGTACCACAAAAAGAGCAAGAAGACATACTTCATCACTGCCATGCTTCACAGTATGGAGGCCACTTAGGAGGCAACAAAACTGTTGCCAAGGTGCTGCAGTCAGGGTTCTACTGGTCGTCACTGTATAAAGATGCAAAAATTTTCTACAAGAGCTGTGACAGGTGCCAAAGGACAGGAAACATCTCGCGGAGAAACGAGATGCCGCTGCAGAACATTCTAGAAGTCGAAATCTTCGACGTTTGGGAGATTGATTTTATGGGACCTTTTCCATCTTCATGTGGAAATCTATACATCCTCCTGACAGTAGATTATGTCTCTAAGTGGGTTGAAGCTATCGCCACTCAAAAGAATGATGCCAAGACAGTCCAAAGGTTTTTACACAAAAACATCTTTTCTAGGTTTGGCATCCCTAAGGCGATTATCAGTGATGAAGGGAGACATTTCGACAACAGGGTTATTGCTGCTGCCTTGAATAAATATGGTGTCAAGCATCGGATCGCGACAGCATATCACCCACAGACCAATGGACAAGCTGAAATATTTAATAGGGAAGTTAAGAACATTCTTGAGAAGATGGTTAAGCCAACTAGGAAAGACTGGTCTTTACTCCTCAATGATGCATTATGGGCATATAGGACAGCTTTTAAGACTCCATTGGGCATGTCTCCATACCGTTTGATTTATGGAAAAACATGTCATCTACCTGTCGAGATAGAGCACAGAGCATACTAGGCAATCAAGACAGTGAATATGGACTTGGACAGGGCAGGGCAGAAAAGGCTGTTAGACTTGAACGAAATTGAAGAAATCCGGACAATGGCCTACGACAATGCAAGAATCTACAAGGAGAAAACAAAAATGTGGCATGACAGGAAGTTGCTGCCACGACAGTTCTGCCCAGGGCAGCTTGTATTGTTGTTCAATTCCAGACTGAAACTCTTCCTAGGGAAGCTGAAATCTAGATGGTCTGGCCCATTTCAAGTCATACAAGTTTTTCCCCATGGTGCCATCACAATCCGATCATTAAAAGACGGGCACCAATTCAAAGTCAACGGACAGCGCCTCAAGCATTATCAGGGGACTGAAGCCCCAAGAATGCAGGAAATGGTTACTTTAGGAGATGCCCCACCTGACATCCCTAATTTAACCTAAATTTTAATTATTTATTTTATTATTACTATTTATTAGGAAATAAGGTTTA
The DNA here is from genome assembly GCA_958450335.1 of Hibiscus tridactylites. Classification (NCBI taxonomy): domain Eukaryota; kingdom Viridiplantae; phylum Streptophyta; class Magnoliopsida; order Malvales; family Malvaceae; genus Hibiscus; species Hibiscus tridactylites. The sequence goes on from OY288270.1 coordinate 82,150,277, forward strand.
TTTTATTTTGAATAATGTTTTTATGTTTATTGTTTTTAGGAAATAAAGGAGTCGAGAAGAACAGGAGAAGTGAACTCAGCCCACCATCCATCAGCCCAACAAAGCCCAAATATTGAAGCCTGTCGTTACAGCTGCCGCGACAGACGCGGAAAATACAGGCTGTCATCACGCTGTCACGACAGACGCGGAAACGTGTGTCAGACGCGTCAGACACGCTAAAGCTCAACAGCCGGCCCCGTTATTCGCGCCTGCCGTTACAGTTTCAACGGGCAACAAAATTTTCCTCTATATAACCCCATTTCATTTCATTTTCACTCACTTCTGCCGTTCTTCTTTGCTCTCCCTCTTTAGTTTTCATTTGCTTTTAGTTTAATTTCTTTCACAACCCTTGCACAATATGTCTTCTAGGAAAACCCGACGCAATGCTGCCTCTACTTCCTCACCAGCAGCAGCTCTGATGTTCAGGTTGTACAACAACCACCCCAGCCCGCCCGGAGAGCCAGAGCCCGCCATCAGATCAGACTTAGCAGCAGCAGCGAAGACAGCGATTAAAATTTAAGTTTCTTATCTTCTTATTGCTGCCTGCCATATATATTTTGTGATGTACTGCCTTCATTTGTTTTCATTTTATATTGTCATTTGCATTGAGGGCAATGCAACCCTCGAGTTTGGGGGTGACAACCCTTCATATTAATGGAGTCCATCTTAGTTGTTAAAATTTGTGTCTTTTACTTAGTTATTTTTCTTAAAAAAAAGATGAAAATATTGAAAATTTTGGCTGAAAATTGTGAACTGAACTTACCTGTCGTGACAGCTCTGTCGTGGCATTAACTTAGGATAGTTTAAGGAGAAGTTTAGAGCCTTTCTATAGTTCTGAAAACTTAAACACCATATTGACTGTTATACTGCTTTGACTTCTTATAGCCAAACTAGAATAGGAAACTTAGCACTTGAATAGCCCCTAGAGGTGCCTAACACTGGCTCTAAGAAAGAAGTTTAGCAAAAGAGACTCAACAGCCCTAGAGGTGCCCGAAACTGGCTCTAGGAAGTTAACTAGAGGTGCCTAAAACTAGCTCTAGTAAAACTTTAGCTTGAAAAATAGAGAAATCGAGTCAAAAAAAATCAAAGAAGCATGAAAAAGCACCTTCAAAAGATAAACTTTGGCATAAAAATTCAAGTTAAGAATTGAATATTCTAGTGAAACTAAGAGAGTCTTGGCATATAACTGTTCACAAGCATGCACACACTGCACGAGGACTATAGTGAGATTCCGGACAGATCCCTAAATTATCCGACAGGTTGCTGCCGCCACAGGGAACGAACGACGGGTAAGGGAAAGTTCACTGTTTGAAAGCCAAAACAAAAATATTTCATTTTTCTTTTAGGTCTTAGTTGCTTGAGGGCAAGCAAAAACTTGAGTTTGGGGGTGTGTTGAGTGTGTAAAAGTTCTATTATTTACACCCTATTTAACCCATATTTCTGCTGCATTCAAGCATTATTCATCGCATTTAGGTTAGTTTACAGCAAAACATCACAAATATATTAAAAGGCACAGTTTCTACTAAGAATAGTTGTTTTTGCAGGTTGCTGCCGTAGCAGACGGAAAGGGCAGGCGCTGGGCAGTGAAGCAGAAGAGCTGAACTGGACAAGCAGACAAGGAGGACGATGCTGCCATGGTTGCTGCCGTGACAGCAGAGGACGACAGCAGTCTTGAGGAGAAGAAGCAAAGTGGACCTCGACAGATAGAGAAAATTCAGCCCGTCTCTCATGTGAAAACCTTATATTTTTCCAAGCCCCAGATCAGAAGATATCCCAAGCCCAAAGTTCAAGGAGAGAAAATCCTAAGAAACAAGGAGGACGGCTGGAAAGTTGATTCCTTGAAGATTCAGTCTTTATTAGAATCATACTTTTAATTAAAGTTGTAATCCTTGTTAAATTAGATAACTTGAGCCCAAAGCTTATATAAGGGCATGTATTTTAACCTAGAGGGCATAACCGATAACCGATTACCCTAGCCTCCTTCCTAAACTCTAGTCGTTTTCCATCCCACAACATGTTCTAAATTCCCCTTAGGGCCACGGGTTGATTTGTAAAGTAGTTGCAAGGGTTGTTTTGTTTTAGGAATTTTCAGTTCAATAAAATAAACTTCAAGTTCTCTTATTTTGGTTATTAATATCTTGCAAGAGCGTCGGGAGAGCATTGTGAGGTTATCTATTTACTTAGCATCGGGAGAGTTAAGTATACGAAAGAAATAAGAGCAAGTTCTCTAGTTTATAGTTGAACTATCTCGGACCTAGGGACAGGACGAGGTTAAGTGGCTAAAGAAGAATTCATACACATCGGTGTTCATCCTTCGATTCACGCTGGGAGGTATCATCAAGACGTGATCATCGACAGACTTGGACCTAGGGATAGGCCAAGGCACATCTGGGATTCTTGCCAAACTTGAAGTACTGAGTTGAGTGTTTGCTGCCGCGACAATCAACGGACTGCTGCCGCGACAGGTGCTGCCGCGACGGGCGCGATGACAGAACTGGATTTCCTAAACTCTGCAATACCTGCACTACTGAGCAATTCAATACCAGCCCATTCTCTCTATCTTGATATCTTTACTCTTTTATTTACGTTTACTTTATTCTTTTCATGACAACTTCTCAAATATTTTCTTCACTTTCGTGCAGTGAATTAAGGTGAGGCTATTAGCCCAATCCCTGTGGAGACGATATCCGATACTTCGTATCACTTTACTACTTGCGCCGTGTACACTTGCACTACCATTGCGATAGACTCTTTTACACGCAACAAGCACCTACATCCACTACCTTAGCTTCCAACTAAGGATTTCAACAAATTCACTCTTGAATTTCTTCCCCTTTTCTAGGCTAAGGAGGCAACCTTTACACACTCAAAGCTTTCTAACCCAAAGCTTGAGTAAACCCTCTTTACAAGAGAAATTCTAAAGCTAACTTGAAATCCCTCTAATAGGTAATTGTTTGCACTATTTAGCTCTCAACCAAAACCTATACACTTGAGCAAATTTGACAATTAAGCTCACAAGTGTTTTCTATACAAGAAAATGTACAAATAAGCTCTAAGACAATTTTGACATCATAATGTTGTTACAATTGAAGCATTAGTCTTCTCTTGATGCTTGGAGGTCCCTTTTATACTGCCAATTGAGTTTGTAGCCGTTGAGGACCGTTGGGGTTGTTTTGGAGCTGTTGGAGACTTTATTTCCCACCATTAATGATGTTATGCAGTTGTTCGTTTCGAAACAAGCGACCCCGTTTTGGAACGACCTTCTTGAGAACTAGCCGTTGAAGTCTGACGCAGCAAGCCGTATCGAAACGCCTCTGGACGTTTCGAAACGCTCTTTGATCCGTATCGAAACGGTAGAAACCCCGTTTCGAAACGAGTGATAGTTGAGCTGTAATTTAAAAAGGCGTTGGGGAGGTTTTGACCGTTGGGCGTATCGAAACACCAAAGGGGTGTTTCGAAACGAAATCCTCCGTATCGGAATGGGCAAGCCCTGTTTCGGTACAGGTTTTGGCAGTTTCAAACTATTTCGATATAGATCTCCTTGTTTCGAAATGGGTACCTTAAAAACGTTTCAAACCTGGCCAAAAACCATTTAAAACTTCCACAAACTTATTTTCAAGTTGTTTAGACTTAAAAGGCATTTTTGAAATCTTTTCAATTTAGTCCAAAACTATTTTTCAATTATTATATCAAAACATTAGTTCTTCAATCTCCCCCTTTTGAAATAATAAAACCAACTTGAAAAATTATTTGGGATTCTCCCCCTTTGTATTTAAAATTTTGAATAAGAGTAAAAAAAAGTTAAAGCTCCCCCTTATTCTCTTGAAAAATCAATTTTCAAACCATTTCTCCTCCTTTTTGTTATATCAAAAAGAATTTAAATAACTTTAAGTTCAAAATAACTTAGGAGGCAAAAAAATGACACAAATAAGAATTTTGGTTTTAAAATGGCTCCCCCTTACTCAAAGCATCATAAAAAATGTTAGTCCAACATATATGATAATCTAGTTGAAATTAAAAAAAATAAATCAAATTAAACAACTAAAATAACTAGATTTTACCACACTTGAACTCAAGGGAGGATGTGAAGCCTTCCTTCTTCAAGTGTTCTTCCTTATGTGCATGGAGCCCCCCCCCCCCCCCCCCCCCTCAAATTTGGACTTGTTGATCAATCTCCATCACACCTAAACAAGACAATCAAGTAATTTTTGGTATCCAAATTGCTTTGGATCCATAGGCATTAGCAGCACAAAACTTAGTCGCCTTAGGAATCCATTTTTCAATTTCATCCTTTTTAGTTGAAGTGGTTAGTCCTTTTTGGACCCAAACACTTCCAAAACATTTTCCATTTACAAATCTAGGGGCACTAGATTGTCTAACATAAAAGTTTGATTTCCCAAAATTATTTTTCTTTTCAAGCTCTTTGGAAATCAAATCTTTTTCTTCTTGAACTTTATGAAGCAAATTTTGTAAATCAACACATTTTTGTTCAAACTCATTGAGTTTTGCTTCAAGTTCAATTTTGGTTTTAGAAATCAAATCATTTTGAATTTTCAAATTTGAAACAATTTTCTTGTTTTCAAAATGTGATTTTTAAATTCTAAAACCAAGTCATCATAGGCATCTTGTAATTCATCAAAATAATATGAACATGAAGTAGACGAAATAGAAGTTACCCTTGAATCTTCTTCGATGGCCATAAGGCAAAGGTTGACTTGTTCATCGTCGGTGGAGTCTTCATCACTCCAAGTAGCCACATATGTCTTCTTCTTATGGCTTGAAGTGCTTGCCCTCTTCTTCTTCTTCATAGATTATGTAGAACTAATGTTTTGATATAATAATTGAAAAATGTTTTGGACAAAGTTAAAAAGAATTCAAAACCATTTCTAAGTCCAAACAACTTGAAACTATGTTTATGGGATATTTCAAAAAGGTTTTCAAACGTTTTTAAAGCCAAATCCAACAAAACCACCCAGGCGTTTCGATACGGGTATTTACAGTGGCAAAACATTTCGATATAGCCTTAAGCTGTTTCGAAACGAGTTTCAATCTGGGTGAGCATTTTGCTTGGCGTTTCGATATGGCCACTACCGTTTCGATACGCCTATGTGGCATGACCTCAACGGTCATAAAACCCCCAATGACTATTTCCCAACTACCTTTTAAAAGCAGAGCATTTCGATACGGGATCAGGCGTTTCGATACGGCCAAGGGCATTTCGATACGAGTGCTGCATCAGATTGTAACGACTCTTTCTATTTCAAGAGTATTTCGAAACGGGGTCGAGTTTTTCGAAACGAGGAGCTGCAAAACTGCATTTATGGTGAGAAATGAAGTCTCCAAGGACTCCAATTCAACCCCAACGGCTAGTAACGGCTACAAACTCAAAGAGGAGTATAAAAGGGACCTCCAAGCATCTAGTAATGGTTAATGCTTCAATTGTAATACATCATATGATCAAAATGTGTTTTAGTGCCAAATTGTCAATTCCTTATATAGACAAACACTAGTGAGCCAAAATTGTTAGATTTGCTCAAGTGTTTTAAGATTGGGTGAGAGCTTTATTGTGCAAACAAATACCTATTAAAGGGATTTGAGTTTGCTTGTTTTAATCTCTTTGTAAGGAGGGTTTGATCAAGGCTTTGGGTAGAAATCTTGATCGGTTTGTAAGGGTTTCCTCCTCATCCTAGAAAAGGGGACGAATCAATAGTGAATTGATTGAAAATCCTTAGTGGGAAGCTAAGGTAGTGGATGTAGACCTTGGTTGGAAGGTTGAACCACTATAAATCATCTTGTCTTTATTCATTTTAGCTTCCACACCTCTTACACCCAAAATTCCACTTCCCCAGCACATGGCGAGCAAGAACAATTGAAGGAATCGAGCACCGAAAAACCCAAAAATTGGTATCAGAGCTTGGCTCAATTGAAGAGGATTAACATCCTCTTGAGAAGATTTGGTAAGCTCGATCATCATTTCAAACAACCAGCTCATGGTGCAATCCATCGAAAAACTGCCATTTTTCGACGGAACACACTATGCCCATTGGAAGACAAGGATGAAGTTTTTCATAAAGTCCAAGGACTACAAGCTTTGGGATATAGTAGAAGATGGTTCGTTCGTTCCACAAGGAAGCAAGGCGGAGTGGAGTGCCGACGACCGCAAGAAGATGAGGCTTAATTGCAAAGCTTTGCACATTCTTTTTTGTGCTTTTGGCCCAAACATCTATGGGAAGATGTCTTCTTGTGAGAGTGCCAAGGAGGTATGGGATAAGCTTGAAGTCACATACGAAGGAACCGACAAAGTAAAGGAGACCAAGATCGGGCTCCTCAACCTAGCGTATGAAAACTTCAAGATGGATCCGGAAGAGAACATCGAGAAGATGTTTGATAGGTTCTACACCATCACCAATGGACTTAAAGGTTATGGAGAAGCAATCCCGGAAGAGAAACTTGTCCAAAAGCTCATTTACTCCCTTCCCGAGTCATGGGACTAAAAAAAGACCGCCATCATCGAAGCCAAGAATCTCAAGACTTTGAAGCTTGATGAGCTCATGGGGTCACTTCTCACTCACCAAATTATGAAGAAAAACAAAGAAGAGGAGAAGAAGAGGGAAGAAAATAGAGCTATGAGGGAGAAGAAGCTCAAAGGGCTTGGCATCAACACAAATGCCATTGCTCTTAAATCCTCCACATGTCATCATATAGATTCAAGTGAGGAGGAGGATGAAGAAGAAGAGATAGTTCATCTCTTCAAGAAGTGTGCCCCTTGCATGAAGAAAGCCTTGAAAGAGCTTGAACGAGAATCCATGAAAAAGAAGAGGGCAAACACTTTAAGCCATAAGAAGAAGGCATATGTGGCTACTTGGAGTGATGAGGACTCCACCGACGATGAACAAGCCAACCTTTGCCTTATGGCCACCGAAGAAGATTCAAGGGTAACTTCTAATTCATCTACTTCATGTTCATATTCTTTTGATGAATTACAAGATGCCTACGACGATTTAGTTTTAGAATTTAAAAATCACATTTTGAAAAACAAGAAAGTAATTTCAAATTTAAAAATTCAAAATGACTTGATTTCTAAAACCAAGATTGAACTTGAAGCAAAACTCAATGAGTTTGAACAAAAATGTTTTGATTTACAAAATTTTCTTCAGAAAGTTCAAGAAGAGAAAAAATTGATTTCTAAAGAGCTTGAAAAGAAAAATAATGTTGGAAAATCAAATTTTTATGTAAGACAATCTAGTGCCCCTAGATTTGTAAATGGTAAATGTTTTAGAAGTATTTGGGTCCCAAAAGGACTAAGTACTTCAACTAAAAAGGATGAAATTAAAAAATGGATTCCTGAGGGGACAAAATTTTATGCTACTAACGTCTATGGATCCAAAGCAATTTGGATACCAAAAATTACTTGATTGTTTTTTGCTAGGTGTGATGGAGAGTGATCGACAAGTCAAACATTGAGGGGGAGCTCCATGCACACAAAGAAAGACACTTGAAGAAGGAATGCTTCACATCCTCCCTTGTGTTCAAGTGTGATAAAAATCTAGTTGTTTTATTTGTTTAATTTGATTTATTTTTTTTCAACTAGATTATGACATATGTTGGACTAACATTGTGATGATGCTTTGAGTAAGGGGGAGCCATTTTAAAACCAAAATTCTAAATTTTTGTCATCTTTTCAAACCTCCTAAGTTATTTTGAACTTAATGTCTTTTGAATTCTTTTTGATATAACAAAAAGGGGGAGAGTTTGGTTTGAAAATTTTCATTTTCAAATGAATAAAGGGGGAGCTTTACTTTATTTTAAAATTTTCATCTCTTATTCACATTTTAAACTTTAAGGGGGAGAATCCCAAACAAATTTTCAAGTTGGTTTTATTATATCAAAAAAGGAGAGATTGTAGAACTAACGTTTTGATATAATAATTGAAAAATGTTTTAGACAAAGTTAAAAAGAATTCAAAACCATTTCTAAGTCCAAACAACTTGAAACTATTTTTATGGGATATTTCAAAAAGGTTTTCAAACATTTTTAAAACCAAATCCAACAAGACCACCCAAGTGTTTCGAAACGCCCCTAGGCGTTTCGATACGGGTATTTATAGTGGCAAAATGTTTCGGTACAACCTTAAGCTGTTTCAAAACGGGTTTCAATCTGGGTAAGCATTTTGCTTGACGTTTCGGTACGGCCACAACCGTTTCGATACGCCTATGTGGCATGACCTCAACGGTCATAAAACCCTCAACGGCTATTTCCCAACTACCTTTTAAATGCAGAGCGTTTCGATACGGGATCAAGCGTTTTGATACGCCGTTTCGATACGGCCAAGGGCGTTTCAATACGGGTGCTGCATCAGACTGCAATGACTCTTTCTATTTCAAGTGTTTCGAAACGGGGTCGAGCGTTTCGAAACATGGAGTTGTAGAACTGCATTTATGGTGGGAAATGAAGTCTCCAACGGCTCCAATTCAACCCCAACGACTAGTAACGGCTACAAACTCAAAGAGGAGTATAAAAGGGACCTCCAAGCATCTAGTAATGGTTAATGCTTCAATTGTAATACAACATATGATCAAAATGTGTCTTAGTGCCAAATTGTCAATTCCTTGTATAGACAAACACTAGTGAGCCAAAATTGTTAGATTTGCTCAAGTGTTTTAGGATTGGGTGAGAGCTTTATTGTGTAAACAAATACCTATTAGAGGGATTTGAGTTTGCTTATTTTTATCTCTTTGTAAAGAGGGTTTGATCAAGGCTTTGGGTAGAAAGCTTGATCGATTTGTAAGTGTTTCCTCCTTATCCTAGAAAAGGGGACGAATCAATAGTGAATTGATTGGAAATCCTTAGTGGGAAGCTAAGGTAGTGGATGTAGACCTTGGTTGGAAGGTTGAACCACTATAAATCATCTTGTCTTTATTCATTTTAGCTTCCACATCTCTTACACCCAAAATTCCACTTCCCCACCACTTGGCGAGCAAGAACGGTTGAAGGAATCGAGCACCGAAAAACCCTACAGATTCATATTCGAATTCTTTTATTGCTTTCTTCATGAAAGGGGCACACTTCTTGAAGAGATGAACTATCTCTTCTTCTTCATCCTCCTCCTCGCTTGTATCAACACGGTTGCACTTGGAGGTTCTGAGAGCAATGACATTCGCATGGATGCCTAGCTCCATGATCTTCTTCTTCCCCATCTTTCTTATCTCTTCCTTCTTCTTCTCCTCTTCTTTATCTTTCTTCATGATTTGGTGAGTGAGAAGTGACCCTATGAGTTCATCAAGCTTCAAGGTCTTTAAACTTTTGGCTTTGATGAACATCGCTGAACATCATTAAATTAATTAATTAATAAATATTAAAAATTTCAAGGACTCAACATACAATTAATGATTATTTTAAAAAATTCAAATAAATTATTTTATATATATATATATTAAACTTTTAAATTTTTTAAATAAAGATAAACTACATATTTAATACCTGCACATATTTTCGTATTTCTATTTTAATACCTAAACTAATTTTTAACAAAATAATACCTAACTCTAAATTAAATTAATTTTTAATAAGCGTCTAAATCCGAAATCGGTTTAATGCCATGTTGAATATCATCATGGGAGGCAGAATTTTCTCTCTTAACAACGTGTAGACTACTACTACTACCATAGGCTAATAATTTTGGAATTCTTTTTTGCTTTTTATCCCATTTACCTAAAACTCCATTCAAGCTTTCCTGCATAAGAGCTCCAACCGCTTGTGGAACTTGTTCCCATCGGACCCTGACCTTTTTGACCTGTTAAAAGTTCCTTAAACCTATGAATTGTAGTGACAATGAAGATATTCGATACCTAGTTTTTCATACTTTGAATGGAAGAAGAAGAAAGAATAAATTTATATTTTTAATCCAAAAATTAAAAATGATGTTTAAATTGATAATATTTTGGACTAAATTGACAGATGGTATAAGTTTTAGGGGCTAAAACTATTATTTGACCAAGCAACACCACTATTTTCGTTTATTTTTAACAGCCGTGGTACCAAAATTGAAATAATAAGTAACGCTAGGTATCATTTTGCTAAAAATTTAGTTTGGGTGCCAAAATAGGAATATGGAACTAGGTGGGGTACTAAATATGTAGTTTACTCTTATTAAAAAAATTCAAAAATTTAATATATATGAAAAATAATTTAATTAAATTTTTATTAAATAATTATTAATTGTATGTTGAGTCCTTAAAATTTTTAATCTTTATTAATTAATTTAATAGTGTTCAGCGGTGTTCAGCGTTAGTAATGTTCAGAAGTGTTCGTCCATGTGGTAAACTCATCCCTAAACTAAAAATAAACTTTCCCAAAACACAATTAAAAATAACAATAAATAAATCATTTAACAATTAAAAAATAACATTTATTTTCTCACCCTTTAAAGAAACAAACTAATAAAGAACTTTAAATTAAATATTTAAAATTTAAAAATAAAAAAATATTAAAATTCTAACCAATAAAACCTAACCAAGTCAAATTATTCACAACAACCAAAGTTAGGTGTCAAAATTCTAACCATACAAAAAATAATTTTGTAGTCGTCTCCCATCGACTTGCCGCATATATCCCATACGAAAGATTATAAATTGTAATGATTTTAACCTCAAATCATCGATCACATTTCACCAAATAAATTCGTATTCACACCAAAAATCATTACTTTTTTCTATTTTACTTTTTCAAATAAACAGAAAAAATGACAAAGATTGTCTTACCTATTGTTTTGGTCTCAATGATCATGATTCTTTCAACTCAGTTCGTTGTCGGCGACAACGAACCTTCGTTTGCACCAATAGCAGATGTTAGTGCAGTTGAAGGGCCTGTATCAGTTACCGCCGGACCGGAAAATGACAATAAAGAGAAAAAATAACAATAAAAACAAATATTTTCAATCCAATAATTACATGTGCATTCGTTATTGTTTTCTTGATTTATATGCAACTTATGTATGAAAAATTATGACGTGTAACTATGTTTAGTGGGATCGTCACCATTAAGATAATTTGAAATTAGAGATTAATGGATTGGAATTTATTTTAATTTTTTGTTGTCATTATAATAGTTTAAAATATAAATTTGAATGCATTCAAGTATGCAATATTCTTCGATTATAAGTTTGAAAATATTATGAACAAATTAAATATTATACATATTAGAATAATATAAATTCTAATATATTTATAATTGAACGTGTTTAAACATATAATATCCTTCAATTTTTTTTCCTCTGCTAAAGTTGCTTTATTTATTAGAATAAAGAAAGGCAAAGCTGCCTACAAGAAATAAAGCAGAATACCATATTTCAGTTAACATATCCTACGACCCTTAGTCTCTCACCTCTCTCCATTACTACAAGTGATAAAACACCCCAAAAAAGCATCCAAAGATTTGCACCCCCAACTTTTTTCCTAACGCAAGGGCATTTCTGGCCGACCTTGTAAGAATACGCTTCCTTGCTATATCTGAGTCTGTAGAAGAGTTATTTGCATTGTCGATATATGTGGGTAGTCTAGTCTTTGTGTTTCCAATGGTGGCGAGTTGAGGTTGTTCGGCCATTATCTATCATGGACTTTTTCAATCAGTGCTTCCATAGTTTCTTTATAGGTGTTGAGCGTAAATGGTGGCTTGCGGGATGTGCTGCAGTCGTTTGGTCTATGCAGCTTGCCCAGAACAACTTGATCTTTAACGCGAAGCGGATGCCCGCTGGTGAGTTGTTTTTCTTAATTAAGCTACGCTCTTTGTATTGGGTACGTGCTTCCACGCCTCAGGGTGTGATTTTTGAATCTGTTTGGTGGGATTGTCCCTGTTACTTGCTTTTCGTGCCAATGTGTCGACCAAGCGGTTGGGTGTGGTTTGGGAACTGCCGGGGTTGGCAGGATGTGGGGGAGTGTTGCGCGATACGCATGGACGAATTCTAGCCATGTTCTCGGGGCCGTTGGGAATTATTGATTCAAACGAGGCAGAGGTCAAGGCTGTATGTCATGCTTTGGTTCTTTTGCGATGCTCTCAGTGGAGTATGCTTCCTGTCGTTGTGATTGAATCGGATTCTGTGGTGGCTGTTTCGTGGATATTACATCATGATCGGCGACCATGGAAGTATTGACAATAGTTCCGAAAAATAGATGAGATATGTTCTGTACTGAAAGGTGTGTGTTTTCACAACGTGTATCGGGAGGTTAATAATTTGGCTGATGCACTAGCAAAAGGACGAGTGGACCGTACGTCGTGTTTCCAAGTTCTTTGCTAGTGGCGTGTTGTGAGCTCCGATGTTCTCTTTTCCGTGTTCTAGTTGGTATTTTTTCTTTGTTGGACGCTATCATAAGTACTCCTTTTTTTCATTTAGGTTAGGGATGTTTTTTTAAATGTAGGCTAGGGAGGTTTTTAATGAGGCTTACGGTGGTTTAGGATTGTATGAAATCGATCAATGTAGTTGATACTTTTGCCGAGCAAAAAAAATATATATACACAATTTTTTATTAAGTAAACCTTTTGATCGAATCGTCGACAAAAGTTAATTTTACCTGAAAGTTGATTTGATTTTAATTTAAAAATATAAAGTCAATTTTTAATATTTTCAACTGAGTTAACCTATTAATCACCCTATTATTTCAGTAAACCTATTAATACCTTTTGAGTTTTTGTATGTGATTTTGGTGGATTAGTCCCTATTATTCTCACTTCTGGATGCGTTGTATTTGTAACATCTTCTATAAATTTTTTAATAAAATTCAGTTGCCACTTGCCATTGTAAAAAAAATATAAACTTTAGTACTAATTTCAAATTGATTTTAGTTTTTAAAATATAAAAAAACCTAAGTACTAATTTCAAATTGATTTTAGTCAAACTTTTGTATGTTGATGTAAGAAAACATTTTAGCACATTGTAAGCTCAATTCTCTAGCAGAAAATACTCTGAGTTGCTCTCTGAGTCAAACAAAAAATGGACCTAACAAGGGCTTAGTTAGAATATCTGCAACTTGATCTATGGCAGGAACATAGTTGATTTGAAATGATCCTTCTGCAACTGTTTTCTTACAAAGCATAAATCAAGTTCGACATTCTTGTGTTTTGTGTGATGAACTAGATTTGCAGAATGTACAATTGCACTTGTATTATCACACCAAATAACAAGTGTAGTAGTGAGAGAAAGACCAAGTTCTGTAGTGAAGACTTGATGCACATGACTTCACACATTTCATTAGCCAAACTTCTGAACTCAGCTTCGGTTGAAGAACGAGAAACAACTCCTTGTTTCTTAGAGTTCCAATGCAACTAGATTTCCTCCAAGATACATATAATACCATGTTGTTGAATTATTATCATCTGGATTTGTTTCCCAATCTGAACCCGAGCAACCAACTAACGTTGTGAGTGCCAGAAACATATTAAAAAACAACCCATGATCCATAGTGCCCTTCAGGTATTTGATAATCCTTATGAATGCCTTCCAATGCTTATCTAAAGGCGACTGCATGAATTGACTCACCTTATTCACATGAAACTGTATATCGGGTCTGGTCGTGCATAGATGCTGTAGAGTGCCTACAATTTGTCTATACAACGTTTCACCTGAGCATGGACTACCATCAGTAGCAGAAAAATGAGGTGTGGTCACCATTGGAGTAGGAGCCGGATTGGCATTTACCATTTTTGACTTCTCAAGTAGCTTCGGAATGTGTTTTTTCTGACTTAGAAACATTCCTTGCTCAACACGTTGAACAATCATTCCAAGAAAGAAATCTAATTTTCCCAAGTCTTTGAGAGAAAAAAAATTAAGTTAATTTCTTTGATAACAGAGTCAACCTCTCATGCATCATCTCTTGTAACTACAACATTATCTACACACACCATGATATATACCATGTGACCATTAGATTCTCGAAAGTAAAAGGAAGCATCAGCTAATGATTCAATGAACTTGAGACTATCCACAAGATATGCTCAAAACTTTTCAAACCATGCCCTAGGAGCCTGTTAAGGCCATATAAGGATTTTTTCAACCAAGAAACCAGTTGATTTCCATCACTATCTTGTTGTTCAAACCCATGTGGTTGTACCATGTAAACTTCTTCCACTAGATCCCCATTTAAAAAGGCATTATCGACATCGATATGTCGTAACACCCATCCTTTGCTGAGAGCTAAACTTAACAAAACCCTGACTGTTACAGGTTTTACCACAGGAATGTAAATTTCACTATAGTCAAACCCTGCCTTTTGAGAGTAACCTTTGGCCACCAACCTTGCTTTATACCTAGCTATACTCCCATATGAATTCCTTTTAATTTTAATAGCCATTTACAACATATTGGAACTCTGTCAGTGGGTAAAACAACTAAATCTCGCATGCATTTACTAACAAGAGTCCCAATCTCCTTTTCAACAACCTCTCTCCATTTATCATGCTCCATAGCTTGATAAATATCTATAGGTTCTACTGTAGTAACTTCAATATGAAGAACTTTAGGCTTGAAGACGTCTCTTTTGACCTAGTTACCATATGATGAGTATTCTTCAATACATTATCTCCAGAACTTGAACTAGAAGGTGTATACTGACCTTGAGCATTTGGAGTATAATCCAGAGTTCCCAAAGAAGAAGTAGACACAGGCTGAGAAATAGGCTGTGTAGACATAGGTTGTGAAGCAGACATAGGCTGTGAAGTGGACATAGGTTGTGAAGTAAGCATAGGCTGTGAGTTATCAACCTCCAAATGTACAGATTCTACATTAGTTTGAGATACAATAAGATCGTCTCTAAGAACATTAGAAGAACTAGTTTCATTTTGACCCTGTTTATTAACTATGTTAGTTTGTTCTTCTGGGTTATTTTGACCTTGTGAGTGAGCCTCAAACTCTGAATTACTCACTGGATTAACAAGAGTAGTTTGACCACCTGGGCTTACAGCTGGATTTATAGGATTGAGTTGAGGTGATGAACCATCCACAAGTTCTGGTTCGTAGACAAGATGATCAATCCTTGGACTTGAAGAACATGCACCATGGTCATTAGATCTTGTCCTTGAGGAGTTAGAAGAGCTAGGACTAGAAGTGTGAGAAATATTTGAATCTACACTTTGAATAGAACTTTGACTTGAACTGCTTGAACCTTCAGACTGAGTAGCTATAACTTGACTGGCACCCTTTGTCGAAACTCTTGGTTTGCAAAACTTTGAGACAACTACCACATTCGTTCCAACATCTTTCTGAAAAGAAGGCTCTGACTTATCTGCAAAAGGAAACCTATTTTCATTAAACTGCACATGTCTAGACACATACACCTTACCTTCACTGCTGAGACACTTATATCCTTTATGATGTGCATTGTATCCCAAGAAAACACAAGGTTTTGACCTATACTTAAACTTATGTTGATTGTAGGGACGAATTACAGGGAAACATTGATAACAAAACACTTTCAAACTAGTATAATCTGCTGGTTGTATGTTGAAAAGCTTTTCATATGGAGTTTGTCCCTGCAAAACTACAGTTGGCATTCTATTAATAAGATGAACAACTGTATAAAATGCATTGAACCAAAATTTGAATGGGATAGAAGCCTGAGTCATTAGTGTAAGCCCAACTTCGACAATATGTCAATGTTTACGCTCTACTATACCATTTTGTTCAGAGGTATAAGGACAAATATTCCTAAGAGCAATACCATTTTGATTAAAATACAAAGACGTGAGTTTAAACTCAGTTCCACAATCAGTTTGAAAAATCTTAAGCTTACAATTAAACGAACAAAAATCCCCCCCCCCCCTTAATCATGCCTCTTTCTATGCCCCACACTAAAAAAATACTAAAAATTAAATTCTAAACCCTAACCCTAAATTCCACATCCTAAACCTTAAAAAATACACATTATCCCTAATTCCTTAAAACCTAACCATAAAACTTAAACCCGAAACCCACTTTTTTAAAGTGGGGCACAAAAAAGGGCATAGCTTGGGGGCATGCAATTTTTATCCCAATTAAACTGCCTTTCATCTAATTTATGAAACGAAACAACAATATTGTAAACATCAGACTTTCGAGATAAGAAGTATATCCAAGTATACCTGGTGGCTGGTGCAAGCATCAACAAAGCTAAATGACCAATCTTTCCACATATCTGACACTGGAAAACAGGAAAACAGGAAAACTTCTTAGAGATCAAAATCCATGATTTTGAAAATTCCTTTGAGAATAACCTTGATCTTGAAAAGATCTTGGAAACGGTGAACCAACACCATTATTGGAAAAACTAGGGTATCCGGTCTGATAACTTTTCTGACTCGAATAGACTTGACCCATTGAATATGACTGACCTGTTGGACTAAAGAAATGTGGGCTTTGCTTAGAAACACTACCTGCTGAAACCGGGACTTGAGCCATATTAACCCAACCTAGAAAATCTTGCCGACGAGCCTTTGTGTCCAGAAGAACCCTGCATACTCCATTAATCTTGTAGGGTTTCTGACTAGAGGTTATGACCGCCACCACCGGCTCATACTCTGGTGGCAGTCCGGAAAGAATCGCAGAAATGTGCATGGTATTAGTTAACATATTTCCACAAGCAGCCAAACTATTGCATATCGCCTAGATCTGAGCCAAGTATCCACGCATACTCTGATATTATTTTCTTAGGCTTTTCAACGAACAATGAAGATGCATTATCTTTGTAGTTGAAGAAACCGAAAAAAGAAGATGAATCTTCTCCTAAAATATCAAGCGCAGTCTTGCAATTGACCAAAAAATGTAGCACGAAAGGACCAATAAAAGAAAGGAGCCACGAGCACAAGGCACTGTCTTGTTGCTTGTATGCAACAAACTCAGCATTGACAACCTTGTTACCATCCTCAAGAACATATTGAGGAGATACAACCAAGGTTCCATCAACATGATCAACAAGAGCCTAGCTTTTTATGGTGAAAAGAACATGTTACCTTCAAAGTAAGTAATTGGTGTCATCAAGACGAATGGAGATCGTCTTGTTCGTATATGGTTTTGACACAATAGCTAAAGTTTCACCCATTTTGGAAATGTCTAATACCATGTTTGAATATAGGGTAGTCTTGAATAAGATTTCAAATAAACCTCTGCAAATCAGCTTAGTTTTATTAAGAACGTGAACATCTTATTTATACAAGAGGATTCTAGATATCTGTTAAGCATAACAGCTTTGTAACAAACGTGTTTAATAGAATAACAAAATATAACCGAAGACTCTTCTTGATCTTCTATGAAGCTTCCATACTCATGAATATCTGACATCAACTTACAAATACCGTTAAAAGGGTTTTTAAATATTAATTTAGGATTTTTTTACTTAACATATTTTAGTTTTATAATAAAAAATCATTTTGAGGATCTCCCAAATAGGGTGTGTAAAATTCAACTCGACGTGAAAAAGTCTAATTGTATTTCCATAAACTCAACTCGACTTGAAAAAAATTCAAATAAAATTTGAGTTATAAAATAAAAATGTGAATAGCTCGAAATATTTAGTAATTAGTGGATCAATTTTCAAGTTCGAGTCGAGTCTCTCAATTTCTGCCTGATATATAAATCACATTTAAAAAAATACGAAGATATATATATATATATATATATATATATATTGTATGTGGTTTTAGAAAGCAGTTTGAACTGGAACTAATTAGTATTATACCATTATAAATGTATACGATTAAATTTGAATAGAAACTCTAACAACTCGATTCGACTTGACTCGAATTTTATAAACTGGACTAAAAATAATTCAAATAAATTTCGAGTTATAAAATAAGACTTGTCAACTCGACTAACTTAAAATTTTTTGAATCGATTCGACGAGTGCCTATTCCTACTCCCAACACTTTTCGAAAAAAAAAAGTATTTGAAAAGTTTGGGAAGTGTGATATGGTCAGAAAACTATTTGAACAAAAAAGCAATCAAGAATGTATTCTCAATATGATTGTGATTGATTTTAATCTCGAGATTTTTTATCCCACACTACGTTAGAGGGTATAAGGATATAGAACATTATTCTTATTGGAATCAATCAAAAAATGTATTCTTTGTCTCCCTTACTCCATTACTAGTGTTGATAGCCTACGAACATATACTAAATTATTTCATTGTTGGTGGAATTCAATCCCATATCTTAGTGCATATAGTGATATGTGGCATTGTTTATGGGCGAAAAAAATACTTATTTGAACAAAAGTTCATTTTTAAGCAATGCCAATATTTTTTGAATTAAACACCTGCTTCATACAAATGTCAAAAATTAACCCTTAAACCAAATTTTTCCACTATCCTTTTCAAAAGTACTTATACATAACACCTCTCAAATGCAATTTCAAAAACAATGCCAAAATCTCTCAAAAATGTTTTATATGTTTAAGGACATGGATTGGAATCCCACAATAAAAACACTTCATTTTCCTTAGAAAAAATTATAACTAAACTAAACTTTCCGAAAACACAATACTAATTATTAGAATCATCATGGCAAAAAATATAGATAGTTAAACCCAAAATTTTATAAAAAAATTATCGTCTTACAAACGAATAACTTTAATAATTGATTTAAAAAATCACAATAGATAAATCATCTAACAATTAAAAAATTACATTTATTTTCTCACCCTTTAAATAAACAAACTGATAAAGAACTTTAAATTAAATATTTAGAAATTTGAAAATAAAAAAATAAATATTAAAATTCTAGCCAATAAAAGTTAACCAAATCAAATTGTTCACAACAACCTAAGTCGGGTGTCAAAATTCTAACCATACGAAAAAT
This sequence comes from Hibiscus tridactylites, assembly GCA_958450335.1. Classification (NCBI taxonomy): domain Eukaryota; kingdom Viridiplantae; phylum Streptophyta; class Magnoliopsida; order Malvales; family Malvaceae; genus Hibiscus; species Hibiscus tridactylites. The sequence continues at coordinate 82,169,134 of OY288270.1, forward strand.
AATTTTGTAGCCATTTGTCCATCGACTTGCCGCATATATCTCAAATGAAATGCTATAAATTTTTATGATTTTAACCTCAAATCATCGATCACATTTCACCAAATAAATTCATATTCACACTAAAAATCATTACTTTCTCTCTTTTACATTTTCAAATAAATAGAAAAAATGACAAAGATTGTCCTACCTATTGTTTTGATCTCAATGATCATGATTCTTTCAATTCAGTTTGTTGTTGGCGACAACGAACCTTCGTCAGCACCAATAGCAGATGTCAGTGCAGTTGCAGGACCTGTGTCAGACGGTCAACCTTCGTCTGCACCTATAGCAGATGTTAGTGTAGTTGAAGGGCCTGTATCAATTACCGCCGGACCGGAAAGCGACAATAAAGAGAAGAAATAACCATGAAAACAAATATTTTTAATCTAATAATTACATATGCATTTGTTATTGTTTTCTTGATTTATATGCAACTTATGTATGAAAAATTGTGACGTGTCATTACGTTAAGTGGTATCGATACCGCTGAGATCATTTGAGATTAGAGATTTATGTATTGGAATTTATCTTAATTTTTTGTTGTTATTAAAATAGTTTAAAATATAAATTCGAATGCTTTTAAGTATGCAATATTCTTCAATTAGAAATTTGAAAATGTTACGAACAAATTAAATATTATATATATTAGAATAATATATATTTGAATATATATATATATATATATTGCTCGGCAAACATGTATGATTTATTAAGAATCGTATCATACATAGCCAACATTACCACGAGCCTCGTTAAAAACCTCTCTACGCCTATAGAGGTAAAGAGTACTCATGGTAACGTAAACGATATCAAACCCAACATACACCCGAACCCAACGACACCTCACGATCATAGTTCAACCAACCCGTTGAAACCAAACAGGGCGATCAACACCACTCTTAGGAAGCGCATCCGCAAGTTGATTCGCCTCTCGATACACATGATGAAAGCATATGTCGCCCAACGCTGCAGAAGCCTCATCAATTCTCCTCATCCATCGCCAAAATTTCCACGGTCTCTTTTCATTGTGAAGCACCCATGCAATAGCCGTTGTCGAATCCGATTCAATCACCAACGGAAATGGATCAAGCTTCGAAACAAGCATCAGTTCTAATGCAAAACAGATCGCCTGCAATTCCGCCTCATTTGAATCTGCTATCCCAATCAGAACTGAAAATAACGCTAATATCTGTCCCAACTCATTACGCAAAACACCACCACAACCAGCCTTTCTCGGCTTCCCCCTTGCAGACCCGTCGACATTAAATTTCAAAGCACCCAACAGGCGGCTTTTCCCATCTCACGTTTACCCGCGACGATACACACTGTGACTGAAAATTACATCGCCATGGACACTCCCACCATGACGACTCCAATATCACCCCCGGTTGGAGATCCATCCGAACCCAAAACAATGATTGCATCTTCACCAAAAAGAACAATGCCCCCGGCTCCGCCCTTTTACCATTGAAAATGCAATCGTTCCTCGCCAACCATAAAGACCACGCGACCGCCGCGCAATATGCCAACCACCATTCGCGCATTCTTCCCATGAAAAGGCATGCGAAACACTACTCCAACAATCCCACAAAATCTCTCGGTTGCACAAACTCCACTTGCCACCATTTGAAGAAATGCATCCAAACCTCCCACGCATTCGGGCAGCGGAATAAAACGTGGTCCAGCGTTTCCACTGCTGTCCGACACCAACAACAACGAGTTTCATCCGCCCCCACTCGCACGCCACAAGCTTGCAACATTGCCATCGTCGACAACTGATCCACCATGGCAAACCACATAAAATATTGGACCTTTGGCGGTATAGGCAGCTTCCAAATTGCTTTTAATTCAGCACTCGCCTCAAGACCAAAAGACTGCATCAAATTATACAACCCAGCAACCGAGAACTCCCCTGTAGTCGATGGAGTCCAAATTAATCGATCCACAAATTCAGGATATAGTCGGTAACCCCGCAAACATGCCCGCAAGTCATTCACTTGCGATACCTCAAATGATCTCAAAGATCGGCTAAAAAAATTGCTCCATTCTTCATGCTCAAAGCTACCCGCAATCGTGTAATCTCTAGCCAATGCCCTTTTGTCGATCGCCAACCTAAACAACCTCGGAAACAGCACCTCCAACGGTTCATCGGCACACCAAATGTCCTGCCAAAATAAAATTTTATCTCATGTACCTAACTTCCAACAAAACTTCGATTGTCCCATGAACCGTCTCACTTCCACATCGTCTTGCACTTCGACAATTTGTCGCCATACCATCAACATATTTCGTACACCCACTGTATTCGGTTTCCATCTAGCTAGGCCGCACCCATATTTAGCCTCAATAATCTTTCGCCACAACGAATCCTCCGACATTGCATATCGCCACCTCCATTTAGCCAACAAAGCTATGTTCCACGCACGTAAATCCACTACGCCCAGCCCCCAAAGCGTCTAGGCCGACAAGCAATAGACCAATTCACCCTACTCAATTTCAATTTTGTATCTGATCCTCCCCATAGGAATCGACGCCTTATCCTATCAATCTTAGCTATTATACTGCGCGGCACCAAAAACAGTCCCATGTAGTACAAAGGCAATGCTGACAACACTGAAGCAATGGTTCAGCCATTATCTATCTTGGACTTTTTCAGTCAGTGCAATGGATAAAGCATCGCGTTTCCAACCCGTCAAACATTTACGAAAACGCTGAAGCAATGGTTCCCACATCTGCAAACTCCGCGGATTCACTCCCAACGGTAAACCCAAATATATTATTGGCAATTCAGCACATTCACACCCCATGATAACAACAATATTCGTAACTTATTTGAATATATTTATAATCGAAGTAAAACGTATAATATCCTTCAATTTTTCCCTCGGCTAAAGTTGCTTTATTTATTAGAATAAAGAAAGGCAAAGCTGCCTCGAAGAAATAAAGCAGAGAATACCATATTTCAGTGAACATATCCTAGTACCCTCAGTCTCTCACCTCTTTCCATTACTACAAGGGATAAAACACGCCAATAAAAGCATCCAAAGATTTGCACCCCCAACTTTTTTTTCCCAACGCAAGGGTTTTTCTGGTCGACCTAGTAAGAATCTGCTTTCTTGCTACATCAGAGTCTGTAGGAGAGTTATTTGCATTATGCAGGGACGGACTCAGGACTTTAGGTTAGGGGGGGCGAACCTATAAATTTCTAGGGGGCGAACTTATAGAAGTTTAGGGGGGGCGAAAATAGATTTTTAATAGAAAATACATAGAAAAATTCTAAAATTTTTCTAAATCATATATGATTTTCAAAATTTTAGGGGGGGCGGTTGCCCCCCTCAGCAACGCCTCGGTCCATCCCTGGATATATGTGGGAAGTCTCGTTTTTTTTTTCAATGGTGGCGAGTTGAGGTTGTTCAGCCATTATCTATCTTGGACTTTTTTAGTCAGTGCTTCCATAGTTTCTTTACAGGTGTTGAGCGTAAATGGTGGCTTGCGGGATGTGCTGCAGTCGTTTGGTTTATGTGGCTTGCCGGAACAACTTGATCTTTAACGCGAAGCGGATGCCCATTGGTGAGTTTTTTTTCTTAATTAAGCTATGCTCTTTGTATTGGGTACCGTAACACTCCAAAAATTATGCCCAAATTATAAACTCTAGATTCAAAAAATTCTTAATTTTAAAATCTCTAATTGAAAACCCTTACAATTGAGAATTATTAATTCAGAACTCTAATTTTTTTATAAGGGACTAAATAAGAATTTTTATCAAACTTAAAAGTTAATATAAAATTTCTTAAAAGTTTAAGGGTTGACTCCATAAATAACCCTTTTATCAAATTGAATTTCAATTCTCGAAAGCTCACCTGTCTTTTTTTTAATTTGTTTATTTTTTTCAACCTTTTTAATTCAAACTGAATTTTAATTCTTTTTTTCTCCACTGTTGAATTGACTCTCCTTTTTCAACTTAAATTCATGTTTTATTATTATTATTATTATTATTATTATTATTATTATTATTATTATTATTATTATTATTATTATATAGTCATAGTTATTACGTACAGAAATAAACCTAAGCCTTAAGTTTTAAAGTGTTGTCGCTCTTAGTTATTCCTATATTTTATGAATTCCTCTCGGATTGACGGTGCCATCACCTTACATCGAAGCCGCAACCGCCCTTTGTTCATCGTTAGAGCTTTATTGTTGCGAGGTGTGTTTTCTTCTGGTGCTATAATTAAATTATATATTATTTTTCTATGTGTTGGTGTTTTATCCCTTATGTGATTATATATATGTATTATGGCTTGTATGGTTGACATCACGTGCATACGATTTTCAAAACGTGTTTTAATTATGACTTATAGAATATTTGATTTATGAAACATCATATTTACGGATCTATGATTTATGGATTTATGGATTATGGTTTATGAAGTATGTTTATGGAATATCAGATTTATGGAACCGTGTTTATGAAATTTGATTTTTAATCATCATGTATGTATGAGCATGTGTTGGATTTGTACGGAGGAAGCAGTGGTTCTTACCACACATCGATTGGTGACGTTGTAGTAAGGGGTTCTGGGGAACCTAGCTATGTTTATAGCGGTTGTAGGTTGGTGCATTGCATTGTGAATGTGATATTTGTGTTATGATTTTTTAAGGATTTTAAGAAAATAATAATATGTTTTACGACTATGATTTTCTTGCACTTTAGAGACATACTAAGCTATTTAGCTTACTCCCCTTAGTTTCCTCTTACAGATATCCTGGACTATAGGTGACTTAGTACTCGGAAGATCTCTTTATTTTATATATCGAATCTATTTTATCTTCAGTATGAATATATTTTACTTTTGGGATTATTTTATTTTAAAGATTATTTTGGGATTTTAATGTAATTTCGGATTTGAGACTTATTATTTTTACATGCATTTTTAGACTTTAATTTGAATGTTTTATTTAAATTTTATTATTATTATTTTAACGTTCGAGTTTTATAATTATTGAGATATTTTATATTATTCTCAGAAATAATTTATTTTACGCTATTTTAATATATCATAATTTGAATTGATTTTTTAGGGTAAAGTTTTCAAACGTGACTTCCTAAATTTGGTCTTTTCTTCTAGGCCGGGTTTTGGCAGTTACATTAGTGGTATCAGAGCTAAGTTCAACCCTCGGACTGTGAGGCTCACTAAAAATTTTAAGCCGAAAATAATTTTTGCATGCTTATTAAATGTTTTGGGGAAAATGGGATTTTTTTGATAAATTTATTATTTTAAAGAATAAAAGATATGTTTTAAATAGAAACTCCAAGTATCAACTCTAATTCTAGGATTGTCGCTTTTGTAGATAGATTACTATGCTACCTCGTAGGAGCTCTAAATTAGTGTCCGATCGTGATCATACTCGTTCCTATAAATTTGAGATTAAAGCCTATTTGAAAACTTTGTGTTGTCATTTGTAACCTAATCTAAAATGCCTTTTAAAATTGTTATCAAAACCTCTATTTTTTGAAGTATGTCGTTAGTTTGAAAATTTTGAGGACAAAATTTCATTTAAAGGTGGGAGAGTTGTAACACGCCAAAAATTACGCCCAAATTATAAACCCTATATTCAAAAAATCCCTAATTTAGAAACATAATTTTGAAAACCCTAACAATTGAGAATTTTTAATTCAAAACCCTAACTTTTCTATGTGGGACTAAATAAGAATTTTTATCAATCTTAAAAGTTAATATGAAATTTCTTGAAAGTTTAAAGGTTGACTTCATAAATAACCCTTTTATCAAATTGAATTTCAATTCTCAAAAGCTCACCCGTCTCTTTTCTTTAATTTGTTTAATTTTTTTAACCTTTTTAATTCAAATTGAATTCTAATTCATTTTTTCTACAACTAAACCGACTCTCCCTTTTCAACTTAAATTATTATTATTATTATTATTATTATCATTATATTCTAAACATGTTGTGAATAAAATAAAGAAGAACAAGAAGAACAAAGAGATGAGAGGAAGAGGGAGATTTGTATTATTCTCAAAAATATAGAATTGTATACAATGCCTTCAATGAATCATCTATTTATAGGCATAAGAAGTACATAATACATTAAACTCTAATTCATAGAGATAATATTCCTAATAATAAATAAATCAAACTCCTTTGATAAAGTTCTAATCATGATAGACATCCACATAGATAAATATTCATAACACTCCCCCTTGGATGTCTATGAAGATAATGTGCCTCGTTAAAACAAACCCAGTGGGAAAAAAATTCTTTAGTGAAGGAAAAAGAGTACACACATCTTTGATACGCATAACTTGTTGCCTCATTAAAAACCTTACCAGGAAAACTCATTGGGACAAAACCTCGGTTAAGGGAAAAAGAGTGCAACACGTATTTACTCCCCCTCATGAAAACATCATAGAAGATCTTTGAATCTTCATAATTTAATCTTGAATATCATTTTTTCTAAAGATCACGAGGGATGAAACTTTGGAGTAATATGTTCCATGATGTATCAACTTTCAAACTGAGATATACATCTTGCTTTATCTTCACACAATATAGCTTTTATCATATCTTGTAAAAGTAAATCCACATATCTTTTGGATATGTTGGGTCAATAATCTTAGCCAAACACATTTTTTTGGCTTGCCTCGTGCATAACAATTATTTTTACGACATTTGAGGAGGCATCAACGAATGTTTGAAGATCTAAATGTAATGATCTTTGTATATTCATAGATATTTCTTGACCAACTAATATATAGTGCTTCAAGACCAAGAAAAGTTATAATTATCTTTATTCACATCCAACAATCTTACAACTATTGGGATACTCAATAGATATGCTCTATTCATATTGAATCTTCTTTAAGATTCTTTCAGCTTATGTCTATTCATAGACAAAAGAAATATATAAAAATGCTCGATCTTCAGGTCGAGATAAACTTGATGTCAAGATTCAAGTACTTGTATTGAAAGTACTTCATGAGTTTCTAATTTGAAGCTCTTTAGGAGTTCTAAAATTATCATAATGAATCTTGATCCAAACTCCTTTATAAAATACATAAGAAAATCTGATCATTCTTATAGTATTTTCTCAATTAGTATTCACTAAGGCGATTATACCAAATGCGCCAAAAATATTCATGAGACATGTCTAAATAAATTTCCTCAGAAATTTTCAAATGCTTATAGCATTTTAGATCCTTCAAGGATAAATATGGATCCACAAATAATTAGACGCATGTAAAATTTTCAAAACTGCCAAAGTAATTGCATCCACCATGAAGTAATTAAAACTTTTCATAAATCACAGTTCAAGTCGTATTTACGACTACTTATTTGTGCCTCACTTGCATTACACCTTTAGGTGTTTGGACTGGTGGTCCAAATACTTCTATTTTAGAAGTTCAAAGCGTCTTTCAACATTGGCCAATTCAATATCTATACTTCTGGATAGATTTTATACAAGATCCTCGATTTCTTTCTTTACTTCTATAGAAGTATTTTATGTAAAATTGTTTGTAAAATCGTTGTCGACAACTTTCCAATTTTTCTAGTTCCATTCTCGTAATGACATAACTCATCGAGATCTCTTCAAGATTTCAATCTTTATTCCAGGTACCTGAAACTCTTCAAGAGTTTTATTATTTGTTATGTCTTGGGTCTCTTCAGGAGCACCCGCCTCCAATATATGACCATCTCATATTACTTTCTATTTACGAGAATTTTGATCATTGGAACCATTTCAACTATCATGCTTCAGGCATGATTTACATTCTCTCGCTCTAACATGTAATTTAAACTTAGAGCATTTCAGCTGGTATATGAGACTTAATTACTCTCATTGGGTCAGTAAATATGTCTGGCAGTTGACATGTAATAACATGAATTATCTTATGAACTTCTAGTTCATATACGAGGATCTAGATAATGATAATTCATTTTCCTCTATCCAGCTGATTATTATCTCCCCCTGATGTTGAGAAAAATCATGTCATAAATGATTCTCCAATTAATGTTTAAGAATTTAAACATAAAAGGAGACTCGTACTCAATATATATTCTCAACCCTTTTTATTTACCCATTTTGTGCGTTGTGGTGGAGCAATTCATATCGCACATTCAAAAATCATAAAATGGGAAATGTATGGTTTCTGACCAAAAACCAATCATAACGGGGAGTTTATTATAACTCGTTGGCTTGATGCGTATAAGTGTTGATATATGGAAACACCATATAAATAATAACTCTTTTGTTCTCATAGTTTAGCTATTAAATAGGAGGCATCCAATTGAAATTTTGCTAAACTATATTTTTCATAATCAATAGGCTTTGTAACAACTGATATAGCCTAAAATATAAACCAACTAGCTTTTCAAGACGAATAGTCTAACTGCATAATCTGAATATTTTTAGAATCAATCTCACAAACTTCTGGTTGTAAGTCGATAAAACAATTTAGATGCATCTACTAAAATCATATAAAACTTTCCACATTTGTGGATATATGGGCCCATATTTCGTTCAGATATGCAAGACATACAGTCTCAACTTCAATACAAGAACTTTAAGTTCTAATTCTTTTGGTAAGTGGGATCATATATATCCTTTGAGAACAAACAACACAAGAACTTTAGGTTCTTTTAGTAAGTGGAATTTAATCAATTCCTTTAAGCAACACAAGAACTTCACGTTCTTTAATAAGTGGAATTTAATCCATTCCTTTGAGAATAAGCACCACAAGAACTACAGGTTCTTTTAATACATGTGCATGTAAATCTCAATAATTTTTGCACCATTAATTAGGATGGTCTAACCGATCATGCCAACTATATATATGTGTGTATATATCTCTGAATTTGTAAACTCCTTGTTTACCATAACATGTAATTCAATCTCACTCGTACATGTCTAGTACGGCCATCAAAATTGTTCCTTTAAATAGGAATATATTTAGCTCTTTCGGAGCTTTCAAATGAAATTATCTTTTGGTAGTAATATATAGCTCTTCTAGAGCTTTCAACTGACTTTTTGGCTACCAAAACTTATATCAATATTGGCTTATTTTAAATGCCAATTGATAACATATGTTATCTATAATTCCCAAATGGATAGTTTGCGAACTCATATTGCTCTCTTTATGACTTTGACGAGTATAACGCACTGTGAATATGGAATAAAGTTCCATTTGACAATAACATATTTGCTCAACCAGAGCCTTTTGTGATATTAGTACTTCCGGATATAGTACTCACATTATTCCCTTGCATTTTAATCGAGAAATGCATAATTGTGCACCTTTCAAAATGTGCTTTGTTTCATTTACTTCAGGTAATGAAAATATGTACTTTGTATCATTCACTTCGAGGAATGAAAAATATAAAATATAGCACATCATATCAAGTCGATTATCTATCAGAGATAAACTTTCAAGTGCTCTTCCGGAGTATTGATATTTTAGTACTTTGAGAAATACTACTCATATTTCCCCTTGCATTTAAATGGGAAAAATATTTCTTATGCTTAAGTACAATATGAGTACTTGCATTATCTGCTAGGCATAAATAGCCACAATTCTAGGCATAAATAGCCACAATTCATTGTATATTTTATTCCGGAAGTAATCATATTCTTCAAATAATAAATTAACATAAAACGTAAATAAATAATATGTGAAATAAATAAAGATAAAGCAAACTAACATAAATAAATAATAAATAAAACGAATTAACATTAATAAAATAAAATAAATAAATAAATAATTATTCATGTTAGAGATTATAAGGGAAATAAAATAAATGGTAAATTATTCCCTTCAAGGGTTATGAGAAAATTAACAATATCCAATTGAGTTGGACCAATAACGCCATAATTATTTTCGCCATAAACAAATTTTGTTTATATTTTATTTCATTTATCATTCATGATTATGGATAAAGTCCATAATACTTTGGCGTTTGACAAGTACGAAACCAATGGTTTATAACATCACATTGGTAAAAGGATTTCACTTCCTTAGAATGATCTTTATCACTCTTGTCATCCTTATAACTTCGCTACCAGCGGGTAGAAGTATTCTTAAAATGACTATATTTTTCATGTGTATATTCATAGCCTCGACCACGACCACAACTTTTAATGTGATTTTTTATTCCTTCCATAATATAATCTCACATTCACTTCAGGGAATGGAGTAGAGCCAGTGGGCCTTTAAAACCTTTTTCACATATCCTTATCACAGAGAACAAAGATTTAATCCTCGTACGCGGCATTGTTAAACCTGTCCACAAGGTCCTTTAAAAACCTCCTTTGAGACCAGTAGCCTCGCAGAACGGGATGTCCAGCCAATTATACTTGGATTATATCGAAATTATGTCTCTAATTGAATAATGATTTACCATGTTTGCATTCACTTCAGGGAATGAAACAGATCCAATAATTTCATGGAATAAACATCATGCTTGCATTCACTTCAGGGAATGCCCCATCATTGATAATTGCATGGAATAAACATCATGCTTGCATTCACTTCAGGGAATGCCCCATCATTGATAATCGCATGGAATAAACATCATGCTTTGCATTCACTTCAAGGAATGCCTCCCATAAAACTTTTTGGATCAAGACGAATTTTCATAACTTGAAATTGGGAGAAGTCTATGGTCGAGTTTTTCGACGAAGAAGAAATATTACTTTCAAGCAAATATAGACTTTATAATAATCTTCTTGTAAATCCAAAATCATCATGATTTATCGCACTTTAAAATTGTATTTTAAAAGATAAAAATAAAATAGAGTTTACCGATATTGAATTTCGTCTCAAAGACAATGATGACGTAGCAAATGAACCAAGGCATCTTCTCATAATCTTTTTTACACCATGTCTCTTTCCAACTCATTTGAATACATGTAAAACTCAAAACACGGTTAAAAACATCGACTTTTATCAATAGAATAAAAAAAATTTATTTGAGACTAGATCAAAAAATATAAAAGTAGTCATAGATCAAGTTGAATAAACATAACTATAATTGATGTGATCAAATTATAAACAACCATAGTTAAAATCAAGCGACATTTTGATGAATATATAAACACATTAAAGTAACGTATTCCTTTTGCCTTTGATTCACATACAAAGTAATTGATACAAATAATAAAGTTGTTTTATATCTCGAATTTATTCATATAAATTACCATAATAATAATAATAATAATGATAAAACAAATATATAACAATCACGTGACAACACAATCCTTGAATTGAATCAATTATAAATTAGAATGGAATAATAAAAACTTTGAATAAAACTAATATATTGTGTAATAAAATGTTCCAACTTGTGCGCCCAATAGCATTTAGCCGAAATCCTTGAGGGCTTTAATTTGGTTTGCTTTATCAATCCATCTAATGAAGTACGACGATAATTTTAATTTTCGTTAATTCAAGAGTTACTTCAAGTATGAATAAAATAATAATAAATTAAAATAATAACCAAATAATAGATATGAATATACTAACTTTTGGAGAATGATAAATCAATCATTATATTAGTATATAAATAAGTAAAACATACCATACTTTCCAAGGTAAGCTGAATATATGATAGATGTAGTCACCAATATCAAATTGAAATTCTTTTCGAGAACAACCAACAATAATCACAGTAGTTGAGCGAGCGAGATCGTGCTGATAACGTGTTGTGAATAAAATAAAGAAGAACAAGAAGAACAAAGAGATGAGAGGAAGAGAGAGATTTGTATTATTCTCAAAAATATAGAATTGTATACAATGCCTTCAATGAATCATCTATTTATAGGCATAAGAAGTACATAATACATTAAACTCTAATTCATAGAGATAATATTCCTAATAATAAATAAATCAAACTCCTTTGATAAAGTTCTAATCATGATAGACATCCACATAGATAAATATTCATAACAAAACCCAATTTGTTTAGATTACCACCGCTCAAATATATATATATTAACCTTTTCAATTCAAATTGAATTCTAATTTATTACGTACAAAAATAAACCTAAGCCTTAAGTTTTAAAGTGATGTCTCTCTTAGTTATTCCCATGTTTTATGAATTCCTCTCGGAATGACGCTGCCATCACCTTACACCGAAGCCGCAACCGCCCTTTGTTCATCGTTAGAGCTTTATTGTTGCGAGGGGTGTTTTCTTTTGGTGCTATAATTAAATTATATATTATTTTTCTATGTGTTGGTGTTTTACCCCTTATGTGATTATTTATATGTATTATGGCTTGTATGGTTGACATCACATACATACGATATTCAATACATGTTTTAATTATGACTTATGGAATATTTGATTTATGAAACATCGGATTTACGGATCTATGATTTATGGACTATGTTTTATGAAGTATGTTTATAGAATATCAGATTTATGGAACTGGGTTTATAAAATTTGATTTTTAATAATCATGTATGTATGAGCATGGGTTGAGATTTGTACGGAGGAAGCAGTGGTTTTTACCACACATCGATTGGTGACGTTATAGTGAGGGGTTTTGGGGAACCTACCTCTTTTTATGGCGGTTGTAGTTGGTGCATTGCATTGTGAATGTGATATTTGTGTTATGGTTTTTAAATGATTTTAAGAAAATAATACTATGTTTTACGAATATGGTTTTCTTGCACTTTAGAGACACACTAAGCTCTTTAGCTTACCCCCCTTAGTTTCTCTTCAGATATACTCTGACTTTTAGGTGACTCGGTACTTGGAGCATCTCGTATTTTACTCAGATAATTTATCACTAGTATGAACTCTATTTTAGACTACCGGATTATTTTAAATTTATGTTTTTGGACATTTACGTAATTCAGACCGTGGAACTTTATATTTTTGGGATTATGTTTTAGCATGTAATCACAGACTTTATTTTAGATATTTTATTAAATGATCAAAATATTTTTATAATGTTTAGATTTTGTAAACAATTTTGGTATTTTACGGTAATTATTATTATTTAAATAATTATTTTGTTTTATAAATTATTTAAACCTAAAATCTATTACTTGAGGGAAAAGTTTTAAATCATAACTTCCTAAATTCAATCTTTTCTTCTAGGCAGGGTTTAGGGGGTTACAGTACGTGCTTCCACGCCTCAGGGTGTGATTATTGAATCTGATTGGTGGGATTGTCCCTGGTAACGTGTTTTTTGTGCCAATGTGTCGACCAAGCGATTGAGTTTGGTTTGGGAACCACCGGGATTAACAGGATGTGGGGGAGTGTTGCGCGATACGCATGGGCGAATTCTGGCCATGTTCTCAGGGCCATTGGAAATTATTGATTCAAACGAGGCAAAGATCTTGGTTGTATGTCATGCTTTGGTTCTTTTGGCGATGCTCTTAGTGGAGTATGGTTTTAGCCATTGTGGTTGGATCAGACTCTGTGGTGGTTGTTTCATAGATATTACATCGTGATCAGCGACCATAGAAGTATTGGCAATAGTTCCGACAAATAGATGAGATATGTTCTGTATTGATGGGTGTGCGTTTTCACAACGTGTATCGAGAGGCTAATAATATGGCTAATGCACTGGCAAAAGGACGAGTGGACCATGCATCATGGTTCCAAGTTCTTTGCTAGTGGCTTGTTGTGAGCTCCGGTGTTCACTTTTCCATGTTCTACTAGGTGACCTTTTTCTTGTTGGACACTATCATATGTACTCTTTTCCTCCATTTAGGTTAGAGAGGTTTTTCTTATAAGTAGGTTAGAGAGGTTTTTTTTATAAGTAGGTTAGAGAGGTTTTTAATGAGGCTCACTACAAAAAATGTACATATACCGACGCTTAGCTACACCGACGGGCAAAATTCGTCGGTATAGACAATATATACCGACAAAAAATAAAACTGTCGATAAAAAATTTGATTTTTACCGACGGATATATTAATCGCCAGTATAGATGTAATGCATACTGATGGAAGACAAGAAACCGCTGGTATAGATGTAATTTATACCGACGAACTATAGTAAACGTCGGTACAGGTGAACCATATACCGATGGTTGATTTTTTGTGTGTCAGTATAGATATAGTTTTTGCCGATGGTAAATTTTATCTGTCGATTTAGGTTATATTGTGCATCGACGGTTGAATATGTTTGTCGGTATAGGTAAACTATATACCGACGGATGTTATTGCCGTCGGTATAGGTAAGTTTAAATTTAAATGGACTTTAACCAAAAGCAATTCGTTGGGCTGACCTGTTTCCTTTTCTCTTATGCTGGGCCACGCGAATCAGATTGGATCTGGGTATAACGACTCGTTCGGGTCAGCTACAAGGGTAAGGGGTTCATTTTTTTATTTCATTCATTCTTCATTCTCAACTAAACCCCCTTTTCCTCTCAAACCAAACCCTAGCCGCCGCTCCCTCTCGCCACTGCCACCGTTTTGGTGGCAGTTCTGTTTGCCGCTGCCTCCAATGGACTGCTCTCGATGCCCTCTTTCTATTCACCGGTGCATTTTTCCAGAAAGAGTCCCCAAACGAATGAAAATGGTTTGAGTTCGCCGAACTCTCCCTGCTATCGATATGAGAAACCGGCCGTTCGATCGGCTTGGTTCCAAAATATGTTCTTCTCCTCAGCAATGGGAACCCCTCCACCTAGGGTTGGGCATTCGATCGGGTCGAGTCAAATTTTTTTGAGTTATTCGAGTTGACGCGTCTAATTTTATCATTCAAACTTTATTTGAAATTTTTTCGAGTCGAGTTTATAAAATTTGAGTCGAATCAAGTTTCGAGTTTCTATACAAGTTTTGAGTCAGGTATCAAGTAGCTCGGCTCGAGCGAGCCGAGTTCGAGCTCAAGTCGAATCCAATCGAGTCAAGTATTAATCGAGCTTTTACCGAGTCGAACTCGAGTAGCTCGCGATCTGTCTCGTCTCATTTACAGTCCTATATGCGGCTGCGATCTGAACATATGGCTTGCAAGAATCGAGAAGGTTTTCAAAGTTAAAGTGACCGAGCAAAAAAAAGGACCTGTTGTTCTGTTCAAAGTTGCGTACACTCTTCTAGTTTAAGGCTTTAAGGGAAGAATGGTCTCCAAACATCGTTGAATGGTGGATAGATCCGAGGAGAGGAATTGTATTTGTTTCCTTGAAATGGTGCGTGTGCATTGGAATGAAACCCGCCGGAAAAAGGAGTGGTAAATTTCAACGTGGAAGGGGCAGAAATAGAAAAGGAAGCAGGTTGGGGTGGCGTCCTTCGAACGAGTGTTGGAATATTGAGAGTGTTATTTTCTGGGCCTTACGAAGGATAAGGAGCTGAATATGTTGAAATTATAGAGTTTAAACAGCTTTGGAGATGTTTATTGAGGCAGACTGGATTGGAAAGCACCCCTGGTTATTGAATCTGATGTGAAGATGGTGCTAAACTGGATTTGTAATAGGTTGGTGGATGATTCTTGTAGATATTGACAAGTTAGTGTTAAGGATTGGGAGCGAACGTAATTGCAGATTGTTTAGCAAAGGAAGGTATGGCTCGAAGATCCCTCTTCAAGGCGTGGTGGTAGGTGTGGCCACTTTTAGTTTACTTATTATAAGTGTTTGTTACATATCTTCTTGATTGTATTTGGGCGAGTGGTGTTGGCTTTTTCTCGATGCATTTTGGGTTAATATGGGTTCTGGAAGTGTATGCAATATGATGGTATAGAAAAAGTGGAGAAACCAGTTTTAGTTGGTTTATACCTTAGA
Organism: Hibiscus tridactylites; assembly: GCA_958450335.1. NCBI lineage: Eukaryota > Viridiplantae > Streptophyta > Magnoliopsida > Malvales > Malvaceae > Hibiscus > Hibiscus tridactylites. The sequence continues at coordinate 82,184,915 of OY288270.1, forward strand.
TTCAGTGGGTTGAGTTTTATGCATTTTGCCAATCGTGTAACAGTTGTTCTGTTCCTGTCTCTTGTATTCCCAGCTTGTGTAGTGTTCTTTTCTCACATTTAAGCTTAGGAGGTTTTAACGAGGCTCACATGTCAGGTCTTAATCTATCAATAAAATTTATTTTACCCATAAAAAAAACTTAACTTGAAAAATAAATTGAATTATTCAACTTGACTCGTAATTTCATAAACTCAACTCGAAAATAACTTTAATAGTTGATTTGAAATTTTCATGAACCCTAATTTTCATGAAAGAATTGTCGTCTTACAAACGAATAACTTTAATAGTTGATTTGAAATTTTATAATAGATAAATCATTTAACAACTAAAAAAATAAAAATAATATAATTTTTATTTTCTCAGCCTTCAAATAAACACACCGATAAGGATCTTTAAATTAAATACTTTGTAATTTGAAAATAGGAAAAATAAAATAATCTGAGTTAATTCTACAAAAATAAATATTGAAATTCTTAGCTATAGAAGTTAACCAAATCAAATTGTTCACAACAATAAAAGTTAGGTGTCAAAATTTTAACCATACGAAAAATAATTTTGTTTTCATTTGCCTATCGACTTGCCGCATATGTCTCCTACAAGATGCTATAAATTTTTATAGTTTTAACTTCAAATCATCGATCATATTTCACTGAATAAATTTGTATTCACTCCAAAAAAAAACATTACTTTCTCTCTTTTTCTTTTTCAAATAACAGAGGAAATGGCAAAGATTGCTTTATTCATTGTTTTGATCTCAATGATCATGATTCATTCAGTCCAGCTCGTTGTAGGCGACAATGAACCTTCGGCTGCACCAATAGCAGATGTTAGTGCAGTTGCAGGACCTGTGTCAGACGGTCAACCTTCGTCTGCCCCAGTAGCAGATGTTAGTGCAGTTGATGGGCCTGTATCAGTTACCGCCGGACCAGCAAATGACAATACAGAGAAGAAATAACCATGAAAACACATATTTTTATTCCAATAATTACATATGCATTGGTTATTGTTTTCTTGATTTATATGCAACTTATGTATGAAAATTTGTGACGTATCACTGCGTATTGACATCATTAAGATCATGTGAGATTAGAGATTTGTGGATTGAGTTTTGTCTTAATTTTTTTGTTGTTATTACAATAGTTTAAAAATATAAATTCGACTAAGGAGTCGGAATTGTATCCTAGTTGCGTTGTAACGAGGCACGCAACTAGGGATTAGAGATTTTTGCTTCTCGTAATAAAATTCCTAATTGTTGAGCAAAAAAATATATAAATCCGAATGTGTTTACCCATGCAATATTCTTCTATTAGAAGTTTGAAAATGTTATGAACAATTTAAGTATTATATATTTGAATAATATAAGTTCAAATATATTTATAATCAAACGTGTTTGAACATATAATATCCTTCAATAAGAAGATTAAAAAAAGTCATACTGAGATTAAATATTGTCTATGTATGTATAAGAAACCGAACTCAAATTTTAAACTTTTCACTAACTATAAATGAAATAAATATTTTTAGGTTTTCCACATATTCTTTCTTTTATTAGTGGTTTCAATTTAAACATACATATATATATAGGTTATCCACATGTTTTTAGAGGTTTTCCACACATTCTTTCTTTTATTAGTGGTTATTCACATATTTTCTACATATTTTTAGTGGTTTCAATTTAAAGACACACGGAGTTTAAATATTTCAAGACATTTCAAGTAGCATGTCATTATTAGTGCTTAGTCATTCCATATAAAAAGTTCAAATTTATAAGAGTAAAATAAAAATTTGCTCGATGTGGCCTGGTAAAGTGAACCTAATTGTGGAATCTGACTTGATGTTAGCGCTAAATTGGATTAAACAAGTTCTACATAGGTCGTGGTCTTGTGGAATATATTCTTGGATATTGATAAGCTGATTAGAACAATAGACAAGGTGCAATTTGAGTATGTGCCTAGATCTTTGAATGTATGGGCTGATAGCCTCGCCAAGGATGGACTAACGCGCCAAAACCTCTTTAAAGCATGGCGGTAGACTCCAATCTTAATAGTTTGAGACTATGCTGTACTAAAATGGGGTCATTGAGGTCCTTGATATTTTGAAGTGGCGTAATTGGTTTGAGAATTGCAGTGCTGGTAGCTTAAGTTGAATTTCGTAGTTGCAGTTGAGTTTAATGCGTGTATAGCTTTGTTCTGTCAATAGGGTGATGTTTTGTTTGTTGAAACTTTGATGTAATGTTTGATATAGATGTTGGTATATCCGTATGTAGCATACTTTTTCCCTCTACTTAGGTTTAAAGATGTTTTTAACGAGGCTCACATTCGGATTTAGGCGTGTATAATTTCAATCTTAATAAAATTATATTTGCCGAGCAAAAAAAAAGACTCTCGATATGATCCACTAAGAAAGCAACGTACGACTTACCTTCAACACTTTCAATTGGCCGAACCGCATCAAGATTATCATATTCCAAAATTAGATTTGATACACCAATTGACCAAGCGCATAGTAGCCCCTCGTACATACCCCCACAATTTTGAATCCAAAACCGAACACATGATGATGTGCCAGTCGCTAAATTCCTTGCTCCATCCGCATTTACTTTGCACTAGGACTACGGTGGAGCTTCCCATTGAACCGATGCTCGAATGATTGGTACTGTTGCAGCCTGGCTGATCGTCCCCCTAACATACGTCGCCCGAAATCCACCCAACATTCTTTGGATCCTTAGCACAAATGGTTCACGAACAACTGAAATCAGGTCAAAAATCTACTGGTTCTTTCGCAGTCAAATATTCCAAAGCAACGACCTAAAGAGAACATTCCAGTCCTCCGGTTCTTTTGTGAAATAACTCGGTTGAGTCAAATTTATATGCATCCAATCCTTCAGGCTAAAATATTATCGGACCCATCACGAATTTGGATAACTGTAACAGAGCAAAGTATATAGTCTAACAAACAACCTAGACAAACCTCCAAGCACCTCAACAGCATGCCACGAAAAGAGTAGCCAACAACTTACACACGGAATGCCCAAAAAGAGCACTAATTAATACCATAACATTACAATTAAATTTGAACAGATACTCAAAAAGTGCGATTCGACTTGACTCAACTCGAGAAAAATCCAAATAAAGTTCGACTTAATAAATATGACTTGTCAACTCAACAAACTATTTTTTTAATCAACTCGATCGAATACTCACCATACTCCCAACCCCTTACGAAAAAAAGTCTTTGAAAAGTGTGACATGAAGATGTTTGTAATAGAATTTAGTCTCGAGATTTTGTATCTCGCATTCCGTTAGACGGTGCAAAGACATTGAACATTTGTAACGACCCGAATTTTGGAATCTGAGGGTCGGTTTAACCCAAATCGTGAGCTTTGTGTTTGGTCCGAGATGTATAGCCTTGAGGGCCTTTGTGAGCTATTCTTGGGATGTTGGGCTTGAGTTTTAGTTTTGGGTTGAGTTAGGAGGATAATTGGAGGGTAATTAGGTAATTATCTAGTTATTTGAAGAGGGAAAGGTGAGTCCCTTTAATTCTTCTGCAGAAAAGCAAGAGGAATAAGATCACCTTGTCCCCCTTGTCTTCATCCTTCCCTCATTCTCATCTTCCAAGTCCTCACCCACAAGAAAGGTTGAATCTGTTGAAAAAAAAATATAATTTAAACTTTTCATGAATAGGTACAACTATTCATGAACATATGTTAATGAATGGATGCAACCATTCATCATGAATAGATGTAACCTTTGCATGATGAAAGGGTGCAAAATGAAGAGATGTAATTTTTTGAATAGCCACTAACAAGCCTATATAAAGGATTGTTAGTGATAGAACAAATCATTCCAATTTTGTATTCTTGTAATAACATTCTTACTTCTCTTCCTCTCAAAAGTCTTACAATTTCTTCCACCTATTTCTAACAAAGTGGTATCAGAGCTTGGTTCGATAGTTAAAAAAGAGAGAGAAGAAGATGGCCAACAATGGTACGTTTCCATTTCAAACTCCTCGTCTTACAAAAGACAACTATGAAAATTGGTGTCTCCGTATGAAGGCTTTACTTGGGGCACAAGATGCTTGGGAGATCACTCACAAGGGTTATGAGTCTCCTCAAAATGAAGCGTCGTTGTCACGACAAGAAAAGGAGGCTTTGACGAAAACAAGGATGAAAGATCAACATGCTCTCACCCTCATTCACCAATGTTTGGATGATTCGATGTTTGCAAAAGTGGCAAATGCCAACACCGCAAAGGAAGCATGAGAGATTTTGCAAAATTCTCTCCAAGGAGTTGACAAAGTGAAGAAGGTTCGACTCCAAGTATTACGAGGTGAGTTTGAAACCTTGCGGATGAAGGAATCCGAGTCCGTTTCGGATTATTACTCAAGGGTGATGACTATTGTTAATCAAATGAAGAGATATGGAGAAACCATAGAAGATGTTCGTGTGATTGAAAAGATCCTTCGTTCTTTGACTCTAAAGTTTGATTATGTGGTTTGTGTCATTGAGTCAAAAGATTTAGACTCTATGACTATTGAAAATGTTATGGGTGATTTGCAAGCTCAAGAAGATAAATTAAATAGAAGACAAGAAGAGTCCATTGAACAAGCCCTCAAAGCCAAGGTATTTTTGAAAAATAATCGAGAAGAAAAGAATCAAAAAGGACAAGGACGTGGACGAGGTCGAGGTTATGGCCAACGAGGATGTGGAAGAAGTGATCGCGAAGATCGTACATCATCAAGAAACCAAGGAAGATCAAGAGGAAGAGGAAGATTTAATTATCAAATATCGAATGAAAAGAAGCATGGCAAGTCCAATATTGAATGTTATAATTGTCAGAAATTTGGTCATTTTTCTTGGGAATGCCAAAATGAAAGTAGAAATGAGGAGAGAGTCAATCTCATTGAAGATCAACAAGATATTGAAGAGCCAACCTTGTTGCTAGCACTGAAGAATGAGGAGAAGAATGATGCAAGCACATGGTACCTTGACAATGGAGCAAGCAATCACATGTGTGGAGATAAAGAGGCATTTGTGGAACTTGATGAGAAAGTTAAAGGCAATGTTTCATTAAGAGACTCCTCGAAAGTCCAAATTCATGGGAAAGGTACAATCTTAATTTCTCTAAAGGATGGGAGCCATAGCCTTATTACTGAGGTTTATTATGTGCCTAAGCTAAGAAGTAATATTTTGAGTTTGGGACAACTCCTTGAAAAGGGTTATGAAATTCATATGAAAGATTGTTGTCTTTTGCTAAGAGATCAATGTGGAAACTTGGTGGCTAAAGTATCAATGTCGAAGAATAGAATGTTCATGTTAAATCTCAAGACGATTGGTGCAAAGTGCTTGAAGGCTAGCGTGGAAAATGAAGCTTGGTGTTGGCACATGAGATTTGGTCACTTGAATTTTGGAGCCCTCAAAATGCTTGGAGAAAAAGAGATGGTAAATGGAATTCCAACCATTAGTCACCCTAACCAATTGTGTGAAGCGTGTCTTCTAGGCAAGCATGCAAGGTCAAGTTTTCCAAAAGAAGCAACATCAAGAGCGACCGAGCCCCTTCAACTTATTCATACTGATATATGTGGACCCATCAAGCCGTTATCATTTGGTAAAAGCAGATACTTCTTACTTTTTATTGATGATTACAGTAGGAAGACTTGGGTGCACTTCTTGAAGCAGAAATCTGAAGCATTCGTTGCTTTTAAAAATTTTAAAGCACTCATTGAAAAAGAAAGTGGCTACGAGATAAAATCTCTGAGATCCGACAGAGGAGGCGAACTTACTTCTAATGAATTCAATGCTTTTTGTGAAGCAAATGGAATTCGTCGTCCTTTGACAGTGCCCAGATCCCCACAACAAAATGGCGTTGCAGAACGAAAAAATAGGACCATTTTGAACATGGTAAGAAGTGTGTTGAAGGCAAAGAATATGCCCAGGGAATTTTGGGCCGAAGCTGTTTCATGTGCAGTTTATCTATCCAATCGCTCACCAACAAAGAATGTGGATAATGTAACTCCTTAAGAAGCTTGGAGCGGAAGAAAGCCAAGTGTAAGACATATTCGGGTGTTTGGAAGCATTGCCTATGCACATGTACCTGACCAAGGTAGATTAAAGCTTGATGATCGGAGTTCTAAATATGTTTTCATTGGCTATGATTCAAACTCCAAAGGCTACAAGTTGTACAATCCAAGCAATGGAAGGATTATCATAAGTCGTGATGTTGAGTTCGATGAACAAGCAAGTTGGAATTGGGAAGCACAAGAAGAACAATCTTATGATTTCTTTCCATACTTTGTGGAAGAACAAGATGTGACTCCAACACAAGTAATGAACCATCTGCCAGAAATGACTCCTCAACAAGAGATGACTCCTCCCCCTTCACCTGCTCCGGTCCATGAAAGTTTTGAAGAAAGCTCTAGCTCTGGAGAAAGCTCAAGTGAAACGCCACATAAATTCAAAAGTGTCGAAGATTTATACCGCTCCACTGAAGCTATCAATAACTTGTTTTGTCTATTTGTAGATAACGAGCCACTTAACTTCGGTGATGCAGTGAAAGATGAGAGTTGGAGACTAGTCATGGATGAAGAAATAAAATCAATTGAGAAGAACAACACTTGGGAGCTATCAGAACTTCCAAAAGGACATGAAGCTATTGGGGTCAGGTGGATTTTCAAGAAAAAGAAGAATGCAAGAGGAGAAGTGGTGAGATATAAAGCAAGACTTGTTGTTAAAGGCTATAAGCAGAAGCATGGGATCGATTATGATGAAGTCTTTGCACCAGTTGCTCGAATTGAAACTATTTGATTGATTATTTCTCTAGCGGCTCAAAAGAAGTGGAAAATCCATCAACTTGATGTGAAATCATCATTTCTTAATGGTTTCTTAGAAGAGGAAGTTTACATTGAACAACCCATTGGATACAAAGTCAAAGGGCAAGAAGATAAATGCCTAAGGTTGAAAAAGGCATTATATGGATTGAAGCAAGCGCCTCGTGCATGGTACAGCCGAATCAACAAGTATTTTCAAGGTAAAGGTTTTGATCGTTGCCTACATGAACATGCACTTTATATTAAAGTGAAAGATGGTGGAGATATCTTGATAGTTTGTCTGTACGTGGATGATTTGATTTTTACAAGCAACAATCACAACCTAATTGAAGAATTCAAGAAGGATATGTCACTTGTTTTCGAGATGACTGATGTGGGTCTAATGTGTTATTATTTGGGCCTAGAAGTGGAACAATCTGAGGATGGAATATTCATCTCACAAAAGGGCTATGCAACAGAAGTGTTGAAGAAATTCAAAATGCTCGATTGCAATCCTGTTAATACTCCAATGGAATGCGGAGTAAAGTTGTCAAAGTTCAATGATGGAATAAAGGAAGATTCAACACTCTTCAAAAGTCTTGTGGGAAGTTTGAGATACTTGACTTGTACAAGACCTGATATCCTATTTGCAGTTGGTGTAGTAAGTCGCTACATGGAAGCTCCTACATCAACTCACATGAAAGCTACTAAAAGAATTCTTCGTTACTTAAAGGGTACTATTGACTTTGGGCTATTCTACTCCTCTTCTCAAGACTTTCAACTCATGAGATTTTGTGATAGTGATTTTGCCGGCGACATAGATGATAGAAAAAGCACCTCTGGATTTGTGTTTTTCTTGGGAGATTGTTGCATCTCTTGGAGTTCAAAAAAGCAACCCATTGTGACTCTTTCCACATGTGAGGCAGAATATGTAGCAGCAACTTCTTGTACGTGTCATGCTATTTGGCTTAAAAGATTAGTTAAAGAACTTCACTTGCCACAAGAAGGACCTACTAAAATTTGCATCGATAATAAGTCTGCACAAGCACTTGCAAGAATCCGGTGTTTCATGATCGAAGTAAACATATTGACACCCGATATCATTTTATTAGAGATCATATTGCCAAGAAGGAAGTGGAGCTCAAGTTTGTAAAGACTTAAGATCAAGTTGCAGACATTTTCACAAAACCTCTCAAGTTTGAAGATTTTCAAAGAATGCGTGAAAGCCTTGGTGTGATCAAGAAAAGTTAAAATTAAGAGGGAGTGTTGAAAAAAATTATATAATTTTAACTATTCATGAATAGGTACAACTATTCATGAACATATGTTAATGAATGGATGCAACCATTCATCATGAATAGATCTAACCTTTGCATGATGAAAGGGTGCAAAATGAAGATATGTAATTTTTTGAATAGCCACTAACAAGCCTATATAAAGGATTGTTAGTGATAGAACAAATCATTCTAATTTTGTATTCTTGTAATAACATTCTTACTTCTCTTCCTCTCAAAAGTCTTACAATTTCTTCCACCTATGTCTAACAGAATCTTTGTCATTTTGTGTTAATCTCAGATTTGTCATTGAGAGAAGGTTAATCGCCATTCAAGAATCTATCTACCATGGTAAGAATGATTGGTTTTGGTGGAGGTTAGAAAATAGGAGTTTAGGTGGGGTTGGGAGGAAGAACGTGAATGGGAGATTTATCTCCATTTCTTATTGTAGGATTCTTCCTTTTCCATATCCTAAGTCTCCACCGGTTATGCGTAGTTGTTTATTTGTGCTGCAAGGTTATAGAGTTATGGACTATTTGGCTGGCTCGGAACGATGTGTCTTTTTAATAGAAAATAGCCAGTTCTTTAAGTTACGATCTTTATGCGAAGTTGGGGCTTTGTCTTGGCTAAAATTTTTTAAAGAGGGAGCAAGAATCCATCTTAATTGGTGTCATGGTGTAATCACTAATTTTGTATGGGCCTTAAACTCACTTTAGTTTATGTTAATGTTGGGCTAAATAAAATGGACTTTTTATTATTATTTAAAAAAAGAGAAAAAGAAAAAAAACTAAACACTATTATCATTATTAACATTATATGTTTCTACATTGCTTTTTTTGTTATTAATATTAATATTGTGTATTGGTTGTTACTATTACTTATTCTTATTATTGTGTGTGCTAATGTCACTTATTATTATTATTATTATTATTATTATTATTATTATTATTATTATTATTATTATTATTATTATTATTATTATTATTATTATTATTATTATTATTATTTATTATTATTATTATTATTATTATTATTATTATTATTATTATTATTATTATTATTATTATTATTGTGTGTGCTAAAGCTATTAATATTGTGTGAGTTATTGTTATTATTATCATTGTTATTACTAATAGTATTATTATTATTTTTATTATTTTTATTATTATCCTTATTGTTATATTATTATCATCATCTTTATTATTCATTGTTACTATTATTATTATTATTTGCGTTTAATATTATTATTATTATTACTAATACTATTATAATAAAGCAAAATAAATAAACAAATAGTGATTAACAGCCCAATCTTTTTCATTTATTAAAGCCCAATAAAAACAGTCCATTACATGCAGACCTATAAGCTCAAGCTTAAAACCCTAAAGATAAATAGAACCCTAACCCTGGTCTTATTTGTGCAGCCACATTCTGGCCGTTAGATCTGGCCCTAGATCTAATGGCCAATATCGCAAGGGAAGAGAGGAAACTCTAGGAGCCTTCGTTTGATCTCATGCCGCACCCCGTTCAGCCGTCAGATCACACGACATCAATGACCTAGATCGAGTCTCAGACGGAGCCCTAGAAGCTCTCCTATTCGCTTTGGCGTCGCGCTCATCTCAGCCGTTAGATCAAGGGAACACACCAACAGCCCAGGTTGACACGGAGAACCTTCTAGAACTTGCACACGCGACCACTTAGAGCCCAACGCGTGATCTTTTGGACTCCCCACGCGCGCGTGCTATCACACGGTCTGACCACCCCTATCCACTCGTTCGTACGTCTGACCCACGCACCTGAGCTTTCTGCCGCTTCAGACCCTCTGCCACCACCACGCCTCGTCCCCGAATCGGCAAAAGTCGACATGCAACAGAAAAGGCAAAAAAAGTCAGATACCAGAAGTAAAGACCTAAACAAAAACAAGATCAAATGTCATCGAGACAAAAAAAGAGAGCAAGGACACCGGCAGAGATCAGAAACAAAAACACTCTTGTAATTTGTTTTTTTCCTTTTGTAACTTGGTTATATAAGAAACCGAAAGAAAATTCCTAACCCTAGGAAAGCATCGAAAGGTGGGGGGGAAAGGGATGTTGAGAGTCTTCGTTCTCAGAATGGCCAAAAGGGTTTCAAAATGTTTTAATTGTGTCTTTTATAGCGTTTTAATTATATAAAAATGGCATAATCTTGTTCTAGCCCCTCCGCATTTTTGAAACCGCACCATAAGGGTTCCCGTTTTTTAAAATCACGACCCTGGTCCTCTCAACTTTTTTTAACCTTTCAATTTCACCCCCGTTCATTTAGAGCGTTCAATTTTTGGTTAATGACCTTCAAAATCCTCGAAATTCTGATTTCTGTCCGATTTCGTCCTTAAACCGGCGGTATAATTGCTTAATCAGCCCCTCGGCTCACACACATTTAATTTGCAGTCATTCGTTGCTCATATTTGTTTTTGATGATTGGTATGTGTTGAATATGGTCACTTAGTTTATCTCTTTTTATTATTTATGTGATAATATATATATATATATATATATATATATATTATTACAAAACTCATGTGATTATGTTTTTTTTTAGTTTTGTTACGTGGCAATATATAAAGTTTTCATGCATATGCACAGTATTACTTAATTCCTTTCGAGTAGTAGCAGTATACCACATTTAAACACCACATTTATGGATTTCCTTTCATGGTTATATATATTATTATGGATTTCCTTTTTACGCGCGTCACTAATACCACATTTATCATCATTAAATATATATGTAGTTACTTTATTCCTTTTGTGTTGCCCTTTTTGTCTTGGTTAGCATTTGTATACAATTAATCATGCATTTAAACACCATGTTTAGATACTTGCTTTTTATGTTTTATTTATTTCATCTATTTTTGCGAATTTATTTATATTTTTCATGCTTTATTTATTTATTCTTATGTGCCATGTTAAGTTGCATTTGGAACATAAAAAAATATCATGCGATGTTCTTTTATTCGATAATGAACGAGGCCAGTACCAGTCGTAGTGGTGGTGGTTCGGACGTTCATTCTCGAATATTAGGGCTTTTGAAATTCACTCATATTTATAACCAATCTCGGTTAAATTTATCACTTTTATTTGTAAAAATCGATATTTATTAAGCGGTAAAGCCTTGGTACCAATTTTGGGCACGTCGAGGGTGCTAACCCTTCCTTGCGTGTAACCGACTCCCGAACCCTTTTGAATCTCCGGTTTCTATTTTTGGTGTCCGGTCTACCTCTTTAAAGTGACCGGTGGCGACTTCTTCTATTTTTTTTTAAATCTTTTTCAAACTCCTTTTTTAATCCTTTTATATAAAATCCCCCTTTATCCTTTGTGAAATCAACCACTTCATACCCCAATTTTTTTAAAAAAGTATGTTGTTCCTAAAGGCCCCAATTTTCAAAATCCACATTTTTCTTACCCTTATCTTCTTTAATTTATTTTCAAATAAAATCTTTTTTTAAATCCGTTTTCTTTTTTCTAAACCCTATTTTCTGAAGTTCCTCAAATTTTAATTTATCTTCTAAAATCCACTCCAGTTCTTTTTAAAATATGTTTCTTGTCTAAATTCCCTTATTTTTCTAAATCCTTATAAAAATTCTCAAAATCTCCTTTTCATACCACTTTCACCACAACTATACCCACTACAACTATATACCTATATAAGTATTTCCAAAAGCGGGTTGTTACAGATGGCGACTCTGCTGGGAAAAAAAAGTTTTGTTTAAAAAAAACAAAAAAGAGAGTCAGTCCAAAGAAACTTGACCGCTTAATTAATATCAAAGGTTGCGAACTAAAGTGACAAATTTAACCGATATTTGTTTATAAACGCGAGTTTGTTTCGAACGCATTCAATTTTTGGCATGTAAAGCCTTTGGCTAAGTGGGGGGAAAACACTAGTGCTTTCATGGGGATATCGTTCCTCTGTACGGGCCTAGTAAGTACCTTCGGGGCTCGACTACCCTATATTTTTGTGGGAATATCGTTTCCCTGTACGGATATAGCTAAAGGGTCCCCTTGAATTGAACTAAGTTAAAATGAACCTATAATGGGTGATGACTGGGGGCCTTGCTACCCTTAGGAGGGGACAACAAGGACAATTTGAGTACCTCCTAGAACCAAAACTGCATGTAGCGAACTAGAAAGCCTACCCCTTTAGAGCCATGCAGATAACCTAGGTGAACTAGACGGGATAAAAAGGGTTGCTTGTTTTGTGCTTATATCTTATTAATCATGTCTATGAAGCACTAACTCATTTCTTTTTGCTTTTTGCATTTATTTTGCATACATACCTTGACATAATGGTGTTGAGTCAAGGTGGTTTTACCCAATTCAAGGGCTTTCATTATGGACAAGAGGTTGCTAAAAAAGAGATCCAATTCCCACCGTTGAGGAATACGAAGCTTTTCTTCGTCATAAGGAGGTCAAACGAGATTTGATCCATTCAAAATGACCAAAGTCATAAAACTACCCAGTCAAGCTCAAGGAGGCGGTCAGCACAAGCAAGGATTGAGCTAAGGGATCGACTCAGCTTCGGGGAGACAGTTTGTCTTTTTCATCCAGAACTTGACACCGACACACCCCAACGAATTCTAGGCTGTTGAAGAGGAAAACAAATCCGCCCTCGATAATTTTGGCCAAAAACATTCATTTCCTCGGACGCAATTCAGAGACACAAAGGGGCATCTGTGGGAAATTGCTATGACTACCTTGCAACAAGAAATCACTTTTATGTCTAAATGAAAGTCAGCCTAAGGGGAGTCACCTATACGACCAACACCTTTATTCGCATACACATTTTCATACATTTTTATTATTGCATTATCTCTTCATACATCATTTCATAGCATAATCATTCACAACATTAAATCTCTAGTCATACATTCATTACATCATACCCATCCCTAATAGGGCATCAAAGTTTTTGTTTAAATCCATGATGCATTACATCATACTCATTGCTAAAACTCTTTGTTCAAATCCATAATGCATTCATCACATCATGCTCATTGCTAATCGGGGAAAATTCTCGCCTAAGTAAAAAGGGAATGACTTCAAGCCAATACAACTCTAAATGCATGAACGAATTAAGCAACAGAGATAGAAGGCAGATCTCTCTCCGACTCTAACCTACAAGCCCGATGGGAGAATGAAACAAGAGATGAGGCCAAAACCTTGGCTGCTGGAAAAGAATTGGGGATAATCTTTAGGGGTAACGAAGACGAGGCGATTCAAAAAATAGTTGCTCTGGAAAAAGCGGATAAAGTTAAGCAGTGATAGGAATATTGACGATTTTGACAGCGATTCCTCATGAGAATCATTTCCTGGAATATTCGAGGATTGGGGTCGGAGATTAAACTGACAGAAATCAGGCGATTTGTTCGAATGCATATGGTGGAGATGTTATTTTTACAAAGTCAAAACATGAAGAGATAGACGAAAACAGAGTGAGCAAGCTATGGTCAGATAATGCTTTTGAATTCTTAACAGCAAAAGCATAGGGGAACTCGGGTGGTTTGATAACGGTGTGGGACAAAAGCAATTTCAAGATGGAGAGAAAGTTAGTGAAGCCCGGATTAATTCTGATAGAAAGTAAATGGGTGGGACATGAGGTACCCTTTGTATGTTTAAATGTGTATGCCCCGTGTGATATCTAGGCGCAAGGCAGTCTTTGGGAGGAACTAATTCTTTTAAAAAATAATTAGGGTGCCATATGGATTATGGGAGGAGACTTCAACACAGTAAGATCAAAGAGCAAACAGAGTGGATGCAAAAAGCTCAATCCGGGTATGAATGCTTTCAACTCTTTTATAGATTGTTGTGGTATGTTTGATATCCCCCTTGTGGGGAAGAAATTCACATGTGTAGGGCCGTTGAATAGAAAAAGAAAATTAGATAGATTTTTGGTTGATGAAAAGTGGTACCAAGAAAATCCAGATATATGTGTTTGGGGTCTGAATAGAACAGTATCCGACCATGTTCCTATTTTGCTGGCTGGTGAAGAGATGGACTGGGGACCAAGACCTTTTGAAATGATTAATTCATGGCTGTCGAAGTCAGAATGTGTTAAGTTGATCAAGGAAACGCTAGAAAGCTCCAATTCAAAGAATAGGAACCTCCCTGCAAAGCTAATTTTTTTTTTAAAAAGGCCTTGAAAAGCTGGAATAAGGATCACTGTGATGACTTCAACAAAAGAGCAGTGGTTCTGGAAATGAAAATTAATTCGATTGAGGACTTAGGGAATGTTGGGCATTTGGATTCGAAGAAGTTAGAGGAGTTGAAAATGTATAAAGAACATCTGTGGGACGTGTTGAAGGCACGCGAAGATTTATTAAGGCAGAAATCGAGGATAAAGTGGATTTTAAAAGGAGATTCAAACTCAGCTTTCTTTCACTGAGCAGTGAAAATCGGAGCGAAAAGAAATCGAATCAGAGGTCCAATTCTGGGGGCAGCTACCTTGTCGAACCCCAAGCAACTGAAACAAATTGTCTTCAATCACTTTGCGACCCAATTCAGCTGCAAGAAGAGAAAGTGGGAAGCACTACTTGATCTAAACTTTAAGAAGCTTTCGGAGGAAGAAACCAATAATTTGGAAAAATCATTCTTAATTGAGGAGATAAAGTCTGCAGTTTGGAGTTGTGATGACTCAAAAGCACCATGTCCTTTGGATTTAAAGCTTTGTTCTTCAAAAATTGCTGGGAGTATGTTAAGGATGACCTATATCGAACCTTCGAGCAATTATATTCTACTGGGAAACTGCAAAACAATTTGCAATCTTTTCCAGTCCGGTGCCTGATCAATGTCCAGATTACTCTTTGTTAATTGCAATACTTACTGCACTAAAAGTTTTTGTAGAAGTAGGTCTAAAGAAGAAATCGACTTTGGAGATTGAATCTGATTCACAGACTGTGATTAATTGGATTGAATCTCCCTTACTTCGACCGTGGCGCTGGTGGGAGATATTTGACGAGATAGACGTGTTGTCCAAGGAAATTACAGAAGTTTATTTCTCTTATGTTACGAGAACAAGGAATTCGATGGCTGATCACTTGGCAAAAGCAAGGAAGTCAAGACCGAATTTATTCAAGGCGTGGTGGTAGCTAAGTTAGGACTTTCATGTAACTTTGTATCCATCGAGATGTAATCAGCATCAAGTTGGGTAATACTCTTTTCCTCCATCTAGGATTATGGAGGTTTTTAACGAGGCTCCCAACTTGACTTCTAATTTGAATAAAAATAAGATATTGTTGAGCAAAAAACACATAACAACTAAAAACACCCAACCTACATTTTAGTTCACTTTAATTTTAAAAATTAAAAAATAGTTTATTATATTTTCGAGTAGCTCACGAGTTTTTCGAGTCGGGTATCAAGTAGCTCGACTCGAGCGAGCCGAGTTCAAGCTCGAGTCAAGTCTAATCGAGTCAAGTATTATGCGAGCTTTTACCGAGTCGAACTCGAGTAGCTCGCGATCTGTCTCGTCTCATTTACAGCCCTATATGCGGCTGTGATCTGAACATATGGCTTGCAAGAATCGAGAAGGTTTTCAAAGTTAAAGCGACCGAGCAAAAAAAAAAGAACATGTTTGTTGAGATTTTAGGGGCTCGATTCAATCACCTGTTCTTGCTTGCCAAGTGTGGAGAAGTTGGATAATTGGGTGTTTTAGTGGGAGGTGAAAAATAGGCAATTTGACACAAGGATTTATAGTGGTTCAACCTTTTAACCAAGGTCTACATCCACTACCTTAGCTCCCCACTAAGGATTTCCAAAAAATTCACTAAGAATTTCGTCCCCTTTTATCGGATTAGGAGGAAACCGTTACAACCCTCAAAGCTTTCTACCCAAAGCTTGAAGGAACACTCTCTTTACAAAGAAAGACTTAGCAAACTAGAAATCCCTCTCAAAGGTGTTTGTTTGCAATTCTAAGCTCTCACCCAAAACCTAAACACTTGAGCTGTAACCCCCTCGTCCCGGCCTGGCCGGATGACCGGTCACAGTGGGCCACACGGGGAAAACCGAGTGAAACCCGTTAAGGTTCCTTTCGGTTAGCAACCCTATTTTTTTTATTTTAATCTTGCCTAGATGAACATTAAGTCCTATGTGATTCACATCAGCAGAAAACATTCAAGGGAAAAACACATTCGAACCACGGCCATACTTAACAGTCTATTTTTAAGCTTATAGGACAGCCAGTATCGATACCCTTATCAGGGGTATCAATACCCGTGTATCAATACCCTAACCAGGGGTATCAATACCAGGGTATCAATACCCTAACCATGGGTATCAATACCCGGGTATCGATACCCTAACCAGGGGTATCAATACTCGGGTATCAATACCCTAACCAGGGGTATCGATACGCTCAACTCTCATCCACAACACCCGATTCCAGTAACTTTGGAGGGTATCGATACCCTTAGGGTATCGATACCCCAGGCAAAATCTGATGCCTTTTGGGCAAGAGAGTATCGATACCCTAGCTAGGGGTATCGATACCCCCTGCACTGGAACTCCTCAATCTCAACTAAAACGACCCCAACACGACCCTAAATGCATTTCTCGACTCACCTAAACGTATACCATCATGCAAGCACACATATTCAAGCCAAGGGAGTCATTCGAACATGGATTAAAGCATCCATACCTAGCATTCCAAATAAAGAGCAATTTATGCATATATGGATATAAAAGCATTTAAGATTTCTTGCCTAAGCAACCAAAACACGTAGACATTCATGGCATGTAACATAAGCAATTTAGACATGATTTACAATCCAAACATGGCATCGACAAGCCAATCAAAACAACATAATTAATGAGCTTAAACATGCTCTTAAACATCCAACATTAACTCAAATCAATAACACCTATCCCATTGCTTAACTATTACAATCTATTACTTAAAACTCATACATTGAGCTCACCGAAAGCAACACTTGGAGACCTTTCCTTGCCCTTTGCCACCCACAAGCTATCAATCTGCATTGTCGAACAAAAGAGAGTGTAAGCATAAAAGCTTAGTGAGGGTAGCCCATAAAACAAACCTTCGACAATGCAGGGTCCAAGCTCGAGCAACCAACGTGATATTTTACATGATTTTTCCTTCGATTCACATGAGCAAAGTATAGGTGATGCATGAACATACTACCAAATTCATGCCATGCTCAACAACTTAATAGTTCAACATACAATGATGCATAACTAAATGTATTAACCACATCATATATCGTCTCACATTGAGATTCACATTTCATATCACATTGATACACATATCAATTCATATTATCATGTATGCATAATTTCATATTGGCATAAACATACTTTCTCTTATTGGCACCTAGCTATGACTCGAATACGCGGATAACATGTTGGAACGCATTTCCAACAACAACATTACCTCGGTGGGATTCCACTCATCACCGGTCCTTGCATGTGCGGGATTCCACTCATCGCCATATGCCCTACGGATGGGATTCCACTCATCATCACGTAGAAATATATAAAAGCTTCCGGTGGAATATTACATCACCGTACTCCTCCTTGGTGCCTTAACGCCACCAAGGCCACGTACGTTTTGACTCAATTTGTGTGCACACTCATCCTAATGATCGATCATTGTACCCAAGCATACTAGTGCCAATTAATCAATTTCACGACATTTGATGTTCAAGAGTCATAACA
Source organism: Hibiscus tridactylites (assembly GCA_958450335.1). Lineage (NCBI taxonomy): Eukaryota > Viridiplantae > Streptophyta > Magnoliopsida > Malvales > Malvaceae > Hibiscus > Hibiscus tridactylites. The sequence continues at coordinate 82,202,736 of OY288270.1, forward strand.
TGGCATCTTACATCATATTAAGCTCAACATCAATTATCTCAACAACATAATATCATAATGTCATGTTCAAGAGTAATAATATGGCATCTTACATCATATTAAACTCAACATCATCATGCACAATCATAATACAAAACACATGCATAGCAATGCATCAAACCATGTCTCAACAACATATATAACACATTATACATACACAAATAATCATGAGGCATAACATCAATTAAAGAGATCATCCAATGTCTCTAACTAAAGCTTAGGATTAGGCTACCACCCTAATCCTAACTCTAGGTGAGTCTACCAATCTCAACCTAGTCCACATGCTCGAACCAATTGCTCAAAACCATTTAAAATATTTTAACCACTCACCTCTACCTCCAAGCTCAAATACAAAGCGACCATGGTCTTCAATTTTCCGGATTTGCTCCCAAGGCTTCACCAACCCAAAACCAAGCTTCTAAACATCTCAACACAAGTAAAACAACCACAAATCAATTCATCAATTAAAGTAGCAAACCCGGAACACTAATCAAACACCAAACTCAACATTTCAAACCATGAACAACCCCCAAAATCACCAAATCCGAGCAGCCCTTATACACAGCCCAAAACTTGTGATTTCAACACATTTAGCACATTCAAATGCTTCCAAAACAGCCCCCAACTACTACCCTAACACCAACCTTCAATTTCCAACACAAACCACACCAAAATCCCCATTTTCGTACTCCAATCTTACCCAGCAGAAAATTCCATTTTCAAACACCCAAATGACATTTAAATGGTCCCAAATCATCCTCCTAACATACCCTAACCACCAGCCCTCTAATTACACCCTAAAACCCACCAAAAAACAACTTTTTGACACCTTAAAAATGGCTCCAAGAACCCACTTCGGATTTTCAACAAAACTCAACCAAATTAATATATGTTGCACCTTTTAACATGAATAAACAAAACCCCAACTCAATTTATCAAGACAATATGAAAAACCCATTAAAAATCCAAACTTTAAATCAAACCCTAATTTTCAAAAGTTTATATTTTTAGAATCTAAGACCATGTATGGATAGATAATAAAGAGGAGAGTTTAAATATATGATTACCTTTAAATATGCCCTTGAATTGATGGAGTAATTGATGGAAATACAATTTGGGATTTGGGAGGGTTTGTTAGGGTTTCCATGGTGAAGAAAGGAAAATGAGAAAGAAGACTACATTTTTTTGTTCTCTTTTTACTTTTTAAAAAGGTGGTCTAGCTTTTTAAAACATTTAGGTTAAACTACCGCATTGGTCCCTCCTTTTTATTTTAAAACCCCATTAGCCCAAGTCAAGGTCCAATTGATTTAATTTTAATTTTACCAACTCGGACCACTAACCCGACTAACTCCTAGCCCCAAAACACGGGTGTTACAACTCTCCCCCACTTAAGGAAATTTCGTCCCCGAAATTCATCGATCACGGAGGGCCACTGAAACATGCACCTCCGCACATTCCTCTCTCACCTCAACATACTAACCAACTCGAAAGACTTACCACACAACTATAGATCTCTGATGCTAAGATCTCGACTGATCCTTCGTTGCACGCAATTTCAAACTCAACTCAATCTCTTCAACAAACATAGTGTGGAACAGATCTGACTCACACTTTCGAATCACAGATACACTTTACACATCACAAACCCTTTTTCCAACTCTGGTGGCAACTGCAACAAACAGACAACAGAACTAGCCCGATTCATAATCTCACACAACACTGTTTGAACACTTGACTCATAACTTTCTCTGACTGATCCTCTGTCTTCAACCGGTAACCAAACGCTAAGCAACCGTCTTCGAAATTATTCTATCTGAAATCTCGAATCTCTATTACCCACTTCCATTAAGAACCTTCCACGGATGTAACAACTAGAAGAAAGCCGATACTCGGTCTTGACACTCTGACAATTTACATACTCACTCGCATACTGAACCACATTATTCATCCACTCAATTCAGAAGCATTCATCTTCAACCCACAATACGTCTTTATACAACTCAGATGCAATACAAATGAACTACCGTGCTCTTCGGCCAAAACAATACATCTCAAAACACTAGGTCAATCGGTACAACTATTCTGCCTCTGAAATGCAAAACTCTATCATCTCTGGAACTGTATTCTGAAGGTCTTCCTTCTACTATGCCTCGCACGTGAGGTGCCAAGAATCTGTCTTGCAACTGTTTCTCTTCAAGCATTCTGACTCAAGGTAGTCTCGACCCGACACTCGGCCACAAAACTACTATCATTTGATGTACGAAATTCGGAAATTGCAACTCGTAACTCAACTACTAAGCTAACAACAATTACAACTCGAAACATCGGTTACTACGTTGACTATCTTCGAATGGTATTCAATCTTGAGATCACAGTCTTCAAGCAATTCTAACTACTCATGTTGTTCAAGTTCCAACCATTCCCAAGTCTTCAAATATTTCAAGTTCTAACGATACGTACATATACACTGCGCATTTCTTACTATACAAGCTTTGTCTCTAAGTCTTCGAAGCAAATACAACTGTAATTAACTCTATGTCTCATATCGGATAACTCTTCTCACGGTCTTTCAACTAACTCGACGAACAAGTCACAATCTTCTGTCTTGCATAAGCACACAACCTAACTCTACATGTAACACATCAATATGGCTCACAATTTCTTTCTCTAACCTAAGCTGATCAAGGTCGAAGTTTTCATCAAAGTTTCTTTCGGTTTTTCAAGGGTTCAATGTCTCGCATCTAACCTCACAAACTGAACTTTCTTCTGTAGCAATCTATCAATGGAGCAACTATCTTCAAAAGACTATTTACAATTCTCTGAAAGTAACAATGCTAGACCTAGGAACTATAGATATTTGTCACAGTCTTCAATTTCTTCTAACTCATGTCTTCTTTTGCCTACTTGGGATTTACTCTAATACACTCGGCTGATCTAAATGTTCTAGGAGAACATCTTCATTAACTCGAAGTTCACGTTGTACAACTTGGTATACAATTAATTCTCTAATAGAATCTACCACACTAACTTCGAAGCTTGTCATGATCTTCCTCGGTACTTGGATATACTCACGTGTCATCTATGAAAACTACTACAACTGATCAAGTAACTCGGAAATTATTCTTTTCAACATCTCTATGAAGGTAACTAATGCACTAGTCAAACAAAACGACATAACTCAGAACTCAAGGTGATCACATCTTGCCCCTAAAGCTGTCTTCGGTACTTCAAATTTTCTCACTTTCAACTGGTGGCAATTGGATCCCAAATTAATCTTCGAAAAGACTGAAGCACACGCTAACTGATCAACAATTCACTGACACTCGGAAACGGATACTAATTATTCACTGTCACTTGTTTCAACTGTCTGAAATCTATACACATTCTCGTACTGTCACTCTTTCTTCTTCACAGATTGCACTAGGCCTAATGAATCTAAGGTCTAACAAGTCTCGAAGGTAATTCTTCAACATTCTCAATTCTGTCGGAAACCATAAGATACAGAGCAAACTAAAACACGAGCAAACTCGGAGACGTCATCAATAATAAACTCTTCTTCTCTGTTAGGAGACCAACCAGGCGTTTCTTCTAAACACTTCTAGGAAGAATCACAAACTATTCTAGCATTTTGCGGTCCAATCTTCATTCAAAATCAAATTCATCACACTTGCTAAGCAAGCCTACCAACTAAACTCAATCAACCTTTGATCTCTAAACTGGATTAACATCCAACAAGAAGTTCACATCCTCACTTACCACTACAGTCTCACAAAAATCTGCGTCTTCAAAGCAACTCTCTCTTTGTCTCAACGTATACACTAACTCTATGCTCTTCAAGCCAAACCTTGACAAAAGGTACATCAAAACCGTAGAAAGACAATCACTTCACATCTACTAGAAACTAGTAACTCTGAACCACCAACAAACATCTTCTGTACATCTTTCTGATCGCTACTATCTCCCAAAGGCTAGTCACACGCGTCCCTACATCTAAGGTCTCAACAAGGATATCTAACTTCTTACATGCTCACACAAAAGGAGGTATTCGCGGAAATTTGCAGCTTCACATGTACACAACTGATAGTATTCGGTCCTCTTGTTTTCAGACTGGTTCTTCAACAAAATCTGACTCTTCTAAGCTGTTCTTAGAGCATCTCGTAACTTCAAGATTCAATTCTGATCACACACAAACAGTCTTGATGGACTTGTTCTACCCCTACCGAACAATACTGAAGTCAAAGCTCAAGGCTCCCTTCTCGGCTCAACTATATCGGAAGTGACTTCTTCTCTTCCGCTTACTGGAAAACAACTCAACGTACACTGACCCAAACACACAAACTAGCTCACACTCACGAACACTAACCGACTGTCTTGCATTAAAATCGTAGGCCGAACCCCAACGGTCACCAACTAACACTTCACTAGGCATGTTCAACTTGCATAATTGCTAACGATATACAAAAGCACGGATTTAGAATCAATTGGAGGAAACCAACTTAATACTGTACCAAGGGCTCATTCGATAAAACATTGACACCACTCTAACTCCCACTCATATGCCTTCACTTCTTCTTACCAACCAATGTCAGAGTTGGTCACATTGTCCCTCCTCCACAAGAGTCAACCCATATACACACCGTCTCAAACGGATGAATTGTACCTCAATTCTGGTACAACCATACCTCTCTAACTAAGGTGGTGGACTCCCCTAACGTCGTCCACCTTTTCAGAAACTACAACTTCTACTTACTAAAAAGCAATTAAATAAACAACAACATCAACAGTAAATTTTCATACAAATTGGGTTAGCAAAGGAAAGGGTCCAAGTGGCTCAAGTATGATTCCCTCACTTAAAAATCACTTTTTCAATGTAATAGTAGCAATGGGACTCTACTAAACATGCTTCAAGCAAATCAACACACATACATGCTCAACCAAGCATATAACAGGCTTACTTGCTAAACAAGCAAACACATGCGTACCATCAAACAACATATACTCTCAATCAGATAATCATACATTACAACATACACGGATAACAAACAACATGCTTCTAAACGAGCAATCAACATATTTGTCATACAAGCAGTCATACTTACAGAGCAAGCAAACACCGTGTATATCAATCATAAAACACAACTTATCTCACTTACCTGCCCAAGGTCTCGGTAACCTTAGGCTCTGATACCAACAAATGTAACCCCCTCGTCCCGGCCTGGCCGGATGACCGGTCAGAGTGGGCTACACGGGGAAAACCGAGTGAAACCCGTTAAGGTTCCCTTCGGTTAGCAACCCTATTTTTTTTTATTTTAATCTTGCCTAGATGAACATTAAGTCCTATGTGATTCACATCAACGGAAAACATTCAAGGGAAAAACACATTCGAACCACAGTCATACTTAACAGTCTATTTTTAAGCTTATAGGACAGCCAGTATCGATACCCTTATCAGGGGTATCAATACCCGGGTATCAATACCCTAACCAGGGGTATCAATACCAGGGTATCAATACCCTAACCATGGGTATCAATACCCGGGTATCGATACCCTAACCAGGGGCATCAATACCCTAACCAGGGGTATCGATACGCTCAACTCTCATCCACAACACCCGATTCCAGTAACTTTGGAGGGTATCGATACCCTTAGGGTATCGATACCCCAGGCAAAATCTGATGCCTTTTGGGCAAGAGAGTATCGATACCCTAGCTAGGGGTATCGATACCCCCTGCACTGGAACTCCTCAATCTCAACTAAAACGACCCCAACACGACCCTAAATGCATTTCTCAACTCACCTAAGCGTATACCATCATGCAAGCACACATATTCAAGTCAAGGGAGTCATTCGAACATGGATTAAAGCATCCATACCTAGCATTCCAAATAAAGAGCAATTTATGCATATATGGACATACAAGCATTTAAGATTTCTTGCCTAAGCAACCAAAACACGTAGACATTCATGGCATGTAACATAAGCAATTTAGACATGATTTACAATCCAAACATGGCATCGACAAGCCAATCAAAACAACATAATTAAGGAGCTTAAACATGTTCTTAAACATCCAACATTAACTCAAATCAATAACACCTATCCCATTGCTTAACTATTACAATCTATTACTTAAAACTCATACATTGAGCTCACCGAAAGCAACACTTGGAGACCTTTCCTTTCCCTTTGCCACCCACAAGCTATCAATCTGCATTGTCGAACAAAAGAGAGCGTAAGCATAAAAGCTTAGTGAGGGTAGCCCATAAAACAAACCTTCAACAATGCAGGGTCCAAGCTCGAGCAACCAACGTGATATTTTACATGATTTTTCCTTCGATTCACATGAGCAAAGTATAGGTGATGCATGAACATACTACCAAATTCATGCCATGCTCAACAACTTAATAGTTCAACATACAATGATGCATAACTCAATGTATTAACCACATCATATATCGTCTCACATTGAGATTCACATTTCATATCACATTGATACACATATCAATTCATATTATCATGTATGCATAATTTCATATTGGCATAAACATACTTTCTCTTATTGGCACCTAGCTATGACTCGAATACGCGGATAACATGTTGGAACGCATTTCCAACAACAACATTACCTCGGTGGGATTCCACTCATCACCGGTCCTTGCATGTGCGGGATTCCACTCATCGCCACATGCCCTACGGATGGGATTCCACTCATCATCACGTAGAAATATATAAAAGCTTCCGGTGGAATATTACATCACCGTACTCCTCCTTGGTGCCTTAACGCCACCAAGGCCACGTACGTTTTGACTCAATTTGTGTGCACACTCATCCTAATGATCGATCATTGTACCCAAGCATACTAGTGCCAATTAATCAATTTCACGACATTTGATGTTCAAGAGTCATAACATGGCATCTTACATCATATTAAGCTCAACATCAATTATCTCAACAACATAATATCATAATGTCATGTTCAAGAGTAATAATATGGCATCTTACATCATATTAAACTCAACATCATCATGCACAATCATAATACAAAACACATGCATAGCAATGCATCAAACCATGTCTCAACAACATATATAACACATTATACATACACAAATAATCATGAGGCATAACATCAATTAAAGAGATCATCCAATGTCTCTAACTAAAGCTTAGGATTAGGCTACCACCCTAATCCTAACTCTAGGTGAGTCTACCAATCTCAACCTAGTCCACATGCTCGAACCAATTGCTCAAAACCATTTAAAATATTTTAACCACTCACCTCTACCTCCAAGCTCAAATACAAAGCGACCATGGTCTTCAATTTTCCGGATTTGCTCCCAAGGCTTCACCAACCCAAAACCAAGCTTCTAAACATCTCAACACAAGTAAAACAACCACAAATCAATTCATCAATTAAAGTAGCAAACCCGGAACACTAATCAAACACCAAACTCAACATTTCAAACCATGAACAACCCCCAAAATCACCAAATCCGAGCAGCCCTTATACACAGCCCAAAACTTGTGATTTCAACACATTTAGCACATTCAAATGCTTCCAAAACAGCCCCCAACTACTACCCTAACACCAACCTTCAATTTCCAACACAAACCACACCAAAATCCCCATTTTCGTACTCCAATCTTACCCAGCAGAAAATTCCATTTTCAAACACCCAAATGACATTTAAATGGTCCCAAATCATCCTCCTAACATACCCTAACCATCAGCCCTCTAATTACACCCTAAAACCCACCAAAAAACAACTTTTTGACACCTTAAAAATGGCTCCAAGAACCCACTTCGGATTTTCAACAAAACTCAACCAAATTAATATATGTTGCACCTTTTAACATGAATAAACAAAACCCCAACTCAATTTATCAAGACAATATGAAAAACCCATTAAAAATCCAAACTTTAAATCAAACCCTAATTTTCAAAAGTTTATATTTTTAGAATCTAAGACCATGTATGGATAGATAATAAAGAGGAGAGTTTAAATATATGATTACCTTTATATATGCCCTTGAATTGATGGAGTAATTGATGGAAATACAATTTGGGATTTGGGAGGGTTTGTTAGGGTTTCCATGGTGAAGAAAGGAAAATGAGAAAGATGACTACATTTTTTTTGTTCTCTTTTTACTTTTTAAAAAGGTGGTCTAGCTTTTTAAAACATTTAGGTTAAACTACCGCATTGGTCCCTCCTTTTTATTTTAAAACCCCATTAGCCCAAGTCAAGGTCCAATTGATTTAATTTTAATTTTACCAACTCGGACCACTAACCCGACTAACTCCTAGCCCCAAAACACGGGTGTTACATGAGCAAATTTAACAATGTAAGCTCACAAGTGTTGTCTAAGCAAGATATAAACAATTAAAGCTCTAGAAAAATTTTGACATCATAATGTTGTAACAATTGAAGCATTAACCATTACAAGATGCTTGGAGGTCCCTTTTATACTCCTAATTGAGTTTGTAGCCGTTACTAGCCGTTGGGGATGATTTGGAGCCGTTGAGGACTTTATTTCCCTTCGTAAATGTTGTTCTGCAGCTATTTGTATCGATACGCTTGGAACCGTATCGGTACGACCTTCATTTGAAACTAGCCGTTGGGATCTTGCTAGCCTGGGCGTATCGATACGCTTGAGGGCGTATCGGTACGGTTTCACTTTTAAAAGACCGTTGGGAAATAGCCGTTGGGGTTGTTGGAAAGGGGATCGGTACGCTTACCAGGCATATCGAAACGATCCCGATCCGTATCGAAATGGCCAAGCCTGTTTCGATACGGGTTTTGACAGTGACCAAATTGAGGCAAAAAGGTATCGGTACAGGTACAACCGTATCAATACGGGTAGCTTGAAAAGTCAAGTTTGGCTGTTTAAAAATAGTAAAAACATTGCCAAAAACCCTCTAAAATATCTCAAACATAATTTCAAGTTGTTTGGACTTAAAAAAAGTTTTAAATTTTTTTCAAATTAGTCCAAAACATTTTTCAATTATTATATCAAAACACTAGTTCTACAATCTCCCCATTTTTGATATAATAAAATTAACATGAAAAATTGTTTGGGATTCTCCCCCTTTAATAAAAATGTGAATAAGAGATTAAAGATATGAAATCAAATAAAGCTCCCCCTTATTCAATTGAAAATTTAATTTTTCAAACCATTTCTCTCCCCCTTTTTGTTATATCAAAAAGAATTTAAAACATTAAGTTTCAAAATAACAATAGAGGTAAAAGAAATTTTAACACACTTAAAATTTTTGGTTTAAAATTGGCTCCCCCTTACTCAAAGCATCATAAGAATGTTAGTTCAACATATATGATTATCTAGTTGACTTAAATGAAAAATAATCAAAGAAAAGCAAAAGCAACTAGATTTTACCACACTTGAACTCAAGGGAGGATGTGAAGTCTTCCTTCTTCAAGTGTTCTTCCTATGTGTGCATGGAGCTCCCCCTCAATTTTTGACTTGTTGATCACTCTCCATCACACCTAGCAAAAGACAATCAAGTAATTTTTGGTATCCAAATTGCTTTGGATCCATAGACATTAGTAGCACAAAATTTAGTCCCCTTAGGAATCTATTTTTCAATTTCATCCCTTTTTGTTGAAGTGGTTAGTCCTTTTGGGACCCGAACACTTCTAAAACATTTACCATTTATAAATCTAGGGGCACTAGATTGTCTTACATAAAAATTTGATTTTCCAAAACTATTTTTCTTTTCAAGTTCATTGGAAATCAAATCTTTTTCTTTTTGAACTTTGAGAAGCAAATTTTGTAAATCAAAACATTTTTGTTCAAAATCTTTCAATTTTGCTTCAAGTTCAAGATTTGTTTTGGAAAGCAAATCATTTTCAATTTTTATTTTTGAAATCAACTTTTTGTTCTTGGAAAATGATGCCTTGAATTCCAAAAGCAAATCATCATAGGCATCTTGTAACTCATCAAATGTATATGAATTCGAAATAGATGAGTTAGAAGTTACCTCCCCCTCATTGAGGGCCATCAAGCATATGTGGGCTACTTCATCATCGGTGGAGTCTTCATCACTCCATGTGGCCACATATGCTTGTTTTGAAGATGATCCCTTCTTTTTGGATTTGTGGGAGTCCTTCATCTTCTTCATCGATTCATGCTTGGATTTTTCCATTTTGCTCTTCATGAACCGGGCAAATTTGTTGAAGAGATAAGCCATCTCTTCATCTTCACTTTCCTTCTCACTTGAATCTACATGATGGCATGTGGAGGATTTGAGAGCTACGACACTAGCATTGATGCCTAGCTCCATGATCTTCTTCTTCCCCGTCGCTCTAATCTTTTCCTTCTTCTTCTCCTCTTCTTTGTTTTTCTTAATTATTTGATGAGTGAGAAGAGACCCCATGAGTTCATCCAGCTTCAAGGTTTTGAGATTCTTGGCTTCGACGATGGCGGTCCTCTTTGAGTCCCATGACTCGGGAAGGGAGTAGATGAGCTTTCGGACAAGCTTCTCTTCCGGGATGGCTTCTCCATATCCTTTAAGACCATTGGTGATAGTGGAGAACCTATCAAACATCTTCTCGATGTTCTCTTTCGGATCCATCTTGAAGTTCTCATACTCTAAGGTTAGGAGCCCAATCTTGGTCTCCTTGACTTCATCAGTTCCCTCGTATGTGACTTCAAGCTTGTCTCATACTTCCTTGGCACTCTCACAAGAAGACATCTTCTCATAGATGGTTGGGCCAAAAGCACAAAAGAGCATGTGCAAGGCTTTGCAATTAAGCTCCATCTTCTTGCGATCGTCGGCACTCCATTCCGCTTTCCTGCCTTGAGGCACGAACGGACCATCTTCAACTATGTCCCATAGCTTGTAATCCCTTGACTTCAAGAAGAATTTCATCTTTGTCTTCCAATGGGCATAGTGATTTCCGTCGAAGAAAGGCGGTTTGTCGATTGATTGTGCCATTGAACCGGTTGGTGAAATGTTGATCGAGCTTGCCGAATCTTCTCAATAGGATTGTTGAGTGTGTAAAAGTTCTATTATTTACCCCTATTTAACCCATATTTCTGCTACATTCAAGCATTATTCATTGCATTTAGGTTAGATTTCAGTCATACATTACAAATATATTAAAAGGCACAGTTTCTACTGAAATTTGTTGCTTTTGCAGGTTGCTGCTGTAGTAGATGGAGAGGCAGGCGCTGGGCAGTGAAGCATAAAAGCTAGAACTGGATGAGCAGTCAAGGAGGACGATGCTGCCATGGTTGCCGCCGTGACAACAGAGGACGACAGCAGTTTTGAGGAGAAGAAGCAAAGTGGGCCTTGATAGATAGAGAAAATTCAGCTCGCCTGTCGTGTAAAACCACTATATTTTTCCAAGCCCCAGATCGGAAGGAATGTCAAGCCCAAAGTTCAAGAAGAGAAAATCCCAAGCAAGAAAGATGACGGCTTAAAGTTAGATTCTTTGAAGATTTAGTCTTTATTAGAGTTGTACTTTAATTTAAAGTTGTATTCTTGCTATTTTAGAAAACTTGGACCCAAAGCCTATATAAGGGCATGTATTTCGACCTAAGGAGGATAACCTATTCTCTAGCTTTCTTCCCAAAACCCTAGCCGTTTTCTTTCCCTCATCATGTTCTAAATTCCCCTTAGGGCCACGGGTTGTTTTGTAAAGTAGTTGCAAGGGTTGTTTTTGTTTTAGGAATTTTAAGTTCAATAAAATAAACTTCAAGTTCTCTTATTCTGGTTATTAACATCTTGCAAGAGCATCGGGAGAGCATTGTGAGATTATCGATTTACTTAATATCGGGAGAGTTAAGTATACGAAAGGAATAAGTGCGGGTTCTCTAGTTTATAGTTGAACTATCTCGGACCTAGGGATAGGACGAGGTTAAGTAGCTAAAGAATAATTCATCCATATCGGTGTTCATCCTTCGATTCACGCCGGGAGGTATCATCAAAGACGTGATCATCGATAGACTTGGACCTAGGGATAGGCCAAGGCACAACAGGGATTATTGCCAAACTTGAAGTACATAGTTGAGTGTTCGTTGCCGCGACAAGCAACGGACTGCTGCCGCGACAGATGCTGCTGCGACGGGAACGACGACAGAACTGGATTTCCTAGACTTAGCAATACCTGCACTACTGAGCAATTCAATACCAGCCCATTCTCTCTATCTTGATTTCTCTACTCTTTTATTTAAGTTTTCTTTATTATTCTCGTGACAACTTTCTCAAATATTTTCTTTACTTTCGTGCAGTGATTCAAGGTGAAGCTATTAGCCCAGTCCATGTGGAGACGATATCCGATACTTCGTATCACTTTACTACTTGCGTCGTGTACACTTGCACTACAATTGCGATAGACTCTTTTATACGCAACAAGTTTTTGGCGCCGTTGCCGGGGAGTGGCAACATAACTCTACCTTTTCTTTTACCTCACTTTTCGTTTTTGTTTTTATTTTTATTTTCTGTTTTTCTTTGGTTGAATGAAATCTTACTTTTCACAAGGTTACTTGTTTATGCGCAAATCGAGACGAGGAAAAGATCCTGAGTATCCATTAGATCCGGAAATCGAACGCTCATTCAATCTCAAGAACTGCCTTCGTCACATACTAGCAAGGAACGAGTACCTTGAGGAACAGTTAGAAACAATGCAAAACCAAGGAAACCCCCTGGGTAATGACCCTCCTGTCGAAGATGGAGAGATTATACCTCTTGTCGGCAACCCGCCCAATGCTGCCGGACGTCGGTCTTGTCGTGACTACATGTTAAACGATCATGTAGAACTGGAAACCACGCTGCCAGATATAGATGTTGACAACTTCGAGCTGAAACCTGTCATATTTAGCATGATCAACAATGTCGGTCAATTCAGTGGTGCTGTTACAGAGGATGCTTGAGAGCATCTAAAAACGTTCCAGGAGATCTGTGGTTCGTTTAGACTACCAGGAGTTAATCTGGAGATTCTGAGGCTTCGGTTTATTCCTCATTCATTGAGGGACAGAGCAAAAACTTGGTGGAATAAACTTACACCGGGTTCAATTAGAACTTTGGCAGATTTGTCTCGTGAATTTTTATCTCGTTTTAATCCTTCACATTTATCTGAGCGATTACGTGATGAAATTGCTACTTTTCAACAGGAAGATGACGAGCCGATGCACGGGGCCTTGGATAGATTTACCACTCTTCTATGGAACTGCCCAATGCATGGATTCCCCATCTGGAACCAGGTAACTAAGTTTTATAATGCTGCCAACTTACAAACTCGTATTCGAATTGATTCAACAGCAAACGGATTACTATTGGACAAGGACCCAGACGAGGCAATGCAAGTATTGAAAAATCTGGCCAAGAATGAGGAGCAGTTTCGGACAGCAAGAAGAGGGGGAAAACGGGTCCTAGCTATTAAGGATTATGAGGCCGACAACACGATGAAATCACAGGTGGCATACCTTACTAAAGCAATGAAAAAGCTCTTGAATGATGACACACAACATGGATTTGCTGTCGAAGAGGTATGTGAAATTTGTGAGGGAAATCATAGTTCGGATGAGTGTCCTATACAAGTAGAAGAGGGAAAGTATGTTGGAAATTGCAATAAGCAGAATTACAACTCCAACAACTACAATCCCAACTGGAGAAAGGATCCCAAGTTCCCTTGGAGTAATCCCAACAATGCCCTGAATCCGTAAGCACACAGTAATCAAAATCAGGGAGGACCTAGATTGCTGACTTGACAGCAGCCGCAGCAGCAGCTGCAACAGCCACCAGCTGCCACAAACAGTATACTGGAACAGACTCTGGCTACGTTTATGTCTCAGACATGAACTTATATTGAGAACATGAATCAATTTGTCAAGAAGACAGAGACATTCATGGATAAAACAGAGATGCGGATGACAAATCATGAAGCTACTCTGAAATCGTTAGAGACACAGATGGGTCAGGTTTCCCAGCATATCAACCTAAGGCAGACTGGCGGATTTCCTAGCAATACTGAAAATGCTAAGCAGCCTACACATGAGCAGTGTAAAGCCATTACTACTAGGAGTAGGAAGCAACTACCAGGGCCAGAGAAGGAAGCTGAAACAGTGAAAAAACCAGCCTTGGACAGACCTGCCGAGGAAGCTGCCCCGACAGGTAACAAACAGTCTGCTACCGATAAACCTGTTACGACAGCAGAAGCGACAGAGGAGAAAAATGAAGAACCCAAACCTCCTCAGATTCGTATGCAGTGGGAAGGACGTATTGCTGATTATCGTCCCCCACCTTCTTTTCCTCAACGGTTACAGCAATTGAAGCAAGAATCTCAGCTCAAAAAGATCTATGATATTTTTAAGCAGGTTCATATTAATATCCCGCTGTTAGACGCCGTTAGGGAGAAGCCCGGTTACGCCAAATTTCTCAAGGATGTTATGTCGAAGAAATCTAAACTTGGGGAATTTGAAACGGTTAAGATGATAGAAGGATGCATGAGTATTCTTCATAGGCAGCCACCCCAAAAAAAGAAGGATCCGGGGAGCTTCATCATACCTTGTGTAATCGGAGTTAAATATGTGGGTAAGACACTTTGTGATCTTGGTGCTAGTATTAATTTAATGCCAAAATCTGTTTTTCAGAAATTAGGTATTGGAAAAGCTCGGCCCACGACAGTAATTCTGCAGTTGGCAGACCGCTCTTACGTTCATCCGGAAGGAAAAATCGAAGATATTCTGGTAAGAGTGGATAAATTTATTTTTCATGCTGACTTTCTTGTTCTAGATTGTGAAGCAGATGAAAACGCACCAATCATCCTGGGGCGACCCTTCTTAGCCACGGGAAGATCACTGATTGATGTGGAGAAAGGAGAACTCACCATGAGAGTGAACGATCAAGAGATTAAGTTGAATGTTCTCCAAGCTATGAAGCATGCTGATGCAGATGAAGAATGCAAGGTTATCACTGAAGTTACCCTTGACCAACCCTGCATCAGGTCGGGCTGTCATGACATAAAAATTGGTCACTACCTCGGCAGCCACATACAGGGCTGTCACGACAGCACCGATGACAGCAACTCCTCAGAATCTGATACATCTGATATGAAGGTTAGGAAGAGGTAAACTGGATAGGCGATCGTCCAGGTAAGTTATTCGAACCTTTAAATTATACTTCGGATAACCATGCAATCCAAAAGCCATCAACTGTTGAGCCCCCTGTTTTAGAACTGAAGCCCCTGCCAGGGCAGCTAAAGTATGCTTTTCTTGGTTCAAATGATACGTTGCCCGTAATCATCTCTTCCAAGTTGATGTAAAAATAGGAACAACAATTAATAGGGATGCTGCAGCAGCACAAAAAGGCAATTGGATGGACGATCGCTGACATTCAAGGCATTAGTCCGGCATTATGTATGCATAAAATCCTTCTCGAGGATGATCATAAGCCGACTATAGATGCTCAAAGGCGGCTAAACCATGCGATGAAAGAGGTGGTGCGTAAAGAGATAATCAAATGGTTAGATACTGGTATAATTTACGCCATCTCGGACAGCAAATGGGTGAGCCCGGTGCAATGCGTTCCCAAGAAAGGAGGAATGACCATGGTGACCAACGAAAACAATGAGTTAATCCCAACCAGGACTGTGACCAGTTGGAGGGTTTGTATGGACTATAGGAAGCTTAACAAAGCTACCCGAAAGGACCACTTTCCTTTACCCTTTATTGATCAAATGCTTGATAGACTAGCGGGTAAACCTTACTACTATTTTCTTGATGGTTATTCAGGTTACAATCAAATAGATATCGCACCGGAAGATCAGGAAAAAACGACGTTCACATGCCCCTACGGCACATATGCTTTTAGGAGAATGCCATTTGGATTATGCAATGCACCCGCCACCTTCCAAAGGTGCATGATGGCCATATTCTCCGATATGGTGGAGGACTTCCTCGAAATTTTTATGGATGATTTTTCAGTCTTTGGAGACGACTTTGAAAGCTGCCTAGGCAACCTACAAAAGGTACTCGAAAGATGTGAAAAAGAAAACCTAGTTTTGAATTGGAAAAATGCCATTTTATGATGGATGAAGGGATAGTCCTTGGCCATAAGATTAGCTGCCATGGCATAGAAGTCGACAGGGCTAAGATAGATGTGACCGAAAAGCTGTCGCCGCCCACCACAGTCAAGGGTATTAGAAGCTTCTTAGGACATGTTGGTTTTTATAGGAGGTTCATTGCGAATTTCTCAAAAAACACCAAGCCCCTATGCCATCTTTTAGAGCAGAACCGACCCTTCGACTTTAACGATGAATGTAATGAAGCATTCAAGGTTCTAAAGGAAAAGCTGGTAACAGCCCCAATAGTACAGCCACCAGACTGGACACAGCCATTTGAGATCATGTGTGATGCTAGTGACTATGTTGTCGGGGCATCACTTGGGTAGCGGAGAGACAAATTATTTCATGTTATATATTATGCCAGCAAAACATTGAACGATGCCCAAGTGAACTACACCACCACAGAGAAGGAGTTATTAGTTGTGGTATTCTCCATTGACAAATTTCGTTCTTATATACTTGGAACGAAGGTCATAGTGCACACAGACCACTCTGCATTGAAGTATTTGTTCGCGAAAAAGGATGCAAAGCCTCGATTGATACGTTGGATCCTGCTATTGCAAGAATTCAATCTTGAAATCAAGGACAAAAAGGGGACAAAAGACCAAGTGGCGTAGTCACTGCCGCGACAGCCATGGCGGCAGGTAAGTCTTCTGAACTTCCCTAGTATGCTGATTTCGTTAATTTCTTAGTTAGCGGAATAATTCCTCCTGACCTTAATTATCAAGCAAGGAAGAGGTTCCAAAATGATGTTAAACATTATTATTGGGACGAACCTCTTCTTTTCAAAATATGTGCAGAT
Source organism: Hibiscus tridactylites (assembly GCA_958450335.1). Lineage (NCBI taxonomy): Eukaryota > Viridiplantae > Streptophyta > Magnoliopsida > Malvales > Malvaceae > Hibiscus > Hibiscus tridactylites. The sequence goes on from OY288270.1 coordinate 82,219,663, forward strand.
CAGGTTATAAGGAGATGTGTACCACAGGAAGAGCAAGAAGACATACTTCATCACTGCCATGCTTCACAGTATGGAGGTCACTTAGGAGGCAACAAAACTGCTGCCAAGGTGCTGCAGTCAGGGTTTTATTGCCCGTTACTGTATAAAGATGCGCAAATCTTCTACAAGAGTTGTGACAAGTGCCAACGGACAGGAAACATCTCAAGGAGACACGAGATGCCGCTGCAAAACATTCTTGAAGTCGAGATCTTCGACGTGTGGGGGATTGATTTTATGGGACCATTCCCATCTTCATGTGGGAATCTATACATGTAACACCCCCTTCCCGGCCTAGTAGACAATCGGGTCGGAGAGCGTTACCGGAAACGATGCGGAAATCTTTTAATCATTTAATCTCAATGATCTTCTTAATGTCATGACTTACTGAAATTTATGGAACCTTTTTAAGCCTATTCGACTTAGTAACTGAGTCCTTTAGTCCCCAATCTTATACTCTTTACCGGGTTTACGAATTAATACATTTACACTTGCAGAAGCCAAAAAGAAGCTGCCCGTACCGAAACACCCTAAGCCGTTTCGGTACGGCTTGACCATGGTCAATGTTTTGACCCTTTCTTCCCAACTGTTTCGATACGGCTTGACCCGTTTCGGTACGGGTTGACCGACCTTGACTTGACTTAGACCCGTTTCGAAACCAGTTTCGAAACAAGGGTCGACAGTGGCGAAAGTGTTCCGAAACGGCATCACTTCGTTTCGGTACAGGGGTCGACAGTAGCAAAACTGTTCCGAAACGGCATCACCTCGTTTCGGAACGCTCTGTCCCATAGGCTTATTTTTGGTTAGCCGTACCGGAACGCCATCACCCGTTCCAATACGGTGACCTGTAATAGCAAAATTTTATCTGGTTTTTATTGCTTTTACCCTACTAAACCATGTCCGATTAAGCTGAAACTTTGTATACAACTTATTTCTACAAGTATTTACCAGCATACAAATTTCCATGGGTATTCCAATAAGTTTGCCCCATTTTTACCATGATACCAAAAACATGTCATAAACTACTTTAGCCAAAAGTTTAGAAAGTCATATTAAAGCCCTTGAGCTTATTACAAAATAGACAAGCCTTTGTTACCACAAAAGGAGTATAGTGACTATGATAGCTACCTTGCCACTTCACTAGGAGTTATAAGGTAAGTACTTTACTTGATATGGAGTAGTGACTTGTCTTGCAACCGATCCGATTCTTCAAGAAACAACTTCCTAACCTGAGAATGCATGAAGACAAATACATTAGCCTCTCAAGCCTAGTGAGGTAATCAAATAACAATAAATAAAGAGTGTCACGAGTACATTATTATGAATTCATATGGACATCTTAATGCTTAGCATAAATACATGATTGATTTACATAAACTTAAGCAATCATAAATTTTCCTTGGATGGAATTAAATTCATGGATACTCGAATTCCCCCGCCTCGCCAAAACATAGATGGTCTTATTCCCTCCGCCTCACCAATTGACCAATAACAACACATCCCTCTGCCTCGCCAATCATCATAGGCCTTAGCCTTAGGACCGTAGTCCACCCGAAACACTGAGCTCATGAATTCTATGGCATGCCAATTGTATCCCGAGTTATTCCAATCCAAGGCATAACATATTTATAATTTCCAATGAATCACAATAGAACAATGACATGATAATTTCATAATTTCAACATGGATAATAACTCTTGCACATATACTTGACATAAAATTTCATGGCAATGCTTACCTCAATAGCAATGTACACTAACTATAGTCAATGCTTAAATAATGACTTACCGACACTTACCCAAGTGTCCAATTTGTTATCCGATGCTTTCGCCTTGATAGTAATGTTTAGCGAAACGATGATAAACACTAAATGACAATCCGGGAAGGCGTTTCGCCTAACCCGAAACTCCGATTACACTCACCCTGACAGTCCGAAGCTTCAAGGTTCTCGAATGGAAATTACTTTGCTTTTAGCTTGAGATGGAGATGGTGTAGCTTCTATTCCTTCTCCTTGAGCTAGGAAATATTAATGGAAGATTGTTAGAATCGATATTTCGATATCGAAATCCATATAACAATACCACAACGGGTATCCGATTCAATATGAACAACTTATCGAAATACCTATGAACCAATCAAACCCTAACTTAAGATTGAAGCTAATTAACCATGGAATCTCACAATTAACTAAGAGATATAGCTTACCCGGTTGCTAGAGATGATTCGAAATTGACCAAGTCAAGGATTTACAAGGTTTGAAACTCCTTCAATGGAGGTGTGTGCTTAGGTGAGGATGAAGAAGATGATGATATATTCCTAAGACAAACTTTCGGTGGCTATCATAAAGCCTAGCACCAATTTAGTTTGTGAGCTTTCCTTCTCTTGAAGGAAAGAAATCTGATAACTCCACGTATGGAGTAATTTAAATTACAATTGGTCCAATTACTTAATTGGTCCCTCACCTTCCTTACTTTCCCAAATTGTCCCTTTATTTCTTAATTCTTACAATATGGTCACTAGATGCTTGATATTACATAATAAACTTAAATTCGAATGCTTTTTAAGTCTGATTAACATTTGATAACCATAATTAGCTTGCCAGAGGAACCTCTAAAGTTTTATCGGACTAAGAGTTCCCCATCGCCGAAATGAATTCCGACTAGGCCGACTTTCGGGGTGTTACAACTCTCCCCCCTTAAGAAAATTCGTCCTCAAATTTTTACCTGAACCGAAGAGATGCAGATATTGTTGTCTCATAACTTCTTCGGGTTCCTAGGTGGCTTCTTTAATCTTGTGACTCCTCCAAAGTACCTTAACCAAAGATACAGTCTTGTTACGAAGCCGTTTTGTCTCCTTAGCAAGAATTTGTACCGGCTCTTCTTCATAGGATAAGTCTGACCTAAGTTCCACAGATTCAGGTTCCACAACGTGCGAGGGATCAGATCGGTACTTCCGAAGCATTGATATATGGAAGACATCATGGATTTTATTCAACTCTGAAGGCAGAAGGAGTCGATATGCCACCGGGCCGACCTTTTCAACTATTTCAAAGGGTCCAATGAAACGAGGGCTCAGCTTTCCCTTCTTGCCAAAACTTAAAACTTTCTTCCATAGCGATACTTTAAGAAAGGCTTTTTCTCCCACTTCGTATTGAATGTCTCTCCTTTTAAGATCAGCATAAGCTTTTTGTCGATCAAATGCAGCTTTAAGACGATCGTGAATAATAGTAACTCGCTCCTCAGTCTCACGAAGCAATTCAGGGCCTAATACCTTTCCTTCACCCAACTCAGACCAACACAAAGGCGTTCTACAACGTCTACCATACAGTGCTTCATACGGTGCCATTTGAATGGACGCTTGATAGCTGTTATTATAAGCAAATTCAACAAGAGGTAAGGACTTCTCCCACGTCCCACCGAAGTCAATAATGCAAGCACGAAGCATGTCCTCCAAAATCTGAATAACTCTTTCTAACTGTCCATCAGTTTGAGGGTGAAAGGCTGTACTAAGGTTAACTCTTGTGCCCAGGGCTCCTTGTAAAGTCTTCCAAAATCGAGATGTAAACCGCGGATCTCGATCTGAAATGATAGATTCAGGCACACCATGAAGCCGGATTACTTCCTTAATGTACAAGCCAGCTAGCTTAATGAGTCCGTAGTCCATTCTGATAGGTATGAAATGAGCTGACTTTGTAAATCGATCTACAATAACCCAAATAGCATCATGCTTGGCATGGGTTAATGGTAGACCACTAACAAAGTCCATGGTGATCTTTTCCCATTTCCACTTCGATGGATCAATGGGTTGTAAAAGCTCGGTAGGAGCACAATGTTCTGCCTTAACTCGTTGACAAGTGAGACACTTCGAGATATGGTCAAAAATAGCCTGCTTCATGCCTGGCCACCAGAAAAGTTCACGTAAGTCCTTATACATTTTCACAGACCCCGGGTGAACAGAGAAAGAGCTTGAGTGTGCTTCGGCAAGAATATCTTTACGGAGAGTTTCATCATTTGGTACACAAACCCGATCATGAAAACATAAGAGTCCCTCAGCATTAATTCTGAAATCCGGGTTATCAGGTAATTTAGAAACGATGGTTTGAAGTTCGGGATCTTGTTCTTGCAAATCTTTGATTCGAGAAATAACAGTAGACTGAACCTAAAGTTCAGCTACGAGACATTGATGTTTTCGAAGTCTGAAATGAGCATTAACTGCTCGAGGAGCTACAAGAAAGAAAATGGCAATAATAAATCATTACTCCTTGATATACTTATAACTTTAACTTCATGAACAAACTTACCAGGCAAAGGTTTGCGGCTGAGTGCATCAGCTACAACGTTGGCCTTCCCCGGATGATAATCAATGACTAAATCATAGTCCTTAAGAAGTTCCATCCATCTTCGCTGTCGCAAATTTAGCTCCTTCTGCGTTAACAAATATTTGAGGCTTTTATGATCTGTGAAAAGATAGCATTTCTCTCCATAGAGGTAATGCCTCCAAATTTTCAATGCAAAAACCACCGCAGCCAATTCTAGGTCATGTGTAGGATAATTCACCTCATGAGGCTTAAGTTGTCTTGAAGCGTAAGCAATAACCTTACCTTCTTGCATCAATACACACCCTAACCCAAGATGTGAAGCGTCACTATAAACAGTATAGTCTTTTCCAGACTCAGGCTGAGCCAGGACAGGTGCATGGGTTAGGACTTGTTTCAGTTGATCAAAACTTCGCTGCTGATCTTCGGTCCATATAAAAGGTGTCTCCTTCCGCAACAATTTTGTCAAAGGAGCAGCTAGCATAGAGAATCCCTTTACGAACCTACGGTAATATCCCGCAAGTCCAAGAAAAGTCCTAACTTCACCTACATTCTTAGGTGGGTGCCAATCTAACATAGCTTGTATTTTCTTTGGGTCCACATGAATGCCCGAGGCCGACACAACGTGCCCCAAAAAGGATACTTCGGCGAGCCAAAACTCACACTTAGAAAATTTTGCGTACAACTGCTTCTCTCTTAGAGTTTGGAGTACAATTCGAAGATGATCTCGATGTTCCGCTTCATTCTTTGAATAGATCAAGATGTCATCTATGAAGACCACAACAAACTTATCCAGATAAGGCCTAAACACACGATTCATTAGATCCATAAAAGCTGCAGGTGCATTCGTCAGTCCGAAAGGCATTACTAAGAATTCGTAATGTCTATATCTTGTACGAAATGATGTTTTGGGCACGTCACACTCCTTGACTCTCATATGATAGTATCCCGACCTTAAATCAATCTTAGATAACACGGAAGCATCTTTTAACTGATCAAACAAATCATCGATTCTCGGCAGAGGATACTTATTCTTGATGGTAATTTTATTTAGTTGTTTGTAGTCAATGCATAAACGCATCGAACCATCCTTCTTCTTAACAAAGAGGACCGGAGCTCCCCAGGATGAAGAGCTGGGTCTAACAAAGCCCTTATTCATAAGGTCTTGGATTTGAGTTTTTAACTCTTTTAACTCCACGGCTGCCATTCTATAAGGTGCAATAGAGATGGGTGCAATCCCAGGTTGCACTTCAATACCAAATTCAACTTCACGGGTTGGGGGCAGTCCCGGAAGCTCATTTGGAAAAACATCCAGAAATTCATTCACCGTGTCAATATCATTAATCTGAGGTTCATTCTTGGGCTCAGTGGTCAGTGTACATAGCATAGAGTTCTGAGATTCCATTAAAGTTATTCTTTCCTTGTCCAGTCCTTGAAGATACAACTTCCGCTTACCACAATCTACCCATGCTTGATGTTTACCAAGCCAATCCATTCCTAGAATCGCATCAAACTCGTGGATTGGTAAGACCAAGAAATTCACAGGGAACGGAATTCCTTGAATCATGATTGGACAATTCTTGCATACTAGGTTCAAAACAACACAATCGCCCAAGGGATTTGTTACAGACATCTTTGTTTCTAAAGGTTCACTAGACATCTTATACTTCTTCATCAACTCCAGACTTATAAAAGAGTGTGTATATCCAGGGTCAATTAATACATACAAAGAACATGAATATAACATAACGGTACCTGCTATGACATCAGGCTCATCCTCCTCCTCACGACTCCTTACATGATACATTTGTGCCGAAGCTTTCGACTCTTGTTTGTTGTTCTGCTTCCCAGATCCACCTGGCCTTCCCGAGGTCCCTGACTGTACTTGCTTCGCCCCTTTTCCCTGAAAAGACTGAGCAGGTGATGAAGTATCCCCTAGCATAGCAGCTGTCTTTGACGGGTTCTGGGGACAGTCTCTAATGAAATGCCCCTGTTCTCCACAGAAGAAGCACGCTCCTGTCTGCCTGCGACAATGCCCTGCTACGTGTCGCTTTTGACAAAAGTTACAAACTGGATGATGCGCACCTCGATTAGAACCTCATGTACTCTCCACAGAAGTCGCCTTGGACCAAGACTGAGTGATAGTCTGCGGTCTCTCAATATTCCCTGTACGGGAAGGCTGAGAGTATGAAGTCTGCTTCGAGCCCTGGTATTTGCCTTTCTTGTTCCATTTGGGAGGTCGGGAATCACTCCACACCCTCTTCTCAGATCTATTAGACATGTTCCCCCTCTGGCTTTTCTGTGCAGCTTCGGTTGCCTTCACACGATTCACCAAATCCTGAAAATTTGTGATCTCCAGAGCAGTAAACATAGGCCACAACTCATCACTCAACCCAGCAATGAACATTCGACACTTATCCTCTTCTTTCTTTATAAATTCAGCTCTATATCGGCAGTACTTACAAAAGTCGTGGATGTACTGCTCGACTGGTTTCCATCCTTGCTTCAAATGGAGGAAGATGCTTCGCCTCTCCGCAAGATAGTACTCGCTGATGTACTTATTTCGGAATTCTTTAAGGAAAAATTCCCAGGTGACTGATTCTTCCGGAGCTGTAAGGATAGTAGTCTCCCACCACATTAAAGCTTCATCTGTCAATAAGGCTATAGCGCATTCCAGCTTGTGTTCATCAGAACACTGTAGTTGTTTATTCAAGATGCGAAGGGTATTATCCAACCAATATTCAGCTATCTCTGGGTTATCATCATCTTGACCCGTGAATGAATAAGCCCGCAACGAAGCCAATTTGTCTACAGGGGCTCTAACATACTGGGCAACAGGGGGATTAGGCTGGACTGGTGGTGTCGCTTGCATTGCAGTCATAAACTGCTTAAACATGTTGGCCATATTTTGATAACATTCGTCCTGAGCAGTAGGTGCTACAGGCTCAGCAACCTGTTCAGGAAGATCCTGCAGTTGCGGTGGATTCGGAGGATTCCCTCCTCCTACCTCCTCGCCATGAGTCGAGGAGCCAGCAGTTTGCTCATCTACGTGAGCTTCATTCGTCGCAGACATATCTATATGAAAAATCGGATTAGTCGACAAGTCACAATTTACACAAATAAAACTCCTAGTGGCAAGGTAACACAATGAACAATACCAGCACGCATATGTTTAGTCCAAAACCAGCTAAACTCTAGCTCTGATACCACAATTGTAACACCCCCTTCCCGGCCTGGTAGACAATCGGGTCGGAGAGCGTTACCGGAAACGATGCGGAAATCTTTTAATCATTTAATCTCAATGATTTGCTTAATGTCATGACTTACTGAAATTTATGGAACCTTTTTAAGCCTATTCGACTTAGTAACTGAGTCCTTTAGTCCCCAATCTTATAATCTTTACCGGGTTTACGAATTAATACATTTACACTTGCAGAAGCCAAAAAGAAGCTGCCCGTACCGAAACACCCTAAGCTGTTTCGGTACGGCTTGACCATGGTCAATGTTTTGACCCTTTCTTCCCGACCGTTTCGATACGGCTTGACCTGTTTCGGTACGGGTTGACCGACCTTGACTTGACTTAGACCCGTTTCGAAACCAGTTTCGAAACAAGGGTCGATAGTGGCGAAAGTGTTCCGAAACGGCATCACTTCGTTTCGGTACAGGGGTCGACAGTAGCAAAACTGTTTCGAAACGGCATCACCTCGTTTCGGAACGCTCTGTCCCATAGGCTTATTTTTGGTTAGCCGTACCGGAACGCCATCACCCGTTCCGATACGGTGACCTGTAATAGCAGAATTTTATCTGGTTTTTATTGCTTTTACCCTACTAAACCATGTCCGATTAAGCCGAAACTTTGTATACAACTTATTTCTACTAGTATTTACCAGCATACAAATTTCCATGGGTATTCCAATAAGTTTGCCACATTTTTACCATGATACCAAAAACATGTCATAAACTAGTTTAGCCAAAAGTTTAGAAAGTCATATTAAAGCCCTTGAGCTTATTACAAAATAGACAAGCCTTTGTTACCACAAAAGGAGTATAGTGACTATGATAGCTATCTTGCCACTTCACTAGGAGTTATAAGGTAAGTACTTTACTTGATATGGAGTAGTGACTTGTCTTGCAACCGATCCGATTCTTCAAGAAACAACTTCCTAACCTGAGAATGCATGAAGACAAATACATTAGGCTCTCAAGCCTAGTGAGGTAATCAAATAACAATAAATAAAGAGTGTCACGAGTACATTATTATGAATTCATATGGACATCTTAATGCTTAGCATAAATACATAATTGATTTACATAAACTTAAGCAATCATAAATTTTCCTTGGATGGAATTAAATTCATGGATACTCGAATTCCCCCGCCTCGCCAAAACATAGATGGTCTTATTCCCTCCGCCTCACCAATTGACCAATAACAACACATCCCTCCGCCTCGCCAATCATCATAGGCCTTAGCCTTAGGACCGTAGTCCACCCGAAACACTGAGCTCATGAATTCTATGGCATGCCAATTGTATCCCGAGTTATTCCAATCCAAGGCATAACATATTTATAATTTCCAATGAATCACAATAGAACAATGACATGATAATTTCATAATTTCAACATGGATAATAACTCTTGCACATATACTTGACATAAAATTTCATGGCAATGCTTACCTCAATGGCAATGTACACTAACTATAGTCAATGCTTAAATAATGACTTACCGACACTTACCCAAGTGTCCAATTTATTATCCGATGCTTTCGCCTTGATAGTAATGTTTAGCGAAACGATGATAAACACTAAATGACAATCCGGGAAGGCGTTTCGCCTAACCCGAAACTCTGATTACACTCACCCTGACAATCCGAAGCTTCAAGGTTCTCGAATGGAAATTCCTTTGCTTTTAGCTTGAGATGGAGATGGTGTAGCTTCTATTCCTTCTCCTTGAGCTAGGAAATATTAATGGAAGATCGTTAGAATCGATATTTCGATATCGAAATCCATATAACAATACCACAACGGGTATCCGATTCAATATGAGCAACTTATCGAAATACCTATGAACCAATCAAACCCTAACTTAAGATTGAAGCTAATTAACCATGGAATCTCACAATTAACTAAGAGATATAGCTTACCCGGTTGCTAGAGATGATTCGAAATTGACCAAGTTAAGGATTTACAAGGTTTGAAACTCCTTCAATGGAGGTGTGTGCTTAGGTGAGGATGAAGAAGATGATGATATATTCCTAAGACAAACTTTCGGTGGCTATCATAAAGCCTAGCACCAATTTAGTTTGTGAGCTTTCCTTCTCTTGAAGGAAAGAAATCTGATAACTCCACGTATGGAGTAATTTAAATTACAATTGGTCCAATTACTTAATTGGTCCCTCACCTTCCTTACTTTCCCAAATTGTCCCTTTATTTCTTAATTCTTACAATATGGTCACTAGATGCTTGATATTACATAATAAACTTAAATTCGAATGCTTTTTAAGTCTGATTAACATTTGATAACCATAATTAGCTTGCCAGAGGAACCTCTAAAGTTTTATCGGACTAAGAGTTCCCCATCGCCGAAATGAATTCCGACTAGGCCGACTTTCGGGGTGTTACAATACATCCTCCTGGCAGTAGACTATGTCTCTAAGTGTGTTGAAGCTATCGCCACTCAAAAGAATGATGCCAAGACAGTTCAAAGGTTTTTACACAAAAATATCTTTTCTAGGTTTGGCATCCCTAAGGTGATCATCAGTGATGAAGGGAGACATTTCGACAACAGGGTTATTGCTGCTGCCTTGAAGAAGTATGGTGTCAAGCATCGGATCGCAACAGCGTATCACCCACAGACCAATGGACAAGCTGAAATATCCAACAGGGAAGTTAAGAACATTCTTGAGAAGATGGTTAAGCCAACTAGGAAAGATTGGTCTTTACTCCTTAACAATGCATTATGGGCTTATAGGACAACCTTTAAAACTCCATTGGGAGTGTCTCCATACCGATTGATTTACGGGAAAACATGTCATCTACCTGTCGAGATAGAGCACAGAGCATATTGGGCAATCAAGATAGTGAATATGGACTTGGACAAGGCAGGGCAGAAAAGGCTGTTGGACCTGAACGAAATTGAAGAAATCCGGACAATGGCCTATGACAATGCAAGAATCTACAAGGATAAAACTAAGAAGTGGCATGACAAGAAGTTGCTACCACGACAGTTCTGCCCAGGGCAACTTGTATTGCTATTCAATTCTAGACTAAAGCTCTTCTCAGGGAAGCTGAAATCTAGATGGTCCGGCCCGTTCCAAGTTGTACAGGTTTTTCCCCATGGTGTCATCACAATCCGATCGTTAAAAGACGAGCACCAATTCAAAGTCAACGGACAGCGCTTAAAGCATTATCAGGGGACTGAAGCCCCATGAATACAGGAAGTGGTTACCTTAGGAGATGCCCCACCTGGCATTCCTAATTTAACCTAATTTTTATTCTCTTTATTTTTAGTTTTATTATTACTTATTAGTTATTAGGAATAAGATTTATTTTATTTGAATAATGTTTTTATTTTTATTGTTCTTAGGAAATAAATGATGCAAGAAGGACATGAGAAGTGAACTCAGGCCACCATCCATCCACCAGCCCAACAAAGCCCAAAATTTTGTAGACTGTCGTTACAGCTGCCGCGACAGACGCGAAAAATACAGGCTGTCAACACGTTGTCACGACAGATGCGGAAACACATCACAGACGCGCAACAAACACGGAAACGCATGACAGACGCATCAAACACGCTACGGCGTAACAACTAGCCCCGTTATTCGCGCCTGCCGTTACAGCTTCAACGGGCAGCAAATCCTTCTATATATAACTCCGTTTCATTTTTCATTTTCACTCACTTCTGCTTTTCTTACTTGCTCTCTCTTTAGATTTTTTTTTCTTTCATTTTTATTTCCAGAAGCCTTGCAAACATGTCTTCTAGGAAAACCCGTAGGAATGCTGCTTCCAGTTCCATACCGACAACAACCACCCCATGCTCGTTTGCGTTCAGAGATATGTGGGAAGAGAGGGGATTCATCTACACATCAGAGGAGGAAAATCAGGGCCTTAAGCCGTTCATAGCCCGGAAAGTTCGAGCTCTACAGTGGCAGACTTTTGCTGAGCAACCTGAAGAAATGAACGTCACATTGGTGCGAGAATTTTATGCTGCCATTAGCAGCAGGACGACGACAGCGGTGATTGTTCGAGGAAAAGAAGTGTCGTTCGAAGTTGAGTACATTAAGACATTGTATGGCTTCTACGTCGGCAGCAACGACGACGCCCACCAACACTTCCTCAACACATTAGACACTGCTGCCTATGACGCTGTCATGGCAGAATTGACAAATGAGGGGACTCAATAGAACACCAGCTGGAAGAATCCACGGACAGTAAAGAGGACCCAGCTACTGCCGGAGGCGAAGTTATGGAATGCCTTCATAAAGAAGCGGATCATGCCGTCATCCCACAATACCACGGTCGACCAGCCGAGGTTAGCTTTGATACACTCCATTTTACATGAAAGGCCTATTAATGTGGGCAGTTATATTCGTGAGAGCATCTTGGAGTGCGCGCACAGACCGACGAGTCCCCTTTACCTCCCATACCTCATCACCTCACTCTGCCGTGGCCATGGCGTACCGGAAGAGGTCACTGATATGCGAGTCCAAAGGAAAGGTTGGACTGAAAAGAACATCCTCAGTCTTATGGAGCTGACTGCTGCCACTCTTTTGTCGTCATTCGACCCAGCTGCCACAACAGCAGATACGACAGAGCAACCAGAAAATAAACCACCTGTCGCAACAGCCGCCCCGACAGACACCTCCTCCCAGATCTTAGCTACCATTCAGAAGATGGAGGAATGGCAGCTTGGGCTGATGACCTTCATCAGGGATTTTGCTACCTCTACGGTAAACTTTATCCATACTACTGTAAATTTCCCTGATGTTGTCTTCCCCACATTTCCTACACATTATTTTACTATCACTACACTTGCCCACACCCCCACACCTTCTGCCACACCACGAACACCCTCTGCCACCACAACGCCATCACTTGCCCCGACAGCCGCCGGCAGCACCCATGCTGAGCCATTTGCCCGTGGCACGAAACGTAGAATAGCATCGGAGGAGCTTAATGCATTTATTGCCGGTTTCTCATCCTCCTCTATTTGGGCCGCCAGTGATAATGAACCCTCTATCAAGAGGAATCTGTCAAAGGAGTTCTCACCGGTGAAGAGGCAGAAGAGAATGGCGGACAAAAATAACATGCCAAGAGCCAGCAGCAGCAGCAGCGACAGCAGCGACGGAGAAAGCAGCAACAGCAGCTCTGAAGTCCAGGTTGTGGAGCAACCTCCTCACATCTCCCCAACCAGGATCCAGCCACCACGGGAGGCCAAAGCAAAGAACACATCTGCCTCCCCCGTGCCCCAGCCAGCTCCGAAAGCTAGAGCCCGCCGCCAGATCAGACTCAGCAGCAGTAGCGAAGACATCGATTAAAATTTAAGTTTCTTATCTTTTTATTGTTTCCTGCTTATATATTTTGTGATGTACTTCCTTATCTTTGTTTTTATTTGTCATTTGCATTGAGGGCAATGCAACCCTCGAGTTTGGGGGTGGCATCCCTCCATTAATGGAGTCTAATTTAGTTTTAAAAGTTGCGTCTTTTGCTTAGTTTATTTTTGTTAAAAAAAACAAAACAAAACAAAACAAAAAAATATAAAAAAAAAAAACAGTTTGGCTTAAGTCTTTGAACTTCACTTACCTGCCACGACATATGCTGTCGTGACAGTGCCTTTAGGATATTTTAGGATTTGTTTCGAGCCCTGCTATGATTCTACCATGTAAAACACTCTTTGTGACTCTTAGATTTTCTAGATTTCTTTAGTACACTGGAATAGGAATGATTACCCACTTGAAACTGCCCCTAGAGGTGCCTATCACTGGCTCTAGGAAGATAAGAAAGAAAGAAAAATATTCAGACTCAATAGCTTGCAAAACTGCCTTGCACTTATTTTAGGAGATTTCTTTTTGAGCTAATATTAGAAAAAACTGAAGGAGCCCAAGAATTGCCTCCAGAAAAGATGCAGTTAAATAAAGAGTCAAAAACTAAAGGAGCCTAAGAATTGCCTCCAGAAAAAAAGAATTGAATTGGCATAAACCTCAAGTTGTAGTCATAACTATTCTAGTATACTAAGGCAGTCTACATGCATAAGTGTTCACAAAAGCCGCACACACTCCACAAGAATTATAGCATGGTTACGAGTAAGTCCAGAAATATCCAACAAGGTGCTACTCATGGTGGAATACAAGTGGTAGGCAAGGAAAAGTTCATTGTTTTAAGCCAAACAAAAACATTGTTTTTGACAAGTCGTCGTTTAACCGGTCAAAAATAAATAAATATTTAACCTCTTTCAACAATAAATAAAATAAAGAAATTAAGTTGATATAGGGAAAGAGGGTCGATCCACAGGGAGATTAGTCAGAATTCTTGACTTGAATTTGTCGGATTTGAAATCCCAGGAATATCTGTAAAAACAAAGAAATAAAAAGGGAGGTGATATGATTTTGAGTGAAGTAATAAAATAAAATGCAAGAATTAAAAATAATAAGAAAAGCCAAGTATGCAAATCAGCCTCGAACCAGCTCCTTCAATTCTTTCGATCACTGAAATAGATTTTTATTTCGGGGATCATGTCGGTTATAGTCTACGAGGCCCAACCCGTCGTAACTTGTTTTTCTCTCGAGTAACCAATCCTCCCAAGTCTATCTTTGAAAGATGGTTCTTAAATAAATCAACCACGTCTATCGCCGTTAAAGTATTTAGATTAAAAGCAGGAAAAACCCGACTCAAAAATTGTCTGAAAAATAGAATCACTTCTGATTTTATCTTTCCTTAGCGGACCGCCGCTGAGAGTGTTCACAGGAAGTCGAAATTTGCCACAGACCGATCCTTCCTCCCAACTGTGTTTTTAAGCGATTTCAGACCAACATGCCCTTTTTGATATGAAAAACGATTAAAAACTTTTAGTAAGGCCGATTGCCAAACTATCTAAGCAGAAAGATAAAAATGATTTCCCAAAAGAATTTAAGCAAGTTCAATTCTCACGAATCGAATTGACTTGGCTGGTTCTTGGCTTAAAATATTTAGCTAAGCAGGATATTGGTTATCATGCTTAACTTGGTTTTGGAAAAACAATTAAATAACATAAAAGAAACGAGACAAAGAAAATAGAAGAAAAGAACTTCGATTAAACTAAAAATGTTTACAAATATAAAAGACTCAAAGCTGGAAGATGATCTTAAGCCTTCACCAAAGGTTGGTATTTATAGGCTTATATTTACAAAGATAAGAGATAAGAAATAACAATTCAAATTCAAATGTTGATTAAAATTCAAAATAAAACTAAATGGATAAAAGCTGATAAACTGATCAGATTCTTCTCTCGGAACATTCCAGGATCTTCTAGAAGTTGCCACGTCACTGCCACGTCACTGCCACGTCAGACGCGTCGTGCCTGGTGTCGTGCCCATGATGCCAGTCATGACAGAATAATAAAAAAACTGCAGAAATGCTCCCTTTTCACTGCTATTTCCAGAATTGGATCCCTGCACAAAATGTAACAAAAAAATCATGTATTAAGCAGCAAGAAGTCCCAATAACTAGAAAAGTAGCATGTGAAATATGACAAATTTGAGAACTCATCAAATTCCCCCTCACTTGTCTCATACTTGTCCTCAAGTATGTCCAAAATAACATAAACCCAAGAATGCATTTCTCAAGCCATTACAAGCATCAAACACAATCGTAAGAGTTCTAGCGCAAAAAGAGCTTCATGAAAGAAACATAATCAAACCAAATGAATGCAAGCGAAGAACAACCCTTATCCTTTCCAAATACCTATCAAGCATTAATCAAATCTTAGCCTAGTCTTAATCCTCACCAAGATACACTCAAGAGCACTCAAAGTGTTTAAGGGTAAATGTGAAGCAAAAAACACTCTAAGTCATGCATGAACAAAGGTTTCCATATGCTTGTAACAAGTTCAATTCTCCACTACTATATTAGAATCGAGGTGCAAAAATCATTAGGTCTTTGTTCAAGGTGTAATGTGGGTTTTAGAAAAAAAAGAATAGAAAGATGGGAAGAAAAAAAAAGAGGATGATCAATGCAAGATATCTCAAACATTAAGCAGTGAAGACATTAAAAAGGAGCTAAAAATGGGCAAGAAAACACATTTTTTCTTCTTTTCGAAACTGTTTTTCTCTCTCTTTTTTTTTTCGAAGCAATTGCTTCCCTTTATTCTGTTTTTCTTTTTTTTCCTTTTTTTCTTTTTTTTCTCATTTTCTGAAGAAATTTCTACCCTTATTTAAAAAGTATCTCCTTTATGTCTAATAGAGATTCTAGCATTTGATCAATTGAAATGGTTAAAAGAAATGGGATGTAAGGATAACAAAGGCTCACTAGGCGATGAGAAAGGGTAAATTAAAATGAAAGGGAAGGAAGAGGTTTAAAGCCTAATGCCTAAATCATTTTAAAGCACCTCGTTCTTAGTGTAGTCTCGAATCGTAAGCAAGCCACAAGTTCTAGATTCCTAAAATTCAGGATGACATTCTCAAGCAAAAGAAACGAGCATAATATGAAGAATGCATGCTCAAGGCTCAAATCTTACCAAAATTGGGCTAATTTGATTAAGCTAGGCGAGAAATCTAATTAACATAATCAAGAGAAATTAAAAGAGATGTCAAACTGTAGATTACCCATATCCTTTGATTATCAAAATGCTATAATTCAATCATTCCTAAGCACAAGAACAAGTACAACATGATGGACATCAAGTAATGGCAAGAACAAAAAATTCATCCCAAGGTTTAATCAAAATCAAAACATATTATCAAACAAGCAGACAAGTGGTAATTTACCCTCCCCCTCACTTAAGTGAATTGCCTAAATTCAAATGAAAAACATAAAAGTGTAAGGCAGAGAAAGAGTACTCCCCGTGGGTATTGATTGTAACGATGGTGATGGTGACCGTTGGGGAGGCAGACGGCGGACGAAGCTTGTCCAACAGTGCTATTGAAGAGCTGCGAACGACGGACGATGGTTGGGGGTGAAGGCGAAGGTGTTGTGGAAGCTGTAGGAATGGGGGCTTGCCGTCGTCGACCACCGCGGCGGGGAGGAGGTGTGGGGCATGGTGAAGTCGATGCAGCTGGGTGTGTGATGTTAGGGTTTGGTGTTGCGGGAAAGAAATAAATGGAAGGGGAAAAGGGAAAATCAGGGAAAATCGGACAATATGCCAAGGGATAAGGGTTTGGGCTAACGTGCATCGCTCATTGAGTGTGCTAAAATGCACCCCACTAATGAAACAGTGCACTTTAGATGGAGTGTGATGCTCGGCCTGCTGCATGCGAAAAGAATCCTGCAAAGGAAAATTTATTAAGGCAATTAAAAAGAAGGAAAATGAAAAATAAAGAAACATAAATTAAATTATTAAAAAGGAAGTAAAAATTGACGAAAAAAAATAAACCAATGGGTTGCCTCCCCTTTAGCGCTTTGTTTAACGTCGTTTAGCTCGACGACCTTTGCTAAATTTTTGGTTCTTTAAAAGTGGGTTTTTCCTGGTAAAAAAAAACAAACTCAGTCAAAAGTGCCGAAAGTAAATCTCCCCGGCAACGACGCCAATTTTGACAAGTCGTCGTTTAACCGGTCAAAAATAAATAAATATTTAACCTCTTTCAACAATAAATAAAATAAAGAAATTAAGTTGATATAGGGAAAGAGGGTCGATCCACAGGGAGATTAGTCAGAATTCTTGACTTGAATTTGTCGGATTTGAAATCCCAGGAATATCTGTAAAAACAAAGAAATAAAAAGGGAGGTGATGTGATTTTGAGTGAAGTAATAAAATAAAATGCAAGAGTTAAAAATAATAAGAAAAGCCAAGTATGCAAATCAGCCTCGAACCAGCTCCTTCAATTCTTTCGATCACTGAAATAGATTTTTATTTCGGGGATCATGTCGGTTACAGTCTACGAGGCCCAACCCGTCGTAAATTGTTTTTCTCTCGAGTAACCAATCCTCCCAAGTCTATCTTCGAAAGATGGTTCTTAAATAAATCAACCACGTCTATCGCCGTTAAAGTATTTAGAATAAAAGCAGGAAAAACCCGACTCAGAAATTGTCTAAAAAATAGAATCGCTTCTGATTTTATCTTTCCTTAGCGGACCGCCGCTAAGAGTGTTCACAGGAAGTCGAAATTTGCCACAGGCCGATCCTTCCTCCCAACTGTGTTTTTAAGCGATTTCAGACCAACGGGCCCTTTTTGATATGAAAAACGGTTAAAAACTTTTAGTAAGGCCGATTGCCAAACTATCTAAGCAGAAAGATAAAAATGATTTCCCAAAAGAATTTAAGCAAGTTCAATTCTCACGAATCGAATTGCCTTGGCTGGTTCTTGGCTTAAAAGATTTAGCTAAGCATGATATTGGTTATCATGTTTAACTTGGTTTTGGAAAAACAATTAAATAACATAAAAGAAACGAGACAAAGAAAATAGAAGAAAAGAACTTCGATTAAACTAAAAATGTTTACAAATATAAAAGACTCAAAGCTGGAAGATGATCTTAAGCCTTCACCAAAGGTTGGTATTTATAGGCTTAGATTTACAAAGATAAGAGATAAAAATAACAATTCAAATTCAAATGTTGATTAAAATTCAAAATAAAACTAAATGGATAAAAGCTGATAAACTGATCGGATTCTTCTCTCGGAACATTCCAGGATCTTCTAGAAGTTGCCACGTCACTGCCACGTCACTGCCACGTCAGACGCGTCGTGCCTGGTGTCGTGCCCATTATGCCAGTCATGACAAAATAATAAAAAAAACTGCAGAAATGCTCCCTTTTCACTGCTATTTCCAGAATTGGATCCCTGCACAAAATGTAACGAAAACAACATGTATTAAGCAGCAAGAAGTCCCGATAACTAGAAAAGTAGCAAGTGAAATATGACAAATTTGAGAACTCATCATTTTTTAGGTCTAAATTACTTGAGGGCAAGCAAAAACTTGAGTTTGGGGGTGTGTTGAGTGTGTAAAAGTTCTATTATTTACCCCCTATTTAACCCATATTTCTGCTGCATTCAAGCATTATTCATTGCATTTAGGTTAGATTTCAGTCATACATTACAAATATATTAAAAGGCACAGTTTCTACTGAAATTGGTTGCTTTTGCAGGTTGCTGCTGTAGCAGATGGAGAGGCAGGCGCTGGGCAGTGAAGTAGAAGAGCTGGAACTGGACGAGCAGTCAAGGAGGACGATGCTGCCATGGTTGCCGCCGTGACAGCAGAGGACGACAACAGTTTTGAGGAGAAGAAGCAAAGTGGGCCTCGATAGATAGAGAAAATTCAGCTCGTCTGTCGTGTAAAACCACTATATTTTTCCAAGCCCCAGATCGAAAGGAATGTCAAACCCAAAGTTCAAGAAGAGAAAATCCCAAGCAAGAAAGATCACGGCTTAAAGTTAGATTCTTTGAAGATTTAGTCTTTATTAGAGTTGTACTTTAATTTAAAGTTGTATTCTTGCTATTTTAGAAAACTTGGACTCAAAGCCTATATAAGGGCATGTATTTCGACCTAGGGAGGATAACATATTCTCTACCTTTCTTCCCAAAACCCTAGCCGTTTTCTTTCCCTCATCATGTTCTAAATTCCCCTTAGGGCCACGTGTTGTTTTGTAAAGTAGTTGCAAGGGTTGTTTTTGTTTTAGGAATTTTTAGTTCAATAAAATAAACTTCAAGTTCTCTTATTCTGGTTATTAACATCTTGCAAGAGCATCGGGAGAGCATTGTGAGATTATCTATTTACTTAATATCGGGAGAGTTAAGTATACGAAAGGAATAAGTGCGAGTTCTCTAGTTTATAGTTGAACTATCTCGGACCTAGGGATAGGACGAGGTTAAGTGGCTAAAGAAGAATTCATCAACATCAGTGTTCATCCTTCGATTCACGCCGGGAGGTATCATCAAAGACGTGATCATCGACAGACTTGGACCTAGGGATAGGCCAAGGCACATAAGGGATTCTTGCCAAACTTGAAGTACAGAGTTGAATGTTCGCTACCGCGACAAGCAACGGACTGCTGCCGCGACAGGTGCTGCCGCGACGGGAACGACGACAGAACTGGATTTCCTAGACTTAGCAATACCTGCACTACTGAGCAATTCAATACCAGCCCATTCTCTCTATCTTGATTTTTCTACTCTTTTAATTAAGTTTTCTTTATTATTCTCGTGACAACTTTCTCAAATATTTTCTTTACTTTCGTGCAGTGATTCAAGGTGAAGCTATTAGCCCAGTCCCTGTGGAGACGATATCCGATACTTCGTATCACTTTACTACTTGCGTCGTGTACACTTGCACTACAATTGCGATAGACTCTTTTACACACAACAAGGATGTGAATCCTCTTCGATTGAGCCAAGCTCTCATACCAATTGTTGAGATTTTAGAGGCTCGATTCGATCAACCGTTCTTGCTTGCCAAGTGTGGAGAAGTTGGATAATTGGGTGTTTTAGTGGGAGGTGAAAAATAGGCAATTTGACACAAGGATTTATAGTGGTTCAACCTTCTAACCAAGGTCTACATCCACTACCTTAGCTCCCCACTAAGGATTTCCAAACAAATTCACTAAGAATTTCGTCCCCTTTTCTCGGATTAGGAGGAAACCGTTACAACCCTCAAAGCTTTCTACCCAAAGCTTGAAGGAACACTCTCTTTACAAAGAAAGACTTAGCAAACTAGAAATCCCTCTAAAAGGTGTTTGTTTGCAATTCTAAGCTCTCACCCAAAACCTAAACACTTGAGCAAATTTAACAATGTAAGCTCACAAGTGTTGTCTAAGCAAGAAATAAACAATTAAAGCTCTAGATAAATTTTGACATCATAATGTTGTAACAATTGAAGCATTAACCATTACAAGATGCTTGGAGGTCTCTTTTATACTCCTAATTGAGTTTGTAGCCGTTACTAGCCGTTGGGGATGATTTGGAGCCGTTGAGGACTTTATTTCCCTTCATAAATGCTGTTCTGCAGCTATTCGTATCGATACGCTTGGAACCGTATCGGTACGGCCTTCATTTGAAACTAGTCGTTGGGCTCTTGCTAGCCTGAGCGTATCGATACGCTTGAGGACGTATCGGTACGGTTTCACTTTTAAAAGACCGTTGGAAAATAGCCGTTGGGGTTGTTGTAAAGGGGATCGGTACGCTTACCAGGCGTATCGAAACGATCCCGATCCGTATTGAAACGGCCAAGCCTGTTTCGATACGGGTTTTGACAGTGACCAAACTGAGGCAAAAAGGTATCGGTACAGGTACAACCGTATCAATACGGATAGCTTGAAAAGTCAAGTTTGGCTCTTTAAAAATAGTAAAAACATTGCCAAAAACCCTCTAAAATATCTCAAACATAATTTCAAGTTGTTTGGACTTAAAAACAAATTTTAAATTCTTTTCAAATTAGTCCAAAACATTTTTCAATTATTATATCAAAACACTAGTTCTACAATGTTGTTCTGTTCAAAGTTGCGTACACTCTTCTAGTTTAAGGCTTTAAGGGAAGAATGGTCTCCAAACATCGTTGAATGGTGGATAAATCCGAGGAGAGGAATTGTATTCGTTTCCTTGAAATGGTGTGTGTGCATTGGAATGAAACCCGCCGGAAAAAGGAGTGGTAAATTTCAACGTGGAAGGGGCAGCAATAGAAAAGGAAGCAAGTTGGAGTGGTGTCCTTCGATCGGGTGTTGGAATATTGAGAGTGTTATTTTCTGGGCCTTACGAAGGATAAAGAGCTGAATATGCTGAAATTATAAAGTTTAAACAGCTTTGGAGATGTTTATTGAGGCTGACAGGATTGGAAAGCACCCCTGGTTATTGAATCTGATGTGAAGGTGGTACTAAACTGGATTTGTAATAGGTTGGTGGATAATTCTTGTAGATATTGACAAGTTAGTGATAAGGATTGGGAGCGAACGTAATTGCAGATTGTTTAGCATAGGGACGGAGCCACAGCTCTAATGGGAGCGGCTGTGGCCCCGTCGGGTAGGAGAAATTTTTTTTTACCCTTTGATTCCTTATATTTTTCCTGAAAAAATTGAGATAATTATAAATCCCCCCCTTTCAAAATTTATGTTTTGCCTCCCCCAACTTCAAATCCTAACTCCGTCCCTGGTTTAGCAAAGGAAGGTATGGCTCGAAGATCCCTCTTCAGAGGGCATGTGCATTTTGGGTTAATATGGGTTTTGGAAGTGTATGCAATATGATGGATTGGAATCCCGCCCAAAGAAAACAATTTTGTTTTCTTTGTAGGCTCGCTTATAACTCCCTTTACATAGTGTATAATTTTAAGGCTACACGAAATGCTCACAACATCCTTATTACAAAAGATAAAATATTAGTACTAAATTGAGCATAAATTTTCGAAAACACAATACTAATTATTAAAATCATATTGATTCCTTCGAAAGTAGTCTTAAAAGTATGGTCCAACAGATAGTTGAACCCTAAATTTTATCAAAGAAATGTCGTCTTACAAACGAATAACTTTAATAGTTGATTTGAAAAATTATAATAGATAAATCATTTAACAACTAAAAAAATAAAAATAATATAATTTTTATTTTCTCAGCCTTCAAATAAACACACCGATAAGGATCTTTAAATTAAATAATTTGAAATTTCAAAATAGAAAAAAAATAATCTGAGTTAGTTCTACAAAAATAAATATTGAAATTCTTAGCTATAGAAGTTAACCAAGTCAAATTGTTCACAACAATAAAAGTTAGGTGTCAAAATTTTAACCATACAAAAAATAATTTCGTTTTCATTTGCCTATCGACTTGCCGCATATGTCTCCTACAAGATGCTATAAATTTTTATAGTTTTAACTTCAAATCATCGATCATATTTCCTTGAATAAATCTGTATTCACTCCAAAAAAATCATTAGTTTCTCTCTTTTTCTTTTTCAAATAACAGAGGAAATGGCAAAGATTATTTTATCCATTGTTTTGATCTCAATGATCATGATTCATTCAGTCCAGCTCGTTGTAGGCGACAATGAACCTTCGGCTGCACCAATAGCAGATATTAGTGCAGTTGGAGGACCTGTGTCAGACGGTCAACCTTCGTCTGCCCCAGTAGCAGATGTTAGTGCAGTTGATGGGCCTGTATCAGTTACCGCCGGACCAGCAAATGACAATACAGAGAAGATATTACCATGAAAACACATATTTTTATTCCAATAATTACATATGCATTGGTTATTGTTTTCTTGATTTATATGCAACTTATGTATGAAAACTTGTGACGTATCACTGCGTTAACTGGTATTGACATCATTAAGATCATGTGAGATTAGAGATTTATGGATTGAATCTTGTCTTAATTTTTTTGTTGTTATTATAATAGATTAAAAATATAAATTCAACTAAGGAGTCGGAATTGTATCCTAGTTGCGTTGTAACGAGGCACGCAACTAGGGATTAGAGATTTTTGCTTCTCGTAATAAAATTCCTAATTGTTGAGCAAAAAAATATATAAATCCGAATGTGTTTACCCATGCAATATTCTTCTATTAGAAGTTTGAAAATGTTATGAACAATTTAAGTATTATATATTAGAATAATATAAGTTCAAATATATTTATAATCAAACGTGTTTTAACATATAATATCCTTCAATAAGAAGATTAAAAAAGTCATACTGAGATTAAATATTATCAATGTATGTATAAGAAACCGAACTCAAATTTTAAACTTTTCACTAACTATAAATGAAATAAATATTTTTAGGTTTTCCACATATTCTTTCTTTTATTAGTGGTTTCAATTTAAACAAACATACATATATATATATATATATAAACGTTATCCACATATTGTTAGAGGTTTTCCACATATTCTTTCTTTTATTAGTGGTTATTCACATATTTTCTACATATTTTTAGTGGTTTCAATTTAAAGACACACGGAGTTTAAATATTTCAAGACATTTCAAGTAGCATGTCATAATTTTAGGTTATCCACATTTTTTTAGAGGTTTCAATTTAAGTATATATACACAAAATTTTTGATTAAGTAAACTTTCAATCGAACTTATAAAAAAATTGATTCGATGCAGTTGATTTTTTTTTTGAAAATTGGTTTGATTTTAATTTAAAAAAGTAAAATAAAAATTTGCTCGAAGTGGCCTGGTAAAGTGAACCTAATTGTGGAATCTGACTTGATGTTAGCGTTAAATTGGATTAAACAAGTTCTACATAGGTCGTGGTCTTGTGGAATATATTCTTGGATATTGATAGGCTGATTAGAACAATAGACAAGGTGAAATTTGAGTATGTGCCCAGATCTTTGAATGTCTGGGCTGATAGCCTCGCCAAGGATGGACTAACGAGCCAAAACCTCTTTAAAGCATGGTGGTAGACTCCAATCTTAATAGTTTGAGACTATGCTTTACTAAAATGGGGTCATTGAGTTCCTTGATATTTTGAAGTGGCGTAATTGGTTTGAGAATTGCAGTGCTGGTAGCTTAAGTCAACATACTCCCAAAAAGTGCACTAATTAATACCATAACATTACAATTAAATTTGAACAGATGCTCAAAAAGTGCGATTCGACTTGACTCAACTCGAGAAAAATCCAAATAAAGTTCGACTTAATAAATATGACTTGTCAACTCAACAAACTCATTTTTTTGAATCAACTCGATCGAATACTCACCATACTCCCAACCCCTTACGAAAAAAGGTCTTTGAAAAGTGTGACATGAAGATGGTTCAGCCTTGAGGGCCTTTGTGAGCTATTCTTGGGATGTTAGGCTTGAGTTTTAGTTTTGGGTTGAGTTAGGAGGATAATGGGAGAGTAATTAGGTAATTATCTAGTTATTTGAAGGGGAAAGGTGAGTCCCTTTAATTCCTCTGCAGAAAAGCAAGAGGAATGAGATCACCTTGTTCCCCTTGTCTTCATCCTTCCCTCATTCTCATCTTCCAACTCCTCACCCACAAGAAAGGTTGAATCTTTGTCATTTTGTGTTAATCTCAGATTTGTCATTGAGAGAAAGTTAATCGCCATTCAAGGATCTATCTACCATGGTAAAAATGATTGGTTTTGGTGGAGGTTAGAAAAATAGGAGTTTAGGTGGGGTTGAGAGGAAGAACGTGAATGGGAGATTTATCTCCATTTCTTATTGTAGGATTCTTCCTTTTCCATATCCTAAGTCTTCAGCGATTATGCATAGTTTTTTGTTTGTGCTGCAGGGTTATAGAGTTATGGACTATTTGGCTGGCTCGGAACGATGTGTCTTTTTAATAGAAAATAGCCAGTTCTTTAAGTTCCGATCTTTATGCGAATCTGGGGCTTTTTCTTGGCTAAAATGTACTAAAGAGGGAGCATGAATTCATCTTAATTCGTGTCATGGTGTAATTACTAATTTTGTCCGGGCCTTAAACTCACTTTAGTTTATGTTAATGTTGGGCTAAATAAAATGGACTTTTTATTATTATTTAAAAAGAAAAAGAAAAGAAAAAACCTAAACACTATTATCATTATTAACATTATATGTTTCTACTTTGCTTTTTTTATTATTAATATTAATATTATGTATTGCTAGTTACTATTACTTATTCTTATTAGTGTGTGCGCTAATGTCACTTATTATTATTATTATTATTATTATTATTATTATTATTATTATTATTATTATTATTATTATTATTATTATTATTATTATTATTATTATTATTGTTATTATTGTTATTTTGTGTGCTAACGCTATTAATATTGTGTGAGTTATTGTTATTGTTATTATTATCATTGTTATTACTATTATTATTATTATTATTATTATTATCCTTATTGTTATATTATTATCATCATCTTTATTATTCATTGTTACTATTATTATTACTTGCGTTTAATAATATTATTATTATTATTATTACTAATACTATTATAATAAAGCAAAATAAATAAACAAATAGTGATTAACATCCCAATCTTTTTCATTTATTAAATCCCAATAAAAACAGTCCATTACATGCAGCCCTATAAGCTCAAGCTTAAAACCCTAATGATAAACAGAACCTTAATCCTGGTCTTATTTGTGCAGCTACATTATGGCCGTTAGATCTGGCCCTAGATCTAATGGCCAATATTGCAAGGGAAGAGAGGAAACCATAGGAGCCTTCGTTTGATCTCATGCCGCACCTCGTTCAGCCGTCAGATCACGCGACATCAACGACCTAGATCGAGTCTCAGACGGAGCCCTAGAAGCTCTCCTATACGCTTTGGCGTCGCGCTCATCCCAGACGTTAGATCAAGGGAACACACCAACAGCCCAGGTTGACACGGAGAACCTTCTAGAACTTGCACACGTGACCACTCAGAGCCCAACGCGTGATCTTTTGGACTCCTCACGCGCGTGTGCTATCGCACGGTCTGACCACTCCTCTCCACGAGCTTGTACGTCTGATCCACTCACCTGAGCTTTCTGCCACTTCAAACCCTCTGCCACCACCACGCCACGTCCCCGAATCGGCAAAACTCGACATGCAACAGAAAAGGCAAAAAAAGTCAGATACCAGAAGTAAAGACCCAAACAAAAACAAGATCAAATGTCATCGAGACAAAAAAAAAGAGCAAGGACACCAGCAGAGATCAGAAACAAAAACACTCTTGTAATTTGTTTTTTTTCTTTTGTAACTCGGTTATATAAGAAACCGAAAGAAAATTCCTAACCCTAGGAAAGCATCGAAAGGGGGGTGGGGGAAGGGATGTTGAGAGTCTTCGTTCTCAGAATGGCCAAAAGGGTTTCAAAATGTTTTAATTGTGTCTTTTATAGCGTTTTAATTATATAAAATGACATAATCTTGTTCTAGCCCCTCCGCGTTTTCGAAACCGCACCATAAGGGTTCCCGTTTTTTAAAATCACGACCCTGGTCCTCTCAACTTTTTTGAACCTTTCAATTTCACCCCGTTCATTTAGAGCGTTCAACTTTTGGTTAATGACCTTCAAAATCCTCGAAATTCTGATTTCTGTCCGATTTCGTCCTTAAACCGGCGGTATAATTGCTTAATCAGCCCCTCGGCTCACACACATTTAATTTGCAGTCATTCGTTGCTCATATTTGTTTTTGATGATTGGTTTGTGTTGAATGTGGTCACTTAGTTTATCTCTTTTTATTATTTATGTGATAATATATATATATATATATATATATATATATATATATATATATATATATATTACAAAACTCATGTGATTATGTTTTTTTAGTTTTGTTACGTGGCAATATATAAAGTTTTAATGCCTATGCACAGTATTACTTAATTCCTTTCGAGTAGTAGCAGTATACATATAATACTCCTATAAAGTTTTCATGGTTATATATATTATTATGGATTTCCTTTTTACGCGTCACTAATACCACATTTATCATCATTAAATATATGTGTAGTTACTTTATTCCTTTTGTGTTGGCCTTTTTGTCTTGGTTAGCATTTGTGTACATTGAATCATGCATTTAAACACCATGTTTAGATATTTGCTTTTTATGTTTTATTTATTTCATCTATTTTTGCGAATTTATTTATATTTTTCATGCTTTATTTATTTATTCTTATGTGCCATGTTAAGTTACAATTGGAACATAAAAAAATATTATGCGATGTCCTTTTATTCGGAAATGAACGAGGTCAGTATCAGTCGTAGTGGTGGTGGTTCAGACGTTCATTCTCGAATATTAGGGCTTTTGAAATTCACCCATTTTTATAACTAATCTCGGTTAAATTTGTCACTTTGATTTGTAAAATTCGATATTTATTAAGCGGTAAAGTCTTGGTACCAATTTTGGGCACGTCGAGGGTGCTAACCCTTCCTCGCGTGTATCCGACTCCCGAACCCTTTCGAATCTCTGGTTTCTATTTTTGGTGTCTGGTCTACCTCTTTAAAGTGACCGGTGGCGACTCCTTTTATTTTTTTAAATCTTTTTCAAACTCCTTTTTTAATCCTTTTATATAAAATCCCCCTTTATCCTTTGTGAAATCAACCTTTTCATACCCCAATTTTTAAAAAAGTATGTTTTTCCTAAAGGCCCCAATTTTCAAAATCCACCTTTTTCTTACCCTTATCTTCTTTTAATTTATTTTCAAATAAAACCTTTTTATAAATCAATTTTCTTTTTTCTAAACCCTATTTTATGAAGTTCCTCAAATTTTAATTTATCTTCTAAAATCCACTCCAGTTCTTTTTAAAATATGTTTCTTGTCTAAATTCCCTTATTTTTCTAAATCCTTATAAAAATTCTCAAAATCTCCTTTTCATATCACTTTCACCACAACTATACCCACTAAAACTATATACCTATATAAGTATTTCCAAAAGCGGGTCATTACAGATGATGACTCAACTGGGAAAAAAGTTTTGTTTTAAAAAGAACAAAAAAGAGAGTCAGACCAAAGAAACTTTACCGCTTAATTAATATCAAAGGTTGCGAACTAAAATGACAAATTTAACCGATATTTGTTTATAAACGCTAGTTTGTTTCGAACACATTCAATTTTTGGCATGTAAAGCCTTTTCTCTAAGTGGGGGGAAAACGCTAGTGCTTTCGTGGGGATATCATTCCTCCGTACGGGCCTAGTAAGTACCTTCGGGGCTCGACTACCCTATATTTTTGTGGGAATATCATTTCCCCGTATGAATATAGCTAAAGGGTCCCCTTGAATTGAACTCAGTTAAAATGAACCTATAATGGGTGATGATCGGGGGCCTTGCTACCCTTAGGAGGGGACAACAAGGACAATTTGAGTACCTCCTAGAATCAAAACTGCATGTAGCAAACTAGAAAGCCTACCCCTTTAGAGCCATGCGGATAACCTAGGTGAACTAGACGGGATAAAAAGGGTTGCTTGTTTTGTGCTTATATCTTATTAATCATGTCTATGAAGCACTAACTCAGTTCTTTTTGCTTTTTGCATTTATTTTGCATACATACCATGACATAATGGTGTTGAGTCAAGGTGGTTTTACCCAATTCAAGGGCTTTCATTATGGACGGGAGGTTGCTAAAAAGGATGTCAATTCGCAAATCCGACATGAGTCACAGATGAATCAGGAGGGTCAAGGGGGCAGCTTACCAAGCAGACGCATAGTGTCGGACCATATCTACATGAGATCTAATTTTCACCGTTAAGGAATACGAAGCTTTTCTTCGTCATAAGGAGGTCAAACGAGATTGGATCCATTCAAAACGACCGAAGTCACAAAACTACCCAGTCAAGCTCAAAGAGGCGGTCAGGACGTGCAAGGATTGAGCTAAGGGATCGACTCAGCTTCAGGGAGACAATTTGGCTTTTTCATCCGGAACTTGACACCGACACACCCCGACGAATTCTAGGCTGTTGAAGAGGAAAGCAAATCCGCCGTCGATAATTTTGGCCAAAAACATTCATTTCCTCAGACGCAATTCGGAGACACAGAGGGGCATCTGTGGGAAATTGCTATAACTACCTTGCAACAAGAAATATCTTTTATGTCTAAATGAAAGTCAGCCTAAGGGGAGTCACCTATACGACCAACAACTTTATTCGCATACACATTTGCATACATTTTTATTATTGCATTATCTGTTCATACATCATTTCACAGCATAATCCTTCACAACATTAAATCTCTAGTTATACATTCATTACATCATACCTATCGCTAATAGGGCATCAAAGTTTTTGTTTAAATCCATGATGCATTACATCATACTCATTGCTAAAACTCTTTGTTCAAATCCATAATGCATTCATCACATCATGCTCATTGCTAATCGGGGAAATTCTCGCCTAAGTAAAAAGGGAATGACTTCAAGCCAATACAACTCTAAATGCATGAACGAATTAAGCAACGGAGATAGAAGGTAGATCTCTCTCCGACTCTGACCTACAAGCCCGATGTGAGAATGGAACAAGAGATGAGGCCAAAACCTTGGTTGCTGGAAAATAATTGGGGATAATCTTTAGGGGCAACGAAGACGAGGTGATTCAAAAAATAGTTACTCTGGAAAAAGCGGATAAAGTTAAGCAGTGATAGGAATATTGACGATTTTGACAACAATTCCTCATGAGAATCCTTTCCTGGAATATTTGAGGATTGGGGTTGGAGATTAAATTGACAGAAATCAGGCGATTTGTTTGAATGCATATGGTGAGATGTTATTTTTACAAAGTCAAAACAGGAAGAGATAGACGAAAACAGAGTGAACAAGCTATGGTCAGATGATGCTTTCGAATTCTTAATAGCAAAGGCATAGGGGAACTCGGGTGGTTTGATAACGATGTGGGACAAAAGCAATTTCAAGATGGAGAGAAAGTTAGTGAAGCCCAGATTAATTCTGATAGAAGGTAAATGGGCGGGACATGAGGTACCCTTTGTATGTTTAAATGTGTATGCCCCGTGCTATATCCAGGTGCAAGGCAGTCTTTGGGAGGAACTAATTCTTTTAAAAAATAATTGGGGAGCCATATGGATTATGGGAGGAGACTTCAACACAGTAAGATCAAAGGGCGAACGGAGTGGATGCAAAAAGCTTAATCCGGGTATGAATGCTTTCAACTCTTTTATAGATTGTTGTGGTATGTTTGATATCCCCCTTGTGGGGAAGAAATTCACATGGGTAGGGTCATTGAATAGAAAAAGCAAATTAGATAGATTTCTGGTTGATGAAAACTGGTACCAAGAAAATCCAGATATATATGTTTGGGGTCTGAATAGAACAATATCCGACCATGTTCCTATTTTGATGGCTGGTGAAGAGATGGACTGGGGACCAAGACCTTTTAAAATGATTAATTCATGGTTGTCGAAGTCAGACTGTGTTAAGTTTATCAAGGAAACGCTAGAAAGCTCCAATTCAAAGAATAGGAACCTCCCTACAAAGCTAAAAAAATTCAAAAAGGCCTTGAAAAGCTGGAATAAGGATCACTGTGATGACTTCAACAAAAGAGCAGTGGTTCTGGAAATGAAAATTAATTCGATTGAGGACTTAGGGAATGTTGGGCATTTGGATTCGGAGAAGTTAGAGGAGTTGAAAATGTATAAAGAACAACTATGGGACGTGTTGAAGGCACGCGAAGATTTGTTAAGGCAGAAATCGAGGATAAAGTGGCTTTTAAAAGGAGATTCAAACTCAGCTTTCTTTCACAGAGCTGTGAAAATCAGAGCAAAAAGAAATCTAATCAGAGGTCCGATTCTGGGGGCAGCTACCTTGTCGAACCCCAAGCAACTGAAACAAATTGTCTTCAATCACTTTGCGACCCAATTCAGCTGCAAGAAGAGAAAGTGGGAAGCACTACTTGATCTTTTTTTTTATCAGCAAACTGTATGATTTTTTATTCAAGAAAAAAGCATACAGCTCGACAAGCCATACGCCTCATTAAAAACCTCCCTAGTGGAGGAAAAGAGTACGATATGACTTGTCTAAACAAATTACAATAACTCTCGACCCTTATTACAAGCACGCCACGAATAATGACACACGATCGACGCCCTCCTTGGCCAAAACATCAGCGAATCCATTAGCCTCCCTAGGCACATAACAAAATTGTAACTCGTATGTAACCTGCCGCGCTTGATCAATCGCCATGAACACATCCCACAACCGCCATGGCCTCTTTGCCGATCGTGTAACCCAACTCAAAGCCACCTGTGAATCGGATTCAATTATCACACACTGTTGTCGCCAGCTTCCCTCCACCACCAAACTTAATGCAAATGCTATAGCCCGAATTTCGGCTTCGTTTGAGTCCATCACCCCCAAAGGCCCCGAAAACAGCCCCAATATACGACTCTCCCCGTCCCTCATCACTCCCCCAAATCCCGCTGGCCCCGGCTTACCCCTCGTCGCACCGTCAACGTTAAATTTCAAAACTCCCATAACCGGTGGCTGCCAAAACACCCAACGCCTCACCTTCTTACCCGTCACGCTAAACACATGAGTAGACAAGCATGTCCACCAAACTGCCTCGGACAGTAACTCCCCTTCCACGCCCACTTTAATCCAATAAAACAATCTCAACTTCACCAAAAAAACATATTTCTTCCATCGTCAAGCATTTGCCGCGAAATATTCGCTCATTTCTAGCCAACCATAGTGACCATAACAAAGCGCTAACACATGCTACCCACAAACGTTTCATGCTACCCATAAACAGACAATGCAAATGTTCGACAAAACAATCAGTGAAACTAACCGGGAAAGGCGTCGACACATTCCACCAATTGCGCAACCACACCCAATATTGCAGCAATTTCGGACATTCATAGAAAAGATGTGCAATCGATTCTTCCGATGACTCGCACCACGAGCATCTACTTTGTTCAGCACTCAATGACAGCCCGCGATGTCGCAAAAAATTCGCCGTAGGTAATCTCCTTAACCATATGAACCAAAGGAACGCCTGCACCTTTGGTGGTACCAATACATTCCAAGCGAAACAGTCCCCCAAATCATCATCGCCAAACTTATCCATCAGCAATAATTTGGATAAGGCCTTCACCGAGAAAATGCCATGCTCATCCGCTCGCCAAATTAACATATCCTGTCGAGCCTCCCATAATGGTACCCCCCGCACCAACTCTTGTAATCCATGCAGCCGATCTAGCTCAAAGCCACGTAACTGTCGTCTAAAAAACGATGTCCACTGCCCATGTTCCAACGTCCCCCCCCCCACAGCATAATCATGAATCCATGCCAGCTTATTTATAGACAACATGAATAGTCGCGGATAAATGTCTTTAAGTGGTTGCTGCGTAATCCAAGGATCGAACCAAAATAAGACCATCTTCCCATTCCCAATTTTCCACTGAAAACCTGCCATTCCCATATGACGCTCAATACTAATGTCACAAGAGTTTAACACAATCTGTTTCCACACCCCTGACATTGCCGACAAATTTTCCGTATTGAACCGCCACCATTGAATATTTACCCCATACTTGGCTGTGATCAGTCTTCGCCACAACGAGTCGCAATCCTGTGCATAACGCCACATCCACTTGGACAACAAAGCCTTGTTTTTTATCCGCAAATCCGCCACCCCCAAACCACCCAAATGTCGAGGCCGACACACAACATCCCAGCCCACCCTACTCATCTTCCGTTTGAGTCCAACACCCCCCACAAAAATGCACGTCTAATTTTATCCAATTGTGCATTAATCCCTTTAGGGACCGTGAATAACCCCATATAAAAAATAGGAAGTGCTGAAAGTACGGAATTTACCAAAGTTACGCGTGCAGCGAATGAGAGTGATGTGCGCTTCCATCCGGCTAGCTTGCGCCGAAAGTTAGCAATAATAGGCTCCCACACCGACAAATTCCGCGGATTAGCACCTAACGGAAATCCTAGATACGTAAATGGCAGCCCCCTACTTGCATTCCAACATCTCGGCCACCAAAGTACCCAATCCATCTTCCACATCAATTGCATACAACGAGCTTTTTGCGAAATTAATCCGCAAGCCCGAACACACCTGAAAACAATGCAAAATTCTCTTGATGTTCCGTGCCACCTCAACCGATGCCTCAAAAAATAAAATGGTGTCGTCGGCGAACTGTAGATGAGTTAAAGATATCCCCGGCACTACCTCCACCCCACGTACCAAACCAGCCGACTCGGCATTACCCAACATCAAGTGCAATGCTTCAGCAACTATGACGAATAATAGAGGCGAGAGTGGGCAGCCTTGGCGTAATCCATGCCCCATCCGAAACTCTTTAGTTGCGCTACCATTCACCAAAACTGTTAGGCGAGATGAGCTGATGCATTCCTTAACCCATTCCCTCCACCTACTACAAAATCCCATACGATCCAATACCGAATCAAGAAAAATCCAGCTTACACAATCGTAAGCTTTGGCAAAATCAAGCTTCAAAATAAATCCCCCACCACAACTCTTTCACAGCGAATGAATTACTTCGGTTGCCAAGAGAACCATATCTACCAATTGACGACCTTTTACAAACGCGGATTGCGAGTCACTGATTAAACCTCCCAGCACACGTTGGAGCCTATTTGATAAGCATTTAGCCAATAGTTTATACATGGAATTCACTAGGCATATGGGACGATACTCACCTAAACATTGAGGTGATTCCACTTTCGGAAACAACACTATGAAAGCGCAATTTGCACCCTTCAGTAATGCCCCTTTTGCGTGAAATTGCACAAAAAAATTCAGCACATCAAATTGCACCACCTCCCATCCTTTTTTATAAAATTCAAGCGTGAAACCATCCGGACCCGGCGCCTTTGAACCATCACATTCCCATAATACATTTTTAATCTCCTCCATCGTGAAAGGCTGGACCAAATGCTGTCTATCCATGTCATTTATACTGCGAAAAACACCCTCAAAGTGCCACTCGCCCGCCCACTTGTCACTAGTAAAATGTTTGGTAAATGTCGCCACCACAAAATTTCGAATCGCCGAAGGCTCAGTAGTCCACACACCCTCAATCACCAGCCCCGGTATGTAGTTTCTAGCTGTTCTTAACTTTGTCGTCCTATGGAAATAGGCCGTGTTAAGATCGCCCAAACGTAACCATGTTGCTCTTGATTTTTGCCGCCACATTGATTCTTTATTTCTCATTGCACGCCATAATGCGCACATCCACCTACGCCTCTCAGCCTCTATTTCTTCACTCGCACCCCCTCAACCATGGCCTCATCCGCATTATCCAATTGTTGTTGCACATCCGCAATCAATTTATTCACATCGCCGAAATTGTCCTTATTCCAACCTTTCAAAAACTGCTTCAAATGTCTCAATTTAACCACAATATTTGCATTTCCCACGCCCACCTTGGTTAACCGACACCATTCCTCCAAAATTTGTCTAATGTTCGATCGCCCATCCATCCAACAGTTGAAAAATCAGAAAGGACGTGGTCCCCAATCATTGTCATCGCACTTTAAGAAGCTTTCAGAGGAAGAAGCCAATAATTTGGAAAAATCGTTCTCAATTGAGGAGATAAAGTCTGCAGTTTGGAGTTGTGATGACTCAAAAGCACCAGGTCTGGATGGATTTAATGCTTTGTTCTTCAAAAAATGCTGGGAGTATGTTAAGGATGACCTATATCGAACCTTTGAGCAATTATATTCGACTGGGAAACTGCAAAACAATTTGCAATCTTTTCCAGTCCGGTGCCCGATCAATGTCCAAATTACACTTAGTTAATTGCAATACTTACTGCACTAAAAGTTTTTGTAGAAGCAGGTCTGAAGAAGAAATCGGCTTTGGAGATTGAATTTGATTCACAGACTGTGATTAATTGGATTGAATCTCCCTTACTTCGACCGTGGCGCTGGTGGGAGATATTTGACGAGATAGACGTGTTGTCCAAGGAAATTGCAGAAGTTCATTTCTCTTATGTTACGAGAACAAGGAATTCGATGGCTGATCACTTGGCAAAAGCAAGGAAGTCCTGACCGAGTTTATTCAAGGCGTGGTGGTAGCTAAGTTAGGACTTTCATGTAACTTTGTATACATCGAGATGTAATCAGCATCAAGTTGGGTAGTACTCTTTTCCTCCATCTAGGATTATGGAGGTTTTTAACGATGCTCCCAACTTGACTTCTAATTTTAATAAAAATAAGATATTGCTGAGCAAAAAAAAAACATAACAACTAAAAACACCCAACCTACATTTTAGTTCACTTTAATTTTAAAAATTAAAAAATAGTTTATTATATTTTCGAGTAGCTCACGAGCTTTTCGAGTCGGGTATCAAGTAGCTCGGCTCGAGCGAGCCGAGTTCGAGCTCGAGTCGAGTCCAATCGAGTCAAGTATTAATCGAGCTTTTACCGAGTCGAACTCGAGTAGCTCGCGATCTGTCTCGTCTCATTTACAGCCATATATGCAGCTGCGATCTGAACATATGGCTTGCAAGAATCGAGAAGGTTTTCAAAGTTAAATCGACCGAGCAAAAAAAAAGGACATGTTGTTCTGTTCAAAGTTGCGTACACTCTTCCAGTTTAAGGCTTTAAGGGAAGAATGGTCTCCAAACATCGTTGAATGGTGGATAGATCCGAGGAGAGGAATTGTATTTGTTTCCTTGAAATGGTGCGTGTGCATTGGAATGAAACCCGCCGGAAAAAGGAGTGGTAAATTTCAACGTGGAAGGGGCAGCAATAGAAAAGGAAGCAGGTTGGGGTGGTAAATTTTTAGTAATTAGTGGACCAATTTTCAAGTTCGAATCGAGTCACTTTTTTTATCAACAAATTATTTTATTTAAAGAAAAATCATACAAGGTATTAACATTTACCTCATTAAAAAACTCATAATCTTAGGTTGGATGAAAATAATACACATGATAACATTTACCGACACTAAAAAACACCGCATACTCGCAGCACCACACTAACCAAATGACACCCCAGGTGGAGGCTAAAATAATATCGGACCCATCACTAATTTGCATAACCGTGACAGAGCAAAGTATATAGTCTAACAAATAAGCTGGAAAAACCTCCAAGCACCTCAACAACATGACACAAGCGATATGGTGATAGCAGGTTTAAGTCAGTTTAGACGATGTGTAATTTCAAGTGTATAGGCGATATGGTCTATAGAGTTGGGATATTGATTTTGTTTCGAGGTGTTGCGACTTGTTGGTCTCTCTAGATTTTGTTCTATTACCTTGTTGTTGTGTACTATTTTCGAGCAAAAAAAAGCCTGGAATAGCAAAAAGAGCACTAATTAGTATCAAAACCTTACAATTAAATTTGAAAAGAAATTCAAATAACTTAATTCGACTCGAAAAAATTTCAAAAAAGACTTGTCCACTAAGAGAAACCAAATTGTTTTACTATTGGTGGAATTCGAACCCATATCTTAATGCATATAGAAAATTAATGAGTAACTATAATATCATTTACCACATCACCACAAAAAAATGTTCTATATGTTTAAGGACATGGATTGGAATCCCGCCAGAAGAAAACAATTTAGTTTTCTTTGTAGGCTCGCTTATAACTCCCTTTACATAGTGTATAATTTTAAGGCTACACGAAATGCTCACAACATCCTTATTACAAAAGATAAAATATTAGTACTAAATTGAGCATAAATTTCCGAAAACACAATACTAATTATTAAAATCATATTGATTCCTTCGAAAGTAGTCTTAAAAGTATGGTCCAACAGATAGTTGAACCCTAAATTTTATGAAAGAACTGTCGTCTTAAGAACGAATAACTTTAATAGTTGATTTGAAAAATTATAATAGATAAATCATTTAACAACTAAATGGTTAAGGGAACGGTTGTTGTTTCTAGAGCTCACGGGTTCGAGCACCAGCAGCTGCAACAGGGTGATTGAGCGTTCATTGTTAAATGGTTGAGAGTATATTTAGAATAGATACTACTTGTAATCACTCTAGCTTTCAAAAAAAAAAATTCTTTAACAAAGAGTGAGTTGGTGAAATGGTAAAGGCATGGGGTTTTCCCCCAAGAAGTTGTGGGTTTAAACCCCGCGCGAGAGACGGTTCCCGATTTGGATTTGTGAGAATGGCATCCGCAATTGACGCAGATAGAGTGATTGAATGACTCGATGGTTTTTGGCTTTATGGATCCAAGATTAGGATTTCTATGGCATATGATGAGGGGAAGGATTTTCGATACCGGAAGAAGGCTGCATCCCAACCCCAATTCGATAGAAAGCAGCAGCCGATGGAGCCAAAACCAAAACCTAAGGACAGCGTCGAGCGCCAGGGTTTGGCAGGAGATAGAGGGCGAAAGGGAAGTATTTCAATTTCGCACGATACTCCACTAGAGGAGGAAAAACAACAGGGCATGACTCCTCGGAAAAAAGCGGTAGGGGTAATTGACGCGGAAAAATCAGAAATCCTCCAAACATGTGCTATTGGATTCTGCCGTAGACCATATCAAGTTGCGGAATTAGCGAAAGAATTGCATTGCGCAGGTTTAATAGGACTACCCGTAATGCGAATAGCGGGGGCAGTAGTGTTGTTGATGTTCGACACAGTGGAAAACAGGGAAGAAACAATACAATCAAATCAGCTGGATCAGTGGCTTGAGAGTGTTTCACCATGGTCGCCAACGACAGTAATCCCAAGCCGAAGACTTTGGCTCTCAATTGGGAACATGCCGATACATGCCTGGTCGGAGGAAACTTTCAAAAACATCGCGGCTCTTTGGGGAGTATTGACGCGGATCGATATTGAAACATTAGCGCCTTCATCATTTGAAAGAGCGCGAATTCAAATCGAAACGGACTGGACCTTCCACATCGATGAGATAATTGAATTAGAAGTGGGGAAGGAGACATATCATGTCCGTGTGATGGAATTTGAGGAAGCAATAGGCCCCAAATGTGATTGCAGTTGCGAGGTTGATCCAAGCGAGAGTAATGCAGAGCAGGGGGACAATGAAGTAAATTGGAAAACTAATTCAGCTTTCAATGATAATGAGTCAATAGGGGACACAGTGGTACCAAACTCTATCGCGATACATGATACGAAGGCATTGGAAAACATCATAGTTGACCGGAGTTACCTCGATCGCATTTGGAAGGATAATCAACGAGAGGAATGGGGGTAGTTGAGACATCAAGCTGGATGAACGATGAAATGGTGGGTATGGTCAGCAGAGATGAGGGCGAAAGGAGTAGTGGTGAGGTTATCGACGCAGTACAGGAAATTGATAGAATATGTGTTAATAAATCGCAAGAGTACCGGAAAGAATTTAGCCCAGCATTAAATGGCCCACGTATAGAAATTCCAAGAGCAAATAAAGCAACAGTAGTTGAAATAAATGGGGAACAGAAACGTATCAGACAATTAGAGGAAATAGAAGCTTGCTTGGCGAAAGGTGGGAATCATCCGACAACCGATCAACAAATGAAAAGGGGGCGTGGAAGACCGCGGAAAAAGAAGGATTTGCCGGCTGAAAATGAGGTAATTGCGAACGGTTCTCTATCCGATTCTGATTTTGTTATTCGTAAACAAGGATTGTTGTGTGAGGCTAGGGAGATAGTTGATCTGGGAAATTTAATTGGGGCTGTAACGGAGGGACGTGAAGACGAAATTATCAGTGATATAGCGCGCCTAATTGAAGCGCGCAAACAAAAACTCTAGCAAACAATGAAAATGTTGTCGTGGAATGTTAGGGGGATGGGAGCGTTGTCGAAAAGGAGATCGATACAACGCGTTCTACGGCAACATAGGTGTATTTTGGCTCTTCTACAAAAGACCAAAATGGAGAATGTAACAGAGGAGGTTGTTCGACAAATGTGGTATGAAGATGTTGTGGATTTTTGTTATGTACCTTCGGATGGGAGAGCCGGGGGGTAATCGCAATTTGGGATCCAAAGGGCTTTCATTTAAAGTCGAAGGATAGGCGAGAGAACATGATTATCCTAATTGGACGTTGGATTCATGATGATTGGGAGGTAGGTTTGATTGGGGTGTATGTGCTGTGTACAAGCTTGGAACAAAGTCGATGTTGGAGGAGATTAAATACGTGGTGAAAGAGCATCACATCGAATGGTGCATCGCTGGAGATTTCAATATGGTAACTAAATAGGAGGAACGCACAGGCTTGACACATAATGCTAGAGGTACGAGTATATTTTGTGATTTCATAGAAGATATTGGTGTTATTGACGTGCCAATGCAGGGGAAGAAATATACTTGGTTCGGTCCGGGGGGTAAAGGAAGTCGATTGGATCGATTCCTTGTGACACAAGGATGGGTGAACAGGTTCGAGGGGTTAACAGTCGTAAATTTGCTGAAGGAATTGTCTGACCACTCGCCAATTTTACTGGTGGGGGATGTTTTAGATAGCGGACCAAAACCTTTTCGTTTCTACAATATATGGTTGAAAGATATATCAACAATTGAGGAGGAATGGAAACGATTAACTATGATTGATGAGGGTGCGGGTATATCACAGAAACTAAAAGGCTTAAAAAGGATGTTGAAAGGGTGGAATAGTGGAGTTGCGGATATAGAAAATTAGTATATAAAGGTGGTTGCGGATTTGGATGAGTTGGATGCAAAGGTAGGGAACATGGGGCAGTCGAGGGATGATGTATCGCGGGCAAGGGAGTTATATCAGCGATTATGGAAGATATCGAAATTGCGTGATTCCATTTGGCGGCAAAAATCACGCATGATTTGGCTAGCGGAGGGTGATCGTAATACGAGTTTTTATCACAAGATGGTGAAGATTAGACAGTTACATAATCACATTGCTGGCATACAAGTCGAGGACCGTTGGGAAACTACTCCTGAAAGCATGAAATTAATGTTCCGAAAGGAATTCCAGCGGCACTTTGATAAGCCCAAAACAACGGGTTTCATGGTACCAAATGCGACGTTTGGAAGGTTGTCGAGTGACCAGCAGCGGGGCCTTGAAGTGGCATTCTCGGAAACGGATGTATGGGCAGCGATTGGGAGTTGTGAGGGGGGAAAGGCACCAGGCCCGGATGGCTTCCCCTTCGAATTTTTTAAGCGAGGTTGGCCGTTTCTAAAGGAAGATGTGATGTGCTTTATGAATGAGTTTCATGCTTCCAGTCGATTACCTCCAGGTATAAACTCAACATTCGTTGTGCTGATTGCAAAGAAAGATTGTCCGCGCACGATTGGGGACTATCGCCCAATATGCTTATTGAATTTGGTTTATAAAATTTTGGCGAAATGCTTGGCGAAACGACTACAGGAGGTGCTGCCTTCTCTGATTACGGATGTGCAATCAGCGTTTATCCGTGGGAGACAAATATTGGATGGTATATTACTAGCTAATGAGATTATTCATCCCATGAAGAAAGCTAATTGGGCGAATGGAGGCTTACTTCTAAAATTAGACTTCGCGAAAGCCTACGATTGTATAGATTGGGGATGCCTAAGTAGAATTATGTGTTGTATGGGATTTGGGGAGAAATGGCGGGATTGGATTATGGAGTGTGTGAGTTCAGCCCGTTTATCGATTTTGATCAATGGAAGTCCTTCGAAGGAATTTCCGATGAGGAGGGGAATTAGGCAGGGTGATCCATTGTCACCTCTTTTGTTTGTGATAGTCGCTGAGTTATTCCATCAATTCATGGTCAATGCGGAGCGAGTGGGACTGGTCAAAGGTGTTCGAGTTGTGGGGGAGGTTATGTTATCGCATTTGCAATTTGCCGATGACACCATAGTGTTTTTATCAGGAGATATAGAGGGGCGAGGAATCTAAAACGAGTTTTGACTTGCTTCGAGTATGTATCAGGCTTACAGATTAATTTTGATAAGTCTTGTTTGTATGGAATTGGAGTAGACAATGAGGTAACGATGGAATTTGCTTCGATCCTCGGTTGCTCCATTGGTGAACTGCCGATATCATATTTGGGTGTAAAGTTGGGAGTGCATCCGCGTGGGGAGGTAACATGGGAACCATTGATCCGTAATGTGCGTAGAAAACTTGCTGGATGGAAGCGAAAGTCCCTTTCCTTTGCG
This sequence comes from Hibiscus tridactylites, assembly GCA_958450335.1. Taxonomy (NCBI): domain Eukaryota; kingdom Viridiplantae; phylum Streptophyta; class Magnoliopsida; order Malvales; family Malvaceae; genus Hibiscus; species Hibiscus tridactylites. Next base: position 82,260,613 of record OY288270.1, read on the forward strand.
GGCAGATTGCTACTGATCAACATTGTTCTACCGGCACTTCCCGTTTATTATATAGGAATTTTTATGGTACCCAAAAAGGTGATAAGGCGTATTGATTGCATTCGACGTAATTTCCTGTGGGGTGGTTCGGAAGAGAGATCAAAGATGAGTCGGATTAGATGGGATGTAGTGTGTAAACCGAAAAGGATGGGTGGTCTTGGGGTGGTGAATTTACATACCAGAAATTTGGCTCTATTAGCTAAATGGGTTTGGCGATATGCACACTCGGATAGGTCTCTGTGGAAAGAGGTGATAATGGCGAAATATGGCACGGCGGTTCAGCATTGGAAAATCCAGAATAAAGGTAAACGACATATGTCGGCAATGTGGAAACAAATTGTCGAGGTGCATGAAGATGAATACGTGGCTGATTTTACAAATGGCGATCAATTTATTTGGCTTGTGGGGGAGGGGAATAAGGTACTGTTCTGGTGGGATTGTTGGGCTATCGATATTCCGTTGAAGAACTTATATCCGAGGTTATTTGGCTTGGCAATCAATAAGATATGTTTTGTTAGTGAGATGTTGAATTGCCCAAGCGGAGAATGGGTGTCATGTTTTCGAAGGGAGTTGCGGGTGTTCGAAACAAAACAGCTTGATGAGTTGAAAGCAAGCGTGGCAGCCGTAAAATTGCATGTGGGTGTATCAGATAGATTGATCTGGAAACATGCTATTTTGGGAGTTTTCTCGGTGGGTAAATTACATGATTTGATGTGTGCCGTTGGTATGCCCGATACAAAGAATGTGGGGATGGTATCGAACATGCCAATTGTGCCAAAAATTCAATGTTTTTTGTGGTTCATTATGGTTGATCGTCTACCGACTATGAAAATGCTTAGTAATCGTGGAATTCCAATTCCATTAGAGTCTCTCGGATGTCGGTGGTGTGCGGAGGGTGAAGACAGCTGCGACCACATTTTATGGTCTTGTCGGTTTGCTGCCAAGGTATGGTCTTTTTTCTTCTCATGGTGGGACGTTGCTGTGGTGAGGACGCGGGCGGTGAGTGAGTTTATTGAGCAGTGCTGGATGAGTTGGTTTAATGGGGAAGCCCGAGCGTGGTGGGTGATAAGTTGCGCTAGCGTGTTATGGTCTTTATGGTTGGCACAGAATGAACTTATTTTCCAAGATCGCCAGGCGTCGAGTCGAGTAGTTTTCTTTTTGGCCCAACTCCGGGCATTGTACTGGACTCGTGCGTTCATACAAGAGTCTTGTGTGAATGAGGCAAGTTGGTGGAATTGCCCGCGGATTAGCTGGTCGATGCAGCAGGTAGTAAATTCGGAATGTTTGCTTAGTGTATGGTTGCCGCCGGTGGAGGGTGTGTGGAAATTCAATGTCGATGGAGCTGCAAGGGGGAAACCGGGAAGAGCAGGATGTGGAGGAGTTTTACGGGACTGCCATAGCCGTATTATGGCAATTTTTTCAGGTTCGATAGGCATTGCGGATTCAAATGTCGCTGAGATTCAAGCGATAGCTTATGCATTACGTTAGTTATGCGAGATGCATTTGGCAACAGTGTCATCGATTGTGGTGGAATCTGATTCAATGGTGGCGATATCATGGATGCATCGTACAGAGAATCGTCCGTGGCAGCTTTGGCGATGGTTTTAGCAGATTGATGAGGACATTTCTGTATTGCCTTGCGTGTGCTTCAACCATATCTATCGAGAAGCAAATGGGTGGGCGGATTCTTTGGCCAAGAGTGGAATTGTTAGGGGTAAATGGGTATGGTTGTATAGCAATTAACGTGTTTGAATGTCCTTTGGCACATGCACATCGGTACTCTTTTCCTCTACTTAGGACTATAAAGGTTTTTAATGAGGCTGTTGTGTAATGTGATTATGTATGATTATTTGGCTAATAAAATCATACATGCTGTTAAAAAAAACAACTAAAAAATAAAAATAATATAATTTTTATTTTCTCAGCCTTCAAATAAACACACTGATAAGGATCTTTAAATTAAATACTTTGATATTTGAAAATAGAAAAATAAAATAAAATAATCTGAGTTAGTTCTACAAAAATAAATATTGAAATTCTTAGCTATAGAAGTTAACCAAGTCAAATTGTTCACAACAATAAAAGTTAGGTGTCAAAATTTTAACCATACGAAAAATAATTTCGTTTTCATTTGCCTATCGACTTGCCGCATATGTCTCCTACAAGATGCTATAAATTTTTATAGTATTAACTTCAAATCATCGATCATATTTCACTGAATAAATCTGTATTCACTCCAAAAAAATCATTACTTTCTCTCTTTTTCTTTTTCAAATAACAGAGGAAATGGCAAAGATTGCTTTATTCATTGTTTTGATCTCAATGATCATGATTCATTCAGTCCAGCTCGTTGTAGGTGACAATGAACCTTCGGCTGCACCAATAGCAGATGTTAGTGCAGTTGCAGGACCTGTGTCAGACGGTCAACCTTCGTCTGCCCCAGTAGCAGATGTTAGTGCAGTTGATGGGCCTGCATCAGTTACCGCCGGACCAGCGAGTGACAATACAAAGAAGAAATAACCATGAAAACACATATTTTTATTCCAATAATTACATATGCATTGGTTATTGCTTTCTTGATTTATATGCAACTTATGTATGAAAACTTGTGACGTATCACTGCTTTAACTGGTATTGACATCATTAAAATCATGTGAGATTAGAGATTTATGGATTGAATTTTGTCTTAATTTTTTTGTTGTTATTATAATAGTTTAAAAATATAAATTCGACTAAGGAGTCGGAATTGTATACTAGTTGCGTTGTAACGAGGCACGCAACTAGGGATTAGAGATTTTTGCTTCTCGTAATAAAATTCCTAATTGTTGAGCAAAAAAAATATATAAATCCGAATGTGTTTACCCATGCAATATTCTTCTATTAGAAGTTTGAAAATGTTATGAACAATTTAAGTATTATATATTAGAATAATATAAGTTCAAATATATTTATAATCAAACGTGTTTGAACATATAATATCCTTTAATAAGAAGATTAAGAAAGTCCTACTGAGATTAAATATTATCTATGTATGTATAAGAAACCGAACTCAAATTTTAAACTTTTCACTAACTATAAATGAAATAAATATTTTTAGGTTTTCCACATATTCTTTCTTATATATATATATATAGAGGTTATCCACATATTGTTAGAGGTTTTCCACATATTCTTTCTTTTATTAGTGCTTATTCACATATTTCTACATATTTTTAGTGGTTTCAATTTAAAGACACACGGAGTTTAAATATTTCAAGACATTTCAAGTAGCATGTCATAATTTTAGGTTATCTGCATTTTTTAGAGGTTTCAATTTAAATATATATACACAAAATTTTTGATTAAGTAAACTTTCAATCGAACTTATAAAAAAATTGATTTGATGCAGTTGATTTTTTTTTTTTGAAAATTGGTTTGATTTTAATTCAAAAAAGTCTATTTTAATATTTTTTCAATCGAATTAACCTATTGATCTCCTATATTAGTCCATTAAACATATATACTTTTTTTTATGAAAAGAGATTATTACCATGTCAATGTGTCTCATTAACTCCCTTTAAACTTAGTCGGAAGAACACTTGGTAATAAGTACAAAGACAACACACGAGAAACCCTCGTCAACCATTACGGTTTTTAACAAGGCATTCTACCTTGGCCATGACTTTATGATCATGTTGATAAAAATCATATTTGTCGAGGGAAAATATGCCAAATTCCACCCTAATGCCTAATTAACAACATCATCATGTAACAACAAGAAGATCTCATGTGGGGCGATAGAAAATGGTGACACATCAAGTCTTCACTTCAAGCAAGCTTAGTCATTCCATATAAAAAGTTCAAATTTATAAGAGTAAAATAAAAATTTGCTCGATGTGGCCTGGTAAAGTGAACCTAATTGTGGAATCTGACTTGATGTTAGCGCTAAATTGGATTAAACAAGTTCTACATAGGGCGTGGTCTTGTGGAATATATTCTTGGATATTGATAGGCTGATTAGAACAATAGACAAGGTGAAATTTGAGTATGTGCCTAGATCTTTGAATGTCTGGGCTGATAGCCTCGCCAAGGATGGACTAACGCGCCAAAACCTCTTTAAAGCATGGTGGTAGACTCCAATCTTAATAGTTTGAGACTATACTTTACTAAAATGGGATCATTGCGGTCCTTGATATTTTGAAGTGGCATAATTGGTTTGAGAATTGCAGTGCTGGTAGCTTAAGTCAACATACTCCCAAAAAGTGCACTAATTAATACCATAACATTACAATTAAATTTGAACAGATACTCAAAAAGTGCGATTCGACTTGACTCAACTCGAGAAAAATCCAAATAAAGTTTGACTTAATAAATATGACTTGTCAACTCAACAAACTAATTTTTTTGAATCAACTCGATCGAATACTCACCATACTCCCAACCCCTTACGAAAAAAAGTCTTTGAAAAGTGTGACATGAAGATGTTTGTAATTGAATTTAGTCTCGAGATTTTGTATCTCGCATTCCGTTAGAGGGTGCAAAGACATTGAACATTTGTAACGACCCAAATTTTGGAATCTGAGGGTCGGTTTAACCCAAATCGTGGGCTTTGTGTTTGGTCCGAGATGGTTCAGCCTTGAGGGCCTTTGTGAGCTATTCTTTGGATGTTAGGCTTGAGTTTTAGTTTTGGGTTGAGTTAGGAGGATAATGGGAGAGTAATTAGGTAATTATCTAGTTATTTGAAGGGGAAAGGTGAGTCCCTTTAATTCCTCTGCAGAAAAGCAAGAGGAATGAGATCACCTTGTCCCCCTTGTCTTCATCCTTCCCTCGTTCTCATCTTCCAACTCCTCACCCACAAGAAAGGTTGAATCTTTGTCATTTTGTGTTAATCTCAGATTTGTCATTGAGAGAAAGTTAATCGTCATTCAAGGATCTATCTACCATGGTAAGAATGATTGGTTTTGGTGGAGGTTAGAAAAATAGGAGTTTAGGTGGGGTTGAGAGGAAGAACGTGAATGGGAGATTTATCTCCATTTCTTATTGTAGGATTCTTCCTTTTCCATATCCTAAGTCTTCAGCGATTATGCATAGTTTTTTGTTTGTGCTGCAGGGTTATAGAGTTATGGACTATTTGGCTGGCTCGGAACGATGTGTCTTTTTAATAGAAAATAGCCAGTTCTTTAAGTTCCGATCTTTATGCGAATCTGGGGCTTTGTCTTGGCTAAAATGTACTAAAGAGGGAGCAAGAATCCATCTTAATTGGTGTCATGGTGTAATCACTAATTTTGTCCGGGCCTTAAACTCACTTTAGTTTATGTTAATGTTGGGCTAAATAAAATGGACTTTTTATTATTATTTAAAAAAGCGAAAAAGAAAAGAAAAAACCTAAACACTATTATCATTATTAACATTATATGTTTCTACTTTGCTTTTTTTATTATTAATATTAATATTGTGTATTGCTTGTTACTATTACTTATTCTTATTATTGTGTGGGCTAATGTCACTTATTATTATTATTATTATTATTATTATTATTATTATTATTATTATTATTATTATTATTATTATTATTATTATTATTATTATTATTATTATTATTATTATTATTATTATTATTATTATTATTATTATTATTATTATTATTATTATTATTATTATTATTATTATTATTATTATTATTATTATTATTATTATTATTATTATTATTATTATTATTATTATTATTATTATTATTATTGTTATTGTTATTGTGTGTGCTAACGCTATTAATATTGTGTGAGTTATTGTTATTATTATCATTGTTATTACTAATAGTATTATTATTTTTATTTTTATTATTATCCTTATTGTTATATTATTATCATCATCTTTGTTATTCATTGTTACTATTATTATTATTTGTGTTTAATATTATTATTATTATTACTAATACTATTATAATAAAGCAAAATTAATAAACAAATAGTAATTAACAGCCCAATCTTTTTCATTTATTAAAGCCCAATAAAAACAGTCCATTACATGCAGCCCTATAAGCTCAAGCTTAAAACCCTAATGATAAACAGAACCCTAATCCTAGGAGCCTTCGTTTGATCTCGTGCCGCACCTCGTTCAGCTGTCAGATCACGCGACATGAACGACCTAGATCGAGTCTCAGACTGAGCCCTAGAAGCTCTCCTATTCGCTTTGGCGTCGCGCTCATCCCAGCCGTTAGATCAAGGGAACACACCAACAGCCCAGGTTGACACGGAGAACCTTCTAGAACTTGCACATGCGACCACTCAGAGCCCAACACGTGATCTTTTGGACTCCCCATGCGCGCGTGCTATCGCACGGTCTGACCACTCCTCTCCACGCGCTCGTACGTCTGACCCACTCACCTGAGCTTTCTGCCACTTTAGAGCCTCTGCCACCACCACGCCTCGTCCCCGAATCGGTAAAAGTCGACATGCAACAGAAAAGGCAAAAAAAGTTAGATACCAGAAGTAAAGACCCAAACAAAAACAAGATCAAATGTCATCGAGACAAAAAAGAGAGCAAGGACACCGGCAGATATCAGAAACAAAAACACACTTGTAATTTATTTTTTTTTCTTTTGTAACTCGGTTATATAAGAAACCGAAAGAAAATTTCTAACCCTAGGAAAGCATCGAAAGGGGGGGGGGGGGAGGGATGTTGGGAGTCTTCGTTCTTAGAATGGCCAAAAGGGTTTCAAAATGTTTTAATTGTGTCTTTTATAGAGTTTTAATTATATAAAAATGACATAATCTTGTTCTAGCCCCTCCGCGTTTTCGAAACCGCACCATAAGGGTTCCCGTTTTTTAAAATCATGACCCTGGTCCTCTCAACTTTTTTGAACCTTTCAATTTCACCTCGTTCATGTAGAGCGTTCAACTTTTGGTTAATGACCTTCAAAATCCTCGAAATTCTGATTTCTGTCCGATTTCGTCCTTAAACTGGTGGTATAATTACTTAATCAGTCCCTCGGCTCACAAACATTTAATTTGCAGTCATTCGTTGCTCATATTTGTTTTTGATGATTGGTATGTGTTGAATGTGGTCACTGAGTTTATCTCTTTTTATTATTTATGTGATAATATATATATATATATATATATATATATATATATATATATATATATATATATATATTACAAAACTTATGTGATTATGTTTTTTTTAGTTTTGTTACGTGGCAATATATAAAGTTTTCGTGCCTATGCACAGTATTACTTAATTCCTTTCGAGTAGTAGCAGTATACATATAATACTCCTATAAAGTTTTCATGGTTATATATATTATTATGGATTTCCTTTTTACGCGTCACTAATACCACATTTATCATCATTAAATATATGTGTAGTTACTTTATTCCTTTTGTGTTGGCCTTTTTGTCTTGGTTAGCATTTGTGTACAATTAATCATGCATTTAAACACCATGTTTAGATATTTGCTTTTTATGTTTTATTTATTTCATCTATTTTTGCGAATTTATTTATATTTTTCATGCTTTATTTATTTATTCTTATGTGCCATGTTAAGTTGCATTTGGAACATAAGAAAAATATTATGCGATGTCCTTTTATTCGGAAATGAACGAGGTCAGTACCAGTCGTAGTGGTGGTGGTTCGGACGTTCATTCTCGAATATTAGGGCTTTTGAAATTCACCCATTTTTATAACTAATCTCGGTTAAATTTGTCACTTTGATTTGTAAAATTCGATATTTATTAAGCAGTAAAATCTTGGTACCAATTTTGGGCACGTCGAGGGTGCTAACCCTTCCTCGCGTGTAACCGACTCCCGAACCCTTTCGAATCTCTGATTTCTATTTTTGGTGTCTGGTCTACCTCTTTAAAGTGACCGGTGGCGACTCCTTCTATTTTTTTAAATCTTTTTCAAACTCCTTTTTTAATCCTTTTATATAAAATCCCCCTTTATCCTTTGTGAAATCAACCTTTTCATACCCCAATTTTTAAAAAAGTATGTTTTTCCTAAAGGCCCCAATTTTCAAAATCCACCTTTTTCTTACCCTTATCTTCTTTAATTTATTTTCAAATAAAACCTTTTTTTAAATCCATTTTCTTTTCTCTAAACTCTATTTTATGAAGTTCATCAAATTTTAATTTATCTTCTAAAATCCACTCCAGTTCTTTTTAAAATATGTTTCTTGTCTAAATTCCCTTATTTTTCTAAATCCTTATAAAAATTCTAAAAATCTCCTTTTTATATCACTTTCACCACAACTATACCCACTACAACTATATACCTATATAAGTATTTCCAAAAGCGGGTCATTACAGATGGCGACTCAACTGGGGAAAAAAGTTTTGTTTTAAAAAAAACAAAAAAGAGAGTCAGGCCAAAGAAACTTTACCGCTTAATTAATATCAAAGGTTGCGAACTAAAATGCAAATTTAACCGATATTTGTTTATAAACGCTAGTTTGTTTCGAACGCATTCAATTTTTTGCATGTAAAGCCTTTTGTCTAAGTGGGGGGAAAACGCTAGTGCTTTCGTGTGGATATCATTCCTCCGTACGGGCCTAGTAAGTACCTTCGGGGCTCGACTACCCTATATTTTTGTGGGAATATCGTTTCCCCGTATGAATATAGCTAAAGGGTCCCATTGAATTGAACTCAGTTAAAATGAACCTATAATGGGTGATGATCGGGGGCCTTGCTACCCTTAGGAGGGGACAACAAGGACAATTTGAGTACATCCTAGAATCAAAACTGCATGTAGCGAACTAGAAAGCCTACCCCTTTAGAGCCATGCGGATAACCTAGGTGAACTAGACGGGATAAAAAGGGTTGCTTGTTTTGTGCTTATATTCTATTAATCATGTCTATAAAGCACTAACTTAGTTCTTTTCACTTTTTGCATTTATTTTGCATACATACCATGACATAATGGTGTTGTGTCAAGGTGGTTTTACCCAATTCAAGGGCTTTCATTATGGACGGGAGGTTGCTAAAAAGGATGTCAATTCGCAAATCCGATATGAGTCAGAGATGAAACAGGAGGGTCAAGGGGGCAGCTTACCAAGAGGACGCATAGTTTTAGACCATATCTACAGGAGATCTAATTCCCACCGTTGAGGAATACGAAGCTTTTCTTCGTCATAAGGAGGTCAAACGAGATTGGATCCATTCAAAACGACCGAAGTCACAAAACTACCCAGTCAAGCTCAAGGAGGCAGTCAGGACGAGCAAGGATTGAGCTAAGGGATCGACTCAGCTTCGGGGAGACGATTTGGCTTTCTCATCCGGAACTTGACACCGACACACCCCGACGAATTATAGGCTGTTGAAGAGGAAAGCAAATCCGCCCTCGATAATTGTGGCCAAAAATATTCGTTTCCTCGGACGCAATTCGGAGACACAAAGGGGCATCTGTGGGAAATTGCTATGACTACCTTTCAACAAGAAATCTTTTTTATGTCTAAATGAATGTCATATTAAGGGGAGTCACCTATACGACCAACACCTTTATTCGCATACACATTTGCATACATTTTTATTATTGCATTATCTGTTCATACATTATTTCATAGCATAATCATTCACAACATTAAATCTCTAGTCATACATTCATTACATCATACCCATCGCTAATAGGGCATCAAAGTTTTTGTTTAAATCCATGATGCATTACATCACACTCATTGCTAAAACTCTTTGTTCAAATCCATAATGCATTCATCACATCATGCTCATTGCTAATCGGGGAAAATTCTCGCCTAAGTAAAAAGGGAATGACTTCAAGCCAATACAACTCTAAATGCATGAATGAATTAAGAAACAAAGATAGAAGGTAGATCTCTCTCCGACTCTGACCTACAAGCCCGATGGGAGAATGGAACAAGTGATGAGGCCAAAACATTGGCTGCTGGAAAAGAATTGGGGATAATCTTTAGGGGTAACGAAGACGAGGTGATTCAAAAAATAGTTGCTCTGGAAAAAACGGATAAAGTTAAGCAGTGATAGGAATATTGACGATTTTGACAGCAATTCCTCATGAGCATCCTTTCCTGGAATATTCGAGGATTGGGGTCGGAGATTATATTGACAGAAATCAGGCGATTTGTTCGAATGCATATGGTGGAGATGTTATTTTTACAAAGTCAAAACATGAAGAGATAGACGAAAACATAGTGAGCAAGCTATGGTCAGATGATGCTTTTGAATTCTTAACAGAAAAGGCATAGGGAAACTCGGGTTGTTTGATAACGGTGTGGGACAAAAGCAATTTCAAGATGAAGAGAAAGTTAGTGAAGCCCAGATTAATTCTGATAGAAGGTAAATGGGCGGGACATGAGGTGCCCTTTGTATGTTTAAATGTGTATGCCCCGTGTGATATCCAGGCGCAAGGCAGTCTTTAGGAGGAACTAATTCTTTTAAAAAATAATTGGGGAGCCATATGGATTATGGGAGGAGACTTCAACACAGTAAGATCAAAGAGCGAACAGAGTGGATGCAAAAACCTCAATCCGGGTATGAATGCTTTCAACTCTTTTATAGATTGTTGTGGTATGTTTGATATCCCCCTTGTAGGGAAAAAATTCACATGGGTAGGGTCGTTGAATAGAAAAAGCAAATTAGATAGATTTCTGGTTGATGAAAAGTGGTACCAAGAAAATCGAGATATATATGTTTGAGGTCTGAATAGAACAGTATCTGACCATGTTCCTATTTTGCTGACTGGTGAAGAGATGGACTGGGGACCAAGACCTTTTAAAATGATTAATTCATGGATGTCGAAGTCAGACTGTGTTAAGTTGATCATGGAAACGCTAGAAAGCTCCAATTCAAAGAATAGGAACCTCCCTACAAAGCTAAAAAAATTCGAAAAGGCCTTGAAAAGATGGAATAAGGATCACTGTGATGACTTCAACAAAAGAGCAGTGGTTCTGGAAATGAAAATTAATTCGATTGAGGACTTAGGAAATGTTGGGCATTTGTATTCGGAGAAGTTAGAGGAGTTGAAAATGTATAAAGAACAACTGTGGGACGTGTTGAAGGCACGCGAAGATTTATTAAGGTAGAAATCGAGGAGAAAGTGGCTTTTAAAAGGAGATTCAAACTCAGCTTTCTTTCACAGAGCAGTGAAAATCATAGCAAAAAGAAATCTAATCAGAGGTCCAATTCTGGGGGCAGCTACCTTGTCGAACCCCAAGCAACTGAAACAAATTGTCTTCAATCACTTTGCGACCCAATTCAGCTGCAAGAAGAGAAAGTGGGAAGTACTACTTGATCTAAACTTTAAGAAGCTTTCGGAGGAAGAAGCCAATAATTTGGAAAAATCGTTCTCAATTGAGGAGATAAAGTCTACAGTTTGGAGTTGTGATGACTCAAAAGCACCAGGTCCAGATGGATTTAATGCTTTGTTCTTCAAAAAATGTTGGGAGTATGTTAAGGATGACCTATATCGAACCTTCGAGCAATTATATTCGACTGGGAAACTGCAAAACAATTTGCAATCTTTTCCAGTCCGGTGCCCGATCAATGTCCAGATTACTCTTAGTTAATTGCAATACTTACTGCACTAAAAGTTTTTGTAGAAGCAGCTCTGAAGAAGAAATCGGCTTTGGAGATTGAATCTGATTCACAGACTGTGATTAATTGGATTGAATCTCCCTTACTTCGACCGTGGCGGTGGTGGGAGATATTTGACGAGAACAAGGAATTCGATAGCTGATCACTTAGAAAAAGCAAGGAAGTCCAGACCGAGTTTATTCAAGGCGTGGTGGTTACTAAGTGTGAAACTACCTCCGTTTACAATGGCCGCCGGACATGGTGGTGACAACGAACAGAACGGTGAAGATCGGTGGAGATTTGAGAAAGGGGATTTTAGACTAAGCCCTAGCAGAATGGGTCTACTTATTTTATTGATATTATAAAAATAGTTGGGTTTACAACGGGTAATACAATATTCAGATTGGGTCAATCTAATTGAGCCCATATCACCTATTTATACTAACAAGGCCTAACAAACTAACAACCTGGAAACAAACCTGATTGCTCTGGAAGAATCTAAAGACTAATATCTGGAAGCAACGAAGGCAGCTTCTGGAGAAATATATCGAAGGTACCTTCTGGAGAAAGTACAGAAACATGGGCCAAGAGATTTGGGCCAATGGACGAGGGCTCAATAGATGCAGGTCTTTATGCTATTATACTAACATTCACCCGGTTCTTCTTGTCTTCTTTAAACTCAGACCGAGAAATCACATTGAGCTTGTTTCTCAGTAAAGCAAACTGTTGTGCAGACAGGGGCTTTGTTAAAACATCAGCAACCTGACAATTAGCTGGGACATATCGAACTTGAAGCAAATTACCAAGAACACGTTCGCGGACAAAATGCAAGTCCAAATCCACATGTTTGGTTTTAGCATGCATTACCGGATTTGCCGCCATAGCAATGGTGCTTGTATTATCGCACCAGATTTTGGGCAAATCAGTCAAGGAAATTTCCATATCTTTCAATAAATTTCTGACCCACATTACTTCGGAAGTAGCATCAGCTAAACTTCTGTATTCGGCCTCGGCAGTAGAGCGAGAGACGGAACGCTGTTTTTTGGAACTCCAAGATAAAAGATGAACACCATAATAGACACAATAACCGGTTATGGACCTACGATCATCCATATCGCTTCCCCAATCGGCATCCGAGAAAGCAACAAGATTGGGAAGAGTGGACTGCTCAGCCGAGAAACATAAACCAAAATCTAATGTATGATTAAGGTATCGAAGGATACGCTTGACGGCACTCCAATGAGTAACAGTGGGGCTTTGCATATATTGTGCAACTCTATTCACAGCATGAGAAATATCCGGACGGGTGTGACAAATATAGATAAGAGCACCCACAACACTTCTATACTTAGTAACGTCAGAAAATAATTCACCATCAAACTTACTAAGTTTTGGCGAGACTGCCATGGGGGTGTCAACTGCCCTTGTGTCCGTCATTTGTGTACGCTGCAGCAGATCCAAGATGTATTTCCGTTGATTCAAAAAGATACCAGCAGTGCTTGTAGTTGCCTCGATTCCCAAAAAATAGTCAAGGACACCAAGGTCCTTAAGAGAGAATTGAGCATGAAGCTGCTGTTTCACCTGAGTAATATGAACTTCAGAATTTCCAGAAAGTAATATATCATCAACGTAAACAATAATAAAAGTCAGAATTCCATCAGCCTTGTATTTAAACAGTGACGTATCAGCAGGGGAGCATTCGAAGTGAAGAGAGAGCAGAAAATTCTTCAACTTAAGAAACCAACTGCGAGGAGCCTGCCTTAATCCATAAAGAGCCTTAACTAACTTGCAAACGAGTGGTGAACCAGACGAACTGACTTGCTCGAAACCCGGTGGCTGTTGCATATAGACTTCCTCGCGAAGATCGCCTTTTAAAAAGGCATTATTGATGTCTACTTGGTGCACAACCCATCGATTTGTGACAGCTAACGAAATCAAGACATTGATTGTAAGAGACTTGACCACCGGACTAAAGGTATCAGTAAAATCGTAGCCGGGAACTTGAGAGAACCCTTTAGCGACTAACCGAGCTTTATACCTACTCACGGATCCATCGGCGTTTCGTTTAATTTTAAACAACCATTTGCAACCGACTGCTTTCCGATCACAAGGTCGTTCAACCAAGCACCAAGTACCATTAGCCATTAATGCAGAGTATTCTTCCATGACAGCATTACGCCACTCATCATGCTGCATGGCCTCATGAATATTTTGAGGAACTTCATCACAACTGAGTAATAGAAGTTTCGGTTTAAAGATTCCTCTCTTGCTGCGTGTGACCATTGCATGCGTATTTCCGATTGGATTAATACTAGAATCCGAGGGAGTAATAACACTTGTTGGAACAGGCTGCATAGAGGAATGAGAATGAATAAAATCAGCCGTCTCATTATCAAGAGGGGACTCATCAGAAGGTTCAACATAAACCCCAGGGATTATAGAAGCAACATCGCTGGAAGCGTCAGTCAAGACAATGTCAGGAGGTTCAGCAGGTTGTTCAGATGCAGGAGACAAGGATGAAGAAGACTCGGCATGCCCTGACGCAGGCGATACATCATTGGATGTTGGGGCTGGTGACTGCGAAGCTGGCGAGTGAGACAAAACTGAACCAGAAGAATGAACACCATTGTTGTGATGTTTCGGCAGAACTGGTACTGATGCAGAAAGAAAATCAGTTGGTGAAGAGGCCTTATCGGAGGACGATGTAGAAGTAAACAAAAAAGATCCTTCATCAAAGCGCACATGGCGAGAAATAAAGATTCGACCAGTGGCATCCAAGCACTGATAACCATGGTGAGCCGGAGAGTATCCGAGAAATGTACACGGACGAGAGCGGAAGTCAAATTTATGCCTATTAAAAGGACGAAGATACGGGTAGCAGACACATCCAAATACCTTAAGAAAATTGTAATCTGGCCTCTTTCCAGTCAGCTTCTCAAAAGGAGACTTGTTATCAAGTGTGCGAGAAGGGAGACGATTGATGAGATATGTTGCTGTTAACACAGCAAAAGACCAAAACTTAAATGGTACTGAAGACTGAGCCAAGAGACATAGGGCAGTTTCTATAATTTGCCGATGCTTGCGTTCGACAACCCCGTTTTGTTGGGACGTATGTGGACATGTAATTCGATGTTGAATACCCAAGGCTCTTAACTTAGGAATAAGAGCACGAAACTCTCCCCCTCCATCGGTTTGGACAGCTTTAATACATGAAGAAAATTGAGTCTTAACCAAAGCAACAAACGCATCAAAAATAGGAAAGACTTCACTCTTATTTCGAAGTAAAAATGTCCAACAAGATCGGGTATACATGTCTACAAAAGAAACATAGTAAGAAAAGCCAGTCGATTTCATTGGTGCTGGTCCCCATACATCAATCTCTACTAGTTCAAAAGGAGTTGTATACTCAGTAGCCGAATGATGGAATGGTAGGGCATGAGCCTTTCCCATTTGACAAGCTGGACAAAGAAATTTCCCTTCATGCGAAAAAGCTCTATCTAAAGCAAGAGAGACCACTTCAGACGAAGGATGGCCGAGACGATTGTGCCACAACCAGTAAGTAGACACATCCTTATTGACTATAGTATGCTGAATAGAAACATGCTGATTAACAGTACGATCAACAAAACGCAAATCAAACGAGTATAAACCATCCTCTTGCACCCCTCGTAGCAACACTTGCCCTGTGCTTGCATCCTTCACACAGCAGTCATTTGAATGAAATTCAAAATAGACATGATTATCAGCAGCAAATCTAGACACAGACAGTAGGCTACGAGAGATTTGTGGAACATGCAGTAACTTATCAATCACTAAATTTCGATCAGGCATGCTAATAGATGAACATCCAACATGTGCAATACTAACAGCAGAATTGTCACCCAAATGTACTTTATTCTGGCCATTATAACTCATAGAGGATAGCAAAGAAGACTTACAATTCGTCACATGATGAGTGGCGCCCGAATCTGGGTACCACTTAACCGAACCAGTGTTGAACCCATAAGCAGTGACTGAATTGACATGGACCTTTTCTTCTGGTTTTGGATTTTCAGTAGCAGGATTAGCATCTTGAGGAGCTTCCACAAACGGCTCGTAGAATTGATCAAAGGTATCATTCTGATAATGACAAGCATTTGCTTGTGGCACAGTGGATTGAGAAGAGTGTTGTGAATTATTGCCTTTGTACCCTTCATCAAAGCGGTACCAACACGAATCTGCCATATGCCCTATCTTGTGACAAATTTGGCACTGAGGCCTTCCAGACGAACGACCTCCTCGAAACCCTCTACCACGATAAGGCCCTGATCTGAAGCCTCTGCCACGTTCAGAATAGCCCGTGTTTGGTGAGTAATCAGATTTCCCAGCTGCTTCTTTCTGTTGGAGCTGAGTCAGATGAATCCCTATAGGTGCTTCAACGACATCCTCCAGATGCGACTCAGCATCGATCAGAACTGAAATTACACCATCCAAAGAGTACGGTGTTTGGCTCGCAGTAATCACCGCCACAAAAGGCCCAAATTCGGCTGGAAGTCCGTTCAAGATAGTCGCAATGTGCTCGACTTCAGAGACTTTATTCCCAGATAAGGCTAATAAATCACAGATTTCTTTGATCTTGACTGTATATTCACGCATTCGGAGAGAGCCTTTTTTCATCGATCTCAATTTGCAATGTAAATGCATTACTTTAGTAGTAGAGAGTTTCGAATAAAGGCCTGTAATTACTGACCATATTTCTGCAGAAGTCTCAGCACCCACGAGTTGAGGGAGAACGGTTGAGCTTACGGTGGATAAGAGCCACGACGCGAGTGAACTGTCCTGTTGCAAGAAGCGCGTGTATGCCGGATTAACATGCCTCTCACCAAATGTGCGTTCCAAAAACTTTGCCGGCTTAGGTGTATCTGGATCGATGTATTCTTCCAGGCCTAGCCCTCGAATGGTAAGGATTACCTGTTGTTTCCATAACAGGTAGTTAGTATCATCCAAACATACTTTAATTCTCTTATTAGAGAACATCTGTGATGACAAATCATCTCCTCCGTGAGCGGCATCAGTGGCTTCGGTTGACTCAGCTACATTCACCATGGCAGATCGATTGAATCAAATAGAAGAAGAAGACACCGTCGTCAAAGCTCAGGAACTCCAATCCGTGCAGAGAGAGAGAAAACCCTGTCAGATCTGAGATAACATATCGAGGAAGGAGGCACCGTCGTCAAAGCTCAGAATCGTGCAGAGAGGGAGAAGACACGTCCGATCTAAGTTGCTGCCGTCGATGAGGACCGTCGAAGAAGCTCTGATACCATGTGAAACTACCTCCGTTTACAATGGCCGCCGGACATGGTGGTGACAACGAACAGAACGGTGAAGATCGGTGGAGATTTGAGAAAGGGGATTTTAGACTAAGCCCTAGCAGAATGGGTCTACTTATTTTATTGATATTATGAAAATAGTTGGGTTTACAACGGGTAATACAATATTCAGATTGGGTCAATCTAATTGAGCCCATATCACCTATTTATACTAACAAGGCCTAACAAACTAACAACCTGGAAACAAACCTGATTGCTCTGGAAGAATCTAAAGACTAATATCTGGAAGCAACGAAGGCAGCTTCTGGAGAAATATATCGAAGGTACCTTCTGGAGAAAGTACAGAAACATGGGCCAAGAGATTTGGGCCAATGGACGAGGGCTCAATAGATGCAGGTCTTTATGCTATTATACTAACACTAAGTTAGGACTTTCATGTAACTTTGTATCCATCGAGATATAATCAGCATCAAGTTGGGTAGTACTCTTTTCCTCCATCTAGGATTATGGAGGTTTTTAACGAGGCTCCCAACTTGACTTCTAATTTTAATAAAAATAAGATATTGCTGAGCAAAAAAAAACATAACAACTAAAAACACTCAACCTACATTTTAGTTCACTTTAATTTTAAAAATTAAAAAATAGTTTATTATATTTTCGAGTAGCTCACGAGCTTTTCGAGTGGGGTATCAAGTAGCTCGGCTCGAGCGAGCCGAGTTCGAGCTCAAGTCGAGTCCAATCGAGTCAAGTATTAACCGAGCTTTTAACGAGTCGAACTCGAGTAGCTCGCGATCTGTCTCGTCTCATTTATGCGGCTGCGATCTGAACATTTATATGGCTTGCAAGAATCGAGAAGCGTTTCAAAGTTAAAGCAACCGAGTAAAAAAAATGACATGTTGTTCTGTTCAAAGTTGCGTACACTCTTCTAGTTTAAGGCTTTAAGGGAAGAATGGTCTCCAAACATCGTTGAATGGTGGATAGATCCGAGGAGAGGAATTGTATTTGTTTCCTTGAAATGGTGCGTGTGCATTGGAATGAAACCCGCCGGAAAAAGGAGTGGTAAATTTCAACGTGGAAGGGGCAGAAATAGAAAAGGAAGCAGGTTGGGGTGGCGTCCTTCGAACGAGTGTTGGAATATTGAGAGTGTTATTTTCTGGGCCTTACGAAGGATAAGGAGCTGAATATGTTGAAATTATAGAGTTTAAACAGCTTTGGAGATGTTTATTGAGGCAGACTGGATTGGAAAGCACCCCTGGTTATTGAATCTGATGTGAAGATGGTGCTAAACTGGATTTGTAATAGGTTGGTGGATGATTCTTGTAGATATTGACAAGTTAGTGTTAAGGATTGGGAGCGAACGTAATTGCAGATTGTTTAGCAAAGGAAGGTATGGCTCGAAGATCCCTCTTCAAGGCGTGGTGGTAGGTGTGGCCACTTTTAGTTTACTTATTATAAGTGTTTGTTACATATCTTCTTGATTGTATTTGGGCGAGTGGTGTTGGCTTTTTCTCGATGCATTTTGGGTTAATATGGGTTCTGGAAGTGTATGCAATATGATGGTATAGAAAAAGTGGAGAAACCAGTTTTAGTTGGTTTATACCTTAGATTCAGTGGGTTGAGTTTTATGCATTTTGCCAATCGTGTAACAGTTGTTCTGTTCCTGTCTCTTGTATTCCCAGCTTGTGTAGTGTTCTTTTCTCACATTTAAGCTTAGGAGGTTTTAACGAGGCTCACATGTCAGGTCTTAATCTATCAATAAAATTTATTTTACCCATAAAAAAAACTTAACTTGAAAAATAAATTGAATTATTCAACTTGACTCGTAATTTCATAAACTCAACTCGAAAATTTTCAAATAAAGTTTGAGTTAAAAAATGAAAACTAGAATAATTCAAAATTTTTAGTAATTAGTGGACCAATTTTCAAGTTCGCGTCGAGTCGCCTTTTTTATCAACAAATTATTTTATTTAAAGAAAAATCATACAAGGTATTAACATTTACCTCATTAAAAAACTCATAATCTTAGGTTGGAAGAAAATAATACACATGATAATATTTAAGGAAACAAGAAGCGTCACCGACACTAAAAAAGCAAAGAACAAAACCCCAACCAGAGGCAAATCGGATCAAATGACAACACCATACTAATCAAACAACAACCCAAGTAAAGGCAAACAACAAAACACCGCGTACTCGCAGCACCACACTAACCAAATGACACCCCATGTGGAGGCTAAAATAATATCGGACCCATCACTAATTTGCGGAGAATTCTAATGTGCGACCGCCTAATATACGGCTAAGAAACAGCGTTATCGGAAACATTATAAGATAAATAATGTATCTGGTAAAGCGCTACCGGATATGTTGATATGAGATAATGTATCCGGTAAAAAACATGAAAAAAAATTAAAAAAATGGTAACCGGCAAATTTAAGTTATCGGTCAAACATAACAAAATCAGTAAAATTACTTATTTTGTTGATCCGAGTATCAACATATTCGGTAGCACCGAAATTGTTGATAAATTTGAGCTGATGGGGCCTTGGAAATTCCCACGATAACAAAATCGGTAAAATTACCTATTTTGTTGATCCGAATATCAATATATTCGGTAGCACCGAAATTGTTGATAAATTTGAGCTGATGGGGCCTTGGAAATTCCCACGATAACAAAACCGGTAAAATTACCGATTTTGTTGATACTCATATCAACATATTCGGTAGCGTCTAAATTGTTATTATTTGATCGTTTACATTAATATTATAACTTTAAACAAACCGGTACTAGGGTAACGTAATAGGTAGCGAATAAGTATCGACACTTTAAACAACAATATTGATATTTTAATAAAAACATTGGAACTGGTTCAATTGTGGCTCGAAAGTATGTATACTTAAATAAAAAATATGGATACTTATATTAAATGTGTCGATACTTTTATTAGAAGTATGGATACTTTCGTTAAAAAGTATGGCTACTTGCAGGAAAAGTATGGATACTTATATTAAATGTTCCGTTACTTTTATTAGAAGTATGAATACTTTCATAAAGAGTATGTATACTTATATTAAAAGTATCGGCACAATTCTATTTAATCGTTTATATCAATTATATTTATGAAAAAAAAAGTTCCCAATGAAAAGTTTAATATACTTAAGGATGAAGAAAAATTATGATAAAAAAAAATGAAGTCTCAGTGCTTCAATTACCAATTACAAAAAGTAAATAAAAAAATGAAAGTAAAACAATGAGCCTCCTCCCCTCAAGTCCCCCTGCCACCCATGGCACTTGTTCCAGTTCCAGCTTGTTGTCTAACCATCTGTGCATATGGTCGCATCTCAAACTTGACCTTTTGGTTGCCTAATGAACAAAATTTTTTTGCATAAGTATGAGCAGAAGTGTATCTTGTATAATAGAAGAAAATCATAGAGAAAACCTTGAATATGGCAGTTGAAGATGTGTATGTCTTCTTTTTCAGCCATATAACCATATAGTTGGTGCTGGCTGGATGGACCATACATGAAGCCCTAACAACGTTGCCAAGCGTCTCTATCGAAACCTTGGGCAGCAAATTGGGTATGCAGACGCTGAGCATCGAGATAACCTCTTTTCGTGCTCTCAAAAATCAGAAGGCTCATCCCACGATGGCCTTCTGGACCGTATGAATGGCGAGGTTTGGTAATAGTACTACGATAGGAAGTGAAATACTAAAGAAGCTCTTGGTTTCCCATACCAATCCATTGAAGCAGAAAATTAAAGAAATAAGAAGTTAAGTATTATAATATTAATGAAAACATAATTCAGAAGTTATATAACTACCTTCCCATCTCCATCTTTACGAAGCCTTGTGTTCATTATCATCACAATGGGTGGCCAGAGTATTTGGTGATCAGCTTCCTGGTTGCTTGAAGGCAGGGGGGAGAGACAATAGCAGCATTATCTCTCAAACCACTCCATTGGCCAAAAGCTTGACCTTGAGGAATAGCCGAAGTACCCATTCTACGCAATTCCTCGTCCAACAGCAGACCAAGTTGGCGATGAATTTTCAGCTTTGGCCCGCCTTTGGTTTTGGCATGTGTGACTAGGGACTGAATGCCACGAAACTTATGAGAGGCACCAGGACCTCCTTGGCATGCTGGACACTGCCATTGAGTAGAAGGGTCGTTGATAGAGTTCATTCTATCGAAGGTCTGGAAGAACTTGTTGAACCATTTGCTTGTTTTCATTGACTCATGGCTTAGTTGTTCCTCATCATCATCAGAATCAACATAGAAATCATCATCATTGTTTGATGATGTCTCGAAATCAATCTTCCTCTTTGCCAAAGGCTGAGGATTTTTACCAGAACTTCTGCTGGAACTCATTGTATAATAGAAGATGGTGAAGGAGAACTGATTATAGAAGTAAACGAAGGGTTGAGTAGATTAATTTGAAGATGTTGTGAAGAGTAAATAGAGAGGAGTTGTTAATTTATAGGCAATTTCCGTTTGGGAGGGAAAGTGGGAGGGAAAGTGATAAGACATGAAACTGAAAAGGCAGATTCAGATATTCGTTCGTCTCCTCGTTTCCGGGGTTATAGAAATAAATGAGGAGAACTACCCAATAAATGAAGGTACATGAACATGAACGGTGCATGTGATACAAGTGAAAAGACACGAAACTGAAAAGCCAGAATCAGATTCGTTCCGGGAATTTAGGGTTTCAGCTTTATACAGGATGAGCAGTAAACGGTGCATGTGATACAAGTGAAAATACATAACACTGCAATGCAAAATTGATGTAGTAAATAATGAAAACGGTAACAATCAACCGGATACATTGATGTAATGAATAATGAAAACAGTAGAAAATTACCGGAAACATTTATGTTTTTTGCAAACGTATCGATAATTATATTCAAACCTGGTAAAAAGTATCGGCACTTCGTTTCCAGTAAGCTATGGGAATCCTTTATCTTTGTGGAGAATCGATAATTTTGTAAAAGTGTCGATATTTTCGAGCGAAATTCCTACCGAAAACATTGACTTCCTTTCAAAAGTATCGGGTTTTTTATTAATAGTGTCTAAAACGTATCGACACTTTTGTTCTAGTAAGCAATGAGAATCCTTTTGTGTTTTTTTTGCTCAATAATGTCGTATATTAAATAAGGGATATACAACCAAAAACACCACAACGGTCGCCTCGTTAAAAACCTCCCTAAAGCCTAATGGAGGAAAAGAGTACGGACCGTATGTAGCAAAACAACGAAGTCCAACGAACAAACAAACGGAAAACAAAACCAAACGCTATCGCTAACAGGCACAAAATAATGAAATCCGCGCTACCCCTTCCTTCGCCAACGCATCTGCTAAGCCATTCGCCTCACGGAAAATATGGGAAAAACATACCGAGTGTAGATTGGTACAGCAACTATCAATCTCACGAAACACCTCCCAAAACCGCCATGGCCGTTTGTCCACATGTAGCACCCAACTAATAGCAACCATGGAATCTGACTCCACCACCAAAGGAAGTGTTGCCCACGCTGACTGCCGAAAATATAATAAGGCAAAAGCAATCGCCCGCAGTTCAGCCTCGTTAGATTCAATACAACCAAGAGGGCCAGAGAATAACGCCAAAATACTACCGTGCTCATCGCGTAACACGCCCCCAAAGCCTGCTGGACCCGGCTTGCCGCGCGCGGAACCATCCACAGAAAATTTCAAAGACCCCATCAGCGGTGGCTCCCAACAAATACCAAGACGCTCTGATCGTGAAAGCGGGGACTCAGAATAAAGACTCAGACATTCCCACCACATCGCCTCGCCAATGCAGATATCATTCCTTAAAGTACGCATCCAATAAAACGAGCGTAGTTTAATCAGAAAACATACCTCCTCGACCGGTAAAAATTTCTTGTTAAAAACCATCTCATTCCGTGCTAACCATATAGACCATAACATCGCTGCTACGCACGACACCCACATACAACGACGCGTTCCCGAAAGCGAACAATGGAAATCAGGTAAAAAGAACTCGGACAAGCTCTGCGGCAGTGGTAAACAAACTCTCCACCAACATCGAAACCAATCCCATATGCGCTGAACCACTGGACAAGAGTACAACAAATGATCAGCATCTTCCTCACATTCCTTACACCAAAAGCACAACGTGCTTTGCCCCTCGAAAACAATGCCCCTACGACTCAAAAAATCAAAAGTTGGTAGGCGACGCAACCAAACAAACCACAAGAAAGCTTGTACTTTCGGTGGAACCAAGACTTTCCACGTGAAACATGCCCCAAAATCGCTCTCCCATGCTCCATCTATCATCAAAATCTGAGAAACAGCTTTAACCGTAAACATACCTCTTCTGTCCGGCGTCCAAATCAACTTGTCTCGGATACCTATATGTAATCGAACATCACCTATCACAGCCCACAAATCTCGCAACTGCCCCACCTAAAATGCGCGAAGCGAACGACGGAAAAACTCTGCCCAGCGTGAATGACGAAGACCCCCTGTACTGAATAATCCACAACCAGCGCGAGTTTATTGCTAACACAAGAGAACAATCGTGGAAATATGTCTTTTAAGGGCTTGTTCGCGCACCATGTGTCGAACCAGAAAAGAACTCGACTCCCATCCCCCACTTGCCACAACAGCTTCTCATGTAAACTCCGCTGCACTTCGGCCGAACAAGCAGTCTGCACTATCTGCTTCCATACAAACGACATCGCGCGCTGACGAGAAGAATTAAAACGCCACCATTGGGCATCCTCCCCATATTTAGCCACTATAATGGCCCTCCATAGAGACGATGCATCAGTGGCATACCGCCACGTCCATTTAGATAACATAGCAGTGTTGCGCACTTGTAAATCCGCTACTCCCAGACCACCCAAATGTCGCGGTTTACACACCATCCTCCAGCTGACTCTACTCATTTTTCTATGTAAGATTACGCCACCCCAAAGAAAGGCGCGTCGAATCTTATCAATTGCTGCAATAACTCCTTTGGGAATACGGAACACACCCATATAATAGATAGACAATGAAGAGAGGACAACGTTAACCAAAGTAACTCGTGCCGCAAATGACATCGAATTACGCTTCCAACCTGCTAGCTTCCGACGAACATTAGCAATAACCGGTTCCCAAACCGCCAAACTTCGCGGGTTAGAGCCCAACGACATCCCCAAATAAATGAAAGGGAATGAACCATGTCTGCACCCCAATGCCTTAGCACACAACTCGGTGAACTCCTCTTCAACACCAATAGCAAATAAGGATGATTTATTGAAATTTATTTGCAAACCTGAGCACACCTGGAAACAATTAAGTAGACGTCAGATGGAATCAGCACATCCAGGAGTAGCCTCAAAGAATAATATTGTATCATCTGCAAACTGTAGGTGTGATATTGTTACCCCCGGTGCAACACATACGCCCTGAATTAAACCCGCTGTCTCAGCCTGAACCAATAAACTATGTAGCGCCTCCACCACAATAACGAATAGCAATGGCGACAGTGGACAACCCTGTCGTAATCCACGCCCCATTGTGAACTCTGTCGTAGCACACCCATTTAACAATACGGACATTCGGACCGTTGATACACATTCCATAATCCATTGACGCCATACCTCACTAAAACCCATACAATCCAGCATATGATCTAGAAAATCCCACCTCACGCAATCATATGCTTTAGCGAAGTCTAACTTGAGCACCAATCCACCCCTCGAACTCTTTCGCAATGAGTGGATTACCTCGTTAGCAAGTAAGATGCCATCTACTATCTGTCGGCCACGAATAAATGCCGATTGATGCTCACTGATCAGCGAATCCAACACCCTTTGCAAACGTGTAGCTAGCAACTTCGCAAGGATTTTATAAACTGAATTAACAAGACTTATCGGACTGTAGTCGCTGAGGGCCTTAGGTGAATCAATCTTCGGAATCAAGACTAAAAAGGTACAATTTACACCCGGTGGTAGTCTGCCTGATGCGTGAAATTCACCTAAGAACCTTAGCACATCTTCGTTCACTGTGTTCCAACATATTTTAAAGAAAGCCATACTAAACCCGTCCGGTCCTGGCGCTTTCGAGCCATCACAACCACGTAAAACCTCCCAAACTTCCTCACGACAAAAAGGCGCCACCAAGGCTGCATTTGTGGCCCTATCAACTCTACCGAACTCACCTACAACAGTCCAAACGTAAAGTCGTTTGACTGCCTCAAAGTGCATGGTAAAAGCCGCCACGATGTGTTTCCGAAGATGATAGACATTCGTTTCCCACCAGCCATTTATCAACAGCCCCGAAATCAGATTCCGCACAGCTCTATGTTTTGCCGCGCGGTGGAAGAACGATGTGTTGCGATCTCCTAAACGCAGCCAATTCGCCCTCGATTTCTGTCTCCAAAGCGATTCCTTACGCATGATTGCCTGCCATAATCGTTGTATCCACTCCCTTTTCCACTCTATCAAATCAGCTTCCGATTCACAATGAACATCTTCCAAACTCGCCTCATCTACACCATCCAACTTGGTTTGGATCGACTGTATTTCTTGCTCCACATCGCCAAACACCACACGGTTCCAATTACGCAGAAAACTCTTCATGGTTCGGAGCTTAACCATTATGTTGTCAGTTCCAACCCCCTGTTCCGACAATCGACACCATTCCTTAGACAATTCAAGGACATGATTATTATCCTCCAACCAACAATTTATAAAGCGAAAGGGCCTAGGCCCCCAATCTTGCTCGTCGCACGCCAATAACAGTGGTGTGTGATCCGACACCCCCCTCGGCAAAGCATGCTGGCCAATGTTGTTAAAAGCATCCACCCAAGCAGAAGATATCAAAAATCTATCAATTCGACTATGCCTAAAACCCCTCCCAAACCATGTGAATTGCTTCCCTATCAACGGCAAGTCAAACCATGAGAATCCTTTTGTGAATGAAAAGTATCGATAATTGTTTTCACAGAGGCTAAAAGTATCGATATTTTCGAGCAGATTTGCTAACGGAACATGGATTTTTACAAAAGGATCGATACTTTTACTGAAAGGGGGAAAATTGTATCGAAACTTTGTTTCTAGTAAGCTATGAGAATCCTTTTTGTCTAAAAGTATCGATATTTTGTATCATAATGGACAGAAAGTATCGATATTTTCGAGAAGATTTGCTAACGTATCATGGATTTTTACAAAAGGATCGATACTTTTACTGAAATGGGGAAAATTGTATCGAAACTTTGTTTCCAGTAAGCTATGAGAATCCTTTTTGTCTGAAAGTATCGATATTTTGTATCATAATGGACAAAAAATATCTATATTTTCGAGAAGATTTGCTAACGTATCATGGATTTTTACAAGTGAAAAGACATTTTTTTTCAACCGCGGTTACATTGCTGTTCAAAAAGTATCCATACTTTCTAAAAAGTATGGATACTTTCGAAATTATCAACAAATTAGGCGCTACCGAATATATTGATATTCGGATCAACAAAATAGGCAATTTTACCGATTTTGTTATCGTGGGAATTTCCAAGGCCCCATCAGCTCAAATTTATCAACAAATTAGGCGCTACCGAATATATTGATATTCGGATCAACAAAATAGGTATTTTTTACCGATTTTGTTATCTTTAACCGGTCACCTTTCTAACCGGTTACGCCCTATATTAGCCGTATATTAACCGCCTTACCGTAGAACTACCCCTAATTTGCATAACCGTGACAGAGCAAAGTATATAGTCTAACAAATAAGCTGGAAAAACCTCCAAGCACCTCAACAACATGACACAAGCGATATGGTGATAGCAGGTTTAAGTCAGTTTAGACGATGTGTAATTTCAAGTGTATAAGCGATGTGGTCTATAGAGTTGGGATATTGATTTTATTTAAAGGTTTTGCAACTTGTTGGTCTCTATAGATTTTGTTCTATTACCTTGTTGTTGTGTACTATTTTCGAGCAAAAAAAAACCTGGAATACGCAAAAAGAGCACTAATTAGTATAAAAAAAATTACAATTAAATTTGAAAAGAAACTCAAATAATTTAATTCGACTCGAAAAAATTTCAAATAAGGCTTGACTTATAAAATAAGACTTGTCAACTGACTAACTAAATTTTCTTTGAATCGACTCGATCGAATACCCACTCTACTCCCAACCCCTTTCGAAAAAGTCTTGGAAAAGTTTGAAAAGTGTGGTTTGATCAGACAACTATTTAAACCCAAAAAAATCAATCAAAAATGTATTCTAAAGGTGCTAGTAATTGATTTTAGTCTCGAGATTTTGTATCTTGCATTCCATTAGAGGATGTAAAGACAAAATATTATTCTTATTGGAATCGATAAAAAAATGTATTATTTCTCTCCCTTACTCCATTACTAGAGTTGATAGTCCAAGAGAAACCAAATTGTTTTATTATTGGTGGAATTCGAACCCATATCTTAATGCATATAGAAAATTAATGAGTAACTATAATATCATTTACCACATCACCACAAAAAAATGTTCTATATGTTTAAGGACATGGATTGGAATCCCGCCAAAAGAAAACAATTTAGTTTTCTTTGTAGGCTCGCTTATAACTCCCTTTACATAGTGTATAATTTTAAGGCTACACGAAATGCTCACAACATCCTTATTACAATAGATAAAATATTAGTACTAAATTGAGCATAAATTTTTGAAAACACAATACTAATTATTAAAATCATATTGATTCCTTCGAAAGTAGTCTTAAAAGTATGGTCCAACAGATAGTTGAACCCTAATTTTCATGAAAGAATTGTCGTCTTACAAACGAATAACTTTAATAGTTGATTTGAAAAATTATAATAGATAAATCATTTAACAACTAAAAAATAAAAATAATATAATTTTTATTTTCTCAGCCTTCAAATAAACACACCGATAAGGATCTTTAAATTAAATAATTTGAAATTTGAAAATAGAAAAAAATAAAATAATCTGAGTTAGTTCTACAAAAATAAATATTGAAATTCTTAGCTATAGAAGTTAACCAAGTCAAATTGTTCACAACAATAAAAGTTAGGTGTCAATATTTTAACCATACGAAAAATAATTTCGTTTTCATTTGCCTATCGACTTGCCGCGTATGTCTCCTACAGGATGCTATAAATTTTTATAGTTTTAACTTCAAATCATCGATCATATTTCACTGAATAAATCAGTATTCACTCCTAAAAAATCATTACTTTCTCTCTTTTTCATTTTCAAATAACAAAGGAAATGGCAAAATTTGCTTTATTCATTGTTTTGATCTCAATGATCATGATCCATTCAGTCCAACTCGTTGTAGGCGACAATGAACCTTCAGCTGCACCAATTGCAGATGTTAGTGCAGTTGCAGGACCTGTGTCAGACGGTCAACCTTCGTCTGCCCCAGTAGCAGATGTTAGTGCAGTTGATGGGCCTGTATCAGTTACCGCCGGACCAGCAAATGACAATACAGAGAAGAAATAACCATGAAAACACATATTTTTATTCCAATAATTACATATGCATTGGTTATTGTTTTCTTGATTTATATGCAACTTATGTATGAAAACTTGTGACGTATCACTGCGTTAACAGGTATCGACATCATTAAGATCATGTGAGATTAGAAATTTATGGATTGAATTTTGTCTTAATTTTTAACTGTTATTATAATAGTTTAAAAATATAAATTCGACTAAGGAGCCGGAATTGTATCCTAGTTGCATTGTAACGAGGCACGCAACTAGGGATTAGAGATTTTTGCTTCTCGTAATAAAATTCCTAATTGTTGAGCAAAAAAATATATATAAATCCGAATGTGTTTACCCATGCAATATTCTTCTATTAGAAGTTTGAAAATGTATTTATAATCAAACGTGTTTGAACATATAATATCCTTCAATAAGAAGATTAAAAAAGTCATACGGAGATTAAATATTATCTATGTATGTATAAGAAACCGAACTCAAATTTTAAACTTTTCACTAACTATAAATGAAATAAATATTTTTAGGTTTTCCACATATTCTTTCTTTTATTAGTGATTATTCACATATTTTCTACACATTTTTAGTGGTTTTAATTTAAAGACATACAGAATTTAAATATTTCAAGACATTTCAAGTAGCATGTCATAATTTTAGGTTATCCTATCTTTTAGAGGTTTCAATTTAAATATATATACACAAAATTTTTGATTAAGTAAACTTTCAATCGAACTTATAAAAAAATTGATTTGATGCAGTTGATTTTTTTTTTGAAAATTGGTTTGATTTTAATTTAAAAAAGTATTTTAATATTTTTCAATCGAATTAACCTATTGATCACCTCTATTAGTCCATTAAACATATATACTTTTTTTTTTATGAAAAGAGATTATTACCATGTGTCTCATTAACTCCCTTTAAACTTAGTCGGAAGAACACTTGGTAATAAGTACAAAGACAACACACGAGAAACCCTCGTCAAACATTACGGTTTTTAACAAGGCATTCTACCTTGGCCATGACTTTATGATCCTGTTGATAAAAATCATATTTGTCGAGGGAAAAAAACATGCCAAATTCCACCCTAATGCCTAATTAACAACATCATCATGTAACAACGATAAGATCTCATGTGGGGCGATAGAAAATGGTGACACATCAAGTCTTCACTTCAAGCAAGCTTAATCATTCCATATAAAAAGTGGTGTGGTGACATTAAGAAGTTGGTATGGTGACGAAGCGGCTGCGGAGTGGTAGAGTCGGACAGATTGGTAACAATTTGGAACAAATCCAAATTCTGTCGGGTAAGTTCTCTAGTTATCCTAAATATCATTTTACTTGAAGGGAGATGGTTAGCGAAAGAAATGGTTGTAACGGTGATTAATGCGTTTGCACCATGTTTTAGTGGTATAGTTTTAGATGAGAATCATTGTGTATGCTGCTAGTGTGGATTGCAAATATGTAGCTACCTTTAGGTCCCTGTTTGGTTAATGGTGGGAGGGGCCGGAGAAACATTTAGAATTTAGGGTCTACTTGAGTTTCTGTCTTGGATTTTCTTTTTCTGGCGATCTTCGAAGCTTATGGTTAGTGTCGGTGAGAGCAATTTCTGGAGTATTGGGGTAGCAAGGAATAAAAAGGTGTTTAGAGATAAGCATATTTTTTTTGAAGGACTTGATTTCTTTCTTGTGAAAGTACGAGCACTACGGCCAATTAAGAAGCTTGGTCCCCATATTTTATAGTATGGAGGAGGGATCCAATGAAAGACGCAGTTGATAGTTTATTAGTTGGGGGTATTTTGGTAGAATGGAAGTCTCCTGTGAAAGGTTTTGTTAAGCTCTTTGTCGCTGGTGGCGAAAAAGACAAAGAGGTAGGCTGTGGTGGAGTCCTTCGTACTGAGGTAGGTATAATGTGAGTGATCTTTTCGGGTTCAGTTGAAGGACTTGGAGCTGAGTATACTGAGTTGATTGCATTTAAATCGGTTCTTGATCTGTTTTATTGAAGCATGGTGATGTTTTGTTTGATGAAACTTTGATGTAATGTTTGATGTAGATGTTGGTATATCCGTATGTAGCATACTTTTTCCCTCTACTTAGGTTTAAAGATGTTTTTAACGAGGCTCACATTCGGATTTAGGCGTGCATAATTTCAATCTTAATAAAATCATATTTGCCGAGCAAAAAAAAACTCTCGATATGATCCACTAAGAAAGCAACGTACGACTTACCTTCGACACTTTCAATTGGCCGAACCGCATCAAGATTATCATATTCCAAAATTAGATTTGATACACCAATTGACCAAGCGCATAGTAGCCCCTCGTACATACCCCCACAATTTTGAATCCAAAACCGAACACATATCCAACTGCCTCGCAAAACCAAACCAATAATGACCAGCCGTATTCCTAACTACACCACCACATGATGATGTGCCAGTCGCTAAATTCCTTGCTCCATCCACATTTACTTTGCACTAGGACTACGGTGAAGCTTCCCATTGAACCGATGCTCGAATGATTGGTACTGTTGCAGCCTGGCTGACTGTCCCCCTAACATACGTCGCCCGAAATTCACCCAACATTCTTTGGCTCCTTAGCACAAATGGTTCACGAACAACTGAAATCGGGTCAAAAATCTACTGGTTCTTTCGCAGTCAAATATTCCAAAGCAACGACCTAAAGAGAACATCCCAGTCCTCCGGTTCTTTTGTGAAATAACTCGGTTGAGTCAAATTTATATGCATCCAATCCTTGAGGCTAAAATATTATCGGACCCATCACGAATTTGGATAACTGTAACAGAGTAAATTATATAGTCTAACAAACACCTCAACAGCATGCCACGACAAGAGTAGCCAACAACTTACACATGGAATACCCAAAAAAGCACTTATTAATACCATAACATTACAATTAAATTTGAACATATACTCAAAATGTTCGATTCGACTTGACTCAACTCGAGAAAAATCCAAATAAAGTTCAACTTAATAAATATGACTTGTCAACTCAACAAACTAATTTTTTTGAATCAACTCGATCAAATACTGATCATACTCCCAACCCCTTACGAAAAAAAGTCTTTGAAAAGTGTGACATGAAGATGTTTGTAATTGAATTTAGTCTCGAGATTTTGTATCTCGCATTCCGTTAGAGGGTGCAAAGACATTGAACATTTGTAACGACCCGAATTTTGGAATTTGAGGGTCAGTTTAACCCAAATCGTGGGCTTTGTGTTTGGTCCGAGATGGTTGAGCCTTGAGGGCCTTTGTGAGCTATTCTTGGGATGTTGGGCTTGAGTTTTAGTTTTGGGTTGTATTAGGAGGATAATGGGAGGGTAATTAGGTAATTATCTAGTTATTTGAAGAGGAAAAGGTGAGTCCCTTTAATTCCTCTGCAGAAAAGCAAGAGGAATGAGATCACCTTGTCCCCCTTGTCTTCATCCTTCCCTCATTCTCATCTTTCAACTCCTCACCCACAAGAAAGGTTGAATCTTTGTCATTTTGTGCTAATCTCAGATTTGTCATTGAGAGAAGGTTAATCGCCATTCAAGGATCTATCTACCATGGTAAGAGTGATTGGTTTTGGTTGAGGTTAGAAAAATAGGAGTTTAGGTGGGGTTGAGAGGAAGAACGTGAATGGGAGATTTATCTCCATTTCTTATTATAGGATTCTTCCTTTTCCATGTCCTAAGTCTCCAACGGTTATGCGTAATTGTTTGTTTGTGCTGCAGGGTTATAGTGTTATGGACTATTTGGCTAGCTCGGGACGATGTGTCTTTTTAATAGAAAATAGCCAGTTCTTTAAGTTCCGATCTTTATGCGAAGTTGGGGCTTTGTCTTGGCTAAAATTTACTAAAGATGGAGCATGAATCCATCTTAATTGGTGTCATGGTGTAATCACTAATTTTGTCCGGGCCTTAAACTCACTTTAGTTTATGTTAATGTTGGGCTAAATAAAATGAACTTTTTATGATTATTTAAAAAAAGAGAAATAGAAAAAAACCTAAACACTATTATCATTATTAACAGTATATATAACACCCGGGTTTAGGGGTCGGTACTGTTGCAGCCTGGCTGACCGTCCGCCAAACATACGTCGCCCGAAATTCACCCAACATTCTTTTGCTCCTTAGCACAAATGGTTCACGAACAACTGAAATCGGGTCAAAAATCTACTGGTTCTTTCGCAGTCAAATATTTCAAAGCAACGACCTAAAGAGAACATTCCAGTCCTACGATTCTTTTGTGAAATAACTCGGTTGAGTCAAATTTATATGCATCCAATCCTTGAGGCTAAAATATTATCGGACCCATCACGAATTTGGATAACCGTAACAGAGCAAAGTATATAGTCTAACAAACAACCTAGACAAACCTCCAAGCACCTCAACAACATGCCACGACAGGAGTAGCCAACAACTTACACATGGAATACCCAAAAAGAGCACTAATTAATACCATAACATTACAATTAAATTTGAACAGATACTCAAAAAGTTCGATTCGACTTGACTCAACTCGAAAAAAAATCCAAATAAAGTTCGACTTAATAAATATGACTTGTCAACTCAACAAACTAATTTTTTTAATCAACTCGATCGAATACTCACCATACTCCCAAACCCTTATGAAAAAAAGTCTTTGAAAAGTGTGACATGAAGATGTTTGTAATTGAATTTAGTCTCGAGATTTTGTATCTCGCATTCCGTTAGAGGGTGCAAAGACATTGAACATTTGTAACGACCCGAATTTTAGAATCTAAGGGTCGGTTTAACCCAAATCGTGGGCTTTGTGTTTGGTCCGAGATGGTTGATCCTTGAGGGCCTTTGTGAGCTATTCTTGGGATGTTGGGCTTGAGTTTTAGTTTTGGGTTGAGTTAGGAGGATAATGGGAGGGTAATTAGGTAATTATCTAGTTATTTGACGAGGGAAAGGTGAGTCCCTTTAATTCCTCTGCAGAAAAGCAAGAGGAATGAGATCACCTTGTCCCCCTTGTCTTCATCCTTCCCTCATTCTCATCTTTCAACTCCTCACCCACAAGAAAGGTTGAATCTTTGTCATTTTGTGTTAATCTTAGATTTGTCATTGAGAGAAGGTTAATTGTCATTCAATGATCTATCTACCATAGTAAGAATGATTGGTTTTGGTGGAGGTTAGAAAAATAGGAATTTAGGTGGGGTTGAGAGGAAGAACGTGAATGGGAGATTTATCTCCATTTCTTATTGTAGAATACTTCCTTTTCCATATCCTAAGTCTCCAGCGGTTATGCGTAGTTGTTTGTTTGTGTTGTAGGGTTATAGAGTTAAGGACTATTTGGTTGGCTCGGAACGATGTGTCTTTTTAATTAAAAAATAGCCAGTTCTTTAAGTTCCGATCTTTATGCGAAGCTGGGGCTTTGTCTTGGCTAAAATTTACTAAAGAAGGAGCAGGAATCCATCTTAATTGGTGTCATGGTGTAATCACTAATTTTGTCCGGGCCTTAAACTCATTTTAGTTTATGTTAATGTTGGGCTAAATAAAATGGACTTTTTATTATTATTTAAAAAAAGAGAAAAAGAAAAAATAACTAAACACTATTATCATTATTAACATTATATGTTTCTACTTTGCTTTTTTATTATTAATATTAATATTGTGTATTGCTTGTTACTATTACTTATTCTTATTATTGTGTGTACTAATGTCACTTATTATTATTATTATTATTATTATTATTATTATTATTATTATTATTATTATTATTATTATTATTATTATTATTATTATTATTATTATTATTATTATTGTTGTTGTTGTTGTTGTTGTTGTTGTTGTTGTTGTTGTTGTTGTTGTTGTTGTTGTTGTTGTTGTTGTTATTATTATTATTGTGTGTCTAATGCTATTAATATTGTGCGAGTTATTGTTATTATTATCATTGTTATTACTAATAGTATTATTATTATTATTATCCTTATTGTTATATTATTATCATCATCTTTATTATTCATTGTTACTATTGTTATTATTTGCGTTTAATATTATTATTATTATTATTATTATTATTATTATTATTATTATTATTATTATTATTATTATTATTATTATTATTATTATTATTATTATTATTAATACTATTATAATAAAGCAAAATAAATAAATAAATTGTGATTAATAGCCCAATCTTTTTCATTTATTAAAGCCCAATAAAAATAGTCCATTACATGCAGCCCTATAAGCTCAAGCTTAAAACCCTAATGATAAACAGAACCCTAATCCTGGTCTCATTTGTGCAGCCACATTCTGGCCGTTGGATCTGGCCCCAGATCTAATGGCCAATATCGCAGGGGAAGAGAGAAAACCCTAGGAGCCTTCGTTTGATCTCGTGCCGCACCCCGTTCAGCCATCAGATCACGCAACATCAACGACCTAGATCTAGAGGTGGCAATCGGGTCATTCGGTTCGGGTTCGGTTCGGGTCATTTCGGGTCTATCTAGAATCGGTTTAGATTCGGTTCGGGTCGGTTCGGGTTCGGGTCTAATTCGGGTCTGTGTTGAGTCGGATTCGGTTCGGGTATTGGATCGGGTCAAAATCGGATCGGTTGTTTTCGGGTCGGGTCAATATCGGATCGGTCGCTTTCGGTTCGGGTCAAAATCGGGTCGTTCGGGTCGCTTTCGGGTCGGGTCAAAATCGGGTCGATTTCGGGTCAGGTCAACATTTAAATTTTCGGGTCAATTCGATTTGAGTTGGGTTAAAGGTTTGAGGTTTAGTATTTATGGTTTAGTTTAGAGTTATTGATGTATGAGATTAATTCTGATTCAACTTGTTAATCTATGCATTTGAATTTGATTAAATATTTAAATCAAAGCTTCATGTATCCATATCAAATTTTTTTGTATAATTATATTAAATCAAAGTTTATTATATGTAATAATAATAATAATAATTTCTGAAATGAATTAATTTATTAAACTTAGGATCTAATTGAGCTAACTAAAATTTAAAAGCATAAATCACGGACATAATTAAAATAATTCTAAAACTAAATGTGAAATTTCAATTAAATTAATCTAAATTAAAACTCAATTAAATTTAAAAAAAAAAAAAAAAGAGAAAGACAATTGGTAAAAATAAAGAGGGAAAAGACAAAAATTTGGAGGGAAATAAGCCACCGATTTTTTAAGCTAGATTGAAAAAAAAGAAAAAGACAATTAGAAAAAATAGAGAGAGAAAAGACAAAATTTTGGAGGGAAATAAGCCACCAATTTTTTAAGCTAGAGATTAATTACTTTTTAGGTCACGTTGCATTTAAAATGTTACATTTTAGTCAACTTTAAGTTTTAGTTTAATTTAATTTAGTCACAAGTATCCCCACGGTTTAGACTTCGGATATAGAAATCCCCTCCCCGTAGTGATATTTAGTCTCTAAAAATTTACTTTTAGTCGAAATTAACTAATCTTTGTAATTTAGTCTATTAATTTAATATAATGATATTTTTGTTCATTTTAATTTCTAAGATTTAATTTTTAGCCAAAATTGACTCCTATTTATTTATATGGTATAATTATAAAATTGGTCATTGGACTCTCAAATTTCTCCATTTCCAAATTGTCAATTTAGTCCACAATTTCAATTTTATGCTATATTTTATGGTGAAATTATAAAATTGGTCACCAAGATCTCAAATTTCTATACTTTCAAATTGTCAAGTTGGTCTCAAATTTCCATGATATAGTATAAAAAGATAATAAAACATATTTCTTTTTATTATTTATTATATTGTTAAAAATAGATATTCAGGTTAAAATCGGGTCAAAATCGGGTTAAAATCGGGTCGATATTCGGTTCAGCTTTCGGTTGAGCTTTCGGTTCGGGTAGCATTCCGTTCGGGTCCATTCGGTTCGGGTCCATTTCGATTCGGGTCCATTTCGGTTCAACAAAAAAATTCGGTTCGGTTCGGTTCGGTTCGGTTTATTTCGGGTTTCGGGTCAACTTCGGATCATCATGTTCGGGTCAAAATCGGGTTTCGGTTCGGGTAATTCGGTTCGGGTCTCGGGTCAAGTTTGCCAGGTCTACCTAGATCGAGTCTCAGACGGAGCCCTAGAAGCTCTCCTATTCGCTTTGGTGTCGCGCTCATCCCAGCCGTTAGATCAAGGGAACACACCAACATCCCAGGTTGACACGGAGAACCTTCTAGAACTTGCACACGCGACCACTCAGAGCCCAACGCGTGATCTTTTGGACTCCCCACGCGCGCGTGCTATCGCACGGTCTGACCACTCCTCTCCACGCGCTCGTACGTCTGACCCACGCACCTGAGCTTTCTGCCGCTTCAAACCCTCTGCCACCACCACGCCTCGTCCCCGAATCGGCAAAAGTCGACATGCAACAGAAAAGGCAAAAAAAGTTAGATACCAAAAGTAAAGACCCAAACAAAAACAAGATCAAATGTCATCGAGACAAAAAAAGAGAGCAAGGACACCGGCAGAGATCAGAAACAGAAACACTCTTGTAATTTGTTTTTTTCCTTTTTGTAACTCGGTTATATAAGAAACCGAAAGAAAATTCCTAACCCTAGGAAAGCATCGAAGGGGGGGGGGGGGATGTTGAGAGTCTTCGTTCTCAGAATGGCCAAAAGGGTTTCAAAATGTTGTAATTGTGTCTTTTATAGCGTTTTAATTATATAAAAATGGCGTAATCTTGTTCTAGCCCCTCCGCGTTTTCGAAACCGCACCATAAGGGTTTCCATTTTTTAAAATCACGACCCTGGTCCTCTCAACTTTTTTGAACCTTTCAATTTCACCACCTTCCATTTAGAGCGTTCAATTTTTGGTTAATGACCTTCAAAATCCTCAAAATTCTGATTTTTGCCCGATTTCGTCCTTAAACCGGCGGTATAATTGTTTAATCAGCCCCTCAGCTCACGCACATTTAATTTGCAGTCATACGTTGCTCATATTTGTTTTTGATGATTGGTGTGTGTTGAATGTGGTCACTTAGTTTATCTCTTTTTATTATTTATGTGATAATATATATATATATATATATATATATATATATATATATATATATATATATATATATATTATTACAAAACTCATGTGATTATGTTTTTTTTTTAGTTTTGTTACGTGGCAATATATAAAGTTTCCATGCCTATGCACAGTATTACTTAATTCCTTTCGAGTAGTAGCAGTATACATACAATACTCCTATAAAGTTTTCATGGTTATATATATTATTATGGATTTCCTTTTTACGCGTCACTAATACCACATTTATCATCATTAAATATATGTGTAGTTACTTTATTCCTTTTGTGTTGGCCTTTTTGTCTTGGTTAGCATTTGTATACAATTAATCATGCATTTAAACACCATGTTTAGATATTTGCTTTTTATGTTTTATTTATTTCATCTATTTTTGCGAATTTATTTATATTTTTCATGCTTTATTTATTTATTCTTATGTTCCATGTTAAGTTGCATTTGGAACATAAAAAATATCATGTGATGTCCTTTTATTCGGAAATGAACGAGACCAGTACCAGTCGTAGTGGTGGTGGTTCGGACGTTCATTCTCAAATATTAGGGCTTTTGAAATTCACCCATTTTTATAACCAATCTCGGTTAAATTTGTCACTTTGATTTGTAAAATTCGATATTTATTAAGCGGTAAAGTCTTGGTACCAATTTTGGGCACGTCGAGGGTGCTAACCCTTCCTCGCGTGTATCCGACTCCCGAACCCTTTCGAATCTCTAGTTTCTATTTTTTGTGTCCGGTCTACCTCTTTAAAGTGACTGGTGGCGACTCCTTCTATTTTTTAAAATCTTTTTCAAACTCCTTCTTTTTTAATCCTTTTATCCTTTGTGAAATCAACCTTTTCGTACCCCAATTTTTTAAAAAGTATGTTTTTCCTAAAGGCCCCAATTTTCAAAACCCCCCTTTTTCTTACCCTTATCTTCTTTAATTTATTTTCAAATAAAACCCTTTTTATAAATCCGTTTTCTTTTTTCTAAACCCTATTTTCTGAAGTTCCTCAAATTTTAATTTATCTTCTAAAATCCACTCCAGTTCTTTTTAAAATATGTTTCTTGTCTAAATTCCCTTATTTTTCTAAATCCTTATAAAAGTTCTCAAAATCTCCTTTTCATACCACTTTCACCACAACTATACCCACTACAACTATATACCTATATAAGTATTTCCAAAAGCGGGTCATTACAGATGGCGACTCTGCTGGGAAAAAAAGTTTTGTTTTAAAAAAAACAAAAAAGAGAGTCAGGCCAAAGAAACTTTACCGCTTAATTAATATCAAAGGTTGCGAACTAAAATGACAAATTTAACCGATATTTGTTTATAAACGCGAGTTTGTTTCGAACGCATTCAATTTTTGGCATGTAAAGCCTTTTGTCTAAGTGGGGGGAAACGCTAGTGCTTTCGTGGGGATATCGTTCCTCCGTACGGGCCTAGTAAGTACTTTCGGGGCTCGACTACCCTATATTTTTGTGGGAATATCGTTTCCCCGTACGGCTATAGCTAAAGGGTCCCCTTGAATTGAACTCTGTTAAAATGAACCTATAATGGGTGATGATCGGGGGCCTTGCTACCCTTAGGAGGGGACAACAATGACAATTTGAGTACCTCCTAGAACCAAAACTGCATGTAGCGAACTAGAAAGCCAACCCCTTTAGAGCTATGCGGATAACCTAAGTGAACTAGACGGGATAAAAAAGGTTGCTTGTTTTGTGCGTATATCTTATTAATCATGTCTATGAAGCACTAACTCATTTCTTTTTGCTTTTTTGCATTTATTTTGCATACATACCATGACATAATGGTGTTGAGTCAAGGTGATTTTACCCAATTCAAGGGCTTTCATTATGGACGGGAGGTTGCTAAAAAGGATGTCAATTCGCAAATCCGACATGAGTCAGAGATGAATCAGGAGTGTCAAGGGGGCAGCTTACCAAGCGGACGCATAGTGTCAGACCATATCTACAGGAGATCTAATTCCCACCATTGAGGAATACGAAGCTTTTCTTCGCCAAAAGAGGTCAAACGAGATTGGATCCATTCAAAACGACCGAAGTCACAAAACTACCCAGTCAAGCTCAAGGAGGCGTTCAGGACGAGCAAGGATTGAGCTAAGGGATCGACTCAGCTTCGGGGAGACGGTTTGGCTTTTTCATCCGAAACTTGACACCGACCCACCCCGACAAATTCTAGGCTGTTGAAAAGGAAAGCAAATCCGCCCTCGATTATTTTGGCCAAAAACATTCATTTCCTCGGACGCAATTCGGAGACACAAAGGGGCATCTGTGGGAAATTGCTATGACTACCTTGCAACAAGAAATCTCTTTTATGTCTAAATGAAAGTCAGCCTAAGGGGAGTCACCTATACGACCAACACCTTTATTCGCATACACATTTGCATACATTTTTATTATTGCATTATCTGTTCATACATCATTTCATAGCATAATCATTCACAACAATATCTAGTCATACATTCATTACATCATTCACATCGTTAATTGGGCATCAAAGTTTTTATTTAAATCCATGATGCATTACATCATACTAATTGCTAAAACTCTTTGTTCAAATCCATAATGCATTCATCACATCATGCTCATTGCTAATCGGGGAAAATTCTCGCCTAAGTAAAAAGGGAATGACTTCAAGCCAATACAACTCTAAATGCATGAACGAATTAAGAAACGGAGATAGAAGGCAGATTTCTCTCCGACTCTGACTCAATTAAGAAACCTTGGCTGCTGGAAAAGAATTGGGGATAATCTTTAGGGGGTAACGAAGACGAGGTGATTCAAAAAATAGTTCCTCTGGAAAAAGCGGATAAAGTTAAGCAGTGATAGGAATATTGACGATTTTGACAGCAATTCCTCATGACAATCCTTTCCTGGAATATTCAAGGATTGGGGTCGGAGATTAAACTGACAGAAATCAGGCGATTTGTTCGAATGCGTATGGTGTAGATGTTATTTTTACAAAGTCAAAACAGGAAGAGATAGACGAAAACAGAGTGAGCAAGCTATGGTCAGATGATGCTTTCGAATTCTTAACAGCAAAGGCATAGGGGAACTCGGGTGGTTTGATAACGGTGTGGGACAAAAGCAATTTCAAGATGGAGAGAAAGTTAGTGAAGCCCAAATTAATTCTGATAGAAGGTAAATGGGCGGAACATGAGGTACCCTTTGTATGTTTAAATGTGTATGCCCCGTGTGATATCCAAGCGCAAGGCAGTCTTTGGGAGGAACTAATTCTTTTAAAAAATAATTGGGGAGCCATATGGATTATGGGAGGAGACTTCGACACAGTAAAATCAAAGACCGAACGGAGTGGGTGCAAAAAGCTCAATCCGGGTATGAATGCTTTCAACTCTTTTATAGATTGTTGTGGTATGTTTGGTATCCCCCTTGTGGGGAAGAAATTCACATGGGTAAGGCCGTTGAATAGAAAAAGCAAATTAGATAGATTTCTGGTTGATGAAAAGTGGTACCAAGAAAATCCAGATATATGTGTTGGGGTCTGAATAGAACAGTATCCGACCATGTTCCTATTTTGCTGGCTGGTGAAGAGATGGACTGGGGACCAAGACCTTTTAAAACGATTAATTCATGGCTGTCGAAGTCAGACTGTGTTAAGTTGATCAAGGAAACGCTAGAAAGCTCCAATTCAAAGAATAGGAATTGTATTTAAGGCTTTAAGGGAAGAATGGTCTTCAAACATCGTTGAATGGTGGATAGATCCGATGAGAGGAATTGTTAATTGGGCATCAAAGTTTTTGTTTAAATCCATGATGCATTACATCATACTCATTGCTAAAACTCTTTGTTCAAATCCATAATGCATTCATCACATCAAGCTCATTGTTAATCGGGGAAAATTCTCGCCTAAGTAAAAAGGGAATGACTTCAAGCCAATACAACTCTAAATGCATGAACGAATTAAGCAACGGAGATAGAAGGCAGATTTCTCTCCGACTCTGACCTACAAGCCCGATGGGAGAATGGAACAAGAGATGAGGCCAAAACCTTGGCTGCTGGAAAAGAATTGGGGATAATCTTTAGGGGTAACGAAGACGAGGTGATTCAAAAAATAGTTGCTCCGGAAAAGAATTGGGGATAATCTTTTGGGGTCTGAATAGAACAGTATCCGACCATGTTCCTATTTTGCTGGCGGGTGAAGAGATGGACTGGGGACCAAGACCTTTTAAAATGATTAATTCATGGCTGTCGAAGTCAGACTGTGTTAAGTTGATCAAGGAAACGCTAGAAAGCTCCAATTCAAAGAATAGGAATTGTATTTAAGGCTTTAAGGGAAGAATGGTCTTCAAACATCGTTGAATGGTGGATAGATCCGAGGAGAGGAATTGTATTTGTTTCCTTGAAATGGTGCGTGTGCATTGGAATGAAACCCGCCGGAAAAAGGAGTGGTAAATTTCAACGTGGAAGGGGCAGAAATAGAAAAGGAAGCAGGTTGGGGTGGCGTCCTTCGAACGAGTGTTGGAATATTGAGAGTGTTATTTTCTGGGCCTTACGAAGGATAAGGAGCTGA
Source organism: Hibiscus tridactylites (assembly GCA_958450335.1). NCBI lineage: Eukaryota > Viridiplantae > Streptophyta > Magnoliopsida > Malvales > Malvaceae > Hibiscus > Hibiscus tridactylites. The sequence continues at coordinate 82,302,523 of OY288270.1, forward strand.
ATATGTTGAAATTATAGAGTTTAAACAGCTTTGGAGATGTTTATTGAGGCAGACTGGATTGGAAAGCACCCCTGGTTATTGAATCTGATGTGAAGATGGTGCTAAACTGGATTTGTAATAGGTTGGTGGATGATTCTTGTAGATATTGACAAGTTAGTGTTAAGGATTGGGAGCGAACGTAATTGCAGATTGTTTAGCAAAGGAAGGTATGGCTCGAAGATCCCTCTTCAAGGCGTGGTGGTAGGTGTGGCCACTTTTAGTTTACTTATTATAAGTGTTTGTTACATATCTTCTTGATTGTATTTGGGCGAGTGGTGTTGGCTTTTTCTCGATGCATTTTGGGTTAATATGGGTTCTGGAAGTGTATGCAATATGATGGTATAGAAAAAGTGGAGAAACCAGTTTTAGTTGGTTTATACCTTAGATTCAGTGGGTTGAGTTTTATGCATTTTGCCAATCGTGTAACAGTTCTGTTCCTGTCTCTTGTATTCCCAGCTTGTGTAGTGTTCTTTTCTCACATTTAAGCTTAGGGGGTTTTAAGGAGGCTCACATGCCAGGTCTTAATCTATCAATTTTTTTTTGAATCAACTCGATCGAATACCCACTCTACTCCCAACCCCTTTCGAAAAAGTCTTTGAAAAGTTTAGAAAGTGAGGTTTGATCAGACAACTATTTAAACCCAAAAAAAATCAATCAAAAATGTATTCTAAAGGTGATAGTAATTGATTTTAGTCTCGAGATTTTGTATCTTGCATTCCATTAGAGGATGTAAAGACATAATATTATTCTTATTGGAATCGATAAAAAATGTATTATATTTCTCTCCCTTACTCCATTACTAGAGTTGATAGTCCACCAAGAGAAACCAAATTGTTTTATTATTGGTGGAATTCGAACCCATATATTAATGCATATAGAAAATTAATGAGTAACTATAATATCATTTACCACATCACCACAAAAAAATGTTCTATATGTTTAAGGACATGGATTGGAATCCCGCCAAAAGAAAACAATTTAGTTTTCTTTGTAGGCTCGCTTATAACTCCCTTTACATAGTGTATAATTTTAAGGCTACACGAAATGCTCACGACATCCTTATTACAATAGATAAAATATTAGTACTAAATTGAGCATAAATTTTCGAAAACACAATACTAATTATTAAAATCATATTGATTCCTTCGAAAGTAGTCTTAAAAGTATGGTCCAACAGATATTGAACCCTAATTTTCATGAAAGAATTGCCGTCTTACAAACGAATAACTTTAATAGTTGATTTGAAATTTTATAATAGATAAATCATTTAACAACTAAAAAAATAAAAATAATATAAGTTTTATTTTCTCAGCCTTCAAATAAACACACCGATAAGGATCTTTAAATTAAATACTTTGTAATTTGAAAATAGGAAAAATAAAATAATCTGAGTTAATTCTACAAAAATAAATATTGAAATTCTTAGCTATAGAAGTTAACCAAATCAAATTGTTCACAACAATAAAAGTAAGGTGTCAAAATTTTAACCATACGAAAAATAATTTTGTTTTCATTTGCCTATCGACTTGCCGCATATGTCTCCTACAAGATGCTATAAATTTTTATAGTTTTAACTTCAAATCATCGATCATATTTCACTGAATAAATTTGTATTCACTCTAAAAAAAGCATTACTTTCTCTCTTTTTCTTTTTCAAATAACAGAGGAAATGGCAAAGATTGCTTTATTCATTGTTTTGATCTCAATGATCATGATTCATTCAGTCCAGCTCGTTGTAGGCGACAATGAACCTTCGGCTGCACCAATAGCAGATGTTAGTGCAGTTGCAGGACCTGTGTCAGACGGTCAACCTTCGTCTGCCCCAGTAGCAGATGTTAGTGCAGTTGATGGGCCTGTATCAGTTACCGCCGGACCAGCAAATGACAATACAGAGAAGAAATAACCATGAAAACACATATTTTTATTCTAATAATTACATATGCATTGGTTATTGTTTTCTTGATTTATATGCAACTTATGTATGAAAACTTGTGACGTATCACAACGTTAAGTGGTATTGACATCATTAAGATCATGTGAGATTAGAGATTTATGGATTGAGTTTTGTCTTAATTTTTTTGTTGTTATTATAATAGTTTAAAAATATAAATTCGACTAAGGAGTCGGAATTGTATCCTAATTGCGTTGTAACGAGGCACGCAACTAGGGATTAGAGATTTTTGCTTCTCGTAATAAAATTCCTAATTGTTGAGCAAAAAAATATATAAATCCGAATGTGTTTACCCATGCAATATTCTTCTATTAGAAGTTTGAAAATGTTATGAACAATTTAAGTATTATATATTAGAATAATATAAGTTCAAATATATTTATAATCAAACGTGTTTGAACATATAATATCCTTCAATAAGAAGATTAAAAAAGTCATACGGAGATTAAATATTATCTATGTATGTATAAGAAACCGAACTCAAATTTTAAACTTTTCACTAACTATAAATGAAATAAATATTTTTAGGTTTTCCACATATTCTTTCTTTTATTAGTGGTTTCAATTTAAACATACATATTATAATATATATATATATATATATAATATATATATATATATATATATATATATATATATATATATAGGTTATCCACATATATTTAGAGGTTTTCCACATATTCTTTCTTTTATTAGTGGTTATTCACATATTTTCTACATATTTTTAGTGGTTTCAATTTAAAGACACGGAGTTTAAATATTTCAAGACATTTCAAGTAGCATGTCATAATTTTAGGTTATCCGCATTTTTTTAGAGGTTTCAATTTAAATATATATACACAAAATTTTGATTAAGTAAACTTTCAATCGAACTTATAAAAAATTGATTTGATGCAGTTGATTTTTTTTTTGAAAATTGGTTTGATTTTAGTTTAAAAAGTCTATTTTAATATTTTTCAATCGAATTAACCTATTGATCACCTCTATTAGTCCATTAAACATATATACTTTTTATATGAAAAGAGATTATTACCATGTGTCTCATTAACTCCCTTAAACTTAGTCGGAAGAACACTTGGTAATAAGTACAAAGACAACACACGAGAAACCCTCGTCAAACATTATGGTTTTTAACAAGGCATTCTACCTTGGCCATGACTTTATGATCATGTTGATAAAAATCATATTTGTCGAGGGAAAAAAACATGCCAAATTCCACCCTAATGCCTAATTAACAACATCATCATGTAACAACGATAAGATCTCATGTGGGGCGATAGAAAATGGTGACACATCAAGTCTTCACTTCAAGCAAGCTTAGTCATTCCATATAAAAAGTTAAAATTTATAAGAGTAAAATAAAAATTTGCTCGATGTGGCCTGGCAAAGTGAACCTAATTGTGGAATTTGACTTGATGTTAGCGTTAAATTGGATTAAACAAGTTCTACATAGGCCGTGGTCTTGTGGAATGTATTCTTGGATATTGATAGGCTGATTAGAACAATAGACAAGGTGCAATTTGAGTATGTGCCTAGATCTTTGAATGTCTGGGCTGATAGCCTCGCCAAGGATGGACTAACGCGCCAAAACATCTTTAAAGCATGGTGGTAGACTCCAATCTTAATAGTTTGAGACTATGCTGTACTAAAATGGGGTCATTGAGTTCCTTGATATTTTGAAATGGCGTAATTGGTTTGAGAATTGCAGTGCTGATAGCTTAAGTGCGTGTATAGCTTTGTTCTGTCAATAGGGTGGTGTTTTGTTTGTTGAAACTTTGATGTAATGTTTGATGTAGATGTTGGTATATCCGTATGTAGCATACTTTTTCCCTCTACTTAGGTTTAAAGATGTTTTTAACGAGGCACACATTCGGATTTAGGCGTGTATAATTGGCGTCTTCAGGGAACACGGTGGTGACTCTCTATGTCGAAAATATTCCGGCTAGGATACACTGGAAGGGACTTTGGCTAATTTTCGATAACCATGGTGATATAGTCGATGTGTTTATAGCCAAAAAATTATCGAGAACAGGCAAGAGATTTGGGTTTGTTAGGTTTGCAAAGAAGTCGGATGCACTCAGAGCGTTAGATAAACTAAATGGATCTATGTTACAAGGCATGAAAATGGCAGTGTCTCTAGCAAGATTCAATGTTAGAACTTCCTTCTGGAGAAAAGCACGTCCGATGAGCAGAGATGGTGTTAAGGGGGAAGAAGCATGCAGAAACAGATTTAGTAGAAAAGAAGATCTAAACAAGAAGGACAAAGTTTCGGATGGGAAGAAGGATGGTGTGTGTAACTTTGGAAGTTGGGAAGGAGAATGTAACAGAGGTCAGGGATCAAAAGAGATAAGAAGAATCCAAGGTCATGTGGTAGAAACGGAAGTTTGGAACTAGAAGAAATGTCTGGTGGGGTCGACGGCGGTAGTTTGTTCAGTCAGAAGCATCCAAGACAGGTTAAGGAATTGGGGTCTAAATGAAATTAAGATTTTAAGAATGGGTGGAAAATCATTCCTCATTTCTATCGAAGATGACGAACTATTCATGATGCTGGAGGACCTTAACTGGTCGTATTTAAAGGAGATCTTCGTAGACGTGGAATTCTGGGATCAAAAGTTGAAGCAGCTGGAACGGGAAACATGGCTGGAGATATCGGGTCTGCCCCTCCATTGTTGGAATGATACGACAATCAAGAGAATTGCGAGTCTTTGGGGAAGTCTGGAAGCTCTAGGGGAAAATGTGTTACATACAAAAAACTGTGAGAAACTATCCATACTAGTCTGTACCAAGTCGATGGAGAGAATTGAGGAGGTTTTGAACGTGGAAACAGAAAGTCAGTGTTATAATGTTAGAATTCGAGAACTGGGATTTATCGACGACTCAGTAGAGTCACTGAATACGGAACGAAAGGTCAAAAGCACGAAAGTTGTGGATGGTTCCAGCGACAGTCAATATGTGTCTTCGTCAGAATCCTTGCAAGAGGACTGTGAAGAAGGTGGCGATAACAGAAAGAATCTGGAGGTTGAAGAAGCATTAATGGCGGACCTTGATAGAAATGTTATCGAAGAGTCGAGTAGAGTGAAGGGAGGAGAGAGGGGAAATGCAAATCAGCAGGTTGCGGCCGACATCTCTGACAACAAATCTGAGGAATTAAATGGTGTCGATACAATTGTTTCTCAGATGGAGTCAAGTTCATTGAAGGTAATTAAAGAACAGATAGAGGTTAATCATGATGGGGTTGGAGAAACGATGAAAGTAGGGACTCAGTCTCTTGTAAACAAGGGGGCATCTCAGCCCATCTATATCGAAACTGGTGGGCTCTCCTGTAAGGCATTGGAAGATGTAACTAATATGGGCTTCGGGCCCAACGTGGTAGTGCAGTCAGAAAAGGACACAATCGGGGTGAGCTTGAATTTTACATCTAATTTGGCTACTTTGAAATCTCAAGACAAGGAGGTAAATCCTTATGGTGAAGATAGGTTGTCGATATCATCGGGGAACAGAATTCATCTGCCAGAACTTGTGAAGTCGAATCGCAAGGAGAAAAGATATTGTTCAATCAAAGAATTCCAAGACCAAACTTTGTCAGAGCTAGAGAAGAGAAAGAGAGATCGAGCAACTAGAAGAGCAGGGAGGAAGAATCAGAAGATTTCTAAGTCTCATTCCTTAGAAGGTAGATCCCTTTCTGACACCGATCTAAAAATTAGGTGGAATCTAGCGAAAAAGAAGCAAGAAGAGCGTTGAAGTTGGGAAAGAAGCTGGGTATTCAGATTGTGGGGGATGAGAAGGAAGCAATTAGGGATTTAGCGTCATTGGAAATCTCGGAATCGACTAAGAATGATTCTTGTAACATGGAACGTGAGAGGATTAGGGTCGAGCGTCAAATTGTCAGTGATCAAGAAACTTCTAAGGGAGAAAAGGGTGGAGATGGCGTTTCTTCAGGAGACCAAGAAACAAGAGTTGGAAACGGAGGACATCCATCGATTGTGGTATGATGAAGAATTTGACTTCAGAGTCTCAAATGCAGAAGGAAGATCGGGAGGCTTAGTTAGTATCTGGGACAAATGTAAATTTTCGTTGGAAAGAACAATGCAAAGTCCTAACTATATTATTTTGGTGGGTAAATGGATTCCAGAGGGGATAAACGCAGTCTTCATAAACGTGTACGCTCCGTGTCTTTTGGCGGAGCAAATCCTTCTGTGGAATGATCTATTGGCCTGGAAATCGGTATTTCCGTCGAATTGGGTAATAGGAGGAGACTTTAATGCTGTAAGAAATAAGGGAGAAAGAAGAGGGTGTACTATCAACAATAGAAGCCTCCATGAATTCAACATGTTTATTGAAGGGAGTAATCTGATTGACCTTCCTATAGGGGGTAAGAAATTTACGTGGTATGGTCCAAAAGGTAGGAGAAGCAAATTGGACAGGTTTTTATTAGATGAGAATTGGATGCTGGTATATAGGGATCTTAAAGTTACAGGGTTGCAGAGATCAATCTCAGATCATGTCCCAGTCCTGCTTTCAAATGAACAAATAGATTGGGGTCCGAGACCCTTCAAGTTCTTTGATGCGTGGCTTCTAAAAAATGGTTGTAAGGAAGTAATTCATAATGCACTCAAGTCATCCGGGGGAAACAAGACGGATCTAAATATGAAACTAAGGCGTGTGAAATCGGCACTGCGTTCTTGGAATCAAGAAATTTGTGGAGATGTGGATGATAAAGTCAAAATTTTGGAAAAACAGATGAATGACCTTGAGGATCTTGGGAATGTTTCGAGTCTGGATGTTGAACAATTGAAGGATTTGCAGAGGTTAAAATTGGAGCACCGGGATGCATTGAGGCTACAAGAGGAATTGTGGAGGCAAAAATCTAGATGTAAATGGCTGAGTTCGGGAGATCAGAACACATGTTTCTATCACAAAGCTATTAAGATTAGAGCCAAAAAGAAAAGTATCCAGGGCTTGTTTATCCGGAATAAATGGTGTGGTGATCCAACGGCTCTAAAGCAGAACATCTATGAATTCTTTAAAGATCACTTCGATAGTAAAGATAGGAAATGGAATGCAGTGTTTAATCTCAATTTCAAGAGCCTGTCAGGGGAAGAGGCGAACTTGCTGGAGTCTCCGTTCACTGTGGAGGAAGTGAGGTATGTGATTTGGAATGGTGTGGGAGATAAGGCCCCGGGACCGGACGGTTTCAACGTCAAATTTTTCAAGCAGTTTTGGTTGGACATAAAAGAAGACCTGATGAAGATTCTAAACTGCATCCATGAGTCTAGTAAATTTGCTCCCAAGTTAAATGCTTCTTTCATTGCCTTGATTCCAAAAATTAAAGATCCTAATGATATTTCGGAGTTCCAGCCAATCAGCTTAATTAGTTCAGTTTATAAAATTGTGGCAAAAGTGTTGTCTAGAAGATTGGGGTTGGTTATGGAACAATTAATTAGTGAGAATCAGTGTGCATTTCTTAAGGGTAGACAAATTTTCGATGGAATACTAGTAGCCAATGAAATTATTCATTCACTCTCGGTGAGTAAGGAAATTGGTAAAGGGATGGTTTTGAAGTTAGATTTCTCAAAAGCATATGATTGTGTTAGGTGGGACTTCCTTGAAATGGTTCTGAAGAAAATGGGGTTTGGGAGGAAATGGAGGTTATGGATATGGGAATGTGTTTCTTCGTCAAGTGTTTCGGTGTTGGTAAATGGTTCGGCCACTGCAGAGTTCAGAATGAGAAGGGGGTTACGATAGGGAGATCCACTCTCTCATTTTCTGTTTATTATGGTCACGGAGGCACTCCATCTGCTATTAGTCAAAGCTGCAAACAATGGCGTAATAAATGGAGTCGATGGTATTATTCCTAATCTTGTCCTTACTCACCTGCAATTTGCGGATGATACCGTCCTTTTTTTGAGGCCTATGGAAAATTCTATGATAAATGTGAAGCGTATATTAAGATGTTTTGAAGCTTGCTCAGGTTTAAGCATCAATTTTGGAAAGTCTTGCTTAGTGGGATTATGGATGGATGATGAGGCTGTAAAACAGTTGGCTGATTTAGTTGGATGCAAAGTTGGTAGTCTGCCAATTAATTATTTGGGCATTTCGTTGGGTGCTGACCCAAGGAAGGTCCAAACTTGGGGTCCGGTCGTGGATAAATTCAGGGTGAAGCTGGCTGGTTGGAAGAGTAATTCGCTGTCATTCGCAGGAAGGGTGGTACTTATCAACTCCGTGTTATCCTCTCTCCCTCTTTATTACATGTCCTTGTTTGAAGTACCGAAGACAGTCCTTACGGAAATTGAGAAAATCAGAAGAAGGTTTCTGTGGGGTACTTGCAATGGCAAGATGAAGCTAGCTAAGATAAGTTGGGATTGAATTTGTTCTCCTAAAAGTGTGGGGGGTGCTGGAGTGGTGAATCTAAAAGCAAAAAACAAGTCACTGCTCGCCAAATTGGGTTGGAGGTATGCGTTGGAAAAAAGAGCGCTATGGAGAAGGGTGATTTGTGCCAAATACGGTGGAGTTCCGAGAAGCTGGAAATTGAAGTTTTCAAAGTCTAGAAATATGTCCCGTGTATGGCAGGGGATTATGAAAAATTTAAAGAACGAGGAAGTTGATAGGTGGCTAAATGAAGAAAATTTTCTATGGAAGGTAGGTGACGGCAAAACGATACTATTTTGGGAGGATGCTTGGAGGCATGACTTACCTTTTTCCAAATTATATCCGAGATTATACAGGCTGTGGATAAGAAAGGGGTGTCCGTGAAAGACTTGGCTTATCGAGACAGATTCAGAGGTTTAAATTGGAGCACATTGTTCACAAGACCTTTGTTAGATAGGGAAGTAGTATTAGTAAAGAAGATTGAGGCTGCTGTAGAAGGAGTGAAGTTGTTACCTGATGTAGAAGATAAATTAAGGTGGAAACATGATAGGAGTGGTGACTTCTCGGTTAAAAAATTGACGGATCTAATCTCTAATGTTGAAGTGGAAGTGATGGAGTTTAATTTTGATTTGATTTGGTGCATGAAGGTGCCTCCAAAAGTCAAGAGCTTCCTTTGGTTGCTTAGATTGGATCGAATTCCAACTAAATCTTTTCTTCGCAGCAGGGGAATTCCATTAGAGGAAGCGCAAAGTCGGTGTTGTTGGTGTAATTTAGCTAGCGAGGATGCGAACCATCTTTTGGTAGGATGTGATTTTGTTATTAGTTTTTGGAACCAGTTTTGTGGATGGTGGGGCATAAATTGGATTAATCAAAGCAATGTGGAGGGATTGTTCGAGTTTGGTTTCAATGTTAACTTGACAGGTTTAACTAAAAGTCTTTGGCTTATCACTTGGGGAGCGGCAGTTTGGAGTTTATGGCTATCGAGAAACGACAAAATTTTTAATAATAAGCAGGCAAACTCTAAGGATATTTTATTCATTGTGAAACTTAGAGCCTTGTTCTGGATTAAGGCAACCAAAGATGAGTTGATCGGAAATGTTGAAGGTTGGTGGGAGTCACCGAGAAAGGTGGTGGCAAATCCGTATGTTAGTTTGCAGGAGAAATTAGCTTGGTTTCCACCACAGTCTGGTGTGCTGAAATTTAATATAGAAGGGACAGCGAGGGAGAATATGGGTGGAATTGGAGGCGTGTTGAGAAGTGATGAAGGTGTCATTCGAGCATTGTTCTCAGGGCCAGTAGGGGATATCGGCGAAGATCTTGCAACCATTTTTGCTCTTAAAATGGCGCTGGAAATTCTGATTGAAGCAAAGTGGGTAGAAAAAGTAGCAATTACCATTGAAATTAGCTCCCCAATGGTGTTACATTGGTGTGTTAATGTCTTCCAAAGACCGTGGAATAAATGGAAGGAGTTAATGGAAGTGGATTTTCTTCTAAGTAAGGGGAAGGCAGTTCAACTGGTGGGTATTGAACGTGATAGGAATCATTTGGCTCGGTGTTTAGTGGTAGATGGAATGCTCCGGGAACATATCTTTAAAGCATGGTGGTGAAAAGCCATAAAATAGGAACCATGAATAATTGGTTTGTCGCTTCTCCATTGTGCTGTATCAAGTGTTGTTTCGTGCTGCAGGTTGAAGGTGTAGAAGTATCGTGCTGCAGATTGACTCAAGTAATCCTCTATTGGTTCCTGTATTTATTGTCCAGGCGGTAGTTAATGTTCTAGTTGAAAAGGTTGCAGACGTAGGAGGAAACTAAGCAAGTTGAAGGTGAATTGCCAGGGGTGGGTGTTAGTTCATGTTTCTATCAGGATTTGTATTAGCCTTGCGCGTTGTTTATCCCGGTATGTGTTGTACTCTTTTCCTCCAAATAGGTTTAGGGAGGTTTTTAACGAGGCAAACATACTCGGGTCGGAGTATTGAATATTAATAAAAGCATTCAGCTGAGCAAAAAAAAATGATCCACTAAGATAGCAACGTACAACTTACCTTCGACACTTTCAATTGGCCGAACCGCATCAAGATTATCAATTCCAAAATTAGATTTGATACACCAATTGACCAAGCGCATAGTAGCCCCACGTACATACCCCCACAATTTTGAATCCAAAACCGAACACATATCCAACTGCCTCGCAAAACCAAACCAATAATGACCAGCCGTATTCCTAACTACACCACCACATGATGATGTGCCAGTCGCTAAATTCCTTGCTCCATCCACATTTACTTTGCACTAGGACTACGGTGAAGCTTCCCATTGAACCGATGCTCGAATGATTGGTACTGTTGCAGCCTGGCTGACTGTCCCCCTAACATACGTCGCCCGAAATTCACCCAACATTCTTTGGCTCCTTAGCACAAATGGTTCATGAACAACTGAAATCGGGTCAAAAATCTACTGGTTCTTTCGCAGTCAAATATTCCAAAGCAACGACCTAAAGAGAACATTCCAGTCCTCCGGTTCTTTTGAGAAATAACTCGGTTGAGTCAAATTTATATGCATCCAATCCTTGAGGCTAAAATATTATCGGACCCATCACGAATTTGGATAACTGTGACAAGTCGTCGTTTACCGGTCAAAATAAATATATATTAATCCTCTTTCAACAATAAATAAATAAAGAAATTGAATAAGTATAGGGAAAGAGGGTCGATCCGCAGGGAGATTAGCTGGAATTGTTGACTTGAATTTGTTGAATCCGAAATCCCAGGAATATCTGTCGAAGCAAAGAAATAAAAGAAGGGGGTGATATGATTTTTGGTGAAGTAATAAAATAGAGAAAAAGAATTAAAAGTAGTAAGAAAAACCAAGCGTGTAAATCAGCCTCGAACCAGCTCCTTCAATTCTTTCGATCATTGAAATAGATTTTTATTTCGGGGATCATGTCGGTTACAGTCTACGAGGCCCAACCCGTCGTAACTTGTTCTTCTCTCGAGTAACCAATCCTCCCAAGTCTATCTTCGAAAGACGGTTCTTAAATAAATCAACCACGACTATCGCCGTTAAAGTATTTAGAATAAAGCAGGAAAAACCCGACTCAGAAATTGTCTAAAAATAGAATCGCTTCTGATTTTATCTTTCCTTAGCGGACCGCCGCTAAGAGTGTTCACAGGAAGTCGAAATTTGCCACAGGCCGATCCTTCCTCCCAACTATGTTTTTAAGCGAATTCAAACCAAAGGGCCCTTTTTGATATGAAAAAAATTAAAAACTTTAGTAAGGCCGATTGCCAAACTATCTAAGCAGAAAGATAAAAATGATTTCCCCAAAAGAATTTAAGCAAGTTCAATTCTCACGAATCGAATTGACTTGGCTGGTTCTTGGCTTAAAGGATTTAGCTAAGCATGGTATTGATTATCATACTTAACTTGGTTTTAGAAAAACAATTGAAAAACATAAAATAAATGAAACAAGAAATAAATGAAAATGAACTTGGATTAAAACTAGAAATGTTTACAAAGATAAAAACTAAAAATGATTCATTCTCTAAGCCTTTACCAAGGGTGGTATTTATAGGCTTAGATTTACAAAGATAAAGTGATGAGATAATTTAAAATAATAAACAAAAGATAAAACAATTCAAATGTTTTGAAATTTAAATGCAGGAATCTAATCGGATAAGCTGATAACATTTTCCAGAACGTTCCAGAAGCTTCTAGAAGTCGCCACGTCATTGCCACGTCACTGCCACGTCAGACGCGTCGTGCCTGGTGTCGTGCCCATGATGCCAGTCGTGACAGGATAATAAAAAAACTGCAGAAATGCTCCATTTTCACTGCTATTTCCAGAATTGGACCTCTGCACAAAATGTAACGAAAACAGTATGTATTAAGCAGCAAGAAGTCACAATAATTAGAAAATTAGCAAGTGAAACATGACAAATTTAAGAACTCATCAAATTCCCCCTCACTTGTCTCATACTTGTCCTCAAGTATGTCCGAAAAAATCATAAACCCAAGAATGCATTTCTCAACCATTACAAGCATCAAACATAATCATAAGAGTTCTAGCACGAAAGGAGGTTCATGAAAGAAACATAATCAAACTAAATAAATACAAGCAAAGAGCAGCCCTTGTCCCTTTCAATTACCTATCAAGCATTAATCAAATCTTAGCCTAGTCTTAATCCTCACCAAGATACACTCAAGAGCACTCAAAGTGTTTTAAAGGTAAATTTGAAGCAGAAACACTCAAAGTCATGCATGAACAAAGGTTTCCATATGCTTGTAACAAGTTCAATTCTCCACTACTTATTAGAATCGAGGTGCAAAAATCATTAGGTCTTTGTTCAAGGTGTAATGTAGGTTTAGAAAAAAGGATAGAAGGATGGAAAGAAAAGGCAAAAGAAGATGATCAATGCAAGATATTTCAAACATTCAGCAGTGAAGACATTAAAAAGGAGCTAAAAATGGGCAAGCCAACACACATTTTTTCTTTTCTTTTTTCTTTTTTTTATTCTTTTCGAAACTGTTTTTCTTCTTTTTTTTCTTTCTTTTTTTTTCTTTTCTTTTCGAAGCAATTGCTTCCTTTTATTCTGTTTTTTTTCTAGGAAAATTTCTGCCCTTATTTAAAAAGTATCTCCTTCATGTCTAATAAATATTCTAGCATTTGATCAATTGAAATGGTTAAGTCAAAGGAATGGGATGTAAGGCTAACAAAGGCTCACTAGGCGATGAGAAAGGGTAAATTAAAATGAAAGGGATGGAAGAGGTTAAAGCCTAATGCCTAAATCATTTTAAAGCACCTCGTTCTTAGTGTAGTCTCAAATTGTAAGCAAGCCACAAGTTCTAGATTCCTAAGTTCAAGATGACACTCTCAAGCAAGGAAACAAGCATAATATGAAGAATGCATGCTCAAGGCTCAAATCTTACCAAAATTGGGCTAATTTGATTAAGCTAGGCGAGAAATTTAATTAACATTATCAAGAGTAATTAAAAGAGATGTGAGACGATGGTGGCACAAGAGAAAAGCGACGGCGGTGGGAGTGGTTCTAAGGGACGGGTCTGGACTCTATTCGTCTACAACCTACCGGAGCAATTACATTGGAAGGGGGCTTGGCAGGTATTCGATCGCCATGGAGTAGTAGTGGATGTTTTCATCCCCAGGAAACGAGCCAAAGACGGCGCGAGGTTTGGGTTTATTCGGATGGAGTCGAAGCAGGATGCGGAGAGGGTTATTGAGAGATTTGATGGCTTTCGCCTCTATGGGTCACGAATCAGGGTGTCCATGGCGAGGGAGAGAGGTAGCGAACAGGGGAAAAAGAAGGGGTGAAGGGAAATTCGTCAAGTCACAACGAGAAGGGTGTAAACCCTAAGGAGGCAACACGATCAACCCAGCAAGTGGGGAGGGCGGACAGAGTAGGGCAATCCGCAACGTCGAAAAATCATGGCACATATAAACAAGTACTGGGAATTGTCGACAATGAAAAGAGGCAAATTTTGGAATCATGTGCATTAGGTTTTTGCCGAAAACCTTACTCAATTGAGGAATTGGCACGAGAATTTCACAGTGAAAATATTAAGGGATTATCCGTGATGCGAGTCGCAGGATCATCGGTATTGCTAATGTTTGATGATTGCGAGATACGCGAGTCGATGCTGAATTCAGGAAGGCTACAGCCATGGTTAGAAAACGTGGTGGAATGGACATCGACAATGGCAATCCCAAATCGTCGAGCATGGATTTCCTTATGCGGAATGCCAATCCATCTATGGTCGGAAGCTACATTTCGGAATGTGGCGAACCTATGGGGTGATCTTGTGCGGGTGGATGCGGATACGATGGCACCATCATCTTTTGAGAGAGCGAGGATACTTATTGAGACGGACTGGTTGTATACAATCAATGAAGTGATAGAAATAAAGGAGAGAGATTCAACTTTCTTGGTCCGTATCAAAGAGATTGAGGAGGGATTTCGGAGGAAATGTGGGTGTAATGGTGACTCGGAATCATCTTCCGACAATGGAGGCTCGTCTAAGGAGGGGGATGTTGAGTGGAAGTCGAATTCCATGTTTGAACAAGAATCAGATTCGGATGCAACCATAGTTCCGAATTCAATTGAGAAAGATCAAATTGTGGCGGACTCTATGAATGTTTGTCATGACAAAAATTTCATCGACCATATGTGGGAGAATAACATTAGGGAGGATGATAGGGTGCGGTCATTGGATATTGTGAATGAAGTGGATCAACTAGTTATGGTGAATAGAGATATAGAGATGTTGGTTCCGTGTGAGGCTAGCTTGAGAATGGATGAGCTCGAGAGTGAGCCAACAACGGGGAGAGCAGTGTCATCACAAAGTTTGCGACAAGAGAGGGGTGGTGAGGAGGAGTCCTTAGGCTTGCTGAATCGTGAGGGTGGGAATTCATCGAGAGGGGAGGAACGACTTTTGATTGATGAGAGTGCATTAGCGGGAGGGAAAGATGATAAGCGGGCAGCTAACGATACATTGGATCTAAGGCAAGAGAGGCCAAAGGGAGGGGACAGCAGGGTATAAAGCCAGTCTTGTGGAGGTGAATGGGGAATTAAGAAGAGTTAGACTCCTATCGGAACTCATCCCAGCCCCTACGGTAGTGGAATCACCGTCAAAGTCTAAAGCCATGAAGAGAGGACGCGGCCGTCCAAAGAAAATTAGAGAGGAGGGAAAATTACAGCCAACCACGATTGCAAACGGATCCTTGTCGGATTCCGACTTCATTTGTCGAAAGCAAGAGATCGCCCGAGAAGCAGAAGAAACAGCAAGGGTAGGAAATCTGATTGGGGCAGTGACGGTGGGTAGGGAGGACGAAGTGATCCAAGATATCGCGCAGTTATTGGAAGCGCGAGTAGCGGAGAAATAGCGGAGTATGCGGTTGTTGTCGTGGAATGTTCGGGGTCTAGGGGCAGCGGCGAAGCGACGTTCGATTGGACGTATTCTTCGACAACAACAATGTGGTATGGCTTTCCTGCAAGAAACAAAAATGGAGAGCATTACCGAGAGGTTAGTTCGCCAATTGCGGTATTCCGATTCTTTTTCTTTTTTATGTGCCCCGTCGGAAGGAAGATCGGGTGGGGTCCTTTTGATATGGGATCCGATTAATTTCAATGTGTCCTTCTCGGAAGTGAGAGGGAATTTAATTGTGGTCGTGGGTTCTTGGGTTAGAGAGGACTGGAACTGTGGCATAATAGGAGTTTACGCGCCGTGTGGAGTTTCGGATCAGGCGAGGTTTTGGGATAGTATTCGAGAGGTGGTACAATCTAGGCATGTTGAGTGGTGTGTGGGGGGGGTGATTTCAATGTTGTTAGGTGTGTGGATGAGAGAAGGGGCAGTGGAACTGGCTATCCGGGGATGAATTTATTTTGCGAGACTATAGAACAACTTGCGTTGATCGATGTTCCAATCAAAGGAACCTTATTCACATGGTTCGGTCCTGGGGGCCGTTGTAGTCGCTTGGACAGGTTTCTGGTATCGGATGGTTGGGTTCAGCGTTTTAACTCGTTAGTAAGTCTACACCTCTCGAAGGAGTTATCGGATCATTCGCCGATTGTTTTGGTGAGCGAAATAGAGGATAGTGGACCTAAGCCATTCCGGTTTGTGAATGCATGGTTATCTAATTTGCCTCTTATAGAAAAGGAATGGCAGCAACTTTCCTTGGGGAGGGAGGGGCAATCCATTAGCGCGAAATTGAAGGGGCTGAAGCAAATTTTAAAAGGTTGGAACCGATCAGAATTTGGGGAATTGGACAAGGAGTATGAGTGTTTAACAAAACAGATTGATGATTGGGATGCTAGAATAGGGGACAAGGAAAGGAATCCGACCGAGGACGAGATCTACAGGAAGTTGCATTCTAAGCTATGGAAAGTTGCCACCATGCGTGAGTCGTTTTGGCGTCAGAAATCTCGAGCTTTATGGTTAGCGGAAGGTGACCGAAATACATCGTTCTTCCACAAAGCAGCGAAAATTAGACAAGCCAGGAATTCGATAAGAGGTATTCAGTTTGGGGACGAATGGATCTCGGAACCAAGGTGTTTAAAAATTAAAGTGAAAGCAGCCTTTATTCGTCACTTTGGGAAGCAGCCGAGTGGGGGTGTTATGGTGCCAGATGTCGCATTTGAATGTATTTCGGATCAGCAAAGTGCTGAGTTGGAACGGCCGTTTTCGGTGGAGGAAGTGAAGAAGGTGCTGTGGAGTAGTGAGGGTGCGAAAGCTCCGGGTCCGGATGGCTTTCCCTTTGAATTCTTTCGAAAAGGATGGGATTTTGTGCGCAATGACTTGATGGCATTCATAGGGGAATTTCATTCTACAGGACGGTTGCCGAGGGGATACAACTCGACATTCGTTGTGCTCATAGCAAAGAAGGAACATCCACGTGAGCTGGGAGATTATAGACCAATCTGTCTTCTCAATTCGGTCTATAAAATCTTGGCCAAATGTTTGGCACGTCGGTTACAAGTAGTACTACCACAGCTTGTTAGCGATGTACAATCAGCCTTTATAAACGGGAGGCAAATTCTAGATGGAATTTTACTAGCCAACGAAGTGATTCATACAATGAAGTCTTCGAGGGAGGTGCTCGGTAGTTATGTGCTAAAGCTTGATTTTGCTAAGGCGTATGATTGCATTGATTGGGGTTGCTTGAAGTTAATTCTTGTGCGCATGGGTTTTGGGGAAGTATGGTGTCGGTGGATGTCGGAATGTGTGGAGATGGCGAGGTTGTCAATTCTGATTAATGGTAGTCCTACGGAGGAGTTCCCAATGAGGAGGGGGCTGCGCCAAGGCGATCCGCTCTCGCCCCTCCTCTTTGTGATTGTGGCCGAAACTCTCCACCTTTTTTTGATGAATGCGGAATGCAGGGGGTTACTTGCTGGAATTCGTATGGTAGGGGACGTATCGATCTCGCATTTACAATTTGCGGACGATACGGTCTTATTCCTTCGGGGGGATGTAGAGATGGCGCGCAACTTGAAGCGTGTCCTTACTTGTTTCGAACTCACAACGGGGCTGAAAATTAACTACGACAAATCTTGCTTGATTGGAATTGGAATGGATGAGGGGATTATAGAGGATGTGGGACGGGTGCTAGGCTGTCCGAGGGGTACATTACCGATGAAGTACCTCGGGATTCCAATTGGTTTGAGTCCGCGCGGTACAGAAGTTTGGAATCCGCTGATTCAGAGATTTCGGCAACGGTTAGCGGGATGGAAGCGAGATTCGCTTTCCTTTACGGGGCGTCTTGTGTTGGTTAACTCGGTGCTTTCGGCACTCCCGGTGTATTATATGGGAGTTTTCCGGATCCCGAAAAGTATTGTGATGAAGCTTGATCGTATTCGGCGGAATTTCTTATGGGGTGGAAAGGAGGAGAGAGCGAAATTGAGTAGAGTGGGATGGGAGACGGCTTGCAAACCGCGACGGATGGGAGGATTGGGAGTCATTAATCTGCATACAAGGAATTTAGCCTTGTTGGCTAAGTGGGCATGGAGGTATGCTGAATCGAAAGGTTCGTTATGGAGGAGGATTATTGATGCTAAATACGGAACCGAGGTGCTGAATTGGCGTGTGCAGCAAGGTAAGCGTTCGATGTCAGCTATGTGGAAGAATATTGTTGATGTGCAGCAAGTGGAGGTCGTAGCACGCTTCATGGGTACTGCACAATTCTGCTGGATTATAGGAAATGGCGTGAGTGTGCTGTTTTGGCACGATTGCTGGTGCTTATCCGAACCCTTGAAGTTGGCTTTTCCACGTCTTTATGGGTTAGCGAGAGACAAGTTGGTGCGTGTCGGTGAGGTGCTGGGGCTGTCTTTGGAGGCATGGGGCGGGTTCTTTCAACGGGAGCTGAGGGGATTTGAGGGGGATATGCTTCGCGAGATGGTAGGCTGTTTGCAAGGGTATTCGGTGCGCCATGGAGTGCTGGACCGGCTAGTATGGGTTCATGCGACATCGGGTGAGTTTTCGGTAAGAGCTTTACATAAATTGATGATTTCGTTTGGGATGTCGGATGTCTCTTGGTCGTGGCAGCTCCCTATTCTTCCAAAATTGCAGTGTTTTCTCTGGTTCATCGTAATGGATCGGCTGCCGACTTTAGCTATGTTGCTTGCTCGTGGTGTAGCTTTAGGGGATACGTCGTTGCTTTGCCGTTTTTGTGGGGCTGGAGAGGACGAAGTGAACCATATCCTATGGCAATGTTCATGGGCGTGGGAGGTTTGGGGTCGTTTTTTCGAGTGGTGGGGAGTTCATGTGACGCGTCCGCTTCATGTGCGTGATTTTCTTATAGCTAGTTTCCACAGCTTTTTTAAAGGGGATGTGCGTGTGTGGTGGCTTATAGGATGCACTAGTGTGTTATGGTCATTATGGATAGCGCGGAATAATTTAATGTTTCAGAACAAGAGTTCGTCGTATGGGAGTATTTTGTTTTTAATTAAATTGAGATCCTTTCAATGGACGAGGGTGAGCTTTGATACATTGGACATTCGGGAAGCTGCTTGGTGGGCTTGTCCCATTTTATGTAGTCATGACGCACGGGGTAATCAGCCGCACAGGGATGTAGTGGAGTGGACTCCGCCTTGGAAGGGTGTGTGGAAATTTAATGTCGATGGTGCAGCTCGGGGAAAGCCGGGTTTGGCAGGTTGTGGGGGAGTGTTGCGAGATTGGGAGAGTCGTATTAGAGGGCTGTTTTCCGATCCAATTGGAGTGGCGGACTCGAATGAAGCCGAGGTTCAAGCGATAGCTTATGCTCTGAAGATGTTGAGGGAGCTGTCTTGGGCGGGGGTGGAATTGGTCGTCATCGAATCCGATTCGAAGGTGGCCCTTGCTTGGATCCAAGGAGGAGAGAGCAGACCTTGGCGATTATGGAGATGGTTCTTTCAGATTGATGATACTTGCGCGGATTTGCCGGATATATGCTTCTCGCATGTCTTGAGAGAGGGAAATAGAGTAGCGGATTCCCTTGCGAAGGGTGGGGTAGATAGGGCGACTTGGCTATGGGTTCGACCTTGATTTGTGTCGTGTTGGTCCTTGTTTTACACAACTAATGGTACTCTTTTCCCCCAATTAGGATTAGGGGGGTTTTTAATGAGGCTATTAGTTGTGCTTGTATGATATTTTTATTCAATAAAATCATATTGCTGATCAAAAAAAATTAAAAGAGATGTTAAACTGCAGATTACCCATATCATTTGATTATCAAAATGCTCCAATTCAATCATTCCTAAGCACTAGAACAAGTACAACATGATGTTCAACAAGTAACGGCAAGAACAAAAAATTCATCCCAAGGTTTATTCAAAATCAAAACATGTTATCAAACAAGCAGACAAGTGGTAATTTACCCTCCCCCTCACTTAAGTGAATTGCCCCAATTCAGAGAAAAGAATTAAAAAAATAGGGCAAAGAGGGGTAAAGAGAACTCCCCGTGATCAACGACGATTGCGACGATGGTGATGGTGACCGTTGAGAAGGCGGCCGGCGGGTGGAGCTTGGTCCAGCAGTGCTGTTGGAGAGCTGCGAATGGCGGCTGACGGCTGGGGGAGAAGGCGGAGGTGCGGTGGAAGCCATAGGCGTGGGGTTTTCGATCGAGGGCTGGGGGCTTGGCGTTGTCGACTACCACGACGAGGAGGAGGTGTGGGGAATGGTGAAGTCGGTGTGGCTGAGTAAAAAAAAAAACAAAGGTGTTTGGTTGTGTATTTTTTTTAGGGTTTGGGTAGCTTACGGGAAAGAAAGACATGAAAGGGAAAAAGGGGAAATGTTTTTTTTAAGAGAATAGGCTAAGATGCGCTGGCTTCTTTGGGTTATGCTAATGTGTACCGTTTAATGAAACGGTGCACTCCAATGCTTAGGGTCGAAATGTGTTGCTGTGAAGTGTTAGAAACATGGCTTGGCTTGCTGTGTGCGAAAAGAAACCTGCAGATGGGAAGGAAAATTTATTAAGGCAACGAAAGAAAATGAAAAATAAAGAAGCATAAATTAAATAAAAAAATGAAGTAGAAATTGACGAAAAATAAATCAATGGGTTGCCTCCCATTTAGCGCTTTGTTTAACGTCGTTTAGCTCGACGACCTTTGCTAAATTTTCGGCTCTTCAAAATAAAGGTCTTCAAATAATCGATAATGTCCATCGCTCATCGTTTTAACGTCTTCCTTCATCTTTCTTTTTGTGCGCAAAACAACAACTAAGCTTCTACCTCCTTCCCAAGACGACAACTTACTCAAGATGATGTTTGGCAAAGTTTGGTTGTCGCCTAAAAATATATAATCAAACCATTCCAACCTTGGCTTTGGTTCCTACAAAATTGATGGAAGATGTTTAGTTCGAATTGGAATTAATCGAAAATCAGAAAGGGAAGAAAGATTTGAAATGATTTCGCCTTTGTTTTTATCGTCGAGATCTGCGAATTCCCTACAAAATTCATAACACAAATTAGTTTCGATCAAATCATCAGCTAACGGATCTATAAGATCAATGAAATTTAAACTTGCGACCGAATCAGGATACTTCATAGCTTTATACATATCAAATTTAACTACTTCCCCATCAAATTCCATAGTTAAGATGTCGTCGCGGACATCAATCTTTGTATGCGCAGTTGATAGGAAAGGTCGGCCAAGAAAGATTTCGGATCCGTTATTGCTGCGATCATTTTCCATGTCAATAATGTAAAAATCAGCAGGAAAAATAAGATTTTTTACCTGTACCAACACGTTTTCTAGAACTCCCTCGGGGTAGATAACTGAACGATCAGCTAGTTGAACCGTCACTCGCGTTTCCTTCAAAGGTTCAGTCGACATTTTATTGTAGACGCTTAACGGCATGACGTTGATAGACGCGCCTAAATCGCACATCGCTCTTTTTATCCCAACATTCCCAATTTTACAAGGAATCGCAAACATACCTTGATCCTTGTACTTTGGCGGCAATGGTCTTTGAAGAATAGACGAAACGTTCTCACCAAGGTTAACTTTTTCATTCCCAGACAATCGCCTTCGGTTTGTGCATAGATCTTTCAAAAAATTTGCGTACTTAGGGACCTTCCGAATAACATCCAAAAGTGGAATGTTGATTTCCACTTTTTTGAATATATCCAAAATTTCCTTATCTTCCTCCTTTTTATCTCGTTTCGCCAATCTACCTGGAAAAGGAGGAACAGGTTCGTAAGTAGAAACAGAAATATTGGATTTAGAGTTACCTGCAATGGGTGGAGACTTTTCGTTCTGGTCCTTTGGAGAGCTGCCTTGCTCGTCGGATTTTTGCTAATCTTGCTTGGGCGGTTTAGGCGTTATCACCGTTCCACTACGCAAAGTTATCGCACTAACGTTTTCCCTTGGGTTATTTTCGGTTTGGGATGGTAACTTTCCCTGGGATTCTATACGGCTAACAGCTTGAGCTAGTTGGCTTATTTGTTTGTCGATTTGTTGGAGATGGGATTGTGTTTGGGTTTGGAATTTTTCCTGCGAAACCGCCAATCTCTCAACAATAGACTCAAGCGAAGATTTTTGGGGTGCTTGGTTTTGGTAGGGAGGTTGTTGCCTAGGTTGGTAATTCGGGTTCTGATTACCGTAGCTCAAGTTTGGGTGATCTCTCCAACCGGGATTGAATGTATTGCTATGTGTGTTATAGGGTCTTTGGGGAGGTCCGGGAAAGTTGTGAATGGCGTTAACTTGGGCACCAGACGTATCTCGCAACAATGGGCATAAGTCGGTTGCGTGATCTGGCATAGTGCATATTCCGCATACCTTAGCATCTTTTATCTCCCCTGAAACAAGAGAATACACAATATTAGTCAAATTATCAATTTTATTCTCTAATGAAATTGTGCTTACTGTGTGAACCCGTCGGCTGGGTTCACTTGTAGAACCAAATTGCTGCGAGTTTGCAGCCATTGTGGAGATTAATGTTCTTGCCGCAGTAGGAGTCATGTTAACGAGCGCGCCACCGCTTGCTGCATCTACCATCTTTTTGTCCATTGGTAACATTCCTTCATAGAGGTACTGAAGGAGTGTTTGCTCGGATAGGCCATGTTGCGGACAGCTTGCGCACAACTTCTTGAATCTTTCCCAGTAATCGTATAGGGATTCGTCGTGCATTTGTTGGATACTCAAAATGCTTCGCCTAAGTTCAGTCGCTTTTGCTGCAGGGAAATACTTGTCAAGGAAAACACGAGAAAGATCAGCCCATGTATTAATAGAATTTGGAGGTAAATAAAATAACCACTCTTTAGCCGTTCCGGCTAAGGAAAAAGGAAAAACCCTTAGTTTTATCTGATCCTCTGAAACTCCTTGCGGTTTCATGCTGCTGCACACCATGTGAAATTCGGCAAGGTGTTTATGTGGGCTTTCAGTAGGGAGGCCATTAAAGGTGGGTAATAGGTGAATCAGGCTCGTTTTGAGTTGGAATGGGGTATCACCGTGAGGAAAAGCGATACAAAGGGGTTGTTGCACAGTAGGGGCTGCGTTCAGCTCTCAAATCGTTTGTTCCGCCATCGGTTCTGGTTCCTGTGTAGGTTCTTCGATTGGTGTAGATTCGGAGGTGGATTCTTGTTCGGGTTGTCGTGTGCTTTGTTGTTTCTTTCGTCGAAGGGTTTCGTCGTGAGTTCTACGAGCGCTTGCTTCGATTTCCGGGTTATATGAAGCCAAAGTACCCGGATTCTTCCTGGTCATAAAATAAAACAAAAATCAGTCAAAAATTGCCAAAAATAAATCTCCCCGGCAACGGTGCCAATTTTGACAAGTCGTTGTTTACCGGTCAAAATAAATATATATTAATCCTCTTTCAACAATAAATAAATAAAGAAATTGAATAAGTATAGGGAAAGAGGGTCGATCCGCAGGGAGATTAGCTGGAATTGTTGACTTGAATTTGTTGAATCCGAAATCCCAGGAATATCTGTCGAAGCAAAGAAATAAAAGAAGGGGGGTGATATGATTTTTGGTGAAGTAATAAAATAGAGAAAAAGAATTAAAAGTAGTAAGAAAAACCAAGCGTGTAAATCAGCCTCGAACCAGCTCCTTCAATTCTTTCGATCATTGAAATAGATTTTTATTTCGGGGATCATGTCGGTTACAGTCTACGAGGCCCAACTCGTCGTAACTTGTTCTTCTCTCGAGTAACCAATCCTCCCAAGTCTATCTTCGAAAGACGGTTCTTAAATAAATCAACCACGACTATCACCGTTAAAGTATTTAGAATAAAGCAGGAAAAACCCGACTCAGAAATTGTCTAAAAATAGAATCGCTTCTGATTTTATCTTTCCTTAGCGGACCGCCGCTAAGAGTGTTCACAGGAAGTCGAAATTTGCCACAGGCCGATCCTTCTTCCCAACTATGTTTTTAAGCGAATTCAAACCAAAGGGCCCTTTTTGATATGAAAAACAATTAAAAACTTTAGTAAGGCCGATTGCCAAACTATCTAAGCAGAAAGATAAAAATGATTTCCCCAAAAGAATTTAAGCAAGTTCAATTCTCACGAATCGAATTGACTTGGCTGGTTCTTGGCTTAAAGGATTTAGCTAAGCATGATATTGATTATCATACTTAACTTGGTTTTAGAAAAACAATTGAAAAACATAAAATAAATGAAAATGAACTTGGATTAAAACTAGAAATGTTTACAAAGATAAAAACTAAAAATGATTCATTCTCTAAGCCTTTACCAAGGGTGGTATTTATAGGCTTAGATTTACAAAGATAAAGTGATGAGATAATTTAAAATAATAAACAAAAGATAAAACAATTCAAATGTTTTGAAATTTAAATGCAGGAATCTAATCGGATAAGCTGATAACATTTTCCAGAACGTTCCAGAAGCTTCTAGAAGTCGCCACGTCATTGCCACGTCACTGCCACGTCAGACGCGTCGTGCCTGGTGTCGTGCCCATGATGCCAGTCGTGACAGGATAATAAAAAAAACTGCAGAAATGCTCCATTTTCACTGCTATTTCCAGAATTGGACCTCTGCACAAAATGTAACGAAAACAATATGTATTAAGCAGCAAGAAGTCACAATAATTAGAAAATTAGCAAGTGAAACATGACAAATTTAAGAACTCATCAAACTGTAACTGAGTAAATTATACAGTCTAACAAACACCTCAACAGCATGCCACGACAAGAGTAGCCAACAACTTACACATGGAATACCCAAAAAAGCACTTATTAATACCATAACATTACAATTAAATTTGAACAGATACTCAAAATGTTCGATTCGACTTGACTCAACTCGAGAAAAATCCAAATAAAGTTCGACTTAATAAATATGACTTGTCAACTCAACAAACTAATTTGTTTGAATCAACTCGATCGAATACTCACCATACTCCAAACCCCTTGCGAAAAAAAAGTCTTTGAAAAGTGTGACATGAAGATGTTTGTAATTGAATTTAGTCTCGAGATTTTGTATCTCGCATTCCATTAGAGGGTGCAAAGACATTGAACATTTGGAACGACCCGAATTTTTGAATTTGAGGGTCGTTTTAACCCAAATCGTGGGTTTTGTGTTTGGTCCGAGATGGTTGAGCCTTGAGGTCCTTTGTGAACTATTCTTGGGATGTTAGGCTTGAGTTTTAATTTTGGGTTGAGTTAGGAGGATAATGGGAGGGTAATTAGGTAATTATCTAGTTATTTGAAGAGGGAAAGGTGAGTCCCTTTAATTCCTCTGCAGAAAAGCAAGAGGAATGAGATCACCTTGTCCCCTTTGTCTTCATCCTTCCCTCATTCTCATCTTCCAACTCCTCGCCCACAAGAAAGGTTGAATCTTTGTCATTTTGTGCTAATCTCAGATTTGTCATTGAGAGAAGGTTAATCGCCATTCAAGGATCTATCTACCATGGTAAGAGTGATTGGTTTTGGTGGAGGTTAGAAAAATAGGAGTTTAGGTGGGGTTGAGAGGAAGAACGTGAATGGGAGATTTATCTCCATTTCTTATTATAGGATTCTTCCTTTTCCATGTCCTAAGTCTCCAACGGTTATGCGTAGTTGTTTGTTTGTGCTGTAGGGTTATAGTGTTATGGACGATTTGGCTAGCTCGGAACGATGTGTCTTTTTAATAGAAAATAGCCAGTTCTTTAAGTTCCGATCTTTATGCGAAGTTGGGGCTTTGTCTTGGCTAAAATTTACTAAAGATGGAGCAGGAATCCATCTTAATTGGTGTCATGGTGTAATCACTAATTTTGTCCGGGCCTTAAACTCACTTTAGTTTATGTTAATGTTGGGCTAAATAAAATGAACTTTTTATTATTATTTAAAAAAGAGAAATAGAAAAAAAAACCTAAACACTATTATCATTATTAACAGTATATATAACACCCGGGTTTAGGGGTCGGGTGAAAATAATATTTAAATAATATTGTGGGTCTCGGTTTATGATTAAAATAATATTATATATTATTTGGACTTTGTGATTTCAAAGCAAACATTTTGTGATTGGACTAAATTGAAATGAAACTCAAATTACATGGATTTTAAAGTAAATGAGATTTGCCATCTCATTAATGGCAAATCCGTAAATAGTTGGACTTCATTTTAAAACCCTTTTAATTAAAAGAGCCTTTGTCATCTTCTCCATTTCTCCTTTTCTATTTCAAACGACAAGTGAAGCTCCCCTCCCCCTTTCACTATTCCACTTCATCCCCTCTTCATTTTAGCTCGGTTTTGAAAGGTAACTAAATTTTCATTTTGCTCTCATCTTCCTCTATCCAAAACTACCTTTAGATTTCATTTTTATCCATGTTTTGAAATTTTGGTTTTTCATGGAAAAATGATAAAGGTTAAAATTTTATGGGTTTTTACTAAAGCTATTGATTTAATAATGTTAGTTATGTTGTTTAGGAACATTGAAGTCCAACATATATGAATTTCAAGGTGTTTTAACATGATTTTCGTACTTGGGTTTTCAAGGGGGTTTTGAAGGGTTTTGGAATGGGTTTTGGGTGTGTTTTATGTTGGAAATGGAAGACTAATGTTAGTATGTTAGTTAAGGGTTGTTTTGGAATCATTTGGAAGTGTTAAAAGTGTTGAAAACATGAGTTTTGGTTGAGATTTGTTGGCTGCTCGAGATTGTGGTTTTTGGGGGTTGTCCATGGCTTGAATTCTTGTGTTTGATGTTCGAATAGTATTCCGGTTAACTACATTGATATATGAGCTGATTTGAGGTTGTTTGGATTGTGTTGAGTTGTTTAGAGACAAAGACTTATGTTGGTGAAGCATCGGGAGTGAATCCGGAAGCTTGAAGGTGTTGGTTGCTTGGTAGTTGAGCTTGGAAGTGAAGGTGAGTAGTTTAATGTTTTTGGAAATGGTTTTAAGTATTTGGTTCAAGCATGTGGACTAGGTTGGGCTTGGTAGACCCACCTAGAGTTAGGATTAGAGTGGTAGCCTAATCCTAAGCTTTAATTAGAGACTTTGGTTGCACTCTTTAAATTGTTGCTTATGCCTCATGGTGATATGTGTTTATGATGGTTATGTATAATGTGTTATACATGTATGTTGAGGCATGATTGTGATGCATTGTTATATGCATGAGGTATGGGCATGATGTTAATCATGGTGAGTACGTGCTAAGCACAGAAGTTGATATTGAATGATGTTAATCATGTGATTGAGTTAAATGTTGGCACTAGTATGCTTGAGTACAAATGATCGATCATTAGGATGTTAGTGTGCACACGAGAGTCAAATGCGCGCGTGGTCTTGATGATGGTAGTCATCAAGATAGAGTACGGGTTCGCCCGGAAAACCTTCTTATATTTATTAGTCGATGATGAGTGTAATCCCATCGACGGGGCGTGAGGATGAGTGGAATCCCCTCCGCAAGAACGGTGATGAGTGTAATCCCACCGTGAGGTAAAGTTGTTGTTGGATGTGAGCTCCAATGTGTTTATCCGTGTATTCGAGTCATAACTAGGTGCCAATATGAGTTGATATGTGTATCAATGTGTTATGAAATGTGATCTCTTTTTGGATGATTATATGTGTTTACATATAATGAGGATTGAGCTTGTTGAGCATGGCATATTATTGGATAATTGTTCATACATCATTGACATTTTGGCTCTTGTGGATCGAAGGTAAGAACATGCATTTACCTTGTTGTGCTCGTGCTTGGACCTTGCATTGTCGAGGTTTGTTTTTAAAGAGCTTACCCTCACTAAGCTTTATGCTTACGCTCTCTTTTGTTCGACAATGCATATCCTTAGTTCGTGGGTTGCTAGTGCAAGAAGGGAGCTCCGAGTGTGTCTTGTGGTGCTATCTTAGCTAACAAGTATGAGTATTTTAATTAAAGGATGTAATGGCAAGCAATGGGACATGTATATGTTGTTTGAGCCTTTTGAAGTATGTTGATGTTGGTTTGTTTAGGAGCATGTTTAGACTCCTTTTATATGTTTTGTTGGTTTGGCTTTGGATGCCATGTTGCTTGTAAACCATGCATTTTATGCCACCTTAATTGCCCAAGTGTATGGCCTTGTATAAGCATGAATCCTGAATGCTTAAATCTATGTTATGTATGACCTTGTGTTTGGATGCCTATTTTATGTCTTGTGTATTTTGAGTATGTTGCTATAGGATGCATGCCTCTAGAATGAAATTGTATGATTTGTATGCTTCGTATAGTCGTTTCGGACGTTTGGGATCAATTGGAGATGTCTAAAACTGATTTTGGAAATTTGCAGACAACAAGTGTTTCGAAACGGGTGTGGTTCCAGGGCCCCGTATCGAAACGTGTATCGATACGGTTTGGCTACTGTGAGCCCCTGTTTCGAAACCAGTTTCAAAACACTTTGGCTATTGTAATTGCATGTTTCGAAACTGGTATCGAAACACTTTGGCTACTGTAATTGCATGTTTTGAAACTGGTATCAAAACGGCAAGGCAACATGAGACCCTGTTCCGAAACGGGGTGGATGCGTTTCGAGACGGGTGTCTGG
This sequence comes from Hibiscus tridactylites, assembly GCA_958450335.1. Taxonomy (NCBI): domain Eukaryota; kingdom Viridiplantae; phylum Streptophyta; class Magnoliopsida; order Malvales; family Malvaceae; genus Hibiscus; species Hibiscus tridactylites. The sequence continues at coordinate 82,330,827 of OY288270.1, forward strand.
CTTTTAAAACTGGGCTCGTGTTTCGAAACGGGATCTGACTGTTTCGAAACACATGCTTGAATTTGGGTTTTTTGAAATCTCTAAATGGTTTCAATGGTTGGGCTTAGGCCCTATTGTTGTTGGGCTTCCGCTTAGGTTTAATAAATAGATTCTAGATAAGATAAAATGAAAAAGTTTTTCCTAAGGTCGGTAACCGAAGTGGAGCCTTGACGGGTTTCATCTCGGTTATCCCCGTGTTATCCGCTCGAACCGGTCAAGCGTCCGGGCCGGGACGAGAGGGTTACAGTATATGTTTCTACTTTGCTTTTTTTTATTACTAATATTAATATTGTGTATTGCTTGTTATTATTATTATTATTATTATTATTATTATTATTATTATTATTATTATTATTATTATTATTATTATTATTATTATTATTATTATTATTATGTGTGCTAACGCTATTAATATTGTGTGAGTTATTGTTATTATTAACTTTGTTATTATTATTATTATTATTATTATTATTATTATTATTATTATTATTATTATTATTATTATTATTATTATTATTATTATTATTATTATTATTATTATTATTATTATTATTATTATCATCTTTATTATTCATTGTTACTATTATTATTATTTGCGTTGATTATTATTATTATTATTATTATTATTACTATTACTATTATAATAAAGCAAAATAAATAAACAAATAGTGATTAACACCCTAATCTTTTTCATTTATTAAAGCTCAATAAAAACAGTCCATTACATGCAGCCCTATAAGCTCAAGCTTAAAACCCTAATGATAAACAGAACTCTAATCATGGTTTTATTTGTGCAGCCACATTCTGGTCGTTAGATATGGCCCTAGATCTAATGGCCAATATCGCAAGGGAAGAGACGAAAGCCTTCGTTTGATCTCGTGCCGCACCCCGTCCAGCCGTCAAATCACGCGACATCAACGACCTAGATCGAGTCTCAGACGGAGCCCTAGAAGCTCTCCTATTCGCTTTGGCGTCGCGCTCATCCCAGCCGTTAGATCAAGGGAACACACCAACAGCCCAGGTTAACACGGAGAACCTTCTAGAACATGCACATGCGACCACTCCGAGCACAACGCGTGATCTTTTGGACTCCCCACGCACGCGTGCTATCGCACGGTCTGACCACTCCTCTCCACGCGCTCGTACGTCTAACCCACGCACCTGAGCTTTCTGCCGCTTCAGACCCTCTGCCACCACCACGCCTCGTCCCCGAATCGGCAAAAGTCGACATGCAACAGAAAAGGCAAAAAAAGTTAGATACCAGAAGTAAAGACCCAAACAAAAACAAGATCAAATGTCATCGAGACAAAAAAATAGAGCAAGGACACCGGCAGAGATCAGAAACAAAAACACTATTGTAATTTTTTTTCTTTTGTAACTCGGTTATATAAGAAACCGAAAGAAAATTCCTAACCCTAGGAAAGCATCGAAAGGGGGGGAAATGGATGTTGAGAGTCTTCGTTCTCAGAATGGCCAAAAGGGTTTCAAAATGTTTTGATTGTGTCTTTTATAGCGTTTTAATTATATAAAAATGGCATAATCTTGTTCTAGTCCCTCAGCGTTTTCGAAACCGCACCATAAGGGTTCCCGTTTTTTAAAATCACGACCCTGGTCCTCTCAACTTTTTTGAAACTTTCAATTTCACCCCCGTTCATTTAGAGCGTTCAATTTTTGGTTAATGACCTTCAAAATCCTCAAAATTCTGATTTCTGTCCGATTTCGTCCTTAAACCGGCGGTATAATTGCTTAATCAGCCCCTCGGCTCACACATATTTAATTTGCAGTCATTCGTTGCTCATATATCTGTAGTTACTTTATTCCTTTTGTGTTGGCCTTTTTGTCTTGGTTAGCATTTTTATACAATTAATCATGCATTTAAACACCATGTTTAGATATTTGCTTTTTATGTTTTATTTATTTCATCTATTTTTGCGAATTTATTTATATTTTTCATGCTTTATTTATTTATTCTTATGTGCCATGTTAACTTGCCTTTGGAACATAAAAAATATCATGCGATGTCCTTTTATTCGGAAATGAACAAGGCCAGTACCAGTCGTAGTGGTGGTGGTTTGGACGTTCATTCTCGAATATTAGGGCTTTTGAAATTCACCCATTTTTATAACCAATCTCGGTTAAATTTGTCACTTTGATTTGTAAAATTCGATATTTATTAAGCGGTAAAGTCTTGGTACCAATTTTGGGCACGTCGAGGGTGCTAACCCTTCCTCGCGTGTAACCGACTCCCAAACCCTTTCGAATCTCTGGTTTCTATTTTTGGTGTCCGGCCTACCTCTTTAAAGTGAACGGTGGAGACTCCTTCTATTTTTTTTAAATCTTTTTCAAACTCCTTTTTTAATCCTTTTATATAAAATCCCCCTTTATCCTTTGTGAAATCAACCTTTTCATTCCCCAATTTTTAAAAAAGTATGTTTTTCCTAAAGGCCCCCAATTTTCAAAATCCACATTTGTCTTACCCTTATCTTCTTTAATTTATTTTCAAATAAAACCTTTTTTTAAATCCGTTTTCTTTTTTATAAACCATATTTTCTGAAGTTCCTCAAATTTTAATTTATCTTCTAAAATCCACTCTAGTTCATTTTAAAATATGTTTCTTGTCTAAATTCCCTTATTTTTCTAAATCCTTATAAAAATTCTCAAAATCTCCTTTTTATACCACTTTCACCACAACTATACCCACTACAACTATATACCTATATAAGTATTTCCAAAAGCGGGTCGTTGCAGAGGCGACTCTGCTGGAGAAAAAGTTTTGTTTTAAAAAAAACAAAAAAGAGAGTCAGGCCAAAGAAACTTTACCGCTTAATTAATATCAAAGGTTGCGAACTAAAATGAAAAATTTAACCGATATTTGTTTATAAACGCGAGTTTGTTTCGAACGTATTCAATTTTTAGCATGTAAAGCCTTTTGTCTAAGTGGGGGGGGGAACGCTAGTGCTTTCGTGGGGATATCGTTCCTCCGTACGAGCCTAGTAAGTACCTTCGGGGCTCGACTACCCTATATTTTTGTGGGAATATCATTTCCCCGTATGGATATAGCTAAAGGGTCCCCTTGAATTGAACTCAATTAAAATGAACCTATAATGGGTGATGCCCTTAGGAGGGGACAACAAGGACAATTTGAGTACCTCCTAGAACCAAAACTGCATGTAGCTAACTAGAAAGCCTACCCCTTTAGAGCCATGCGGATAACCTAGGTGAACTAGACGGTATAAAAAGGGTTGCTTGTTTTGTGCTTATATCTTATTAATCATGTCTATGAAGCACTAACTCATTTCTTTTTGCTTTTTGCTTTTATTTTGCATACATACCGTGACATAATGGTGTTGAGTCAAGGTGGTTTTACCCAATTCAAGGGCTTTCATTATGGACGGGAGGTTGCTAAAAAGGATGTCAATTCGCAAATCCGACATGAGTCAGAGATGAATCAGAAGGGTCAAGGGGGCAGCTTACCAAGCAGACGCATAGTGTCAGACCATATCTACAGGAGATCTAATTCCCACCGTTGAGGAATACGAAGCTTTTCTTCGTCATAAGGAGGTCAAACGAGATTGGATCCATTCAAAACGACCGAAGTCACAAAACTACCCAGTCAAGCTCAAGGAGGCGGTCAGGACGAGCAAGGATTGAGCTAAGGGATCGACTCAGCTTCGGGGAGACGATTTGGCTTTTTCATCCAGAACTTGACACCGACACACCCCGAAAAATTCTAGGCCGTTGAAGAGGAAAGCAAATCTGTGACACCTCAAAAATTACGCCCATATTATAAACCCTAGATTTGAAAAATCCCTAATTTTAAAATCCCTAATTGAAAACCCTAACAACTGAGAATTTTTAATTCAAAACCCTAATTTTCTATGATGGACTAAATAAGAATTTTTATTAAACTTGGAAGTCAATATGAAATTTCTTGAAAATTTAAGGATTGAATTCATAAATAACCCTTTTATCAAATTGATTTTCAATTTCCTTCAAAAGCTCAAAGTCCCTTTCAAAAAAATTCACCGTCTTTTTTTATTTTGTTTAATTTATTTTTTAACCTTTTTAATTCAAATAGAATTCTAATCCTTTTTTCATGGCTAAATTGACTCTCCTTTTTCAACTTAAATTCTTGTATTATTATTATTATTATTATTATTATTATTATTATTATTATTATTATTATTATTATTATTATTATTATTATTATTATTATTATTATTATTATTATTATTATTATTATTATTATTATTATTATTATTATTATTATTATTATTATTATTATTATTATTATTATTATTATTATTATTATTATTATTATTATTATTATTATTCTAAACCTAATTTGTTTAGATTATCAACTCTCAACTCTCTCTATATATAGTCATAGTTATTACGTACAGAAATAAACATAAGCCTTAAGTTTTAAAGTGTTGTGGCTTTTAGTTATTCCCATTTTTTATGAATTTTTCCCAAATTGACGTTGTCATCACCTTACATCGAAGTCGCAACCTCTCTTTGTTTGTCGTTAGAGCTATTGCCGCTTAAGGTGTATTTTCTTCTAGTGCTAAAAATAAAGTATATATTATTTTTCTATGTGTTAGTGTTTTACACCGTGTGTGATTATTATATGTATTATAGATTGTATGATTGACATCATGTGCATATGAATTCAGAATGTGTTTTAATTATGATTTATGGAAATTTTGATTTATGAAACATCGGATTTTTGGAACTATAATTTATGAATTTATAGACTATGGTTTATGAAGTATGTTTATGGAATATCGGATTTATGAAACTGGATTTATGAAATTTGATTTTTAATCATCATGTATGTATGAGCATGGGTTGGGATTTGTACGGAGGAAGTTTAGTGGTTTCATCCTTCGAGCTGAATTCCACTTCGGATCAGTAGTTCCACCCTTCGGGTTGAGTTCCACTTCGGATTGGTGACGATGTAGAGAGTGGTTCTAGGGAACCTTACTCTTCGGACGGTGTTGTAGTTGGGTGCATTGCACTACGCTTGTGATTTGCGATATGATTTAAAAGATTTCATTCAAAATAATATTATGTTTTATAATTATGGTTTTTCTTACACTTTAGATACACGTTAAGCTCTTTAGCTTACCCCCATAGTTTTCTCTTACAGATATCTTTGGGCTTTAGGCAACTTGGTACTTGGAGGATCTCATATTTTATTCGGTTATTTAATTAATCAGTACGAAATTATTTTAGTTTAATCAGATTTATATTTATTAATTTTGGGACATGAACGTAATTTTAGACTATTTATATTTTTAGATTATTTTTAGCATTCATCTACTATTATTTTAATTCAGAGATTTTATATAATTATTCGAATATCTATTAGGATATTTATATTTATATTTATTATTAAATTTATGTTATTTTATTTTAGTTTAAACTATATCTTTTTAAAATTAGTTTTCTTGAGGGAAAAGTTTTCAATTGTGACTTCCTAAATTCGACTATTTCTTCTAGGCCGGGTTTAGGGGGTTACAAAATCTGCCCTCGATAATTTTGGCCAAAAACATTCATTTCCTCGGACGCAATTTGAAGACACAAAGGGTGTAAACCCCTAGACCCGTCTATGCGTTACAACGGATTCTAGGAAGTCACATTAGGGTCACAAGAGCGACCCACAATAAAAATACACATAAAAACATTTTTATTTCCTCAAAACACTTATTAAACTGTAAAATCAACTTCTGTTTAAAATACTATTTCAGAAAATCATTTAAACACATAACAAGAATTTCAGAAAGTGCTTTACAAACTCTATCATAAAACAATACGTGACATACATGACATACATGCCCACTAACTATACAGTGCCGTACTCTAGAGGCAACGCCGAGGGAACTCCGAACACTGATGTCAAACATTATGTCATGCTATATTCTTTTAACCTGCGATAGTAAAAATAACGTGAGCTTGGAAAAGCTCAGTAATAAAGAACTACCAAAAGATGTTATAAGCTCATGCAGATATATGGTAGGCATGACATTTTCATGATGTTCCAAGCAGTGACAGTCCTCTTTTCCTTTCTATTATTTCAAGGTAACATTATACTTGAGTTTAACGATACTTGTTCTTTATTCAATCATCGAGCAATAAACGAGAATTATACAAGTTGATAGTTTATAAGATGGAAACAACAAGTTTAAATTCTAGTGTGTCCCAAATGGTGCATATCAAATAGGCATAAATGCATACCAATCATATCATGAGAACACATAACCATTCAATGCAAATGTTCAAGTACATACAAGGGTTTACTAGTAACTACCCTCCAACCTTACACAAATATGCAGTCCCCCAGAACTGCATCCATAAGGACTTACCCTAGGCCTGATGGGCATAGGTGCCACCTAAAGGGCTGCCTTAGGTCCATAAGGATTTACTCGTGCTAAAGCATCGGTCCCTACTCAAGGGGAGACCTTGAGTCCATAAGGATTTACCAGCTGGATCAGGGCTGTACCGACATAGACTTCATAACATAACCCAATAGTATACCCAGATAGTAATCTGTGTTCAGATTCCAAACATGAGTAACAGAATACATGTGACAGACATTCTATTCAGAGTATCAGAAACGAAATGTTCATGTTTTTGACAGATAAATGGGCATACCATTGAGCAGAGCAGACCTTTTCATCATTCATCATGCAAACAGATTGTACCATCATAGGTCAAGCTAATAGATCATACTATCAAGTTCATCAGACAGTCAGGCAATAACATCACAGATCAAGCAATCACATAACAAGTATACAGATTGAGCAGACATACATCAAGTAGGCAGAGAATGTCATCATATATCCAGTTCATCATTTCATCTCATTTTCCAACATAGTGATGCAATCTCAATAACAATTGAAATGTTCATCAAACATAATATTATTCATGATTAAATCATTATAAAATCCATTCAACAGAATATATCACACATGGAACACACTAGGTAGGACAGATCATTTCTTGGAGATACTTGGCATTTACGGAAGGAGGCACGTTAAACTTTTGACAATTTGAACGGATTACTGAAATGTGACCCCTATTAAAAGGGGTTCATACTAACGGTTTAACCCAGATATTCAGGAGGTGACACATCAAGATCTTTGAGAGTTTAGACGCATCATGAGTTATTTAGTCATTTAAGCCTATAAGGGCATTATGGTCATCTTATCACATATGGACATTTTGGTAATTTATACCAACAAAGCATAAACAACCGCTCAGGAAATTCTATTTTCTCATCAGGCTTCCAATCAGGCATTCGGAGATTTCTATGTCAAGATCTTTCACGATATCGGATATATTCAGGGCTATCTTAATTACTTTGGCCGACGAGGGCATTTTAGTCTTTTAATTATCAGGGGTGATTTTTGTAATTTAGCCTAGTAATATAAAATGACGATTTACAATATTTAATATATATTTGAACGATTGCTTTCATAATTCACCATAGGACTTGCCACAGAGTAGCCGAACTTATATTTTGTGCGGAAAACTTCCAACCTTATATTAATATCAGGAGCGATTAACATACATGAGTGTGCTTCCTAACACTTAGGGCACTTTAGCCCTTAAAGTCTTATAAGAAATTTCAGAATTTCATCAAATGCATAACTGCCTATTTAACTCAAAAAGGCTTTTCGATCATTTTGGAATTTGGGATAAATCCACCACTTTTGTCAAATTTTACTATTTAGCACCCCCATCGTTTACGTGCTCGGTAGAGATTAAGTCATTTTGATCTCTTCGGCCCTTACAGACGGTTTACTCATTTAAATAACTTAAGGGTAAAATTTTCATTCTGATTAATTAAGAATTTCGGTACTCGAAGGCACTACGGTCTTTTTGGTCATTACAATCATTCGAATTAATTCATCCATTACTTGCGTAAGGATCAGCTCAAGAATACAACGATAATTCCAGTAAATTCACCTTCATGTGTTATACAGAGCTCGGGGAAAAATCTAAGTTCCTTTTTGTTTCACACGCATTTGATTAAAGATGCTGAAGTCTTTTCCAATAGAACATACATCTTAGGTGGGGTGATTTTTCAATCAATTAGAATGCAGATTTCGGGTCACTTCCTTTATTAGGGGCAGCTTAGTCATTCTTATACCTCAAGGGCATTTCTGAAATCTCATATCCAATATCCTTTACTCCATATTATGGGCATTGAATCTTAGACTCCATTGATCGAGTTGCAGATTTAACTGTATTATTTATTACTATTAACTTTCGATACTTCTGGTCTATTAGTATTCTTATTCCAATATTTTGGTTTTAATAATTTTCATACTTACTTCTCGAATCTAATTCGGCTTAAGCAGAGTTTACAAAACACTTCATCATAAGCATGCATGCGTTAACCGGATATCGACATGTACATAAAGCATACAAGGGGTAGTAGTATATTACCTTAACTCCGAGCTACAATAGTCGATTCATGATACGACATTCGAATACCCTCGAACCCGAATTCGACATTCCTCAGCATTGCATCCAAGGAACCGAGAAGACCTTCAATTACACAAATTCCAAGATCAGACCTTACTCACAAGCTCTTAACCAATAATTAAGTACATAAACAAGTTCGGGCTCAAGGTCAGATTCGGAGGCTTTTAAATCAGAATTTTGCAAAACAGGCTTCAAAAATGGGCTTAGAACGTCGAGAAACATAGAATAGAAATTTTGGAAAAGTTGACTTTTTGGTCAACGGTCAAAGTCAACGCTGACGTCAGCAGGTCAACGGTCAACGTGGTCAGAGTCAACTAGTCAAAGTCAATGCCTACGTCAACAGTTAACAGGGGTCAACTGAGTTGACTCGACGGGTTAACTCACTGAGTTGACACGGCTGACTCACTGAGCTGACTCGGGCTGAGTTGACTCGGTAGACGGGTTGACTAGGACCGGGTCAACGGGTCAGACAGACGGGTCGGGTCAACGGGTCGGACAGACGGGTCGGGTCAACGGGTCGGGTTAACGGGTCGGACAAACGGGTCAGGTCAACGGGTTGGACAGACGGGTCGGGTCAACGGGTCGGACAGACGGGTCGGGTCAATGGGTCGGATAGACAGGTCGGGTTTGGGCTCAAACCGAGTTGGGCCGGTTTAGACCGGGTTGAACCCGGTTCACTTACCCTAACAGATCTCGCCGGAAAAACTCGTCGGAAAGCCGCCGGTGGTGTCGTCGGAAGCCCAAAAGCCACGATTTGGTCGGAAAAACAAAGAGAAAAGCATGGTTAGCTCACCAAAACACGCCATTCAACAGCATAAAAGAAACTAGAATCTCACCGGATCTTACCTAAAACGAAGGTGAACGGTTGAAAATCACGTTGCTCTGATGAGGCTCCTGTCGACCTCGGATGGGCGATCAAACATAGGGGTTTTGCTCGCCTTGGGACAAGGAGTTCGACGGTGGCCTTGGCGTGGCGAACGAACGACAGACGGTGACGAAATCGCTAGAAAAAAAAGGTTCCACTTAGGGTTTCTAACGAATCTTCATACGAGTCTCCACGGCGAACGACATGGAACGACGGCAAGTGAAGCATGGGCTTTTGGTCGGGGTTCAATGGTGAACAAACCCACGGTGGCGGTGACGGCCACGACGGGGCGGTGTGGCAGATCGGAGCCGGAACGGTGGGAAAAAAGAAAAACCTTTAGTGACCCATGAAATTCCCAGATTCAAAATGAATGGTAAACTCGGGTAGGTGGGGAGTCAAATGGGTTATTAAGGCTTAGCTAACGGGCCTCCCAAACTCATTCTAATGATATTCCAAGCAACCTTTAACAAAAATGAGCATCTGGCTCAATGGTTCAACACATAGAGATGGGAGGGGTGTGGTTGCGGGTTTAAACCCCACTAACCCCATTCTCAAATTTTGATTTCATTTTTATTATTTTTTTACCATAAAATCAGAGTGTGACAACTCTCCTCCCCTAAAAGAAATTTCGTCCTCGAAATTTACCAAAGTTAGAGAAATGCAGAAACTGCTCTTTCATCCATTCTTGTACCGAATCTTTTCCATCATAGCATCATCGTTTCTCATGATTCTCAGTCGTTCATATATCAATCTGGCAGTTTCCTCAGTCACTCAAACTATCCTTAGACCCAAAGTCATCCCATCATACATCTCCGACGACTAATCAGAATAAAATATTTGGATTCTTATCGAACTTCAAATGGTGCTAAACGAACACTTGTCTCATAACTTTTGTCATAAACGGTCTTAATCAGGAATAATAAGCCTTCCCAACTATCAGAGATGTCATCCATGCGACCCAAAATTATATTCATAATTCTTCTAGGTTGATCATCAACTTACGGATGAAGAACTGTCCCTAAAATCCGGACGAGTACTCAAGGCTTCCAACAGAGCCTTCCAGAATCAAGACGTAACACCGAATGTCAGTCAGGGATGATATGTATAACTATACAACATGCCACACTTCTAGGGAAGTCTTTCTCCAAACCAATCCAACATAACCAAAGTTTTAAATGAATTGCACTTACCTTCAGCGTAAAGGTCATGCAATTGTTTCCTTTTTGTATAACGGAGTAACTACCGAGTTTACTCTTTCGTCGGGTTCATAGACACCTCTCTTTAAGATTCACACTACATTTATCAAAAAAAATTCATCACGATATTTTCAAACATATCATTATCACCGAGCTACCTTACATGTAGTCTTATATCTGTTGCCTCTTTTGATCAAACATTTATTCTTAACCTTATTCAGATTTTGGATTTCACGTGCATAAACCATCTCAAGTTCTTTATCCCGATTCAAATCCATTAAGTTAATTCAATTCACAGACGAATATTGCAGACATTCCTTGTCAGTACGATACAAGCTACACCGGACAGAAAACTTAGATTTAGATATTTCAGAAAAAAGATTCGACATCAGAGCCTCGGCTTGGTGGAGTACGGTCAGGATCTAGGGGCATGCACATATCAGATTGTAGAACTAATGTTTTGATATAATAATTGAAAAATGTTTTGGACTGATTTAAAAAGTATTTAAAACATTCACAAAGTCCAAACAACTTGAAATAATATTTAAGAAATTTTTCATAAAGGTTTTTCATGTTTTTAAAGGCCAAATTTCACAAAACTGACCAAGTGTTTCGAAACACCCTAGGGCGTTTCGAAACAGGTGCCTCCAGTGGCCAAAACGTTTCGATACTCGTATCGAAATGGGGCCAGCGTTTCGAAACAGGCTAGGTCGTTTTGATACGCCCACGTGACACTGACTCCAACGGTCATAAACCCCAACGGCTCTTTCCCAACTAACTTTTAAATGCAGGTCGTTTCGATACGGGCTAAGGGCGTTCCGATACGCGTTCCGAAACGGCAAAGGGGTGTTCCGAAATGGGTACCCTGACAGACTGCAACGGCTCTTTCTATATTGAGGGTGTTCCGAAACGGGTTCAAGCGTTTCGAAACGGGGAGCTGCAGAACTGCATTTATGGAGGGAATTAAAGGCTCCAACGACTCTATTTCAACCCCAACGGTCCTAAACGGCTATAAACTCATTTGGGAGTATAAAAGGGACCTCCAAGCATCAAGAGAAGACTAATGCTTCAATTGTCAATCAACAAATGATCAAGAAATTGTCTTAGTGCTTTATTTGTCAATTCTTGTATAGACAAACACTAGTGAGCCAAAATTGTCAAATTTGCTCAAGTGTTTTAGGTTTTGGGTGAGTGCTTAATTGTGCAAACAAACACCTATTAGAGGGTTTAAGTTTGCTTTTATTTATCTCTTTGTAAAAGAGGGTTTTGATCAAGGCTTGGGTAGAAGCTTGATCGGTTGTAAGGGTTTCCTCCTAATCCTAGAAAAGGGGACGAATCAATTAGTGGATTGATTGTGAAATCCTTAGTGGGGAGCTAAGGTAGTGGATGTAGGTGCTTGTTAGAAGGCCGAACCACTATAAATCATTGTGTCTTTAATCTTTCTAGCTTCCTTAACCCTTCCACCCAAATATCCACCTCTCCACCACTTGGTGAGCATAATTGGTTGATCGAATCGAGCTCCACACAACCCAACAATTGGTATCAGAGCTTGGCTCAATCGGTGAGGATTCACATCCTATTGAGAAGATCCGGCAAGCTCGATCACTATTTCATCAACCGGCTCAAATGGCACAATCAATCGACAAACCGCCTTTCTTTGACGGAGACCACTATGCCCATTGGAAGACAAAGATGAAGTTCTTCATAAAATCAAAAGATTACAAGCTATGGGATGTAGTTGAAGATGGTCCGTTCGTGCCTAAAAGAAGTAAAGCGGAGTGGAGTGCCGACGATCGCAAGAAGATGGAGCTTAATTGCAAAGCCTTGCACATTCTATTTTGTGCATTTGGTCCATCCATCTATGAGAAGATGTCTTCTTGTGAGAGTGCCAAGGAGGTATGGGACAAGCTTGAAGTCACATACGAGGGAACCAATGAAGTCAAGGAGACCAAGATTGGGCTCCTAACTCTTGAGTATGAGAACTTCAAAATGGATCCGGAAGAGAACATCGAGAAGATGTTTGATCGGTTCTCCACCATCACAAATGGTCTTAAAGGTTATGGAGAAGCCATCCCGGAGGAGAAGCTTGTTCGAAAGCTCATCTACTCACTTCCCGAGTCTTGGGACTCAAAGAGGACCGCCATCATCGAAGCCAAAAATTTGAAGACCTTGAAGCTTGATGAACTCATGGGGTGACTTCTTACTCATCAAATCATGAAGACGAACAAGGAGGATGAGAAGAAGAGGGAAGAAATTAGAGCTATGGGAGAGAAGAAAATCAAAGGGCTTGGCATCAATGCTAGTGCCATGGCTCTCAAATCCTCCACTTGCCATCATGTCTACTCAAGTGAAGAGGAGGAGGAAGATGAAGAGATAGTTCATCTCTTCAAGAAGTGTACCCCTTTCATGAAGAAAGCTTTGAGAGAGCTTGAACGAGAACCCAAAAGAAAGGAGAGGGCAAGCACTTCAAGCCATAAGAAGAAGGCACAATTGGCTACTTGGAGTGATGAGGACTCCACCGACGATGAACAAGCCAACCTTTGCCTTATGGCCATCGAAGAAGATTCAAGGGTAACTTCTAATTCATCTACTTCATGTTCTTACACTTTTGATGAATTACAAGATGCCTATGATGATTTGGTTTTAGATTTTAAAAGCCACATTTTGAAAAACAATAAATTGATTTCAAAGTTAAAAATTCAAAATGATTTGCTTTCTAAAACCAAACTTGAACTTGAAGCAAAACTTGAAGAGTTTGAGTTAAAATGTCTTGATTTACAAAAATTGCTTCAAAAAGTTCAAGGAGAAAAAGATTTGATTTCCAAAGAGCTTGAAAAGAAAAACAATTTTGGAAAATCAAACTTTTATGTTAGACAATCTAGTGCCCCTAGATTTGTGAAAGGAAAATGTTTTAGAAGTGTTTGGGTCCCAAAAGGACTAACCACTTCAATTAAAAAGGATGACATTGAAAAATGGATTCCTAAGGGGTCAAAAATTTGTGCTACTAATGTTCATGGATCCAAAGCAATTTGGATACCAAAAATCACTTGATTGTCTTTTGCTAGGTGTGATGGAGATGTTCAACAAGTCAAACATTGAGGGGGAGCTCCATACAAACAAGGAAGAACACTTGAAGAAGGAAGGCTTCACATCCTCCCTTGAGTTCAAGTGTGGTAAAAATTTCTAGTTGTTTTTGAGTTTATTTGTCTTTTTTTTTTAGTTTTAAATTCAACTAGATGATCATATATGTTGGACTAACATTTCAATGATGCCTTGAGTAAGGGGGAGCCATTTTAAAACCAAATTCTTACTTTTGTCAAATTTTTACCTCTATTGTTATTTTTGAACTTAATGTTTTAAATCTTTTGATATAACAAAAAGGGGGAGAAATGGTTTGAAAAATTGAATTTTCAAATGAATAAGGGGGAGCCTTATGTGAATTAAAATTTTAATCTCTTATTCACTTTTTAAAGTTAAAGGGGGAGAATTCCAAACAATTTTTCAAGTGGTTTTATTATATCAAAAAGGGGGAGATTGTAGAACTAATGTTTTGATATAATAATTGAAAAATGTTTTGGACTTATTTAAAAAGTATTTAAAACATTCACAAAGTCCAAACAACTTGAAATAATATTTAAGAAATTTTTCATAAAGGTTTTTCATGTTTTTAAAGGCCAAATTTCACAAAACTGACCAAGTGTTTCGAAACACCCTAGGGCGTTTCGAAACAGGTGCCTCCAGTGGCCAAAACGTTTCGATACTCGTACCGAAACGGGGCCAGCGTTTCGAAACAGGCTAGGCCGTTTCGATACGCCCACGTGGCACTGACCCCAACGGTCATAAACCCCAACGGCTCTTTCCCAACTAACTTTTAAATGCAGGTCGTTTCGATACGGGCTAAGGGCGTTCCGATACGCGTTCCGAAACGACAAAGGGGTGTTCCGAAACGGGTACCCTGACAGACTGCAACGGCTCTTTCTATATTGAGGGTGTTCCGAAACGGGTTCAAGCGTTTCGAAACGGGGAGCTGCAGAACTGCATTTATGGAGGGAATTAAAGGCTCCAACGACTCTATTTCAACCCCAACGGTCCTAAACGGCTATAAACTCATTTGGGAGTATAAAAGGGACCTCCAAGCATCAAGAGAAGACTAATGCTTCAATTGTCAATCAACAAATGATCAAGAAATTGTCTTAGTGCTTTATTTGTCAATTCTTGTATAGACAAACACTAGTGAGCCAAAATTGTCAAATTTGCTCAAGTGTTTTAGGTTTTGGGTGAGTGCTTAATTGTGCAAACAAACACCTATTAGAGGGTTTAAGTTTGCTTTTATTTATCTCTTTGTAAAAGAGGGTTTTGATCAAGGCTTGGGTAGAAGCTTGATCGGTTGTAAGGGTTTCCTCCTAATCCTAGAAAAGGGGACGAATCAATTAGTGGATTGATTGTGAAATCCTTAGTGGGGAGCTAAGGTAGTGGATGTAGGTGCTTGTTAGAAGGCCGAACCACTATAAATCATTGTGTCTTTAATCTTTCTAGCTTCCTTAACCCTTCCACCCAAATATCCACCTCTCCACCACTTGGTGAGCATAATTGGTTGATCGAATCGAGCTCCACACAACCCAACACAGATACCCTATGACAGACGATCGGCCGATCTACCCAGAAAGACGCAACTCTAAGCTCTGATACCACTAAATGTAACCCCCTAGATCCGCCTATGCGTTACAACGGATTCTAGGAAGTCACATTAGGGTCACAAGAGCAACCCACAATAAAAATACACATAAAAACATTTTTATTTCCTCAAAACACTTATTAAACTGTAAAATCAACTTTTGTTTAAAATACTATTTCAGAAAATCATTTAAACACATAACAAGAATTTCAGAAAGTGCTTTACAAACTCTATCATAAAACAATACGTGACATACATGACATACATGCCCACTAACTATACAGTGCCGTACTCCAGAGGCAACACCGAGGGAACTCCGAACACTGATGTCAAACATTATGTCATGCTATATTCTTTTAACCTGCGATAGTAAAAATAACGTGAGCTTAGAAAAGCTCAGTAATAAAGAACTACCAAAAGATGCTATAAGCTCATGCAGATATATGGTAGGCATAACATTTTCATGATGTTCCAAGCAGTGACATTTCTCTTTTCCTTTCTATTATTTCAGGGTAACGTTATAGTTGAGATTAACGATATTTTTTCTTTATTCAATCATCGAGTAACAAACAGGAATTATACAAGTTGATAGTTTACGAAGATGGAAACAACGAGTTTAAAGTCTAGTGTGTCCCAAATGGTTCATATCAAATAGGCATAAATGCATACCAATCATATCACGAGAACACATAACCATTCAATGCAAATGTTCAAGTACATACAAGGGTTTACTAGTAACTACCCTCCAACCTTACACCAATATGTAGTCCCCAGAACTGCATCCATAAGGACTTACCCTAGGCCCGATGGGCATAGGTGCCACCTAAAAGGCTGCCTTAGGTCCATAAGGATTTACCCGTGCTAAAGCATCGGTACCTACTCAAGGGGAGACCTTGAGTCCATAAGGATTTACCAGCTGGATCAGGGCTGTACCGACAGAGACTTCATAACATAACCCAACAGTATACCCAAATAGCAACCTGTGTTCAGATTCCAGACATGAGTAACAGAATACATGTGACAAACATTCTATTTAGAGTATCAGAAACGGAATGTTCATGCTTTTGACAGATAAATGGGCATACCATTGAGCAGAGAAGACCTTTTTATCATTCATCATGTAAACATATTGTACCATCATAGGTCAAGCTAACAGATCATACTATCAAGTTCATCAGACAGTCAGGCAATACTATCACAGATCAAGCAATCACATAACAAGTATACAGATTGAGCAGACATACATCAAGTAGGCAGAGAATGTCATCATATATCCAGTTCATCATTTCATCTCATTTTCCAACATAGTGATGCAATCTCAATAACAATTGAAATGTTCATCAAACATAATATTATTCATGATTAAATCATTATAAAATCCATTCAACAGAATATATCACACATGGAACACACTAGGTAGGACATATCATTTCTTGGAGATACTTGGCATTTACGGAATGAGGCACGTTAAACTTTTGACAATTTGAACGGATTACTGAAACGTGGCCCCTATTAAAAAGGGTTCATACTAACGGTTTAACCCAGATATTCAGGAGGTGACAGATCAAGATCTTTGAGAGTTTAGACGCATCATGAGTTATTTAGTAATTTAAGCCTATAAGGACATTATGGTCATCTTATCACATATGGACATTTTGGTAATTTATACCAACAAAGCATAAACAGCCGCTCAGGAAATTCTATTTGCTCACCAGACTTCCAATCAGGCATTCGGAGATTTCTATGTCAAGACCTTTCACGATATCGGATACATTCAGGGCTATCTTAATTACTTTGGCCGACGAGGGCATTTTAGTCTTTTAATTATCATGGGTGATTTTTGTAATTTTGCCTAGTAATATAAAATGACGATTTACAATATTTAATATATATTTGAACGGTTGCTTTCATAATTCACCATAAGACTTGCCACAGAGTAGCCGAACTTATATTTTATGCGGAAAACTTCCAACCTTATATTAATATCAGGAGCGATTAACATACATGAGTGTGCTTCCTAACACTTAGGGGCACTTTAGCCCTTAAAGTCTTATAAGAAATTTCAGAATTTCATCAAATGCATAACTGCCTATTTAACTCAAAAAGGCTTTTCGATCATTTTGGAAATTGGGATAAATCCACCACTTTTGTCAAATTTTACTATTTAGCACCTCCATCGTTTACGTGCTCGGTAGAGATTAAGTCATTTTGATCTCTTCGGCCCTTACAGACGGTTTACTCATTTTAGAACTTAAGGGTAAAATTGTCATTCTGATTAATTAAGAATTTCGGTGCTCGAAGGCACTACGGTCTTTTTGTTCATTACGATCATTCGAATTAATTCATCCATTACTTGCGTAAGGATCAGCTCAAGAATACAACGATAATTCCAGTAAATTCACCTTCATGTGTTATACAGAGCTCGGGGAAAAATCTAAGTTCCTTTTTGTATCACACGCATTTGATTAAAGATGCTGAAGTCTTTTCCAATAGAACATACATCTTAGGTGGGGTGATTTTTCAATCAATTAGAATGCAGATTTCGGGTCACTTCCTTTATTAGGGGCAGCTTAGTCATTCTTATACCTCAAGGGCATTTCTGAAATCTCATATCCAATATCCTTTACTCCATATTATGGGCATTGAATCTTAGACTCCATTGATCGAGTTGCAGATTTAACTGTATTATTTATTACTATTAACTTTCGATACTTCTGGTCTATTAGTATTCTTATTCGAATATTTTGGTTTTAATAATTTTCATACTTACTTCTCGAATCTAATTCGGCTTAAGCAGAGTTTACAAAACACTTCATCATAAGCATGCATGCGTTAACCGGATATCGACATGTACATAAAGCATACAAGGGGTAGTAATGTATTACCTTAACTCCGAGCTACATCAGTCAATTCATGATACGACATTCGAATACCCTCGAAACCGAATTCGACATTCCTCAGTATTGCATCCAAGGAACCGAGAAGACCTTCAATTACACAAATTCCAAGATCAGACCTTACTCACAAGCTCTTAACCAATAATTAAGTACATAAACAAGTTAGAGCTCAAGGTCAGATTCGGAGGCTTTCAGATCAGAATTTTGCAAAACGTGCTCAGAACGTCGAAAAACATAAAATAGGGATTTTTGGAAAAGTTGACTTTTTGGTCAACAGTCAAGTCAACGTTGACGTCAGCAGGTCAACGCTGGCGCCAGAATGTCAACGGTCAACGGGGTTAGAGCCAACTGGTCAAAGTCAATGCTGACGTCAGCGTGACGTCAATAGTCAACAGGGGTCAACTGAGTTGACTCGGCGGGTTAACTCACTGAGTTGACTCGGCTAACTCACTGAGCTGACTCGAGCTGAGTTGACTCGGTAGACGGGTTGACTCGAACTGGGTCAACGAGTCGGACAGACGGGTCGGGTCAACGGGTCGGACAGACGCGTCGGGTTTTAGCTCAAATTGAGTTAGGCCGGTTCAGACCGGTTTGAACCCGGTTCACTTACCCTAATAGATCTCACCGGAAAAACTCGTCGGAAAGCCGCTGGTGGTGTCGTCGAAAGCCCAAAAGCCACGATTTGGCCGGAAAAATTAAGAGAAAAGCATGGTTAGTTCACCAAAACACCTCATTCAACAACAACAACATAAAAGAAATCGAAATCTCACCAGATCTTACCTAAAACGAAGGTGAACGGTTGAAAATCACGTTGCTCCGATGAGGCTCCTGTCGACGTCGGATGGGCGATCAAACATAGGGGTTTTGCTCGCCTTGGGACAAGGAGTTCGACGGTGGCCTTGGCGTGGCGAACGGACGGCGGACGGTGATGAAATCGCCAGAAAAAAAAGGTTCCACTTAGGGTTTCTGACGAATCTTCATACGAGTCTCCATGGCGAACGACATGGAACGACGGCGAGTGGAGCATGGGGTTTTGGTCGGGGTTCGACGGTGAACAAACCCACGGTGGCGGTGACGGCCACGACGTGGTGGTGTGGCAGATCGGAGCCGGAACGGTGGGAAAAAAGAAAAACCTTTAGTGACCCATGAAATTCCTAGATTCAAAATGAATGGTAAACTCGGGTAGGTGGGGAGTCAAATGGGTTATTAAGGCTTAGCTAACGGGCCTCCCAAACTCATTCTAATGATATTCCAGGAAACCTTTAACAAAAATGAGCATTTGGCTCAATGGTTCAACACACAGAGATAGGAGGGGTGTGGTTGCGGGTTTGAACCCCACTAACCCTATTCTCAAATTTTATTTCATTTTTATTATTTTTTTTACCATAAAATCATAGTGTGACAAAGGGGCATATGTGGGAAATTGCTATGACTACCTTGCAACAAGAAATCTCTTTTATGTCTAAATGAAAGTCAACCTAAGGGGAGTCACCTATACGACCAACACCTTTATTCGCATACACATTTTCATACATTTTTATTATTGCATTATCTTTTCATACATCATTTCATAGCATAATCATTCACAACATTAAATCTCTAGTCATACATTCATTACATCATATCCATCGCTAATTGGGCATCAAAGTTTTTGTTTAAATCCATGATGCATTACATCATACTCATTGCTAAAACTCTTTGTTCAAATCCATAATGCATTCATCACATCAAGCTCATTGTTAATCGGGGAAAATTCTCGCCTAAGTAAAAAGGGAATGACTTCAAGCCAATACAACTCTAAATGCATGAACGAATTAAGCAACGGAGATAGAAGGCAGATTTCTCTCCGACTCTGACCTACAAGCCCGATGGGAGAATGGAACAAGAGATGAGGCCAAAACCTTGGCTGCTGGAAAAGAATTGGGGATAATCTTTAGGGGTAACGAAGACGAGGTGATTCAAAAAATAGTTGCTCCGGAAAAGAATTGGGGATAATCTTTTGGGGTCTGAATAGAACAGTATCCGACCATGTTCCTATTTTGCTGGCGGGTGAAGAGATGGACTGGGGACCAAGACCTTTTAAAATGATTAATTCATGGCTGTCGAAGTCAGACTGTGTTAAGTTGATCAAGGAAACGCTAGAAAGCTCCAATTCAAAGAATAGGAATTGTATTTAAGGCTTTAAGGGAAGAATGGTCTTCAAACATCGTTGAATGGTGGATAGATCCGATGAGAGGAATTGTTAATTGGGCATCAAAGTTTTTGTTTAAATCCATGATGCATTACATCATACTCATTGCTAAAACTCTTTGTTCAAATCCATAATGCATTCATCACATCAAGCTCATTGTTAATCGGGGAAAATTCTCGCCTAAGTAAAAAGGGAATGACTTCAAGCCAATACAACTCTAAATGCATGAACGAATTAAGCAACGGAGATAGAAGGCAGATTTCTCTCCGACTCTGACCTACAAGCCCGATGGGAGAATGGAACAAGAGATGAGGCCAAAACCTTGGCTGCTGGAAAAGAATTGGGGATAATCTTTAGGGGTAACGAAGACGAGGTGATTCAAAAAATAGTTGCTCCGGAAAAGAATTGGGGATAATCTTTTGGGGTCTGAATAGAACAGTATCCGACCATGTTCCTATTTTGCTGGCGGGTGAAGAGATGGACTGGGGACCAAGACCTTTTAAAATGATTAATTCATGGCTGTCGAAGTCAGACTGTGTTAAGTTGATCAAGGAAACGCTAGAAAGCTCCAATTCAAAGAATAGGAATTGTATTTAAGGCTTTAAGGGAAGAATGGTCTTCAAACATCGTTGAATGGTGGATAGATCCGAGGAGAGGAATTGTATTTGTTTCCTTGAAATGGTGCGTGTGCATTGGAATGAAACCCGCCGGAAAAAGGAGTGGTAAATTTCAACGTGGAAGGGGCAGAAATAGAAAAGGAAGCAGGTTGGGGTGGCGTCCTTCGAACGAGTGTTGGAATATTGAGAGTGTTATTTTCTGGGCCTTACGAAGGATAAGGAGCTGAATATGTTGAAATTATAGAGTTTAAACAGCTTTGGAGATGTTTATTGAGGCAGACTGGATTGGAAAGCACCCCTGGTTATTGAATCTGATGTGAAGATGGTGCTAAACTGGATTTGTAATAGGTTGGTGGATGATTCTTGTAGATATTGACAAGTTAGTGTTAAGGATTGGGAGCGAACGTAATTGCAGATTGTTTAGCAAAGGAAGGTATGGCTCGAAGATCCCTCTTCAAGGCGTGGTGGTAGGTGTGGCCACTTTTAGTTTACTTATTATAAGTGTTTGTTACATATCTTCTTGATTGTATTTGGGCGAGTGGTGTTGGCTTTTTCTCGATGCATTTTGGGTTAATATGGGTTCTGGAAGTGTATGCAATATGATGGTATAGAAAAAGTGGAGAAACCAGTTTTAGTTGGTTTATACCTTAGATTCAGTGGGTTGAGTTTTATGCATTTTGCCAATCGTGTAACAGTTCTGTTCCTGTCTCTTGTATTCCCAGCTTGTGTAGTGTTCTTTTCTCACATTTAAGCTTAGGGGGTTTTAAGGAGGCTCACATGCCAGGTCTTAATCTATCAATTTTTTTTTGAATCAACTCGATCGAATACCCACTCTACTCCCAACCCCTTTCGAAAAAGTCTTTGAAAAGTTTAGAAAGTGAGGTTTGATCAGACAACTATTTAAACCCAAAAAAAATCAATCAAAAATGTATTCTAAAGGTGATAGTAATTGATTTTAGTCTCGAGATTTTGTATCTTGCATTCCATTAGAGGATGTAAAGACATAATATTATTCTTATTGGAATCGATAAAAAATGTATTATATTTCTCTCCCTTACTCCATTACTAGAGTTGATAGTCCACCAAGAGAAACCAAATTGTTTTATTATTGGTGGAATTCGAACCCATATATTAATGCATATAGAAAATTAATGAGTAACTATAATATCATTTACCACATCACCACAAAAAAATGTTCTATATGTTTAAGGACATGGATTGGAATCCCGCCAAAAGAAAACAATTTAGTTTTCTTTGTAGGCTCGCTTATAACTCCCTTTACATAGTGTATAATTTTAAGGCTACACGAAATGCTCACGACATCCTTATTACAATAGATAAAATATTAGTACTAAATTGAGCATAAATTTTCGAAAACACAATACTAATTATTAAAATCATATTGATTCCTTCGAAAGTAGTCTTAAAAGTATGGTCCAACAGATATTGAACCCTAATTTTCATGAAAGAATTGTCGTCTTACAAACGAATAACTTTAATAGTTGATTTGAAATTTTATAATAGATAAATCATTTAACAACTAAAAAAATAAAAATAATATAAGTTTTATTTTCTCAGCCTTCAAATAAACACACCGATAAGGATCTTTAAATTAAATACTTTGTAATTTGAAAATAGGAAAAATAAAATAATCTGAGTTAATTCTACAAAAATAAATATTGAAATCCTTAGCTATAGAAGTTAACCAAATCAAATTGTTCACAACAATAAAAGTAAGGTGTCAAAATTTTAACCATACGAAAAATAATTTTGTTTTCATTTGCCTATCGACTTGCCGCATATGTCTCCTACAAGATGCTATAAATTTTTATAGTTTTAACTTCAAATCATCGATCATATTTCACTGAATAAATTTGTATTCACTCTAAAAAAAAGCATTACTTTCTCTCTTTTTCTTTTTCAAATAACAGAGGAAATGGCAAAGATTGCTTTATTCATTGTTTTGATCTCAATGATCATGATTCATTCAGTCCAGCTCGTTGTAGGCGACAATGAACCTTCGGCTGCACCAATAGCAGATGTTAGTGCAGTTGCAGGACCTGTGTCAGACGGTCAACCTTCGTCTGCCCCAGTAGCAGATGTTAGTGCAGTTGATGGGCCTGTATCAGTTACCGCCGGACCAGCAAATGACAATACAGAGAAGAAATAACCATGAAAACACATATTTTTATTCTAATAATTACATATGCATTGGTTATTGTTTTCTTGATTTATATGCAACTTATGTATGAAAACTTGTGACGTATCACAACGTTAAGTGGTATTGACATCATTAAGATCATGTGAGATTAGAGATTTATGGATTGAGTTTTGTCTTAATTTTTTTGTTGTTATTATAATAGTTTAAAAATATAAATTCGACTAAGGAGTCGGAATTGTATCCTAATTGCGTTGTAACGAGGCACGCAACTAGGGATTAGAGATTTTTGCTTCTCGTAATAAAATTCCTAATTGTTGAGCAAAAAAATATATAAATCCGAATGTGTTTACCCATGCAATATTCTTCTATTAGAAGTTTGAAAATGTTATGAACAATTTAAGTATTATATATTAGAATAATATAAGTTCAAATATATTTATAATCAAACGTGTTTGAACATATAATATCCTTCAATAAGAAGATTAAAAAAGTCATACGGAGATTAAATATTATCTATGTATGTATAAGAAACCGAACTCAAATTTTAAACTTTTCACTAACTATAAATGAAATAAATATTTTTAGGTTTTCCACATATTCTTTCTTTTATTAGTGGTTTCAATTTAAACATACATATTATAATATATATATATATATATAATATATATATATATATATATATAGGTTATCCACATATATTTAGAGGTTTTCCACATATTCTTTCTTTTATTAGTGGTTATTCACATATTTTCTACATATTTTTAGTGGTTTCAATTTAAAGACACGGAGTTTAAATATTTCAAGACATTTCAAGTAGCATGTCATAATTTTAGGTTATCCGCATTTTTTTAGAGGTTTCAATTTAAATATATATACACAAAATTTTGATTAAGTAAACTTTCAATCGAACTTATAAAAAATTGATTTGATGCAGTTGATTTTTTTTTTGAAAATTGGTTTGATTTTAGTTTAAAAAGTCTATTTTAATATTTTTCAATCGAATTAACCTATTGATCACCTCTATTAGTCCATTAAACATATATACTTTTTATATGAAAAGAGATTATTACCATGTGTCTCATTAACTCCCTTAAACTTAGTCGGAAGAACACTTGGTAATAAGTACAAAGACAACACACGAGAAACCCTCGTCAAACATTATGGTTTTTAACAAGGCATTCTACCTTGGCCATGACTTTATGATCATGTTGATAAAAATCATATTTGTCGAGGGAAAAAAACATGCCAAATTCCACCCTAATGCCTAATTAACAACATCATCATGTAACAACGATAAGATCTCATGTGGGGCGATAGAAAATGGTGACACATCAAGTCTTCACTTCAAGCAAGCTTAGTCATTCCATATAAAAAGTTAAAATTTATAAGAGTAAAATAAAAATTTGCTCGATGTGGCCTGGCAAAGTGAACCTAATTGTGGAATTTGACTTGATGTTAGCGTTAAATTGGATTAAACAAGTTCTACATAGGCCGTGGTCTTGTGGAATGTATTCTTGGATATCGATAGGCTGATTAGAACAATAGACAAGGTGCAATTTGAGTATGTGCCTAGATCTTTGAATGTCTGGGCTGATAGCCTCGCCAAGGATGGACTAACGCGCCAAAACATCTTTAAAGCATGGTGGTAGACTCCAATCTTAATAGTTTGAGACTATGCTGTACTAAAATGGGGTCATTGAGTTCCTTGATATTTTGAAATGGCGTAATTGGTTTGAGAATTGCAGTGCTGATAGCTTAAGTGCGTGTATAGCTTTGTTCTGTCAATAGGGTGGTGTTTTGTTTGTTGAAACTTTGATGTAATGTTTGATGTAGATGTTGGTATATCCGTATGTAGCATACTTTTTCCCTCTACTTAGGTTTAAAGATGTTTTTAACGAGGCACACATTCGGATTTAGGCGTGTATAATTGGCGTCTTCAGGGAACACGGTGGTGACTCTCTATGTCGAAAATATTCCGGCTAGGATACACTGGAAGGGACTTTGGCTAATTTTCGATAACCATGGTGATATAGTCGATGTGTTTATAGCCAAAAAATTATCGAGAACAGGCAAGAGATTTGGGTTTGTTAGGTTTGCAAAGAAGTCGGATGCACTCAGAGCGTTAGATAAACTAAATGGATCTATGTTACAAGGCATGAAAATGGCAGTGTCTCTAGCAAGATTCAATGTTAGAACTTCCTTCTGGAGAAAAGCACGTCCGATGAGCAGAGATGGTGTTAAGGGGGAAGAAGCATGCAGAAACAGATTTAGTAGAAAAGAAGATCTAAACAAGAAGGACAAAGTTTCGGATGGGAAGAAGGATGGTGTGTGTAACTTTGGAAGTTGGGAAGGAGAATGTAACAGAGGTCAGGGATCAAAAGAGATAAGAAGAATCCAAGGTCATGTGGTAGAAACGGAAGTTTGGAACTAGAAGAAATGTCTGGTGGGGTCGACGGCGGTAGTTTGTTCAGTCAGAAGCATCCAAGACAGGTTAAGGAATTGGGGTCTAAATGAAATTAAGATTTTAAGAATGGGTGGAAAATCATTCCTCATTTCTATCGAAGATGACGAACTATTCATGATGCTGGAGGACCTTAACTGGTCGTATTTAAAGGAGATCTTCGTAGACGTGGAATTCTGGGATCAAAAGTTGAAGCAGCTGGAACGGGAAACATGGCTGGAGATATCGGGTCTGCCCCTCCATTGTTGGAATGATACGACAATCAAGAGAATTGCGAGTCTTTGGGGAAGTCTGGAAGCTCTAGGGGAAAATGTGTTACATACAAAAAACTGTGAGAAACTATCCATACTAGTCTGTACCAAGTCGATGGAGAGAATTGAGGAGGTTTTGAACGTGGAAACAGAAAGTCAGTGTTATAATGTTAGAATTCGAGAACTGGGATTTATCGACGACTCAGTAGAGTCACTGAATACGGAACGAAAGGTCAAAAGCACGAAAGTTGTGGATGGTTCCAGCGACAGTCAATATGTGTCTTCGTCAGAATCCTTGCAAGAGGACTGTGAAGAAGGTGGCGATAACAGAAAGAATCTGGAGGTTGAAGAAGCATTAATGGCGGACCTTGATAGAAATGTTATCGAAGAGTCGAGTAGAGTGAAGGGAGGAGAGAGGGGAAATGCAAATCAGCAGGTTGCGGCCGACATCTCTGACAACAAATCTGAGGAATTAAATGGTGTCGATACAATTGTTTCTCAGATGGAGTCAAGTTCATTGAAGGTAATTAAAGAACAGATAGAGGTTAATCATGATGGGGTTGGAGAAACGATGAAAGTAGGGACTCAGTCTCTTGTAAACAAGGGGGCATCTCAGCCCATCTATATCGAAACTGGTGGGCTCTCCTGTAAGGCATTGGAAGATGTAACTAATATGGGCTTCGGGCCCAACGTGGTAGTGCAGTCAGAAAAGGACACAATCGGGGTGAGCTTGAATTTTACATCTAATTTGGCTACTTTGAAATCTCAAGACAAGGAGGTAAATCCTTATGGTGAAGATAGGTTGTCGATATCATCGGGGAACAGAATTCATCTGCCAGAACTTGTGAAGTCGAATCGCAAGGAGAAAAGATATTGTTCAATCAAAGAATTCCAAGACCAAACTTTGTCAGAGCTAGAGAAGAGAAAGAGAGATCGAGCAACTAGAAGAGCAGGGAGGAAGAATCAGAAGATTTCTAAGTCTCATTCCTTAGAAGGTAGATCCCTTTCTGACACCGATCTAAAAATTAGGTGGAATCTAGCGAAAAAGAAGCAAGAAGAGCGTTGAAGTTGGGAAAGAAGCTGGGTATTCAGATTGTGGGGGATGAGAAGGAAGCAATTAGGGATTTAGCGTCATTGGAAATCTCGGAATCGACTAAGAATGATTCTTGTAACATGGAACGTGAGAGGATTAGGGTCGAGCGTCAAATTGTCAGTGATCAAGAAACTTCTAAGGGAGAAAAGGGTGGAGATGGCGTTTCTTCAGGAGACCAAGAAACAAGAGTTGGAAACGGAGGACATCCGTCGATTGTGGTATGATGAAGAATTTGACTTCAGAGTCTCAAATGCAGAAGGAAGATCGGGAGGCTTAGTTAGTATCTGGGACAAATGTAAATTTTCGTTGGAAAGAACAATGCAAAGTCCTAACTATATTATTTTGGTGGGTAAATGGATTCCAGAGGGGATAAACGCAGTCTTCATAAACGTGTACGCTCCGTGTCTTTTGGCGGAGCAAATCCTTCTGTGGAATGATCTATTGGCCTGGAAATCGGTATTTCCGTCGAATTGGGTAATAGGAGGAGACTTTAATGCTGTAAGAAATAAGGGAGAAAGAAGAGGGTGTACTATCAACAATAGAAGCCTCCATGAATTCAACATGTTTATTGAAGGGAGTAATCTGATTGACCTTCCTATAGGGGGTAAGAAATTTACGTGGTATGGTCCAAAAGGTAGGAGAAGCAAATTGGACAGGTTTTTATTAGATGAGAATTGGATGCTGGTATATAGGGATCTTAAAGTTACAGGGTTGCAGAGATCAATCTCAGATCATGTCCCAGTCCTGCTTTCAAATGAACAAATAGATTGGGGTCCGAGACCCTTCAAGTTCTTTGATGCGTGGCTTCTAAAAAATGGTTGTAAGGAAGTAATTCATAATGCACTCAAGTCATCCGGGGGAAACAAGACGGATCTAAATATGAAACTAAGGCGTGTGAAATCGGCACTGCGTTCTTGGAATCAAGAAATTTGTGGAGATGTGGATGATAAAGTCAAAATTTTGGAAAAACAGATGAATGACCTTGAGGATCTTGGGAATGTTTCGAGTCTGGATGTTGAACAATTGAAGGATTTGCAGAGGTTAAAATTGGAGCACCGGGATGCATTGAGGCTACAAGAGGAATTGTGGAGGCAAAAATCTAGATGTAAATGGCTGAGTTCGGGAGATCAGAACACATGTTTCTATCACAAAGCTATTAAGATTAGAGCCAAAAAGAAAAGTATCCAGGGCTTGTTTATCCGGAATAAATGGTGTGGTGATCCAACGGCTCTAAAGCAGAACATCTATGAATTCTTTAAAGATCACTTCGATAGTAAAGATAGGAAATGGAATGCAGTGTTTAATCTCAATTTCAAGAGCCTGTCAGGGGAAGAGGCGAACTTGCTGGAGTCTCCGTTCACTGTGGAGGAAGTGAGGTATGTGATTTGGAATGGTGTGGGAGATAAGGCCCCGGGACCGGACGGTTTCAACGTCAAATTTTTCAAGCAGTTTTGGTTGGACATAAAAGAAGACCTGATGAAGATTCTAAACTGCATCCATGAGTCTAGTAAATTTGCTCCCAAGTTAAATGCTTCTTTCATTGCCTTGATTCCAAAAATTAAAGATCCTAATGATATTTCGGAGTTCCAGCCAATCAGCTTAATTAGTTCAGTTTATAAAATTGTGGCAAAAGTGTTGTCTAGAAGATTGGGGTTGGTTATGGAACAATTAATTAGTGAGAATCAGTGTGCATTTCTTAAGGGTAGACAAATTTTCGATGGAATACTAGTAGCCAATGAAATTATTCATTCACTCTCGGTGAGTAAGGAAATTGGTAAAGGGATGGTTTTGAAGTTAGATTTCTCAAAAGCATATGATTGTGTTAGGTGGGACTTCCTTGAAATGGTTCTGAGGAAAATGGGGTTTGGGAGGAAATGGAGGTTATGGATATGGGAATGTGTTTCTTCGTCAAGTGTTTCGGTGTTGGTAAATGGTTCGGCCACTGCAGAGTTCAGAATGAGAAGGGGGTTACGATAGGGAGATCCACTCTCTCATTTTCTGTTTATTATGGTCACGGAGGCACTCCATCTGCTATTAGTCAAAGCTGCAAACAATGGCGTAATAAATAGAGTCGATGGTATTATTCCTAATCTTTAATTAGTTTTCTTTGTAGGCTCGCTTATAACTCCCTTTACATAGTGTATAATTTTAAGGCTACACGAAATGCTCACGACATCCTTATTACAATAGATAAAATATTAGTACTAAATTGAGCATAAATTTTCGAAAACACAATACTAATTATTAAAATCATATTGATTCCTTCGAAAGTAGTCTTAAAAGTATGGTCCAACAGATATTGAACCCTAATTTTCATGAAAGAATTGTCGTCTTACAAACGAATAACTTTAATAGTTGATTTGAAATTTTATAATAGATAAATCATTTAACAACTAAAAAAATAAAAATAATATAATTTTTATTTTCTCAGCCTTCAAATAAACACACCGATAAGGATCTTTAAATTAAATACTTTGTAATTTGAAAATAGGAAAAATAAAATAATCTGAGTTAATTCTACAAAAATAAATATTGAAATTCTTAGCTATAGAAGTTAACCAAATCAAATTGTTCACAACAATAAAAGTTAGGTGTCAAAATTTTAACCATACGAAAAATAATTTTGTTTTCATTTGCCTATCGACTTGCCGCATATGTCTCCTACAAGATGCTATAAATTTTTATAGTTTTAACTTCAAATCATCGATCATATTTCACTGAATAAATTTGTATTCACTCCAAAAAAAACATTACTTTCTCTCTTTTTCTTTTTCAAATAACAGAGGAAATGGCAAAGATTGCTTTATTCATTGTTTTGATCTCAATGATCATGATTCATTCAGTCCAGCTCGTTGTAGGCGACAATGAACCTTCGGCTGCACCAATAGCAGATGTTAGTGCAGTTGCAGGACCTGTGTCAGACGGTCAACCTTCGTCTGCCCCAGTAGCAGATGTTAGTGCAGTTGATGGGCCTGTATCAGTTACCGCCGGACCAGCAAATGACAATACAGAGAAGAAATAACCATGAAAACACATATTTTTATTCTAATAATTACATATGCATTGATTATTGTTTTCTTGATTTATATGCAACTTATGTATGAAAACTTGTGACGTATCACAACGTTAAGTGGTATTGACATCATTAAGATCATGTGAGATTAGAGATTTATGGATTGAGTTTTGTCTTAATTTTTTTGTTGTTATTATAATAGTTTAAAAATATAAATTCGACTAAGGAGTCGGAATTGTATCCTAATTGCGTTGTAACGAGGCACGCAACTAGGGATTAGAGATTTTTGCTTCTCGTAATAAAATTCCTAATTGTTGAGCAAAAAAATATATAAATCCGAATGTGTTTACCCATGCAATATTCTTCTATTAGAAGTTTGAAAATGTTATGAACAATTTAAGTATTATATATTAGAATAATATAAGTTCAAATATATTTATAATCAAACGTGTTTGAACATATAATATCCTTCAATAAGAAGATTAAAAAAGTCATACGGAGATTAAATATTATATATGTATGTATAAGAAACCGAACTCAAATTTTAAACTTTTCACTAACTATAAATGAAATAAATATTTTTAGGTTTTCCACATATTCTTTCTTTTATTAGTGGTTTCAATTCGAACCCATATCTTAATGCATATAGAAAATTAATGAGTAACTATAATATCATTTACCACATCACCACAAAAAAATGTTCTATATGTTTAAGGACATGGATTGGAATCCCGCCAAAAGAAAACAATTTAGTTTTCTTTGTAGGCTCGCTTATAACTCCCTTTACATAGTGTATAATTTTAAGGCTACACGAAATGCTCACAACATCCTTATTACAATAGATAAAATATTAGTACTAAATTGAGCATAAATTTTCGAAAACACAATACTAATTATTAAAACCATATTGATACCTTCGAAAGTAGTCTTAAAAGTATGGTCCAACAGATAGTTGAACCCTAATTTTCATGAAAGAATTGTCGTCTTACAAACGAATAACTTTAATAGTTGATTTGAAAAATTATAATAGATAAATCATTTAACAACTAAAAAATAAAAATAATATAATTTTTATTTTCTCAGCCTTCAAATAAACACACCGATAAGGATCTTTAAATTAAATACTTTTAAATTTGAAAATAGAAAAAAAAAATCTGAGTTAGTTCTACGAAAATAAATATTGAAATTCTTAGCTATAGAAGTTAACCAAGTCAAATTGTTCACAACAATAAAAGTTAGGTCTCAAAATTTTAACCATACGAAAAATAATTTCGTTTTCATTTACCTATCGACTTGCCGCATATGTCTCCTATAAGATGCTATAAATTTTTATAGTTTTAACTTCAAATCATTGATCATATTTCACTGAATAAATCTGTATTCACTCCTAAAAAATCATTACTTTCTCTCTTTTTCATTTTCAAATAACAGAGGAAATGGCAAAGATTGCTTTATTCATTGTTTTGATCTCAATGATCATGATTCATTCAGTCCAGCTCGTTGTAGGCGACAATGAACCATCGGCTGCACCAATTGTAGATGTTAGTGCAGTTGCAGGACCTGTGTCAGACGGTCAACCTTCGTCTGCCCCAGTAGCAGATGTTAGTGCAGTTGATGGGCCTGTATCAGTTACCGCCGGACCAGCAAATGACAATGCAGAGAAGAAATAACCATGAAAACACATATTTTTATTCCAATAATTACATATGCATTGGTTATTGTTTTCTTGATTTATATGTAACTTATGTATGAAAACTTGTGACGTATCACTGCGTTAACTGGTATTAACATCATTAAGATCATGTGAGATTAGAGATTTATGGATTGAATTTTGTCTTAATTTTTTTGTTGTTATTATAATAGTTTAAAAATATAAATTCGACTAAGGAGTCGGAATTGTATCCTAGTTGCGTTGTAACGAGGCACGCAACTAGGGATTAGAGATTTTTGCTTCTCGTAATAAAATTCCTAATTGTTGAGCAAAAATATATGTAAATCCGAATGTGTTTACCCATGCAATATTCTTCTATTAGAAGTTTGAAAATGTTATGAACAATTTAAGTATTATATATTAGAATAATATAAGTTCAAATATATTTATAATCAAACGTGTTTGAACATATAATATCCTTCAATAAGAAGATTAAAAAAGTCATACGGAGATTAAATATCATCTATGCATGTATAAGAAACCGAACTCAAATTTTAAACTTTTCACTAACTATTAATGAATAAATATTTTTAGTTTTTCCACATATTCTTTCTTTTATTGTGGTTTCAACTTAAACATACATAATATATATAGGTTATCCACATATTTTTAGAGGTTTTCCACATATTCTTTCTTTTATTAGTGGTTATTCACATATATTTCTACATATTTTTAGTGGTTTTAATTTAAAGACACACGGAGTTTAAATATTTCAAGACATTTCAAGTAGCATGTCATAATTTTAGGTTATCCGCATTTTTTTAGAGGTTTCAATTTAAATATATATACACAAATTTTTTGATTAAGTAAACTTTCAATCGAACTTATAAAAGAATTGATTTGATGCAGTTGATTTTTTATGCACCCAATCCTTGAGGCTAAAATATTATCGGACCCATCACGAATTTGGATAACCGTAACAGAGCAAAGTATATAGTCTAACAAACAACCTAGACAAACCTCCCAGCACCTCAACAGCATGCCACGACAAGAGCAGCCAACAACTTACACATGGAATACCCAAAAAAGCACTAATTAATACCATAATATTACAATTAAATTTGAACTGATACTCAAAAAATTCGATTCGACTTGACTCAACTCGAGAAAAATTCAAATAAAGTTTGACTTAATAAATATAACTTGTCAACTCGACAAACTAAATTTTTTTTGAATCAACTCGATCAAATACTCACCATACTCCCAACCCCTTACGAAAAAAGTCTTTGAAAAGTGTGACATGAAGATGTTTGTAATTGAATTTAGTCTCGAGATTTTGTATCTCGCATTCCGTTAGAGGGTGCAAAGACATTAAACATTTGTAACGACACGGATTTTGGAATTTGAGGGTCGGTTTAACCCAAATTGTGGGCTTTGTGTTTGTTCTGAGATGGTTGGGCCTTGAGGGCCTTTGTGAGCTATTCTTGGGATGTTGGGCTTGAGTTTTAGTTTTGGGTTGAGTTAGGAGGATAATGGGAGGGTAATTAGGTAACTATCTAGTTATTTGAAGAGGGAAAGGTGAGTCCCTTAAATTACTCTGCAGAAAAGCAAGAGGAATGAGATCACCTTGTCCCCCTTGTCTTCATCCTTCCCTCGTTCTCATCTTCCAACTCCTCACCCACAAGAAAGATTTAATCTTTGTCATTTTGTGTTAATCTCCGATTTGTCATTGAGAGAAAGTTAATCACCATTCAAGGATCTATTTACTATGGTAAGAATGATTGGTTTTGGTGGAGGTTAGAAAAATAGGAGTTCAGGTGGCGTTGAGAGATAGAACGTGAATGGGAGATTTATCTCCATTTCTTATTGTAGGATTCTTCCTTTTTCCATATCCTAAGTCTCCAGCGGTTATGCGTAGTTGTTTGTTTGTGCTGCAGGGTTATAGAGTTATGGACTATTTGGCTAGCACGGAACAATGTGTCTTTTTAATAGAAAATAGCCAGTTCTTTAAGTTCCGATCTTTATGCGAAGCTGGGGCTTTGTCTTTGCTAAAATTTAGTAAAGAGGGAGCAGGAATCCATCTTAATTGGTGTCATGATTTTAGTCGAGAAAGTGCATCTAGTTGTGGTGAAGCGTTAAGTATGGAGTCTGGCATTAATCGCGTTGTGCAGGGGATTAGATTGGATTTGGCTTCTTTAGCAGCCATTAAAACTGCTACAGTTTTATAATGGATCGTTAATCCTAT
The DNA here is from genome assembly GCA_958450335.1 of Hibiscus tridactylites. NCBI lineage: Eukaryota > Viridiplantae > Streptophyta > Magnoliopsida > Malvales > Malvaceae > Hibiscus > Hibiscus tridactylites. Next base: position 82,364,678 of record OY288270.1, read on the forward strand.
GATTTGTATTTGGTGTTGGTGGATGGATATTGTTGAGTTGGATTGATTACCCAAGAGATTTGGGGGAATGGAACTCTTTGAGGCCAGCAAGAATTTGTTTTGGCTTGGTTGAAGGTTTAGCAAAAGTAGGTGCTAGTAGATCAGACTGTTTTATAGCATGGCGATAGGCATTTGAATTTGGCTCTGTTAGGAAGTTACTAGAGATTACTAGAGATTGTTAGATATTGTTAAACTTTGTTTAAAGTAGTTATAAGTTTGTTAGATTGGTTAAAGGGTAGTTTCTACTTGTATATATAGTCTATAAACAGATCTCTTTAATTCATTAATATTGAGATTCATAAACCCAAAATAATTTTAACATGGTATCAGCCTAGCCCGTTTCCTTTCTTTTGGGTTTCTTTCTTTTTCAGCCCATTTTCCCATATTCTTTCTGTTTCTCTCAGCCCAAACAGATCTCTATTGCCGTTTCTTTTCATTTCTTCCCTAATCTTTATGCCCTAATTTTTTCTGCTTCTCTTCGATCGCCATGCCGCCGGCTGATGAATCGGTTCTGGATTTCAATCATGTGTTGTATCTTCATCCCTCCGATACTCCTGGCGCCGTTCTTGTTTCTCACTTGCTCACCGGCGTTGAGAACTACAGTGTTTGGAGCCGGTCCATGCGCATCGCTCTCCTCGTGAAAAACAAATTGGGGCTTATCGATGGTAGCTGCCGCCGTTCTGCGTTTACTGGTTCCTTGGAGTCTCAATGGGATCGCTGCAATGCGATCGTTCTTTCATGGCTCCTTAACACGGTTTCGAAGGACATCTCCGCCGGCATCGTCTTCTCTTCCAGTGCCGCGTTGGTTTGGACGGATCTTCAGGAGCGTTTCGATAAGGTGGATGGCCCTCGCACCTTCTTTCTCCACCGCGAGATTGTTACTCTGGTTCAAGGTGTTTCCTCCATCTCTGACTATTTTACTAAACTCAAGTTGCTTTGGAATGAGTTTGATTCCCTTGTTCCGTTTTCATCTTGTGAATGTGAGGAGTCTCAAAAGAATCAGGAGCATCTTGTCCAACAGAAACTATTTCAGTTTCTTATGGGCCTCAATGAGTCCTATTCTGCGATTCGAAGTCAGATGCTTCTCATGAAGCCCTTGTCGTCCGTCAATCAAGCCTATTCGATGTTGATTCAGGAAGAATCACAGCGGCTTCATCTCTCTGCTCCGTCTCCTTTGTTGGATCCGTCGGTGATGTTTTCTAATTCTGGTGCTAGCTCCAGACGTAAATTCAATGGTGTTTGTGACCATTGCAAAGTTCGTGGCCACAAGAAGGAGAACTGTTATCGCCTCATCGGCTTCCCTCCTGATTTTCGCTTCACTAAACGGAAGGATTCTCCCACGAATCTGGCAGCTTCCTGTGATTCTGAGATTGAGCCGTCGTCATCAACTTTGGCTCCCTCGTTCTCCCAGGCCCAATATGATCAGATTCTGGCCTTGTTGAACAAGGGCCCTTCTGATTCTGTTGTCAATACTGCAGGTATTGATTTCTCTGGTAAGTCTGCTAATACTTGGATTTTAGACACTGGTGCCACTGATCATGTAGCTTCGAATTTCACTTGCTTAATTGATCCTGTTCCATGTGCTTTGAACTCCAGATTTGTCCGTCTTCCTAATGGTAAAACAGTTTCGATTACACACATTGGTTCCATTTCTTTGTTCAATACCATTATTCCTAATGTTCTTTTTGTTCCTGAGTTTCGTCTTAATCTCCTATCCATTTCCAAACTGGCTTCTTCTCTTAATTGTTTTGTTTCTTTTTATCCTCATTTTTGTCTTTTTCAGGAGCTCTCCACTGGCAGGACGAAGGGGATTGGTAGGGAGTATGGAGGCTTGTACCTGTGTAATCCTTTGCTTCAGGTTTCCCCTACCTCTAAACCAAACCTTAATCCTATATCAACTGTTTCTTGCCATACACCTGTTTCTGATTCATTGTTATGTCATTCCTCTGTTACTGATTCTGTTTTGTGGCATGCTCGGTTGGGTCATGCTTCACTTAATAAAATGAGGAAATTATCTTGTCTTTCTGATTGTGTTTTTTATTCTGATAAAATTCATCAATGTTCTGTTTGCCCCCTTGCTAAGCAAATTAGATCTCCCTTTCCTTTACATACCTCAGTTACTACTAAGCCTTTTGAGATTGTTCATACTGATTTATGGGGCCCTTATAGGGTGTCCACACATTCTGGCCATCGTTACTTTCTTACCTTGGTAGATGATTACAGTAGAATGACTTGGGTTTACCTGCTTAAACTGAAATCTGATTCTGTGTTGATTTTGAGAAATTTCTTTGCTATGATTAATACTCAATTTTCTGCCTCTGTTTTAGTCTTACGTAGTGATAATGGTTCAGAATTTTTCAATTCTGACTGTAGTACTTTACTTTCATCCTTAGGTATTATTCACCAAAGTAGTTGTGTTCACACCCCTCAGCAAAATGGGGTTGCTGAACGTAAACATAGGCATTTGCTTTCTGTAGCTAGGTCCCTTAGGTTTCAATCCAGTTTGCCACTTAAATTTTGGGGCGAGTGTGTCTTAACTGCATGTTATCTCATTAATCGTCTTCCTTCCTCTATTCTTCAGTGGCAAACTCCTTTTGAACGTCTCTATAATAAAACTCCTAATCTTTCTCATTTGCGTGTGTTTGGTTGTCTTGTTTATGCTACATCACTTAGGAATTCTGATAAATTTTCACATCGGTCTATTCCTTCTGTATTTTTAGGTTATAGTTCGACACAAAAAGGATACATTCTTTTTAATTTGTCCTCTAAATCTTTTTTTGTTAGTCGTGATGTAGTTTTTCATGAATCCATCTTTCCTTTTTCGTTTCCTTCTAAATCTACTTCTTTTTTTCCCCCTCAGTCTGTTGTTTTTTATTCTGATTTTTTAATTCTTAATGATGATGTTTCTGCTCGTAATTCTAGTCATTCTACTCATTCATCTACTGCTCCTCTTCATTCCTCTTTCTTACATCCTGAACCACCTCAACCTCACCCTCCTGCACCACCTCAACTTCACCCTCCTGCACTACCTCAACCTCAACCTCCTAAACCACCTCAACCTCAACCTCCTGAACCACCTCAACCTCAACCTCCTAAACCATCTCATCCTCCTGAGCCTTCTGATCCTACATATGTCCCTATTGTTAGACGCACCTCTAGAGTGACTAGACCTCCTGCATGGCTGCATGACTTCATTACTCCTTCTCAATCTGCCTCGTCCTTCCAATCAGGGGAGTATCCTATTTCTAACTACATTTCTTATGCTCATCTTCCTTTTCATACTCAAACTTTTATTTCTTCCATTTCTCATTCTTCATCTGTTGAGCCTTCTTCTTATTCTGAGGCCATTCAAAATCCCCTCTGGGTTCAAGCCATGAATGAGGAGCTTTTAGCTTTGGAATCCAATGCTACCTGGATTGTGGTTCCTTTGCCTCCTGGCAAGACTCCAATTGGCTGCAAATGGGTATTTCGCATCAAGTACAAGGCCTCTGGTGAAATTGAACGATATAAGGCCCGTCTTGTTGCTAAGGGTTACACTCAACGAGAAGGAATTGACTATGGTGACACCTTCTCTCCTGTAGCCAAACTAGTTACTGTTAGACTTATTCTCTCTCTTGCTGCTTCCCTTGATTGGTCTCTCCATCAAATGGACGTGCACAATGCTTTTCTTCAAGGCCATCTTGATGAAGAAGTATATATGAAGTTGCCTGAAGGTTTTTCCAGCCAGGGGGAGAACATGGTTTGTCGGCTGAAAAAATCCCTTTATGGTCTTAAACAAGCATCACGACAGTGGAACTTGAGGCTGACTGAAACTCTGCTGTCTGCTGGATACAAACAAAGCAATTATGATTATTCTTTGTTCACAAAAAGGCAAGAAGATAAGCTAGTCATTATGCTTATATATGTGGATGACTTGATGATAACGGGAAATGATCCTGGTTTGATTAAAGAGCTGAAATCTATCTTGAATCACAGTTTTAAGATGAAGGACTTAGGGGAATTGAAATATTTCCTAGGTCTAGAGGTTTTGAGGTCAAAAGAAGGGATTCTAGTGAACCAAAGGAAATATGCTCTTGAGCTTATAGAAAGCACTGGATTGAGTGGTGCAAGACCTGTAGCATCACCCCTGGAACAGAATATTAAATTAACTTCAACTGAGTTTGATAGAGAAGTAGAGCACAATGATATGAACTGTACTGAAGACAATGAAGTTGAAGACAAAGCTGTTTTTCAGAGATTGATAGGAAGGTTAATATATTTAACTCACACACGACCCGACATCACCTTTGTTGTTCATCATCTGAGTCAGTTCATGCAAAGTCCAAAAAGGACACATTTCGAGGCTGCTCTCCGGATAGTACGATATGTGAAAAATAATCCAGGTCAGGGGATTTTTCTGAAAGCAAAGAATGATGGAAAAATCACTGCATACTGTGATTCGGATTGGGCATCATGTCCAATGTCGAGAAGATCAGTTACTGGATACTGCATCAAGATTGGGGATTCCTTGATATCGTGGAAGTCAAAGAAACAGTCAACAGTAGCCAGATCCTCTGCAGAAGCAGAGTACAGAAGCATGGCGATGACAACCTCGGAAATTATTTGGCTCAAGGGATTGTTGAAGGATCTGGGAAGTGAAAGTGAAGAACCAGTGACAGTTTTTTGTGACAGCAAAGTTGCATTACAGATTGCAGCGAATCCAGTTTTCCATGAACGTACAAAACACATAGAGATAGACTATCACTTTGTGAGGGAAAAAATTCAGAAAGGGATCATACGAACAGAGTACATACCTTCAGCAGAGCAGCTTGCAGATATCATGACCAAGGCTTTGGGAGTACAACAACACAAGTACCTGATGAACAAGTTGGGGATTAAAGATGTATTTAAACCTCCAACTTGAGGGGGAGTGTTAGGAAGTTACTAGAGATTACTAGAGATTGTTAGATATTGTTAAACTTTGTTTAAAGTAGTTATAAGTTTGTTAGATTGGTTAAAGGGTAGTTTCTACTTGTATATATAGTCTGTAAACAGATCTCTTTAATTCAATAATATTGAGATTCATAAACCCAAAATAATTTTAACAGGCTTGCCTTTTTGTTGCAAGTTTGAGTCGAAACTGGTTTACCTTTGACTTGTTTCAAGGGTACAATTGTTTATTCATCAGGTTATTGTGATGTAAAGATCGGGGTTGGTTGTTGTTTGTATCTTCCCCAGGTATGTGTACTCTTTTCCTCAATTTAGGTTTAAGGAGATTTTTAATGAGGCGTGTAAGTTGGGTTGGCTTTGTATTATCATTAATAAAATTATAATTGTCGAAAAAAAAGTCTCCAGCGGTGTTGTAACTCGTTTTACAACCTTTGTTTGTAGTTAAGGAAATTGGAGAGCACTCTAAGGACCAAGGGAAGAGGAAGGCTTTAGCTTGTGGAAGGGGTTGTTTTCCAGTTTTGGAAGGGAGGTTAGTAGACTACTAACTCCTTTGTATTCATGGAAATCATAAATTAGATTGTTTGTTGCTTGGTTTGAATGTTTTGGTTATTTGAGAGCTTGAGACCCATTTTAATGGATAATTTCAAATTTGGTGTTAAAATGATGTAAAAATGGTAGGAAACCACTTAAACTACATTTTATAACTTGTAGCTTTGATTTAGGGTTTTACCATGAAGGTTTGGGGTGTTGGGAATGGCTTGCAAACTCCATAATTCAAATTTTGGGTTCGTGTACCGATACGGGATGAAGCGGTATCGGTACCTTTTGCTTTTGAGTGGCTAACTCAGGCAAAAGTTGAAGGGTTTATCGGTACGGGCATAAGACGTATCGATACCCCTTATTTTACAAGAATTCCAGTAGCAAAAACGGGCATCAGTACGCTTGTGGGGATATCGATACTTATGGGGTATCAGTACACGACCCCGTGTACCGATACAGGATTTTTGGTTAAACCCCCTCTGCGTGTAAAATCGAGTATTGGTACCTAAAGATGCACATCAGTACTCTTATAAGGGTATCGATACTCGCTGGGCAATCGGATCGAAATTTACATTTTGAGTTCGAATGACCTATAATCGAGGGCTAAGGCCCAATGAGCCTCTAATGTGGTAAAATTAATAGTAAAATTGAGAAACTGAGAATTTAACCTTATATACAAACATAATGAGTAATAACTTGGTTAATGTTGGGTGACTTTTTTATAATAGCAACCATAGGGATCCTATGTGGATTGTGTGTGGTTACGTGTCAAGTAATGGCGGTTGTGTGACTAAGTCACCTTTGATTGTTGGGACCAGATACCCAGTGCAAGTGTTGCAACACCATGAGAAGAGATTTTGGATGTACGTTCGATTCCGAGTACGAGTGTATGTTTCCGAGATTTTGTGACATCAGGCCTCACTCCAAGTGTACGTTCCCAATGATGTGTGACACCGGGCCTCACTTCAAGTTTGTTGGTAAGATGCATATATGTTGTGTGAGATTAATGCATCCCTTTTTACTTGTTATATGTTTAGGCGGCTAGAGGTAGCGCAAATACTGTTATGTTTCCATGATATCATCCTTAGTTGCATGCTCTTATTTATGATTTGAATGAAGCATGGTTGAGTGGAAGTATATCCACTGAGCTAGGTTAGCTCAACGTTCATAATTGTTGTTTTCGTACGCAGGTTAGTAGGTTGACGTGCATCGTTGGAACACCATCGGAGTAGGACCTCAGCATTGACTTGTTGTCCGAGTACAATACTTAGATTATTTGGGCTATGTATTCATAGGACTCTATGTTGTATTGTAACTCTTATTTTGGGATTTCAACTTGTGAGTCGAATGCTTTTAACTATGTATTTTTAATGGAGCTCCCATGTAACGTTTTAAACGTATTTGTCTACTTGAATATTTGAAATTTGTGAATTTTATGAATGAATGTGATTTGGGCTAATTCTAAATGCAAAATTTTATGGTAATAGGTTGGGCTTGAGGCCCAAATGTGACATTCAAATCGAGGGTGTTACAACATTATTCTTATTCGTACGAATAAAAAAATGTATTCTTCCTCTCCCTTACTCCATTACTAGTGTTGATAGTCTAGCAAGAGAAACAAAATTATTTTATTGTTGGTGGAATTCGAACCCATGTTATAGTGCATGTAAAACATTAATGAGTAACTATATTACCATTTACCAGATCCCCAAAAAAAATGTCCTATATATTTAAGGACATGGATTGGAATCACACCAAATGAAAACAATTTAGTTTCCTTGGTAGGTTCGTTTATAACCCCTTATATTGTGTAAAATTTTAAGGCTACACGAGATGCTCACAACATCCTTGTTACAAAAGAAAAAAAATATTAAAAGAAACAATAAAAGAAACTATCATCCTACAAACATATAACTTTAATAGTTGATTTGAAAAATCATAATAGATAAACCATCTAACAATTAAACAATAAAAAATAAAATAATTTTTATTTTCTCACCCTTTAACTAAACACACTGATAACGAACTTTAAATTAAATATTTGGAAATTTGAAAATAGGAAAATAAAATATCTTGAGTTAGTTGTAAAAAATAAATATTAAAATTATAAGTTACAAGTGTCAAAATTTAACCATACGAAAAATAATTTTGTAGCCATCTATCTGCCTATAGACTTGTCGCATATGTCTCTTACAAGATATTATAAATTTCTATAGTTTTAACTTCAAATCATTGATCACATTTTACTGAATAAATCCGTATTCACACACACAAAAAATCATTACTTTCTCTCCCTTTTTTTCAAGTAAACGGAGGAAAATGGCAAAGATTGCTTTATTCATTGTTTTGATCTCCATGATCATGATTCTTTCAGTCCAATTCGCTGTCAGTGATAACGAACCTTCGTCTGCACCAATAGCTGATGTTAGTGTAGTTGCAGGACCTGTGTCAGACGGCCAACCTTCATCTGCACCAATAGCAGATGTTAGTGCAGTTGATGGGCCTGTATCGGTTACTGCCGGACCAGAAAATGACAATAAAGAGAAAAAATAACCATAAAAACTGTTATTTTTATTCAAATAATTACATATGCATTCGTTATTGCTTTCTTGATTGATATGCAACGTATGTATGAAAACTTGTGACATGTCACTGTGTTCAGTGGTATCGACACTATTAAGATCATGTGAGATTAGAGATTTATGGAATGATTTTTTTGGTGTTATTATAATAGTTTAAAAATATAAATTCAAATGTGTTTAAATATGTAATATTCTTTGATTAGAAGTTTGAAAATGTTATGAACAATTAAATATTATATATTAGAAGAAAATAACGAAAGATTTTATAATTGAACATTTTAAACATATAATATCCTTCAATTAGAAGATTAAAAAGTCAAATTTTAAACTTTTTCACTAACTATAAATGAAATAAATATTTTTAGGTTATCCGCATACTTTATTGGAGGTTTCAATTTAAACACATATATACACACTAGGGGTGTGCAAAATAAACCGTAACCGTTAACCGTAACCGTTAACCGGTATAACCGTTCATTTTATAGGTTAATTAACCTAACCGTTCAGGTTAAACGGTTTCGGTTAACCGAACCGCTAAAAAAGACGGTTAATGGTTAACCTATAGGTACTTTATTTTAACTAAGTGTAAAGTTTGTGTTTAAAATTTCGCTATTTAAGTTAATTTTTTTAAAAAAAATTAATACAATATTTATCGGAGAGATATATTTATTATTCTAAAAAAGAAATAATGAACATTTGAAAAGAAAATCGTAATAGGTTACAGGTTAACCTGTAACCGATCCGTTCCTTAACGGTTACCCACTATAATGGTTAACCATTTAAAAAATTAACGGTTAACCATTTCTTAACGGTTAGTAACAGTTAAATTACGAATAATAACCGCTATAACGGTTAACCAACCGTTTAAGCTAAACGGTACGGTTAACCTACCATGAACACCCCTAATACACACACGGAGTTTAAATATTTCAAGACATCTCAAGTAGCATGTCATAATTTTAGGTTATCCACATTTTTTTTTCTTTTTTATGGGTTTCAATTTAAATATACATACACACAAATTTTTTGATTAAGTAAACTTTTCAATCTAACCAATCGACAAAAAATTGATTTGATGCAGTTGATTTTATCTGAAAATTGATTGAATTTAATTTAAAAATACAAAGTTTATTTTTAATATTTTTCAATCGAATTAACCTATTGATCACCCCTATTATTCCATTAAACATATATACTTGAAGACAAAATTTGAGTACTAATTTCAAATGGATTTTAGTTTTTTCTTAGAAAAGTAAATACTCATTAAGTGCTTTGTTATGGACAAATTTGTATGATGCTTTACCTATTATCTACTTACAAATCCCGTTAAAAGGGTTCTAAATATTAATACAGGATTTTTTTTACTTCATATTTTAGATTTTATAATAAAAAATTAATCATTTTGAGGATCTCCTCTCTTTTTTTCTCAACAAGTTAAGTTTTATTGGATTAGCTTAAAAGCCTACACCCGCATTGAGTGTCTCGTTAAAAACCTCTTTAATTTTAGATGGAGGAAAAGATTACACTCAACACAGGGATACATCGCCTCCAAGTTCAAAGGCCTCCATACAATGCTCCAACTTACAACGAAATCATCACCCATCAAACCAAAATAGATCCACTCCTTTTACATACTCATCCCATAAACAACTAAACAAAATTTAAAATAGCATGTGGCATACTTGGAAATCAGTCCCTCTTATATCGTTGTAGTGGTTCAGCACCCAAAACACCACCAAGCTTTGAAAAATTTGACTCGATTCAGACCATCTTTAGCTAGGCAGTCTACCAAGCCATTATCTCACACTGAACCGGATAATAAGTTGGATCAACCAAATAAAGGGGACATTAACTCCCCCGAATTTGGGCCAAGCTGCGCTGAACTAGTTGGTCAGGTGGATAAAGCTGGTATTTCAAAAGAAGGGAATGTGGAGACGGGCCTTTTGGATTTGGAGGACCATTGTGCCTGAAGAGCCTTAGATGACTTAAGGGATATGGGCTTCAAATCAGATGATTTAAACCAAAATATAATCCAAGAAGAATTAGATGTTGAGATGGTGGAAGATTCGCTCTCTTTGGTTGAGGATGATAAGAGTTTATCTTGGGATGAAAGAGTAGACAAATTGAATAATCCCCCTAACATTAGGATGTAAAAACAAGTAATCGGATGGGTTTCAGGTCGGGTACTGTCAGGTCGGGTAAAATCGGGTACATGTCATTTCAGGTCATTTTTCTGTTTTGACTCGACTCAGGTTGGGTGCGTGTCTATTTCAGGTCGGGTCAAAACGGGTCAGGTCCGAAGCAGATAATTGACAGGTTAATTCGGGTTCGGATACACTTTAGGTCGGGTCCGAAGCAGATAATTGACAGGTTAATTCGGGTTCGGATACACTTTAGGTCGGGTCCATTTCATGTCGGATCCATTTCAGGACGGTTGCATTTCAGGTCGAGTGCATTTCAGGTCGGGTAGTTTCAGGTCGGGTGCATTTCAGGTCGGGTAGTTTCAGGTCGGGTAATTCATGTCGGGGTATTTTCAGGATTAGAATTCGTATTGAGTTGAAGTTCGGTACAACCGTATAAGTAGTCGATAGACTTTAGATTGACCTTCGTCAATCGTCATTGATTTGGAGTTAATTATTTAAGGTCATATTAAATTAAAATTATAAAACATTGGAGTAATTAAAAAATAATGAAAAGGGGTCAATTTGGATTAAAAATAAAGTTTCACGGATTATAATGAACAAAAATATCAAATTAAAATTATAAAACATTAGACAAATTTAAAAGAAAATAATGAAAATGGGTCAATTTGGAATAAAAATAAAGTTTTGGGGACTATAATGAACAAAAATATCAAATTAAAAGTATAAAAATTAGAGTAATTAAAAAACAATAAGTAGAGATCAATTTAGAATAAAAATAAAGCTTTAGGTTCTAGAATGAACAAAATTTCAAATTAAAATTATAAAACATGATGAATTAATATATATATATATATATATATATATATATATATTGGTCAATATGGAATTAAAATAAAGTTAAGGGACTAGAATGAAGAAAATATCAAATTAAAATAATAAAACATTGGACAAATTAAAAAAAATAAATGTGGGTTAATTTGGAATAAAAATAAAGTTTTAGGGTCTAGAATGATGAAAATATCAAATTAAAATTGTAAAACATTGGACGAATTAAAAAACAATGAATATGGGTCAATTTGGAATTGAAATAAAGTTAAGGGACTAGAATAAACAAAGTACCAAATTAAAATTATAAAACATCGGACGAATTAAAAAAAACAATAAATAAGGGTCAATTTAGAATTAAACTAAAGTTTAGGGGACTAGAATGAACAAAATATCAAATTAAAATTATAAAACATCGGACTAATTAAAATAAAGTTAAGGGACTAGAATGAACAAAAGATCAAATTAAAATTATAAAACATCGGACTAATTAAAAAAATAAAAAAGTGGTCAATTTAGAATACAAATAAAGTTTAGGGACTAGAATGAACAAAATGTCAAAGTAAAATTATATATTTGGACTAATTAAAAAAACAATTTGTAGGGGTCAATTTGGAATAGAAATGAAGATTTAAGGGCTATAATGAACATAAATATCAAATTAAAATTATAAAATATTGGACGATTTAGGGTTTAAGGTTTAAAGGGTTTAGGGTTTAGGGAAAAATCATTAATGGTTTAGGGTTAATATATTGATAGGTACATACTTACATGCATTAGGGTTTAGAGTTTATGGTTTATGGTGTAGGGTTTAGTTTTAGGATTTAGGAAAAATTCATTAAGGGTTTAGAGTTCATACATTGATACATACATATATACTTTTATACATTAGGGTTTAGGGTTTAGAGTTTATGGTTTATGGGTTTAGGTTGAGTATTTAAAGGTTTAAGGTTTAGGGAAAATTCATTAAGGGTACAAGGTTCAGACATTGATAGGTACATGCATACATAGTTATATAATTTAGGGTTTATGGTTTAGGGGTTTAGGTTTAGGGTTTAAGGTTAAAGGTTAAAGGGAAAATTCATTAAGGGTTTAGGGTTCATACATTGATAGATATATATATACATACTTACATACATTATGGTTTAGGGGTTTAGGTTCAGGATTTAAGGGTTTATGGTGTATGGTTTAGAGGTTTAGGTTTAAGATTTAAGAGTTTAGGGATTATGGTTCATACATTGATACATAAAATCAAAAGTCAAAATCATGAACCCTAAACTAAAAAATGAAACCCAAAACCCTAAATCAAAACCATAAACTCTTAAACCTTAAACCCTAAACATTTAAACCTTAAACACTAAAACACTAAACCCTAAAAACTTTAAACCCTAAACTTTTAAAACAGAACCCTAATTCTTGAGATGACAAATACAGAGATTGATTTTAAATTAACAAAGAATATAGGTATCGAGTCAACTTAGCGATTCAATTCAAACACACTTGTCCAACCTGACCATCTAGTGACACTGCCATATTTGACTGGTACTCTCTTTTTTCTCTTCATTTTTTCTCACATCTTTCATCATTAACACATAATTACCGGCCTCAAAGATAAGGAGAAATTACATCATAGGCCCGGTTCGTCAAGTCATATATGGTCTCAACCAATAAAAAATATTCATTTTATTAATTTTTTTCATATCATCTTTTTACAAAGTGAATCTATAATTGGTAAAAAGTATTTTTTTAATTTAATTTACAGTAAAATTAAGTGAAGATACACTCGGTAAAAAAATGACATGAGAAAAATTAATGAAATAAATTTTTTATTGTTTGTGATCATGGATGACGTGGCGAGCCGGGCCTATGATATAATTTCTTAAAGATAAGAGAAAAGTGTGTGGACCTTATGGGGCCTGTACTGGAACAAGAATCGAATTATATGCTACCACGTGGACCTTATGTCAGCTTCTCAGACACCAACGTGGTCTTGTCTCCTCCTTTGTGGTGGCCCACAATCGGATAAACAAAAAGAAAAATTGTAAAAAAAAGCACACACACAACAATGACTGTACTTGGAGGGTGAATTAATTACAAGCACGTGGAAAGCTGTAAGGAGTTAGGTTTTCTTCCCCCACAGCGTACGATGTGGGAACATTTTAGTCGTCCATCTCTTCCATCATACGTCCCAGTTTCCCAGCACCAAAATGAATTTTAAAAGAAAAATAATAAAAGGCAAAGCTCCTTTCTCATTGATTTGTTTTTTCTTCGACTTGGGGATTTCATCTTATTAAATTTCTTACCCTTCCTTTTCCACGCGCTCTTCCCATTTTTTTTTTTTTCCGATATCTTTAGTGATGTATGGAGTTGACAGATATTCTTTGATCAAGCTGAAACAAGTTAATATACTTGCAAGATAAATGTGAGTTTGTGCATTGATAGGTACATACATAAGCAAGTTAATATTCTTTAAGGTTAAGGGTTAAAGGGAAATTAATTAAGGGTTTAGGGTTTATACATTGATAGGTACATACATACTTACATACATTATAGTTTAGGGTTTAAGGTTTATGTTTATGATTTAAGTGGCCAGGGTTTAGGGTTTATGGAAAATTCATTACGGTTTAGGGTTCATACATTGATTGATGAGTTCTCAAATATGACATATTTCATTTGTTATTTTTCTAGCTATTGGGACTTCTTGCTGCTTAATACATGCTGTTTTTGTTATATTTTGTGCAGGAACCCAATTCTGGAAATAGCAGTGAAAATGGGGCATTTTTGTAGTTTTTATTATAATCCTGTCATGACTGGCATCATGGGCACGACACCGGGCACGACGCGTCTGATGTGGCAGTGACGTGGCAATGACGTGGCGACTTCTAGAAGCTTTTGGAACGTTCTGAGAGAGCTTATCAGCTTATCCGATTAGATTTCCTGCATTTAAATTTCAAAACATTTGAATTATTTATCTTTTGTTTATTATTTTAAATTATCTCATCACTTTATCTTTGTAAATCTAAGCCTATAAATACCACCCTTGGTAAAGGCTTAGATGATGAATCATTTTAGTTTTTATCTTTGTAAACATTTCTAGTTTTAATCCAAGTTCATTTTCCTTTAATTTCTTATTTTCATTTATTTTATGTTCTTCAATTATTTTTCTAAAATCGAGTTAAGTATGATAATCAATATCATGCTTAGCTAAATCCTTTAAGCCAAGAACCAGCCAAGTTAATTCGATTCGTGAGAATTGAACTTGCTTAAATTCTTTTGGGGAAATCATTTTTATCTTTCTGCTTAGATAGTTTGGCAATCGGCCTTACTAAAGTTTTTTAAACGTTTTTCATATCAAAAAGGGCCCTTTGGTCTGAATTCGCTTAAAAACATAGTTGGGAGGAAGGATCGGCCTGTGGCAAATTTCGACTTCCTATGAACACTCTTAGCGGCGGTCCGCTAAGGAAAGATAAAATCAGAAGCGATTCTACTTTTAGACAATTTCTGAGTCGGGTTTTTCCTATTTTATTCTAAATATTTTAACGACGGTAGTCGTGGTTAATTTATTTAAGAACCGTCTTTCGAAGATAGACTTGGGAGGATTGGTTACTCGAGAGAAGAACAAGTTACGACGGGTTGGGCCTCGTAGACTGTAACCGACATGATCCCCGAAATAAAAATCTACTTCAATGATCGAAAGAATTGAAGGAGCTGGTTCGAGGCTGATTTACACACTTGGTTTTTCTTACTACTTTTAATTCTTTTCTCTTTATTTTATTACTTCACCAAAAATCATATCACCCCTTCTTTTATTCCTTTTCTTTTACAGATATTCCTGGGAATTCAGATTCAACAAATCCAAGTCAACAGTTCCAGCTAATCTCCCTGCGGATCGACCCTCTTTCCCTATACTTATTCAATTTCTTTATTTATTGTTGAAAGAGGATTTATATATTTATTTTGACCGGTTAACGACGACTTGTCAAAATTGGCGCCGTTGCCGGGGAGATTTATTTTCAGCAATTTTTGACTGATTTTTGTTTTATTTTATGACCAGGAAGAACCCGAGTACTTTAGCTCCATATAACCCGGAAATCGAAGCAAGCGCTCGTAGAACTCACGGCGAAACCCTTCGACGAAAGAAACAACAAAGCACACGACGACCGGAACAAGAATCCACCTCCGAAACTACACCAATCGAAGAACCTACACAGGAACTAGAACCGATGGCGGAACAAACGATTCGAGAGCTGAACGCAGCCCCTACTGTGCAGCAACCACTCTGCATCGCCTTTCCTCACGGCGATACCCCTTTCCAACTCAAAACGAGCCTAATTCACCTATTACCCACCTTTAATGGCCTCCCTACTGAAAGCCCACATAAACACCTTGCCGAATTTCACATGGTGTGCAGCAGCATGAAACCGCAAGGAGTTTCAGAGGATCAGATAAAACTAAGGGATAAAAAGAGCGATGTGCGATTTAGGCGCGTCTATCAACGCCATGCCGTTAAGCGTCTACAACAAAATGTCGACTGAACCTTTGAAGGAAACGCGAGTGACGGTTCAACTAGCTGATCGTTCAGTTATCTACCCCGAGGGAGTTCTAGAAAACGTGTTGGTACAGGTAAAAAATCTTATTTTTCCTGCTGATTTTTACATTATTGATATGGAAAAT
Source organism: Hibiscus tridactylites (assembly GCA_958450335.1). Lineage (NCBI taxonomy): Eukaryota > Viridiplantae > Streptophyta > Magnoliopsida > Malvales > Malvaceae > Hibiscus > Hibiscus tridactylites. The sequence goes on from OY288270.1 coordinate 82,380,411, forward strand.
GATCGCAGCAATAACGGATCCGAAATCTTGCTTGGCCGACCTTTCCTATCAACTGCGCATACAAAGATTGATGTCCGCGACGACATCTTAACTATGGAATTTGATGGGGAAGTAGTTAAATTTGATATGTATAAAGCTATGAAGTATCCTGATTCGGTCGCAAGTTTAAATTTCATTGATATTATAGATCCGTTAGCTGATGATTTGATCGAAACTAATTTGTGTTATGAATTTTGTAGGGAATTCGCAGATCTCGACGATAAAAACAAAGGCGAAATCATTTCAAATCTTTCTTCCCTTTCTGATTTTCGATTAATTCCAATTCGAACTAAACATTTTCCATCAATTTTGCAGGAACCAAAGCCAAGGTTGGAATGGTTTGATTATATATTTTTAGGCGACAACCAAACTTTTCCAAACATCATCTTGAGTAAGTTGTCGTCTTGGGAAGGAGGTAGAAGCTTAGTTTTTGTTTTGCGCACAAAAAGAAAGATGAAGGAAGACGTTAAAACGACGAGCGATGGACATTATCGATTATTTGAAGACCTTTATTTTGAAGAGCCGAAAATTTAGCAAAGGTCGTCGAGCTAAACGACGTTAAACAAAGCGCTAAATGGGAGGCAACCCATTGATTTATTTTTCGTCAATTTTTACTTTTTTTTATTTAATTTATGCTTCTTTATTTTTCATTTTCTTTCGTTGCCTTAATAAATTTTCCTTTCCCTCTGCAGGTTTCTTTTCGCACACAGCAAGCCAAGCCACGCTTCTAACCCTTCACAGCAGCACATTTCGACCATAAGCATTGGAGTGCACCGTTTCATTAAACGGTGCACATTAGCATAACCCAAAGAAGCCGGCGCATCTTAGCCTATTCTCTTAAAAAAAACATTTCCCCTTTTTCACTTTCCTGTCTTTCTTTCCCGTAAGCTACCCAAACCCTAAAAAACACAACCAAACACCTTTGTTTTTTTTACTCAGCCACGCCGACATCACCATTCCCCACACCTCCTCCTCGTCGTGGTAGTTGACAACGCCAAGCCCCCAGCCCTCGATCGAAAACCCCACGCCTATGGCTTCCACCGCACCTCCGCCTTCTCCCCCAGCCGTCAACCGCCATTCGCAGCTCTCCAACAGCACCGCTGGACCAAGCTCCACCCGCCGGCCGCCTTCTCGACGGCCACCATCACCATCGTCGCAATCATCGTTGATCACGGGGAGTTCTCTTTACCCCTCTTTGCCTTACTTTTTTTTAATTCTTTTCTCTGAATTGGGGCAATTCACTTAAGTGAGGGGGAGGGTAGTAAATTACCACTTGTCCTATGCTTGTTTGATAATATGTTTGACTTTGATTAAACTTGAGATGAACTTTTCTTGCCATTACATGTTATCTAGCATATTGTACTTGCTCTAGTACTTAGGAGTGATTGAATTGGAGCATTTTTGATAATCAAATGATATGGGTAATCTGCAGCTTGACATTTTCTTTTAATTACTGTTGATTGTGTTGATTAGAATTCTCTCTTAGCTTAATCAAACTTAGCCCAATTTTGTGAGACTTTGAGCCTTGAGCATGCATTCTTCATATTATGCTCGTTTATTTTGCTTGAGAGTGTCATCTTGAATTTTAGGAATCTAGAACTTGTGGCTTGCTTACAATTCGAGACTACACTAAGAACGAGGTGCTTTAAAATGATTTAGGCATTAGGCTTTAAACCTTTTCCTTCCCTTTCGCTTTGATTTACCCTTTCTCATCGCCTAGTGAACCCTTGTTAGCCTTACATCCCATTCCTTTGACTTAACCATTTCAATTGATCAAATGCTAGAATATTTATTAGACATGAAGGAGATACTTTTCAAATAAGGGCAGAAATTTTCCTAGAAAAAAAACAGAATAAAAGGAAGCAATTGCTTCGAAAAGAAAAGAAAAAAAAGAAAAAAAAAGAAGAAAAACAGTTTCGAAAAGAATAAAAAAAAGAAAAAAAGAAAAAAATGTGTGTTGGCTTGCCCATTTTTAGCTCCTTTTTAATGTTTTCACTGCTGAATGTTTGAAATATCTTGCATTGATCATCGTCTTTTGCCTTTTCTTTCCATCTTTCTATCCTTTTTTCTAAACCCACATTACACCTTGAACAAAGACCTAATGATTTTTGCACCTCGATTCTATTAAAGTAGTGGAGAATTGAACTTGTTACAAGCATATGGAAACCTTTATTCATGATTGACTTTGAGTGTTTCTGCTTCACTTTTACCTATAAACACTTTGAGTGCTCTTGAGTGCACCTTGGTGAGGATTAAGACTAGGTTAGAATTTGATTAATGCTTGATAGGTAATTGAAAGGGACAAGGGCTGCTCTTTGCTTGTATCTATTTGGTTTTAATTATGTTTCTTTCATGAACCTCCTTTCGTGCTAGAACTCTTATGATTATGTTTGATGCTTGTAATGGTTGAGAAATGCATTCTTGGGTTTATGATTTTTTCGGACATACTTGAGGACAAGTATGAGACAAGTGAGGGGGAATTTGATGAGTTCTCAAATATGACATATTTCATTTGTTATTTTTCTAGCTATTGAGACTTCTTGCTGCTTAATACATGCTGTTTTTGTTATATTTTGTGCAGGAACCCAATTCTGGAAATAGCAGTGAAAATGGGGCATTTTTGTAGTTTTTATTATAATCCTGTCATGACTGGCATCATGGGCAGGACACCGGGCACGACGCGTCTGATGTGGCAGTGACGTGGCAATGACGTGGCGACTTCTAGAAGCTTCTGGAACGTTCTGAGAGAGCTTATCAGCTTATCCGATTAGATTTCCTGCATTTAAATTTCAAAACATTTGAATTATTTATCTTTTGTTTATTATTTTAAATTATCTCATCACTTTATCTTTGTAAATCTAAGCCTATAAATACCACCCTTGGTAAAGGCTTAGATGATGAATCATTTTAGTTTTTATCTTTGTAAACATTTCTAGTTTTAATCCAAGTTCATTTTCCTTTAATTTCTTATTTTCATTTATTTTATGTTCTTCAATTATTTTTCTAAAATCGAGTTAAGTATGATAATCAATATCATGCTTAGCTAAATCCTTTAAGCCAAGAACCAGCCAAGTTAATTCGATTCGTGAGAATTGAACTTGCTTAAATTCTTTTGGGGAAATCATTTTTATCTTTCTGCTTAGATAGTTTGGCAATCGGCCTTACTAAAGTTTTTTAAACGTTTTTCATATCAAAAAGGGCCCTTTGATCTGAATTCGCTTAAAAACATAGTTGGGAGGAAGGATCGGCCTGTGGCAAATTTCGACTTCCTATGAACACTCTTAGCGGCGGTCCGCTAAGGAAAGATAAAATCAGAAGCGATTCTACTTTTAGACAATTTCTGAGTCAGGTTTTTCCTATTTTATTCTAAATATTTTAACGGCGATAGTCGTGGTTGATTTATTTAAGAACCATCTTTCGAAGATAGACTTGGGAGGATTGGTTACTCGAGAGAAGAACAAGTTACGACGGGTTGAGCCTCGTAGACTTTAACCGACATGATCCCCGAAATAAAAATCTACTTCAATGATCGAAAGAATTGAAGGAGCTGGTTCGAGGCTGATTTACACACTTGGTTTTTCTTACTACTTTTAATTCTTTTCTCTTTATTTTATTACTTCACCAAAAATCATATCACCCCCTTCTTTTATTCCTTTGCTTTTACAGATATTCCTGGGAATTCAGATTCAACAAATCCAAGTCAACAGTTCCAGCTAATCTCCCTGCGGATCGACCCTCTTTCCCTATACTTATTCAATTTCTTTATTTATTGTTGAAAGAGGATTTATATATTTATTTTGACCGGTTAACGACGACTTGTCATTGATAAATACATACATACATACTTACATACATTATGATTTAGGGTTTAGGTTTAGGATTTAAAGGTTTAGGGTTTAGGAGTTTAGGTTCAGGATTTAAGGGTTTGGATTAGGGTTCATACATTGATACATAAAATTAAAAGTCAAAACCGTGAATCCTAAACCAAAAATGAAACCTTAAACCATAGAACACTAAACCCTAAAAACTTTAAACTCTAAACCTTTAAAACAAAAGCCTAATTCTTGAGATGACAAATATAGAATTCTTAGAAAAATATGTTAATAAGAAAAATATGTTTCAAGCTGATGCCACACGAATAATCAATAACTCTACAATTTTGTTCGGTTAATAAGAAAACAATTATCTTGAATCTGTTATAACTTAACATATATTTTGTTATAATTTGTAAATCTAAAATTTTATTTAAGTTATTGAGAAAAAAACCAATCTAATTTATTTTGTAACGTAAATATTTTTTTGAATATGGTAAGTGACGTAAATATTAGTTAAAAACAATTGATAAATTATCAATTACTTAATATTTTTAATAATTGAGAAAAAATAAATATGTTTAATGTATTGGATTAGAAGTATAATATAATGTCTAATTTAATATTTCTTAATTTCATAAATTATTTGTATTACTTGGCTCAATATTTTTATTTTTTAGTATTCACTCTTCATTAAGTTTTTGTAGTTTATAAATTATCAATTACTTAATATTTTTTTCAATTTTAGTACTTAATATATATATATATATATATATATGTGTGTGTGTGTGTGTGTGTGTGTGTGTGTGTGTGTGTGTGTGTGTGTGTGTGCGTGCGCGCGCGCGCATATACATTATATATGTATATCAATATATGTAGGTGTATATGTATATATATCATATATGTATATAAACTTATGAAAGTTTTTAATTCATCAAGTCATAGATTTCAGGTCAATATCAGTTCAGGTCAACAACATGTCGGGTCACTTAACAGGTCGGGTTTAAAACAAGTCGGGTTCAAAATAGGTCAGGTAAAATCGGATCTCGGGTCAATTCAGTCGGGTAAAATCGATTATCTGCCAGGTCGGCTTTGAGTTCGGGTTCATTTCAGTCGGGCGCAGGTCGGGTTTCAAGTCCACAGTAACAAGTCCAATTCAGGTTCAGGTCATTTTCAGTCGGACGCAGTTCGGGTTCGGTCACTATAGTAACAGGTCGAATTCAGGTTCGGGTCAACAATAGTTGGTTACAGATCGGGTTCAGGTCATTAAATTTTCAAGTCAAATCAGGTTTTGAATCGAGCATGTTTTAGTCGGGTTTTCAGTTCGGGTCAGCTTTTTACATCCCTACCTAACATATCAAAATTAGGGATTGAAATTGGTGGTGCAATTCAAATTCCGCTAGATCAAGAAAAAGAAGATGAGCAAGTTTTCTCGATGCCTGAGTTTCAACACCCAAAACCGATAACCGTGAAGAAAAGAAGATATGGGCGTGACAAATTGAATAAATTGTTATTATTTTGTTATTAATTACTCATTGTTTGTCGATTTATGTTGCCAATTTGGGCGTTTTCTCTTATTTTCTATGCAAGACATTGGATTCCAGAAATTGTTTTAAAAAGGGAAAAGTTCTGCAGTTTTATTTTCTGGAGTCAAGGCTGGGCTAGTGGGCATGAAAAGCTGACTGAACGCCACATTAGCAATTCTAGAAGATGACATGAGCAACGCTGATAGCTTATCAGCCGATAACTTATCAATCAGATTTTAAATTCAAACTTGGAATTATCATTTGTATTTAATTTAAATATTTTTAGGATTTATCTTTTATCTTTTTATGTTATTTTTAGGGTTTTAAGATACTATAAATACCCACTGGGGTAAGCTAGAGAATCATCTCTTGTTCTTGGCTTGCTTTAATTTTTTTAAGCTTTATAAATTTCCTTTCTCTCCACGTTATTCTTTTAAGCTCTTTTTCTTCATTTTAAATGCTAAGTATGATTTTTTCCATATTCATGCTTAGCTAAATTTTCTATTAGCCGATAGGTAAGCGAAACCCAATTCCTTTCGTGAGAATTGCAAAGCTTTTCATACCTTCAAACTTCTTTCTTGATTTTTAGCATTATTAGATTGGCAATCGGACTTTCCTTTAAACATCTCAACTCCTTCATTCCAAAAGCGAGCATTGGTTTGATCGACGTTTTGATCTACCGTTGGGGACAAGAGTAGGCTTGTAGCAAATTCAACTCCCTAAGAACAAATTTAGCGGCGGCCCGCTAAGGGAAATCAAGATTGGGTACGATTCTCATTGAGACAAAATTATCCAAGCACGAGCTTTTCCAACACAGAATACAACATTGGTATTAACATCGATTGTCGTCGTTAATCCAAACAAGTGCTAAATTCTAAGGATTGACCTTGGAAAATTATTTCACCATAAAGAAAAGTAAGTTACAAGGTGTAGAGTGTCCAGGAGTTCTATATTTTATACACATTCTTGCTCTTATTATTGTTGTTCTTAAGCTCATTTAGGTGCATTGCATGCATTATAACAACATCTTCTCTTTTACCATGCTTTAATTTGAATAACTTATGATTGGTGAAGAAAATTTACTATTTTAGTTTAGTTTATGTTTTCAGGTGCTATAGCTAGGAAAGTAGAGGAGAGGGCAGGACAAAGCGAGAAAGCTGGAATCAAAGGAGCTGTACTGAAGCAGCTCAAGTTGCCGCCAAGGACGTTGCCGAAGCAGTATTGTCGCCAAGTGCCGCCCAAGAAGAACTTACACCGACTTAGCCAATGATGAGTGCTCAATTATGACATATTTCATTTGTTATTTTTCTAGCTATTGGGACTTCTTGCTGCTTAATACATGTTGTTTTCGTTACATTTTGTGCAGGGACCCAATTCTGGAAATAGCAGTGAAAATGAGGCATTTCTGCAGTTTTTATTATAATTCTGTCATGACTGGCATTATGGGCACGACACCGGGCACGACGCGTCTGACGTGGCAGTGACGTGGCAGTGACGTGTCGACTTCTAGAAGCTTCTGGAACGTTCTGAGAGAGCTTATCAGCTTATCCGATTAGATTCCTGCATTTAAATTTTAAAACATTTGAATTGTTTTATCTTTTGTTTATTATTTTAAATTATTTCATCACTTTATCTTTGTAAATCTAAGCCTATAAATACCACCCTTGGTAAAGGCTTAGAGGATCCATCAATCATTTAGTTTTTATCTTTGTAAACATTTTTAGTTTTAATTCAAGTTCTTTTCCTTTATTTTCTTATTTCATTTTTTTATGCTATTTAATTATTTTCCAAAAACCAAGTTAAGTATGATAATTAATATCATGCTTAACTAAATTTCTTGAGCCAAGAGCTAGTCAAATCAATTCTAATCGTGAGAATTGAACATTGCCTAAATTCCTTCGGGAATACATTTTTATCTTTCTGTTTAGATAGTTTGGCAATCGGCCTTACTAAAGTTTTTAATCGTTTTTCAAATCAAAAAGAGCTCGTTGATATGGAATCGTTTAAAGACATAGTTGGGAGGAAGGATCGGCCTGTGGCAATTTCGACTTCCTGTGAACACACTTAGCGGCGGTCCGCTAAGGAAAGATAAAATCAGAAGCGATTCTTTTTAAGACAATTTCTGAGTCGGGCTTTTCCTGCTTTCAAAACTAAACACTTTAACGGCGATAGACGTGGCTAATTTGTTTAAGAATCAACCTTCGAAGATAGTCTTGGGAGGATTGGTTACTCGAGAGAGAAGCAAGTTGCGATGGGTTGGGCCTCGCAGACTGTAACCGACATGATCCCCGGAGTAAAAATCTATTTCAATGATCGAAGGAATTGACAAGGCTAGCTCGAGGCTATTTCACATACTTGATTTTTCTTATTATTTTTAATTCTTGCATTTATTTTATTTCTTCATCCAATATCAAATCACTCCCCTCATTTTATTTAATTATTCTGCAGATATTCCTGGAAGTAGTAATCGAAGCAATCTTCAGTCAATAGTTCCAGCTAATCTCCTCGTGGATCGACCCTCTTTCCTTATACTACTTAATTTCTTTATTTTATTAATTGTTGAAAGAGGTTAATTTATTAATTTATTTTGACCGGTTAAACGACGACTTGTCAAAATTGGCGCCGTTGCCGGGGAGATTTATTTTCGGCAATTTTTGACTAATTTTGTTTTATTTTTATGACCAGGAAAACCCCGGGTACTTTAGCTCCATATAACCCGGAAATTGAAGCAAGCGCTCGTAGAACTCACGGCGAAACACTTCGACGAAAGAAGCAACAAAGCACACGACAATCCGAACAAGAATCCACCTCCGAAACTACACCAATCGAAGAACCTACACAGGAACCAGAACCGATGGCGGAACAAACGATTCGAGAGCTGAACGCAGCCCCTACTGTGCAGCAACCCCTTTGTATCGCCTTTCCTCACGGTGATACCCCATTCCAACTCAAAACGAGCCTGATTCACCTATTACCCACCTTTAATGGCCTCCCTACTAAAAGCCCACATAAACACCTTGCCGAATTTCACATGGTGTGCAGCAGCATGAAACCGCAAGGAGTCTCGGAGGATCAGATAAAACTAAGGGCTTTTCCTTTTTCCTTAGCCAGAACGGCTAAAGAGTGGTTATTTTATTTACCTCCGGATTCTATTAATACATGGGCTGATCTTTCTCGTGTTTTCCTTGACAGGTATTTCCCTGCAGCAAAAGCGACTGAACTTAGGCGAAGCATTTTGAGTATCCAACAAATGCACGACGAATCCCTATATGATTATTGGGAAAGGTTCAAGAAGCTATGTGCAAGCTGTCCGCAACATGGCCTATCCGAGCAAACACTCCTTCAATACCTATATGAAGGAATGTTACCAATGGACAAAAAGATGGTAGATGCAGCAAGCGGTGGCGCGCTCGTTAACATGACTCCTACTGCGGCGAGAACATTAATCTCCACAATGGCTGCAAACTCGCAGCAATTTGGTTCTACAAGTGAACCCAGCCGACGGGTTCACACAGTAAGCACAATTTCATTAGAGAATAAAATTGATAATTTGACTAATATTGTGTATTCTCTTGTTTCAGGGGAGATAAAAGCTGCTAAGGTATGCGGAATATGCACTATGCCAGATCACGCAACCGACTTATGCCCATTGTTGCGAGATACGTCTGGTGCCCAAGTTAACGCCATTCACAACTTTCCCGGACCTCCCCAAAGACCCTATAACCCACATAGCAATACATTCAATCCCGGTTGGAGAGATCACCCAAACTTGAGCTACGGTAATCAGAACCCAAATTACCAACCTAGGCAACAACCTCCCTACCAAAACCAAGCACCCCAAAAATCTTCGCTTGAGTCTATTGTTGAGAGATTGGCAGTTTCGCAGGAAAAATTCCAAACCCAAACACAATCCCATCTCCAACAAATCGACAAACAAATAAGCCAACTAGCTCAAGCCGTTAGCCGTATAGAATCCCAGGGAAAGTTACCATCCCAAACCGAAACCAACCCAAGGGAAAATGTTAGTGCGATAACTTTGCGTAGTGGAACGGTGATAACGCCTAAACCGCCCAAGCAAGATGAGCAAAAATCCGACGAGCAAGGCAGCTTTCCAAAGGACCAGAACGAAAAGTCTCCACCCACTGCAAGTAACTCTAAATCCAATATTTTTGTTTCTACTTACGAACCTGTTCCTCCTTTTCCAGGTAGATTGGCGAAACGAGATAAAAGGGAGGAAGAGAAGGAAATCTTGGATGTATTCAAAAAAGTGGAAATTAACATTCCACTTTTGGATGTTATTCGGAAGGTCCCTAAGTACGCAAAATTTTTGAAAGATCTATGCACAAACCGAAGGCGATTGTCTGGGAATGAAAGAGTTAACCTTGGTGAGAACGTTTCGGCTATTCTTCAAAGACCATTGCCGCCAAAATACAAGGATCAAGGTATGTTTGTGGTTCCTTGTAAAATTGGGAATGTTGGGATAAAAAGAGCGATGTGCGATTTAGGTGCATCTATCAATGTCATGCCGTTAAGCGTCTACAACAAAATTTCGACTGAACCTTTGAAGGAAACGCGAGTGACGGTTCAACTAGCTGATCGTTCAGTTATCTACCCCGAGGGAGTTCTAGAAAACGTGTTGGTACAGGTAAAAAATCTTATTTTTCCTGCTGATTTTTACATTATTGACATGGAAAATGATCGCAGCAACAACGGATCTGAAATCTTGCTTGGCCGACCTTTCCTATCAACCGCGCATACAAAGATCGATGTCCGCGACGGCATCTTAACTATGGAATTTGATGGGGAAGTAGTTAAATTTGATATGTATAAAGCTATGAAGTATCCTGATTCGGTCGCAAGTTTAAATTTCGTTGATATTATAGATCCGTTAGCTAATGATTTGATCGAAACTGATTTGTGTTATGAATTTTGTAGGGAATTCGCAGATCTTGACGATAAAAACAAAGGCGAAATCATTTCAAATCTTTCTTCCCTTTCTGATTTTCGATTAATTCCAATTCGAACTAAACATTTTCCATCAATTTTGCAGGAACCAAAGCCAAGGTTGGAATGGTTTGATTATATATTTTTAGGCGATTTACGCACAAAAAGAAAGATGAAGGAAGATGTTAAAACGACGAGCGATGGACATTATCGATTATTTGAAGACCTTTATTTTGAAGAGCCAAAAATTTAGCAAAGGTCGTCGAGCTAAACGACGTTAAACAAAGCGCTAAATGGGAGGCAACCCATTCACGTTTTTTTTCCTTTCATTTTTTTCTTTAGTTAAAATTTTTATCTTTGTTTTTTCTTTTAATTTTTCTCAATTTTGGTTTCATTCCAGACTTCCAGTGAAGGGAGATGTCAAATTGAGCTGAAAAAAAAATTCGTTGGTTTGGGAGAGGAGTAAAGTGCACTGTTTCATTAAAAACGGTGCACGTTAGAAAAACCAAAAGCATGCGGTGCAGGTTAGCCAACCCCCCCCCCTCTTTGACCCTTTGACCCGTCTTTTCCAAATAAACCAAATTATTTTCTTTCCCCTTTTTCACTTCTCAAAACAAGAAAACCAATCCCTTTCACCATACCTTCCCGCTCGGCCTCAACAAGCCCCCACCTTGTTCATCAAAAATCCGCACTCCGATCATCATGGTCCGCACGCGCCGTCAAGGAAGAGAAGAGCCCTCCGTCCTGCCCACCATCCTTGGCGGACGGTGCCGCTTTGCCACACAGCAGCGTTTGTTGAAGTGCCCAGCGACTCGGACCCCATCCCCGACTCTCCTCCCCGCCATGAAGGCAGGCAAGGGCACCCGCAACCAGTTCCACCCGCCATTGCCTTTTATCCGGCCAGATCCGACGGACGCCGTTCGTGGTTTTCTTCAGCCGCTGGACAGAGCAGTCAACATCCTCCACCTCATTCACCGTCTCCCTCATTCCACTCATAGTGCACCATTCCCATCGACTCAATTTCATCACTCACGGGGAGTATCTTTTGCCCTTATTATCTTTTTATTTCCTTACTTTTTATGAATTGGGGCAATTCACTTAAGTGAGGGAGAGGGTAATAAATTACAACTTGTCTGCTTGTTTGATTATATGTTTGACTCTGATTAAACTTGAGATGAATTTTTTCTCGCCATTACTTGTTGTCCAGCATGTTGTACTTGTTCTAGTGCTTAGGAATGATTGAATTGGGGCATTTTTGATAACCAAATGATATGGGTATTCTTCAGCTTGACATTCTCTTTTAATTACTCTTGATTGTGTTAATTAGATTTCTCGCCTATCTTAATCAAATTTAGCCCAATTTTGTGAGACTTTGAGCCTTGAGCATGCATCCTTCATATTATGCTCATTAATTTTGCTTGAGAGTGTCATCTTGAATTTTAGGAATCTAGAACTTGTGGCTTGCTTACAATTCGAGACTACACTAAGAACAAGGTGCTTTAAAATGATTTAGGCATTAGGCTTTAAAACTCTTCCTTTCCTTCTCGTTTTAATTTACCCTTTCTCATCGCCTAGTGAAACCTTGTTAGCCTTACACCCCATTCCCTTGGCTTAACCACTTTTTGATTGATCAAATGCTAGATACTATACTACTAGGCAAATAAAGAAGCTGAAATTCAAATTAAGGGCATAATTCTTCGAAATAAAAAAAAGAGAGAAAAAAAAACAGAATAAGGAAGCAATTGCTTCGGAAAAAAAAGAAAAAAATGAAAAAAAAACCGAAAAAAAAAAGTTTCGAAGAACAGAAATGTGTATGTTGATTGCCCATCTTTAAGCTCCTCATTTGTTTTTCATTGATTGTTGTGTGAAATCTTGCATTGATCATTTCTTTGATTATTTCCTTTCCATCTTTTTATCCTTTCCTAAACCCTCATTACACCTTGAATAAAGACCTAATGATTTTTGCACCTCGGTTCTAATAAGTAGTGGAGAATTGAACTTGTTACAAGCATATGGAAACCTTTATTCATGATTGACTTTGAGTGTTTCTGCTTCAAATTTACCTTTAAAACACTTTGAGTGCTCTTGAGTGTATCTTGGTGAGGATTAAGACTAGGCTAAGATTTGATTAATGCTTGATAGGTAATTGAAAAGGACAAGGGTTGCTCTTTGCTTGTATCTATTTGGTTTTAATTATGTTTCTTTCATGAACCTCCTTTCGTGCTAGAACTCTTATGATTATGTTTGATGCTTGTAATGGTTGAGAAATGCATTCTTGGGTTTATGATTTTTTCGGACATACTTGAGGACAAGTATGAGACAAGTGAGGGGGAATTTGATGAGTGCTCAATTATGACATATTTCATTTGTTATTTTTCTAGCTATTGGGACTTCTTGCTGCTTAATACATGTTGTTTTCGTTACATTTTGTGCAGGGACCCAATTCTGGAAATAGCAGTGAAAATGAGGCATTTCTGCAGTTTTTATTATAATTCTGTCATGACTGGCATTATGGGCACGACACCGGGCACGACGCGTTTGACGTGGCAGTGACGTGGTGACTTCTAGAAGCTTCTGGAACGTTCTGAGAGAGCTTATCAGCTTATCCGATTAGATTCCTGCATTTAAATTTTAAAACATTTGAATTGTTTTATCTTTTGTTTATTATTTTAAATTATTTCATCACTTTATCTTTGTAAATCTAAGCCTATAAATACCACCCTTGGTAAAGGCTTAGAGGATCCATCAATCATTTAGTTTTTATCTTTGTAAACATTTTTAGTTTTAATTCAAGTTCTTTTCCTTTATTTTCTTATTTCATTTTTATGCTATTTAATTATTTTCCAAAAACCAAGTTAAGTATGATAATTGATATCATGCTTAACTAAATTTCTTGAGCCAAGAGCTAGTCAAATCAATTCTAATCGTGAGAATTGAACATTGCCTAAATTCCTTCGGGAATACATTTTTATCTTTCTGTTTAGATAGTTTGGCAATCGGCCTTACTAAAGTTTTTAATCGTTTTTCAAATCAAAAAGAGCTCGTTGATATGGAACCGTTTAAAGACATAGTTGGGAGGAAGGATCGGCTTGTGGCAATTTCGACTTTCTGTGAACACTCTTAGCGGCGGTCCGCTAAGGAAAGATAAAATCAGAAGCGATTCTTTTTAAGACAATTTCTGAGTCGGGCTTTTCCTGCTTTCAAAACTAAACACTTTAACGGCGATAGACGTGGCTAATTTGTTTAAGAATCAACCTTCGAATATAGTCTTGGGAGGATTGGTTACTCGAGAGAGAAGCAAGTTGTGATGGGTTGGGCCTCGCAGACTGTAACCGACATGATCCCCGGAGTAAAAATCTATTTCAATGATCGAAGGAATTGACAAGGCTAGCTCGAGGCTATTTCACATACTTGATTTTTCTTATTATTTTTAATTCTTGCATTTATTTTATTTCTTCATCCAATATCAAATCACTCCCCCCATTTTATTTAATTATTCTGCAGATATTCCTAGAAGTAGTAATCGAAGCAATCTTCAGTCAATAGTTCCAGCTAATCTCCTCGTGGATCGACCCTCTTTCCTTATACTACTTAATTTCTTTATTTTATTAATTGTTGAAAGAGGTTAATTTATTAATTTATTTTGACCGGTTAAACGACGACTTGTCAGCCAAGATGGGTCGCGATTTCAAGAGGCAATTTCCTAAGCCCAATGAGCCTAGTCTTGCACTTTTCTGAAGCCTGCAGCGTCCTGTAGAGCTGATTCAAGACCGATAAGTAAGAGCACTTATCCTTACTTACGGAAGAAGGCAACGTCCATAGAGTCTACATTTAAGTAAAAAAGAAGTATGTATTTAATGTAAATATACTTTAAGAACTTCTACTTTAAGGAGGACTCAAACTTAGGTTAAGAGCCCTATATATACCCAAATGTATGTAAGGGTATAGGGGCATACGTCGCATAACAGAGTTATGTAGCATCTAATATGGGGAGATAGCTAGATAGGTTGGAGTGTTGGGTGTAGATGGGGAGATAGCTAGATAGCTAGATAAGTAATTTGGGAAACGGTTGTATAGTTTTGAGTTGTTTTCAATAAAGTTCTAAGTTTGCTTAATCCATAATCTTTGTTCATTCAATTAGTCTACACCAGTCGGTTGAAGAGAAAATCCATTTGTCGGGCACGGAAGTGCAAGGCTCACGAAAGGATTAAGCACAGTTACAACTCGTTGGGGCGTGACTAACTTGGTTCCTCACTAGTCCACAAGTTTCAGCGGCTAAAAGGGATTACCAATCGAGTTGTCTAATTTGGTTCCACACTAGTCCTCAAGTTAAGCAATCTCGAGCATCCTAACCTAGAAATAAGAGGGACCATTGTCGACTATCCCGCCGAACTTAGAATGTCTTCCAGACTTGCTGCCAAGACTTCTTTCCGTTCCACCTGCCGAGATAGTACACATCCCTGTAGTGGCAGTGACCTCCTGTGGCCGCGTGACAGGGTCGTAGTTTGCCGCCTGCCGTACCCGCCGACGCAGCAAGTCATGGCAGCGCAAAACATACTCAAGCCCTACAATGCAGTCCACAAACTACTAAGCTGCACTTGTCTTAACCAGCTTATTGCCCAAACTCTCCCTATCATTCCGCCCATCACCATCTTTATCTTTACTTGTGTTTTTATATTTCCACATCATGGGATTTCATGGTGCATTTACTAAATCTTAGTGCAGGAAACCATTCATAGGAGCTATTCCAATCTCTGTGGGAGACGATATCTTTTATACTATAACTTGACAGAGTGTGCACTTGCGCTCATAAATGGAGAAAACCCAATCGCTCTACAAGTTTTTGGCGTCGTTGCCGGGGATTGGCAAGAACAACTACGTTTGAATTTCTGCTATTCTATTTAGTTTTTGCTTATTAAATCTCTTTTCATTTATTTGCTTAAAAAAGAAAAAAATATTATATATATAGCCTCATTATTTTCTTGGTGTATGTCTCGTCAGGGCAGCAAGGTTGGCAGCAACATCCACCTGAGGAGAGGAAGGACATGCCCAGACTAATAGCCAAACGCAAAGACCCTCAGGAAGTGGTTATGCTTGGGAAAAGTGCAGCCCAACATAACCTAACTATTATTTTTTTTAATTTTTTTTAATTTATTTTTATGTATTAGAATTACATTTAATTTTTATTTAAATCTTTATATTTATTTTTATTTCAGGTTAGGAAGGAAGGAAAGATCAAGAAAGATGAAAGGATAAAGGAGAGGCCTAATTAGCGGCCAAGGTAGCCCATGGCAGATGAGCATAACAACTAGTGGCTTCATAACGGCTAGCCGTAACGGCTAGTTTGCCGCGACGAGTGGAACATATATTTGCGTAACGGCTAGAACCCCGTTATTCACGCTGCAATAATTGTCGCCTGTTGACAGCGTGCCCACCAAGGCAGTAGAGAGAAGCGGCTATATAAGGCAAACTATTCTCCCACCCCGTTCTTCAATTTGCTCTCTCTTTTACTCTGAATTCTTTCTACAGTCTTTGCTTCCAAGATTTCTTTGCTTTCTTTTCTTTCACTTTCTTTTTGCTTTCTTTAGGAAAACAACCATCCCCCAAATTATGGCTTCATCATAGAACCCCGCCGCCACCTCCAAGACCCCATACAAGAGGTTCTTGAAACCTGCTATCGAGGAGATCTACAACAAGTTCTATAGAGAAAGGCAACTTTCGGAAGAGATGGGTTTCTATTACTCCCAAACCGATGGGGACTTTGGGTTGGAACCCTTCTTCTTCGAGAGGATTCACACCATGGGCGAGGATCAATTCGCACGGCAGCCAGAGGGAATTAACAGCAACTACGTGTGAGAGTTCTATGCCCACCGGCCAAACCTGAAGAGTTCTTTTATCTATGTCCGGGGAGAAGGTGTAAAGTTTACTACTGACATGATTAACAACTTCTATAGCATTGAAGTCAGGGGCAACCCACATAGGGAGTGGGAATCATATTTGACGGGGCCTGACTACAACCAAATCAAGAGAGAGCTCTGCAATCCAAAAACCAAATGGCTGACAGGAAAGAACAACGAGTCAGTCAACCGCCGAGATTTGCTACCGGAGGCAGCACTTTTGAGCTATTTTGTCCAGCGCCGCCTGATGCCAACCACACACGGATCCACTGTAAACAAGCCGTGACTCGCCCTTATCTGCAGTATAATGAAGGGGCGGCAAATCAACGTGAGCGAGGTAATAATCAAAGAAATTTATGTCCATGCGGAGAAACCAGCTATCAAAGGTCCACTCTTTTTCCCTGCACTCATTTCTGGCCTTTGTGCCAATTTTAACGTGCTACTGCGGCCAAGAGATAGAATTCTTCCTGCCAAGGAAGGATGGAAAAGAAGGGCGCGCCAACAGATGATGCACAATGTGGAGCCAAAAACACCCTCCATCGCCCAACCGCCGTCCCAAGCTGCCGCCACCCCAGCCGCATCAGGCAGTACTGATGCTGCCCTACCATCCGCTGCAATTCCGTTGCTGCGCAGCCTAGTGGAGAGCTACTAGAGGATCGAGCACAAACAGGTGGTCTTCACCAAATATGTAGCGGATGTGCAGAAGGCCTTTTTGGCCTACCTGTTGGACAAGTACAAGGACGCCGGACCCCAGTTGCCCGCTTTTCCAACGGAGCTAGCAGTGTCAAAGCCAATCCACATCACCCCAAGACCTGCTGCTGCTCTTGCCGCCGACGACAGCGAGGCGCCACACTATCGCCCAAAGAGAAGAACCTCCCCAACTCCTATCTAGCCCTATGACCTCACATCCTCCTCTGAATCAGAGAAGGAAGAGGACACCACTGCTGCCTCCCCAAAAGCCAAAGCCACTGCTGCCAAGGACACCGACTACTCAGACATGGAGATTTCAGACTCCTTTGAAGATGAACCGGCCGAGGCAGCATGTAAGGAAAAGCGGCCAACAGCAGATCCCTTGGGTGCATAAGCTGAATGACAAACCAAGAAGCCCACACCCAGCCGCCGCGTAGCAAGAAGAAGAGCCCAGCAGACAGACCATCTGCTACGCGCCGCCTCATCCTGCCCGCCTCCTCAGAATCTTCCTCTGACGCGGCAGCAACAGAGGGGAACTCCCCCAGCCTTTAGCACCATTTTTTCTTTTTATTTCCTTTTTCTTTTTACTTTTGTTTATTTTCTTTTTCTGTTTTATTTTCTGTTTTATTTTCTTTTAATATTTTATTTTCTATTTTTAATTTTCTTTTAATATTTTATTTTCTGTCTTTAATTTTTATTTTGTAGAGGCATTGAGGACATTGCCAACCTTGAGTTTGGGGGGAATAAGTCCTCTTTGTTTTAGGTTCATAGCATTTAGATGCATATGTAAATTATGCCCCTAATTCTTAATGAAATAGAATCTTTAGTTAAAAACTTGTGCATATGATAGCTTAGCCGATTGATTATTCGCACCATTCTAAAAAAAATTTAACCTAACTTTGGGAAGAAGCATGAAAATACTTAGAATTTTTTTTCTTTTTGCCAATTATCTTTACACTCGTCTGTTAAATGCTGAATTTTTGCTTAAGTTCTAAGTTTAACATTGCCTGCCTTACTTAATAAAAATTTCTTGATTGAATACATGTTTGCCGCCACGGCAGCATAGGGAAGCACAACAAAGAAAAAATGCAAACCCTAGAGGTGCCCAAAACAGGCTCTAGGAAGTATCATGAGCAAGGACACTCCGCTGCTATCAAAGTCCATGAATCTAAACCAAGTGACAGACAAATTAGCAAGAGTGAATGAAAGTCTTCACGGGATGACTATATTCAAAGGGTTCAGAGTTTCGTAGAGTGCACCTACTTTAGCTTAAAACCCGGAGAATAGTTGTGATGAGCTGAAGCCCTTAAAGCCATGATCAGAAGATAGAAAACAAAAGTGCCCAACTGTGCTGCCAAGGCAGCGACTTGTATCCTTTTAAGTGATTTAATTATTTTAGGCATACTTTGTTAACTTGGCAATTTCAGCAAGTTTAGCATTGACACAAACCTGCACACACTGCACTGGCATTAAGAAAGATTAATCTAAGTTATTTCATGTCATTCCATGTCACTAACATTATATAGGTGCCACGGCCTTGAGGCATGAAATCAAGTTAAAAGCTAACATTCTATTAATTTTATGCTAAGGGCAGATTTACTAGTTAGGTTGCATTGCTTGAGGACAAGAAATAGTTCGAGTTTGGGGGTGTGTAGAGTGTCCAGGAGTTATATATTTTATACACATTCCTGCTCTTATTATTGATGTTCTTAAGCTCATTTAGGCATATTTAGGTGCATCACATGCATTATAACAACATCTTCTCTTTTACCATGCTTTAATTTGAATAACTTATGATTGGTGAAGAAAAGTTACTGTTTTAGTTTAGTTTATGTTTTCAGGTGCTATAGCTAGGAAAGTAGAGGAGAGGGCAAGACAAAAAGAGAAAGCTGGAACCAAAAGAGTTGTACTGAAGCAGCTCAAGTTGTCGCCAAGGATGCTGCCGAAGTAGTATTGCCGCCAAGTTCCGCCCGGGCAGGACTTGCACCGACTTAGCCAAGATGGGTCGCAATTTCAAGAGGGCAATTTCCTAAGCCCAATGAGCCCAGTCTTGCACTTTTCTAAAGCCTGCAGCGGCCGGTAGAGCTTATTCAAGGCCGATAAGTAGGAGCACTTGTCCTTACTTACGGAAGAAGGCAACGTCCATAGAGTCCACATTTAAGTAAAAAAGGAGTATGTATTTAATGTAAATATACTTTAAGAACTTCTACTTTAAGAAGGACTCAAACTTAAGTCAAGAGCCCTATATGTACCCAATGTATGTAAGGGTATAGAGGGATACGTCGCATATCGTACATTGGCGAGACGAGAGTGTAGATGGGGAGATAGCTCTCCACAAACTACTAAGCTGCACTTGTCTTACCCAGCTTATCACCCAAACTATCCCTATCATTCCTCTCATCACTATCTTTATCTTTACTTGTGTTTTTATATTTCTACATCATGAGATTTAATGGTACATTTACTAAATCTTTGTGCAGGAAACCATTCATAGGAGCTATTCCAATCCCTATGGGAGACGATATATTTTATACTATAACTTGACAGAGTGTGCACTTGCGCTCATAAATGGAGAACACCCAATCGCTCTACACAAGGGTTGGGCCTTGTAGACTGTAACTAACAAGAACTTGAACTAAAATCTATTTCAGTGATCCAAACGAGTTGAGGCGACACAAATCTGGAGGCTATATCTCATCATAATTATTTTCAACTATTTACTTTCCTTTATTTATCATTTTTGTTTGCTTAGATTTATTCAACTCATTTCGCTAAACCCCCTTTTTACTTGTAGGTTTCTTGGTTAAAGATAGATTTAGACCAATATTGGAAACTCCTTAGTCTTTGTGGAGCGACACCTTCTTCTCTATATTACATCTTATTTATTTAATTTGAGATTAATTCTTTAAATTATTTGACAAAATACGATGCTTGTCAAACTGGCGCCGTTACCGGGGACTTCAGAAAAGTTACTAATATCGTTTGTTTTGATTTATGACCATGAAGAATCTGGGCGAACTAGAAGATTTTGTACCGAAGATCGAAGCATTAGCCTGAAGACTACACGCACAAACACTTTGAGAAAAAAGACAACAACAGCAAGAACGAAGATTGTGACAACAAAAATTCAAACGTGATCTAGAAATATCTTCCGAAGCAAGAAAAACACTTCGAGTACACCAACGACGAGCATATTCCTATGGCAGATGACGACCAAACCATTCACCAACTTGTCGCAGAACCAGACGATCTTCAGTCATTATGCATTACATTCCCAAATGGAGAAACACCATTCACACTCAAGACGAGTTTGATACATCTTCTACCAACCTACAATGGTTTGCCGAGCGAAAATCCGCACAAACACCTCAAAGAATTCCATGTGGTTTGTTTGAGTAAAAAACCACTAGGAGTATATAAAGACCAAATAAATCTTCGCGCCTTTCCTTTTTCTTTAGCTGATATTGCCAAGGATTGGTTATTTGACCTACCATCTAATTCTGTTACAACTTGGACTGACATGGCGCAACTTTTTCTTGACAGGTTTTTCCCTGCGGCCAAGGCGAGCGAACTAAGACGGAGCATCTTGAGTATTCGACAAAAGGATAATGAGTCGTTATATGACTACTAAGAGAGATTCAAGAAGTTGTGTGCAAATTTCCCACAACACGGGTTGTCGGAACAAACGCTTCTTCAGTATTTCTACGAAGGCCTATCCCTTATAAAAATGAATATGATCGATGCGGAAAATGGAGTTGCACTTGTGAACATGACCCCAACAGCGGCAAGGACTCTAATCTCCATGATGGCCTCTAACTCCCAGCAAGTTCGCCCTTCTAGTGAACCCTCTCGGCGAGTTCATGAGGTAAGTAACGTTTCATTAGAACATAAAATTGACAAATTGGTTGAAATTGTTCAAACCCTTGTTGCATATAAAAAAGTCGCAACTAGACTTTGCGAGATATGCACGAGGCCAAAACATCCAACGAATTGCTGCCCGATGATACAAGAGGAGGAGGACGCGCAATTAAATGCCATAGGCAATTTTCGAGACCTCCCTAGAGATAATACAATCCCAATGCTAATACATACAACCCGGGATGGAAAGATCATCTGAGCTTTAATTACGCGTGAAACAAGTGACCAAATCAAGCTTATCAACCACCTGTACCACAGCAATATCAACCGCAAAAACCATCGTTGGAGTCGATTGTTGAAAGGTTGGCACTATCCCAAGAAAATTTTCAACTAAAGACCGAAGCACACTTTCAAGAAATTGAAAAACAAATGAGTCAACTGACTTTAACAGTGAGTTGCTTAGAATCCAAAGGGAAACTACCCTCACAAACTAAACCCAACCCAAAAGAAAATGTCAACGCCATCACACTCCGAAGTGGCACCATTGTCAAACCATCAACCACGAAAGAAGACGACCAAAAGAAAGACAAGGAGAAAGCGCAACCTACGACCCAACATGGTACATCATGTTCGTTCTCTACTCCCTCTCCTTATGTCGTACCACCTCCCTTCCCTTCAAGGTTGGTAAAGTGAGACAAACAAGCAGAAGAAAAGGAGATCCTGTACGTATTTTGGAAAGTGGAAATTAATATTCCACTACTTGAGGTAATCTGGAAGGTACCAAGGTATGCTAAATTCTTAAAAGATTTATGTACTAACAAAAGATGGCTTACCGGGATTGAGAAAGTGAACCTGGGAGAACACGTCTCCGTAGTTTTTCAGTGAAGGCTACCGCCAAAGTTGAAAGACCAAGGTATGTTTGCATTCCCTGTAAGATTGATGATGTTGGTGTAAAACGTGCAATGTGTGATTTAGGGGCTCCCATTAACGTTATGCCCCTTTCTCTATACAACTCACTGTCTGCTGACCCCTTGAAGGATACAAAGGTGACAATACAATTAGCTGTCTGACCCGTAATGTACCCAGAAGGACTTCTCGAGAATGTTATGGTAAAGGTAAATGACCTCATCTTTCCGGCAGATTTCTATGTAATAGACATGGAAAACGATCGATCCAAAACTTCTTCAGAAATTCTTCTCGGTTGACCCTTCCTTAGTACAGCGAATAAAAAATTGACGTTAGGATTTGCGTTCTTACCATGGAATTTGACGGTGAGGTTGTTAAGTTTGACGTCTATAAGGCGATGAAACACCATATCCTATGGAAAATGTTAGTTTCTTTGGTATTTATGAAACTTTAGTTGGTGAACTTGTTGAATCTAATTTATCTGATGGTTTGTGCAGGGAATTCGAAGGCCACGACGAAGAAATTAGGGAGTTGGAAAATACTTTATTTGTTAATTCTGATCTACGCTTAACTCCCTCAAAAATTAAAAAATTCCTTTCTATTTTGCAGGCACCATATATCTGTTGGGTCACATCGGCATGCCCCGTGGCGCAGCAGAAAAATTAATCTGACGTAATCCAGCTAGGATCCATGTACAGGAACGAATACGGGGTGAAAAGATGAAGAGTTACCTTTTAAAACTCTAGAAACTGGAAAACCGACGGTATGTCGGAATAACCACGTCAAGTAAAACCGAAATCGTCACATGTTCGCAACGACCTCTATGGAGTCCACCCGAACAAAACGAACAAAGTTTCCGCCTCCCTAACACTTAGGGATAAATTTCGACAGGTTTGAACACCTTCCAGGGAGAAGTCGAAATCCCTCCAGGGATTCCTGAGGGAGTCTAAAATTGACCATGGGTTCTACCGGGACTTGGATTCGAACTAGGAAATCGCCAGGAATTTGCTAGGGGGCAAGAGGAACACCGGAAAAATATCGAACAGCTTCTCAGAAGAAATCTGGGACTTGTCGAAAATTCCAGAGGGGAATTCCCAGGGATATGTCGAAATTTGCAAGGAGGAATAGGGATAATTTGGTTGCTAGCCCTTGTCCCTTTAAATAGTATTCAAAGACTTAATTCTAGTTGAATACCTTAAATCCAAGGTCAACCAAAATTCATAGAATCTAATTCTACTTGAAATTGGTTTATATTAAATATACATTATATTTAATAATATTAAATGAAATATATATTTAATTATGTAGTATCTTATTCTACATAAAACATGGATTTAAATATACATTATATTTAATCCAAATACATATATTTTTATTATATAGAATCTCATTCTATCTTTACTTGGATTTAAATATATTTAAATATATATTTTTAATTATGTAATATCTAATTCTACATAAACTTGGAATTAAATATACATTATATAAATTCCAAATATATATTTAGATTTCTAGAATCTTATTCTATAATATTTAAGTCTCTAAATATTTTCCATACTCTAAATAATATCTGATAAATACAATATTTATCCAATATTATTCCCATTTAAGGGAGTTGCCGATTTCCCCTATCCCATAGGGGATTTTTGGCAACCTCCCTAAAATAGGGAGTATGGTTTCCAATTTTTTGTTCGTTTCATTCGAAAGGTGTGACCCTTGTAGGTTCATGCAACATTAGCAGCAAAATTAGAACTGTTCTAATTTTACAAACAATGAGTGGCATCTAGCAATACATCATTGCTACCTAAGTTGCATGAAGTCATGGTTTGACTTTCCTAATTCCTGAATAAACTTTCTTTATGTATTTCATCCTTTTGTCCTTTATATCTTAGATGAACACAAGTCATGGGTTAGTCATACTTGCGTTGTCCATCTAGTATTTATTGATGTCTTGAGTAGATTATGATAAACGAATCTATATGATATCTCATATCATAATATTCGAGCATGTCCATGCGTTTTCTAATCTCACTCAATCAAGTGGCCGAAGATATTTCTCCCATTATGTAGGAGGGAAAAATCCTTTCTTGATCAACCATATTTTACTACATAGGTTATCACGTATCCAATCATCAGTCTTTATAATGTAGTCAGTTACGACACACATTTGACTATGTCAAAATACGTAAATCTTTATGTTGAAATCATGTTGATCTCATGTCTGAGGATTATACATATGCTTATCATGAGAAATGTTGTGACTGTCACATATGAACCCAAGAAACATGCTCATAGCGGGTCAATCCAGTATGTTGTTCTCTAACAAATACTTATGTTTTGATTTTGACATCTCTATGTCGATGACAACACTTGTTATCAATCAACCACATATTAGTCTTTATATATTATCACTGTCCATACCGGTAATAATATTCGACTAAGGATCTTATTTAACAATAATCGTATTATTGTATGGACATTATTATCCAATGGTTAGTTTGATGCACAGAAACATACCAAATGATAATAACGACAATGCCATTACTTGATAAATCTAGTAAAATAGTATGTTTATTCAATCATCATATGATTGGTCTTTGGGCATACTCCAACAATCTCCAACTAGCACTAAGACCAATCATTCTCGTATCTAATACGATATGGCTTAGTGTAACTGACATGCTTTTGCTGTGTCAAAAGCTTTGTCAAGGAGTTGACAAAGTTATCAAATTTGTGCGTATGTTGCATACTTTCACATCTCGAAGATGTAAGCACTTTAGAATATGTTTGGATTTATTGATGATATCTGGGTTTTATTTGCTTACGCAAAGGTTCCATCATAACAGAGTTATGTAGCATCTAATATGCTGGGAACAACCCTTAGTTCAGAAGTGAACCCTTTAGATCCAAACATCCTTCTTTATTGCTATGTCAACTGTAATACATTCAGCCTATGTTGTAGAGTTAGATACTGTCTCATGTTGCTAACTCGCAGTATCTTTTATTAATGCAAAATGGATTGCGATCTTTAGTTCCTTTTGATGAGTATGTCATCTACATACAATACTTAGGAAAGTAACAATGCTCCCTCTAGCTCTTTTGAAAACAAGACTCCCCTTTGTTTCTAGATAAACCAAACCTTTTGATTGCATTTTCTGAAACGAATATCCCAACTTTGAGAAGCTTGCCTTAGTCTACGGATAGACCTTTGTAGCTTACATACCTTCCAAGTGTTTACTGGAGTGACAAAACCTTCTGGATGTGTCATGTACACATCTATTTCAAGTTTTCCCTTAGGAAAGTGGTTTTGACATTCCTTTATTTGATTCCATAATCATCGTATGTAACTACTTGCAAGTGAGATTAAGATGGATTAAACATAGCTACAAGGAAGATGCTTTATCATAGTCTATACTATGAAGTTTTTCGAAAACCTTTACTGACGAATCATCCTTTGTATGTTTTATCATCCATGTTGATTTTTCCTTTTTGAAAAACTCATCCATACCTCTTAGGTTTTACCCTTTTAGGTAACCAAAGTCTATACTTGGTTTTAGACATGGATTCCATCTCA
Organism: Hibiscus tridactylites; assembly: GCA_958450335.1. Lineage (NCBI taxonomy): Eukaryota > Viridiplantae > Streptophyta > Magnoliopsida > Malvales > Malvaceae > Hibiscus > Hibiscus tridactylites. Next base: position 82,405,657 of record OY288270.1, read on the forward strand.
TATCTCATGGCTCTTAGCCATTTCTCGAATTTTGGGCTCACCATTGCTTTCTGATAAGAAATAGTCTTTATCTTGATCTGAAAAGAAGAGTGTTTCCATGTACGGATATTGAGAAATCCATACTTCTCAAGTATATGGTATTCTCTTAAGGATCAACACAATGGTTGTGTTTTGTTCCAATGTTCCTTGATCATTTGTGGAACATTCTCAATCTTTGGTTCATAAATTTGTTGTCTAAAATTTCTTCACATTCCAAATTCCATTTTTTTTCTTTTGTGAGAGGTAATCTCTTTCGAGAGAAACTCTCGTTTGAGGAACAAACATTTTGTTCTCGTTGAAAAATGAAATCCCTTAGTGATAAGTATTCTCTTTCGAGATAAACTATCATTTGAGAAACAAATATTTTGTTCTTGTTAAAGTTGAAGAAATAATATCCCTTTGTGAGAATTAATCTCTTTCAAGATAAACTCTCGTTTGAGAAACGAACGCTTTGTTCTCGTTGAGATAAACAACAAATGGAGTTTTTAAGGTTCGAACTTTGTAAATATTTTAACATGTAAGTAACCTTAAAACTTCAAAGGTATTCTAGAACAATTCTTAGTCCATATCTTATATGACGTTTTGAAGAAAAAACACGATTAAGTATGAGAGTTGTTTTTCTAGTGTGTAAAGAAGTCGAAAATGACTTGTTCTGAATCAAAACATGTCTAACATATTTGATTCTCTTTCAAAGACTTTTCGTTCCACTTGTGGGATTTAATTATGGGACAATCCCATATTCTTTGAAAGTTCATCAAACTTTAAATATTCTTGAATTTGATCTCATCAAATTATCGTAATACTTTTATGAGTTTGAGATTAGTCATTTGTTTTATTTATCTTATAAATATTATTGATTTGATTAGTTTAAAGATCATTGATTTGTTGTGCCATAAGAGATTAAAAGAATAACATTTATTTAAATAATCTCAAAATTAAAATATCTTGTCCTTACAAGATAACTAAAACTTAGACACAAAATAATAATATTAAAAACTAAAACAAATCTATTTAAGCAAAAACACATGTCCTAATGGATGATGTAGCAACTCTTGCTTTATTTCCATTCGCAGGTCCATGTCTATTCTAATGCCTTCTCTTTAGAAGCCTCTGAGGTTGATGCCTCACTCGTTTTTGCTTTCTTGACTTCTTGTAGGTGTGTGGGGCAGTTTCTCTTCCAATGTCCGGTCTTGCCGCAATGGAAACATTTTCCATCCTTCTTGATTCCCTTCTTAGGTTTCAATGCCTCCGTTCCATCGGTTTTGGTCTTACCATCACCTTTAGAATTTGCTGCCGATTTACCTTTCTTCTTGCCCTTGCGGACCATCAGAACATGTTTAGGTCCTACCTTCTTCAGGTTGATTTCAGCAGTTCTCAACATGCCAAGCAACTGTGGCAGCGTCTTGTTAATTTCATTTATATTAAAATTAAGGACAAACTGATTGGAACTATCCGACAACGATTGCAGGATGACATCAATAGCTAATTCGTCTTTCAGCGGAAAGCTGAGCTTCTCCAACGTTTGGATGTAGCCCATCATTTTGATGACGTGAGCTCCTACGGGAGATCCCTCACTCATCTTGCATTGAAACAGAGCTTTAGAGGTCTCGTACCTCTCTTGACGAGCTTGCCCTTCATAAATCTCCTTGAGATTTTGAATCATATCATAAGCTACCATGTCCTCATATTGCTTCTGAAGCTCAGAGGTCATGGAGGCAAGAATAAGACAACCGACATCCAGCATGTCGTCCATGTGTTTCTTAAACTTGTCTTTGTCAGCTCTGGAAGCAGTGGCAACCGGTTCATCAGGAACAAGTTCTTCAATGACATATTCCTTTTTTTCCTGTTTGAGAACAATTCTCAAATTGCGGAACCAGTCAAGGAAGTTTATGCCATTGAGCTTATCCTTCTCAAGGATAGATCACAGAGATAGAGTATTATTTGCCATTAATTCTACAACAAAGAAAATATGTTATATAAGTTTTACTAAATTTTAAAATTTATAGATATGTGTTTACTATAAATTTACTCCCACTATTTTCTTCAAAATTAAAAACCCTCTAGTTTTAATTTCGGAAAAACGTTTCGATAGTTTTTCTAGTGAGTGAGGATCCGTATTTCACCATTCTTAAATCAGCTTTGGCCAGTTTTTTAGGAAATGGTTATTTAGGTAAGTAACACCTTACTAATTACATCTCATGTAATTCCTCATCTTTTGGCGAACAACTCTTGTTCTTTAAATCATCTTATGATTATCCAAAACTTTTAACCACTAGGTTTTCTAATCTTATTAGAACAACCCAGCTAAGTCAATACCAATATCTCAACCGGCGAATATCACTAGATTATTCTTCGCGTTTAACTAAGATAGGTAAATGTGACATTGCTTTGGCAAAGCTCACATTATATCGATCGAAGCTTTAACGAGGGTAAATATTGGATGGTTAAAACAGACTTAGAATTATAGTGAGGGATTTACTTAATTATCTCATCATTTTAACATTGATCCTATCAATAGAACTATGTTTAATCATGCTTATAAAACATCCATTGCATCACATACAAGGTAAATATAAGCGGTAAATAAATATGCAATGATTATAGCCATTCTTAACCTAAGGCGACTCATCCCAAGCCAATAGGAGGACCATTCTACTGAAGATAGAATCTGCTTCTGAAACGCCCGATCCACCAGGGAAGGCCCACCACGCTGCTACCTTGGTTCTTGCTTTATCTCCATGAGTATTTACAATTTTCAGAAACTCGCGTTACATGTGAGGGAGTGAGATGAGAAGAGAAGTACAATAAAAGATAGAGAAAGGCACGACACGCATGCCGTGTTTATAAAAACCAAAACTATAAAGGCTATGGGCTATAACCATGCAAAACAAACACCGTGCAATCTAACATGCATTTCAAACATTGTGCGAACAAAGTAACGACGTGTTTACGGAGTTTAAAACTGATTATCCCTATGTTGCGGTTAATGGGCCAAAGAAGGATCACGAGGTTTCATAAACCATTTGCGTTAACGAACAAATGCACCAGGTAGGTTAACATGAAAGAGAGGTGGCGCACTAGACACACTTACGTACCAGGTCTTTGATGATGCCAATCCTAGACATGCATTTTTCATAACGTCTAACTATAACTCTTATGGATTCACCGTGAAAGATAGTTTGATAACTTTTATCAAATTAGAAGCCCTTTCAGAGATTTCATAAATCTATGAAACTACGAACAACTACTTGTTCTCTAGACTAACTATTAGTCTCAACATGTTAACATTTAACATTGAAGCAACCTAACATAATTATGATTAACTCTTAATCATTCAGTGATAATTGAAATAAGTCTTTATTAGGTGTGATACGATAAACGATAAATATCTAAATCGAATCAAACAACATGCATCTCATACATAAACATCACCCAAGAATATAAGTCCGAATTCGTATGATACAAGTGGCTCTGATACCACTGTTGGGTCACGTCGGCACGCCCCGTGGCGCAGCGGAAAAAATAATCTGACGTAATCCAGCCAGGATCCATGTATAGGAACGAATCCGGGGTGAAAAGATGAAGAGTTACCTTTTAAAACTCTGGAAACTGGAAAACCGACGGCATGTCAGAATAACCACGTCAAGTAAAACCGGAATCGTCACAGGTTCGCAACGACCTCTACGGAGTCCACCCGAACAAAATGAATAAAGTTTCCGCCTCTCTAACACTTAGGGATAAATTTCGACAGGTTTGAACACCTTCCAGGGAGAAGTCGAAATCACTCCAAGGATTCCTAAGGGAGTCTAAAATCGACCAGGGGTTCTACCGGGACTTGGATTCGAACTAGGAAATCGCCAAGAATTTGCTAAGGGGGCAAGAGGAACACCAGAAAAATATCGAACAGCTTCTCAGAAGAAATCTGGGACTTGTCGAAAATTCTAGAGGGGAATTCCCAGGGATATGTCGAAATTTGCAAGGAGGAATAGGGATGATTTGGTTGCTAGCCCTTGTCCCTTTAAATAGTATTTAGAGACTTAATTCTAGTTGAATACCTTAAATCCAAGTTCAACCAAAATTCATAGAATCTAATTCTACTTGAAATTGGTTTATATTAAATATACATTATATTTAATAATATTAAATGAAATATATATATATATATATATTTAATTATGTAGTATCTTATTCTACATAAAACATGGATTTAAATATACACTATATTTAATCAAAATACATATATTTTTATTGTATAGAATCTCATTCTATCTTTACTTGGATTTAAATAAATTTAAATATATATTTTTAATTATGTAGAATCTAATTCTACATAAACTTGGAATTAAATATACATTATATAAATTCCAAATATATATTTAAATTTCTAGAATCTTATTCTATAATATTTAAGTCTCTTAATATTTTCCATACTCAAAATAATATCTGATAAATACAATATTTATCCAATATTATTCCCATTTAAGGGAGTTGCCGATTTCCCCTATCCCATAGGGGATTTTCGGCAAGCTCCCTAAAATAGGGAGTATGGTTTCCAATTTTTTGTTTGTTTCATTCGAAGGGTGTGACCCTTGTAGGTTCATGCAACGTTAGCAACAAAATTAGAACTGTTCTAATTTTACAAACAATGAGTGGCATCTAGCAATACATCATTGCTACCTAAGTTGCATGAAGTCATGGTTTGACTTTCCTAATTCCTGAATAAACTTTTTTTATGTATTTCATCATTTTGTCCTTTATATCTTAGATGAACACAAGTCATGGGTTAGTCACACTTGCGTTGTCCATCTAGTGTTTCTTGATGTCTTGAGTAGATTATGATAAACGAATCTCTATGATATCTCATATCATAATATTCGAGCATGACCATGCATTTTCTAATCTCACTCAATCAAGTGGCCGAAGATATTTCTCTCATTATGTAGGAGGGACAAATCCTTTCTTGATCAACCATATTTCACTACATAGGTCATCACATATCCAATCATCAGTCTTTATAATGTAGTCAGTTACGACACACATTTGACTATGTCAAAATACGTAAATCTTTATGTTGAAATCATGTTGATCTCAAGTCTGAGGATTATACATATGTTTATCATGAGCAATGTTGTGACTGTCACATATGAACCCAAGAAACATGCTCATAGCGGGTCAATCCAGTATGTTGTTCTCTAACAAATACTTATGTGTTGATTTTGACATCTCTATGTCGATGACAACACTTGTTATCAATCAATCACATATTAGTCTTTATATATTATCACTGTCCATACCGGTAATAATATTCGACTAAGGATCATATTTAACAATAATCGTATTATTGTATGGACATTATTATCCAATGGTTAGTTTGATGCACAGAAACATACCAAATGATAATAACGACAATGCCATTACTTGATAAATCTAGTAAAATAGTATGTTTATTCAATCATCATATGATTGGTCTTTGGGCATACTCCAACAATATCGATTTAAAATTGCCGCCAGATAATTTGAAGTGAAATTTTTTTAGTAAAAGAGATATCTTGTCGATAATTATTTTAGACAAGTTTTCAAGGCTGAAAAATATTCGAAGAAATTATTAAATCTACAAGGACAAAACTAATGAACTTCATAATCATAAAATTCCTCACAAGGAAATTCTCAATTGGACAAAGCGCATGAAGTGGAGGAAGTATTTCTCACAGAACCTGTAGTCTGAATCTGGTCGCCGAGCTAACGACGTTAAATAAAGCGCTAAATGGGAGGCAACCCATTTTTCATTTACGTTTTCATTTCTTTTATTTTCCTTTTCATTTATTTCTTTCTTTCATTATGTGATTATTTGTTTAATTTTTATTCATAAAAAAGAAAAAAAAACAAAAAGTGTATAGATTTTGCAAAGATCGAGCAGTGGAGAGATAACAAAGGGTGGAGGGGGATTTGAGGGCATTCTGGACCTTTTTGCACCCAAGTCCATGAGAGGTAATAAGATAGCAATTGGAGGGGAATTCTGACCTCTGACACTCCGTTTTCATTCTTTCAACCCCACCTAAATTTTTTTCCTAGTCTGAAGGATTAAAGCACGCATTCCCCAAACCCAACCACCGAGCCTTAGCACCACCGCAACCAAACCCACACCGGTCGTTCACCAAACGGAGCACCCATCACCACAACCACCACCCCTCCTCTGTTCGCACTCAAAACCCAACACTACGACCGCACGTTGACATCAATTCTTGAACAAGATCCAATGTCCACTGCCGAAGCAAATTATTTTGCTCCAGTAAGTGATGCACCAAATTTGGTTACACTTTTACTTATGTACCATCCGATTTTTTGTTTTCAGGGAACTTCAGTGTTGATCCACATTTTCACAACTTCTGTTTCGAATAACCAAACCAATCACAGAGGCATGACCAAGCAGTCATCACACCGAACTTGCAACGATAAACATGGGGAGTATCTTTATTCATTCTCTTATGCTTTAATTTTTGTATTGGGACAATACGCTTTTAAGTGGAATGAAATTTGACTTTGCTTATTCAATTGGTTGGAATTAAATTTTTCTTGAATTGATGTGTTGAAATTGATTGTTGCCTATCTCATATTTTAACTTGTTCCTTTGATTTTGTGAATTTTAATCTCGCTTTTGTTGGAATTTAGGAAGCATGATAGCAATTGGCATGATTAATTGATTCTTTGGAATAATTTTCTCTTTGTCTCGAATTTTTAAACCCGTTTTTTGGCCTTTATCATACCCGAACCTTATCCCCATTACAACCCTTTTCAAAGACCTCTTGATTATTGCATCATGTTCATCCTTAGTAGTGATATTAGATTTAGTTACAAGCTTATGGCAATGCATTGATTAGTTTTGGCTTGAGTGATCATTTAACCCAAAACACTTTGAGCGAAAAAAGTGAACCACTGTGAGGTACTAAGTCTTGCTTCTTTGAGATTAACAGATAATTAGAATGTCATGTTTTGCTTTTACTTGCTTTTAGTTATACATTTTCCTGATTACTCTTGGATTTCGTCATTTGCCTTGATTTTGATTTACTTGATAGACTTGGAATTTTGTGAAATAGAGATGACAACTTGAGGTTTTTGATACATTGATTGAGAAATGCTTGAGGACAAGCATCGAATATGTGAGGGGGAATTTGATGAGTGATTTAAATTGTTATTATTTTGTTATTAATTACTCCTTGTTTGTCGATTTATGTTGCTAATTTGGACGTTTTCTTTTATTTTCTGTGCAGGACATTGGATTCGAGAAACTGTGCTAAAAAGGGCAAAGTTCAGCAGTTTTATTTTCTAGAGTCAATGTTGGGTTAATGGGCATGAATCTGGGCATGAAAGACTGACTTGACGCCACATAAACAATTCTAGAAGATGACATCAGCAACGTTGATAGCTTATCAGCTGCAAGCCGATAGCTTATTAATCGGATTTTAAATTCAAACTTGGAATTATCATTTGTATTTAATTTAAATATTTTAGAATTTATCTTTTATCTTTTTAGGTTATTTTTAGTGTTTTAAGATACTATAAATACCCCATTGGGGTAAGCTAGAGAATCATCTCTTGTTCTTGGCTTGCTTTAGTTTTTTTTTAAGCTTTATAAATTTCCATTCTCTTTACGTTATTATTTTAAGCTCTTTTTCTTCATTTTAAATGCTAAGTATGATTTTTCTCATAGTTATGCTTAGCTAAATTTTCTATTAGCCGATAGCTAAGCGAAACCCAATTCATTTCATGAGAATTGCAAAGCTCTTCATACCTTCAAACTTCTTTTTTGATTTTCAGCTTTATTGGATTGGCAATCGGCATTTCTTTTAAACATCACAACTCCTTCATTCCAAAAGCGCGCATTGGTTTGGATGACGTTTTGATCTACCGTTGGGGACAATAGTAGGATTTTAGCAAATTCAACCCCCAAAGAAAAAACTTAGTGGCGACCCACTAAGGGAAATCAAGATCGAATACGATTCTCATTGAGACAAAATTATCTGAGCACGAGCTTTTCCAGCACATAATTAAACATTGGCATTAGCATCGATTGTCGTCGTTAATCCAAATAAGTGCTAAATTCTAAGGATTGACCTTGGAAAATTAGTTCACCATAGAGAAAAGCAAGTTACAGGGTTGGGCCTTGTAGACTGTAACCGGCAAGAACTCGAAGTAAAATCTATTTCAGTGATTGAAACGAGTTAAGGCGACACAAAGCTGAAGGCTATATATCATCATAATTACTTTCAACTATTTACTTTCCTTTATTTATTATTTTCGTTTGCTTAGATTTATTCAACTCATTTCGCTAAACCCCTTTTTACTTGCAGGTTTCTTGGTTAAAGATCGATTCAGACAAATATTGGAAACTCCTTAGTCCTTGTGGACCGACACCTTCTTCTCTATACTACATCTTATTTATTTAATTTGAGTTTAAGATTTTAAATTATTTGATAAAATACGACGCTTGTCAACATGAATATCAAGACAAAGCCTTATCCGAAGCAGAACGTAAGAAAAGGGACAAAGCACAAAGGAAATTTAAGAAAAAAAAGGGGAAGTGGTGTAACACCCCATTCCCAGCCTGGTAGAGAACCAGATCGGAGCGTGTTACCGAAAAACGAAGCGGTGAACGGTGCGATAAATTTTAACTTATTATCAACTTCATCAATATTACACAACAAAACATTACCAATAAACTTATTAACCAATTATTCATTAGACTGTTTTGGTACGAGAGGACAATGGTCAACCTTGTTGACCTTTCTCTTTAGATCGTTTCGGTACAGGCTTGACCCGTATCGGAACGGATTGACCACCCTAGACTTGACTTGATCCGTTTTGAAACCCGTATCGAAACAAAGGCCTCCAGTGGCAAAATGTTCTGAAACGGAACCATTCCGTTTCGGTACACTCTGTCTTCTAAAATTAAAACTATGTTTACCCGTATCGAAACGCCATCACCCGTTTCGGTACAGTCAGGCATGTAGTGTCAGAATCTTGCTGGTGTTTATTCATTTTGACAAAGCAAACAAGGTTCAATTACAATGAAACTTTACCCACGACATTTAAAGGGTAAAAGCTACTGTCATGCCAAGTTTTAGAGCCATATGAATCAATTTGTCCGATTTTACCTTTTTAGTACAAAACATGCATTTTAAGGCCACTTATTACTACATAGAAGACTCATTTCAAACAAACCACTCATAAAACTCTTAGTCATATCAAAAGAGACATATTAAACTTATACATAGACCTTGCCACCATACTAGGAGTTCAAAGGCACAAAATATGTTACTTAGAACTTGCTTGTGACTTGTACAACGCCTCAACTTCTCCGATCTCGACCCCGACACCTGTCTAAACTAAAATGGATGCATGGAAAGCATTAGGCATACTTTGCCTAGTGAGGTAGTCACATAACATTATATGAATATGAGATGTCATGTAACATGCTTCAAAAATGATCATAATGCCAACTATGCAGTAACATGGCATGTTTCTTGTTCATAACAAAACATAATATCATATCATCAATATCCCTTGGATCGATTCATGGTATATGGATACAGGAATTCCACCTCCTCGCCAAAACACATAAATGGTCATCCCACCAACATCGCCAAAGACCAAACACAATACATCCCTCCGCCTCGCCAAATCATATAGGTCGTAGCCCTAGAACCGTAGTCCACCCGTACCAATGAGCTCATGAATTCTATGGCATGTCAATTGTATCCAATACTTCGAATCCAAGGTTCAATAACAATGGTTCAACATTCATGGTTCATAACACAATATAGCAATAAACAATAATCAATGATTCATGTCAAGCTTCTTTCATGTCAATGCTTTCAAAGATTTTCATGTCCATGATAACAATGCTATAAATGTGGAATCAATGCAACACTTACCATATACTTACCAACACATGATCAATGATGTAAAACTTCTAACTCAAGGTTAGTACTAATAACAATAACAACAGATTTGGGAAGGCCCTTGCCTAAACCCGAGACGCTACTACACTCATCTTGCTTGATTAAGGCTTTTAGTCGATAATACCTCGTACGATGCTTAAATCCTCCTTCTTGACTTTGTATAGATTAAACGAGACTCTCAAACGAAGGAAGACAAGGCTTAGATTTGTCTTCAATGGAGGTGCTTGCTTAAAGCTTTAAGGTTGAAGATGGAAATGGAGGAGCTTACTTGTTTTAATAAAGAAAATTTAGGCTCGTAGGAAAATCAAAAAGTCCCACTCCTCTTCAATCCCTTCTTATTTATAGAGGACTAGGGAATTATTAATTTATTCCCACCTCACCAACCAGCCAATGAATGAGTTTCCCTTGCTTAAGGGTTTGCTAAGCCCAACACACCTCTTTAGCAACCAATAAAAATATTTCCTTACCTCTAAGATTTCTTAATTAATTATTCCTATCATTTCACAACATGATTGTTGATAGAAGAGTCACTTTCTCAGCTTATAAACATGTGAGAAGATGCCAAGCAAGTAGGTGACTCACCTAAGGGCCACAACTTTTGACTTTGGGAGCACCTACCCTGTTTTCTGTAGGGTACCGTTCCGAAACGCCCGAGGCCGTTTCGATACTGGTAAGCAAAAATTCAAAGGTTAGTTATTACCGTTGAAACCGTATCGGAACACCATTACTTGTTTCGGAACGCTTCACCTAGGCCGTTTCGATACGAGTCTAAGTGTGTCAAAGCGCCTAGTTCAAAACATTAATTTGGGCATTCTCCAAGCAATCTTAGCTAGAGACTTGGTTTACTTAAGGTCTTGTAACATTATAACAACATAACCTATATCAAGGATTCAAGATTTCAATATTTTAATAGCGATATTCCGATCATTGGAACCTATTTCTGACTAGACCGGTTTTTGGGTGTTAAAAGTGGAGAATTCGGAACTAGAAGGTAGGTCCTTGTCTGATTTAGACATGCAAACAAGGTGGGATATCTATACTAAAGAAGCTAAGAAAACAATAGCATTAAGAAAGAATTTGGCATCCAGTTTAGGGGGTGAGGAACAGGAAGTAATCAAAGAATTAGCTAAGTTGGAAGATCGGGATGAACTCGCTAAGGAGAATTAATCTGATTTGTTGATGTGAACAACAAAAATCACATTGAGGATTCTGCCATGGAACATAAGGGGTATAGGTTTAGACATGAAAGTTGCGGAGATTCATAAAGTTATATGGCTTATTAGAGTTGAAATGGCGATCCTATAAGAGATTAAGAGGGAGAGCTTAGTTGAGGCCCTTTGAGTAGGATCTGGTATTTTATGATTTCGAATTTGTAGTTTCAGAGTCTTCTGGCAAGTCTAGTGGTTTGGTAACAATGCGGGATAAAACAAGTTCACGATGAGCAAGTCTCTAGTTAATGAAAGATTTATTGTGGTGTCTGGGAAGTGGACTTTTGAAAATCTGGATTCATTTTGGATTATTGTAATTGCTCCTTGTGAGATCTTGAATCAAGTTGAAATTTGGGGCAAGCTGGCTGATTTAAAGAGTAATTGGTGTGCAGTTTGGTTTGTTGGAAGGTCTTCAACGCAATTAGTAATCGAAGCAAGCAGAGCAGAATCACTTGCAGTCGTATAGGTGGGGAAAGACTTAGACTTTGCAACGAAATTACCTTTTGCACGGGTTAGATTGGTGGAGGGTTGTCTTTGAACGTTGGGAGCGTACTTTGAGCCTCAATATGCTTTTTCTAAGAGAGATGTTAGCAAAAGCACAAATATTGATATCAATCATGGATGACATATACGATGCATGTGGTATACTTGAAGAAATTCAACTCCTTACAATTGCGATCCAGAGGTGGGATGTTGATTATTTAGATCAACTCCTAGAATTCTTGAAATCTTTCTACACGCCATTGTTAGATTGTTACATAGAAATGGAGGAGGATATGGCGAAAAAAGAGAAGTCGTACCGTGCTCAATATGCAAAAGATACTTTTAAACAACTGAGTGAAGCTTTTTGTGGAGGCTAAATGGTACCATGATAGCTATGTACCAACTATGGAGGAGCATATGAGGAACGCAATTCTACCTTCTTGCAATATCATGTTGGTCGTCACATCTTTTGATGGAATGGGATAGTTGGTGACACCTGTGATTTTTCACTGGCATCTAACAATCCTAAAATTGTTGTTGCTTCTTCCGTCATTGGTCGTCTCATGGATGGCATCAATTCGCACAAGTTTGAGCAAGAGAGAGGACATGGTGCATTGGCCGTTGAATATTACATGAAACAATATGAAATTTCAGAAGAAGAAGCATGTATCGAATTGGAGAAGCAAGTGGAATATGCTTGGAAAGATATAAACCATGAAATGATTTTTAGTGAGACATCTAAGGTTAATCTCAATCTTGCAAGGGTCGGTGGTTTCATTTACAAGGATGGATACGATGGGTATATGCACGTTGGAAAAATTACAAAAGATGAGATCACTTCTTTATTCATTGATCCAATTTGAATCACAATTTGAGGATTTCAAGAATTTACCCAATCTGCTGATGTGTTTCGTGGTTGTTGATTATAAGAACAAAGTGTTTCTTGTTTCACTCAAGTGTCTTGTTTGAATTTAGACTTATATTTTCCTGATTATTTATCTTCCAAAATTAGAGGCAGCAATGGAGATCTGATCGTGGTGTCGGAATCGTAGATCACCCTTAGTTGGATTGATAACCCAATCCATCGACCTTGGATTTGGTGGGAGTTGTTCCCAGAAATTGTTAGAGCATCCAGGTAGGTGGGAAGGGTTCAGTTATGCTATGTTCCTCGACAAAATAAAGGTCTTGCGGATGGCTTAGCTAAAGAGGATATAGTTTGGCAGAATTTGCTTAAGGCTTTGTTGTGAGCTTAACCGAAGGCCCCTAAAGGTAACATGTATTTTGTTTGGTGGTAATTTTCTTGCCGAACCTTGAAAATTTGGCATAGGAGGGACTCATTTTTTCTACAGGGAGGTCTAGGTAGCAAGTTTAGTAGTTTTGTGGGTGGAGTCTGTAAGGTGGGATTTGTTTTGTTTAGTTTGCTGGGTGTGATTGATTTTGTCTGTTATGTTAACTTACGTGGTGATTTTGAGTTTGGCGAGTTATAATCCCATGTGTTGAGTGTACTCTTTTCCATCGTCTAGGTTTAGGGAGGTTTTTAACGAGAAACTCAATGCGGGAGTAGGCTCTTAAGTTATAATCAATAAAACTTAATTTGCTGAGCAAAAAAAAAAATCCGTAATTGTGGGCACATATGTAAAATGTAAGTGTTGCGTGTAAAAGAGTCCTATCGCAAATAGTGCAAGTGTACACGACGCAAGTAGTAAAGTGATACTTGGAGTATCGGATATCGTCTCCACAGGGACTGGAAATAACTCTATCCTGGAAATTCTGCACAAGAGGAATAAAATAGTTTAATTGAGTGTTGGAATAATCTTGAGTGAAAACTAAAGTAAAAGATAAAGGAATCAGATTTAGAGAATAGGCCGATATTGAATTGCTCAGTAGTGCAGGTGTTGCACTGTTAGAGGAACTTCTGTTATCTGTCGTCGTTCCTGTCGCGGCAGCACCTGTCGCGGCAAAGGTCCGTTGATGTCGCGGCAACGATCAACAACTCTGTACTTCAAGCTTGGCAAGAATCCCTGATATGACTTGTCCTATCACTAGGCCCAAGTTCTGTTGATGAACACTTCTTGGATGATACCTCTCGGTGTAAATTAAAGGATGAACACCAAAGTTGTTGAATTCTTCTTTAGCCACTTAACCTTGAACTTATCCCTAAGCCAAGATGGTTTAACCATAAGCTGGAAAACACATATTTATTCCGTTCGTATGCTTGACTCTCCCGATATCAAACAAATGGATAACCTCACAATGCTCTCCCGATACTCTTGTGAGATATGAAAAACCAGAATAAATAAACTTGAAGCTTTTATTACTTGACAGAAAATTCCTAAAACAATACAATCCTTGCAACTACTTTACAGAATCAACCCTTAGCCCTAGGGGGAGTTTAGAACATGATGAAGAAGGGGAAACGACAAGGGTTTAGGGGAAGACCACTAGGAATGAGATATCCTTCCCTAGGTCGAATTACATGCCTTTATATAGGCCTTTGGTTCAAGTTTTCTAATATGGCAAGAATACCATTTCAAATTAAAGTGCAACTCTTAATTGAGACTAAATCTTCTGATTAGTTGTCTTGGATTCATCCTCTTTTCTTGCCTTGAGTTTCTTCCTTGAACTTTGGGCTTGACCTTCTTTCTGCCTCAGAGCTCAAAAAAATCTGGGAGTGGTCCACGACAGACCGACTTGAAATCCTCTATCTGTCGAGCTCCACTTCACTTTTCCACCTCAACATTCTGTCGTCATGGCTGCCACGACAGAAGTCACGACAGCCTTTGCTTCTTGACTTCAGCTCTGCAATCCGCCTCTGCTCCTTTGCTGCCCTGGGTCTGCCGCAGCAGATACCTGAAAAAGTAACCAAAATTAGTAGCAACTGTGCCATTTTATCTAATTGTGATGTATATGCAAAACTCTATCCTAAATGCAATGAAATTATGCTTGAATGCAGTAGAAATATGGGTAAATGAGGGGTAAAATATATAACTTTTATACACTTAACAGTAAGATGCTATTATAAAATATGACACAAAATTAAGTGACCAATTTTGTTAGTAGTGTCATAGGTATTAAAGTGTCATGTAAATAAAAGTGTAGATATACCATAAGATGTATTTATAATTCAATGAGAGACAGAGTTATAAATACTTAATAGTTGATTTATTAAATCAACTATATAAAGGGGTAGTGGTCCCCAAGAAATAGGTTAACTTGTATTACTATTGTCCCCTTCAGAGAGTTTTTACGGTAGGGCTAACCTATCTTCTTGGAAGATCACAACCATCAAAGGATTCAAGGTTTTCATCTATTGATTAATTCAGGTACGCTTCCGCATTCAGTTTATTGTTCTATTTGACATGATATAACATGGGTATTATGTTTCATATTAACTTATGATTTGGTTCTAGCAAAATCCTCTTAAACTGTAGTTTCGCCACTTATCGGAGTGTGATCGG
Organism: Hibiscus tridactylites; assembly: GCA_958450335.1. Lineage (NCBI taxonomy): Eukaryota > Viridiplantae > Streptophyta > Magnoliopsida > Malvales > Malvaceae > Hibiscus > Hibiscus tridactylites. The sequence goes on from OY288270.1 coordinate 82,420,804, forward strand.
AAAAGAAACAAGGTTAACCGAAGAAGATGATCAGAACAGATTTTGACAAAAAGACAAAACGAGAAACGCAAAAGAAAAGAAGAAGAAAAGATTTGGGGATTTTCTTTCTATTTTTTAAATGTAGGCCAAAGGAATACTTTGGGCCAGTGCCACTAAAGTGGTTTATATAGCCCAGAGAATGAGTTATCAGATTGATATAAAATAACCAACGTGCCAATTATCTTGGGCCGTTGGAGAAACAAATTTGGTTAGAGAATAAACTGATTCAGTTTAGTCCAGATAGGCTGTTAACATCCAATATTCACTCTGCTTTCTTGTCTCCTTCGAGGTGCTTCCTAGACCATACATTCAAATGATTGCGGAGTTCTTGAAACCTTGAAGCTGACAACGGATTTGTAAAACACATCAGCTGTCTGATGAGGCGCTGGTATATAGTTGACTTCAAGATGTCTCGTCATAACTCGTTCTCGAACAAAATGTAAGTCCAGTTCTACATGCTTTGTTTTTTATGTAAAACAGGGTTGACTGCAATGGCAACAATACTAGTATTGTCACACCAGACCTTCAAGGGCTCTTCATTACAAGCTCCCATGTCAAGCAACACAACCTTAACCACAAAGCCTCTAGAGCAGCATCCGCAAGACTTCTGTACTCGGCTTCAGCAGTCGATCTGGAGACAGACCTTTGTTTCTTAGAACTCCAAGACAAGAGATGTGAGCCACGAAACACACAGTAGCCTAAAACTGAGCACCTATAATCTATGTCACCTGCTCAATCAGCATCAGAAAACACTTGCACTTCATCAGACTCATTCGAACCAACAAACAACAAACCATAGTCAGATGTTCCACGCAAGTATCTCAATATTCTCTCCACAGCTGACCAATGAACATCTCTCATGGCTTGCATGAACTGAGCAACCTTGGTGACAGCATAAGACACATCAGGGTGAGCATGACATATGTAAAGAAGAGCACCAACCGTGCTGCGATATAGACTTGCATATACCATCCTCCTTACTAAGTTTAGGAGAGATAACAATAGGAGTATCAACAATCTTTGTGTGTTGCATGTCATTTTTATCAACAATTCCTCAATAAACTTTTGTTGAATGAGAAACACACCAGCCTTAGTTCGAATAGCTTCAATTCCCAAGAAGTAATGAACATCACCAAGATCTTTTAAAGAGGACTTCACATTCAATGCATGAATTACTTGGTCAACATGAGAAACAGATGATCCAGTTAACAAAATGTCATTAACATAGACTGCTATAAAGGTCACATTAATGTCACTCTTATAAACAAAGAGTGATGTATCTACATAGGAGGCCTTAAACCCAAGAGTACAAAGAAAGCTTTTTAACTTACTGAACCAATTGCGTGGAGCCTGACGTAAGCCATAAAGAGCTTTCTTCAGTTTGCAGACTAATTGTGATCCATTTGGTCCCTTCTGAGCAAAACCTTTAGGTTGCTTCATATAGACATCCTCTTGAAGATCACCTTTTAAAAAGGTGTTATTAACATCAATTTGTCTGATCTGCCACCTCTTAGATACTGCCAAGGGAAATAGAATGTTAATAGTAAATAATCTAATAACAGGGCTGAACGTCTCACCAAAATCACATCCAGGAACTTGGGTGGACCCCTTTGCTACAAGTCGAGCTTTGTAGCGATTAACAGATCCATCAGAGTTGTATTTAACACGAAATATCCACTTGCATCCTATAGCTTTTCTGTCAGATGGTAATGGTACCAACTCCCAAGTATTATTATTTATGAGTACATTATATTCTAAGTGAATTGGTTCAGACCAGTGTAGATCGTCAAGAGCAAGATGAACACTGACTGGAACTTCATGACACTCAGTATTAAAGAGTTTGGGCTTGAATGTTCCGACCTTGCTGCGTGTCACCATGGAATGAGTATTTCCAGTAGGTGCTAGAGCAGGTAAAGGACTTGATAAAGTGGTGTCACAATCATTATCATCATTAACAACTAGGAAATCATCAGTGGTAGGCACATGAACGTCGTCACCGAGAGGTATGAGCTCCTCATTAGTGTTGAGAACTGGACTCTCTACAAGAGCAGTTTGCACATGAGTCACATGATCCTCTGCAGAACTAGTATGCATTGTGGAGTCCTCAGTGAAAGCAGGACTGAGATGACTCTCATCTATTGCAGCAGTGTTACTCTCATCTATTGCCGCTGTAACCCCCTAGACCCGCCTATGCGTTACAACGGATCCTAGGAAGTCACATTATGGTCACAAGAGCGACCCACAATGAAAATATACATGAAAACATTTTTCTTTCTCAAAACACTTATTAAACTGTAAAATCAATTTCTGTTTAAAATATAATTTCAGGAAAAACATTTAAATACATAACAAAAATTTCAGAAAGTGCTTTACAGACTCTATTATAAAATAATACGTGACATACATGCCCACTAATTATACAGTACCGTACTCCAGAGGCAACGCTGAGGGAACTCCGAACATTGATGTCAAACATTATATCATGCTATAATCTTTTAACCTGCGATGGTAAAAACAACGTGAGCTTGGAAAAGCTCAGTAATACATAACTACCAAAAGATGCTATAAGCTCATGCAGATACATGGTAGGCATAACATTTTCATGATGTTCCAAGCAGTAACAGTCTTCATTTCCTTTCCGCTATTTAAGGGTAACGTTATACTTGGGAATAACGGTACTGGCTCTTTATCATTTATCGAGTAACAAACAAGAATTATTCAAGCTAATAGATTACGAAGATGGAAACAAGGAGTTTAACGCCTAGTGTGTTCCAAATGGGTGCATATCAAATAGGCATAAATGCATATCAATCATATCATAAGAACACAATATATATATATCTATGCAAATGTCCAAGTGCATGCAAGGGTTCACTAGTAACTACCCTCCAACCTTACACCAATATGCAGTCCCCCAGAACTGCATCCATAAGGACTTACCCTAGGCCCGATGGGCATAGGTGCCACCTAAGGGGATGCCTTAGGTCCATAAGGACTTACCCTAGGCCCGATGGGCATAGGTGCCACTCAAGGGGAGACCTTGAGTCCATAAGGACTTACCCTAGGCCCGATGGGCATAGGTGCCACCTAAGGGGATGCCTTAGGTCCATAAGGACTTACCCTAGGCCCGATGGGCATAGGTGCCACTCAAGGGGAGACCTTGAGTCCATAAGGACTTACCCTAGGCCCGATGGGCATAGGTGCCACCTAAGGGGATGCCTTAGGTCCATAAGGACTTACCCTAGGCCCGATGGGCATAGGTGCCACTCAAAGGGAGACCTTGAGTCCATAAGGATTTACCAGCTTGATCAGGGCTGTACCAATAGAGACTTCATAACATAACCCAACAGTATACCCCAGATGACAATCGGTAACCAGATTTCGGACATGAGTAACATAATACATGTAACAGACATATTCTATTCAGAGTATCAGAAACAGAAGTTCATGCTTTTGACAGATAAATGGGCATACTATTGCAGAACAGACATTTATAGCATTCATCATGCGAACAGATTATACCATCATTAGTCAAACTAACAGGTCATGCTAACAAATTCATCAAACAGTCAGACAATACCATCACAGATTAAACGATCACATACCAAGTATACAGATTGAGCAGACATATATCAGGTAGGCAGAGAATGTCATCATATATCAAGTTCATCAAACATAATATTATTCATATTAAATCATTACACAATCCATTCAACAGAATACATCACACATGGAACACACTAGGTGAGACAGATCATTTCTTAAAGATACTTGACATTTACGGAATGGGACACATTAAACTTTTGATAATTTGAACGGATTTCTGAAACGAGGTCCCTATTAGAAAGGGGTTCGTAAAACGATTCATATCATGTATTCAAGAATTGATGCATCAAGATCTTAGAAAGTTCAGATGTATTATGAGTACTTTAGTCATTTAAGCATACAAAGGCATTATGGTCATTTCGATGTTCATGGACATTCAGGTAATTATACCAACATTGAATAAGCAATGGTTCACAGAACTCGGGTATCCTATTTGCTCATTAGTTTTCTAACCAGACATTCAAGATTTTCTAAATTAAAGTCTTTTAAGTTATCGGATATTTTCAGTGATGTTCCGATTATTTAGGCTATCATGGCCTTTTAGTTATTTGACTGTCATGACAAATTTTATACTATGGCGCAATCATATCAGAACGAAAATTATAATTCTCAGGGGCTCTAACAATTTATTATATCTCCAGAATTTGTTTAATGCGGCGTAACCCAACTTGACAATACTTACCAACGTTCAGATATGAGAAATTAGCATGCATCAGAACTTATCACTGACTGAATTTTATATCTGAACAGTCGCCCTCATACTTTACTATACGGTTTAACTTTGAGTAATAGAACATACAATCTATGCGAATCTTCCTACCTTACATTGATATGGTGAGCGATGGGCATACACGTGTCGTATTTCTCAACACTTAAGGGAGCCTTAGCTATTTAAGTCTTATTAACAAATCCAGAATTTCGTCAAATACAAAGTTACCGATTAACTCATGAGGGTATTTCGGTTATTTTAGACAGAGATAAATCTACCATTTCTTTCTGAATTACCATTTGGTACCTCCATCATTCACGTACTCAAACGAGATTAAGGCGTCCTAACTCTTCGACCCTTTACAGACGATTCATTCATTACAAAACTTGAGGGTATATCGTCATTCAAATTAATCAGACATTTCGGTGCTCGAGGGCATTACCATCTTTTTGGTCATTACGATCATTCTCATTTAATTCACGCATTACTGTCATAAGGATCGACTTAAGATTTCAACAATATTTCCAGAAAATTCTCATTCATGTGTTATACAGAGTTTGAGGGATTATCCAAGTTTGCATCACATGAATTGCATAATGATACCGAAGTCTTTCCATTAAAATATACATCTTGGGTAGTGTAAATTGCATAATCAGGACGAATGCAGATTTTAGGTCATTTCTTTTATCAGAGGGGTAGTTTAGTCATACTTATGCTCCAAGGGTATTTTCGTAATTTCATAACCAACATCTCATACTCCGCATTCTGAACATTGGTTCTTAGACACCATTGATAGAGTTTCAGATTTAACTGTATTATTATTATTATTATTAGAACTTCCGACACTCCTGATCTATTAATATTCTTATCCGAGTATTTTACTCTTACTGACTCTCATACTTATTTTCCATATCGAATTCGGCTTAAGCAGAGTTTACAAAACAGTCATCATAAGCATGCATGCTTTAACCAGATATCAACATGTACATAAAGCATACAAGGGGTAGTAATGTATTACCTTTAATACTTGCTATACCGGTCGACCATTATACTTCGTTCGATCCCTCTCGAACCCGAATGCGACGTCCTCAACATCCTGAATACAAGGAACTTCGAATACCTTCAATAAAAATATTCCAATTTCAGTCTTTAATCACCTTACTCATAATTGATTATTAAAATACATAAGTGGAATCGAGTTCAAGGTCCAATTCGGGGGCTTTCGGGTTAGAAATTCACAAAACAGACTTCAAAATTGGACTCATGACGTCGAAAAACATAAAATAGGACTTTTCGGGAAAAGTTGACTTTTTGGTCAAAGTCAACACTGACGTCAGCGGTCAAAGTCAACGCTGACGTCATGCTGACGTCACTGGTCTAAGGCTGACTCAGCGAGTTGACTCACTGGGTTGACTCGATCAACGGGTCGGGTCGGGTCGGTCAACAGGTCGGGTCGGTCAACAGGTGGGGTCAACGAGTCAACGGGTCGGACTGACGGGTTTGGGCTCGGTTCGGGTTGACTCAGTTCGGACTCAGGCGGACGCGGGTCGGGTCAATTTTGGTTTGGGCTTGGACTCACCAGGTACGGGCTAAAGGCCATTGGGCCTTAACAGGCCAACCCACCTTTATATAATTAAAAGGGCTAACCCGGTTATTGGGCCAGACCGGTTCTATCCAAACCGGTTTAATCTATACCGGTCTGGACCGATTCACTTACCCAAAGCAACTGGCCATCGGACGGTCGTCGGGGAGGTCATCGGACGGTCACCGGAATGTCGCTGGAAAGTCCATTTCGCGTCGTTTTTGCCGGAAAAACGAAGATCATGAATTTATAAACTCATCCAAGCCGAGTATTCAACGATTTAACCCAGAATATGCCTGAAACTTACCCCAAAATTCTAAATCTCGCCGGAAAACCACGTAACACCGATGAGGGCTCTCCCGACGTCGGTTGAACTCGAAACCTTAGGGGTTTTGCTCCCCGCCGCGTCAAGATCCCGAATCTGGTGTCTGTCTCGCAAACGGACGGCAACCGGTGCCGGAAAATGCGAGAAACAGTGGCGTTGTAGGCTTGGGTCACTGCCGAACTTTCAACCCAACTTCTACGGCAAAAAGGTAGGCGGTGGTGCACGTGGCTGTCGGGATCGAGCTCAGGGTGGTGCTGCGATTCAACCGGTGTGAGCGGTGACGGTCATCGGCGAGCGGTGAGGGAGATCGGAGATGTTGAACGGTGGTGGGGAATTCGAACGGGTTGGGAGAGAAAGAGGAAAAAGATAAGATATTTTTGGTTATTAATGATGGTAGGTGGATCTCGATGGCTATATTAAATTTGGTTCAGACTAACTAAACATACCTCAAAATAAATTTGGTGTAAGAACCAAACATAAGTGATCCTTAGCACGAACGGTTAAACCTTGGGCTTACAAAGCCAAGGGTCACAAGTTCGAACCCCCAGGTTGGCAACCTTTCTTTTTATTTTATTTTTTATTAATTTTAGGGATGTTACAGCCGTAGTGTTTAAAGGTGCAGCAAAGCCACCAGAATCATGTGTGGCACTAGGAGTAGGAACTTCAGGCACACCTGAGCCTTCTGTACAATCATTTGTTTCTGATACACTAGGTACTAATGTGGATTCAACTGTTAAATGATCCACATTTGATCCTGTAGGTGCAGCTTTGTTTTGGAATGACACGACACTCATAGGAAACAAAAAAGACAGATAAGCCTTATCTCTTACCAAGGGCCCTTTAATTGTTGCACATGTAGCAAAAGGAAAATTGTGTTCATTAAACTTGACATGGCGTGAAATGAACAACCTGCCATTACTATCCATGCACTGGTACCCATGGTGCTTTGATGAATACCCCAAGAAGACACAAGCTTTGGACCTGAAATCAAATTTATGATTATTGTATGGACTAATACAAGGGAAGCATTGAGAAACAAAGACTTTCAAGAAATTATAATATGGTATCTTGCCATATAACTTTTGATGCGGTGAGATACCCCCTAAAACTTCAGTAGGCAGCCTGTTTATTAAATAAACAACACTAATCACAGTAAAAGACCAATACTGAAATGGAACACTGGCTTGTGCAAGCAGAGTTAAGGCAATTTCAATGATGTGGCGATGTTTTCTTTCAACCACACCATTTTGCTCCGAGGTATATGGACAAGTAACCCTATGTTGTTGTAGAGCGTTTGGGTGTTCTCTATTTATGAGCGCAAGTCCACACTCTTGTCAAGTTATAGTATAAAAGATATCGTCTCCCACAGGGATTGGAGCAGCTTCTATGAGTGTTTTCCTGCACAAGGAAATAGTAATTTGCACAATTAAATTTCTGAATATTGAAAAGCATAAAAATAAAAACACAAGTAATTTAAGATAGAAAGAGAGATCGGGGCGATAGATTGGGTCAGGTAATTGTAGCTAAGTAGTGTGTAGACTGCATTGTAAAGATTAAATGTGTTTTGCCCTGCCACGATCTGCTACCTCGGCGGGTAATGGCGGATTGAGGCAGTGGCAAATTCGAATGCCGCGGCGAAACTCTGCGCTTGCAACTTTCGCTGTCTTGGCAGGTGAGAAGGAGAGAAGTCCCGGATGCAAGTCTGGAAGATACTCCAAGTTCGGCGAAGCAATTCTGAAGTGATCTTACCAATGTCTAGGCTAGGATTCTGTCACTGCGTGATGTAAGCAATACCAAGAAATCTCAGCGTAAACCTAACACAGGCAGTCGACGTTTGGTTGCTCCTTTTAGCCGCTGAAATTCTAACTTATGTCTAAGCCGAATTAGTCAACACCTCGACATGATGAGACCGTGCTTAATTCTTTCGTGAGTTTGATACTCTCGTGCCCGAAAAATGGATTTCTTCAACTGGACTTTGGAAGTAATTGAAGAAGTGAAGCACATGTTTTAAGCAAACCTGAGAGTATTTTATTGCAAAACAACTTAAACTATTACAATCGTTTCTCACAACTACTTTACATACAAAAACCTAAACCCTAAGAGAGAATCAGGATGCGGTCCCAATCCACGTTATGCTATCTATATCCCTATATGCCCCTATACCCTTACAAGCATGGGTATATATAGGGCTTGGCCTAAGTTGAGTCCTCCTTGGAGTAGAAGTCCTTAAAGTAACTTTACATTAAATGTTGACTCCTTTTTGACTCTAAGGTGGACTATTTGGACGTTGCCTTCTCCAGCAAGTAAAGATAAGTCAATTTACTTATCCCTCTTCAATCAACTCTTCATGCTGCTTCAGGCTTCAGAAAACTGCAAGACTGGGCTCATTGGACTCAGGAAATTGTCCTCTTTCAATTGCAACCCATCTTGACTAAGTCGGTTTAACTTCTGTCTGGGCGGCAGTCGGTAACAATGCTGCTGCGGCGGCGTCCTTGGCGGCATTTTGGAACTGCTTCGGTACAACTTCTTTTGCTCTATGCTTTCATGTCCTCTCCTCCTCTACACAGCTACATCATCTGAAAAATAAAACTAACCTAAAACAGTATCTTTTCTTAACCAAACATAGAATATTCAGTAAAAGCATGGTAAAAGAGCAAATATTGTTATAATGCATGCAATGCACCTAAATATGCCTAAATGAGCTTAAGAACATCAATAATAAGGGCGGGAATGTGTACAAAATGAAGAACTCGTGGACACTCTACAGTTGTATCCCAAGAGAGAGAAGGTCAGATTCTAATGCCCTGAATTCACCCCCGCCATCAATTTGAAGAGCAATAATAGTAGAAGAAAACAAATTCTTAACAATAGCATTGAAAACTTTAAAGGCTGAAGCAACTTCTAATTTATTACGCAAGAGAAATAACCAACAATTTCTGTTGTACATATCAATGAATGAAACATAATATTGCCACCCTAATGACTTAAGTGGAGCTAGTCCCCAAACATCATCCTCAACAAGTTCAAACGGCCTATTGTAAACAGTGGTAAAAGACTCAAATGGGAGTTTGTGACTCTTTCCTAGTTGGCAGACATTACATAAGGTGGACTTATTAACAGAAACAGACTTATTCAAAGCTAAATTGACAACATTGGCATCATGGTGACCAAGCCTTTGGTGCCAAAGCCAGTAACTTGAGTGAGAATTGTTATGATCACCAATCTTATTAGCAGCAAACAAAGGAGCAGATGCATTATCATCATAAAGAAATGCAGTAGTAGTGTTGCACACAGTACTAGCAGAAGAAGAGGAGGAACCAAAGTCAAAACAGTAAAGACCATCTTCAAGCTTTCCTTCCAGTAGAATAGCCTTTGAAGTTTCATCCTTAACACAACAATTGTTAGCGTAAAATTCAAAGAAAACAAAATTATCACGCGCCAAACGATATAGAAACATTAGATTTCGAGTGATGCAAGGCACACAAAGTAAATGAGTAAGATTCAAAGACTTTGCCTTAGTAGAAATAGCAGAACGACCAATATGAGAAATATTTAACATAGATCCATCACGAAGATAAACACGTCCTTTACCTGTATAATGTTGAGCCATTGAACCAGCAGGCTGCTCATGTGTGACATGGTGCGTCACCCCCGAATCTGGGTACCATTTGTCAGTGACAGAGATAACTCCTTTAGCAATTAAGAAGTTTACATGAGGAGTATTAGCACTCTCCTCAGGTACAACACATTGGATGCCTGTATTAGAACTCACAAAAGGGTCATAACAATGTTTAGAAGTATCAGAAACAAATTGACACACATTTGCTTGTGTTTGAAGTGGGAGCAGCACTGGACTACCCAGAAGAAGAGGTATTAACACCCTTCAAGTTTTTGTTGAAGCGATACCAGCATTTGTCAGCCAAATGCCCCAACTTACTACAGATTTGACAATACACATGAGGTCGGCCTTGAAATCTTCCTCCAGATTGATTGCTTCTTTGATCACGAGGCCTGGAACCATTATAAGATCTAGAGGCATCTCTATTATCATTATGCATCTCATATCCCCTGTCACCACTGAATCGAGTGAAATTAATTCCAACTAGAACTCGTAACAGATCAAGAAGTCTGGATTCAGCATCCTTGAGTACAAAAGTGACAGTTTCGAGTGTGTAGGGTTCACGGCTAACTGTTATAGCAGCAACAAAGGGCTCATATTCTACTAGTATACCATTAAGGACTGTGGCAATTTGCTCAATATCGGAGACCGGGCTCCCACTGGTGGCTAAAAGATCACAAATCTCTTTGATTTGTGTTGTGTACTCACTAATGGTGGATGTACCTTTCTTCAACGCTCTAAGCCGACAATGTAAATTCATTATTTTAGTAGTCGAGAGTTGAGAACACAACCTGATAACCGAACTCCAAATTGCAGTTGTTGTTTCAGCACCAACGAGTTGAGGCAGTATGTTGGGACAAATGGTTGAGAGTAACCATGAAGCAAGAGAGCTATCTTACTTTCAGAAACGACGATATGCAGGATTGACAACAAGTTCTCCATTAGAATTTTTAACGACCTTAGAGGGCAGAGGAGTCGTCTCATCAAGATAATACTCTAACTCTTTACCTCGTATCATCAAAATCACTTGTTGTTTCCATAAAAGAAAATTGAAACCATTTAGCTTAACATTGACTTGCTTATTAGCAAAAAAATGACCTTCCTCACTATCATCGATTTGTAGATTCTCAACTTGCTTAATCGGCAAACTGGAATTTGCAGCATTGTCGCCAGGAGCCATTTTCGCTAATCGTCACGTCTGATAAACCTTCGAAATAACAATTAGCAGCGACAGAAAACAACGGTAACCGAAACGAATAGCTTTGATACTATATCGGAGTGTGACCGAAAAAGAAACAATGTTAAATGAAGAAGATGATTGGAACAGATTTTGACAGAAAGACGAAACGAGAAACGCAAAAGAAAAGAAGAAGAAAAGATTTGGGGATTTTTTTCTTCTATTTTTTAAATGTAGGCCAAAGGAATACTTTGGGCAGTGCCACTAAAGTGGTTTATATAGCCCAGAGAATGAGTTATCAGATTGATATAAAATAACCAACCCGCCAACTATCTTGGGCCGTTGGAGAAACAGATTCAGTTAGAGAATAAACTGATTTAGTTTAGTCCAGGTAGACTGTTAACATCCAATACCACTGCACTCCAAGCTCTCCTTTTGCAACTAAAATGATTGCTGAAAAAATTGAATAACAAGCTTTGCAACCTCTTAGGGTCAGTACTACTTTGATTGCCAACTTTTAATCCCTACACAGTCCTCCTTTTCGCCCATATCTTTACTGCATTGTTTGAGTCGCCCGACTAAGCCAATTGATCTCGATTTTTGTTACCACAACTCCTCTTGTAATTTCAAATTTTCGCAAAGATCAATCCAACATTGTCACAATTCTCCTAAAACCTTCCCATTGGAGCTGTCATCGCCCTCATTTTAAGGATCTCCTTTAGTGTTGGTAATTTAAGGGTCTTGTCTTTCTTTCATTGTTGAAAGGTTAGATTACAAGGCATTTGCACCCACTTCATCGTCATTGTTTGATTGGCTTGGTTTGTGGAAACTGTTGGGTTTTATGAGGCTCGATTCCTTCAATCGTTCTTGCTCGCCAAGTGGTGGAAGCTAAAAAGGTTAAGGACACAATGATTTATAGTGGTTCAACCTTCTAACCAAGGTCTACATCCACTACCTTAGCTTTACACTAAGGATTTCCAATCAATCCACTATTGATTCGTCCCCTTTTATAGGCTTAGGAGAAAACCCTTATACACCGATCAAGCTTTCTACTCAAGTCCTTGATCAAACTCTCTTTACAAGAGAAAAGATAAGCAAACTTAAATCCCTCTAACAGGCATTTGTTTGCACAATTTAGCTCTCACCCAAAACCTAAAACACTTGAGCAAATTTGACAACTTTGGCTCACTAGTTTTTGTCTATACAAAGAAATGACAATTTAGCACTAAGATAATTTCTTGATAATTTGTTGTTTGATAATTGAAGCATTAACCATTACTAGATGCTTGGAGGTCCCTTTTATACTCCTTAATGAGTTTGTAGCCGTTACTAGCCGTTGGGGTTGAATTGGAGCCGTTGGAGACATAATTTCCCACCATAAATGCAGTTCTGCAGCTACCCGTATCGAAACGCTCGAACCCGTTTCGAAATGCTCGAACCCGTTTCGAAACGCTCTTCAAGTAGAAAAAGCCGTTGCAGTCTAATGCAGCACCCGTATCGAAACGCTCTTGGCCGTATCAAAACACCCGCATCGAAATGCATGTCCCCAATATCAAAATGATCTACGTTTAAATGTTAGTTGGGAAATAGCCGTTGGGGTTTTGTGACCGTTGCGGTCGATGCCACATAGGCGTATCGAAACGGCATAGTCCGTATCGAAACGCGTGGCAAAATCCTCATCCAGAAAAGACCCGTTTCGAAACGTTTTGACACTATAAGACCCCCGTATCGAAACACCTAGGGGTGTTTCGAAACGCCTGGAAGGTTTTGTTTAATTTGACTTTGAAAACATGTGAAAACCTTTTAAAACATCCCCTAAACATAGTTTCAAGTTGTTTGGACTTTGGAAATAGATTTGAATTCTTTTTAACTTAGTTAAAAAATTCAATTATTATATCATAACATTAGTTCTACAATCTCCCCCTTTTTGATATAATAAAACTAATCTTGAAAAATTGTTTGGGATTCTCCCCCCTTTAAGTTTAAAAATGTGAATAAGAGATGAAAGATTTGAAATTAAATAAAGCTCCTCCTTATTCATTTGAAAATTCAATTTTTCAAACCATTTCTCCCCCTTTTTGTTATATCAAAAAGAATTCAAAATATTTTTAAGTTCAAAATAACAATAGAGGTAAAAAATGACAAAATTAAGAATTTTGGTTTTAAAATGGCTCCCCCTTACTCAAAGCATCATAAAAATGTTAGTCCAACATATATGATCATCTAGTTGAATTAAATGAAAAATAAATCAAATAAAAGCAAAAACAACTAGATTTTACCACACTTGAATCCAAGGGAGGATGTGAAGCCTTCCTTCTTCAAGTGTTCTTCCTTTGTGTGCATGGAGCTCCCCCTCAATTTATGACTTTTTGATCACTCTCCATCACACCTAGCAAAAGACAATCAAGTAATTTTTGGTATCCAAATTGCTTTGGATCCATAGACATTAGTAGCACAAAATTTAGTCCCCTTAGGAATCCTTTTTTCAATTTCATCCTTTTTAGTTGATGTGGTTAGTTTTTTTGGGACCCAAACACTTCTAAAACATTTGCCGTTTACAAATCCCGGGGCACTAGATTGTCTTATATAAAAGTTTGATTTTCCAAAATTATTTTTCTTTTCAAGCTCTTTGGAAATCAAATCTTTTTCTTGTTGAACCTTTTGAAGCAAATTTTTTAAATCAAAACACTTTTGTTCAAACTCTTCGAGTTTTGCTTCAAGTTCAAGTTTGGTTTTAGAAATCAAATCATTTTGAATTTTCAACTTTGAAATCAATTTATTGTTTTTCAAAATGTGATTTTTAAACTCTAAAACCAAATCGTCATAGGCATCTTGTAATTCATCAAAAGAACAAGAACATGAAGCAGATGAATTAGAAGTTACCCTTGAATCTTCTTCGATGGCCATAAGGCAAAGGTTGGCTTGTTCATCGTCGGTGGAGTCCTCATCACTCCAAGTAGCCACATATGCCTTATTCTTATGGATTGAAGTGCTTGCCTCTTCTTTTTCATGGAATCTTATTCAAGCTCTCTCAAGGCTTTCTTCATGAACGGGGCACACTTCTTGAAGAGATGAACTATCTCTTCTTCTTCATCCTCCTCTTCACTTGAATCTACATGATGACATGTGAAGGATTTAAGAGCAATGGCATTGGTGTTGATGCCAAGCCCTTTGAGCTTCTTCTCCCCATAGCTCTAATCTCTTCCTTCTTCTTCTTCTCTTCTTTGTTCTTCTTCATGATTTGGTGAGGGAGAAGAGACCCCATGAGTTCATCAAGCTTCAAAGTCTTCAAATTCTTAGCTTCGGCGATGACGGTCCTCTTTGAGTCCCATGACTCGGGAAAGGAGTTGATGAGCTTTCGGACAAGCTTCTCTTCTGGGATGGTTTCTACATATCCTTTAAGACCATTGGTGATAGTAGAGAACCTATCAAACATCTTCTCGATGTTCTCTTCCGGATCCATCTTGAAGTTCTCATACTCTAGGTTGAGGAACCCAATCTTGGTCTCCTTTACTTCATCGGTTCCCTCGTATATGACTTCAAGCTTGTCTCATACCTCCTTGGTACTCTCACAAGAAGACATCTTCTCATAGATGGTTGGGCCAAAAGCACAAAAGAGGATGTACAAGGCTTTGAAATTAAGCTTCATCTTCTTGCGATCGTCGGCACTCCATTCCGCTTTACTTCATTGAGGCACGAATGGACCATCTTCTATTATGTCCCATAGCTTGTAGTCTCTTAACTTTATGAATAACTTCATCTTTGTCTTCCAATGGGCATAGTGAGTTCCGTCGAAGAAGGGCGGTTTGTCGATGGATTGCGCCATTGAGCCGGTTGATTGAAATGATGAATGAGCTTGCCGGATCTTCTCAATAGGATGTTAATCCTCTTCAATTGAGCCAAGCTCTGATACCAATTGTTGGGTTTTACGGGGCTCGATTCCTTCAACAGTTCTTGCTCGCCAAGTGGTGGAGAAGTGGAATTTTGGGTGTAAGTGGTGTGGAAGCTAAAAGGGTTAAGGACACACTGATTTATAGTGGTTCAACCTTCTAACCAAGGTCTACATCCACTACCTTGGCTTCCCACTAAGGATTTCCAATCAATCCACTATTGATTCGTCCCTTTTTCTAGGCTTAGGAGGAAACCCTTATACACCGATCAAGCTTTCTACCCAAAGCCTTGATCAAACCCTTTTTACAGGAGAAAAGATAAGCAAACTTAAATCCCTCTAATAGGTATTTGTTTGCAAAATTTAGCTCTCACCCAAAACTTAAAACACTTGAGCAAATTTGACAACTTTGGCTCACTAGTGTTTGTCTATACAAAGAAATGACAATTTAGCACTAAGACAATTTCTTGATCATTTGTTGTTTGACAATTGAAGCATTAACCATTACTAGATGTTTGGAGGTCCCTTTTATACTTTTTAATGAGTTTGCAACCATTACTAGCCGTTGGGGTTGAATTGGAGCCGTTGGAGACATAATTTCCCACCATAAATGCAGTTATGCAGCTACCCGTATCGAAACGCTCGAACTCGTTTCAAAATGCTCTTCAAGTAGAAAGAGTCGTTGCAGTCTGATGCAGCACCCGTATCGAAACGCTCTTTGCCATATCGAAACACACGTATCGAAACGCTTGTCCCCGTATCAAAACGATATGCATTTAAATGTTAGTTGGGAAATAGCCGTTGTGATTTTGTGACCGTTGCGGTCGATGCCACGTAGGCGTATCGAAATGGCACAGCCCGTATCGAAACGCGTGGCAAAATCCTCATCCAGAAAAGAATCGTTTCGAAACGTTTTGACACTATAAGACCACGTATCGAAACACCTAGGGGTGTTTCGAAATGCTTGGAAGGTTTTGTTTAATTTAGCTTTGAAAACATGTGAAAACCTTTTTAAAACATTCTCTAAACATAGTTTCAAGTTGTTTGGACTTTAGAAATAGATTTGAATTCTTTTTAACTTAGTTCAAAATATTTTTCAATTATTATATCAAAACATTAATTCTACAGAAACACGTGTCAAGGGCCCGTACTCTGCACGTAGTATTTTTTTTTGGAGAAAATCGATAAAGATTTTTCCTTTATGTTTTTTAAACCGTGAAAGATTATTTTATTTTAATATTTATAGAGCTCAGATTTAAAACGTATTAAGCTATATAATTGGATGTTAATTGCCGAGTTTAATTGGCTGCAGCGTCAGCCGCGTGGTTTATAAGCTTGATAGGCCTTTCGATTCAATTTGAATTCGGCTTTCAAATGAGCATTTCAATTGCTTTAAACTCAATTGAATTGAGCCTTACCACCAGCAGCCTTGTTTGCTGCAAAAAGTTAAATGGCTTTTGATGTTTTATAAACAAGAATTTAAGTGCTTTAAAGTTTATTTGTTTGGACAATTGTACCCTTAAAATATTCCTATAAAATAAGAGCAATTTGCTTCGTTTTTTTTTCATCCCAAACAGTACATTTGTTTTAAACAGTCTCCAAATTCTATGTTTCATTCAATGCTTTTCAAGCAACATTTTTGAGCTCTTAGTTCGGGTTTTAAGAGAAAGACAATATCACCATCGAGTGCTCCTGATTTCAGGTGTACAATTTCAATGAGAGGTGTTGAGTGTGCAAAAGTTCTATATTTTACCCCTTATTTAATCCACGTTTCTATTGCATTCAAGCATAATTCATTGCATTTAGGTAGATTTCTGCATATACATCACAATTAGATAAAATGACAGAATTGCTACTGATTTTGGTCACTTTTGCAGGTATCTGCTATGGCAGACTCAGGGCAGCAAAGGAGCAGAGCTGGAGCACAGGACCGGAGTCAAGGAGCAAAACGTTGTCGTGGCCACTGTCGTGGCAGCCATGACGACGTCATTAGTGAGGTGGAAGAGTAAAATGGAGCTCGACAGATAGAGGATTTAAAGCCGGTCTGTCGTGGACCACTCCTATATTTTTCTGAGCCCGAAGGAAGAATGAAGGCCAAACCCAAAGTTCAAGGAATAAACCCTGACAAGTCGTCGTTAACCGGTCAAAATAAATATAAATAATTAACCTCTTTCAGCAATAAATAAAATAAGAAATTAAATAAGTATAGGGAAAGAGGGTCGATCCGCAGGGAGATTAGCTGGAATTGTTGACTTGAATTTGTTGAATCCGAAATCCCAGGAATATCTGCAAGGAAATAAAAAAAGGGGGTGATATTTGATTTCGAATGAAGTAAAAAAAATGCAAGAATTAAGGAAAATAATAGAAAAAACCAAATGTGCAAATTAGCCTCGAGTTAGCCTTGTCAATTCCTTCGATCATTGAAATAGATTTTTACTTCGGGGATCATGTCGGTTACAGTCTACGAGGCCCAACCCGTCGCAACTTGCTTTTCTCTCGAGTAACCAATTCTCCCAAGACTATCTTCGAAGGTTGATTCTTAAACAAATTAGCCACGTCTATCGTCGTTAAAGTGTTTAGTTTTGAAAGCAGGAAAAGCCCGACTCAGAAATTGTCTAAAAGTAGAATCGCTTCTGATTTTATCTTTCCTTAGCGGACCGCCGCTAAGAGTGTTCACAGGAAGTCGAAATTGCCACAGGCCGATCCTTCCTCCCAACTATGTCTTTAAACGATTCCAGATCAACGAGCTCTTTTGATTTGAAAAACGATTAAAAACTTTAGTAAGGCCGATTGCCAAACTATCTAAACAGAAAGATAAAAATGTATTCCCGAAGGAATTTAGGCAATGTTCAATTCTCACGATTAGAATTGATTTGGCTAACTCTTGGCTCAAGAAATTTAGCTAAGCATGATATTGATTATCATGCTTAACTTGGTTTTGGAAAAATAATTAAATAACATAAAATAAATGAAATAAGAAAATAAAGGAAAAGAACTTGAATTAAAACTAAAAATGTTTACAAAGATAAAAACTAAAAATGATTGATGGATGGATGATCTAAGCCTTTACCAAGGGTGGTATTTATAGGTTTAGATTTACAAAGATAAAGTGATAAAATAATTTAAAATAATAAACAAAAGATAAAACAATTCAAATGTTTTAAAATTTAAATGCAGGAATCTAATCGGATAAGCTGATAAGCTCTCTCAGAACGTTCCAGAAGCTTCTAGAAGTCGCCACGTCACTGCCACGTCAGACGCGTCGTGCCCGGTGTCGTGCCCATGATGCCAGTCATGACAGGATTATAATAAAAACTACAGAAATGCCTCATTTTCACTGCTATTTCTAGAATTGGGTCCCTGCACAAAATGTAACGAAAACAACATGTATTAAGCAGCAAGAAGTCCCAATAGCTAGAAAAATAACAAATGAAATATGTCATAATTGAGCACTCATCAAATTCCCCCTCACTTGTCTCATACTTGTCCTCAAGTATGTCCGAAAAAATTATAAACCCAAGAATGCATTTCTCAAGCCATTACATGCATCAAACATAATCATAAGAGTTCTAGCGCAATTGGAGTATCATGAAAGAGAACATTATCAAACCAAATGGATGCGAGCAAAGATCAGTCCTTATCCTTTTCAATTACCTATCAAGCATTAATCAAATCTTAGCCTAGTCTTAATCCTCACCAAGATACACTCAAGAGCACTCAAAGTGTTTTAAAGGTAAATTTGAAGCAGAAACACTCAAAGTCAATCATGAATAAAGGTTTCCATAGGCTTGTAACAAGTTCAATTCTCCACTACTTTATTAGAATCAAGGTGCAAAAATCATTAGGTCTTCAAGGTGTAATGAGGGTTTAGAGAAAAAAGGTAGAAAGATGGAAAGAAAAAGAAGATGATCAAAGCAAGATATTTCAAACATAAGCAGTGAAGACATTAAAAGGGAGCTAAAAATGGGCAAGCAAAACACACATTTTTTCTTTCTTTCTTTTTTTTTCTCTTTTCTTCTTTTCGAAACTGTTTTTTATTTTTTTTTCTTTTCTTTTTTCCCGAAGCAATTGCTTCCTTTATTCTGTTTTTTTTTCATTTCGAAGAATTATGCCCTTTATTCGAATTGCAGCTCCTTATTTGCCTAGTAATATAGTTTCTAGCATTTGATCAATCAAAAAGTGGTTAAGCAAGGAAATGGGGTGTAAGGCTAACAAAGGCTCACTAGGCGATGAGAAAGGGTAAATTAAAATGAAAGGGAAGGAAAAGGTTCAAAGCCTAATGCCTAAATCATTTTAAAGCACCTCGTTCTTAGTGTAGTCTCGAATTGTAAGCAAGCCACAAGTTCTAGATTCCTAAAATTCAGGATGACACTCTCAAGCAAAAGAAATAAGCATAATATGAAGAATGCATGCTCAAGGCTCAAGTCTTACCAAAATTGGGCTAATTTGATTAAGCTAAGTGAGAAATTTAATTAACACTATCAAGAGTAATTAAAAGAGATGTCAAACTGTAGATTACCCATATCATTTGATTATCAAAATGCTCCAATTCAATCATTCCTAAGCATTAGAACAATTATAACATGCTGGATATAATGTAATGGCCAGAAAAAAAAATCATCTTAAGGTTTAATCAAAATCAAAACATATTATCAAACAAGCAGACAAGTTGTAATTTACCCTCCCTCTCACTTAAATGAATTGCCCCAATTCAGAAAAAATTAAGGAAATAAATAGAAAACAAGGGCAAAAGATACTCCCCGTGGATGTAGAGTGAGTCGATGGGAAAGGTGCACTGTGAGTGGCTCGGATCGGCGGCGGCAGAAGGCTTTGAACGGAGCTGCCGGATGTGCGAAAGAGGGTGCAGCGAAGGGTGGTTCAGCATTTTTTTTGGGCACCCGTCGAATGGTTGCTGGTCGTCGGCCACCACGGCGAGGAGGAGGTGTGGGGCATGGTGGAGTCGGCGTGGCTGAATCGGCTGTGCTGTTGGAGAGACGCGAACGACGGACGATGGTTGGGGGTGAAGGCGGAGGTGTTGTGGAAGCCGTAGGAATGGGGGCTTTCCGTGGTGCGGGGCATTGCGGCTGAGTGAGTTGTGTTTTAGGGATTTGGTGGTTTTGCGGGAAAGAAAGAAAGGGAAAAGGGGAAAGGTTTCAAAGGGGGGAAAAATAAAGAAAGGAATTGAAAACAATTCTTACTTTATTTTATTCCTAAGCAACCGGTCAGTGGGTTTTGAAAATGGTTGGAAAGGGTTCGCTATCATGCGCTATTAAGTGGAAAGGGATTTTGCTATCGTGCACCACTTTCAATGGGACTGCAGCTTATGATCGAAGAGTTCTTGCTGTGTGAAAAAAAATCCTGCAGAAAAATTATTAAGGTAATTAGAAAAAGAAAAATAAAGGAAAATAAATAAATTATAAAAAGAAAGAAAATTAAAATTAACGAGAATAAAAAAGAATGGGTTGCCTCCCATTTAGCGCTTTGTTTAACGTCGTTTAGCTCGACGACCTTTGTTAAATTTTTTGTTCTTCAAAAGCAAGTTCTTCAAATAATCGGTAATGTCCATCGCTCGTCGTTTTAACGTCTTCCTTCATCTTTGTTTTTGTGCGCAAAACAACAGCTAAGCTTCTACCTCCTTCCCAAGACGACAACTTACTCAAGATGATGTTTGGCAAAGTTTGGTTGTCGCCTAAAAATATATAATCAAACCATTCCAACCTTGGCTTTGGTTCCTGCAAAATTGATGGAAAATGTTTAGTTCGAATTGAAATTAATCGAAAATCAGAAAGGGAAGAAAGATTTGAAATGATTTCGCCTTTGTTTTTATCGTCGAGATCTGCGAATTCCCTACAAAATTCATAACACAAATCAGTTTCGATCAAATCATCAGCTAATGGATCTATAATATCAATGAAATTTAAACTTGCGACCGAATCAGGATACTTCATAGCTTTATACATATCAAATTTAACTACTTCCCCATCAAATTCCATAGTTAAAATGCCGTCGCGGACATCAATCTTTGTATGCGCAGTTGATAGGAAAGGTCGGCCAAGCAAGATTTCGGATCCGTTATTGCTGCGATCATTTTCCATGTCAATAATGTAAAAATCAGCAGGAAAAATGAGATTTTTTACCTGTACCAACACGTTTTCTAGTACTCCCTCGGGGTAGATGATTGATCGATCAGCTAATTGAACCGTCACTCGCGTTTCTTTCAATGGTTCAGTCGAAATTTTGTTGTAAACGCTTAACGGCATGACGTTGATAGATGCGCCTAAATCGCACATCGCCCTTTTTATCCCAACATTCCCAATTTTACAAGGAACCACGAACATACCTTGATCCTTGTACTTTGGCGGCAATGGTCTTTGAAGAATAGCTGAAACGTTCTCACCAAGGTTAACTTTTTCATTCCCAGACAATCGCCTTCGGTTTGTGCACAACTCTTTCAGGAACCTTGCATATTTGGGCACTTTTCGAATAACATCAAGAAGTGGAATATTAATTTCCACTTTCTTGAATACATCCAAAATTTCCTTCTCTTCCTCTTTTTTATCTCGTTTCGTCAATCTACCTGGAAAAGGAGGAACAGGTTCGTAAGTAGAAACAGAAATATTGGATTTAGAGTTACCTGCAATGGGTGGAGACTTTTCATTTTGGTCCTTCGAAGAGTTGCCTTGCTCGTCGGATTTTTGCTCATCTTGCTTGGGCGGTTTAGGCGTTAAAACTGTTCCACTACGCAAAGTTATCGCACTAACGTTTTCCCTTGGGTTGGTTTCGGTTTGGGATGGTAGCTTTCCCTGGGATTCTATACGGCTAACGGCTTGAGCTAGTTGGCTTATTTGTTTGTCGATTTGTTGGAGGTGGGATTGTGTTTGGGTTTGGAATTTTTCCTGCGAAACCGCCAATCTCTCAACAATAGACTCAAGTGAATATTTTTGGGGTGCTTGGTTTTGGTAGGGAGGTTGTTGCCTAGGTTGGTAATTCGGGTTCTGATTACCGTAGCTCAAGTTTGGGTGATCTCTCCAACCGGGATTGAAGGTATTGCTATGTGGGTTATAAGGTCTTTGGGGAGGTCCGGGAAAGTTGTGTATGGCGTTAACTTGGGCACTAGATGGATCTTGGAGTAAGGGACACAGATCAGTTACATGATCGGACATGGTACAAACTCCACAAACTTTGGCAGCTCCTAATTTCCCTGAAACAAGTGAATGCACAATATTAGTTAAATTATCAATCTTATTTTCTAATGTAATTGTGCTTACTGTTTGAACCCGTCGACTGGGTTCACTTGCAGAACCAAATTGTTGCGAATTTGCAGCCATTGTGGAGATTAATGTCCTCGCTGCGGTAGGAGTCATGTTAACGAGCGCGCCACCGCTTTCCGCATCTACCATCTTTTTGTCCATTGGTAACATTCCTTCATATATGTATTGAAGGAGTGTTTGCTCGGATAGGCCATGTTGCGGACAGCTTGCGCACAGCTTCTTGAACCTTTCCCAATAATCATATAGGGATTCGTCGTGCATTTGTTGGATACTCAATATGTTTCGCCTAATTTCTGTCGCTTTTGCCGCAGGGAAGTATCTGTCAAGAAAAACACGAGAAAGATCAGCCCATGTATTAATAGAATTTGGAGGTAAATAAAATAACCATTCTTTAGCCATTCCGGCTAAAGAAAAAGGAAATGCCCTTAGTTTTATCTGATCCTCTGAAACTCCTTGCGGTTTCATACTGCTGCACACCATATGAAATTCGGCAAGATGCTTATGTGGACTTTCAGTAGGTAAACCGTTAAAGGTAGGGAGTAGATGAATTAATCCCGTTTTGAGTTGGAACGGAGTATCGCCTTGAGGAAAAGCGATGCAGAGTGGTTGTTGCACGGTAGGGGCTGCGTTCAGCTCTCGAATTGTTTGATCTGCCATCGGTTCTGGTTCTTGTATAAGTTCGTCGATTGGTGTGGTTTCGGAGGTGGATTCTTGTTTGGATCGTCGTGTGCTTTGTTGCTTCTTTCGGCGAAGTGTTTCGCCGTGAGTTCTACGAGCGCTTGCTTCGATTTCCGGGTTATATGGAGCTATAGTACCCGGATTCTTCCTGGTCATAAAATAAAACAAAAATCAGTCAAAAATTGCCGAAAATAAAGATCCCCGGCAACGGCGCCAATTTTGACAAGTCGTCGTTAACCGGTCAAAATAAATATAAATAATTAACCTCTTTCAGCAATAAATAAAATAAGAAATTAAATAAGTATAGGGAAAGAGGGTCGATCCGCAGGGAGATTAGCTGGAATTGTTGACTTGAATTTGTTGAATCCGAAATCCCAGGAATATCTGCAAGGAAATAAAAAAAGGGGGTGATATTTGATTTCGAATGAAGTAAAAAAAAATGCAAGAATTAAGGAAAATAATAGAAAAAACCAAATGTGCAAATTAGCCTCGAGTTAGCCTTGTCAATTCCTTCGATCATTGAAATAGATTTTTACTTCGGGGATCATGTCGGTTACAGTCTACGAGGCCCAACCCGTCGCAACTTGCTTTTCTCTCGAGTAACCAATTCTCCCAAGACTATCTTCGAAGGTTGATTCTTAAACAAATTAGCCACGTCTATCGTCGTTAAAGTGTTTAGTTTTGAAAGCAGGAAAAGCCCGACTCAGAAATTGTCTAAAAGTAGAATCGCTTCTGATTTTATCTTTCCTTAGCGGACCGCCGCTAAGAGTGTTCACAGGAAGTCGAAATTGCCACAGGCCGATCCTTCCTCCCAACTATGTCTTTAAATGATTCCAGATCAACGAGCTCTTTTGATTTGAAAAACGATTAAAAACTTTAGTAAGGCCGATTGCCAAACTATCTAAACAGAAAGATAAAAATGTATTCCCGAAGGAATTTAGGCAATGTTCAATTCTCACGATTAGAATTGATTTGGCTAACTCTTGGCTCAAGAAATTTAGCTAAGCATGATATTGATTATCATGCTTAACTTGGTTTTGGAAAAATAATTAAATAACATAAAATAAATGAAATAAGAAAATAAAGGAAAAGAACTTGAATTAAAACTAAAAATGTTTACAAAGATAAAAACTAAAAATGATTGATTGATGGATGATCTAAGCCTTTACCAAGGGTGGTATTTATAGGCTTAGATTTACAAAGATAAAGTGATAAAATAATTTAAAATAATAAACAAAAGATAAAACAATTCAAATGTTTTAAAATTTAAATGCAGGAATCTAATCGGATAAGCTGATAAGCTCTCTCAGAACGTTCCAGAAGCTTCTAGAAGTCGCCACGTCACTGCCACGTCACTGCCACGTCAGACGCGTCGTGCCCGGTGTCGTGCCCATGATGCCAGTCATGACAGAATTATAATAAAAACTACAGAAATGCCTCATTTTCACTGCTATTTCTAGAATTGGGTCCCTGCACAAAATGTAACGAAAACAACATGTATTAAGCAGCAAGAAGTCCCAATAGCTAGAAAAATAACAAATGAAATATGTCATAATTGAGCACTCATCAAACCCAAAGCAAGAAAAGAGGACGAATTAAAGGCATCTACTTAAAAGATTTAGTCTTTAATAGAGTTGTATTTTAGTTTAAACTTGTATTCTTTCTATATTAGAAAACTTGGACCCAAGGCCTATATAAAGGCATGTAATTCGACCTAGGGAAGGATATGCAATACCTAGTCGTCTTTCCCAAAAAACCCTTGTCGTTTTCCCCTTCTCATCATGTTCTACATTCACCCTAGGGCTAAGGGTTGATTCTGTAAAGTAGTTGCAAGGATTGTACTGTTTTAGGGATTTTCTGTTCAAGCAATAAAAACTTCAAGTTTATTTATTCTGGTTTGTACATCTCGCAAGAGTATTGGGAAAGCATTGTGAGGTTATCCATTTGTTTGATATCGGGAGAGTCAAGCACACGAACAGAATAAATACGCGTTTTCCAGTTTATGGTTAAACCATCTCGACTTAGGGATAAGTACGAGGTTATGTGGCTAAGGAAGAATTCAACAACATTGGTGTTCACCCTTCGATTCACGCCGGGAGATATCTTCCAAGAAGTGTCCATCAACAGAACTTGGGCCTAGGGGTACGACAAGTCACAGCAAGGATTCTTGCCAAACTTGAAGTGCAGAGTTGTGTCATCGCTGCTGCGACAACAACAGACTTCTGCGTGACAGGGACGACGACAGAACAAAAGTTTCTATTCAGTGCAACACCTGCACTATTGAGCAAATCAATATCGGCCTATTTCTTAAAACTTGATTCTTTTATCTCTTACTTTACTTGCTTCTAAAGATTACTTTCCAAACAATTTAAACTCTTTCTTTCTCTCGTGCAGCAACTCTAGGATAAAGCTATTTCCAGTCCCTGTGGAGACGATATCCAATACTCCAAGTATCACTTTACTACTTGCGTCGTGTACACTTGCACTATTTGCGATAGGAGTTTTCACACGCAACAAGTTTTTGGTGCCGTTGCCGGGGACTGTCAACATATCTTTACCCTTACTTTTACTGCAATTTTTCTTTTTAATTTTTCTATTTTCCTTGATATTATTTACCCTGTGCTTTTCACAAGGCTTTCTGTTTGTTTATGCGCAGGTCTAGACGAGGCAAAGAACCTGAGTACGAACTAGACCCTAAAATCGAACGAACGTACAACTTCAGGAACTGAGTCCGACTCTTGATAGCAAGAAACGACTATCTTGAGGAACAGCTAGAAGCAATGCAGAACAACGGGGTAGATGATAACCAAGGTGTTGAGTGTGCAAAAGTTCTTTATTTTACCCCTTATTTAACACATATTTCTGTTATATTCAAGCATAATTCATTGCATTTAGGTAGATTTCTGCATATACAACACAATTAGATAAAATGGCACAGTTGCTACTGATTTTGGTCACTTTTACAGGTATCTGTTGTGGCAGACTCAGGGCAGCAAAGGAGCAGAGCTGGAGCACAGGACTGGAGTCAAGGAGCAAAACGCTACCGTGGCCACTGCCGTGGCAGCCATGACGACGTCATTAGTGAGGTGGAAGAGTAAAATGGAGCTCGACAGATAGAGGGTTTTAAGTCGGTCTGTCGTGGACCACTCCTATATTTTTCTGAGCCCGAAGGAAGAATGAAGGCCAAACCCAAAGTTCAAGGAATAAACCCAAAACAAGAAAAGAGGACGAATTAAAGGCATCTACTTAAAAGATTTAGTCTTTAATAGAGTTGTACTTTAGTTTAAACTTGTATTCTTGCCATATTAGAAAACTTGGACCCAATTCCTATATAAAGGCATGTAATTCGACCTAGGGGAGGATATGCAATACCTAGCCGTCTTCCCCAAAAACCCTTGTCGTTTTCCCCTTCTCACCATTTTCTAAACTCGCCCTAGGGCTAAGGGTTGATTCTGTAAAGTAGTTGCAAGGATTGTACTGTTTTAGGGATTTTCTGTTCAAGCAATAAAAACTTCAAGTTTATTTATTCTAGTTTTTACATCTCGCAAGAGTATTGAGAGAGCATTATGAGGTTATCCATTTGTTTGATATCGGGAGAGTCAAGCATACGAACGGAATAAATATACGTTTTCCAGTTTATGGTTAAACCATCTCGGCTTAGGGATAAGTACGAGGTTAAGTGGATAAGGAAGAATTCAACAATGTTGGTGTTCACCCTTCGATTCACGCAAGGAGGTATCATCCAAGAAGTGTCCATCAATAGAACTTGGGCCTAGGGATAGGGCAAGTCACAGCAGGGATTCTTGCCAAACTTGAAGTGCAGAGTTGTGTGATCGTTGCCGCGACAACAACAGACTTCTGCCGCGACAGGTGCTGTTGCGACAGGGACGACGATAGAACATAAGTTTCTATTTAGTGAACACCTACACTATTGAGCAAATGAATACCGGCCTATTTCTTAAAACCTGATTCTTTTATCTCTTACTTTACTTACTTCTAAAGATTAATTTCCAAACAATTTAAACTCTTTCTTTCTCTCGTGCAGCAACTCTAGGATAAAGCTATTTCCAGTCCCTGTGGAGACGATATCCGATACTCCAAGTATCACTTTACTACTTGCGTCGTGTACACTTGCACTATTTGCGATAGGACTTTTGACACACAATAAGAGGCTGTATTAACCTTAAAAGGAATCGTCTAGTGTAACGATTATATCAATCGGGACGAATTCGCTTCTAAAATTGTGGTTTATTACCATGACACATTTAAGCATTATTTATTTCTTTCGATTAATTCCCAGTCAATGCTAATGTTTTTTTTGCACCAGTAATACTTCCAACACTTAGTTTGAGTGTGTAAAATTTGACTCGAAAAAATTGATTTATTCTACTTGACTCGTAATTTCATAAACTTCAATTCAAAAGTCAAATAACTCAAAATTTTTAATAATTAGCGGATCAATATTCAAGTTCGATGCGAGTCACTCTTTTTTATCAGTAAATTATTTTATTAAAGAAAAAATCATACAAGGTATTAACATGAGCCTCATTAAAAACCCTTCTAATCCTAGGTTGGTAGAAAAGAGTACGCACGTTAATATTTAAGGAAACAAAAAGTGACATCATGTAAAAATATAGATTTCGATATAATAAATTGAAAAATGTTTTGGACTAAATTGAATAGAATTTAAAATATGTTTTAAGTCAAAACAACTTGAAAATAAGTTTGAGGATATTTAAAAAGGTTTTGAAGTTTTCTAAAACGTTTTTAAGTAGTCAAACGTTTGATTTTAATGTACCCGTTTCGATACAGGCATGTATTTCGATACGTTTTGAAACTGTCAAAATGTGTTTCGATATAGGCCTTACTCGTATCAAAACAGCAAGGGTCGTTTTGAAATAGGCCTTCTTAATTCGATATGCCTACGTGGAAGACACCCCAACGGTCAAATACCCCCAACGGCTATTTCCGAACGATCTTTTAAATTACAGGTGTTTCGATACGGGACCAGGCGTTTCGAAACGGGAGTTTCGATACAGCTTATGGTGTTACGAAACAGGATGCTGAATCAGACCCAACGGCTAGTTCTGAAGAAGGGCATTTCGATACAACTACCCGTGTATCGAAACAGACATCACCAAAACTGCATTTATGGTGGGAAATAAATGCTACAACGGCTCAAATTCAATCCTAACGGTCCTCAACGGCTACAAACTCAATTGGGAGTATAAAAGGGACCTCCAAGCATCAAGGAAAGACTAATGCTTCAATTGTCAACAACATTATGATGAAGAAATTGTCTTAGGGCTTTAATTGTACACTCCTTGTATAGACAACACTTGTGAGCCAAAATTGTCAAATTTGCTTAAGTGTTTAGGTTTGGGTGAGTGCTAAAGAGTGCGAACATCAACCTTGTAAGAGGGAATTTTGTTTGCTTATATTCATCTCTTGTATAAAGGGTTTGATCAAGCTTTGGATTAGAAAGCTTAGATCGTTTGTAAGGGTTTCCTTCTAAGCCTAGAAAAGGGGACATATCAATTAGTGAATTGATTGGGAAATCCTTCGTGGGAGCTAAGGTAGTGAATGTAGGTGCTTGTTCAAAGGCTGAACCACTATAAATGCTTGTGTCTATTTTCTAAATTTTACTTCCCTCAAAATCACCCAAAATCCAACTTCTCCATCACTTGGAAAGCTAAATCGGTTGAAGGAAATCGAGCCTATCAAGTCTAACAATTGGTTTCAGAGCGAGGCTCAATCGAAAGGGATTAACATCCTATTGAGGCAATCCGGGAAACTCGATACATCAATTCAATGAACCGGTCAAATGACACAATCCATCGACAAGCCACCATTCTTTGACGGGACCAACTATGCCTATTGGAAGACAAGGATGATGTACTTCATCAAGGCCAAAGATTACAAGCTTTGGGATATAGTTGAAGATGGTCCGTTCATGCCACAATGAAGCAAGGCGGAATGAAGTGTGGATGATCGCAAGAAGATGGAGCTAAATTGCAAGGCTTTGCACATCCTCTTTTGTGCATTTAGCCTCAACATCTATGAGAAGATGTCTTCTTGTGAACATGCCAAGGAGATATGGGACAAGCTTGAAGTCACATACGAAGGAACCAACAAAGTAAAGGAGACCAAGATCGGTCTTCTCAACATCAAGTATGAGAACTTTAAGATGGAACCAGATGAAGACATCACGAAGATGTTTTATAGATTCTCCACCATCACAAATGAGCTCAAAGGCTATGGAGAAATCATTCCGGAAGATAATCTTGTCCGAAAGTTTCTCTATTCTCTTCCCGAGTCATGGGACTCAAAGAAGACCGTCATTATCGAAGCCAAGAATCTTAAGACTTTAAAGCTTGATGAACTCATGGGGTCTCTTCTTACTCATGAAATTATGAAGAAAGGAAAAGAAAAGGAGAAGAAGAAGGAAGAGATAAAGAAGATGGGGAAGAAGAAAATCATGGAGCTTGGCATCAACACGAATGTCATTGCTCTCAAATCCTCCAAGTGAAACCATGTTGAATCAAGCGAGGAGGAAGATGAAGAAGGGGTTCATCTCTTCAAGAAGTGTATCCCATTCTTGAATAAAGTAATGAAAGAATTCGAATATAAAACAAGGAAAAAGAAGAGAGCAAGCACTTCAAGCCATAAGAAGAAGGCATATGTGGCTATATGGAGTGATGAAGACTCCACCGACAATGAACAAGCCAACCTTTGCCTTATGGCCATCCAAGAAGATTCAAGGGTAACTTCTAATTCATCCACTTCTACTTCCTACACTTTTGATGAATTATAAGATGCCTATGATGATTTTGGTTTTGGAATTCAAAAATCACATTTTGAAAAACAAAAAGTTAGTTTCAAATTTGAAAATTCAAAAGGACTTGATTTCTAAAATCAAACTTGAACTTGAAGCAAAACTCAATGAGTTTCAACAAAAATGTATTAACTTGCAAAATTTGCTTCATAAAGTTCAAGAGGAAAAAGATCTGATTTCCAAAAAGCTTGAAAAGAAAAATAGTTTTGGAAAATCAAACTTTTATGTTAGACAATTTAGTGCCCCTAGATTTTTGAATGACAAAGTTTAGAGAAGTATTTGTGTAACCCCCTAGACCCGCCTATGCGTTATCACGGATCATAGGGAGTCACATTAGGGTCACAAGAGCGACCCACAGTAAAATACACTTAAAACATTTTATTTCCTCAAAACGTTGATTAAACTGTAAAATCAACTTCTGTTTAAAATACCATTTCAGGAAATCATTTAAACACATAACAGAAATTTCAGAAAGTGCTTTACAGACTCTATCATAAAACAATACATGATATACATGCCCACTAACTAGACAACATCGTACTCCAAAAGCAATGCCGAGAGAACTCCAAACACTGATGTCACACGTTATACCATGTTATATTCTTTTAACCTGCGATGGTAAAAACAACGTGAGCTTGGAAAACCTCAGTAATACAAAACTACCAAAAGATGCTATAAGCTCATGCAGATATATGGTAAGCATAACATTTTTATGATGTTATATGTAGTAACAGACTTCATTTTCTTTCTGTTATTTCAGGATAACGTTACTTGAGAATAACAGTACTTGTTCTTTATTCAAACATTGAGTAACAAACAGGAAATATACAAGCTGGTATATTACGAAGATGGAACAAAGAGTTTAGTGACTAGTGTGTTCCAATAAGTGCAGATCAAACATGCATAAAAACATACCAATCATATCATAAGAACACATAACAGTTCAATACAAATGCTCGAGTGCATGCAAGGGTTTACTAGTGACTACCCTCCAACCTTACACCAAATGCAGTCCCCTAGAACTGCATCCATAAGGACTTACCCTAGGCTCGATGGGCATAGGTGCCACCTAAGGGGCTGCCTTAGGTCCATAAGGATTTACCCGTGCTAAAAGCATCGGAATCTACCCAAGGGGAGACCTTGGGTCCATAAGGATTTACCAGCTGGATCAGGGCTGCACCTGCAGAAACTTCATAACATAACCCAACAGTATACCCCAGATAGTAATCAGTGTTCAGATTCCAGACATGAGTAACATAATACATGTGACAGATATTTCTATTCAGAGTATCAGAAACGGAAGATTCATGCTTTTGACAGATAAATGGGCATACCATTGAGTAGAGCAGACATTTTCATCATTCATCATGCAAACAAATTGTACCATCATAGGTCAAGCTAACAGATCATACTATCAAATTTACCAGACAACCAGGCAATATCATCACAGATCAAGCAATCGCATACCAAGTATACAGATTGAGCAGACATACATCAAGTAGGCAGAGAAGGTCATCATATATCCAGTTCATCATTTCATCTCATTTTCTAACGTAGTGATACAATCTCAAAAACAATTGAAATATTCAGCAAACATAGCATTGTTCATGATTAAATCGTTAGATTGCTTACTAGTATGTATTCATTATACAATCCATTCAATAGAATATAGCACATAAGGAACACACTAGATAGATCAATTTTATTTCTCGGGGATACTTGATATTTATGGAATGGGACACATTAAACTTTTGGCAATTTAAACGAATTTCAAAAACGAGGTCCCTATTAAATATGATTCGTACCTTCGGCGCAAAACAAGCATTTCAAGAGTTTTTACATTAGATTCTTTAAATTCAGATATATCGTGAATGATTCAATCATTTAAGCCCACGACGGCATTATGGTCATTTCAACGCTCATGTGCATTTTGGTAAATTATGCCGGTAAAGAATAAGTAGTGATTCGCAGAACTCGAGAATTCTATTTGATCATCAGTTTTTCTAATAAGGCATTCGAGAATTTCTGTATCAAGATCTCTCATGTCATCAGATATTTTCAGGGACGCTCCAACCATTTTGGCCAACGGAGTATTTTAGTTATTTGGCTAGCATGACAGTTTTATAATATAACACAATCATAACATAATGACGATTGTAATGCCTAGGGGCTACAATGATTTATCAAGCCTCTAAAATTCGTTTAAAGCAGCATATCGCAGCCTGACAGTACTCACCAACGTTCAAATGTCAGAAATTTGCATGTATCATGACTTGACATCGACTGTATCGTATGTATGATCGGTCACCTTCATACTTCACTACAAGGCTTAGCTTTGAGTAATCAAACATATAATCCATGCACATCTTCCTACCTTACATTGACATCATGAGCGATAGACATACATGAGTGTGCTTCCTAGCACTTAGGGGCACTTTAGCCCTTAAAGTCTTATTAGAAATTCCAGAATTTCATCAAATGCATAACTTCTTATTTAACTCAAGAAGGCATTTCATTCATTTTGGAAATTGGGATAAATCCACTATTTTTGTCAATTTTACTATTTAGCACCTCCATCATTTACGTACTCGGTAGAAATTAAGTCGTTCTTATCCCTTCGGCTCTTATAGACGGTTTATTCATTTTAGAACTTGAGGTTATAATTGTCATTTTGATTAATTAAGAATTCGGTGCTCGAAGGCACTACAGTATTTTTTTGGTCATTATGATCATTCCAATTAATTCATTCACTATTGTCGTAAGGATGAGCTCAAGAATACAACGATATTTCCAGTAAATTCACCTTCATGTGTTATACAAAGCTCGGGGGAAAATCAAAGTTCTTTTAGTATCACATGCATTTGAATAATGATGTCGTAGTCTTTTCCAATAGAACATACATCTTAGGTAGGGTAATTTTTCAATCAGGTCGAATGCAGATTTTGGGCCACTTCCTTTATTAGGGGTAGCTTAGTCATTCTTATACCTCAGGGGCATTTCGGTAATCTCTTATCCAATATCCCTTACTCCACATTATGGGCATTGAATCTTAGACATTATTGATCGAGTTGCGGATTTAACTGTATTATTTATTACTATTAAAACTTTTAATACTTCTGATCTATTAGTATTCTTATTCGAATATTTTGGTTTTAATAATTTCCATAATTATTTCTCGTATCTGATTCGGCTTAAGCAGAGTTTACAAAATACTTCATCATAAGCATGCATGCGTTAATCGGATATCAACATGTTCATAAAGCATACAAGGGGTAGTATTGTATTACCTTAACTCCGAGCAATATCGGTCGATTCATAAAACCCCATTCGGTTGCACTCGAACTCGAATTCAACACCCATCAACAATTCGTATTTAAGGAGCTATGAGTACATTCAATTACACAAATTCACATTTCAGTCTTTACTCACAGTACTCCTAAATGCAAAATTAAAACATATAGAATTTCGGGTTTAAGGTCAAATTTGGAGGCTTTCGAGATAGAATTTTGCGAAACGGGCTTCAAGAATAGACTCAGGACGTCTAAAAACATAAAATAGTGCTTTTTATAAAATTTGGAATTTTTGGTCAAAGTCAACGATGACTCAGCAGGTCAACGCTTACGTCAGCATGTTAACGGTCAACAAGGTCAGAGTCAACGCTGACGTCAGCAGGTCAACGATCAACAGGTTCAACTGAGTTGACTCGACTAACTCAGTGTGCTGACTCGAGCTGAGTTGACTCAGTGGCTGACTCGAACTGAGTTGACTCAGCAAACGGGTTGGGCATCGGGTACGGGTTGGGTCAGGAACGAGTTGGACTCAGACCGGGTTGGACCGGTTTGAATCTTTAGACCGCAATAAAACCGACCACTCACCCTAAGGCACATCGATCGTCGGACGTTCACCGGAGTAGTCGCCGGAGACTCCTTTTTGCGTCGAATCTGCCGGAAAAGAGCGTTTATCAGACCCCTAACAAAACCCATACATCAAAAACATAAATTAGGCTGGAATCATGTCGAAAATTACCAAAAATGCCAAAATCTCGTCGAAAATCTTGAATCTCCGATGAACATCTTATCAGCGTCGAACCCATGATCGGTGGGTCAAGATTTGCTTACCCTATCCCGTCGAACACCCTCATACTGTCGACGCGCCGCTAACGACGACAGAGGTGGTCGGAGACAAAAAGGGCAATGCTTGGTTCGTCGTCGAGCCTTCAAGAGGCTCTCCACGGTGAAAGACGGCCTCATCGCGCGAGTGGCTCACGGGATCGGGTCTAGGATACGACGGTGTTGCGTGTAAAAGAGTCTATCGCAATAGAGTGCAAGTGTACACGACACAAGTATTAAAGTGATACACGAAGTATCGGATGTCGAATCCACAGGGACTGGAAATAGATTTATCCTGAGATTGCACGAGCGTTCGATTTCAGGATCTAATTTATACTCTGGTTCTTTGGCCCTTCTAGATCCGCGCATAAGCAAATAAGAAACCTTGTGAAAAGCACAGGGTAAATGATACCACTAAAAATAGAAAAATTAAAAAGAAAAAGTGCAGTAAAAGTAAGGGTAAAGATAGGTTGCCAGTCCCCGGCATCGGTGCCAAAAACTTGTTGCGTGTAAAAGAGTCTATCGCAATAGAGTGCAAGTGTACACGACGCAAGTAGTAAAGTGATACACGAAGTATCAGATGTCGAATCCACAAGGACTGGAAATAGATTTATCCTTGGATTGCTGCACAAGAGAGAAAAAAGAGAGTTTAATTGTTTGTAGAGGAATAATGAAAAATACTAATGATAAAAGATTAAAATATTCATGGTAAACAAATAGGCCGGTATTGATTTGCTCAGTAGTGCAGGTGTTGCACTGTCTAGAACTTCTTGTTCTGTCGTCGCTTTTGTCACGGCAGCACCTGCGGCAGCAGCAGTCTATTGTTGTCGCGGCAACGATCACACAACTCTGTACTTCAAGCTTGGCAAGAATCCCTGTTGTGACTCGTCCTATCCCTAGGTCCAAGTCTATCGATGAACACGTCTTAGATGATACCTCCCGGCGTGAATCGAAGGATGAACACCGATGTTGTTGAATTCTTCCTTAGCCACTTAACCTCGTACTATCCCTAGGTCCGAGATAGTTCAACCATAAACTGGAGAACCAACACTTATTCCTTTCGTATACTTAACTCTCCCGATATTAAGTAAATGAATAATCTCACAATGCTCTCCCGATAGTCTTGCAAGATGTTGAAAACCGAAATAAGCAAACTTGAAGTTTATTTTATTGAACAAAAAAAAATCCTAAAACAGTACAATCCTTGCAACTACTTTACAGAATCAACCCTTAGCCCTAGGGGAAGTTTAGAACATGATGAGAAGGGGGAAAACGACTAGGGTTTTGGGGAAGACGGCTAGAGAATGAGATATTCTTCCCTAGGTCGAATTACATGCCTTTATATAGGCCTTGGGTTGAAGTTTTCTAATAAGGTAAGAATACAAGTTCAAATTAAAGTGCAACTCTAATTAAGACTAAATCTTCAGAGTAGATGCCTTTAATTCGTCCTCTTTTCTTGCTTTGGGTTTCTTCCTTGAACTTTGGGCTTGGCCTTCATTCTGATCTAGGGCTCAGAAAAATATAGGAGTGGGCTATGACAGACCGGCTTAATTTCCTCTATCTGTCGAGCTCCACTTCACTTTTCCCTTCAACATTGTTTTCGCCATTGGCTGCCACGACAGCATCCTCTTTCATAACTCTTGTTCTACGTTCCAGCTCTGCTACTCTACTGCCTTGAGTCTGCTACGGCAGCTACCTGCAAAACCAACCAAAATCAGTAGCAACTGTGCCATTTTATATAATTGTGATGTATATGTGAAATTGTACCTAAATGCAATGAATTATGCTTGAATACATCAGAAATATGGGTTAAATAAGGGGTAAAATATAGAACTTTTGCACACTCAACACACCCCCAAACTCAAGTTTTTGCTTGCCCTCAAGCAAATATTACCTAACTATTTTTTTTGTTTTGGCTTAAATCAGTGAACCCTTCATTACCTACCACTTATTTTCTATCAGGAACAATACCTCGTCGGGCATTTCTGGATTCATTCGAAACCATGCTATAATTCTTGTGTGGTGTGTGCAGGTTTTGTGAACAACTATGCATCTAGACTACCTTAGTATATCAGAATAGTTATATTTACAAACTTGAGGTTATGCCAACTCAATTTTTTCTGGAGGCAATTCTTGGGCTCCTTTAGTTTTTCTAACTTAGCTCAAAAAGATATCTTCTAAAATAAGTGCAAGGCAGTTTTGCATGAAAATGAGTCTGAATCATTTTTCTTTATTGTTTTCCTAGAGTCAGTGGTAGGCACGCTCGAAAGTAACTTCTTTACCTCGTATTGTCACAGTCTCTGTATCCTTGCTGTCGACGTCAGCGTAAAATTCTCGGACCAACGTGACTTTCATCTCCTCTGGCTGGGTAGCAAACATCTGCCATTTGAGGGCTTTGATTTTTCGAGCTATGAATGGTTCGAGCCCGAGGTCTTTCGTGCGTTTGGTGTAAAGGAAACCTCTTTCTTCCCACATCTCCCTCTTTTGGAAGGAGCCATAATATCTGTCGACGGAGTCGGTGGTGGCAAAGCGGTTAGGGATGGTGTTGTGGCTGGGTGTGCCGGCTGCTACAACAGAGCTGGAGGCAGCAATTCGTCGTGTTTGTCTGGTACTCATAATTGCAAGGCTATGGAAAATGAAAGAAATTTGAGATCTAGAGAGAAAGCAAGTTGAGAGAGCAAAAGTGAGATGAGAAATGAATAGTAAATGGGGTTTATATAGATGAATGGTTTGCTGCCCGTTGGAGCTGTAACGGCAGGCGCGAATAACGGGGCCAGCTGTTACGCGGTTTCTGATGCGTCTGTCACGCGTTTCCGTGTCTGCTGCGCTTCTGTTATGCGTTTGTGTGTCTGCCGCGACAGCGTGTTGACAGGATGTATTTTCCGTGTCTGTCGCGACAGCTGTTGACAGGCTGTGACGACAGACTCCTCTCTTGGGCTTTTTGGGCTGTTGTGGAAATGGTGGGCCGATTCACTTCTTCTCCTCTCCTTGTTTCCCTTATTTCCTAAAAATAATTAAAATAAAAACTTAGTTCCTAAAAATAAAATAATTCTAATTTCCTAATAAATAAAATACATAAATAATAAAAATAAAAATGAAAATAAAATTAAGTTAACTTAGGGATGCTTTGAGGGGCATCTTCTAAAGTAACCACTTCCTGCATTCTTGGGGCTTCAGTCCCCTGATAATGCTTTAGTCTCTGTCCATTGACTTTGAATTGGTGCCCGTCTTTTAAGGATTTGATCGTGATGGCACCATGGGGAAAAACCTGCACTACTTGGAATGGGCCCGACCATCTAGATTTAAGCTTCCCTGGGAAAAGTTTCAACCTAGAGTTAAATAACAACACAAGCTGCCCTGGGCAGATTTGTCGTGGCAGCAACTTCTTGTCATGCCACCTCTTCGTCTTGTCCTTGTGAATTCTTGCGTTGTCGTAGGCCATTGCTCGAATTTCCTCAATTTCATTCAAGTCAAGTAACCTCTTATGTCCTGCCTTTTCTAAGTCCATGTTCACTGCCTTGATAGCCCAGTAAGCTATGTGCTCTATCTCGACAGGTAAATGGCATGTTTTTCCATATATCAGCCGGTAGGGTGACATTCCCAATGGTGTCTTGAATGTTGTTCTATAGGCCCATAGCGCATTATTGAGGTGTAAAGACCAGTCCTTTCGAGTAGGTTTAACCATCTTCTCAAGAATGTTCTTCACTTCCTTGTTGGATATTTCGACCTGTTCATTGGTTTGAGGGTGATATGCTGTTGCGATTCGGTGCCTTACGCCGTATTTTCTTAAGGCAGCAGCAATTACCCTATTGTCGAAATGTCTCCCTTCATCACTGATGATCGCCTTAGGTATGCCAAACCTGGAGAAAATATTTTTGTGCAGAAATCTCTAAACAGTTTTGGCATCGTTTTTCTATGTGGCGATTGCTTCAACCCATTTGGATACATAATCCACTGCCAGTAGGATGTAGAGGTTCCCACATGATGTTGGGAATGGTCCCATGAAATCAATCCCCCATACATCGAAGATCTCGACTTCTAAAATGTTTTGCAGTGGCATCTCATGTCTTCTTGAGATGTTTCCAGTCCGTTGGCACTTGTCACAGCTTTTGTAGAATGCTTGGGAATCCTTAAGTAGTGAGGGCCAATAAAAACCAGATTGCAAAACCTTGGCAGCGGTTTTGTTTCCACCTAAGTTTCCTCCATATGGTGAAGCATGGCAGTGGTAAAGCACAACTTCCTGCTCATCCTGTGGTACACATCTTCTGATAACTTGATCTGCACAATGTTTGAAAAGAAGAGGTTCGTCCTGATAATAATGTTTTGCATCATTTTAGAACCTCTTCCTTGCTTGGTAATTAAGTTCAAGAGGTAATATTCCGCTAACTATGTAATTAACGAAATCAGCATACCAAGGAAGTTCATAAAACTTACCTGCTACCATGGCTGTCGCGGCAGTGCTTACGGCAGCAAACAATTGCTCGTTAGGGAAAGTCTCCAGTATGTGAGTCTTGTCTGTCGGTAGACTTTTTCCCATCTCCAATCTTGACAAGTCGTCTGCAACTTGGTTTTTGTCCCCTTTTTATCCTTGATTTCAATGTCGAACTCTTGCAGGAGCAGAATCCAACGTATCAGTATAGGCTTTGCATCTTTTTTAGCGAACAGGTACTTCAGTGCAGAGTGGTTTGTGTGGACTACCACCTTTGTTCCAAGTATGTATGAACGGAACTTGTCAATCGAGAACACCACTGCTAACAGTTCCTTTTCTGTTGTGGTGTAATTCACTTGCGCATCGTTTAGTGTTTTGTTGCCGTAATAAATTACGTGGAATAGCTTGTCCTTCCTTTGCCCAAGTGCTGCCCCTACAACATAGTCACTAACATCACACATAATTTCAAATGGCAAACTCCAGTCTGGTGGTTGTACAATTGGGGCTGTTACCAGCTTCTCTTTCAGGATTCTGAATGCCTCGGTGCATTTAGTATTGAAGTCAAAGGGACGATTCTGTTCCAGTAGGTGGCATAATGGCTTGGTGATCTTCGAAAAATTTGCAATAAACCTTCGATAAAACCCATCATGCCCTAAGAAACTCCTAATTCCCTTGACTGTGGTGGGTGGCGGCAGCTTTTCAATCACCTCTATCTTTGCTCTGTCGACCTCTATGCCGCGGCAGCTTACTTTGTAGCCTAGGACTATCCCTTCATCCACCATGAAGTGACATTTTTCCCAGTTTAATACCAAGTTCGCTTTCTCACATCTTTCGAGTACCTTCTGTAGGTTGCCTAAACAGCCTTCAAAACTGTCTCCAAAAATAGAAAAATCATCCATGAATATTTCCAGGAAATCCTCCACCATGTCAGAGAATATCGCCATCATACACCTCTGGAATGTTGTTGGTGCATTGCAGAGTCCAAATGGCATTTTCCGAAAAGTGTAAGTGTCGTATGGGCAAGTGAAAGTCGTTTTCTCTTGATCCTCCGGTGCTATAGCTATCTAGTTATAACCTAAGTAACCATCAAGAAAACAATAATAAGGTTTTCCCGCTAACCTATCAAGCATTTGATCAATAAAAGGTAGGGAAAATGGTCTTTTCGGGTAACTTTATTAAGCTTCCGGTAATCCATACAAACCCTCCAACCGGTCACAGTCCTGGTTGGGATTAGTTCGTTCTCTTCATT
Source organism: Hibiscus tridactylites (assembly GCA_958450335.1). Taxonomy (NCBI): domain Eukaryota; kingdom Viridiplantae; phylum Streptophyta; class Magnoliopsida; order Malvales; family Malvaceae; genus Hibiscus; species Hibiscus tridactylites. Next base: position 82,460,321 of record OY288270.1, read on the forward strand.
GGTCACCACGGTTATTCCTCCCTTTTTCGGAACGCATTGCACCGGGCTCACCCACTTACTATCCGAGATGGCATAAATTATCCCAGCGTCAAGCCATTTGATAATTTCTTTTCGAACCACTTCTCGCATAGAATCATTTAAGCGTCTCTGAGCATCAATGGTCGGCTTATGATCATCCTCTAGGAGAATTTTGTGCATGCATAGTGCCGGACTGATGCCCTGGATATCAGCTATCGTTGATCCAATAACCTTTTATGCTGCTACAGCATTCCTATCAGCTGATGTTCCTATTTCTGCATTAACTTGGAAGAGATGATTACGGGCAATGTATCATTTGAACCAAGAAAAACATATTTAAGCTGCCATGGTAGGGGCTTAAGGTCTAAAACAGGTGGTTCGACATTTCAGTCTTTACTCACAGTACTCCTAAATGCAAAATTAAAACATATAGAATTTCGGGTTTAAGGTCAAATTCAGAGGCTTTCGAGATAGAATTTTGCGAAACGGGCTTCAAGAACAGACTCAGGACGTCTAAAAACATAAAATAGTGCTTTTTAGAAAATTTGGACTTTTTGGTCAAAGTCAATGATGACTCAGCAGGTCAACGCTTACGTCAGCATGTCAACGGTCAACAAGGTCAGAGTCAACGCTGACATCAGCAGGTCAACGATCAACAGGTTCAACTGAGTTGACTCGACTAACTCAGTGTGCTGACTCGAGCTGAGTTGACTCAGTGGCTGACTCGAACTGAGTTGACTCAGCAAACGGGTTGGGCATCGGGTACGGGTTGGGTCAGGAACGAGTTGGACTCAGACTGGGTTGGACCGATATGAATCTTTAGACCGCAATAAAACCGACCACTCACCCTAAGGCACATCGATCGTCGGACGTTCGCCGGAGTAGTCGCCGGAGACTCCTTTTTGCGTCAAATCTGCCGGAAAAGAGCGTTTATCAGACCCCTAACAAAACCCATACATCAGAAACATAAATTAGGCTGGAATCATGTCGAAAATTACCAAAAATGCCAAAATCTCGTCGAAAATCTTGAATCTCCGATGAACATCTTATCAGCGTCGAACCCATGATCGGTGGGTCAAGATTTGCTTACCCCATCCCGTCGAACACCCTCATACTGTCGACGCGCCGCTAACGACGATAGAGGTGGTCGGAGACAAAAGGGGCAATTCTTGGTTCGTCGTCGAGCCTTCAACAGGCTCTCCACGGTGAAAGACGGCCTCATCGCGCGAGTGGCTCACGGGATCGGGTCTAGGATACGACGGTGTTGCGTGTAAAAGAGTCTATCGCAATAGAGTGCAAGTGTACACGACACAAGTATTAAAGTGATACACGAAGTATCGGATGTCGAATCCATAGGTACTGGAAATAGATTTATCCTGAGATTGCACGAGCGTTCGATTTCAGGATCTAATTTATACTCTAGTTCTTTGGCCCTTCTAGATCTGCGCATAAGCAAATAAGAAACCTTGTGAAAAGCACAGGGTAAATGATACCACTAAAAATAGAAAAATTAAAAAGAAAAAGTGCAGTAAAAGTAAGGGTAAAGATAGGTTGCCAGTCCCCGGCATCGGCGCCAAAAACTTGTTGCGTGTAAAAGAGTCTATCGCAATAGAGTGCAAGTGTACACGACGCAAGTAGTAAAGTGATACACGAAGTATCGGATGTCGAATCCACAAGGACTGGAAATAGATTTATCCTTGGATTGCTGCACAAGAGAGAAAAAAGAGAGTTTAATTGTTTGTAGAGGAATAATGAAAAATACTGATGATAAAAGATTAAAATATTCATGGTAAAGAAATAGGCCGGTATTGATTTGCTCAGTAGTGCAGGTGTTGCACTGTCTAGAACTTCTTGTTCTGTCGTCGCTTTTGTCACGGCAGCACCTGCGGCAGCAGCAGTCTATTGTTGTCGCGGCAGCGGTCACACAACTTTGTACTTCAAGCTTGGCAAGAATCCCTGTTGTGACCCGTCCTATCCCTAGGTCCAAGTCTACCGATGAACACGTCTTAGATGATACCTCCCGGCGTGAATCGAAGGATGAACACCGATGTTGTTGAATTCTTCCTTAGCCACTTAACCTCGTACTATCCCTAGGTCCGAGATAGTTCAACCATAAACTGGAGAACCAGCACTTATTCCTTTCGTATACTTAACTCTCCCGATATTAAGTAAATGAATAATCTCACAATGCTCTCCCGATAGTCTTGCAAGATGTTGAAAACCGAAATAAGCAAACTTGAAGTTTATTTTATTGAACAAAAAAAATCCTAAAACAGTACAATCCTTGCAACTACTTTACAGAATCAACCCTTAGCCCTAGGGGAAGTTTAGAACATGATGAGAAGGGGGAAAACGACTAGGGTTTTGGGGAAGACGGCTAGAGAATGAGATATTCTTCCCTAGGTCGAATTACATGCCTTTATATAGGTCTTGGGTTGAAGTTTTCTAATAAGGTAAGAATACAAGTTCAAATTAAAGTGCAACTCTAATTAAGACTAAATCTTCAGAGTAGATGCCTTTAATTCGTCCTCTTTTCTTGCTTTGGGTTTCTTCCTTGAACTTTGGGCTTGGCCTTCATTCTGATCTAGGGCTCAGAAAAATATAGGAGTGGGCCATGACAGACCGGCTTAATTTCCTCTATCTGTCGAGCTCCACTTCACTTTTCCCTTCAACATTGTTTTCGCCATTGGCTGCCACGACAGCGTCCTCTTTCATAACTCTTGTTCTACGTTCCAGCTCTGCTACTCTACTGCCTTGAGTCTGCTACGGCAGCTACCTGCAAAAGCAACCAAAATCAGTAGCAACTGTGCCATTTTATATAATTGTGATGTATATGTGAAATTGTACCTAAATGCAATGAATTATGCTTGAATACATCAGAAATATGGGTTAAATAAGGGGTAAAATATAGAACTTTTGCACACTCAACACACACCCAAACTCAAGTTTTTGCTTGCCCTCAAGCAAATATTACCTAACTATTTTTTTTTGTTTTGGCTTAAATCAGTGAACCCTTCATTACCTACCACTTATTTTCTATCAGGAACAATACCTCGTCGGGCATTTCTGGATTCATTCGAAACCATGCTATAATTCTTGTGTGGTGTGTGTAGGTTTTGTGAACAACTATGCATCTAGACTACCTTGGTATATCAGAATAGTTATGTTTACAAACTTGAGGTTATGCCAACTCAATTTTTTCTGGAGGCAATTCTTGGGCTCCTTTAGTTTTTCTAACTTAGCTCAAAAAGATATCTTCTAAAATAAGTGCAAGGCAGTTTTGCATGAAAATGAGTCTGAATCATTTTTCTTTATTGTTTTCCTAGAGTCAGTGGTAGGCACCTCTAGGGGCAGTTTCAAGTGGATAAACATTCCTATTCCAGTGTACTAAAGTAATCTAGAAGGCATAAGAGTCACAAAGAGTGTTGTACAGGTTAGAATCATAGCAAGGCTCTAAACAGATCCTAAAATTTCCTAAAGGCACTGTCACGACAGCATATGTCGCTACATGTAAGTTTAGTTCATAGACTTAAGCCAAATATTTTTACTTATTTTTTTAAAGCAAAAATAAACTAAATAAGAATTAACACTTAGACACAAATTAAAACCTAAAAGACACTTCATTACTAGAGAGATGCCACCCCCAAACTCAAGGGTTGCATTGCCCTCAATGCATGATGACATGGATGAAAAAAAGAAAAACAAAATACATCACAATTATAATAAAACAACAAGACAACAATATAAGATAGAAACTTAATTTTAGGTGTTGTCGTCGCTGTTGCTGCTGCTGCTAATATGTAGCTGCCGGCGGGCAGTGACCTTCATTGTTGGTGCCGGCAGATGGCTCGGAGAGGCGGAGGCAGTCTTCTTCTTAGCTTCCCTTGGGGGCTGGATGCGAGTGGGTGAGATCTGGGGTGGCCTTTCCAGCACTTGGACCTCTTCTGATGAGCTGCTGCTGCTGCTATTGCTGCTGCGGGCAGACTTGCCTTTTCTGGACGATCCTTCACCAGTGTTCGTCCTTTGCCTCTTTATAGGAGTGAACTCCTTGGAAAGGTTTCTTTCGACAGAGGGCTCCCAATCAGATTCTTGCCAGACGGAGTCTGATGAGAACCCTTCAAAGTAGTCGTCATCGAGATCGGGCTGTGGTTCCTTCCGTTTTTCTCCTCTGGCAGAAATAGTGGTAGCGCGGCTGCCGCCTTCAGCTCCCGCGACCGAGGTTGGAGTGGACGCAGATGAAGGTGTTTTTGGTGTGGCAGCAGGAGTAGGAGTATGGGCAGGTGTAGGGGCAGCAAAATAGTGCCTTTGGAAAGCAGGAAATTGTACATTTGAAAATTTTAAATTGTTTTGAATGAAATGTACCGTGGCTACCGTAAAGTCTCTGACGAAACTCATCAACCAAGATGTCGTTCCTCCATCTTTTTCAGTGTGGCCAGAATTTGAGTGGAGGAGTCTGCTGGAGGGGCTGCTGCCGTTGGCTGTTGCTGTTCTACGGCGACAGGGTTTGGCTGAGTGGGCTCTGCTGGCTCTTCTGCTGCGGCTGATGGGTTGAAGAATGAGAGTGGTATGGCTGCCTTCAGTTCTATTGAACTGAAAATGTTGCGCTTCGTCCATCCCTTCCCTCGGACTTTGAAATCTTCAGAGATTTCTGGAACGTTGTGGCCGCGGTAGATCTCGGTGATGAGGTATGGGAAGACAAGGGGTCCCAATGGTCAGAGGGCACAGTCCAAAATCCCCTCCCGAATATACCGGCCGACATTTATGGGTCTCTCATTTAAAATGGAATGAACGAGAGCTAACCAGGGTTGGTTGACCGTGCTGTTATGGGAAGAAGGCATTATCCTCTTCTTTACGAAGTGGTTCCAAAGTTTTGCCTCGGGAGTGAGTTGAGAGCGTTTTACCGTCCGTGGGTGTTTAGGGTCTGTATTCCACTTGGTCCCCTCCTCCTTTAATTCTGCCATGACAGCATCGTACTCTGTCGGCGACAAACTTTCCACGAACCTCTTGTGTCCGTTCTCCTTCTTGCTGACATAGATGCCATAAGGGTGTTGATATAAGCACGCTCGAAAGTAACTTCTTTACCTCGTATTGTCACAGTCTCTGTATCCTTGCTGTCGACGTCAGCATAAAATTCTCGGACCAACGTGACTTTCATCTCCTCTGGCTGGGTAGCAAACATCTGCCATTTGAGGGCTTTGATTTTTCGAGCTATGAATGGTTCGAGCCCGAGGTCTTTCGTGCGTTTGGTGTAAAGGAAACCTCTTTCTTCCCACATCTCCCTCTTTTGGAAGGAGCCATAATATCTGTCGACGGAGTCGGTGGTGGCAAAGCGGTTAGGGATGGTGTTGTGGCTGGGTGTGCCGGCTGCTACAACAGAGCTGGAGGCAGCAATTCGTCGTGTTTGTCTGGTACTCATAATTGCAAGGCTATGGAAAATGAAAGAAATTTGAGATCTAGAGAGAAAGCAAGTTGAGAGAGCAAAAGTGAGATGAGAAATGAATAGTAAATGGGGTTTATATAGATGAATGGTTTGCTGCCCGTTGGAGCTGTAACGACAGGCGCGAATAACGGGGCCAGCTGTTACGCGGTTTCTGATGCGTCTGTCACGCGTTTCCGTGTCTGCTGCGCTTCTGTTATGCGTTTGTGTGTCTGTCGCGACAGCGTGTTGACAGGATGTATTTTCCGTGTCTGTCGCGACAGCTGTTGACAGGCTGTGACGACAGACTCCTCTCTTGGGCTTTTTGGGCTGTTGTGGAAATGGTGGGCCGATTCACTTCTTCTCCTCTCCTTGTTTCCCTTATTTCCTAAAAATAATTAAAATAAAAACTTAGTTCCTAAAAATAAAATAATTCTAATTTCCTAATAAATAAAATACATAAATAATAAAAATGAAAATGAAAATAAAATTAAGTTAACTTAGGGATGCTTTGAGGGGCATCTTCTAAAGTAACCACTTCCTGCATTCTTGGGGCTTCAGTCCCCTGATAATGCTTTAGTCTCTGTCCATTGACTTTGAATTGGTGCCCGTCTTTTAAGGATTTGATCGTGATGGCACCATGGGGAAAAACCTGCACTACTTGGAATGGGCCCGACCATCTAGATTTAAGCTTCCCTGGGAAAAGTTTCAACCTAGAGTTAAATAACAACACAAGCTGCCCTGGGCAGATTTGTCGTGGCAGCAACTTCTTGTCATGCCACCTCTTCGTCTTGTCCTTGTGAATTCTTGCGTTGTCGTAGGCCATTGCTCGAATTTCCTCAATTTCATTCAAGTCAAGTAACCTCTTATGTCCTGCCTTTTCTAAGTCCATGTTCACTGCCTTGATAGCCCAGTAAGCTATGTGCTCTATCTCGACAGGTAAATGGCATGTTTTTCCATATATCAGTCGGTAGGGTGACATTCCCAATGGTGTCTTGAATGTTGTTCTATAGGCCCATAGCGCATTATTGAGGTGTAAAGACCAGTCCTTTCGAGTAGGTTTAACCATCTTCTCAAGAATGTTCTTCACTTCCTTGTTGGATATTTCGACTTGTTCATTGGTTTGAGGGTGATATGCTGTTGCGATTCGGTGCCTTACGCCGTATTTTCTTAAGGTAGCAGCAATTACCCTATTGTCGAAATGTCTCCCTTCATCACTGATGATCGCCTTAGGTATGCCAAACCTGGAGAAAATATTTTTGTGCAGAAATCTCTAAACAGTTTTGGCATCGTTTTTCTATGTGGCGATTGCTTCAACCCATTTGGATACATAATCCACTGCCAGTAGGATGTAGAGGTTCCCACATGATGTTGGGAATGGTCCCATGAAATCAATCCCCCATACATCGAAGATCTCGACTTCTAAAATGTTTTGCAGTGGCATCTCATGTCTTCTTGAGATGTTTCCAGTCCGTTGGCACTTGTCACAGCTTTTGTAGAATGCTTGGGAATCCTTAAGTAGTGAGGGCCAATAAAAACCAGATTGCAAAACCTTGGCAGCGGTTTTGTTTCCACCTAAGTTTCCTCCATATGGTGAAGCATGGCAGTGGTAAAGCACAACTTCCTGCTCATCCTGTGGTACACATCTTCTGATAACTTGATCTGCACAATGTTTGAAAAGAAGAGGTTCGTCCTGATAATAATGTTTTGCATCATTTTAGAACCTCTTCCTTGCTTGGTAATTAAGTTCAAGAGGTAATATTCCGCTAACTATGTAATTAACGAAATCAGCATACCAAGGAAGTTCATAAAACTTACCTGCCACCATGGCTGTCGCGGCAGTGCTTACGGCAGCAAACAACTGCTCGTTAGGGAAAGTCTCCAGTATGTGAGTCTTGTCTGTCGGTAGACTTTTTCCCATCTCCAATCTTGACAAGTCGTCTGCAACTTGGTTTTTGTCCCCTTTTTATCCTTGATTTCAATGTCGAACTCTTGCAGGAGCAGAATCCAACGTATCAGTATAGGCTTTGCATCTTTTTTAGCGAACAGGTACTTCAGTGCAGAGTGGTTTGTGTGGACTACCACCTTTGTTCCAAGTATGTATGAACGGAACTTGTCAATCGAGAACACCACTGCTAACAGTTCCTTTTCTGTTGTGGTGTAATTCACTTGCGCATCGTTTAGTGTTTTGTTGCCGTAATAAATTACGTGGAATAGCTTGTCCTTCCTTTGCCCAAGTGCTGCCCCTACAACATAGTCACTAACATCACACATAATTTCAAATGGCAAACTCCAGTCTGGTGGTTGTACAATTGGGGCTGTTACCAGCTTCTCTTTCAGGATTCTGAATGCCTCGGTGCATTTAGTATTGAAGTCAAAGGGACGATTCTGTTCCAGTAGGTGGCATAATGGCTTGGTGATCTTCGAAAAATTTGCAATAAACCTTCGATAAAACCCATCATGCCCTAAGAAACTCCTAATTCCCTTGACTGTGGTGGGTGGCGGCAGCTTTTCAATCACCTCTATCTTTGCTCTGTCGACCTCTATGCCGCGGCAGCTTACTTTGTAGCCTAGGACTATCCCTTCATCCACCATGAAGTGACATTTTTCCCAGTTTAATACCAAGTTCGCTTTCTCACATCTTTCGAGTACCTTCTGTAGGTTGCCTAAACAGCCTTCAAAACTGTCTCCAAAAATAGAAAAATCATCCATGAATATTTCCAGGAAATCCTCCACCATGTCAGAGAATATCGCCATCATACACCTCTGGAATGTTGTTGGTGCATTGCAGAGTCCAAATGGCATTTTCCGAAAAGTGTAAGTGTCGTATGGGCAAGTGAAAGTCGTTTTCTCTTGATCCTCCGGTGCTATAGCTATCTAGTTATAACCTAAGTAACCATCAAGAAAACAATAATAAGGTTTTCCCGCTAACCTATCAAGCATTTGATCAATAAAAGGTAGGGAAAATGGTCTTTTCGGGTAACTTTATTAAGCTTCCGGTAATCAATACAAACCCTCCAACCGGTCACAGTCCTGGTTGGGATTAGTTCGTTCTCTTCATTGGTCACCACGGTTATTCCTCCCTTTTTCGGAACGCATTGCACCGGGCTCACCCACTTACTATCCGAGATGGCATAAATTATCCCAGCGTCAAGCCATTTGATAATTTCTTTTCGAACCACTTCTCGCATAGAATCATTTAAGCGTCTCTGAGCATCAATGGTCGGCTTATGATCATCCTCTAGGAGAATTTTGTGCATGCATAGTGCCGGACTGATGCCCTGGATATCAGCTATCGTTGATCCAATAACCTTTTATGCTGCTACAGCATTCCTATCAGCTGATGTTCCTATTTCTGCATTAACTTGGAAGAGATGATTACGGGCAATGTATCATTTGAACCAAGAAAAACATATTTAAGCTGCCATGGTAGGGGCTTAAGGTCTAAAACAGGTGGTTCGACATTTCAGTCTTTACTCACAGTACTCCTAAATGCAAAATTAAAACATATAGAATTTCGGGTTTAAGGTCAAATTCAGAGGCTTTCGAGATAGAATTTTGCGAAACGGGCTTCAAGAACAGACTCAGGACGTCTAAAAACATAAAATAGTGCTTTTTAGAAAATTTGGACTTTTTGGTCAAAGTCAATGATGACTCAGCAGGTCAACGCTTACGTCAGCATGTCAACGGTCAACAAGGTCAGAGTCAACGCTGACATCAGCAGGTCAACGATCAACAGGTTCAACTGAGTTGACTCGACTAACTCAGTGTGCTGACTCGAGCTGAGTTGACTCAGTGGCTGACTCGAACTGAGTTGACTCAGCAAACGGGTTGGGCATCGGGTACGGGTTGGGTCAGGAACGAGTTGGACTCAGACTGGGTTGGACCGATTTGAATCTTTAGACCGCAATAAAACCGACCACTCACCCTAAGGCACATCGATCGTCGGACGTTCGCCGGAGTAGTCGCCGGAGACTCCTTTTTGCGTCGAATCTGCCGGAAAAGAGCGTTTATCAGACCCCTAACAAAACCCATACATCAGAAACATAAATTAGGCTGGAATCATGTCGAAAATTACCAAAAATGCCAAAATCTCGTCGAAAATCTTGAATCTCCGATGAACATCTTATCAGCGTCGAACCCATGATCGGTGGGTCAAGATTTGCTTACCCCATCCCGTCGAACACCCTCATACTGTCGACGCGCCGCTAACGACGATAGAGGTGGTCGGAGACAAAAAGGGCAATTCTTGGTTCGTCGTCGAGCCTTCAACAGGCTCTCCACGGTGAAAGACGGCCTCATCGCGCGAGTGGCTCACGGGATCGGGTCTAGGATACGACGGTGTTGCGTGTAAAAGAGTCTATCGCAATAGAGTGCAAGTGTACACGACACAAGTATTAAAGTGATACACGAAGTATCGGATGTCGAATCCATAGGTACTGGAAATAGATTTATCCTGAGATTGCACGAGCGTTCGATTTCAGGATCTAATTTTTACTCTAGTTCTTTGGCCCTTCTAGATCTGCGCATAAGCAAATAAGAAACCTTGTGAAAAGCACAGGGTAAATGATACCACTAAAAATAGAAAAATTAAAAAGAAAAAGTGCAGTAAAAGTAAGGGTAAAGATAGGTTGCCAGTCCCCGACATCGGCGCCAAAAACTTGTTGCGTGTAAAAGAGTCTATCGCAATAGAGTGCAAGTGTACACGACGCAAGTAGTAAAGTGATACACGAAGTATCGGATGTCGAATCCACAAGGACTGGAAATAGATTTATCCTTGGATTGCTGCACAAGAGAGAAAAAAGAGAGTTTAATTGTTTGTAGAGGAATAATGAAAAATACTGATGATAAAAGATTAAAATATTCATGGTAAAGAAATAGGCCGGTATTGATTTGCTCAGTAGTGCAGGTGTTGCACTGTCTAGAACTTCTTGTTCTGTCGTCGTTTTTGTCACGGCAGCACCTGCAGCAGCAGCAGTCTATTGTTGTCGCGGCAGCGGTCACACAACTCTGTACTTCAAGCTTGGCAAGAATCCCTGTTGTGACCCGTCCTATCCCTAGGTCCAAGTCTATCGATGAACACGTCTTAGATGATACCTCCCGGCGTGAATCGAAGGATGAACACCGATGTTGTTGAATTCTTCCTTAGCCACTTAACCTCGTACTATCCCTAGGTCCGAGATAGTTCAACCATAAACTGGAGAACCAGCACTTATTCCTTTCGTATACTTAACTCTCCCGATATTAAGTAAATGAATAATCTCACAATGCTCTCCCGATAGTCTTGCAAGATGTTGAAAACCGAAATAAGCAAACTTGAAGTTTATTTTATTGAACAAAAAAAATCCTAAAACAGTACAATCCTTGCAACTACTTTACAGAATCAACCCTTAGCCCTAGGGGAAGTTTAGAACATGATGAGAAGGGGGAAAACGACTAGGGTTTTGGGGAAGACGGCTAGAGAATGAGATATTCTTCCCTAGGTCGAATTACATGCCTTTATATAGGTCTTGGGTTGAAGTTTTCTAATAAGGTAAGAATACAAGTTCAAATTAAAGTGCAACTCTAATTAAGACTAAATCTTCAGAGTAGATGCCTTTAATTCGTCCTCTTTTCTTGCTTTGGGTTTCTTCCTTGAACTTTGGGCTTGGCCTTCATTCTGATCTAGGGCTCAGAAAAATATAGGAGTGGGCCATGACAGACCGGCTTAATTTCCTCTATCTGTCGAGCTCCACTTCACTTTTCCCTTCAACATTGTTTTCGCCATTGGCTGCCACGACAGCGTCCTCTTTCATAACTCTTGTTCTACGTTCCAGCTCTGCTACTCTACTGCCTTGAGTCTGCTACGGCAGCTACCTGCAAAAGCAACCAAAATCAGTAGCAACTGTGCCATTTTATATAATTGTGATGTATATGTGAAATTGTACCTAAATGCAATGAATTATGCTTGAATACATCAGAAATATGGGTTAAATAAGGGGTAAAATATAGAACTTTTGCACATTCAACACACCCCCAAACTCAAGTTTTTGCTTGCCCTCAAGCAAATATTACCTAACTATTTTTTTTTGTTTTGGCTTAAATCAGTGAACCCTTCATTACCTACCACTTATTTTCTATCAGGAACAATACCTCGTCGGGCATTTCTGGATTCATTCGAAACCATGCTATAATTCTTGTGTGGTGTGTGTAGGTTTTGTGAACAACTATGCATCTAGACTACCTTGGTATATCAGAATAGTTATGTTTACAAACTTGAGGTTATGCCAACTCAATTTTTTCTGGAGGCAATTCTTGGGCTCCTTTAGTTTTTCTAACTTAGCTCAAAAAGATATCTTCTAAAATAAGTGCAAGGCAGTTTTGCATGAAAATGAGTCTGAATCATTTTTCTTTATTGTTTTCCTAGAGTCAGTGGTAGGCACCTCTAGGGGCAGTTTCAAGTGGATAAACATTCCTATTCCAGTGTACTAAAGTAATCTAGAAGGCATAAGAGTCACAAAGAGTGTTGTACAGGTTAGAATCATAGCAAGGCTCTAAACAGATCCTAAAATTTCCTAAAGGCACTGTCACGACAGCATATGTCGCTACATGTAAGTTTAGTTCATAGACTTAAGCCAAATATTTTTACTTATTTTTTTAAAGCAAAAATAAACTAAATAAGAATTAACACTTAGACACAAATTAAAACCTAAAAGACACTTCATTACTAGAGAGATGCCACCCCCAAACTCAAGGGTTGCATTGCCCTCAATGCATGATGACATGGATGAAAAAAAGAAAAACAAAATACATCACAATTATAATAAAACAACCAGACAACAATATAAGATAGAAACTTAATTTTAGGTGTTGTCGTCGCTGTTGCTGCTGCTGCTAATATGTAGCTGCCGGCGGGCAGTGACCTTCATTGTTGGTGCCGGCAGATGGCTCGGAGAGGCGGAGGCAGTCTTCTTCTTAGCTTCCCTTGGGGGCTGGATGCGAGTGGGTGAGATCTGGGGTGGCCTTTCCAGCACTTGGACCTCTTCTGATGAGCTGCTGCTGCTGCTATTGCTGCTGCGGGCAGACTTGCCTTTTCTGGACGATCCTTCACCAGTGTTCGTCCTTTGCCTCTTTATAGGAGTGAACTCCTTGGAAAGGTTTCTTTCGACAGAGGGCTCCCAATCAGATTCTTGCCAGACGGAGTCTGATGAGAACCCTTCAAAGTAGTCGTCATCGAGATCGGGCTGTGGTTCCTTCCGTTTTTCTCCTCTGGCAGAAATAGTGGTAGCGCGGCTGCCGCCTTCAGCTCTCGCGACCGAGGTTGGAGTGGACGCAGATGAAGGTGTTTTTGGTGTGGCAGCAGGAGTAGGAGTATGGGCAGGTGTAGGGGCAGCAAAATAGTGCCTTTGGAAAGCAGGAAATTGTACATTTGAAAATTTTAAATTGTTTTGAATGAAATGTACCGTGGCTACCGTAAAGTCTCTGACGAAACTCATCAACCAAGATGTCGTTCCTCCATCTTTTTCAGTGTGGCCAGAATTTGAGTGGAGGAGTCTGCTGGAGGGGCTGCTGTCGTTGGCTGTTGCTGTTCTACGGCGACAGGGTTTGGCTGAGTGGGCTCTGCTGGCTCTTCTGCTGCGGCAGATGGGTTGAAGAATGAGAGTGGTATGGCTGCCTTCAGTTCTATTGAACTGAAAATGTTGCGCTTCGTCCATCCTTTCCCTCGGACTTTGAAATCTTCAGAGATTTCTGGAATGTTGTGGCCGCGGTAGATCTCGGTGATGAGGTATGGGAAGACAAGGGGTCCCAATGGTCAGAGGGCACAGTCCAAAATCCCCTCCCGAATATACCGGCCGACATTTATGGATCTCTCATTTAAAATGGAATGAACGAGAGCTAACCAGGGTTGGTTGACCCTGCTGTTATGGGAAGAAGGCATTATCCTCTTCTTTACGAAGTGGTTCCAAAGTTTTGCCTCGGGAGTGAGTTGAGAGCGTTTTACCGTCCGTGGGTGTTTAGGGTCTGTATTCCACTTGGTCCCCTCCTCCTTTAATTCTGCCATGACAGCATCGTACTCTGTCGGCGACAAACTTTCCACGAACCTCTTGTGTCCGTTCTCCTTCTTGCTGACATAGATGCCATAAGGGTGTTGATATAAGCACGCTCGAAAGTAACTTCTTTACCTCGTATTGTCACAGTCTCTGTATCCTTGCTGTCGACGTCAGCATAAAATTCTCGGACCAACGTGACTTTCATCTCCTCTGGCTGGGTAGCAAACATCTGCCATTTGAGGGCTTTGATTTTTCGAGCTATGAATGGTTCGAGCCCGAGGTCTTTCGTGCGTTTGGTGTAAAGGAAACCTCTTTCTTCCCACATCTCCCTCTTTTGGAAGGAGCCATAATATCTGTCGACGGAGTCGGTGGTGGCAAAACGGTTAGGGATGGTGTTGTGGCTGGGTGTGCCGGCTGCTACAACAGAGCTGGAGGCAGCAATTCGTCGTGTTTGTCTGGTACTCATAATTGCAAGGCTATGGAAAATGAAAGAAATTTGAGATCTAGAGAGAAAGCAAGTTGAGAGAGAAAAAGTGAGATGAGAAATGAATAGTAAATGGGGTTTATATAGATGAATGGTTTGCTTCCCGTTGGAGCTGTAACGGCAGGCGCGAATAACGGGGCCAGCTGTTACGCGGTTTCTGATGCGTCTGTCACGCGTTTCCGTGTCTGCTGCGCTTCTGTTATGCGTTTGTGTGTCTGTCGCGACAGCGTGTTGACAGGATGTATTTTCCGTGTCTGTCGCGACAGCTGTTGACAGGCTGTGACGACAGACTCCTCTCTTGGGCTTTTTGGGCTGTTGTGGAAATGGTGGGCCGATTCACTTCTTCTCCTCTCCTTGTTTCCCTTATTTCCTAAAAATAATTAAAATAAAAACTTAGTTCCTAAAAATAAAATAATTCTAATTTCCTAATAAATAAAATACATAAATAATAAAAATAAAAATGAAAATAAAATTAAGTTAAATTAGGGATGCTTTGAGGGGCATCTTCTAAAGTAACCACTTCCTGCATTCTTGGGGCTTCAGTCCCCTGATAATGCTTTAGTCTCTGTCCATTGACTTTGAATTGGTGCCCGTCTTTTAAGGATTTGATCGTGATGGCACCATGGGGAAAAACCTGCACTACTTGGAATGGGCCCGACCATCTAGATTTAAGCTTCCCTGGGAAAAGTTTCAACCTAGAGTTAAATAACAACACAAGCTGCCCTGGGCAGATTTGTCGTGGCAGCAACTTCTTGTCATGCCACCTCTTCGTCTTGTCCTTGTGAATTCTTGCGTTGTCGTAGGCCATTGCTCGAATTTCCTCAATTTCATTCAAGTCAAGTAACCTCTTATGTCCTGCCTTTTCTAAGTCCATGTTCACTGCCTTGATAGCCCAGTAAGCTATGTGCTCTATCTCGACAGGTAAATGGCATGTTTTTCCATATATCAGTCGGTAGGGTGACATTCCCAATGGTGTCTTGAATGTTGTTCTATAGGCCCATAGCGCATTATTGAGGTGTAAAGACCAGTCCTTTCGAGTAGGTTTAACCATCTTCTCAAGAATGTTCTTCACTTCCTTGTTGGATATTTCGACCTGTTCATTGGTTTGAGGGTGATATGCTGTTGCGATTCGGTGCCTTACGCCGTATTTTCTTAAGGCAGCAGCAATTACCCTATTGTCGAAATGTCTCCCTTCATCACTGATGATCGCCTTAGGTATGCCAAACCTGGAGAAAATATTTTTGTGCAGAAATCTCTAAACAGTTTTGGCATCGTTTTTCTATGTGGCAACCCATTTGGATACATAATCCACTGCCAGTAGGATGTAGAGGTTCCCACATGATGTTGGGAATGGTCCCATGAAATCAATCCCCCATACATCGAAGATCTCGACTTCTAAAATGTTTTGCAGTGGCATCTCATGTCTTCTTGAGATGTTTCCAGTCCGTTGGCACTTGTCACAGCTTTTGTAGAATGCTTGGGAATCCTTAAGTAGTGAGGGCCAATAAAAACCAGATTGCAAAACCTTGGCAGCGGTTTTGTTTCCACCTAAGTTTCCTCCATATGGTGAAGCATGGCAGTGGTAAAGCACAACTTCCTGCTCATCCTGTGGTACACATCTTCTGATAACTTGATCTGCACAATGTTTGAAAAGAAGAGGTTCGTCCTGATAATAATGTTTTGCATCATTTTAGAACCTCTTCCTTGCTTGGTAATTAAGTTCAAGAGGTAATATTCCGCTAACTATGTAATTAACGAAATCAGCATACCAAGGAAGTTCATAAAACTTACCTGCCACCATGGCTGTCGCGGCAGTGCTTACGGCATCAAACAACTGCTCGTTAGGGAAAGTCTCCAGTATGTGAGTCTTGTCTGTCGGTAGACTTTTTCCCATCTCCAATCTTGACAAGTCGTCTGCAACTTGGTTTTTGTCCCCTTTTATCCTTGATTTCAATGTCGAACTCTTGCAGGAGCAGAATCCAACGTATCAGTATAGGCTTTGCATCTTTTTTAGCGAACAGGTACTTCAGTGCAGAGTGGTTTGTGTGGACTACCACCTTTGTTCCAATTATGTATGAACGGAACTTGTCAATCGAGAACACCACTGCTAACAGTTCCTTTTCTGTTGTGGTGTAATTCACTTGCGCATCGTTTAGTGTTTTGCTGTCGTAATAAATTACGTGGAATAGCTTGTCCTTCCTTTGCCCAAGTGCTGCCCCTACAACATAGTCACTGACATCACACATAATTTCAAATGGCAAACTCCAGTCTGGTGGTTGTACAATTGGGGCTGTTAACAGCTTCTCTTTCAGGATTTTGAATGCCTCGGTGCATTTAGTATTGAAGTCAAAGGGACGATTCTGTTCCAGTAGGTGGCATAATGGCTTGGTGATCTTCGAAAAATTTGCAATAAACCTTCGATAAAACCCATCATGCCCTAAGAAACTCCTAATTCCCTTGACTGTGGTGGGTGGCGGCAGCTTTTCAATCACCTCTATCTTTGCTCTGTCGACCTCTATGCCGCGGCAGCTTACTTTGTGGCCTAGGACTATCCCTTCATCCACCATGAAGTGACATTTTTCCCAGTTTAATACCAAGTTCGCTTTCTCACATCTTTCGAGTACCTTCTGTAGGTTGCCTAAACAGCCTTCAAAACTGTCTCCAAAAATAGAAAAATCATCCATGAATATTTCCAGGAAATCCTCCACCATGTCAGAGAATATCGCCATCATACACCTCTGGAATGTTGTTGGTGCATTGCAGAGTCCAAATGGCATTTTCCGAAAAGTGTAAGTGTCGTATGGGCAAGTGAAAGTCGTTTTCTCTTGATCCTCCGGTGCTATAGCTATCTAGTTATAACCTAAGTAACCATCAAGAAAACAATAATAAGGTTTTCCCGCTAACCTATCAAGCATTTGATCAATAAAAGGTAGGGAAAATGGTCTTTCCGGGTAGCTTTATTAAGCTTCCGGTAATCCATACAAACCCTCCAACTGGTCACAGTCCTGGTTGGGATTAGTTCGTTCTCTTCATTGGTCACGACGGTTATTCCTCCCTTTTTCGGAACGCATTGCACCGGGCTCACCCACTTACTATCCGAGATGGCATAAATTATCCCAGCGTCAAGCCATTTGATAATTTCTTTTCGAACCACTTCTCGCATAGAATCATTTAAGCGTCTCTGAGCATCAATGGTCGGCTTATGATCATCCTCTAGGAGAATTTTGTGCATGCATAGTGCCGGACTGATGCCTTGGATATCAGCTATCGTTGATCCAATAGCCTTTTATGCTGCTACAGCATTCCTATCAGCTGATGTTCCTATTTCTGCATTAACTTGGAAGAGATGATTACGGGCAATGTATCATTTGAACCAAGAAAAACATATTTAAGCTGCCATGGTAGGGGCTTAAGGTCTAAAACAGATGGTTCGACAGTTGAAGGCTTTTGGATTATGTGTTCATTCGAGGTATAGTTTAAGGGCTCGAATAACTTACCTGAACAATTTCCTATCCAATTTACCTCCTCATGACCTTCAGTGTCAGATATGTCAGATTCTGAGGAGCTGTTGTCGTCGTTGCTGCCGTGACAGTCTTCCAGATGGCTGTTGTGGCAGTGACCAAATTTAATGTCATGACAGCTCAACCTGATGCAGGGTTGGTCCAGGATTAATGCAGTGATGGCCTTGCATTCTTCTTCTGCATCAGCATGTTTAATTGCTTGGAGAACATTGAGTTTGCTCTCTTGATCATTTACTCTCATAGTAAGTTCTCCCTTCTCTACATCAATCAGTGATCTGCCTGTGGCTAGGAAGGGTCGCCCAGGATGATTGGTGCGTTCTCATCTGCTTCACAATCTAAAACAAGAAAGTCAGTAGGAAAAATGAACTTATCCACTCTTACCAGAATATCTTCGATCTTCCCTTCTGGTTGTACGTAAGAGCGATCTACCAGTTGCAGCATAATTGTCGTGGGCCGTGCTCGTCCAATACCTAATTTCTGAAATACAGATTTTGGCATTAAATTAACACTAGCACCTAGATCACAAAGTGCCTTACCCACGAATTTATCACCAATTATGCACGGTATGATGAATCTCCCAGGATCCTTTTTCTTCTAGGGTGGATGCCTGTGCAAGATAGTCATGCATCCTTCTATCATTTTTACCGTTTCGAATTCCCCAAGTCTGGATCTTTTTGACATAGCATCCTTGAGAAATTTTGCATAACTAGGCATCTGCTGGATGGCCTCTAACAGTGGAATATTGATGTGAACCTGCTTAAAAAATATCATAGATCTTTTTGAGCTGGTACTCATGTTTCTGCTTTTATAACCGCTGTGGAAAAGGAGGTGGAGGACGATAATCTTCCAGTCGTCCTTCACATGGTATTCGGATCTGAGAAGGCTTAGGTTCTTCATCCTTCTTGTCTTTCTCCTCTGTCCTTTCTGCTCTCGTGACAGGTATGGCGGCAGTAGGTAATTTATCGTCTATCGGGGCAGTGTTTACGACAGATTTTTCTAGGGCTGGTTCCTCAATTGTTTCGGCTTTCTTCTCCGGCCCTGGCAATTGTTTCCCACTCCTAGTTGTAATAGCTTTGCACTGCTCATGTGTGGTTTGTCTAGCGACCTCAGTATCGCTAGAAAATCCTCCGTTCTGTCTTGGCTTAATATGCTGGGAAACCTGACCCATCTGTGTCTCCAGTGATTTCATGTGTGGTAGGAAATAAAGGATCCAATGGCTCAAATTCAATCCCACGGTCCTCAACGGCTACAAACTCAATTGAGAGTATAAAAGGGACATCCAAGCATCAAGGGAAGACTAATGCTTCAGTTGTCAACAACATTATGATGAAGAAATTGTCTTAAGGCTTTTAATTGTACATTCCTTGTATGACAACACTTGTGAGCCAAAATTGTCAAATTTGCTTAAGTGTTTAGGTTTGGGTGAGTGCTAAAGAGTGCGAACATCAACCTTGTAAGAGGGAATTTTGTTTGCTTTTATTCATCTCTTGTATAAAGGGTTTGATCAAGCTTTGGGTTAGAAAGCTTAGATCGTTTGTAAGGGTTTCCTTCCGAGCTTAGAAAAGGGGACGGATCAATTAGTGAATTGATTGAGAAATCCTTAGTGAGAGCTAAGGTAGTGGATGTACGTGCTTGTTCGAAGGCTGAACCACTATAAATCCTTGTGTCTATTATCTAAATTTTGCTTCCCTCAAAATCACCCAAAATCCAACTTCTCCATCACTTGGCAAGCTAAATCGGTTGAAGGAAATCGAGTCTATCAAGTCTAACACACTAACACTAAGAAAACAAAAAACAAAACACTATTCGAAGACAAATCGGATCTAATGACAATACCACATTAATCAAACAACAACCCAAGTAAAGGCAAACAACAAAACACCACTCGTAGCACCACATGAACCAAATGACACCTCAGGTTGAGGCTAAAATGATATCGGACCCATCACGAATTTGCATAACTGTGACCGAGCAAAGTATATAGTCTAACAAACAAGCTAGACAAACCTCCAAGCACCTCAACAACATGCCACGATAAGAGCAGGCAACAACTTACACTTGGAATACTAAAAAACATTAATTAGTATCATAACATTACAATTAAATTCGAATAGAAACTCGAACAACTCGATTCGATTAAAAAAATTTTGACTTATAAAATATGACTTGTCATTTCGACTAACTAGAAATTTTTTTAATCGACTCGACCGAATACCCACCTAACCCCAACCCCCTTTGTAAAAGTCTTTGAAAAGTTTGGAAAGTGTGATCTGATCGGACAACTATTTAGACCCTAAAAATCAATCAAAATGCATTCTCAAGGTGCTTGTAATTGATTTTAGTATCGAGTTTTGTATCTCGTACTCCGTTAGAGGGTGTAAAGACATGGAACATTATTCTCCATTACTAGTAAAGTTTTGTATCTCGTACTCCCTTGGTAGGCTCGTTTATAGCTCCTGTTACACTGTGTAAATTTTAGGACTACACAAGATGCTCACAACATCCCTTCAAAAGTAGTATTAAAAGTATGGTCCAACAGATAGTTGAACCCCAAATTTTATAAAAAAAATATTGTCTTACAAATGTATAACTTTAATAGTGTATTTGAAAAACCATAATAAATAAATCATCTAACAATTTAAAAATTAAAATTAAAATAATTTTTATTTTCTAACCCTTTAAATAAATAAACTGATAAGGAACTGTACATTAAATACTTGGAAAATTGAAAATAAGAAAAACAAAATATTTTGAGTTAGTTATAGAAAATAAATATTGAGATTTTAAGCAATAAAAGCTAACCAAGACAAATTGTTCACAACAACCAACTTAGGTGTCAAATTTCTAACCATTCGAGAAAAAAAATTTTATAGCCATTTGTCTATCGACTTGCCGCATATATCTCATGCAAAATGCTATAAATTCTTATGATTTTAACTTTAAATCATCGATCACATTTTACCGAATAAATTTGTATTCACGACAAAAAAAAAATCATTACTTTCTCTCTTTTTCTTTTTCAAATAAACAGAGAAAAAATGGCAAAGTTTGCTTTATCCATTATTTTGATCTCAATGATCATGATTCTTTCAGTCCAGTTCGTTGTCGGCGACAATGAGCCTTCATCAGCACCAATAGCAGATGCTAATGCAGTTGCAGGACCTGTGTCAGACAACCAACCTTCGTCTGCACCAATAGCAGATCTTAGTGCAGTTGATGGGCCTGTATCGGTTACTGCCGGACCGGAAAATGACAATAAAGAGAAGTAATAACCATGAAAACTAATAGTTTTTTATTCCAATAATTACATATGCATTTGTTATTATTTTCTTGATTTATATGCAATTTATGTACGAAAACTTTTGATGTGTCACTGCGTTCAGTGATATCGACACCGTTAAGAACATTTGAGATTAGAGATTTATGGATTGAATTTTATTTTAATTTTTTTGTTATTATAATAGTTTAAAAATAAAACTCGAATGTGTTTAAGTATGTAGTATTCTTCGATTAGAAGTTTAAAAACGTTATGAACAATTTAAATATTATATATATTAGAAGAATATAAATTCGAATATATTTGAAATCGAACATATTTAAACATATAATATCCTTCAATTAGAAGATTAAAAAAGTCATACGAAATTTTTATGTTATATGTATCTATATACGTATGTATAACAAACCGAGCTCAAATTTAAAACTATTCACTAACTATAAATGAAATAAATATTTTTAGGTTATCCACATATTTTTCAACCAAATTAATCTATTGATCACCCCTATTATTCCATTAAACATATATATATACTTGAATACAACACTTGAGTACTAATTTCAAATGGATTTTAGTTTTTTTTATAAAAATAAATACTCATTAAGTGATCTGTTATGAACAATTTTGTATAATGCTTTACCTATTATATCTGCTTACCAATCCCGTTCAAAGGGTTTTAAATATTAATTTAGGATTTTTTTACTTAACATATTTTAGTTTTTATAATAAAAAAAACTATTCATTTTGAGGATCTCCTTTGTAGGAGTAGGCAAAACACGACTTGAAAAAATCAAATTATTTTATTCGATTCGTAATTTCATAAACCCGACTCGAAAATTTTCAAATAAAATTTGAATTATAAAATAAAAACTCGAATAATTCAAAAAATTTCGTAATTAGTGGATAAATTTTTAAGTTCGAATCAAATCTCTTAATTTTTTCTGATATATATATCGCATGAAAAATATGAAGAAATATATATGAGGTAAATTACGTAAATCATCACTAAACTTTACTCACTGGCCTATTTTGTTCATCAAAGTTTCAAAACGTTCAATTTACTCATTGAAGTTTAGACATTGAACTTTTTAGTCACTCTTTCATGACATGGATACTATTATTATTATTATTATTATTATTATTATTATTATTATTATTATTATTATTATTATTATTATTATTATTATTATTATTATTATTATTATTATTATTATTATTATTGTTGTTGTTGTTGTTGTTGTTGTTATTGTTATTGTTATTATTATTGAATTGACATAAATATTGAACTCATGTTTTTCCCCCAAAATATGGCACAACCCATTTTATTTCCAAAAATATAACACTTTCTACAACGAAGATGATACGAGAACAACCCGTCTATGAATAGCAAAATGATTTTTGGAATAAAAAATGAAGTCGATTTTATAAGGTATGGACTATAAACAGTAAAAATTGAAGTCGGGTTCTTTTGGTTCTGTCTTCAAACAGTGTCCAGGGTGTGGAGCGTCGTCCACGTAGGAGCCATCCATGCGTGTCACTATTGATAGACGGAAGGAACACCTACCGTCTTTAGCATATGGGCAGAGGGTGCAGTCGGGGTGGCAACTTTGCATGCATGAGAGTGCAGTCGGGGTGGCAACTTTGCATGCATGAGAGTGCAGTCGGCAGTGGGTAGTGGGCAGCATGCATGTAAGGGGTGTAAGGGGTGTAAGGTGTTAGTAAGTATGGATTATAAATTAATTTTAAATTGTGTAGAGGTAGAGTAAAATTTTGGGTTGCAAACTTATTAGTGTTATTAAAAGAGTGGTAGGGGTAGGTAAGGGAAAAAACTTATAATTTTTTGTGTTAAATAGGTGATGTTAGAGGTCGGTAAGTTGTTAGAAAAGAAAATCGAGTAAAAATTTGAGTAAAGAAGGAGAAGAAGCAGAAGAAAGTTGTGGAGAAAATATTGTAAGTATTGATGTAAGTTAATTTTTTAGTTTTATTTTAGTTTTAGTTTATATAATTCGTTTTATTCTTGTATTGATGTAAGTTAATTTTCTTTATAATTTTTACATTGTCCATCTAACAATTTAAGTTGTTTAAAATTTAAAATTTATGTTACTATTTTTGATAAAAAAAATAGATAAAAAATTAGTAATAATATAATACAATTAGTATTTTTGATAAGTTATATAATTTTAGAAAGTATATTCAAATATATATACATTTATCCAAATAAACTTTCCATTCATATACTTGATCTTGACAGTACGAATCAATTTGAGATCTACATAGTCTGATGTTGTTGTGCGCCAATCCCGTGTGATCTTTTTTCCTCGCCCCATCTGCATACAAATCACAATAATATTTTTAAAATAAGTAAATTTAATTTAAACATTCGACTCAAAATCAGGATATTTACCTTGCAACAAGAGGAAACTATATTTATGTTTGAGTAATCGGTGTAAAAAGGGGAAGTCAATACCAAGCCCACGCTTGCAATGACAGCAGATATCCACCAATACACTTTACCTTCTCACCTTTTTCTAGTATAGCGCCTTTGCACAACTCACGATACAAGAATGCTAATATGGCTGATTCCCAACTATACTGATTACCAGCTTCCCAAGGAGTATCCAAAAATGTAGATATCGTATATGGACCAGATTGCCAGATTTATCTGGCATCAGCATCCCTCCAATCAACTGTAAAATATATGCTCGACTTGCCTTATAAATCTCATCAACCGTACTATATTGATTGAGTCGAAATTTACTTTGCAACCAAGTCAATTTGACATGATACCCTTTCACATTAGTTCCTTATGGCACCTTCCCAAGCTACTTTTGGCAGATTTCACAAGTTGAACTCGAAGTATGCTCGATCAATGGCTTCTCGTTTACCGGGACTTCGATAATAAAAAACACGTCTTCTAGCGTGATCGTACATTCTCCACAGGGCATATGGAATGTATGTGTTTCCGGTCTCCAACGCTCAATTAGAGCGATAATCAACCTGGTAACCAACTTGTACCCACGAAAGAATGTCGCATGACAAAATCCTACCATTTGCAAGAAATGATTGATTCTATTGTCTGGGGATTTTTTGCTGCGCTCTGATGATGTTTAAATGTATCCCCAATATTATGTAATTAATGCATTATTTAAACATAATTATTAACAAAATTACAAAAGTCACTTATTTTCTAATAAGTAAATTATAAAAAATTGTATCATCTCATCAACCCTAAGACTAGTAATGTGTCGATCATGTAAATGCAACATAGAAGCTTGCTCAGTCATCCTACATGACAAGTAAGAAAATATCAGTAACCTGGGACCAAATCTACTACATTAAAAAAAATATAATCAAATAAAAAATAACCCGAGACAATTCTTTACTCATTTTTCACACAAAATTTCTTCTACAATTTTTTTCACCTTCAAACACCTATTTACACTACACCAGACTTGTTCTATAGCGGCATTTATTACGGCGCTTACAAGACAAACGCCGCTACTATTTTACTTATCCTCGCGTTTAACTGACACACGCCACAAAATGATAAATTTAGCGGCATTTTGGCAACAAACGCCGCAGTAGAAAAATAATTAATGGCATTTATATAAAAAACGCAGCAATAAGTCTTTTTTTTGCGGCGTTTGGTTTCATAAACGCCACAAAAGTGTCGTATTTGTGGCATATTTAAAAACGCCGGTGTAGAAAAAAATATTTAGTGGCGTTTATTGTGAAAACGCCGCAACAAGTCTCATTTTTATGGCGTTTCCGATAATAAACGCCGCAATTGATATCATATTAGTGGCTTTTCTTATAAAAAATGCCGCAATAGGCAAAACTCGCCGTTTTGATCTCAAAGTCAGACTTTTTCATTTTTCCCAAATCTTATATCGTGCAATCCCTAATATTTCTCCCTGCCTCTCTGCCGTGCTGCCCTATCACCGTCGTTCCTGCCCGTTTGCGTCGCCGTTCTCCTTACCATTCAGCTCGTCGTCGACCATCCAAGGCCGTGCTGGTGAAAAGCTTTCGTCGTTGTGCTGGGGAAAAGCTTCCGGTACAAAACTTTCATATCCTAACATTAGAATGTTATTCTTCCCATTTGAATTTTACCATTTCTTCCCATTTTCGATTTTTGTGCTCAAATCGATTCATTCTTTGTACTGTGTTTCGTGGAAATGTTAATTTCCACCCAGTGAGTGATCAGGGTGGCATATCATCGCTCCGATTTTGTAAATTCTTGTGCCTCATCAGAGTTTTTAACCTTAGTTTTTCGAGTTAACTGCTGTTAATAAACACTTTGGAAGTCTATGTTTATAAGATTTCTCTTTTGTTCTGATCCAATACTGCCGACATTTTGGCGTTTACAGGTAACAGAATCTTGGCTCGGGTCTATATTCAGATTTCAGTGGTGCATCAATTTCTTTTGTTTCGAATCGAACCAGTAGTTCATGCACAGTATCGCATGGCCCTTTTTTAGCAGCTACTTTGAATTTTACTTTCCATATGCATAACTTTATTCCATTGCGTCTCACTTAGAATATTTGTAGCAATAGCAAAAGCTTTTTATCACACCATGGATGATTCATAATGAATCCAAAAGGGTAAGAATGTGTCGATATTTCTGGTGTTGTGGTCCATCCAATTTGCTGCCTGCCCCATTCCTCGGTCCATCCCGATCCCAAAAGTCTTCATTATAATAGTACAAAGAATGAATCGATTCACTTAGAATATTTGTTTTGAATTCCCTTTCTTGGCAACACACTTTTTCTTTCTAAAGATCTAGAAATCCTTCCATTTGTTTTTCTCGACCGACCTTTCTTAACTATCTGATAAATCCATGGATTCTATTTTTCCTAATGCAAACATGTAGAAAGAGACCTCTGTTACATTTCTATATTTAGTTAGCATATGGAAACTGATGCCATGTTTTATTTATAATGTAGTATAGTTTAGGACTTTAGGATTAAGATATATATAGTGATGAAAAGTGGTGAATTATTGTGTGTTGGATTGAATCACAGGTAGCAGAATATGGAGAAGAAAGAGAGATAGTATGAGTTATAAGAGGTTGTATAAAAAGAGTGACAAGAGGCCATTCAGTTTATGTAAAGTTAGCTTATATTCTGGGTGTAACACCCCAAATTTTCCCCAATTTGGAAAATTTCAAATTTTGAAATCCCCAATTCGGAAACCCTAGATTTAAAAACCTTAAATGTGGGAATTTTAAATTCTAAAACCTTAATTTGATCATAGGAGTAAATTGAACATAATCAGAATTTTCTAGCTTAATTCATAAATTTAGGGTCGTTTTGAATGTTTATAAAGTTATGTTTCCGTTTTGCAAACCCTAAAAATGTTAAGTGACCATATGTGTGTTTTGCCCTTTTAATAAGGGTATTTATACCCAATTTTAGCTCTTTCAGAACCATAATCTAAAACCAAAATTTTGACAGCCGCACTCCCTCTCCCACCTTCTCCCTCTTCTCTCACTCACTTCGATTCGACGAAGATCCGACCAAGCTCTCGCCATCGTGCGTGGCTTGCACGGCCACCGACATTGCGACCACCATCGTCGTGCGAGCAAACCCCAACCTTTGGCCTTCCACTCTTTGTTGTCGTTTGCTGAAAAACGGTAGTAAACCGTTCGGTTGTCCCCGTGTTCTCATCCATCGTTGCTCGAGTCGCTGCGTCTCCTCCGTACCCGTTGTTGTCTGTTTTAAACCGAGGGAAAACAATTCAGTTTCCATGCTCCGTCCGTTCCTCCACCGCTCGTGCCGCCATCCTCCTCCGTTTGTGTATGTAAGAAAAGTCATCGGAAACCTTTCGTATAACTTGTGTTTGTGCGCCGTCGTCTCTCCTCCTTCGTCAGTTTTCAGTTTCGGTTTGGGTAAGTGGTTGGTTAAGCTTCGTCGTTCTCCTGTGGGTTTTGTTTTGATCTCGAGTATTGTTGTTAACTATGTTGCGTTTGTTGTTTGACCGGGATGGCCATCGAGGTCCTCGTCTTTGTCGCTGCTGTCGTCGCGTCTTTTCCGACGAGTTGTACATCCGTTTCGAGTTCCCGCTGCCACCGTGATATTGGGCTGCCGCCACCTTTTGGTTGCTTGAAACCCTAGCCCCCATATTTGATGCAAGGGTTTGGGAGTTGGGCAGTGGGTGATGAATTTGTGTGTTGGGTGAGCCCAACCGTGTGTGATCTTGTGAGCCCAGTTGTGAAACCAGTGGGCCATGTGCTTGTGTTGAGCCAAGACCATTGTGCATGTGAACCAAATGACCCAAATTGACTTTAGGCCAAGTCTATTTGTGGACCAAACCAAATCAGTATTTGACCAAACCGAACCGGCAGAACTTAATTAAACCGAACTGGGTTGAGTGTTGAACCGATTAGGTTTTGAAGTTTGATCGAATTGGATCAGTTTGACCATGACATGTTGATTAGTTTGACTTTTAGACCTTGATCATTTGACCAATTGGATCTTGACCGTTGACAAGTTTGACAAGAGTTGACCATTGACCAGTTTGATTGGAGTTGACTTTGACTTTGACCAAAGTTGACCAAGAGTTGACTTTTTTAAAAAATGTTCATCTTGACCTTTCTCGACGCCCCTAATCCAAATTCGCTGCCCATTTTGTCATATTAGATCCCGAAAGCTTTGTTTTGCTAATTTTAATTAGTCGTTACTTGAAATTCAGTATGTTATATATTTCAGAATCTGATTTAGAATATTCTCATGTTCAGGTACTGACCTTCAGATTGATGAGTTACCTGCTCCTCCAGTTGTTCAGATTAATCGTGCATGTTCTTCGAGATCTTCACGTGAGTATATCTTTGGTTCGTTTTTTAGTGTTTTAGGCGGTGGCTTAGTGTTAGTAATAAATGTTAATATAGAATTCATATATCGTAGGTCCTGATTCAGTGAGATTCGAGCGTGAGGCTCGCCCTTCTCAAGATTAGAGCTTCTGTGGCTAAGATGTATTTCTTGGGGTGTTTTCAGTAAATGTTTTATTCTTGCTTGATTTATTATCTAATTAATTATGGTTTGAGACTATTTGAAATATCATGCATAGCATAATGAAATGTGTTTTGAATCAAGCATCTGATTTTCGAAAAATATGATACTCGTAAGAGTTCGGATTTATGATTTTACAAATCATATCATGTGTCATTTGTTCAGAATTGTGTTTAGAAAAAGTGAGAGAAATCTCCACTCTGGCGAGGGAAACCTCCACTCTGGCGAGGGCAACCTCCACTCTTTATGATATCGGATATTCGGGCATTGCATCATGCATCGGACATCATAATATTTATAATTTTGATTTATCGGATACACTCTGTTTTCGGAAATAAATTTATCGGAAAAATGAAATATTGTTTTGATTTTGTGTTATTACTAAAGGACACACTAAGCTCGTAAGCTTACACCCCTTAGTTTTTACTTTCAGATACTCTGACTTATTAGGCGACTCAGTACTTGGAGCATCTCGTGTTTTACTCTGATATTATATCAGTATGAACTATTTTAATTAACCTTTCAGATTATTAATTTATGTTTTGAAACATTTATGTAATATGACTTTGGGACCTTTATATTTTGGAATTACTTTAATGCATGTATCTACGGACTTTGATTGGAATATTTTATCATGTTATCAGAATATTTTATAACGTTAGAGTTTTGTAAATTATGTGACGTTTTATAATGATGATTTTTAATTGATAATTATTCTTGGTTTTGTAAAATTATTAAACTTAAGATTTATTACTTGAGGGATAAGTTTTCAAAACTAACTTCCTAGATTCGGCCCATTTCTTCTGGGCCGGGTTTAGGGGGTTACATTTAGTGGTATCAGAGCCAGGTTTTACAACCCACGGACTGTGAGGCCTACAACAATTATTTTCAAATGTTTTCGACTTCTGCATGCATCGAAAATATTTTGGGACAGGTGGGAATTTTCTGAAAAATATATTATGGTATTCTATGATTTTGTCTTCAATGTTTTCAATGTGTTTTAAATCTGACACTCCAGTACCAATTTTGACTCTAGGTTATTATCTTTTGTAGATAGTTCACTATGCCACCGCGTAGGAGTCCTAATTTATCGTTTGTTCGAGAACGTGGCCGTACTGCTGCTACTGGTAGTGATCATTCGCCTTTTGTTGGGCAAATGGGAAATCAAAATGAGATATCGGGTAATGAGATAGATCCGTTGGGAGGACATCAGATCGGAAATGATGACTCACTCGATGTTGAGGATACTGAGACAGTTCAATCGGACAGTGCAACAGTTCACCGTGAGTTGCTCTGTTATCTTAGACAGTCAGAGGGTCCGAGGAAACCCATATCTACAGAATTTATAGTTGTTGGGATGAGATTGTTTGAGGGTAGGACCGGTACACATCCAGCCGATGCAGAGTATTGGCTAAAGAAGTTGCAACGACTGTTTGTTGAGATGGATTATCCAGTTAATCAGAAATTGCGAGCCGGTGTATCTTTGTTAGAGGGTGAAGCTCAAAATTGGTGGGAGTCAGTGGTTGATATTGTTCCATCTAATCAGATCACATGGGAGTTTTTCCGAAAGGCTTTTCAGGATCGGTATTTGGGAGCTGAGTTCCTAGCGAAGTGTCGTGATGAGTTTATGAATCTAAAACAGAACAGCATGTCAGTGAATGATTATGAGATAGAGTTTCGGAGGTTGGCCAAGTATGCTCTTGGGTTAGTTGCGATTGAGGAAGATAAGTGTGACTAGTTTTTTAAGGGACTTCGACTGCCAATTCAGAGAGATGTTGCAACACATCATGATAAAGTATTCAGCAACATGGTTAGTCGGGCTAAAATTGCTGAGAGGATTCTTGCACTAATGGAAAAAGAGGACCTTCAGAATTATGACAAGTCTTGAAGCAACCGGACATATCTGCTCAGCCTAGTTTTGTCAACTCGTCTGAGAAGAGGCCTAGAGATGAGTTTGTTTTTCATAGTTATCAAAATGTGAGACCTGTAGCATCGACAGTTCCGTCTGGCAGCCTAGGTAGTTCAAAAGTTCGTCGACCTATTTCTGTATGTGATTTTTGCAATAAAAAGCATAACAGAGAGTGTAGATTGATGAATAGAACGTGTTTCAGATGTGGTTCCCAGGATCATTACTTAAAGAATTGCCCATGTTTGCCTATCAGTTCATCTGTGCAGAGTCAGAGACATGCATCAGTTCAGGAACCTCACAGAGGAAGAGGGCAGATTAGGTCAGTTGCTTCTGGTACTGCTAGTAGAGGTACACATGCTCTGAGTGGTGGATCAGCTAGATCCGAGATTAGACGTCGAGGTTCAGTACATCCAACCGGAGCTCGTGTTGGATTTGATTATATACATGATAACATGGAAGGTACATTTTAATATGTTTCAGTTCTATTTCCAGTTCTATGTTTCAGTATTTTCGGTTATGATAGATCATGAATTCAGAATGAAAAAGTTTATGCGTGTTTCAGTTGGTTATGAGATCCGTTGTTTAAGTCTAAAAATCTCGAGGACGAAATTTCTTTCAAGGGAGGGAGAATTGTAACACCCCAAATTTTCCCCAATTTGGAAATTTTCAAATTTTGAAATCCCCAATTTGGAAACCCTAGATTTAAAAACCTTAAATTTGGGAATTTTAAATTCGAAAACCTTAATTTGATCATGAGAGTAAATTGAACCGAGGAAAAACCATTCAGTTTCCCTGCTCCGTCCGTTCCTCCGCCGTTCGTGCTGCCATCCTCCTCCGTTCGTGTATGTAAGAGTTGACTTTTGGACCTTGATCGTTTGACCAATTGGATCTTGACCGTTAACCTGTTTGACCAGAGTTGACCGTTGACCAGTTTGACTGGAGTTGACTTGACTTTGACCAAAGTTGACCAAGAGTTGACTTTTTCAGAAAATGTTCATCTTAACCTTTCTCGACGCCCCTAATCCAAATTTGCTGTCCGTTTTGTCATATTAGATCCCGAAAGTTTTGTTTTGTTAATTTTAATTAGTCGTTACTTGAAATTCAGTAAGTTATAGATTTCAGAATCTGATTCAGAATATTCTCATGTTCAGGTACCGACCTTCAGATTGACGAGTTACCTGCTCCTCTAGTTGTTCAGATTAATCGTGCACGTTCTTCGAGATCTTCACGTGAATATATATTTAGTTCGTTTTTAGTGTTTTAGTCGGTGGCTTATTGTTAGTAATAAATGTTAATATAGAATTCATATCTCGTAGGTCCTGATTCTGTGAGATTCGAGCGTGAGGCTCGCCCTTCTCAAGATTAGAGCTTCTGTGGCTAAGGTGTGTTCCTTGGGGTGTTTTCAGTAAATGTTTTATTTCTTGCTTGATTTATTATCTGATTAATTATGGTTTGAGATATTTGAAACATCATGCATAGCATAATGAAATGTGTTTTAAATCAAGCATCTGATTTTCGAAAAATATGATACTCGTAAGAGTTCGGATTTATGATTTTACAAAGGGTAAACTACATAAATGACCACTTTACTATTGCAAAAGTTGCGATTTGACCGCATTACTTTTTTTCGTCACAATTAAACCACCAAACTATTTAAATGGTATCAATGTGACCACTAGCCGTTAAAGGTTAACGGAATGGTGACGTGGCAGTTAAAAAAATAAGGGTATAATTACACATTTAGTCCTCGTTACTTATAAACTCTATCAATTTAGTCCTAATTTTAATTTAATAAAATAAATTAATTATTTAATTAGGTGTTGACACGCATGTTTGTAAGTAAATTAAAATTAAAATTAGGACTAGATTGATCGAGTTTATAAGTAACGGGGACTAAATGTGTAATTATACCCTTATTTTTTAACTGCCACGTCACCCTTCCGTTAACCTTTAACGGCTAGTGGTCACATTGATACCATTTAAATAGTTTGTGGATTAATTGTGACAAAAAAAGTAATGTGATCAAATCGCAACCTTTGCAATAGTAAGGTGGTCATTTATGTAGTTTACCCTTTTACAAATCATATCATGTGTCATTTTGTCGGATATTCGGGCATTGCATCATGCATCGGACATCATAACATTTATGATTTTGATTTATCGGATACACTCTGTTTTCGGAAATGAATTTATCAAAAAAATGAAATACTGTTTTGATTTTGTGTTATTACTAAAGGACACACTAAGCTCGTTAGCTTACACCTCTTAGTTTTTACTTTCAGATACTCTGACTTATTAGGCGACTTGGTACTTGGAGCATCTCGTGTTTTACTCAGATATTATATCAGTATGAACTATTTTAATTAACCTTTCAGATTATTACTTTATGTTTTGAAACATTTATGTAATCAGACTTTGGGACCTTTATATTTTTGGAATTACTTTAATGCATGCATCTACGGACTTTGATTGGAATATTTTATCATGTTATCAGAATATTTTATAACGTTGGAGTTTTGTAAATGATGTGACGTTTTATGATGATGATTTTAATTGATAATTATTCTTGGTTTTGTAAAATTATTAAACTTAAGATTTATTACTTGAGGGACAAGTTTTCAAAACTAACTTCCTAGATTCGGCTCATTTCTTCTGGGCCGGGTTTAGGGGGTTACACTGAGTTTAAGGGTTCCTCCTTCTCACAGGTATATATATATATATATATATATATGTTTGTGTTCTTCATTCATCTCCTTTTTTGTTGCCTAAAACATCATCAAATAAGTATTTGTTTGATTTATGTCAGGATATAAGTTAAATATTCTTTTACTATAAATTCAAAGTTGAAGAGTTTATGTTGTTTGATTATAAAAATATTGACAGAAAACAAACTAGTTTCAGTATAATTATAGTTATCTATTCTATTGGTAATTTAATCCGATTGAATATTGTAAGTATCTATTATGGAATTAATCCTTTTAATGTAGTTTGTTTCATTTACACCTGTGAATAAAAACTGCTTTTTCTTGTACATGATAATGATATTTCATGGTCTTAATCATAAATTTAGTTTTCTTAATATAATAAAAAGAAAAACATAATGTTGCTCGGTCGTATCGTAGAATGGAAAGGAGCAAATGACAGGTAGCTTGAATTCGTTATGGTATATTCATTGGACAAAAAATTTAGATTATATTATATTTATATCAATAATATAACGTTTGAATTCGTTATATAATTTTAATTGATTATCAGGCGAAGTTGAGGGAAAAAAGAACGGAGTATGAAGCTACGGCTTCAAATAATGGTTCTGTTAATATGGATGAGATTGAAAAACAAGTTATTCCTGATGTTTTGGGTCCTAAAAGATATGGTCAAGTTCGCTGTCAAGGATCATTCATTACCCCGACAAAATATTTTGGACCTAACTCGTCTCAGTACATGTCATCACAGAACCAGTCTTCTCAGGAAGAAATTAATCGTTTGAAACAACAGTTAACTCAATTTCAAGCCGAGGTAGAAGCGAGAGAATCTGAGAGAGAAAAGAGAGAAGCTGAAAGAGAAGCTGAGAGAGAAAGAAGAGAAGCAACGAGAGAGGCTGAGATAGTAGCGAGAGAAGCTAAGAGAGAAGCAGCATATCAGAATCTCCAAAGAGAATTTCAAGAAATGATGGTGATGTTAAAATAGAACCAACCAAAGAATCCGCCGTCTTAGGTTCATGTGTGAATTCAAGTGAACAATGTTAAATTAAACTTTTAATTTATCGCTGAACTATATATTTCACTTTAATGTTAGACTTGAAATTGTTTTTGTTGATTTTACTTAATTCTTGTACTTGATTTTTAAGATTTGTTGATACAAATTTGGGTAGTTTACAGTCTATGAAATGTAGAATGGTTTGTAGTTTATGAAATGTAGAATGGAGAAACAGAAGGCTTAGCGGCGTTTGTTTGTAAAAACGCTGCTAAAAGTTAGTAACATATAGCGGCGTTTGTTTAAAAAACGTCACAATAAATTACAACCTTTTGCGGCGTTTGGGAAACAAAACGCCACCAGAGAACAGTCATTCCCGTCGTTTGAGAATGCAAACGCTGCAAAAGATCAAAATCTATTACGGCGTTTGGCAATTAAAACGTCGCTAGAGAAGATTCATTCCCAACGTTTGAGAATTCAAACGCCGCTAAAGAACAAAATCTATCGCGGCGTTTTTGAAAAAAAACGCCGCTAACTATTGCGACGCTGCTTCTAGCGGCTCTTCTGGCGGCGCTTTTCCTAGCGCCGCGAGTGTTTTTTGCGGCGCAAAAAAAACGCCGCTATAGGCCTAAAAAATGCCGCGAAAAACATGTTCTGTTGTAGTGTTAACACAAAAATATCCAAAACCAGTGACGGACGTAGAACTTTATGTTAGGGAGCGAACCTATAAAATTCTATGAGGGGCGAACTCATAAAATTTTAGGGGGCAAAAATAGATTTTCAATAGGAAATACATAGACCCTGTTTGGTTAAGAGATGTTTGAGCCAAAATTAGAGGTTTGACCGGTCAAATCCGTTAATTTGGATGTTTGATAAAGAGAGGATTGAAATAGCAGATTGGGGTGAAACCTTTAATTTTGAAAAAATAAACTGTTAATAGGAGCTTTTTGAAATTAGAGGTTTTGACATAAGAGTTATAAAGACTCTTTTACCCTTAACATTATCTAAAATCCCCAAATAACTTAAATTTAATCATTTTTATTTTAATTCTTCAACCTTACGTATTTATATTTGTGACATTTGTAAACTAATACTTTTTGCTTTTTATTCTCACACATTTATATTTGTATTTAAATTTTATAATTAATTAAATTGTATTAAAAATAATTATATATAATAAATTAATATATAGATCCTACAAATATGCTTAGTAATGTTATATTAAAAATTAATTTTCATAATCTAATTAATATTAATAGATACAAAATATTGATAACTAATAAACTATTCAAATAAGTATCGAGTATAATCATGTCATTATATGTCATTTTTCTTGTTTAAATAATCAAACAACTATCAGTTAATTTACCAAACACTTTTATACAATCCGCTAGTCAAATCAGCTAATACAATCAGCTATCAGCTATCCGTTAATTGTCAAACACATCATAGAAAATTTCTAAAAAAATTTAAATCATATAGTAATTTCAAATTTTTAGGGGGCGACTACCCCCTCCAGCCCCCCCTCTAGGTCCATCCATGTCCAAAACATCAAACATTAAACTTATATTAATCATCATTAACACTAAGTTAAAAAATATAAATCAAATTTTCGTATTAAATTAAAAAAATAATATCAAACTACAACATACAATTTAAAAATTAAAATTAAAGTTATTAATATTACTAAATTAAAAAAAAAATTAAATACACATCTCATATACTTACAATATTTCTCTAGATCTTCTTCTTCTCTACTCTATCTTCTCAAAAAATTTCTTCAACAATATTTCTCACCTTCAACCCCTATTTAACACACAAAAATTAAATCTCAACCATTCAACCCACCAACCCACCCTTCCAAGGCTTTTTTTTCGAGCTGCTGCCACCCTTATATGCATGCACAGCTGCCACTGCCGCCTGAGTCCGACTGCACCGACCCAGCATAAATGTTGAAGACGGGGAGAGGACGTTTGGCCTATGAACAGTGTCGGGCGGTTGCATGTGCCCCACGTGGACAATACTCCACACCCTGGACACTGTTTGAAGACGGAACCAAAAGATTCTAACTTCAATTTTTACTGTTCATAGTCTATACCTAATAAAATCGACTTCATTTTTTATTCCAAAAATCATTTTATTGTTCATAGATGGGCTATTCTTGTATCGTCTTCACTTTTACCGTAGAAAGTGCTATATTTTTGAAAATAAAATAGACTGTGTCATATTTTGGGAGAAAAAACATGAGTGTAATATTTATGTCGATTCTCCTTTTTATCATTATTATTGTTGTTAATATTAAATCTCAAATATGATTTAAAATTTTAAAAAAGAAAATTAAAACACATATACACCTAAAATCCCAAACACCTAAATCATAACTCTCCTCTCTACCCTCAGTCTCACGACGAATGGTGGCTAATCGGCGAAAACAGATGAAGCTGTAAAATGTACCCTTTTTTGGTTTGAATTCTTTCTCAAAAACTACATCTTTGTTCCAAGTGTTTGAGGCAAAAACAATTGCAGTTATCTTGGACTGCAATTTCAAAGTTGAAATCAAAACCATGTAATCCCTCCATCATTGATCCCTTAATCTGGGATGCAAAAATTCTTTCTAAAAGTTTTCAAATCGTAGCTTTAATTCTGTGGCAAGAAACGGCAACTAAGTAGCGCATGCTTTGGCGTCGGAAGCTCTAATTGCATATGACGATAGATTTGGGTTGAAGAGGCTGAGGCTCCCGTCGATTCAAAATTTGTTGGCTTCAGAAAGAAAATTCATGGATCCGCCATAATATGAGAGCTCTGTAAGGGGTTATTTGTCCAGATGTTGTAAAACCCCATTACCTCCGATCTTTGATCTCCATTTCTTTATGCTTTTAAGATCAAACTCACTTTTGAATTTGGGGATAGGGTTAAAGTATTTTCAAGTGAAGAATATGAGTTTGATTTGGGGGTTTTGGGTGTGTGGTTTTTGGGTTTTAAATTTTAAACCATATTTGACATTTAATATCAATAATAATGACATGTAATAATAAAAATAATAATAAAACAATCAATGTCATCAATGAGTGACCAAAATAGGTCAGAGAGTAAAGATGATTTATGTATGTAATTTACCTATGTATTCTATATGGTTATAGAAAGTCAGTTAAATTGAAACTAATTAGTATCATAACAATACAATTAAATTTGAACAGAAATTCGAATAACTCGATTCGACTTGACTCGACTCAAATTTTATAAACTAGAATGAAGTCGGAAAAAAATCCAAATAAAATTTGACTTATAAAATATGACTTGTCAACTTGACTAACTCAAAATTTTTTAAATCGATTCGATCGAATATTCACCCTACTCCCAACCCCTTCCAAAAGGTCTTTGAAAAGTTTGGAAAGTGTGATATGGTCAGAGAACTATTTGAACCAAAAAATTCAATAAAAAATGTATTCTCAAGGTACTTGAAATTTGATTTTAGTCTCGAGAGTTTGTATCCCGCACTTCGTTAGAGGGTGTAAATATATATAACATTATTCTTATTGGAATCAATAAAAAAATGTGTTCTTTCTCTCCCTTACTCCATTACTAGGGTTGATAGTCTACCAAGAGAAACGTAATTATTTTATTGTTGGTGAAATTCGAACCCATGTTAGTACAGGGAAGTTCTAGGTAGGGCGCCTTAAAATGAGACTAAAATGAGGCACAACCGAAATTCTTACAAAAGTTGTAAGAATTTCGGTATCGATTTTTTTGGCATATACCGAGTTTCTCACAAAAAGTGTATGAATTTTGGTATATACCGAAATTCTTACGCTTTTTGTAAGAAATTCGGTATATACCGAAAAGTTGATACCAAAATTCTTACAATTTTTATAAAAATTTTGGTTGTACCTCTTTTTAGCCTTATTTTAAGACGTCTCACATTAGAAAAACCCCGTTAATACCTATAAAACATTAATGGGTAACCATATTACCTTTTACCACATCTCCCAAAAAAAAATGGCCTATATGTTTATGGACATGGACTAGAATCCCACCAAATGAAAACAATTTAGTTTCCTTTGTAGGCTCGCTTATAACTTCCATTACATTGTGTAAGATATTAGGACTACACGAGATGCTCACAACATCCTTGTCACAAAAGATAAAATATTAGAATTAAATTGAGCTTTATTTCCCGAAAACACAATAATAATTATTAGAATCATCTTGACTCCTTCGAAAGTAATCTTAAAAATATGGTCCAATAAAGTAATTGTTGTCTTACAAACGAATAAATTTAATAGTTGATTTGAAAAATCATAATAGATAAAGCATCTAACAATTAAAAATAAAATAATTTTTATTGTCTCACCCTTTAAATAAACAAACTTATTAGGAACTTCAAATTAAATATTTGGAAATTTAAAAAATTGGAAAAATAGAATATTTTGAGTTAGTTGTAAAGAAAATAAATATTAAAATTCTAAGTGATAGAATTTAACCAAGTCAAATTGTTCACAACAACCAAAGGTAGGTGTCGAAATTCTAACCATACGAAAAATAATTTTGTAGTCATCTGCCATCAACTTGCCGCATATGTCTCCTATAAAATGCTATAAATTTATATGGTTTTAACCTCAAATCATTGTCACATTTCACTGAATAAATCTGTTCCAGGAAAAAAATCATTGCTTTTTCTCTTTCTCTTTTTCAAATAAACAGAAAAAATGGCAAAAATTACTTTATTCATTATTTTGATCTCAATGATCATGATTCTTTCAGTCCAATTTGTTGTCGGCGAGAATGAACCTTCTTCTGCACCAATAGCAGATGTTAGTGCAGTTGCAGGACCCGTGTCAGATGGCCAACCTTCGTCTGCACCAATAGCAGATGTTAGTGCAGTTGATGGGCCCGTGTCGGTTGCTGCCGGACCGGAAAATGACAATAAAGAGAAAAAATAACTGTGAAAATTAATATATTTATTCCAATATTTGCATATGCATTCGTTATTGTTTTATTGATTTATATGCAACTTATGTATGAAAACTTGTGACGTGTCACTGCATTCAGTGGTATCGAAACCGTTAAGATCGAGATTAGAGAGTTTTGGATTAAATTTTATCCTATTTTTTCTTGTTATCATAATAGTTTAAAAATATAAATTCGAAAGTTTTTAAGTATGCAATATTCTTCGATTATAAGTTTAAAAATGTTATCAACAATTTAAATATTATATATATATATATATATATTAAAAGCATATAAGTTCGAATATATTGTAATCGAAATTGTTTAAACAAATAATATCCTTCAATTAAAAGATTAAAAAATTCAATGTAGATTTAAATATTATATATTTGTATATATGTATAGAAAACCGAGCTCAAATTTTAAACATTTCACTAACTATAAATGAGATAAATATTTTTTTGAAA
The DNA here is from genome assembly GCA_958450335.1 of Hibiscus tridactylites. NCBI lineage: Eukaryota > Viridiplantae > Streptophyta > Magnoliopsida > Malvales > Malvaceae > Hibiscus > Hibiscus tridactylites. The sequence continues at coordinate 82,499,090 of OY288270.1, forward strand.
AAATGACACAATTATTGTGCTCCCATATTTTTCCCAACAATATGACACCCCACTTTATTTCCAACAATATTTTTGTTTCTACGGTAAAAGTGAAGTCGAATTTACCTGTACCCGTCTTTGAACAGTGTTTTCGTGAAAATATTAAAAAAATACAGACCGAAGTCGGACTACTCTCCCTTCAACTTCGAACAATGCACGGATCCTCTAGCCACGTCCACATGGCAGCCATGCAGAGCTGCGTCCACTATTGGAAGACGGATTGCCCTCCATCCGACTTTAGCTGCGTCCGTGGCAAGCTTTTGCATGCATGCATATCTGCATGCCTCGTAAATGAGGCAGCTGCATGCATGCCTCGAAAATGGTTTTTGATTTTGATTTTTTTTAATTTTATTTTTGTAAGATTGATTGGAGTGTTGGTAGGTGGGTTGGGTGGTTAAGATTTAAAGTTGTTGGGGTTAAATAGGGGTTGAAGATTGTATATTTTGTAATGAAAATTTTGAGAAGATAGAGTAAAGAAGAAAGATTAAGAAGATTTGGTGAAAATTTTGTAAGTAGATATAAGATATGTATTTTAATTTTTTAATTTAGTAATATTATTTCAATTCAATAGTTTATTTTAAATGTATGTTTTTGTAGTTATTACAATTTTTTTTCTTTTAAGTTAAATTTTTTGAATTTTATATCATTATATTTTTTAATTTTGAAGTTGATGTTTGAATTTTTGATATTTCAATTTTTTTGTGTTAAATATGTGGTTGAAGAGAAGAAAACTTGTGAAGAGATTGAGTAAAGAAATGAATATTTGAAGAAAATATAGTAAGTAGATGTGTATTTTATTGTTTAATTTAAGTTCTTTATTTTTTTACTTTTTTAAGTTGATGTTTGAATTTTTTATGTTTGGATATTTGGAGAAAATATAGTTAATTATTATTAGATATGTATTTTATTGTTTAATTTATGGTTTATTAGATTTATTTATAATAATTTAAGAAAAAAACGAGTATATTAGAACTAAAATGAGTAAATTGGGAAATTTGAGTGTTAATGAGTGAAATATTAATTTTTAGAGGATTTTATAGAATATTGGCAGAATGTGATTTAATTTTTTAGTTATTGAATGGAAAGAATTTTGTTAAGGGAAAATAGGACTTGAATGATCAAATTAGTAAATTAGTGACTAGTTTGTAAAATTATTAAAATTAAAGGGTTTTAAAGACAGATTGTCGAATGATATAGGGACTAAGGATAAGAATTATATTATTATTATAGTTAGTAAAAATGTTTTTTAATTTTTATTTTTTTTAAAAAAAACCTTTTTTAATTTTTAAGGATTTATATTAATATTATAATTAGTAAAAAAATATGGATGTGTTTTTTTTAATTTTAGTCTTTTAATTTAATTTAGTAGTAAGTTTTATTATTTAGGCAAAATGGCACAAATTTTAGAATTGTAGTTTAAGTGAAATTTTAATTAATGATGATTGCTTGGTTTAAATTTAATTTAATAAGTTGATTTAGTTATGTAATTTTAAATGTGTAGTAGCTTTTTAAATTGCATGCAATTAGTAGTAGCGTAATTGAAATTTAAACTAATAAGTTCATTTAGTTACTTTAAAAATGTGTTAGAGTTAATATTTAAATTTCTTAGAATTTTAGCAAATTACATTTAGCTAGTTAAGTTAAACTAAAAATATTTTAAATTTTGTTTGTTTAGTTCATTATGTTTATTATTTTTAAATTACATTTAAATTTGAATGGTTGCAAAGGTTTGAATTTTATCATGCCACCTTCATTGGTGGGGTACAAGTTGGTGCCCAAGTTGATTGCCGCTCTAATTGAGCATTGGAGGCCGAAAACCTATACGCTCCACATGTCCCGTGGAGAATGCGCGATCACACTTGAAGACGTGGCCATGCTTATCTTGGTCCCAATAATCGAGGCACCATTGATGGAGCAGAAGAAAGGTTCACCTAAAAGTATTTGCGCAAAATACCTTGGGAAGGTGCCGTATGGATCAAATTTGAAAGGGTCTCGTATGAAAATAAGTTGGTTGCAAAGTGAATTTAGACTCGATGAATATAGTTTGGTTGATGCGATTTATAAGGCTAGTAGAGCATATATTCTACAACTCATTGGAGGTATACATATTCTATTCAGAGTATCAGAAACGGAAGATTCATGCTTTTGACAGATAAATGAGCATACTATTGAGCAGAGCAGACAATATTATCATTCATCATGCAAACAGAGTGTACCATCATAGATCAAGATAATAGATTACACTACCGGTTATATCAGACAGACAGACGATGTTATCAAAGATCAAGCAACCATATAGCACAATTACATATCATGTATATAGATTGAGCGGACATACAACGAGTAGGCAGAGTAGGATATCATCTATCTAGTTCAACATTTCATCGAGCATATCATCGTTCATAATTGATTCCTTAGATTGATTACTAATGTTTAATAATCATACAACTGAATGTAGCACACAAGAAAAACACTAGATATATCAATTTTATTTCTCGGGGATACTTGATATTTACGGAATGGGACACATTGAACTTTTGGAAATTTAAACGAATTTCAAAAACGAGGTCCCTATTAAATAAGATTTGTACCTTCGGCTCAAATCAAACATTTCAAGAGTTTATACATTAGATTTTTTGAATTCAGATATATCGTGAACGATTCAATCATTTAAGCCCACGAGGGCATTATGGTCATTCCAATACCTATGGGCATTTTGGTGAATTATACCAATAATGAATAAGCAGTGATTCGCAGAACTCGAGAATTCTGTTTGGTCATCAATTTTTCTAATGAGGCATTCAAGAATTTATGTATCAAGATCTTTCATGTTATCAAATATTTCCAGGGATGCTCCAACCATTTTGGCCAACGGGATATTTTAGTTATTTGACTAGCATGACAGTTTTATAATATAACACAATCATAACATAATGACGATTGTAATGCTTAGGGCTCCAACGGTTTATCAAGCCTCTAAAATTCGTTTAAAGCACCATATCCCAACCTGACAGTACTCACCAACATTCAAAAGTGAGTAATTTGCATGTATCATGACTTGACATCGATTGTATCGTATGTCTGATCGGTCACCTTCATACTTCACTATAAGGCTTAGCTCTGAGTAATCAAACATATAATCCATGCGCAAATTCCTACTTTACATTGACATCATGAGTGATGGACATACATGAGTGTGCTTCCTAACACTTAGGGGCACTTTAGCCTTTAAAGTCTTATTAGAAATCCCAGAATTTCATCAAATGCATAACTGCCTATTTAACTCAAGAGGGCATTTCAATCATTTTGGAAATTGGGATAAATCCACCATTTTGGTCAATTTTACTATTTAGCACCTCCATCGTTTACGTACTCGGTAGAGATTAAGTCGTTCTAATCCCTTCGGCCCTTACAGACGGTTTACTAATTTTAGAACTTAAAGGTATAATTGTCATTCTGATTAATTAAGAATTTCGGTGCTCGAAGGCACTACAGTCTTTTTGGTCATTACGATCATTCCAATTAATTCATTCATTATTGTCGTAAGGATCGGCTCAGGAATACAACGATATTTCCAGTAAATTCACCTTCATGTATTATACTTTCATGTGTTATACAGAGCTTGGGGGAAAATACAAGTTTCTATTAGTATCACACGCATTTGAATAATGATGTCGAAGTCTTTTCCAATAGAACATACGTCTTAGGTAGGGTAATTTTTCAATCAAGTCGAATGCAGATTTCGGGTCACTTCCTTTACTAGGGGCAGTTTAGTCATTCTTATACCTCAAGGGCATTTCTGTAATCTCATATCCAATATCCCTTACTCCATATTATGGGCATTGGATCTTAGACACTATTGATCGAGTTGCAGATTTAACTATATTATTTATTACTATTAAAACTTTCGATATTTTTGGTCTATTAGTATTCTTGTTCGAATGTTTTGGTTTTTAATAATTTCCATATTTATTTCTCGTATCTGATTCGGCTTAAGCAGAGTTTACAAAACACTTCATCATAAGCATGCATGCGTTACCAAAATATCAACATGTTCATAAAGCATACAAGGGGTAGTATTGTATTACCCTAACTCCGAGCTATAACAGTCGATTCATGAAACCCCATTCGATTGCACTCGAACTCGAATTCGACGTTCATCAACAATTCATATTCAAGAAGCTATGAGTACCTTCAATCACACAATATCTCATTTTAGTCCTTATTCAAATAGCTCTTAACTGAAAAATAACTACAAAAACAAGTTCGGGTTCAAGGTCGGATTTGGAAGATTTCGGGTCAGAATTTTATGAAACGGTCTTCAAAAACGGGCTCAGGACGTCGAAAATCATAAAATAGGGTCTTTTCGAAAATTTTGACTTTTTGGTCAGAGTCAACGCTGACGTCAGCAGGTCAACGGTCAACAGGGTTAGAGTTAACGCTGACGTCAGCAAGTCAACGCTGACGTTAACAGTCAACGGGCAAGGGTCAACTGAGTTGACTCGGCTGACTCGCTGAGCTGACTCGGGCTGAGTTAACTCGGTAAACGGGTTGGGCTCGGACCGAGACTACGAGTCGGGTCTCAGTTCAGGTTTGGGCTCAAACCGAGTTGGGCCGGTTCAAACCAGGTTAAACTGGTTCAAACTCTTAGATCGTAATTAAACCGGTCCACTTACCCTAAACGAATCTGGTCGTCGGACGATCACTGGAACCCTCACTGACGATCAGAAAACATGATTTTCAACCTGGAAAAAGAAGCTCGTTAAACCTGAGTTCCAACCCATCAAAAATGACATAAAACTAACCGGAAAGCTTGCCGGATCTTACCCCAAACATAAACGAAATGGCCAGAAAAATGCATCTCCGATGAAGCTCTTCTTTTCGTCGAATGGATTATTGCTTGGGCGGGCTTTGCTCGCCGTCGAGACAGGAGCTCAGATCTGGTGTCAAATGCGAACGGACGGCAACCGAGGCCGGAAAACTTAGAAAACCGAAGTGAGAGTTTGGTTTCCGATGAACCTTCAAGTCATTCTTCCCGTCGGACGGCAACGATGCAGCGTGAGTGGTGCACAAGGACGATATTGGAGTACGACGGTGATCACACCGACAATGGCGGTGACGTCCACGACGGGGCGGTGACGGAGATCGGAGCTGGGCATAGGGCGTTCGGTGAAAAGGAATTTTGAACCGTTTTGGTTCTCAGTCAAACTCGAAATAACACAATAATTAGGGGGAAAGGATGGTCAGATGGTCATTAAATTGCTCCAATAATCCAAACATAACCTCAAATGAAATTCTTTGTAAAACATGTCAAGCATGAGCACTGGGCTTAAATGGTCAAAACACCAGCCTTAAACAACCAAGGTCACGGGTTCAATCCCTTTGGCTTCCATTTTTCACTTTTTATTTTATTTCTTTCTTTTCTTTTTTTCTCATCATTATTAAGTTTCCAATATCAAAACTTAGGGGTGTTACAACTCTCTCCCCCTACAAGAAATTTCGTCCTCGAAATTTTTCCAAAGTTAGAGAAATGCAGATATTGCTCTTTCATCCATTCTTGTACTGAATCTTTTCCATCATAGCATCATTGTTTCTCAAGACTCTCAGTTGGTCATATATCAATCTAGCAGTTTCCTCAGTCACCCAAACTATCCTTAGACCTAATGTCATCCCATCAAACATCTCCGACAACTAATCAGAATAAAATATTTAGATTCTTATCGAACTTCATATGGTGCTAGGAAAATACTTATCTTATAACCTTTATCATAGACGGTCGTAATCGAGGATAATAAACCTTCCCACTAACAGAGAAGTCACTCAAACGACCTAGAAGTATATGCATAACTCTTCTAGGTTGACCATCAATTTACAGATGAAAAATTGTCCCTAAAATTCAGATGGGTACTCATGGCATGCAGTCGAACCTTCCGAACTCGAATATATACCATCGAATTTTCAATTAGGGATGATACATAACGATACATCATGCCTTATTTTTAGGGATGTCTTTCCTTAAGCCTATCGAACATAACCAAGGTTTTAAACAACTATCACTTACCTTCAGCATAATACTTAGACAACCTTTTTCCTTCGTGTATAACAGGGTAAGCACAAAATTTACACTTTCGCCACATTCACAAACACTTTTCTTTTAAATTCATAAACCTATTCTTTTTTTCTTTTCTTTTTTTCAAATTTCCATCGAAATATTCTCAAACAAAACAATTATCACCGGATAACCTTACATGGTCAAACATTTGTTCTCAATCTGAATCAGATCTTTAATTTCACGTTCATTAACCACCTCAGGTTCTCTTTTTCCAAATCCAAATCCACCAAGAGAATCTGAATTACAGACTAATGTTACAAGCATTCATTGCCAGTACAGATCGAGCTATTATGAGCAAAATGGTTGGATACACTTAATACAGGAAAGGATTTGACATCAGAGTCTCGGCACTAAGGAGTACGGTTATGATCTAGGGGCATGCACAGACCAGACACCCTATGACAGACGATCGACCGATCTACCCAGAATGACGCAACTCTAAGCTCTGATACCACTAAATGTAACCCCTAGACCCGCCTATGCGTTACAACGGATCCTAGGAAGTCAAATTAGGGTTACAAGAGCGACCCATAGTAAAAATACACATAAAAACATTTTTATTTTCTCAAAACACTTATTAAACTGTAAAATCAACTTCTGTTTAAAATACCATTTCAGGAAATCATTTAAACACATAACAGAAATTTCAGAAAGTGCTTTACAGACTCTATCATAAAACAATACATGACATACATGCCCACTAACTATACAACACCGTACTCCAAAAGCAACGCCGAGTGAACTCCGAACACTGATGTCACACGTTATACCATGATATATTCTTTTAACCTGCAATGGTAAAAACAACGTGAGTTTGGAAAAGCTCAGTAATACAGAACTACCAAAAGATGTTATAAGCTCACGCATATATATGGTAAGCATAACATTTTTATGATGTTCCATGTAGTAACAATCTTCATTTCCTTTCCGCTATTTCAGGGTAATGTTATACTAGAGAATAACGATACTTGCTCTTTATTCAATCATCGAGTAAGAAACGGAAATTTCACAAGCTAATAGATCACGAAGATGAAAACAAAGAGTTTAATGTCTAGTGTGTTCTAATAAGTACAGATCAAACAGGCACAAATACATACCAGTCATGTCATAAGAACACATAACAATTCAATATGAATGTTCAAGTACATACAAGGGTTTACTAGTAACTACCCTCCAACCTTACACCAATATGCAGTCCCCCAGAACCGCATCCATAAGGACTTACCCTAGGCCCGAAGGGCATAGGTGCCACCTAAGGGGCTGCCTTAGGTCAATAAGGATTTACCAGTCTAAAGCATCAGAACCTACCCAGGGGAGACCTTGAGTCCATAAGGATTTACCAGCTGGATCAGGGTTGCACCTACAGAGACTTCATAACATAACCCAACAGTATACCTCAGATAGAAATCAATGTTCAGATTCCAGACATGAGTAACAGAATATATATGGGAGACATATTCTATTCAGAGTATCAGAAACGGAAGATTCATGCTTTTGACAGATAAATGGGCATACTATTGAGCAGAACAGACAATATTTCATTCATCATGCAAACAAAGTGTACCATCATAGATCAAGATAATAGATTACACTACCGGTTATATCAGACAGACAGATGATGATATCAAAGATCAAGCAACCACATATCACAATTACATATCATGTATATAGATTGAGCGAACATACAACAAGTAGGCAGAGTATGATATCATCTATCTAGTTCAACATTTCATCGAGCATATCATCGTTCATAATTGATTCCTTAGATTGATTACTAATGTGTAATAATCATACAACTGAATGTAGCACACAAGAAAAACACTAGATATATCAATTTTATTTCTCGGGGATACTTGATATTTACGGAATGGGACACATTGAACTTTTGGCAATTTAAACGAATTTCAAAAACGAGGTCCCTATTAAATAAGATTTGTACCTTCGGCTCAAATCAAACATTTGAAGAGTTTATACATTAGATTCTTTGAATTCAGATATATCGTGAACGATTCAATCATTTAAGCCCACGTGGGCATTATGGTTATTTCAATACCTATGGGCATATTGGTGAATTATATCGATAATGAATAAGCAGTGATTCGCAGAACTCGAGAATTCTGTTTGGTCATCAATTTTTCTAACGAGGCATTCGAGAATTTATGTATCAAGATCTTTCAAGTTATCGGATATTTCCAGGGATGCTCCAACCATTTTGGCCAACGGGGTATTTTAGTTATTTGACTAGCATGACAGTTTTATAATATAACACAATCATAACATAATGACGATTGTAATGCTTTGGGCTCCAATGGTTTATCAAGCCTCTAAAATTCGTTTAAAGCACCATATCTCAACCTGGCAGTACTCACCAACATTCAAAAGTGAGCAATTTGCATGTATCATGACTTGACATCGACTGTATCGTATGTATGATCGGTCACCTTCATACTTCAGTATAAGGCTTAGCTCTGAGTAATCAAACATATAATCCATGCACAACATCCTACCTTACATTGACATCATGAGTGATGGACATACATGAGTGTGCTTCCTAACACTTAGGGGCACTTTAGCCCTTAAAGTCTTATTAGAAATCCCAGAATTTCATCAAATGCATAACTGCTTATTTAACTCAAGAGGGCATTTCAGTCATTTTGGAAATTGGGATAAATCCACCATTTTGGTCAATTTAACTATTTAGCACCTCCATCGTTTATGTACTCGGTAGAGATTAAGTCGTTCTAATCCCTTCAACCCTTACAGACGGTTTACTGATTTTAGAACTTAAGGGTATAATTGTCATTCTGATTAATTAAGAATTTCGATGCTCGAAGGCACTACAGTCTTTTTGGTCATTACGATCATTCCAATTAATTCATTCATTACTGTCGTAAGGATCGGCTCAGGAATACAACGATATTTCCAGTAAATTCACCTTCATGTATTATACCTTCATGTGTTATACAGAGCTTGGGGGAAAATACAAGTTTCTATTAGTATCACACGCATTTGAATAATGATGCCGAAGTCTTTTCCAATAGAACATACATCTTAGGTAGGGTAATTTTTCGATCAAGTCGAATGCAGATTTCGGGTCACTTCCTTTACTAGGGGCAGTTTAGTCATTCTTATACCTCAAGGGCATTTCTTTAATCTCATATCCAATATCCCTTACTCCATATTATGGGCATTGAATCTTAGACACTATTGATCGAGTTACAGATTTAACTATATTATTTATTACTATTAAAACTTTCGATACTTCTGGTCTATTAGTATTCTTGTTCGAATGTTTTTGTTTTTAATAATTTCCATATTTATTTCTTGTATCTGATTCGGCTTAAGCAGAGTTTACAAAAAACTTCATCATAAGCATGCATGCGTTAGCCAGATATCAACATGTTCAAAAAGCATACAAGGGGTAGTATTGTATTACCCTAACTCCGAGCTATAACGGTCGATTCATGAAACCCCATTCGATTGCACTCGAACTCGAATTCGACGTTCATCAACAATTCATATTCAAGGAGCTATGAGTACCTTCAATCACACAATATCTCATTTTAGTCCTTATTCAAAGAGCTTGACAAGCGTCGTTATACCCGTCAAAATAAATAAATAATTAACCTCTTTCAACAAATAATAAAATAAAGAAATTAAGTAGTTATAGGGAAAGAGGGTCGATCCACAGGGAGATTAGTCGAAATTCTTGACTGAAGGTTGCTTTGATTAATGCTTCCAGGAATATCTGTGAAAACAAGAAAAGTAAAAAAGGGGGGTGATCGGATATTGAGTGTAAATGAAATAAAAGAATTTAAATTCAAAAGTAAGAAATAATAAGAAAGTCCAGATAAATAAAATAGCCTCGAGCTAGCCTTGTCAATTCTTTCGATCATTGAAATGGATTTTTACTCTGGGGATCATGTCGGTTACAGTCTGCGAGGCCCAATCTGTCGCAACTTGCTTCTCTCTCGAGTAACCAATCCTCCCAAGTCTATCTTCGAAGGTTGATTCTTAAACAAATTAACCACGTCTATCACCGTTAAAATATTTAGTTTTGAAAGCAAGAAAAGCCCGACTCAGAAATTGTCTTAAAAAGAATCGCTTCTGATTTTATCTTTCCTTAGCGGACCGCCGCTAAGAGTGTTCATAGGAAGTCGAAATTTCCACAGGCCGATCCTTCCTCCCAACTATGTTTTTAAACGATTCCAGATCAACGAGCTCTTTTTGATTTGAAAAATGATTAAAAACTTTAGTAAGGCCGATTGCCAAACTATCTAAGCAGAAAGATAAAAATGTATTCCCGAAGGAAATTAAGCAATGTTCAATTCTCACGATTTGAATTGACTTTACTAGTTCTTGGCTCAAGAGATTTAGCTAAGCATGATATTAGTTATCATACTTAACTTGATTTCATAAAAATAATTAAAGAACATAAAAGAACAAAAGTAAAGAAAAAAAGAACTTTGATTAAAGACTAGAAATAACAAGTGTTTCAAACTAAAAGATGAAGACTAATTGATTGATGCCTAAGCCTTTACCAAGGAGTGGTATTTATAGGCTTGGATTTACAAAGATAAAAGATAAGAAAATTTAAAATAATAAAGTAAAGATAAAACAATTCAAATGTTTTAAAATTTAAATGCAGGAAATCTAAAAGGATAAGCTGATAAGATCTCTCAGAACGTTCCAAAAGCTTCTAGAAGTCGCCACGCAACTGCCACGTCAGATGCGTCGTGCCCAGTGTCGTGCCCACGATGCCAGTCATGACCAGAATAATAAAAAGACTACAAAAATGCCCTCTTTTGCTGATGTTTTCCAGAATTAGGTCCCTTGCATAAAATATAGCAGAATGAAATGGATTAGGTAGTAAGAAATCCTAAAAACTTGGAAAATAGCAATTAAAAGGTGTCACATTTGAGAGCTTATCAAATTCCCCCTCATTTGTCTCATACTTGTCCTCAAGTATGTCCAAAAAAGATATTAACCTAAGAATGCATTCTTCAAGCCATCACAAGTATCAAGAATAATTATAAGAGTTCTAATGCAAAAGAAATATCATGAAAGAGACACAAAACAAACCAAGTGGATAGAAGCAAAGAGTAGCCTTTCAACCCTTCAATTGCCTATCAAGTAGTAATCAAATCTTAACCTACTCTTAATCCTCACCAAGGTACACTCAAGAGCACTCAAAGTTTTTAAAGGTAGAAGTGAAGCAAAAACACTCTAAGTCATACATGAACAAAGGTTTCCATAGGCTTGTAACAAGTTCAATTCTCCACTACTTTATTAGAATTGAGGTGTGAAAATCATTAGGTCATTTGTTCAAGGTGTAATGTGGGTTTAGAAAAAGGGTAGGAAGATAGAAAGAAAAAGCAAAAGAAGATGATCAATGCAAGATATTTCAAATAATAAAAAGTGAATATAAAAGAGGAGCTTAAAGATGAGCAAGCAAACACATATTTTTATTTTTTTCTTTTCATTTTTTCAAAACTGTTTTTCTTCTCTTTTTTTTGTTTTCTTTTTTTTCGAAGCAATTGCTTCCTTTTATTCAGTTTTTCTTTTTTCTCTTTTTTTTTGGAAAAAAAATTTGCCCTTATTCGAACTGCAGCCCCTTATTTGTCTAGTAATATAGTTTCTAGCATTTGATCAATTCAAAAAAAATTTGGCCAAGGAAGAACATGTTTTGAAGGTTAAGCCAAGAAAAATGGGGTATAAGGCTTCAAGAGGGTTCACTAAGCGATGAGAAAAAGGTAAGTTTTTTATGAAAGAGAGAAAATGGCTAAATCCTAATGCCTAAATCATCTTAAAGCACCTCATTCTAGTGTAGTCTCAAATCGCATACAAGCCACAAGTTCTAGATTCCTAAATTCAAGGTGACACTCTCAAGCAAGGAAAAACGAGCATAAAGAATAAGATGCATGCTCAAGGCTCAAATTCTCACAAAATTAGGCTAGGTTGATTAAGGTAGGTGAGAAATCCAATTATCACAATCAAGGCAAATTGAAAGAGATGTCAAACTATCATTTTACTCATGCCATTTGATTATCAAAAATGTCAACATTCAAATATTCCTATGCACTATAACAATTATAACATGCTGGACAACAAGCAATGGCAAGAAAAAGTTCATCTCAAAGTCAAATCAAAGTCAAACATATAGCAAACAAGCAAAACAAGTGGTTTTGCTACCCTCCCCCTCACTTAAAATGAATTGCCCCAATTCAAAATAAAAATAAAGAAAATGAGGAACAAATAAGGGTAAAAGATACTCCCCGTGATTAAGTGCGACCGCAACCTTGGTGTCGCGTACGAACCATCATGGAAAATAGCCTCAAAAATTGGTTTGAGTGCTGCTCGAAAAGGGCTTCAAAATTGGCACTATTTGAGTAAAAACGCTTAGACGCTTGTTTAAATCCGAGTAATGTACCTAAAAATTTAAAACAAAAAAATTATTTTAAATGAAAGAAAATAAAATGAAAATAAAAAGAAAGAATATATATAAAGCAAAGGAAAGAAAATAAATGGGTTGCCTCCCATGTAGTGCTTTGTTTAACGTCGTTTAGCTCGACGACCTTTGCTAAATTTTTGGTTCTTCAAAAGCAAGTTCTTCAAATAAACGGTGATGTCCATCCCTTGTCGTTTTAACGCCTTCCTTCATCTTTTTATTTGAGCGCAAAACAACAACTAAGCTTCTACCTCCTTCCCGATGCGACAACTTACTCGAAATGATGATTGGCAAAGTTTGGTTGTCGCCTAAAAATACATAATTTAATTGCTCTAACTTCGGCTTTGGTTCCTGTAAAACTGAGGGAAAATGTTTAGAACGAGTTGGAATTAATCGAAAATCAGAAAAGGAAGAAAGAGTTGAAATGATTTCGCCTATATTTTCATCGTCGAGATCCGCGAATTCCCTACAAAACTCATAACACAAATCAGTTTCGATCAAATCATCAGCTAAGGGATCTACAATATCAACGAAATTTAAACTTGCGACCGAATCAGGATACTTCATAGCTTTATACATATCAAATTTAACTACTTCCCCATCAAATTCCATAGTTAAGATGCAGTCGCGGACATCAATCTTTGTATGCGCGGTTGATAGGAAAGGTCGGCCAAGCAAGATTTCGGATCCGTTATTGCTGCGATCATTTTCCATGTCAATAATATAAAAATCAGCAGGGAAAATAAGATTTTTTACCTGTACCAACACGTTTTCTAGTACTCCCTCAGATTAGATGACTGATCGATCGGCTAATTGAACCGTCACTCGCGTTTCTTTCAATGGTTCAATCGAAATTTTGTTGTAGACGCTTAACGGCATGACGTTGATAGATGCGCCTAAATCGCACATCGCTCTTTTTATCACAACATTCCCAATTTTACAGGGAATCGCAAACATACCTTGGTCCTTGTACTTTGGTGGTAACGACTTTTGAAAGATGACCGAAATATTTTCACCAATGTTAACTTTTTTATTTCTGGATAGTCGCCTTTGGTTTGTGCACAAGTCCTTCAGAAACCTTGCGTATTTGGGCACTTTCCGAATAACATCAAGAAGTGGAATATTTAATTTCCACCTTCTTGAATATAACCAAAATTTCCTTCTCTTCCTCCTTTTTTATCTCGTTTTGCCAATCTACCTGGAAAAGGAGGAACAAGTTCGTAAGTAGAAACAGAAATTTTAGATTTGGCATTACCTGTGGTAGGAGGAGACTTGTCGTTCTGGTCTTTCGAAGAGTTTCTCGGTTCGTCGGATTTTCACTCATCTTGCTTGGGCGGTTTAGGCGTTATCACTGTTCCACTACGCAAAGTTATCGCACTAACGTTTTCCCTTGGGTTGGTTTCGGTTTGGGATGGTAACTTTCCCTGGGATTCTAGACGGCTAACGGCTTGAGCTAGTTGGCTTATTTGTTTGTCGATTTGCGGGAGATGGGATTGTGTTTGGGTTTGGAATTTTTCCTGCGAAACTGCCAATCTCTCAACAATAGACTCAAGCGAGGGTTTTTGCGCCAATTTTGACAAGCGTCATTATACCCGTTAAAATAAATAAATAATTAACCTCTTTCAACAAATAATAAAATAAAGAAATTAAGTAGTTATAGGGAAAGAGGGTCGATCCACAGGGAGATTAGTCGAAATTCTTGACTGAAGGTTGCTTTGATTAATGCTTCCAGGAATATCTGTGAAAACAAGAAAAGTAAAAAAAGGGGGGGGGTGATCGGATATTGAGTGTAAATGAAATAAAATAATATAAATGCAAAAGTAAGAAAATAATAAGAAAGTCCAGATAAATAAAATAGCCTCGAGCTAGCCTTGTCAATTCTTTCGATCATTGAAATGGATTTTTACTCCGGGGATCATGTCGGTTACAGTCTGCGAGGCCCAACCCGTCGCAACTTGCTTCTCTCTTGAGTAACCAATCCTCCCAAGTCTATCTTCGAAGGTTGATTCTTAAACAAATTAACCACGTCTATCGCCGTTAAAATATTTAGTTTCAAAAAGCAGGAAAAGCCCGACTCAGAAATTGTCTTAAAAAGAATCGCTTCTGATTTTATCTTTCCTTAGCGGACCACCACTAAGAGTGTTCATAGGAAGTCGAAATTGCCACAGGCCGATCCTTCCTCCCAACTATGTTTTTAAACGATTCCAGATCAACGAGCTCTTTTTGATTTGAAAAATGATTAGAAACTTTAGTAAGGTCGATTGCCAAACTATCTAAGCAGAAAGATAATGATGTATTCCTGAAGGAAATTAAGCAATGTTCAATTCTCACGATTTGAATTGACTTGGCTAGTTCTTGGCTCAAGAGATTTAGCTAAGCATGATATTAGTTATCATACTTAACTTGATTTCATAAAAATAATTAAAGAACATAAAAGAACAAAAGTAAAGAAAAAAAGAACTTTGATTAAAGACTAGAAATAACAAGTGTTTCAAACTAAAAGATGAAGACTAATTGATTGATGCCTAAGCCTTTACCAAGGAGTGGTATTTATAGGCTTGGATTTACAAAGATAAAAGATAAGAAAATTTAAAATAATAAAGTAAAGATAAAACAATTCAAATGTTTTGAAATTTAAATGCAGGAAATCTAAACAAATAAGCTGATAAGATCTCTCAGAACGTTCCAGAAGCTTCTAGAAGTCCCCACACAACTGCCATGTCAGACGCGTCGTGCCTAGTGTCGTGTCCACGATGCCAGTCATGACCAGAATAATAAAAAGACTGCAGAAATGCCCTCTTTTGCTGATGTTTTCCAGAATTAGGTCCCTTGCATAAAATATAGCAGAATGAAATGGATTAGGTAGCAAGAAATCCTAAAAACTTGGAAAATAGCAATTAAAAGGTGTCACATTTGAGAGCTTATCAGAGCTCTTAACTGAAAAATAACTACAAAAACAAGTTCGGGTTCAAGGTCAGATTTAGAGGATTTCGGGTCAGAATTTTGTGAAACGGGCTTCAAAAACGAACTCAGGACGTCAAAAAACATAAAATAGGGTCTTTTCGAAAATTTTGACTTTTTGGTCAAAGTCACCGCTGACGTTAGGAGTTCAACGGGGTCAGAGTCAACGCTGACGTCAGTAGGTCAACGCTGACATCAGCAGTCAACGGGCAAGGTTCAACTGAGTTGACTCGACTGACTCACTGAGCTGACTCGGTAAACGGGTTGGGCTCGGACCGGGTCTACGGGTCGGGTCTCAGTTCAGGTTTAGGCTCAAACTGAGTTGGGCCGGTTCAAACCAGGTTAGACCGATTCAAACTCTTAAACCGTAATTAAACCGGTCCACTTACCCTAAACGAATCTGGTCGCCAGACGATCACTGGAACCCTCACCGGCGATTAGAAAATTTGATTTTCAACCTGGAAAAAGAAGCTCGTTAAACCTGAGTTCCAACCCATCAAAAATGACATAAAACTAACCAGAAAGCTCGCCGGATCTTACCCCAAACATAAACGAAATGGTCGGAAAAAATGTGTCTCTGATGAAGCTCTTCTTTTCGTCGAACGGATAATTGCTTGGGCGGGCTTTGCTCGCCGTTGCGCCAGGATCTCAGACCTGGTGTCCGTTTCGCGAACGGACGGCAACCGAGGCCGGAAAACTTAGAAAACCGAAGTGAGAGTTTGGTTTCCGACGAACCTTCAAGTCATTCTTCCCGTCAGACGACAACGATGCAGCGCGAGTGGCGCACAAGGACGAGATCGGAGTACGATGACGATCACACCGACAGTGGCGGTGACGTCCACGACGGGGCGGTGACGGAGATCAGAGCTGGGCATAGGGCGTTCGGTGAAAAGGAATTTTGAACCTTTTTGGTTCTCACTCAAACACTAAATAATACAATAATTATGGGGAAAGGATGGTCAGATGGTCATTAAATTGCTCCAATAATCCAAATATAACCTCAAATGAAATTCTTTGTAAAACATGTCAAACATGAGCATTGGGCTCAAGTGATCAAAAAACAAGCCTTAAACAACCAAGGTCATGGGTTCAATCCCTTTAGCTGCCATTTTTCACTTTTTTATTTTATTTATTTCTTTTCTTTTTTTCTCATCGTTATTAAGTTTCCAATATCAAAACTTATGGGTGTTACAACTCTCTCCCCCTACAAGAAATTTCGTCCTCAAAATTTTTCCAAAGTCAGAGAAATGCAAAAACTGCTCTTTCATCCATCCTTGTACCGAATCTTTTCCATCATAGAATCATTGTTTCTCAGGACTCTTAGTCGGTCATATATCAATCTAGTAGTTTCCTCGGTCACCCAAACTCTCCTTAGACCTAATGTCATCCCATCAAACATCTCCGATAACTAATCATAATAAAATATTTGGATTCTTATCGAACTTCATATGGTGCTAGGCAAATACTTATCTCATAACCTTTATCATAGACGGTCGTAATCGAGGATTGTAACCTAAAATATGGTGCAATTATAGTGTAACCTGAAATATGGTGCAAAAACAAGTTGTAACCTAAAATGTGGTACAAGTATAGTGTAACCTAAAATATGGTGCAAAAAAGAGGTTGTGGCCTAAAATGTGAAACGACTTTGAGAATGTTAAAGGACCAAGAAAGTGGGTTATTAGTAGGATAACCTATAATATGATGTATCACCTAAGATAGTGGGTTATTAGTGGAATAATACATGGACAAAATAAGTTCACGTGTCCTTCCCTTGGAACACATGGCTAACAAGTGTATAACACCAAAAAGAATTATCATCTTTCTTTCATATCTCCTCCGAAACCAAAGAAACCAAATAAAGAGAGAGAGAGTTGAGAGGAAAGAAGAAATCTAGAGAATTTATAAATCTTGAACAAGGATTCTAGAGGGTTGGAAATTAAACATTAGATGCATGCATGTTTATAAGAAACCCAAGTAAGTGTTCTTGTGCTTAACCGATTTCCACTCTGTTTTTTTATTGTTGTTAGGGTTTTTAATTCTGGAAATTTATTTTTGAAGGTGTTAAAAATAGTTATGAGAAGATGTAGAAGTATATGGTAAAATAAGATATAAGGAGCTTAAGAGAGAAATTAGTGAAATCTGCCCAGCACTGCCCTGTTCTAGACATTGGCATTTAAAAATTCACCAAAAAAAAAATAGATGGAATTTAGACCTTAAATTTTAATAGAAAATACTTGGGCATGTCTAGTTTAACGAGAAACAAACAACACTAAAATTTGATATCTATAGAAAAATCTGGAACTAAAATTGTGGAGGTGCTACAAACTGTCTAGAACTGCAAAATGACCTATATTTAAATAATAAACTGTATTGATTGAGAAATGAGAAAAATATGTATCAAACATGGTTTTAAATCCGAGTGAATAAGCTTTCTGAAATGGTAAAGTAATTGAAACTTGGACTTGTGAGTAAAAAGTTATGGCCAAAATAGTGACTAGTGCTCAAACTGCCGGAATAGGTACTATTTTACATGTTTAAGTGTTTGAGATTGTATAAATGAGTTTATATGATTGAAATGAGTTCTAATGTGAATTGTATATGTTTTGTTTGAATTTTTAAGACCAAGACTTTGAGGAAACATTGGAGGATTCAAGAGTTGGGCAACAAAATAAAAAGGAAAAAGGCATAGTGATCAAGGGAACAACCTAGCTTGGAGTATTGTGAGTGTAGTTAAACTTTAGGGTTAGGACTAGTGTCCTAACCAATGTATTTATTTTGTTATATGATGACTTGAAAGCATGAAATGAACTTAAATAATGTTTGGTAAATGACCTAAGGGAAGGAGGATTAAATGGAAAAATGAAAGCATGTATATGTTAATTGAGTGTTACCTTGTCGATGCTTGATGTGTTGTGCTTAACCTTGTTAGTCATTTGAGCTATAATATGAACTTATAAATGATATTGAGCTAATGTTTTTGATGAATTCATGAGTGAAATGACATGATATACTTGCTGGAAATTACTTGAATGATGACCTTGAGTAGGTCTAGTGTATTGGTGACATGAACATGTTGTATCATCTTGTAATTTGGTTGATAATCACTTGGTTGTACTTGCTGGAAACTAAATGACATATATAAGTCCTTGGTTAACTAGTGGTCCTTAGGTAGAAGTGCATGCCTTAGAGTCTAAAGCTCCTCTGAAACTAGTACTTTGAGTACTCTCTGTTGGTGTTGTTAACACCTTGTATAATTGATGCTTTGAGCATCCTCTGTTGAATATGATTACTTTGAATTGGTGTAAGACACTTTGATGCAATGAGCATCCTCTAATTTTGATGCATTGTGCATCCATTGTTTTGGTACTTTGTACCCAAAGAGACTTGATTACCTAGTTATATTAATCTACCAAGGCAAAACATGATAAGTACTTGAAATAAGACATAACAAGTGAAATATGTGATATGTGATTGTGATCCTATGATATGTCATAAGACTATGATTTGTGTGATTAAATGTTGGATTGTTTCATTGTTGCCATTATGCCTACATGTCTACTTGTTGTATACGTGATTCTAAACTAGCTAAGTGGGATTTAACCATGTTTAAAATAGCTAGGTGATACTTGTGAAAGATAAAGCCTAGCTAGGTAATCTTGATAAATGAAAATAAGATATCTAAAAGACTCAATTAGTAGAATTAAGTACTACCTCACTAAGTACATTATTTGTATTTATCACTCTTTGTTTCCTTCTTCCCAAAACTACAAGTCGTTCTGATTCCGAAGCTAGCCTAATCTGATATGGGAGCTGATCACAAGCCAAAGCATAGTATGATATATAACCTTTTGTTTAGACACATAGGAGGTGGCATAGATATGTGTATCTAGTGTGTCATATGCATTTTAACTTTGTGTATATATGTAGTTGGATTATGTAAAGACATATGGATAATGGTTTGTAATGGTTGAGCTAATCATGTTTGATTTGATAATGTCTATGTTTAAGATGTATATATGAAGTGGTTAATGTTTGGTTAAGCTTGATGTGGATCTTGACTATGTTTTAGAATGATATATGTGTTACAATTATTTGTTTAACAAGATATGTATACTTGGTTGGTTAAGTGTAAATGCATCTAGATTGCTTCATGTTTTCTTGTTAGAATTGAATGATTGAGTTTATAGGTTGGTGTTGTATATCTAATTGATTGATTTAGATGAAGTTTGAATGGTCCCTATATATATGTTGTTGTTTCGAAAGGATTATGCAAAAATAGATTGTCATTGTGCATCTAGGTGTTGTTTCAAATGGTGATAGAAATGCTCCTAATGTATATGGTTTGATTTGAATGACTCTAGGGGATTTAATGTATAATTCGAATGATACATGATATGTATACTTGTGCACATGTTGTTTGGGGTGATGATGGATGTATGATTGATTATGAGATATGTAAAGTGTATACATGTTGTTATGTTCGAATAGGTTACATGTTAAGTTAGATGGAATGTATTATATGTTGTTTAGGCTCGGTTGATCATGTAATCTGGTTGAATATATGAGTTTGATTATTGTGTTAACATTGTATGATTCTTGTTAGGTTAAGAGTTTTTGTTAGCCCACCATATTATATGATTTAGGTTTAAGTTTCTTTGTTTTGTTATGAAACATATATGACATGCATGATTTGTTTAGCCTAGTATGAACTCGATATATATATATATATATATATAAACATATATGTAATGTCATATGTTATATGTTATATGTTTACTTGTTATTCGAATCTGTCCAGTGTTCTAGTAACACTCCTTGTTGCATGTAAAAGAGTCCTATCGCAAATAGTGCAAGTGTACACGACGCAAGTAGTAAAGTGATACTAGAGTATCAGATATCGTCTCCACAGGGACTGGAAATAACTCTATCCTTGAAATTATGCACAAGAGAAAGAAAATAGTTTAATTGAATGTTGGAAAAATCTTGAGTAAAAACCAAAGTGAAAGAATAAGGAATCAGATTTAAGGAATAGGCTGGTATTGAATTGCTCAGTTGTGCAGGTGTTGCACTGCTAGAGAAACTTCATTTTTCTGTCGCCGTTCTTGTCGCGGCAACACCTGTCGCAGTAGAGGTCTGTTGACGTCGAGGCAGCGATCAACAACTCTGTACTTCAAGCTTGGCAAGAATCCATGTTATGACTTGTCCTATCCCTAGGCCCAAGTTCTGTTGATGAACACTTCTTGGATGATACCTCCCGGCGTGAATCAAAGAGTGAACACCAATGTTGTTGAATTCTTCTTTAGCCACTTAACCTTGTACTTATCCCTAAGCCAAGATGGTTTAACCATAAACTAGAAAACACGTATCTACTCTTTTCCTATGCTTGACTCTCCCGATATCAAACAAATGGATAACCTCACAATGCTCTCCCGATGCTCTTATGAGATATGCAAAACCATAGTAAATAAACTTGAAGCTTTTATTACTTGACAGAAAATTCTTAAAACAATACAATCATTGCAACTACTTTACAGAATCAACCCTTAGCCCTAGGATGAGTTTAGAACATGGTGGAGAAGGGAAAACGATACGGGTTTTGGGGGAAGACGGCTAGGAATGAGATATCCTTCCCTAGGTCGAATTACATGCCTTTATATAGGCCTTGGGTCCAAGTTTTCTAATATTGCAAGGATACAATTTCGAATTAAAGTGCAACTCTATTAAAGACTAATCTTCTGAGTAGATGCCTTGAATTCGTCCTCTTTTCTTGCCTTGAGTTTCTTCCTTGAACTTTGGGCTTGGCCTTCATTTAGCTTCAGGGCTCAGAAAAATATGGGAGTGGTCCATGACAGACCGGCTTGAAATTCTCTATCTGTCGAGCTCCACTTCACTTTCCACCTCAGCATTCTTCTGTCGTCATGGCTGCCACGGCAGAAGTCACGACAGCCTTTTGCTTCTCGACTCCAGCTCTGCACTCCGCCTCTGCTCCTTTGCTGCCCTGGGTCTGCCGCAGCAGATACCTGCAAAAGTAGCAAAAATCAGCAGCAACTGCGCAATTTTATCTAGTTGTGATGTATATGTAAAAATCTATCCTAAATGCAATGAATCATGCTTGAATGCGGCAAAAATATAGGTAAATGAGGGGTAAAATATAGAACTTTTATACACTCAATACACCCCCAAACTCAAGTTCTTGCTTGTCCTCAAGCAAATACGACCTAACTAAAAATAAAACCTTTTTGACTTGTCTTAATTCAGTGAACTTGTCATTACCTACCACACATTCACTATCAAGAGCAGTACCTCGTCGGGTGTTTCTGGATTTATCCGGAACAATGCTATAGTTCTTGTGCATTGTGTGCAGGTTTTGTGAACAAATATGTGCCTAGACTCCTTTAGCTTACCAGAATAGTTATGCTACAAACTTGAGCTTTATGCCAATTTCATTTTTTCTGGAGGCAATTCTTAGGCTCCTTTAGTTTTTTCTGACCTTAGACTCAACTTAATCTTTTCTGGAGGCAATTCTTAGGCTCCTTTAGTTTTTTCTGACTTAAACTCAAAGAATCTTCCTAGAGTGATTGTAAGGCAGTTTTGAGGGCAAGTGAATCTATTTTTTTATTCCTTTCCTAGAGCCAGTGTTAGGCACCTCTAGGGGCAACTCAAGTGGGTAAACCATCCTATTCTAGTTTACTACCGAAATCTAGACAGCATAAGAGTCACAAATGGTGTTCTAAAGTTCAGAACTATAGCAAGGCTCTAAATAATTCCTAAAACATCCTAAAGGCACCGTCACAACAGAGAATGTCGCGGCAGGTAAGTTCAGTTCAAAGACTTAAGCCAAGTTTTCTGGTTTTGATTTTCATTTTTTTCTTTTTTCTCTTTTTTACACAAAAATAAACTTAAAATTAGACACAAATTAAAGATACAACTAACAAGTTCATTAATGGAGGGATGCCCACCCCCAAACTCGAAGGTTGCATTGCCCTCAATGCATGACAATAATAAAAATGAAAAACTTAAAAACAACATTACAAAATAGATAAAATAGCAGCAAAGACAGCAAATATATGAGAAAAGAACTTAATTTGATGAGTTGTCGTCGCTACTGCTGCTAACTTGGAGCTGCTAGTGGGCAGTGACTTTGACGGCAGGGGCTGGCTGGGTGCTGGGAGACGAGGAGGCCATCTTTTTCTTTCCTTCTCGAGGTGGCTGGACTCAGGTAGATGAGATGTGTGGGGGCTGGTCTAGTACCTCGAGATCATCATCGCTGCTGATGCTGCTGTTTGATCTGCCGTGGCAGGGTCCTTCGACAGTCTCGTTTAGCTTTTTCCTTTTCATCGGAGGGAAGTCCTTGGAGATGTCTCGGACGACGGATGGCTCTGAATCAAAATCTTGCCAAACGGAGGAAGAAGAGAACCCTTCAAAATATTTTGGGTCGATCACCGGTAGGGGGTCCTTCCTTTTCTCTCCTCGGGGAGTGGCAGATTTTCTACCGCCATCTCCGGTCATGGCAGGTGTGGGTATGGAGGCGACAGTAGGGGTTCTGGGACTGGCAGCAGGTGTGGGTGCAACAAAAAGAGTTTCTGGGAAAGCAGGGAATTGCACATTGGGAAAATTTAAATCAGACTTGATAAAATTTACCATGGCGGCAGTGAAGTCCCTTAGAAATCCCATTAGGCCGAGCTGTCGTTCTTCCATCTTTTGCATAATCGTCAGAATCTGGCTAGAGGTGTCTACCGGTGGTGCTGCCGTCGTCTGCTCTGGTTCTGCTGCGACAGGTTCAAGGGAGTCAGGATCTGTTGTCGCTTCTGTCGCGGCAGTTGGGTCCACGTACGATAGAGGGGTGGCAGCTTTTAATTCCATCAAACTATAGAGATTCCGCTGCGTCCATCCTTTCCCTCGGACCTTAACATCTTCATTGATTTCTGGCACATTGTTACCCCAACAGAGCGTGGTGATCAGATAAGGGAAGACTAGAGGGCCTGAAGGTCAGAGAGTACACTTGAGGATTTCGTCTCGGATGTATCGGCCGACGTTGATTTGCCTCTCGTTGAGAATGGAGTGGACGAGGGCTAATCTCTGCTGGTCAACAGTGGTATTGTGTGAGGTAGGCATGAGGCGCTTCTTGACCAAATGGTTCCACAACTTGGCTTGTGGGGTGAGCTGAGTCCTCCGCACAGTCCACCGGTGCTTGGGGTCATCGTTCCATTTTGTGCCCTCTTCTAACAACTCTGCCATGACAGCGTCGTAGTATGCCGGCGATAGACTGTTCACGAACCTCCGATGGGCGTCTTCCTTCTTGCTCACATACAGCCCATACAGTGTGTTGATGTATGCCGACTCGAGGGAGATTTCTTTGCCTCGGACAGTGACTGTCGTGGCATCCTTGTCGATGACGGCAGTGTAGAATTCTCGAACTAGGGTGACGTTCATCTCTTCTGGCTGGGCAGCAAACATCTGCGAGGATCTTCTTGGCGATAAAGCCTTCGAGCCCTAGTTCTCCTGTCTTTTGGGTATAAATGAACCCTCTTTCTTCCCACATTTCTCTCTTCTGGAAAGACCCATAGTACCTATTTGCTGAGTCTATGGATGCGAAACGGTTGGGTATTCTGCTGTGACTGGGCGTTGACACTGTCGTGGCAGAGGTGGAGGCAGCGCTGCGTCGGGTTGATCTGGTGGCCATTGCAAGGGACTGTAGCAAAATAAAAGAAGTTTTCTGAGATTTAAAATCCGGGAAGCAAGTAGAGAGAATGAGAATGAGATGAAAAATGAAAAAGGGAATGGGGGTTTATATAGAACGGGGTTTTTCTGCCCGTTGGGACTGTAACGGCAGGCGCGAATAACGGGGCCAGCTGTTACGCGGTTTCTGACGCGTCTGTCAAGCGTTTCTGTGTCTGCTGCGCGTCTGTTACGCGTTTGCATGTGTGTCGCGACAGCTCTGTGACAGGCTGTCTTTTCCGCGTCTGTCGCGGCAGCTGGTGACAGGCTGTGACGACAGGCTTGTCCGTTGAGCTTTTTGGGCTGTTGTGAATGCGGTGGGCTGGTTCATTCCTCCTCTTTGCCTTGCTTCCTTTATTTCCTAAAAGTAATTAAATAAATAGACTGAATTAAAATCTTATTTCCTAGAATAAATAAATAAACAAATTAAAATAAAATTAAGTTAAATTAGGGATGTCGTGAGGGGCATCTCCTAAAGTAACTACTTCCTGCATCCTTGGGGCTTCGGTCCCCTGATAATGCTTGAGCCTCTGTCCATTGACCTTGAATTGGTGCCCATCCTTCATGGATTTGATTGTAATGGCACCATGGGGGAAAACTTGGACAACTTGGAAAGGACTAGACCACCTAGATTTAAGCTTTCCTGGGAAAAGCTTCAACCTAGATTTGAACAACAACACCTGCTGCCCTGGGCAGAATTGTCGTGCCACTTCTTGGTTTTGTCCTTGTAGATCTTGGCATTGTCGTAGGCCATTGCTCGAATTTCCTCAATCTCATTCAAGTCCAGTAGCCTTTTCTGTCCTGCCTTATCCCAATCCATATTCAATGCCTTGATAGCCCAGTAAGCTATGTGTTCTATCTCGACAGGTAAATGACAGGTTTTCCCATAAATGAGTTGATAGGGTGACATCCCCAATGGTGTCATGAACGCTATTCTGTAGGCCCAGAATGCATCAGTTAGATGTAGAGACCAGTCCTTTCGAGTAAGTTTAACCATCTTCTCTAGGATGTTCTTTACTTCTCTGTTTGATATCTCGGCCTGCCCATTGGTTTGAGGGTGATATGCTGTTGCAATTCGGTGCTTCACTCCGTATTTCCTTAATGCAACAACAATTATCCTATTGTCGAAATGTCTCCCCTCATCGCTAATTATCGCCTTTGGGATGCCAAATCTTGAGAAGATGTGCTTGTGAAGAAATCTTTGCATAGTATTGACATCGTTCTTTTGTGTGGCGATTGCT
This sequence comes from Hibiscus tridactylites, assembly GCA_958450335.1. Classification (NCBI taxonomy): domain Eukaryota; kingdom Viridiplantae; phylum Streptophyta; class Magnoliopsida; order Malvales; family Malvaceae; genus Hibiscus; species Hibiscus tridactylites. Next base: position 82,524,612 of record OY288270.1, read on the forward strand.
TCTACCCACTTTGACATGTAGTCTACTGCCAGTAGGATGTATAAATTCCCACCAGAGGCTGGGAATTGCCCCATGAAGTCGATTCCCCAAACATCGAAGATTTCGACTTCTAGTATGTTCTGCAGTGGCATCTCATGCCTTCTCGATATATTCCTAGTTCTTTGGCATTTGTCACAGCTCTTGTAAAAAGCTTCTGCATCCTTGAATAGTGTGGGCCAATAGAGACCGGATTGCAGAACCTTGGCAACAGTTTTATTTCCCCTCAGGTGTCCTCCATAAGGGGTAGCATGACAGTGGTGAAGCATTGCTTTCTGTTCATCCTGTGGTATGCATCTCCTGATAATCTGATCTGCACAGTGCTTGAAAAGAAGAGATTCGTCCCAATAATAATGTTTTGCATCATTTTGGAACCTCTTCCTTGTTTGGTAATTAAGCTCAGGAGGTAATAACCCACTTACAATGTAATTAACAATGTCAGCATACCATGGGGTTTCAGAAAGCTTACCTGCCGCCATGGCTGTCGTGGCAGTACTGGTGGCAGCAAACAACTGCTCATCTTGGAAGGTTTCCAGTATGTTAGTCTTGTCTGTTGATTGATTCCTTCGCATCTCTAGCCTTGAAAAGTGGTCTGCAACTTGGTTTTTTGTTCCCTTTTTATCCTTGATGTCAATGTCAAATTCTTGCAGCAGCAGAATCCAACGTATCAGTCTAGGTTTTGCATCCTTTTTGGTGAACAGATATTTTAGTGCTGAATGGTCTGTATGGACCACCACTTTCGTTCCAAGTATATACGGACGGAACTTGTCAATTGAAAACACCACTGCTAGTAGCTCCTTCTCTATCGTGGTGTAGTTGATTTGGGAATCACTCAGTGTTTTGCTGGCATAGTAAACCACATGGAAGAGCTTATCCTTCCTCTACCCTAATGCTGCCCCGGCAGCAAAATCACTGGCATCACACATTATCTCAAATGTCAAGCTCTAGTCTGGTGGTTGTACGATCGGGGCTGTTACCAGCTTTTCCTTTAGTATTCTGAATGCTTCAGTACATTCAGCATTAAAGTCAAAGGGGCGATTCTGTTCCAACAAGTGGCAAAGGGGCTTGGTAATCTTCGAAAAATTAGCTATAAATATTCGATAAAACCCTACGTGCCCTAAGAAACATCGAATCCCTTTGACTGTGGTGGGTGGTGGCAGCTTTTCGATAACCTCTATTTTGGCTCTGTCCAGCTCTATGCCGCGGCAGCTAACCTTGTGGCCCAGTACTATGCCTTCATATACCATAAAGTGGCATTTTCCCAGTTTAACACCAAGTTCGCCTCTTCGCATCTCTCAAGGACCTTCTCTAGATTGCCTAAACAATCGTCGAAGCTGTCTCCAAAGACGGAAAAGTCGTCCATGAAAATTTCTAGGAAATCTTCCACCATGTCGGAGAATATTGCCATCATGCACCATTGGAAGGTTGCAGGTGCATTGTAGAGCCCAAATGACATTCTTCGAAAGGCATAGGTGTCGTACGGGCATGTAAAAGTGGTTTTGTCTTGGTCCTCCAGTGCAATTGCTATTTGGTTATAACCTGACTAACCATCAAGAAAACAATAGTAAGGCTTCCCCACTAATCTATCTAGCATTTGATCGATAAAGGGTAAGGGGAAGTGGTCCTTCTGGGTAGCTTTATTAAGCTTCCGGTAGTCCATACAAACCCTCCAACCGGTCACAGTCCTGGTTGGGATTAGTTCGTTTTCCTCGTTGGTTATGACGGTTATGCTTCCCTTCTTGGGCACACATTGCACCGGGCTCATCCACTTGCTATCCGAGATGGTGTATATTATTCCGGCATCAAGCCACTTGATGATTTCCTTCCGCACCACCTCTCGCATAGCCTCATTTAGTCGTCTCTGGGCATCAATGTTCGGCTTATGATCATCCTCCAAGAGGATCTTGTGCATGCATAACGTTGGACTGATGCCTTGGATATCAGCTATAATCCATCCAATGGCCTTCTTATGATGTTGTAGCATTTTGATTAGCCGCTGCTCTTGTTCCTGCATCAACTTGGAAGAGATGATTACGGGCAACGTATCATTTAAACCAAGAAAAACATATTTAAGCTGCCCTGCCAGGGGTTTGAGATCTAGAACAGGTGGCTGTTCAATGGAAGGCTTTTGGATTACATGTTCATTTGAGGTATAATTCAAGGGCTCGAAGAACTTACCTGGACGTGTGCCTATCCAATTTACCTCCTCAGGACCTTCAGTGTCGGATGTTTTAGTGTCTGAGGAGTCACTGTCGTCGTTGTTGCCGTGACAATCTTCAGGGTGACTGCGGTGGCAGTGACCAAACTTTCTGTCGTGGCAGTTCGACCTGATGCAGGGTTGGTCAAGGACTACTTCAGAGATTACCTTGCATTCTTCTTCTGCATCAGCCTATTTTATTGCTTGGAGAACATTGAGTTTGATTTGCTGATCATTTACTCTTATTGTCAGTTCTCCTTTCTCGACATTGATCACGGTTCTTCCTGTGGCTAGGAAGGGTCGCCCCAGGATGATCGGTGCGTTTTCATCTGCTTCACAATCTAAAATAAGAAAGTCAGCAAGAAAAATGAACTTATCCACTCTTACCAGAATATCTTCGATCTTCCCTTCTGGTTGTACGTAAGAGCGGTCTGCCAGCTGCACCATGACTGTCGTGGGCCTTGCTTGTCCAATACCTAGTTTCTGAAATACAGATTTGGGCATTAGATTTATGCTAGCACCAAGATCACAAAAGTGCCTTACCCATGAACTTATCGCCAATTATGCAAGGTATGATGAAGCTCCTAGGGTCCTTCTTCTCTTGGGGTAGATGCTTATGCAAGATTGTCATGCATCCTTATGTCATCTTTACTGTTTCAAATTCCCCGAGTCTGGACCTTTTGGACATTGCGTCCTTGAGAAATTTAGCATATCCAGGCATCTGCTTAATGGCCTCTAGCAGTGGTATGTTAATATGCACTTGCTTAAAAATATCATAAATTTTCTTAAGCTGGTACTCTTGTTTTTATTTTTGTAACCGCTGTGGAAAAGGGGGTGGAGGACGGTAATTTTCAAGGCGTCCTTCACATGGAATCCGGATATGAGGAGGCTTAAGTTCTTCAGAATCTTCTGTTTGCTCCTCTGTTCCTTCTGTTGCCGTGGCAGGTGTGTCGACAGTAGGTTGTTTTTCCTCTACCGGGGCAGTGTTCACTGCAGGTGTCTCTAGGGTCGGTTCCTCACTTGGTACTTCCTTTATCTCCGGCCCTTGTAATTGTTTCTCACTCCTCGTTGTAATTGCTTTGCACTGCTCATGTGTGGGTTTTCTAGTGACCTCGGTATCACTAGGGAATCCTCCGTTCTGCCTCGGTTTGATATACTGTGAAACTTGGCCCATCTGTGTCTCCAGAGATTTTAGGGTACCCTCATGGTTTTGTCATCCTCATCTCTGTCTTGTCCATGAATGATTCAGTTTTCTTGACAAAGTGATCCATGTTCGCCATGTATGCTGCCGTTTGTGACATAAATGTTGCCAAGGTCTGTTCCAGTATACTAGGTGTTGCTACCGGCTGCTGTGGTTGCTGCTGCTGTGGATGCTGTCGTGACAGAATTCTGGGTACTCCTTGGTTCTGGTTGTTCTGCACTGGAGGATTCAGTGCATTGTTTAGATTGCTCCAGGAAAATTTGGGATCCTTCCTCCAGTTGGGATTGTAGTTGTTGGAATCGTAGTTTCTAGGCTTGTTATAGTTCCCAACATACATCTTTTCTTCCAGCTGTAAAGGGCAGTCTTCTGAACTGTGGTTCCCACTACAGGTTTCACATACCTCTTCTGCTGAATATACAGCTTTAGAGTCTTTCCGCTGCAAATTTTTGACTATCTTTGTGAGGTATGCAACATGTGATTTAGCCGAGTTATCAGCTTCGTAATCCTTTACAGATATTCCTTGTTTGCCTCCTCTCCGGGCTGTAAGAAATTGCTCATCGCTCTTTGCTAACTTCTTCAACACTAGCATTGCCTCGTCTGGTTCCTTATACAATAATAACCCATTTGCTGCTGAATCAATTCTCAGTCGAGTATGTGCATTGGCAGCGTTGTAGAATTTGACGGCCTGATTCCACACGGGGAATCCATGCATTGGGCAGTTCCGTAAAAGAGTTGTAAATCTATTCCATGCCTCGTGCATTGGTTCGTCATCTTCTTGTTAAAAAGTAGCAATCTCGTTACGCAATCTTTCAGATAAATGAGAAGGATTAAAACGAGAAAGGAATTCACGAGAGAGATCTGCCCAAGTTCTTATTGAACCCGGCGTTAATTTGTTCCACCAAGTTTTAGCTCTATCTCTCAATGAATGAGGAAATAACCGGAGCCTCAGTACTTCCGAATTTATTCCTGGCAGTCTGAACGATCCACAGATTTCTTGGAACGTTTTAAGATGTTCTCGGGCATCCTCAGTAGCAGAACCACTAAACTGGCCAGCGGAATTTATCATGCTGAACATGACAGGTTTCAGTTCGAAGTTTTCAGCTTCCACGTCTGGCAGGGTAGTTTCCAGTTCAACATGGTCATTGTCCATGTAGTCTCGACAGGTCTGCCGTGCTGCTGGGGCAGCGGGCGGCGGCAGATCATTCCGAGCATCGTTAGGAGGATCAACAATAACCTTATGGTCATTGTTGTTGGGGTCATTTATCCCATTGCCTTGCCTTCCGTTTACCATTGCTTCTAGTATCTCCTCAAGATAGCTGTTTCTTTCTATCAAGAGTCGGGCTTGGTTCCTGAGTTGGTAGGTGCGCTCGATTTCTGGATCTAATTCGTACTTAGGTTCTTTACCTCGTCTAGATCTGAGCATAAGCAAATAGAAAACCTTGTGAAAAGCACGAGGTAAATAACACCACTAAAAACAAAAAAATAAAAAGAAAAGTGCAGTAATAAAAAGGTAAAGATATGTTGCCAGTCCCCAGCAACGGCGCCAAAAACTTGTTGCGTGTAAAAGAGTCCTATCGCAAATAGTGCAAGTGTACACGACGTAAGTAGTAAAGTGATACTAGAGTATCGGATATCGTCTCCACATGGATTGGAAATAACTCTATCCTTGAAATTCTGCACAAGAGAAAGAAAATAGTTTAATTGAATGTTGGAAAAATCTTGAGTAAAAACCAAAGTGAAAGAATAAGGAATCAGATTTAAGGAATAGGCCGGTATTGAATTGCTCAGTAGTGGAGGTGTTGCACTGCTAGAGAAACTTTTGTATTCTGTCGTCGTTCTTGTCGCGGCAGAGGTCTGTTAACGTCGCGGCAACGATCAACAACTCTGTACTTCAAGCTTGGCAAGAATCCCTGTTATGACTTGTCCTATCCCTAGGCCCAAGTTATGTTGATGAACACTTCTTGGATGATACCTCCCGGCGTGAATCAAAGGGTGAACACCAATGTTGTTGAATTCTTCTTTAGCCACTTAACCTTGTACTTATCCCTAAGCCAAGATGGTTTAACCATAAACTGGAAAACACGTATCTACTCTTTTCGTATGCTTGACTCTCCCGATATCAAACAAATGGATAACCTCACAATGCTCTCTCGATGCTCTTATGAGATATGCAAAACCAGAGTAAATAAACTTGAAGCTTTTATTACTTGACAGAAAATTTCTAAAACAATTCAATCCTTGCAACTACTTTACAGAATCAACCCTTAGCCCTAGGGGGAGTTTAGAACATGGTGGAGAAGGGAAAACGACAAAGGGTTTTGGGGGAAGACGGCTAGGAATGAGATATCCTTCCCTAGGTCGAATTACATGCCTTTATATAGGCCTTGGGTCCAAGTTTTCTAATATGGAAAGAATACAATTTTGAATTAAAGTGCAACTCTATTAAAGACTAATCTTCTGAGTAGATGCCTTGAATTCGTCCTCTTTTCTTGCCTTGAGTTTCTTCCTTGAACTTTGGGCTTGACCTTCATTCAGCTTCAGGGCTAAGAAAAATATGGGAGTGGTCCACGACAGACCGGCTTGAAATTCTCTATCTGTCGAGCTCCACTTCAGTTTTCCACCTCAGCATTCCTCTGTCGTCATGGTTGCCACGGCAGAAGTCATGACATTCTTTTGCTTCTTGACTTCAGCTCTGCACTCCGCCTCTGCTCCTTTGCTGCCTTGGGTCTGCCGCAGCAGATACCTGCAAAAGTAGCCAAAATCAGCAGCAATTGCGCAATTTTATCTAGTTGTGATGTATATGTAAAATTCTATCCTAAATGCAATGAATCATGCTTGAATGCAGCAAAAATATGGGTAAATGAGGGGTAAAATATAGAACTTTTATACACTCAACACTCCTCGCTCCTAACTCGGGCGAGGGGTGTTATATAAAGTGGTATTAGAGCTTTAGGTTATAGGTCCTAAAGTTTATATGAGTCTACATGCATTATATAGGTTAAATTATGACACCTAGGAGTCTTATATCGAACTGCTTGTGATTATGCTTCTCAAATCCCGAACTTGTTCAAATCTTAATAGAATGTCTGAGACACAAATAGCTCGAAACAACAAAAGTTCCCGGGAATCCTCTAACGAGGATGGTAGTGTTAGGATGAGAACTAATCCTCCAGGACCAACCAATCTTCCGGAGCAAACGGATTCTCCGAGAAGAATGGAACCTCGAGATCCGACTCTGCCTTCTGAACACAATCAACAAACTCCGAACAACCCGACCATTCAAAGTGCCCAAAGATAATGTCTCTTTAGCATGAAGGAGATGTTCGATAAACTTATAATGAACATAAGACGTGATCAACCGGCTCCTGTTGTTGTTGCCCTGAGTCGAGCCCCGACCGACAAACTCGCGTAACACCGAGCTTTTACATTCACCGGTGAGAACGAGGTGAAGCTGGAGGAAGCCGAGCACTGGCTCGAAAGAACGACTCAAATCTTGACCAAACAACTCCATTGCTCGGACGAGCATAAACTCGAGTGTGCAGTTACCCTGTTAGCCGACAAAGCACTTAGTTGGTGGGAAACTACAACTCTAACTGCCCCGGCCGAATCTGTAACATGGGAGTTCTTTGTCGCGGAATTCAAGAAGAAATACATAAGTGAACAATACTTGGCTGATCGCAGGAAGAAGTTCTTATACTTGAAGTAGACTAACCGGCCAATCAAACAATATGTAGCCGGTTTTTGCAAGTACTGCAAGTACAGATCGGATTACATCAAAACCGAGAAAGATAAATTTCGAATGTTCATCGACGGGCTAAACGATGAATTGAGTTTGATGTTTACCGCCCTTGATATCACAGACTTTCAAACCTTGGTGAACCGAGCCATTGCTACGGAAGCCAAAATGAGAGCCGCGAAGAAAAGAAAAAGCAGCTATCAAAGTGACAAGAAGCGAAAAAGCGATGACAAGTCTGGGTGGCAATCGAAGAAATCTAAGAATGTGAAAGAAGGGTCTTCTACTTATGCTCCTACTCCTTGAAGCAATTATTTGTCGAAACCTCAATTGGTGAACAAACTTGATGTCCTTGTTGTTTTCGTTAACAACACAGAAAACACCGAGAAAGTCCCGACTTGCAAGCATTGCTAGAAAAAACACTTTGGCCAGTGCCGTCTCCAGTCCAACCTATGTTTTGCGTGTGGTGGCGATGATCACTACATCAAGGACTGTCCAAGGAAGTCTGATAAAGCACCTACTCGGAATTCGGCAAATTCGAGCCCTGCATCATCAAACCGAAATAAGAATCTGAGACAAGTTCAATCGGGAAATCAAGGGAGGGGTAGAGCCATTCATTCGAAAGTTGTGACTCATCAAGAATCCCAAGCCCCAACTCGTGTCTATCACATTCGAGGCAAGGAGGAAGAAGAATCTCCCGATGTAATCGCGGGTATGGTTGAACTAAACTTTTATCATGTTTATGCTTTGATAGATTCGGGATCAACCCATTCTTTTATATGTTCATCCATGTTAGACAAAGTTAATTTGAAACCCGAAATAGTGAAAACAAGCCTTGTAGTATCCAACCCGATAGGAGGAAACTTGCCTATTAATCTGATCTGTAGAGATTGCCATGTAACTATTCGAAACATACCATTCCTGTGTGATCTCTTTGTACTACCCGAATGTGAGTTTGACTTAGTGTTAGGCTTAGATTGGTTGGGTAGACATCAAGCCTGGATAGATTGCCAAAATCGACGATTATATCTTTGGGGTTTAGGAAAGGAATCCATTTTGTTAATTGATCAAAAACCAACTTCAATCTTTTCTGCTATGGTCTTACAAGATGAGTATAATTTCGACTTACCCTCTATTCTTGTTTTTTCCGAATTCATCGACTTCTTTCCCGAGGATCTCCCTAGTCTTCCTCTGACTCGTGAAGTAGAGTTTAGGATCGGCATTCAACCTGGAACCAGCCCGATGTCTATCACGCCCTATCAGATGGCAGCAATCGACTTAAAAGAATTAAAGAAACAGTTGCAAGAATTACAAGATAAGGGTTTCATTCGATCGAGCACTTCTCCCTGGGGTGCACCGGTTTTACTCGTAAAGAAGAAAGATAGCTCGATGCGGCTTTGTATCGACTATCGACAATTGAATCGAGTAACCATCAAAAACAAGTATCCTTTGTCGTGAATCGATGATCTTTTCGACCAACTCCGAGAAGCATCGGTTTTCTCCAAGATCGATCTTCAATCGGGTTACTATCAGAATAAAGTTAAAGTAGAAGATGTTCCTAAGACTGCTTTTCGAACGAGATACGGTCACTTTGAATTCCTCGTCATACCTTTCGGATTGACGAATGTTCCTGCCGCATTCATGGACCTGATGAGCCGAGTGTTCAAACCCTATCTCGACAAGTTCGTGGTTGTTTTCATCGATGATATACTTGTCTATTCTCAGAATAAGGAGGAACACGCTAAACACCTCCGGATCGTTCTGAAGACTCTTTGAGATCATCAATTGTTCACCAAGTTCTCCAAGTGTGAGTTTTGGCTATCGGAAGTCGCTTTCCTTGGTCACGTAATATCTGCTAAAGGCATCAAAGTTGACCCTAAGAAAGTACAAGCAATTCTTGATTGGCAACCTCCGAAGAATGTTAGTGAGGTTCGTAGTTTTCTCGATTTAGCCGGTTATTACAGGAGATTCGTTAGAGGCTTTTCTATGATCGCCTTACCACTAACTAAACTTCTTCGCAAGGATTAACCATTTCATTGGACCGAAAATCAGCAAAGGAGCTTCGACCAATTGAAGCAAGCGTTGACTCATACCCCGGTTTTAATCCAACTCGAGCCGGGCAAAGAATTCACGGTCTATAGTGACGCCTCTCATTCGGGATTAGGCTGTGTTTTGATGCAAGGTGACACTGTCGTGGCATACGCATCTCGGCAATTGAAGCCACATGAACTCAATTACCCAACACACGATCTTGAATTAGCCGCCCTCGTCTTCGCTCTTAAAATCTAGAGACACTATCTCTATGGTGAAAAGTGCCACTTGTTTACCGACCACAAGAGTCTCAAGTATCTACTTACCCAGAAGGATCTTAATATCAGACAACGAAGATGGATGGAATTGTTGAAAGATTACGATCTGATCATCGACTATCATCCTGGGAAAGCCAATGTAGTTGCAGATGCTCTCAGTCGAAAACTGACCCTCGGTAAGACATTCTAGCTTTAAACTATTCGAATTCCACCTTGCTCAATATGCCATGGTTCGAATTCTTTCTTGCTAAGTAACTATTTGAATTTGCCTTGTCATCTAAGTAACCTATTTGAATTGTTGATTCGTAGCTTCCTTGACAATCAGCGCTCATTTTCGACTCTCTAAAGCTTGGAAATATCTATATGAATTGCAAGTTCAATCCAGTATCATCTCTAAAATTAGAGAACTCCAGAAAGTTAACCCGGAACTCTAAAAGATCGCTTCTAAGCTTGAGTCTAATTCTGACTTCTCGGCTAAGTCAAATTATCTCCTCCATTTTAAAGATAGAGTTTGTGTTCCTGACAACAAGGAATTACAAGAAGAGATATTAAGTGAAGCACATCAAAGTTCATTTTCAATTCACCCTGGATCGGTTAAGATGTACAAGGACCTCAAGCCCTTGTATTGGTGGCCCGGAATGAAATCAACCATCAACGACTATGTCCCGATGTGTTTGAATTTCCAACGTGTGAAAGCCGAGCACCAAGTCCCTACCGGATTACTCCAACCTCTCAAATTTCCACAATGGAAATGGGAACGAATCACAATGGATTTCATATCCGGTCTTTCTTGCTCTCCAAGAAAGTGTGATGTTGTTTGGGTAATCGTCGATAGATTCACCAAGTCTGCCCATTTCATTCCAGTCCATATGAACTATAGTTTGGAAACTTTGGCCAATCTCTATATCTGAGAAATCATCCGTTTGCACGGAGTTCCTATCTCAATTGTCTCCGATCGAGATCCCCGATTCACAGCTCGTTTCTAGAGGACTCTTCAACGAGCTCTTGGCACCAAGTTGAATATGAGTACAGTTTTCCATCCGCAAAGTGACGAACAATCCGAGCGAGTGATTCAAGTCTTGGAAGACATGCTTCGAACTTGTATCATTGACTTCGGAAAGAATTGGGTAAAGTCGCTACCATTAGTTGAATTTGCTAACAACAACAGCTTCTAATCCTCGATTAAAATTTCTCCTTTCGATGCACTGTATGGTAGAAGGTGCCAAACCCCTCTATGTTGGTCTGAACTCGGTGATAACAAAGTGTTAGGGCCCCAATTGCTTCGAGAAACTGAAGAACAAGTCTAAATCATCCACTCTCGATTGAAACAAGCCTTCGATCGTCAAAAGTCCTACGATGATCTAAAACGTAGAGATATCCAATATGAAGTCGGAGATAAAGTTTTTCTCAAAGTCTCCCCGTGGAAGAAAGTGTTCCGATTTGGCAAAAGAGGGAAGTTAAGTCCTCGCTTCATTGGACCGTTCGAAGTGATTGAAAGAATAGGTCCGGTGGCTTATCGACTCGCACTTGCTCATGAGTTCGATAAAATTCATAATGTCTTCCACGTCTCGATGCTCAGACGATATCGATCCAATCCATTAGACATTCTCGAACCCGAAGAAGTTGAGTTGCACCCTAATCTATCCTATGAGGAAGAACCCGTTCAAATTCTCGATAGAGAAATCAAATGACTCCGCAACAAGAATATACCCCTTGTAAAAGTTCTTTGGAGGAATCACAAAGTCGAAGAGGCTACGTGGGAACCCGAGGATATGATACGAAAGCAATATCCTCATCTGTTCAATTCAGGTAAATTAGAGGGTGAATTTATTTTTAAGGGGAGTTGTGACACCCTAAAAATACCCTAGTTGAAAATCACTAAGTTAGTTAATAAAGAAGTTAAAAATAGGTTGTAACCTGAAATATGGTGCAAAAATGGTTTGTAACCTAAAATGTGGTGTAAGTATAGTGTAACCTGAAATATGGTGCAAAAATGGTTGTAACCTAAAATGTGGTGTAATTATAGTGTAACCTGAAATATGGTGAAAAAATGGCTTGTAACCTAAAATGTGGTACAAGTATAGTGTAACCTGAAATATGGTGCAAAAAAGAGGTTGTAACCTAAAATGTGAAACGACTTCGAGAAAGTTAAAGGACCAAGAAAGTGGGTTATTAGTAGGATAACCTATAATATGATGTATCACCTAAGATAGTGGGTTATTAGTGGAATAATACATGGACAAAATAAGTCCATATGTCCTTCCCTTGAAACACATGGCTAACAAGTGTATAACACCAAAAAGAATTATCATCTTTCTTTCATATCTCCACCGAAACCAAAGAAACCAAATAGAGAGAGGAAGATTTGAGAGAAAAGAAGAAATCTGGAGAATTTAGAAAGCTTGAACAAGGATTCTAGAGGGCTGGAAATTAAACATTAGATGCATGCAAGTTTATAAGAAACCCAAGTGTTCTTGTGCTTAACCGATTTCCACTCTGTTTTTTATTGTTGTTGGGGTTTTTAATTCTGAAAATTTATATTTGAAGGTGTTAAAATGGTTATGAGAAAATTTAGAAGTAGATGGTAAAATAAGATTAGTGGTGGAAGCCAAGAAAATAAGTTATAAGGAGCTTAAGAGAGAAATTAGTGTAATATGCCCAGCACTGCCTTGTTCTGAACATTGACCTTTAAAAATTCACCAAAAATAAAATACATGGAATTTTGACCTGAAATTTTGATAGAAAATACTTGGGTATGTCTAGTTTAAATAGAAACAAACGGAGCTAAAATTTGATATCTATAGAAAAATCTGGAACCGAAATTGTGGAGGTGCTACAAATTGTCCAGAACTGCAAAATGGCCTATGTTTAAATAATAAACTGTATTGGTTGAGAAATGAGAAAAATATGTATCAAACAAAGTTTTAAAGCTGAGTGAATAATCTTTCTGGAATGGTAAAGTAATTGAAATTTGGATTTGTGAGTAAAAAGTTACGGCCAAAATAGTGACTAGTGCTCAAACTGTCGGAATAGGGACAATTTTACATGTTCAAGTGTTTGAGATTGTATAAATGAGTTTATATGATTGAAATGAGTTCTAATGTGAATTGTATATGTTTTGTTTGAATGTTTAAGACCAAGACTTTGAGGAAACATTGGAGGATTCAAGAGTTGGGCAACAAAATAAAAAGGACAAAGGCATAGTGATCAAGGAAACAACCTAGCTTGGAGTATTGTGAGTGTAGTTAAACTTTAGAGTTAGGACTAGTGTCCTAACCAATGTATTTATTTTGTTATATGATGACTTGAAAGCATGAAATGAATTTAAATAATATTTGGAAAAATGGAAAAAATGAAAGCATGTATATGTTAATTGAGTGCTACCTTGTTGATGCTTGATGTGTTGTGCTTAACCTTGTTGGTCATTTGAGCTATGATATGAACTTATAAATGATATTGAGATACTGATTTTGATGAATTCATGAGTGAAATGACATGATATACTTGCTGGAAATTACTTGAATGATGACCTTGAGTAGGTCTAGTGTATTGGTGACATGAACATGTTGTATGATCTTGTAATTTGGTTTATAATCACTTTGTTGTGCTTGCTGGAAATTAAATGACATATATAAGTCCTTGGTTGACTAGTGGTCCTTAGGTAGAAGTGCATGCCTTAGAGTCTAGAGCTCTTCTAAAACTAGTACTTTGAGTACTCTCTGTTGGTGTTGTTAACACCTTGTATAATTGATGCTTTGAGCATCCTCTGTTGAATAAGTGATTACTTTGAATTGGTGTAAGACACCTTCATGCAATGAGCATCCTCTGATTTTGATGCATTGTGCATCCATTGTTTTGGTACTTTGTACCCAAAGAGACTTGATTACCTAGTTCTACTAAATTACCAAGGCAAAACATGATAAGTACTTGAAATAAGACATAACAAGTGAAATATGTGATATGTGATTGTGATCCTATGATATGTCATAAGACTATGATTTGTGTGATTAAATGCTGGATTGTTTCATTGTTGCCATTATGCCTACATGTCTACTTGTTGTATATGTGGTTCTAAACTAGCTAAGTGAGACTTAACCATGTTTAAACTAGCTAGGTGATACTTGTGAAAGATAAAGCCTAGCTAGGTAATCTTGATAAATGAAAATAAGATATCTAAAAGACTCAATTAGTAGATTTAAGTACTACCTACACTAAGTACATTATTTGTACTTATCACTCTTTGTTTCCTTCTTCCCAAAACTATAGGTCGTTCTGATTCTGAAGCTAGCCTAATCTGATCCGGGAGCTGATCACAAGCCAAAGCATAGTATGATATATAACCTTTTGTTTAGACTCCTAGGAGGTGGCATAGATATGTGTATCTAGTGTGTCGCATGCATTTGAACTTTGTGTATATATGTAGTTGGATTATGTAAAGACATATGGATAATGGTTTGTAATGGTTGAGCTAATCATGTTTGATTTGATAATGTCTATGTTTAAGATGTATATATATGAAGTGAATAATGTTTGGTTAAGCTTGATGTGGATCTTGACTATGTTTTGGAATGATATATGTGTTACAATTATTTGTTTAACATGATATGTATACTTGGGTGGTTAAGTGTAAATGCATCTAGATTGCTTCATGTTTTCTTGTTAGAATTGAATGATTGAGTTTATAGGTTGGCGTTGTATATCTAATTGATTGATTTGGATGAAGTTTGAATGGTCCCTATATATATGTTGTTGTTTCTAAAGGATTATGCAAAAATAGGTTGTCATTGTGCATCTAAGTGTTGTTTCAAACGGTGATAGAAATGCTCCTAATGTATATGGTTTGATTCGAATGACTCTAGGGGATTTAATATATAATTCGAATGATATATGATATGTATACTTGTGCACATGTTGTTTGGGGTGATGTTGGATTGATTATGAGATATGTAAAGTGTATAAATGTTGTTATGTTCGAATAGGTTACATGTTAAGTTAGATGGAATGTATTATATGTTGTTTAGGCTCGATTAATCATGTAATGTGGTTGAATATATGAGTTTGGTTATTGTGTCAACATTGTATGATTCTTGTTAGGTTAAAAGTTTTTGTTAGCCCACCATATTATATGATTTAGGTTTAAGTTTCTTTGGTTTGTTATGAAACATATATGACATGTATGATTTATTTAGCCTCTTATGAACTTTATATATATATATATATATATATATATATATATATATATATATATATATATATATATATATATATATATATATATATATGTAATGTCATATGTTATATGTTTACTTGTTATCTGAATCTGTCCAGTGTTCTGGTAACGCTCATCGCTCCTAACCCGGGTGAGGGGTGTTATAAAGAATCTCAGTTCAAGAGGACTCACTTTCAATGGAAAGCAAGGGTAAGAGTTCGATGAGTGGACCCAATGATGATATGCAAAATATTGCCACAGCAAAAGGTAACCCCCCACCAACAGGAGTGGATGACCAAAGGGTAACTATCAATGTCTTTAACACCCTCAAATATGTGGATGAAGATGAGGAGTGTCAATACATAGATGCTATGCAAAAGAGGAAGCTGCAGAACTTTGCTGCAACAATTTTCTATAAATTGAACACTATATGAAGCTCGATGAAGATGACAAAGAGGAGTTCGAAAAGCTTGAGGAGTTTTTAATGGTGGTGCAGCAATCTAGCTTGCTGATAGCTAGACCAAGTACGCAATTTGAACCTTTAGATTTTGCAGAATTTAGTTCCCCTAAACCCTTATTTGAGCACCCACCCACTTTAGCACTAAAGCCCTTACCTTCATACCTTAAGCATGCTTATTTGGGTTCCAATGAGACTTTGCCTATGATTAATGCTGGTAATCTTAAGCATGAGCAAGAGAGTAGTTCGATTCATATTTTAGCTCAACATAAAAAGGCTTTAGGTTGGACCATTACCGATTTGAAAGGCACTGAAAACCAAGTAGTCGGTCATCTTTCTAGGCTAGAAATTATGAAAGAACTAAGGAATGAAATAGAGATTAAGGAAGAATTCCCTGATGAGAAATTATTATTTGTTCCGGCAATTTTGTGGTATGCTGACATTGTCAATTTCTCGTTAGTGGTATTTTTCCTCCTGATTTGAATAGCCGGGGAAAGAACAAGTTCATGCAAGATGTTCCTTATTGTCATTGGGATGACCCCTACCTATTCAAAGAATGTACCAACCAAATGATTAGAAGATACGTCCCCAAAGAAGAGCAAAAAGAGATCCTATTCCACTGTCATTCAGCTTCATGTGAAGAGCACTTTGGAGGAAAAGAGACTACTGCAAAGGTCCTACAATCTGAGTTCTATTGTCCTACACTCTTGTAGAGCGTTTTAGTGTTCTCTAAATATGAGCGCAAGTGCACACTCCTGTCAAGTTATAGTATAAAAGATATCGCCTCCCACAGGGATTGGACAACTTCACTCGAATCGTAATTCCTGCACAAGGGAAAAGTAAATGCATAGATAAGTTGAATTGTTTAAGAATAAAAGTAAATAAAACACAAGTAAATAAAAGGGAAGAGATCAGATTGATGGAATGGGCCGGGTTATGCTGCTGAGTAGTGTGAAATTGTGTTGAATAGGATAAGTTGCTTTGCGCTGCTAGACTTCGCTGCCTCGGCGAGAGATGGCAGATTAGCTGTTGTGACGCTCTCATTGCCCCGACAGTGGAATGGACGTGTGTCTTGGCGGCAAACTCGGCAGAACACTTCGAAAGTGATCCCGCTTTGTCTAAGTCAGAATGCTATTGATGCCCACTGCAGATAATACCAGGCACGGCGTGAATCGTGCAAAGACATCAATGTTTGGTTCGTTCTCTTTTAGCCGCCTTAAACCCTAACCTATATATAGGCTGGATTGATCAACACTTGATTAAGGTGACGACCGTACTTACTCCTTTCGTGAGTTCGACTCTCTTGATACCGAACAAATGGATAGTAATCAACTAATCTTTCGCCTTAATTGAAAACTATGAAGAACATGGAATAAGCAAACATTGAAGCTTTATTGCAAAAACATACTTAAAATCCTAAACAATCGTTCTTACACTAGTTTAGTACATAACCCAAACCCAAAGAGAATTTAGAACATAATGGCGGCAAGAAAACCTAAACTATGCCTAAGAGAAAACCTAAGTTATCTTGAAGTAAAAATACATTGGGTATATATAGGCATTAGCTAGGTCTAGTCCTTCTTGGAGTAGAAGTCTTCAAAGTAGCTTTTGCATTAAATGCAACCTTAAATTCTGACTTCTTTGAGTTGAATGTGGACTTCTTCACGTTGTCTTACTCCGCAAGTAATCTCAAACTACTTCTTCGAAGGCTCTGTCTGCTGCTACAGTCATTGGAAAATTGAGTGGATAGCATCGTTAGAATCAAGATTTTCTGCTCTACAGTTCGCACTCTACTTCTCCAATTCCTCATCTTGCTGTCTTGGGCAGCAGGTATGGCCGCGGCAGCTACTCGACAACTGATGTCTCTGTCTGGAACTGCATCAGTACAGCTCCTTGGTCTGCTGCCTCAGCATCATGTCCTCAGCTCATCTCTCCTTCTACCAGCCTCTAGTACCTGAAATTAAAACTAAACTCAAACAGTACCTTTTCCTTACCAAATAAAAGATAATCAATGAAAAACATGACAAAGTAAAGATTACTGTAAAATGTAATGCAATGCATGATCCTAATTATGCCTAAAATGTGCTCAAGAATAGCAATAATATGAGCTGGAATGTGCACAAAATATAGAACTTATGGACACTTTACAACTCTTCAAGGATACACAAGATTTCTGTAAATCTTGCGATGGATGCCAAGAGATGACGAGCATATATGGAAGACATGAAATGCCCATGCAAATTATATTGAACTGTTATATGTGTGGGGCATTTTTGTCTATACTAGTCCTCTAATCGAACGTGACAAAAATTGCCACATCAATTTAGGATGTTTAAGAGTTTTCATCCCTTCAACCCTCTCTAAATTCTGCTATAGCAATTTCTGTTTTGTTTCGTTTGTTTGTTTTTCTTTGTTTTATTTCTTTATTGTTTAATTATAAAATTAGTTTTTTTAGCAAAACAGACTACCAAACGTAGGGACAAGGGTAAAGCCCCCATAGATGCAGAACCTCCTAAGGAAGAAGACCATTCACTGCTAGTATAAATGGTGAGATAAATGATGATGTCCATCCTACCCCAATGCCACAACAAATTGCAACACATCTGACCAGGCGTCGTTTGAAGAGGATAGCCGGTCACGTTTGGACTTCTCCACCTGAAGAGTCTAATGAAGATATGCCACCAGCCACCACAACTGAATCTGACTAACCCATTTTCGTACTAAAGAAGAGGCGCGTCAAGCATATGGCGCACAAGACAACCCCACCAGCATCGAAGTAGAGTTAGTCAAGGTACTTTCCATTGCATTGCATTTAGTTTAGTTTTAGTTAATTTTCATGCATTGAGGACAATGCCTTTTTCAAGTTTGGGGGAGGTAGTGTTCATAGTTAGTCATTTACATTTGTAGTTATGAACAGTTTTTGCTATGGTATTTTGTTTTGCTTAAAGACGATCTTATGAATAAATTGAGGATATCCGATGATGAGCATTTAATTTTTATGGCTTTGGAATAATTGAATATATATGACTGTTGAGATTGGTAGAACTAACTTTAGAGCTTGATGCTTTGCGATTTAACTACTTACACGATTGCATGCTCTCTATGCTCAAGGATGTTAGACAATTTTGGTGAAAGATCTCTTGCATGCCTTAGTATGAATGTCCCTAATAAACCTGAATGATAAATGAAAGCATTAAAGGCTTTATTGAACTCCATTTTGTTTATCGGCATAACTATGGAGGGACACTCCTTTGTGCGTTGTTTTGCCTGGATACTGTGTTTAAATAAATGGAAGCAATAGCATATGAGTGAATGAAAGTTGTCACGAGATGACTCTGCCTACTAGCTCGGGGTGAAATGTTTGCTACATACTCATCTAGAGTTAAGGGTGGTATGTGTGATAAGCCGACACCCCTCGTAACAGTGCAAAAAAAAAGTTAGAATTATGGGAGTAAAATTGTGCTTAAATTGACCAATGCATACTAGAGTATAATAGAGAACTTAGCTAGAAATTTTCTAACATTGTTACGCATAGGTTAGATGGAATTACGCACACACAATGTAAAGAGTCTTGTCTTAAAAGAAAGTTCTTAAAATCTCAATTTTTTCTAGCATGTTGAAGCCTATATTTTTTCTGAGGACTGAAATTTTGCCATAGCATTGTCTTGATCTGAACTGCCATAGCATTTTCTTTGTTCATATCTACTAATAGCTTGAGGACAAGCAATAGCTTGAGTTTGGGAGTGTGTTAACCTTGTAAAAAGGTTATATTTTATGCCTTTTACTTAGGTTATTGTTTAGTTTCAAGTCATTTCATTGCATATAGTGGCATTTGGTGGTGTTTGATTGGTAGTTTTTATTTAATTGCGAAATCGGTATTGCTTGGGAAAGGTTTGTTTGGGTGTGGTGATGTGCAGGGCAGTTAAGGAGCAGTGCATGGCAAAGGCAAAATTCTATAACATTTTGGATAGCATTTCTAGGAGCGCTAGAGGGCAAAGAGCTGAGGATATTTTGCAGCCCCACACGTGAACCTATCAGCCAACTGTGAGCCCACATGTGAAGGGAATATTCCCTTGGAATTAAGGGCACAAAACCCTATGAGCCCTCACTATATAAAGTACAAGACACCTCATATTAAGGGACAACTGAAAAAGGTGTTTATGAGATAAGAAAGAGATAAAGAAAGAGGCGGGCACTCTTCTTCTTCTTCATTGTGTCCTCCATTGTTGGAGCTCCAAAGGGACGATCTTGATGGCCTTTTAGAGAAGCAGGAAGCTTAGGGTGGTTCACGGCAGTCCACAGTAGCTTGGGAGTTTCCCTTCTCTTAGTTGCTCTTTGCTTTTACATATTTTTCTGGAATGGGTTGTTTTAAAAGAATGATTTTGGATGTTATTTGTCCAGCAATGAACTAACTTTAAGTGGCTTGGGTTTGTTTTGAATGATTATGTTTAGTTTTAATGGATATTTTAGCATTTTCCAGTTCTTTATATGCTTTGTTCATTGTTTCATTGTCTTAAGTTTGTAAGAGCTTTCGAGAGTTAGCCTTTACTTAGGTGTTTGATGGCTTAATATTTGAGAGAATTAAGCTTAGATCTATGTGGACAATGGGGTTTGATGCTGAAAAGCAAAACCCTAACTCACCTTAGAGATAAGGATAGAGTTTCAATGACTAAAAAGAGTATAACTTTATCGACAAGTAGCTTGCTGGGGTTCATGCTGAGAGGTATTGCCATAGCATTACGGCTGTCAGGTTTCTTGCTAGAGATAGTTTAGAAACACCTAAGTAAACTCTGTCGAGCATAGTATAAGCTGGAAAGTGTTAGACATTAATGAGAACTGGGCATAAGAATCCTTGATAAATTCAGCTTGTCATCCCATTTGAGAGTTTCCACATGTGTGGGGACGTTTGAATTCTTATCGTATAGCTCCAGTTTTTATTACAGTTATTTGTTACGGCATTTCTTCACCTGTCCCTGCTTGCTATTGCATTTATATTCAGTTTGTGTTTTGTGTGTTTGAACTTGACTTGAAATACCTCCAATCCCTGTGGAGACGATACTCACTCATCACTTTACTACTTGTTTCGATGTGTATCCTTGCACTATTTGCGTATCATTTATAGTACACCCTTACACGCAACAGATACTCACGGGTTTGATGATGTTGTTTTATACACACCTGAGTTTTATCCTCCATGGTCACATATTTACTCGAACATAGGTTTTCCAATGTATTTACCAAAAACTATGGGAGGAGTGAGGGATGACTATTTTTTCACAACACTAACTCCAAACACGCTTGCTATACTTCTATAAATTCTCCATCTTCCTCTTAAAAGCTGGCCGTAGTAGTAGATATCATGTGTCATAATATATGTTGTTAGTATCTACAAAAATCAAAGCACACAAATGGATAGGCATATATAATGGAGTTTGAAAAAATGATACTTACTCATGCTTAAAATCTCACAGTGAAGGTATTGATTTTTTAACATCTCGTAGCTGTTCTTACCGATGTGACGAACACAATATGTGGGGTATGCATGCGGAGGTGTCCAACGACTTCCCTCTCGATTAATTACTGCTTTGATATATGTCCATCGATCGGATATAATGCAGACCACATCTTCTCAGACAACATGCTCATATGAATTGGTCAAAAAGAAATTCCAAGCTTCCATCGTCTCCCCCTCAACATTTGCGAATGCAATCAGAATGACATTGTTCTCACTATCTTGCACAACGACAATCAACAGTACATGAGAGTATCTCTCGTACAGCCACGTGCCATCTACTTGGATCATACGTTTACAAAATGGAAAGCTTTAAATGCATGTCTTATCCTTTGTTTGATACCTCACTATAGTGCCTGGGATGAAATACGTCATTGCTAGTAATAAATTTGGTAGCTCATTGTACAACTTATCGTAATCACCATACACCGAATGCAATGTCTTATCCCTTGCACGCCACCCCTTCTTGTATTTTATTTGATATTCAAATTGTTGCGCAATGGTTTCTTGAATCGCTGAAATGGGAACCCTTGGATTTGCTTCGACCAACTTCATCATGTGATGGCTTATTACACTCGAGTCCAATTTTTTGTGGTCCTGGTCGATGAATGTTTGTAAACATGTATGATCGTCATTGTACTTTGTGACCTCCCAACTATTTTTCCTCTGAAGCTTCGACACTCGAATCTTCCAATTACACTCTTGTCCATATTTTACACGCATCGCAAAGAAAGTCCTATGGTGGATTCTACAACCACGTAGTCTACATGCATCTTGATGTTATACTCTTTAACTACCAATATAGCTTCATTGTTTTCATTAAATTGAAGCTCAGCCGATAATTCATCATGCTAACTCAAAATTGGGGCATATCTGGGAATTGCGGCCCCCTCATCGAATCGAAATCCACCAAGTTAATGTGAGCAGGAGGTTCATAGAATGTAATGTCGCCCTCGATCAGAACGAGTTCTCCAACACCGAAATTAGGGGCTTCACCAACATCATCAAGGAACAAATCGGATCCCCAATATCTTCATCTTCGCTGGAATCTTCAAGTGTTTCTCCCCATCGACCTCGTAGGTTCTCAACATTAGCATCAACAGTCGGATCCACAGTCGGCTCGTATGATGCTGCATATGTCGACGGCCCACCTTGATGAAATCCACTAGATGTCCCACTTGTCAACATTGCGACAAAACTGCCTCCGGACATATCAAACTCATTACCGAAACCCATTTGAGTAGATTCCTCAACTACGTTTCTGGATGGGTCAAAAACATCACACACCTCAGCAAACAACTCGACATTTCAAATATCCATAGATTCATGCTCTACAATCCTTATTTCAACACCAGTATTATCTTTGAGAGCTATTGCGAAATATCTTACTGGATTGTGACATGTCAGCCACCGGTACTGCAAAAAATGAATCTCAATTCCAATTTTCTCGGATATCTTCTCCTTCATTTCTCAAAGCGTGATTTTCTTTTTCAAATCTCATCTTCATAGGGCTTTCAGATTCAAATACTATACCGACATCAATTTTTTACAATTTTTCCATTGTAATCGACAATCGCCATAAATATGTTGTTGCTCATTTTCTTTGAATGTTCGGAAAAAATATATATTTTCAATTAAAATACACAAATCAAAATGAACAACTAAAATGTCACTAAACTAATTTTAAACTATAAATAACAATAGTTTTAAAACATACTACATATTTACGGAATTATTTCGAATATATATATATATATATATATATATATATATATATATATATATATATATATATATATATATATATATATATATTTGAATAGACTTTATAAAACTATACTAATTTATTAAAAATATTAATTGCATTATATTATTACGATTTGTTTTGTCTAATTGAACACCACTACTATAATCCTAAACAAAAATAAAACATTCATCGTTCTAACATAAAAATTAAATTTCAAACAACTTAAAATGTTAGATGCATAAGATAAAATCAAATTTTCAAACCGACTTACAATATTTTTTTCCACAACTTTCTTCTTCTGCATCTTCTTCTTCTCCTTCTTTACTCAATTTTTACTCATTTTTTCTCTAACAAATTACCTTCAACCTCACCTATTTAAAAAATAATATACTCCCTCCATCCCACTAATTCTGTCACTTTTCCATTTTAAAATTGTCCCAGTCAAATTGTCACTTTGAAAAACCCAACCAACTTTTTTAACACAAATTTACTTTTTTGTGCTTTTTTAGTTTTCCAACAAAATAAAAATTAACTTAAGAAAAAAATTGTCATTTAAATTATTTTACACCATACAACTTTTTTTTTCTTAAAACTCCGTAAAAAGTCAACATGTGATACAATTAGTGGGACGGGGAGTAATTTTTTCCCTTACATACCCCTACCCCACTTTTATCTGCACTAATAAATTTTTAATCAAAATTTTTACACCACCCCCATATAATTTAAAACTATTATAAAACTTAAATTTCAAAAACACTCTACCACCTTTTACCCCTAAACCTATAAATCAATCTATCAGCCCACTTCCCCACCCTGACACCACCTACAGTGCACCACTGCCAGCACCTGCATTGCACCCTGCCACGGACGCAGCTGAAATCGAATTGAGGGCAATCTGTCTTCTAACAGTGGACGTAGCTCTGCATGGCTATCACATGGACGTGGCTAGAGGATCTGGGCACTGTTTGAAGTCGGAGGGAGAGCCGTCCAACTTCGGTTTGCTTTTTTAAAGAGTAAACTACTTGGGTGACCACCTAACTATTGAGTCTGACCTATTTTGACCGCCGAACTACAAAAATTCAAAATTCGACCACCCAACTATTTAATTGGACCTATTTTGACCACCAGCCGTTAAAATCTAACGGAAGAGTGACGTGGCTGTGAATGAAAATTTGTATAACTGCACATTTGGTCCCTGTTAGTTACCTATTCAATCAATATTATCCTAATTTTAATTTCATCACCTACTAACAAAATCATTTTCTCTCAACCCATCGTCGTTGCTTTCACCATTCCGTCGACCCATTTTCATTGTTTCCATACTCCGAGCAACTAACTCATCATCTCCATTTTCCTAAACCCAAGCTTGTCATATCTATAGCAAGGAAAGCGCACACCATCATCGTATGCATACGAAATGCAGGCAGAGTTTAGACTTTAGATCTATGATGAAATCATTGAACGGAAAAGAATAAGAAATGAAAGGATCATTAAGCTAGGTTATCCACCAAATGAGAAATGTTTTTGAATATACCCATGTTTGGGTTATACTCTATCTAATTCTCATCCTAAGTTTACATAAAACAAGTTATAGGAGCAATATCATAAGATATGATCAGCCAAGATTTGTTAGTTCTACTCGTTGAGGCATATAGTCATAAGATAATGCAAAGGACTTACCCCCAAGCAAGGAGAAGAACCTTCTCGTAGAACACAATTGACAACTGTGAGTGAGCAAGACTGCAAAAAGAGAAGAACAAACATAATGAATTTAATACAGCCTATTCTCGGGGAACTTATGTTGGAAGGCACAAAGCAATTCTCTATGAAGATCAGGTATATGTGTCAAAGAACGATATGCCTGTTAGCAATATGCAGAAAAGAAAGCTTATCCGCATTGGTTATTTTCAATGAGTTTATACAATCAGATAGGATGTCCATGCACAAATGAGCTCACTAAAGACTGGATCTTTTTAAAAAATTCAAACAAAAAAGCAAAGTTTGAAATTGGTGTTATTTCAGCCAAAATTAGCATAGATTTAAGTTACTAACAATATACCTGAGGGCCCATAGTCGGAGGTATGAGGCTGTGTTTGAAACTGCGCCAAGCACAAACTCTATGGTATGTATGAGTTGATGCGCAAAGACTTCACTAAACTGCACCTGAGGACCCATTTCCAAGCTTGGGTTTAGGAAAATGAAGATGATGAGTTAGTTGCTCGGGGGTATGGAAACAATGGAAATGGGTTGACGGCATGGTGAAAGCAAAGACGCCGGGTTGTTAGGGTTAAGAGAAAATGATTTTCTTAATAGGTGATGAAATTAAAATTAGGATAATATTGATAGAATATGTAACTAATATGGACTAAATGTGTAGTTATACAAATTTCTATTAACAGCCACATAACCCTTCCGTTAGATTTTAACGGCTAGTGGTCAAAATAGGTCCAATTAAATAGTTGGATGATCAAATTTTAAATTTTTGTAGTTCGGTGATTAAAATAGGTCAAAACCAATAGTTGGGTGGTCACCCAGGTAGTTTACCCTTTTTTAATATTTTCTTGAAAAACACTGTTCAAAGACGAATATAGGTGAATCTGACCTCAATTTTAGTGTAGAAACAACAATATTGTTGGAAATAAAGTGGGGTGTCATATGGTTGGAATGAAAATGAGAGCACAATATTTGTGTCATTTAGCCATATTTGCATAACCATAACAGAGCAAAGTATATAGTCTAAAAAATCAGCCAACAACTTACACCTGGAATACCAAAAAGAGCACTAATTAGTATTGTAACATTATAATTAAATTTGACCAGAAACTTAAACAACACAATTAAACTTGACTTGACTTGAAAAAATTTTAAATAAAATTTGACTTATAAAATATGACTTGTCAACTCGACTAACTAAAAAATTTTTAAATCGACTCAATAGAATACTCACTCTATTCCCAACCCCTTTCGAAAAAGTCTTTGAAAAGTTTAGAAAGTGTGATCTGATCAGACAACTATTTGAACCCAAAAATTCAATCAAAAATGTATTCTAAATGTGCTTGTAATTGATTTTAATCCCAAGATTGTATATCGCATTCTGTTAGACGGTGTAAAGACATAGAACATTATTCTTACTGGAATCAATAAACCAAGAGACACTAAAGTATTTTATTGTTGGGTGAATTCGAACCCATGTCTTGGTGCATATAGAACATTAATGAGTAACTATATTATCCTTTACCACATCCCAAAAAATGTAATATATGTTTAAGGACATGGACTGGAATCCCACCAAATGAAAATAATTTAGTTTCCTTAGTACAAGTGCCTCGTTAAAAAAAATTTCTAATTCAAGTGGAGAAAAAAGAGTATCACAAGTCAATGGGTAAAGCATAGTGCACACTGTAAAATATTTGGACTACACTAGATGCTCACAACATCCTTGTTTTTTTTTTGCTCAGCAAAGGTTTTTGTTATTATTCAGGGAAGCGATACAAAACCTATTGCCTTAGCTCGTATGCGTGCCTCGTTAAAAACCTCCCTAAGCCTAGTTGGAGGAAAAGAGTACAACACATACGAGCAAATGAAAACAACCGTTGAAAAATAAAAACGCTCCAGCAACTCCTTGTCATCCCATGCAACAGCCCACGACTCAAGAACAACAAACAACCCCCTAGAAAACTGCCTTAAGAAACAGCCCTCACCAAATCCAAAATTTTCCTACAGACCTTTAACACGAGGAGCAAGCTATAAAGGTAAAAAACCATTCCACATGAACCTACCCAATATCGTCTTAATTCCTACAAAAGCATCACCACCATGCTTTGAACAATTCATGACGACGCATACCTTCTTTTGCTAGCGCGTCAGCCATAGTATTACCTTGTCGGCACACGTGAGAGAAT
This sequence comes from Hibiscus tridactylites, assembly GCA_958450335.1. Classification (NCBI taxonomy): domain Eukaryota; kingdom Viridiplantae; phylum Streptophyta; class Magnoliopsida; order Malvales; family Malvaceae; genus Hibiscus; species Hibiscus tridactylites. Next base: position 82,550,915 of record OY288270.1, read on the forward strand.
TTCACCTTGCCAATCTCTCTGACTAGTGCATCAATCTCCATCATGTTCGCCCACCATCGCCATGGTCTTTGCGTTGGGTTTTCTATCCAACTCAACACTATTTTCGAGTCTGATTCTATAACCAAACTTTCATTCCCATCCCATTTTGCTTCAATGAAAATCTGCAGTGCAGTCTTTATGGCTGTTAATTCAGCGAAGTCTGCTCCTTGATTGCCTACAGGTCCCAAGAAAATGGCTCTCAACATTCCTTCTTCCGTGCGAAGAACACCTCCACATCCAGCCACATCATTCTTGAAAGCGCCATCAACGTTAAATTTGACCAAACCATTTTCCGGTGGGTTCCAAACTGCAGCACCACTCCCTATTTTAGAATCGTAAACCACCAAGTTTCTAGGATTGTTCCACCAGCCATCAATATCAGGAACTGGGTCCTCTTTTGTTGTTTTGAACCAGAAAAGTGAGCGTAATTTAGCAATGAACAACACATCTTTCGGGCTTGATTCTTTCTCTTGAAAAATCAACTCATTCCTTGCAAGCCAAACACTCCATACCGCGGCCCCAAACGAGACAATCCATGCTGTCCTTAGCAAACCTGAAAAGGGCATGTTAAAACAAAACATGAAGAGCATATCGACATTAGTGGGATTCGTCCAGCTACAGTTCCACCATACACAAAAATGTGTCCAAAATTCATGTACAAAAATGCATCCCACTAATAAATGATCAACATTTTCCTGACTAGTTTTACACCAGCAACATAGAGATTGAGCTTCGCCTAACTTTACGCCTCTCTTACTCAAGAACGCCTTTGTTGGAATTCTGTCCAGCTTCAGCAACCATAAGAAAGCTTTGACTTTTGAGGGACTTTTAGTTTCCAAATCTTACCAAATTTAAAATCAGGTTCTTCCAAATTTGTATTTACCAGAAGATGAGTTAATTTTTTTACCGAGAGCGCTCCAGCTTTCTCATGAATCCAAACGATACGATCTACTGTTTTTGGAGTCAACTTTACCTCCTTAATTTTATTTAAAAGATCTGAGACCATCGTCCATTCCCTATTCAGTAATCTCCTTGTAAACAAACTTCCCCAATCTATCCCAAACACATCCAAATCTCCCAAAACCTCTGCAACATTCACTCCTTTTTCCTTAACCAGTCGAAATAAACACGGGAAACACTTGCACAATGGAAGTTCCCCACACCAAAGGTCTTCCCAGAATAGCGTTGATTTCCCATCACCAACAAGCCATCTAAATGCTTCCTCTTTTGTCCATCCGTTCACGTCTTCATTTACCCAATTTTTCACAACACCCTGTCACACAAGAGACATCTTTTTAGAGTTTGTTTGGCACAGTCTCCACCTGCGGGGTAAGCCACCATACTTGTGACAAATCACCCTTCTCCAAAGAGCTTTGTTTTCCGTAGCATATCTCCAACCCCACTTCGCTAGGAGACATGCCTTCTTCCAATTAACCTTAGACAACTTCGAATTTCCATTGGAGCTGCCCCAAAGAAAAGCCCTTCTAAATTTTTCAATCTTTGCGATCACTGCCTTAGGAACCTCAAACAGAGACATGTAGTATAAAGGGAGGGAAGACAAAACAGAATTGATCATCAGAACTCTTCCAGCAAAAGTTAGATGCTTGCTCTGAGCTTTTCAATTACCGGCTCCCAAGTAATCACTCTCTTCGGGTCTGCACCAAGTGGAATTCCCAGGTACCTAAATGGGAGGTTACCCACTTGACACCCACACAGACTGGCCAAAACCTTCACCTTTTCCGACTCAACTCCTACTCCCACGATGCAGGATTTTTTGAAATTAATACTCAATCCTGAGCACCCTCCAAAACATTTCAGAATGTATTTCAGATTTGACAAAAATGCTTCCTCTGGCTGTAGAAAAAGGATTGTATCATCTGCGAATTACATGTGTGTAATAGAGTGATCCAGAACCACGTCTTTTATACCTCCTATTAAACCAATTTCCTCTGCTTTCAGGAGAAGTAAATGGAGTGCTTCGGTGACCATAATGAACAGGAACGGTGACAAAGGGTCGCCCTATCGCAACCCCTTTCTCATACTGAACTCCTTTGTTGGGGTCCCATTAATCAAAACTGAGACAGTCGCCGTTGAGATGCATTCCCATATCCATCTCCTCCACCTCAAGCCGAAACCCATTTTGATAAGAACCATTTCCAAAAATTCCCATCTAATACTGTCATAAGCTTTGGAGAAGTCTAATTTTATGATCACTCCTCCTGAAACCTTGTCTTTTCCCATTGTGTGAATAATTTCATTTGCTACAAGGATACCATCAAATATTTGCCTACCTTGGACAAAAGCACACTGTGAATCACTTATTAGCTCGTCTAAGACCTTTTTGAGCCTGTAAGATAGCACTTTGGAGATGATTTTGTAAATTGACCCGACTAAACTGATGGGACGAAATTCTGCAATGTTCTCAGGACTTGTTGTCTTTGGTACTAGTGCAATAAAATATGCATTGATCTTTGAGTCAAACTTACATTTACTGTGAAAAACCTCCAGCACCTTCCATAAGTCCTCCTTGACATCATTCCAGTAGTATTTGAAGAAATCGAGATTGAAACCACCAGGCCCTGGAGCCTTGTTTTCGTTGCAACTCCACACTGCATTCTTGATCTCCTCTTCTATAAAGGGTTCCTCTAGCTCCAGCGATGCCTCCCTGGAGATTCTTCTGAAATTTAGATCAAAGACGGCTTTCCACACTCTTCCCTTACAATCAAAATACCTCTTGAAGTATTCAAAGATCTTTTGTTTTAGCCGTTTCAGATCCTTGCACCACTTATTTTCGATGTAAAGACCCCTGATCATTGCCTTTTTTGCTCTCACCTTTACTGCCATATGAAAAAACGATGTATTTTGATCTCCATTCAAGGACCAATTGATTCTCGCTTTTTGTTTCCATAATTCTTCTTGCAGTCTAAGTGTTTCCCATAACTCCAGTCTGCATTTCCTTAGTTCTTCCTCGCAATCCCAATTTGAAGAATTGCCATGGTTCTTCTCTTCCAGGTGGCTGATTTTTTTCTCAATTTCCTGCACTCGAGTATTGAAATTCTCACAGGTTATAGTGTTCCACGTCTTCAACTTTTCTTTTATCCTCATTAGCTTCATTGTCACATTTGATTTGTTTGTTTGCTTTTTGTTAAAAACCTCCTTTACTATTTCCCTGCATCCTTCTTTTTTTAACCATGCATTTATGAATTTAAAGGGTCTAGGGCCCCAGTCCACAACCTCATTCAAGAGAAGAACAGGGATATGATCCGAGATTGAACAAGAAATTCCAATCTGCTGCATATCCTTGAACATCAACATACATTTGTCGTCTAGTAAAAATTTGTCCAACCTGCTTCTCTTTCCTTTCGGACCACTCCAAGTGAATTTCCTCCCTTGCAGCGGCAGATCAATCAACCCACAACAATCTATAAACTTGTTAAACTGCACTGCACCTTTCAACAAACTTACACAGCCACTATGTTCACTTCTATTTCTAACAGCATTAAAATCTCCTCCTAATATCCACCCATCTTGTCCTATATTTTTCAGCCCCGTGAGTTCATTCCAGAGACCTATCTGATCTGACATAATGCAAGGGGCATAAATATTAACCAGGGTGATCTGCGTATTGTTTTCCACCCAGTTTCCCCTAAGGAGGATACAGTTTTGATTCACCAACTCACTTTCTAACTTGAATTTTGTCTTGTCCCAAATCGTTAGAAGACCCCCTGACTTCCCTAACGCCTCTGATGCTCTGAATTCAAATTCATCGTCGAACCATAACTTAGCAATCTCACTCTCCTGATAAGCAGCCTTCTTTGTTTCTTGTATAAAGACCACTTCCACCTTTTGTAAGAATATACATCTCCTTATCGATGACACTTTCACTTCAGAGCCTAACCCCCTCACATTCCAAGTTAGTACTCTCATCTTCCTTCTTGCAAGCAGTTTATGATGATGTTGTGTCTCTCTCTAGTAACACAAAATCTTTTACAGCTTCGTTTTCGTCACCTTTGATTCGAACTCCAAGTTTCTTCCCCGTCTTCAAAACCCTTCTAGCTTCTTTAGTTAACAAGTCCCACCTAAGAACCATGTCTGAATCCGTTAGAGAGTTACCTGACAGTTCTGAAGTTTCATCTCCTTTCAATTTCTTCTTAACCCTTTTCAATGCTCGGTCCCTCTTTCTCTTTTCAGCTTCCGACAGCACTTTATCCTGGTAATCCCGCAAGGACCCGTACCTCTTTCCACTACTCTTGTTTGATTTCAGTTCTGGATAGAATGCCTCTTTCGTTTCTTCCTCAACAGGAGATTCTCTGTCCGACTCCCCTGGTAGATTTCTTTCGACAATATCGCCTTTTGTTAGTAAGTTTAGGTCGTCGTTTGCATATTTGTTTTGTTCATCTACACTGACTTCCCAAGCAGATTTAATTGACGCCTTACTATCTGGACTTGAACAACTAAACTCTTTTTTCTTAAAGCCCATTCCTATCATATCTTCCACGGCCCTTTCATACATTGTATCATTAATTAATGGCTCTATTTCCCTGTCAGGCTCATCCGACTCTATTTGAGTCAATCCTTCACGTCCATCCTCCTTCTAGTTTAATTTCATAAGCCCAACGGACCTATCTTGCTCTTCCTCTGGCCCATCATCCATTTTGGTCCCACTAACTTCCACTTCAGCCCTGGAACTAACTGATTGATTAGCTTTACTAGAGATATGGTTCACGTTTCTCACAGGTTCCTTTTGTACGTCGGGCATCAATTTCTCTGACCTGTCACCTTCTAGAGAGTCTCATGATTCTTCTAAGGAGCCTTTTAGTTCGTTTTCTCCTAGGTGTCTTTTAGAATCTCGTTCCAAAGCGCCGCCAACATCATTATTAGCTATCTTCCCCATGAGGACTGCAATCAATGCTTCATCATTCTCATGTGACTTGCTGTTCCACTCCACTCCCGGTGAGGGATTCCGATTGATCTCCGATGAAGAGTCGGAGTGACTAGAGCTTGTGATCTGCTCCTTCGCTCCCTTATCCTCGATATTATTCACCTTATAATATGCTTCATTTGAATCCAAGAAACCCAGTTCGACAACTCAAATCTGGTGAGTGACTTTCCCAGCTTCCAGCTCCACAACTTCATTGATCTTTCCTGGCTGCTTCGTTGTGATTAGGATGCTCGTTTTTTCACAATCCTTAATGTGGTTTACATTTTCTCCAAAAGCTTCCACTGACCCCCAAATTTCCACAATCCTCGTGAATGTTATATGATTCCAGCAGTGAATTGGTACTCCGATCACCTCTATCCACGTAGTCCTTTCTTTCTGGGTGACATTTTCTGACCACAATTGAACTGAAACAAAGATTTCCTTTAGGTACGGCCAGTTCAAGTCCTCCAGCATAGTGAAAAGTTCATCGTCATCAAAGGTTAGTAAATAGGTTTTTCCCCCAGTCTTTGTACTTTTATTTTCACCAGCCCCCATCCATCCAGCCTGGTTTCAATGCTCCTCATGCTACAAACAGTTGCCATTTCCCCTACCAAACATCTTCTGCACTTCCACAATTCCTCATTCTCAAGATGCCCAACCACTCTTTTCCTTACGTGAGAATTCTTGTGGCAGGATTCGTCTTTGTACGTCACCTTTCCTTTAGGTTCCCCTTCTCCCTTTGAAGTATAACTCTTGTCATCTTCATCCCTTCCATCTCTTGCACTCGTTCTAAAATTCCTATTCGGTCCGTCTTTTTCCCCTTCCCTGTTTTCGCTTGCTTGCTGTCCCTTCCTAGTTTTCTTCCAGTACGCAGCCCTGGAGTTATACCTTGCCAAGGTTACTGTTATTTTACTCCCAAACAGTTTGAAGCCATTGAGTCTTTCCATTGCTCTCTCCGCGTCGGCTTTCTCAGCGAACCTTACGAACCCGAATATTCTTCCTCTTTTGTTTCGCTTGGAGGCGATAAAAGCATCTACAACGTCTCTGTGTCTTCCGAATGCATGCCAAAGCCCTTGCCAATGTAGTTTCTCTGATAAGTTATCTATGAACAGTGTAATTACTTGTCTGCCTGCTTCATATTTCCTACCTTTTGTCCCTGTTATGTTTCGCCGGATTGTTTGCATCTTTGCCGCAAACCTTTACAAAAGATAAAATATTAGAATTAAAAATTGAGCATAAATTTTCAAAAACACAATACAAATTATTAGAATCATCTCGACTCCTTCGAAAGTAGTCTTAAACGTACGGTCCAAGAGATAGTTGAACTCCAAATTTTATAAAAGAAACTATCGTCTTACAAAAGGATAACTTTAATATTGATTTGAAAAATCATAATAGATAAATCATCTAAGAATTAAAAAATAAATTTTTTTATCTTCTCACCCTTTAAATAAATACACAGATAAGAAACTTTAAATTAAATATTTGAAAATAAAAAATAAAAATATTTTGAGTTAGTCGTAAAAAAAATATTGAAATTTTAAGCTATAGAAGTTAACCAAGTCAAATTGTTCACAACAACCAAAGGTATGTGTCAAAATTCTAACCATACAAAAAAAAAATAATTTCATATTTATCTATCGACTTGCCGCATATGTCTCTTACAAAATGTTATAAATTTTTATAGTTTTAACTTCAAATCGTCGATCACATTTTACTGAATAAATCAATATTCACACCAAGAAAATCATTACTTTCTCTCTTTTATCTTTTTCAAATAAACAGAAAAGAAATGACAAAGATTGTTTTATTCATTACTTTGATCTCGATGATCATGATTTTTTCAGTCCAGTTCGTTGCCGGCGACGACGAGCCTTCACCTGCACCAATAGCAGATGTTAGTGCAGTTGCAGGACCTGTGTCAGATGGCCAACCTTCGTCTGCACCAATATCAGATGTTAATGCAGTTGATGGACCTGTGTCGGTTACTGCCGGACCGGAAAATGACAATAAAGAGAAGAAATAATCATGAAAATTAATATTTTTTATTTTAGTAATTACATATGCACTCGTTATTGTTTTCTTGATTTATATGCAATTTATGTATGAAAATATGTGACGTGTCACTGTTTTTAGTGGTATCGACACCGTTTTGATCATATGAAATTAGAGATTTATGATTAGATTTTGTCTTAATTTTTTGTTGTTATTATAATAGTTTAAAAATATAAATTCTATATATTGTGTTTAAGTATGCTATAATCTTCTATTAGAAGTTTGAAAATGTTATGAATAATTTAAATATTATATATATTAGAAATATATAAATTTGAATATATTTGTAATCAAACGTGTTTAAACATATTATATTCTTCAAGTAGAAGATTAAAAAAGTCATACGAAGTTTAAATATTATATGCATCTATATATGTATGTATAAGAAATCGAGCTCAAATTTTAAACTTTTCGCTAACTAAAAATGAAATAAATATTTTAGGTTATCCCCATTTTTTTCTTTTATTAGATGTTTCAATTTAAACATATATACACACGAAGTTTAAATATTTCAAGACATTTCAAGTAGCATGTCATAATTTTAGGTTATCCAATCCACATATTTTTTTCTTTTAGGGTAAACTACTTCATTGACCACCATACTATAGGAAAAATCGCAATTTGACCATATTACTTTTTTTCAAAGCAACTAAACCACCAAACTATTTAAATGGTATCAATGTAACCATCAGCCGTTAGAGGTTAACGGCAGGGTGATGTAGCAATTAAAAAAAAGAGTATAATTACACATTTGGTCCTTATTATTTACACATTCTTTCAATTTAGTCTTAAATTTAAACTAATAAAATAAACTAATTATTTAATTAGGTGATGACACGTGTCACAACTTATTTAGAGGAGAAAAACAAATTCATCAAATCTTGCGCTTGGGGGAACTCAAACCCAAGTACTAAGGGCAAAAAGACAGTGGGTTAACCACTGCACCAAGCACAACATTGTGTTATAGAATACCAACTTTAATATATGTCTTATTTGTTCCCTACATTTACTTTTTTAATTTCACAAATAAAATCATCTAACTATTTTTTAATTTAATTAAAAAGTCTCGATTAGATTATTATATATGTTAAATTATAGGCTTAATGCACAGAATAGCCCCTAAAGTTTACCACTTTTCCCAACTTGGTACTTAACGTTTCATTTGGGACGTTAAGCCCCCTAACGTTTTCACCGTTATCCCATTTTGCCCCAAACCGTTACTTTTGCCGTTACAAAAAAGTTTTCAACCGTTAAAAAAAATTTCAACCAATAAGATCGCGCCACGTCAACTCCTCTTTGATAGAGCAACCCGCCTGATTTTATTAAAAGGGTAAATGTCATGTTAAGTCTCCTATGTTTATTTTTTTATTCAATTTAGTCACTGAAAAATATATTTTTACCTAAAATTGACCCCTATTTGTTTCTATTTTTTTTAATTTAGCCCAATATTTGTTATTAATAATAATATTGTTTTATTTAAATGGCGAATTCATCAGCTCCCAACTTGACGACCTCTTTGCTTGCTCTTATAAACCGGGAAACAGCTCCCCTCGTGTACTTGTTAGCTTCTTTCACCGTCATTTTCTTGCTCATCTCGTTGGGAAAACTGCTCAAGAAATGGTCGCCATTAAGAACAGCTGCCAGCTGAACTATCTCACCCTCAAAAGTGCCAGCCCAAGCATTTCTATGGGTAAATTTTGAAAAGAGAAAAACACACATTATGATCAATGCAATTTATCTTTATTAAAAAAAATTTAATTTTAAATTAGTAAAATGTAATTTATATAAAAAATTGTTTAATGTTAAATTAGATAAATTAAGAGACTAATATAATATTAAATTAATATCAAATTATTAATTTAGGACGTAATGGGACTTAATTATAAAATTAATTTATTTTGGGACGTAATTGGAAACTATTTAAGATTAACATTTAATTTATTTTGATGGGTCTAAATTATAAATCTAATTTATTTTGGAATTGCAAAAAATAATATAATATTAAATTAGTAAGGATTAATTTATCAAAAATTACTAATTTAATATTAAAATATTTAATTTATTTTTTATTAAATAGTAACATTTAAATAAAACAATATTATTATTAATAACAAATATTGGGCTAAATTAAAAAAATAGAAACAAATAGGGGTCAATTTTAGGTAAAAATAGATTTTTCAGTGACTAAATTGAATAAAAAAATAAATATAGGAGACTTGACATGACATTTACCCTTTTAATAAAATCAGGCGGGTTACTCTATCAAAGAGGAGTTGACGTGGCGCGATCTTATTGGTTGAATTTTTTTTAACGGTTGAAAACTTTTTTGTAACGGCAAAAATAACGGTTTGGGGCAAAATGGGATAACGGTGAAAACGTTAGGGGGCTTAACGTCCCAAATGAAACGTTAAGTACTAAGTTGGGAAAAGTGGTAAACTTTAGGGGCTATTCTGTGCATTAAGCCTAAATTATATATAATAAATTAAAATTTTTAAATTATATATAATTTAAAGATTTTGGATACGCTAAATGAGTTTTTACTATAATTTAATATTTTTAATTTATTATATATAATTTAACATATATATATATAATTTAATAGAATTTTTTAATTAAATTAAATATAATTCACTGAATAATTTTATTTTTATTTTTAATTTATTATATATAATTTAACATGTATAATAATCTAATCGGGACTTTTTAATTAAATTAAAAAATAATTCGATGATTTTATTTGTGAAATTAAAAAAAGTAAATGTAGAAAAATAATAAGTCATATATTAAAATTGATATTCTATTACTTAATGTTGTGTTTAGTGAAGTGGCTAAGCCATTGCCTTTGCACCTGCAATACTTGAGTGCCCCCAAGTGCAAAGTTGGATGAATTTATTTTCTCCTCTAAATAGGTGATGATACGTGCCGCCACCTGATTGGGGCAGGAAAATATATTTATTAAATCAAATATAAATAATTAAAGTCCTCCAATAAGGTGTTCACATGTGTCACCACCTAATTAAATAATTTATTTATTTTATTAGATTAAAATTAAGACCAAATTGATAGATTTTTAAATATAGGGATCAAATGTGTAATTATACCAATTTTATTTAACAGTCCCGTCAACTTTTTTGTTATTTTTAACGACTAGTGGTCACAATGATATCATTTAAATAGTTTGGTGGTTTAATTGCTTCGAAAAAATAACATGGTCAAATCGCGACTTTTCCAATAGTATGATGGTCAATGGAGTAATTTACCCTTTCTTTTATTAGAGGTTTCAATTTGAATATATATATATATACACACAAATTTGTTTATTAAGTAAACTTTACAATCAAACCGAACGGAAAAAAAAAGTGATTTGATGCAATTGATTTTATCTGAAAATTGATTTGATTTTAATTTAAAAATATAAAGTCAAATTTTAATAATTTTCAATCAAATTAACCTATTGATCACCAGTATTATTCCATTAAACATATATTCTTGAATACAAAACTTGAGTACTAATTTTAAATGGATTTTAGTTTGTATAAGGACTCATTAAGTACTTTGTTATGAACAAATTTGTATAATGTTTTACCTATTATTTACTTACAAATTTCGTTAAAAGGAAAAATTATTACATGAGTCTGGTTTACCATGTTATCCAAAGTCTAATTAAATAATAATTTTTATGTCATTTTTTTAAGGTAAATCTTCGCTTCTTTCTTATATGTAACTAAGGAGTGGGTAGTTACTTGGAAGTTACATTGAAATGGGTGAATATTATTGGATGGACCATGGATGACGTGGTGAGTCGGGTTCATCTAATAATTTCTCCTTTAAAAGGGTTTTTAATATTAATTTAGGATTTTTTTACTTGACATATATTAGTTTTTATAATAAAAAAACTAATCACTTTGAGGATCTCCTTAGTAGGGGTGTGCAAAATACGACTCGAAAAAAATCAAATTATTCTACTTGACTCGACACGAAAAAAGTTCGACTCGTAAATTTTTAAAAAAAGTTTATTATAAAATGAAAACTCGAATAACTCAAATTTTTTAGTAAATAGCGGATCAGTTTTCAAGTTCAAGTTAAGTCTCTTAATTATACCTGATATATATATATATATAGAAAGTCATTTAAGTTGGAACTAATTAGTATCATAACATTACAATTAAATTTGAACGGAAACTTGAACAACTCTATTCAACTTGACTCGACTTGAAAAAGATTTTAAATAAAGTTTGACTTATAAAACATGACTTGTTAACTCGACTAATTCGAATTTTTTAATCGACTGATCGAATACCGACCTTATCCCAACCTCTTTCGAAAAAGTCTTTAAAAAGTTTGGAAAGTGTGATAGGGTCAGACATCTATATGAACCTCGTAAAAATCAATGAAAAATGTATTTTCATTTCTCAAGGTGCTTGTGGGAGATTTTGCAAAATGACACTTAAAAGACAGTAAAAAGACGGCAAACCGGTTAATCTGGTCATTTTTTGAACATAATTTCTTATAAAGCTTGTACCTAATTTGTTACAAAAATTCTAAGAATAACGGTATATACACAATTCCTTATAAAGTAACAAATTGAGTCCAAAACCGAATTCTTTACAATAACTGTAAGACATTAGGTATATACTTAATTTCTTACAATAATACACAATTTGGTACAAAATAAGTAAGGAGTTGTGTTTGAACACAATTTCTTACCCGATATACCTAATTTCTTACTAAAATTATAAGCAATTAAGAATATACCCAATTCCTTACGAATTTTTTTGTTGGGTAAGTTGGTCAAACATTTGTAAGAAATTGTGTTTGTACTCAATTTCTTACAAGAATGCACAATTTGGTACAAAATAGGTAAGGATTTGTGTTTCTACACAATTTCTTACTAAATATACCTATTTTCTTACTAAAATTGTAAGAAATTAGGTATATACCTAATTCCTTACGAATTTTTTAGTTGAACAAAGTTGGTCAAACATTTGTAAGAAATTGTGTATGTACTCAATATCTTAGAAGAATGCACAATTTGGTACAAAATAGGTAAGAATTTGTGTTTCTACACAATTTCTTACTAAATATACCTATTATCTTACTGAAATGGTAAGAAATTAGGTATATACCTAATTCCTTAAGAATTTTTTAGTTGAACAAAGTTGGTCAAACCTTTGTAAGAAATTGTGTTTGTACTCAATTTCTTACAAGAATGCACAATTTGGTACAAAATAGGTAAGATTTTGTGTTTCTACACAATTTCTTACTAAATATATCTATTTTCTTACTGAAATGGTAAGAAATTAGGTATATGTCTAATTCCTTACGAATTTTTTAGTTGGGTAAAGTTGGTCAAACCTTTGTAAGAAATTGTGCTTCTACTCAATTTCTTACAAGAAGGCACAATTTGGTACAAAATAGGTAAGAATTTGTGTTTCTACACAATTTCTTACCCAATATACCTATTTTCGTACTGAAATTATAAGAAATTAGGTATATACACAATTCGTTACGAATTTTTTGTTGGGGTAAAGTTGCTCAAACCTTTGTAAGAAATTGTGTTTGTACTCAATTTCTTACATGAATGCACAATTTGGTACAGAATAGGTAAGTAGTTGTGTTTGTACACAATTTCTTACCCGATATATCTAGTTTATTACTGAAATTATAAGAAATTAGGTATATACCCAAGTCCTTACGAATTTTTTGTTGGGGTAAAGTTGCTCAAACCTTTGTAAGAAATTGTGCTTGTACTCAATTTCTTACAAGAATGCACAATTTGGTACAAAATAAGTAAGGAGTTGTGTTTGTACACAATTTCTTACCCGATATACCTAGTTTCTTACTAAAATTATAAGAAATTAAGTATATACACAATTCCTGACTAATTTTTTTGTTGGGGTAAAGTTGATCTAATCTTTTTAAGAAATTGTGTTTGTACTCAATTGCTTGCAACAATGCACAATTTGGTACAAAATAAGTAAGGAGTTCTGTTTGTACACAATTTCTTACCCAATATATTTAGTTTCTTACTGAAATTATAAGAAATTAGGTATATACCCAATTCCATATGAATTTTTTTGTGGGGGTAAATTTGCTCCACCCTTTGTAAGAAATTGTGTACAAACACAATTCCTTACAACAATGTAAAAAATTTCATTCCACTAGGTGGCATCGAAACCACCTATATGGGGTTTCGGTGTTGGATTGACAGTATCAACAAAATTTTCATTCCACTAGGTAGCATCGAAACCACCTATATGGGGTTTCGGTGCTGGTTTGACATTATCAACAAAATTTTCATTCCACTAGGTAGCATCGAAACCACCTATATGGGGTTTCGGTGCTGGTTTGACAGTATGGGCAAAATTTTCATTCCACTAGGTAGCATCGAAACCACCTATATGGGGTTTCGGTGCTGGTTTGACAGTATCAACAAAATTTTCATTCCACTAGGTAGCATCGAAACCACCTATATGGGGTTTCGGTGCTGGTTTGACAGTATCAACAAAATTTTCATTCCACTAAGTAGCATCGAAACCACCTATATGGGGTTTCGGTGCTGGTTTGAAAGTATGGGCAAAATTTTCATTCCACTAGGTAGCATCGAAACCACCTAAGGATGGTTTCGATACCACTAAAAGGAATCTGCCTTTTCAGTGTTGTGTCTTTTCACTGTAATCACATGCACCGTTTATTGGTCATCCTGTATAAAGCTGATTTCGATACCCCCCAGAACGAATCTGCCTTTTCAGTTTCATGTCTTTTCACTTGTATCACATGCATCGTTTCATGTTCATGTACCTTTGTATTGTTCCTTCTTACTTTCCCTTCTAAGTTTTCAATTTCCCTCCCAACTGAAATTCCATATAAATTAGCAACTCTTCTCTTTACTCTTTACAACATCTTCAACTTAATATACTTAGATTAACTGTTGAATTTGATCACTCCACGACCTTGAAGAAGTCTTCATCAAAGAAAGAAGGCAAACTACCCGTTAGGGACCCGCACTGAAAAGAAGCAAAACGAAAAACCAATGTCAAAAATCAACGTGCAAAGTCACGGATCTTTCATTGTTTCTTTTGCAAGTTGGAGGGACACAATAGAAACACATGCCCTCGTCTTAAGCTTCAACTTCCAACCCCAACATTTGTGGACACAATAGGCCTTTCTGAAGAGGAAATTGATATCTCAAATGCCGTCGACATGTTCGCATCTCAATCGAATCTCAATCAATTTTCACTTGAGGATGACAGAAATTTTTTTAATATCCCTCAACCTAGAACATCCATGGTACAGTTTTATGCAACTTCATCTTACTTTGCACGATTCTTTTTACTATCACCATACGTTACTAACGTTTATATGATGATTAACGCTTGTTTGCATCCACATTTCTGTTAGGACCAACATCTTCCAAACGAGGACAACATTAATTTTTTTTAGTATCCCTCCAACTACAACATCCATGGTACACTTTTATGGAACTTCCTAGATTTTTACACGATTTTTGTTACAATCAACACCATTGTAATTAACTTTATCTGATGCAAGACTTCTCCTTTTGGAACTAGACCATCTTCAAACATTAGTGACTATGAAATGGACAGTACATAAATGTAAGTGCAACCATGGAAAATGTCTATCCTTTAAAGCCATATATATATATATATATATATTTCTCAACACATAATGCATCTTTGCAATACCCTAAACCCTTTACAAGCATAACCTATTTCCGATTCTTAAACCTTGTACTTCATATGCTGCACATGTACAAATATAGGAAATTATCCTATACAACCATATGTTGTCCGACTTCTTTGTGTCCAATTCAAAAATTATCTACAAACCTCTGCCAACCTGATAAAGAAAAGGGTCCTCTCCTATCGCATGTGCTTTTCATACATAGAAAACATATTCCCTTGCAAATAAATGCAACTCCGCTCCAACTTCAATTTGTTCATAACCACAACATATATCGCAAAGATATGAACGTTAGTTGAAATGTTTAAAGGCCAGTTAATGGTTAAGGAACAACACACGTAGCAGTAACTCCATCACCATTGATGCCGACAAATGCTAACACGGCTGACATATTGTCGTGACTGAAGCTGAGCAACATGTGCTTTTGTTTCAACTGCAATTTCCCGCCTCCTTTTATTCTTATCATGATTCACAAGATCATACAAAATATGCATTCCGTCCCATACCCCGACCGTCTAGCAACACAAGTGTTAACAATAGATGCATTAGTTTGGATTATATAATTCGTTCAATGGAACAATTATTAAAATGTATGCAGACAACAGCAGAACGTACCACTTCCTCAGCACGTTTCATGTGCCATAATAGCATCCACTGAATGCAATAAACCCCACAATCATCTCTGTTCAAAGAAATACTACTTTAAACATCAAATTATTAACAAACATATCAAATTCTAGCAAAAAAAATACATTTCAACTTTTTGAAGTACAATATACCCATTGCCTTGACGTCTGCATTTAGCCACCATCACTGGGGGATCAGAAATTGCGTTTGATGGTGAGCCAAAAACATCTACAAACTTCTCATCGAACAAACACTCACATAGCTTCTTAAGCTAGATGCGCAGACACACATACTTTTTAAAATACTGACTAACATAAGTAAAGATTGGTAAATTGTTATAAGTTTACGATTATTACCAACTTCTGTGTTACACCCACTCTTGAAGCATTTCCCCGTGTTGTGGGCAAGCTGTCCAGTATCTTCGCTTCCCCCCGCTCGATATCCATAACTCACATGTACCAATGAGTATTATTTTCATTTACAGGGATAAAGACCTGCCATCAATTATATTTCAGTAATGAAACTCCACATAAGCATACCCCATATAAAATATCTACGTAATACATTGCAAAGTTTAGTTAAATGTGTAACACCCCAATTTTCGCCTAATTTGAAAACCTAAATTAGTGAAATCCATAAATTAAGAACCCTAGATTAAGAACCCTAAATTAAAATCCCTAAATTAGTGACCAAATTGCAAAGGTTGTGAAATTTAGGTGTTGTTTCATAAACACTAGAAAGTTTGATGGCACGCATTGTGATTTACCCTTTTTGCGTGATTTAAAAAGCCTGATCTCTTCTCATTTCTGAGAATTTGCACCGCTAGTTCTCTATTTCTCGTCCCTCTCGTGCGAGCAGCTTCCCAAACCCTTTTGTTTTTCGGTTACCGTCCGGCCAAGGGCCAAACGTCGGCCATTTTTCGTTCTGGAACCGTCAACCGTCTCTCCGTGGCCGCATGATCAAAACCCTAGCAACCATCTTTATTTTCGTCCACCGTTGTTCGGGAACGGTTCAAAAATCGTTCGTTTTCCTCATTAGCGTCACCGGTTCATGTCGTTTTGCCGTGTTTTTTAGTTGGGTGAGTGCGGAATAGGTTGGGTTGTAATTAGTTGTTTTGAAATGGGTTGTTTTGGCCGGAAATAATGTGGTTGGGGTCGTCGGAGCGTCACTAACTGACGGTGGGAATCGGAAATGGGGGTTGAGCCCTAATCTTTGGATTTGGGGATTTTTGGGTCTGAACCGGTCCAGGGGCTGAACCGGGTTGACAGAACCGAACCGGTTCATCTTATTAAACAGTCGGTTGACGTCAGCGATGATGTTAGCGTTGACCGTTTACCCGTTTGACCCGTTGACCATTGACTGTTGACCGTTGACCATTGACATTTGACCGTTGACTTTTTCAAAAAAAGGCCTATTTTATGTTTTTCGACGTCTTGATCTCATTTTTGCTGCCCGTTTTCTCAAATTCGAACCCAAAAGACCGTTTTGACCACTTTTGTTCGAGTTTGCTTAGTTTTAAAGATTTGAATATTAGAAAATTAATTGATATTATTCGTATTTGCAGACGACATTAACTCGGATACTGAGATCCTTCCTCCTCCTCCATCTAGACAACCTCCTGTTGCTCAGACATCGGGATCCGCTCGTGAGTTTAATTGTTAATACATTCGATATCTATATTATCAGTGTCTTGGCATAGTAGTAGTATCTTTGAGGGTGTATTTAATTGTTATAGGAGCTGACTCTGACTGACCTAGAGATAGAGCTGAGCGTGGGAGACGTCACCATCGACGTTGAGTGTTAGCTACTTGAGATGTGTTCTCTTCTGTGCTGTCTGTTTACAGTTCTCTGTATGTTAATGTGTTGATTTGTTGAAATGTATACATGATGTGGTCTGATGATATATTATTGTAATAATCTGTTGATCTCTGACGTTTGACTTGTTCAGCATTCTGTTATGTTATGAAATATTTGTATATACATTCAGATTCGGATTACTATATATCAGATTATATGATTATGCATTTCTGTTGATAAACAATGAATTCAGATTCAGAACTCGGATTTTATGTCATCTTATTATGGGTGGGATTCTGTACGGGGAAGTTTAGTAGCTTTATCCTTTGGGATGATGTCTACTTCGGATCAGTGCTTTCGTCTACGGGCTAGATTCCACTTGTTTATGTGTTTAAACTGATTCATGATGGAAAATTGTATTCTGATAATATCTGATTGACTCTGTTGATATGATGATATTGTTAGTTCTGTTTGCACTATAGAGACACATTGAGCGTTATCGCTGACTCCCTCTTAGTTTCTATTTTCAGATACTCAGGTCTAGGCTACGGTACTTGGAGGACCTCGATTTCCAGCTTTATTTATTTATTTTTATCAGTATGAGACTTAGACTTATTTATATTATATGTTTTATCAGATTGTATATAATTTTAGATTCTAGATGCTTTATTTGGGGTTATTACGTTTTATCATGCATGCACATTTTGAACATTTAATATTTTTAGGAATATTTTATTAGTATGTAATATGTGATATTATTATTATCTATTTTGGAATTAAAGTTTTGAATCAGGTTACTTGTGTGAGGGACAAGCTTTGAGTTTGACTCATTATATTCGACCTAGTTCTTCTAGGTCGGGTTTAGGGGGTTACATTTATTGGTATCAGAGCCAGGTTCAACACTCGGCCTTGGTGATTTAAATCAATTTTTAAAACGAAAATAAATTTTTGCATGCATTATCAAATGTTTTCGGGTAAAATGGGAATTTCAGAAAAAGTTATGATCTTTTATGAATAATATTTATACAATTTCTGAATAAGGTCTCCAAGTACCGATTCTAATCTTAGGATTATGTCTTTTGTAGATATACTACTATGCCACCTCGGAGAAGTTCTAGAGTAGCGGCCGGTCGAAGTCGTGGTCGAGGCTGTGGCCGAGGTCGTACCGCGACTGCAGATAGTGACGTTCCACCTCTTGAGGGTTCGATACAAAATCAGGATAAGGTCCAGGGTTCGAATGTGGAGGAATAACATGTGGACCAGACTGGAGCTCAGCAGACTGGGGCTCAACAGACTAGAGCTCAGCAGACCGGTGGAGGAGACCCACATGTTCAGCCTGCTTAGAGTAGTGGTCATCGTGATTTAGGGGATAGTGAGACAGTGGGCATGGATGCTGTTACTGTTCAGAGAGAGTTATTGAGATACATTCGTCAGTCTGAGGGTGTTCGGAGACCCATATCCACAGAGTTTCTCGCTGCCAGGATGACTATGTTCGATGGAAAGACGGGTACAGACCCAGCAGATGCAGAGTACTGGCTGAAGAAGCTTCAGCGATTATTTGTTGAGATGGATTATCCTACCGACCGGAAACTCAGGGCTGCCGTTTCATTGCTGCAGGGTGAAGCCCAGAATTGGTGGGAGGCTGAGGAGCTTGTTACTCCAGCTTGTAGGGTTACTTGGGATCATTTCAGACAGGCTTTCCGTGATCGTTATGTCGGAGCGGAGTATATTGCTAAGTGCAGAGATGATTTTATGAATCTACAATAGAATGATATGACTGTTAACGACTATGAGATTGAGTTTATGAGATTGATGTAGTACGTCCCATGGTTAGTGACTACAGAAAAAGACAAGTGTGATTGGTTTCTGAAGGGATTGTGTCCTACGATAAAGACCGGTGTTGCTTTACATATGGATCAGGAATACAAAGACATTACTCGACGAGCTAGGACAGCTGAGCGTAATGAGGCAGAGTTGAGACAGCTTGAGTTGCATAGATCTGATAGAGGGAAGAGACCAGTGTCAGTTCCAGTTCAGCATAGTCAGGGAAATCAATCCAGAAAGAGAGCTAGAGATGAGTCAGACTATCAGAGTTATTCGAGAGCTAGACCAGTGACTCCTTCTGATCTGACTGTTAGTGCTGGTGGTTCGACTGGTACTCGAGGGGTGCCACAGTGTTCTTTCTGTAAGAAGTGACATTCGGGCGAGTGTAGGAGACAGATTGGAGCTTGTTTCAGATGTGGTTCATTCGAGCATCGTTTCAGAGATTGTCCGGTTCTACCTCCCTCAGCTTTTACTACTACTCAGTCTCAGGCATCAGTACAGACTCCCGCCAGGGTAAGAGGTCAGATCAGATCTGTTACTTCAGGCTCTGCTAGTAGAGGTAGACCAGCTCCGAGTAGAGGATCAGCAGGATTAGAGGCCAGACAGCCGGGGTTAGTTTATTCTACTAGGAGGCACGAGGATCGTGATGAGCCAAATGTTATTGTCGGTACATTCTCTATCCATTCTATTCTGTATTTTGCTTTGCTAGATAATGGTTCGACTCATTCATATGTTGCGAGTTCTGTGTCTGGGGTCTTGAGATTTCTGTTGAGGATACCGTTAGTACTGTTACTATACACAGTCTAGTGGGTAATCCAGTTGAGGTTACTAAAGTTTACAGGAATTGTCCTCTTGAGATTCAAGGGGAGATCTTTCCAGCTGATTTGATGGAATTAACTTTTTGGGGAGTTCGATCTCATTCTGTGTATGGATTGGATGTCTGCACACCGTGTTACTTTAGACTGTGAAAAGAAAAGGGCTACACTGAGAACTCATGATAATCGTGAGGTGATTCTGATTGGTGAGCGCAGAGGGTTCCTATGTAACATCGTCTCAGCTCTCAAAGCTGAGAAAATGATCAGGAAAGGTTCTATTGCTTATCTTACATATATCCTTGATCCGAGACAGTCTGATTCTGGATTAGATAAGATTCGAGTTGTGAAAGACTTTCCAGACATTTTTCCGGAAGTATTACCTGGAGTACCGCCGAAACGGGATGAGGTTGAGTTTGGCATTGAGGTTTATCCGGGTACAACTCCTGTGTCTATGGCGCCTTATCGGATGGCACCGAAAGAACTTAAAGAGTTGAAGGTTTAGTTGCAAGAACTGTTGGATCGAGGTTTCATTCGACCCAGTGTTTCTCCTTGGGGAGCTCCTGTTTTGTTTGTTAAGAAGAAGGATGGGACACTTAGACTCTGTATAGATTATCGGAAGCTGAACAAGCTGACGATCAAGAACAAATATCCCCTTCCTCGTATTGATGATCTGTTTGACCAGTTCCGGGGAGCTGCGGTATTCTCAAAGATAGACCTGAGATCTGGTTATTACCAACTCAAGGTTAAGGATTCCGATGTGTTCAAAACAGCTTTCCGGACACGATATGGTCATTATGAGTTCCTTGTGATGCCTTTTGGGTTGACTAACGCCCGTGCCGCTTTTATGGATATGATGAATAGGGTGTTTCAACCCTATCTTGACCAGTTTGTTGTGGTCTTTATTGATGATATACTGGTATATTCTAGATCTGAGACAGAGCATGAGGAACATCTTCGGATTGTATTACAGATTTTGCGAGAGAAACAGCTGTATGCAAAATTCAGTAAGTGTGAGTTCTGGCTTTCTGAGGTTATGTTTCTGTGTCATATAGTTTCTGCTCAGGGTATTCAGGTTTATCAGATGAAGGTTGAGGCTATTATGAGTTGGAAGCAACCTGTTGCGTGTAAAAGTGTCTATCGCAATGTAGTGCAAGTGTACACGACGCAAGTAGTAAAGTGGTACGTAAGTATCGGATATCGTCTCCACAGGGACTGGGCTAATAGCTTTAACCTTAGATTGCTGCATAAGAGAGAAACGAAATAGTTTAAATGTTTGTCACGAGATAATAGAGAATACTGAAAATAAAAGAGTAAAGAATTCAAAGTAGAGAGAATGGGCCGGTATTGATCTGCTCAGCAGTGTAGGTGTTGCAAAGTCTAGGAATCTCTGTTCTGTCGTCGCGCATGTCGCGGCAGCACCTGTCGCGGTAGCGGTCTGTTGTAGTCGCGACAGCGATCACACAACTTTGTACTTCAAGCTTGGCAAGAATCCCTATTGTGCCTTGGCCTATCCCTAGGTCCAAGTCTGTCGATAAACACGCCTTTGATGATACCTCCCGGCGTGAATCGAAGGATGAACACCGAAGTTGTTGAATTCTTCCTTAGCCACTTAACCTCGTCCTATCCCTAGGTCCGAGATAATTCAACCATAAACTGGAGAACCCGTACTTATTCCTTTCGTATACTTAACTCTCCCGATATTAAGTAAATGTGTAATCTCACAATGCTCTCCCGATACTCTTGCAAGATATTTGAAAACCAGAATAAGCAAACTTGAAGTCTATTTTATTGAATAAAATTCCTAAAACAAATGCAATCCTTGCAACTACTTTACAAATCAACTCTTAGCCCTAGGGGAAGTTTAGAACATGATGAGAAGGGGAAAACGGCTAGGGTTTTGGGAAGAAGGCTAGAGAATAAGATATCCTTTCCTAGGTCGAATTACATGTCTTTATATAGGCCTTGGGTTCAAGTTTTCTAATATGGCAAGAATACAAATTTAATTTAAAGTACAACTCTATTAAAGACTAAATCTTTAGAGCATATATCTTTAAGTCGTCCTTCCTTCTTGCTTGGAGTTTCTTCCTTGAACTTTGGGCTTGGCCTTCATTCTGATCTAGGGCTTGGAAAAATATAAGGGTGCTCCACGACAGACCGGCTTAATTTTCTCTTTCTGTCGAGGCCCACTTCACTTCTTCCCTTCACCATTGTTGTCGTCCTTGGCTGCCACGGCAGCGGGCATGGCAGCACCGTCCTTTTCGTCTGCAATCCAGTTCCAGTTCTGCTTCTTCACTACCCAGCATCTACTTCTCCACTGCCCTCCATCTGCTACAACAGCTACCTGCAAAAGCAATCAATTTCAGTAGAAACTGTGCCATTTGATAAAATTGTGATGTATAAATGAAATCTATCCTAAATGCAATGAATTATGCTTGAATGCAGCAGAAATATGGGTTAAATAGGGGGTAAAATATAGAACTTTTACACACTCAACACACCCCCAAACTCAAGTTTTTGCTTGCCCTCAAGCAATTCAGACCTAAATATATCTATTTTTTTGCTTAAAACAGTGAACTTTTCCTTACCTACCACTTGTATTCTATCACAAGTAGTACCTTGTCAGACATTTCTGGACTTATTCGGAACCATGCTATAATTCTTGTGAAGTGTGTGCGGGTTTTGTGAACACCTATGCATCTAGACTACCTTAGTATACCAGAATAGTTATGTTTACAAACTTGAGGTTATGCCATTTCAATTTTTTCTAAAGGCAATTCTTAGGCTCTTTTAGTTTTTTATGACTCTTTATTTAACTGCATCTTTTTTGGAGGCAATTCTTGAGCTCTTTTAGTTTTTTCTAACTTAGCTCAAAAAAGAAATCTTCTAAAGTAAGTGCAAGGCAGTTTTGCAAACTATTGAGTCTGAATATTTTTTTTCTTTCTTTCTCATTTTCCTAGAGCTAGTGATATGCACCTCTTGGGGCAGTCTCAAGTGGGTAAACATTCCTATTCTAGTGTACTAAAGAAATCTAAAAAGCATAAGGGTCACAAAGAGTGTTTTACAGGGTAGAACCATAGCAAGGCTCTAAACAAATTCTAAAATTTCCTAAGGGTACTGTCACAACAACATATGTCGTGGCAGATAAGTGAAGTTCAAAGACACAATTTCTAAACATAAGGACACTTCATTAATGGAGGGATGCCACCCCCAAACTCAAGGGTTGCATTACCCTCAATGCAAATGACAGAAATGAAAAAAGGAAAATAAAAACAACATCACAAAATATAATAAAATGCCAGACAACAAAAATAAGAGAAGAAACTTAAATTTTCAGTTGATGTCGTCGTCGCTGCTGCTACTGCTGCTGATACGAATCTGCCGGCGGAAAGTGACTTTCCTTATCGGTGCCGGCAGATGGATGGGAGAGGCAGATGTGGTCTTGGTCTTAGCTTCCCTGGGAGGCTGGATGCGGGTGGGTGAAATATGTGGTGGTTTCTCCACCACCTGGACCTCCTCGGAGCTGCTACTGTTGTTGCTGCCGGATTTTCCCTGGTCGGATGGGTCGACTCCAGAGCCTATTTTCTGTCGTTTCTCCAGGGTGAACTCCTTGGACAAGTTCCTCTTGACAGAGGGCTCGACATCGGATTCCTTCCAAATGGATGAAGAGGAGAAGCAAGCTATATACCTGTCGAGGTCGGATATAGGCTCTTTTCTCTTGGCTCCCCGAGCAGATGCGTCGGATGTGCGGCTGCCGCCTGCAGCTGTTGTGGTCGGGGTCGGGGTTGACGCGGTAGATGGCGTTCTTGGTGTGGCAGCAGGGGTAGGGGTATGGGCAGGTGTGGGGGCAGCAAAATAATGGTTGGGGAAGGTAGGGAACAGTACATCAGGAAAATTAAGAGAGGTGTGGATGAAATGTACCGTTGCGGTGGTGAAGTCTCGGATGAAACTCATCAGGCCTAGTTGTCGTTCCTCCATTTTCTGTAGGGCAGCGAGTATTTGTGTGGAGGAGTCTGTTGGGGGAGCTACTGCGGTGGGCTGCCTGGGCTCTGTGGCGGCAGGTTCGGTTTCGGTGGGCTCTGTCGGCTCACCTACCGCGGCAGTGGGGTCAAAGGATGATAGGGCGTGGCAGCTTTCAGCTCCATCAGGCTGAAGATGTTCCTTTCCGTCCACCCCTTCCCTTGGACTCTCAAATCTTCGGCCGCTTCAGGTACGTTGTGGCCGCGGCAGAGGGCCGTTATGAGGTATGGGAAGAAAAGTGGTCCTGACGGCCGATACGCACAATCCAATATTGCCTCCTGAACGTATCTGCCAACGTTAATTGGCCTCTCATTTAGAATAGAATGGATGAGGGCTAACCTTGGTTGGTCTACCGTTGTGTTGTGCGAGGAGGGCATGATCCTCTTCTTGATGAATGCATTCCACAGCTTGGCCTCCAGAATGAGTTGAACTCGTTTTACCGTCCTTGGATGTTTAGGATGGGTATTCCACTCGGTACCCTCGTCTGTGAGTTCTGCCATCACATCATCGTAATCTGCTGGCTCCAAGCTCTCCACAAATCTCTTGTGGTCGTCTTCCTTTCTCCCAACATAGAACCCATAGAGTGTGTTGATGTATTCGGGCTCAAAAGGTACCTCTTTTCCTCAGACCGTTACTATTGTCGCTTCTCTGCTGTCGATGGCAGCATAAAATTCTCGAACGAGAGTCACGTTCATCTTCTCCGGCTGCTCGGCGAACATCTGCCACTGCATGACTCTGATTTTGCGGGCTATGAACGGTTGCAGCCCAAGGATCTCCGTTCTGGTGGTGTAGATGAAACCTTTCTCCTCCCACATGTCTCTGATCTGGAAAGAGCTGGGAGTGGATGCTGCTGGGGCAGATCCTGAGGCAGCACTACGGCGGGTATTTCTGATACTCATATTGCAAGGACTGTGGAAATAAAATGAAAGAAAGTGAAATTCTAGAGGAAACAAGTAGAGAGAGTAAAAGTGAGTGAAAATGAATAGTAAAACGGGGTTTATATAGAGGGGGAGTTTGCTGCCCATTGGAGTTGTAACGGCAGGCACGAATAACGGGGCCAGTTGTTACGCAGTTTCTGACGCGTCTGTCACGCATTTTCGTGTCTGCTGTGCGTCTTCCGCGACAGCGTGTTGACAGGCTGGATTTTACGCGTCTGTCGCGGCAGCTGTAACGGCATGCTCCTAAGTTGGGCTTTTTGGGCTGATAGAAAGATGGTGGGCTGACTTCACTTCTCCTCTTCTCCTTGTCTCCTTTATTTCCTAAAAATAATAAAATAAAAATTTAGTTCCTAAAAAGAATTAAAATAATTCTAATTACCTAATATATATATAAATAAATAAATAATATTAGTAAAAATAAAATTAGGTTAAATTAGGGATGCCAGGAGGGGCATCTCCTAAAGTAACCACTTCCTGCATTCTTGGGGCTTCAGTCCCCTGATAATGCTTCAGTCTTTGTCCGTTGACTTTGAATTGGTGCCCGTCTTTTAAAGATCTGATTGTGATGGCATCGTGGGGAAAAACTTACACCACTTTGAATGGGTCGGACCACCTAGATTTCAACTTTCCTGGGAAGAGTTTTAACCTAGAGTTGAACAACAACACAAGCTGCCTTGGGCAGAACTGTCATGGCAGCAACTTCTTGTCATGCCACTTCTTTGTCTTGTCTTTGTAAATCCTTGCGTTGTCATAGGTCATTGCTCAAATTTCTTCTATCTCATTCAAATCAAGTAGCCTTTTCTGTTCTGCCTTTTCCAAGTCCATATTCACTGCCTTGATGGCCCAGTATGCTCTGTGCTCAATCTCAACAGGTAGATGGCATGTTTTCCCATAAATCAGCCAGTAGGGTGACATTCACAATGGAGTTTTGAATGTTGTTCGGTAGGCCCATAGTGCATCATTGAGGTGTAGAGACCAGTCCTTCCTAGTTGGCGTAACCATCTTTTCAAGAATGTTCTTAACCTCTCTGTTGGATATTTCAGCCTGTCCATTGGTCTGAGGGTGGTATGTTGTTACAATCCGATGTTTGACACCATACTTTTTCAAGGCAGCAGCTATAACCCTATTATCGAAATGCCTCCCTTCATCACTGATGATCGCCTTGGGGATGCCAAATCTGGAAATTATGTTTTATGCAAAAACCTCTGAACCGTCTTGGCATCGTTTTTCTGAGTAGCGATCGCTTCAACCCATTTGGACACATAGTCCACTGCTAGGAGGATATATAAGTTCCCACATGAAGCTGGGAATGGTCCCATGAAATCAATCCCCCAAACGTCGAAGATCTCGACTTCTAGAATGTTTTGCAGTGGCATCTCATGTCTCCTTGAGATGTTTCCAGTCCGTTGACATTTGTCACAGTTTTTGTAGAATGTATGGGCATCCTTGAATAGTGACGGCCAATAAAATCCTGACTGCAAAACCTTGGCAGCAGTTTTGTTACCACCTAAGTGTCCTCCATATTGTGAAGCATGGTAGTGAAGAAGCACAGCTTCCTATTCATCCTGTGGTACGCATCTCCTGATAACCTGATCTGCACAATATTTGAAAAGAAGAGGTTCGTCCCAATAATAATGTTTAACATCATTTTAGAACCTCTTCCTAGCTTGATAGTTAAGGTCAGGAGGATTTATTCCGCTAAATAAATAATTAACGAAATCAGCATTCCAGGGGAGTTCAGAAAACTTACCTGCCGCCATGGCTGTCGCGGCAGTGCTTGTGGTAGCGAACAACTGCTCGTCAAGGAAGGTCTCCAGTATGTGTGTTTCGTCTATTGAGAGACTCTTTCCCTTCTCCAGTCTTGACAAGTGATCTACAACTTGATTTTTTGTTCCCTTTTTGTCCTTGATCTCAAGGTCGAACTCTTGCAGTAGTAGAATCCAACGTATCAGTCTAGGCTTTGCATCCTTTTTGGCGAAAAGATACTTTAATGCAGAGTGATCGGTGTGGACTATGACCTTCGTTCCAAGTATGTAGGATCGGAACTTGTCAATGGAAAACACCACAACTAACAGTTCTTTCTATGTTGTGGTGTAGTTTACTTGGGCGTCGTTCATTGTTTTGCTGGCATAGTATATAACATGAAAGAGCTTGTCTTTCCTCTGCCCAAGTGATGCCCTGACAGCATAGTCACTAGCATCACACATAATCTCAAATGGTAGTTTCCAATCTGGTGGTTGTACTATTGGGGCTGTTACCAGCTTTTCTTTCAGAACCTTGAATGCCTCAGTACATTCATTGTTGAAGTCGAAGGGACGGTTCTGCTCCAGAAGATGGCACAAGGGTTTAGTGATTTACGAAAAGTTTGCGATAAACCTCCGATAAAAACCGGTATACCCTAAGAAACTCCTGATTCCCTTGACTGTGGTGGGTGGCGGCAGCTTTTTGATTACCTCGATCTTAGCTCTGTCGACTTCTATGTCGCGGTAGCTTACTTTATGGCCTAGACTATCCCTTCGTCCACCATGAAGTGACATTTCTCCCAGTTTAATACCAAGTTTGCTTTCTCGCATCTTTTGAGCACCTTCTGTAGGTTACCTAGGCAGCTTTCAAAATTGTCTCCAAAGACAGAGAAATCATCCATGAATATCTCCAGGAAATCTCCACCATATCGCAGAATATTGCCATCATACACCTTTGAAAGGTTGCTGGTGCATTACAAAGTCCAAATGGCATCCTCCGGAAAGCGTAAGTACCGTATGGGCAAGTGAATGTCGTCTTCTCTTGGTCCTCTGGTGCAATGGCTATTTGGTTGTAACCTGAGTAACCATCAAGAAAACAATAGTAAGGCTTTTCCGCTAATCTATCAAGCATTTGATCAATAAAAGGCAGGGGAAAGTGGTCCTTCCGGGTAGTTTTGTTAAGCTTTCAGTAGTCCATACAAACCCTCCAACCGGTCACAGTCCTGGTTGGGATTAGCTCATTTTCTTCGTTGGTCACCACGATTATTCCACCTTTCTTAGGAACGCACTGCACCGGGCTCACCCACTTGCTATCCGAGATGGCATAGATTATTCCAGCATCTAGCCATTTGATGATCTCCTTACGAACCACCTCTCGCATAGCATCGTTTAGATGTCTCTGGGCATCTATGGTCGACTTGTGATCATCCTCTAAGATGATTTTATGCATGCATAGTGTCGGGCTGATGCATTGGATATCAGTTATCGTCCATCCAATAGCCTTTTTGTGCTACTGCAGCATCCCTATCAGCTGTTGTTCCTGTTCCTGCATCAACTTGGAAGAGATTATTACGGGAAACGTATCATTTAATCCAAGGAAAACATATTTGAGCTACCCTGGCAGCCCTGGCAGGGGCTTAAGATCTAGAACAGGTGGCTCTATAATTGATGGCTTTTGGACTATATGTTCATTCGAGGTATAGTTTAAGGGCTCGAATAACTTACCTGGACGATTGCCTATCTAGTTTACCTCATCTTGATCTTCAGTATCAGATGTGTCAGATTTGGAGGAGATGCTATCGTGACAGTCTTCTAAATGGTTGCTGGGGTAGTGGCCAATTTTGATGTCATGGCAGCCCAACCTGATGCAGGGTTGGTCAAGGATAACTTCAGTGATAGCCTTGCATTCTTCTTCTGCATCAATATGTTTTATTGCTTGGAGAACATTCAGCTTGATCTCTTGATCATTCACTCTCATAGTGAGTTCTCCTTTTTCCACATCAATCAGTGATCTTCCTGTGGCTAAGAAGGGTCGCCCCAGGATGATTGGTGCATTCTTATCTGCTTCACAATCTAAAACAAGAAAGTCAGCAGGAAAAATAAATTTATCCACTCTTACCAGAATATCTTCAATTTTCCCTTCTGGATGAACGTAAAAGCGGTCTGCCAGCTGCAGTACGACTGTTGTGGGCCGAGCTTTTCCAATACCTAATTTCTGAAAAACAGATTTGGGCATTAAATTTATACTAGCACCAAGATCACAAAGTGCCTTACCCACAAATTTATCTCTGATTATGCACGGTATGATGAAGCTCCCAGGATCCTTCTTCTTCTGGGGTGGATTCTTGTGCAGAATACTCATGCATCCCTCTGTCATTTTAACTGTTTCAAATTCCCCAAGTCTGGATTTCTTCGATATGGCTTCCTTGAGAAATTTGGCATAACCAGGCATCCCCTTTATAATATCTAATAGCGGAATGTTGATGTGGACCTGTTTAAAAATATCGTAGATCTTCTTAAGATGAGACTCATGTTTCAATTTCTAAAACCGCTGAGGAAAAGGAGGTGGAGGACGATAATCAGCAATACGTCATTCCCACTACATTCGGATCTGAGGAGGCTTAGGTTCTTCATCTTTCTCCTCTATCCCTTCTGCTGTCGTGACAGGTTCATCGGCAGTAGATTGTTTGTCCTCTGCGGGGGCAGCGTTCTCGGCAGGCATTTTCAGGGCTGGTTCCTTAACTGGTTCAGCTTCCTTCTCTGGCCCTGGTAATTTCTTCCCACTTATAGTCGTGATGGCTTTACACTGCTCATGTGTGGGTTGTCTAGCGTTTCAGTATCGCTAGGAAATCCTCCATTCTGCCTCGGTTTAATATGCTGGGAAACCTGACCCACTCAGTCTTCTTGACGAAGTGATTCATATTCTAAATGTAAGTTCCTGTTTGAGACATAAACGTAGCCAAAGTCTGCTCCAGTATACTCGTCATGGCAGCTGGTGGTTGTTTCTGCTGCTGCTGTAGTTGCTACCGAGTCAGTAATATAGGTCCCCCTTGATTCTGAGTGTTCTGTGCTTGAGGATTTAGGGCATTGTTAGGGTTGCTCCAAGAGAACTTGGGATCCTTTCTCCAATTGGGATTGTAGTTGTTGGAATTGTAGTTCTGTTTATTGTAGTTCCCAACATACATCCCTTCCTCTAACTGTAATGGACAATCTTCCGAAAGGTGATTCACATCACAAGTTTCGCATACCTCTTCAGCGGAATTGACAGGTTGTGAATCTTCTCTCAAGAGCTTTTTCATTGCCTTTGTGAGATATGCCACATGTGTTTTTAGGGAGTTGTCAGCCTCATAATCTTTCACAGCTAGTATGCGTTTACCCCTTCTTCTTGTTGTAGGAAACTGTTCCTCGTTCTTTGCCAGGATTTTCAACACTACCATCGCTTTATCTAGATCTTTGTCCAACAGCAATCCATTCGCTGTTGAATCAATTCTCATACGAGTCTGTTAGTTAGTAGCATTATAAAATTTAGTTACCTGGTTCCAAACGGGGAATCAATGCATAGGGCAGTTTCTTAGAAGAGTTGTAAATCTGTCCCATGCCTCGTGCATCGGCTCGTCATCTTCCTGTTGAAAAGTAGCAATTACGTTACGTAATCACTCAGATAGTGTGAAGGATTAAAACGAGACAAGAATTCACGAGTTAAATCTGCCCAAGTTCGTATTGAACCCGGTGTTAGTTTATTCCACCAAGTTTTCGCACTGTTCCTCAATGAATGAGGAAATAACTGAAGCCTCAGTATCTCCGGATTTACTCCTGGTAGTCTAAACGATCCAAAGATTTCCTGGAACTTTTTCAGATGCTCCCTAGCATCCACTGTAGCAGCACCACTAAATTGGTCAGCGTTGTTAATCATGCTGAACATAACAGGTTTCAGCTCAAAATTGTCAACTTCTACGCCTGGCAAGGTTGTTTCTAGTTCCACATGATCATTGAGCATGTAGTCTCGGCATGACCGGCGTGCGGCAGCGGTAGGAGGATCGGCAGGTGGACCGTTCCTCCCATCTCCGGCAGGATCTTCAGCATCCTGGGGATTCCTTTGGTTGTTCATGGCTTCTAACTGTTCTTCAAGGTATTCATTTTTGGCTAACACGAAGCGAAGTCGATTCCTAAGATTGTACGAGCGTTCGATTTCAGGGTCTAGTGGATACTCAGGTTCCTCTCCTCGTTTCGATCTGTGCATAAACATAAAACCTTGTGAAAAGCACAAGTTGAACAATCCAAGTAAAACAAAACAGAAAAATAAAAGAAGTGCAAAAAAGGTAGGGTACAGATATGTTGCCAGTCCCCGGCAACGGCGCCAAAAACTTGTTGCGTGTAAAAGTGTCATCGCAATGTAGTGCAAGTGTACACGGCGCAAGTAGTAAAGTTATATGTAAGTATCGGATATCGTCTCCACAGGGACTGGGCTAATAGCTTTAACCTTAGATTGTTGCACAAGAGAGAAAAGAAATAGTTTAAATGTTTGTCACGAGATAATAGAGAATACTGAAAATAAAAGAGTAAAGAATTCATAGTAGAGAGAATGGGCCGGTATTGAATTGCTCAGCAGTGTAGGTGTTGCAAAGTCTAGGAATCTCTGTTCTGTCGTCCTGCCTGTCACGGCAGCACTTGTCGCGGCAGCGGTCTGTTGTAGTCGCGGCAGCGATCACACAACTTTGTACTTAAAGCTTGGAAAGAATCCCTGCTGTGCCTTGGCCTATCCCTAGGTCCAAGTCTGTCGATGAACACGTCTTTGATGATACCTCACGGCGTGAATCGAAGGATGAACACCGAAGTTGTTGAATTCTTCCTTAGCCACTTAACCTCATCCTATCCCTAGGTCCAAGATAGTTCAACCATAAACTAGAGAACCCGTACTTATTCCTTTCGTATACTTAACACTCCCGATATTAAGTAAATGTGTTATCTCACAATGCTCTCCCGATACTCTTGCAAGATGTTTGATAACCAGAATAAGCAAACTTGAAGTCTATTTTATTGAACAGAAAAATTCCTAAAACAAATGCAATCCTTGCAACTACTTTACAAATCAACCCTTAGCCCTAGGGGAAGTTTAGAACATGATGAGAAGGGGGAAACGGCTAGGGTTTTGGGAAGAATCCTAGAGAGTAAGATATCCTTTCCTAGGTCAAATTACACGCCTTTATATAGGCCTTGGGTTCAAGTTTTCTAATATGGCAAGAATACAAGTTTAATTTAAAGTACAACTCTATTAAAGACTAAATTTTCAGAGTATATATCTTTAAGTCGTCCTTCCTTCTTGCTTGGAGTTTCTTCCTTGAACTTTGGGCTTGGCCTTCATTCTGATCTAGGGCTTGGAAAAATATAAGGGTGCTCCACGACAGACCGGCTTAATTTTCTCTTTCTGTCGAGGCCCACTTCACTTCTTCCCTTCACCATTGCTGTCGTCCTTGGCTGCCACGGCAGCGGCCATGGAAGCGTCTTCCTTTTTGTCTGCAATCCAGTTCCAGTTCTGCTTCTTCACTGCCCATCATCTACTTCTCCACTGCTCTCCATCTGCTACAATAGCTACCTGCAAAAGCAACCAATTTCAGTAGAAAATGTGCCATTTGATAAAATTGTGATGTATAAATGAAATCTATCCTAAATGCAATGAATTATGCTTGAATGCAGCAGAAATATGGGTTAAATAGGGGTAAAATATAGAACTTTTACACACTCAACACAACCCAAGAATGTTCCTGAGGTTCGAAGCTTCTTGGGTTTAGCTGGTTACTATGGGAGATTCGTTGAGGGTTTCTCTTCTATCGCAGCTCCGTTGACTAAGCTTCTGAGGAAGGATGTTCCCTTCGTTTGGACTGAGGCTCAGTAGTCTAGTTTCGAGAAGCTTAAGTCTGTGTTGACTGAAGCACCAGTTTTGATTCAGCCTGAGCCTGGTAAGGCTTATACAGTTTACAGTGATGCTTTGTACACCGGATTGGGGTGTGTTCTGATGCAGGAGGGGAAGGTAGTGGCTTATGCGTCTCGACAGTTGAAACCGCATGATTGTAACTATCCTACCCACGACCTAGAGCTTGCTGCTGTTATTTTTGCACTTAAGATCTGGAGACACTATCTCTACAGAGAGAAGTGTTATATCTATACAGACCATAAGAGTCTGAAATACCTCCTCACTCAGAAAGAGCTTAATCTGAGACAGCGACGATGGTTAGAGCTTCTCAAGGATTATGATTGTGAGATTGAGTATCATCCGAGTAAAGCTAATTTCGTTGCTGATGCATTGAGTCGTAACACCATTTCAGATCTAAGAGATTTATTTGCTCGGATGAGTTTGTACGACGATGGCAGTCTGTTGGCAGAACTTCGGGTTATTACTACATTGATTTCTGATATTCGAGCTGAGCAGCCTAGTGATCCGTTTTTGATGCATCGTATCAGAGAGGTGCATGAGGGTACATCTCAGGATTTCTCTATTGATCAGGATGGAGTATTATGTTTCCGTGGCCGGTATTGTATTCCGAGGAAATCTGGGTTAAAACAGGTTATTCTCTGTGAGGCTCATGACAGTCCTTATTCTATACATCCTGGTGGTGACAAGATGTATAAGAATCTTCGTAAAAGGTAATAGTGGAAAGGTCTCAAGCGGGATGTCATCGGATTTGTATCGAGGTGTTTAACTTGTCAGAAAGTCAAAGCAGAGCATCATCGTCCGTCTGGGTTGCTACGGCATATTGAGATTCCTCAGTGGAAGTGGGAGCGCGTGACTATGGATTTTGTTAGTGGACTTCCTTTGACCCCGTCAAAGAAGGATTCCATATGGGTTATTGTTGATCGTCTGACGAAGTCCGCGCATTTCATTCATGTCCGAGTTAACTATTCTTTGAGTAAGTTAGCCCAACTTTATATTTCTGAGATCGTTCGACTTCACGGAGTACCGTTATCTATTATTTCTGACAAAGATCCGAGGTTCACTACAAGATTCTAGGGGTCTCTTCATTCTGCTATGGGTACTAGGTTGAACTTCAGAACATCTTATCATCTGTAGACAGATGGTCAGTCTGAGCGTGTGATCTAAATTCTTAAGAATATGTTGAGGGGCTGTATTCTTGATTTTAGAGGCAGTTGGGAGGATTTCCTGCCGCTTGCAGAGTTTGCTTATAATAACAGTTATTAGGCCAGTATCAAGATGGCACCGTATGAGGCTCTGTATGGGCGTAGGTGTCGTTCACCTATTAGATGGACTGAGTTGAATGAGCACATATTGTTGGGACCGAAGATTGTGCATGAGGTTGAGCAGATTGTCATATTGATTCGGGATCGGCTTAAGGCTGCTTTTGACAGACAGAATTCTTATGCCGATTTGAGACGCCATGATCTTGAGTTTGAGGTGGGTGATGAGGTTTTCTTGAAAGTGTCTCCTTGGAGGAAGGTACTTCGGTTTGGTCAGAAAGGCAAGCTGAGTCCTCGTTACATTGGCCCTTATCGGGTTATTCGTCGAGTCGGACCAGTTGCTTGTCAGCTAGAGCTACCATCAGAGCTTCAGCGTATCCACGATGTCTTTCATATTTCAGTGTTGAGACGTTATCATCCTGATCTGTCGCATGTCATGCATGTTGAGGATATTGAGGTCCGTCCTGATTTGCGTTTTGAGGAAGAGCCTATTGAGATTCTTGCTCAGGATAAAAAGGTTCTCAAAAGGAAGACCATTAAGATGGTCAAACTTCTGTGGCGTGGTCGTAGTCATGATGAGGCTACGTGGGAGCCCAAGGCTGTCATCTGAGCTCAGTATCCGCATCTTTTTGCTCTAGGTAAAATTTCGATGCCAAAATTTCTTTTTAATAGAGGGAGAGTTGTAACACGCCAATTTTTGCCTAATTTGAAAACCTAAATTAGTGAAATCCCTAAATTAAAAACCCTAAATTAAAATCCCTAAATTAGTGACCAAATAACAAAGGTTGTAAAATTTAGGTTCTGTTTCATAAACCCTAAAAATTTTGATGGCACGCATTGTGATTTACCCTTTTTGCGTGATTTAAAAAGCATGTTTTCTTCTCATTTCTGAGATTTTGTGCTGCAAGTTCTCTGTTTCCCGTCCCTCTCGTGCGAGCAGCTTCCCAAACCCTTTTGTTTTTCAGTTACCGTCCGGCCAAGGGCCAAACATCTGCCATTTTTTGTTCTGGAACCGGCAACCGTCTCTCTGTGGCCACACGATCAAAACCCTAGCCACCATCTTTATTTCCGTCCACTGTTGTTCGGGAATGGTTCAAAAACCGTTCGTTTTCCTCGTTAGCGTCATCGGTTCATGACGTTTTGTCGTGTTTTTGAGTTGGGTAAGTACGGAATAGGTTGGGTTGTGATTAGTCGTTTTAAAATGGGTTGTTTTGGCCGGAAATGGTGTGGTTGGGGACGTCGGAGCGTCACCGACGGTGGGAATCGGAAATGGGGGTTGAGCCCTAATTTTTGGATTTGGGGATTTTTGGGTCTGAACCGGTCCAGGGGTTGAACCGGGTTGACAGAAACGAACCAGTTCATCTTATTAAACAGCCGGCTGACGTCAGCGTTGACCGTTGACCCGTTTGACCCGTTGATCGTTGACTTTTTCAGAAAAGACCTATTTTATGTTTTTCGACGTCCTGATCTCGTTTTCGCTGCCCGTTTCCTCAAATTCGAACCCAAAAGACTGTTTTGACCACTTTTGTTTGAGTTTGCTTAGTTTTAAAGATTTGAATATCAGAAAATTAATTGGTATTATTCGTATTTGCAGACGACATTGACTCGGATACAGAGATCCTTCCTCCTCCTCCTCCACCTGGACGACCTCTTATTGCTCAAACATCGGGATCCGCTCGTGAGTTTAATTGTTAATACATTCGATATCTATATTATCAGTGTCTTGGCATAGTAGTAGTATCCTTGATGGTGTATTTAATTGTTATAGGAGCTGACTCTGACAGACCTAGAGATAGAGCTGAGCGTGAGAGACGTCACCGTCGACGTTGAGTGTTAGCTACTTGAGGTGTGTTCTCTTCTGTGTTGTCTATTTACAGTGCTCTGTATGTAAATGTGTTGATTTGTTGAAATGTATACATGATGTGGTCTGATGATATATTATTGTAATAATCTGTTGATCTCTGATGTTTGACTTGTTCAGCATTCTGTTATGTTATGAAATATTTGTATATACATTCAGATTCGGATTATTGTATATCAGATTATATGATTATGTATTTCTGTTGATAAACAATGCATTTAGATTCAGAACTCGGATTTTATGTCATCTCATTATGGGTGGGATTATGTACGGGGAAGTTCAGTAGCTTTATCCTTCGGGAAGATGTCTACTTCGGATCAGTGGTTTCGTCTACGGGCTGGATTCCACTTCGGATGGTGACGAGGTAGAGAGTGGTTCTGGGGAACCTTACTCTTCGGATGGTGATGTAGTTGGGTGCATGTCATATCGTGTTGCATATTCATTCGCACTTGTTTATGTGTTTAAACTTATTCATGATGGAAAATTGTATTCTGATAATATCTGATTGACTTTGTTGATATGATGATACTGTTAGTTCTGTTTGCACTATAGAGACACACTGAGCGTTATCACTGACTCCCCCTTAGTTTCTATTTTCAGATACTCAGGTCTAGGCTACGGTACTTGGAGGACCTTGTTTTCCAACTTTATTTATTTATTTTTATCAGTATGAGACTTGGACTTATTTATATTATATGTTTTATCATATCGTATATAATTTTAGATTCTGGATGTTTTATTTGGGGTTATTACGTTTTATCATGCATGCACATTTTGAACATTTAATATTTTCAAGAATATTTTATCAGTATGTAATATGCGATATTATTATTATCTATTTTGGAATTAAAGTTTTGAATCGGGTTACTTGCGTGAGGGACAAGCTTTGAGTTTGACTCCTTATATTCGATCTAGTTCTTCCGGGTCGGGTTTAGGGGATTACAAAATGTTTCCTTGTTCTTCATACCAATTTGCAGTCGCTAAGTCTACCATATGGTCCATAACTCTTACGCCAATACGAAGCAAGTTGTGAACCATCCAATTCCCCTCGTTGAAGTTGATCCTACAAGACAACCATTATTATTCTCAATGTTTCACAAACCATTATTATTCAACAATAACATGAAAACAAATTTTACGTACACTCAATGAGCAAGGTATGTACCCTCTACTTGCTTTACATTTTGTCCTACTATCTTCATCAACAATCGACCAACCAACAACATCAATGACCTAAATGTTACCAATAACATAAATAAACTGTCATTATACACTACCTTCAAAATGACTTGATTTATTAGTACAAAATGGGTTCTTTACTGACCCTTGAACCAACCCAGCAATTTGGTCGTAACGTATCAGCGTCAAATACAGTCAAATAAAGGTGACCAAAATCTACCAGGATTTTCATGTACATACACATAAAAGTTGCATGTTAAATTGAAACAAACTACAATCTATAAGCCATATGGATTGCTTACCCTTCTGGCAAGGTTGTATTCCAGATATAGTCACATGTTGCTTTCACTGACGGCCCCAACTCCATCAGCTATTTCAACATAGGTCAATATCTGCAACACTTCTACATTTGTTCCCCACTATTGAATAACATTAAAGCATGCAATATTTAATTAGTTCTAATGTACTACAACGTCTACCCAATTCATATATTATCTTAAACGTATGTTATTTAACAATCCTTCATTATAAAATAGTACAAATGATTAACGTTCTAATCGAACGTAACCCAAATCATCCACCCGTTTAAAAACCAAACTAAAGCATACAATTCATATTACAAATAACTCAATTTCAAGTTTTTTTCATGTGCCTACTAAAACCAACCGAGGCTCGAAATCGCCCTTGTGTGCAAACACCCATTTATTTCATATTTCTCGTTTTCACCCCTACTCGACTCGTTTTCCCACTAACCTTTGACTATGCTTCGACAATTGGGTTTCCCTTCAAGTTGACTGCAAATATATCAACAACTACCTCGTACATTCAATTAATGCAACGTTAACCACAACTCTTAAATTTATACTAATCATACCTTTTTCTTTCTCTGCAAGCTTGATGCGTTGTCTTCTTTAACCAACATCAGATCCTCTATCATCAACGGGTTAGGGTCACTACTACGACCATCATTCTCCTCAGCCTCTTGTACTTCAAGTTTGTCCGGCATTGCTTCGTCTGCGTCAAGACCTACTCCAAATTTTGCATCAGCTTTGCGCAGAGCCTTCCTCATATACATCATATTCACGCAAAAACCATCAACCTTTTCCACAACATTCTTAGATTCTTCCTTCAAAGTCTTCAAAGTTTCTTCTATTTTATTTTCCTTCTCAACGCGAGCTTCGAGACTCTCTTTTATTTCCCCCAACACTGAAATTACCTTCTGCAATATCTCCATTATAACATCATTACTACCATTGTTGCTTCCACCGTCTTCTCCCTCTGCGCACCGTTCATCATTAGAAGCAAATACCTACAAACATTACTAATTAATTCCTTTCATGTCATTACAACCATTAACCCAATACAATACAAACTTGTTTTTGACACTTACTTTTAATTTTTTTCAGGTCGCTCTTCCTTTAGGCGACCAACAATCCTGCTGACATCCTTTTGCCCCCACGCATGTATGCGACCGCGCCCATCAGCGGACGCTGACGCTCTACTTGCAACTCCATTCCAGTAATCGAATAGCCTCACCTACATTTAACAATAATAAAAACATACGATTACTATAAAGGTAAATCTTGCCTCAATCAACTATTACGTTCAAACAATACTTAATCTTAATAATACATTACCTCTATGATAGGAATGCAGCCCGTCATATATGCCAACCCATCTCGAGCTTTAACTTTGGCTACTCCATCAAGTAACCTATCGTACGGATATTTACACCAATTTAACTCCCCCCCCCCCTCATTCGGGTTCGCAAAAAAACTTGAAATGTTCCATGGAAGGCACAAGGTTGGCATTCGGACTTAGGAACAAACCAACAACATACAATAGTACACGTGCTTTCAACTCCTCATCCTCAAAACCTCCACCTAGTATCTCCTCTAAAAGTTCTTTATATGCAATCTTCGTGCTGATTTTGTACTTCTTTGCTAGTTCCTTTCCACTTACATTTCGCGTCGCCACTTCCACATCTAAACCTTCGTTCTTTAAACCCAAAATTGCTTCAACATCTTCTACCAAAACATATATCTTGTGTCCACTAAATTCCATCATGGACGTTTCAAGATCAAACTTCTCCGCTAACTCCCGACAAAGGTCCCGCTTAATTTCTCGCGAAATCATTCCCGTAATGCTCCTAACCCGATGTCGTTAAGAACACCGTCAATTTTCATCTTCTCCATCTCTTTAAACAAGCTTGATACCTTCTTCATACTGCACCTCGATGACAACTCCTACAACATTTAATACAACAATTTTTCTCGTTATGTTACTCTTAAATATATCCAGCAAATGATTCATACAATAGCCAATTTCAGTAAAAATAAATATAAACATCCACTTGCCTTTTTAACTTCTCCCTTTTCCACTAATTTCTTCGACTTCCCTTTCCTATTGCTTTCCATTTCAGATCCTTTCAGCTCCTTGTACCTATCCAAGTACGGCTTCTTTTCTTCATCAGTCATTTCCGACCATCTCTTCCCTAGTGCTTTCTTCGCCTGTAATATTCACACACTTATTAAATTTGAATAACATGAACACATTACAAACTAATACCAAAACACAATAACAATTTTGTCATCTTACTTACAGTATTGTTCATTTTCTTTTTACCACCCTTATGTCTTCTACATTCACTGAAACTGTTCAAAATTCATTTCGTTGTTAGAGTATAAATTAAATTATGCTTATCAACTTAGAATTTGAACAATGCCACCATCATTCAACTATAACTTACTAGAACAACATATATGCTAAAAAATTTCTTCATGTACCCTGTCCACCATTTACCTCAGCTTCACATACTTTCTCCATTGCTACCAACTTCAATCTGTAAAATTATGTTAACGTTATGCACGTAACGACCAAACTTATACCATTAACAAGGAACATATCTAATAAACACAAAACAATATGTTTCCCCTTTTTATATGTCTGTCGAGAAGTACTTCAAATCATAACCGAAAATTTCCACAAAACCTTAAAAATACTGAATGAAAAACCCAAATCGTTCATGATCCCACAAAACCCTAAAAACACAAATTACTCGAAAAATTCCTTACTTACATGATAAATGGAAATCTTTTCCTCCGAATACAGTATTTGTGTAAGAACACCCAATTCCCCCACCTCTACCAAGCTTCACGCGTTTTGCAGAATCTTCCAGAAAAGCTTCATGTCTTTTTTTCAATGCCGAATGGAAAACTTTTCCTATTTTCCTGCTACTATGGGTTTTAATCTCCCCCATTTTAGTGTAACCGGTTAACCAAGTCACCCACCCTTTTTTCTTTTAATCCAACGGTTGATATATCTTCAGCTCCAATCGGCTTCATCCAACAGTTTATATTACTCTACCGTTTTTTAGTCGTTTATTAAGTCGTTGGTAATTAGAATTTCCCAGGTACTTGTATTTGATTTTAGTCTCGAAATTTTATATCTCGCACTCCGTTAGATGGGGTAAGGACATGAAACATTATTCTTATTGGAAAAATGTATTCTTTCTCTCCCTTACTCCATTACTTAATGAAAACAATTCAGTTTCCCTGGTAGGCTCTCCTATGACTCCTCTCACACTCACGCGTAAAATATTACGACTACACGAGATGCTCTCAACACTCTAATGTTAGAATTAAACTAAACATAATCTTTTTGAAAATACAATACTAATTATTAGAATTATTTGACTCCTTCTGTTGGATATTAAAAGATGATGTGGGCCTTCTGTAGAAGTTTATTCTTTGGAGTTGTTTGGACCTAATGGAATTAGTTATAGAGCCTGTTGAGATAACAAATCAGTTGTATAATAACCGATTCTATTAGGCTTGTATCTTGGGCTATATAAATGTATGGGTTACCCGACCCTGGCTCATTGAATTAGAATCAAATGAAGCCCACATTCTTATTTTGTTAATCTTTTCTTTTGTTTTCTATTTTCTCCAAAATTTCCAATTTAGGGTTTCTTCGTAGCTGTATGAGATGGTATCATTCGCCGCAATAGATCCTGCCACCGTTCATCTACTTCTATCGACGTTGTGTGCTCTTTCTCTCTGACGGTGTCTTCCGTATCTTGCCTCCTGTGTTCATCTATTTCGTCTCCGGTATCGTTGTATCTAGTGTTCGATGGTGCGACTTGATGATTCGACCGGTGAAGGAGAAGCTGACTCCTCGTCGCGAACTGGAAGGTTCTTCGCGAGTAAGCGAGTCAATGTCCTCCTTGATGAGTCGAATTTCCTGATCTGGAAGCAGTAGGTACTTCTCACCATCCGGAGCCACCGTCTTGAAGGATATCTTACTGGAGCTCGTAAAGTGCCGCCGGATAAGATCCGTCGGGTTGACGGTACAGAGTGCGAGAATGAACAATATGAAGAATTTCTCGCTCAGAACAGTGCACTTTCATCCTGGATTCTCTCTACCATGAGTTCGCACCTGTTGACTAACTTTGTCGGTGCTGAAACTACGGCTGAGATCTGGTTTATTGTTGTGGAGTATTTCAGCAGTCGTTCCACCACCACTCTCATGAGTTTGCACTTCAAACTCCGAACCGTTCGTAAAGGAGATCTCAGTATGCGCGTCTATATTTCCAAAGTCAAAGAAATTTGTGACTCGTTGGCCTCTTGTGGCAGTCCTGTCTCCAAGGTTGAACACATAGCCACCATCCTTGGTTGACTTCCGGTTGAGTACAAGCCCTTTGTTGCAGTGATCACGGCCAGCCGTGAACTCTTATCCCTTGACAACGTCACCACTATCTTGGTTGATGCGGAAGCTCAACAAGGCTTGTTTGATCAGGAGCTCCCTCCTCCTATGAGTGCGAACACGGTTCATTTGTCTACACCTACTCAAGGTGCTGTTGGCAACTCCAATCAAAGGCCCTATCGTCAGAATGTTCACAATGGAGGGCGTGGTCGAGGCAAGAATCGATTCTAGTGTCAATTGTGTGGGAAAAAGGGGCACCTTGCCGGTCTTTGTTTCAAGAGATTTGATCAAAATTTTGCTGGAGTTTCTGCCATTCTCTATCCGAATACAAATGTGGAAAACTCGCTTGCGTCGGCCAATGTGTGCTCCTTGGACGCCAGTGCTGTAGGTGTTGCCTCTGGTGCGTGTCCTCAATGTGCACATGTGTCTACATCTGCTGCGTCTAATGCTGGGCAGTGGTATGTTGATACAAGGGATACTCATCATGTTACGCCTGATGCTTCCAATGTTCATCAGTACTCTGATTTCTCCGGGCCAGGTAAACTTTTGGTTGGTGATGGTAAGGGCTTAAACATTTGCAAAATTGGTTCTACTTCCATTACTACTGCTTCTCGTGATATTCTGTTACATGATCTGTTATTAGCACCTCAAATAACTAAAAATCTTGTTTCGGTGTCTAAGTGTGCTAGAGACAACGAGGTCTACTTTGAGTTTCATGCAGATCGGTGCATTGTTCGTGATGAGCATATGGGTGTTGAATTGCTCTGTGGTGATGAAACTGATGGTCTTTACACTTTTGGTAGTAATTTTGCTTCTGTTAATAATGTTGAGTCTCACTTGCGTGTATGTCAACAGAATGATTTTGATGTTTGGCATCGTCGACTAGGGCACCCTGCCCCTGCGACGCTTGCAAGAGTTTTACATGATTGTAATGTGACTATTGATTCAAGTGTAAATAAAGATATTGTTTGTTCTTCTTGTAGAATTGGCAGGAGTCATAAATTACCCTTTTTCTGATTCTAATATTGTTTACACTGAGCCCTTTGCCCTTGTGTTCACTGATTTGTGGGGTCCTACACACACAGTCTAATAAGTTTGCTTACTATGTCTCTTTTGTTGATGCTTGTACCCGACACACCTGGTTATACTTGCTTCGAAATAAGTCTCAGGCTGCGCATGCTTATAAACTGTTCTCTAGCCTTGTTCGAACTCAATTTTCTGCAGAAATTAAGGAAGTGCAGAGTGACTGGGGTGGTGAATACTGTATCTTATCTCGTATGCTTGCTGAGGCTGGAGTTAAGCATCGAGTCACGTGTCTGCACACGTCTGAACAGAACGGAGTTGTTGAGCGCAAGCATCGTCATATTCTTGAGACTGCACTCACACTCCTCAGTCAAGCATCTCTACCCATTAAGTTCTGGTCACATGTTGTGGTCACAGCAGTGCACCTCATCAATTGTCTACCCACCAGAGTGCTTAGGAACCTAAGTCCATTTGAGAAACTCTTCGGGAGGAAGCCGGATTATTCTTTTCTTCGCCTGTTTGGTTGCACTTGTTTTTCGCATCTACATCCTTTTAAAAAAACATAAGTTGGAGTTTCGCTCAAAGCAATGCACGTTTCTTGGCTACAGCATGTAGCACAAGGGTTATAATTGTCTTACACCCCAATGGAAGGTGATCGTGTCTCGTCATGTGGTTTTCGACGAGTGCTCTTCTCCATTTGTAGATTCCCAGGCATCTACCAGCATGAGTTGCAACAAGGCACCAGTTTTTGTTTCCACCTCTCTGCCTGTTGTATCTAATGAGGTGCATGCTCAGCATAATGGTGCTACCAGTCCTGTTTCTTCAAGCACGTCTGCACCTGTACGAGAGGTGTGTTCTCTTACGTCTGATGTATCAGCACCTGGTGATGGTTTTGTTCCAGCAGATGTGGTGTCGATGGCCATTCCACCTTCACGTCCTACTCCTGATGTTGATATTCCACTTGTCAGTAATGATTTCTCTCATTCTTTGAACTCATCTGGCACTGTGGCTGTGCGGGATGATGATGAAACTGGTGCTGATCTTCCCTCGGTTGTACGTGGAGATGAGGGAACTGGTGCTGATTTTTTCTCCCCTACTTTGTGTTCTCAATTCCCTTTGTGCGAACCACCAGCTGCTGTCATCCCAGGCTTCTCTAGTAGCACACCCAATGGTTCACCTGTGTCTAGCTCGGGTGTTGATTGCTTAGCTGAAGATGCAGCCCCATCCTGTTGTGCTTCTAGTACGGATGCTCAGCCACCAGTCCAGGATGCCTCTTCTCTCAACGTTTACCCTATATTGACGCGCAGCAAGCTAGGAGTGTTTAAGCCAAAGGCATACACGTCTGTTCTGAGTGCAGATTTTGTTCCTAATAATATTGATCAAGCAATGATGGTTCCAGCTTGCAAGGAGGCTGTCATGGCCGAGTATGATGCGCTGGTTGCTAATGGCACTTGGAAACTAGTGCCCTTGCCGGAAGGGAGACGTACTGTTGGCTGCAAGTGGTTGTTTCGGGTTAAATATAACCCGGATGGTTCTGTTTCTCGCTACAAAACGCGCTTGGTTGCGAAGGGATTCTCCCAAGTTCCGGGGCAAGACTTCAGTGATATGTTTAGTCATGTTGTCCGATTCTTCACCCTCAACATTCTTCTTTCAGTGGTTGTTACAAACAAGTGGAAACTTCATCAGGTGGACGTGAATAATGTGTTTCTTAAAGGAGGGTTGGATGAGGAAATCTTCTAGATCAACCTCTCGGATTTTCTCAAACTTCCACTGATGGAACAAATCTTGTTTGCCTTCTTCAAAAGGCTTTGTACGGATTGCGACAAGCCCCTCGCAATTGGTACAC
This sequence comes from Hibiscus tridactylites, assembly GCA_958450335.1. NCBI lineage: Eukaryota > Viridiplantae > Streptophyta > Magnoliopsida > Malvales > Malvaceae > Hibiscus > Hibiscus tridactylites. The sequence goes on from OY288270.1 coordinate 82,595,198, forward strand.
CAAACTGAGAAATTTTCTCATTACTCTCGGGTTCAAGGAATCTGTTGCCGATACGTCCCTGTTCATATGTCAAAACTGCTCCGTCGTCACGTATGTACTAGTGTATGTTGACGACATTGTCCTCACGGGTTCATCGGAAGAAATGGTGGAAGATGTGATATGCAAGTTACATAGCCAGTTCTCCTTGAAGGATTTGGGTGAGCTTTCTTTCTTCTTAGGATTCACAGCACATAGGGTTGGAGATGATGCTCTTATACTTAGTCACAAAAAAATTCATCTTAGAGTTGCTTGAGAAAACTAAGATGTGTCAGGCTAAGTCATCACCAACACCTATGCTCTCTTCTGTTAAACTCACTCATGGTGCCGGAAGTCCTCTCCCTGACCCATATATGTATTGTAGTATCGCCGGAGCCCTCCTATATATATGCCACACTCGCCCTGATGTTGCATTTAGTGTAAACCGGGTTGCTCAATTTATGCACAAACCGTGTGAAGATCACTTGACTGCAGTCAAACAAATTTTGCGATATTTAGCAGGGACAATTGACTATGGGCTAATGTTTACACCCTCAGACTTAGGTGTAGGGACTGTCGTTGTCTTTGCCGATGCGGACTGGGGAAGTAGTCTCGATGATCACCGGTCTACTACCGAATATTGTGTTTATGTTGATAATTGTCTGGTTGCATGGAGTTCCAAGAAACAAAAATCAGTGTCAAGATCAACCTCCGAAGTTGAATATCGTAGTGTGGCGGATGCAGTGTCAGAAATCTTGTGGGTAAACACTATTTTACATGATATGGGTATTCATTCCAACATGCTGTCGGTAGTATGGTGTGACAATACAAGTGTCGTTGCAATGTCGGTAAATCCTGTATTTCATTCCCGTTCCAAACACGTGGAACTTGATGTACATTTTGTACGCGAGAAGGTTGCGGATTGAAAAGTTCAAGTTAATTACGTGCCTGCTGAACACCAAGCAGCGGACGGCTTAACCAAACCACCGTCAAAGGCATATTTTCAAACTTTTCGACATAAGATGAGCGTACATCCGGTCACAACAGAGTAGTAGAAGGAGGGTAGAGGAAGCAGGAGGAATGTTGGATATTAAAAGATGATGTGGGCCTTCTGTAGAAGTTTATTCTTTGGAGCTGTTTGGACCTAACGGAAATAGTTATAGAGCCCGTTGAGATAACATATCAGTTGTATAATAACCGATTCTGTTAGGCTTGTATCTTGGGCTATATAGATGTATGGGTTACCCGACCCTGGCTCATTGAATTAGAATCAAATGAAGCCCACATTCTTATTTTGTTCATCTTTTCTTTTGTTTTCTATTTTCTCCAAAATGTCCAATTTAGGGTTTCTTCGTAACTGTCTGAGACCTTCGAACGTGGTCTTAAAAGGGAATAGTGTTAAAAAATGCACCTAACATTTGACTGGATAGTCATTTTAGCCTCTACTCTTTTTTATTGAAGTACTTTAACCTCAATGTTTTATTTTGGATTAAAATGACCCCTTCGTGGATGGAAACTGTTAGTCAACTGATGATAAACAACATGAAATGACTTGACAAAATGACATGTCAGTAGAAAAATAATTTAATATTTTATATAACTTTATAAAATTATTTTTTGTCTAATGTGTCATTTTGTAAAGTCAGCATTTATCTATATGGCATTGTTATGTCAATGTGCATTGTCATGTAGGTTTATCACGCCATTTCAAGTAACTTACTGTTAGTTGAGTAACAGTTTTCATCCACATAGGGGTCATTTTGATCTAAAATAAAAAGTTAAGAGTCAAAGTGCTTCAAAAAAAGAATATGAGCCAAAACGATAATCTTTTCAAACTTTATGGGCATTTTTGACAATATATATTTTTTGCTCGGCAAGGCAAATTTTTTTTAATTAGAAACCGAAACCTGAAATGTGTGCCACGTTAAAAATCTACCTAGTCTTAATTGGAGGAAAAGAATACGGCACATAACAGATGATACAAGGGACCAACAACCAGAACCTCAACAAACACCATTGCAATACAATGATTACTAGCAAGAGACCTATAACCACACCCTAAGCAAACACCATGACTATGAACTATTGCTAACAAGGTACCATCACTAAAAAAATTGTCTTTGTCTTACCTTCTAGAATCTCAAACCTACCACCATGCTTTAAATTATTTCGTACGACTCATTCCATCCTTAGCCAGATATCTGTCATTGTATTGCAAAACCTGCGTACAAGGGTGAAATGCACCCTTTTAATTTTCTAAACCAAGCTATCAATTTCCAACAAGATTGGCCACCAACGCCAAATTCGTTTAGAGCTATCGTTGATCCAATTCAAAACCAGCAACGAATCTAATTCCACATTTAGTACCTCATTTTTTGGGCCACTTGATTTCAATGAACAGCTCCAGGGCCACTTTGATGGCTGAAATTTCTGCAAATTCCACACCAAATCCCTCTACAGGTCCCGCAAAATTGCTTTAATGCATCTTTCATTTGAACGTAGCACACCCCCACAACCAGCTTCCTCGTTTTTTAATAGCACCGTCGACATTGAACTTTATGAAGCCAGTTGCAGGGGGTACCCAGTCCACGCCTTCCTCTCTATCTAATGACTTGCCGACCAGAACTTCTCTAGGGTTAACCCACCATTCTTCCAAAGATGGGACACTGCCCTCCTTAGTTGCTTTGATCCAGAACAGGGCTCGAAGCTTAGTGTAAAACAATAGATCCTTCATAGTTGTGACTTTGTCTATAAACACTTTGTCTTTTCTCGCTATCCAAAGACTCCAAATGGCCGCTCCAATCGAAATTAACCAAAGGGTCCTCAAGATACCTGAAACAGAATTGTTAAGACAAAAACAAAGAGATCATCCACATTTGCAATGCCTGGCCAATTGCAATTCCACCAGCCACAAAATCCACGCCAAAAGTTATCCATCTTGAAAGTATGACCCAACATATAGATAGTTGAAACCCAAATTTATAAATAAAAAAAACTATTGTCTTACGAACGAATAACTTCAATAGTTGATTTGAAAAATCACAATTGATAAATCATCTAACAAACTAATAAGGAATTTTAAATTAAATATTTAAAAATTAAAAAAATAAAATAAAATATTTTGAGTTAGTCCTAAGAAAATAAATATTGAAACTCTAACCAATAAAAGCTAACAAAGCCAAATTGTTCACAACATTCAAAGCCATATGTCAAAATTCTAACCATAAAAAACCAATTTCATAGCCATAGCACATATGCTTATGACTTGCCGCATATGTCTCTTACAAAATACTATAAATTTTTACAGCTTTTATCTCAAATCAATCGATCATATTTCACGAATAAATTTGTATTCACACAAAAAAATCATTACTTTCTCTCCTTTTCTTTTTTCAAATAAATAGAAAAAATGGCAAAGATTGCTTTATCCATTGTTTTGGTCTCAGTGATCATAATTCATTCAATCCAGTTCGTTGTAGGTGACGACGAACCTTCGCCTGCACCAATAGCAGATGTTAGTACACTTGCAGGGCCTGTTTCAGACGGTGAACTTTCGCCTGCACCAATTGCAGATATTAGTGCAGTTGCTGGACCTGTGTCAGTTGCTGCTGGACCGGAAAGTGGCAAAAAAGACGAAAAATCCTCGTCGTGGACCGACTGGACCAAGGAAAAAATCAGGTGAAAGAAGAAAATTTTGGAAACTAACGTTATCTTGATTTGATAATTACATGCGCTTTTGTTATTACATTTTTGGTTTTATATGATAACTTGTGATGTACATCTACGTTCAGTGGCGTTGAGAGCAGTATCGGACATCTTTTTTCTTCATCATCGTCTAAGGGATCAGCTCCTGCTCCAGCACCCGCAACCGCAACAGCAACCCCAACTGCAACTGCCACCCCAACCGCAACTACAACTGCAACGCCGACTGCAACCACAGCCGCAACCGCAGAGAAGGTTTGAGTCGAAGTTGTCACTGCAGAAAAGATGCAACAAAATATCAAAATATATTTGGAGTAATTCAAATAGTTCTCGTCCAATAATAATGGAGAACCGGTATTATTAATTTTGTTTTCTTGATTAAGATTTGTTGAAATCGTATTATAACATACATTGGTTTTTTTCTTAATTATAATCTTTTAAGAAATTTATTTTTACTCTCACCTGTATTTGAGCATGTTTAAGTTTACATTATTCTCTAAATATATCGTCGAAAAAGTCGTAAACACTTTAATCATTAAATATTTAAAAGATCTGGAGCTCATTTTTTAAACTTCCAAGTTCCAATAAATATAATGAAATAAATATTTGTAAACAAAAAAAATGTTATAATATATGAATATATTGAATTTAATAATATCTTTTTTAATAGAATTTAATAATATCTAAACACATGAAGATATTTCAAGAATATAAATATAATTTCCCACCATAAAACATAGCCCTGAAAACATAAGTTCCGCAAAATCTGCTCCAGAGCAGGATACTGGCCCAGAAAACATAGCCCTGATTGTCCCTTCCTTCGTGCGTAAAATCCCTCCGCAACCTGCTGCAGCCCCTTCCTTATAAGCGCCATCTACATTAAACTTAACCTCCCTCGGCCCCGGAGGTGACCACACAGGGTACGACACAGCTTCGAAACACTTTGCAGGATTCTCCCACCAAACATCAATATTAGGGGCTAGATCATCTTTCGTGGCTTTCACACAGACCATTGCTTGCAATTTAGTATGGAAAAGAATTTCCATCATGCTTTCGGACTTATCCTTAAAAACCATGGCATTTCTCGTTAACCAGATGCTCCACAGTGCTGCAGCCACTGCAATCAGCCACAGACTTCGAAGGATAAACAGAAAAGCAAAAATCGTACAAGCTTGATATGTTGAAAGCCTCGCCCCGTCTTACTTTCCACCAATTGCAAAACATTCTCTAGGAATTTTGGATAACATGGCAGTTGACGAACAGGTGATCCGACTCCTCAACTTCAGTTTCACACCAGCCACAGTTGCACTGATCCGGATCCCTCATCACACCTTTCCCCTTTGTAGGGAGTCGATCCAAAGGAAAGTCTTGATTTAGGGGGAACCTTAACCAAAGTCAAAGTTTGGGTCCTCTACATCAGCATTCACCATCAAATTTGTTAATTTCTCCGCCCAAAAGTATCCAGCTTTATCAGGATAGAAATCATCTGCACCCAAATTAATTTGTCGGCTGTCCCCGTCATTATTTTAGCCCTTCCAACAACCTTTTTAATTTCCTCGACCGTTAATCTTTCCCTATCCAACAAGGCTTTAGAAAACATTCCATCCCAATAAATCTCCCTGAGTCCATCATCTCCTGCTACATCCGCAACAAGGACCCCCTAATTCCAACCAATCTATATATTCGAGAGAAGTCCACTCGCAGTGATCTCTCCCCACACCACAAATAACACTACCTTCCCATCACCTAGCTGCCATCTAAAGGACTCATTGCTCATCCATCTTTTCACTTCTAATTTTTTTCAGTTGTTGACTATTTCTCTCCATAGTAAGGTTGAGCGTTTGATCGAGCCGAGTCAAAAAATTTCGAGTTATTCGAGTTGACGCGTCATATTTTACAACTCAAACTGTATTTGAAATTTGTTCGATCCGATTCGAGTTTAGGAAATTCGAGTCGAGTCGAGTTTTTGAGTTCCTATAAAAATTTAATTGTAATTATTTATCATGTTATAGTACGATTTGATTCCAATTTAAACGTCTTTCTCTAATCATATAAGATATGCATACATATTTCTTCATATGTGTCATACATAATCTTTCATGTTTTTTATACCGGTATATATATATATACCAAGAAAAATTGAGGGACTCGACTCGAGCTTAAAAATCAATCCACTAATTACTAAAAATTTCGAATTATTCAAATTTTCATTTTCCAACTCAAACTTTATTTAAAATTTTTTCGAGTCGAGTGAAGACGAGTCGAATTTTTTTACCTCGAGTCAAGTCGAAGAATTCGATTTTTTCGAGTCGAGTCAAGCTTTACTCACCCCTACTCCATACAATCGACATCGTTTCGAATTTCTCAAACTGAAGGTCCAATCCTGTGCCGAACATCCATATTTAGATATAATAACCCTCCTCCATAATACTGATTTTTGAGTCGCAAACGTCCAACCCCATTTTGCTAACAAGGCATTATTTTTAGCTCTAAGGTTGATAACTCCTGCACCCCCTTATGTCTAGATAGACAAACCCTTGACCAATTAATCCTTGCCATTTTCTTCTTATCGCTCGAACCCCCCTACAAAAAACTTGTTCTTATCTTTTCAATCTTCAGAATAATCGTCCTCGGAAATTTGAACAGCGACATATGGTAGAGATGACATGATTGAGTTAATTAGGACCATTCTCCCCGCAAACGACAAATTCTTACACTTCCAACCTGACAATTTAGCTTGGAATCTTTTAACTACAGGCTCCCACGTCAAAATTCTTCTCGAGTCAGCTTCCAATGGTATTCCCAGGTAAGTGAAAGGCAACAAGTCAACCTGACAGCCGCAACAATGTGCTAAATCAGCAACTACTTGTCTATCCACTCCAATGCCCACAAGATATGATTTCTGGAAATTAATACTCAACCTTGAGCTTACTTCAAAGCATCTTAAAATTCGTTTCACATTTACCAAGACTTTATCAATCGGCTTGAAAAATAAGATCGTGTCGTCGGTGAACTGAAGATGCGAAAAGAATTGACCCGGTATAACCTCCCTTATTCCTTCAATTGCTGCACAAGCTTCAGGCTCTTCAAACAGTAGATATAGCACCTTAACCATAAGAAACAAAAAGGGCAAAAGTGGATCCTTGCCTCAGCTCCTTTTCATTTTTCTGATTTGAATTTTTGGATTGATTTTTTATATTAATAGATGTTTACAATCAATTTATATAAGTGACGGTTGATTTTAATATTATATATATTTATATAATGTTAGTGGTATTTATCTTCCACATTCCTATAAACTAAACTCCCTAACAAATGGAGCTTTCTACCTTACCAAAAATGAACTCTTTCTTTTAAGATAAATAATCATGGATTTTTTTTAATAATCACATTATACCATACGTCTGTACTCTGTACCAATTATCAATTATGGAGAGAATAATTGTAATCCCTAGACCCGCCTATGCGTTAGGACGGATCTTAAGAAGTCATATTAGGGTCACAAGAGCGACCCATAGTAAAAATCCACATAGAAAATGTTTTTCCTTAATTACATTAAAAACTATAATACAAACCTTTACTTAAATACCAGTTTAGGAAAGCATTTAGCATGTAACGGGAACTCAAAAACATTTTATATACTCAGTCATAAAACAATACACGACATATATGCCCAATAAATGTACTAGTACTGTACTCCAAAAGCAACGCCGAGAAAACTCCAACCGCATATGTTGGTCACTATACCATGATAGATTTCTTTTAACCTGCGACAAAAAAACAAAATGAGCTTCGGAAAGCTCAGTGATACAAAACTACCAAGGGGTGTCGTAACTACATGCAAGTAAATGACAAGCATAACTCTATCATGATGTTCCGGAAAATAACAAGTTTCAAATTATAGCTCATTATTCGATCACCAAGTATCAGGCGAGAAGCCTATAAACCGAAGAATCGAAAGAGTGAATGATTAAATTAAACTAGAGAGTTTAGTGTGTTCAACAGTGTTAAACTGTATCAATGTAAGCATTTTATTTCACGGGCACATAATTCAAGTAGCAGTAAGGTTCATTTTTAATTCTTATTTACCCTCCGACTGTACCCCAATATGAAATTCTGAGCTGCGTCTGTAAAGGCATTAACCCAAGCCCCTTGGGCGTGAGTACCATCCTAAGGGATTACCTTAGGTCCCATGCAGAATTACACTAGTCGAACGGTAACGATAAGGAATTACTCTAGTCAAAGCATAGGAACCTGTAACAGTAACGGTAAGGAATTACCCTAGCTGAAGCATAGGAACATGTAACGGTAACGGTAAGGAATTACCCTAGCCAAAGCATAGGAACCTGTAACAATAACGGTAAGGAATTACCCTATCCGAAGCATAGGAACCTGTAACAGTAAGGAATTACCAGCCGGATCAAGGCTAAACTTGGTATCTTCCCACTTTATCCCAAGTACCCCAGTAATAGTCTATGTAGTAATTTATGTAATCAATAGTAGCAGTAATTACGGTAAACATAAAGCAGACAATTATTTTCAATAAAATGGTAACCAAAGAGCATGCTATTCAATCAGGTAAAACGGTAACCACATATCAAGTTGTTCAATCAGGTACTTAGACATAATTTAGACCGATGGAACAATCATATTAAAATCAGGAAACATGTTATGTTTTGAAAAATCAAAAATTATCAGTCATGTGCACATGTTTAGTTCAAACACAACATTTAAAACATGTATATAGCACTCAAGGAACACACTAGACGGAACAACTTATTTCACAAAGATACTTGGTATTTAAAAAAATGGAGGAAACACTGAACTTTTGTCAATTCTGAACTGATTTTAGAAACGAGGTCCTTATTAAAAGGGGCTTGGTAACCAACGTATCCAACTAGGCATTCAGAAATTGATACAATACGATCATTCAAGATATCAAATATATCAGGAATGTTCTAATCACGATCGCCAATAAGGGCATTTTGGTCATTTGACTTCCAAGGCCATAGGGGTAATTTAATCCCAAAAGGGTAGAACGATTATTAGCGTATACACTACTCCTAACAGTTTATATATCCTCCAAAGTCTAATTGAAATAATCAAATCTCAACATTGTGGTACTTACCAAGTACCCGGATAGATACAACTTATACTTGTTCAAGACATCGTATCGTCTGTATAAAATAGTTGAACAGTTCATCGACACTACTCTACATGAACGAGTCATGAACGGTCGAACACGTATTTATCCAATATTTTTTTGTTATTGCAACAATATTAAGAATAACTGACGTTCACATGTCAAGCTTCATACATATATGGACATTACAGTTATTGGAGCTTTATCGGTATTTTAAAAGCTTTCACTTATCTCAAGTCACAAGGGTATTTTATTCATTTGAACGCTCGATAAAGGTTAAGTCGTTATGATCCTTTCGGTCGTTTCAAACAATTCATTCATTTTAGAATTCGGGGGTTTATCCGTCATTTTAGTAAATTTGGAAATTTCGGTGCCCGAGAATACTTCAGTCTTTTTGATCATTACAATCATTCCGGTCAATTTAGCATTGTCTGTATTTCCAATTATTTTAGTCATTTTAATCAATTCAGTCTTTTATGTCATTACATTAACTCAGACATACGAAAAACTTCTCGTAAATTTATCTCTGGAGACTTGATCAGGATTTAGGAAAATTCAAATATTTACATTTTCGAAGGGTTGAATCCTATTAACGTAACTTTCCAACTCACCGAAGTATTACAGATATTCCAGTGCCCAATGGCGCTTCAGTCATTTCGATACTTAACGGTATTTTTAAACACTTCGGAACCTAGGAACATTTTAATCATTTCAATCGATTCATTCGTAAAGTATACTTCTAGTAATTTGGTCTTCAGATATTTATTTGGAGAATTTTTACAAAAACGGTTTTTCAAACGTTTATTCAAAAATTAGGGAACTAAACATTTCCTTGATCATTTTCTACCTCTAGGGGTTCTCACGTCCTTTTTGCACCTTAAGGGTTTTTCGTCGAGCATCTCTGAAATCAAATATTTTTAACAAGGATAACCAAACTGAAAGTTTCGAGTTTATTTGCTCTAACAGATTTTTTTTCACTGAGTTTGAAAATTACCAACTGTTCATCAAACTTCTTATTCTAGTCATTCAGATTTTATCCAGTTCATTATTTTTCTACCGAAATCAGAATGATTTTGAGATATTCAGGCATTAACCAATACCGACAAATTCCGTAAATCTTGCAAGAGGTAGTAAAGTATTACCTCGACTCTGATGTACAACGATCAGCCTTCAACACTTTTTTTATCCCTCTCTATCCAATATTTGAAACCCTCGATATTCCTTACACAATCACGTAAGGCATTTTATCATTTCCAAAAAATTAACAATATACATAAAATATATTAATATCTCATTTCAAGATTTATGGCCCACATGAAAACCACTAAACCAAAACAAAACTCATTTACTCTTCGACATGACTCACGTGGACCCTTCTAAAACAAAGTTTCAAATGCCTTTTTGTTACTATAATGTTGTGTAGGTAATATATAAAGCATATAAACAATTTGAAGTTTCATATTTGTTTAGTGGTATGGTCTAGTTCTTTGCTTCTCTTCCGTTTTACATTTGAAGATATACTTATAACGTCAAAATGCAACACAATTCCATTCAATCATCATATTTACCATTGATGAATTTCTAAGCTTTCAACCAAGAACAGAATCACCTATATGACCATTCAAGTATCACATACATGCCAAAATTTGTGTCTAAGAGGTATTAGTGTATTACCTTATTTCTAAACAACCCGCGTCCACCTTGAATCGAGCTCTCTCAAGCATTATCTTTGTTTTTCTTCTTCCTTTTAGATGGTTCTTCAACCTCCTTAGATACTTCACACAAGCTCTCTAAACCCTAAATCTCACGTGACCCTCATATCCACCTATGGCAACCAAGATGATGAAGGAAAAGATCTGTGGGTTTTACAATGAACAAAAGTGATGAAAATATGGAGGAAGAAACTGTTGAGAAGGGTAAAAAAGTAATTGAATATGATTTAATGATTCTTATTATCTTAACAACTGTACAAATGATATATATATATATATATATATATATACATTCAGCTGCACGAACCAACTTGCCTCAGTGGTTAAGGGAATGGTTGTTGTTTCTAGAGGTCACGGGTTCGAGCACCAGCAGCTGCAGCAGGGTGATTGAGTGTTCATTGTTAAATGGTTGAGAGTATATTTAACTGCTTCTAACAAATTGACAACTACTCTAACAGCAATATTAATTTTCTAACTGCTCAACACTCCCCCTTAAGTTGGTGGGCTAAACACATCTTTAACCCCCAACTTGGATAAGAGATAGTCATGTTATGATACTCCAAGTGCCTTAGTTAAAATGCATGTTGGTTGCTCTGTTGTATGCACATATTTAGTCTTTATCAGCCCTTCTTGTATTTACTGTCACTATACAACATTGCTGGTTGATTAGCATTCACTCCAAGTTCTGACAGTAGCCCTTTCAACCAAACAATTTCTGATGTTGCCATGGCCATACTTCTATACTCTGCTTCTGCTGAAGAGCGTGCCACTGTAGACTGCTTCTTTGACTTCCATGAGACAAGTGATTCACCCAACTTAATGCAGTAACCAGTTACTGATTTTCTGCTCATTGGACAAGTTGCCCAGTCTGAGTCACAGCTTGCAATAATCTGGCAGCCATTGGAAGCCTTCAAAAAAATTCTCAGGCCATGACTTCTTTTTATATACCTGACTACCCTTAAAGCAGCCTCCGTATGTTCTTTCTTTGGTTGGGTCATAACTGACTAGGGTGTTGAATGGAGTATGCAATGTCAGGCCTTGTGTGAGTGAGGTACAAAAGCCTCCTTATAAGTCTTTGATAACTTGCTTTATCAATCAACAGTTCACCATCATCAGTTCCTTGCTGAACAAACTTATCATACTCCACTGTGGTAAGTTTGTTGTTTTGTTCTAATGGTGTCGATGCATGTTGAGCTGCCCCTACACCTGAATCTTGTATCAACTCAAGTGCATACTTTCGCTGATTCAAAATGATTCCTTCTTTAGACCGTAACAACTCAAGTCCAAGGAAGTACTTCAATTCCCCTAAATCCTTCATTCTGAAATTCTTATGCAAGACACACTTGAGATCATTGATCATATCAACATTATTTCCTGTGATCATTAGGTCATCTACATAGACCAAAAGCACTACAATTTTAAACTCATCCTTTTTACTGAACAATGAGTAATCGAACTTGCTTTGCACAAAACCTGCAGCAAGCAATGCTTCTGTTAACTTAGCATTCCACTGTCGAGACGCTTGTTTCAAACCATAGAGCGACTTTTGTAGTCTACAAACCAAGTTCTCCCCCTGACTACAAAAGCCTTGCGGTAACTCCATGTATACCTCTTCAAGGAGATCACCTTGGAGGAATGCATTATGAACATCCATTTGCCAAAGAGGCCAAGAGAAGATAGAAGCAAAAGCCAAAACAAAACGAACAGTGGTAATTTTAACAACCGGAAAGAAGGTTTCCACAAAATCAACTCCTTCCTTTTAGTTGTAACCCTTGGCAACAAGCCGAGCTTTATACCTCTCAACTTTACCCGAGGCATGAAACTTGACCTTAAAGACCCACTTACATCCAATACAAGCCTTCCCAAGAGGTAGTGAAACAACAGACCAAGTCCTATTCAACTCTAGAGCATGAATTTCATCTTGCATGGCTTTTATCCAAATATGGTCAAATTTAGCTTCATCATATGTACGGGGTTCAAAAATTTGAGAAGTAGAAAAAATATAAGACTGAGGGAGGAAGGCAAATGTGAATAAGCAACATAATTGGAAATAGAGTACGGACCTGGAAGGGAAGGTGATTGGCAGGTGCAGGCAAAATCATTTAACCAATGAGGAGGCCTAGAAACACAAGAAGAAATACGACGCATGGGTTGTGAAGGTATGGAAGGTGGAAAGGAGGAAAAAGATGGGGCAGCAAGGATCCTTGTTGAAGCAGAATCATGAACAATGGAACTAGAGTCACCTAGTGGTGAAACAATAGCAGGAGAATTTGGAATTTCATGGGAAGAATTTGGAGCAAGTGTAGTAGAAGGTGAACCTGCATGAGAAGTATTGGGAACAACTGTAGTAGAAGGTGAAACTTCATGAGAAGTATTTGGAACAGTAGAAGAAGAATCTGGAATATTATGAGAAGAATTTGAAGGAGTGAGAACAAGAAATTCAGACTGAGAAGGAAAAAAAGAGGATGAGGAAGAAGAAACATCATGAAAAGGGAAAACATCTTCATGGAAAATAACATCACGATTAACAAAAAAATGTTTCAACTCAATATCAAACAGAACATACCCTTTTTGAGTGGAAGAATACCAAAAAAAACAGAAGGAATAGACTTTGAAGCAAACTTATCAGAAAATTTATGTTTTGTGGCAAAACATAAGCAACCAAAGATCCTAAGGTGGGACAAATTAGGAGGTTTTTTGTAAAGCATCTCAAAAGGAGACTTCCATTGAAGCACAGCAGTAGGTAAGCGATTAATGAGATAACAAGCAGTAACAACACACTCACCCCAAAATTTTAGAAGGACTTTAGAATGGAAACACAAAGCACGGGCAACCTCTAAGATGTGTCGATGCTTCCTCTCAGCAACACCATTTTGTTGAGGGGTATGCACACAAGAACTTTGATGGATAATGCCACGAGATGAGAAAAAAGAGTTACACTCAGAATTGAAAAACGCTGACCCAATATCACTACGAACAATCTTAATAGATGTGGAAAACTGATTGTGAACAAGAATGAAAAGTTGTTTAAGGGAAGAAAGAACATCATTTTTATGCTTCAACAGGTAAACCCAGCACACCCGAGAATAGTCATCAACAATAGTTAGAAAGAACCGACAACCAGAATGAGTTGAAGTCCTATAAGGACCCCAAAGATCAATGTGAATCAAATGGAAAGGATCAGTGGACCTAGAGGAGCTAGAAGTGAAAGGTAAACGTGTCTGTTTAGCTAAGGGGCAAATAGTACATTTAGTCACAAATTCATAATCTAACTTAACAGAACTCAAAAAATCCATTTTATTCAACTTTCCAAAAGAGGCATGCCCTAAGCGAGCATGCCAAGTACAAGTAGAAGAACCAATGGAAGCCATACAAGAACTAGGAACATTAAAAGAAGAAATTAAATGTGAAATAGAGGTAAAAAGTTCAGACCTAAAATCAGAGGACACAAAGTAATATAAGCCTTTGAACACCCTACCAATCGTATTCGCCCTTCCACTGGAGAGATCCTGTAGAAGACAGAAATCATGATAGAATGTGAGAGAACAATGAAGGTCATGCGTTAATCTAGAAACCGAAAGCAAATTATGTTGAAAATTGGGAACAAAAAGTACATTATGGAGAGTATAAGATGAACCAAGGTTATAAGAGCCAACAAAAGTAACAGAAACAATTTTACCATTGGGTAAATGAATTATACGAGAAGGTGAAGAACAGGGTATATGATGAATCAAACTCGAAAAGTCAGATAGGATGTGATATGTCGCCCTTGTGTCTACAATCCAGGTAAGGGAAGCATTAGAAGCAAAAGAATCTTTATCAGTCATACCTACAAGATTCACAGCAGAATCACCAAGAGGAGCAGATTTCAAAAGGCTCAAAATCTGAGAATATTGCTCACGCGTGAATGTGGGAGAAGAAGGAACCGAAACATCATAAGCCAAAGTATCCTTAGAAGCATCAGCAGAACTGGGAGCAGAATTGATGGCAACAGCAGCTTGAGCTCCTCGTTTTTTATTGAATTTGAAGTCGGGCGGAAATCCAATTAACTGATAACACTACTCCCGCTTGTGCCCTTGATCTTACAATAGTCACAGGATCCCGAAAAATGACGACGAGCAGAAGCATCAATCTATTTGGAAAACATCACCGAAGAATCGTGTCTAGAAATAACAGAGAACTGGGACCGTTGAGATTCTTCTTGAAGGAGCATTGAATAAGCCTGATTGACACTCGGAAGAGGGTGCATAAGCAAAATCTGACTCCTAACTACAGCATAGGACTCAGCCAAACCCATAAGAAATTGAAAAAGCTTCTGACGAACTAAGTGTTTCAAATTTTTTTGAGAAACCTCACATTCACAAGAAGTAAACGGAATCAAAGTTTCATATTCAGCCCAAAGCAATTTTAAATGCAAAAAATAATCAGAAATTGAAAACTCCCCTTGACAAAGAGTAGCAATCTCCCGATGGAGAAAGAAAATCCTTGACCCATCGACTTTGTCAAATCGCTCCTTCAAATCAGCCCACACCGACGCAACATTGGAAGCGAAAACAATCCTAGCTGAAAGGTCTCGAGAAACCGCGTTCAAAATCCAAGACAGCACGATTGCGTTGCATCGATCCCACTGAGGATGCAAAGCGGCCGCGTAATTGCTCCAGCGACAAGAATCATCGACAAGGCCAAGCTTGTTCTTGGCGAGCAAAGCAATCTGCATCAAGCGACTCCAAACACCATAATTCTCCAAACCAAGCAACGGCTGAGAAACAAGCAGCATGCCAGGAGTATCCGAAGGATGGAGATACAAAGGATGGTTGGAATCAATTGCTTCGATGGCAGGAGGCATGATGGGAAAAAACGAAGAGAAACGATCGGATCAAAATCCCAAATCTTATACCATGTTGAGAAGGGTAAAAAAGTAATTGAATATGATTTAATGATTCTTATTATCTTAACAACTGTACAAATGATATATATATATATATATATATTCAGCTACCCACTACTCTAGGATAACAATTTAACTGCTGCTAACAAATTGACAACTACTCTAACAGCAATATTAATTTTCTAACTGCTCAACAGAAACAAGGAATTGATGGAGGAGAATGGATGAATAAGAAATGATGAAATCGTCAGACAATAAAGAGAAAGTAGAGGGTGGTTGGTTTTTAAATCAAATATAGGCTATATGTCTCCCCTCCCAAATCCCACGAAAAGGGGAACAAAATCCACATGGGGAAACAAAGGTTTAATTGTAAGTAAAGGTCCTCTAATCTCATAAAGTTTCACTATATAAGAAAATAAATGTCTACGCCACCAATAGGTCCAAAAAATCATATAAGCCCAACACTAAATTCTTGAAATCCAAACTCGGGTTGTTACAATAATAATTAATATATTATGCTATTAAAGGTGTTACAATAATGAGTATAGTTTACATCAACGTTAAATAAGTGTGTTTAGTTTACGGAATATAAGATCATTTTCGAGAATGAGATTCTTGGAATGTAATATTACTTGACATATTTTTGGAATATTATATTACCTTGTTTTTTTTTTTTTTTGCAGAAATGTAAGATTACAATTTTTTTTACTCGGCAAAAAATATAATTCATTAAAAGATCATATAAAGCCAGCATAACTATAAGCCTCATTAAAAATTTCCTTAAGTTTAGCCGGAAGAAAAAAGTACTCATGGTCGTGCAAAATACAAGAAGGAATAAACACCCTTCGCGGCAACTAATGTAAACTCGACAACCAAAAGCAAAAGCAACACCAAAAAATGCAAAATGTAAACGACACAGCCTCCAACTCCAAAGCATGACCACAAAAGCATCACAACATTTGAAACCAAGACGATTTATTCGAAATCCAAGTACCCTCAACCAGGACAAATCGCTAGCCATTTTGCATTCTTGTAAGTTTAAAGCACGATACCTCCCATACAATTAACACACCACTCGATCTGCCATTAGATGGAACAAACACAAATTCAAACGAGTCTGTATGCCACATACGGCCAACCAACTCCCGTATAATCTCTTCTAGTTTTGTTTCTTGTATAATAACCATCCCGCGACGATGTTGTCGCACCATATCTCTCAACGCCCTACGCTTCGATGCTGATCCTAAGCCATGGGCATTCCACGAGAACATATGCATCGCTCGCTGCTATTGTTTTCGCTCACGCGCGATATCTTTAACAATTTCTTCTTTGTTTCTCACAGCCTCTGCCCCGATGTATTTACCCAATGCCAATATCTCACGCGCCTCTTTCAAAATCGCTCACTTCCTATTTTCAAAATTTGAATCCAAGAGAGAGCCGTTCGTTACTGCCTGTGTTGTGTGTTTCCTAGTAAATTGAACTTAAATTATATTTGTTAAAGGAATATAATATTACTTGAATGCATATTTTATCAAATTATCTTTGTGGTATCTTTTATTTTTAACAAGTTGAACTTTTATTATTAAATTGTAAATATTTACATAAAAATTCATAAAATTATTTTCAACTTTCTACTTTAGTATTGTATTGAATTTTAAAATTTTAATTATAATCTTATTATAATTTAGATAGATTTATAGATAAAAAATAAAATAAATAACTATTATTTAATTGTATTATTCAAAAATCACCTAATAAATATTTTTCATTAGATAAAATAAAGAAATATTTAAACAATCCTACCATAAAAATGCAATTAAAATTAAAAAATGTTAAATAAAAAAACTTAAGGTCTAATTTAAATATAATGCAAACAAATGCACCATGGACTAAATTGAAAAGATGTGAAACTATGAAGAATTTGGGCCACTATTTATCCTTTTTTTAAAATGAAAAATGTTTGTCTAAGCAATTGTCTAAAATGATTAAAATTGTCTAATACATAAGAATATTCCTCTCCTCGGTAACATTTTTTTTCGCGAATCAAACGCCACATAAACGATAAGCGGTAATTTTCTTAGATATTGTTATACGAAAGAGGTAAACTCACCATGAAGAGAAGACGACTTTAATCTTGAATGAGTGAAGAAATCGTCGTCTCTTCTTAATGACTTCTATTAATTTTTTAAGGGTGAAGTACACCATTGGTCACCGAACTTTTAGTATGCGTTTATTTTTGTCACTGAACTTTTAAAATTTTCATTTAGTTTAACCAACTTTTAATTCGTTTTCATTTTAGTCCCTCTCGTTACCATCCGTTAAAAAGTGCTGACGTGGCACATTAACTTCATTCCTCTTTCAACAAAACAATATGTTTTGTGGGTCCTATTGCTGATTAAACCACCAATCTTCTCTCTTCTTCTTTTTCTTCCTCTCCAATTTTCGACAACTTTTTTTTCTTCCTTATCACAGTCAAACCAAACGGAGAGGAAGCTTAACACAGATTCTTATCTTTCGTCGTCTTTAAAATTTACTGCAATCCACATACTCAAGAAAAAGAAAAGGTGTTTGGTTTCTGGAAAAATGCTACAAAATCTATACTTTTTTGTGTATGATACAACTGAGAAAACAGCTAAGTTGATGGCCTAATTATTAATTTTTCTCTCTCTAATAAAATAAAAAGGATTATAGTGTAACGAAAATTGAAGAAGAAAAACAACTATTCTTCGACTTCAGATCCTAAAACGGATTATAATGTAACCATCACTTCAGGTTCTCTAATTTCCCTTTCACTCATCACAAAAATCACAACTTTCTTCTAATTTGTTTACTTTAACATCCAAATCTCAATACCAAATTCTCTATAATCTGTAATATCAACGATCAACAACAGATTCTGAGTTTCAGCTCATATTATAGTCCAATTTCTTCTTCATTATATCTGTTGTAGATCTAAATTAACTTTAAAAAAGTAGTTTTTTTTTTGTTTTTATCATTTACCCAGGAAAAAATTATTTATTTATTTATTTGAAGAGTCGTTGTAAAAATTCGATGAGGAAGGAATGTTTATCGCTTGGTTTGATTGTGATAAGGAAGGAAGGAAGTTGCAAAGAATGGGAGAAGGCAATGAGACCCACAAAACATATTATTTTATTGAAAGAGAAAGAAAGTTAACGTGCCACGTCAGTACTTTTTAACGGAAGGTAACGGGAGAGATTAAAATAAAAATAGATTAAAAGTTGAGTGATCCTAATAAAAATTTTAAAAGTTTAGTGACTAAAATGAACATGTCCTAAAAATTCTGTGACAAAGGTATACTTTACCCTTATTAAATTAAAAAAAATTCCTCAAAACTTATCGTGTAGTAGACGATTTCCGAATATCATCGGAAAGAGAATGCGACATTTCCACTTTGTGAAAGAATTTTTTATCCACCCCAAACAAATCATTCATTTTTTTCCCAAAACATTATCCCAACAATTTTGACACGATAGAATAAGTTTGTGTCGATTCTTTTTATTATATAAAATTAAATATAAATAATTTAAAAACCATGAGGTTCATACGGTGATGACATGATTTGAAGTACCTTTTAATAGAAAAAATCAAATCACTCACATAATAAGCCTTGTAGTGGTATGAGATACAAATTATGAAAAAACTTAAAAGTTAAATATGTGTTTAAATTATATTTTTTTCATGTCTGACGTTAGTCTGGGTTGTATATATTGTAAACCCGTTGAGTGGTTCTAGTGACAAAGGATGATGTATTTTATCTAGATGATTCGGGTTCGAGCACTATGTCTGCACCGTGTACGACGTGTGCGCGTCATTAAAGAGCTAAGAAAACTTAACAGATACTAAAATGTAATCACAGTATTATTCAAAAAAAAAGTATCTATTGTTCATTTTCGTGACTTAAATCAGTTTTTTCGTCAACGGTCATTAAAATGTAGTCATCCAATTATAACATACACGTGACCTGATTTTTTATTTATTTAATTTTTAAATTTCTTTTAAAATATGAATTTCTTAGGAAAAACAAAAATTTTAATTTCTTTCCACCAAACCTTCAAATCACATCTCCCTTTCCATCCGACATCTTACACACACCGATGGTTCACTGTTCACCACCCAAGCGTCACATACCTCACCGTTTGACATCCCCACCATCTAGTCGCCAGTCAAAAGCCCAATTGATCTCTTTTTTTCTTTATTGTTGGATGTTTGTCGACAGAGTAATCAACGGTTCATTCATCGATTTTCGACGATAATTTCAGTCGTGGGAGTCCAACGAAGGCAAGGATTACAGGTGATGGTTGAATCAATGGTGAGAGCAGAGGAATTTAGGGATTTAGGGTTTGAGGTTTTTAGAGAAATTAAAGAATTTGAGTTTTTATCAAATTAAATATTTTTTTATTTTAAAAATAAAAATTAAAGAAAATACCAAAAATGTGTCACGTGTCGTGTTTTAATTGGATAACAGAATTTTTTTTACGTCTGTCACGATAAAACTTGATTTGTGTTACGGGATGAAACGTTAGGCATCAACTTAACACAAAACAAATATTAGGCACCAAACTAAAAAATAGGGTTAACTACTGGATTGGTCACTTATGTTTCCCCTCAGTACAGAGTTGGTCATCGATTCTGAAAAAAGACCAGTAAGGTCACTTACGTTTTCGAGGCGTAAATTTTTGGTCACTCAGCCGTTTGTTGCAACGAAAAAATAAGGGTAAACTACTACAGTGGCCACTAACATTTATCTCATGTACTTTTTGATCCCGATTTTAAAAAATAAACATTATGGTCACTACTGAAAATGTTTCTTTCTAATTTCACCCTTGAATTTTTAAAAATTCATTTTTCAACCCTAAAACTTTGCAATCAATTAGTACAAGAACATTATAAAGGCTTAAATGAAAAATAGGTGTTCAAAGTATACCTTCTTGAATTTTAGGTGCCCAAAGTATTTTTTGTAAAAATAGGTGCCTAAAGTTTCAAAAGATAGAATTTCAGGTGTCTGGTCGTTAATGGGTGTTAAAAAATATATTCAACCGATCAATGCTTGACACGTGGCACTAGTTTGATTTTTTTTATTTTTTTAAATAAAAACACCCAAAATTTTTAGTTTTTTATAAAATCCTGAAAATTTCACAAAGCAGTCCTCAAATCCCTAAGATTACCCAAACCCCCAAATCGTCGCCGCTTCTGTCGCTGATTGCCGCACCTGAGCACACCCCTTTGGTCGACGGACCAAGGCGGTCATTTCCCCCAACACGACGTCGCTGGAAACGACGAACGACGTGCCAACCGAACGTCGATTTCGCATTCGAAATTCGACGGCACGTCGTTCGTCGTTTTCGGTGACGTCGTGTTGGGGGAAATGACCGCCTTGGTCCGGCAACCAAAGGGGTGTGCTTAGCTACGACGATCGGCGGTAGAAGCGGTGGCGATTTGGGGGTTTGAGTTTGGATAATTTTAGGGATGTGGGGACTGTTTTGTGAAATTTTCAAAATTCTGGGATTTTATAAAAAAAAACTATAATTTTTTGATGTTTTTCTTTTAAAAAAATCAAATTAGTGTCACATGTCAAGCATTGACTGGTTAAGTATATTTTTTTAACACCTATTAACGGCTAGACACCTAAAATTCTAACTTTTAAAACTTTGGGCACCTATTTTTACAAAAACAAATACTTTGGGCACCTAAAATTCAAAAAGGGTATACTTTGGACACCTATTTTTCATTTAAGCCTTTATACTATTATTGTACTAATTGATTGCAAAGTTTTAGTGCTGAAAAATAAATTTTTAAAAATTCAAGAGTGAAATTAGAAAGAAATTTTTTCAGTAGTGACCATAATGTTTATTTTTTAAAATCGTGGACTAGAAATGTACATGAAATAAACGTTAGTGGTTATAGCAGTATTTTACTTTTATTTTTTTCGCTGCCGGGTTAGCAAGACATCAACATTTAACGACAACAGACGGTTGAGTGGCGAAAAGTTTACGCCCCGAAAATATAAATGACCTTATTGGTCGTTTTTTAGAATCGGTGATTAATTCTATACTAAAAGAACATAAGTAACAATTTCGATAGTTAATTAAAAAAATATTATAATTTGGGCACCACTCAAGCCAAAAAGAAACAACCTTTTTCATCATTTTTTAACTTAAAAAAGTAATCTTTTCTTCTTTGATTCACTCTCTTTTTTATTTTTTCCCAAGACCAAAACAAAGGACGATAGAAACCCAACTCTGTTTCGCCACTTTCATCGTAAAAATCCCCCCACGGATCCATTTTGTCTTTGCCTAAAACAAGGCTAACTCTGTTTTGTAGTTTAGTTTTGTTTTTGGAGTAATTGGTTGACTAAATTCAAGCTTTTTTTCCCCTGTTTCTATGGGGTCCATAAGGATTTCTGGGACACCCTTATTTTCCCCTCTCTTCCCATTTTCTTTTCTGATACAATAAGCTAACAAAACTTTAACTTTTCGCACACCACTTCCTTTGTTTCTTTAAAGTTTTGGGATTGTATAGGATTGTATTGTGAGGAGATGCAGTCGGGTCGATCACAATCCGTGGTGGGTCCGATTCCCGAGCGGATTCAAGGTTTTCAACCAGCTGATACCAGAGGGAAGCATAGGATACAAGCTGAAGTGAAAAGGCTAGAGCAAGAAGCTAGATTCATAGAGGTTGGTAAATAAAAATATCATCTTTGTTTTTGGGGTTTTCTTTTAGCTGCTGAAATGTTGGTTTGCTTGTATGCAGTGTTTAGTATAGTTGTTTTAGATTGAATTCATCCATTGATTGATTATCTGATTGTTAAGACAGATTGAATTCTATTTCAAGTTGGATATGGAGAATATGATAGCCCTTGGATTTAAATATCTTTCTCGCAATAGCATATGTTCTTTGAAAATGCATGACCCCGATTCCTGTAATGACCGCAATAGCCTACGTTATGTGCGCGTTCACGATAAACGCAAAGCAGCCGCAATCGCAATTTAAATCCCTGGTTTTAATATGATGTTGTTACTATAAATGGTATGTTAATTAACCTTGAAGAGTGTCCTAATTGCCCTCATTAGCAAAACCTGGAAGTGTTCATAGTATTGCTTTAGATCAACTTAAAGAGTGTCCTAATCGCCGTCTTGACCTTCAGCTGTACAAAGGAATTCTCTACACTGCACTAGCTCTTTTCTTTGGTGTTATTCATTCGGGCATTGCATTGGTAGACTGGTCTTTTGAATTGAATATTCGGTTTCTTATTGCACGAACTGCCGTCCTTACTGTCCTTGGCTCCGAAGTCATAACCGTCTTTGAGCCTTCTAGAAGCCCTAATGTTTAACTCATCTGTGTCCAATGACCGTATTTTTGAAATTTCCCTGTTCTGGTATTTCCTTTTGTGATGCAATGACTTTAAGAACTTGTATGTCGTGTTAGGCAGCTCGGTCTCTAGTGTCTGGAATTTTGCTTTTGAATCGGTTTTTTTTTAACTAAGTTGGATAATTTATGCCGACTTTTTTGGTTGTTGTGTTTGGCAAATTGGATTTGTTGTAATTGCCATTTCCTTGTTTCTTCCTAAACTTCTTGCGAACAAACAAACGGTATTATGTACTTAGAATTTACTTGGATGAATAACTTACAATTACTCACCATAATTATGGGAAGGCTTTTTTGTAAAGAGTCAAAGTTTGCAGGTGACTTTTTACCGTTGGAGGAATTTACATTATCGTTATGTTCGTTTTTTTTTTAATTAAGCTTGTATTAGCCGTTAGAGAGTTAATGATGCGGTGCGTTTCAGACCCTGGGTTCGTTAGTGAAACGTTTCCGTTTGGCAGACTAGGGTTATATTGCCTGATGCCTGGCATGTTTATCATTATCGAATGAATGAAACCGTTATCTTCTTCCTCTGAAATTATGTTCTTTGTCTCCCTTTGTTCTTCTGAGCTTCTTAATCCCTTTTTAATTCTTCTTCTTTTGGTTTAAGTTGTTACATTTTTCCAAAAGTTACTTGTTCGAAACCTGAACAACAGTTTGAAATTTTACCAGTCAGTTACTATCCATTAGCAAGAAGGCGGCATACTGTTTTATACCGGGTTTGAATTCCCAACCAGGTGGACATCCCTCGAAAGGGACTATGTTTTTGCGGACAACTGGGGAGAAATGAATATGTAATTCGAGTGTGCTATTTAGTATAATCACAAGTTACAGTTAGCTTGCTTGCCTAAAGATATTGACATTATAAAGCACCTTCTGAAACCTGGAAATGTCATTTGATTGGTCCAAGTACTTGGAAACTTACGGGGTAAACCATTTTCCGAGTGCACTGCTTGTAAAATATCAGGAAGTTCTACATTCCCCTCTTTTATATCCCTTACATGCAGGTTCCTTGTTTGCATATCTTTCATTCTGATGTCCATATGCCTCTATTGTTGAGACATTTTTCTAGACTTTCTTTAGTTTCATTCAAGATTTATCAGATACTTTCCTTCTTTCTTCTATAGGTTGGAAGGCAACGTAATTTGTTTATCAGGTTAGAGTCGTTGCCCCATAAGTAGGAAACCATGTATCCCGTCATTTGTAGCCGGAGGAGATTGACTTCGGCTGCTATGAAAGAAGCCTTCTGTCTGGATTTCAATTGTCTAATATGAGAATATTTGAAAATACCAATTAGCATGAACCACTAAGTTTTCCTTTTCCTTTCTTTATGCTGAGAATCAATTCCTATAACTGCAACTAAAAGGTGGAAAATATTGTAGTCATCATTTTGAGAAGGCCCTTCAGTTTGATCTTTCGCAGACAGTTTACCGTTAGCATGTTGCTCCAACTCTTCATTTTTCTTGAAGAATTCGTTTCCGGCACATATTCAAACAAACGTACGAGAATAGGGCCCTCCAAGAACCCTCCAAATACATGAATGTACTTGTGTTGGACATTTACACATTCACGCTCGAGTCCGAATATATGCTATTCTTGCCATGTTTATTGACCTTATCATGATGATATGTGCATACACGCAGGAAGAGCTGGAGCAGATAGAAAGGATGGAGAATGCATCAGCTGCATGCAAAGAGTAAGCATTATCATCAATGGTATTCATTTGGCATCTTAATTTGCATGAAAAATCAAAGGCAAAGCTGATTCTTTTTCTTTTATGCATGGCATCTGCAGGATGCTGAGTAATGTGGAGGCTACACCCGATCCTTTACTTCCAATGTGATTACATATATCCTTTCTTTTGTCTTTATATTTTGAGATTTCTGACAGTTTCTGAAAATTATGCCCACCATTGTTGACAGCACAAGTGGCCCTGTAAACCTCTCATGGGATCTATGGTTTGAAGGCCCCCAAGAATCGCAAGGTTGCAAATGTTGGATACTGTGACTGTACTTTGCTGATTTGAATGAGTTTTTGTCTTCAATTTGGAGAGGTTTCTATATACAGAGTTGTTGATGCTTGTGAGATATGTTTCATTGTGCAGAAAAATGACAGTTTTACAGTAATTTGTACCAACATTTTCTTCATTCTCAGATTATAAATGAAAATGCTTTCATTGTGCAGAAAACATCAATTTCCTGAAGCAAATTGAAATGTTAAAAACAATCTAGAAAAGTTCATACAGCAGACAGATGGTGTACACAAAATGTTTACTCTGTTTCAGTGATCAGAATCCATAATATATGGAGGATGAATGGATCTTTCTTTCGATGATCAGCCTCCTTTTTTTTAACTCGGTGCTTTTCCGGTAACATGCTGGGCGATCCACCCAAGACCATCGTACAGCCCGTCTCCGGTTAGTGCAGAGCAGGCTTGAATGTGCCAATCGTGAGTTTTAATGCTGTGAAGCGAAAGGGCGTCGGTGATTTCAGCCGGGGTCATTGCGTCCTTTAAGTCTTGTTTATTTGCAAAGACAAGTATAACAGAATTTTGTAGGTCATCGTGTGAGAGCAACCTGAAGAGCTCCTCCTTCATGATGGTGATCCTGGCCCTATCCACACTGTCTATCACCACGATAACGGCATGAGTTCCACGGTAGTATGTAGCCCATGATGTCCTTAGTCGATCTTGCCCTCCAAGGTCCCATACCTGAGACGAATACAAATTTTAGATGCCCAGCAGATGCATAAAATCTAAATGAGAACGTTACATCCATTATCAACATCAGTCTCTAAACACTCTTCGGCTTTGCACAATTCCATAAGTAACGGTTTAAAGAATATCAATTCATATCCAGTTTGTTCTTAAGATGAATATCATCATATTTTGAGACCTGATGCAAATAATCTAATCCTATGCTATCTAGCTGAACAACAATCAGCAGTTAAGTTACTTCACTTATAGAATTTTGAGAACTAAATGAGAGAGAAAAAGTAACTCAACTAACAATTGAATTAAATTAAATTAGAAATGATGGAAAACAAGGAATGGAGTACAAACAGATCCACCCAAGAAGCATAGTGAACAAAGATAGTGTGTCCTTTTCATCGTATTTAACATGCCTCCGTCCATTTCAAGAGAAAATAATTTGATGCCATTTCAATATAATCTGCTAGAGTAAAGAATTCTCGTAAAAGAACTTATGACATAAAACTGGATATTACAATATATAGGGGCAAACATGTATATTTATCAAACCACATAATGCACTTTCCTTTCAAAAAATTGTAGAGCTTTGTTAGTGGAACTAGTAAAATGAGCTTAATGGGTTTGTAACTAGGCAGCTCCAAAGCTCTTGACAAACCCTTGGTTTATGGATAAACATATGGACATGAATAACATGAAATTGCAAAACAAATGCGAGATGCTTCATAGTTGTACAACTCAGGGTTTCTAATAGCTGTGGCATAACGGTACTGCAGCTGCTATTTAGTGGTAGATGCACTGTAACGTACCCATAATAGCCTAAATAGAAGTGTTTTTTCCTTTTAAAAAAAGACCTCATGAATTGTGGTTGATAGCAGCCACAAATAGCAGTGTAATGGAAACTAACTGCGATAACAGTTCACTGTTTATATTAAACCGATACCCTTCAAAAACATTCTTCTTCTCAACAAAGTGAAGGATGGAGTATGAAATAAGACAGAGTAACAAGTAGTGGGACTAAAAACTAAAAACAGGATATCAAAAGATATCAGAGAGATGCAGAGCAGTAGGCCAGATAACACAAACCAGGTCAAAACTCATAAACTCGTTGCTCAAGCTGATATCTACAACTCAAGTTTAGGTTGTCAAGATCTACCTTGTTTAACTTCCTATTTATTGTCTTTGGTTTTCTTAACATTTCAACGCAGGAGAGGACTTGAAAACTCAGGTCAAGGACTAGGGCTGGAGGAGACGGGTGGGCGGAATTGAGCAGAATGAGACCTGCTTTTAGTTGTTGGATAGTTAATGTCCTTTTCATTTTTCATTCAAAAAAAATATTCATAGATAAGAATGGCCACTTCTCTAAGTATGAATATTTTAACATAATAATGAAAACTATGATGTATAGAGGAAATGTTTATAAGCCATAAATAAACTACAAAGGTGTTGTCTGTAATTGTGTTAAGCATGACGAGACTGAAAACATAGCCGCAATTTAAACCCTAGTACAATCATAACAATATTGCACATCTAAATGCTCAACTGTACAATAATGCATATTTCTTTGTCCAAACAAACACAAAATACCAACTCCAATATAAAACAACAATAATCAGATTTCCAAATTTCCAGTGAACCGTTATGAAGGTTACTTCAAACATGGCATCCTAATTTCTATCTAAAGATCAGAGCTACTTTTGGCTTCTAGGAAACATGCGCATGCAGCAATACATACATGACTGAATACGAATTGGGGGGGGGGGGGGGGGGGGGGGCACAGAAGCTTCTAAACAATTAAGACATGAATATAGAGATGCAACAATACAAACAGTTTTGTATAATAATATACAGTTAAAATGTAAAACTATTTTTAAAATTAAATATTAACACAAAAAAACTTTTCTAATTTTTAAAATAACTTTTGTATGTAAGAACATGAACCTTATAAAAAAACAATTGGAACCTAATTGCTAGTAGTTGATTCCATATTTAAGAGAGAAATAGTAAAAAGAAGGCCTTCAATGTGTCCAGACTCCAGAGACATGTTTAGTCATGTCTTGACCGTGTTTCGATCATGCTTGTTTTCGTTTCTATTTCTAGACGCGTCCTCACATGTTCAACGCATATTAAACAAGTTCCAAAAACCAATTTCTAAGCATTAAACAAATTCCAAAAACCAATTTCTTAGTATCAAATCTATGTAGTAACTAACTTCCCTTCGAATATGTATTAATTTCACCAAGCTCATAAAAGATCATAATTAGAATGATATTCACCATGGTTCCAGGATTAGAAAACATCCCATTCAACAGGCTACATAATCAAAACATGAAAACTATAAAAAGGATTTCCAAGTTTTAGGCCTATTTGATTCAACCCCTCAAACCTTTCCCAAATCTAATATATTCAAATCATTGAATTAACGCACTAATATAAAGCAATGAAAACCCAGAAATTAAATCATCGAGAAATCGTAAATAACATCACAAATTCTTTTTTTTAAGTGAAAGTTACCTCGAAGCGGATATTTTTATAAACAAGCTCTTCAACGTTGCTACCAACAGTAGGATGGGTGGTAACAACCTCGCCGAGGTGAAGCTTATAAAGCGTCGTCGTTTTGCCGGCATTATCCAACCCGACTACCACAATCTTATATTCCTTCGCGGGAAATAACATAAACCAAAACTTCGATATGAAAGCCCCCATCTTTTGATTCTCCCTTAATAAAAAAACAATCAATCAATTAATCAACCCTTTCCTTTTTTCAAAAACAAATCGATCAAAGAACCGGATCTAACTAAAGAAACAATATAAAGAAAATCGCCAATTATACCTGAATTAAGATACTCGGTGGTGACGATGAAGAACGGCGGCGATGGAGGGGGCGGCGTCGATCGTGGAGAAGGAGAAATTGGAAGCTTTGGGAGAAATTCCGATCTGGTTTGGAAATTTAGGAAGAAAGTGGGAAAATATTATGGAGGAAAAAGGAGTAAATATCAGAGAGATGGAGGGGCATTGATCTTAGACTGGTGGACACGGTCCAGGTGACGTGTATGACTTATTGATGATTAGGTGGCCACTTTGTCAAAAAAAAAATAATTAGACTTCATTATAAAATAAGTGACTAAACTATGTTTTTTTATAAATAGGTGCTTAAAATAATTTTTGGTTGAAATAAGTTCTTAAAGTTTATTTTTGGCTGAAATAAATGTCAAATTTTCATTTTTAGTTAAAATAAGTGCCCAAATAGGTACCAAAATTGACTTTACAACAAGTCAAAAATAAAATTTAGGCACATATTTTAACCAAAAAATACTTTAGACACCTATTAAAAAAGAGAAGGCACTTATTTTATAGCTTAGCCAAAAAAATACCATAATTATTTGTATTCGATTCATTTATCTATAAATTCATACCATATATTGTAGATCTCTATTATGAGCGACTCTTTTAATCAAAAATATTTTGCCTCTTTTCGATGTCTCTTACTATGCTCCATACTAAAAAATAAGATTTATAGTTTAGAATAAAGGTTTAAGGTTAAGGTTAGAATTATGGGTAGGGTATATTTTTAGGGTTTAGAGTTTATGGTTTATGATTTAAAACTTAAATTTTAATTTTTTTTGGTTTTTGAACACCGAAAAGAGGTATAATTTTTTTTCCATTTATTTCATTCACAATACCAAATTTTTTACTTAATTTTTTTTTGGTTTAGTCGTCATCATTCAACATATTTACTGATTAATTCGGATTAAACAATATAAATGTTCATTATGAAAGTAATTTTTCTAACTCAATTTACTTTATTCATGATAACATGACATAAACTTTCTATCTTATTTGGATCTAATATCTCTTCCACGTGACTTATTGGTGTTTACTTAGTTCTTTTTATTACAAACATTATGCACACAAAAATTTGAACTATTTTCTTAACCACTAATATCTCATTAATTCGTTCAATTGAAGTAAATGGGATGTGTTAGAAACAATTTTAATATTAATAAGTACTAAATATAATAAATATATTAATAAAATCATGTAGTGTACATATCACATTCTTTATATAGATTCAACTTGTATTTTAATAAAGTACGTGAATTTTCTACTCATATCACATTTTTATATAGAGGATAGAAAATGGCAGAAGATTTCTATAAGAAATAAATGGTTTTTAAGAAGAGGAAGGAGTTGATGAGAAACTCTGGTCACCCGGACATCTTTACTTTTAAGAGTATTCAATGTTTATATACAATAAAATAAAAAAAATTAAATGACTCATATTATTAGGACGAAATGAATACCCGTTAAATATCGTGATTGAAGATATAAAATAATAAAAAAAATGACTGAGGGAGGTAGAACATGGTTGAAACAGAAAATGATTCTCATCTTATTTCTTATTCTTATTCTTTGATTTTTTATACTTTAATTGTGAATTTTCACGTTAAGAATAGAAATTGATAAATAATTTGATATGATTGATTTAAGTATGTTCCAGATTACGGTTTAGCCTAGACTCATTGCAATGTTATAAAATGTTTGTGGTGGTTGAGATTGGAATAAGAAGTTATTTTTTGTTCAAAAAGATTGGAATAAGAAGTTGACGAGTGAAATATGATGGCTAAACATATTGTCACAAACACACAGCTGGAGGCTGGAGCGTCTTGGTAGGTATTCTTCTATGGTAATTTAAAATAAATATATCTTTGACGGGTTATCCGTGAATAATCTTTCAACTCTAAGTGAAGGTATAACACACTGAAGTGAGGACAATATCAATTAAATTAGACTATATATTATATCAATGATAATATCAATTTAATTCGCCCCATTACCATCTTAATTTTTATCCTTAATTCAGTAAATTTTTAAATCGAAAAAATTAAATTATCTTTAGTAGGCCAAAGGATCAAAATGTTGTTTCCCGATCTTATCAATCCACGTCATCAAGCCCAAACTAAAACCACATTTTCACCCACACTAGTTCAAGTTCATTTATAGCTGCATTCCCGTGGTTCGAACTCATCGTAAGCCCAACACTAGAACCTCAAGGCCCTCTCTAATCTCTTACCATCCCCTAACTTAAACCAATTGAAATAAGCCACGTGAGCAGAACAAGATTGCACCTAAATTCCACTTCCCCGATACTTCGATTTATTACCGTTTAACCAACCATCAGTTCTCAAAGGTCTGTTTGGCAAACAGCCGGGAAAAACAAAGTTTGTCTTTTGTGAGTTGCCTGCTTCACGTGACGATAATTCCCAATCCCCAAACACGGCACTTCTCTTCGGTTTATCCGCCTCCAACCTCAAAATTCCCCATAAAACCTCCAAACAAAAATATAAACGAGAATTACTCTACTGAAGTCAATTGCTCCCATTCATTTCCGGCCACCGGAAACCGGTTCCTTTCCCGTTAACAATGTCGCACTCCCTCCAATTCTTCATTCCCTCCCGTGCTCCTTATCTCACTCTCCAGAAACTTCCCGCGACGTCCAGCACCCGGTTCCCGGTAATCAACTTCCCGATCAAAAAACATTCTCTCGCGATCATGAAATCGTTATCTTCGGATCTCGATGCAGCGTCCTCTCAAGTGTTGGATTCCGGTAACGGTCAGACCGGAGCTGCGGGTGTTTTGTCGGCCGACAACGTGGTGGCGGTTCCGTCTCATGTGCCGTCGGATTCTGGAGCGGCGGCAGGGATCGATGTGGACTCCGTGACGGAGGCAGAGCTGAAGGAGAATGGATTCCGGAGCACGAGGCGGACGAAGCTTATCTGCACTATAGGTCCGGCTACTTGCGGGTTCGAGCAGCTGGAAGCGTTGGCTGTGGGAGGCATGAACGTGGCTCGGATCAACATGTGTCACGGCACACGCGAGTGGCATAAAATGGTGATCGAGCGGGTGAGAAGACTCAATGAAGAGAAAGGATTCGCTGTCGCCATTATGATGGATACTGAAGGTAGCGAGATTCACATGGGAGATCTCGGTGGTGCTGCCTCCGCCAAAGCTGAGGTAAAGTTTAAAAAATGGCATATATGTAAAAATTCGTTTATTTCGCTAATTCTGAAGTATTGAACTTTTAAGTGTAGGATGGAGAAATATGGACATTTAGTGTTAGAGCTTTTGGTACCCCGCGGCCTGAGCGAACAATTAATGTGAATTATGATGGTTTTGCTGAAGGTTTGTGCTTAATTTGTAGTAAAAACAAAAGAAATCATGTTGAGCAAGTTGATTTGTGGTGATTTAAATAAGATTGTTTGATGTTGTTATATAGATGTGAAAGTTGGGGATGAGCTTTTGGTTGATGGTGGAATGGTGAGATTTGAGGTGATTGAGAAGATTGGTCCTGATGTGAAGTGTAGGTGCACTGATCCGGGATTGCTGCTTCCTCGAGCCAATTTGACTTTCTGGAGGGATGGGAGTCTTGTTCGTGAGCGTAATGCTATGCTTCCTACCATTTCTTCCAAGGTTGTTGCATGTTTCCCTTCTTTTTGCTCTTTGAATCTTAGAGATTGGTATGGTATGATTTTAGCTAATGTGAATGCTAGTTTTATCCAAGGGTATTTATGGTTCGTCCTTAGTAACATAATAACAATGGAATCGGACATTAGAAGCTACCAATATTAAAGACTCTAAAGTCTCTTTCAATTAACCATGTTTCTTACTTGCTGGTATTAGATTATATATGTTAAGCATTTTTAACTAAAGTCATTTGCTTTTTCCATTCATTAAGGAACTGGTTATGTGATGTTGCTGAAAGAAATCCAAGGATATGTAAAATTCATAATTAATAGAAAGTCTGTTTATGAAATGAGGTAGTAGAGCGACTCCAGTCATTCGATCCCAGCAATGGTGTTTTGGATCTGATTTTTTGCTATTTACTCTGTAGGTTATCATGATTTTGAAACTTTAGTAGTTAAGTGTGTCTTTATTGAATTCCTCCATGCTTGTGTAGCATTCATGTGATTACCTTCTCGTTCTTTGTGTTGCCTGCATGTTGTTATCTTGAAACCAAAACAATTTTCCTAGTTGCATGATCAAGCTTTGTTTTCATTTCAGGATTGGTTAGACATTGACTTTGGGATTGCAGAAGGTGTTGATTTTATTGCAATATCTTTTGTCAAATCCGCTGAAGTGATTAATCATCTTAAAAGCTATATTGCTGCTAAGTCTCGCGGTAGGTAAGTATCATATGTTGCCTTGCACTTTGAGAAGGTTGGAATGGGTGTGGTCAGTTCTGTTATTTTGGAAGGATGTTAAAGGTTATGCTTTTCATGTAGATTCTGCACATGAACTTTCAACATATAGAAATTAGAATTTGAGGCTGATGCTGAATACTATTTAGTAACATAAGTGCTAGTGCTCCTAAAATGAGTAACGAATATCAATATTTCTTTCCTTTTTTCTTTTCCTGAAATTGGCATCTCAATCTTATGATGCAGTGACATAGCTGTCATTGCAAAGATAGAGAGTATTGACTCATTGAAGAACTTGAAAGAAATTATTCTAGCATCTGATGGAGCTATGGTTGCAAGAGGAGACTTGGGTGCTCAGATACCATTGGAACAGGTTCCATCAGCTCAGCAAAGGATAGTCCAGGTGTGCAGGCAACTAAATAAGCCAGTGATTGTTGCCTCCCAGCTACTTGATTCAATGATTGAATACCCTACACCCACCCGAGCTGAAGTTGCTGATGTTTCTGAAGCAGTAAGGCAGCGGTCTGATGCTTTAATGCTCTCTGGCGAATCAGCAATGGGACAGTACCCTGACAAGGCATTAGCTGTTCTGAGAAGTGTTAGTGTGAGAATAGAGAAATGGTGGAGGGAGGAAAAACGCCATGAGGCTATGGTACTCCCAGATGTAGGAACATCGTTTGCAGATAGCATCTCAGAAGAGATTTGTATTTCAGCGGCCAAGATGGGTAAGAATCTTTATAATGTGTTTGCACTAGCATTGATCTGCGAATTTATATCTGCATGCATATGTATCCTCTATCAATGTGTCATGAGTCATCCACTATGGTCCGAAGTCTAAAGAACCATCTACATCTTGAGACATGTAAAACTTTGTCGCTTGTTCTGTATACACATTATTGCTCTTTTCTTGTTCTCGATTTTATTTCTCCGAAACCTTTGGTGTATATGCAGTAAATGATGCAACATCATCCATCAGCCAGGCGAATGGTTACCCTTTTTCCAGCTCCGCTATAGAACTCGAGAAATTAGAGCCGATAGATATCCAGTATTTCATTATGAGTTAAGTTTTTCATTAATAATGGTCTTGACATGAGTTTGGTCATGTGATCTGCAGCTAACAACTTAGAGGTGGATGCCATTTTCGTCTACACAAAGACAGGCCACATGGCGTCTCTCCTTTCACGTTGTCGACCGGACTGCCCCATCTTTGCCTTTACAACCACAACTTCTGTCCGGAGACGTCTGAACCTACAATGGGGCCTCATTCCCTTCCGCCTCGGCTTCTCCGACGACATGGAAAGCAACCTCAACAAAACCTTCTCGTTACTCAAGGCTAGAGGAATGATCAAATCGGGGGATCTCGTAATCGCAGTCTCGGACATGTTGCAGTCCATCCAAGTCATGAATGTTCCTTAAATAAAACTCAGTATGATGCAAATTATGTTGGTTTTTGAACCCAGCTTGTAGACTCATTTTGTGTGTTGAACTTGTATCACTTCAGCTTTGATTACTGTTAGAAAGACAATTAGTACAACTGGAAAAAAAAATAGGGCCCGGTTGGTTCCGTCTAAAATTCGGAAGGATTTATGTGAAAATATTGGGTCTGAAAAATGAGTTTGAGCTAAAAAAATAGGTCTGTTTAAAATATTGTTCCGAGTTTGGGTTTTGACACGTAAGGTTTGAACTCGATCTATTTTCTGAAGGTTTAAAATAGTATATTATATTATTTGTATATAGGCTTAACCGTCAAATAGGTACTTTTTTCAAGTTAGGTGCTCATACTATTTTTTGGGCTAAACATGTGTTTAACGTTTCATTTCGTGACTCATTTAAGGTTATTCGTTAAAGACACATGTCATCTCTTGAAAATTTTAAAATTATATTAAAACTAAATAAAATTATTTAATTTTTAAAAAAATTGTAAGTTTTTTAGATTTTACAAAATAGCCCCTAAATTTTAAAATCTCTAACTCTCCAAAATATTAATCCCGATTTGGGCCGATTTCGC
Organism: Hibiscus tridactylites; assembly: GCA_958450335.1. NCBI lineage: Eukaryota > Viridiplantae > Streptophyta > Magnoliopsida > Malvales > Malvaceae > Hibiscus > Hibiscus tridactylites. The sequence continues at coordinate 82,629,954 of OY288270.1, forward strand.
CGTCGATTGTCATGTCGATGCCCACTATACGGTCGTCGAGCCATCACGACCATTTCTCCACCACTCTGTCGTCGAAAATCGACTGAAGTCGTACGAAACTTCGAAATTGTCGAATGGTTCTTTCAAAAGATTTGCGACGAACGACGGTAGGATGAACGCTGAACGGCATGTGGGTTATTCGGCGAAGAGAGAGCGCTTCATTTCATCACTAGCAATGCGGCCAACGCCAGCGGGAGTGATCGGATTTGGAAGTTTAAAGATTTGTAAATTATTTTGGGAATATTTGAAAACTTCATGATATATTTTTATTTTATTTTGTTTTATTAATTTTATTTATTTCTAATATAAATTTAGAATTTTCAAGCCTTTAATGGTGAGAATTAACGGAGAACCTTAAATGGGTCACGTAATGAAATACTAGACACCTATTTAGTCCAAAAAATAATTTAAGCACCTAACTGAAAAAAAAACATAGTTTAGACACTTATTTGCATGTTCTGTAATTTGTAACACATAATTAATAAATGTAAGTATAGTAATTTAAAATATTGTAACGTACGTATTAAAAGATATGTTATTAATGTTTAAATTTTTATAAAAGAAAAACATATGAAATTATTAAATATTAAACAAAAAAATGGTACAAATATATTTATAGAATTTTATTAGAAAATTATTTGAGGAACTACAACCCATTAAGAAATATAAATGAGTTAGGGTAAATTTTGAGGTTCATATTTCAGATTGAACTAGATTTTTAGTAAATATGAAGCGTGTTAATGTAATTTAGATAAAATCGAATTAAATTCCTCAAAAATTTTAATTATGTTCTTTATAAAGTTTTTTTAAAAAATTATTCAGTCTTATTTTTTTTTTGAAATTTTAATTAGGCCTCACAAAAATTATAGAAACTTTTACTAAATCTTAAAAAATTAAAAATACTCATTCAAGCCTACAAAATTTAAATATTTTTTTTTGTTGTTCTCTCAGTTCCTTAAAGTTTTGCCACGATTAAAACCAACGTTTGTTGATTAGCAACTAAACACATCGATAATGCTTCATACTCGTCATTATTCCTTAAAAGTTATGATTTAGCTTATCAAAAAAGTATTTAGGGCTAAAATTAGGGTGTTAAAAAATACTCGATCTGCCGATTTGAACCTAAAAAATATGGATAATTCTTTTAAAAAATTACTCGACCTGAAAATATTTGGGGTTTTTCGGTCGGGTCTGAGTCAAAAAATTTTAACCGGTTACCCGACCCAAACCGGTATTTTTAATATATTTATTTTTTTAATTTTAAATTATATTTTTATTTTAGGTTCATTAATATTTTTAGGCTAAAACTAAATTAAATCTCTAATTTTTTTTATCTATGTACTTTTAAATTTTAAAGTTTTTAAAAATATTTGTATTAATTTGTTAATACAAGATTTGAAAAAAAAACACGAGATTAATATTTTTAATGTCTTTTTGGTGATAAACTTTAATATATATATATTTAAATATTTTTATTTTAAAATTAACTTCAAATCACTAATTTTTGGGAAAATTTACTCAAATATTACTTTTAATTTTTTTATTTTCAAAAATAAGGATCCCCAAAAATTATTTTCGGATATAGGGATGATTACTGTTCAAAATCAGAAAACCCATAGACCACAACCCGAGTTTGAACAGTAATTTTCAACCACCACCCTTTTAAAATGCCACACTGCCATGTGGCGCGATGTGGGCGTTCCGAGCACTGTTCAAAGTCGGACTGCCCACCCCCCGTCTTTGAACAGTGCACCGAATAATGGTGCTTGGGCTGCTCACTGCGTGCCATGTGGCGTCGCGCAAAACAGAAAAGGGGAGAAAAGCACCCCGTTTTTGAACAGTAAAACAACCCCAAGAACACTGTTCAAAAACGGGCTGTGGTCCATGGGTCTTCTGACTTTCAACAGTAAACATCCTTAGATCTGTAAATAATTTTTGGGGATCCTTATTTTTGAGAATAAAAAAATCAAAAGTAATATTTGAGTAAATTTTCCCTAATTTTTGTGTTTGTATTATCTATTATGAACTTTAAAATTTTATGTGTTTATTATATAATTTTTTAAAACCCTTAAATTAAAAAAAATTGAACCGAGTACCCGCTACCGAATTTTGCGGGTACTCAATTTAATGAATACCCAATCAACGGGTACTCGATAATTATGGATAGGGACTGGGCAAAAATATCCAATGCACCCGAGAATGAACACCCCAAGCCTAAACATGTATTTTAGGGTTTTTACAGAAATATTCCGTTTTCCAACATTAATTATAGATCGAACATCCAAAAAAAGTAATTCCTAATCTAACGCTAATTTCTGTCATGTGTGTGTTTGGTCAAAAACACTTTTCAAAAGCGCTTTAAATTATTATTTATATATAATATCATTTAAATGGAAAGCGTTTAACGAAAAGCGCTTTTGGTTGGAGCGGTCACACAGCCTTTAATTATTCCCCAGTTATTAGCGGAATAATTCCTTAAAAGTTATGTTTTAATAGTAAAAAAATTCCATCTTAACGCCCAAGGTTTGTCTTTTGTCTACAATTTCTGGGAAACAGCCAGAAACTTTCCCTCAGCTCTTCTTTCAAACTTCCCAAAATATTAATAAAAACGAAGGAAAACAAATCATAGACGCGGTTAATCACTCTATAATATCATCACACCTATGTTGGTTTGAGTAAACGCCCAATACTTGCTTTGTTTCATCATCTTTTCTGGGTTGTTTTCTTCTTCTTCAATGGCTACCATCACACTCTGCAGAACAGAGACTCTCGCACTCAACCGAATGAAAGTCGCAGAACTCTGGGTCGGCCAAAAGGATTCTGCTTCTTCAATTCCACCGTTACTCGTTCAACTGATCCAGCAAGCACTTGCTTTCACTCCTTCTCCAGGAACAGAGTCTGACTTCTTCTGTGGTCCTGCAGAAAAGGCAATCGTTGAATTGAATATGGATGTGGAGAAAACGAAGAGGAGCTGTGCAGAACTACTCCGAGTTGAAGACTTTAATCCCCAGAAAAATCCAAGTGGGGTTTTGATCGGGAGGAACATTGATGACACTGTTCATGTTCACTGGAATGGAGCCGCCGAGACGATCCTGGCGATGTGTTCGGGCTACTACGATGCTTCTGGAGCTGTGAAAGATCTCGATGACGGCGAAAGGACGAAGCTCGAGCAGATGATTCGAGCCATGGCAGCAGGAAGCAGTGTGTGCATCGGTTTTGCCCATAAACAAGTTCCGGAAGAAGAGTACGATGATCCAAATGAGAAGAAGATGCTTAATGGAAACAGCTTGACCCTGTTAGGATTAGTCGGTATAAAGGAATGAAATCATGAAAATATGTTTATGAAGGACTAAAATAGAAACACGAAAATAGATGGAACATCAAATAGGTAATTTACTCTTGTTCTTTTTTTCCCGTTTATCCTAAAACAATTATAGTAATAGCCAAAGTTAATAGTATCGTATCAATCAACGAATATTTTTTTATATTAATTCGTATAAGTGTCAAACTGTCAATATAATTTGATGTATCGCTTTTTTATTGTATTGATATGTTTTATTTACAAGTTTGTTTTAATGTATCGTTTTTATCTGATACTGAGATGGTCTGATGGCCCGTTTGGCCCTTGAAGTATACATAAAACACCGAACTGTTTTTTAAAGTATTTTTTGAGACGTTTTGTCCCCTGAATTAAAAATTATAACCTTTGTTAGTCCATGTTTTGTAACGCACGTTTAAATTTTTCTTGGGCCAATTAGATTGTGACATGTGGATCTTTTGACAAAAAAAATGACTGGCTTTAATAAAAATGGGTAAATAACATGTTGAGTTTTTCAAATTTTATATTTATTCAATCTAGCCATTTGCTTCCTCCCTCGTTTCAACCATAGCTTCCTCGAACAAACCATTCTCAAATTCATCATCATCATCGTCGTCATCAACAACATTCCTACCAACGACAATTCTATTTGTGCTCTCTGAAGTAAAATTGTTCTCGATTTCCCTATGACCCTCCATCATACGACCACCATTCCAACATCACCACCAACATTCGAATTCGAACTATTTCCAGCAGTATAAGATATGAAGGCAAGCACTCTGCATCTTCACGTTTCTGGAGGGGCAAGGCCGCAAGGGTAAATTTAATAAAATACTTTGGATTGATATCGGAAAAAAGAGATATTGACATCATTGCTGGATTTTGTACTCATCAGGTGGATATTGAATCATTAAAAGCTGTTATTTCATCTACGTTGATGTGATGCAGGCTCTGGGATCCTTTATTTATTATTTACTCTCAAATGTGCTTTTTCTTTCAAAGCCAGTTATTTCCCCTGTTTCTGAACATAAATGCCCGACTTTATAAGCAGAAATAACAAATATCAATGTTGTTTTCTTTACTTACCGCTGAGTTATCTGATATTTAAATTTAAGATGCCAATGCTAGTATATTTTTCAAGAAAATTTTAATTTTGGTTTAAGTAGAAATTATATTTATTTTACTTTAAGATGTCGAGACAAGTGTTTTTCGAAATTTAAGCTTAGATGATGCATGTAATTTTAAAAGGAAAATTTCTTCTTACCCTTTTTCACGTCTAACGCTATGGTCCACATCGACCACATGAATTTTGTCTCATGATGCTTTAATGTGTGACATATGGTTGACTCTGATATTTATGTTAGACTTGATAGGCTCGATTTACTTCAACCGTTATGGATTGCCAAGTGGTAGAGAAGTTGAATTTTTGGGTATTTGAGTTGGTGACAATAATTGAGAATTAAACACAAGGATTTAGAGTGGTTCGACTTTTTAACCCAAAGCCTACATCCACTACCTTGGAACGCCACCAAGGATTTCCCAAATTCACTAAGAATTTCGTCCCCTTTTTTCTCAGCTTAGGTGGAAACCGTTATAACGATTAAGCTATCTATCCTTAGCTTAATCAAACACTCTCTTACAAGTGAAATTCAAAGCAAACAAGAAAAACCCTCTAATAGGTATGTTTGCAACTCTAAGCACTCACCCAAAACCTATACACTTGAGCATAGCGGTGCCGAGAAACGAGAGAGCCGAGAGAGGGATTGGGTTAGGAATTTAGGGTTTGCAAAAAAGGGGTTGTGAAATATTTTAGAACGCTTTATATAATGTTTTAACAAAATAAAATGGGGTTAATTCATTCTTAGTCTCATCGCAAGCCATTCCGCATCTCGAAACCCTCTCCGCGGTCCTTGCATCTTTGCAAAAGATTTCAATTTCGTCATTGTTTCGGTTTTAATTGAGTTCCGGATGGTCTAATCCCCCATCTGCCCCCTTTTAATTCCCGCGTCCTTTCAATTTGGTCATTTCTCTGTCGATTTAGTTTTTTTAGATGGTTTTATCACAATCTAGGTCCCTATCATCGCGCGTCTTAATTATTTACTCCCTTTTTTATGAAGTCATGCATCTATGTATATATACGTATATATCCATATTGTGTTTTTATGCAGTCATGTATATATTTATTATCATTACTATAAGGTTTTTATATAGCTATACACACACACACATATATATATATACATATGTGTGTGTGAATGATTTATCTAATTATTGTTCTTTAATTATTGTTTCCATTCGATTTGGTCCATTTCTATTTTTTGCTTTAATTTTTTAATTTATTCGTTATTAGTCCACGGTCCCGGCATCCGCGTGGGAACGATACTCCTATCACTCAGATATCGACTCATTTAACGCCGTGGACCCTATATTAGATTGCTAATTTTATAGTCAGACATTTAGTTTTTTAGAATCTAAAATTGTTTTTTTAAATGTGATGTCTTTCTATTCGGATACGAACGAGGCCTATACCATTCGTAGTGGTGGTGGTTCGGACGTTCGTTCTCGAATATAGGGATTTTCAAAGTTTACTCGCATGTATAACCAAATTTCAGCCAAGATTGTTGTTGAGAGTGGCAATCGATCGAACAAAACCAAGAGGGGGTGAATTGAATTTTTGAAGGAATGATGGACACTAATTGCAAATGTAAAAATTGCAAGGAGATTTAGAGTGGTTCAACTCCCTTAATTGGTGTAACACCCGTGTCTAGGGCCTAGGAGGTAGCCGGGTTGTTGTTCGAGTCAAATAAAGTCTAATTAAAATAAACCAATCTTGATTAATGACCTATTTGAATTTAAATAAAGAGGGAGGGACCAAAGTTGCGATTTACCCCATTTAAAATAAAGGAAGACAACTTTTCCATAAAAGTTGTCATCTTTCTCCTCATTTCCTCTTTACCAATTTCAAAACCCCCTCCCCATTTTCAAACTCTCCTAAAACCCTAATCACTATTCCATTGGGTTGGCTAATCGATTTCATCATCAAATCAAGAGGTAAACATAAATTCTTAACCTCCTCTCAATTCTCTACTCACCTATTGTTTTAGATTTCGAAAATAATGAGTTTTGGGAATTAGGGTTCTTATGGTAAATTGGGGATTTGATGGGGCTTTTCAATTTATTTTGGGAAATTGTTTTGGGGTTATGCTTAGTCATGATGAAACTCACAACATATATGAATTTGGTCAATTTTGGGTAAAATTTCGTAGTGGGTCCTTAGGGCAAATTTTAAGGTATGAAAAATTGGGTTTTTGAGAGGTTTAATGTTGGAATTGAAGGGCTGATGGTTTACCTATGTTAGGAGGGTGTTTTGGGATGTTTTGGAAGCCATTTGGGTGCTTGGAATTGGGTATTTCAGCCCTTGGTTGTGGGAGTCCGAAAATTGGGATTTTGGAAATGTTATGTGGTTTGGAAAATTGTGGAAATGGGTTGTGAGTTGCGAAGTAGATTGATGATTGAATTAGCATTGGGTTGAGAAGTAATGTATGTGTTTTGTGTGATTAGAATCAAGTTTGGGCATCGGTGAAGCATCGGAAGTGAACCCGGAAGGTTGAAGGTTGTGGCTTGCTTGGTCTTGTGCTTGGAAGCTTAGGTGAGTGGTTGTTTGCTTTTAAAGGTTTTAAATTAGTTGGTTCGAGTATATGGACTAGGTTGGGCTTGGTAGACCCTCCTAGAGTTAGGATTAGGGTGGTAGCCTAATCCTAATCTTGATCTAAGCCTTTGGATGAACTCAAATGTATGAATGAATATGCCTCGTATGTCTTGTGTTATGAATGCTTATGTATATTGTTTTATACATGTGAAATGAGGCATGAGTTGTATTGCTTAAAGCATGCATGGTGATGGTTCATGGTTGTGTCCATGGTGAGTACGTGCTAAGCACGGAAAAGATTGAAATGGGTAATGTGGATTGAGTAAAATATTGGCACTAGTATACTTAAATACAAATGATCGATCATTAGGATGTTAGTGTGTACACATGAGTCTAAAGTCGCGCGTGGCCTTGGTGGCGTTGAGTCACCAAGGAGGAGTACGGGTTCGCCCGGAATTGTAATTGAATATAGTCGGTGATGAGTGGAATCCCATCGACGGGGCGTGAGGATGAGTGGAATCCCCTCCGCGAGACCGGTGATGAGTGGAATCCCACCGAGGTAATGTGGTTGTTGGATATGAGTTTCCAACGTGTCTATCCGTGTATTTGAGTCATAACTAGGTGCCAATGTGGATTGATATGTGTATCAATGTGTTGTGATATATGAGCTGTTTGGATGTTTAAATGTGATTACATGTATGGTAGTGTTGAGCTCATGATTATGACATATATGTGATATATTGCTCATGCATCTATATCTTGTGGACTCTTGGTAAATGTAAGTTGCTTTGGCTAGATCGTGCTCGGACCCTGCAGTGTTGAGGTTTGTTTTTTTTAGAGCTTACCCTCACTAAGCATTATTGCTTACGCTCTCTTTGTTCAACATTGCAGATCCTTAGTTCGTGGGTTGCTCGGGCAAGTAGAGGGCCTCCAAGTGTGATTTTGGACTGTGTTCATCAAGTATGGTTTTAATGCTAAGACATGTAATAGTTTAAGCAATGGGATGTGTAAGGTTTTGTTGGATTGTTGTTGGTTGTTTGGAGCATGTGTAGACTCCTTAGAATCTTGCTTTTGCATGGTTGTGTTGCCATGTTGATTGTTAACTCATGCCTAATTGCTTACTCGCATGTTAGCCTTATGCTTTAGGAGTTATATATGTGTTTGACCTATGTTTGAATGAATGCATGTTGTGGGAATGTTGCCTTAGTGATAGACATGTCTAATTAATGTCGAAGCATGCTAATATGGTTGTTATACCTTAGGATGTCTTGTCTTGAAGTTGCTTGGCTGTTGTATGGTGCTTTGGGGATGTTTTGGGGCATCCTTGTGCCTCAAAACAGCCCAGAAAAGTCTGCAGACAGGGGGTGTTTCGGAACGGGTCCCTGTGTTCCGAAACGGCCCCTGTGTTTATGGCCTGCCGTTTCGAAACGGATGAGGGTCGTTTCGGAACGTTTTCGCTACTGGAATTTTGAGAAATTGGCGAGATGAAGCCGTTCCGAAACGGGCCTCTGAAGTTTCGAAACGGTCAAATCTCGTTGACCGCGAGATATTGACCGTCAAGGTCGTTCCGATACGGGTCACCCCTGTTTCGAAACGGTCACCTTGTGGTTGACCCAGGCCCGTTGACCAGGTCAGGGCGTTTCGGAACACCCTATAGGTGTTTCGAAACGGCCTGCTGTAATGGTATAAAATGGACTGTTTATGTCTTGTTTGGTCGGAGAACGTTTCTTTGTTTGTAATCTTCCGCTGTTGTGCTTCACATAGGGATTAAATATGCATCTAGATAAGATTAAAGTTAAAAGAAATTTTTGGGTCGTTAACCGAGGGGAAGCCTTAACGGGTTTCGCTTCGGTTTTCCCCGTGTGGCCCACTCGGACCGGTCATCCGACCAGACCGGGACGAGGGGGTTACACTTGTTGGTATCAGAGCCTAAGGTTACCGAGACCTTGGGCAGGTAAGTGAGGTGAGTTTAAGCTTTTAAGTTGGAATTGCACGGTGTTTGCTTGTTCTGCAAGAATGGTTGCTTATGTGACAAGTATGCTGATTGTTTTACTTTTAAGCATGTGTGTGGGTCCCATTGCTACTATTACATTGAAAAAAAATGATTTTTAAGTGAGGAAACATACTTGGACACTTGGGAGCCTCACCTTGCTAACCCATCTTGTATGTTTGTTTGTTGTGGTTGTAGTTAATATCTGTGAGAGCAATGTCTAGGCCGAGAGGTAGGCCGAGGTTGGTTCGTCAGGAACCACGAGTTGTGGCTCCTGTTGAGCCGGTAGTGGGTGCGGGAGCTCACATAGAGGGACCGGGGGCTGCGGGAGTTGGCGCTCCTCCACCACCACCTCCTCCTCCACCGGGAGTTGGGGGCGAGGATGGAGTCGGAGGAAATGGACCTCAGGGTGGCCAAGGTGGCCAAGGTCTAGCTGGAATTGATATGACTCCGCTTGTGCAAGCAATAGCGGGAGCGTTCCAGGCCGCAGTTGCGGGAGCTCAGGCTGCAGCTCAGCCTAGGTGTGATGATGCTAGCTTACCTTTGGAGAGGCTCCGTAGCTTAGGGGCCGAGGAGTTTAGAGGATCTACTCCGGAGAGGTCGGAGTTATGGTTAGAGAAGACAGTTCGTATCTTGGCTCAGATGGGTTGTGCGGGCGCACGTAGATTGGGTTGTGTGATCTCACTGCTTCAGGGTGATGCCTACACCTGGTGGGTCACCATCACTACCGGGGTTCCAGAGGCCGAGATAGATTGGGATTTCTTTGAGTTTGCTTTCAGGAAGAGGTACTTGGGACCGAGGTACTTGGATGAGAAGAAGCGAGAGTTTATGACTCTCACTCAGGGGGATGCTTCTGTGACTGATTATGAGATCCGCTTTGTTCGCTTGAGTCAGTATGCCCCAGAGTTGGTTCCTACTGAAGTGGAACGCTGCAACCGATTCCGATACGGATTGAATGAAGAGGTTAAGAGGTACACGTTGGCTTCTGACTACTCAGACTTTGATGTGTTGGTCGCGAGGGCCAAGGATTTGGAGCATAGTTTGGGTTTAGCCAAACGAGCTGGTGGTTCTGGTTCTGGAAAGAGGCATAACCACTTTGATGGTAGAGATGCTAAGAGGCACAGAGGTGGCGGGCATCAGTTTGATCAGAGACGTGGCGGTGGCCACCATGGTAGGGGCCATCAGGGCCATAGAGGAGGAGGGCGCTTGCCCGAGTGTGCACAGTGTGGGAGACAGCACACGGGAGAGTGCTGGGGTAACTTTCATGCTTGTTGGAACTGTGGTTCGAGGGACCACTTTAAGAGGGACTGTCCGCGTCAAGCAGCTCAGGCACCGAACATTGCTCAGGCTCCTGCGAGAGGTACTGATTTTCAGAGAGGCCGTGGGCGCGGTCGTGGCTACTTCCAGCCGAGGGCTGATGCACCTAGGGTAGATGCTCAGAGGAACCTTGCACATGTTGTGGCTGTGCAGCCAGAGGCGGGAGGACCAGCGAGGGTCTATGCTCAGAGAGAGGCCGGGAACGACACCGATGTGATAGCAGGTAATTTCGAGTTACAGTCTATGTCCTTGCTTTCTTTGGTTGATTCGGGTTCTACGCATTCCTACATTTTGAGTAAGCATGCACAGAAGTTAGATATTCCTGTTGAGATCTTAGATGTAGGTATGCATGTTACTAGTTCTTTTGGTGAGACAGTTGTGGTTAGACGTATGTATAGGAGGTGTCCACTGAAGATTCAGGGTCATGTGTTCTCAGTTGACATGATGGAACTTCCTTTCTACGGTTTTGATATTATTTTGGGTATGGACTGGTTGGTTGAGCATCGGGCTAGTGTGGATTTTGAAACAAAGAGAATTTCCTTGAAGCTTTCTGATGATTACGAGGTAGTGGTAGTGGGCGAGAACATTAAGTTCTTGTCTAATGTGGTGTCAGCTTTAGAGGCTCATAGGTTAATGGACTCAGGATGTGGGGCCTATTTAGCTTATGTTATGAATCCGGACATGAGTGAAGCTAGACCGAAAGATATCAGAACAGTGTGTGACTTTCCAGATGTGTTTCCTGAAGAGTTGCCTGGTTTGCCTCCTGACAGAGATGTTGAGTTTGTGATTGAGACAGTTTCAGGGTCTAGTCCAGTTTCGATAGCTCCGTATCGTATGGCTCCGAAAGAGTTGAAAGAATTGAAGAGTCAGTTGCAAGAATTATTAGACCGTGGTTTCATTAGGCCTAGTAGTTCTCCGTGGGGTGCTCCAGTGTTGTTTGTGAAAAAGAAAGATGGTAGCATGCGCATGTGTATTGACTATAGACAGCTGAATCAGTTGACTGTGAAGAACAAGTATCCGTTGCCGCGTATAGATGATTTGTTTGATCAGTTGAGAGGTGCTTCAGTATTCTCGAAGATAGATTTGAGATCCGGGTACTATCAGTTGAAGGTGAAAGAGTGTGATGTTCCGAAGACAGCTTTTAGGACTAGATATGGTCACTATGAGTTTCTTGTGATGCCATTTGGGCTCACGAATGCACCAGCAGCATTCATGGACATGATGAATAGAATTTTTAGAGACTATTTAGACCGATTTGTGGTTGTCTTCATTGATGATATACTTGTGTACTCGAAGACAGAAGAAGAGCATGATGAACACTTGAGATTTGTTTTACAGAGGTTGTTGAGTAATCAGTTGTATGCGAAGCTTAGCAAATGTGAATTCTGGATTCGAGAGGTTGTATTTCTTGGCCATGTTGTTTCGGCCGAAGGCATTCGAGTTGATCCATCGAAGATTGAGGCTATTGTTGAGTGGAAACAACCTAAGTCCGTGACCGAGATTAGGAGTTTCCTAGGACTAGCTGGTTACTATAGGAGGTTTGTTGATGGCTTCTCTAGAGTAGCTGCTCCCTTGACCAAGTTGTTGCAAAAGGGAGTCAAGTTTGAATGGTCAGATGCAAGACAAAAGGCCTTTGAGAAATTGAAAGAAGCTTTGACCAATGCTCCAGTGTTAGTGCAACCTGTTTCAGGTAAGAAGTTTGTGATTTACAGTGATGCTTCCTACGTAGGCTTAGGATGTGTTTTGATGCAAGATAGGAGAGTTGTTGCTTATGCTTCTAGACAGTTGAAGATTCATGAGAAGAACTATCCTACTCATGACATAGAGCTAGCCGCAGTTGTGTTTGCATTGAAAATTTGGCGTCACTATTTGTATGGTGAGAAGTGTATAGTTTACACAGATCACAAAAGCTTGAAGTACTTGATGACACAGAAAGAGTTGAACTTGAGACAGAGGAGATGGCTAGAGCTGTTAAAAGATTATGATTTGACTATTGAGTACCATCCGGGTAAAGCAAACGTAGTAGCCGATGCTTTGAGTAGAAAAGTGGCCGTTGAGCTGAGAGCTATGTTTGCTAGATTGAGTGTGTCCGATGATGGTGGCTTGATCACCGAGTTGCAAGTAAGGCCTTCTTTGATTCAGTTGATTAGAGAGAAGCAGTTGCAAGATGCGAGCCTAGTTCCTCATGTTCAAGACATAGCCGAAGGAAGACCGACTGAGTATAGTTTCAGTGGTGAGAGTCTGTTGTGCTTTAGGGATAGAATTGTTGTGCCGGAAGATGTTGAGCTGAGACGTCAGATTTTGAGCGAAGCACATTCGAGTCCCTTTTCTATGCATCCGGGTAGTACCAAGATGTACCGAGATTTGAAGAATGATTACTATTGGATTGGTTTGAAGAGAGATGTAGCCGAGTATGTGAGCCATTGTATGGTTTGTCAGAGAGTGAAGGCAGAACATCAGGTTCCTTCAGGTTTGCTACAGCCTTTGAAGATTCCGGAATGGAAATGGGAGAGAATCACCATGGATTTTGTATCGGGGCTGCCTTTGTCCCCTTCGAAGAAGAATTCAGTTTGGGTGATTGTTGATAGGTTCACTAAGTGTGCCCACTTCCTAGCAGTGAACACTACGGATTCCTTAGACAAGTTGGCAAACTTGTACATTCGTGAGATTGTGAGACTTCATGGAGTTCCAAAGTCTATAGTTTCAGATAGGGATCCTAGATTTACTTCGAGGTTCTGGAGTTGTTTGCATGGTGCTTTGGGTAGTCGTTTGCATTTCAACACATCTTATCATCCGCAGTCCGATGGGCAGTCAGAGCGAGTGATACAGATTCTAGAGGATATGCTTCGTTGTTGTGTGATTGATTTCCAGGGTTCTTGGGAGAAGCACTTACCGTTGGTTGAGTTTGCTTACAACAACAGTTATCAGTCTAGTATTCAGATGGCACCTTATGAGGCTTTGTATGGTAGACGGTGTAGAACTCCGATTTGTTGGGCTGAGACAGGTCAGAGGTTGTTACCTATGCCGGACTTGCTTAAAGGGACCACAGAAAAAGTGAAGTTGATTTGTGACCGTTTGAAAGCAGCTTCCGATCGTCAAAAGTCCTATGCATATTTGAAGAGGAAGGAAGTTGAGTACACAGTGGGTGAGAAAGTGTTTCTGAAAGTATCTTCGTAGAAGAAGGTAATGAGGTTTGGCCGGAAAGGCAAGTTGAGCCCGAGGTTCATTGGCCCGTATGAGATAGTTGAGCGGATTGGGCCCGTAGCTTATCGTTTGAGGTTACCTTCTGAGTTAGAAAAGATCCATGATGTCTTCCATGTATCTATGCTTAGGAGATATAGATCGGACCCGTCTCATGTGATGCCCGTTGAAGAAATAGAGTTGAATCTGGATTTGTCTTATAATGAAGAGCCCGTAGAGATACTTGCTTCTGATAGCAAGGTGTTGCGTGGCAAGACCATAGAGTTGGTCAAGGTGTTGTGGAGACATAGAGGTGTGGAAGAGGCCACGTGGGAGAGGAAAGCGGATATGGTTGAGCAGTTTACGTATCTGTTTCCACCAGGTAATTTCGGGGACGAAATTCCTTAAGTGGGGGAGAGTTGTAACACCCGTGTCTAGGGCCTAGGAGGTAGCCGGGTTGTTGTTCGAGTCAAATAAAGTCTAATTAAAATAAACCAATCTTGATTAATGACCTATTTGAATTTAAATAAAGAGGGAGGGACCAAAGTTGCGATTTACCCCATTTAAAATAAAGGAAGACAACTTTTCCATAAAAGTTGTCATCTTTCTCCTCATTTCCTCTTTACCAATTTCAAAACCCCCTCCCCATTTTCAAACTCTCCTAAAACCCTAATCACTATTCCATTGGGTTGGCTAATCGATTTCATCATCAAATCAAGAGGTAAACATAAATTCTTAACCTCCTCTCCATTCTCTACTCACCTATTGTTTTAGATTTCGAAAATAATGAGTTTTGGGAATTAGGGTTCTTATGGTAAATTGGGGATTTGATGGGGCTTTTCAATTTATTTTGGGAAATTGTTTTGGGGTTATGCTTAGTCATGATGAAACTCACAACATATATGAATTTGGTCAATTTTGGGTAAAATTTCGTAGTGGGTCCTTAGGGCAAATTTTAAGGTATGAAAAATTGGGTTTTTGAGAGGTTTAATGTTGGAATTGAAGGGCTGATGGTTTACCTATGTTAGGAGGGTGTTTTGGGATGTTTTGGAAGCCATTTGGGTGCTTGGAATTGGGTATTTCAGCCCTTGGTTGTGGGAGTCCGAAAATTGGGGTTTTGGAAATGTTATGTGGTTTGGAAAATTGTGGAAATGGGTTGTGAGTTGTGAAGTAGATTGATGATTGAATTAGCATTGGGTTGAGAAGTAATGTATGTGTTTTGTGTGATTAGAATCAAGTTTGGGCATCGGTGAAGCATCGGAAGTGAACCCGGAAGGTTGAAGGTTGTGGCTTGCTTGGTCTTGTGCTTGGAAGCTTAGGTGAGTGGTTGTTTGCTTTTAAAGGTTTTAAATTAGTTGGTTCGAGTATATGGACTAGGTTGGGCTTGGTAGACCCACCTAGAGTTAGGATTAGGGTGGTAGCCTAATACTAATCTTGATCTAAGCCTTTGGATGAACTCAAATGTATGAATGAATATGCCTCGTATGTCTTGTGTTATGAATGCTTATGTATATTGTTTTATACATGTGAAATGAGGCATGGGTTGTATTGCTTAAAGCATGCATGGTGATGGTTCATGGTTGTGTCCATGGTGAGTACGTGCTAAGCACGAAAAAGATTGAAATGGGTAATGTGGATTGAGTAAAATATTGGCAGTAGTATACTTAAATACAAATGATCGATCATTAGGATGTTAGTGTGTACACATGAGTCTAAAGTCGCGCGTGGCCTTGGTGGCGTTGAGTCACCAAGGAGGAGTACGGGTTCGCCCGGAATTGTAATTGAATATAGTCGGTGATGAATGGAATCCCATCGACGGGGCGTGAGGATGAGTGGAATCCCCTCCGCGAGACCGGTGATGAGTGGAATCCCACCGAGGTAATGTGGTTGTTGGATATGAGTTTCCAACGTGTCTATCCGTGTATTTGAGTCATAACTAGGTGCCAATGTGGATTGATATGTGTATCAATGTGTTGTGATATATGAGCTGTTTGGATGTTTAAATGTGATTACATGTATGGTAGTGTTGAGCTCATGATTATGGCATATATGTGATATATTGCTCATGCATCTATATC
Source organism: Hibiscus tridactylites (assembly GCA_958450335.1). Lineage (NCBI taxonomy): Eukaryota > Viridiplantae > Streptophyta > Magnoliopsida > Malvales > Malvaceae > Hibiscus > Hibiscus tridactylites. The sequence continues at coordinate 82,645,526 of OY288270.1, forward strand.
TTGTGGACTCTTGGTAAATGTAAGTTGCTTTGGCTAGATCGTGCTCGGACCCTGCAGTGTTGAGGTTTGTTTTTTTTAGAGCTTACCCTCACTAAGCATTATTGCTTACGCTCTCTTTGTTCAACATTGCAGATCCTTAGTTCGTGGGTTGCTCGGGCAAGTGGAGGGCCTCCAAGTGTGATTTTTGACTGTGTTCATCAAGTATGGTTTTAATGCTAAGACATGTAATAGTTTAAGCAATAGGATGTGTAAGGTTTTGTTGGATTGTTGTTGGTTGTTTGGAGCATGTGTAGACTCCTTAGAATCTTGCTTTTGCATGGTTGTGTTGCCATGTTGATTGTTAACTCATGCCTAATTGCTTACTCGCATGTTAGCCTTATGCTTTAGGAGTTATATATGTGTTTGACCTATGTTTGAATGAATGCATGTTGTGGGAATGTTGCCTTAGTGATAGACATGTCTAATTAATGTCGAAGCATGCTAATATGGTTGTTATACCTTAGGATGTCTTGTCTTGAAGTTGCTTGGCTGTTGTATGGTGCTTTGGGGATGTTTTGGGGCATCCTTGTGCCTCAAAACAGCCCAGAAAAGTCTACAGACATGGGGTGTTTCGGAACGGGTCCACGTGTTCCGAAACGGCCCCTGTGTTTATGGCCTGCCGTTTCGAAACGAATGAGGGTCGTTCCGGAACGTTTCCGCTACTGGAATTTTGAGAAATTGGCGAGATGAAGCCGTTCCGAAACGGGCCTCTGAAGTTCCGAAACGGTCAAATCTCGTTGACCACGAGATATTGACCGTCAAGGTCGTTCCGATACGGGTCACCCCTGTTTCGGAACGGTCACCTTGTGGTTGACCCAGGCCCGTTGACCAGGTCAGGGCGTTTCGGAACACCCTATAGGTGTTTCGAAATGGCCTGCTGTAATGGTATAAAATGGACTGTTTATGTCTTGTTTGGTCGGAGAACGTTTCTTTGTTTGTAATCTTCCGCTGTTGTGCTTCACATAGGGATTAAATATGCATCTAGATAAGATTAAAGTTAAAAGAAATTTTTGGGTCGTTAACCGAGGGGAAGCCTTAACGGGTTTCGCTTCGGTTTTCCCCGTGTGGCCCACTCGGACCGGTCATCCGACCAGACCGGGACGAGGGGGTTACAATTGGAGTCTACATCCACTACCTTAGTGACCACACTAAGGATTTTCCACAAATTCACTAATTTGTCTTTCCTTTAAGGATAAGAAGTAACCTTACACAATTCAATAGACTTATACCCCCAAAGTCTATTGAATTCTTTCCCCAAGAACAAATATAAATGAGCAAACTAGGAAATCCTCACTAGAAATGTGTTTGCAAAGTTTAAGCTCTCTCACACACCCAAATAAACACTAGCAAAAGAATTACAATGAAGAACACTCTAGTGTATACAAGAAAGATCGAAAATTAAGCACAAAGTGGACTCTTGAAAGGTTGAATGTTTGTGTAGACTTTCTTGTTGTTGCTGAGTTGATTTTTCTTTGTTTTTGTATCCTCTCAATCAATACTAGCCGTTTGGAGCTGTTGGGGATGTCATAAAGCCGTTACCTACCTGAAAATATAGCATTTAAAGCACAAGGGATCGATCCTTTCTTATAAAAAATATGACCGTTGGAAAAAGGGATCGAATCCATACACCAGGGGATCGATCCTTTTGCACTGAGACAAAAAAGGAGTGAAACTGTCAATCAAGGGATCGATCCCTTGAATTAAGGGATCGATCCTTTTTGCCTTGCAGACTGGAAAACAATTTTCTTAGTGCAAAAAAGGATCATACTTGTTTTGAAAAAGATCGGTAAAGTTGGAAAACATTTGAAACGAATTTTTCAAGTTTGTTTGGACTTTGAATTATTTTTGCAAGAATTTATATATTCGATTAAGTCCAAAAACATTTTTCTTTTAATTTGTTATATCAAAATATTAGTTCATCAATTGTCACTTTAACTCGTAAAATTTGATTTTAATTAAGCGGTAAAGTTTTGGTACCAATTTTGGGCACGTTGAGGGTGCTAACCCTTCCTCGCATGTAACCGACTCCCGAACTCTTTCGAATCTCTGATTTCTATTTCTAGTGTCATGTCTACCACTTAAAGTGGCCGGTGGCGACTTCTTCTATTTTTTTAAAAAAATTTTAAACTCTCCTATTTTTATCTATTTTTAAATAAACCTTAAATTTTCAAAATCCACTTTTTTACTCCTCAATTTTAAAACTATTTTCTAAAATCTCTTTTTACCCCTCAATTTCCAAAATTCACCTTCTTTTTATGTTAAATCTTTTTTAAATCTCTCCATTCATTAAAAAATTCCTTTCTTTAAAACCCTATTTCAAATTTTTTAAAATATCTTTTTTCCAAATTCCCCATGTAACTGTACATTCGCAAAAAAGATGATTAACGGTTTCGGGAGCCGCATGACACAACAGACATACTACATCAGCAACATTTCTACAGCCCCTTTTCTGTAATTCGAACTTTGTTGGAATACGGCCGTGCGCGAGCTTCCAAAGAAACACCTCAATCTTATAAGGCGCCAAATTTAACCATACCATGTCCCACAGATTATTGCTGGACTCCGGAACAGCATTCACTGTCTTGCAGAAAGAGGATGCTGTATATATTCCTCTTGAGTCAGCAATCCACCGTGCTGAATCTGTTTTCAAGGACCCGACTCGAATGCCTTCTAGCTTTCTTTTCATCTCATTCCATACTCCCAACTCCCAGTCAAATAATTGTCTTCTAAGCAGTATTTCCCATCTCCAATCGCCCTCACAGTAACTACCAAATTCAGCAATATTACCTTCCTTTTTAATTGCCAACGCGAATAGTCTAGGATACACCACCTTAAGAGGTTTATCCGAACACCAAATATCACACCAGAAGTCCACCATAGCTCCATTGCCAACCACTTGTCTAAAATTCTGGAGAAACACATCCTCTTGATTCTGTAGAGGCTTAACAATACCCCTCCAAATCCAGGATTTGTTCTCCCCTTTCACATTGACTGGTAGAACACGATTTCGGTTTCTTTCGTATTTCGCGTTTATCACCCTACGCCACAGACTCTTGTACTCCGTACCATAACGCCAAAGCCACTTGTTGAGGAGGGCTCTATTCTTTACTCGCAGATCACAAAGGCCAAGACCACCATGATTTTTCGGTTTGCAAAGGGTCTCCCAACTCAACCAGTGAATAGCTCTCTTATCCACAGCACCCCAAATGAATTTTGCTATTAAACTGTTTAAGGTAGTCGCCACTGCAGCAAGCATGCTGAATAATGACATAAAGAAAATTGGGATACAAGTTAAAACAGATTTGACTAACGTTATTGATCCTGATCAACTTTGTCTTCAAAAGATTAAAACTGTTTAAGGTAGTCGCCATTGCCCAGTCTTTCAGTACTTCTTAGTCGATATTGATCCCGATCAACTTTGTCTTCAAAAGATTAATTTTTAGCCCGGAAGCGATCCCAAAACCTCTTAGTATTCTGAAAATGTTTCGGACTTCCATTTCACTGTTACCGCAGAACACGACCAAGTCGTCTGCGAACTGTAGATGCGAGATCTTTAACTCATTGTCCCCTATGCTGACACCATTGAAAAAACCGCGGGACGAAGCCTTCTTCAGGAAAGAGCTTAGGCCCTCAGCGACTATATTGAATAAAAGTGGTGAGAGAGGACACCCTTGCCGAAGGCCTCTACTGATCCTGAAAGATTTTGTTGGGGATCCATTTATGAGAATTGAGATTGATGCGGAGCAGACGCATTCTCTTATCCACTTTCGCCACTTTGGTCCGAACCCCATTTTTTCTAACAACAAGAATAGGAAATCCTAATTTACTGTATCGTAGGCTTTATTAAAGTCAATCTTTATAATTGCGCCTGGTAAACCCCTTCTCTTCAAGAGATCCACGACTTCATTGGCAATCATCGAGCAGTCTAATAATTGCCTACCTGGGCAGAAGGCGAACTGATTTTCGCCGATAATTTCCTCAAGACAGCCACTAAGACGTCTTGACAGCACCTTGGTCAATAACTTGTACACACTGCCAACCAAACTTATTGGCATGTATTCCTCGATAGCCACTGGGTTTTGAACTTTTGGAATTAGCACTATGAATGAATGATTAAGTGCCGCTTCCAAGGGCTCTCCATTGTAGAACCTCTCGAACAGATCACATATATCATCCTTCAAGCTGTCCCAGAATCTTTGTATAAATCCCAGATTAAAACCATCCGGGCCGGGAGCGCGAGAGCCATCCATAGAGAAAAGGGCTGACTTGATTTCCTCCATAGTGAATCTCCTTTCCAGAAAAGAGGCTGAAACCTCTGATATCCTACCAACCTCAACCTCGAATGCCTTTACTGGGATAGTTGGGGAACGATTATACGTTTCTCGAAAGTGATTCGCAGTACTTTCCTTAATCTCCGCCGGATCTTCTAGAACTATATTTTTAACTTTTATCGACCTGATACTGTTCTGCCTGTTTCTGGCTGAAGCTAGCGCGTGAAAATACTTGGTATTACGGTCTCCTTCGACAAACCACTTCGTCCTCGACTTTTGAATCCAACTTCTTTCCTCCTCTCTGTACTTGTCCCACAACTTTTCTTTCATTAAGATCAAGGATTTCCTCTTCATATCGTCAGCCCCATGCTTGAACAAAGAACATTCCAGATCGTTGCATTTCTTCTCTAAACTTTGGATGGTCTCCTGATCAGTTTCGCGCTTCTCTTTACTCCAAGCTTTTGATACATTCTTACAAGCTCTTAGAATGAATCCTATGCCCTTTCCCACTGTGTTTCTGCAGCTGTCTTCTAATCTTTTCACCAAATCAGAATTCTCCGCCCAATGATCAAACCATCTAAATGGTTTGGGACCCCAGTCGAAATCCGAAACAGACAAACTGACGGGATTATGGTCTGACAAGCTTTTCGGGTGAATTAACTGATCAACATTCAACATTAGCGACAAAAGGTCAGCAGAGACTAGGAACCTGTCAAGCCTACTTGCTGACATTTTTTCCCTCGTGTTTGCCCAGGTGAAACGGCCCCCATTCACAGGTAAATCCAGCAAATCTACCTCATCAATAAAATCAGAGAAATCCCTCGAAGCTGATCTGATGAAGACCTCCCCCATCTTCTCTTCAGGGCTCAAAACTGTATTAAAATCTCCTCCCAAGATCGTAGGCAGACTAGATTGCTGAATAATTGAAGCCAATTCCCTGAATACCAGCAGCCTCTCCCCTTGGTCGTTAGGGGCGTAGATATTTATAATATTGCATTTCAAACTGAAATGTTTCAAGTGACCCTGCAATAAAATGAAGCTTCTACTAATAATCTCCGCCTCGCTCTCGAAAAAGTCATTATACCAGACAGTGGCTAGCCCTCCCGACGCTCCCACGGATGGCGAACACTTTACCCTGATTCTCGCATCATTTCCACAGCAGAAATTAACTAAACTTTTCTCTAATTCTTGTCTTTTAGTCTCTTGTAAGAACAGGACCGAAGGTTTACTCAATCTTACCAAATTTCTCAAAGCATTCTTTTTTTCCTTTCGACCTAGGCCTCTGATGTTCCAGGTTAAGAAATAGCAGATCTTTTTTCCACTATACAACCATACCCTTATCTTTTTTTAAAAATTAAATTTTTTTCATACCCCATTTTTATTAAAATCTGTTTTTTAAACGCCCTAATTTTCTAAACCAATTTTCTCAAAAAACCCTTGTTTCAAAAAATTTCAAAAATTCGACTATACCCCTACCCATAAGTATTTTCCAAAAAAAGACGTCGCTACAACGACATCTTAGCGAGTTGAGTCGAGTAATTCCCCACTCACTCAATAAGTTCGCGAACATCTCATTATTTTTAATAATTTTTAAATGTTAGCTGAAATCTCTAGAAAAGATAAGTGACTTGCTAATAATTTATACATAAAATATATGATTTTAAATTTTTAAAACGTTTTGTATTCCCGAGAAATCAAAAGTTATTTTTATTATTACTTAAGGTATAAAAGTAGAAATTGGAAAAGTCTTTGGTTCTCATATAAAAAATACAATTAAAAGTTAAAATCCAAAATTCCCCAGGCATTCTCTCATTTGTTTTTCATCGAAGATTGTTGAGAATAAAAAGAGTCTCACACTCCATTATCACTTCATCTCTAATTTGGTCATGACAAGTTTGTTTATTTATCTCCTCGGTTCTTATGTTTTTTTTTTGAATTTGTATGTTTATATTAAGCTCTAATAGTATCATTAGATTTTACCTATATTTAAAAAAGCAAGGTAAAAAATTTGGCGAGCTTAACGAGACGAACAAAATTTTATTGAACGACAAGTTCAGTTGAGCAATAAATATTTTAATGAGCACTACTTAACTAGCGATTGACTTGTTCAATAAGCACCCCTAGTGTTTTGATTTATCGTTTTAAACTTATCAATGTTTTTAAATATTTTTCATACATGTTATATATACATACAAACTTACCTTTATTAAAGCTAATTGAGTCTTTTTAACCCGTTAGTCCTATTGTTACACGAAGACATATTTGAGTGTGTTTCAGTGCATTATCGAGAAATTTATCTAATATTGTATCAAAAATATACCTTAATTAGATACATATTAATATGTCTATGAAAATATTAAATTGTTAATTAATTTTTATACAGATATTACCATGTAATTATTTTTAGATTATTAAAAAAATATTAATCAGTAGGGTATTAAGTATTAACTAAAAGTAGAATGGTAAGCACTATATCAATTTTAGGAAACCGATTAAAACAAAAAAAAAAACCCAAAATTTAAGATTTGATGGTGATTTTGATTCTTGAATTTTATGTATTTTCTCATTTTAATATCTATTTTTATTTCACTTTTTTAATTAAGTAATTATTTTCATATCATTATACCTCAAAATTTATCAATACCCAATAATAACATAGGAGGTGATTTTTTTCATAAATGACCTTAATTTTGTATCATATATTTTCAATTAAAATTTTAAATAAATAAAGGGTTAACTACACCACCAAACAAATGGAGATTCCTATTTTGACCACCGAACTAACGAACTCGTCAATCAGATCACCGAACTTATAAAATCAACCTATTTTGACCACCGTCGTTAAAAACCTAACGGTGGGGTGACGGAACTGCCACGTGACAACTTACGAGAAATTTTTAAAATTACATATTTGGTCCATGTTATTTACTTATTAAATCAATTTGATCCTAATTTTATTTTAATTAAATAAAATAATGGGAAAACTACACCGGTGGTCCCCAAACTATTACCATCTTACTATTTTGGTCCCAAAACTATGTTTTTTGGCAAAATCGTCCCTTCTGTTACATAGTTCTCCTGTTTTGGTCCCCCGTCGTTAAAAACAAATCATCCAATCAGATGATGACACATGTCATCACCCAATTGGATTAATTTAACCAAATTTTAACATTTAATATATTTTCCCTCCAATCAGGTGGTGACACGTGTCACCACCTAGTGAAAGGAAAATTAATGAAGAATAAAAATGGGTGTTATGGGGGGTTTAAACCTAGGACTAAGTGGAGAAAATCTCACACCTTTACCATTGAGACAAGCTGCTCTTAGTGATATGTTTTGTACACTTTCATATACATATTTTATACTTCAGTAAATGTTAGGGGAAAAAGAAGTAAAAATAGTTGAAAGGGGACTCGAACTTAGATCACTTGGGATGTGTATAATCACACAAACGTTCGATTTAATTTAAATCTAAATTTTTAAATATTCGATTTTAAAAAAATATACATGGGTTAAAGTATTCGAATATTTTTTCTTTTTAAATTAAATTGAATATATCATAAAATATTAAATATTTGATTTAAAAGAAAAGAAATTCGATTTAAAAAGTATTCGAATATTTAATATTTTTAAATTAAATCGAATATTTTTTAAAACAAATACTTTCAACCGATTCGAATACTAAATCAAATACTTTTTTAAATTGAATACTTTAAATTAATTCGAATATTAAATCAAATACTTTAAATTAATTCGATTTTTAAATACTTTAAATCAATTCGAATATTAAATCAAGTACTTTAAATCAATTCGAATATTAAATCAAATATTTTAAATTGATTCCAATATTAAATCGAATATTTTTTATATCAAATACTTTAATTCGATTCGAATTAAACCAAATACTTTTTTTAAATCGAATACTTTAAATTAATTGGATTTTTAAATATTCAAATATTCAAATATTTGATTTAAATCGAATACTTTTTTAAATTAAATTTCTTTTCTTTTAAATCAAATATTTTTAAATCGAATATTTAATATTTTAATAAATATTCGATTTAGTTTAAAAATAAAAAAATATTGAATACTTTAAATCGAATATTTAAAAATTTTAGATTTAAATTAAATCGAACGTTTGTGTGATTATACACATCCCAAATGATCTAAGTTCGAGTCCTCTTTCAACTATTTTTACTTATTTTTTCCTAACATTTACTGAAGTATAAGATATGTATATGAAAGTGTGCAAAATATATCACTAAGAGCAGCTTGGATTAGTGGTAAAAGCGTGGGGTTTTCTCTACTTAGTCCCAGGTTTAAACCCCAATAACACCAATCTTTATTCTTCATTAATTTTCCTTTCACCAGGTGGTGACACGTGTTACCACTTGATTGGAGGTAAAAATATATTAAATATTAAATAAAATAAATTAAAATTTGGTTAAATTAACCCAATTGAGTGATGACACGTGTCATCATTTGATTGGATGATTAATTTTATTTAATTAAAATAAAATTATGATCATATTAATTTAATAAGTAAATAACATGGACCAAATATGTAATTTTAAAATTTTTCCGTAAGCTGCCACGTGGCAGTTCCGTCACCCCACCGTTATGTTTTTAACGACGGTGTTCAAAATATGTTGATTTTATAAGTTCAATGGTCTGATTGACGAGTTCGTTAGTTTGGTAGTCAAAATAAAAATCTCTAATTAATTCGGTGGTGAGTGGTGTAGTTAACCCATAAATAAAACATAACGATGAATTAAAATCACTTATAAAAAAATCTCTATCACCGATATAATAATCGATTATATAGATAACAAATAGTAAAATTATATAAGACAAACATTTCATTTCTTGATTATAGTATATACAATATTTTATCTTCAAATCTTGTAAAAAGTAAAATGTAAAATATATTTACTATATTAGCGGAATTTTTTCTTCTTCATAATATACATGTTATTAGATGTGTACAAAATTTAATTTAACTCAAAAAAGTATTATTTTTATTTAATTTGACGTGAAAAAATTAAACTACAGTTTTTTTAAAATAAAGTTTTAGTTATTAAATGAGACTAGAATAATTTGAATAACACGAAAGTTTTACTAATTAATTGATCAATTTTAAGTTCGCCCATCAACTTTGCATGATATATGTTTATCACACATGAAAAATAAGAAGATATATATATATATATATATAACCATTAATCGAAACTAATTAATGTCATAACATTATAAATATTTACAATTAAATTTGAACAAAAATTCAAATAACTCGAATTTTATAAACTTGACTTAAAAAAAATTAAATAAAATTTGAGTTATAAAACAAGACTTATCAACTCAATTTAATCAAAAAATTTATTCGACTCGATCAATTCTCGCCCTAATTATCATGTATTCTTAATTAAAATTTTAAATAATTAAATATAACACATGGTCGTGGGTTAAGACCAGTCATGAGTAAAAAGTATTATTTATATATACATATATAATTATTAGTATTTGACTAATTCAAATCAAGCATAGCATAAACTGACTAGCTTCACCTCATTCTATTGTACCAAAGAGTAATTGCTCCATTAATTTTTTTAAGTAGAGATTTTTTACTATGTAAAAACAAACATCAAGATGTAAAACAAAAATTTATATAAAATAAAATAATATAAGTATTCTTTAACTATTCGATTATAGATGATCATTTGATCCAGACTTGACGGATTTTGAAGGTCAGGTTTTTTAAAGAAAATTTTAAGTTTAGGTCGGGTTGTTTTGAGGACGAGGTTTGGGTTTGATCAAATTTGAGTTTAGGGTGAAAAATACTTGACCTGATATAAAATAATAGTTTGATTTTATTTTAAATATTCAGGTATAATTGCTATAATGCCCTTACTTTTATATATTTTTTTCAATTATCTTCTTACTTTGTATAATAAAAATGGAATTATTATTATTATTATTATTATTATTATTATTATATTCTCTATTTATTTGTATTTTTTAAATAACTCCCATTGTTATCGAATAAAATATATATATATATATATATATATATATATATATATATTTATGTTGGGTCGGGTTGAGTTGAGTTGATTTTTTTACTCTAAAATTTAAGTCGGATTCTAATTGAGTGAAACATCATAAAATATCAGGTTAGATCAAATCATATTTAGATAAAAATATTAAAATTTTGAATTTAGGGTTTAGGGTTTAAAAGTGCGGGTTAATAATAACTCAATCCGATGCATGGTCATCTCTACACTTAACCAATTAATGGATGTCGGTAATTACTCTGTTATTAAGGAATAATAATCCGAATAATAAATTCATAAAATCTTTGAAAGAGAATAAGAGGAAAAAAGATACACGGACGGGCCGCGACTAGCCGACTACTGTACTAAAATAATACTAGTAGTATATTTAGAAACTGAAGTGTGATCGCTATATATTTTTTTTCTTGTGAAAATCGTATGAACAGAAACTAAAAAGAAAACAAAAGAAATTTGAAAGGCAACTTCGATGAAACAATGTGCATGTCTTCTTCCAACTTTCCTTTCAATTTCCATAATTATTATAATCAAGAAAACATCACAGACGCGGCTGCAAATCAGTATAAATTCTCTTCTCCAAATATATTCACCACACCAAACACTTCCTTTGTTCCATTTTCTACAGTTTTTTGTTGTTTTCCAATGGCTACTACTACCATGAAATTCTGGGTGGGTCTACAATCCATGGAAGAATCTGCTTCTTCAATCTCTCCATCTGGATCCACCAAGGGCTTGCTTTTAACATTTCTGGGATTAGTCCAATCCTTTCCTGGGCTGGCACGGTGTTGAAGATGGACATGGCGAAAACGAAACTTGCAGTTGAAGAGTTGAAAAATCGAAGTGGGATTTTGATTGGGAGGAGCATTGATGACACTGTCCATGTTCATTGGAAAGGAGCTGCTGAGATGATCCTAGCAATGTGTTCGAGCTACTACGATGCTTCTGGAGCTGTGAAAGATATCGATGATTGTGAAAGGAAAATGCTCGAGCCATGGCTGCAGGAAGCAGCCTTGGGTGCGTATAAACAAGTTCCTGAAGAAGAATATGATGATCTGAAGCTTAATGGAAACAGGTTGACCCTGTTAGGACTGGTGGGTGTAAAAGGGTCCATGCAGATTGGATCAATAGTTGACCCTGTTAGGACTGGTAGGTGTAAAAGGGTCCATGTAGATTGGATCAATAGTTGACCCTGTTAGGACTGGTAGGTGTAAAAGGGCCCATGTAGATTGGATCAATAGTTGACCCTGTTAGGACTGGTGGGTGCAAAAGGGTCCATGTAGATTGGATCAATAGTTATCCCTGTTAGAATTGTTGTACTAAGATTGGACTAATAGTTGTCCCTGTTAGAACTGTTGTACTAAGATTGGACTAATAGTTGTCCCTGTTAGGGCTCCTGCACTAAGATTGTGTCCTGGGGTGGGGAAGTTGTGTTTACACAACATTCAGAAATTCATTCAATTCCAGCTAACTGTAAATGTAGCTGCACTTTGTATCCACTTCGTAGCAGCAGTGTCAGCTGGTGAAGTCCCTCTAACAACAGTCCAGTTACTATGGGTGAACTTAATCATGGACACATTAGGTGCATCTGCCTACAAAGGAGTCCATGGAGAAACCGCCCGTCGGTCCAACCGAGCCACTCGTCACAAACGTCATGCGGAGGAACCTACTAGCTCAAGCTCTATATCAGATAGTAGTGCTTCTTACCTTACAATTCAGCGGTGAATCAATCTGAAGGTGAATGACACATTGATGTTCAACACTTTCCAACTTTGCCGAGTCTTCAACAACGAATTCAATGCGAGGAAGCTCGAGAAGAAGAACGTATTCGAGGGCACACACAAGAACAAGATGTTCGTAGGGATCATTGGGATAACCATTCTTCTCCAAGTGGGGATGGTGAAACTTCTGAAACGGTTTGCAGACACAGAGAGGTTCAATTGAGAATAATGGGGAGCATAATAAATGTAGGAATAAATCTTGAATTTGAGCATAATAAATAATCAAAACCATGATTTCTTCTATATATTTGTACATGTGATAATGGATTTTAATGGCTGAAATTAATAATTTAAAGGTTGTATGTTTTATTTTAAAATCTATGTAAGCGTTATTCTTTTTCTATACATTGCTAAATTATACATCAAAATTTAAAGGATGTAAAAGCATGAAATGCAAAACCTGTCACTTTCTAAAGAATTTATACAATCTTTAAAATAAAATTTAGTAACTATTAACTTCAACTAGAGCGCTCCGATAATTACGCAATACTTTTCATTGTAAAATAATGACACTTTGACAAACAACCACAAAAGGGCATTAAAATTTGAAGAGATTACCGATCATCTCATACGAAAAACTGTCACAAAAATAGACAACGTGTCACACGGACAGGCTAAACCCGCTATCAAAGCAGACGAAAAAACTATCATAAAAACAAACGAAAATATTAACATAAAAATATATAAAATATAATTTTTGGCGAAGCAAAACATAAAAAACTAAAGAAAACTGAAAGAAAACACAAACACTCATAAAAAGATGAGGCCTATTTATATATAATTATCTTAAAAAAATTAAAAAATTGTCGACGGCATGAAAACCGCTACCGAAAGCGACAATAGTAAAGAAAAATAATAAAAAATTATGTATAAAAATAACTAACACAGAGAGAATGGAAGTAGTGGAAAAAAACTAGTTTATATAGAACCATAATGTAACACCCGGGTTTAGGGGTTAGGTGGAAATAATATTTTAATAATATTTGGGCTCGGGTTGGTTTATGAAATATTCCTTTAAAAATTTTGGGTTACAAAATTTACCATTTAAAATGGGACCTAAATGTTTTAGACTCTAAGTTGAAGAGCTAATTTAAAAACAAGGAAAACTTTTCATTAATGGCCTTTTGGGTAATTTACCCCACTTCAAATTTAAACCCCTTTTTCCCTATCACATTTCCACTATTCATCTTCTTCATCAGATTTTCCAACGTGAAATAGGGTTCTCTACCCAAGTTCACTATTTCATCTTATTCCTCATCCATTTCAGCTCCAAATCGAAAGGTAAGGATGTTTTTGACTTCCCCTCATTCTCCCCTCTTTAAAAGTACCTTCTATTTTCATTTTCATAAGAGTTTGAGAAAATAGAATTTTTGGGAGTGGGATTAAAAATGGAAGCTTTATGTTGTTAAAGTAAATGGGTTGATTTAATATGTTTAGATAAGTTATGTAGAAGTCAAATAGCATGATATATGTGAATTTCAAGTGAATTTAATCAATTTTCGGAATTGGGTACCAAGGGGGTTTTGGGAGGGTTTTAAAATGGTTTTTCGGGTGTTTCAATGTTAGTTTTCGAGAGCTGATGTTAGTATGATATATGAGGGCTGCTTTGGGTGTGTTTGATGGTTATTTGAATGCTTAAAATGGAAGATATTGGTGGGCTTTAAGGGCAGCTCGGAAATTCTGTTTTTGGGACTTGTTTTGGGTATTGAGTGCTTGAAGTGTTGATCCGGGTTGTTTCCGTTGATGAGGTATTGATTATGAATGTTTTGTTTGTGTTTGGGATTGATTAGAGTCAAGTTTGGGCATCGGTGAAGCATCGGAAGTGAATCCGGAGAGTTGAAGGATTGTGGCTTGCTTGGTCTTGTGCTTGGAAGTTTAGGTGAGTGGTTGATTTCCTTGAATGATTTTAAATTAGTTGGTTCGAGTATACGGACTAGGTTGGGCTTGGTAGACCCACCTAGAGTTAGGATTAGGGTGGTAGCCTAATCCTAAACTTGGTCTAAGCCTTTGGATGAACTCATTTGGATGATTGTATATGCCTTGTATGCTATGTCATATGATTGTGTATGTATATTGTTTTATACATGTGAATTGAGGCATGGATCGTATGGCTTAAAGCATGCATGGTGATGGTTCATGGTTGTGTCCATGGTGAGTACGTGCTAAGCACGGAAATGGTTGAAATGTGTGTTGTGGAATGAATAAAATATTGGCACTAGTATACTTAAATACAAATGATCGATCATTAGGATGTTAGTGTGTACACATGAGTCTAAAGTCGCGCGTGGCCTTGGTGGCGTTGAGTCACCAAGGAGGAGTACGGGTACGCCCGGAAATGGTATTTAAATATAGTCGGTGATGAGTTGAATCCCATCGACGGGGCGTGAGGATGAGTGGAATCCCCTCCGCGAGGCCGGTGATGAGTGGAATCCCACCGAGGTAATGTGGTTGTTGGATATGAGTTTCCAACGAGTCTATCCGTGTATTTGAGCGATAACTAGGTGCCAATGTTGTTTGATATATGTATCAATATGTTGAGATTATGAGCTGCTTGGATGTTGTATGTGATTGCATGTATGGTAGTGTTGAGCTCATGATTATGGCATATATGTGATATAATTGCTCATGCATCTATATCTTGTGGACTCTTGAATTATGTATGTTGCCTTGGCTAGATCGTGCTCGGACCCTGCGATGTTGAGGTTTGTTTTTAGAGCTTACCCTCACTAAGCATCATTGCTTACGCTCTCCTTGTTCAACATTGCAGATCCTTAGTTCGTGGGTTGCTCGGCAAGAGGAGGGCCTTCAAGTGTGGTTTTGGACTTAAGTTCATCAAGTATGGTTTTATGCTAAGTTATGTAATAATTGTAGCAATGGGATGTGTAAGACTTGTTAGTTGTTGTTGGTTGTTAGGAGCATGTGTAGACTCCTTTACATGTGGGGCTTTTGCATGGTTGTGTTGCCATGGTGGTTGTTAACTTACGTCTTTTGCTTGCTTGAGTTGTGGACTATGCTTTAAGTGCATGAACTTGTGCTTGAATGATGGTTGATCAAATGCATGTATTTGGGTTGTGACTTTGGTTTTAGACATGTCTAATTATTGTTGAAGCATGCTAGTATAAGTGTCATACCTTAGGATGTCTTGCCTTGAAGTTGCTTGTTGGTTTGTTGGTGTTTTGGGGCATCCTTGTGCCTCAAAACAGCCCAGAAAATCTGCAGACAGGGGGTGTTTCGGAACGGGTCCCCGTGTTCCGAAACGGCCCCTGGGTAAATGGCCTTCCGTTTCGAAACGGATGAGGGTCGTTCCGGAACGTTTTCGCCTCTGGAATTTTGAGAAATTGGCGAGATGAAGCCGTTCCGAAACGGGCCTTTGAAGTTCCGAAACGGTCAAATCTCGTTGACCACGAGATATTGACCGTCAAGGGCGTTCCGATACGGGTCACCCCTGTTTCGGAACGGTCACCTTGTGGTCGACCCAGGCCCTTTGACCAGGTCAGGGCGTTTCGGAACACCCTATAGGTGTTTCGAAACGGCCTGCTGGAGTGAAGTAAAAATGGATTGTTTATGTTTGTTTGGTCGGTGATTGATGCGTTGTTTGATTCTTCCGCTGCTGTGCTTCACATAGGAATTAGAATTGCATCTAGATAAGACTAATGTTAAAAGAAATTTTCCGGGTTGTTAACCGAGGGGAAACCTTAACGGGTTTCGCTTCGGTTTTCCCCGTGTGGCCCACTCGGACTGGTCATCCTACCAGACCGGGACGAGGGGGTTACACTTGTTGGTATCAGAGCCAAAGGTTACCGAGACCTTGGGCAAGTAAGTGAGGTAAGTTTAAGTTTTTAAGTTGAATTGCACGGTGTTTGCTTATTCTGCAAGAATGGTTGCTTATGTGACAAGTATGCTGATTGTTTCATTTTAAAGCACGTGTGTGTGGGTCCCATTGCTACTATTACATTAGAAAAAAAAATGATTTTAAGTGAGGAAACATACTTGGACACTTGGAAGCCTCGCCTTGCTAACCCATTTTGTGTGTTGTTGTTGTGGTTGTAGTTAATATCTGAGAGGGCAATGTCTAGACCGAGAGGTAGACCGAGGTTGGTTCGTCAGGAACCACGAGTTGTAGCTCCTGTTGAGCCGGTAGTTGGTGCGGGAGCTCACATAGAGGGACCGGGAGCCGCGAGAGTTGGCGCTCCTCCACCACCTCCACCACCACCACCTCCTCCACCTGGAGCTGGGGGCGAGGATGGAGCTGGGGGAGAGGGACCTCAAGGTGGCCAAGGTGGCCAAGGTCCAGCTGGAATTGATATGACTCCGCTAGTGCAAGCGATAGCGGGAGCATTCCAGGCCGCAGTTGCGGGAGCTCAGGCTGCAGCTCAGCCTAGATGTGATGATGCTAGCTTACCTTTGGAGAGGCTCCGTAGCTTAGGGGCCGAGGAGTTTAGAGGATCTACTCCGGAGAGGTCGGAGTTATGGTTGGAGAAGACAGTTCGTATCTTGGCTCAGATGGGTTGTGCGGGCGCACGTAGATTGGGCTGTGTGATTTCACTACTTCAGGGTGATGCCTATACCTGGTGGGTCACCATCACTACCGGGGTTCCAGAGGCCGAGATAGATTGGGAGTTCTTTGAGTTTGCTTTCAGAAAGAGGTACTTAGGACCGAGGTACTTAGATGAGAAAAAGAGAGAGTTTATGGCTCTTACTCAGGATGATGCTTCTGTGACTGATTATGAGATCCGCTTTGTTCGCTTGAGTCAGTATGCCCCAGAGTTGATTCCTACTGAAGTGGAACGCTGCAACCGTTTCCGATACGGATTGAATGAAGAGGTTAAGAGGTACACGTTGGCTTCTGACTACTCGGACTTTGATGTGTTGGTCGCGAGGGCCAAGGATTTGGAGCATAGTTTGAGTGCAGCCAAACGAGCTGGTGGTTCTGGTTCTGGAAAGAGGCATAACCACTTTGATGGTAGAGATGCTAAGAAACACAAGGGTGGCAGACACCAGTTTGATCAGAGGCGTGGCGGTGGCCACCATGGTAGGGGCCATCAGGGCCATAGAGGAGGAGGGCGCTTGCCCGAGTGTGCACAGTGTGGGAGACAACACACTGAGAGTGCTGGGGTAACTTTCATGCTTGTTGGAACTGTGGTTCGAGGGACCACTTTAGGAGGGACTGTCCGCGTCAGGCAGCTCAGGCACCGAACGTTGCTCAGGCTCCTGCGAGAGGTAATGATTTTCAGAGAGGCCGTGGGCGCGGTCGTGGCTACTTCCAGCCGAGGGCTGATGCACCTAGGGTAGATGCTCAGAGGAACCTTGCTCATGTTGTGGCTGTGCAACCAGAGGCGGGAGGACCAGCGAGGGTCTATGCTCAGAGAGGGGTCGGGAACGACACCGATGTGATAGCAGGTAATTTTGAGTTACAGTCTATGTCTTTGCTTTCTTTGGTTGATTCGGGTTCTACGCATTCCTACATTCTGAGTGAGCATGCACAGAAGTTAGATATTCCTGTTGAGATCTTAGATGTAGGTATGCATGTTACTAGCTCTTTTGGTGAGACAGTTGTAGTTAGACGTATGTATAGGAGATGTCCACTGAAGATTCAGGGTCATGTGTTCTCAGTTGATATGATGGAACTTCCTTTCTACGGTTTTGATATTATATTGGGTATGGACTGGTTGGTTGAGCATCGGGCTAGTGTGGATTTTGAGACAAAGAGAATTTCCTTGAAGCTTTCTGATGACTACGAGGTAGTGGTAGTGGGCGAGAACATTAAGTTCTTGTCTAATGTGGTGTCAGCTTTAGAGGCCCATAGGCTGATGGACTCTGGATGTGGGGCCTATTTGGCTTATGTTATGAATCCGGATATGAGTGAAGCTAGACCGAAAGATATCAGAACAGTGTGTGACTTTCCAGATGTGTTTCCGGAAGAGTTGCCGGGTTTGCCTCCTGACAGAGATGTTGAGTTTGTGATTGAGACAGTTTCAGGGTCTAACCCAGTTTCGATAGCTCCGTATCGTATGGCTCCGAAAGAGTTGAAGGAATTGAAGAGTCAGTTGCAAGAATTATTAGACCGTGGTTTCATTAGGCCTAGTAGTTCTCCGTGGGGTGCTCCAGTGCTGTTTGTGAAAAAGAAAGATGGTAGCATGCGCATGTGTATTGACTATAGGCAGTTGAATCAGTTGACTGTGAAGAACAAGTATTCGTTGCCTCGTATAGATGATTTGTTTGATCAGTTGAGAGGTGCTTCAGTGTTCTCGAAGATAGATTTGAGATCCGGATACTATCAGCTGAAAGTGAAAGAGTGTGATGTTCCGAAGACAGCTTTTAGAACTAGATATGGTCACTATGAGTTTCTTGTGATGCCATTTGGGCTCACGAATGCACCAGCAGCATTCATGGACATGATGAACAGAATTTTTAGAGACTATCTAGACCGGTTTGTGGTTGTCTTCATTGATGATATACTTGTGTACTCGAAGACAGAAGAAGAGCACGATGAGCACTTGAGATTTGTCTTACAGAGATTGTTGAGTAATCAGTTGTATGCGAAGCTCAGTAAGTGTGAGTTCTGGATTCGAGAGGTTGTATTTCTTGGCCATGTTGTTTTGGCCGAAGGCATCCGAGTTGATCCATCGAAGATTGAGGCTATTGTTGAGTGGAAACAACCTAAGTCTGTGACCGAGATTAGGAGTTTCCTAGGATTAGCTGGTTACTATAGGAGGTTCGTTGATGGCTTCTCTAGAGTAGCTGCTCCCTTGACCAAGTTGTTGCAAAAGGGAGTCAAGTTTGAATGGTCAGATGCAAGACAAAAGGCCTTTGAGAAATTGAAAGAAGCTTTGACAAATGCTCCAGTGCTAGTACAACCTGTTTCAGGTAAGGAGTTTGTGATTTACAGTGATGCTTCCTACGTAGGCTTAGGATGTGTTTTGATGCAAGATAGGAGAGTTGTTGCTTATGCCTCTAGACAGTTGAAGATCCATGAGAAGAATTATCCTACTCATGACATAGAGCTAGCCGCAGTTGTGTTTGCACTGAAGATTTGGCGTCACTATTTGTATGGTGAGAAGTGTATAGTTTACACCGATCACAAGAGCTTGAAGTACTTGATGACACAAAAAGAGTTGAATTTGAGACAGAGGAGATGGTTAGAGCTGTTAAAAGATTATGATTTGACTATTGAGTACCATCCGGGTAAAGCAAACGTAGTGGCCGATGCTTTGAGTAGAAAAGTGGCCGTTGAGCTGAGAGCTATGTTCGCTAGATTGAGTGTGTCCGATGATGGTGGTTTGATCACCGAGTTGCAAGTGAAGCCTCCTTTGATTCAGTTGATTAGAGAGAAGCAGTTGCAAGATGCGAGCTTAGTTTCTCATGTTCAAGACATAGCCGAAGGAAGACCGACTGAGTATAGTTTCAGTGGTGAGAGCTTGTTGTGCTTTAGAGATAGAATTGTGGTACCGGAAGATGTTGAGCTGAGACGTAAGATTTTGAGCGAAGCACATTCGAGTCCCTTTTCTATGCATCCGGGTAGTACCAAGATGTACCGAGATTTAAAGAATGATTATTTCTGGGTTGGTTTGAAGAGAGATGTAGCCGAGTATGTGAGCCGTTGCATGGTTTGTCAGAGAGTGAAGGCAGAACATCAAGTTCCTTCAGGTTTGCTACAGCCTTTGAAGATTCCGGAATGGAAGTGGGAGAGAATCACCATGGATTTTGTATCGGGGTTGCCCTTGTCTCCTTCGAGGAAGAATTCAGTTTGGGTGATTGTTGATAGATTCACTAAGTGTGCTCACTTCTTAGCAGTGAACACCACGGATTCCTTAGACAAGTTGGCAAACTTGTACATTCGTGAGATTGTGAGACTTCATGGAGTTCCGAAGTCAATAGTTTCAGATAGGGATCCTAGATTTACTTCGAGGTTCTGGAGTTGTTTGCATAGTGCTTTGGGTAGTCGTCTGCACTTCAGCACATCTTATCATCCGCAGTCCGATGGGCAGTCAGAGCGAGTGATACAGATTCTAGAGGACATGCTTCGTTGTTGTGTGATTGATTTTCAGGGTTCTTGGGAGAAACACTTACCGTTGGTTGAGTTTGCTTACAACAACAGTTATCAGTCTAGTATTCAGATGGCTCCTTATGAGGCTTTGTATGGTAGACGGTGTAGGACTCCGATTTGTTGGGCTGAGACAGGTCAGAGATTGTTACCTATGCCAGATTTGCTTAAGGGAACCACAGAAAAGGTGAAGTTGATTTGTGACCGTTTGAAAGCGGCTTCGGATCGTCAGAAGTCTTATGCAGATTTGAAGAGGAAAGAGATTGAGTACGCAGTGGGTGAGAAAGTGTTTCTGAAGGTATCTCCGTGGAAGAAGGTGATGAGATTTGGCCGAAAGGGCAAGTTGAGTCCGAGGTTCATTGGTCCGTATGAGATAGTTGAGCGGATTGGGCCCGTAGCTTATCGATTGAGGTTACCTTCTGAGTTAGAAAAGATCCATGATGTCTTTCATGTGTCTATGCTTAGGAGATATAGGTCAGATCCTTCTCATGTGATGCCCGTTGAGGAGATAGAGTTGAATCCGGATTTGTCCTATAATGAAGAGCCCATTGAGATACTTGCTTCTGATAGCAAGGTGTTGCGTGGCAAGACCATAGAGTTGGTCAAGGTGTTGTGGAGACATAGGGGTGTGGAAGAGGCCACGTGGGAGAGGAAAGCGGATATGGTTGAGCAGTTTCCGTATCTGTTTCCGCCAGGTAATTTCGGGGACGAAATTTCCTTAGTGGGGGAGAGTTGTAACACCCGGGTTTAGGGGTTAGGTGGAAATAATATTTTAATAATATTTGGGCTCGGGTTGGTTTATGAAATAATCCTTTAAAAATTTTGGGTTACAAAATTTACCATTTAAAATGGGACCTAAATGTTTTAGACTCTAAGTTGAAGAGCTAATTTAAAAACAAGGAAAACTTTTCATTAATGACCTTTTGGGTAATTTACCCCACTTCAAATTTAAACCCCTTTTTCCCTATCACATTTCCACTATTCGTCTTCTTCATCAGATTTTCCAACGTGAAATAGGGTTCTCTACCCAAGTTCACTATTTCATCTTATTCCTCATCCATTTCAGCACCAAATCGAAAGGTAATGATGTTTTTGACTTCCCCTCATTCTCCCCTCTTTAAAAGTACCTTCTATTTTCATTTTCATAAGAGTTTGAGAAAATGGAATTTTTGGGAGTGAGATTAAAAATGGAAGCTTTATGTTGTTAAAGTAAATGGGTTGATTTAATATGTTTAGATAAGTTATGTAGAAGTCAAATAGCATGATATATGTGAATTTCAAGTGAATTTAATCAATTTTCGGAATTGGGTACCAAGGGGGTTTTGGGAGGGTTTTAAAATGGTTTTTCGGGTGTTTCAATGTTAGTTTTCGAGAGCTGATGTTAGTATGATATATGAGGGCTGCTTTGGGTGTGTTTGATGGTTATTTGAATGCTTAAAATGGAAGATATTGGTGGGCTTTAAGGGCAGCTCGGAAATTCTGTTTTTGGGACTTGTTTTGGGTATTGAGTGCTTGAAGTGTTGATCCGGGTTGTTTCCGTTGATGAGGTATTGATTATGAATGTTTTGTTTGTGTTTGGGATTGATTAGAGTCAAGTTTGGGCATCGGTGAAGCATCGGAAGTGAATCCGGAGAGTTGAAGGATTGTGGCTTGCTTGGTCTTGTGCTTGGAAGTTTAGGTGAGTGGTTGATTTCCTTGAATGATTTTAAATTAGTTGGTTCGAGTATACGGACTAGGTTGGGCTTGGTAGACCCACCTAGAGTTAGGATTAGGGTGGTAGCCTAATCCTAAACTTGGTCTAAGCCTTTGGATGAACTCATTTGGATGATTGTATATGCCTTGTATGCTATGTCATATGATTGTGTATGTATATTGTTTTATACATGTGAATTGAGGCATGGATCGTATGGCTTAAAGCATGCATGGTGATGGTTCATGGTTGTGTCCATGGTGAGTACGTGCTAAGCACGGAAATGGTTGAAATGTGTGTTGTGGAATGAATAAAATATTGGCACTAGTATACTTAAATACAAATGATCGATCATTAGGATGTTAGTGTGTACACATGAGTCTAAAGTCGCGCGTGGCCTTGGTGGCGTTGAGTCACCAAGGAGGAGTACGGGTACGCCCGGAAATGGTATTTAAATATAGTCGGTGATGAGTTGAATCCCATCGACGGGGCGTGAGGATGAGTGGAATCCCCTCCGCGAGGCCGGTGATGAGTGGAATCCCACCGAGGTAATGTGGTTGTTGGATATGAGTTTCCAACGAGTCTATCCGTGTATTTGAGCGATAACTAGGTGCCAATGTTGTTTGATATATGTATCAATATGTTGAGATTATGAGCTGCTTGGATGTTGTATGTGATTGCATGTATGGTAGTGTTGAGCTCATGATTATGGCATATATGTGATATAATTGCTCATGCATCTATATCTTGTGGACTCTTGAATTATGTATGTTGCCTTGGCTAGATCGTGCTCGGACCCTGCGATGTTGAGGTTTGTTTTTAGAGCTTACCCTCACTAAGCATCATTGCTTACGCTCTCCTTGTTCAACATTGCAGATCCTTAGTTCGTGGGTTGCTCGGCAAGAGGAGGGCCTTCAAGTGTGGTTTTGGACTTAAGTTCATCAAGTATGGTTTTATGCTAAGTTATGTAATAATTGTAGCAATGGGATGTGTAAGACTTGTTAGTTGTTGTTGGTTGTTAGGAGCATGTGTAGACTCCTTTACATGTGGGGCTTTTGCATGGTTGTGTTGCCATGGTGGTTGTTAACTTACGTCTTTTGCTTGCTTGAGTTGTGGACTATGCTTTAAGTGCATGAACTTGTGCTTGAATGATGGTTGATCAAATGCATGTATTTGGGTTGTGACTTTGGTTTTAGACATGTCTAATTATTGTTGAAGCATGCTAGTATAAGTGTCATACCTTAGGATGTCTTGCCTTGAAGTTGCTTGTTGGTTTGTTGGTGTTTTGGGGCATCCTTGTGCCTCAAAACAGCCCAGAAAATCTGCAGACAGGGGGTGTTTCGGAACGGGTCCCCGTGTTCCGAAACGGCCCCTGGGTAAATGGCCTTCCGTTTCGAAACGGATGAGGGTCGTTCCGGAACGTTTTCGCCTCTGGAATTTTGAGAAATTGGCGAGATGAAGCCGTTCCGAAACGGGCCTTTGAAGTTCCGAAACGGTCAAATCTCGTTGACCACGAGATATTGACCGTCAAGGGCGTTCCGATACGGGTCACCCCTGTTTCGGAACGGTCACCTTGTGGTCGACCCAGGCCCTTTGACCAGGTCAGGGCGTTTCGGAACACCCTATAGGTGTTTCGAAACGGCCTGCTGGAGTGAAGTAAAAATGGACTGTTTATGTTTGTTTGGTCGGTGATTGATGCGTTGTT
Source organism: Hibiscus tridactylites (assembly GCA_958450335.1). Lineage (NCBI taxonomy): Eukaryota > Viridiplantae > Streptophyta > Magnoliopsida > Malvales > Malvaceae > Hibiscus > Hibiscus tridactylites. The sequence goes on from OY288270.1 coordinate 82,669,121, forward strand.
TGATTCTTCCGCTGCTGTGCTTCACATAGGAATTATAATTGCATCTAGATAAGTCTAATGTTAAAAGAAATTTTCCGGGTTGTTAACCGAGGGGAAACCTTAACGGGTTTCGCTTCGGTTTTCCCCGTGTGGCCCACTCGGACCGGTCATCCTACCAGACCGGGACGAGGGGGTTACACATAAAATGTTAAATATTAGAAGGGTAAACTACACAAGTGACCACCTAACTATGGGGTTGGGATCGACATGACCACTATATTTTCAATTTTGACAAATATACCACTAAATTATTTAATTGGTTTCAATTAAGCCACCAACCATTATAAATAACAGAGAAACTGACGTGGGCTATTAAATTAAATGATATAATTATACATTTAGTCCCTGTTATTTATGCAATCTCTCAACTTGTCCTAATTTTAATTTAATAAAATAAATTAATTATTCAATAACTATTTTTAATTAATTAGTTGATTAGTTTCCCCTCCAATCATGTGATAACATGTGTTGCCTGATTAGAGAAGGAAAAATGAAAACAAGAAAAATACAATCGGATGGATTCAAACCAACATCCTTGGGGTTCAAATGGTGTGAGCTTACTACTAAAACAAGCACATCTCTTGATATGAAGTACAACGTTTAATATATGTTTAAATGGTTGTTAATGCCCGAAGAAATGAAACAAAAAGACGCTTGCAACTAGACCAAATATATTTTTATGATATAAAATATAACATTTAATATATATCTTATATGATTGTTATTCCCTGAAAAAGGAAAGAAATATACTTTTAGAAAAATCGAACATAAAACATTCAACCCAATTAAATAAATCGAAATTTAATTAAATAAATCAAAATTTAATTAAACATATCAATTTAATTAAAATTTGATTTATTAAATTCAATAAATCAATATAATTAAATTTCGATTTATTTAATTGAGTTAGATGTTTCATGTTCGATTTTCCTAAAAGCACATTTCTTTCCCTTTTTTATGGCATTAACAATCATATAAGATATATACTAAATGTTATATTTTTTATCATAAAAATATACTTGGTCTGGTGGCAAGCGTACACTACTCACAATCCAGGGATCCTGGTTTGAATTCGCACATGTTCATTTTTTTTTGTTTTATTTCTTCGGGCATTAACAATCAGGTGACACGTGCCATCACCTGATTGGAGGAGAAATTAATTAATTAATTAAAATAATTATTGAATAATTAATTTATTTTATTAAATTAAAATTAGGATCAAATTGAGAGATTGCATAAATAACACAAGATTAAATGTATAATTATATTATTTAATTTAATAGCCCACGTCAGTTTCTCCGTTATTTATAATGGTTGGTGGTTTAATTGAAACTAATTAAATAGTTTAATGGTATATTTACCAAAATTAAAAGTATATTGATCATATTAACACCAACTCTATAATTAGGTAATCATCTATATAGTTTACCCATATTAGAAATAACAATTATCTACTGTTCAAAAAAAGAAATAACAATTACCTCATTCAAGTTAATACTAAATCGACCGATGTTACTACTTCTCAATATACATATTTTGATACACATCAAGGGACACATATCACCGTATATATAAATAAGAAAAAGAAACTAAAAAAATCAATCTCAAGTTAATAAATTAAGTTATGTTTTTTAAAATTAAATTAGAAATAATTCAAAAAAATAAAATTAAAAAAACATTGCTTAGTAAAATTAATAAATCAAAAAATAATATTTAAGCGTTGTAAATTGTAATATTTAAAAGTTTTAAAAATATATAAAAATTAAATTAATTAAATGTTTATAAAAATCAATCTTTTCAAGTTTCTAACTAATTTTTATTATTTAAATTTATTTTTTAATTGAATAACTAATATTTTTTATTAAGTAGAGATAATTATATTCTAAGACAAATACTGATATTCGAACCCATATAAGATGGGTCAACATGTATATCTTTGATCACTCGGCCAATTAATGGATCTCAAACAATAATACATAGTAAAATTAATAACTCAAAAAATAATATGTAAGCCTTGTAATGTTTAAAAGTGTTAAAATAATAAAAATAAATTAATTAAATGTTCATACAAATTAATTTGTTCAAGCTTCTAACTAATGTTTATTATTTAAATTTTTAGCTTTGTTCTTAAATAACTAATATTTTTTATAATTATCGGTATCTAACTTATTAATTAAGGGATCTAATGTTTCATCCTGTTAGAGCAATTGATTGTTGGTAGCTAATATATTAATTAACTATTTTTAGTTATAAATTATAATTATGTTGAATAAAGTAGATATTTTAAAATTAATTAAATAATTGTATACAATTATGAATTTATTAAATATTTTTACCTAAGAATGAGGTAAAATGGAAATATAAATCATACATTCCTCAAAAGAGTTCATTAAAATGATTAAAAAACTAAATAAAAATGGGATATACAATAAATGAGGCCACGACTAAAAGGTGTATACTAAATTATTGGTTTTTTATCATAGTATACTAAATAATTGTTTGTATAACAAGAAAATATAAAATAAACTTATGTAAACATCAAATAATATCATAGCATCATAATGTTATATGTCCCACTCAACCTACCCACAAATGGGCCCAACATTTTTTGGTGGGGTCCTTCAACTATATAATAAATATAAATATACACATAAACACTCAACTATCATAGAATAGGTTAATTATATAATTATTAATTTTTTGACAGTGGACCTAAGCCTTGTAGATAAAAAATTAAATAAAAAAGCAATACATGAAAGAAAATATTCGATATATAAAAATTAAACTACACAATTTTATTTATTTTAATATTATTATTTAAATTATGATAAAAATAAAAATAATCATGTTATTTAAATTTTACACATACTTATATACCGTGTATCAAATAATTTTCTATTAAAATATTTGTACAATGTTATATTTAGACCTACCCGAGTAAAAAGTAAAATAAAAGAGAAATACCCAAAAGAAGAATCCAAACCACAACAGTCCCAGCTGCCATCATTTCATATAATATAGCTTTCTTTATCAAATACCTTTATGTCCTCGTCAGTCATCATCTCCATTATTAAATAAATAGATGGAAAAAAAAACAATTGATTATTTCCATGGTTTTAGACACCAATTTTGTTGTAATTAATCCATCATTATCCTCATTTGATTTCTTTAAATCTCAATTATGCATATTAATGTTAAGTTTTAATCATACAAAAATATACTTATGTAACATGTTTATATTTACAACGCATGATATGTATATCAAGTTCGATATACATATTAGACATTACTTTTCTCCATCAATTATTAGATCAAATTAAGATAAAATTCAGATTACAAATTTTAACGAAAACAATAAATTTATGCGTTAAAAAAATTAGTTGTATGTATGTATGTATTCATTGTGTCTTCAAGTCAACAAAAATATTTATACTCTAATTTATAATCAAGTTAGTTTATTAAAGAGAAATGAAATCAAACTTTGAATTTGCATTTAATTAATCTATTTGGAAGAGAGAGAGAAAATTAGGAGTGTCACTATTTTTGTTGCATCATGAAGGAAATTAATTTTATGACAATCATGAGATTAACTAATTAATTAATTAGATGTATTATTAAACCTCCCCAACATTATCACAATTGATAATGTTAATCTTTAATATTCGCCTACTAAATTTAATGTATGGTTGTAAGAAGATTAAGGAACAAATTATGTTTAGGCGGTTACCAATGTGACCAAAGAAACTTGTATGATATTCACTTGACATGTAATATTTTGAATTAGTCTGATATATATCAAATTAATTCAAAATGTTTTAAATTTATCAAAACATAATATTTATAATTTAAATAAATTAAATATAAAATACAACAACCAGATTTTAAAACTATAAATCATATGAATATAATAAAAGTGGATAAGTGAATCTATCCACACACATATATAAGTTTAATTAGGATGGTGACCAAAGTTTGGCAATTGATATCATGACATTAACATATTACGTATTTTACTAAATCCATTTCTTTAAGAAAGTAAGAAGGTTAATTTTTTTTCTATCCACAATATAATATTTTATTTTATTTAAGGAATATGTTATTTATTATTAATTTTCATGATTGATTGGTTGTTTTAAATTAAAATGTGGTGGGTTGGAAATGTATTGATTTGGTTTAGAGTAGTTGACTTACAAATTCACCATCCAATTACGCAATATTATTTTTTAAAAAAATTAAATTTCCAAGGATCTATGCCTTAGCATCTATCAAATCCGGAGTTATTTCAGACTTTGGGTGTTTTGTGGACGAGGTGGTATTTTGAGAAATGATGTTAGTAAGTTATTAATTATGTTCTCCAAATCAATTGGTATATTCAGTTGAGTTGCTCAATTTGAAAGAGGCTGCATTTTGTTCATAGATTTGAGATAGTCTCAGTCTTTTAATTTTATTCTTGAGATAGATTGTAGTATGTTCGTTGATTGATTTATTCATCAAAATTCGGCTTCATACGTGTTCAGATCGACAATTGTGGAGTGTTTGAACATTAATTCAAAGTTTTCTTGATTCATTCGAGTTGTTTCTAGGGAAGCTAACGTCACCGCAAACAAGTTGGCCAAATGTGATATTTACATATCTCCTCCATTCTATTGGACAATCAATAATTAAAATGTGAGGCATGACATGAATTGATGCAACTTGATTATACTCTCATTCTGTTACCTAGAGTTAGGCAGATCTGACTGAATTATGGTTGAGTAGAATATCCGTTTTGCTCATAGTCTTTTAGATTTTCTCTATTTTATCTTGGTTATTATGCTTTTCTATTTGGCTTCTTCAAAATACAAGTTGTACGTGGTTTATGTGTTATGTATGTTTTGCTTTATCCATTGACTTGTCGCATTTTTTCCCTCCATTTAGGTTAGAGAAATTTTTTAACGAGACAAATGTCAATGGTTATTATTAATAATATATATATATATATATATATATATATATATAATTAAATTTCCAAATGCTATCTTTATAATTTAAGAAAATCAATGTATCGGTAATTTATTTCTATTAATAGTCCTAGATATCTTATATCTCCAATGTAATTGAATAGGTTTAATAAATCAATACATTTTAATAATTATAAACTAGATTTATTTTATACAATTAACGGATGTGATTATACTTTGTTTGCAAAGTATGTGTGCATTATTAAAGAATTAAAAATATATATGAACAAATACTACATTGAGACTATTTAAAAAAACCAACGCGATTATAAATATAATCAATATACTCATATAACTATGACCAACATCAATCATCACAAATTAGGGTCAAATATTGATGGTAGGAAATGATTAAGATGATTAGAGTACATATTAGTGAGGATATAAAGCAACTTATGGGAGTTAATGAGATAAGTTTATGGAAAAATCAAGACCTAACCTTTAATTATGAAGGTAGGCCACCTTCTATGCAATTCTTATTATCTATCCTTAAAAGTTCAATGCGTACAAAAAAAAATGGATAAAAAAAATGTAGTCTTTCTTTGCCCATGAGAATTTATTTATGTTTTGAAAGATGAATTTGAATTTTTGAATTAAATTTGTTTTTATAAATAACAATAATGAAATGCACATGTTATGTAAAGAAATATTTAAAGATGTTAGAAAATTATATATTTATGGGGATTTCGAATTCATTACCACACGAGAACATCAAATACATATATATTTATAAACCCATTGAGTAGTTCTAGTGAAAAAAAATAAATGTGTTATCTTTAAGATGTACAGATTCAAACAACTAGTATACATAATGCGTGTACATTTTCAAAGACTAAGAGTAAATAATATATATTGCCTTCTAATCATTCCAAAATATTCAAATAAATATGTGTTTATAATTATGAATATTGTAATTATATGTATTTCATATGCTTAAAATAATTACTTAATATATTAAGAGTAGAATATAGGCTTAAAACACTTTTCCCGTTAAACTTTATCTATTTTTTCAACTTGCTCCCTAAACAATATTTTGCCCACCAAAATATTCGTCGTTACTTATATTATCCAAAAATTAACACCGTTAAAAAATAAATTTTTTGACCAATAAGAACATACCATGTCATTTTCTTTATTTATTTTTTAAATTTTAAAATAAAATAAAATAAATATTAAATAAATATATTAAATTATACCCTAAATTTACCCAAATACCCTCATCTTCTTTCCAAACCCTATTTCTCATTTCATTCATCTCCAATCCCATTTCTCTGATTTTAACCCTCAATTTCCATATTTTAACCCCAAAACTTTGATCTCAAAAAATAACTCTTCCACTCATTTTTTTTCACGATCAAAGCCAAGAAAAAAAATCCAAGAACACCAACAATGTTCATCCTTTTTCCTACTCTACGATCCACTTAAACATCAAATCACCAACTATTTCTTGTTTCCAAATATCGAAACTTCTATAACACTAAGAACAACTACTCGTTCATCTTCCTTTGCTAAAATCTATTCCCAAACACATCAAGCTTCACACATTCTTCACCCGTCCTAGGATCTAGATCTAACCAAACTTAGACCCTCTTCAACTTCATCATGAATCACGGTCACATGCAACCATTATCGGCAACCAAATAACGCTCCGACCACCGTTCAAACCAGATCTACTAAAAAAATCGATGCTAAAATCGAACAAACTGAAAATTCCAAAATTAGTGAACAATCATTCAATTAATCACAAATATTTTATCACAATTTACTTTAATTTTCTTTAAAAAATGGGAGGGAAAAGGAACAAAAAGGTTTGGGGGAAATAGGGTTAGAGACGAATGAAATGGGAAATAGAGTTTGGGGAAGAAGATGGGTTGGGGTTTAGGGAAGAAGATGAGGGTATTTGGGTAAATTTAGGGTGTGGTTTAATATTTTTATTTTATTTTATTTTAAAATTAAAATTAAATAAAAAAATGACGTGACACGTTTTGATTGGTCAATACAGATTTGTTAACGGTGTTAACCTTTTGGGGGTGAAATGAGTAATGACGAATACTTTAATGAGTAAAAGTGGGCAAAAACGTAGTTTAAGAGGCAAGTTGAAAAAACATGTAAAGTTTAGGAGGGAAAGTGTTTTAAGCCTATGATATATAATAAAAAAAACTCTACAAACGAGCTTAGAAAACATGTCAATAGGCACATGACAACATCATAAATCTACTATCAAACCGATCAATCAAACCACTAAAATCAATTAAAAAAAGCCTAAAATTTTGATCATTCTATATCTAATAATATCAATAGGCATTGATTAAAAGCATTTGAGTTCCCAAAAGCTAAAAAGAAGGGTTCTCTCTTTCTTTCTTTTTTGTTTGCTAAAGTGAGGAAAATCATGGTATTTGTTGTTTTTAAGAGATTCAATAATATCAACCTACATCATGCAAAAAGAAGTTTCACTAAAGTGAAATAAAAGAGACTTTGACACATGAAAAATCCCAACATTATGCTTAAAACCAAACACAAAACTAATGGATTAATGGCATGTTTCTAATGTATGAAACATTTTGGAGCATAAATGAAGAAGAAAGGTTGAAACATTAGGTTTGTCCCCATTTGAGTCTTGAGGAAAGTGGGAAACTACAGTCTGGTTTTTCAAACTTTTTTATCATCCTTTGCTTGCCCTTGAATATAGGGATTTTGTTCGCAATAGCCCTACAACTTTCAAAAGTTATATATGTATACCAAAAGGCTTCACATTAATTAACATAAAGGAATTATCATACTATGCAATATCGACGGTGTTGAATATAATAGTAAGACACGTTACACTGTATTCACAAGACAAAAAAAAGTTAAATTTGAACATAAGAGATGGTATTGTTATGAAATCCCTAGAGGAATTATCTTTATGAATCGTAAAACAGACATAAATGATACTTTAATTTTTTTTTAAAAAAATCCTACTTGTACAATTTACTAACAATGTAAATTTTTAATCCTAAAAATAAAGTTGCGGTTAGGGATGACCATGGATCGGCTCGAGTCGAGTTGAGTTTTTTTTCGACATGAACTTAACCCAAAAATTAAAAGCTTCCACCCAAACACGACCCGAAATTTGGGTTAAAATAGCCTCCGACCGACGCATAAAAAACTTATTTTTTATTCGACAAAATAGAGAGGTAATTGAAAAAATAAAAAGAGTATAACAATTATCCCTAAATATAAAGAGGAAAATGTATACTATTATCTCAAATTGGGTATTTTTCACACTAAATCTAAATTTAATCTGATTTTATTCTCCACAAAACTTGACCTGACTTTAACCTTATATTTTTAAAAATCTAGCTTTATAGAATCGTGTTGGGTCAGAATTGGCCAGTTTCGAATAATTTGGTCATCCCTAATTATAGTTAACATTTCTGATAATAATCTTAAATATAGATGACGTTTATTATCCAATAAAATCATTCTATTTCTTTCCATTCTCACCTTTTTAGGGGCAGTTTTGCTTGGATTCATGAACTTAATAACAATAAAGTATCAATTTGAGTTTTTTATGAACCATTTGAGTATTTTCTAACACAATCATTTAACCACCGCATTTAGAAAATTCCATTTAGAGATTAGCAAAAACTTGTGGTGAATGGTTTTACGCGTGTTTTGGGAATTTAAAAATCATATGGAGTTGTAATAGTTTTGAATCAACAAAGCGTAGAGAATTAGACGTTGAATTTGTTCTAATGAATATTTTAAAAGAGTTATTAATGATTTTGATTGTTTTAAATCCTTATAATTTAATATTTTTAGGGTTTGATATATTTTTACTTTATAATTACGACTCAAATTTTTAACTAGAATGCACTATCAAACGGATTAATAATTAAAATATATTTGAATCTATGATAGATCACAAGCTAATTTTAAAAGTCCCATGTATTGTAGTTGTACTCCACTTAATTGTATCTTTTACCCTCTAATTATCTCATTCACCAACAAATAGAATAATCTCCATTCTTGTAATAAATAAAAGGAAAAGGAAAAAGAAGAAGATAAGTTGTACACTAAATAATGCCATGTCTTAATTGGGTGCCTTTTATAAACACAACATTGAATATAATGACCAGACAAGCGTACACTTGAAGTGTTGTAACCAAAGAGTCTTGATTCTAACTCTTTCTATCCATTTCCCCATTCCTCTTTACTCATTTTATCCATTTTTCGATTAAAATCGGACCCGTGGTTAAATCGATATAATTTTTCCTTCTAATTTTATTGGTTCATCTATTAGATTAATTGGTGTTTTTTAAAAAAATTTATCCAATACACATGTTATAAACTACACAATTCTTTCTGTTTTATAGGTTAGTGATTAATTTTAGGATTTAAAGTTTAAAAATTTAGTTTGTAGAATTTAGAACACATGGTCTAATATTAAAATTTAAAGTTTATAAGTTTAATTTGTAAGGTTTAAAATTTATGAACAACACCTCTACAGCTAGAAATTTAAACTTTTAGTTTTTAAAGTACAAATATGGAGGGTAAAAAACCTTACCCAACACTTTGCTCACTTAAGGGGTTAAAAAACTTTTAGAATAATCTTATTTTAAATAAATGTTAATGGGTTAAACAGTACAATCGATTACTAAAAATTGTTGAGTGCAATGACAAGTCATATTGCTCTCTAAAAGGAGAACTCATGTTCAAACTTTAGAGATGATATTGTCATTAGAGAAAACCACAAATCTCGAATATAAACTATAAAATGAACATGTATTATAAAAAAAATCAAATCTTATTTATCCAAAAAAAATAATTTTCAAATCTTAATAATATTATTAATGTAGCACTTAAAATTTTGGTATGTTATACAGTTATAGATTTTCAATTCACAGTTCACACTTATACTCTACCATCAACATGCATATTGCATTTGATTTATTATATATAGTATTAATATTAATTAATTAGTTATAAAATTTATTAGTATTTAAAATCTTTGACTATGTTTTATATCACCAACTAATTTAGAAAACATAAAGTTTTAAATAACCAACCAATAAAAATTAAAATACAAATAAAAATATAAAACGATGGAAATGCTATTTTTTCGTCTTTAAATTTTCTTTAAAAATGTGATTTAAATTACTATTGATATCCCTCCTTACTCATAATTTAAAAGATATACATATTTAAAGTAAGCTTAAATTCACGTCCTCTTATATGTTCCAATAAATATAGCACCAGCCGACAGGGATGGAGCCATTAAGGCTTCGGGAGGGGCAATCGCCCCCCACCCCGAAGAATTTTTTTTTATCTTTGTCCCCTATTTAAAATTATTTTAAAATTGATTTATTTATAAATTTGCCCCCCCATTTCAAATATTTATAGTTTGCTCTCCCAATCTCAAATCCTGGCTCCATTCCTGCCAGTTGGACTAAAACTCGGTCAATATTTTTTATTCTAAATTTCAAATATATTATATATAATAAAACCTTCACTCGTAACCTAAATGTGACGCGTATTAATTATATAAAAACAATAGCTATTTGAGTCAATATTTATTTCCATCTTATTTTAACAAAAAAATCAACTAAGTTATTTCCAATTTGAGTCACCTTTCATTATCAAATCGTACCTTTCCTACCCCAATATCCATGTGACCAATCTTTAGACTTTCTTCTTTTTACAATTTGGACCACTTTTTTCAAGTGAAATTTCAATTGCATAAAAATCTATATATAATTATCATATTATTCCTAAACTATGATTAAAGCATGACAGCCCATAAAAGCTAAACCTCTAAATAGAGAAAGGTATGGATGCAAAATTATGTATGTTATTAGGGCTACAGTAATGATTGTAATTAAAATTTTAAAACACCACAATCATAGACAACTTACACCCAATAATCTTACTAAACGTGACAAATTATTAGATTAACAAAGTATTTTATTTAGTGTTCTTACCAAAGAAAACATAACAAAGTCGGTATAATCATGCAAATTATACACCTTGGTTTCTATTTATTTGATGTAACTGAAACAATATTTTTCTCTTCCGTGGTACAAGTACACCTCAATTTCATGAAAAATATTCTTTGCAAAAAAAACGAAAAATATTAATTCGAATTGGTTTTAAAATTAATGTGAAATTCTAAAAAAAAGCAACACCAAAACAATCATTTAATTAAATAATTATTATCCGTAGAAATCTCGAGTTTAAACTATTTATTTACAAAATATGTGCGTGTTATCAATAGACTAAAAAATAAACATATATTATCATAAAATTACGTCTGAGGTTAAAAAAAAACTAAATAATTTTGCCTACACTAATTCTTGTCTCTAGAAGGCAACCTATTTAGCTTGCGAGATATAGAGGCGATAATAAAGGGAAAGCTGTGTATGTCGTTAAATTTAGGCTCAATTATAAAATTACCATCAAAGTATGTCATTGGTTTACCTTACGTATTTGATGTATATTTTTTTATATTTCTCCTAATTTTTTAATTGTGTCCACTTTTATTTTATATGTTTTTTTTTCATTCAAATTGGTAACGTGACGTTTTAAGAGAATATCACACAACATTATTTAATAGTGTCATGTAAAAATTAATCTCAAATATGAATTTAATCTCACTTCATTACTTTATAAACAACCATATGTATCTAATATGTGTTTCGTGAATATTTTATATACTTAACGTTAGAAGTGGTTCCGGACATGTACAATAAGAGTGATAGTCCAATACTCTCAAAAAAAGATGATTTTAAAATGAGTTAAGTTAAATATTTGTAAGAAAAATAAAATAGTTTTGACTAATGATAAAATCGTATGAGAAAATAAAATGATATTATACTCATGGATTTTGAGCCTTCTTGGATTCAAGTTTAATTTAAAAGTAAATCTTTTAAATTTTTGAATCGCTCTCGTTTACCTCTATATGATTATTTCTTTGGCACTAAAAGATATATCACACCAACAATTAGTTGGTTTAATTAGACGAGACATTAAGTCTTTTAAGCAAGGTCAAATGTTAGAATTATAATATTATATATAAAAAATATTTGAATATGCTGGTGTGATACAAAAGTGGCATCTATTCAACTTTCTTAATCTTTTTTAATAAGGCACACACATCGTGTAGAATTAGTGCTCAAATTCGGGTCACCTGAATGAAATACATCATCTTTTACAACTAAAAGAACAAGAAGTGAGCATATATAGGGGAAAAATAAAATTAAGGTGATAGCTCTTATATTAAGACTTTGTAAAGTTCGATATGACGGCAGATGGGTAACATACTTGTGATTCGACAAATATATATATATATATATATATATATATGTCCCCACGCAGACTGATCATCAACAAAAGAAAAATGATCGTGATCAGACGGTCTAAACTCACGGTAAATTCGATCCTCTGGCAGCAGAGTACGTGTCGCAAAATGATAGGCCCACACCTCTCAACACAATCTACCGCACTCATAATCTAAAACTCCAATCCCCCCATTTTCTTTCTTACCCTGCACGTTTTATCTCGTTAAATTTCAAATTTACCCCCCGCTCATTTCCACCGGTAACAGCCACAATTCCCAATATCACCGAAAATCGTGGGACAGTGGGCAAAGGACAACACAATAATTTCACTTTTCTGTAGCGTGTCAAAACAAATTTATCCACGTCATTAAGGATAAACAATACCACGTCGGACACAAGGTGGATTACTAAGTCCAAGTCAGCCTTCTCCTCAGAAAAATAAAATAAAAATAAAAATTTCGACTTCTCTACTAGAAAAAGCCACAGCCAGATTACCTTTCCCCTTCATTCTTCCTATCTTCATCATCATCATAAAAGAAAAAAAAAAAATCTTCCTGTAATCCTCCAGCTCCTATTCACCGTTTCCGGAAAAATGCATATTCCGGCGAACAGTTATTTTCTATCATTTCGCTATACTCGCATCTCCGATCACCGTCGCCATGTCTTTCACGAAACAACCTAGCACTTTTTCTGCTATAGCAGCTTCTTAAGTTTTTGGCTAATAAATGTGCACGAATCCTTTTTTTGGGTTAAAATTTTGAAATTAGTTTTTCGGACAGTTTTTTTTGGGGAGGTTCAACAACTTTTTGGATGTACATGCAGATGAAATCAGACTCGTTTGTTGATTAGATTTTTTTAGCTAAGTTTTTTAAGTTTTCAAGATTTTGATTAGTACTAAACACACAGAAGCAGGGTTTTAGGGAGAGATTGAGAAAGAAAGAGAAGCTCTAACCTTTTTTCCGATGAAGGTTCAGCCGATCGACATCGATTCACGGGCGGAGAAAGAAACTGCTCCGGCTCGAGCAGAACCGGTGAAGCCGGTTCTTAAATCTCTTCTTAAAAGAATCTTTGACCGGCCGTTTCCGAGCGTTCTGCGAACATCAGCAGCGGATAAGCCGAGTATTGGTGAAACTCAGTTCAGCAACAAAGATGGAGCGACCGAGTTCGAGCCGAGCTCGATTTGTTTGGATAAAATGGTTCAAAATTTCATCGAAGATAGCCACTACGACAAGCAACCGCCACCAGCTAAATACGGCCGTAACCGCTGTAATTGCTTCAACGGAAATAGCAACGACAGCTCCGATGACGAGTTTGATTTGTTCGGCGAGTCGACCAGCGGCGGATCATCTCCTGTCGATGCTAGCGAAACACTGAAGGTAAATCTTTCTTAAAAAGAAAATTCAAAGAAATGTCAGATCTATTTTCCTTTATATTCAATACTATGATTTAACAAAAAAATGTTGAAATTTTCGGATTTTTTTGTCTTTATAAAAAAACAGAGTCTGGTACAATGCGCCACCGTCGTCGAGAGAAACCTCTTAGCTGACACGGCGATGATCGTTGAGAAGAACAAAAACTGTAAACGGAAAGACGATTTGAGGAAGATCTTGACCGACGGCTTACTTTCGCTTGGCTATAACTCTTCAATTTGCAAATCAAAATGGGACAAATCTCCATCTTTCCCCGCCGGTAACGCCTCTCCGTTCTAGATTCTTCCATAATTGAAAATGCAATCTCTATACGGAATTTAAAATTTAATTATTCTTTAATTTTGTTTTGTTTTTGTTTAAATTTTAGGTGATTATGAGTATATAGATGTGGTTTTTGTGGAAGAGGGGAGAATGTTGATCGACGTTGATTTCAGATCGGAATTTGAAATGGCGCGATCAACCGGGACCTACAAAGCAATCGTACAATCGCTGCCGTTCATTTTCGTCGGAAAACCGGACCGACTCGACCGGATTGTTTCGATCGTATCGGAAGCGGCTAAACAGAGCCTGAAAAACAAAGGAATGCACCTGCCTCCTTGGAGAAAAGTCGAGTACATGCGAGCCAAATGGCTCTCTCAATTCACCAGAGCCTCTTCCCAACCCGACGACGTTTCGGCCAAAGCCGATGTCATGGAAACAATCGATTCCGATGATTTCGGAGAGCTGGACTTGATCTTCGGCGAGCTAAAAACAGCCTCGTCGGAGGAAGTTACCGGCGATGAGGGGTTATCGGTGACTACGTGGCAGCCGCCGGCGGTCAAACCGAAGAGTGTAGAGAGAGGAACGAAGATCGTCACCGGTTTGGCTTCTCTTTTCAAAGAGAAACCATAAAAGAATTTTGTTACAATTTTCACCGGATTAAAAAAGTTAATAAACATAGATATATCGTATACTCCTTTTTTTATTAATTTTCTCGTTGTGTTAGAACAAAAAAAAAATCTATCACCGGGTCCGTTTGTAATAAAAAATAATTTTGCTAAAAAAATATATTGTGATATTGACAAAATTGTATTTTTTATCCACCATAATAATTTAGTGAAATAATATTTCTCAAATAAAATTAAGAGTTTGAATTTCAACTTAATAAATTAAATTAAAAGGCTTACCACTCAATTTAGATTAAAATAATTAGATACCGAAAATTTTATATATATATATATATATATATATATATAGTAAACGTAATGAAAATTAGAAAAACATGAACAATATAACCTTAGTCGCTCTCCTTCAATCCTAGTTGATCTCTATTGCTAAAATTTCTTCAACTTTAGCCACTTTCTATTTTGATCAATCTCTTTGATCGGTAGCCGGCAATTAATTTAATATTAATTGTCGACCATCAGATCTATTAGTTTTCTTGTTCTTTTATATTTTAATAAAAAAAATTTCTCTGTCTTTGTGACATGTTTTTTTCTCTGTCTTTGTGACATCTCTTTGTTTTTTGTTTTATGGTTTGGTTCATCTGTCTTTGTGGCATGTTTCAACGTACCCTAGCGATCGATTGTTGTTCGCACATATGTTCAATCGGCGCTAGTTTCTGATTTATGTTTTTGCCGGTGGTCACTTGAAAAGTTATATCTCCACTCGGTTGATTGTTGTTTGCCGATGAAATCATTTTCGAGTAGTAGTACATTTTACTTGACAGTTTGGATCGCGCACAACTCATTTTTCTTTACGCGTCTCGTTTGGACGAAGACAAGAAGATTTAGGAGACTGCTAAAATTTGTTGGTATGCTTATTTCTATAGAACTTTTTATTTTTCTTTATTTCTGGGTTGGAAGAATTTTTTGAGTTGTTTAATCCAAATTTTCTTTTTCTTAGATGCATTGTAATTGTGTTTTTTTTTTTTTATAGATTTATAAAAATTTAGTCTTTTATCAAAAAAAATAGAAAAACATGAGAAGTATTTTCTTTCTTCTTTCATTCAAGACCGATATTTGATGGTTATATAAATTTTTATCATATTTAAAATTAAACCAGTTCGTATCTTCAATGAAAATAATATATAATCCATTTATAAGATTTTAGATTTGTGAATCTAAGAAATTTGAGTGAAGAAACCTCTATTTATGTATATTTGTTTATTATTCAAGCTTGATTCGTATTTTTTATATAAAAAGTTTAATTTACATTTGCTAACAAATGTTTATAGTTATATTATAAATTAATATATATTTTTATTTCTATTGAAACATTAAACTTATATAAAATAAAATAATAAATAACTATGTTCATAAACATATATGAATTGAATACACTTTTATTAATCTCATTTATTTTATAAACGAACATAACAAACAGATAATATACACGAAGTTCACAAATAATTCTTCGAATATTTTGTATATTTACTACCTTATAAAATTTGAGTTTAACTAAGTCGTTTAAGGAACATCGAATTACTTTTTAACATTTTATCTTATAACAATAAACACTCAAGGAGAACCCAACAAGTTGTTTTAGCGACTAAGTGGATGATGTTCATCTTAGAAGATTTAGATTCAGTCGTTTTATTTGCAAAATGCGTATACATTGTCAAATACTTAAAAATTTGTATAAACAGATACAATATTATAATAACTTTTAGATTATTAAAAAAATAAACATCGTAGCAAACATTGATGGTAATTTTTATGATTCCCCTTTTTCAACTATTTATGTGCAATTTTGGTAGGTACTGTTTCATGAGAGGGGAACAATGGAGTATGCAACTTTATTCCTTTTCTTCTTCTTTTTCTACTTTTAAATTGTTTTTCTCATCTTTTTAGGATATTGGATTTCAGTTTTTATTATATTTTAAAATGCAGAACGAGGCATTTGTTTATGACGGCAGATGAAAGCCAAAGTAGAGCCTCGTGATGTCTCAATCTTCGAGCATAAAAAGATGGATATTGAGATTTTTTTTGAATAGTTTGAGAATATATTTTTTAAATGATTCTTTTTAAATACTATATATATATATATTTGAAAATGAATAGTCTAAATCCATTTAGTGTGGTTCATTATTTTTTAAATTTAATATTCTAGTGATTTTATAATGTTTCTAAAATATAGATAAAATAACATATTTATCATTTATTAAATGTCAAAATCGACTAGTGAAATATAATAATCTCTATTTTAAGGGACTAGTGAAATTACTAGAATTTACACACTTATCGTACAAGTAGTTTTTAAATTTATTTATTGGAATACTAAAAAGGATTTATACTCAATACATTGACTGTGAAAATTTTTTTTATAAGTGTTGTAGTTTTAAGGTTTAATGGTTTAGTCTTCATGAGTTTAAAATTTAGGTGCAATGGTTAAAATATAAGGTTTAAGATAATATGGTTAGAGATTTAAGTTTTAATTTACAAACACTAGATTCTAACAATAAACTTTAAATTTCGACCATAGTCCCTAAATTCTAAAATTTTAAATTTAAACCAATAAACACTACACCATAAACTAAATTCCTAAACCCTAAAATTAAGGTAATTGTGTTTTTTTCACCGTTATTTTATGGAATAATTACCCATACTAAAAATCATAACCAGTTTTTTAAGTAAAAATGGATCATTTTTAAAGTACAAAAGATATTTTCCATATAATATTGGTGTTTAATTTATTGATGAAGTAATATGGATCGAAAATAATGAAGACTCGTTAGAGAGATGATCCTCTTAATCCAGTTTGTTTTATCCACATCACCAGGATTCGATCTTCTAATCTTACTTAAGAAATCTAATGCATTGTCCTGTTAAATAAACCAATTGATAAGTATACCGATAATTTTTTGTGGATGAATGAGTTTTACACAAATTTATGGTCATTGGGTGGGTGAAATAGATTGATGAGATTAAAAGTTGAAAAAAAAATTAAAGAGAGCAAAAAGAGGAGTGTTTAATATTCTCATTCTATCCGTGATCTATTTCACCCATCCAATAGACATGAATTAATGTAAAACTAATTGAATCTATATAGTATAAGTGGATTTTAACCCAACTAATATATTTGTTTGGTTACTTCATGCTAAATTAGGTGCACGTACGAGATTCACTAATTGACCTAATAGTTAAGAATGCTCATATTCTTTCATATTATATGTGTTTAAATATCGGTATAAAAAAATACTACCTTTCTATTTAATAAAAAAATTAGATGCACGTACGAGTTTTTTCTTCGGCTGCTGTGAAAATGATTTCTTTTCACGTGCGTTACTTTCATTGGTTGAAGGTTGAATTATTCTTGAATTTGAGTATTTGACTGTCTCCAATCTCCATGGCCTGCAGATGGTTCACACTTAAACTCATTTCAACAAAATCAAGAAGTCAAAATCGGGTTCATAATATATATATTTTAGGAAAATGTAAGTATATATATGAATTTTTTTAATTCGTAGACTGGTCCTGGTGGTAAAAGATGACGTGTTTCATCTAGGTGATATGGGATCGATTATAATATGCACAATGTGTGCGCCCTATCAAAAAGCTAAGAAACTATCATATAATCACATTAGCATATTTAATATATATATATATATATATATATATATATATATATATATATATATATTGATATATAAATTGTGTAAACGTTAATTTATATAATCTAGGTTTCGATTTTAGAATTAAAGTTTAATTTATTTCTTTTATTTCTATAACCTTTTGTATGTAAATTCTATAATATTGATTAATTTAGATCAATATTATAGAGATTAATTATAGAGGTCGGTCACTCTTCGAACTCAATTTATATCCCTTACAATACTAATTTTTAAATTTAATATATCATTTTAAAAATTAATATTTTATCTTATTAGACTAACTGATTATTAGACCTATCGATTATTTTAATTTTCTTTTTCTTGTCTTCATCACGAAGGAAAATAATCAAAAGCAAATTGCCCAAGTTGAATAATAATAATAATAATAATAATAATAATAATAATAATAATAATAATAATAATAATAATAATAATAATAATAATAATAATAATAATAATAATAATAATAATAATAATAATAATAATAATAATAATAATAATAATAATAATAATAATAATAATAATAATAATAATAATAATAATAATAATAATAATAATAATAATAATAATAATAATAATAATAATAATAATAATAATAATAATAATAATAATAATAATAATAATAATAATAATAATAATAATAATAATAATAATAATAATAATAATAATAATAATAATAATAATAATAATAATAATAATAATAATAATAATAATAATAATAATAATAATAATAATAATAATAATAATAATAATAATAATAATAATAATAATAATAATAATAATAATAATAATAATAATAATAATAATAATAATAATAATAATAATAATAATAATAATAATAATAATAATAATAATAATAATAATAATAATAATAATAATAATAATAATAATAATAATAATAATAATAATAATAATAATAATAATAATAATAATAATAATAATAATAATAATAATAATAATAATAATAATAATAATAATAATAATAATAATAATAATAATAATAATAATAATAATAATAATAATAATAATAATAATAATAATAATAATAATAATAATAATAATAATAATAATAATAATAATAATAATAATAATAATAATAATAATAATAATAATAATAATAATAATAATAATAATAATAATAATAATAATAATAATAATAATAATAATAATAATAATAATAATAATAATAATAATAATAATAATAATAATAATAATAATAATAATAATAATAATAATAATAATAATAATAATAATAATAATAATAATAATAATAATAATAATAATAATAATAATAATAATAATAATAATAATAATAATAATAATAATAATAATAATAATAATAATAATAATAATAATAATAATAATAATAATAATAATAATAATAATAATAATAATAATAATAATAATAATAATAATAATAATAATAATAATAATAATAATAATAATAATAATAATAATAATAATAATAATAATAATAATAATAATAATAATAATAATAATAATAATAATAATAATAATAATAATAATAATAATAATAATAATAATAATAATAATAATAATAATAATAATAATAATAATAATAATAATAATAATAATAATAATAATAATAATAATAATAATAATAATAATAATAATAATAATAATAATAATAATAATAATAATAATAATAATAATAATAATAATAATAATAATAATAATAATAATAATAATAATAATAATAATAATAATAATAATAATAATAATAATAATAATAATAATAATAATAATAATAATAATAATAATAATAATAATAATAATAATAATAATAATAATAATAATAATAATAATAATAATAATAATAATAATAATAATAATAATAATAATAATAATAATAATAATAATAATAATAATAATAATAATAATAATAATAATAATAATAATAATAATAATAATAATAATAATAATAATAATAATAATAATAATAATAATAATAATAATAATAATAATAATAATAATAATAATAATAATAATAATAATAATAATAATAATAATAATAATAATAATAATAATAATAATAATAATAATAATAATAATAATAATAATAATAATAATAATAATAATAATAATAATAATAATAATAATAATAATAATAATAATAATAATAATAATAATAATAATAATAATAATAATAATAATAATAATAATAATAATAATAATAATAATAATAATAATAATAATAATAATAATAATAATAATAATAATAATAATAATAATAATAATAATAATAATAATAATAATAATAATAATAATAATAATAATAATAATAATAATAATAATAATAATAATAATAATAATAATAATAATAATAATAATAATAATAATAATAATAATAATAATAATAATAATAATAATAATAATAATAATAATAATAATAATAATAATAATAATAATAATAATAATAATAATAATAATAATAATAATAATAATAATAATAATAATAATAATAATAATAATAATAATAATAATAATAATAATAATAATAATAATAATAATA
Organism: Hibiscus tridactylites; assembly: GCA_958450335.1. Lineage (NCBI taxonomy): Eukaryota > Viridiplantae > Streptophyta > Magnoliopsida > Malvales > Malvaceae > Hibiscus > Hibiscus tridactylites. Next base: position 82,690,033 of record OY288270.1, read on the forward strand.
ATAATAATAATAATAATAATAATAATAATAATAATAATAATAATAATAATAATAATAATAATAATAATAATAATAATAATAATAATAATAATAATAATAATAATAATAATAATAATAATAATAATAATAATAATAATAATAATAATAATAATAATAATAATAATAATAATAATAATAATAATAATAATAATAATAATAATAATAATAATAATAATAATAATAATAATAATAATAATAATAATAATAATAATAATAATAATAATAATAATAATAACAACGTATCTACGAAAGGAACCCCTCACCTACAATTTGCTTGCTCTTCCAACATAGATGACCTAAAGAAAATAATAATTGATCATTCGACATTTATGATAGATACGACACTTTTAATTTAATTTATTTTATTCAAAACACTATAACTTGAACTTTTAACATTATTTAAAATACTTAACACTTCATTTGATAAACTGACTAATGATTGTAACAAAGCTTAGTTGTTAAATAAGTTTAAGAAATGGTTAAGTATTTTTAGTTAATATTATACAAGTAATATTTTATATTGTAAAAACTAATTTTACTTTACTCTTTTTCAATAATAATAAAATTTTCTCAATTTTTTCTTTTTCTCTCACGTTCACAATTCTAAAATGTTAATTCTTTGTCCGCCGATCGTTCTTCTTTTGCCGACGGCCGCTCCTTTCGCAACGACGATCCCTCCGAAGAATATTATATCCATCCCAATGAAAACTCAGCTTTAGTTCTCACTTCTTCTCTGCTTGATAGAGCAAATTATCACAATTAGGCTCGGAGTATGAAGATGTCTCTCATCTTCAAAAATAAATGAAATTTTGTAGATGGTTCCATTCAAGAACCCTGTAAAGATTCGCCCAAGTACAAAGCTTGGCTAAAGTGCAATAGTCTTGTACTTTCCTGGTTGCAACGTACCATAACACCGGAGATTGCTCAGAGTGTTTTGTGGTTCGACACTGCTTATGATTTATGAAAAAATTTATTCGATCGATTCAACCAGGGAGATCTGGTACGCGTTTTAGAATTACTCTAAGAATTTTATTCTTGTCAGCAACGTAATGTTTTTGTCACAACGTATTATACGCAACTAAAAGTTCTTTGGGATGAAATTTACAATTTTAGACCATTGAAATCCTATAGTTGTTCTGCAATAAAATGTCGTAATCAAGATTTCTTGATTCAGTTTATTCGTGGATTGAATGAAAACTTTTTTGTGCCTAGGTCTCAACTATTGATGATGAAACTCACTCTTTCAGTTAGTGATGCTTTTACTGTAGTGATTCAATATGAGAGGTCTCTCATGTTTGTTATTGTGCCTAAATTAAATATTTTGTTAATAGATAGTGTTTTTGGGAAAGTTTCTGAAAATGCTAAGTCTGATAATAGAAATGTCAGTAGATTCAGTAATTCGAATTCTGCCAAAAAGCCTTTGTGTGTCTTTTGTGGTCTGTATGGTCATACAGTTGAAACGTGCTATAGAAAGTACAAATTTTCACCAGGATATAAGAACTGTAGTCATCCTAAGGTGAATCAAGTAAGGAATTCAGGACTGCCCTTTGAGGGATCCTTTGATACTAATAAGAATGCCCAGGAATATGGTTCTCCTGTTGTTTTTACTAAGCAACAATATGATAATTTACTGAGCATGTTGCAAGAGAGAAATATCTCGGTTCAGAATCCTCCTGGTATTCAGAATTCTACTGGTAATACTGATTCAAAGGTCAATGCACTTTCTTCTGCTTTTGATGTTCCTGTTGTTAATGGAGGTAACGATTTTGATAATAATTTCTCTTTTTGTTGTTCAAATTATATTTTTAATTCTAATGTGTCAGGGATATTAGACTCTGGAGCAACATATCACATTTGCAATGATCTAAATCTTTTTAATTCTTATCTTTCAATAATAGATAAGTTCATTAGGCTACCTAATAATCCCTTAGTTAGGGTGAGTCATGTGAGCATTGTTAAGATAAATGAATCTTTGGTTTTAAACAATGTTTTTTACATATCTAGTTTTGCATTTAATATCATTTCTATATCTCAACTGACTAGGAATTCTATTGTTTGTTTGTTTTCTTTTGGTTGAGTGGATCGAATGATCGAAATATACAAAGAGGGGGTGAATTGGATTTTTAAAATTCTTGGTGGTGGAATTTGCAAATAAAAATGGTAGACAAGGAATTTTAGAGTGGTTCAAGTTCCAATTGAACTCTACATCCACTACCTTAGCTTCACTAAGGATTTGCAACAATTCCACTAATTGCTCTTCCCCTTTTCTAGGCTAAGGAGGTAACCCTTACAATTTTCGGTCAAATTTTCTACCGAAAATTTGACCCAATCCTCACACAATTGAAACAAAGAAGTTGTTGGCTAAAACAAGTATCTCTCAATACACAATATAGCCCAATTACAAGCACTCAACCCAATTGAAATGATAAGAATGAAAAATACAATTGGGGTTACAAGACAATAATGGGATTTAGGCACAAATACTTGGATTTGATGTTTGGATGTTTGCTTTAGGATCAATAGTTGTTGCTGAAGCTTTTAGAGGTCCCTTTTATACCTTCTCATTGAATTCTAGCCGTTGTGGTTGTTGCATTCATCAATAGAGCCATTAGGGGTGTTATCTTCCCTCCATAAATGCAGTCTGCAACCAACCGTTTCGAAACGCCCGACCCTGTTTCGAAACAGACCAAAATAGAAAGAGCCGTTGGGGTGCATTAAAGAGCACGTATCGAAACGGTTAGACTTGTTTCGATACGCTGAGAGCCGTTTCGAAACCCGTTTCGAAACATTTTTCCACTGTCAAGGATCGTATCGAAACATCTTGAGATCGTTTCGATACGCCTTAACGACTTGTTTAAAATCAGTTAAAAACATTCAACGGTCATATTTTTTAAATCAATTTTAAAGTCGTTTCGAAACACTGGATGTCGTTTCGATACGGTGTCTCAATGTTCTTAAGCCGTTTCGAAACTTGTTTCGAAACACAGGTTGGCAGTGTTGAAATCGTTTCGATACCCGTTCCGAAATATGAACTCACAGTTTCAAAACTGTTTCGAAACGCCTAAGGCCGTTTCGAAACGGTGACTTGAAAATCACTGTTTTGGCTTTAAGAACACTTAGAAAATATTTGATAAATTTAGTTTTTAACTTAGGCATATTGTTTAAAACATATAGAGAGGTTTGAGGACTTAAAAATTCGCTTTCACATTTTCAACTTAGTCCTTAGGTTCTTTAGTTATATCAAAATTAAAATATCAGTTTCACAATCTCCCCCTTTTTGATATAACAAAACCAAAGTTATAATTTTTAAGAGTTTTGAAAATTTTGAATACATTCTAACTCCCCCTCAATTTAAGATAGGTTTTTAAAGTTTTAAAAAGGATTTAAGGATTTAAATTCAAGGTTTAAAATTTAAAAACACTTAAAACGAATTTTGGCTCTTAGATTACTTCTCCCCCTTTTTGTTAGATCAAAAATAATAAACAAGGCTCAAAGAGAAGAGAGAGGGTTAAAAGCAATAATCAATAATCAATAAGCAATAATCAACATAACATTAATTCATAAAATTCAAATATCCAAAACATAAATCGTAAACAATAAGTTCAAAGCATAATCCCAAATAAAATCAAAGCATAAGTTCATAAAACATAAGAAATAAAGATGCAAACTTAATCCTAATATGCATAGCTAATATGAGATGACATGAGAATCCTAAGCCTCGTCGTCGTCACCATCATCATCCATGGAATCATCATCGTCCTTGGTTTGAGAGCGACGAAAATTCATCCATTGGCCATAAAAGGTGGAGAAGGACATGTCCATAGATGTGTGTTGATTTTCAAGGGATGTGAGTCGATTCTCATTTGCAAGGAGAAGATCCTATACGGATTGCAAGCGAGTATTGATAGCACCAAAACCTCTAGACATGTTAGTGTCCAAAGTGTTGAACCGCTCGGTAAGAAAGGCCGTGAGAGCTTCATTGTTCGCAACCGGAGCTTGTGGTTGAGGTTCAACTTGAGGTGGAGGTGCTTCCCTATCAACACGTTCCCATTGCCCATTGATGTATTGAAAACCGGACCTTCGGAGAGAAGATTCACCAAGTTTTTGCTTGCGGGGTTCCGATGAGTCATAGGTGTAATCAAGATTAAGCTTTCCAAAGATGTAACTTAAAACAGTCCCATAAGTGAAAGATTTTAGTGCATCGGTGTCACGAAGCTTAACATTATTTACTATCTCGACAAACATGATCTTAACAAGATTAGGGCGCTCACCACGACGAAAACATTCAAGCAAAAAATAATCTACTTGACGAACGTGAGAAAATTTACCTCCGAAGGGGCGAATGAACCACGAGACTATCAAGTGGAAGAACCTATCGTGAGCATCCAAGGCAAGCACCGAACCGGTGTGAGAACCAAAGTGACTCTCATTCTCGATTCCTTCGTTCTTAAGACCAAAAGTAGTCTCCAAAAAGGGACGTTAATGACAATCCTCTTTCCCAAGATAGAAGACTCAAGGCCAACAACTTCGAAGTTGTCTTCATTATTGATAAATTGAGCATTTGAGTAAAAGAGAAGAACCATGTGCTTGTAGCAAATATCCGGGATACTCAAGAAACCAATGAATCCCCATTCTCCTAAACGGGGGAGGTAACGAAAGAGAAAGCGCTCAGAGTCAAGAAACGAGATGTCAACAACACGCTCACGACGAACGTTAAACTCCTTGACATAATTGAATCGCTCCATCATCTCTGGAGTCCGAAGAGTTTTGAGAAATAGCTGGGTGATATTAGGACGAATACTCGAATCACTTGTTTGACCCGTCTTGCGCTTTTTGTTAACGTTCTCCATAGACATCCTAAAAACATAAAGCAAGCAATTTTAAAACAAGCTTAAGTGTATGCATAAAATTTCTTAATTCAATCCAATGGTAAATCCCATTTAGGTTTAAAAACAAGTTTTAAGAACAAAGAAACAAAAAAAATTAAGATAAAAAACAAGATAAAAACAGTAAAGAAAATACGAATGAAAACTTATATATTCGAATCAAAAAATTGAAGATTTTGAATTTTTTTTACAAGTTTTGAAAAACCCATGTATCAAAATACATGAACTATACAAAACTAAAATTTTCTAACCTAAGATTCGAATACAAATTGAAGGAAAAAGAAAAAGATGAAAAAATACCTTAAATTGGGATTTTGGATGAATAAATGAAAATCCTTGCACAAAGTTGTTAATGCTTGTTTAGACTTGTGTTTAAGAGTAAAAGCCCTCAAGATTTGGTGAAAAACAATGAGGTTTAGAGGGATTTTATAGGAAAAATTGTTTAGGGTTTTAGGATTTTGGGAGAGTTTTAATTAAAGTTGAACTTTAACATTAAAAGCCCCTTTAAAGTAGTCCGCTAACCTGTTTCGGAACGATGTCGACCGTTTCAAAACGCGAGCACGAAAGGTTGACCGACTTTTCAACTCCAGCTGACCGTTTCGATACGACATTGACCGTATCGAATCCCGATTGACTCGTATCGAAACATGTTTCGATACACCCCTTGGCAGTAGTAAAACCGCTTCGAAACCCTTGAAAGGCGTTTCGAAACACCCTTCTCTCATATAGAAATTTAAAGCATCTGTATCGAAACAGGTGGACCCGTTTCGATACACATGGGCCTGGAAGTGCAGATGAGGCTCTAAAAGTGCAGAAAAATAAAATTTTTGAAGACCTAACTTGCATGAATGACATGAATGAGCAGGAATAACATGTGCAAACATAAACATACTCCCCCTAGCTATAGGCATGGATGAAATTAGGAGTAAAAACACATAAACATGGCATTTCACACGATCAAGCAATTTTAAGCACAAAAGAGGTCTTAAAAGGTCAAGATAGGCTAGTTAGACCTAACTCTCTCCTAAGGGACCAAAAACGCTCTTTGTCTAAAGGTTTTGTAAATATGTCCGCTAATTGATTTAAGGTGTCAACATACTCTATAACATCTTCTTTAAGGACATGATCTCTAATGAAATGATGCCTTATTTCTATGTGTTTGGTTCTAGAGTGTTGGATGGGATTTTTTGTCAAACGTATGGCACTAGTGTTATCACACTTAAGGGGTATGGTTTCAAATTTAATACCATAATCTAAAAGTTGTTGCTTCATCCAAAGGACTTGAGCACAACAACTTCTTAAGGATATGTACTCGGCTTCGGTGGTAGATAAGGTTACACTATTTTGTTTCTAAGAGAACCAAGATATGGGCATACTACCTAGGAATTGACAAGTTCCCGAAGTACTCTTCCTATCGATTTTCCATCCCCCATAATCCACATCTGAATAAGCATGAAGGTTGAAGGTGGAGTCTCTAGGGTACCAAAGACCTAAACAAGGAGTAACTCTAAGGTACCTAAAGATTCTCTTAACGGCTATAAGGTGAGACTCTCTAGGACTAGCTTGGAACCTAGCACATAAGAAAACACTAAACAAGATATCTAGTCTACTTGTGGTAAGGTAAAGTAATGATCCAATCATAGAACGGTAAAGCTTAGAGTCAACACACTTACCTCCTTCATCTTTGTCAAGCTTTGTAGATGAGCTCATAGGTGTGGCTTGAGGCTTTGCATTCTCCAAGCCAAACTTCTTGAGCATATCATGTATGTACTTTGCTTGATTGATGAAGGTTCCATCCTTCTTTTGCTTGATTTGGAGTCCCAAAAAGAATGAGAGCTCCCCCATCATGCTCATCTCGAATTCACCTTGCATTAGCTTAGTAAACTCTTTGCAATGACATTCGTTAGTAGAACCAAAAATTATATCATCAACATAAATTTGTACTACTAAAATGTCATTTTTATACCTTTTTATGAAAAGTGTAGTGTCTACCTTACCTTTTTCAAAACCCTTTTCAATTAAAAAGTTTGAAAGTCTTTCATACCAAGCTCTAGGGGCTTGTTTTAAACCATAAAGAGCTTTAGTGAGTTTGAAAACATGATTTGGAAATTTTGAGTCTTCAAAACCCGGTGGTTGTTCCACATACACTTCTTCATTTATAAAACCATTTAAAAATACGCTTTTGACATCCATTTGAAAAAGCTTGAAATCATGATAACATGCATATGCAAGCAACATCCTAATGGCTTCCATTCTAGCTACGGGTGCATAGGTTTCATCAAAATCTATTCCCTCTTCTTGAATGTAACCTTGTACTACTAGTCTAGCTTTATTTCTCACAATGTTACCACTCTCATCTAGTTTGTTCCTAAAGACCCATTTAGTTCCTATAGTAGATTGATTACTAGGCCTATCAACTAATGTCCAAACATTACTTCTCTCAAATTGATTTAACTCTTCTTGCATAGCCATAATCCAAAAATCATCTTTCAATGCTTCTTTTATATTCTTAGGCTCTATGCATGAGATAAATGCAATATGATTCATTAGTCTAAGAGAAGATCGAGTGGTTACCCCCTTGGATGGATCACCCAAGATTTCACCATCTTTGACATAGTTGAACTCCCTTGGGTAGCTCACTTCATTTTCCTCAAGAGCCAAGTTCTTCAAGGCTTCAAGAGGTGGATCTTGTGTGTCCTCTTATTTTGTTGGAATCTCATCCTCCTTTGAAGTTTGTCCTCCATCAAAGGCATTTATGATTCCTACATCATCATCATCACAAGAATCTTTCCTTGGAAGGAGGTTATCATCGAATACAACATGTATAGAATCTTCTACTACTAAAGTTCTCTTGTTAAATACTCGATAGGCTTTAGAGGTTAAAGAGTATCCTATGAAAATAGCTTCATCACTTTTTGCATCAAATTTACCTAAGTTGTCTTTTCCATTATTTAAAACAAAACACTTGCAACCAAAAGGTTGAATGGCTAATGTTAGGCTTTTTAGATTTTAAAATCTCATAAGGTGTTTTCTTTAAAATTGGCCTAATCATTACTCGGTTAACAATATAGCAAGCAGTAATATTTAGGTAAATTGTTTTCACAAAGCATGGTTCTAACCATTTCTTGTAAAGTTCTATTTTTCCTCTCAACTACCCCATTTTGTTGAGGAGTTCGAGGAGTCGAAAAATTGTGGCTAATACCATTTTCATTCAAAAACTCTTTAAACCCTAAATTTTGAAACTCGGTTCCATGATCACTTCTAATATGAGAAATTCTAAGTTCAAGATCATTTTGGGTTAGTTTTGAAAATGTGATGAATTTTTCTAAAGCCTCATCTTTAGTACTTAAAAATAGAACCCAAGTAAATCTAGAAAAATCATCAACAAGAACAAATCCATAAGATTTACCACCCAAGCTTATAGTCCTAATTGGCCCAAATAAATCCATATGGATAAGTTGTAAGCACCTACTTGTAGAAACATCATTAATGGATTTAAAGGATGACTTATGTTGTTTACCCTTAGAGCATGCATCACAAATTTTATCGTTTGAGAACTTAATCTTGGGTAAACCTCTAACTAGATCAAGGAGAACTAATTTTTCTAAAACACTAATGCTAGCATGTTCTAGTTTCCTATGCCACAACCATGCATCATTTTCATTTTGAGCTACTAAACATGCATGAGATGTATGTATGTCATCTAGATGCACCATGTATATGTTACCTATGCGATGACCTATGAGCATAATATTATTTGATTTAATGTCAACAATTTTGAACCCATTTTTATCAAATAAAACATTAAATCCTTTATCACACAATTGACTTATTCTCAACAAGTTATGTTTAAGACCATCGACATACAAGACATTTTCAATAGGAATAGTAGAGTGATTACCTATGGAGTCAATACCTTTAATGTGGCCTTTGGAGTTGTCACCAAATGTCACCACTCCTCCACTTTTTGGCTTTAGATCTATGAATCTACTCTTGTCTCCGGTCATATGCCTCGAGCATCCACTATCAAGGTACCATGAGTTTTGACTTTGTGCTTTGGCCTTGTAGCAATGCTCCCCCTACAAACAAAGATATTAAACTTTTGTTTTTGGTACCCAAATCATTTTGGGTCCATGAGTGTTAGCTCCCAATAACTTGGTTCCCTTAGGAATCCAAGATGACTTAGCAACAATGTTATTAGATTTTACAAGTTCCTTAGGAACCCATACACTTCTAATCCTTTTAGTTCTACTATGTCTAGGAAAGCTACTTTGTTTGTAGTTATTAGTCTTTTTCCTAGGTTGGTTTGTTTTTTAAGATTCACCTATTTCATGCTTTGCACTACCAACATTTTTAAAAGACTCTTTGAGCTTGTTAAGCTCATCTGACACCTTTTGGTGTTCACTATTACATTGAGAAAGGAGATTATTAAGGTCAACATTTTCATCTTGGAAGAATTTTAGTTCATCTTTCAACCCTAAAATCTTTTTCTTAAATTTTAAATTAGCTTGAGAAAGTGAGTCATTTTTATCATTTAGTTCCGAAATAATTTTCTTATTCCTAATGACCGGCTTCTTGTATTTCTCAACTAATTCATCATATACCTCTTGCAACTCATCATATGCATCATTTAATTCATCATATGTAAAATCTAAAGATGATGCGTCAGAGGTTACCATGGAGGAATCTTCCTCGAGTGCCATGAGGCAAAGGTTGGCCACTTCTTGTTCGTCATCCTCGGATGACTCTTCATCACTCCAAGTAGCAAGCTTGGCTTTGAGTTTCTTCTTCTTCTCAAAGCCCTTCTTCTTGAGTTGAGGGCACTCCGAACGTATGTGGCCGGGTTTATTGCACTCGAAGCAAATGATTTGATCCCTTGCTTCTTCTTTGTTTTTACCTTTGAAGTCCATCTTTCTTTGAATTTTTCTTCCCCGGTTGGACCTCATGAAGCGTGAGAGTCGTTTAGCTATCATAGCCAATTCTTCTAGCTCATCTTCCTCACTAGAAGAGCTATGCTCAAGTAATGAAGCTTTGAGAGCTATTCCCATCTTCTTCTTCTTTTCCACCTCTAGCTTCTCTACTCTTTTCTCTTCCTTCTTCTTCTCTTCTTCCCTTCCTTGCTTCATAATCTCATGAGTAAGGAGAGAACCCACTAGCTCATCAAGTTTTAAAGTCTTCAAGTTTTTGGCTTCTATGATGACGGTTCTCTTCCCATCCCAAGATTCGGGAAGTGAGTAGAGTAGCTTCCAGACAAGCTTGTCTTCCGGTATAGTCTCTCCAAATCCTTTAAGCCCATTGACTATGGTTGAGAAGCGATCAAACATCTTGGACACTGTCTCATCGGGCTCCATCTTGAAATTCTCATAGCTAAGACTGAGAATTCCAATCTTAGTTTCCTTGACATCGTTGGTTCCCTCATAGGTGGTCTCAAGAGTATCCCACACTTCTTTGGCACTCTCAATGGATGAGACTTTGGAGTAGATGTCCGGACCGAACGAACAAAAGATCATGTGAAGAGCTTTGTCGTTTATTTGGATCTTCTTCCTCTCTTCTTCACTCATCTCCATCTTCTTCTTCAAAACCATCTTCCCTTCACTATCTTGCTTCAATGGAATGTAGGGATCATCTTCAATGACATCCCAAACCAAGTAATCGTTGGACTTGATAAAGAGGTGCATCCGATTCTTCCAAAACGGATAGTTGTCACCAATGAAGAAAGATGGTTTTGTAGTGGATTGACACTCATACATGCTCGAACCGGAGGTAGATGTCATATCTTGATTTTTAGATGATCACACTCGTCCTAGGAACTCCTCTTATGGTTGTTAATCCTTCAAAGAGGTAGGCTCTGATACCAATTGTTGAGTGGATCGAATGATCGAAATAAACCAAGATGGGGGTGAATTGGATTTTTAAAGTTCTTGGTGGTGGAATTTACAAATAAAAATGGTAGACAAGGAATTTTAGAGTGGTTCAAGTTCCAATTGAACTCTACATCCACTACCTTAGCTTCACTAAGGATTTGCAACAACTCCACTAATTGCTCTTCCCTTTTTCTAGGCTAAAGAGGTAACCCTTACACTTTTCGGTCAAATTTTCTACCCAAAATCTGACCCAATCCTCACACAATTGAAACAAAGAAGTTGTTGGCTAAAACAAGTATCTCTCAATACACAATATAGCCCGATTACAAGCACTCAACCCAATTGAAATGATAAGAATGAAAAATACAATTGGGGTTACAAGACAATAATGGGATTTAGGCACAAATGCTTGGATTTGATGTTTGGATGTTTGCTTTAGGATCAATAGTTGTTGTTGAAGCTTTTAGAGGTCCCTTTTATACCTTCTCATTGAATTCTAGCCGTTGTGGTTATTGCATTCATCAATAGAGCCGTTGGGGGTGTTATATTCCCTCCATAAATGCAGTCTGCAACCAACCGTTTCGAAACGCCCGACCCTGTTTCGAAACAGACCAAAATAGAAAGAGCCGTTGGGGTGCATTAAAGAGCCCGTATCGAAACGGTTAGACTTTTTTCGATACGCTGAGAGTCGTTTTGAAACCCGTTTCGAAACATTTTGCCACTGTCAAAGATCGTATCGAAACAGCTTGAGATCGTTTCGATACGCCTTAATGACTTGTTTAAAATCAGTTAAAAACATTCAACGGTCATATTTTTCAAATCAATTTTAAAGCCGTTTCGAAACACTGGATGTCGTTTTGATACGGTGTCTCAATGTTCTTAAGCCGTTTCGAAACACGGGTTGGTAGTGTTGAAATCGTTTCGATACCCGTTCTGAAACGCCTAAGGCCGTTTCAAAACGGTGACTCGAAAATCACTGTTTTGGCTATAAGAACACTTAGAAAACATTTGATAAATTTAGTTTTTAACTTAGGCATATTGTTTAAAACATATAGAGAGGTTTGAGGACTTAAAAATTCGTTTTCACATTTTCAACTTAGTCCTTAGGTTCTTTAGTTATATCAAAATTAAAATATCAATTTCACACTTTTGACTTTTGTTCTATCCAAGACATGTCAACTTGGAGGATGATTAATTTAGCTAAAAATGTCAGTGGTATGTATGAACTTGTTACTTCTGCCTCAAGTAATCATGTTTCGAATTGTATTTCAGCACCTTCTACTTCAAGTAATTCTGTCTCTTCATCTAATGTTTGTATTTCTTCTACTGAATCCTTTCAACTTTGGCATTCTAGGTTAGGTCACCCCTCTATGAAAAGAATGAGGTGTTTTTCTTATATAAATAAAGAAATTTCTTTTTTTCCTAATACTTTTGAATGTGATGTTTGTCACTTAGCTAAACAGAAGTGTTTACCCTTTCTATTAGTAATATTATCTCTGAATCTATTTTTGATTTAATTCACGTTGATGTGTGGGGCCCTTTCTCGGTTAAGAGTATCTATGGTCATCTTTATTTCTTAACAATTGTAGATGACAAGAGTAGATATGTTTGGATTTATCCAATGAAAATTAAATCTGAAGTTAGGGACATACTTATTAGTTTTTATCATTTTGTAGAAATACAATTTTCAAAGAAAATAAAATGTGTTAGGTCTGATAATGCAAAGGAGTTTGCACTAACTGATTTTTTCAATTCTTAGGGAATTGTGCATCAAAATTCATGCACATATACTCCACAACAAAATAGTGTTGTGGAGAGAAAACATCAGCATCTTTTGTCAATTGCTCGAACATTAAGGATACATGTTGATTTACCTTTATTTTTCTGGATTGATTGTGTTATTCATGCTGCATGCTTAATTAATATCACACCCACCCCAATTTTACATAACAAAACTCCTCATGAGATTCTGTATAATATACCTCCTAAATTAGGTCATTTAAAGATTTTTGGATGCACCGCTTTTACTTCAGTGTTGCCTAAGCCTAAAACCAAAATGGATCCAAGAGTTGTTAAATATGTTTTCATAGGTTTTCCTAAACACATAAAAGGTTATAAACTCTATGATGTTAATACCAAGTATGTCTTTATATCTAGAGATGTGGTTTTTTCATAATCTGGTTTTCTTTTTAAATCCACCAAGACTGTTGTAGGGCGTGTAGGTGTTCTCTTTTTGTGAGAGCGCAAGTGTACACTCTTGCCAAGTTATAATATAAAAGATGTCGAATCCCACGAGGATTGGACAGCTCGATTCGTTTTGTAGTCCCTGTAATAGGTAAAATAAAAACACAAGTAAATTGTTTGTTGAGATGAAAAGTAATTGAAAACACAAATAAAGGAGGTGAATCATGTTGGTAGAACAAACATGGTTATGTTGTTCCTTAGTGTGAAAACTGCGTTGTAAAAGGTCTGACTTGTTTTGTGCTACCACGATATGCTGCCTCGGCAGGTATGGCGAGCGGCAAGCTATGACCCTGTCATGCGGCCGTAGTGGGTCACTACCCCTGCAATTTTCGCTGTCTCAGCGGTAGATCTGGCAGATACTCCAAGTTCGGCGGGATAGTCGACAATGATCCTTCCTATTTCTAGGCAAGGATGCTCGAAAGCTAGCGTGACGTAGGCAATACCTAGCAATCTCAGCGTAAACCTAGCACAGGTTAGTCATCTCGGTTGGTGATCCCTTTTAGTCGCTGAAACTTGTGAATTGGTTAGGAACCAAGTTAGTCACGCCTCAGCACGTTGTGACCGTACTTAACCATTTCGTGAGTCTTACACTTTCGTGCCCAACAAATGGATTCTCTCAACTAACTGGTGTAGACTATTTGAAAGATGAAGTGCAAAGATTAAGCAAACTTGGAATATTTTATTGAAGAAAACAACTTAAATCCTAAAACAACTGATTCACAATAATTTACAACATAACCCTAAGGAGTTTAGAACATGGCGGTGACAAAGAACACTAGCAAAGCCTATAAAAAACCTAAGATGATTTAAATTAGGAGTACAATGAGTATTTATAGACAAATAACTAGGTTAAGTCTTCCTTAAAGTAGAAGTCCTCAAAAGTAGCTTTCCACATTTAATGTGACTTTAAACTCTAACTTCTTTGCATTGAATGTGGACTTTATCTCGTTTGCCTTAGCTCGCAAGTAAGTTCGTTTTTCTCCTCCGACGGCTTTGTCTGCTGCTCCAGGCATTAGAAAATTACGTGATCGGCACCGTTAGAATCATGATTTTCTGCTCTGTCGATCGCACTCCAATTCTCCAACTCCTCAGTTTGCTGCCCTGGGCGGCACTGGGCTCACTTTGTTGCCCTCGTCTGCTGCCTTAGCATCCTCTCCTCTCATCTGTTCTCCTCTTGTCAGCTTCTAGCCCTAGAAAACTATATCTACACTAAAACAACATCTTTACTTCATCAATAAACAAATATTTAATAAAAGCATGACAAAACAAAGAATAATGTACTTATGCAATGCATGACCTAATTATGTCTAAAATGTACTTAAAAACAACAATAATATGAGATGGAATGTGCATGAAATATAGAACTTCTGGACACTTTACAGCTGCCAATAAAATTATTCTTCCTACTTATGATAATGATGTTTCTGCTGATGTAATGTTTATGGATGACACTTACTTTGAAATTCTTCCAGACAATTCTGTTTCACAACCTGTTCAGAATATTTTTGTTAATTCTGAACCAGTTCAAACTTCTAAGCCTTCTGAATTAGTTAAGCAGGTTCTAGATTCTCAACAGGTTCAACAACCTGTTCATTCTCAATTAGTTCAACAACCTATTCCATCTGTTTCAAGACCACGCAGGGCTGCTTGTCTACCTTCTAAGTTTAGGGATTATGAGGATATTATTCCAGGATCTAGAACATCACCGCATAACAATAATAGTGTTGTTTGCTATGATGGTTTATCTAAAGTTCATGATGCACATGTTAATAACATTGATATTCTTGCTGAACCTAAATCTTATAGTCAAGCCATAAAACATGAGTGTTAGAAAAATGCAATAGCTGATGAAATTAAGGCGTTAGAAGTTAATAAAACATGAGAACTTGTTCCTCTCCCTCCAGGAAATAAAACAATATGTTGTAAATGGTTTTTTAAAACCAAATTGAAGTCTGATGGAACTTTAGAGAGATATAAGGCACAACTTGTAGCAAAAGGCTACACACAACAATCTGGGGTATATTTTTTAGATACATTTAGTCCAGTTGTTCGAATAACAACTATTAGGACATTATTAGCTGTAACAACTTGAAAATTTCCCAAATCAATAAACCCTAATTTTGCAATCCTTAATTTAGAAAACCCTAAATTTTGGGAATTTTTAGTTTGAAATTACTAATTTGTTAAGGGACCAAATTGAGCTTTGATTCTTATTTAATGACCTAATTTGGAATTTTGGGGACCAATTTGTGAAAAGGGTCAGGTTTGAGTGCCCTAAAGCAAACCCTATATTTAATCAAGCCTTACTCTTATAATTTTACACAAAACCATATGTATTTTTATCACTTTTTCGTTGGTGAGAAACCATTCAGATTTTTGGTGTTTTGCAGCCGTTCTTTCTCTCGCACTCACTCGATATTCAAGCTCTCCCCACCCTTGTTTTTATTCGATCAAAGATCTGACAAGTCTTCCCCCCTCGTTCGTTTCATGCATCACCATCGTGGTCTTTACCACCTCGCAATCAAACCCCGGTCACCCTTTCATCATCTTTAGTTACCGTTTGCGACAACCATTGAGAAAACCATTCGGTTCTTGCATCGTTGGTCGCTCTGTCGTTTGCTCCGTCGTGTTCTCCACCGTGTTTTTCCATTCTCAACGTTAGTAAGCGTCTTTCCTTTTGGTTGTTTGTGTATCGGATTTTGGGTTTGTGTATGAGACACTTTCATTGATTTGGTTTCATGAAACTGTTCCGAGGAACTTTGCGCCGCCGTTGTTTGTGCTTCAGTCGCCGCCTTGGTTCCTTGTTGCTGCTGTTGTGCTCCTTGCTTATATCGCATCCTCCCTCATCGCCAATCAAAGTGAGCTGCCTTACTTAATTATTAATAATCGATGAATTCATCTTTTTATAAAAGTATGTGTGTCACCTATTTATAAAACCTCCGGTTTTAAAACCCCAAATCACAATGTGAAGCTTCAGTTAATTGTTTTAAATTGCACCTTTTATTTATTTTAATATTTATATAAATTTTAAGTCTTTCTCCCTATCTTTAATTCACACTGAATTGAAACATTTTTTGTCATACTAAAATCCTTAGCCGATGCATTTCTCCTAGTCAAAACTAGGATGCGTGGGGCCCTCTTGTAGTGCTTCCATGCTACAAGGATTGAGTTTAGACCCGATTGAACCATACTCGCAATTGACAAGTTTGATTAATCTGACATGATTTATTCGACCGAACTATATTATCCTACTGTTTATTCGAGAAAATCGGTGACCAACTTTTCAAGTTAGATAAGTATTCTAATATTGATTAGCCTTAAAGTTTAATATTCAGGTTAGTGTTCTAGATTTAGTTGGTGGCATAGTGATTATATCACTAATATAAAAACTATTCTTATAGGTATCGATACAACTGGACCTAGTACTTCTGATCGTGAGAAACACATTTTTCAGTAGGTTGAGTTTGCTTTGGCTAAGGTGTGTTCTCTGCTTGTGCTATATTATTCGTGTTGTTGTTGTATGATGTCTGTCTGTGAATTATGTTGTGATCTGAGCTATGTGATATGTTGTATGTCATTCTGTTAAACATCATACACCGGAATCTAAATAATTATTATCGGACTAAATGCTCATGCATTTTCGGACTATAATGTTGCATTCGGATTGGAATTGGAACACTCATGTCATATCATTCGGGTGGGAAAATGTACGGTAGAAGTTCAGTGGTTTCATCCTTCGGGCTGAATTCCACTTCGGATCAGTGGTTCCACCCTTCGGGCTGAGTTCCACTTCGGATGGTGACGATGTAGAGAGTGGTTCGGGGGAACCTTACTCTTCGGATGGTGATGTAGATGGTTACATCACATAGAATTAGGTGCATCGTGTCTTGCATATCTGTGTATTTGATTGTCTGCTTATTTGACTTGTGATTGTATGATACTTGAGATACTTTGTTTTTCGCACTTTATAGACACACTGGGCTCAATAACTGACTCCCCCTTAGCTTCTATTTCAGATTCTCAGACATAGGAGTTTGGTACTTGGAGGACCATAGTTTAGCATATTTATTTTAGTTTTCAGTATGGACGTTTTAGATTTTTAGATTTACTTCATTTTTATATCAGTTATTTTACTATTTGGGAAATTTATGTAAATCAGATACTTATATTTTGATTTGGGATTTTCAACTGTTTTAGCATGCATGAGAATTTTAATCGGATATTTTGATGATCTGTTTTGTGTTGTTTTCTTCTATACGGTCGAGTTTTGAAAAATAGAATTTAGTGTGAAACGAAACCGTTTTAATAAATAATTAAAGTATTTAATTTTCAAAACCTAATATTCATCTTATTTGAGGGACACATTTTCAACTTGACTTCCTAGATTCGGCCCGTAACCCTTGGGTTGGGTTTAAGGGGTTACATTTAGTGGTATCAGAGCTAAGTTTAAATTCTCGAACTCTGAGGCTCACAACAATTATTTTCAAAATGTTTTCAACTTCTGCATGCATCAAAAGTATTTTGGGGAAAATGAGAATTTTATGAAAAAATATACTACTATATTACATAGTTTTGACCTTATTGTTTTCAATGTGGTTTTAATTTCGAGGCTCCAGTACCGAATCTGATTCTAGGTTATTACTCTTGTAGACAGATTAGTATGCCTCCTTGTTAAAGCTTATATTTAAGTATGTTTTATCTGGATCCATAATAAGAGGAATGGTACTCTAGACATAGAATTTCCCGTAAGTTATTCCCCCTTGCGATATCGAAATGGATACTTCCGAACCATGAGAATCCTTGAGATATGTCCTTTTGATTAGTCTTCATAAATTATAACTTGAATTCTGATCAAGGACCCGGAATTCAGTTAATCAAACAAATGATCATGATCATACCCGTTCCTATAAATTTGAAATCAAAGCCTATCGGAAAATTCTATGTTGTCATTTGTAACCTGGTCCGAAATGCTCTTTTAAGCTTCTAACTGAACAATCGTACTTTTGAGAGCTTGTCGCTAAGCCTGGAAATTTTGAGGACGAAATTTCTTTTAAGAGAGGGAGAGTTGTAACACCCCGAAAATTTTCCAAATCAATAAACCCTAAATTTGCAAGCCTTAATTTAGAAAACCCTAAATTTTGGGAATTTTTAGTTTGAAATTACTAATTTGTTAAGGGACCAAATTGAGCTTTGATTCTTATTTAATGGCCTAATTTGGAATTTTGGGGACCAATTTGTGAAAAGGGTCAAGTTTGAGTGCCCTAATGCAAACCCTATATTTAATCAAGCCTTACTCTTGTAATTTTACACAAGACCATAGGTATTTTTATCATTTTTTCGTTGGTGAGAAACCATTCAAATTTTTGGTGTTTTGCAGTTGTTCTTTCTCTCGCACTCACTCGATTTTCAAGCTCTCCCCACCCTTGTTTTTATTCGATCAAAGATATGACCAGTCTTTCCCCATCGTTCGTTTCATGCATCACCATCGTGGTCGTTACCACCTCGCAATCAGACCCCGGTCACCCTTTCATCATCTTTAGGTACCGTTTGCGACAACCATTGAGAAAACCATTTGGTTCTTACATCGTTGGTCGCTCTGTCGTTTGCTCCATGGTGTTCTCCACCGTGTTTTTCCATTCTCAACGTTAGTAAGCGTCTTTCCTTTTGGTTGTTTGTGTATCGGATTTTGGGTTTGTGTTGAGAAGCTTTCATTGATTTGGTTTCATGAAACTGTTCTGAGGAACTCTGCGCCGCCGTTGTTTGTGCTTCAATCGTCGCCAATCAAAGTGAGCTGCTTTACTTAATTATTAATAATCGATGAATTCATCTTTTTATAAAAATATGTTTGTCACCTGTTTATAAAACCTCCGGTTTTAAAACCCCAAATCATAGTGTGAAGCTTCAGTTAATTGTTTTAAATTGCACCTTTTATTTATTTTAATATTTATATAAATTTTAAGTCTTTCTCCCTATCTTTAATTCACACTAACTTGAAACATTTTTTGTCATACTAAAATCCTTAGCCGGTGCATTTCTTCTAGTCAAAACTAGGATGCGTGGGGCCCTCTTGTAGTGCTTCCATGCTACAAGGCTTTAGTTTAGACCCGATCGAACCATACTCGCAATTGACAAGTTTGATTAATGTGACATGATTTTTTCGACCGAACTATATTATAATACTGTTTATTCGAGCAAATCGGTGACCAGCTTTTCAAGTTAGATGACTATTCTAATATTGATTAGCCTTAAAGTTTAATATTCAAGTTAGTGTTCTAGATTTAGTTGGTAGCATAGTGATTATATCAATAATATAAAAACTATTCTTATAGGTATCGATACAACTGGACCTAGTACTTCTGATCGTGAGAAACACATTGTTCAGTAGGTTGAGTTTGCTTTGGCTAGTCTCTGCTTGTGCTATATTATTCGTGTTGTTGTTATATGATGTCTGTCTGTGAATTATGTTGTGATCTGAGCTATGTGATATGTTTTATGCCATTCTGTTAAGCATCATACATCGGAATCTGAATAATAATTATCGGACTAAATGCTCATGTATTTTTGGACTATAATGTTGCATTCAGATTGGAATCGGAACATTCATGTTATATCATTCGGGTGGGAAAATGTACGGTGGAAGTTCAGTGGTTTTATCCTTCGGGCTGAATTGCACTTCGGATCTGTGGTTCCACACTTCGGGCTGAGTTCCACTTCGGATGGTGACGATGTAGAGGGTGGTTCAGGGGAACCTTACTCTTTGGACGGTGATGTAGATGGTTACATCACATAGAATTAGATGCATCGTGTCATGCATATCTGTGTATTTGGTTGTTTGCTGATTTGACTTGTGATTGTATGATACTTGAGATACTCTGTTTTTCGTACTTTAGAGACACACTGAGCTCAATAGCTGACTCCCCCTTAGCTTCTATTTCAGATTCTCAGACATAGGAGTTTGGTACTTGGAGGACCACAGTTTAGCAGATTTATTTCAGTTTTCAGTATTGACGTTTTAGATTTTCAGATTTACTTCATTTTTATATCAGTTATTTTACTATTTGGGAACTTTATGTAAATCGGATACTTATATTTTGATTTGTGATTTTCAACTGTTTTAGCATGCATACGAATTTTAATCAGATATTTTGATGATTTGTTTTGTGTTGTTTTCTTCTATACGGCCGCATTTTGAAAAATGAAATTTAATGTGAAACGACACCGTTTTAATAAATAATTTAAGTATTTAATTTTCAAAACCTAATATTCATCTTATTTGAGGGACACGTTTTCAGCCCGACTTCTTAGATTCGGCCCATAATCCTTGGGTCGAGTTTAGGGGGTTACATTAGTTGTTGCATCTTCTAAAAAATGGTTTTTGCATCAGTTAGACATTAATAATGCATTATTGCATGGTTTTTTTTGGATGAGGAAGTCTATATGGACTTACCTCCTGGTTTTAAACTTGATAATTCTGGTCTTGTTTGCAAATTAACAAAGAGCCTATATGATCTTAAGCAAGCCACTAGGCAGTGGAATGAGAGGCTAACCTCAGCACTGATTCAACAAGGTTTTAAGCAACCTTCTGCAGACACTCCCCTTTTTGTAAAAGGATCAGGTAATACTTTCATTGCCCTTGCAGTTTATGTTGATGACATAGTCTTAGCTTGTCCCAATGAGCATGAAATAGCTTCTATTAAGTATTATTTTCATGATTGCTTTAAGATTAAAGATTTAGGACTATTAAAGTATTTTTTTGGGTCTTGAGGTAGCTCGGTCTAAAAAGGGTATTAATTTGTGCCAAAGGAAGTACACTTTAGACTTACTCGAAGAAACTGGTTTTTTGAATTCAAAACTTGTTTCAACTTCTTTACTTGCCAAGGCTAAACTTTCTAAACATGAAAGAATTTCCTTGTCAGGCATTACTTTTTATCGAAGGTTAATAGGGAAGTTATTGTATTTAACAAACACGAGATCTAATATTTGTTTAGCTGTCCACCAATTTTCTCAATTTATTTCAGTCCCTACTGATATTCACATAGAAGCTGCCCGTAGGATTCTTAGATATCTTAAGTGCACCCCTGGACAAGGAATTTTCTTTCCTGCTAATAATACTATAAAAATTAATGCATTTTGTGACTCTGATTGGGCTTCCTGCCCTGATTCAAGAAAGTCGGTTACTGACTTTTGTGTTTTCCTTGGTTCATCTCTTGTATCTTGGCGCTTAAAAAAACAACAAACAATCCCTCGTTCATCAAGTGAGGCTGAATATAGAGCACTAGCATACGTCTCTTGCGAGATCCAACGACTGAGCTATTTGCTTTCTGATTTACAACTTGATGTTATTTCCTCTGCAAACTTTTATTGTGATAATATGTCTGCTATTCGCATTGCAAAAAATTCGGTCCAGCATGAACGAACCAAACATATCGAGATTGACTGTCATCTCATTAGTAAAAAGCTCCATCAAGGGTTGATCACTCTACTTCCTGTTTCAACACATCATCAATTGGCACAATGCTTCACAAAGACTTTGCAACCTTCTCCTTTCAATCATGTTATATCTAAGTTGGGCATACATAATATATATGCTCCAACTTGAGGGGGGCTAATAGAGCTTAGTTGTTAAATAAGTTAAAGAAACGATTAAGTATTTTTAGTTAATATTATATAAGTAATATTTTATATTGTAAAAACTAATTTTACTTTACTCTTTTTCAATAATAATAAAATTTTCCCGATTCTCTCTTTCTCTCTCGCGTTCCCAATTCTAAAATCAAGAAACCCTAAGGTTTCAACAGATTGATAACTGATTTTATTTTTTTTGATACATTATCGAAAACAATAACATTATTTCAAACATTTTCTTAATTTTTTCTAATACATTATTCATGAAAACTTTAATTGTCCTTATTGTCTTAAATTTTAATGTGTTTTCACTATTGGAGTAGCTTTATTGGATATGTTGATGTTAAGTATGACTCATATACTGTAAAAGGACAGATGCTCTCGCTCCACTCCATCATCTGTCCATCAAAAGAGTACTCAAGTTTTTGGTGGGTTGGGGTGCGGGGGCGAAGCCCCGCGGTACGGTACGAGATATCTTTGTAATTGTACCGGGGGCAAAACAAAGCCTGTGAGTACTCCATTGGTGAATCACTTTAAGCTTTCTACAGAACAGTGCCCGAAGACATACAAGAAAATTGAAGAGATGGCAAAGGTCCCTTATGCCAGTGCTGTCGGCTACCCGATGTATGCGATGGTATGCACTCGTCCTGATTTAGCTCATGTTGTTGGTCAAGTTTGTAAATACATGTCTAAATCAGGAAGATCACATTGGGAAGTAGTCAAGTAGATTTTCATGTATTTAAAAGGGTACCGTGGGACATAGAATTGTTTTCAACAGTCAGCGACATGTTCCTTTTATTGTTGGATATGTGGATTCAGACTATGCAGCTGATTTGGATGATAGAAGGTCTACAACTGGGTATATTTTCACCCTTGGTGGATGACCTATATGTTGGAAGTCAATTGTTCAGTCTGTTGTGGCATTATCAACAACTGAAGTTGAGTACATGGCAGTAGCTGAAGCTGCAAAAGAAGCCTTATGGCTTATCGGGATAGCGAAAGAATTGGGTATTCGGCAAGGTGGAGTTCAGTTGCATTATGATAGCCAAAGTGCTATTCATTTGGCTAAGAATCAGGTGTACCATGCTAGAACTAAACATATTGATGTGAGGTTTCACAAGATTAGAGAGTTGATTGCATCTGGTGAGATATTGTTAAAAAGGTGCATACTGCAGACAATCCAACTAATATGTTGACCAAGCCTGTTACTACATACAAGTTCAAGCATTGTTTGCATTTGTTGAATGTTTGCAAATGCTAGAGAAGCATGATAGCCCAACCCACTTTGATGTGTGAGAGAGCCTAAATTTATCTTTAAGGGGCATGATATTCGCCAAGGTGGAGATTTGTTAAGTATGGCTCATATACTATAAAAGAATAGATGCTGGAACGGAGCGAGAGCATTTGTCCATCAAAGGAGTACTCGAGTTTTCGGCTCGGATTAAGTGGGTTGGGGATGCGGGGCGAAGCCCCGCGATACGGTACGGGGTATCTTTGTAATTATACCGGGTAGGGTTACTTATATTAGTAGAAATCTATTTTAAGTAGGAGATCTTATTGAATAAGGTTTCTTGGTGACCATGTATTCAAGTCTATAAATAGATGTGTTATTTGTAACCTAAGGACCATCGATTGAATAAAAAAATAACCGCTCTTTACTCCCCGAGGACGTAAGCACACTGCTGAACCTCGTTAAATCTCTTGTGTTCTTGCTTGTTTGATTTTCTTTTTCGTTTGTTGTGTGCAGATGAAATTTCAAAATTAAAAAAGTGTGTAAATTTAATGTTATTTCCATTTGTATCAAATATGATTATAGAGTCTTCTATATTGGTGACATGTGGTCCTTCTTTCGACCATTTCCTTTAATTTTTTGCCTTTTTTTCTTTCCCTTTCTTTTTCGTATGTTTATATTGTAGATCGTTGAATATACATATATACATACATACAAATCTAACTCTTTAATAAATTTTACATCAATTATTTGAATCCCACACTTTTTTCTGTGTTTTAATTTGTCATTTTCCCTTGTTTTAATTCCAAAGTTGCTTAAACGCAGTTGGTTGGCTTTCGCCACCAATACCCACTAAGAAAAATATAATTGATGAAACTTGTGTGTTCATATAAAAAAGTGAGTGTTGTTATTCTTAAGAGATTGAGTTCAAACAACTTATTTGCATGGTATGTATTCGGTTTCAATTAATTAAGAATAAAAGAATAAATAATGTCATGTAATCACACCCGATTATTAAAAAAACACAATGGATACATGATGGAACAAAGGGTTGGTAGGGTGTAATCGTAACTTTACAAAATTTAAATTATCATGTAGTTTAAATATTTTTATTGTCGATCTAATTTACACTCCAATTTTTAATATAACGTTTTACGAGTTGTGCTCTATTATAAAATCTCGACTTAAGCGGTGTTCCTTATTTAATTTAGGCTTTAAATTAAAATATTTTGATGCTAATATTTACATTTTATAGTTAAATTAAAATTAAAATATCTCTTATTATTTTAATAGAAATTAGATTGAACCAAACTAGCCCGAAGTTTAAGATTACCTAAGCCCGGCCTGAATCGAGTGAGCCACCCGATCGGTGGACAAAGACTTCATTCTCGAAAAGTTTGGACTAGAAGCCCAAATTTATCATTTTGACATTTATGCAAAAATAAGGATAATAACATTTTGATTTCAATTTTATTTATTTTGGTTGTTTAGGAATTTTTTAATCACAAAAATACCGTACCTATCTATTTTAACATCTAAATAAGGATGAATCTATCACGTGCGACTAACACGTTGAACACCACTAATACTGAACATTGTTGAACATCATTAAATTAATTAATAAAGATTTAAAATTTCAAGGACTCATCAAATAATTAATAATTATTTTAAAATTTTAATTAAATTATATATATATTAAAATTTTATTTTTTAATAAGAATAAACTATATATTTAGTACCTCACCTATTTATGTATTTCTATTGAACACTTATTATTTAAATATTATTTAAATATGACTCTATTCTTTATAAAAAAATAATTTAACCCTTAGCCTAAAACCCTAAACTATTAAACCTTAAACCCTTAAACTTGTAAACATATACTCTCATTATTTAAAATTTTTACCCTTAACGCTCAACCTAAAACCTTAAACTATTAAATCTTAAACCTTAAATCAGGGTTAAATTAAAAATTATTTAATGAATAAAATGCGAAGAAACCAACAAACTATATTGCTGCCTTAGTAGGTTCTGCAACATCCATTTCCAACTCTAATTACTTAACATTAATGTGTCTACTTTCATGACCATGATTTCAAAGAAAATATTGTATTGCTTTCAATGGTTGATGGATTCACCAACACTATAATTTTTGGAGCATCAACAATGATCAATTTCGAATCGTTATCGAAAATCGCCGTCTTCCCAATAGTTCTAATTAGGAAAATACTATCGATTCAGTTCAGTAGAAGAAATTATAGATTAGAATGCATTTTATTATATTGGTAGAGAGTATAACTAATGTGATAAAGAGTGTCAATGATATAATTTTTTTTAAATAATGAGGGTATAGGTTGAGGGTTAATACTTTAAGGGTTTAAGGTTTAATAGTTTAGGGTTTTAGGTTCAGGGTTAAGGGTTAAATTTTTTAAATAATGAGGGTATATGTTTAAGAGTTTAAGGGTTTAAGGTTTAATAGTTTAGGGTTTTAGGTTGAAGGTTAAGGGTTAAATTATTTAAATAATGAAGGTATATGTTTAAGAGTTTAAGGGTTTAAGGTTTAATAGTTTAGGGTTTTAGGTTGAGGGTTAAGGGTTAAATTATTTTTTATAAAGAATATGGTCAAATTAAAATAATGTTTAAATAATAAGAGTTCAATAGAAATACGAAAATAGGTGAGGTACTAAATATATAGTTTACTCTTATTAAAAAAATAAAATTTTAATATATAAAAATAATTTAACTGAATTTTTAAAAATAATTATTAATTGTATGATGGGTCCTTGAAATTTTAAATATTTATTAATTAATTTAATAGTGTTCAACGATGTTTAACATTAGCGGTGTTCAGCGTTGTTCGTCGCACGTTGTAGAATTTTTCACTAAATAAAGACTATTTATATTTTTCTTTCGACTATAGCAGCTTGTTTTTCCATTATTTTTCTTTTTTTAATCAATGACGACATTAATTTATGCATTAGTTTTCGATCGCCAATAATTCATATTTTAGTCGTTTATTTATTTATTTATTTTATTTTTTCTTTTTCACGTTTTGTTGCACTTTTTTCTATTTCTGTGGCACGCTTTTTTGTTTTATGGTATGTCTCTGCCACATAGCACGCTTTATGATTATTTTTGAAGGCTTTTGGTGTTCGGTACGGTGACCCTCACAACACTTGTTTCTAATTTGTGTTTATCGGTGGTCACGTAGTGTTTGATCCCTTTTGGGTTGTTTGCTGATGTAGTCTATAGCAGATCGTCTTTTTTTAGAATATAGGTAAAAGGTAGTTGTCGATTTTAGGATTTTATCTAGTTCGTGTTTTGACTACTCCCATGAACTTTTCCTATAATGGACCGTCGAGATTTTCTTTGTGCAAAGATGAAGTGTCTAATATGACTGGTGCAAATAAAGACTAACTCCTCGTTTAGTTGTGTTGTAATTGGCATGTTGTATTATTTCTATTACAAAACTTATTTTTATACGTGCGCTTGGCAGATGTGAAATTTAATACGACATTATTTTATACGTAAGTTGGGTGATATTTATCACGAGGTAGATGTGGTGTTTATTTAACACGCTAATTTTATGCAAGTTTTGTTAATTATAACCACGTACTATTTTTCACGTATTTACATCATTATAAATATGTTAATTTTAAACCCTAAAATTGATCCCAATTGGACAATTCTAAACCGAGACCTTAAACAATGAACATTAACCCCGACCTTAAACCTTAAACCCCAAACATCAAACCATAAACTCTAAACTAAAAATAATAAACCTCAATTTAAACCCTAAACTTAAAACCACATACCTTAAACCATAAACAAAGAACATCAAACCCTAAACTCCAAACTCCAAAACCTAAGCATTAACTATTAAATTATAAACTCTAAACCCTAAACAATAAACCATAACCCATGACCTCCAAACTCTAAATTCTAAACCTAAATTATAAACCACATACTCCAAGCCCTAAACCATGAACTCTAAGCAATAGACTTTAAACCCTAATTTGTGAACCATGAAACCCAAATCTTTGAACCTTAAACCTCAATCCCAAGCCTTAAACTTCAAACCATAAATCTTAAATTATGAGCCATAAATCCTAAACCTCAAACACCAAACCATAAATTTTGAAAATAATATAATAATCAATATCAAAACAAGGAGAAAATATGAAGCTAAAATTTTAAGGTTAAAAGGGCTCATTTATATATAACACTTGTCTTTCAACTTTATCACAAGTTTTACAACCAAACACTTTAATATAGTAACAACTATTATTCAACCATCTTTTTAATATACAATTGTTATTCAATATAACACATCTGTTTTACATCATATGCGCCAAACGAGACGTAATTATATTGAGTCACGTAAGACTACAAGAACAACAAAGCTCTCCCGAATATTTAATCGAACTTAAGTAAACCATTTGGTCTAGTTATTTTAATTATAATCATATTGAAATCTAGAAAAAGAAATACATTTAAAGATGTATATATATCTATATATAGACCTTATATGTTTTGTATTCAATTTAGAGAAAAAATTATATGTTTTTGACTCGAATCATAATTTTTTATTAGAGTCGAGTTTTCTCTAAGGAAAACAAATTCTTTTGTGAAACAACAACATTCCATCGATCAATTGCTTTTATAACCTTAGACAAATGAAAACGAATGAAATATAGAACATTTTATTTTATCTTCAACTTGGAATAAATCTTCAAATCAAAACACATGTATAGAAATAAAATTAAAAACAAATCACAGTTTAATAATTACTGATCAAATGCTCTCTCCCTAAATCTCCCATTTGATGAAAGTTAATTGTTTTTTTGTGAAGAAGAAGAAACACTTGCCACCTTAGGCACATAAACTGGAAATTCATCAATCTCATCAATCCATGGACTCTTCTCCTTTGCTGGATTAATGGTCCTCAAAGCTTTCCAAACTGCACTGTTGCATTTGAACCCTGACCCGAATGCAATCTGCCATGTCCGGTCACCTTTTCGGATCCTCCCCTTGGCTTCGGAGTAGGCCAGTTCGTACCACAGGGAACTGCTCGATGTGTTCCCGAACCTGTAAAGTGTCATCCTCGATGGCTCCATGTGCCAATCAGTGAGCTCGAGGTTCTTCTCGAGCTCATCGAGCACAGCTCGCCCTCCTGCATGGATGCAGAAATGCTCGAAAGCTAGTTTGAAATCCGGGATGTATGGCCTGATCTTCATTTTGAAGACTTTCCTCGCGACTAGTGTGATGAAAAACAGGAGCTGTTCGGACATGGGAAGGACTAGTGGTCCTAGTGTGGTAATGTTGGTTTTTAGGGCTTCTCCGGCGACGGCCATTAGGTCTTTCGAGAGGGAGACACCGATTCTTTTTGTGTCGTCCTCACGTTGGAAGACGCAGTTGAAGCATTTGTCGTCGGCTCCTTTGTGAGTACGTACGGTGTGGATGAGTTGGTATTTTGAGCGGCGGCGCTCGGATGACTTGTTCGAGAGAAGGATCGCAGCACCTCCCATACGGAACAAGCAGTTCGAGACGAGCATCGATCGGTCATTGCCGAAGTACCAGTTGAGAGTAATGTTCTCCATGCTAACCACTAAGGCATAAGAGTTGGGGTGAACCTGTAACAATTGAAACATTAAGATAATTTCGAGTTCAGATCAAAACAAAAATTAATAACTACAGCTGGAATTTAATCTCGAAATCTTTTCGTTTTTAATATACTCAGTTGGCATAATAAATTCACCAGCAGTACTCATACTTAAATGTAGCTCACCTACTTGACCCAATTTGCCAGTACTCATACAAAATTTTCTTAAACTATGGTCCATTTATAGCCAAAAGTGCATGAAATTTGATAATCCGGTTTTTCGACCCTCTAATAATAAAGTTTAATGTGACTAATTGAACATGTACCTGCAGGAGTTGTTTAGCAAGGTCAATAGAAATAAGCCCGGCACTGCAACCCATTCCACCAAGATTATAGCTCAAAACGTTGCCTCTAAGCTTGTACCGATTAACAATCATGGCCGAAAGCGACGGCGTCGGATTAAACAAGCTGCAATTCACCACAAGGATACCGATATCCTTAGCCTTGACACCGGTCTTCTCCAACAGTTCATCAATGGCACCGAACATCACCGCCTCGGCCTCTTTCCTCGCCTCGGCCATACACGGGTTCGGCGGCACGCGCATCACCGCCTCCGGCAAGTACGTCTTCTGCCCCAAACCAGATCTCTCGAGTATCTTCTTCTGAAAAGCCAAATTCTCATCGGTGAAACTCCCGGTTAAACCAGATCTCTCCATGAAGATTTCCCTGGTGCAAGTCCGTTCGGGTTCGGGCTTGTAACAAGCGAAGTCCACCAAGTAAACTTTCCGGGGACGGCTGGTGAAGTAAAGCGTGGCTAGGAGAACTAACAGGCCTAAACAGAGAGCGACCGAGACCAGATTGAACTTGAGCTGGTCCCAGAGCTGAACGAAATCGAGGACCGTGAGCGTCGAGAGATGAGCCGAAGCAATGCATAAGATGGGCACCAGCAGTAAATACATGGCGTTGGAGATTAAATAATGGTAGCCGAGCTTCACGTATTTTAATCTCACTGAAAGAAGGAAATTCGGGAGATTGTAGTTGCTTGATGGCGAGCTTGTTTGAACCTCAACAGGTTCTGGATTCAAGCTTTTTCTACTCTCTTCTCTCATCTTTTTTTTGCTGCAAAACTGAACTTTTATCAAGTTTCAAGCAAAACCCAGATCGAGAAGTTGATCAGAGTCAAGCAAAGCGAAAACTTTGGGTGATTTCGACGTAGAATTTTCCGGGGAAATGAAGGAAAGTGTGGGGGAAAAGACTGAAGATTTAGTGAGTTGCAGCTTGTGGGAAGGGGTTTAGGGGGGGACTTTAAAGAGCTTGGAGGATGCAACTACCCAACGAACTTTTAATTGTGAACACGCCTTGGCATTTAATTTGCCAACCGGGATATTAGACTTCTTTTTTTAATAAAAAGAAAATACCAATTTTGTATTTATGAATATTAATTTATTATTTTTGGGGGAAATTGGGGAGGAAATTCCTGGTTTGCCCACTCTTGTGTTTGTTGTATGATTTGAATTCATGGGAGAAAGAAGGTTACCAACTAGGTCAAAGACTAGTGATCTAGCATTTGAATGACATCATTTGTTGGTCAACAACTTAGGTCACCAATGTTAAAAAATAATCTTCATATCTAATTCATTGATCGATTAATACATATCGAATATTGTAAAAGATCATTATAAGAGTAATCCTTCTAATCTAGAATTTTTATTTGAGAATTATAACCTTAATTTGTTGATATTGAAATCAAATGTGGGATGGTCATGTAGATGCTAAGCTAGAGTGGTACTCTATATATTTATATATGTCACGCCACATTAACGTGAAACAAAATTTTATAATGTCAACTATGTCATTAAAAGAAATTAATGAATCAATTGGATTACTCACTAAAATAGATTATTTGTTACGTTTTGAGAAATTTTATTAAAATCATAAACATGACATATAATGTTATGGAAAATAGTATTAATAAATTGCACATATAAAACTTTAATTTTGAGTCATTGTACACATCTTAAAAAATAAATATATTTTTTTTATTTTTTATTTGTAAATATAATTTGTGCACGAAGTATATGGGCATGAAATGATATTACGTTGATAACGATATTAGTAATATGTGAAAATTGAATTAAATCAAAATTTTATGTATAAATTATATAAAATTAAAGTTAATGTAGCACATTACAATTTTTACCAAAATTAATGTATAATTTATTATTTATCCCTAATTAATTTGGATAACACATACTCACGCCTCAAAGTTTCACATTACTTTGTTCGAGTGTTTGTTGACATAGGAAATCTCGTTTGGTCAAATTTTATTATTAGTCCTTGTATTATGCATAAATTATGAATTTAATCTTTATACTCTAATTTTAGTCAGTTTGTTCACATTATTTTTAAATTTTTAAATTTTAATCCGAGTTAAGACTGAAATTTAAAAATTATAGATTTGAAATTCACGACTTGAACATAATAAAAGAACTAATGAAAATATTTGACCAATTTCTTTTCCTATACCCATATTAAGGGTATTTTAGTATTTAAAGGGATTGAACGAAGCATTATGGAACCTCACAATAAATTTAATTTTCCTAAAAAATAAAACCAAAATAGTAAAAGAGCGCGTGTCAGATAACTGGTAACAGCTAACAATTGCCTGCATTATAACTTATAAGTAATGGGAACAGTTGCCCCTCTTTGACTTTGAAACACAAGTCCTCTCGTTTTCATCACTTATTTCTTTCCCAAAATCTCGTATACAAACCAGATAATGTACATAAATACTGATAAATTTAGATAGTTTTAAAGATTCATTTGTAACAAATTTTGATAAATTTTAATGACTATTTTATAATTTTTGAAAGTTAAGTAGTAAAAGAGATAATTTAATACAATTTAATGATCATCTTTGTATGTTCCTCAAAACATCTCGCATTCATTTTTAGTTCAAATTGTGTAAAAGATCCACATACTATGTTTTTTTCCATGTGTTTAGTCTCTCTAATATAACTTGATTTTTTAGTTTTTCAACTTCTCTAATTGTTTACTTTTAGTCCTAAAATTATTTATTTTTGTTTATTTCATCAAATAATTTGATGTGACTAATATTTTAACATACCAGGTAACATAACATACATATGTTGACATTTCTATATGGTAAGACAATTTGTATTATTTTTTTGTCTTTTTTATAACCACCGGTATTTGTAAAGATTTATTATAGAGAAGATCCTTGCAAAGTAATTTGTTCTATTCACAGCGTCAATAATCAAACCGTTTATTTTGCTTGAGGAATCTAGTGTCTCACCCACTAGATCAACTTATAGTTGATTGACTTTTTTTTTGTCTTTTTATACATGCAAAACAAATCCTACCGCAAGGCACAGCAAAATATTTGATGGAATTAATGAAGAAAATTAACATCGAGACTGAAAATACACGTTTTAAAAATAGAAAATTAAAAATAATCAAATTATGATTGATTATTGAAGGACTAAATTTACTGAAAATGCATAATACAAGGATGTTCTATATGATTTGACCCGTTTTTCATCTTTAAAGTTGCGTGTCAAACTTGGTGGCTTTAACTAAAAACTTAAAATCATATCCTTTTATTTAATGCTCAAACTTGTAACCAACCACCACCCAGATTGAAGCCTTAATCTCATTATTCTATCCTACTCCTATATATATTTATGATTATTTATATTCTACATCATATCCTATATACTTGCATTATAAGAAATACCTATTTTAACTTAATATCTTTTTATTTTGTCAATTTCCATTTACTCTAATATTATTTTTTGGTTTTCTAAAGTATCAATTAGAGTGAGTGCAGTGAATAATCCACCACTTTCTATTAGCTTATATAGAGATAGACGTTGGTCACAAATTTTAAAATTACTTAACGAGGATTAAACTCTCGACCACGGTTTAAAGTAAGAAAAACTCTTACCATCTCTGGCGGAGCCATAATTTTCAGCTAGTGGGTTTAAGAGTAAAGTATGTAGTATGAAAGATTCTCACACTACTACAATAAAAATTGTTAATCACATACTCTAACAAATTAAGTATGGTCAAATTTAATATTTCCTATAAATAATTTTATATTACCACATTAAAAACTATATACCAACAATTCAAGTTACTTTATATCGCCTATGTCATCTCACATAAGTCTCATGATTGACACCGAGTAAGATAAAACCTGCTTATGAAATTAAAATTTATAGTTGGTGTTGATGGTGGCGTAGGGAGGGGGGGGGGGGGGGGGTGGAATTGGTTCTACAAGAAATAACCCTAAACACGAAATCAAGTAATATCAAACCTTTGTCTCATCACCATGCACATTTCTTGTTTGGGTTAATAGCTAATCTAAGTCTTCATAATCTTATTCGAAAATATTATGGACGGAGCATAGTTTAACCTTACAAACAATATGTAATCTAACATTTCTTCTAATTTTACATTCCGCATGCCAAACACATTCTAAAAATGTTTCATAAGAACTTAAGATAATAATCATGTTGAGATATTCTATAATTCTAATTGTTATGTATGATAAATTCAAAACAAATATAGATATTAACTCTCGAATATCGAATAGTTGAATCTAATCCGACCATAAAATGGAACGAGCCTATGATACAAAGTAGTTCAAACTCAAAGCTATTTCCCATAAGTGTTGGATTGGTATGGCTATAGATGTATTCATATAAGTAACAATAATGTTTACCTAGTCTTTTTGTATTCTCAAGGTTAAACTTAATAAAACATTATTAATTAATTGGTTGCAGAACATATAAAATAATTTATGTTGGTGATGATAATGATATTCATGTCTAATACTTTCTTTATAGATGTCTAACAAGCCTATATGTCATCTAATTATGTCTCTTGATTGATCCATATCTCGAGTTTAATTCTTTTGTCCAAATTTTTTAAAAGATAGTCAACCTTTAAACAAATATATTGTCAATTAAGAGTGAACACAAGTCGAGTTTTTGACCAATCCAAACTTGGTCTAACATATAAGAAAGTTCTACTTGAGCCGAAACAACTAAAAATATTTTTTATTAAAAATAAGAGGATAATAGGAAAAAATATAAATAGAGTTATTTGTAGTAATTATCTCTATTCTCTTTTATTTTTATTCAATAACATTAAGGATGTAATTAAAAAAACATACAAAGAGAGATGCATTATAATAGTTACCCCTAAAATATATGAAAAGTTATATAAATATTTCAGAATGGGTCGAGTATTTTTACTCTAAACCTAAACCCGAACCAATTCTATTTTGTTTAAAAAAATTAATACTATAGGGTTAAAATATGTCAGACCGAGTCAAATGTTCATCCCTAATTGTCATTGAACAAATAATTCTATAATCAATATTAATGTTGTGAATAAAGTAAAGAAGAACAAGAGAGATAAATAAGAGCAAAGATGAGAGACAAGAGAGAGACTTTGTACAATGCTTTCTTCAAAAGTCTATATTTATAGGCATAAGATGAAAACCCTAATTCTAATGGGTATTAAACCTAATAATAAAGCACATTAAATTTTTATTTAATATATAAATATTCACCATAAATAAAAATATTTATAACAATTAAGATGATGTTGATTTTGTAAAATATGTTAAAAAAATCTAACAAAACAAACAATAAAACATTCGATATCATCTCAATATTATTTGTGTGTATCAAATAATAAACCTAGGTTATTAATTTAAGTTGAAACAGAAAGGAAAAAATGAAAACGGCGACGTAAAACCCATTTAGATAGTTCACAGCCGAAGATATTGCAGCTGTTATCGTCTAACAGCAAAAACTTCATATTTTGTACCAAATCCAAAACCCATTACGCAAACAAAAATGTTACATGGTTTCTGGTTCTGAAATCCTCGATTCTTCACTTCAAATTTTCACGAATATCCCATTCTTTTTATCAGAAAATGTTTGTAAAACTTCAATTAGATACCAGTTGCTTCAACCTTTTATGCTCCACTAAAACCTCACCCCCTAACATCAATGGAGTTTCAGTCTCAGTATCAATTCCTCCTTTAGAAAAGCTCGAACCCATCACCAAAAGCAAGCAGCAAAGACTTCCCGAGACCAAGAAATTCAATGGAGTTCGAAAACAGGGTCTTGACAATCAACCTGAGCCGAGCAACAATCAGACTTTGGAGAAAAACCCAGATAGAGAAGGGAGAGAAAAACCGAGGGAAAGGTTCAAATTTGTCAATAAAAGAGGTAACTTTGGTGTTGTTAGTGGGAAAATTGTGGAGGATAAATTGCACGCCAAGTGTTCGACGAAATGGGCTTCCTATGGAGGTTGTATTCCGGCGATTTTGGGAGCTTTGGATAGCGTTAGGGATTTGGATGAGGCGTTAAAGCCATGGGCTGAGAAGTTAAGTAATAAAGAAAGGAGTATAATTTTGAAGGAGCAATCGAGTTGGGAAAGGGCTTTAGAGATTTTTGAGTGGTTTAAGAGAAAACAATGTTATGAGTTGAATGTAATTCATTACAACATCATGTTTAGAATTCTTGGCAAAGCTCATAAATGGGGCTGTGTTGAGAGGTTGTGGAATGAGATGAGATTTAGAGGGATTGAACCGATTAATTCTACTTATGGTACTCTCATTGATGTTTATAGTAAAGGTGGGATGAAGCAACTGGCTCTTTGTTGGCTTGGGAAGATGAATAAGCAAGGGATGGAGCCTGATGAGGTAACTATGGGAATCGTTGTGCAGTTGTATAAGAAAGCCGGTGAGTTTCGAAAAGCTGAGGAGTTTTTCAAGAAGTGGTCATTGAATGGATCTTTGAGGCATGATGGAAGTGAAACATCCGGTGTGGTGGGAATTGATTCGCATTTAAGCTCGTACACATATAATACTTTGATAGATACGTACGGCAAGGCAGGGCAGCTTCGAGAGGCTTCTGAAACATTTGAACTCATGCTTAGAGAAGGTATTGTTCCGACTACTGTTACTTTTAATACTATGATTCACATTTGTGGTAACCATGGACGGTTGAAAGAAGTGGCTTCACTGATGAAGAAGATGGAGGAGGTTAAGTGCCTTCCTGACACGAGAACTTATAATATTCTCATATCCCTTCATGCTAAGTACGATGATATAAATATGGCAGCGGGTTACTTTGCAAAGATGAAGGAGGCCCGCCTTGAACCAGATCCTGTGAGTTATCGCACCCTCTTGTATGCATACTCAATAAGGCAAATGGTTAGCGAAGCGGAAGACCTCATACAGGAGATGGATGAAAGACATCTTAACATCGATGAATATACACAATCTGCTCTGACAAGAATGTACATAGAAGCCGGGATGCTCGAAAAGTCATGGTTATGGTTCAGGAGGTTCCACCTTGCAGGGAATATGAGTTTGGAGGGATACTCTGCCAACATTGATGCCTTTGGGGAGAGGGGACATGTTTCTGAAGCTGAAAATATTTTTCTCTGTTGCCAAGAAAGGAAGAGCCTTACTGCCCTTGAGTTCAATGTAATGATTAAAGCTTATGGGATAGCAAAGAGCTATGATAAAGCATGTTGGCTATTTGATAGCATGCAGAGCCATGGTGTAGTTCCAGATAAATGCGGTTATAGTTCTCTCATACAAATTTTGGCTAGTGCGGACTTACCGCACATGGCAAAACGCTACCTGAAGAAGATGCAGGAAGCCGGACTTGTAAGTGATTGCATTCCATATTGTGCTGTGATCTCAAGCTTTGTGAAATTAGGGGAATTGGAAATGGCTGAAGGAATATACAATGAAATGATTCAATCTAAGGTGGAGCCTGATGTTGTCGTCTATGGTGTATTGATAAATGCTTTTGCTGATATCGGAAGTGTTAAAGAAGCTACCAAGTATGTGAATGAAATGAAAAGTGCTGGATTGCCTGGAAATGCTGTTATATACAACTCATTGATTAAGCTTTATACAAAAGTTGGTTATTTGAAAGAAGCACAGGAAGTCTACGAACTACTTCAGTCATCAGGCCTCCGCCCTGACGTGTATTCTTCAAATTGTATGATCGATCTCTACAGTGAGCGCTCTATGGTTAGTCAAGCTGAAGCGATTTTCGAGAACTTAAAGCGAAACGGAGACGCCAATGAATTTACATATGCAATGATGCTGTGTATGTATAAAAGGAACGGAAGATTCGAGGAAGCCACTCATATCGCAAGACAGATGAGAGAACAGGGACTTCTAACTGAGTTGTTGAGTTACAATAATGTGCTCGGATTGTATGCCATGGATGGGAGATTCAGGGAGGCAGTTAGCATTTTTAAAGAAATGGTGAATGCTTGCGTTCAACCTGATGATAGTACATTCAAATCACTTGGATCTATTCTCGTTAAATGTGGAGTTCCGAAGCCTGCTGTTAACAGGCTGCAAGTTACGAGGAGGAAGGATGCTCAGAGTGGTCTGCAATCATGGATGGCCACCCTCTCCTCTGTGGTTGGAATGGATGAAGATGAAGATGGAAATCATGATGATGAGGTTGATGACTATTCTTAGATTGTATCTTCGTAATCGAGTTTTCGGTTCGAGTTCAGTAGGCGTCTCACAGATGTATAGCTGGTAGGCTGAGTTAAATTCAATGTCCATGGCAATTTATTTAGGTGATGTATTTTGTTTAGTAGGTTGAAGCTGGTAGAGCAAACACAGTTTTCTAATATACCTCCCTGTTTTGCTTGAAAGTTCTATCTAGCAATGTGTAAATCAAGTTTTGCTTTATATATATTTGCCTGATCTATGTTTTGCTGTAAACATATCAGGGGTGTTTATGAGATGAGATTCTCCTGCTTGTAAACATCAAAACCTGAGATTTTATTAGAAGAGATACTTATATCCAGCTGCTAAAATTTAATCACTAAATATCACTGTATATTCCATCATTTACATTGATTCCTGTGGAATAAGCCACCCCAACAACACCAAAAAATAGAAAGGAAAGAAACAAAACATCACCCCACAACATGATTATCCCAAGGAACAAATATGTCTCCAAGGTCGGCTTCTAGATCCAACCACCGCTCTTCCTCAAACTCCACCGTGCCTTCCACCACCTTCACGTCCACCAAAACAAACAACTCCGCTATCTCCACCGCCTCCACAGTCAGCACCACCCTCCCTTTCCCCAACCCCAACACCCCTCTCTTCCCTTTCTCCACTCTGTACCCCAATCTCTCCCCTGCCTCCTTTACCCTCTCCATCACCCCCTCCAACTCCATTGATGTCGTATACCTCTTCTCCTTCCTATTCACTTCATTCCCTCCTTCAAAAAGACCAGACAGATCCAACCCGGAAGACAATGCTATTATGTCAAAAGCATTAACCCCATTACACACCGTCTCATGTTTCAGCTTCCTGCCGGATAACAAACTGTCTTGTTCCTTGTTAGAAGATGTATACGAAGTTAGAGATTTCTTAAGCCATGGTGTTTCCATTAGCTTCACCAAGCTCATCCTCGTGTCAGGATTCGGATCTAAAAGCTGCCGGATGATGGCTTTCACCGGCTTTGAAATCCAAGATGGAAACTCAAACTCCCTGCGATGAATCTTCTTATACATACTCACTAGATTACTATCATCAAAGGGTAATTTACCGGCCAACAAAACGAACAAAATCACCCCACAGGACCAAGCATCGGCCTTGGAACCGTCGTATCCTTGCCCCCGGAGAACCTCGGGAGCCGTGTAAGCCGGTGTTCCACAAGCTGTATGTAAAAGCCCGTTGTTTAGGTGTTCCGGGAGAGCTGAGAGGCCAAAGTCTGAAACTTTAAGGTTTCCGTTTTGGTCTAGCAAGAGGTTTTGCGGCTTCAAATCACGGTGGGCAACGCCGTTTTGGTGACAGAAATGGAGGGCGGAGACGAGTTGGGTAAAGTACCTACGAGCGGACGTTTCTGTCAATCGGCCACGGCGTAAAAGTTTGGCGAAGAGTTCACCGCCGGAGGCAAATTCCATAACGAGATAGATCTTTGTCTTTGTGGCCATGACTTCGTGGATTTTAAGGATGTTGGGGTGATGTTGCAGGCGGCGCATGGCGGAAACTTCACTGATGATCCTCGGTTCCATGGCGGCGTCGACCGTTTTCGTTTTGTCTATAATCTTGACCGCCACGACGTTGCTGCTGTCGTCGATTAATGTAGCCTCGTGAACCTTGGCAAAGCTCCCATGTCCCAACAGACGACCCAATAGATACTTGCCCAAGAGTATGCCGCCGGTGGGTGTTTTGGTTCGGGTGATTCTTATCGGCGGTGGCGATGGAAGTGGTGGTAGCGGAGCTTGTTGTGACGGTGTTGATGGTGGCGGTGGAAGGGGCGGAGGAGCCCCTGATGGCATGGTAACTAGTGGTGGTTCGGAAAAAGAGAGGCTGAGACCAAAAGGGAGAGTTCCACAAGGGTTGAATGGGGAGTGAATTGGCTTATATAGACATAGGTTGGCGTCTCTCTGTCCGCTCCGATGTGGGATTTCCTTTTTTATTTCGGTTTTCCTTAACCAGCCTTTTATTTGTTATTCGTAAAAACTCGAATTAAATAAATTTTGTTAATATATAAATTAATAGCTGTAAATTTTATATTAAAAATATAATTATTATTTCAAAATATGTACATAATTGTAGCTGATAAGTTTATCGAATATAAACTCTAATTGCTCTCAATTTTTTTTTAAATTATAAATTTTAACTAAAATACATTTACAATCAAAATCAATTGTTATAACTATATAACTCTATTTCACTTATAATATATAAATTTATTGTTGTCGTAAATACAAACTTAATTATTTCATTAAAAATAAAATTAGTTTATTTTTTAAATTTGTATTATTTTAATTATTCAATAAATGTAAAAGGTAGAAGCAAATTCATAATGGGACTTTATAGTTGTTTATTTGATTTTACCTTCATTTTTATCAATTGATTTACTTTCATTAACGTTGATTGTTAAACAATTAGATCAGTTAGATAATGATATATGTGTTATGAATATTTATCTATGCAAATGTCTATTATAATAAGAACTTTTATCTAGGAGATTTGATTTACTTTATCATTAAGAATATTATCTCCACTAATTAAGGTTTAATGTATTATGTCTAAAAATAGATAATTTGATCAAGGCATTCTACACTCATGTCAATATTGAGAATAATCCAAATCCCTCTCTTTCTTTCATCTCTTTGTTCTTTTATTCTTGTTCTTTTATTCTTATTATCTATTTTCGTTAATTTATTTACAATATATTATCAACACGAGACTCTAACAACTGAGGTGTTTGTCGTTTGATCCTAAAGGAATTACTGAAAAGAATTTGATTATAGCATTAATCAAAGATAATTCATTTTACATTTCTTATATATATATATATATATATATATATATATATATATATATATAATTTTTTATTATTAGTTTGAATTAATGTTTTTAATTTTTAAGGTTACTATAAAACAAAGAGATCATGATTATTTCTTGGGTGATCGAGGATAAACTAAGCTCTGATGCAGTTCTTTATTGCGGGTAAATTTGATACTTATATGTTTATCGATTATACGATTTTAGTGAATGATTGTGAATGATAAACTTGATCTTTGAGGCACAGAAATCACTACTTAAATATTATTCGATGCAGAACATTACACCAGATCTGTTCTATAGCGACAATTTTTGCGGCGTTTTTGACACAAACGCCACAAATATTTCACTTATTATGATATTTGAAGGAGAAACGCCACAAGAAGGTAAACTTCGCGGCGTTTCTAAATAAAACGCCGCGGTAGAGTGACACTTAGTGGCGTTTGGTCTTGTAAACGCCGCAATAGGTTTTCATTAGTGGCGTTTTTTCTTGTAAACGCCGCAATAGATTTCTGTTAGTGGCATTTTTTATAAACGCCGCCATAGTTTATGTTTAGTTTATGTTTTAACGGCGTTTTACTTTTAAACGCCACAATATGTTTGTTTTAGTGGCGTTTTTATTATAAACGCTGCAATAGGTTTATTTTAGTGGCATTTTTTCTTGTAAACGCCGCAATAGGTTTCCGTTATTGGCATTTTTTTATAAACGCCGCCATAGTTTATGTTTAGTTTATGTTTTAACGGCGTTTTACTTTTAAATGCCACAATAGGTTTGTTTTAGTGGCGTTTTTATTATAAACGCCGTAATAGGTTTGTTTTAGTGGCGTTTTTGTCACAAACGCCGCCATAGGTTTTAATTTAATATCCCAGCTCCCCTTCCCAGTCGCGTGAAAATCTAAAAATCCCCAAATCGTGCTGAAAATCTCTCATGTTCGTCGTCGCCGTGCATCTCGTCTTTGTCGCCTGTTTCCGTCGCCCGTCGCTCGTCGCCCTTCGCCCTTCGCCGTCACTCCTTGCCGTCCACCGTCCTAGACGCGTGCCCCAAATCTATCGTGCCCCAAATTTAGGTGAAAGCTTACACTCCAATCTCAGGCTAAAAAGAATAGTTCTATGTTCGATTTAATCTCTAGTTTGAGAATCAATTTGTGCTTTGTTGTTTTGTGCTTTGCTCTCTAGTTTTGGATTAGTTGGATTAGTTTGAGCTTAATTTTGTTTGAGTCGAAATAGAGGTAACTAGATTAGTTGGATTAGTTTGAGCTTAATTTTGTTTGAGTCGAAACAGAGAAGTTGGTACATGTTTGTATGCATCCATGTGGGCATGTTAACATATTGTCTAGTGTTTGCATAACACTCAACCAAGCTATATTGGCACACTGATTTGTGTTTTCACATAAAGATATACCCCTGCTTTTATTGATCATAGATATAATCCTATATGTTCCACAACTCACACCCTTTAAGAATGATTCTGTAACACCATATCCTAGTGAACCACTAAGAGATAACATTTGCCCCTCAAAATAAAGATATGGAAAGTTGGAAACCAACACGCCAAAATCAAGTTGATAAATCTATTAGCTAGAAAGTTTTCCCCCAATATCCTTGTTTCAACCGCAAAGATTGATGTTGTGCTTTTGGGGATTATTCAATAGTTTATGTTTGATTTTTAGCAATTATGCCTGGGATTGACAATCAATTTAGGGTTCTAAAAATTGTTTGTTTATTGTGATTACAAGACTGCTATCCAGAGAGGCAAATCCTGAAATTCATTATCAAGGATTCAAATCAAACCTTATATCAAGGCTGTAATTTTCCTATCAAGAGGTTTGTTCTTTTTACTATAATTTACGATTTTATTTTTATGTGTTCTTTCACTAGAGAATGTTTCATTGAAAAATTAATTTGAATTAGGAGTTATTGTGGGATAACATTTTTGTTTCATTTATTATATTAATATTTTTAGATATTTTATATTACTTGAAAAATATATTATTTTAGTTTACTGAAACAATTAGTAGTTCATTGAGGTGTTTCTTTTCTAATTATAACATAAAATGTTAATCTAAGATCAGTTAAACATTTTTCATCAAGGATCATGATAAGTTGAACAAAAATCTATTTTTTTGCCCTTATTCATGTTTTAATAGGCAAAAATTAGAGGTTAAAGGTTTAATTTTTAGTGTTTAGACATTAATTAGGGTTAAAGGTTTTTTGTTCTTATTCATATTTTTGGTATACTTTATTTTCCTTTTATCATGTACATATTTAGAGCCACTTTGGTAATGCTTATCATTATAATAGTTTATGTATTTGACTTATCTTTGCCTTAATTGGAAATATAATAGTTACATCTATTTTCATTCTTCAAGTATGACTTATAGGTAGTTTATATATTATTTTGGATATGATAGAAATTGAAAATGGATAGGAGTTGGATGAATTTGCCAAGGGACTATCAAAATGGGGTAGCATATTTTCTAAATTTAGCTTTTGCAAATGCAAGCCAAGAAAATATGACTTTTTGCCCATGTAAGAAGTGTGTTAACATTAATTGGCACATTCGTGAAGTTGTACACGAACATCTAGTCGTTTTTAGCTTTGTTCCGGGTTATAGAAAATGAGTATTCCATGGAGATGTAGAATATTATGGAATTCTTACGGACATTATTGAGTTGGATTATTATGGCAAACAGAAAGTTTTGTCATTTCGTTGTGACTGGGCTGATGTAAATACGACTCGAGGCATTAAAAGAGATCAATTTGGTTTTACAATGGTGAAATTCTCTCGGTTAATTCACACACGTCACCAATTGATGGACGAACCATATGTATTTCCTTATCAAGTCAAACAAATTTTTTATTGCCCTGATCCAACGAAAGAGGGTTGGTATGTTGTACTCCGTAACACTCCTAGAGACTTGATAGACATCGGGGATGAAAATAGAGATGACATTAAAATAAGATCGGAAACTCTACCTTTTGCAGCACAAAATTTAGATAGAACAATCTCTAGTTCTAGTTCATAATTCCAATGGGTTCGGGAGGACATGGATGAAGATTTTAATGAAAACTAACTGCATAACAATGTAGTAAGTTTCATATCTTAACTTATTAATTTATAATAGTATTGTTGCCTGTAGTTACTAAAATTGTCTTTTGTTTATTGTAGATACTATGCCTAGGAGGAAATTAAGTGATCTGCAGATAGTTTAAGTACCGAGAGAGGATGAAGAAACAAATGATGATGATTTGTCTGGTGTTGGATCCTCGCAATTTCCGGAGA
The DNA here is from genome assembly GCA_958450335.1 of Hibiscus tridactylites. Classification (NCBI taxonomy): domain Eukaryota; kingdom Viridiplantae; phylum Streptophyta; class Magnoliopsida; order Malvales; family Malvaceae; genus Hibiscus; species Hibiscus tridactylites. The sequence goes on from OY288270.1 coordinate 82,733,202, forward strand.
CAGTTGAAAATATAGAGATTGATGGTAATGTTCAACATTTTATTTAAATGTTAGTTGTTTGTTATTATTGACTTGATTTTAAAAATTTTATTGAATTATTTTTATATAGATCGAAATGGTCGAAGTCGTAAGAGTAGAGGGCGTACGACATTGAATGAATTGTACAATCTTCCCGCTGGTGAGCACGTGAAAGTTTCAAGAAACGATGTCGGCCAACCCATTGGGGCAGAATCAGGTGTTCTAGGCAGTTACTTAGGCATTGTTGCACGCAACCCTGCGATTTTGCCGATCAATTATGAGTCATGGCGTCAGATGCCGAACAGTAACAAAAATCAAGCTTTGGATCTTGTTAAGGTAATAATGTTAATGTAATAATAATCTATTACAGTTCAAAATAATATTTATATTTGCTTTGATTCTGTCATTTGAAGGATAAATTTTCTTTAGAGGTCTCGAACGATTATGTGAAGCATGCATTAGGGAAAAATGGAGAGACAATAAGAGCTTCTTGAAAAAGACATATTTCAAGAATGATCTCAGTCTTCAAGAGAAGCTGCAAAATGTCCCACTGGGAATTCTCCGATATCAATGGGAAGATGCAGTCAGGTTTTGGAGTTCAACGAAATGAAAGGTATGATCGATGCACTTTAAAAAAATAATAATATCATTATAATATTGGCTTTATACATAATGCAAATTTTAAATTGTAGGATCGAGAGAGTGTTGGAGTTGCTAGTAGACAAAAACAGAAGTTTACTCACACTGCCGGGTCGAAGAGTTTTGCTCGTATAGCTAATGACGAAGTATTATTATTTTGAATTATTGATTAGTTTTTAATGAATTACTTTTTTGTGAGTATTAATTTCTATTATATGTTGTAGCAAATTACAACTGGCACTAGCGTTGGACGGATAAAGCTCTTTGACATTACGCACACAAAAAAGGATGGCTCTTCTATGACTCTCGAAGCTGCATAAATTATGGTATGTTCATTAGACGAAAAATTTGAATTATGTTATATTTAATATCAACAGTATAACATTTTTAATTAATCTTCAGGAGAAATTGAGGGAAAAAGGATGGAGTGTGAAGCTACAGCTTCAACCAATGGTTTTTTTTAATATGGAAGAGATCAAAAATCAAGTTATTGTTGACGTCTTGGGTCCTGAAAGATATGGCCGGGTTCGTTGCTAAGGATCTTTCGTTACCCTGACAAAATATTTTGGGCCTAACTCGTCTCAGTACATGCCATCACAAAGCCAATCTTCTCAAGCAGAAGTTAATCAGTTAAAACAACATTTAACTCAATTTCAAGCCGAGGTGCAAGCGAGAGAAGTTGAGAGAGAAAGGAGAGAAGCTGAAAGAGAAGCGAGAGAAGCTGAGAGAGAAGCAACATATCAAAAGCTTCAAAGAGATTTGAAGAAATGATGGCGATGTTAAAGCAGAACTAACCACAGAATCCGCTATCTTAGTTCATTCATGTGTGAAACTACATTTCTATTCAATGTTTGAACTATATTTCACTTTAATGTTCTAGACTTGAATTTGTTTTGTCGTTATTCTAGATTATTTTGGAGTTTTTTAAGATTTTAATATTATAGTTGGATTATTCTGGATTTATTTTTGTTGTTTTTGTTGTTATAGGTTACTTTGGGTAATTTATATTTTAAAAATATATTTTATAGAGGCAGTGCATGTAGCGACGTTTGCTCAAAAAACGCCGCTAAAAATTCATAACATATAGTGGCATTTACAAGAAAAACACCTCCATAGAACAACCAATGCTGGCGTTTGGGAGGACAAACGCCGCTACAGAAGCATCATTACTGGCATTTTGAATAGAAAATGCCACTATAGACCACTGACCTCTTGCAGCGTTTTAATATACAAACTCCGCTATAGGTCAGTGATCTATAGCGGCGTTTTAGGTGTAAAAACGCCGCTACCTTTTGCGATGCTACTTCTTACGGCTCTTTTGGCGGTGTTTTTCTTAGCGTCGGGAGTGTTTTTAGTGGCGCTTAGAAATGCCACTATAGGGTTATAAAAACGCCGCTAAAAGTTTGTTTTGCCGTAGTGGAAGTTAAACCAATATATATGGTTTTTATTACTTATAAAGCCGTGACGACCTAGTTAACCAAAATAGCAAAGACCTAGTTAATAAACATCATGCATATTTTTGATTACGCATTAGATTGTGTGCTTGTTAAAGTTTATTGTGTTATGAGTATCTTTATTTGTGGTGGATATTCATATATTAAATGAGACTTTAATGCACTTTATTATTAAAGTTTAATACTCATTGGAGTTAGAGTTTCTATTTTATGCCTATAAATATAGAGTTTGGAAAAAGCATTGTACATAACTCTATATTAAGAATATAATACAAGTCTATCCCTTTGTCTCTCATATTTGTTATTGTTCATCTTTCTTGGTCTTCTTTACTTTATTCACAACACATCATTAGCACTATCTCGCTCAACAACCGTAGTTCTCGTTGGTAATTCCCAAAAAACATTTCAACAAAATATTGGTGACTATATATGTCGTATATTCAACTTAACTAAGAAAGTCTGGTATATTTTCTTATTTATATATCGATATAGTGGTTTGTTAATCACTCTAATATTAAGGTTAGTGTATTTTGATATAATATTTGATTATTATTTTGTTTTAATATTTCATGACGTTTTGTTGCACCGAGTTTATATATATAACTCCAGGAACAAATATCGAGCCTTCAACGAAACCTACACTATTTTAGTTTGAAAATTATGGTGATAGAATAACTAATGTCTACTTTAAGAAAAGTGAAGAAAACGATGAATTGACTATTCCATTGACAATGATGTTTCTCGAGTTCCCCGAGCTATATGAACCTCAACAAATTTTTTGCATTTATTTTTTTCTTTATATATATATATATAAATATATTTGAGATTAATTTTTATTATTATTTGTCTGAATTTGACGTTTTGATTTTTAAGGTTCACATAACATTATGATTAAAAGGTGTGATTGCTTCATGGTTCACTGAGGATGAACAAGGTTCCAGTGCGATTCTTTATTGAATTGAAAATCTCAATCAAAAAGAAAAAGACTGAAGGCAAATTCAATATCTATTTTATTTGGCGTCTTGATTTTTAAGTCTGGTAAGTATTATATATATTGGTTGATCAATTATTCTTTAATAGTATGATTGTTATAAAGTCTATATTTGCTTGAAAGCAATGATTCTTTTGTGTCAAAAAACTTGACTATAGATTTCTCCCAAGTTCAAGTTACGGAAATTCATCTTGATTTAAGAATTTTATGGGAGGCATTTCTTAAAGTGAATGCAAGAATGATATTTATTCCATGCGATTGTTGGATTTGTTTCATTCCCTGAAATGAATGTAAACATGGTGTTTATTCCATGCGATTATTAGATTTGTTTCATTCCCTATACTGAATGCAAGCATGATGTGTTATTCCATGCGATTATTGAATTTGTTTTATTCCCTGAAGTGAATGCAAACATGATAATGCAATATATGGTAAGTGAATAAAACTCAGTTATGTGAATATTTCAAATTAAATTGAAATTTTGTGGTCAGAGTATCCTTGATGAGGACATGTTAGAAAAACACACTCCACTTTTCACGCAATCAATGTTGTCCTGTAGACACAATGTCGTGAAAAGGTTTTAAAGACCTACACTACATTCCCTGAAGTGAATGTGACATTTTATAGCGAAAAGAATAAATGTCACATTAGCAATTGTGGTCGCAATTGAAGCAATGAACATAGACATTGGCAAGATGATCATTTTAATAATGTTTATAACCACAAGAAGTGAGTTTATAAAGATGACAAGAATATATTAAGAAAATGAATTTTTTATGTAATGGTACAAACTATTGATCTCGTACTTGTCATACGCCAAAGCATTATGGAAATTTGTCCACAATCATGAATGATAAAGGAAAGAAAATACGGGAGAATTAGGGCTTGAAAGTTTCATCGCCAGGAAGATCCTCGCACTCAAGTGGCAGACGTTTGCTACTCAGCCAGAAGAGATGAACGTCACCCTAATTCGAGAGTTCTACGTTGCCGTCCCCGACAAGGATGCTACGATAGTGACTGTCCGAGGCAAAGAGATCTCCCTCGAACCGGCATACATCAACACGTTGTATGGGCTTTATGTGGGCAAGGAGAAAGATGCCCACAGGAGGTTCGTAAACCGGCTGTCGCCGGCAAACTACGACGCTGTCATGGCAGATTTGACAGAAGAGGGCACACAATGGAATGATGATCCTAAGCACCGATGGACAGTGCGGAGGACTCAGCTCACCCCAAAAGCCAAGTTGTGGAACCACTTCGTGAAGAAACGCCTCATGCCGACCTCACATAATACCACGAAAGACCGGCCAAGTTGTGGTCAGAGTATCCTTGATGAGGACATGTTAGAAAAACACACTCCACTTTTCACACAATCAATGTTGTCCTGTAGACACAATATCGTGAAAAGGTTTTAAAGACCTACACTACATTCCCTGAAGTGAATGTGACATTTTATAGCGAAAAGAATAAATGTCACATTAGCAATTGTGGTTGCAATAGAAGCAATGAAAATAGACATTGACAAGATGATCATTTTAAGAATGTTTATAACCACAAGAAGTGAGTTTATAAAGATGACAAGAATATATTAAGAAAGTGAATTTTTTTATGTAATGGTACAAACTATTGATCTCGTACTTGTCATACGCCAAAGCATTATGGACATTTGTCCACAATCATGAATAATAAAGGAAAGAAAATATAAACTAATTTTGTTTACGAAAATGGCAAAAATAATTATAGTGTTGTTGGTCCAACTCAATTGGATATTGTTGATTTCCTCATAACCCTTGAAGGGCATAATTCGTCATTTATCTTATTTCTTTATATCTCTAAAGAGAATTATGTTAATTTGTTTTTATATTATATATTTAAATATATTAAAATATTTATTTATTTTACTTTATGTTAATTCGTTTTACATATTCTCCTTTGAAGAATATGTTTATTTTTAGAATAAAATATGCAATGAATTGTGACGATTTATGCTTAGCAGATAGTGCAAGTACTTATACTATACTTAAGCATAAAAATATTTTTCTCATTTAAATGCAAGAGGAAAATGTGAGTACTATATCTCAAAGTACTGAAATATCAATGCTCCGGAAGAGTAATAAATTCTTGTGACATTATCTTTTTTGATGATTGATTTGATGTGCTATATTTAATACTTTTCATTCCTTAAAGTGAATGGTACAAAGCATATATTTTTTTATTTTCCGAAGTGAATGGAATAAAGCCTGTTTTGAAAGGTGCATAATTATGCATATTTTTTTCATTTAACAATGCAAGTGGATAATGCGAGTACTATATCATGAAGTATTAATATCATAGAAGGCTTCGGAAGACCAAATATGTTATTGCCAAATGAAACTCAATTTCATATTCACATTGCGTTATACTCGTCAAAGTCGCACAGGGACTTATTAAATTTTAAAGATATTCGCATAAATGAAACGTGTTGAGTGCATAAAAGTCCTATATTTTCCCCTCATTTACCCATATTTTTGCTGCACTCAAGCATGATTCATTGCCGTTACAGTCCCAACGGGCAAAAAAACCTCGTTCTATATAAACCCCTACTCTCATTTCATTTTTCATCTCATTCATATTCCCTCTGCTTTACTCTCCAGAAATTAGATTTTCAGAATTCGCTTTTATTTTTCTACAGTTTCCTTGCAATGGCCATCAGATCAACACGACGAAACGCTGCCTCCGCCTTTGTCGCGGCAATATCAACTCCCAGCCACAACGAAATACCCAACCGCTTCGCATCAGGGGACTCAGCAAAGAGGTACTATGGGTCCTTTCAAAAGAGAGAAATGTGGGAAGAACGAGGGTTCATTTATACCCAAAATACGAGAGAATTAGGGCTTGAAAGTTTCATCGCCAGGAAGATCCTCGCACTCAAGTGGCAGACGTTTGTTGCTCAGCCAGAAGAGATGAACGTCACTCTAGTTCGAGAGTTCTACGCTACCGTCCCCGACAAGGATGCTACGATAGTGACTGTCCGAGGTAAAGAGATCTCCCTCGAATCAGCATACATCAACACGTTGTATGGGCTTTATGTGGGCAAGAAGGAAGATACCCACAGGAGGTTCGTGAACCGTCTGTCGCCAGCAAACTACGACGATGTCATGGCAGATTTGACAGAAGAGGGCACACAATGGAATGATGATCCCAAGCACCGATGGACAGTGCGGAGGACTCAGCTCACCCCACAAGCCAAGTTGTGGAACCACTTCGTGAAGAAACGCCTCATGCCGACCTCACATAATACCACAGTGGTCCGGAAAAGATTAGCTCTTATACACTCCATCCTCAACGAGAGGCCAATCAATGTTGGCAGATACATACGATACGATATCATCGAGTGTGCACTCCGACCATCGGGCCCCTTAGTCTTCCCCTATCTGATCACCACGCTCTGCCGGGGCAACAATGTGCCAGAGATCAACGAAGATGTCAAAGTCCGAGGGAAAGGATGGACGCAATAGAACCTATATAGTCTGATGGAACTAAAAGCTGCCACACCTCTGTCGTACGTGGACCCCACTATCGCGACAGAAGCAACAACAGATCCTGACTCCCCCGAACCTGCCACAGCAGAACTGGAGCAGACGAGAACGGCACCACCGGCAGACACCTCCAGCCAGATCCTGAAGATGCTGCAAAAGATGGAGGAACGACAGCTCGACCTCATGGGTTTTATGAGGGACTTCACTGCCGCAACGGTAAATTTTATCAAAACTGATCTTAATTTTCCCAACGTGCAGTTCCCTCCTTTCCCAGAATCTCTTTTTGCCACACCCACACCTTCTGCAAGCCTCAAAACACCTACTGCTGCCTCCACATCACCACCTGCCACGACAAGAGATGGCGGCAAACGATCTGCTACTCCCCGAGGAGAGAAAATGAAGGACCCTCTACTGGAGATCGACCCAAAATATTTTGAAGGGTTCTCCTCCTCTTCCGTTTGGCAGGATTCCGACTTAGAGCCGTCAGTCGTCTAAGACATATCCAAGGACTTCTCTCTGATGAAGAGGAAGAAGCTGAACAAGACTATCGAAGAACCCTGCCACGGCAGATCAGACAGCAACAACATCAACAATAGCAGCGAGGATGACCTCGAGGTACTGGACCAGCCCCCACACATCTCACCTACCAGAGTCCAGTCGTCTCGAGAGGCCAAGAAGAAGATAGCCTCCCCGTCTCCCAGCACCCAGCCAGCCTCTGCCGTCAAGGTCACTGGCCCCCGACATCTCCTCGTCAATAGCAACATCGACAACAACTCCTCAACTTAAGTGCTTTTACTTATATACTTGTTGTCTCTGCTGTTGTTTTATCTATTTTGTGATGTTATTTTCTGTTTTTTTATTTTATTTTTATTGTTGTCATGCATTGAGGGCAATGCAACCCTCGAGTTTGGGGGTGGGCATCCCTCCATTAATGAACTTGTTAGTTGCGTCTTTAATTGGTGTCTCATTTTAAGTTTATTTTTTGTGTAAAAAAAACAACAAAAACAAAAATTTGGCTTAAGTCTTTGAACTGAACTTACATGTCGCGACATTCTCTGTCGTGGAAGTGCCTTTTAGGAACTATTTAGAGCCTTGCTATAGTTCTGAACTTTAGAACACCCTTTGTGACTCTTATGCTGTCTAGATTTCGGTAGTGAACTAGAATAGGAAAGTTTACCCACTTGAGTTTCCCCTAGAGATGCCTAACACTGGCTCTAGGAAAGGAATAAAAGAAAAGAAAACTTTTTAGACTCACTTGCCCCCAAAATTGCCTTACAATGACTCTAGAAAGATTTTTTGAGTCTAAGTCAGAAAAAAAACTAAAGAAGCCTAAGAATTGCCTCCAGAAAAGATGAAGTCGAGTCTAAACCAGAAAAAACTAAAGAAGCCTAAGAATTGCCTCCAGAAAAAATGAAGTTGAGTCTAAGGTCAGAAAAAACTAAAGGAGCCTAAGAATTGCCTCCAGAAAAAATGAAATTGACATAAAACTCAAGTTTGTAGCATAACTATTCTGGTAAGCTAAAGGAGTCTAGGCACATATTTATTCGCAAAACCTACACACACTTGCACAAGAACTATAGCATTGTTCCGGATAAATCCATAAACACCCAACAAGGCACTACTATTGATAGTGAATGTGTGGTAGGTAATGTAAGTTCACTGAATTAAGCCAAACCAAAAAGTTTTCATTTTAGTTAGGTTGTATTTGCTTGAGGACAAGCAAGAACTTGAGTTTGGGGGTGTGTTGAGTGCATAAAAGTCCTATATTTCCCCCCTCATTTACCCATATTTTTGCTGCACTCAAGCATGATTCATTGCATTTAGAATAGATTTTTGCATATACATCACAATTAGATAAAATTGCACAGTTGCTACTGATTTTGGTTACTTTTGCAGGTATCTGCTGTGGCAGACCCAAGGCAGCAGAGGAGTAGAGGGGAATTGCAGAGCTGGAGTCGAGAAGCGAATGTTGTCGTGGCAGCCACGACGATAGAAGAATGCTGAGGTGGAAAAGTGAAGTGGAGCTCGACAAATAAAGGATTTCAAGTTGGTCTATCGTGGACCACTCCTTTATTTTTCTGAGCCCTGGAGCAGAATGAAGGTCAAACCCAAAGTTTAAGGAAGAAACTCAAGGCAAGAAAAGAGGATGAATTCAAGGCATCTACTCAGAAGATTAGTCTTTAATAGAGTTGCACTTTAATTCGAAATTGTATTCTTGTCATATTAGAAAACTTGGACCCAAGGCCTATATAAAGGCATGTAATTCGACCTAGGGAAGGATATCTCATTCCTAACCGTCTTTCCTAAAAAACCCTTGTCGTTTTCCTTTCTCCACCATGGTCTAAACTCCCCCTAGGGCTAAGGGTTGATTTTGTAAAGTAGTTACAAGGATTGTATTGTTTTATGAATTTTCTGTCAAAGTAATAAAAACTTTAAGTTTATTTACTCTGGTTTTTCATATCTCATACGAGCATCGGGAGAACATTGTGAGGTTATCCATTTGTTTGATATCGGGAGAGTCAAGCATACGAAAAGAGTAGATACGTGTTTTCCAATTTATGGTTAAACCATCTTGACTTAGGGATAAGTACAAGGTTAAGTGGCTAAAGAAGAATTCAACAACATTGGTGTTCACCCTTCGATTCACGCCGGGAGGTATCATCAAAGCAGTGTTCATCAACAGAACTTGGGCCTAGGGATAGGACAAGTCATCACAGGGATTCTTGCCAAGCTTGAAGTACAGAGTTTTTGATCGCTGCCGTGACATCAACATACCTCTGCCACAACATGTGCTACCGCGACAGGAACGACGACAGACAACAGAAGTTCCTATAACAGTGTAACACCTACACTACTGAGCAATTCAATACCGGCATATTCTCTAAATCTGATTCCTTCATCTTTTACTTTCATTGTTTCTAAAGATTACTCCACCCATTCAATTAAACTATTTCTTTCTCTTGTGCAGCAATTCAAGGATAGAGTTATTTCCAGTCCCTGTGGAGACGATATCCGATACTCCAGTATCACTTTACTACTTGCGTCGTGTACACTTGCACTATTTGCGATAGGACTCTTTTATACGCAACAAAACACAATAAAAAGTTTTGACAAAATTACATGCACTATTATCCGGATTGTACTACACAAGAATTAGTACAAATTGAAGCTCATGTTATTGTAAACTAGAAGTTTTACTGATAATTTTATTTGGCATGACCGGTTAGGCCATCCCGGTTCAATTATGATGCAAAAAGCTATTGATACTTCATATGGTTATTCATTGAAGATGTGATACTTGCTCTCAAGGCAAATTGATTATTCAACCATCATCAGCTAAGATAGATTATGAATCTATTATTTTTCTAGAATGGATACAGTGTGATATATGTAGACCCATACACCCTTCTTATAGATCATCTAGATATTTTTACGGTTTTAATCGATGCATCGACTAGATTGTCATATGTATCTTTTTTATCAACATGCAACTTGGTATTTGCTAGGTTACTTGCTTAGTTGATAAAATTATGAGCACATTTTTCAGATTACCATATAAAGAAAATTCCTTTTGATAATGCTGGTGACATACCATTTTATATGCAACATCACTAATTCGCATCAAGCCAACAAATTATCATAAGTTCTCCCCATTATATATGGTTTTTTTAGTGATGAACCAAATATTTCTCATCTTAATTTTTTTGGTTGTGCGTTATATGTTCTAATTGCTCCACCACAATGCACAAAGATGAGTCTTCATAGGAGGTTGTGAATATATGTCATATTTTAATCCTCATCGATAATTAAATATATGAGCTTTTGATAGACAATTTATTTACAGTACGATTTACTGACTGTCATTTTAATGAGTCAATTTTCCCAATATTAGGGGAAGAAAATAAATAGTTGGGTAAAGAAATAAGTTAGAATGAATTACCATTATGATCTACGTACTCATCAATGTGAATTATAAGTTCAAAGGATAATTCATTTATAAAACTTAGCAAATCAATTGCCAAGTGATTTTGCTCACCCTAAAAGAGTGACTAAGTCACATATACCAATTATGAATGCTCCAATTAAATTAGGTGTCTTGGAAGGACAAACTCTAGTTGCTAATGAGTCTAACTTACACTTGTAACGTGGTAGACAAGTAGGTTCCAAAGATAAAAATTTTCGAGAAATAAAAGGAGCTATATTTTATGATGGTCTGATCGAAGAATCAACGTATTATGGAAATCTCAATAGATTATGTCATGTCTGGTAATAAGTGGAACCAAAATCAAATCGATGTCGATAATACATTTGCATGCAATATAACATTAGAGATTTTAATGTGGATCATGAACTATTGTCAATTGGACAATGTAAACAAAGAAATGATTGACCAAAATAGAAAGATGCAATTAAGGCGAAACTAAAATCTCTTTTAAGAGAGAAGTATTTGTGAGATATAAATGAGTCTTTGTGAGAAAGAGAAATGAAAAGGAAAAATCACGAGATATAAGCTCGTTTGGTTGCACAAGGATTCTCACAAAGACATGAAATCAATTATGAGGAAATATATTCCTCAGTGGTGGATGCAGCTACTTTTAAAATTTGATTAATCTTGCAATAAATGAAATGACTTAATTTCCGCCTAATGGATATTGTTACATCATATTTGAATGAGCCTCTTGATATTAACACTTACATGAAACTTTCGGAAGGATTTATACTGCAGAAGCAGTTAATTCAAGTTCTCGAGAACGTTATTCAATCAAATTGAATATATCTATTTATGGATTATACAATTTTGGCGCATGTTGGATAATCGCCTCAATAAATACTTATTAGCGAAAGGCTATAAGAATAATTCATTTTTCCCGAGCATTTTTATTAAAAGGTTTAGTTCCGGATTATTATTATTATTGTGTATGTTGATGATTTAAATATCATTGAGACTCATGAAGAGATCTATCTGAATATAAAATCATTGTGTATCAATCGACATACATAGAAAAGTGTTTAAAGAGACTTTACATGTATAACACACATCCGTTGAGCATGAGGCAAAGCTGAAAAATAATTGCTACGAGATCATTACCTTTAGATCTTTCAAAATTTGATGCCTCTCCAAATCATGTGAATAGTTGATATGCACGAGGCAAAGTCGAAATATGTGTTTGGCTAAACATATCCAAAAGATATGTGAATTGCTTTCACAAGATAAGATGCAATCTATCTTGTGGTGAGATAATGCAAAATTTATATCTCAATCTAAAGGTGGATACATCAAATATGACAAAACAAAACATATTTCTTCAAAGTTTCGTCCCCCGTGATCTTCAAAAGAATAATATTCGATGAATCATTTCAAGCAACAATTTGGAAGATTTATCCACTAGTGCATACTCTACTTCAACATTTGAAAATTGTATTTAAGATTGAATTATGAAGATTTAAAGATCTTATGTGATGTTTTCATGAGGGGGAGTAAATACGCGTTACACTCTTTTTTCCTTAACCAAGGATTTGTCCCAATGAGTTTTCCTGGTAAGATTTTTAATGAGGCAACATTATATGCGTGTCAAAGAATGTGTGTACTCATTTTTCTTCACTAAGATTTTTTTCCCACCGATTTTATCTTAGTATGGTTTTAACGAGGCATATTATCTTCATGGATATCCAAGGGGGAGTGTTATGGATATCTTTATTTATGGTAGATATCCATATATTAAATGAGACTTTAATGTACTTTATTATTAGGGTTTAATACCAATTGAAATTAGGGTTTCTATCTTATTCCTATAAATATAGAGTTTGGAGAAAGCATTGTACACAACCCTACATTGAGAATATAATACAAGTCTCTCTTTGTCTCTCATATTTGTTCTTGTTCATCTCTCTTGTTCTTCTTTACTTTATTCGCAACAGATTGGTAATTGTAAATAATTAAACGATGAGTCATAAATGAAAGGCATTTTGTAGAGCTTTTGGGTGTTATCTAAATATGAGCGCAAGTGCACACTCTTGTCAAGTTATAGTATAAAAGATATCGTCTCCTACAGGGATTGGACAACTTACTAGAATTGTAATTCATGCACGAGAAAATTAAATGAACAAATAATTTTAGTTTATGAAAGAATAAATAAATAAAACATAATTAAATTGATAGAAAGGACAGAGTGATATGATGGGTTGTTAGAACCAAATAATAGTATATATGAAATCTAAACCCTAGGATCTATCATGTCAAATCATCAAGAACAATAAATTGAATAAACCGAGTGCGGAAGCGTACCTGAATTCATTGATAGATTGAAAATCTTGAATCTTGATGTTGAAATCCCAAATCTTTGGTATTGATCTTCCAAGAAGATAAGTTATCTTTTGAAGTAAAACACTATAACGGGGAAGGACAAAAAAACAAGTTGACCTATTTCTTGGAGACCACTACCTCTTTACATAGTTGATTATTAAATCAACTATTAAATATTTATAACAATGCCCCTCATTGAATTATAAATATATCTTATGGTATCTACACTTTTATTTCTATGACACTTTAATACCTATGACACGCCTAACATAATTGGTCACTTGATTTTGTGTCATACTTTATAATAGCATCATACATTTTACATATGTGCCCACAATTGCAGATTTTAATCCAACAATCTCCCACTTGGGCAACATATGTTTCCTGATAAATGTACAATCTTATGAGCTCAAAATTTTGCTATTATATAATAGATATTGTATAACAATCTCGTCCATCAACTATATTCATATAGGATCAAAGCGGTCTTCGCCATATCTATAATGACTGGACCCATCAATGGTCACGTATACAAACATAATCAAATGAAATAGATCAATCATGGATGTGTAGCATAGAAAATTATATGAAATGTGAACCGAACATGTCTATTTCCAAAAGAACTTTGTTTCTGCAGAGTGTGCATAAACCAAAAGAACTTTGTTTCTGCAGAAAATAATCTTAAAATATTCTCAAACTAAAGTAACCGAAATTGTGTCTAAAACGAATGAGCATTTTTTAAAATTACAAACTCCCACTAAAACTGAACATCCTTAAATAACATTACACCCACATGAGTAATATGCTCATAAAAGACCTAGGGTGACAGTTTCTTAATATGTGCGCAATTATGGAGTTTGTACCAACATGCTCTATAGACACACAACCACTCTGAATTTTCTTTAACAACTAGGAACTTAATATTTATATGCTTCAAATTTGAAGTGTTCCTATTGTTTATAGAATAAATGAATGCGTATTTATTGTCACAAAATAACTGAAGTGGTCTTTCTATTCAATCTACAATTAGCAGCTCAAGTGACAAAATTCTTTTGCATCAATATTCTATTAGAATCGAAGTATGTAAACCTGATGATCTCTAACTTACCAGAACTCCGATATGTGAGCATGTAATTTTTGTTCCCTGAAGATATCTCATAACCCTATTGGTTGTTATCCAATAGTCCATACTAAATTTTCTTAAATATCTGTCTAACATTCCAACAATGTACGCAATATCCAAACACATACATACTTGAACTGATGTGAGCACGTTTATGCCACCCAACGATGCAACTTCAAACTTTCAAGGAAGTTTGTTTTTTTTCATTTGTTACATACTGATGTGTAACATTTGTATACTTATATTATTTATATTAGTGTGTTTACTATGTATTTAGTATGTTTGGTGTGTTTTGACTAAGTTTGATATAACTTATGGTGTGTTTATATTTGTTTGTGAGCTAATGAATAAGGTTGCAAGTGTTTACGACTTGTATTAGTGTTTCCATTAAGTTTACAATACTTTGATGGAAGTTTATTACCTTTTGACGTAGGTACGTAGGAGGACACTAGCTCAAGTGAGTATATGCAGCTCAACTCCAGCTCAAGTGAGTGTATGCAGCTCATCTCCAGCTCACCAGAGTGTATGCAGCTCGGTCCCAGCTCAGGAGAGTGCAACCAGCTCATTTTCAGCTCATCACACTTTCAGCTAGTTCATTTCAGCTCAGCTCATTTCCAGTCAGCTCAACTTTAGCTCCACTAGCTCAACTTCAGCTGACAAGTCTAGAAGTAGCTGAAAAGCGTCTTGCATATCGGGGAGTGTGCTAGTGCACATGTGGCAGCCTAGGTGGCATCCGGTCATCTCCAGCACCCACGTGGCAGCTTGACACATGTGTGTGAATGTGCAGCCGAATCAGCCCGTTTTCTCCTTCATTATGTGCCATTTGCAAGAAAGGATAAGCCCGAGTGGTTATGTTTGAATTTCAAACATAAAAATCACATGTTAAATGTGATTTTCATGTGTTTTGGGCGCCTAAACTTGTGGCTGCCAATTGAGTCCGCCCAAAAGGAGTTATTTTCACTCAAATTTAATTTTTAAACTTCTTTTAATATCAGCCACACAACTTAAACGAATTTGGCAGCCCTTGTACCTATATATATTAGTATAAAAAAATGTCTGTAAAAAAAAAAGACATTTTGGAAATAAAATTTGTTTGAGAGAGTTTCTCTTGTTCGGTTCTTTTTAGAACTACCTTTTGACATTTCAGACTTTGTTTTGAATTGTCAAATTTACTTGATACTTCGGGTTCCTAGATCGCTATCTAGTGGGTCCAAGTCCTCCGACGTGAAGCATATTCGATTCGGGTTTGCTCAGTAGATTGTGCAGGTTCTTTCGAGCTTTCTGTCTTTGACGTTAGACAGATTCGATTCGGGTTCGTTCAGCAGATTGTTCGAGTTCTTTCGAGTTTAACGTTGCCAAACTTTCGCTGATTTTTCCAGCAACGTTTCTGCCATTTTAGGACACCGAAATAGCCATGAACGCTACTTGAAGCATTCGTCCTTTTTCGTCGTCCAAATCTGCCCAGAAATTCCTACACCCTTTTTCTTTGTTTCTTTTTTTCTTTATATATTTCTTCTTATTTTAACTATCTAAAAACGTCCATTCTTGTGTTTTATTGCATAGAAATGTTTGCTACGATCCTAGATCCGTTTACGAACAAGGAGCGTTGTTTCTGAAGCAATATACCCTTTTATCATGAACATTAATTAGATTCTCAATAGCTCATGTATATGGAATCATATGTATTTTTTTAAATCAAGGTTACAAGGCATTGAGTAAGACAATATTTGTCTTCTTTAGCAATATGAGAACCACTTGATTTTACTCCCATTGAAATTGTGTAAGACAATATAATTTTTTAAATTTCAAGGTTACAAGGCATTGAGTAGGACAATATTTGTCTTCTTTAACAATATGAGAACCACTTAGTTTTACTCCCACTGAACTTGTGTCTTATATACAATTTTTAAGCAAATTTATCTCAAAACCGAATTAGATAATCAATATGAAATTTATAATTTCATTAATGAGAGTCATACTTAAGCTCGTAGATAAATTTCTTTAGTTTCCATATCATTGATATTGTATCATAAGACACAACTCTATGATTGTACCATAAAAATAATTTCTTCAATGTCGCCATTGAAAAACACAATCTTAACATTCATCTTATGTAGCTCAAGATTAAAATAAGCAACAAGCATCATGATTATCATGAAAGAGTCTTTCAATGAAACTTGAGAGAAAGTCTTTACAAAATCAATGTCTTCTTTTGAAGTATATCCTTTAGATACAAGACGTGCTTTATACTTATTCATATTACCATTTTCATCCCTATTTGTTTTAAATATCTATTTACAACCAATTGGTTTGCGCCTTCAGGTAATGAGACAAGTTCATAAACTTTATTGTCTTGCATAAAATATATTTTTCTTGAATGACATCAATCCACTTTTTGAGAGTTAGACTTTTATGGTCTGATCAAAAATGATTGATCATTTTCTATCATTCCATTGTTACCTTATTTTCTTGAAGAAATACAATATAATAATCCAGAATAGTATTTCATCTTCTTCTCGTAGACCTCTTTAATGACACTTATATTTTTTTTAGGTTGTTGAGTTTGTTATTCTAAAACAATTATCTTATCTTGAATGGGAGTTGTTTAACATTGTTTTGCTGAGGTACTTGATTCACTTCTTGATTAATGATAGGTGTGAAAACGTAAACATTGTCAAAAGTGATAGTAGAAATTAAATTATAATTCAATTCCTTCTCAATATCAATGTATCTAACCTTATTTCTCCCTCCAAATTCAACATCCTAAAAAAGTTATAGATCTCTCCTCAAATAATTCCTAGAAGATAGGTTATCTCTAGAAGTAAAACTCTCCGACGGAGAAGAAGATAAAAACAAGTTAACCTATTTCTTAGGGACCACTACCTCTTTATATAGTTGATTATTAAATCAACTATTAAATATTTATAACTTTGCCCCTCATTGAATTATAAATATATCTTATGGTATCTACACTTTTATTTCTATGACACTTTAATACCTATGACACGCCTAACATAATTGGTCACTTGATTTTTTGTGTCATACTTTATAATAGCATCATACATTTTACATATGTGCCCACAATTGCAGATTTTAATTCAACGTGGGTCAGATTATGTTGCACCCTAGTGTGAAACTGTGTTGAATAGGTTAGGTTGCTTTGCCCTGCCAGACTTTTCTGCCTCAGCAGAGGATGACAGTTTGGCTGCTTTGACACTTTCGCTGCCACGGCAAGGAAACGAACGAATGGCTCGGCGTCAAACTCGGCATGCCTTCAAGGCTCGATAGAACGCTTCGATATTGATACCACTTATGTCTAAGTCAGAATGTTGTTGTTGTCTACTGAAGATGATACTCGTCACTACATGAATCTTGCAAAGGCAATAACCTTGGTTCGTCCTCTTTTAGCTGCCTTAAACTCGCACCTATGTCTAGGCTGAATTGATCAACACCTGATTAGGATGAGGATCGTACTTATCCTTTTTGTGAGTTCGAATCTTTCGATACCGAACAAATAGATAGTTGACAACTAATCTTTCAAACTTAATTGAAAACTATGAAGAGCATGGATTAAGCAAACCTTGAAGTTTTATTGCAAAAACAAACTTAATTCCTAAACAACCATTCTCACACTAGTTTACAACATAACCCAAACCCAAGAAAGAATTTAAAACATAATGGCAGTAAGAAAACCTAAACTATGCCCAAAGGAAAACCTAAGTTTTCTACAATTACAAAATATGCCAAGTATATATAGGCATTAGCTAGGTCAAGTCCTCATTGGAGTAGAAGTCTTCAAAGTAGTTTTTGCATTAAATGCAACTTTTAATTCTAACTTATTTGAGTTGAATGCGGACTACTTCTCGTTGCCTTGCATCGCAAGTTACATTGATCTCCTCCTTCAGCGGCTCTGTCCACTGCTCCAGGCTTCAGAAAATTGAGTGGGTAGCATCGTTAGAATCAGGATTTTCTGCTTTACAGATTGCACTCCAATTCTCCAATTCCTCAGCTTGCTGCCCTGGGCGACAAGTATGGCAGGGGAGACTACTCAGCAACACTTATCTCTGCTTGAAACTGCATCAGTACAGCTCCATGGTCTGCTGCCTCAGCATCCTCTCCTTTGATATGTCCTCTTCCTGACAACTTCTAGCCCTGAAATGCAAACTAAACTAAAACAATATATTTTTCTTATCAAATAGAAGATAATCAATAAAATCATGGTAAAGTAAAGAAAATTGTAAATATGCAATGCATGAACCTAAATCTGCCTAAAATGTACTTAAGAACGACAATAATATGAGATGGAATGCATATAAAATATAAGACTAATGAGCACTTTACACATTTTTTCTACTGAATTAATTGTATTGGTATACAATCGGATTAGTAATTATAAAGGCATGTGATTAATTGTAAAGAAGTTGTCTTTAAATAAATTTGCAAAAAGAAAAAAAGTTAAGTTACTTAGTTGCGTCTTTGTGCGCATGATTAAAATAGAAGGGAGACTAGCGGCTTTTTATATGTACATCATATTGTAATTGAAGATTAATATTTATTTTATTTTATTGATGAAAATTAATATTTTAACCATATTTTGAGTTTTATATGATATCTTTGAATGGTTGAGAAAGAGACACGGCGTAAAAAAAAAGATTATGAGAAAAATGTCTTGGTCCATTTGCTATGTTTCCATTGTCTTCGTGAGAAAAATTTATATCTGTAAGCTCTATTTTTTTATTCTTTGAAATACGATTTTAAAGTGCAGTAAATCATGACGATTTTGAATCTACAAGAAGACTATTATAAAGTCTATATTTGCTCGAAAGCAATAATTCTCATGTGTCGAAAACTCGACTATTGACTTCTCCCAAGTTCAAGTTACAAAAGTTCGTCTTGATCCAAAACGTTTTATGGGAGGCATTCTCTGAAGTAAATGCAAGCATGATGTTTATTCCATGCGATTATTAGATATGTTTCATTCCCTTAAGTGAATGCAAACATGGTAAATCACTATTCAATTAGCGACATAACTTCGATATGATACAAATTACTAATTATCAATGATGAGGATATGTTAATAAAAACATACTCCATTTATCATGCGAATAATGTTATCCTCAGACACAATATCGTGAAAAAGATTTTTAAGGCCCACTAGCTCTACTCCATTCCGTGAAGTGAATGTGAAATTTTATAAGGAAAGAATAAATGCCACATTAATAGTGTAGCGACTAAAAATTTTGAAAATGTGTTTTTCCACTTTTTTATAAAAATTTGATTTTAGGGGATTTTTTAAGCTAGTGTTTTGAATAAAATATTGGAGTCGCCACCAATCATTTTAAAAAGGTAGACCAGACACCGAGAAAACAAAACCAGATATTTAAAAAAGGTTAGGGAGTCGGTTACGAGTGGGGAAGGATTATCACCCCTACCACGCCTAAAAATTGGTACCTAAAGGTTCGTATCGTATTTATTAGAGCAAATTTAAATTCCTAAAATACATAGATGCATGATCATACAAGTCAACAACCTAATTTATAACCCGCGATACCAAAGGAGATGACGCCCAAAGACTCGGGACGACACTCCCACTAGAATATCGAAAACTAAACTAGACTAATACAATAAATATGGCAATTAATTATGCATGAATATATACTAACATATATAATAAAAGTGGCATAAAATTATAATAAAAAGGGCACAAATAAAAATAACATACATTGATATAGCTCATATAAAAAAATTTATTAAAATAAAATAATAAAATACAAATATAATGATCGAATTTTATCCCACTAAACTCTCAGATGGAGAACTTCGATCGATCTTTTCTAAGATCTTCACGCCCTCTAACCATGACCTAAAAAATAACTAAATCGGGCCACACACAAAAAACCCCGCGATCGAACACTAATTCAAACCAACTAGGGCTGAGACTCCCGACCCTTGGCAGCCACTCGGGCCGCCTCCCCTAAAATAAGGGGCATGGCTTGATTCACCCAAAGTTTGGGTGTGAATTTGGTGTCCCAATGTTGTTCCCCCACCCGGCTATTTATAGCCAAAGTGAGGGGATAATTGGGTGATGTGGAGCCCCTTGCTCCACACATTTGTTTTCTTTTTTTGTGCTTTTTTGCTTTTTTATTTTTTTTATTTTTTGCTTTTTTAATATATATGTATATATATATATTCTTTTCTTCTTTTCTACTATATTATACAATCCGGACAAAAATAAGTGATTACAGCTGCCCTTCTTTACTTGTTCTTGTAAAGTGAGAACAAAGCAAAGATCAAAAGCACTCGTATTTGTCCTACTTCCTTGCTCAGAGATTTGAAGCCACGAGTCCCTCCTATATGGAATTGTTGCACTCTTTCTCCGTTTGAAGCCTTGGAGCTGCGAGTTCTTCCTGTATAGAACCTTTGGCTTATCCTTGGCGACATCTTTTTAGGCTGCAAGTTCTTCTTATATAGAACTTTTTCACCTATAAGTCTTGGAGCTATAGGTTCCTCCTATATAGAACCTTTCACTTTCTTTGATTGGATTCTTCAAGCTACAAGTTCTTCCTATATAGAACTTTTTACCTAAAAATCCTGAAGCTACGAGTTTTTCCTATATAAAACTCTTTGCTTTGAAGTCTTGTACTTCGAGTTCTTTTTATATGGAACCTTCAGCTTTGAAATCATGGGTTTTTCTAGAACTTTCTGCTCTTCTTGGACTAGTTCTTTCAAGCTTCGAACTCTTCAATACTCGATTTGTACTCGTCTTCGGCATCAAAAAGAAAGCTTGACACCATGCCTGAAGGTCTTACTGATGGCCTGAATGTCTTAAAATAAGGATTCACGCCAACAAGCTACCAATCCCTTAAAGTGATGCCTCAGTTTCTATCGATCTTGACATCACTTTAAGGTTAGCATCGTGCCTAAAGGACTTATCGATGGCCCGAAGGACTTATCACCATGACCGAAGGACTTACCGGTGGCCTGAAGGACTTAAGATCTGGACTCACACTCGAAGGCTGCCGGGTGTAACCCCCTCGTCCCGGTCTGGCCGGATGACCGGTCCGAGTGGGCCACACGGGGAAAACCGAAGCGAAACCCATTAAGGTTCCCCCTCGGTTAGCAACCCTATTTTTTTTCTTTTAACTTTAGTCTTGTCTAGATACATATTTAATTCCTATGTGGAACATAACAGCGGAAGAAACAATCGCGAAACAAATCACCAACCAAACAACATAAACAGTCTATTTAACTTGTTCCAGCAGGCCGTTTCGAAACACTTATAGGGTGTTCTGAAACGCCCTGACCTGGTCAACGAGCCTGGGTCAACCACATGGTGTCCGTTTCGAAACAGGGGTGACCCGTATCGGAACGACCTTGACGGTCAATATCTCGTGGTCAACGAGATTTGACCGTTTCAGAACTCCAGAGGCCCGTTTCAGAACGGCTTCATCTCGCCAATTTCTCAAAATTCCAGAGGCGAAAACGTTCCGGAACGACCCTCATCCGATTCGAAACAGCAGGCCATTTACGCAGGGGTCGTTTCGGAACACGAGGACCCGTTCCGAAACGCCCCCTGTCTGCAGATTTTTCTGGGCTGTTTGAGGCACAAGGATGCCCCAAAACATCCCGTAGACACCATACAACAGCCAAGCAACATCAAGACAAACAACTTAAGGCATAGCAACCATACAAGCATACATATATATAAGCCAAGGGAGTCAATCAAACATGGATTAAAGCATTCATACACTATGCAACCTAAACACTCCAAAGCATGCCATCAAACATCAAACATTCATCATAGTATAACATGCTTACAACCCATGATCAAACCAAAAACGACATCAATCAAATGAGTCTCGCAAGCTCATACAAAGACCCTTGCCACATTGCTAGCTATT
The DNA here is from genome assembly GCA_958450335.1 of Hibiscus tridactylites. Lineage (NCBI taxonomy): Eukaryota > Viridiplantae > Streptophyta > Magnoliopsida > Malvales > Malvaceae > Hibiscus > Hibiscus tridactylites. Next base: position 82,755,147 of record OY288270.1, read on the forward strand.
ACAAAATCGATAACCATACTTGAGCTACAAACTTGGAAGCCCTTCTTGCCTTGCCTCGAGCTAACGCCACGCTAATGATCTGCATTGTTGAACATAGAGAGCGTAAGCTATAAGCTTAGTGAGGGTGCTCTAAAACGGAAAACAACAACAATGCAGGGTCCAAGCATGTTAATCCTAGTCTACATACCTCAAACATAAGCATATTATCAAGTAGACTTAGCTAGTCTTTCAAGTGGCATATATGGTCTCTCAATCCTAACAAGCTTGATCATCAATATCATCAACATATATCAATACCATATATCACACTCACATAACACCATCATATATCACATTTCATGATTTAAGTTTAATTGGCCACTTTAATTACCCCGATTGTGCGGATTTAAACCTTGACAACACTTTACCTCGGTGGGATTCCACTCATCACCGGACCTTGCATGTGCGGGATTCCACTCATCGCCACATGCCCTACGGATGGGATTCCACTCATCATCCCGTAGAAATATATGAAATAGCTTCCGGTGGGATGTTACATCACCGTACTCCTCCTTGATGACTTAACGCCATCAAGGCCACGTACGTTTTGACTCAATTTGTGTGCACACTATCCTAATGATCGATCATTTACAACCGGTAATTTTTAGTGCCAATTATCACAACCACATCATATATAACCATCATCATCCACAATACATGCTCATCACATATCTACTCATCATGACATATATACATGTATCAATCAACCACAATCAAGAACATAACTAGCAAGCACAAAGCATTTAAGGATATCAAAGCTAAACTAGCAACTTGAATTAAATGGAAGTGGCCTACCAAGCACACTTACACACACACACTACACATGCTCGAGCCAAACTTAAAAACAAGTTGAACCACTCACCGCCCTTCCTTAGCAATTCGAACCAATCTCCCTACGAACCCGGATTCGGCCCCAAAGCCTCTTCCGCGCTTCCACTTGCTTCTAACCAAACAAAACATACATATTACTTCCCAATTCAATGCTAAACTCAAACATCAACATACTTTGCTAACACAACTCAAAATCCTCAATTTCTCAAATCTCAAAATCTCCTAAAACCCCAATTTTCGGGCTTCCTCAAAAGCTTGCTGAAAATTCAATTTCCAAACATCCAAATGACTTCCAAATCATCCCAAAACACCCTCATACCATAGGTAGACCAACAGCCCATCAAATTCAACACAAAACCCACCAAAAACTCAAGTTTTACAACCTTAAATCTAGCCCTAAGACCTTACTACGAATTTTTATCAAAATTCAACCAAATTAAGGTATATGGTGTATTTCATTATGCTTAAACAAACCCCCAACATGATTTAACAAAACAACTTGAAAAGCCCCATAAAAAACCCCAAATTTCATATGAACCCTAATTTTCAAAACACCATCTTTTTGAAATCTACAACAATGGTTGAGTAGGGAATAAAGAGGAGAGTTGGAAAACATATTTACCTCTTAAAACGGGGCTGAAATCAAGTGAAAAATTGATGGAATAGTGACTTGATATTTTTGAGAGGGTTTGGGGGAGGGGAGATGGTTTCCACGTGAAAAGGGGGAGGGGAAAGGGAGGAAGACATTTTTTTTTGATAAAGTGGTCTTACTTTTGAAAGCTTTGGGTCAAATCGCGATATAGGTCCCTCCCTTCTTATTTAAGCTCAATTAGGTCATTACTAGAAGTTGAATTATTTTAATTAAATTTTATTTAACTCGAATTAATACCCGGCTAACTCCTAGGCCCAAAACACGGGTGTTACAACTCTCTCCCACTTAAGGAAATTTCGTCCCCGAAATTACCTGACTGAAAGAGATACGGAAACTGCTTTTCCATATCCTCCTTCCTCTCCCAAGTGGCCTCGTCCACACCTCTACGTCGCCACCGCACCTTTACTAACTCAATAGATCTACCCCTCAACACCTTACTGTCAGAAGCTAAGATCTCCACTGGCTCTTCTTCATAAGTCAAATCCGGATTCAATTCAATTTCTTCTACGGGCATAACATGTGATGGATCGGACCTATACTTGCGAAGCATCGACACATGGAACACATCATGTATCTTCTCAAGCTCGGATGGCAAACGCAACTGATAAGCAACGAGACCAACCCTCTTCACAATCTCATACGGTCCTATGTACCTCGGACTCAATTTCCCTTTTCGGCCAAATCTCATCACCTTTTTCCACGGAGACACCTTCAAGAACACCTTCTCACCCACTGAGAATTCAACTTCCTTCCTCTTCAAATCGGCATAGGACTTCTGCCTATCCGAAGCAGCCTTCAAGCGATCGCAAATCAATTTTACCTTTTCGGTTGTCCCCTTGAGCAAATCCGGCATAGGTAACAGTTTCTGTCCTACCTCGGCCCAACACACAGGAGTTCTACACTTCCGGCCATACAAGGCCTCATATGGAGCCATCTGAATGCTCGACTGAAAACTGTTATTGTACGCAAACTCTACCAGAGGCAAATGCTTCTCCCAAGTACCCTGAAAGTCAATGATACAACAACGCAACATGTCCTCTAAGATCTGAATGACCCTCTCTGACTGACCATCTGACTGAGGATGATAAGAAGTGCTGAAGTTCAAACGGGTACCCAAAGCTGTATGCAGACACTCCCAAAATCTAGAAGTAAACCGCGGATCCCTATCTGACACAATGGACTTCGGCACACCATGTAGCCTCACAATTTCACCAATGTACAAATCGGCCAATCTATCTAAGGTGTAAGTAGTGTTGACTGCCAAGAAGTGAGCACACTTCGTAAAACGATCTACTATCACCCAAACCGAGTTCTTCTTCGTAGGAGTCAAAGGCAAACCCGAAACAAAATCCATAGTGATGTTCTCCCACTTCCATTCCGGAATTCTCAACGGTTGTAACAAACCTGAGGGAACCTGATGTTCCGCCTTCACCCTCTGACACACTAAGCACTTACTCACAAAGTCGGCCACGTCTCTCTTCAAGCCAACCCAAAAGTACTCATTCTTCAAATCACGGTACATCTTCGTACTTCCAGGATGCATAGCAAACGGGCTACTGTGGGCTTCAGTCAAGATCGTACGTCTCAAGTCACTGTCTTCTGGCACAACTATTCTATCTTTGAAACACAGAACCCCATCAGTGTTGAAGCTGTAATCTGAAGATTTACCTTCGGCTATATCTTGCACGTGAGGTGCCAAAGATCTATCTAAGAGCTGTTTCTCTCGGATCAACTGACCTAGAGTAGGTCTAACCTGAAGCTCGGCTACTAAGCCACCATCTCCGGACAAACTCAATCTAGCAAACATAGCTCTCAAGTCTACAGCCATCTTTCTACTCAATGCATCGGCCACTACATTGGCCTTACCCGGATGGTACTCAATAGTAAGATCATAGTCTTTTAGCAACTGTAGCCACCTACGCTGTCTGAGATTCAAATCTCGCTGAGTCATAATATACTTCAAACTCTTGTGATCAGTGTATACTGTGCATTTCTCACCATACAAGTAATGTCTCCAAATCTTCAAAGCAAACACAATTGCCGCTAATTCTATATCATGGGTCGGATAGTTGCGCTCATGAGTCTTCAACTGTCTTGAGGCATAAGCCACTACTCTACGGTCTTGCATCAGAACACATCCTAACCCTACATACGAGGCATCACTATAAATCACATAGTCCTTCCCGGACTCAGGCTGAATCAAAATCGGAGCTTGGGTCAAAGCTTCTTTCAATTTCTCAAAGGCTCTCTGTCTTGCATCTGTCCACTCAAACTGAACACTCTTCTGAAGTAACTGTGTCAATGGAGCGGCTAGCTTAGAGAAACCCTCTACAAACCTCCTATAGTATCCGGCTAAGCCTAGGAAGCTACGTACTTCTGTCACTGACTTCGGTTGCTTCCACTCAACAATGGCTTCAATCTTCTTCGGATCGACTCTAATGCCTTTAGCTGACACTACATGTCCTAAGAAGACTACTTCCCGGATCCAGAATTCACACTTGCTGAGCTTCGCATACAACTGATGATCTAGCAAAGTCTTCAAAACAAGTCTCAAATGTCGGTCATGGTCTTCTTTAGTTCGCGAGTACACCAAGATGTCATCAATAAATACAACCACAAACTAATCTAGATACTGATGAAAAATCCTATTCATCATGTCCATGAAAGCTGCCGGTGCATTAGTCAACCCAAAGGGCATGACTAAGAACTCATAATGACCGTACCTAGTCCTAAAGGCCGTCTTCGGTACATCAACCTCTCTAACCTTTAGCTGGTAGTAACCTGATCTCAAATCAATCTTCGAAAAGACAGACGCCCCTCTCAACTGATCAAACAAGTCATCAATTCTAGGCAACGGATATTTGTTCTTCACTGTCAACTGATTCAACTGTCTGTAATCTATGCACATTCTCATACTCCCATCTTTCTTCTTCACAAACAATACTGGTGCACCCCAAGGTGAAGAACTAGGCCTAATAAAACCTCTATCTGTCAATTCTTGCAACCGAGTCTTCAACTCTTTCAATTCTTTCGGTGCCATACGATACGGAGCAATCGAAACAGGAGCTGTATCAGAATAAGTCTCAATGCTGAACTCTACCTCTCTGTCTGGTGGTAGCCCTGGCAATTCTTCCAGAAACACACTAGGAAAATCACATACTGTCCGGATGTCCTGAGGTCTAACCTCACTCATGTTAGGGTTCATCACATACGCTAAGTACGCTTCACACCCCAACTCCACTAACCTCTTAGCCTCTAACACTGAAACCACATTGGACAAGAATTTCACATTCTCACCCACCACTACAATCTCATAATCATCTGTGATCTTCAAAGAAATCCGTTTAGTTTCAAAGTCTATCCTAGCTCTATGCTCCGTGAGCCAATCCATACCCAGAATTACATCAAAACCATAGAAGGGAAGTTCCATCATATCCACTGGAAATACATGTCCCTGAACCATCAACGGACACCTTCGGTACATCTTCCTAACCACTACCGTGTCCCCAAAGGAACTAGTAACACTAACTCCTACCTCTAACAACTCACAAGGCAAATTCAAAGACTGTGCATGCTCACTCAATATGTAGGAATGTGTAGACCCAGAGTCAATCAAAGAAAGCAAACCCAAAGACTGTATCGAGAAGTTACCTGCGATCACATCGGTGTCATGCTGCTCCCCGCGCTGAGCGTAAACCCTAGCCTGTCCTCCACCCTCCGGCTGGACTGCAACAACATGAGCTAAATTCCTCTGACCATCATTCCTCGGCTGGAAATTACCTCTACCGCGCCCGCGGCCTCTCTGAAAATCATTGACTCTAGCAGGAGCCTGAGCTGGTGCCTGTCCCACCTGATGTGGATAGTCGCACCTAATGTGGTCTCTAGCACCACAACTCCAACAAGAATGATAGTTTCCCCAACACTCACCGGTGTGGTTCCTCCCGCAAGTAGCACACGTGGGTAACTTCCCACCAGCTCTCTGACCCTGATGGCCCCTACCGTGGTTACCGCCACCACGCCTATGATCAAACTGATGCCGGTTGTCCCGATGCCTCTTGGCATCACCTCTATCAAAGTTGCTGGACCTCTTACCTGAACTAGATCCACCTGACCGCCTGGTCAAACTCAAACTGTGCTCCAAGTCCTTGGCCCTCGCGACCAAGACATCAAAATCAGTGTAATCAGAAGCTAGAGTATAAGTCTTGATCTCCTCACTCAGCCCATATCGGAAGCGATTACAACGCTCCACCTCAGTAGGTACAAGCTCAAGTGCATACTGACTCAGTCTGACAAATCGGATCTCATAATCAGTCATGGACATACTCCCCTGAAGCAATGCCATAAACTCTCTCTTCCTCTCATCGAGGTATCCGGACCCAAATACTTCTTCCGGAAAGCTGTCTCAAAGAACTCCCAAGTGATCTCAGTCTCTTCCATCCCCGAAGTAACGGTGACCCACCAGGTGTAGGCATCACCCTGAAGCAGAGACTCAACACATCCCAACTTGCGCTCACCAGTACATCCCATCTGAGCAAGAATACGGACGGTCTTCTCAAACCACATCTCTGACCTCTCCGGAGTAGCACCTCTAAACTCTTCGGCCCCAAGGCCCCGAAGTCTCTCTAATGGTAATCCGGTGCCCTCACCCTGATGATGAGCTGCCTGACCTCCAGCTACTGCAGCCTGGAACGCCCCGGCTATCGCCTGAACCAACGGAGCTAAGTCAATCCCGGCCGGTCCTTGGCCACCTTGGCCTCCTTGTGGTCCCATTCCTCCGGGTCCGGCCTCGCCTCCCACTCCCGGTGGAGGAGGTGGTGGTGGTGGAGGTGGTGGAGGAGCTCCAACTCCAACCACTGGCTCTCCCACTTGAGCCTTAACTCTCACAACTGGCTCAACTCTCGGAGCCTCTACCCGTGGTTCCGGTCGAACCATCCTAGGCCTCCCACGTGGTCTCATGGTTCAACTAGCAAGGTAAAAACTACAACAAGAAACAGATAAGGATTACGTTAGTCAAAGCAAGGGTCCAATAGTGCTCAAGTATTCCTCTTTCAAAAATCTTTTTAAATTAAGTAATAGTAGCAATGGGCACTCACTCTATACCAGACACAACAGTTCAAGCATTCCAAGCATCATACGATCAATCAAGCATCAAGGATTCATGGCAAAACATGCATCAAGCTACACAAGCATTTAACACATTAACCTTACCTCACTTACCTGCCCGAGGTCTCGGTAACCTCAGGCTCTGATACCAACAAATGTAACCCCCTCGTCCCGGTCTGGCCGGATGACCGGTCCGAGTGGGCCACACGGGGAAAACCGAAGCGAAACCCGTTAAGGTTCCCCCTCGGTTAGCAACCCTAATTTTTTCTTTTAACTTTAGTCTTGTCTAGATACATATTTAATTCCTATGTGGAACATAACAGCGGAAGAAACAATCGCGAAACAAATCACCAACCAAACAACATAAACAGTCTATTTAACTTGTTCCAGCAGGCCGTTTCGAAACACTTATAGGGTGTTCCGAAACGCCCTGACCTGGTCAACGAGCCTGGGTCAACCACATGGTGTCCGTTCCGAAACAGGGGTGACCCGTATCGGAACGACCTTGACGGTCAATATCTCGTGGTCAACGAGATTTGACCGTTTCGGAACTCCAGAGGCCCGTTTCGGAACGGCTTCATCTCGCCAATTTCTCAAAATTCCAGAGGCGAAAACGTTCCGGAACGACCCTCATCCGTTTCGAAACGGCAGGCCATTTACGCAGGGGTCGTTTCGGAACACGAGGACCCAAGCATGTTAATCCTAGTCTACATACCTCAAACATAAGCATATTATCAAGTAGACTTAGCTAGTCTTTCAAGTGGCATATATGGTCTCTCAATCCTAACAAGCTTGATCATCAATATCATCAACATATATCAATACCATATATCACACTCACATAACACCATCATATATCGCATTTCATGATTTAAGTTTAATTGGCCACTTTAATTACCCCGATTGTGCGGATTTAAACCTTGACAACACTTTACCTCGATGGGATTCCACTCATCACCGGACCTTGCATGTGCGGGATTCCACTCATCGCCACATGCCCTACGGATGGGATTCCACTCATCATCCCGTAGAAATATATGAAATAGCTTCCGGTGGGATGTTACATCACCGTACTCCTCCTTGATGACTTAACGCCATCAAGGCCACGTACGTTTTGACTCAATTTGTGTGCACACTATCCTAATGATCGATCATTTACAACCGGTAATTTTTAGTGCCAATTATCACAACCACATCATATATAACCATCATCATCCACAATACATGCTCATCACATATCTACTCATCATGACATATATACATGTATCAATCAACCACAATCAAGAACATAACTAGCAAGCACAAAGCATTTAAGGATATCAAAGCTAAACTAGCAACTTGAATTAAATGGAAGTGGCCTACCAAGCACACTTACACACACACACTACACATGCTCGAGCCAAACTTAAAAACAAGTTGAACCACTCACCGCCCTTCCTTAGCAATTCGAACCAATCTCCCTACGAACCCGGATTCGGCCCCAAAGCCTCTTCCGCGCTTCCACTTGCTTCTAACCAAACAAAACATACATATTACTTCCCAATTCAATGCTAAACTCAAACATCAACATACTTTGCTAACACAACTCAAAATCCTCAATTTCTCAAATCTCAAAATCTCCTAAAACCCCAATTTTCGGGCTTCCTCAAAAGCTTGCTGAAAATTCAATTTCCAAACATCCAAATGACTTCCAAATCATCCCAAAACACCCTCATACCATAGGTAGACCAACAGCCCATCAAATTCAACACAAAACCCACCAAAAACTCAAGTTTTACAACCTTAAATCTAGCCCTAAGACCTTACTACGAATTTTTATCAAAATTCAACCAAATTAAGGTATATGGTGTATTTCATTATGCTTAAACAAACCCCCAACATGATTTAACAAAACAACTTGAAAAGCCCCATAAAAAACCCCAAATTTCATATGAACCCTAATTTTCAAAACACCATCTTTTTGAAATCTACAACAATGGTTGAGTAGGGAATAAAGAGGAGAGTTGGAAAACATATTTACCTTTTAAAACGGGGCTGAAATCAAGTGAAAAATTGATGGAATAGTGACTTGATATTTTTGAGAGGGTTTGGGGGAGGGGAGATGGTTTCCACGTGAAAAGGGGGAGGGGAAAGGGAGGAAGACATTTTTTTTTTGATAAAGTGGTCTTACTTTTGAAAGCTTTGGGTCAAATCGCGATATAGGTCCCTCCCTTCTTATTTAAGCTCAATTAGGTCATTACTAGAAGTTGAATTATTTTAATTAAATTTTATTTAACTCGAATTAATACTCGGCTAACTCCTAGGCCCAAAACACGGGTGTTACACCGGGAATCTTTTTAAAATTGAAGGAATCACGCTCGAAGGCTACCGAAAATCCTTTCAAAATTGGAGGACTCGCACTCAAAGGCTGTCAAAAATCTTTTAAAATTGGAGGACTCACGCTCGAAGGCTGCCGAAAATCTTCTAAAATTGGAGGACTCACGCTCGAAGGTTGCCGAAAATCTTCTAAAATTGGAGGACTCACGCTCGAAGGCTGCCGATTTTTTTTTGAAATTTGAGGACTCAAGCTCGAAGGTTGCCGAAAATCTTTTTAAAATTGGAGGACTCACGCTTGAAGGCTGCTGAAAATCTTTTTGAAATTGGAGGACTCACGCTCGAAGGCTGTCGAAAATCATTTAAAATTGGAGGACTCACGCTCGAAGGCTGCTGAAAATCTTTTAAAATTGGAGGATTCACGCTCGAAGGCTGCCGAAAATCTTTTAATACGATCTACTTCTTCAACATGAAGTTGTATATCAAAATCTTTGGTAATATCTTCAAATTTCTGTTTAAAACAAGAAAAATGCTTCTGAATCAGCATGCCCCTAACATAGGGATATTTATATGATGCATGTAATGCAATATTTTATTCTCATTTCTTTTTCTTCCATTCTTTTCTTTTTCTTCTTCCTTTTTCTTCTCTCTTCTCTTCTTCTATTTCTTTTTCCCTCTTTTTTCTCTCTTTTCTTTTCTTTCTCTTTCTTTTCTTTTCAAATCTACTTTAAAATCCTATTCCTTGAAAAGTTATTCTCGGATTTCTCCTCTATATCACTGCAGTATGCTCCTCAGTCTTCATCTTCATTCATTGAATCTTTATCTCGCATTTGACCCGCGCTTTTTCTTGTGCGAGTAGCTCTTTCTCTTCTTAATCTTCACGGTCTCTACCCAGTTTCGTAAGTTCCTCTTCTAGTCCTTATACTACTCTTATATATGAACTTTCATCATCTCATTGCCCCCCATTTAGTATCAGGCTTGATGTTTTCTCGTCTTTGACTCAATATGCAGAATCTTCGTCTACTTTGAAATTTGGGCGAACGAAATGCCTCAATTCCTGTGAACTCATCTTGTAAGCTCAATCTTATTTATTAAATGTAACGAATCATCTCGACGGAAACCAATTCTATGTCCCTATGCTTTAATTCTTAGTATAAAAAATGCCATTTTGAAAAGATGGCAGTCATTTAAAAAAACAAAACTTGAAGAGAGTGCCAAACATTTTGAAAACAACTATTCGAGAAAAAATTATAGGTATTTTAAAAATCAAAATTTGAAAAAAAAAATACCGAACATTTTTTTGCCTACTGATGTTTTGAGAAAATGGTAAATATAAAAAAATCAAAATTTGGAGAAAAATGTCAAACATTTTTTAAAAAAAAACTAATGTCGGGCGAAATCAAAATCGGAGTAAATGCCAAACATTCTTAAAAACTAATGTTCAGAGGAAAAATCAAAATTGGAGTAAATGCCAAACATTTTTTTAAAAACTAATGTTCAGCCCAAAATATCAAATACAATAACACATTTGCTTCAAATTGTCAAAGATCAATCCGAATGAAGCGTATGCTTAGAATATTTTGAATGTTGTGATGATAGATGCACATGTACATTCTCTTCCGATCTATTATGCTTTTAAGAGAAACGATTCACATACCTAATCTCTAACCCCTTTTAGGTGGCTCTCTTGATCTCACTCATTCACCATGCCCCATCCTTCCCTCATTTTGGTGTCGATCGGGCATTTAAAGTTTGACGTTCCTTGAAGAAAGGTTAACCCTTATAGGCGAAATATAATCTGAAGACAAACTCATTCAACTTTGATATATATGTATGATCAGAATGGTCTTTATAGGCTTGTAATGTAAGCCCAGGTTCATGGTTATGAAAGAAGGGATATATAGGCTCAAATAAATGTTTAAAGGGTTATAGAAAACTGAGGATCATTTTCTAGCAAAATATCACCTCTGTAATTCAGGAATGTGCTCTGATGAGGCATTTTTGTTTTCTTAGATCGCTCTAGACTGCCCACTTTTGGGTTTTCACCCTAGAGTTCATTTCTTTCTGTTGTAAGCTCGGACTGGCTTGTATCTTGGATGGATATGGATACTTGCTTTCTACTCAAAGATGATCGGTCACCCCTGGTTTATCAAAATTGGTGCTCATTAGAATGAATGATTGTGTACAATTCTTCTATTCTTTGATTGCACCTTTCAATTCAATGTTTTTATTCTCAATTGTTTTTCTCTTTTGTTGGTAGAATTCTTCATTAATGCTTCTGATGTTTCTCTGACCTTTGTATCTGATGTATATGTTCTCAAATCTTGACCATTAAAAATCGGACGACTTTTATTTGTAAACAAAACTTGGATCCTCTTTGTCCCCAATGTGGAGGTGATATTTGGTTTGGGTTCTACCAAAAAAACGATGAAGCTAAAAGGGGACAACAATGAGTATATTTTCTTATTTTTGTGAAGAGGAAGTGAAAGAATGCCATTCGTCATCTCATCCATAGATATCCAAAGAAAGTCTTCAGGTGGTAGAGTTTTAGAGTTAGCACTCGACTCAAGGGTCTTAAACAACAAATGCCTGTGAAGGTATTCCTAAATGGGTGTGCCCATGATCTAAACACTCGTTACGTTCCTCTGTTGGCCTAAATAGATAGCAGATGCTCACCTTCAAATCAAAGTAAAAAGAAATGTACATATATGTGTATGTATGGAAAAACAAAAATGTATATGTGCATGGGAGAACAAAAACTATCTCATTTAATGAATCAAAGAATGCAAAAATATTTTCTAAATAATGAAACCTTTTCATTATGATAAAAATAATTATACTCTGACATTTGATTAAAAAATCTATAGCTTAGCTTATAGATTTCTTTTGCATTTTTCCCAAATGCACAGGGATCAACAGTTTTGAATTGCCTTTACCGGCAGCCGTTTGCTCCGGGCTAGTTGTACCATTCCCCTGGGTACAATCAGTTTATACCAATTATGACATTGGAGTTTTTCAAAGGATTTATTTCCCTTTGACCATTCATGAGAATGAATTTTTGATGGACATTTGAATTATCCATTGTCTTAAACTTTACCGTGTTTAAGCACGTTACGCCAACATTTCTGTCGGTCTTCTTTGTAAAAAATAAAAGATGAGAAACCCAAGCATATGAACTTTCGAGTTATTCAGGTATTTTCAGTTCAGTGTAAGTTTGCCCCAATTTTTTTACCCTCCATTGCTGGATTAACTTTTGTCAGGACTCCATTGCCAACCAACCTCCTAAATTCTTTCAATAACCTATACCTTTTTGGTGGCATGCCCCTGTGCCCTTATGTGAAAATCGCGAGTATCAATCGGGTCACAATCTTGACCAAATGGTTGACATCATCTTCATCATCGTAAGCAGAATGACCGAGTGAGGGACTAAACAAAGTTTTATCATTTTCATTCTTGTGTTTGAGCATGCAACAAGTTAACTGATTCTTGACTTGTCGTAGAATCCTGCAATCAGCTTAATTGTTCTATGAATGCATGCAACATTTTATATACATAAAAGAATAATTAAAAAATTTATCTTTAAAAAATATAAAATCATGAAATTCTTTAAAATCCTTACAAAAATGATAAAATTAAGAAATTCTTTTTTTACATAGGGGTCTTTGCGAGGAAAAGAAATCTCGTTTTGGTTTGATTTTTTTACTTACTAAAAAAATTCTTTGTGAAAGGATTGAATTGAAGAAAATGTGTTTTTTGACAGATGTATCCTCATAGAAGTATGAATTTTAAAAAATATCTCCCAATGATAGTGCAAAACTACTTTCTATTAAGTATATTTATGCAAATGCGATTTATGTACATGATTCTATGGTGATGCAAAGATGCAATTGTTATGAATACTTTATGAAAATAGGATGTCTTGAACATGTCTAGTGAAGCAATGTACAGAAAAGTATAAAGCATAACAATAGTTACAAATGCAAGAATGAATGCAAATGAGGTGTTGATTCTCAAACAATCCTTAGAAAGACATTCATTTACCGGAGAGGTTGTCTGATTACAAGAAGCTAGAATAATGAATTACAGATAACGATTAGCTTTTTGTCTTGTTGTCTCGACTTTGCGAAGCAATGCTCGTATTCCATGTCTTAACGTTGTTTCCGGACTAAGGGGTGATCTCACCATTCTCTTTTTCTACTACTCAAAAGGCTCGCGGCAATGTTTTTTATGTACTCGGGAGCATTTGGGAAGATTATTAACCCGTGCAAGCAGAGTGCAGACGAGAGTCTCTTTTTTATGGGCATATCTTCACAATCCAGTTTGGAGGGGCATATTTAAAACTTTTGAAAATTTTGGGGGCTCAAATTAAAATTTCCAATGATTTTGAAGTGTTTAATTCAAACTTTTTATAAAATGCAAAATTTTAACTAAAAATTTTAAAAAATATATAAAAATCAAAACTTATTAATGCCCCTTTTTTAAATGAAAAAAATTAGAGAGAGACTTAAATAAAATTATTTAAAACTTTTGAAATATAAAAATAATTTTAAATTTTTTGAAAATATTTTAAGGGGCTAAAGATGAAAATTTTAAACTTTGGAAGGTCATGGCCTATGTATCCAAGATATATCGTCTCTGCCTCCGACATGTGTCTTATCGTCAATTTGTCCCTTTCCTTGATTGGTCTTTGTTCGACCCAACTCGATATTGTAGCATTATCCCTCTTGGTATTACAGACTTTTCTCATATCTCAAACGTCCTCTAAATTGGATCGTTCTTGAATCAACATGTATGTTATGATATGGTATGCAACATAAATGCGGAAAGAAATAAAGAAAAATGAAAAACAAATAGCAACAGAAAAACAAGTCAATATGGTTAGATAATCAAATAAATTAAACAAATAAAATGTCAACTAAAAAACAAGGTGATAAATTAAAGCGATTAAATTATGCGGCAAACAAAAATACGAATAAATCCAATAATCGAATAAATTAAACAAATAAAATGCCAACTAATAAACAAGGTGATAAATTAAAGTGGCTAAATCCCGCAACAAGCAAAAATACTAATAAATTCAACAAAGCCTAAACAGGGTTACCACTAAACGGACAGAGTTTCGACATGTCTTTAAAAGGTGAGCTCTATGGTTCGCTATGTGCGGTTTAGATCTAAAGTAAAGGTACCCGAACTGTCACCAAGACATCGATTCGGGGAGATACGACCCATATACCATACGGAGGTGTGAACCCCACGAAATATAAGGACCGAATCCTGGAAGTGAATTACAACATTGTACGGAGGTGAACACCCCACAAAGCAAAGTAATCACTCCCACTTAATGGGTACTAATATATGATGACAATTTATATCAAAATTGAACAAGGCTTAGAAAATAAAAATTAAATCAAATCAAATTTGAATTTAAATTTAAATTTAAATTTTACTCAATAATTACAATATGAACCCAACTAAGGCTTGTCTCTCTTTTTTTGTTTTTGAAAACAAAAATTTTGTCCCCAACGGAATCGCCATCCTGTAGCGACTAAAAATTCCGAAAATGTGTTTTTTCACTTTTTATAAAAATTTGATTTTAGGGGATTTTTTTAAGCTAGTGTTTTGAATAAAATATTAGAGTCACCACCGATAATTTTAAAAAGGTAGACCGGACATCGAGAAAACAAAACCAGAGATTTAAAAAAAGGTTCGGGAGTCGGTTACGAGTGGGGAAGGATTAGCACCTCCACCACGCCCAAAAATTGGTACCTAAAGGTTCATATTGTAGTTATTAAGGTAAATTTAAATTTTTAAAATACATAGATGCATGATCATACAAGTCAACAACCTAATTTATAACATGTGATACCAAAGGAGATGACGCCCAAAGACTCAGGACGACACTCCCACTAGAATATCAAAAACTAAACTAGACTAATACAATAAATATGGCAATTAATTTTGCATGAATATATACTAACATATATAATAAAAGTGGCATAAAATTATAATAAAAAGTGCACAAATAAAAATAACATACATTGATATAGCTTATATAAAAAAAAATTATTACAACAAAATAATAAAATACAAAGATAATGATCAAATTTTACCCCACTAAAATCTTAGATGGAGAACTTCGACCGATCTTTTCTAAGATTTTCACGTCCTCTAATCATGACCTAAAAAATAACTAAATCGGGCCACACAAAAAATCTCGATCAAACACTAAATCAAACCAACTAGGGTCGAAACTCCCGACCCTTAGTGGCCACTCGAGCCGCCTCCCCTAAAATAAGGGGCATGACTTGATTCACCCAAAATTTAGGTGTGAATTTGGTGTCCCAATGTTGTTCCCCCACCCGGCTATTTATAGCCAAAGTGAGGGGATAAGGGGTGACGTGGAGCCCCTTGCTCCACACATTTGTTTTTCATTTTTTCTGCTTTTTTGCTTTTTTATTTTTTTAATATATATACATATATTTTTTTCTTCTTTTCTACTATATTATACAATCCAGACAAAAATAAGTGATTACAAATAGTTGTGGTCATGGTCGAGGCCATGAACATAGACATTATGATCATTTTAGGAATACTTCTACCCACCGGTAGTGAGGTTATAAGGATGACAAGAGTGATAAAAGATCATTCTAAGAAAGTAAAATCCTTTTTATTACCAATGTGATGTTATAAATCATTGGTCTCATACTTATAGTACATTAAAAATATCAACAATCAATGAATGATAGAAGAAAGAAAATAGAAGTAAATTTTGTTTGCGCAAAATGACAAAGATGATTTTGGTCCAACTCATATGGACGTTGTTGGTCCAACTCATTTGGGCTTTGTTGATTTCTTTATAAACCTTAAAGGGAATAAGCCATCTTGTAATTATTCTCGTAACCTTAAAGAAAATTACTTATTTCTTTTAATTTACTTTGCTTTTATGTTTACTTACTTTATGCATTAATTATTTATGCTTTATATATTAATTTAACGCCTAAAGAATATTCTTTAATTAGTTAATATGTTGTTTGTTTTGTTGGTTTATATATATATATATATATATATATATATATATATATATATATATATATATATATATATATATATATATATAATATGATATTTGTTTATTTTGTTTCACATAATTACTTATTAAATATAATCTATGGTGGTAATTTATACTTAACAAAAGTATAAGATATATTTTTTTTCATTTAAATGTAAGGGATAATGTGAGTACTATATCTCAAAGTACTGAAAATATTGATACTCTAGAAGAGCAATAAGTTCATGAGAGAAAGCACATTATGAAAAGTACAGAATTACAAATATTGCAATAATTATCGTTAATGGTAATAATATCGTCAACAATAGAAGTGAAAATTTTAAGAGATTAATATGAGTTCGCAAAATATTCTTTTGGAATTATAGATAACATATGTTATCAATTGGCATTTGAAATAAGCCAAATGTAAATATAAATTTTGGTAGCCAAAAGTCATTTGAAAGCTCTATAAGAGCTATATATTGCTACCAAAAGATAATTTCCATTGAAAACTCAGAAAGAGCTAAATACATTCCTATTCAAAGGAATAATTTTTGGTCGGTAATGTATTATCAAGTTTTAAAAAAACTTGTATTTCAAAATTTGTACCACACATGTACAAGTATTGGATCACATGTTTTGGTAAACCAGAAGTTTACAAATTGAGGAATATATATATATACACACACATGTATATACAGTTGGCATGATCGATTAGACCATCATGATCAATAATGATGCGAAAGCTATTGAGATTTATATGCACATTTATTAAAAGAACTTGAAGTTCTTGTGGTGCTTGTTCTTAAAGGAATTGATTAAATTCCACTTACTAAATGAATACGGAGTTCTTGTGTTGCTTGTTCTCAAAGGAAATGATTAAGATCTCACTTACCAAAAGAACTTGAAGTTCTTGTACTAAAGTTGAGACCGCATGTCTTGCATATCTAAATGAAATATGGGCTCATTTATTCACAAATACGGAAAATATTATATGATTTTAGTAGATGCATCTACATTGTTTTATCAACTTACAACCAGAAGTTTATGAGATTGATTATAAAAGAATTCAGATTATGCAGTTAGACTATTCGTCTTGCAAAAGTTAGTGGGTTTATATTTTAGGCTACATCAATTGTTACAAAGCCTATTGATTATGAAAAATATGGTTTAGTAAAATTTTAATTGGATGTCTCCTCTTTAATAGCTAAACTATGAGAATAAAACAGTTATTATTTATATGTCATTTCTATATATCGGTACTTATATGCGTCAAGCCAACGAGTTATAATAAACTCCTCGTTATGATTAGTTTTTGGTCAGAAGCCATACATTCCCATTTTATAATTTTTGAATGTGCGATATATTGTTGAGTTGCTCCACCACAACGCACAAAATGGGTAAATAAAAATGATTGAGAATATATATATATATATATATATATATTGAGTATGAGTCTCCTTTTATGTTTAACTTCTTAAACATTAATTGGAGAATTATTTATGACATGATTTTTCTCAACATTAGGGGAGATAATAATCAGTTGGATAAAGGAAAATGAATTATCGTTATCTAGATCCTCATATATGAACCAAAAGTTCATAAGATAATTCATGTTATTACATGTCAACTGTCAGACATATTTACTAACCCAATGAGAGTAACTAAGTCTCATATACCAACTGAAATACTCTAAATTTGAATTACATGTTAGAGTGAATGGATGTAAATCATGCATGAAGCATGATGATTGGTTCCAGTGATCAAAATTCTCGTAAATGAAAAATAGTATGAGATGATCAAATATTAGAGGCGGGTGCTCCTAAAGAGACCCAAGACATAACTAATAATAAAACTCTTGAAGAGTTTTAGGTATCTGAAATAAATATTGAAATTTTGAAGAGATCTCGATGAGTTATGTCACTACGAGATTTAAATCAGAAAATTGAAAAGTTGTCGATAACGATTTTACATAGAATACTTCTATAGAAGTAAAGAAAGAAATCGAGGATCTTGTATAGAAATCTAAAGATATCGAAATGATTGGCCAATATAGAAAGACGCTTTGAACTTCTAAAAGAGAAGTATTTGGACCAGCAGTCCAAACACCTAAATGTGTAATACAAGTGAGGCACAAATAAGTAGTCGTAACTACGACTTGAATTATGATTTATGAAGAGTTTTAATTACTTTATGGTAGATTCAATTGCTTTGGCAGTTATGAAATATTTTATATGCGTCTAATTATTTTGTGGATCCATATTTATCCTTGAAAGATTTAAAATGCTAGAAGCATTTGAAAAATTCCCCAAAAAAATTATTTAGACATGTCTCATTGGATATTTATACTTTGGCGTATTTGGTGAAATCGCCTTAGTGAGTACCTTTTGAGAAAATACGACAAGTATGATCAGATTTCCTTATATATTTTATAAAGGAGTTTGGATCAAGATTCATTATATTATTAAAACTCCTGAAGAATTTCAAATTAGAAACTCGTGAAGAGCTCTCAAAGTTTTTAATGAAAGTATTTGAGAAAAAAAATCTTGAGATGTGGTTTTATCTCGACCTAAAGACCAAGCACTTAAATATGCGTTTTTGTCTATGAATAGACATAAGCTAGAAGAATCTTAAAGAAGATTCAATATGGATAAAGCATATCTATTGAGTATCCCAATAATTGTAAGATTGTTGGATGTGAATAAAGATAATTATATCTTTTCTTGGTCTTGAAGCACCACATATTAGTTGGTCAAGAAATATTCATGGATATACAAAGACCATTACCTTTAGATCTTCAAACATTCATCGATGCCTCCTCAAATCTTCTAGAAATAATTATTATGCACGAGGCAAGTCAGAAATGTGTTTGGCTAAGACCATTGACCCAACATATCCAGAAGATATGCGGTTTGCTTTCATAAGATATGATACAAATGCTATCTTGTGTAGAGATAATGAATGGTGGATACATCATGGAAAATATTACTCTAAAGTTTCATCCCTCGCGATCTTTAAAAAAAGTATTCAAGATTGAATTATGAAGATTCAAAGATCTTTTGTGGTGTTTTCATGAGGGGGAGTAAATACGCGTTGCACTCTTTTTCCCTTAACCGAGGTTTTGTCCTAATGAATTTTCCTGGTAAGGTTTTTAATGAGGCAACATGTTATGCGTATCAAAGATGTGTGTACTCTTTTTCCTTCACTAAAGAAAAAAATTTTCCATTGGGATTTTGTAACACCCGGGTTTAGGGGTCGGGTGAAAATAATATTTTAATATTATTTCGAGTTCGATTTTATAATTTAAATAATAAAATATTTAAATGGTCCTCGGGATTTCAAAATGGTTAAGGCTATGTTGGGCCTATCTCATGGGTCCAAAATCCATGGACTTTAAGAGATGTGGGTTTTGCCCATTCATTAATGGCATAATTGTAAATATTATTTTTGGGTGAATTAAAAATAAAACAAAAGATGAGCATGTGCTCATCTTCTTCCTCACTTCCAATATTTCAAAAACCAACGACAAAGGAAGAGCTCTCTGTTGAGTGTGTAAAAGTTCTATTATTTACACTCTTTTTAACCCATATTTCTGCTGCATTCAAGCATCATTGCATTGCATTTAGGTTAGTTTTCAATAAAACATCACAATTATATAAAAGGCACGGATTCTACTGAAAGATGGCTATTTTTGCAGGTATCTGTCACAGTAGATGTTGAAGGCAGGCGCAAGCAGGAAAGCTGAACTGGACAAGCAGCCGAAGAAGACGAACCTGTCATGAACCTGTCGTGACAGCATGGTGGCAGCAGATTTATGAAGAGGAAAAGTGAAGTGGACCTCGATAGATAGAGAAAAATCTGCTCGTCTGCCGTGTGGAAGCCGAATATTTTTCCAAGCCCCGGATCAAAAGATATGTCAAGCCAAAGCTCAAGGAGAGGAAATCCCTAAAAGCAAGGATGCGGCTGGAAAGTAGGAGTCTTTAGAGATTTAGTCTTTATTAGAATCTTACTTTTAATTAAAGTTGTAATCCTTGTTACCTTAGATAACTTGAGCCCAAAGCTTATATAAGGGCATAGATTAAACCTAGGGCATAACGGATAACCCCAGAACCAAAACCTAAACCCTGCCGTTTACCTGTCACCGATATGTTCTAAAAACCCCCTAGGGCTACGGGTTGTTTTGTAAAGTAGTTGCAAGGGTTGCTTTGTTTTAGGATTTTTCAAGTTCAATAAAATAAACTTCAAGTTCTTTTATCTTGGTTTTAATATCTTGCAAGAGCATCGGGAGAGCATTGTGAGGTTATCCATTTACTTAGCATCGGGAGAGTTAAGTATACGAAAGAGATAAGAGCGCGTTCTCTAGTTTATAGTTGAACCATCTCGTGCCTAGGGATAGGGCGAGGTTAAGTGGCTAAGGAAGAATTCATACACATCGGTGTTCATCCTTCGATTCACGCCGGGAGGTATCATCAAAGACGTGATCATCGACAGACTTGTGCCTAGGGATAGGGCAAGGCAGATCAGGGATTCTTGCCAAGCTTGAAGTACGGAGTTAGTGTTCGCTGCCGCGACAGCTAACGGACAGACGCCGCGACAGGTGCTGTCGGCGACGGGTGCGACGACAGAACTGGAGATCCTAAGCAATTCAATACCTGCACTACCGAGCAACTCAATACCAGCCCATTCTCTTTATCTTGATATCTTACTTCTTTTATTTGTGTTTTCCTTACTATTTTCGTGACAATTCTCTCAAACTATTTCTTTTACTTTGTGCAGTGAAATAAGGTGAAGTCATTAGCCCAATCCCTGTGGAGACGATATCCGATACTTCGTATCACTTTACTACTTGCGTCGTGTATACTTGCACTATAATTGCGATAGACTATTTTACACGCAACAAGTTTTTGGCGCCGTTGCCGGGGATTGGCAACATAACTACACCTTTCTTTCCTTGCACTTTTTGTTTTTATTTTCGTTTTCGTTTTTGTTTTTATTTTTATTTTTCTTTAATTTTTCTTTAATGTTTTAAACTCTTGCTTTTCACAAGGTTTTCCTGTTTATGCGCAGATCGAAAAGAGGCGAAGATCCTGAGCATAAGTTAGATCCGAAAATCGAACGTTCCTTCAATCTCAAGAAACAAATTCGCCACCTTTTAGACCGGAACGAGTACCTTGAAGAACAGCTAGAGCAGATGGCCCGTAATCAGCCTGCCGGTGGAGAAATCCCGCCTGTCGGTGACCCGCCCGCGGCAGGTGGACGACGGTCATGTCGTGACTACATGCTGAACGATCATGTAGAGCTGGAGACCACGCTGTCGGATATTGATGTTGACAACTTCGAGCTTAAACCTGTCATGTTTAGTATGATCAACAACGTCGGGCAGTTCAGTGGTTCTGCGACAGAAGATGCCAGGGAGCATCTCAAAACGTTCCAGGAGATCTGTGGTTCGTTTAGACTGCCAGGAGTTAGTCCGGAGATACTGAGGCTTCGGTTATTTCCCCATTCATTGAGGGACAGAGCTAAAACTTGGTGGAATAAACTTACACCGGGTTCTATTATGACTTGGGCAGATTTAACTCGTGAATTTTTGTCTCATTTTAATCCTTCACATTTAGCTGAGCGATTACGTAATGAAATTGCTACTTTTCAACAGGAAGATGACGAGCCGATGCACGAGGCCTGGGACAGGTTTACAACTCTTCTTCGAAACTGCCCAATGCATGGATTTCCCGTCTGGAATCAGGTAACTAAGTTTTATAATGCTGCTAACTTACAAACTCGCATTCGAATTGATTCTGCAGCAAATGGACTATTATTGGATAAAGATCCAGACGAGGCCCTGCAAGTTTTGAAACATCTGGCTAAGAATGAGGAGCAGTTTCCAACCGCTAGAAGAGGAGGTAAACGGGTACTTGCTGTCAAGGACTATGAGGCCGACAGCACTATGAAATCGCAAGTAGCATTCCTTACTAAAGCCATGAAAAAGTTATTGAATGATGATGAACTACAAGGATTTGCTGTCGAGGAAGTTTGTGCTACTTGTGAGGGAAATCATAGTAGGGATGAGTGCCCAATAAATATAGAAGAAGGAAAATATGTTGGAAATTACAAGCCGAATTATAACTCCAACAACTACAACCCTAATTGGAGGAAGGATCCCAAATTCTCCTGGAGTAACCCAAACAACGCCCTGAATCCACAAGCGCATAATCAGAATCAGGGGGGTCCTAGATTGTTGACGCGACAGAACCTGCCGCAGAACCTGCCGCCTCAGCAGCAACAGCAGCCACCACCTGCCACGACGAGTATATTGGAGCAGACTCTGGCCACCTTTATGTCTCAGACTGGTACATATATGGAGAACATTAATCAGTTTGTCAAGAAGACGGAAAACTTTATGGATGAAACCAAGATGAGAATGACAAATCATGAGGCTACCTTGAAATCTCTAGAGACACAAATGGGTCAGGTGTCGCAGCACATTAAGCCAAGGCAGAATGGAGGTTTTCCTAGCAATACTGAAAATGCTAGACCACCCCCACATGAGCAATGTAAGGCAATTACTACTAGGAGTGGGAAAAAGTTATCAGGGCCGGAAAAAGAAGCTGAAACAGAAAAGGAACCTGCCTTGGATAAACCTGCCGAGGAAGCTGCCCCGACAGGTGATAAACAGACTGCTGCCGATGAGCCTGTCACGACAGCAGAAGCGACAGAGGAGAAAAAAGAAGATTATCGTCCTCAGATTCGCATGCAGTGGGAAGGACGCATTGCTGATTACCGTCCTCCACCACCTTTTCCGCAACGGATACAGCAAACTAAGCATGAATCTCAACTTAAAAAGATTTATGATATTTTTAAACAGGTTCATATTAATATTCTGTTGTTAGATGTTGTTAGGGAGATGCCCGGTTACGCTAAATTTCTCAAGGATGTTATGTCGAAAAAATCTAAACTTGGGGAATTTGAAACGGTAAAGATGACAGAAGGTTGCATGAGTATTCTTCATCGGCAGCCACCCCAGAAAAAGAAGGATCCGGGGAGCTTCATCATACCTTGCGTAATTGGCGACAGATTTGTGGGTAAGGCATTATGTGATCTTGGTGCTAGTGTTAATCTAATGCCCAAATCTGTTTTTCAGAAACTAGGTATTGGCAAGGCGCGGCCCACGACAGTTACCCTACAGCTAGCCGACCGCTCTTAAGTTCACCCCGAGGGAAAAATTGAAGATATTTTGGTAAGGGTGGATAAATTTTTCCTGCTGACTTTCTTATTTTAGATTGTGAGGCAGATGAGAACGCACCAGTCATCCTTGGGCGACCCTTCTTAGCCACGGGAAGATCATTGATTGATGTGGAGAAAGGAGAACTCACCATGCGCGTGAACGATCAAGAAATTAAGTTGAATGTTCTCCAAGCAATGAAACATGCTGATGTGGATGAGGAATGCAAGGCCATCATTGAGGTGACCTTTGATCAACCCTGCATCAGGTCGGGCTGCCGTGATATAAAATTTGGTCACTGCTGCGACAGCCATCTACAGACCTGTCACGACAGCAATGACGACAGCGACGATGACAGCACCGACGACAGCGACTCCTCTGAATCCGATACATCTGATACTGAAGGTCATGAGGAGGTAGACTGGTTAGACTATCGTCCAGGTAAGTTATTCGAACCTTTGAATTACACTTCGGATAACCATTTAATCCAAAAGCCATCTACTGTTGAACCACCTGTCTTAGAACTTAAGCCCCTGCCAGGGCAGCTTAAATATGCTTATCTTGGTTGTGATGACACATTGCCCGTAATCATCTCTGCTAAGTTGTCGCAGGAACACGAACGACAGCTGATCGACATGTTAAGGCAGCACAAGAAGGCGATTGGATGGACGATAGCAGACATTCAAGGCATTAGTCCGGTGTTATGCATGCACAAAATCCTCCTTGAGGAAGATCATAAGCCGACTATAGATGCCCAAAGGCGGGTAAACCATGCAATGAAGGAGGTAGTGCGTAAAGAGATAATCAAATGGTTAGATGCTGGTATTATTTACGCCATCTCCGACAGCAAATGGGTAAGCCCGGTGCAATGTGTTCCCAAGAAAGGAGGCATGATCGTGATAACCAACGAAAACAATGAGTTAATCCCAACCAGGACTGTGACCGGTTGGAGGGTTTGTATGGACTATCGGAAGCTTAATAAAGCTACCCGAAAAGACCACTTTCCTTTACCCTTTATTGATCAAATGCTTGATAGATTAGCGGGTAAGCCTTACTATTGTTTTCTTGATGGTTACTCAGGATACAATCAAATTGCTATTGCACCAGAGGATCAAGAGAAAACGACTTTCACCTGCCCCTACGGAACATACGCATTTAGGAGGATGCCGTTTGGACTCTGTAACGCACCTGCCACCTTCCAAAGGTGCATGATGGCTATATTCTCCGACATGGTTGAGGATTTCCTTGAGATTTTCATGGATGATTTTTCTGTCTTTGGAGACGATTTTGAGAGCTGCCTCGGCAACTTACAAAAGGTACTTGAAAGATGTGAAAAAACTAATCTTGTTTTAAATTGGGAAAAATGCCACTTTATGGTGGATGAGGGGATAGTCCTTGGCCATAAGATTAGCTGTCGTGGGATAGAAGTCGACAGGGCCAAAATAGAGGTAATTGAGAAGCTGCCACCGCCAACCACAGTCAAGGGCATTAGGAGTTTTCTAGGGCATGCTGGTTTTTATAGGAGATTTATTGCGAATTTCTCAAAAATCACGAAGCCCCTATGTCATCTCTTAGAGCAGAACCGACCCTTTGACTTTAATGAAGAATGTACTGAAGCATTCAAGGTTCTGAAGGAAAAGCTAGTGACAGCCCCCATAGTACAGCCACCAGACTGGACACAACCATTTGAGATCATGTGTGATGCCAGTGACTATGCTGTCGGGGCAGCACTTGGGCAGCGCAAGGACAGGCTGTTTCATGTCATATACTACGCCAGCAAAACATTGAATGATGCCCAAATGAACTATACCACCACAGAAAAGGAGCTGTTAGCTGTGGTGTTCTCCATCGACAAGTTTCGTTCTTACATACTTGGGACTAAAGTAATAGTGCACACCGACCATTCTGCCCTTAAGTACTTGTTCGCAAAGAAGGATGCCAAGCCTAGATTGATACGGTGGATCTTGCTATTACAAGAATTCGACCTTGAGATCAAAGACAAAAAGGGGACAGAAAATCAGGTGGCAGATCACTTGTCGAGGTTAGAGAAGGGACAGAGTCTACCATTCGATGAGACACACATACTGGAAACCTTCCCAGATGAACAGCTCTTTGTTGCCGCAATCGCTGTCGCGACAGCCATGGCGGCAGGTAAGTCTTCTAACCTTCCCTGGTATGCTGATTTCGTTAATTTTATAGTTAGCGGAATATTACCTTCTGATCTTAATTATCAAGCCAGGAAGAGGTTTCAAAATGATGTTAAACATTATTATTGGGACGAGCCTCTTCTTTTCAAAATATGCTCAGATCAGGTTATAAGGAGGTGTGTACCACAAGAAGAACAAGAAGACATTCTCCATCACTGTCATGCTTCACAATATGGAGGACACTTAGGAGGAAACAAAACTGCTGCCAAGGTGCTGCAGTCAGGGTTCTACTGGCCGACACTATATAAAGATGCACAGGACTTTTACAAGAACTGTGACAGGTGCCAGCGGACAGGTAACATCTCGAGGAGAAACGAGATGCCACTGCAGAATATTTTAGAAGTTGAGATCTTCGACGTTTGGGGGATTGATTTTATGGGACCTTTTCCATCTTCATGTGGAAATCTTTACATCCTCCTAGCAGTGGATTATGTCTCCAAGTGGGTAGAAGCAATCGCAACTCAAAAGAATGATGCCAAAACGGTCCAAAAGTTTTTGCACAAAAACATCTTTTCTAGATTTGGCATCCCTAAGGCGATTATCAGTGATGAAGGGAGACATTTCGATAATAGGGTAATTGCTGCTGCCTTGAAGAAATATGGTGTCAAGCACAGGATCGCGACAGCATACCACCCACAGACCAATGGACAGGCTGAGATTTCCAACAGGGAAGTGAAGAACATTCCTGAAAAGATGGTTAAACCAACTAGGAAAGATTGGTCTCTGCTTCTGAATGATGCATTATGGGCATACAGGACAGCTTTCAAAACTCCATTGGGTATGTCTCCATACCGTTTGATTTATGGGAAAACCTGTCACCTGCCTGTCGAGATAGAGCACAAGGCATATTGGGCAATCAAGGCAGTAAACATGGACTTGGACAAGGCAGGCCAGAAAAGGCTGTTAGATTTGAATGAGATCGATGAAATACGGACGATGGCCTACGACAACGCAAAAATATACAAGGAGAAAACAAAGAAGTGGCATGACAAGAAGTTGCTGCCACGTCAGTTCTGCCCAGGGCAGCTTGTGTTGTTGTTTAATTCTAGGTTGAAACTCTTCCCAGGGAAGCTTAAATCTAGATGGTCTGGCCCGTTCCAAGTGGTTCAAGTTTTTCCCCATGGTGCCATTACAATTCAATCATTAAAGGACGGGCACCAATTCAAAGTCAATGGACAACGCCTCAAGCATTATCAGGGGACTGAAGCCCCAGGAATACAGGAAGTGGTTACTTTAGATGATGCCCCACAAGGCATCCCTAATTTAACCTAATTTTTATTTTTATTTATTTTATTATTTATTATTATTTATTAGGAAATTAGGTTTATTTTATTCGAATAATGCTTTGTTTTTCTAATTTCAATTTTTAGGAAATAAAGGAGTCAAGAAGAAAAGGAGAAGTGACCCAAGCCCACCGCCCATCCATCAGCCCAATAAAGCCCATTTATGATAACCTGTCGTTTCAGCTGCCGGCGCAGACGGACTTGACAGGCTGTCAACAGGCTAACACTGCAGACGCAGAAGCGTGCGGCAGACGCACAGCAGACGCATAAATGCGTGTCAGACGCGTCAGACACGCTACATTCAATCTGCCGCCCCGTTATTCCCGCCTGTCGTTGCGACATTAAATGGGCAGATCCCCAACAGCTATATAACCCCGTTCTCCCTCTCATTTTCATCACTTCTAATTTTTTCTCTCTTGTTTTTCTCCTTTAGTTTTATCTATTTTCTCTCTTTTTCAGCCCTTGCAAAGAAAATGTCATCGAGACAAACCCGTCAGAACGCTGCTGCCGCTTCTTCTTCAGCAGCAGCATCCCCGTTCGCTAAAAAGGAACTATGGGAGGAGCGTGGCTTCATTTATAACAGAGATGCCCCCCATATGGGACTCCGGCCGTTCATTATGCAGGCCATAACAGCACAACTTTGGGAGGATTTTGCCGAGCAGCCGGCAGAGCTTAATGATACTTTGGTCCGAGAATTTTATGAGGCCATCGACAGCAAAACGGCGACATCTGTCACCGTCCGAGGAGTGGCAGTTCCCTTCACCGCCAACAGCATCAACCACACGTTCGGCCTCTTCTTTGGCCCCAATGATGATGCTCACCAACAATTTTGGGAAACCCTCGACGCTGCTGGACATGATGCTGTCATGAGGGAGTTGACAGAGGCGGGAACGACATGGAGCACCAGTAAGAAGAACCCCAACTCCGTCAATAGGGCGCAGCTACTCCCTGAGGCAAAACTATGGAACGCTTTCATCAAAAAACGTATCCTGCCCTCGTCCCACCATACGGCAGTCAACCGACAGCGGCTGGCCCTTATCCACTCCATTATGCACGACAGGCCCATCAATGTGGGCAGATATATGAGGGACAGCATCCTCGATTGTGCCTTCCGTTCAGACTCACGACTTTGCCTGCCGTTCACCATCACCGCCCTCTGCCGCTGTGCTGCCGTACCAGAGGAGACCTCCGACAAAATCAAGAAGGGCAGCGGATGGACAGACAACAACATCTCCAGCCTCATGGAGGTCATAGTCGTATCGCCCCTCAACGCCTTCGACCCAAACGCCCCTCCTGCTGATTCCGATGATGAACCTGCCACTGAACCTGCCCCAGAAGCTGCCACCAACACCGCTCCGGCAGATCAGAACGCCCACATCCTTGCTGCCATCCTGAGGGTAGAGGAGCGCCAAATGGGTTTGATGACCTTTATCCGTGACTTCTCAAATGCAACGCTAAATTTCATTACTAATACTTTGAATTTTTCGGATGTCATCTTCCCCACCTTCCCCGCCCATTATTTCAATATCCCCTCCCCTACTCCCACACCACCTGTCTCTCCCCATACACAATCTGCCACTTCCACACCATCCCCTGCCCCGACGGCAGCCGGCAGCCCCCCAGCAGACACCTCCCCTCGAGGAACCAAGCGAGCTGTCACTGATGACAGCCCTCTTGTCCGGAGGAATTTGGACAGCGACTTCACGCGGGTAAAACGCATTAAGCACGTGGCAAACAAGCGAAGGTTGTCCAAAGCCATCACAACCAGCAGCTCATGGGACAGCGGCAGCAGTTCCGATGTCCGGCTAGTGGAGCCACTTTCCCCTCAACCTGCCGATGAACCTACCCCTCAACAGGCTGATGAACCTGTTGATCAACCTGCTCCGGAACCTGCCCAGCCCCCTCCACAGCGCAGACGCCGCCATCAGATCCGCGTCAGCAGCAGCAGCGAGGACAGCGAATAAAAATTTAAGTTTTTATTTTTTTTTCCTTTACTGCTGCCTGCCTTTATATTTTGTGATGTACTTTGTTTTTCTTTCTTTTATTTTTCATATCATTTTGCATTGAGGGCAATGCAACCCTCGAGTTTGGGGGTGGCAACCCTCCATTCTAATGGAGTCTTAGTACATCTTTTATTAATTGTTGTGTTATTTATTTATGTTTTCTTTTAAAATATATATATATATATATATATATATATATATATATATATATATATAGAAAACTTAAACTGTTGGCTTAAAACTGTGAAGTTAACTTACCTGTCATGACGGCTCTGTCGTGGCAGCATCTTTAGGACAGGTTAAGGGAAAGTTTAGAGCCTTTCTATAGTTCTGAAAACTTAAACACTTTTGTGACTGTTATATTGCTTAGATTTCTTTTAGCCAAACTAGAATAGGAAGCTTAGAACTTGGATAGCCCCTAGAGGTGCCTAACACTGGCTCTAGGAAAGAAGTTTAGCAAAAGAAAATCAAAAACCTAGAGGTGCCCGAAACCGGCTCTAGGAAGCTAACTAGAGGTGCCCGAAACTGGCTCTAGAAAAACTTAGCTTGAAAATAGAAGAAAAAGAAGCATGAAAATGTGCCTTCTAAAAAAATAAACTTTGGCATAAAAATTCGAGTTAAGGAGTTGAATATTCTAGTGAAACTAAGAGAATCTTAGCATATAACTGTTCACAAGCATGCACACACTGCACGAGAACTATAGGGAGATTCCGGACAGATCCTAACCTTTCCGACAGGTTGCTGCCGCCATAGAGAATGAGCGACAGGTAAGGGACAGTTCACTGTTTGAAGGCCAACACAAAAAATTTTCAGTTTTCTTTTAAGTCTTCATTGCTTGAGGGCAAGCAAAAACTTGAGTTTGGGGGTGTGTTGAGTGTGTAAAAGTTCTATTATTTACACCCTTTTTAACCCATATTTCTGCTGCATTCAAGCATCATTGCATTGCATTTAGGTTAGTTTTCAATAAAACATCACAATTATATAAAAGGCACGGATTCTACTGAAAGATGGTTATTTTTGCAGGTATCTGTCACAGTAGATGTTGAAGGCAGGCGCAGGGCAGATAAGCAGGAAAGCTGAACTGGACAAGCAGCCGAAGAAGACGAACCTGTCATGAACCTGTCGTGACAGCATGGTGGCAGCAGATTTATGAAGAGGAAAAGTGAAGTGGACCTCGATAGATAGAGAAAAATCTGCTCGTCTGCCGTGTGGAAGCCGAATATTTTTCCAAGCCCCGGATCAAAAGATATGTCAAGCCAAAGCTCAAGGAGAGGAAATCCCTAAAAGCAAGGATGCGGCTGGAAAGTAGGAGTCTTTAGAGATTTAGTCTTTATTAGAATCTTACTTTTAATTAAAGTTGTAATCCTTGTTACCTTAGATAACTTGAGCCCAAAGCTTATATAAGGGCATAGATTAAACCTAGGGCATAACGGATAACCCCAGAACCAAAACCTAAACCCTGCCATTTACCTGTCACCGATATGTTCTAAAAACCCCCTAGGGCTACGGGTTGTTTTGTAAAGTAGTTGCAAGGGTTGCTTTGTTTTAGGATTTTTCAAGTTCAATAAAATAAACTTCAAGTTCTTTTATCTTGGTTTTAATATCTTGCAAGAGCATCGGGAGAGCATTGTGAGGTTATCCATTTACTTAGCATCGGGAGAGTTAAGTATACGAAAGAGATAAGAGCGCGTTCTCTAGTTTATAGTTGAACCATCTCGTGCCTAGGGATAGGGCGAGGTTAAGTGGCTAAGGAAGAATTCATACACATCGGTGTTCATCCTTCGATTCACGCCGGGAGGTATCATCAAAGACGTGATCATCGACAGACTTGTGCCTAGGGATAGGGCAAGGCAGATCAGGGATTCTTGCCAAGCTTGAAGTACGGAGTTAGTGTTTGCTGCCGCGACAGCTAGCGGACAGACGCCGCGACAGGTGCTGTCAGCGACGGGTGCGACGACAGAACTGGAGATCCTAAGCAATTCAATACCTGCACTACCGAGCAACTCAATATCAGCCCATTCTCTTTATCTTGATATCTTACTTCTTTTATTTGTGTTTTCCTTACTATTTTCGTGACAATTCTCTCAAACTATTTCTTTTACTTTGTGCAGTGAAATAAGGTGAAGTCATTAGCCTAATCCCTGTGGAGACGATATCCGATACTTCGTATCACTTTACTACTTGCGTCGTGTATACTTGCACTATAATTGCGATAGACTATTTTACACGCAACACTCTCTCCCCTAGTTACTATTTCATTCTCCTACAACCTCATCCTTAAAGCTTTTTAAAAGGTAAATATAGTTTTGACTTGGCCTTGCTATCCTCTACATTTTGGTATTTTTAGATTTCACTAAAACTAAGTATTTTACATTTGGATTTTTCAAAGTTTTAAGCTAAAGGTTAAAGCTTTATGAGTTTTTACTAAAGCTTTTGATTTGTTATTGTTAGATATGATGTTTATGAAACAAGTGGTCCAACATATATAATTTTTAAAGTGTTTTATAAGAATTCTCGAATTTGGGATTTGGTGGGGTTTTAGGAGGGTTTTTAGTTGAGTTTTGGGTATGGTTTGTGTTGGAATTTGAGAGTTGATGTTAGGGTAATAGTTGGGGGCTGTTTTGGAAGCATTTGAGTGTGCTAAAAAGGTTGAAATCACAAGTTTTGAGATGGGTATAAGGGCTACTCGGGTTTGGTGATTTTTGGGGATTGTTCATGGCTTAAATTGTTGTGGTTGGTGTTTGATTAGTATTCCGGGTTAGCTACTTTGATGTTTTAGTTGATTTGAAGTTGTTTTGCTTGTGTTGAGGTGATTAGAAGCGAGATTTTGTGTTGGTGAAGCCTCGGGAACAAATCCGGAAATTTGAAGACCATGGTTGCTTGGTAGTGGAGCTTGGAGGTGAAGGTGAGTGGTTAAAATGTTTTAAATGGTTTTGAGCAATTGGTTCAAGCATGTGGACTAGGTTGGGATTGGTAGACTCACCTAGAGATGGGATTAGGGTGGTAGCCTAATCCTAAGCTTTAGTTAGTGACCTTGGTTGATCTTTAAAGTGTTGAATTATGCCTCATGTGTAATTGTGTTTATAGTGGTTATGTATATGTTGTTATACGTGTATGTTGAGGCATGGCTTGTTGCATTGATATATGCATGTTGATGATAAATATGATGGTGATATACATATGTATGAAATATGATATGATAATTATTTTGATGATATACATGTAGTGTTGACATGTGAAATGATGTTATGAGGTGGTTTCATGATCCGAGGGTCATGGTGAGTACATGCTAGGCATGGAAATGTGGTTTGTGCATGACGGTAAGTCATTGTGAGTACGTGCTAAGCGCGGAAGTGTTATGAAATGATATTGTGAAAGATTAATGAAATGTGTAGTATTGGCACTAGTATGCTTGGGTACAAATGATCGATCATTAGGATGTTTAGTGTGCACACGTGAGTTAAAATGCGTGCGTGGTCTTGATGATGGTAGTCATCAAGATAGAGTACGTGTTCGCCCGAAAATCTTCTTATATATATTAGTCGGTGATGAGTGGAATCCCATCAACGGGCGTGAGGATGAGTGGAATCCCCTCCGCGTGAAACGAGGCGTGAGGATGAGTGGAATCCCCTCCGTGTGATCGGTGATGAGTGTAATCCCACCGTCAGGTAATGCTTGTGTTGTTGGATGTGAGTTCCAATGGTTATCCGCATATTCGAACCATAGCTAGGTGCCAATACGGATTGTGGTTTATGTTACTCTTATGGTTAATATATGTGTTTTCCATATGTGTGGTTATAGACTCGATGAGCATGACATGACATTGATACTATGTTCATGCATCATTTAGATTTTTGGCTCTTGTGGATCGGAGGTAAGATCATGCATTCTAGTGTGGTTGTTGCTCGTGCTTGGACCCTGCATTGTCGAAGGTTTGTTTTGCGAGCTTACCCTCACTAAGCTTTTACGCTTACGCTCCTTTTTGTTCGATAATGCAGATCAGTAGCTTTTGGGTGGCAAGGGCGAGGAAAGGCCTCCAAGTGTCGCTTTGGTTAGCTCAAGTATGAACTTTAAATTGTAGATTGTAATAGTCAAGCAATGTGATAGGTGTTATTGATTTGAGTTTTGAAGTATGTTGATGTTGGTTTGTTAGGAGCATGTTAGACTCCTTTATATGCTAATGTTGTTTTGGCTTTCGGATGCCATGTTAGGTTTGTAAGCCATGTTTAAATTGCCTATCTTGAATGCCTAAGTGTTGGCCTTGTTGAAGCATGTTATCTTTAATGTTATGTATGGATGTATGATTCATATGTTGTTGATTCCTTCGATGTATGGTTTTGACATGTTTGATGTGTGTAAGCATGCTTGTTATGTTTGGTTTGCCTTAGTAATGTTGTATGTATGTTGTGAGAGGCTTTAGTGGGGTTTGGGGCATCCTTGTGCCTTAAAACCAGCTAAAACAAATATGCAGACAGAGGGCGTTTCGAAACGGTCGACCCCGTTCCGATACGACCCCTTTGTTTTTGGCCAGGCGTTTTGATATGCCTAAGAAACGTTTCGATACGATTTTGCCACTAGAAATCTGAGAATTTGACGATAAATTGATGTATCGAAACGGGCCTTAGCGTTTCGGAACGATCTTCGTATCGTTGACCACGAGAAGTTGACCGTTGACCTCATTTCGATACGGTCCACCCCTGTTTCGAAACGGTCTCATCGGGTTGACTTTGGCCAGTTGACCAAGTCAGGGCGTATCGAAACACCCTAAGGGCGTTCTGATACGACCTGCTGTAAAAGATTAAAATGGGTTATTTTAATGTGTTGTTTTGGATGGTCGTTTTTATATTGTTTGTGCTTCCGCTGCCGTGCTTCACATAGGAGTTAATAATGCATTTAGACAAGATATAAACAAAAGAAATTTTCTAGGGTTGCTAACCGAGGTGGGACCTTAACAGGTTTCACATCAGTTTTCCCCGTGTAGCCTACTCAGACCGGTCAAATGTCCGGACCGGGACGAGGGGGTTACATTTGTTGGTATCAGAGCCTAAGGTTTCCGAGACCTTGGGCAGATAAGTGAGGTAAGTTTAATTATTGTATTGTAATTGCACGGTGTTTGCTTGCCATGTAAGCATGTTTGCTTGCTTATCAAGTATGCTTGATGTATGTTTGTGTGATCGTGCGTGTGTGTTTCTTGAAGCATGTTGAGTAGAGTCTCATTGCTTCTATTACACAGGAAAAATAGATTTTAAGTGAGGGAATCATACTTGAGCCACTTGGACCCTTTCCTTTGCTAACCCAGTTTGTATGTTAATTTACTGTTGTTGTTGATTTAATGCTTTTAGTAAGTTTGAGGCCAAGGAGTGGGCCGTGAATTAGTAAGTGGGAGTTGTGGTATCTGAGAAGGTGGATGATGTTGAGGGAGTTCATCGCTATAGTTAGGGAAGTATGGTTGTACGGGAGTTGAGGTACAATTGGTTTGTCCGAGTCAGTGTATATGTGGGTTGATTCTCGTTGGTGAGGGACGATATGATCGATTCTGGTATTAGTTGGTAAAAAGAGGTGAAGACCTATGAGTGGGATTCAGAATGGTATCGGTGTTATAGTAGATAAGCCCTTGGTACAGTTTTGAGTTTGTCCCTTCTGATTGATTCTGAGTCCGTACTTCCGTATATTGTTAGCAAGTATGCAGGGTTTTATTGTGCCGATGAGGTGTTAGAGGTAGGTGTGAGCACCTTAGTTCTTTAGGTGAGATCAAGGTAAGGGTCTCGTGTGAGTAATCTAAAATTCAGAAATGTTAGTTGGTGATCGTTGGAGTTCGGTCGTGGTTTTAATACAAGATAGCCGGTCAGTATCTGTGAGTGGGAATCAATTTGTGCGTTTAGGTCAGTGTGCGTCTGAGTTGTCTTCCAGCATGAGGGAGAGATGAAGTCGCTTTTGATATAGTAGAGCTGAGAAGGAAGTCTTGAGTTTTGACTCCAGGTTGTTTAGTAGTGGGATATTTTGAGTCGCCAGGACTGATGTTGTAGAACAAGTTCAAGCATGATTGTTTGTGTGTGACCAGAACTACATTATGAAGTTTCGAGATGCTCTAAGAACGGTTTTGAAGAGTTAGGTTATGTTGGAGGACTAGCCTGAAAACAAGATAACCGAAGACTATCAATTGTATACATGTGAAGTTGCATTTTCTACGGATTCATCCTTTTGTGTGAGCATGTAAGTAAGCTATGTATCTCTGTTGAGATTTTAGACGTAGGGACACATGTGACTAGACCTTTTGGTAAGATAGTGGTGGTCAGAAAGATGTGCGAAAGATGTTTGTTGATGGTTCAGGATTACGTGCCTCCAGTAGATGCGGAGTAATTTTCTTTTTACGATTTTGATGTAACATTGGATATGTGTTGGCTTGTAGAGCAAAAAGCTAGGGTATACGTTGAGACAAAGAGAGGGTTGCCTTGAAGTTGCAGATTCTTGTGAGATTGTAGTGGTAGGTGAGAATGTAAACTTCTTATCGAATGTTGATACAGCTTTAGAGGACAAAGATTGATTGAGTTTAGTTGGCAGGCTTGCCTAGCAAATGTGATGGATTTGATTTTTGAATGAAGGTTAGACCGCAGAATGTTAGAATAGTTTGTGTTTTCCTAAAATGTGTTTGGAAGAATTACCCGGTTTGTCTCTTGATAGGGAAGAAGAGTTTGTTATTGAGACCGTCTCTGAGTTTGCTCATGTTTTGATTGCTCTGTATCTTATGGTTCCCGCAAGAATTGAGAGTGTTGAAGAATCAACTTTGAGATTTGTTAGACCTTAGATTCATTAGGCCTAGTACATCATCTTAGAGTATGACAATGCAATTTGTGAAGAAGAGAAAAGATGATACGAGAATGTGTTTAGATTACAGGTAGTTGAAACAATTGACAGTGAATAATTAACATCCGTTTCCGAGCATCAGTGATTTGTTGATCAGTTAGGGTGTGCTCCAGTTCTTTCGAAGATAAATTCGAGATCCGATTACTACCAGTTGAAGGTGAGAGAAGTTGAAGTACCGAAGACAGTTTTCGGGGCAAGATGTGATCACTTTGAGTTCTAAGTTATGTCGTTCGGTTTGACTAGTGTGTTAGTTACCTTTATAGAGATGTTGAGCGGAATACTTCCTGAGTTCCTTGATCAGTTTGTAGTAGTTCTCATAGATGATATATGTGTATGTTCAAGTACCAAAGAAGACTGTGACCAGCTTTGGAGTTAGTGTTGTAGATCCTATTAGAGAATCAGTTGTATGCTAGGTTGAGCAAACGTGAACTCCGAGTCAAGGAAGATGTCCTCCTATGACATGTAGATTAGCCGAGTGTATTAGGGTAAATCCCAAGTAGACAGAAGAAGATGTGAGTTGGAAGAAACCGAAGACGGTGACGGGTATCTATAGTTCCTAGGTCTAGCATTGTTACTAATGGAGGTTTGTAAGTGATCTTTTGGAAGATAGCTGCTCCGTTGATAAGTTGCTATAGAAGAATGTTCAGTTGTGTGGTCAGATGCGAGACAACGAGCCTTGAGAATCCAAAAGAAACTTTGAAAAGAGCTTCGATCTTGATCCAACCTGTATTAGAGAAAGAATTTGTGAACCATAATGATGCGTTACATGTAGGGTTAGGTTGTATGCTTATGCAAGACAGAAGATTGTGGCCTAATCATCGAGACAGTAGAAAGTACATGAAAAGAATTATCCGACACGAGACATAGAATTAATTACAGTTGAATGTGCTTCGAAGATTTAGAGACAAAGTTTGTATAGTAAGAAATGCACAGTGTATATACATATCATCAGAGCTTGAAAATATTAGACGACTTAGGAAAAATGGATTGAAATTTGAACATTATGAGTTGTTAGAATTGCTTGAAGATTGTGATCTCAAGATTGAGTATCATCTGAAGAGAGTCTACGTAGTAACCGATGTTCTGAGTTATATTTGTTGTTAGATTAGTAGTTGAGTTGTGAGATGTATTTGCCGGATTTAGTTTACCAAATTATAGTAGTTTTGTGGCTGAGTTTCATGTTAAACCTACATTGAGTCAGAATGCTTAAAGAGAAACAGTTGCAAGACAGGTTCTTGGCACCTCACGTGCAAGACATAGTGGAAGGAAGACCTTTAGAATACAGTATTAGAGATGATAGAGCTTTGCATTTCAGAGACAGAATAGTTGTACCGATTGGCATAGTGTTTCGAGATGTATTGTTTTGGCCGAAGCACACGACAGTTCATTTGTATTGCATCTGAGTAGTATGAAGACGTATTATGGGTTGAAGATAGGTACTTCTTGATTGAGTTGATGAATAGTGTGGTTCAGTATGAGAGTAAGTGTATAGTTTGCCAGCGTGTCAGGGCCGAGCATCAGTTTTCTTCTAGTTTGTTACATCCGTGAAAGATTCTTAACGAAAGTGAGTAATAGATTCGAGAGACCTTGTGTCTGGTTCACCTTTGCTTTCCTACGGGAGAGTTTAGCCGAGTAAACAATGATAGTTGCATCGAGTGTGCTCATTTTATACATGTTCACGTTACTTGTACTTTGTGTAAGATGACGGAGTCGTGCCGTAGCGAGAGTGTGAGTTGCACAGTGTCTTGAAATCGATAATGGTCGACAAGGATTCGAGATTTCAAATAGATTTTTGAAGACGTCTGCATAGTGTTTGGTTACCTGTTGATGTCAGATGATCAGTCAGAGAAAATTATGGGTCAAGTATTCAAACAGTGTTGTATGAGATTGTGAATCGGGCTAGTTCTATTATTTATTTGTTGCGGTAACCACCGGAGTTAGAAAGAGGTTTGTGATGTGTTCCGTGTGTCTATGATTCAGAAGTGTGAGTCAGATCTGTCTCGTGCTATGATTGTAGAAGAGATTGAGTTGAGTTTAAGTTTGACCAGCTATGGAGAGCCAGTTGAGGTCGTAGCATCAGATAGCTAATGTTGTGTAGTAAGACTACCGAGTTGGTAGTATGTTGTGGTGAGAAGGTAAGTGTGGAGGAGTAGATTTCGTGGCTTTTCTTGTTCGATGAATTTCGGGGACGAAATTTCCTTAAGTAGGGGAGAGTTGTAACACCCAGGTTTAGAGGTCGGGTGAAAATAATATTTTAATATTATTTCGGGTTCGGTTTTATAATTTAAATAATAAAATATTTAAATGGGCCTCGAGATTTCAAAATGGTTAAGGTTATGTTGGGCCTATCTCATGGGTCCAAAATCCATGGACTTTAAGAGATGTGGGTTTTGGCCATTCATTAATGGCATAGTTGTAAATATTATTTTTTGGTGAATTAAAAATAAAACAAAAAGATGAGCATGTGCTCATCTTCTTCCTCACCTCCAATTTTTCAAAAACCAACGACAAAGGAAGAGCTCTCTCCCCTAGTTACTATTTCATTCTCCTACAACCTCATCCTTAGAGCTTTTTGAAAGGTAAATATAGTTTTGACTTGGCCTTGCTATCCTCTACATTTTGGTATTTTTAGATTTCACTAAAACTAAGTATTTTACATTTGGGTTTTTCAAAGTTTTAAGCTAAAGGTTAAAGCTTTATGGGTTTTTACTAAAGCTTTTGATTTGTTATTGTTAGATATGATGTTTATGAAACAAATGGTCCAACATATATAATTTTTAAAGTGTTTTATAAGAATTCCCGAATTTGGGTTTTGGTGGGGTTTTAGGAGGGTTTTTAGTTGAGTTTTGGGTATGGTTTGTGTTGGAATTTGAGGGTTGATGTTAGGGTAATAGTTGGGGTCTGTTTTGGAAGCATTTGAGTGTGCTAAAAAGGTTAAAATCACAGGTTTTGGGCTGGGTATAAGGGCTGCTCGGTTTGGTGATTTTGGGGATTGTTCATGGCTTGAATTGTTGTGGTTGGTGTTTGATTAGTATTCCGGGTTAGCTACTTTGATGTTTGAGTTGATTTGAAGTTGTTTTGCTTGTGTTGAGGTGATTAGAAGCGAGATTTTGTGTTGGTGAAGCCTCGGGAATAAATCCGGAAATTTGAAGACCGTGGTTGCTTGGTAGTGGAGCTTGGAGGTGAAGGTGAGTGGTTAAAATATTTTAAATGGTTTTGAGCAATTGGTTCAAGCATGTGGACTAGGTTGGGATTGGTAGACCCACCTAGAGTTGTGATTAGGGTGGTAGCCTAATCCTAAGCTTTAGTTAGTGACCTTGGTTAATCTTTAAAGTGTTGAATTATGCCTCATGTGTAATTGTGTTTATGGTGGTTATGTATATGTTGTTATACGTGTACGTTGAGGCATGGCTTGTTGCATTTTTATATGCATGTTGATGATAAATATGATGGGGATATACATATGTATGAAATATGATGTGATAATTGTTTTGATGATATACATGTAGTGTTGACATGTGAAATGATGTTATGAGGTGGTTTCATGATCCGAGCATCATGGTGAGTACATGCTAGGCATGGAAATGTGGTTTGTGCATGACGGTAAGTCATGGTGAGTACGTGCTAAGCGCGAAAGTGTTATGAAATGATATTGTGAAAGATTAATGAAATGTGTAGTATTGGCACTAGTATGGTTGGGTACAAATGATTGATCATTAGGATGTTTAGTGTGCACACGTGAGTCAAAATGCGCGCGTGGTCTTGATGATGGTAGTCATCAAGATGGAGTACGGGTTCGCCCGGAAATCTTCTTATATATATTAGTCGGTGATGAGTGGAATCCCATCGATGGGCGTGAGGATGAGTGGAATCCCCTCCGCGTGAAACGAGGCGTGAGGATGAGTGGAATCCCCTCCGCGTGATCGGTGATGAGTGTAATCCCACCGTCAAGTAATGGTTGTGTTGTTGGATGTGAGTTCCAACGGTTATC
This sequence comes from Hibiscus tridactylites, assembly GCA_958450335.1. NCBI lineage: Eukaryota > Viridiplantae > Streptophyta > Magnoliopsida > Malvales > Malvaceae > Hibiscus > Hibiscus tridactylites. The sequence goes on from OY288270.1 coordinate 82,794,700, forward strand.
CACGTATTCGAGTCATAGCTAGGTGCCAATACGGATTGTGGTTTATGGTACTCTTATGTTGAATATATGTGTTTTCCATATGTTTGGTTATGGACTCGTTGAGCATGACATGACATTGATACTATGTTCATGCATCATTTAGATTTTTGTCTCTTGTGGATCGGAGGTAAGATCATGCATTCTAGTGTGGTTGTTGCTCGTGCTTGGACCCTGCATTGTCGAAGGTTTGTTTTGCGAGCTTACCCTCACTAAGCTTTTACGCTTACGCTCCTTTTTGTTCGACAATGCAAATCAGTAGCTTGTGGGTGGCAAGGGCAAGGAAAGGCCTCCAAGTGTCGCTTTGGTTAGCTCAAGTATGAACTTTAAATTGTAGATTGTAATAGTCAAGCAATGGGATAGGTGTTATTGATTTGAGTTTTGAAGTATGTTGATGTTGGTTTGTTAGGAGCATGTTAGACTCCTTTATATGCTAATGTTGTTTTGGCTTTCGGATGCCATGTTAGGTTTGTAAGCCATGTTTAAATTGCCTATCTTGAATGCCTAAGTGTTGACCTTGTTGAAGCATGTTATCTTTAATGTTATGTATGGATGTATGATTCATATGTTGTTGATTCCTTCGATGTATGGTTTTGACATGTTTGATGTGTGTAAGCATGCTTGTTATGTTTGGTTTGCCTTAGTAATGTTGTATGTATGTTGTGAGAGGCTTTAGTGGGGTTTGGGGCATCCTTGTGCCTTAAAACCAGCTAAAACAAATCTGCAAACAGAGGGCATTTCGAAACGGTCGACCCCGTTCCGATACGACTCCTTTGTTTTTGGTCAGGCGTTTCGATACGCCTAAGGAACGTTTCGATACGATTTTGCCACTGGAAATCTGAGAATTTGACGATAAATTGATGTATCGAAACGGGCCTTAGCATTTCGGAACGGTCTTCGTATCGTTAACCACGAGAAGTTGACCGTTGACCTCGTTTCGATACGGTCCACCCCTGTTTCAAAACGGTCTCATCGGGTTGACTTTGGCGTATCGAAACACCCTAAGGGCGTTCCGATACGGCCTGCTGTAAAGGATTAAAATGGGCTGTTTTAATGTGTTGTTTTGGATGTCGTTGTTATATTGTTTGTGTTTCCGCTGTCGTGCTTCACATGGGACTTAATAATGCATTTAGATAAGATATAAACAAAAGAAATTTTCTAGGGTTGCTAACTGATGTGGGACCTTAACGGGTTTCACATCGGTTTTCCCCGTGTAGCCTACTTGGACCGGTCAAACGTCCGGACCGGGACGAGGGGGTTACAGTTTTTTCTTAGTAAGTTTTGAACGAGGCACATTATTTTTATAGACATTTAAGGGGGTGTTATGAATATTTATCTATGTGGATGTCTATCATGATAAGAATTTTATCTAGGAGATTTGATTTACTTTATCATTAGAAATATTATCTCCATTAATTAGAGTTCAATGTATTATGTACTTCATATGTCTATAAATAGATTATTTGATTAAGGCATACTACACTCATGTCAATATTGAGAATAATACAAATCTCTCTCTTTCTTTCATCTCTTTGTTCTTTTATTCTTGTTCTTTTATTCTTATTATCGTTCTTCGTATTTTATTTACAACGATGTGGTGTTTTAGAATATTAAAATTTTCCATATTACATTTCTTTTTCATTTTTGTGAATAACATTTCTTTTCATTTTGATCCTTGATATGTAGAGTTCATCACATTTTATCTGAAACCTAAGAAAAACATACTTAATTAATAATGATCGTTAAAAAATTGTAAATGCAACATGATAGAACTGTAGTGTATTATGTGTCAATAATATCTAATAAAAAAACTTGTCAAGATACAATGGTTAAAATTGCTCAAAAGGCTTGATTGATTTAATTTCTTAGTTCAAGGGCATAATCGATTTAATTCTTGGTTCAATGGCTTAATTGGGTACAAAAAGAATTCAAGGGCTTAATTGATTTCCCCCCAAAAAGTTCAAGGACTTCTTACACCCTTAAGCCGTAAAACTTTTATCATTTTCATCTACCCTTAAAAAACAATGTATAGTAAATTGAGTTTAACTTGGTTGGCATTATGTTGGTAAATATACAAGAGGACATATCGAAACATGCTTAAATATTCAATATTCTTGAATTTATGGGTGGGGATGAGTCTAACATAAATATTAAATGAGTTATTAGGAAAAACTATAGTGATGGTCACCAAACTATTTATGTTTTTTTTTTGTCACCAAATTAATATTTTTGGGCAAAAACGTCTCTAACGTTATCTTTCGTTGTTATTTTGGTCACCAACCGTTAAAAAATTAACATTGATGCTGATGTGAGATTTTTCATATAATTTTTTCTCTCCTTAACACATTCATGTGTGTTTTATTATTATTTTATTTTATCAATACGATAGTGACACGCAACTTCACTTTATTAGTCGAATAAAAGCCCGAAAAAAAAAAAAACAGAAAAGTGTGCTGGGGAGGGGAATCAACCCCCAACCCTTAGGATGGTTGTGGTTTTTATGTGTCCAAATTTGATAGGGATTGGTGGTAGGTAATGTAAATTGTGAAACCGTTGAAGCGTTTTGGGAGGCGGTGCATGTTGTCTTGCAGCTGCCGCCGTCGATAAGCGTGTTGGGGACTTGAGTCAAGTAAACGTATGTGCTGAAGCATGCGTCGGTATGCGGTGGCACAATGCGGTTGGACACAATTGGACGGCTTTGCAGGGCCCACTCTATTCAGATGCATTTGGTACCGTTGAATAAATAAATCCGATTTAATTTATGTTCCAAAAAAAAAATCGGATTTAATTCAAAACTGAAATTTTGTTTTATTTGGTGTTTTTATTTTACTATTTTATTAATATTTTATTAAGGGTTATGCTATTAACAACTCTTAGGGCGCGTTTGGTTCACGGAATGAAAGATTACCTCAGGGAATAAGATTCCTGGAATGTAACATTACCTGACATATTACTGGGAATGTTACATTACCTTGTTTGTTTTATTTGGTAGGAATGTAAGATTATTGTGTTTGGTTGGAGGTAAATAAAATTATCTAGAAGTGAAATTTACTAAATTGACTGTGTGTTATATTTTCTTTTTAACATGTTAAACTTTTAATATTAAATTAAAAACTTATGCACAAAAAGTTGTAGAATTATTTTTGTTACACTATTTAAAATTTACAAAAATAATATATTTATCATATTATTAATATAATTATTATATTAATTATTTTTAATAAAAATATAATTTATATTTACATACTCTCGTTATCTTCTATTAAAATATTTTTGTGAATTTTTTAAATGCTAAACTTTTAATATGCTCAATTTTTTAAATTTTTTATTACTTGTGACAGATTGTCAAGTAAATTAAAGTAAATAAGTTGTGTAACAGTGATAAGAAATTATATTATAAGTACCTACTAAAATATTTTATAAGATGATGAACATCTTATAAATAAAAAAATATTGTCTGAAAATATTACCTCTTAACTTATTAATTTACATCACACATATTTAATCATCTAATTAAATTAAATAAAGGATCCATGTGAACAAAATTCATTAACTTGAGGATAATATGGTCCAAATGGTGAGAATTGACAAATACCTAAGAAAACCAAGGGAATCACATTCCCACCATTTAATGAAAAAAAGGCTACGGTTGGGAATACAATATTACCCCTTGGAGGGAATGCTCTCCAACTAAACGTGGGTATGTGATTCCGAAAAAGATCATTCCCCTAAGTAATAATCATTTCCGCGAACCAAACGCCCCCTTAGGGTTATCAATAAGAACACTATAGATTCTTGTAATTAATGTTTTTTAATTTTTTTAAAGAAATATAGTATAATGTAATTAATTATATTTCTAAAAAGTTGTGTTTCATTGATTTAAATTTTTTAATTTAATTAAACAATAAAACCCTAAATTTAAACTCCAAACCTTAAACTTAAACCCTAAACCCTAAACCACAAACCCTAAACCCTAAACATCAAACCCTAAAACTTAAACCATAAGCCATAAACCCTAAACTATAACCATAAATCCAAACCCTCAAACCCTAAACAATAAATTGTTTTAAGTGAGTATTAATTACATTAAACAACCTAAAATTAATTAAACATGATTTTTTAGGAATGTATTTAATTACATTTTACTAGATTTCATTACAAAGCAAAACAATCATTTATTATAAAGTAAAACAAACATTAATTATAAAACAAAACAAGCATTAATTATAAGTATTTATAGAGTTCTTATTGACAGCCCTTAGGGCTATAAATAGCAAAATCCTTTTATTAAATCGGTAATAGAGTATTTTGTATATTTTCATAAGTAATGGAATGTAAGCTTTTAATTATATAATATAAACAAGTTACACTGATAAATTTAATGATGATATTTATACATTTTATCAGATCGATTCTTATTTTTTTTATCTAAGGTTGATCATCAATCTTTAAAAAAAATTTATGACACTCAATATTTTTAAAAAAATTAATTACTCTTCTATCATAACTAAAATGCTTAATTTTTATTGCTTAAATATTCTATTGACTATTTTTAGAATTATAAGAAGAAGAAAAACAATGTCATATCAGCAAAAAAAAATATACATGTATGTCAAGCAAGTTAAAAATTTAATGCTTTTGTAGATATTTACACTAAAAAATAATTTAATTTAAATATTCATTGAGTAGTCTTAGTGATAAAGGATGATATTAGTCCTCCTATTTAACCTGAGTTCGAACAACAAAATCTGTATACATAAATTTATTAAAATTTAAAATCACACTAAAATATAACCTTATAATTAAATTAAAATATTAATAATTCAATTTTTAAAAAGATTGGGTGAGGACAACATCCCAACTTTCAGATAAATTATTCTCATTTACAATATTCGTATATAATCATTAAATTATATATATTTATCATCTTTCAGAAGAACAATTCCACGGTGGTTTCCAATTTTGATATTATAAGACAACAAATAGGAAGTTAATTATATATTTTTAGTTATTTTTCAATTTAGTAGTTGCAATTTTTAAGAAATAAAATATGTATTTACAATGAAGTTGGAATGAATTATCTAAGAATTTAATTAAAAATTAAAAATTAATTATCAGTCACCAACGGGTTAGCCCAAGAGGTATGTAACTTGGTATCGCTTAAGCAGACATTTTATGCAGAAAATCTTCGCTAAGAGATTCATCAACCAAAGTCATGTATACGATGTCGGTCAGTCTGAATTAGTCAGACAAGCCCCTGTAAGTCAGGAGGACAATAAAAAATTAAAGATAAATCACAATTTTATTTAAAAAAAATTATTTTATCATTAGGTCATGTGTTCGATTCACAATAAAAGTATTAATCATAAAAATATTCAATTAATATTAACTAGGCGACATATAAGTTGTAATACACTGAATAATTGCACAATAATTTGCAAGGTTATAAATCATAAAAGCCAACTAATTTTTCAAACAAATACTAAAAATTGCACATTTATCATGCCTATTGTTTTACACAACAATAATAAACAAAAGGGTAACTATCAATTTAATCATCAAATTATTATAATATTTTTGTTTTGGTCACTCACTTATTAAAAATTTTATTTTAATCACTAATATTATTATTTTATTACATTTTGATCCCCAACCTTTTCTACTTTGAACTCCTCATATGCTGACAAGAAGAACTCGTATATAAATAATGTTGCCCTCCATCTTCCCCTTTCTTCCGCCATCATATTTTGACAACATAATCCACATGCTTTATGTTACACAATCTTACATGTTTGCTTTCGGTTCTTCAATTTGAATCAGCGAGATAAAGAAAAACGAAGAAAAAAATAATTTGATAGAATGAATAAGGTATGATAATTAAATAAGTTGTTATATCATATCATGTCATTATTTATATTGTCTTTTTTTACAGTCAATAATCAAAATAGAATAAAATAATATTATCAATCACTGAAATTAAAGCTTTAATAATTGGTGAGCAAAATAAAATCATCATGATAGCTGAGTGATTAAATACGGAATTTATGCTAAAAATCATATTTAACAACAAAGTCGTACAATCCACCATTTTCAGTCGTTCTAACTTTTTTTTACAATGAACCTCCTTTTATGTGACATATTGCTACCTAATTAAAATTTGTAGAGTAAGATACATATAAAGTCATTCAATTATTCATAGATTATAAGCATATCACTTTTTTTTAAAATATATATGTATATATATATATTTTGAGCCATTCAAATAAAATATTATTTATAAAACAACTATGAACTTCATTACCTCGTCAAAATAACATTTAGAAGTCAAACTCGTTAAGAACAAATTCTCATTCCTCTTCACTTTCTCCTAGATAAAAATTGTTTAAAAAGATATTTTTTTATCCAGTTAAAAATTTTTAGCGAACTAAAAAGAGTGATCTCAACGATAAAGGATGATGTACTTAATGTATGTGATCCGGATTTAAACAACTTAATCTACAAGTGTGCGTAAATTTATTTAGATTTAAAAACAGTTACATGGTTATACTCAATAATATTAGAAAAATGATGTTAACCTATTAAAAAATATATTGTAAAAAAAAAACTATTGAAAAATCATTATCACCGACCAGTGATGTTAGCTGGTATTAATTAATCAGATTCATCGTCAATAGCAATGTTTCAACCATGAAAATATCTTAAAATAAAACATTTTTTTATAAGAAAAAACTTTATATTATTTTTTAAGAATAATAATAACCATAGTCTTTGTCGCACTAAATGGTCAATAGTGGCATTATATTCCATGTGGAGCAATAAAGAGATGTAATTAGATTACAAATAGCTTTGTTAGGCCTCTATAAAGAAAGTATTAGATACGAATGTCATTATCATAACCAGTATAAATTTTTTATGAGTAAATTTTATTGGAGATCTCTTTTATTTGGGTTGTATTTTATTTTAATCACTTATTTTAAAAAAAGAAATTATTATTGACATTTACGTTTTCGATCTGTTTTATTTTGATTATTGTGTCGTTAACACCCTTTAGTTTGATATGAATGTCATTATCATAACTAATATAAATTATTTTATGGGTAAACTTCACTGGAGATCCTTTTTTGGGCTGTGTTTTATTTTGATCACCTATTTTTAAAAAAAAATGTTATTCTTGACACTTACATTTTTTATCTGTTTTATTTTGGTCATTGTGTCATTAACACTCTTTAGTTTGATGATGCGGCATGTTAGTCAAAAGGGTTACTTTCTAATTTGACCCCTAAACTTTAAAATAAATATTAATTTGACCCTTAAACTCTTTCGACCTCACTTTTACTTCACAATGTTGCCCCTCCGACCACCTTTTTAAGTGAGTGATACTCCGACCACCTCTAACTTCTTCTCCTCTCTTCCACTCCTCTCCACTCTTTTTTAAATTAAGATGGTTTGGATTCGTTATTTGGTTACAAGGATTGTGAGAAACAATTTTCTTAGATAATTGACAGTCTTTTTTTCATGATATTTTGTGACGAGTCTTCTTTTTTTTTCTTTTTTTTGGTTGTGATTATATAATATAAGTGGAGTTGACACATCATATGCAACAGCTCGAGCCTCAATAAGCTTTCAAATTTAAATGTCATTTTTTCTATTTTTCAGAAAAATGACATAGTCTTAAAAAGTATAACTTTCTCTAATATCTGTCAGAATATACAATAGAACAACAATTAAATTTCGAGTAGTAAAATTATGAAGAAAATTTGAAGCAGATGAGAGCCTCATGAGAAAAAAAAATCTTATCTTGAAATGTTATTTTTGTTTTAGTTTGTTAATTTATTGCAATGAAAATTACAATGGTTACAAAAACGAAAAGTTCTTTCTTGTTATCTAACAGATGAGTAACTAAACGCAAGAAGAATTTGTGCATGTACTTTCGTCGACAAAGCACTAGATTCTTTAGAGGACGCTCCAAATACAGAAGGGTAACCTTGCACAAGTGTAACAGATGGGAAGGTAGAATGGGCCAACTTTTAGGCAAAAAAGTAATTTTTTTGCACCATAATTCATTTTCCAACTCTTATTTATGTACTATTTTATTTTTTAATGTTTATTTTAATTATCAGTCTAATTTTTTACAAATAAATTTATTTATGCTTGTTTGACACTGAGATTGAAGCTGCAAGGTGTGTACTTTATACTATAGTCTAAAATAATGATGTAAAACAACAAATATAGATGTCTGGTGAGATTTTTGATGAGTTTTTACCATATCATTTGCGGTAATATTTGATGTATATTGCGGTAGAAGGTAAAAGAAGAAAAAAAGTGAAAAAAGAGAAAAAATAAAGATAGTTAGAGTCATGGCTTACCAAAAAAAATGACCGAAGTAAAAATGTTATGGTGACAAAAGTAAGGTTGAAAAAACTTAAAAGTTATATTAATATTTTATTTAAAATTTAGGGGTCAATTAAAAATATTTTTTTTATTAACATGTTACGTCATCAAAATAAGGGGTGTTGAAGACATAAAAATGACGAGAATAATCTCTTCTCGAAATGAGTAACTAAAATAAAATACGACTCAAATAAAAGAGACATCCAATTAAATCTACTCTTATTTTATTTATTCAAAAAGTATAAATTATTTTTATACTGATGTTTATTAAGGGTAAATTATGTCACCAAGTATTTTATTTTGGTTACTAAATTAATTTTTTTTTACATATTTAGCCACAAATACTACAATTTAGTTGCAATAATACGCTTCCGTCAGTTTTAAATATCTTGTGACTATTTTTTCCGCTTTGATGGTTTGTGTTGATCTATTTTCTCGATTGCTTTGTGACCGATGCTCGCAATATTAAAGGAAAAATCACAAATTGTGAATATAAAAAAATATACCGATCTTGTAAAGAATTATTTTTTACAGAAAGATTAAGAGTATGAATGAATGATATTACAACTTTTCCAATCTTTAATCTTTCTCAACAAAACTCACAACTTTATTATCCCAAGAAACAAATATCTCTCCAAGGCCGGCTTCGAAATCCGACCACCGCCCTTCCTCAAACTCCACCGTGCCTTCCACCACCTTCACCTCCACCAAAACAAACAACCCCGCTATCTCCACCACCTCCACCATGAGCACCACCCTCCCTTTCCCCAACCCCAACACCCCTCTCTTCCCTTTCTCCACTCTGTACCCCAATCTCTCCCCTGCCTCCTTTACCCTCTCCATCACCCCCTCCAACTCCATTGATGTGGTATACCTCTTCTCCTTCCTCTTCACCTCATTGTCTCCTTCAAAAAGACCAGACAAATCCAACCCCGAAGACAATGATATTATATCGAAAGCATTAACCCCATTACAAACCGTCTCATGTTTCAGCTTCCTGCCGGATAACAAACTGTCTTGTTCCTTGTTAGAAGATGTATACGCAGTTAGAGATTTCTTAAGCCATGGTGTTTCCATTAGCTTCACCAAGCTCATCCTCGTGTCAGGATTCGGATCTAAAAGCTGCCGGATGATGGCTTTCACCGGCTTTGAAATCCAAGATGGAAACTCAAACTCCCGACGGTGAATCTTTTTATACATATTCACTAGATTACTATCATCAAAGGGTAATTTACCGGCCAACAAGACGAACAAAATCACCCCACAAGACCAAGCATCGGCCTTGGAACCGTCGTACCCTTTCCTCCGGACAACCTCGGGAGCCGTGTAAGCCGGTGTTCCACAAGCTGTATGTAAAAGCCCGTTGTTTAGGTGTTCCGGGAGAGCCGAGAGGCCAAAGTCTGAAACTTTAAGGTTGCCGTTTTGGTCTAGCAAGAGGTTTTGCGGCTTCAAATCACGGTGGGCGACGCCGTTTTGGTGGCAGAAATGGAGGGCAGAGACGAGTTGGGTAAAGTACCTACGAGCGGTCGTTTCGGTCAATCGGCCACGGCGTAAAAGTTTGGCGAAGAGTTCACCACCTGAGGCGAATTCCATAACGAGATAGATCTTTGTCTTTGTGGCCATGACTTCGTGGATTTTGAGGATGTTGGGGTGATGTTGCAGGCGGCGCATGGCGGAAACTTCACTGATGATCCTCGGTTCCATGGCGGCGTCGACCGTTTTCGTCTTGTCTATAATCTTGACCGCCACGACGTTGCTGCTGTCGTCGATTGATGTCGCCTCGTGGACCTTGGCAAAGCTTCCATGTCCCAACAAACGGCCCAATTGATATTTGCCCAAGAGTATGCCGCCGGTGGGTGTTTTGGTTCGGGTGATTCTTATAGGCGGTGGCGATAGAAGTGGTGGTGGTGGAGCTTGTTGTGACGGTTTTGATGGTGGCGGTGTAAGGGGCGGAGGAGCCCCTGACGGCATGGTCACTAGTGGTGGTGCGAAAAAAGAGAGGTTGAGACCAAAAGGGAGAGTTCCACAAGGGTTGATTGGGGGGTGAGTTGGCTTATATATACATAGGTTGGCGTCTCACTGTCCGCTCCGATGTGGGATTTCCTTTTTCATTTCGATTTTCCTTAATTACCCTTTTATTTGTTGGTTAACTTGACTAGGTTTTTCTTTTGTTTAATTTATTATTAGGATTATGGGACATATTTGCAATTTATTGTTAATATATAAATTAATAGTTGTAAAATTTATCTTAAAAATATTGTTTAGCTTAATATTTAATTTAGGTCTATTGAATATAATCTATAATTACGACTAAAATTAGGTTAGATAAAAGAATTGGTCTCTTCAACTTTTATTAGAAAAATACAACATTCAACTAAAATAGATGAATACAACTATAATCAAAATCGATCAGTATAATCATTTAATTAATTATTACTTCAAAAAATAATTATTTAATTATATAACTTTGTTTAACTTATAATGTATAAATTTATTTTTTTCTAAATATAAATTTAATTACTCCATTCAAAAATAAAATTATTGTAGTTACTAATATTGATTATTCGTCAAATTTACAAGGAAGAAGCAAATTCATAATGGGACTTTTATAGTGTTGTTTTATTTGATTTTGCCTTTAATTAATATCCAACGGTAGTAATCAACAATAATTAGTGTTAATTAATCTCCCAAACGTTTGTTTAATTGGTTTGTTTTATTCTGTTGACTCTTCTTTTTATTCATATTCAATTTAAGGAAATATTTGTTTTTGTTTTCTAGTCTATTATTTAGGCATGTAATCGCAGATTTTGTTAAATTTTTGAAAATCAAAATCAAAATTCAGATGCATTACATAAACCAACGGTAGCAAATTTCATAGAAAAAAATAAATAAATAACGGATTATAAAAAAAAACTTTTTAGAATAAAAAATCTAATTTGATGATTTGATTTTGTCTTGATGCATATTATGATTTGATTTGCACTTTCAAAGTGGAGTCCTCAAGAACCTACCAACGCATGAAAAACCACTTTCATAAAATTAAAAGAACTCATAATGAAAAGTACTTCCACTAACAATTAAAATTAATTTTTAATAGTATCTTCCAAGTCACAATAAAAAAAATTATTATTTTTAAGAAATTCAATTTCAAATAATTTATTTGTAAGGTGTTATACACAATCAAAAAATTAAATCCAAAATCAAAATTCACGGGTGGGGTACAACAGGAAAAATCCCCAATTCTCTCTCGGAAAACCCTAGCTCTTCCCCGGTACTGTTCACGTAAACTGGTATATTGCTCGTACGTTCACCTTGTGTCATGAAGATGGAGGAATTGAGGGTGAAATTAGGGCATGGCTCGAAAGGAATTAAAATTGAAGATGAAGGAGGGAAAAGTGAGTTTCAGTCTTTATGTGCTGATAAAGAAACGACACCGTCTGGGAGTAAGGAAACGATGCCGTATGAGGAAGGACTCGTTATGGACGGGATGCAATCGGAAGCGGGTTAGCGGAACTGATGATGGCCCAACAATGAAGCCCAGTTTATAGGGATCCAACAGCTATAACGGAATCCCAGCTGGAGTACACGTGTTTTCTTTCTATTTGTTCAGTTATTTTAATTGTCCTTATTTTCCAAGAATAGCTGGATATATACCAAGCTGTAACCGTTTGTCATTCTATTCTGAAATGAAATGAAGTTTTTCTTTCTCTCAATCTCAAACTTTCTCTCTATTTTTTAAAATCCTTTCTTTCACAAATCACTGTTCGTGACAATTGGTAATCAGAGCTCAAGTTACACGATCATCAGACAAGCTGGGAAAATCTAAGAGAAATCAGAACATGGTGGTGACTGCAACAAATGTGCTGGAAGAATCAGAACCATCTGAAACAACGATGAAAGGATGGGAGGAGCAACGAGCAGAGCTGGAGGTCCGGATGTCTGGCATTGAATCCAAACTGGAGGAGACCAACTCGAGACTAAAAGCAAACAACACTCTCCTGACCGATCTTCTGAAGGCAGTGGCAGATAAGGTAGGAGAACCTAGCCCAACCCCTGTTAAACACCATAGTACCTTGGTTAATGATGGTAATCAAAGTAAAGGTGAAAAGAAGAAGCCCATTGAAATCACAATATTATCTGATAAGGAAAAATATACTTTTAAACCTGAGGAACCAGGAATCTTTGGTGCAAAACCTGATGATGTACCTAGACCCAACAACATGAACCTGGGAGAGAATACATCTAGCTTTGAGGGGGTGAAAGTTGAAGAACAAAACCTGGGAAATACTATGAGTAACAGTGGCCATTTTACCCCTAGACCTAGGATTGAACTACAGTTTTTTGAAGGACTGAATCCTAGAGGGTGGGTAAGAAGATGCCAGAAGTATTTTAATTTATATGCAATACCTGAGAATCAAAAAGTGGAAACGGCAACCATGTATCTTGGAGGAAAAGCAGAAACTTGGTTTGATGCCTACATTTCTCAGAAACACAGAGTGACATGGCAAGAGTTTGCTGCAGATCTATGCCATAAGTTTTGTGACCAGACTCATACTGACATTGTGGAGAAATTTAATAAGCTGGTACAGAAGGGGTCAGTGGAGGATTACCAGGAGAAGTTTGAAGAACTACAACCTTTGATGGTGCAACAAAACCCACAAGCCAGTAAAAGCTATTTTGTTTCAAGTTTTATAAGTGGCTTAAAAGATGAGTTGAAACACAAAGTCAAAGTCCTACAACCTAGAACAGTGTCTGAAGCATGTAGACAAGCCAGGCTATATGAATTAGCTGCAGAAATTGAGACCAAGAAGCTGAAATATGTACCCAGGACCAACTCTTACAACACTCAGTACACAACCCAGAAGGCAATTCCCATTCCTCAGAAACAAGTCACTATCAGTCCAAACAACAAGCAATCATTAGTGGACTACAGAAGAACACATAACCTATGCTTCAAATGTGGAGAGAAATTTACCCCTGGCCACCAATACAAGACAAAACAACTTAACTGCATGGAGGAAGAGGATCTTGTAAGAGACACAGAAGAAGGGGAAGAAGAATTGGAGGAACCAGAGAGACAAATAGAAGGGGGAGAACTGGAGATCTCTATTAATGCCCTCACTGGAAACACTAATCATAGCACTTTCAGGATACAAGGCTTGATCAGGGGAAGGCCATTGAACATCCTGGTGGATAGTGGAAGCACACATAGCTTTATTACTCCTAAGTGGGCTAGAGACAGTGTGGAAGTGAAACAAACAGATCCCTTAACCATCACAGTGGCAAATGGTGAGAAGCTGTATAGCACAGCTAAGAGTAATTCCTTGAACTGGAAAATGCAGGGGTATTCATTTGAACATGACTTCAGAGTATTATCCATGGGAGGTAGTGATATGGTGTTGGGAGTGGATTGGATGAAGAAGTTTAGCCCAATTGTGATGGATTTTAAAGAGATGACAATGAGCTTTCAGGCAGAAGGAAAACTCATCACCTTGAAAGGAAAAGAGGACTCAAACAAGATCAAGTTAATATCTGAAGAGAGGCTGCAGAAGATTACTGAAAAAGATCCTGAGTTGATTGGAGAAATCTTTTTGATGAATGCAGAAGCCACTGAGATAGCTATTCTTGAAATGCTGAAGCCAATTTTAGAGAAGTACCAGGATGTATTTGAAGAACCAAAAGGCATGCCACCCCAAAGATACCATGATCATGCAATTATCCTAAAACCAGGGGCTCTACCAGTGAACTTGAGGCCTTACAGATTTCCACATAACCAGAAGGCAGAGGTGGAAAGACAGATTAAAGAGATGCTCTCTGCTTCTATTATTCAGACTAGCCAAAGTCCTTTTGCTTCTCCATGCTTGTTGGTTAAGAAAAAAGATGGATCATGGCGGCTATGTGTAGACTACAGGCAGCTTAACTCCATGACTATAAAGAACAAATTCCCTATTCCTGTGGTTGAAGACCTTCTAGATGAGTTACATAGGGCAAAATTTTTTTCTAAAATTGACCTCAGATCTGGTTATTGGCAAATAAGAATCAAGCAGGAGGATATACACAAGACTGCATTCAGGACACATCAGGGACATTTTGAATTTAAGGTTATGCCCTTTGGCTTAACTAATGCCCCAACTACTTTTCAGTCCCTTATGAACAAAGTCTTTGAGCCCTATTTGCGAAAGTTTATTCTGGTATTCTTTGATGATATCCTAATCTACAGCAAGACATTGGCAGATCACATGCAGCACCTCAATACAGCTTTGGCTCTTTTGCAACAGCACCAACTATATGCAAAGAAATCAAAATGCTTTTTTGGTCAAACTCAAGTAGAATATCTTGGCTATGTCATTTCTGACAAGGGAGTTTCTACAGATGAAGCAAAAATCCAGGCAATGAAGGAGTGGCCTTTTCCTAAGAACATCAAATCCTTAAGAGGATTTCTGGGACTCACAGGATATTATAGGAAGTTTATTAAAGGCTTTGGAATTATCAGCAAGCCCCTATCAGACACGCTTAAAAAAGGCAACTTCCTATGGACACCTCAAGCCAAAGATGCCTTTACAACACTTAAAGAGGCTATGTGTAAAGCCCCTGTTTTAGCATTACCAGATTTTTCAAAGAGCTTTTGTCTGGAAACTGATGCTAGTTCTACAAGAATTGGTACTGTCCTCTCACAGAATGGTAGACCCTTGGCTTATCTCAGCAAAGCTCTAGGGCCTAGACATATGGATCTATCCATCTATGAGAAGGAGTATTTGGCTATTTTAATGGCTGTGGCTAAATGGAGACATTATTTTGAGGGTAATTCCTTTGTTATAAAGACTGACCATGAGCCTTTAAAACATCTGTTGGAACAGAAACTTTCTACTGCTATCCAGAAGAAAGGGTTATCTAAGCTCTTGGGACTAGACTATACTATTCAGTACAGGAAGGGTCGATCAAATGTGGTTGCTGATGCCCTCTCTCGAGTCTTAGACACTGAAGCTGAATGCTTGCAAATGACAGCTACCATTATTGTCCCTCAATGGATACAAGACATTGAAAACAGCTATAAAGCAGATGACACTGCTCAACAGAAAATTACAGCTTTATCTGTCAACAACACTAGCCTACCTAACTGGAGCCTATCCAAAGGGGTTCTGCGGTACAAAGGAAAGGTTTATGTAGGCCATTCAGGTTCTCTTCGCCTTCAACTACTTAAATCACTCCATGACTCACCACAAGGTGGCCACTCAGGTACTCAAGCTACCTATCAAAGATTAAAGTCCTCTTTCTTTTGGCCTGGAATGAAATCTATGGTGCATACTTATGTTCAACACTGTGAAGTTTGTCAAAGAGTGAAGCATGAACATGTTCTTAAGCCTGGGCTATTGCAACCACTTCCAATTCCTAGTAAAGCTTGGGAGATAATTACTATGGATTTTGTGGAAGGTTTGCCAACTTCACAAAAGGCCAACTGCATTCTAGTAATTGTGGACAAATATACTAAGTATGGACATTTCTTACCCCTGTCTCATCCTTACACTGCTTCGGAGGTGGCTAAACTCTACCTCGACCAGGTTTATAAACTTCATGGTCCTCCTAAGATTGCTATTTCAGACCGAGACAAGACTTTTACTAGCCAACTGTGGAAGGAAATCATGCTACAGCTGGGTACTTCTACCTATTTCAGTTCTGCCTATCATCCTGAAACTGATGGCCAGACAGAGAGGCTTAATCAGTGTTTGGAACACTACCTACGAAGCATGTGCTTCCTGAAACCTCACACATGGGCTAAATGGTTATCACAGGCAGAGTGGTGGTATAATTCTACCTACCATACATCACTGGGGATTACCCCCTTTGAAGCAATGTATGGCTATAAGCCACCTAATCTAGATTGGTCTCAGGATACAGCAATTCAGAGTGTACAGGAGCTAATGGACAACAGAAAACATTTAGCTACTATCCTCAAAGAGCAGTTACAAAAGGCAACCAACAGAATGAAACAATTTGCTGATCGAAAACGTACAGACAGGGAATTTGCTGAAGGAGATTGGGTTTACCTTAAGCTGCAGCCATATCGACAGTCTTCCTTGGCCGTCCGCAAAAACTTGAAGCTCGCCGCAAGATTCTTTGGTCCCTACAAAGTATTGAAACGTATCGGGTCAGTGGCTTATAAATTAGAGTTACCAGCACACTCAAAGCTCCACCCTGTATTTCATGTTAGTCTATTAAAGAAGCATGTCAGAATCAACACGGTTACCTCTCTTGATCCTCCTGAGTTGGCCGACGATGGACAATTGAAGGTTTACCCTGCAATCGTGCTCGACAAGCGTATGGTGAAACGCGATAACAGAGCTGTAACCCAACTCCTTATCCAATGGTCGAATCTCGGCCAAGAGCATGCCACTTGGGAAGATTTCTCCGCCCTGAAGGCCCAGTTTCCGGATTTCGATCCTTGGGGACAAGGATCCAGTGGAGGAGGGGGTATTGTCATGAAGATGGAGGAATTGGGGGTGAAATTAGGGCATGGCTCGAAAGGAATTAAAATTGAAGATGAAGGAGGGAAAAGTGAGTTTCAGTCTTTATGTGCTGATAAAGAAACGACACCGTCTGAGAGTAAGGAAACGATGTCGTATGAGGAAGGACTTGTTATGGACGGGATGCAATCGGAAGCGGGTTAGCGGAACTGATGATGGCCCAACAATGAAGCCCAGTTTATAGGGATCCAACAGCTATAACGGATTCCCAGCTGGAGTACACGTGTTTTCTTTCTATTTGTTCAGTTATTTTAATTGTCCTTATTTTCCAAGAATAGCTGGATATATACCAAGCTGTAACCGTTTGTCATTCTATTTTGAAATGAAATGAAGTTTTTCTTTCTCTCAATCTCAAACTTTCTCTCTATTTTCTAAAATCCTTTCTTTCACAAATCACTGTTCGTGACACCTTGGTTGCTGGCATGCTTCCTTCTATTGTGGCGCCGTCGGTTTCTACCTTTAGTCTATGAGTTTATAGGCGGTAAGATCTCTGGGTTTCTTGTACGAGAGCGAGACGGGGATCCCCTAATTTCTCAAAATTTTCGCCAAACGATTTTCAAAGGCTGAGTGAGTTTTTTTGTTCTCATTACTCTCCCCCTGTCTTCACTAATCTTTTGATGATCCCACCACTGGTTACTTATCCTCTTCTTCCCTTGGTTTTGCTTTCCACGTGCCTCATTCCTGATTGCTCCACTTCTGTTCTTCTGTGATCTGCTTTATCTTATTCTTGTGGGTCTTCGTTGATTTGCAATGGTTTTCCTGATTTTTGCCGCTATTTTTTTGTTGTAATCTGTTGATCTTTGTACCCGGTTAGTGTTGTTTTCTTGCATTTTAATTTTCACTCGTTTATTGACGAATTTAATGTTTCGGTTCTACTGTGAAAGTTGTTCAAGCTGCCGTTTTCTCTGATTTTGGCTCCGGCTTCCTTAATGCCGTGGAGCAATAGGTTTTACTGATTGCTTTTATTCGGCTTTGTTGATCCATCTTTCCCCTGGCTGTTATGGATTATCACACTGTTTTGGTTCTGATATTCTCTGGTGGCTTTACTCTACTTGTTTAACTATCTGTGATGACTATCCTAGCTTGGAATGTACGAGGAATAGAAAACAGGGAAACTGTAAGAGCTCTTCGAAATTCAGTATCGAAGCACAAGCCATCTATTATTTTCTTGAGCAAAACTAAACAAAAAATCAAATACCTAGAGAAGATCAAAATGAAAATAGAATTTGAGTCATCATTCTATGTGGAACCACAAAGAAGTACCGGTGGACTGGCTTTATGGTGGACAAATGAATCAAAACTAACCATCTTAAAGCATTGCAAGAACTTTATCGATACTAAAGTGACTCTTATGGAAGGCGAGGAATGGTTCAGAACCTTTATATATGGTCCATCGTATAGACAAGAAAAACAAGCTTTATGGGGGAAATTAAGTCAACTCCAAAGATCACCAAATGCAAAATAGCTTGTTATGAGCGACTCTAATATTGTCACTTGTCGGGGGGAAAGGAAGGAGGAGCCCCTTTCAATCTGGATGAGGCTAAATGTTTCATGGACTTTTTGGACTCTTTTGGGCTTATGGATTTGCCTATCAAAGGGGGTTCATTTACATGGTATAACTAGAGAGGTGAGGAAGAGGCTATTTTGGAGAAACTCGACAGGATTGTATGTTCCACGGAATGAAGTATTTCTTTTCCCAAAGCCCTAGGAGTGATGGACATTGCCCTTGCATTAGATCATGCCCCGATTCTCCTTTTCCCTCAGGGTTTTTCTAAGAAATACAAAAAAGAGTTTAAATTTGAAACAAAATGGCTCTTGGATGAGAAATGTTCCTAAACTATTCGTACATGCTGGTGCCTTCCTACAGATGGTAATATCTCTCATCGTTTTGGGAGGAAAATCAGAAAAACAAGAGCAGCTTTAATAAAGTGGAGTAAGTTAAAGTTCAAACAGAAAAATGAAACAAAACAAACCCTGATGGCCCGGATCAGAAACTTTCAAGGAAGGAAACTCACAGATTCGGAGTTGGAAGAATACAAACAACTCAAAAAAGATCTGGATCATGAATGTAAAAGTGAAGAGATATACTGGTACCAGCGCTGTAGAGTAAACTGGTTGAAATGGGGTGACAAAAATACTAAATTCTTTCATGCGACTACCCTTCAGCATAGAAGAGTCAACTTCATTCTAAAGATAAAAAAGATGATGGCACATGGCTCGAGGAACCGATCGACATAGCTAACTTATTGCAACAACATTTCCAAAATCTATTCACTAAGGACCAAGCCGTTGAATTTTAATGCCTGGAAAACTATATTCCACATCTCGTGACTGACATGATGAATTCCGAACTATGCAAAGAAGTATCTGAAGAGGAAATTAAGAAAGCGGTTTTTAATATGGGAGTGACCAAAGCTCCGAGACCTGATGGATTTCCTAGGTGTTTCTATCAAACCTTTTGGGAAACCATAAAAGGAGATCTTATTGAGATGATTTCAACTTTTTTCGAAGAGGGTTTTCTAGACTACGACTTGAACAAAACTAACTTAGTCCTTATTCCAAAAAGATCCAATCCATGCGAAGTCTCCTATTTCCAACCGATCAGTCTATGCAATCTCTCCCTAAAAGTTATTACCAAGATCATGGATTCGAGACTCAAGAGCTTCCTCTCTAATCTCATTCCTCACCATCAATCAACTTTTGTACAAGGCAGGTCAATCCATGACAATATAATTCTTGCCAACGAAGCTTTTCACGCGATTAAACGAGCCAAGAGAGGAAAGAAGGGAATCATGTCACTTAAAATTGATCTTGAAAAAGCCTATGACAAAGTTGATTGGGATCTTCTTCGTTTTACAATGAACATGATGGGTTTCTGCGATTGGTGGATTGACAGAGTTATGAAGTGTGTTTCGTCGGCATCTTTTTCTCTGGTCCTAAGCGGGGAGAAATATGGTGACTTTCGACTTGGGAGAGGACTTAGACAATGAGACCCTCTCTCACTCATTTCAAATATTCCGTCCTGGATAACGAAAAAGGAGGTTGAGTCCTTTCGATTGGAAGGACTCTAAATCAGAAGAAGATGCCCTAACCTAAGTCACCTTATGTTTGCAGATTATTGTTTGATGTTCTCCACAGCAAATGAAGGAAATTGTCATGCCGCCTTAAGTATCCTACAATTTTTTCAGAGATCAATAGGACAAACGGTAAATTTCCAGAAATCTTCAGTCTTCTTCTCTTCAAATGTCAGCACTCAGCTCAAAAGCCACCTTTCCAATATTCTAGGCTTTAGGCCAACGGAGGAAGATAATATGTACCTTGGTTTGCCATCGTTTTGGGGACGAAGCAAGAAGGAAGCTCTGGCATTTATAAAGGAAAAGGTTCAGAACAAGCTCTAGGGCTGGAGAGCTAAATTCTTGAACTAAGCTGGAAAGGAGGTTCTCATTAAAGCAGTCGCCCAGGCTATTCTCACTTACGTGATGCAATGTTTTCTCCTTCATATCACTTTTTACGATGATCTCAGTTCGCTAGTGGCTAAATTCTGGTGGAACAATTGTGGTTTTAAGGAGAAGAGCATCCATTGGCTTAACTGGCGAACCTTTGTAGGCCTAAAGATCAAGGCGGGCTAGGCTTTAGAAATCTCAAATCTTTCAACAAAGCCCTTATTGCTAAAATAGTGTGGAAAGTTTTGAAGAACCCGAAATCTTTCCTGGCTCGAACTTTTTGGGGAATTTACTACCCAAATGGAAACATCTTTGAAGCCTCAAAGTGCAACAATCCTTCCTGGGCTTGGACAAGTACTCGAGAGGGGATAGAAGTAATCAAAGAATGATCTCTATGGTGGGTAGGAAACGGAAGAAGCATCTCTACGTGGAAGGACAATTGGGTTCCTAAACTTCCCAAATTCTGAATCCTATCACAACCACCTCCTCATGGTCTTGGTCCATTTGTTAGTAGTCTCCTGAACCCCGATTAGAGATCCTGGAACCAATTAAAGCTCGATCTGTTTTTATCGGAAGTTGAAGCTGAAGCGATTATGACTATTTCGATTGGGGGTCTGGAAATCAAAGACTCTCTCGTTTGAGCAGGGACAAAGAACAGAGACTATTCCGTTAAATCGGGATATCGATCATTGAGGACAAACTTGAAACGTTTTCTGATCCCTCCACAAGCGAGGAACCTGACACAAACAAAACCTTCTGGAGATCTATTTGGGGCTTGAAAGTGCCGTCAAAGATCCAATCTTTTCTTTGGAGGCTTTGTCATAACATTATTCCTACCAAAGGGATCTTAGCGGCTCGTTTCCATGGAAAATTCCAGGACTCGGAATGTTGTCCACGATGTGGGAATGAGGAGGAGACCATTGAACACCTTCTATTCTTCTGCCCCTTTGCACAAGCGGTTTGGAAAGCATCAGGTTTCAACTATTCTCCATCTTTGTCCGGATTCCCAGGCTTTTCGAAATGGTGGGTGGAAATTAATGATTTTAGAAGTCTGGGAATTTTCGAAGAAGGATGTGCCCTCATTGCTTTTTTTGTTTTGGGTAATTTGGAAATCGCACAATGCGTTTGTTTTTGAAAACAGAAAGGATCTTCCTTGGGAGATTTGGATGCGTGCTGAATGTGCTTTCCAAGAATTTCCTCGGGAATCCTTAACTCATTCAAAGGAAAACTCTCCCCGAAACAATTATTCGATACACTGGGATCCTCCTCCTTCAGGAACTTTCAAAATCAACTGCGATGTTGCTTTTGACCGCCTCACTGGAAAGGCTACAGTGGCATCCATTGCACAGGATAGCTCGAGATTCATTGTACAAGGAATCTCAGCACCTTTGCTTGCTCCGTCCGTAGCGACGGCTGAAGCCTTGGCTATTAGACTGGGCTTATCTTTAGCATCTTTGAATAATCTGGATCATATCATTATTGAAACTGATTACCAAACCGTTGTTAATGGACTTCGATCGGGATACCTTTCTGATTGGTTGTCTTCGGCTATCGAAAAGGATATCAGGAACGAAGCCAAATCTTTCGCTTCTTGTTCCTTTTCTTTTATCCTTAGGTCTTGTAATCAAGCAGCTGACCGGCTTGCTAATCTTGCTAGGGAACTACAGGTCCAAACCTTTTGGGGCCCCCCGCTCCCCCAAGTCTTCTAATGTACTTGTAATTTTGTTTGATGATGAAATTCTCTTCTTTAGATAAAAAATTACACTGTCAAAAAATTAATAAAAAAATATAGAAAATAGTATTATAAAATCATATATGATATATCGAATAGTTATATAGATCTCGATTATATTTAGAATTAGGTCTTGTTAGATTTTTAAACATAGGTTTTAAGGATTTTCATTATCTATAAGTTTTAGAAGCAATATAATGTTTAAAGCAACATCGAACTCCTTATTATTTGACTTAACAATTAATGTATATAATTAATAATTCAATTTTTTTTGTATCGAATTCTTTCCAAATTTATAAATACATCTATTTATTTTTAATAATTATAATTATTTGTGTGCGTAAAACTATTTACGGATACAAGTATAATATAAGTGTAAAAATTACAAAGAATTTATTAGATGAACTCGATCCAGTACATTATCTATAGTTCTAACGAATAAAATCTATTCATCTCAAAGTAATTATCAAGTAACCACTTACTTATTTATATGTAAAAGAAAAAGTGAAGAGATCCATGGATCTTATTAATTATGATCACGAATGATGTAATGAGCAAAATTTTTTAATAATTTTTCGAATCGATAAACCATGTGTTAAAAAGAAGGTGCGTTTTCTCTTGTCGGCGGTAATAATGATCTCTGATGGGATAAGATCGAGCTGATTTTTTTAGGAAATTATTATTATTATTATTACTTTGACAAATTGGAGGAAAGTGGCAGTCAAAAGCTCAGCCGTATTTGGATTAGGTCATAAGCATTTATGTAGGGTTTCTTAGAAGTTAGAACCACCGCCTCACGGGATGCACACCATCAAGATATCGACTGTCGACAGATCGCCAGCTCGCCGTCGCATCCTCTTGCAAGTTTCAAACCAAAATATCTAAGGTCGTTTTCACCAATCAATCTTCCTCCAACTTTAAAGGGCAAACAACATGGTATTTATATATTAATGTATTCGTTTTACTCATCTATTAATTTGAAATCAAATACTTATGAGAGCGATTCTCTTAACACATATTGTTTCATTCATAATGCTTTTATTTAGATATTAGTGAACCAACAATTCACCTGGTTGAATAGATTGAACCAAAAATCATTGGTTTGACTAGTTTGACAATTAATCTGGTTCTTAGAGTTGAACAAAATTCGACTAAAATAAATTTTAATAAAGGTTGAGTAATAAAATGTGAGTTTGAATTACTCAATTTTTTAGTAATTAATGGATTGTTTTTAAGTTTGGGTCAAATATTTCAACTATGTCTGACTTATGTATAACACATGTGAAAAACATGAAGAAATATATATGTGTATCGCACATAAATATAAAAAAGTTGATTAAATTAGAATTAATATGTACTATAATATTATAAATAATTACAATTAAATATGTACAGAAACTTGAAAACTCAACTTGACATGAATTTTAATATTTCATAAACTCAAATTGAATCGAAAAAATCATTTAACAATATTTCAATATTTTTTAAAACTTGACTAGGCTCGATCTAACACCCATCCCTACCTATTGGTTCTTGCAACATTATTCGAAAGCCATTCAATAACTAAATTGGAGTGTTATTTTTTTTGAAAGCTAAGGTGATTACAAGTAGTATATGTTCTAAATATACTCTCAACCATTTAACAATACATGCTCAATCACCCTACTGCAGTTGTTGGTGCTCGAACCCGTGACATATAGGAACAACAAACGTTCCCTTAACCACTGAAGCAAGTTAGTTCGTGCAAATCATGACTGTACATATGTGAATAGTGATAATTGGATAATTATTATAAGTTAGTTGCATCACGTCCCCAAATCACGACTCTCATTCTAAATTAGTCATTCATCTTTTAAATGTTCTAATTTAATCCCAAACTACAACTCACATTTTAAATTACTCAAACTTTTAAATATTCAGTTCCATCCCCAAACTATTATCCTCGTTTTAAATTGGTCTCTCAGACTTTTAAACATTTATATTTCATCATCGAATTATGGTTTAGGTTGCATCTGTTAATAATGCAAAAGAGAGAATCCCACATTGAGTGAGAAACTAATATGTGAAGGGTATTTATAGTCTTCATCTCCCTCTCCCTTGTTGAGTGATAGAGAATAAGGGCTAGTCTCGCGTGCTGCCGCCGTCTGTCCGTTTCCGCACGGGCTCATGGCTCGTGGCTTGTGGTAATACGTGTCTATGACACGTTCGCGCGCGTTACTATCTTTTTTGTAGAAAATTTGTAAAGAATTTTTCTCTGAGAATGAAACAGTGAAAGAATTGTTCTGAAAATGGATTTATTTATAGGCTAATGGTTGCTGTTTGAAATTCTGTATTCGAATTCTGTATTAATATGAATTTTGAGATTTGTACCTGGACAAAATTACAGCTTAATTCAGCTGCTTAATTCTGCCAGTTACGGGCATAATTACAACATTTAAACAGTGTTATAACTGATGTTATAACAACTGATTAATGGTAATAATTTAGATTAATTTTGTGGCTGTTGAAATAATAAATGGACGTTTTTATCCTTCATTTTGAGCCTATAAATAGCATGCTTTGCATGCTTCATTTTCATCCCATTCCAGAAACAGTCTTCTATACACTCTAAAAGCTTTCTTTCTTTTTTAATGTTCTCCGCTTCAAGTTTGGGTGTACGAACTTTGAAGAGACCGTGTTAATCTCAGGGGACGTTTTCACCCGTAGCAGCGATTACACACATCGGGGTAAATTCGTTTCTAAGACAGTAGCAGCTTCCACGACACAGTTCAGTTTGTTCTTCAATTTCTTTAATTTTTCCAGTCAGTGCTAACGCCCTGTTTTGCAGATTATTTTACCAACAACATCATATTATTAATAATACACATAAATGATTAAAAAAGTTTAACAATTTTATAACAGTTTTGTATGGCGGTGCATGTCGTCATGCGGCTGCCGTTGATGCAATCGTCAAGTCGTTGAGACTTGAGTGGAACGAACATCTGCGGTAAAGCAAGCATGGGTTGGTGTGTGGTGGCACAACGCAGTTGGACTTGAATTGGACGGCTTTCAGAGTGCCATGTAACGAGCAATAACGTAGCTGGCCACCATATTAAAAAAGGTTCCGCAGGACCCACCGCATTATTCTCAATTCAAATAATCACTCACCGTTGAATAAATCGGATTTAATTAAAAACTGATTTTTTGATGATTATTTTTAAACTTTTACTAAATCAGTATATAAATAATTTGAACAGTTCCTGCTTAGGGCAGGAGCATGAAAAATGTGCTCTTAATGAGTTTAAAACATATGATTTAAAAAAGAAAAATATGTTAACTAAAATTTTTTAATTAGATACTTTGAAAATTATTGACAATAAATAAATAATATATATTTATAAGGAGTGAGAATGAATTGTTTAAGGTTAGATTAAAGATCAAAATTGGCCAAGGCTGGTATTGGCAGGATCTCTCCACTTCTTTCGATCAGTTTGGATCCCTTGCAATCGAATTCCCTGTGAAAAATCTAATGGTGATTGCTTCAAAAGGCACAAAGGAATACACTGCTGTGTTAATCTTCCTTTTGCGGTTTTTTTGTTGGAATTAGGGAACAGTATTGGTCTCTGTATTGTTAAGCTGTCAATTGAGCTTTGTAACAGGATGGTTTTCCATTGTAGGCTCCGAGAAGTTTGCGGCTTGTATTAGATCTTTCCTATTGATTTGGTGCACTCTTTTTCTTCCACCTTAGGTTAGGGAGGTTTTTTAATGAGGCACAAATCTAGTATAAATAAAATTATAACTTAAAAAAAGGTTAGATTAAAGATCAAAATTTCATTTTTAACAACAAACATGTCATTATACTATGAGTTCGGTTCACAATAAATGTAAATATAAAATTTTATATTCAATAATATTTATATATTTTCTAGTCTTCATGTTTGTTAGCTTTTACTCAACAATTTTAATCAAGAATGATTCCAAACAACTTGCTTCATTGATTTCAGTGAATTACAAGACTATTTATACACAATAGAATGTTCAGGAGAATGCATGAGAATACCATGCAGTTACAAACAATTGGTTACAACAAACCCTAACCGACTCAACGTCTGCAACTAGAAACCATATACTCAACGCTATATGGTTTAACATTGGCCCTGCTATCTGAGTTCTGGGAAGACTTCACGTTCAGCCACTACAAAGAGTTTGTCCCGAAACGCTTCAAATTTACCAACAACAAGTGGTTTTGTGAGAACATCCGCGACTTGACTATCAGCGGGAATGTGATTGACTTGAAACTCATTGGCAGCCACCTTCTCACGCACAAAATGAAGGTCAAGTTCAATGTGCTTGGTCTTTGCATGAAGGATAGGGTTTGCTGCCATCGCAACAGTACTGGAATTGTCGTACCATATATTTGGAATAGCCTGCAACCCAACATTCATCTCCTTCAACACTGCTTTGATCCAAGTAAGCTCAGCTGTAACATCGGCCAGGCTGCGATATTCAGCCTCGGCAGTGGACCGTGACACAGCACGTTGCTTCTTGGACCCCCAGCTGAGTAAATGATCACCATGGAAAACACAAAAACCAGAGATTGAACGTCGATCATCAAGATCTCCTCCCCAGTCGGCATCGGAGAAGGCAGAAAGAGTCATCTTCGACCGTGTCTGAGCAGGCAACCAGAGACCATAATCAGTAGTGCCACGAAGATATCGAAGCACCCTCTTGACTGCAAGCCAGTGTGTAGAAGTAGGACGATGCAAGAATTGAGCTGTTTTGTTAACAGCAAATGATATATCGGGCCTGGTATGAGATACATATTGCAATGCACCGACAACACTACGATACAGCTGAGCATCAACAAGAGCATCACCATCATCTTTACACAACTTGGTTGATGCAGACATGGGTGTGGACGCAACATTGGAGTCCTTCATTTGAACTTTGTGAAGTAACTCAGAGACAAATTTCTTTTGACTTAGAAACAGGCCCTTCTCTGAGCGACAGGCTTCAATCTCTAAGAAGAAGTGAAGATGCCCCAAGTCTTTAAGGGAGAACTTATTATGCAAATCCTTGATGATAACATCGATTCGTTGTTGAGAGCTTCCAGTAATGAGGATGTCATCCACATACACAACCAGGTATGTGACACAATCCTCATCTTGCAAAATAAAGAGAGACGTGTCTGCTTTCGAGCTAACAAAACCAAGAAGCCACAAATAATCAAGCAGCTTAAGATACCAGTTCCGTGGAGCCTGTCGAAGGCCATATAAAGCTCGCTTCAACTTGCAAACAAGAGGTTTCCCATCCTTGGAGTGCTGCTCGAACCCAGGCGCCTGCTGCATGTAAACATCCTCAGTTAAGTCACCCTTGAGGAAAGCATTGTTTACGTCCACCTGTCGAATCGGCCATTGATATGAGACTGCAACAGACAAGAGTATATTAACAGTAGAGAAACGAACCACCGGACTAAAGGTATCCATGAAATCAAACCCAGGAATTTGAGAATATCCTTTAGCCACTAAACGGGCTTTCAACCTATCCACAGAACCATCAGCTTTAAGCTTGACACGAAACAACCATTTACATCCAATGGCCTTCCTCCCAGCAGGTAGTTCAACAATTTCCCATGTATCATTGCCAATAAGAGCTTCATACTCAGCAAGTACCGCAACATTCCAACCTGAATCAGCTAAGGCCTCATGAACATCTTCAGGTACTTTCATGAGTTGAGCAGTGTAGACCTTAGGCTTAACAATTCCATTTTTGCGTCTGGTGACCATGGAATGTGTGTTACCTGAGCATGGAGGAGGATCATTGACAGGGACTGAAACAGGAACATCAGGAGGTGCAACATTCATAGGCACAGTATCCACAAGACACGGTTCAGGAGTGGCATCCTCAGTAGAAGCAGCCACCTCATCAAGAACATCAGTTGGTGTTGGAACATCAGCTAGGAAATCCTCAACCCTTGTTGCACAAGGTTCTGAATTCACGCAAGGTGCAGCATCTTGCGAAACAGAAGTATCTAAGGGTGAATCCTCTCGAGGTGCTGAAGGAACCCCTGATGAACCAGGCACAGAAACAACAGGAACAACACCAGACTGAGAATCACTAGGCAATGTGGGACTGGAAACATGCTGAGAGAGAGCAAAAGGAAATGTAGCTTCTTCAAACACAACATTCCTCGAAACAAACACTCTACCAGATTTGTCAAGGCACTGGTAACCACGATGTGTAGGTGAATACCCAAGAAACGTACAAGGTTGCGAACGGAAGTCCATTTTATGCCTGTTGAATGGCCGGAGATGCGGGTAACAGAGGCAACCAAATACCTTGAGTAACGAGTAATCAGGAGCTTCCCCAGTTAGTTTCTGAAAAGGTGACAAGTCTCCCAAGCTTTTAGAAGGCATTCGATTAATCAAAAACACAGAACTAAGCACAGCATAGGACCAGTAGTTCAGGGTTAAAGATGCTTGAGCAAGAAGTGCAAGGGCAGTCTCTACCACATGCCTGTGCTTTCGTTCCACCACCCCATTCTGTTGGGAGGTGTGAGGGCATGTTTTTCTGAGATTAATGCCCAACCTAGCTGCAGTAGCATCGAGAAATCTGAACTCTCCCCCACCGTCTGTTTGAACAGCTAACACAGTGGATTTAAACTGATTTTGAACAAAAGTAACAAACAAATCAAAAGCCAATGACACTTCACTTTTATTTCTTAGAAGATATAGCCAAGAATTGCGGCTATACATATCAACAAACTGAACAAAGTATCTAAATCCATTTGATACAACCGGTGCAGGTCCCCATACATCGATTTCAACTAACTCAAATGGTTTTGTATAGATCGTACTGGAATGAGAAAAAGGAAGAACATGGCTTTTACCCATTTGGCAAGCCATGCATACAGTAGTGTGTAAAGGAAATTTCTTATTAACAACACGCTGAACAACATCACGAGCAGGGTGACCCAATCTCCTGTGCCACAGCCAGTAGTCAGACTCATCGTTAGCCAGTGTATGATGAATGGAAGCATCCTCATCAGCAGGTGCACACACAAAACTGTACAAGCCCTCATCTAAGCCTCCTTTCAGTAGGATTTCCTTAGTTCTGTAATCCTTAACATAGCAGGCATTAGAATGAAACTCGAAAAACACATTATTGTCTTTCGCAAACCGAGCAACAGATAAAAGATTCTTGGTTATTTGAGGTACATACAAAATCTGATCAAGTTCAAGATTTCGAGAGGAAGCATGCACAATAGAATGACCAACATGATCAATTTTTAATGCAGTGCCATCTCCTAAATGCACCATACCTTTCCCATTGTAGTTCTTTTTGTGTTGAAGAGCTGATCCATCACTAGACACATGATGTGTAGCGCCGGAATCAGGGAACCATTTGATAAACGAGGTTGGTCCATCAGTTGTCAATGCATTAACCTGGATGTTGTCATCACATGGAGCAGCAGAAGAGTCACCATGCGAATGAGACACATAAGGAGTATAAGAGCCTTCAGTGGTGTGATTACAACAAGAGCATGTATTGGCTTGAGCCCTCGAAGGTGGCCTGGATTGTTGAGCAGTAACACCCTTGAAATTCTGATCAAAACGGTGCCAGCATCTATCCACAAGATGCCCCAACTTACCACATAACTGACATTGAATCTTAGGACGGCCCTTAAACTTGCTATTGGAATTAACATTGGATCCTGAGGATTCTTGATTAGCATCACGATTAGCCGATTCTTCTGAAGTAGAATCTGAACTTTGCTTGGCATTATAACGAGTATAATGCACCCCTACTGGAAAACGCGAAGTATCCTCCATACGCATTTCAGCATCAATTAAGATAGACACCACATTATCAACAGTGTGTGGTTCTTTACTAGCAGTAATCGCTGCTATTGTAGGCTCAAATTCAGATGGTAGTCCATTGAGGATGGTAGCAATATGCTCAACATCCGATATGGAACTACCACACGTGGCTAACAAATCACAAATTTCCTTGATAGCCATGGTATATTCACGCATAGATTGCGTACCTTTCTTGGATGATCGAAGTCTGCAGTGAAGATTCATCAATTTCGTGGTCGAAAGACTCGAATACAGCTTTGTGACAGCACTCCAGACTGATGCCGTTGATTCAGATCCAACCAACTCAGGAAGAATGTCAGCACTCACAGTTGACAATAGCCAAGAAGCCAGTGAGCTATCTTGTTTCAAGAACTGAACATACAGAGGATTGAGAATTTGTTCATTTGCTCTGTTACGCACAATTTTTGCTGGAGCAGAGATTGAACCATCGAGATACCCTTCTAAACCCAGTCCACGAATAGTAAGCACCACTTGCTGCTTCCAGAGAAGGAAGTTCGTCCGAGTGAGACAGACATTGATTCTTTTGTTGGAGAAAACCTGGCTTTCGGTGAGATCATCAGCAATGAGATCAAGATCAATATCCGACGGCGCCATGAAAGAAGAAGGAAGAAGAAAGAAAGAAGAAGAAGAACAGATGATGAAAGAAAGCAAGAAGTTTCAGAAAGAAGAAGAATTTCTTTAGCAAGCGTGAGATCGAATGGCAACTGATACCATGTTAGCTTTTACTCAACAATTTTAATCAAGAATGATTCCAAACAACTTGCTTCATTGATTTCAGTGAATTACAAGACTATTTATACACAATAGAATGTTCAGGAGAATGCATGAGAATACCATGCAGTTACAAACAATTGGTTACAACAAACCCTAACCGACTCAACGTCTGCAACTAGAAACCATATACTCAACGCTATATGGTTTAACAATGTTCACTAAAATTTAATGATTTTTTTCAATATTTAAATTGAATTTGTACCACTTGACCCTAAACTCAAAAAATAATAATTAATAATATAAATATTCACTTAATATTGACTAGCCGACATATGAATTATAATACAATGGAAGAAATGCACGATAATTTTCAATGTTACGATGAGCTCAAATCAAATAGGACTTGTTCAATGTATTTTATTTATAAAAGCCAACTAATTTTCAAATAAATACTTATTTAGCTACAAATCAATTTTAGCGTTTTCTTATGATAAGCATAATTATTTATTAATCACATTGCTGTTGTGGATATTTTCGGAGTCCTATTCGGAAAATTTTAAAAAATGAATTTTAATGATGAAAGCACATTTCAATACTTTGAAGTTTGAATAATTATTTTAATATTTTATCAGTATGAATCGGATATTATAGAGACCATTATGAGGGCGACCCTCTCAACACAATTTGCTCCATTCACAACGTTATGATTTGAACCTCTGACCTTGCTTAAGGGATCTAGTGTCTCATCTCACTAAACCAATTGATTGTTGACAATTATTTTTTATTGTTAGATTAATTAATTTATTAAAA
Organism: Hibiscus tridactylites; assembly: GCA_958450335.1. NCBI lineage: Eukaryota > Viridiplantae > Streptophyta > Magnoliopsida > Malvales > Malvaceae > Hibiscus > Hibiscus tridactylites. The sequence continues at coordinate 82,826,207 of OY288270.1, forward strand.
AATTAAAAAATAATTTTAAAAAATAAGAATAATTATTTTTAAGGACCCTAGATTGATTGGAAGCTCTAAGCGGCCGCTCACCATGCTCTCCTATCAGCCGCCCTGATTAATACATCAAATATGTATTTAAAATTATCATTAAATCTGAAAATAATGTAAGCTCAAAGTTTTATATTAAAGCTTTTATAATTATATTTCTGATTAAGTTGAAAAGAACGGAGTATTATTTGTAAAACAACTATTGACATCATTATTTTGCCAAATAACATTTGGTAGCTTAAACTTATTTAGTTACAAATCAATTTTAGCATCTCTTTTTTTTGTCACGACACGTGTAATTATACAATTTAATCTCTTTAGATAACAATCGTAATTCATGAATTTTAGTACAATTAAAATTCTTCCTTAAAGTAGAAGTGATAATTTATGTAATTATGTAGGTGATGATACTCTTCTACTTTTGTTGATATTATTATTAGGAAAATTCTACAATGAGCGTCGAACACCGCTGAACATCAGTAATATTAAATATCGTTAAACATCATTAAATTAATTAAAAAATTAAAATTTTAAAGATTCATCATACAATTAATAATTAGTTAAAATAAAATTTTAATTAAATTATTTTTCATATGTATTATATTTTTAATCTTTATTTTTAAATTATATAATAATAATTTTAGTACCAAAATTTATATATTTTATCAATTTAATCCAAATTCTATCAATTAAATCATATCTTAAATATTTGTGTAAAACTCAAATTTTCTCGTCCTCTTTCTTCTTCCTCTAACGAGTAAAACTCAAATTTTTTCATCTTTCTTCTTCCTCTAACAATGGAAAAAGTAGATTTAAAACCCAAATTTTGTGCAGACTTAATAAACCCTAATCACCCAACTCTCATCTCCAGGGATGGATAAAATTTTGAAAATCATATATGATTTAGAAAAATTTTAGATTTTTTTATGTTTTTCTATTAAAAATCTATTTTTGCCCCCCTAAACTTTTATAAGGTCGCTCCCTAGAAATTTATAAATTCACCCCCTAACCTAAAGTCCTGGGTCCGTCCCTGCTCATCTCAAATTTCAATATTTAAATAACCTCAATCCAAAGTTCCAAACTTCATCTTCAAAAACAATTTATCACATCTTAAATATTTGAGTTAAACCTTAAATTTCTCTGCAACAGTTTTTCAACTTTTTATTTTCTTCGTACGAATAATAATTTGCCAGAAGGGAAACTAAATTAGGGTGATTTTGTTATAAAAAATATAGGTTTTTTGACTTTGGGTGGATTTTTGAAGAAACTATTCTAGTTTCATTAATCAAACATCATGGCAACAACACGAGACTACAAATTCAATAAAATTCGATGGATTTACATAAACCATTTGCAAAGAAAGCAAATACAACAAAATGGAGGGGGAAAACATCGATCTCTAATTCTAAACATAAAACAACTGCCAAACAAAGGAGATCTAAGCTTCTCACATCTAATTCTCCTGGCAAGCTGGATATTCTTGGGTATAATCGTAACCCTCTTAGCATGAATAGCACACAAGTTAGTATCCTCAAGCAGAGTCTGGCGAGATAAGACTTGGCAGTGACGGCACTGCTTTAGAACCTCAAATCAGTCTTGAAATTTTGAGCGATTTCCCTAACCAGCCTCTGAAACGGAGTCTGGTTTTGCCCAAAATATTAAATTAAAATAATTGAGTCATTAGTATGGTGATCTTTATTGAAAATAAAAATTGACCTTTGCGAATGGATGACAGTGATGATGGTGAAAATGATAGTGGCGGAGGTGATTAATTAAGCCATTACTGAAAAATAAAATACAGTCAAATTAAAAAGAGGTTTTGAGGGGAAGAAGAATGAAAAAAAGAGAAAATTTGTAGTTTTAACTTAAATTTAATATGATATTAAAATGATAGAGTTTGGTTGGACCAAATTAATAGAAATGTATAAATTTTTTGGACAAAACTATTATTATGCCAATTAAAAATGAACCATGTCATTATTTCTGTTAATTTTAATTTTTGGGTACCAAAACATAACGTTAGGTATTATTGAACTAAAAAATATAGATGGTGTACTAAAACATAAACATAGTATTAGGTTGAGTACTAAATATATAGTTTACCCAAAAATATAATATATGAAAAATAATTTAATTAAAATTTTATTTTAAATAATTATTAATTGAATGTTGAGTTTTTGAGATTTTTAATCTTTATTAATTAATTTAATAATGTTCAACGGTGTTCAACGTTAGTAGTGTTTAGCAGTGTTCGACACACGTGGTAGACTCATCCTTATTATTATTATTATTATTGTTGTTGTTGTTGTTGTTGTTGTTGTTGTTGTAGTATTGAGTTTTTTTTTTATCAAATTATTATATTGAGTTTTATAATAAATAACAACATTTTTTTATATTACGTTTACGTTTTCCTTCAACTATATATATAACACTTCAACTTTTATTTATTTGTTTATATATACATATGAAGTTATTATATTCCGTATTTTCTTTATAACATCAACTTATAAATTGTCGTTGTTGTTGTTATTATTAATAAACGCTAGAGTTTCATAATATATATATAGAGGATGAGTCTGTAATGTTCGACGAGCACTGATGTGCACCATTAATTTAATTTATAAAGATTAAAAACTTAAAGGACTCACCGTATAATTATAAATTATTTAAAAATTAAAATGTAAATTAATTAAAATATATTATATTATTTTTAATTTTCTTTTAAACATAGTTTAAAATACTTATCTACCCTTAAATTCTAAAACCCTAATTTATGTTCATTTAAAATTACCGTCGTCGTCGCTGTCCTGCCACCACCACTGAATCTAGATCTGAATAGCCAGCCAGTCCCATGGTTGAATTCCATTGAAAGTTTGATATTCGTCTTGTTTGAATTTAGTTCGAGCTTCATCATCAAGGTCTTCATATTGTTGTCCCGAGCTTGACAATTTGTTGAGATTTATGTTTTGATATAATAATTGAAAAATTGATTTGGACTAAATTGAAAATATTTTAAAATGAGTTTAAGTCCAAACGACTTGAAAATAAGTTTGAGGAGTTTTTCAAAAGGTTTTAAAATGCTTTGATGTTTTTAAAGTAGCCAAAACCAAAATTCCAGCTTGTCCATACTGAAATGGTATACCCCGTTTCGATACACTCTAAGGGTTTCAGCTACTTGAATTGATTCTGCCAAAATCCGTACCGAAACAGGGCTTGCCTGTTTTGATACGGCAAAGGTCGTTTTGATACGCTCCTATGCGTTTCGATACAGCCAGCATTTAATGCCCAACGACTTTATGAAACCTCCCAACGGCTATTTCCCAATGATAATTTAAATTGTAGGCCGTACCGAAACAGTATAGAAGCGTTCCGATATAGGCGTTCTGAAATAGACAAAGGTGTTTCGATACAAGCAGCTCAACGGCTAGTTCTGAAGAAGGTCATTTCGATACAACTACTCGTGTATCAAAACAGACATCACTAGAACTACATTATTACGGTAAAATAAAAGATCCAACGACTCCAATTCAATCCCAACGGCCTCAAATGGCTACAAACTCATTTGAGAGTATAAAAGGGGACCTCCAAGCATCTATGGAAAACTAATGCTTCAAATGTTAACAACAATATAATGAAAATTTTGTCTTTGTGATGTATTGTACATTCTTTGTATAGACAACACTTGTGAGCCTAAATTGTCATATTTGCTCAAGTTTTTAGGTTTGAGTGAGTGAGCTTAAGAGTGCAAACACCTACCAATTAGAGGAATTTCTTGTTTGCTTATATTTTTTCTTTGTAAAGAGGGTTTACTCAAGCTTTGGGTTAGAAAGCTTTGAGTGTGTAAGGGTTGCCTCCTAAGCCTAGAAAAGAGGAAGAAATTCTTAGTGAATTTGTGCAAAATCCCTAGTGGGAGCTAAGGTAATGGATGTAGGTGCTTGTTTGAAGCACGAACCACTATAAATTTATCGTGTCATTCAATTTTCCGCTTCCACAAATCAATCACCCAAAAAGCTATCTTCTCCACCACTTGGAAAGCATCAATTGAAGGTGAACGTCGAGCCTAACAATTGATATCAGAGCGAGGCTCAATCAAAAGAGGATTAACATCCTATTGATGTGATCCGGCTAGCTCGACCAATAATACAATCAATCGGCGAAATGGCGCATTCCATCGACAAACCACATTTCTTTGACAGAACCAACTATGCCTATTAGAAGACTAGAATGATGTTTTTCATCAAAACCAAAGATGACAAGCTTTGAGACATAGTGGGGATGGTTCGTTCGTGCCACAACGAAGCAAGGCGGAATGGAGTGCGGATGATCGCAAGAAGATGTAGCTAAATTGAAGGCTTTTTATATTCTCTTTTGTGCATTTAGTGTTGCGTGCAAAAGTGATGCACAATTAGCATGCAAGTGTACACGGTGCCAAGTTATAATATTTAAGATATCGTCTCCACAGTGATTGTGACAACCTTTAGGATTTACTTTTCTGCACAAGTAAAAGTGAAAACATAATTAACGAGAATTGTTTGGATTAAAACTAAAACTAAAGCAAGTAAAGTAAATTGAGATATCAGAGTGAGAGAATGTGCCGATATTGGATGCTTTGTAGTGTGGAGATTGGATGTACTGTTTCAGCACAGTTTTGCAGATCAACTTAACAGCTTTCAACAGCCGCCCACGACTATGCCTCGGCAGAGACCAAGTGACTGACTGGGTAGTTAAGTGATGATTCAAGGTTCGGCAAGGCTCCCTTCTATGACTCCCTCTTCTCCCGAAGCTTGAAGTACTATTGGCGAACACGTCTTAGATGATACCTCCCGGCGTGAATCTAAGGGTGAACACCAACCGATTATGAAACCTCTCTTAGCCGCTGAACTTCTAAACTTATCCCTAAGCCGAAGTAGCTTTACCCTATGGTTGGATAAAATTGTGTTTACTCGTTTCGTGAGTTCAACTCTCCCGATATTGAACAAATGGATTGAAGCACTCTTCTCTCCCGATAAAGATTGCGATAATGAAGAACCAAGAGTAAACAAACCTTGAATTTTATTGCAAAAATTGAAATCCTAAACGAATACAAGCAAACTCTCACAACTACTACACAACCAACCCTTAGCCCTAGGGAAGGTTTAGAACATGATGGTGGACGACACTAGGGTTTCGACAAGAAGGAGTTTCTGTCTAATCTCAATTGTGTTTTTCTCCTTCAAGTCGGTTTATATTTATAGGGGAGAAGCCTAGGTCTAAGTCGGTTTAGGGTAGAAATCTTAGTTGGAATCTAATTACAACTCATTAAAAGAACAAATCTAACATTAAATCTTCCTAGATTCCCGTTTGACTTTTTCCACCTTGACTTTGACCATGGCTTTTCTTTGTCTGCTGGGCTCCAATGCACGTGCAAGCGGTCTTAAAAAATCGGGCTTGATGAACTCTTTCAATCGCATACCACTTTGCATTTTCGGCCTTCCTAGAAGTTGCTGCCTCAACGACAAATAGTTGACTGTCTCGGCGGCAAATAGTTGACTTACAGGGTTTGGCATGGTTCCTCATCTTGTGTTTCTCCTATTTATCAGCCTTTTAGTGGGTCCCACAACATCGTCCATCGAGTGTTCAGCTCCTTCTGCCTTCCTTGCTGCCTCAGCATGGTCTGTCTAGGCATCATGCTCGACAGCAGGTTGTCGCGGCGGCAGGTTCGGCGGCAGTTTTCCTGCATGCACCAGAATACACACCAAAAAAACACCATTTCCACAAAATACGCTAAAATATGTAATCAAGCTTAATGGTGCATGAAATTATGAGAATATGCATGGATGTCTAATTATGCAACTAAAATGTGCCTAAGTCTAACAATAATATGAGTAAAAAGGGTAAATAAAATAAGACTTTTAGACACCTAACACCCCCAAACTCGAACTATTGCTCGTCCTCAAGCAATGCAAACTCATAATTATTCACCAAATCTTTAAATCTCATAAAAAACAACTTTATAACTTAGTTAACCCTTAACCATCGTGCACTTGCAAGTATGATCATCAACCCTTCGAATGACAAAAGACTTACTCGGAACCAAACTATAATGCTAGTGAGTGTGTGCATGCTTTGTAAACTCAAATGATTTTTCAGAATTCCTTGTGATCAACTAGACTTTAGTAACTTTTTCATTCTTTTTTTTAACTAGAGCCAGTTTCGGGCACCTCTAGTGAATTCTTCTTTCCCTTTCTTTCTTTTTTTTGCAAGATTACTAGGGCCAAGTTTTAGGCTCCTCCAGCAAATTTGAAGAATTCAATCAATTTTTTTTTGGATAAAGCCTAGGTTCAACGTTGAATTCCTTCAATCATTCGAGCTACAAATGTCGTTTTTAAGTTTAGCATCATAGTAAAGCTGTAAGTACTTCTAAAGTCATGCTAAAGTCGATGTCACGACAGACAGTTGCCACGGCGGGTAAAGACTAACCAAGTCTAAAGAAATTTTTTACTTCGATTTAAATCAAGGGTAAATAAAAAGGGGCTTACATATGCAAATAAGGATAAACAACTTAAGATTTTACATATGCAAAATCTAGGATGAATGCATCTAACATACTAAGACAATTAAAACTAAGGACTATTCCCCCCAAACTCGAGAGGAGCATTGTCCTCAATGAATGAGAAAAAAATACAAATGAGTTAGTCGGAAAGGTCGTCACCTAGCATGATGAATTTCCTTCGAGCCATGTTTTCTTGTGTGGTTATTGAATGTGTGTATCTGCTAGTCGAACCACGTGCAGTCGTTACCTTGGCATCCCTGGGCAGTTGTAGTTGCAATTGTCGTGGCGTCGATCTGGGTTGCCAGGGCGGGTTATGGCAGGTAAGTATTTTAGCAAGAATTATGGGGAACCGGACTGCACTGTTAGGGAACATCTCTAGGTGGATTTCTATGATGGAAGTGGAGAGGGCCTTGATGTATTGCATAAATCGGAGTTGCTGCCTATTGAGCTGGTTCCGGAGATGATTGAGGAGTAATGATGGTATTGTGGTCTATTTGGCAGCTTCAATACTGCCGAGCGGCAGGAGCTAGGTGGTAACATCAGTACTGTCAGGCAGCGGAAGTTGGGCGAGAGCATCAATACTGGAGCATGGCAAATTTTCGTCGATGATGTTGCTTGACTGCCTCTGTCAAAATTCTCTAGAAGGCTGGTTGGTTGCTGGCTGTGGCCGTTGATAGGTTGTGAGACGGATGAATTTTATTTGCAAGACGGAGAAAAAAAGGCCAAAAATTAGGAAGATTACAAGATCAAAGAGAATTCAAGAAATAGCAAGGAGGTGAAAGTGATTATAGATGGATGGAATTGGAGATTTTAAATAGCTGTTGGGAGATGTTTTCGTCTCAACATTAAATTCTGCCCATTGGCGGGTTTCTACCCATTGGCGGGTTGGTGGGCGGGTAAATTTTAGGCTGTTGTTGGGCTTGGATAGATGGGTTCACTCATTGCACTCTTAATTCTTGAACTCCTTCCTAAAACAAAAACAAAATAAAATAATAAAATGCAGAAAGAAATAAAAATTGAAAATTTAAGTCTACGAAAGCATAAAAAATGTAGAAGATAAAAATAAAAATCATGTTACTCTAGGAGTGCATTGGCATGCATCTCCTAAAGTAACTACTCCATTGTCTGTTCGAGCTTGAGGGGGTCGCTTCCAATACTTCTTGTAATCCACCCGCACCCTCCATCGAGTGACTATTTTGCTCATAAAAGGGTGGACCACTGTGTTTGCAACTACTTGTTTTTGCATTATCATGGTATAGGTTCATTTCTTCCTTGTTCCCTTGTAGTCCATGTGTACCTTTCACCTTGCTGTTTTTTCTGGAGGCATGAATATGTGATTAGGAAAAACCATATCAATATCCAACCATGTACCTACCTTATTCTCGTCGAAGTTCGTTATGGTGGAAAGTAACCTTTGCTACCGAGGCAACTACTGCGACAACCAGTTGTTGTGGCAATCTTCTGTCATAATGCGCTGCAGGTCAAAGGAAAACCCAAATTTATGAAGAGCTTTGAGAACACCATTTTCTTTAGGTTTCTCAACCATCTCCATGAGTAGAGGTTTTGTTGGCATCAACTCTATTGATGTTGGTTCCTCAAGAAATACATGCAATGGAAAAGGTGATTTTTTAAAGAATTCAAAAGGTTAAGCTATTACCGGCTCATATTTCGTAAGCAAAGTATTTCCATCGTGTTGCTCCTCTATGTGGTCGTTCAATTACCCAAGAAAATGTAGATGAGAGTAATCTACTGATTCCTCAGCTTCCGAGGCAGGTGTAGCTGCCGAGGCATAGCTCTGTTCAGGTTTCTCAGTCCTTGATAGGGCAATCTGTTGCATAGGCTCATCAATTTGTTCTTCGTATTGCTCCGCGTCTTCTTACCTTGAGATGTCAGTTTCCAGGGGACGTAGTTGTTGGTGATCAATGACTGTCGAGGCAGAGGTTGCCGAGGCATCATGTTCATCCATGGTATTAATGAGGGTCGAATTGCTCAAAAGTGCGTCCACCTTGGCGATTCTTGTGTCCATAGAAGCTGACAATTCTTGAGTGAATGCAATGAAATCTTGGAGCGTGTCTTCCAAGGATTTTGATTGCTCTTCAGGAGAACTACATTGTTAGGGCATGTCTGCTGCTACGACAGCAAAATTGTCATGGTAGGAAAAATTTTGAGCTTGTTGGTCGTACCATGAATAATATTGATGCTGGTCCCACCTCGGTTCGTCCATGTATTCACCGAAAAGATTAGGGCAACTTTTGAACTCATGATTTGCTTCACAAAAATTGCAACAATTTTCTAACATCAACTCTCGAGTGTTTTTTCTTGACATGTTGATGCCCTTGAACTTGTATTGCACCTGAAATATTTTTTTCAAACAAAAGAAAAACTGAATAATGCAAGAAAATAAAGATAAGTGTAGAAAAATAAAAACAAAAGTTGTACGGCAATCTCCGGTAATGGCGCCAAAAACTTGTTGTGTGCAAAAGCGATGCGCAATAGCGATGCGCAATTAGCGTGCAAGTGTACACGGTGCCAAGTTATAGTATTTAAGATATTGTCTCCACAGGGATTGTGACAACCTTCAGGATTCGCTTTTCTACACAAGTAAAAGTAAAAACACAATTAACGAGAGTTGTTTGGATCAAAAATAAAACTAAAGCAAGTAAAGTAAATTGAGATATCAGAGTGAGAGAATGGGCCGATATTGGATGCTTTGTAGTATGAAGATTGGATGTACTGTCTCGGCACAATTTTGCAGATAAACTTAACAGCTTTCAACAGCTGCCCACGACTATGCCTCGGCAGGCTCCCGCCTTGGTAGAGACCAAGTGACTGCCTGGGCAGTTAAGCGATGATTCAAGGTTCAGCAAGGCTCCCTTCTATGGCTCCCTCTTCTCCCAAACCTTGAAGTACTATTGGCGAACACGTCTTGGATGATACATCCCGACGTGAATTTAAGGGTGAACACCAACCGATTATGCAACCTCTCTTAGCCGCTGAACTTCTAAACTTATCCCTAAGCCGAAGTAGCTTTACATCATGGTTGGATAAAATCGTGTTTACTCGTTTTGTGAGTTAACTCTCCCGATATTGAACAAATGGATTGAAGCTCTCTTCTCTCCCTATAAAGATTGCGACAATGAAGAACCGAGAGCAAATAAACCTTGATTTTTATTGCAAAAACTGAAATCCTAAACGAATACAAGAAAATTCTCACAACTACTACACAACCAACCCTTTGCCCTAGGGAATGTTTAGAACATGATGGTGGATGACATTAGGGTTTCGACATTAAGAAGTTTCTCTCTAATCTCAATTGTGTTTTTCTCCTTCATGTCGGTTTACATTTATAGGGGAAGAGCCTAGGTCTAAGTCGGTTTAGGGTAGGAATCTTAGTTAGAATCTAATTACAACTCATTAAAAGAACAAATCTAACATTAAATCTTCCTAGATTCCCGTTTGACCTTTTCTACCTTGACTTTGACCATGACTTTTCTTTGTTTGTTGGGCTCTAATGCACGTGCAAGTGGTCTTCAAAAATTGGGCTTGATGAGCTCTTTCAATCGCATACCACTTTGCATTTTTTGGCCTTCTTGGAAGTTGACTGCTTGGGCGACAAATAGTTGACTTGCAGGGTTTGGCATGGCTCTTCATCATGGGTTTCTCCTCTTTATCAACTCTTCAGTAGGTCTCACAGCATCGTCCATCTAGTTTTCAGCTCCTTCCTTATGCCATCCTTGCTGCCTCGGCATGGTCTGTCTGGGCATCAAGCTCGGTAGCAGGTTGTCGCGGTGACATGTTGTCGCAGCGGGAGGCTCGGCGACAATTTTCCTGTATGCACCAGAATACACACCAAAACAACACCATTTCCACAAAATACACTAAAATATGTAATCAGGCTTAATGGTGAAGGAAATTATGAGAATATGCATGAATGCCTAATTATGCAACTAAAATATGCCTAAGTCTAATAATAATATAAGTAAAAAGGGTAAATAAAATAAGACTTTTAGACGCTTTATATTTAGCCCCAACATCTATGAGAAGATGTGTAACACCTGGGTTTAGGGGTCGGGTGAAAATAATATTTTAATATTATTTCGGGTTCGGTTTTATAATTAAAATAATCTTTTCGGCCTCGGGTTTCAAAAACAAACATTTTGTGTTGGACTAAATTGAAATGAAATTCAATTTGGATAGATTTTAAAGAAAATGAAAAGTAGCCATTCATTAATGGCAATCTTGTAAATAATGCAACTTTCAATTTAAATCCCCTTTTATCATCTTTTCACTATTCATTCTCTTCTCCAAAACAAAACCAACGTTAAAGAGAGCTCTCACCCTCCTTCCACTATTTCATCACATTGCTTCCTCATTTCAACTCGGTTTTGAGAGGTAATTTCATTTTCAACTTGTCCTCAACTTCCTCTCTTCAAAAGTACAAATAGTTTTCATTTTCATCAAGGTTTTGAAATTTTAATTTTTGGTGGATTTGATTAAAAATGGTAGCTTTATGGTGTTAAGCTTAAAATTTCGATTTAATGAGGTTAGATATAAAGTCTATGAGTCAAATGGTTCAACATATATGAATTTTACATGGTTTTAAGCTCATTCCCGGATTTGGGTTTAATGGGGGGTTTTTGAAGGGTTTTGGATGAGTTTTGGGGGTTGTTTTAGGTTGGAATTTGTGGGCTGAGGTTAGTATTATGGTTGGGGGTTGTTTTGGAATCATTTGGGGGTATTAAAGTGTTGGAAACATGAATTTTGATCAAGGTTTATGGGCTGTACGAGTTTGGTAAATTTGGGGTTTGTTCATGGCTTGAAATGTTGTGTTTGATGTTTGAATTGTGTTCCGGGTTAGTTACTTTGATGCTTGGGTTGATTTGAAGTTGTTTGGATTGTGTCGAGGTTGTTTAGAGGCAAGAACTTGTGTTGGTGAAGCATCGGGAGCGAATCTGGAAGCTTGAAGTTGGTTGCTTGCTTGGTAGTTGAGCTCGGAAGTGAAGGTGAGTGGTTAACGTTTTCAAAGTGTTTTCTAAGTGTTTGGTTCGAGCATGTGGACTAGGTCGGGGTTGGTAGACCCACCTAGAGTTAGGATTAGGGTGGTAGCCTAATCCTAAGCTTAAACTAGAGACATTGGTTGAACTTTTACTTGATGTTTATGCGTCGTGATGTTTATGATATGATGATTTATGTATAATGTGTTATACATGTGTGATGAGGCATGGGTGTGATGCATTGTGATATGCATGTGGATTGTTCATGATTGTGATCATGGTGAGTACGTGCTAAGCACGGAATTGGTTGTATTTGATATTGTGGATTGAGTTAAATGTTGGCACTAGTATGCTTGAGTACAAATAATCGATCATTAGGATGTTAGTGTGCACACATGAGTCAAATTCGCGCGTGGCCTTGGTGGCGTTGAGTCACCAAGGAGGAGTACGAGTTTGCCCGAAAATTTGTTATATGTATTAGTCGATGATGAGTGGAATCCCATCGACGGGGCGTGAGGATGAGTGGAATCCCCTCCGTGAGACCGGTGATGAGTGTAATCCCACTGTGAGGTAAAGTGGTTGTTGGATATGAGTTCCAACGTGTTTATCCGCGTATTCGAGTCATAGCTAGGTGCCAATATAAACTGATATGTGTATCAATGTGATGTGGAAATATGTTTTCCTATTTGGATGATTATATGTGTTTACATATGTTGTGGAAATGAGCTTATTGAGCATGCCATATTAATGGATACTTGTTCATGCATCATTGACATTTGGCTCTTGAGGATCGAAGGTAAGGACATGCATTTACCTTGGTTGAGATCGTGCTTGGATCTTGCATTGTCGAGGTTTTTTTTTAAAGAGCATGCCCTCACTAAGCTTTATGCTTACGCTCTCTTTTGTTCGACAATGCAGATCAGTAGCTCGTGGGTTACAAAGTGCAAGAAGGGGCCTCCAACTGTGCTTCGTGGTGCTAGTTAGCTATCAAGTATGGGTATTTTAATTATGATGTAATGGTCAAGCAATGGGACATGTGATTGTGGTGTGATGCCTTTTGAAGTATGATGATGTTGTTGTTTAGGAGCATGTTAGACTCCTTCTATATGTTTGATAATTTGGCTTTTGGATGTATGCCTTGCTTGTAAACCATGTTGGTATTTGCCTACCTTAAATTTGTCTAAGTGTTGACCTTGTTGAAGCATGCTATTTGTAATGCCATGTATGGTCTTTGGAATGGATGCCTTTTTGTATATCTTGTGTATGTCGAGTATGGTTGCTAGGGAGCATGCCTTTAGAATGTATTTGTATGATTTGTATGCTTCGGGTAGTCGTTTCGGACGTTTGGAATCAATTGGGGATGTCTAAAACTGATTTTGGAAACTTGTAGACAACATGTGTTTCGAAATGGGTTGTCCTGTTTCGAAACGGGTATGGTTCCAGGGCCCCTGTATCGGAACTCGTTTTGATACGTTTTGGCTACTGTGAGCCCCTGTTCCGAAACAAGGTTCGAAACACTTTTGCCACTGGAATTGTCGTTCCGAAACTGGTATCAAAACGGCAAGGCTAAAATGAGACCCTGTTCCGAAACGGGGTGGATACGTTTCGAAACGGGTGTCTGACTTTTTAAACTAGAGCTGGTGTTTCGAAACGGGGTTTGACTGTTTCGAAACACATGCCTGTTTTTGGACTTTTTGACATCTCTAAAGGGTTTCAAGGGTTGGGCTTAGTCCCGGTTTAGTGTCGAGCTTCCGCTTAGGTTTAAACAATGCATTTAGATAAGATAAAAATGAAAAAGTTTTTCTCTAGGGTCGGTAACCGAAGTGGAGCCTTAACGGGTTTCATCTCGGTTATCCCCGTATAGCCCACTCGGATCGGTCAAGCGTCCGGACCGGGACAAGGGGGTTACACTTGTTGGTATCAGAGCCTAAGGTTACCGAGACCTTGTGATAAATGGGGTACGTTGCTTCAGAAACAACGCTCCTTGTTCGTAAACGAATCTAGGATCGTAGCAAACATTTCTCTGCAATAAAACACAAGAATGGACATTTTTAGATAGTTAAAATAAAAAAAGAAAAAAAAAACAAACAAACAAAAAAGGACAGAATAAAGGTGTAGGAATTTCTGGACAGATTTGGACTCGAACAAGATGAAGGCTTCAACGGGATTTCATGGCTGTCACGGAGACCAAAATATGGCAGAAACGTTGCTGAAAAATCAGCGAAAGTTTGGCAACATTAAACTCGAAAGAACTCGAACAATCTGCTGAACGAACCCGAATCGAATCTGTCTAACGTCAAAGACGGAAAGCTCGAAAGAACTTGCACAATCTACTGAGCAAACCCGAATCGAATATGCTTCTCGTCGGAGGACTTGGACCCACTAGATAGCGATCTAGGAACCCAAAGTATCAAGTAAAATTTGACACAACAAAACTGAGTTTGAAATGTCAAAAGATAGTTCTAAAAAGAACCGAACAAGAGAAACTCTCTCAAAAATTTTATTTCCAAAATATCTTACCAAATTACAGTGTTTAAACACATATATATAGGTACAAGGGCTGCCAAATTCGTTTAAGTTGTGTAGCTGATATTAAAAGGAGTTTAAAAATTGAATTTGAGTGAAAATAACTCCTTTTGGGCAGACTCAATTGGCAGCCACAAGTTTAGGCGCCCAAAACACATGAAAATCACATTTAACATGTGATTTTTATGTTTGAAATTCAAACATAACCACTCGGGCTTATCCTTTCTTGCAGATGGCATATAATGAAGGAGAAAACGGGCTGATTCGGCTGCACATTCACACACATGTGTCAAGCTGCCACGTGGGTGTTGGAGATGACCGGATGCCACCTAGGCTGCCACATGTGCACTAGCACACTCCCCGATATGCAAGACGCTTTTCAGCTACTTCTGGACTTGTCAGGTGAAGTTGAACTAGTGGAGCTAAAGTTGAGCTGACTGGAAATGAGCTGAGCTGAAACGAACTAGCTGAAAGTGTGATGAGCTGAAAATGAGCTGGTTGCACTCTCCTGAGCTGGATTTAAGCTGCATATGCTCACTTGAGCTGAAGTGGAGCTGCATATACTCACTTGAGCTAGTGTCCTCCTACGTACCTATGTCAAAAGGCAACAAACTTCCATCAAAGCATTGTAAACTTAATGGAAACAATAATACAAATCGTAAACAAGTGCACAATTATTTATTAACACACAAACAAATATAAACACACCATAAGTTATATCAAACTTATTCAAAACACACCAAACATACTATATACATAGTAAACACACTGATATAAATAATACAAGTATAAGAAATGTTACACATCAGTATGTAACAAATGAAAAAGCAAACTTCCCTGAAAGTTTGAAGTTGCATCGTTGGTAGGCATAAACGTGCTCACATCACCTTGGGCAGGTAAGTGAGGTAAGTTGTGTTTTTATGATTGATATGCACGGTGTTTGCTTGCCTTGTAAGCATGATTGCTTGTGTGACAAGTATGTTGGTTGTTTGGTTTAAATCATGTTGTTTAGAGTCTCATTGCTGCTATTACATCGGAAAAGGATTCTTTTTAAAGTGAGGAAAACATACTTGAGCCACTTGGAGCCTTGCCTTGCTAACCCAAATTTGTATGTTTTGTTGTTGTGGTTGTAGTTATTATCTGTGAGAGCGATGTCTAGGCCAAGAGGTAGGCCGAGAGTGGTTCGTCAGGAACCACGTGTTGCGGCTCCTGTTAATGAGCCGGTGGTTGGAGTTGAGGCTCGCGTATTGGAGCCTGCTGCTGGAGTTAGAGTTTCTCCACCACCTCCACCACAACCACCTCCTCCGCCTGGAGTTGGAGGCGAGGATGGAGCTGAAGGAGTAGGACCTCAGGGTGGCCAAGGTTCGGCCGGAATTGATATGACTACGCTTGTGCAAGCTATAGCAGGAGCATTTCAGGCCGTAGTTGCGGGAGCTCATGCTGCAGCTCAGCCTAGAGGTGACAATGCTAGTCTACCATTGGAGAGGCTTCGTAGCTTAGGGGCTGAAGAGTTCAGAGGATCTACACCGGAGAGGTCTTAGTTATGGTTAGAGAAGACCGTTCGCATCTTAGCTCAAATGGGTTGTGTGGGTGCTCGTAGATTGGGCTGTGTGATCTCCTTGCTTCAGGGTGATGCCTACACCTGGTGGGTCACCATTACTACCGGAGTTCCAGAGGCAGAGGTTGTTTGGGATTTCTTTGAGTCTGCATTCAGAAAAAGATACTTGGGGCCGAGGTATCTAGATGAGAAGAAGTGAGAGTTTATGGCTCTTGTTCAGGGAGATGCTACTGTGACTGACTACGAGATCCGCTTTGTTCATTTGAGTTAGTACGCTCTAGAGTTAATTCCTACTGAGAGGGACCGTTGTAACCGTTTCAGATATGGGCTTCATGAGGAAGTTAAGAGGTACACCTTAGCTTCTGATTATTCTGATTTTGATGTCTTGGTTGCTAGAGACAAGGACATTGAGCATAGCTTGGGGCTGACCAAGCGTTCTGGAGGATCTAGTTCTGGTAAGAGACATAACAACTTCGAACGTGGGGATGCCAAGAGGCATAGAGGTGGTGGACAGCGGTTTGACCAGAGACGTGGCGGTGGCCACCATGGTAGAGGCCACCAGGGCCATAGAGGAGGAGGGCATTTGCCCGAGTTTCCGCGTTGTGGGAGACAACACACTGGTGAGTGCTGGGGTAACTTCTATGCTTGTTGGAACTGTGGTTCGAGGGACCACTTTAGGAGGGAGTGTCCGCATCATGCGGCACAGGTACCGAACATAGCTCAGGCTCCTGCGAGAGCCAATGATTATCAGAGAGGCCGTGGGCGCGGTCGTGGCTACTTCCAGCCTAGGGCTGATGCACCTAGGGTAGATGCTCAGAGGAACCTTGCTCATGTTGTGGCAGTGCAGCCAGAGGCAGGAGGACCAGTGAGAGTCTATGCTCAGAGAGAGGCCGAGAACGACACTGATGTGATAGCAGGTAATTTTGAGTTACAGTCTATGTCTTTGCTTTCTTTGGTTGATTCAGGTTCTACACATTCCTACATTTTGAGTGAGCATGCACGGAAGTTAGATATACCTGTTGAGATCTTAGATGTAGGTATGCATGTGACTAGTTCCTTTGGTGAGACAGTTGTGGTTAGACGTATGTATAGGAGATGTCCACTGAAGATTCAGGGTCATGTGTTTTCTATTGATATGATGGAGCTTCCTTTTTATGGTTTTGATATTATCTTAGGTATGGACTGGTTAGTTGAGCACCGAGCTAGTGTGGATTTTGAGACGAAGGGGATTTCTTTGAAACTTTCCGATGACTACGAGGTGGTAGTAGTAGGCGAGAACATTAAGTTCTTGTCTAATATTGTGTCGGCTTTAGAGGCTCATAGGTTGATGGATTCTGGATGTGGGGCTTACTTAGCTTATGTGATGAATCCGAATATGAGTGAGGCTAGACCGAAGGATATCAGAACAATTTGTGATTTTCCAGATGTGTTTCTTGAAGAGTTACCAGGTTTGCCTCCTGACAGAGATGTTGAGTTTGTGATTGAGACTGTTTCAGGGTCTAATCCAGTTTCGATAGCTCTGTATCGTATGGCTCTGAAAGAGTTGAAAGAATTGAAGAGTCAGTTGCAAGAGTTATTAGATCGTGCTTTTATTAGGCCTAGTAGTTCTCCTTGGGGTGCTCCTGTGTTGTTTGTACAGAAGAAAGATGGTAGTATGCGTATGTGTATCAACTACAGGCAGTTGAATCAGTTGACTGTGAAGAACAAGTATCCGCTGCCTCGTATAGATGATTTGTTTGATCAGTTGAGAGGTGCTTTAGTGTTCTCGAAGATAGACTTGAGATCGGGGTACTATCAGTTGAAAGTGAAAGAGTGATGTTCCGAAGACAGCTTTTAGGACTAGATATGGTCACTATGAGTTCCTTGTGATGCCGTTTGGGCTCACGAATGCACCTGCGACATTCATGGATATGATGAACAGGATTTTTAGAGACTATCTAGACCGTTTTGTAGTTTTCTTCATAGATGATATTCTTGTGTACTCGAAGACAGAAGAAGAGCATGATGAACACTTGAGATTTGTTTTGCAAATATTTTTGAGCAATCAGTTGTATGCGAAGCTTAGCAAATGTGAGTTCTGGATTCGAGAGGTTGTATTTCTTGGCCATGTTGTTTCGGCCGAAGGTATCCGTGTTGATCCATCGAAGATTGAGGCTATTGTTGAGTGGAAACAACCTAAGTCTGTGACTGAGATTAGGAGTTTCCTAGGATTAGCCGGTTACTATAGGAGATTTGTTGATGGTTTCTCTAGGGTAGCTGCTCCTTTGACTAAATTGTTGCAAAAAGGAGTTAAGTTTGAGTGGTCCGATGCGAGACAGAAGGCCTTTGAGAAGTTGAAAGAAGCTTTGACAAATGCTCCAGTGTTAGTGCAACCTCTTTCAGGTAAAGAATTTGTGATTTATAGTGATGCTTCCTATATAGGTTTTCGTTGTGTTTTGATGCAAGAAAGAAGAGTTGTTGCTTATGCTTCTAGGCAGTTGAAGGTTCATGAGAAGAACTATCCTACTCACGGTATAGAGTTAGCCGCAGTTGTGTTTGCATTGAAGATTTGGCGTCATTACTTGTATGGTGAGAAATGTATAGTTTACACCGATCATAAGAGCTTGAAGTATTTGATGACACAGAGAGAGTTGAACTTGAGACAGAGAAGATGGCTTGAGTTATTAAAAGACTATGATTTGACCATTGAGTACCATCCGGGTAAGGCAAATGTAGTAGCCGATGCCTTGAGTAGAAAAGTTGCAGTCGAGTTGAGAGCTATGTTTGCTAGATTGAGTGTATCCGATGATGGTGGTTTGATCACCGAGTTTCAAGTGAAGCCTTCTTTGATTCAGTTGGTTAGAGAGAAGCAGTTGCAAGATGTGTCTTTAGTTCCTCATGTTCAGGACATAGCCGAAGGAAGACCGACCGAGTATAGTTTCAGTGGTGAGAACTTGTTGTGCTTTAGAGATAGAGTTGTTGTACCAGGAGATGTTGAGTTGAGACGTCAAATTCTGAGTGAAGCACATTCGAGCCCTTTTTCTATGCATCCGGGGAGTACCAAGATGTACCATGACTTGAAGAATGATTACTTCTAGGTTGGTTTGAAGAAGGATGTAGCCGAGTATGTGAGCCGTTGTATGGTTTGTCAGAGAGTGAAGGCAGAACATCAGGTTCCTTTAGGTTTGTTACAACCTTTGAAGATTCCGGAATGGAAATGGGAGAGGATCACCATGGATTTTGTATCGGGGTTACCATTGTCTCATTCGAAGAAGAATTCTGTTTGGGTGATTGTTGACAAATTCACTAAGTGTGCTCACTTCCTAGCAGTGAACACCACAGATTCATTGGACAAGTTGGCAAACTTGTACATCCGTGAGATTGTGAGACTTCATGGAGTTCCGAAGTCTATTGTTTCAGATAGAGATCCTAGATTCACTTCGAGGTTCTGGGGTTGCTTGCATAGTGCTCTAGGTAGCCGTTTGCATTTTAGTACTTCTTATCATCCGCAGTCCGATGGACAGTCAGAGCGAGTGATACAAATTCTAGAGGATATGCTTCGTTGTTGTGTGATTGACTTCCAGGGTTCTTGGGAGAAACACTTGCCTTTAGTCGAGTTTGCTTACAACAACAGTTATCAGTCTAGTATTCAGATGGCTCCCTATGAGGCTTTGTATGGTAGACGATGTAGGACTCCGATTTGTTGGGCTGAAACGGGTCAGAGGTTGTTACCTATGCTGGATTTGCTTAAGGGGACTACCGACAAAGTGAAGTTGATATGTGACCGTTTGAAAGCAGCTTTCGATCGTCAGAAGTCTTATGCAGATTTGAAGAGAAAAGAGATTGAGTTCTCCGTGGGTGAGAAAGTGTTTCTGAAAGTATCTCCGTGGAAGAATGTGATGAGATTTGGCCGAAAAGGCAAGTTGAGTCCGAGGTTTATTGGTCCGTACGAGATAGTTGAGCGGATTGGGCCTGTAGCTTACTGTTTGAGATTGCCTTCCGAGTTAGAGAAGATCCATGATGTCTTTCATGTGTCGATGCTTAGGAGATATAGATCAGATCCTTCTCATGTTATACATGTTGAGGAGATAGAGTTGAATCCGGATTTGTCTTATAATGAAGAGCCTGTTGAGATACTTGCTTCTGATAGCAAGGTGTTGCGTGGCAAGACTATAGAGTTGGTCAAGGTATTGTGGAGACATAGAGGTGTGGAAGAGGTCACGTGGGAGAGGAAGGCTGATATGGTTGAGCAATTTCCGTACTTGTTTCCATCAGGTAATTTCAGGGACGAAATTCCTTAAGTGGGGGAGAGTTGTAACACCCGGGTTTAGGGTCAGGTGAAAATAATATTTTAATATTATTTCGGGTTTGGTTTTATAATTAAAATAATCTTTTGGGCCTCGGATCTCAAAAACAAACATTTTGTGTTGGACTAAATTGAAATGAAATTCAATTTGGATAGATTTTAAAGAAAATGGAAAATAACCATTCATTAATGACAATCTTGTAAATAATGCAACTTTCAATTTAAATCCTCTTTTATCATCTTTTCACTATTCATTCTCTTCTCCAAAACAAAACCAACGTTAAAGAGAACTCTCACCCTCCTTCCACTATTCCATCACATTGCTTCCTCATTTCAACTCGGTTTTGAGAGTTAATTTCATTTTCAACTTGTCCTCAACTTCCTCTCTTCAAAAGTACAAATAGTTTTCATTTTCATCAAGGTTTTGAAATTTTAATTTTTGGTGGATTTGATTAAAAATGGTAGCTTTATGGTGTTAAACTTAAAATTTCGATTTAATGAGTTTAGATATGAAGTCTATAAGTCAAATGGTTCAACATATATGAATTTTACATGGTTTTAAGCTCATTCCCGGATTTGGGTTCAATGGGAAGGGTTTTGGATGAGTTTTGGGGGTTGTTTTAGGTTGGAATTTGTGGGCTGAGGTTAGTACTATGGTTGGGGGTTGTTTTGGAATCACTTGGGGGTATTAAAGTGTTGGAAACATGAATTTTGATCAAGGTTTATGGGCTACACGAGTTTGGTAAATTTGGGGTTTGTTCATGGCTTGAAATGTTGTGTTTGATGTTTGAATTGTGTTCTGGGTTAGTTACTTTGATGCTTGGGCTGATTTGAAGTTGTTTGGATTGTGTTGAGGTTGTTTAGAGGCAAGAACTTGTGTTGGTGAAGCATCGGGAGCGAATCCGGAAGCTTGAAGTTGGTTGCTTGCTTGGTAGTTGAGCTCAGAAGTAAAGGTGAATGGTTAACGTTTTCAAAGTGTTTTCTAAGTGTTTGGTTCGAGCATGTGGACTAGGCCGGGCTTGGTAGACCCACCTAGAGTTAGGATTAGGGTGGTAGCCTAATCCTAAGCTTAAACTAGAGACATTGGTTGAAATTTTACTTGATGTTTATGCGTCGTGATGTTTATGATATGATGATTTATGTATAATGTGTTATACATGTGTGATGAGGCATGTGTGTGATGCATTGTGATATACATGTGGATTGTTCATGATTGTGATCATGATGAGTACGTGCTAAGCACGGAATTGGTTGTATTTGATATTGTGGATTGAGTTAAATGTTGGCGTTAGTATGCTTGAGTACAAATGATCGATCATTAGGATGTTAGTGTGCACACATTAGTCAAATTCACGCGTGGCCTTGGTGGCGTTGAGTCACCAAGGAGGAGTACGGGTTCGCCCGGAAATTTGTTATATGTATTAGTCGATGATGAGTGGAATCTCATCGACGGGCCATGAGGATGAGTGGAATCCCCTCCGCGAGACCAGTGATGAGTGTAATCCCACCGTGAGGTAAAGTGGTTGTTGGATGTGAGTTCCAACGTGTTTATCCGCGTATTCGAGTCATAGCTAGGTGCCAATATAAATTGATATGTGTATCAATGTGATGTGGAAATGTGTTTTCCTATTTGGATGATTATATGTGTTTACATATGTTGTGGAAATGATCTTGTTGAGCATGACATATTAATGGATACTTGTTCATGCATCATTGACATTTGGCTCTTGAGGATCGAAGGTAAGGACATGCATTTACCTTGGTTGAGATCGTGCTTGGACCCTGCATTGTCGAGGTTTGTTTTTAAAGAGCATGCCCTCACTAAGCTTTATGCTTACGCTCTCTTTTGTTCGACAATGCAGATCAGTAGCTCGTGAGTTACTAAGTGCAAGAAGGGGCCTCCAAGTGTGCTTCGTGGTGCTAGTTAGCTATCAAGTATGGGTATTTTAATTATGATGTAATGGTCAAGCAATGGGACATATGATTGTGGTGTGATGCCTTTTGAAGTATGATGATGTTGTTGTTTAGGAGCATGTTAGACTCCTTCTATATGTTTGATAATTTGGCTTTTGGATGTATGCCTTGCTTGTAAACCATGTTGGTATTTGCCTACCTTAAATTTGTCTAAGTGTTGACCTTGTTGAAGCATGCTATTTGTAATGCCATGTATGGTCTTTGGAATGGATGCCTTTTTGTATATCTTATGTGTGTCGAGTATGGTTGCTAGGGAGCATGCCTTTAGAATGTATTTGTATGATTTGTATGCTTCGGGTAGTCGTTTCGGACGTTTGGAATCAATTGGGGATGTCTAAAACTGATTTTGGGAACTTGCAGACAACAGGTGTTTCGAAACGGTTGTCCTGTTTCGAAACGGGTATGGTTCTAGGGCCCCTGTATCGGAACTCGTTTCGATACGTTTTGACTACTGTAAGCCCATGTTCCGAAACAAGTTTCGAAACACTTTTGCCACTGGAATTGTCGTTCCGAAACTGGTATCGAAACGACAAGGCTAAAATGAGACCTTGTTCCGAAACGGGGTGGATGCGTTGCGAAACGGGTGTCTGACTTTTTAAACTGGAGCTGGTGTTTTGAAACGGGCTTTGACTGTTTCGAAACACAGGCCTGTTTTTGGACTTTTTGACATCTTTAAAGGGTTTCAAGGGTTGGGCTTAGTCCCGGTTTAGTGTCGGGCTTCCGCTTAGGTTTAAACAATGCATTTAGATAAGATAAAAATGAAAAAGTTTTTCTCTAAGGTCGGTAACCGAAGTGGAGCCTTAACGGGTTTCATCTCGGTTATCCCCGTGTAGCCCACTCGGATCGATCAAGCGTCCAGACCGGGACGAGGGGGTTACAAGATGTCTTCTTGTGAAGATGCCAAATGAGGTATGTGACAAGCTTGAAGTCATATACGAGGGAACCAACGAAGTAAAGGAGATAAAGATTGGTGTTCTCAACCTTGAGTATGAGAACTTCAAGATGGGACCGGATGAAGACACCACAAAGATGTTTGATAGATTCTCCTACATCTTAAATGGACTCAAAGGTTATGAAGAAGTCATTCTAGAAGGCAAGCTTGTCCGGAAGCTTCTATATTCTCTTCCCTAGTCATGAGATTCAAAGAAGACCGCCATCATCGAAGCCAAGAATCTCAAGACTTAAAAGCTAGATGAATTCTTGGGGGTCTCTTCTCACTCATGAAATCATGAAGAAATGAAAAGAAGAGGAGAAGAAGGAAGAGATAAAGAAGATGGGGAAGAAGAAAATCATGGAGCTAGGCATTAACACGAATGTCGTTTCTCTCAATTCCTCCTCACATCAACATGAAGAATCTAGTGGAGAGGAAAGTGAAGAAAAAGAGATGGCCTATCTCTGCGAAAAGTAGTCCCAATTCATGAAGAGAAAAATGGAATAATCCAAGCATGAATCGAGGAAGAAGAAGAAGGCAAGCTCTTCAAGCCATAAGAAGAAGGCATATGTGGCTACTTGGAGTGATGATGACTCCACCGACAATGATCAAGCCAACCTTTGCCTTGTGGCCATCGAAGAAGATTCAAGGGTAACTTCTAATTCATCTACTTCAACTTCTTATTCTTTTGATGAATTACAAGATGTCTATGATGATTTGGTTTTAGAGTTTAAAAATCACATTTTGAAAAACAAGAATGTGGTTTCAAAATTGAAAATTCAAAATAATTTGATTTCTAAAACCATAATTGAACTTGAAGAAAAACTCAATGAGTTTGAACAAAAATGTGTTGATTTACAAAAATTGCTTCATAAAGTTCAAGAAGAAAAATATTTGATTACCAAAGAGCTTGAAAAGAAAACTAATTTTGGAAAATCAAATTTTTATCAAAGACAATCTAGTGCCCTTAGATTTGTAAATGGAAAATGTTTTAGAAGTGCTTGGGTCCCAAAAGGACTAATCACTTCAATTAAAAAGAATGAAATTGCTAAATGGATTCCTAAGGGGACTAAATTTTGTGCTACTAACGTTTATGGATCCAATGCAATTTGGATACAAAAAATTACTTGATTGTCTTGTTTATAGATGTGATGTAGAATGATCAATAAAGTACAACATTAAGGGGGAGCTCCATACACACAAGGAAGATCACTTGAAGAAGGAAGGCTTCACATCATCCCTTTGGTTCAAGTGGTAAAATTAATTTAGTTGAATTTATTTGCCTTCTATTTGATTTATTTACTTTAATTCAACTAGATAATCATATTTGTTGAACTAACCATTTGATAATGTTTTGAGTAAGGGGAGCCATTTTTAAACAAAATTCTTATTTTTGTCAAATATTTTAACTCTCTATTGTTATGGACTTAAAAAATTTTCAAACTTTATTTGAACCATTTTTGATATAACAAAAAGGGGATAATTTTTTGAAAAATTAAATTTTCAAGTGAATAAAGGGAGCTTTATTTACTTTCGAATCTCTATTCTCTTATTCATAATTTTTTTTTCTAATGGGGATAATCCCAAACACAAATTTTTCAAGTTGATTTTATTATATCAAAAAGGGGAGATTGTTGAGATTTATGTTTTGATATAATAATTGAAAATTGTTTTAGACAAAATTGAAAAGATTTCAAAATGAATTTAGTCTAAATAACTTGAAAATAAGTTTGAAGAGTTTTTCAAAAGGTTTTAAAATGCTTTGATATGTTTTAAAGTAGCCAAAAACCAGAATTCCAGCTTGTCCGTACCGAAACGGCATACCCCGTTTCGATACGCTCTAAGGGTTTCAACTACTTGAATTGATTTTGCCAAAATCCGTACCAAAACAGGGCTTGCCCGTTTCAATACGGCAAAGGTCATTTCGATATGCTCCTACGCGTTTTGATACACCCAACATTTAATGCCCAACGACTTTATGAAAACCCCCCAACGACTATTTTCTAACGGTAATTTAAATTGCAGGTCATACTGAAACAATATAGAAGCATTTCGATACAGGTGTTCTGAAATAGACAAAGGTGTTTTGATACAGGCAGCTCAACGACTAGTTCTAAAGAAGGGTGTTTCGATACAACTACCCGTGTATCGAAATGGACATCACCAGAACTGTACTTATTGCGTAAAATAATGGCTCCAACGACTCCAATTCAATCCCAACAATCTCAAATGGCTACAAACTCATTTAGGAGTATAAAAGGGGACCTCCAAGCATCTATGGAAAACTAATGCTTCAAATGTTAACCACAATATGATGAAAAAATTGTCTTAGTGCTTTATTGTACATTCTTTGTACAGACAACACTTGTGAGCCTAAATTGTCATATTTGCTCAAGTGTTTAGGTTTGAGTGAGTGAGCTTAAGATAGCAAACACTTACATATTAGAGATTTTTCTTGTTTGCTTAGAATTTCTCTTTGTAAAAAGGGTTTACCAAAGCTTTGGGTTAGAAAGCTTTGAGTGTGTAAGAGTTGCCTTCTAAGCCTAGAAAAGGGAAGAAATTGTTAGTGAATTTGTATGAAATCCTTAGCGGGAGCTAAGATAGTGAATGTAGGTGCTTGTTCGAAGCACGAACTACTATAAATTTATCGTATCATTCAATTTTCGACTTCTACAAATCAATCATCCAAAAATCTATCTTCTCCACCACTTGACAAGCATTGGTTGAAGGTGATCATCAAGTCTAACACAATTTTATAGGTTTTAGTGGCACAAACATCCTTTGAGACTAAGATTATTGAATGCTTCTCCAACCCACAAATCCCATGAGCTTTGTCCCCTCGTTATTTCTATTTTCACATAAAACAATTTCTCTTTTTCAAAAAAAAAGGATGAACAATGGTGTGCAGCGGTGACAGCAGGGCAATGGTGGTGGCAGAGCAGCAACGGCGGCGATGATATTTTTTAATGAACAAAAAATAGGGTTTTATAATTTAGGGATAGATATATATATTTTGATCTATGTTTAAAAAAATTAAAATTAAAATATATTTTTTTAATTAATTTACCTTTTTATTTTTAAATAATTTATAATTATACGGTGAGTACTTTAGATTTTTTTTTCTGATAAAAAGTACTTTAGATTTTTAATCTCTATAAATTAAATTAATGGTGCTCATCGGGGCTCATCGTTAGTGGTGCTCATTGGTGCTCGTCGAGTGTGTTAGAATTTTTCAATATATATTGTATTTTATATATTCATAACATTTTTTTTCAAACTTGGTATTTATGTTTTTTATTAGTAATCTTATTATCGAATACTTAAGTTTTTACAAAATGCTTTTACGATTTAATGTTAATGTTTTTAAAATAATTAATATTATTCAGAATTTAAACTTATACAACTACATTACAATTGGTATAACAAAAAATAGATGAATTAAGATACAATTACATATACATTATCATTGCTAAACATGTCTAGAATTTTTAGAGTGTAGTTACCAAGGTCGTAATTACATTTTTCATGCAATACAATACGTTGTCCAAAGATACATCTTATTTAACTATAAAATCTAATATCGATATCAACTTTGAATTTGATATTAAATTTTTTTTTTACCATTTTATCTGCGATTCAATCAATATAAACAAAATATTATTTGCAAAACAATTATTGCATTGACCAAAATCATTTATAGGGTGGTTTATTTAATTTTAACAACCATCAAGCCCGTCTATGTATAAGTGTGGCATGTGACACGTCACAAAGTCTTAAAATTTGGGGGCTACATTTTGAAAAAAATATGCTAATTTAAAAAATATATTTTTTTAATTTTTTTTAATTTTTTCCCTTATTATCTCAAGAAATTAATTATAATTAATTCTTCCTAAAAATTCACCAAATTTATGGTATTTAAAGGGCAAAAAAATTTAATCTTCTTCAATTATTCATAATTGTAATACGATAAATTTTGAAAATTTATAATTTTACTTTATTATAAAATATTTCAGAAGACTTATTTTAAAAAATATCACATAACCTGCGTCTTATAGGACAGCCCTAACAACTATTGTTTTTCGCGGAAAACTTTTTCAAATTTGCAAGGATTTTTATAAAAAAAATTGCATATCAGGAGAGAGGAATCTTAATTTTTTAGTAATATTTTAACTAAAAAACTAAAACACCTGTGCAGCCATCTTACAAGTCAGGAGGAAGAATCTTAATTTTTTAATCAACGGTTGTTGTTATCAGGGCGTGCGAATTAAAATTTATTATTTATTTCCTTTTTGGTCTAATTTGCTTTCGGTTCAATACTCTTCATAAATTTAAAATTTAATCCTTTTCTTAATTCTAAAAATTCAATTCATCCACTCTTTTGATATAATAATTAAAATTCGATTAATAATATTTTCAAATGATTTCTAGCAGATTAATCAGTTTAACATTGCTTTTGAAAACTGCGGTTGGAGAAATGTTTTTGAAAAATAAATTTGAGAAGTGTTTTTGGATTATTTGGGTTATACATGATGTTTTAAGTTAAAAACTATATATATATATATATATGAAGGCAACAACCTCTAGAATAAGTGGTTAAAGATTTCAGTTGACATCATTTCCTTTACCCTAGGTTGTGGGTTCAATGCCCATTAGGAGTAAAATTTCCCTTCCCCTCTCCTCCTCTTAAGTAGAAATTGTTCAAAACAATTATATATATAAAATAAAACAACTTAAATTATGATACATATATAAAAATATTTTTATTAACAAATAAATAATTATTTTAACAATTGAATATGTTCTATAAAAGATATAAAAATTTTAACTAAAAAATTTAAAATGAAAATGATATAAAAATTAAACTAATAAATAATTTATTAATCATATTATTATGTTTCAATAAAAAGATTATAAGTTTATATATTATAAAATAGGCACATCATAATATAGTAAATGAAGGTTAATATTATAATTTGACACTTAAAAGCATTTTTCCAAACGTAAAAGCTAGAATTTTCAACTTTTGCATTTGAGGAAAAACACTCTTCAAATGTACTTTTTCTCTAAGGGGTGTTTGTGTAGAACTAAGTGTTTTAATATAATATTTGAAAAATGTTTTGGACTAAATTGAAAAGAATTTAAAATATATTTTGATCAAAAACAAGATGAAAATATGTTTAAGGGTTTTACATGGTTTTGGAATGATTTAAAGTGTGTTTAAAGTAGTCAAAACCGTGCTTTTCAAGTACCCGTACCGATACACCCTAGGGTTTCAACTACAGTTATTTTCTAGTAGCCAAAACTCGTACCGATACGCCTTGCCGTATCGATACAGTATACCTTAAAATACCCAACGGCTAGTTTGCGTACCAATACGCCTAACTACCCCCAACGGTCAATTTCCCAACAGTCAATTTCCCAGCGGTCTTTTAAATTGCAGGACCGTACCGATACGCTTACTAGGCGTATCGATACGCACCAGCTAAAGCGCTCAATGGCTACTTCATTATCGGGACCGTATCGATACGGTTTGAGGGGTATCGATACGCCAAGCTGCAGAACTGCATTTATGGTGGGAAATAAAGGCTCCAACGGCTCCAAAACAACCCCAACAGCTACAAACTCAATTGGGAGTATAAAAGTGACCTCCAAGCACCAAGGGAAGACTAATGCTTTAATTGTCAACAACATAATGATAAAGAATTTGTCTTAGAGCTTAATTGTTCATTTTCTTGTATAGACAACACTAGTGAGCTAAACATTGTTATATTTGCTCAAGTGTTTAGGTTTTGGGTGAGAGCTTTATAGTGCAAACAAATACCTATTAGAGGGATTTCAAGTTTGCTTAAAATTTCTCTTGTGAGAGAGTGCTTGATCAAGCTTTGGGTAGAAAGCTTGATCGTTGTAACGGTTTCCTCCTAATTCGAGAAAAGGGGACGAAATTAAGAGTGAATTTGTTGAAATCCTTAGTGGGAAGCTAAGGTAGTGGATGTAGGTGCTTGTTAGAAGGTCGAACCACTATAAATCCTTATGTCTTTTGTCTATCTTTCACCTCCCACTAAAACACCCAAAAATCTAACTTCTTCACACTTGGCGAGCTAGAACTGTTGAAGAAAATCAAGCACATAAAACCCAACAATTGGTATTAGAGCTTGGCTCAATTGAAGAGGATTAACACCCTATTGAGGCGATCCGGTAAGCTCGATCAACATTTCAAACAACCGGCTCAATGGTGCAATCCATCGACAAGCCACCTTTCTTCGACGAGACAAATTATGCATATTTGAAGACGAGGATGATGTTCTTTGTCAAATCCAAAGTCTACAAGCTTTGGGATATCATTGAAGATGACTCGTTCGTACCAAAAGGAAGCAAGGCGGAGTGGAGTGCCGACGATCATAAGAAGATGGAGCTAAATTGCAAGGCTTTGCACTTCATCTTTTGTGCACTTAGCCTCAACATCTATGAGAAGATGTCTTCTTGCGAGAGTGCCAAGGAAGTTTGGGACAAGTTCAAAGTTACATACGAGGGAACAAACGAATTAAAGGAGACCAAGATCGGCCTCCTCAACCTAGAGTATGAAAACTTCAAGATGGATCCGGAAGAGAACATTGAGAAGATGTTCCATCGATTCTCCACCATCAGCAATGGACTCAAAGGCTATGGAGAAGTCATTCCAGAAGAAAAGCTTGTCCGAAAGCTTATCTATTCTTTTCCCGAGTCATGGGACTCGAAAAAGACCGCCATCATCGAAGCTAAAAATCTCAAGTCCTTGTAGCTTGATGAACTCATGGGGTCACTTCTCACTCATCAAATCATGAAGAAAGACAAAGAAGAGGACGAAGAAGTTCACGGAGCTATGCATCAATGCGAGTGTCGTTGCTCTCAAATACTCCACATGCCATCATGTAGAACTAAATGAGGAGGAAAGCGAAGATGAAGAGATGATCTATCTCTTCAAGAAATTCATCCTATTCATGAAAAGCAAGATGGACAAATCCAAGTGTTGCGTGTAAAAGTGTCTATCACAATTGAGTGCAAGTGTACACATCGCAAGTAATAAAGTGATACTAGAGTATCAGATATCGTCTCCGCAGGGACTGGGCTAACCCTTTCCTTTGCTATCTTCACAAGGGGAAAAGAAGATATTTAATAGATTGATTAAGTTGTCACGAAAATAATCAAGTAAAAGAGAAAAAATCAGAATTATAAAAAAGCAGGAATTGAATTGCTCTGTAGTGCAGGTATTGCACTGTTCAAGGACTTCTGTTATGTGTCTGGCTCCTGTCGCAACAGCACCTGTCGCGGCAGCGATCACACAACTCTGTACTTCAAGCTCGGCAAGAATCCCTGTTGTGAATCGTCCTATCCCTAGGTCCAAGTTATGTCGATGAACATGTCTTGGATGATACCTCCCGGCGTGAATCGAAGTATGAACACCGATGTTTGTGAATTCTTCCTTAGCCGCTTAACCTCGTCCTATCCCTAGGTCCGAGATAGTTCAACCATAAACTGGAGAACCCGCACTTATTCCTTTCGTATACTTAACTCTCCCGATATTAAGTAAATGAATAATCTCACAATGCTCTCCTGATACTCTTGCAAGATGTTGAAAACCAGAATAAGCAAACTTGAAGTTTTATTTCATTGAACAGAAAAATCCTAAGAACAGAACAACTCTTACAACTACTTTACAATATCAACCCTTTGCCCTGGGGGAATTTAGAACATTGCGAGAAGGGGGAAACGACTAGGGTTTAGGGGAAGACGGCTAGAGAATGTGATATTGTTCTCCTAGGTCGAATTACATGCCTTTATATAGGCTTTGGGTCCAAGTTTTCTAATATAGCAAGAATACAAGTTTAAATTAAAGTACAACTCTAATAAAGACTAAATCTTCAGAGAATATAGCTTTAACTCGTCCTTCCTTCTTGCTTGGAATTTCTCTCCTTGAACTTTGGGCTTGGCCTTCATTCTGATCTAGGGCTTGGAAAAATATAGTGGTATTCCACGATAGACGGGCTTAATTTTCTCTTTCTATCGAGGCCCACTTTGCTTCTTCTCCTCAAAACTGCTGTCGTCCTTTCCTATCACGGCGGCGACCATGGCAGCATCTGTAACCCCCTTAGCCCGGCCTAGACGGTTGACCCGAACTACGAAGATTACACGGGGAAAACCAAAGTCAACCCGAAAGTCAACCTTGATTAACGACCCTTTTTTTTCTTTATAAACTTGTCTAGATGCACATTAAACCTAGGCATACTCTTGAGATAAGCATACTAAAAAATCACAGCAATCGGAAAACAATAAGGGACCCAATTGCACGAAATACGAATTTAGGGACCAAATTGTAAATTCTGAAAATTAAGAGAACTTTACCAATTTTTAAGTTACCAATATGAAATTAGTCATGTTTTATGCCTCTCTGCCAAATTTCACCTTAAACGGACATCTCGAACTAAAGCAATTGCACATACAAAAATCAGGACTAAAACGTAAAACTCGCAAACCTCAAAACATTTCAAAAATATGCCCAACGGTCAAGTGTTCCGAAACGGGTCTAGGCCGTTCAGGAACACCCCTTGGCAGTAGCCAAAGTGTTCAGAAACGGGTCTAGGCCGTTCAGGAACACCCAGGCCAAATCAAGGGCCTGTTTCGAAACAGGCAAGGGTGTTTCGAAACACCCTGCCCAGAAACAGCAGATGGGCATGTTTTAACACCTTTAAACCCCATCAAACATGCTCCAAACCATTCCACAATAAATCAACAACATGCCAAACATCATACCTACCAAATTTCATCAAAATCTAGATACAAAACCATCCCTAGGTGCACCAACTCATTCAACACAACCAACACTTAATCATGCTTTTAAAACAAGAAGCATAGCATAACGACTTATGAATAAGAAGATTCAAACGTTGCTAGCGTTAAACCACATAGTTCAAAACCATAAACCAAACTTGTCCAACATACACAATCTCATTAAACATCAACTTAAAAGACTCTCCCCCCACTGCCTTTATTATATATAGCTATTAACCGAGACATACATCTCAAGTGGAGCTCTCCTTGAATCCCTTGCTTCTTGCTGTCCCAACTTCAAAAATCTGCGTTGATGGACAAAAAGGAGCGTAAGCACATAATGCTTAGTGAGGAATGCTCAAACCAAAACCCCATCAATACAGCGAGTCATAAAACCTCTTTAAAAAGGAAACACATTTCGATAAACCAAAGCAATGTTTGAAAACCCCTTTTTAAACCACATGCTTTAAATCATGCATTGCTCAAACATGAAAACCAACCCTTAGCTTAGAAAAGCTAAGTAACTCACTTCAAAGCACAACCTTGCAAAACCATCAATTTAACCTTTCCATGCATGAACATCATATGCAAAGTTAAATACAAAACCCTTGGAAAACACTTCTACTTCACATTATACTTTTCTCATTCTTGAAAATCATCTCAAGCAAGAAACCTTTAAAAACCACTTACTCCTTCAATCTAACTCATGCATTAAACAAATGCAACATATGAACCACAAAATCAACATTTGCATTCCATGCCTTTTAAAACAAACCTTCACAAGACTTCTATGCACTAAGGAGATTTCATGCACACATGCACCATTCTCAATAGAAAATAAACACTTGTTCAAGCTAACAAGTAATACATGCATTCTTGGTACATTACACACTTTCCATGCAACCTTGCATCATTTCAAGCATCTCATGCTTCATTACATTCAAGAACATTATATTGGCACCCAAGTGATAATCACAAACCATCAAAACAAAAGACACAATCGGATACGCGGATTACGAGCGTTGTCCCACACGCTCCATACACACTTCCGAACAACACAAGGTGGAGTATACCGGTACAATCACAACCCCTCAACACCCGTGATGGAGTTTAACGGTACAATCACAACCCCTCAACATCACTCATTGGAAGTTGTATAATACACTAGCGAGAGACGGGACACATCACAAGGCTTACTCATGGAAGCTACCACAACCATTGTAATCACCTTAACCAAGCTCACACACGGGAGCAACCCTCCACCGTTGTGACGCTTAACAAAGTCCACCCATGAGAGCCATCCTCCATCATGGTGACTTTAACAAGGTTCACCCACGAGAGCCATCCTCCATCGTGGTGGCACTAAACCAAGCCCACCCACGAGAGCCAACCTCCATCGTAGTGGCACTAAACCAAGCCACTCACGAGAGCCAACCTCCATCGTGGTGACACCAATTTCCTCAACCGCTAGGATTCTTGGATGGAGTTTACGGTACAATTACAACCCCCTCGACATCCAAGGCGACTCAATTCATGGTGCACCCAATCCTATAGCCAGCTAACTATATCCGATTAAAGTAACCAAGAACCACTTACATCACTTGCCAATATAACCATTTTACCTCATTAATCCATTGTTTTTATAAGCACAACCAAAATGCCAAAACCACCAATTACCATCATCATTTCACTGTTTTGAAGCATTAAACAAAGCCATTAAACAACATGCAACACTATGCATCAATTCCACAATTCCAATGTACAAAACCAAGGATCTCTTACCTTGAGCATCCTTCATACATGACTTTCAAAACCAGCATTAAACCATGCTAAAATATGCTTTCAAAACAGAATTTAAACATGCAAATCACATGCATTGCATCCAACAAACACAAGTGCTTTAAAAACCAATTCATAACACAAACCAAGAGAGAAATTCCATTTACTTACTCTTGAGCTTAGCTAAGTTGCTTAGACTTAAACTAAGCTCCCAAAACCTTCAAACATAGGTTTCAAAGCTGAAAACCCAACTTCACTCACCAATAACCAAAACTAGGCTAGCCAACAAGCCCTCCAAGCATCCGAAAACCTTCAACGCCACCTCTATTGCTCACGGATCATTCTCCCCTGTTTCAAGCACATAACAACAGAGGATTAATGCATCATTATGCATTAAAAACACCAGCAACACACCTAAACTCGCTGCTCTTTGCAAATCCAACATTTCGGCTACCAAACACAACCGAAATCACCTCCAAACACTTCCAAAACTTAACCCAGCCAAGATCCATCACTTCTAACCATTTTTAGACATCAATTAACATCCAAAATAATCCCAAACACGTCCTCATACCTCCAGCATTAACAAAACACCAAGATCACCCCCAAAACCACCATTTTCACAAGTAAAAACTTAGGAAAATCAACCTATTCGGGATTGCATTGATTAAACCTCAATTACACATCACTTAGACATCCAAAATACATCAAAAAGACATCTCAAAACAGAGCCCAATCATTTATTATGATTTTCTTCAAAATTAAATCCAAATCTTGCATTTTAAGCCAAAATCAAGATCACAACATCAAAACCTTTAATAAAACTTAATTTAAGGATTGAGAACTTGGGAATTTCAGTAAAGAACTGAGTATTTAGAGGAGAAGGGTGTTCATACCTCTAAATGTGAGTTTCTCCTTGTTTAGAACCAAGATTCTTGAAAATCCAATAAGCAAATGAATAGAATTTGGTGTAGAAATGATTAGAGATCAATTAGAGATTGAAATCTCATCTTTAGATGTTAAAATCAGAGGAAAAATGGCTGGGGAAAAGTGTTTGGGCTGAGAGAAAAATTGAGAGAAAAGAAATGGGAAAATTTTGAGAAAAGTTAGTTATGAAATCAAAAATATATATTTCCCTCTTTTTCCTTTTATTAAAAATCATTAATTAAATCTTTAATATTAAGAAAAATCTGGAGAAAACTCTTCTCGGGTAAATTAGCTCCTTAAAGATTCAAAGTTTCAATCCTTTTAAAACAGTCACCAACTTTTCAAAAATTACATTTTAGTCACTAACTCAAAATGTCATATTTCCAAACCTCATTTTGTAAAATTGATTTCACCACTCTCTTATATATAATAAAAGAGGATTTTTGGATATTTTTCCATATTTTTAATGCATCCCGAACTAGGCTTTCCTTAAAACCACCTTTTATATTCGAACCGAAAATTCGACCGGTCCGGTTCAAACCCAAAACTTCTAAGCCCAAAATTGGGGTGTTAAAACTCTCCCCCTCTTAGGAAATTTCGTCCTCGAAATTTCAACCGGCGAAAAGAGCACAACCAAACTTCTCAAAGCAACCCACAAGGCGACACCGGAGACTTAACCACCACCGAACACTCTCCACACAAAACTCCACCAAACCCAACACCACCACATACTGTTCAAGAATTCCAGAACACTCAGGTGTTAACCACATCTTAACCTTTCACACTTCCGGACTGCACATAGCCCCAACAACAACCTGAAGAACCTCCAAGCTTTTACAGCATACACCACCTTAACTCATAACTCCTAAAATTCGTACACACGGTGACACCAACCAATCCAGTTCAGCCACCATGTGACCCACAACCTTCACTGCTTCTAAAAACCCCTTGCACAACTGCTCAACCTCTTCCAAAGGTTACCACATCAAGCAAAAATTCTTAAGCATCAACTGCTTACTCAAACTTCTCAACGTATTGACGACATTCCTTCACCTCCGCCACTATCATCACCATAAAGACCCACCAGGACTACTCACGTAACATCCGAAAATCACGTCACAAAACCCCAACCTTGACCCGCCAGCCATTCCATACACCACCAGCTGACTTCAGAAGGAATTTACTTATACATAACTAGCCAACTACTTCTCACAAGAACCCGTCCAACCAACAATGACCCTTGAACTTACATTGCCTTTCCACTTCAAACTTTGACTACAACACTAGCCTTACCAGGACACTGCCCATTCTATACATACATATTTAGATTACGAAACTTCTATTCACCCTAGGCCAACCCTTTTCTACAACCCACAACAAAACCTCTTCTCAACTCCTCAAAGCTTGCTACGAACCATCACCTACAAAAACAACCATTCTACTACAACATCAATGCCAAGTTACCCCAGCACTCTGGAACACATCCACTAACCTGCAACATCACTTAACACCAAGAAACCACCACTTCTACTAGCTATTCACAACCACTCTGACTGATTCTAACTTCAACCGGTAATCTCCTCACCACCATACCGCTAAACTCATTAAACGCCAAACACTTTCCTTCTGTCAATATGCTATATCGCACTCACTATCACTGACAACTCGCTTAATACCCTCTATTACTTCTAACATTCTCCTAGCACCAAAACAACTTTTAAAACCCATCATCCAACCCTACCCTATCACAACACTAACAGACCCGATTAATTATCAGCGAGTGTGAACGTTCGTATGCATGGTCACCAATATGCCCTATCAATGCCTGATGTACATGCATGCAAAACCTCTAATGTCATGTCACATGTATGCATGGACCAGTACATATATAATATAGCATATAACAAATGATTTTTAACTGTGCATGTATGTCGGTTCACACCCACCAATAACATCCTCAGAATCCGCCTAGGAACAACCTCCTATCTCACTTCCAACTTGTCTAACCCTACCATTCTAATATCCCACTAATACCCTCTTCACACTAAAGTTGTTTCCAAAACAACACCAACTACTACCCCAAACATGCTAGCAACGAGACCATACCCACAACGCAAGGAAAAACCAAACCGAAACCAAACTAAGATAACTAGGGCAAAGGTTACTTAACAAGGTTACCTGTAAACACCTCACCGCCCCGGAGCTTCAACAGACGAGCTCTCTTCCTCGCAGAACCATCATCCTCCAGCCGCACCGCTGCAGCACCAGCTAACACATTAAGGTCATCACCATCTCCCTGCGGTAAAGGACCCTGGCTACCCCGAGCCAACATCAAACAATTCTGTTTCAAATGCCCAACAGACCCACAATTCCAACATGTTTCACTCCTCAAGCTCCTCACACCTTGCTGCCCTTCCTACCACCTTCGATCTTTGTCTCAGCCGTGCCCACGACCCTTCAGAGACCCTTTTGCTACCACTAAAGCTGATCTCACCACATGAGGACAATTTCGCTTCACATGCTCCTTAGAACCACAGTTCCAACAAACTCCTGCGCCCCAACAACCTCCAACATGACACCTTCCACATCGGTCACACATCGGCAACCGAGCTACCCCTCCTTGGTCATACCGCACTTGACCTACGTCTGCACCACCACCAAGACTCCGATTCAAGCAAAACCTTCTATCACGTAGCCTTTTACGCTGACCACTCCCGAAGTCAGTACCCACAGCTCTCTTGCTTAAACTTTTCTCACCTTCATAAACTGAAACCACACCCTCACGCTGCTTAACCCTGGGAAATTTCCCTCCAAGGTACCTTTCATAAAAGGTAGACACAAAGAAATCCCAATCTATATCGTGGATATGCGATGCCACCGCCACAGATGTCCACCAGACACAAGCGTCCCCCAACATCAATGAGACAACACTTCCCAGCTTACAGGCATAGTCACAACCTTCCTGGTCCAAAATCAGAACTACACTGGCTAACCAGGCCTAGAACGTCTCAGGTGTCGAACCATGATACTCCACAGCTCCCAAATTATGTAAACGTTGTTTCGACAAACCCGCACATCTCACAGACCTCACTTTCACCACAGCCTGAGATGTTCCCAACACCTCTTGAACTATAGGTGATGAACTCTTCATCGCAGAACCAGCTTCTTCCTCATGCCTCACTCCCTCAACTCCAGAAACAGAAGACTGAGACGAAACACCTCCTCTAAAAGGTGAATTCCACGCCTTAACAACCTGCTCTAAAGCAGCAACCATCTCACCTAACTGCCATTCTTTCATCGATTTCACCATGCTATTAACAACAAACAATCATAACAAAACAAACAAAACGATCAGGCCAGCTTCAAGCAAGGATTCAAGACTCCATTGACAACATAACACAATAGCTATAATAATAAGGCAATGGGTATCCCGAATTCTCCCCTTTTACATGACATAACAGTCAATAAAAACATGGATATCACAACATCGAGCATATCAATCAACATACTTCGATCATGCTCTCATCAAATAACATTTACTCGCAACAGCATAATATCAACCTAACATACCCATTACACTTTCATCATTCATAAAATCAGCTCACATCACCAGCATAACATCAATACAAATCCACATTAGCTCAATGAAGATTCACAATCAAAAAGCATGCTAAAAACATCAACAATTCGTTCAAAGACACACATTTCAACCGACTTTCAACCACACAACAGAATAAACGTTAAACACTTATTACAACAATTTACCTTTCCCCAAGCATGCGCAACTCAACTCTGATACCACCAAATGTAACCCCCTTAGCCCGGCCTAGACGGTTGACCCGAACTACGAAGATTACACGGGGAAAACCAAAGTCAACCCGAAAGTCAACCTTGATTAACGACCCTTTTTTTCTTTTTAAACTTGTCTAGATGCACATTAAACCTAGGCATACTCTTGAGATAAGCATACTCAAAAATCACAGCAATCGGAAAACAATAAGGGACCCAATTGCACGAAATACTAATTTAGGGACCAAATTGTAAATTCGGAAAATTAAGAGGACTTTACCAATTTTTAAGTTACCAATATGAAATTAGTCATGTTTTATGCCTCTCTGCCAAATTTCACCTTAAACGGACATCTCGAACTCAAGCAATTGCACATACAAAAATCAGGACTAAACCGTAAAGCTCGCAAACCTCAAAACATTTCAAAAATATGCCCAACGGTCAAGTGTTCCGAAACGGGTCTAGGTCGTTCAGGAAAACCCCTTGGCAGTAGCCAAAGTGTTCAGAAACAGGTCTAGGCCGTTCAGGAACACCCAGACCAAATCAAGGGCCTGTTTCGAAACAGGCAAGGGTGTTTCGAAACACCCTGCCCAGAAACAGCAGATGGGCATGTTTTAACACCTTTAAACCCCATCAAACATGCTCCAAACCATTCCACAATAAATCAACAACATGCCAAACATCATACCTACCAAATTTCATCAAAATCTAGATACAAAACCACCCTAGGTGCACCAACTCATTCAACACAACCAACACTTAATCATGCTTTTAAAACAAGAAGCATAGCATAACGACTTATGAATAAGAAGATTCAAACGTTGCTAGCGTTAAACCACATAGTTCAAAACCATAAACCAAACTTGTCCAACATACACAATCTCATTAAACATCAACTTAAAAGACTCTCCCCCCATTGCCTTTATTATCTATAGCTATTAACCGAGACATACATCTCAAGTGGAGCTCTCCTTGAATCCCTTGCTTCTTGCTGTCCCAACTTTAAAAATCTGCATTGATGGAAAAAAAGGAGCATAAGCACATAATGCTTAGTGAGGAATGCTCAAACCAAAACACCATCAATGCATCGAGTCATAAAACCTCTTTAAAAAGGAAACACATTTCGATAAACCAAAGCAATGTTTGAAAACCCTTTTTTAAACCACATGCTTTAAATCATGCATTGCTCAAACATGAAAACCAACCCTTAGCTTAGAAAATCTAAGTAACTCACTTCAAAGCACAACCTTGAAAAACCATCAATTTAACCTTTCCATGCATGAACATCATATGCAAAGTTAAATACAAAACCCTTGGAAAACACTTCTACTTCACATTATACTTTTCTCATTCTTGAAAATCATCTCAAGCAAGAAACCTTTAAAAACCACTTACTCCTTCAATCTAACTCATTCATTAAACAAATGCAACATATGAACCACAAAATCAACATTTGCATTCCATGCCTTTTAAAACAAACCTTCACAAGACTTCTATGCACTAAGGAGATTTCATGCACACATGCACCATTCTCAATAGAAAATAAACACTTGTTCAAGCTAACAAGTAATACATGCATTCTTGGTACATTACACACTTTCCATGCAACCTTGCATCATTTCAAGCATCTCATGCTTCATTACATTCAAGAACATTATATTGGCACCCAAGTGATAATCACAAACCATCAAAACACAAGACACAATCGGATACGCGGATTACGAGCGTTGTCCCACACGCTCCATACACACTTCCGAACAACACAAGGTGGAGTATACCGGTACAATCACAACCCCTCAACACCCGTGATGGAGTTTAACGGTACAATCACAACCCCTCAACATCACTCATCGAAAGTTGTATAATACACTAGCGAGAGACGGGACACATCACAAGGCTTACACATGGAAGCTACCACAACCATTGTAATCACCTTAACCAAGCTCACACATGGGAGCAACCCTCCACCGTTGTGACGCTTAACAAAGTCCACCCATGAGAGCCATCCTCCATCATGGTGACTTTAACAAGGTTCACCCACGAGAGCCATCCTCCATCGTGGTGGCACTAAACCAAGCCCACCCACGAGAGCCAACCTCCATCGTAGTGGCACTAAACCAAGCCCACTCACGAGAGCCAACCTCCATCGTGGTGACACCAATTTCCTCAATCGCTAGGATTCTTGGATGGAGTTTACGGTACAATTACAACCCCCTCGACATCCAAGGCGACTCAATTCACGGTGCACCCAATCCTATAGCTGGCTAACTATATCCGATTAAAGTAACCAAGAACCACTTACATCACTTGCCAATATAACCATTTTACCTCATTAATCCATTGTTTTTATAAGCACAACCAAAATGCCAAAACCACCAATTACCATCATCATTTCACTGTTTTGAAGCATTAAACAAAGCCATTAAACAACATGCAACACTATGCATCAATTCCACAATTCCAATGTACAAAACCAAGGATCTCTTACCTTGAGCATCCTTCATACATGACTTTCAAAACCAGCATTAAACCATGCTAAAATATGCTTTCAAAACAGAATTTAAACATGGAAATCACATGCATTGCATCCAACAAACACAAGTGCTTTAAAAACCAATTCATAACACAAACCAAGAGAGAAATTCCATTTACTTACTCTTGAGCTTAGCTAAGTTGCTTAGACTTAAACTAAGCTCCCAAAACCTTCAAACATAGGTTTCAAAGCTGAAAACCCAACTTCACTCACCAATAACCAAAACTAGGCTAGCCAACAAGCCCTCCAAGCATCCGAAAACCTTCAACGCCACCTCTATTGCTCACGGATCATTCTCCCCTGTTTCAAGCACATAACAACAGAGGATTAATGCACCATTATGCATTAAAAACACCAGCAACACACCTAAACTCGCTGCTCTTTGCAAATCCAACATTTCGGCTACCAAACACAACCGAAATCACCTCCAAACACTTCCAAAACTTAACCCAGCCAAGATCC
The DNA here is from genome assembly GCA_958450335.1 of Hibiscus tridactylites. Classification (NCBI taxonomy): domain Eukaryota; kingdom Viridiplantae; phylum Streptophyta; class Magnoliopsida; order Malvales; family Malvaceae; genus Hibiscus; species Hibiscus tridactylites. The sequence goes on from OY288270.1 coordinate 82,867,341, forward strand.
ATCACTTCTAACCATTTTTAGACATCAATTAACATCCAAAATAATCCCAAACACGTCCTCATACCTCCAGCATTAACAAAACACCAAGATCACCCCAAAAACCACCATTTTCACAAGTAAAAACTTAGGAAAATCAACCTATTCAGGATTGCATTGATTAAACCTCAATTACACATCACTTAGACATCCAAAATACATCAAAAAGACATCTCAAAACAGAGTCCAATCATTTATTACGAATTTCTTCAAAATTAAATCCAAATCTTGCATTTTAAGCCAAAATCAAGATCACAACATCAAAACCTTTAATAAAACTTAATTTAAGGATTGAGAACTTGGGAATTTCAATAAAGAACTGAGTATTTAGAGGAGAAGGACGTTCATACCTCTAAATATGAGTTTCTCCTTGTTTAGAACCAAGATTCTTGAAAATCCAATAAGCAAATGAATAGAATTTGGTGTAGAAATGATTAGAGATCAATTAGAGATTGAAATCTCATCTTTAGATGTTAAAATAAGAGGAAAAATGGCTGGGGAAAAGTGTTTGGGCTGAGAGAAAAATTGAGAGAAAAGAAATGGGAAAATTTTGAGAAAAGTTAGTTATGAAATCAAAAATATCTATTTCCCTCTTTTTCCTTTTATTAAAAATCATTAATTAAATCTTTAATATTAATAAAAATCTGGAGAAAACTCTTCTTGGGTAAATTAGCTCCTTAAAGATTCAAAGTTTCAATCCTTTTAAAACAGTCACCAACTTTTTAAAAATTACATTTTAGTCACTAACTCAAAATGTCATATTTCCAAACCTCATTTTGTAAAATTGATTTCACCTCTCTCTTATATATAATAAAAGATGATTTTTGGATATTTTTCCATATTTTTAATGCATCCCGAACTAGGCTTTCCTTAAAACCACCTTTTATATTCGAACCAAAAATCCGACCGGTCCGGTTCAAACCCAAAACTTCTAAGCCCAAAATTGAGGTGTTACAGCATCGTCCTCCTTGACTGCTAGTTCCAGCTTTTCTGCATCACTGCCCAACGCCTGCCACGACTGCTGCCCTGGATGCTGCCACGACTGCTGCCCTGGATGATGTCACGACTGCTGCCCTGGGTGTTGTCACGACTGCTGCCCTGGGTGCTGTCACGACAGATACCTGCAAAAGTAACCAAATTTAGCAGTATCTGCCCAGTTTTATCTGAATGTGATGTTGATGCAAAACTTAACCTAAAATGCAGTTAAACATGCTTGAGTGCAGCAAAAATAAGGATAAATGATGGGTAAAATATAGAACTTTTATGCACTGATCACCAAGCGTTAATCAAAGAAGAAGATGAAAGATTCCCACAAATCCAACAAAAATGGATCATCTTCAAAGAAAGCATATGTGGCGACATGGAGTGATGAAGACTCCACCAATGATGAGGTAGCCCACATATGCTTCATGGCTCTCAATGAGGGGGAGGTAACTTCTAACTCATCTATTTCAAATTCATATACATTTGATGAGTTACAAGATGCCTATGATGATTTGCTTTTGGAATTTAAGGCATCATTTTCAAAAAAACAAAAAGTTAGTTTCAAAATTGAAAAATGAAAATGATTTGCTTTTCAAAACAAATCTAGAGTTTGAAGCAAAACTTAAAGATTTTGAACTTAAAGTTTTAGATTTACAAAATTTACTTCAAACGATGAAAAAAGATCATCAAAAGGAGGTTGATGATCTTAAGAAGGAAAAAAGATTTGATTTTCAATGAACTTCAAAAGAAAAACAATTTAGGAAAATCAAATTTTTATGTTAGACAATCTAGTGCCCCTAGATTTTTAAATGGAATTTTTTTGAAGTATTTGGGTCCCAAAAGGACTAAGTACTTCAACTAAAAAGGATGAAATTGAAAAATGGATTTCTAAGGGGACTAAACTTTGTGCAACTAACGTCTATGGATCCAAAGCAATTTGGATACCAAAAATTACTTAATTGTCTTGTTTAGGTGTGGTGGAGAGGTATCAACAAGTCCAAATTTGAGGGGGAGCTTCATGCACACACAAAAGAACACTTGAAGAAGGAAGGCTTCACATCCTCCCTTAAAGTTCAAGTGTTGGTAAAATCTAGTTGTTTTTCATTTGTTTAATTTGATTTATTTTTAAATTCAACTAGATCATCATATTGTTGAACTAACATTGTTTGATGCTTTGAGTAAGGGGGAGCCAATTTTAAAACCAAAATTTTTTAATTATGTCAAAAAATTTAAATCTCCTAAGTTATTTTGAGCCTAGTATCTTTTTAAATTCTTTTTGATATAACAAAAAGGGGAGAAATGGTTTGAAAAATTAATTTTTCAAGAGAATAAGGGGGAGCTTTAATTTCATTCAAATTTTAAATCTCTTATTCAATTTTTTAAAATACTAAGGGGGAGAATCCCAAACAACTTTTCAAGTTGGTTTTATTATATCAAAAAGGGAGAGATTGTAGAATTAAGTGTTTTGATATAATATTTGAAAAATATTTTCGACTAAATTGAAAAGAATTTAAAATGTATTTTAATAAAAAAAGACTTGAAAATATGTTTAAGGGTTTTACATGGCTTTGGAATGATTTAAAGTGTATTTAAAGTAGTCAAAATCGTGCTTTTCAAGTACTGTACCGATACGGTCTGGTACCGTACCGATACGCCCTAGGGTTTCAACTACAATTATTTTCTAGTAGCCAAAACTCGTACCGATACGCCTTATCGTATTGATATGGTATGCCTTAAAATACCCAACGGCTAGTTCGCATACCGATATGGTTGTATCGCGTACCGATACAGTTGTATCGCTTACCAATACGCCTAACTACCCCTAACGGTCAATTTCCCAACGGTCTTTTAAACTGCAGGACCGTATCGATACGCTTACTAGGTGTATCGATACGCACCAGCTAAAAGGCTCAACGACTACTTCCTTATCGGGACCGTATCGATACGGTTTGAGGGGTATCGATACGCTAAGCTGCAGAACTACATTTATGGTGGGAAATAAAGGCTCTAACGGCTCCAAAACAACCCCAACAATCCTCAACGACTACAAACTCAATTGGAAGTATAAAATGGACCTCCAAGCATCAAGGGAAGACTAATGCTTCAATTGTCAACAACATAATGATAAAGAATTTGTCTTAGAGCTTAATTGTTCATTTTCTTGTATAGATAACACTAGTGAGCTAAACATTGTTATATTTGCTCAAGTGTTTAGGTTTTGGGTGAGAGCTATATAGTGCAAACAAATACCTATTAGAGAGATTTCAAGTTTGCTTAGAATTTCTCTTGTGAAAGAGTGTTTGATCAAGCTTTGGGAGAAAGCTTGATCGTTGTAACAGTTTCCTCCTAATCCAAGAAAAGGGGACGAAATTCAAGAGTGGATTTGTTGAAATCCTTAGTGGGAAGCTAATGTAGTGGATGTAGGTGCTTGTTAGAAGGCTGAACAAGTATAAATCTTTGTTTCTTTTGTCTATCTTTCACCTCCCACTAAAACACCCAAAAATCCAACTTCTCCACACTTGGCGAGCTAGAACGGTTGAAGGAAATCGAGCACATAAAACCCAACAGTTTGGTTCGCGAAAAGATTATTTCCATGGGTAATAATATTTTCCAGAATCATATTCTCATGTTTGGTTTGTCCTCATTCCTACCAACTCGAAAAAGATTATTACCAACAATAGCATTTTTTGTTAACATTCTGGGAATGTGGTTCCCACCATTTCTTAGGTATTTGTCAATTCCTACCACTTTGGATAAAATTGCCCTTGAAATAATGAATTTTCTTAATTTGGTCATTTGTAGCATATTTAAATGGCGTAAATTTTTAAATAATTTTATTTTATATTAGTTTAATATTTAAAGGGTAATCTTCACCAGTGGTCCCTTTCATTTAGGGTGTGTTTTATTTTGGTCACCAGAATTCAAAAATGATTATTCTGGTCACTTACGTTTAGAATTGTTTCTATTTTGGTCCCTTGGCCGTTAGTCTCCGTTACTTAAAAATATTAGTTTCTAATATAACCCCCAAACTTTCAAAATTTTATTTTTCACCATCTTCCCCAAAAATTATAAAACTAAAACCCCAGAAAATTAAATCAATGGCTATAACTCAACACTACAACCCATTCCCCCAAGATTAAAAGTGTCAGCTTCCATTGCAAATGGCTATAACCCAGCACTACAACACATTCCCCCAAACATTCAAATATATCCCCGATCGAATGCAATACAACCAAGTAATGCCAACTAGCACCATCCCAAGTTTCAGAATCTTGCACTCTACTCTGCTCGGGATTGACCAGCACGAGAAGAGAGGATGATACCGACGATGAGTCCATACAAAGCCAAAGCCTTGGCGAAAATGAGGATAAGATTCATTCCAACGAAGAGCTTTGGCTGTTGAGTATTGGCTCTGCAAATAAATGCACAGAAAAACTATATCAAACAAGCATATTCTCACAATTAATGGAGTCCTGAAACAAGGATGGGGAGGGCCTAATAAAAAATATTAGTTGGAGAACTTAGAGCGTTCTTATTATTAAATTGTTTCATTCTTTGTACCAATATTCAAGGATCTATGATTTGCTGTGAATCTGGAATTTTAGTGTTTTTCAAAATGCACCCTTGTTGCTTACTCCTTAAAGATAATTTATTTATGAGATGCTGAACACTTGTTACTCAGGAAATTCCAAGACACAATGGCTTCTGGTTTTGAGAACAAGAATATTGTTGGCAATGCAACAGGTTATAGCCTTTAAATTCGTACAGTCATACTGTCCCCTCCCCCCTCCCCAGTTTTTTGTACTATCTTAAAAAGTTCTCATTTTGCATTGATTTCCGTCTATACAGATCTTATTAAGGGCATCTGTTGAGTGTGTAAAAGTTCTATTAGTTAGACCTTTTTTAACCCATATTTCTGCTGCATTCAAGCATCATTTCATTGCATTTAAGTTAGTTTACAGCAAAACATCACAAATATATAAAAGGCACAGATTCTACTAAAGAATGGTGGTTTTTGCAGGTAGCCGCCGTCGTAGACGGAGAAGGCGGGCGCAGGGAAGATAAGCAGAAGAGCTGAACTGGACAAGCAGACGAAGAGGACGATGCTGCCATGGAGCTGCCGTGACAGCAGAGGACGACAGCAAGTTAGTGAAGAAAAAGCAAAGTGGACCTCGATAGATAGAGAAAATTCTGCTCGTCTGTCGTGTGGAAACCATATATTTTTCCAAGCCCCGGATCAAAAGATATGTCAAGCCAAAGCTCAAGGAGAGAAAATCCCGAAACAAGGAGGACGGCTGGAAAGTAGATTCCTTGAAGATTAAGTCTTTATTAGAATCATACTTTTAATCGAAGTTGTAATCCTTGTTAACTTAGAATACTTGAGCCCAAAGCTTATATAAGGGCATATATTTTAACCTAGAGGGATATCTCATGATCCATAGCCGATTTCCCCATAACCGACAACCAAAAACCCTCCGCCGTTTATTCGCCGTCGATATGTTCTAAATTCCCCCTAGGGCCACGAGTTGATTTGTAAAGTAGTTGCAAGGGTTGTTTTGTTTTAGGAATTTTCAGTTCAATAAAATAAACTTCAAGTTCTCTTATTTTGGTTATTAATATCTTGCAAGAGCATCGGGAGAGCATTGTGAGGTTATCTATTTACTTAGCATCGGGAGAGTTAAGTATACGAAAGAAATAAGAGCAAGTTCTCTAGTTTATAGTTGAACTATCTCGTGCCTAAGGATAGGGCGAGGTTAAGTGGCTAAAGAATAATTCATACACATCGGTGTTCATCCTTCGATTCACGCCGGGAGGTATCATCAAGACGTGATCATCGATAGACTTGGACCTAGGGATAGGCCAAGGCAGATCTGGGATTCTTGCCAAACTTGAAAGTACTGAGTTGGTGTGTTTGCTGCCGCGACAACCAACGGACTACCGCCGCGACAGGTGCTGCGGCGACGGGCGCGACGACAGAACTGGATTTCCTAAACTCTGCAATACCTGCACTACTGAGCAATTCAATACCAGCCCATTCTCTCTATCTTGATATCTTTACTCTTTTATTTACGTTTTCTTCATTATTCTCGTGACAACTTTCTTAAATATTTTCTTTACTTTCGTGCAGTGAATTAAGGTGAAGCTATTAGCCCAATCCCTGTGGAGACGATATCCGATACTTCGTATCACTTTACTACTTGCGTCGTGTACACTTGCACTACCATTGCGATAGACTATTTTACACGCAACAAGTTTTTGGCGTCGTTGCCGGGGATTGGCAACATAACTCTACCTTTCTTTTATTGCACTTTTCGTTTTTATTTTTGTTTTTATTTTTATTTTTATTTTTCGGTTTTTCGTTGGTGCATTCAACTCTTGCTTTTCACAAGGTTTTCTTGTTTATGCGAAGATCGAATCGAGGTAAAGATCCTGAATATCCATTAGATCCGGAAGTTGAACGTTCCTTCAATCTCAAGAAACAACTTCGTCACTTACTAGCCAGGAACGAGTACCTTGAGGAACAGCTAGAGAAGATGGCACACCAAGGAAACGACCCTCCTGTTGGAGATGAAGAGGGCAGACCGCCTGTCGGCAACCCTGCCGCTGCCGGACGACGGTCCTGTCGTGACTATATGTTAAACGATCATGTAGAACTGGAGACCACGCTGCCGGATATTGATGTTGACAACTTCGAGCTTAAACCTGTCATGTTTAGTATGATCAACAATGCCGGGCAGTTTAGTGGTGCTGTTACAGAGGATGCTAGGGAGCATCTCAAAACATTCCAGGAGATCTGTGGTTCGTTTAGACTGCCAGGAGTTAATCCAGAGATACTGAGGCTTCGGTTATTTCCCCATTCATTGAGGGACAGAGCCAAAACTTGGTGGAATAAACTTACACCGGGTTCAATTAGAACTTGGGCAGATTTATCTCGTGAATTCTTATCTCGTTTTAATCCTTCGCATTTATCTGAGCGATTACGTAACGAAATTGCTACTTTTCAACAGGAAGATGACGAGCTGATGCATGAGGCCTGGGACAAATTTACCACTCTTCTACGGAACTGCCCAATGCATGGATTCCCCGTATGGAATCAGGTAACTAAGTTTTATAATGCTGCCAACTTACAAACTCGTATTCGAATTGATTCAGCAACAAACGGACTATTATTAGATAAAGATCCGGACGAGGCGATGCAAGTATTGAAAAATCTGGCCAAGAATGAGGAGCAGTTTCCGACAGCAAGAAGAGGGGGTAAACGGGTACTAGCTGTCAAGGATTATGAGGCCGACAGCACAATGAAATCACAGGCATCATTCCTTACTAAGGCAATGAAAAAGATATTGAATGATGATGGACAACATGGATTTGTTGTTGAGGAGGTATGTGAAATCTGTGAGGGAAATCATGGTTCGGATGAATGCCCGATACAGTTAGAAGAGGGAAAATATGTTGGAAACTACAAGCCGAATTACAATTCCAACAACTATAATCCCAATTGGAGGAAGGATCCCAAGTTTTCTTGGAGTAATCCTAATAATGCCCTGAATCCTCAAGCACACAATCAGAATCAGGGAGGACCTAGATTGCTGACGCGACAGCAACTGCCGCCGCAGCAGCAACAACAGCAGCCACCAGCTGCCACGAGCAGTATACTGGAACAGACTCTGGCCACTTTCATGTCTCAGACAGGTACTTATATTGAGAATATGAATCAGTTTGTCAAGAAGATAGAGAATTTCATGGATAAAACAGAGATGCGGATGACGAATCATGAAGCTACTCTGAAATCTTTGGAGACACAAATGGGTTAGGTTTCCCAACATATTAAGCCGAGGCAGACTGGAGGATTCCCTAGCAATACTGAAAATGCTAGGCAGCCCACACATGAGCAGTGTAAAGCTATTACTACTAGGAGTGGGAAGAAATTACCAGGGCCGGAAAAAGAAGCTGAAACAGTAAAGGAACCAGCCTTGGACAGACCTGCCGAGGAAGCTGCCCCGACAGGTAATAAACAGACTGATGCCGATGAGCCTCTCACGACAGCAGAAGCGACAGAGGAGAAAAACGATGATTTTCGTCCTCAGATTCGTATGCAGTGGGAAGGACGTATTGCTGATTATCGTCCCCCACCCCCTTTCCCTCAACGGATACATCAAGCTAAGCAAGAATCTCAGCTCAAAAAGATTTATGATATTTTTAAGCAGGTTCATATTAATATTCCGCTGTTAGATGACGTGAGGGAGATGCCCGGTTATGCGAAATTTCTCAAGGATGTCATGTCAAGGAAATCTAAACTTGGGGAGTTTGAAACGGTAAAGATGATAGAAGGTTGCATGAGTATTCTTCATCGGCGGCCACCCCAGAAAAAGAAGGATCCGAGGAGCTTCATCATACCTTGCGTAATCGGGAATAAATTTGTGGGTAAGGCACTTTGTGATCTTGGTGCTAGTGTTAATTTAATGCCAAAATCTGTTTTTCAGAAATTAGGCATTGGAAAGGCGCGGCCCACGACAGTAACTCTGCAGCTGGCAGACCGCTCTTACGTTCATCCAAAGAAGATCACTAATTGATCACTGATTGATGTGGGTAAGAGTGGATAAATTTATTTTTCCTACTGACTTTCTTGTTTTAGATTGTGAGGCATACGAAAACGCACCAATCATTCTTGGGCGACCCTTCTTAGCCACGGGAAGATCACTGATTGATGTGGAGAAAGGAGAACTCACCATGCGAGTGAATGATCAAGAGATCAAGTTGAATGTTCTCCAAGCGATGAAACATGCTGATGTAGACGAGGAATGCAAGGCTATCACTGATGTTACCCTTGATCAACCCTGCATTAGGTCGGGCTGTCACGATATTAAATTTGGTCACTGCCGCGGCAGCCATCTACAGGACTGTCACGACAGCACTGGCGATAGCACCGACGACAGCAACTCCTCCGAATCCGATACATCTGATACTGAAGATCAGGAGGAGGTAAAATGGTTAGGCAATCGTCCAGGTAAGTTATTCGAACCTTTGAATTATACTTCGGATAACCATTTAATCCAAAAGCCATCTACTGTTGAACCACCTGCCTTAGAACTGAAGCCCCTGCCAGGGCAGCTAAAATATGCTTTTCTTGGTTCAAATGATACGTTGCCCGTAATCATATCTTCTAAGCTGCCACAGGAACAGGAACGGTAGCTCATAGGCATGCTACGACAGCACAAAAAGGCAATTGGATGGACGATCGCTGACATTCAAGGCATTAGTCCGGCGTTATGCATGCACAAAATCCTTCTAGAAGAAGATCATAAGCCGACTATAGATGCCCAAAGGCGGCTAAACCATGCTATGAAAGAGGTGGTGCGTAAAGAGATAATTAAGTGGTTAGATGCTGGTATTATTTACGTCATCTCCGACAACAAATGGGTGAGCCCGGTGCAATGCGTTCCCAAGAAAGGAGGAATGACCGTGGTGACCAATGAAAACAATTAGTTAATCCCAACCAGGACTGTGACCGGTTGGAGGGTTTGTATTGACTATCGGAAGCTTAACAAAGCTACCCGAAAGGACCACTTTCCTTTACCCTTTATTGATCAAATGCTTGATAGATTAGCGGGTAAACGTTACTATTGTTTTCTTGATGGTTATTCAGGTTATAATCAAATTGCCATCGCACCGGAGGATCAAGAAAAGACGACCTTCACATGCCCCTACGGAACATATGCTTTTAGGAGGATGTCGTTTGGATTATGTTATGCACCCGCCACCTTCCAAAGGTGCATGATGGCCATATTCTCCGATATGGTGGAGGACTTCCTTGAGATATTTATGGATGATTTTTCAGTCTTTGAGGACGATTTTGAGAGCTGCCTAGGCAATCTACAAAAGGTACTTGAAAGATGTGAAAAAGCAAATCTCGTTTTGAATTGGGAAAAATGCCACTTTATGGTGGATGAAGGGATAGTCCTTGGCCATAAGATTAGCTGCCGTGGGATAGAAGTCGACAGGGCCAAAATAGAAGTGATCGAGAAGCTGCCGCCGCCGACCACAGTCAAGGGCATTAGAAGTTTCTTAGGGCATGCTGGTTTTTATCGGAGATTCATTGCAAATTTCTCAAAAATCACCAAGCCCCTATGCCATCTTTTGGAGCAGAACCGACCCATCGACTTTAATGATGAATGTATTGAAGCATTTAAGGTTCTGAAGGAAAAACTGGTAACAGCCCCAATAGTACAGCCACCAGACTGGACACAGCCATTTGAGATCATGTGTGATGCTAGTGACTATGTTGTCGGGGCAGCACTTGGGCAGCGGAAAGACAAGCTATTTCATGTCATATATTATGCCAGCAAGACACTGAACGACGCCCAAGTGAACTACACCACCACAGAAAAGGAGTTATTAGCTGTGGTATTCTCCATTGACAAGTTTCGTTCTTACATACTTGGAACGAAGGTAATAGTGCACACAGACCATTCTGCCCTGAAGTATTTGTTCGCAAAAAAGGATGCAAAGCCTAGATTGATACGGTGGATCCTGCTATTGCAAGAATTCGACCTTGAAATCAAGGATAAAAAAGGGACAGAAAATCAGGTGGCAGACCACTTGTCAAGGTTGGAGACGGGACAAAGTCTGCCAATAGATAAGACAAACATACTGGAGACCTTCCCAGATGAGCAGCTCTTTGCTGCCGCAATCGCTGCCGCGACAGCCATGGCGGCAGGTAAGTCTTCTGAACTCCCCTGTTATGCTGATTTCGTTAATTTTATAGTTACCGGAATACTTCCTTCTGATCTTAATTACCAAGCCAGGAAGAGGTTCCAAAATGATGTTAAGCATTATTATTGGGACGAACCTCTTCTTTTCAAAATGTGTGCAGATCAGGTTATAAGGAGGTGTGTACCACAAGAAGAGCAAGAAGACATTCTTCATCACTGCCATGCTTCACAGTATGGAGGTCACTTAGGAGGCAACAAAATTGCTGCCAAGGTACTGCAGTCAGGGTTTTATTGGTCGTCACTGTACAAAGATGCACAACTCTTTTACAAGAACTGTGACAGGTGCCAACGGACAGGAAACATCTCAAGGAGAAACGAGATGCCGCTGCAGAACATACTAGAAGTCGAAATCTTCGACGTTTGGGGGATCGATTTTATGGGACCTTTTCCATCTTCATGTGGAAATCTATACATCCTCCTGGCAGTAGATTATGTCTCTAAGTGGGTTGAAGCCATCGCCACACAAAAGAATGATGCCAAGACAGTCCAACGGTTTTTACACAAAAACATTTTTTCTAGATTTGGCATCCCTAAGGCGATTATCAGTGATGAAGCGAGACATTTTGACAATAGGGTAATTGCTGCCGCCTTGAAGAAATATGGTGTCAAGCATCGGATCGCGACAGCATACCACCCACAGACCAATGGACAAGCTGAAATATCTAACAAGGAAGTTAAGAACATTCTTGAGAAGATGGTTAAACCAACTAGGAAAGATTGGTCTTTACTCCTCAATGATGCATTATGGGCATATAGCAAAGCTCTTAAGACTCCATTGGGCATGTCTCCATATCGATTGATTTATGGAAAAACCTGTCATCTGCCTGTCGAGATAGAACACAGGGCATACTGGGCGATCAAGGCAGTGAATTTGGACTTGGATAAGGCAGGCCAGAAAAGGCTGCTAGATTTGAACGAGATTGAAGAAATACGAACAATGGCCTACGACAATGCAAGAATCTACAAGGAGAAAACTAAGAAGTGGCATGATAAGAAGTTGCTGCCACGACAGTTCTTCCCAGGGCAGCTTGTATTGTTGTTCAATTCTAGACTCAAACTCTTCCCAGGGAAACTGAAATCTAGATGGTCTGGTTCATTCCAAGTCGTACAAGTTTTTCCCCATGGTGCCATCACAATTCGATCATTAAAAGACGGGCACCAATTCAAAGTCAATGGACAGTGCCTCAAGCATTATCAGGGGACTGAAGCCCCAGGAATACAGGAAGTGGTTACCTTAGGAGATGCCCCACAAGGCATCCCTAATTTAACCTAAATTTTATTTTTATTTATTAATTATTATTTATTATTTATTAGGTATTAAGGTTTATTTTATTCAAATAATGTTTTTTTTATGTTTACTGTTTTTAGGAAATAAAGGAGGCAAGACGAATAGGAGAAGTGACCCAAGCCCACCATCCATCTATCAGCCCAACACAGCCCAATATTGAAGCCTGACGTTCCAGCTGCCGCGGCAGACACGGAAGAGACAGGTTGTCACCAGACTGTCACGGCAGACGCAGAAACGTGTGACAAACGCGTAACAGACGTATAAATGCGTGTCAGACGCGTCAGACACGCTAAAGCTCAACAGTCACCCCGTTATTCACGCCTACCGTTACAGCTTCAACGGGTAGCTATTCCTTTCCTATAAAACCCCGTTTCATTTTCATTTCACTCACTTCTGTTTATTCTTACTTGCTCTCCCCTTTAGTTTTTCTTTGTTTTCTTTACTTTCAAACAACCCTTGCAACTAACATGTCTTCCAGAAGAACCCGCCGCAGTGCTGCTTCTACCTCTTCACCAGCAGCACCCACCCCGCAGTCCTTCGCTACTAAGGATCTATGGGAAGAAAGAGGCTTTATTTACGCTCGAAAGGCCGTTAATATGGGCCTCAAGCCTTTCATCGCACGGACGATTAGAGCCCTCCTGTGGGAACAATTCGCGGAGCAACCAGCAGAGATGAACGAAACACTGGTGAGGGAATTCTATGCTGCCATCGGCAGCAGGACGGCAACAGAAGTAACCGTCCGAGGGATAGAAGTTCAGTTCACAACCAAACGTATCAACTCCTTCTATGGCCTCCACTTCGGCCCCAACGACGATGCTCACCAACAGTTCCTTAATACTCTAGACGACGCTGCCTTCGACGTTGTTATGGCAGAAGTGACAGAAGAAGGGACTGAATGGAACACAAGCCGCAAAAATCCCCACACTGTGAAGAGGGGGCAGCTGCTGCTAGAAGCCAAACTGTGGAACGCCTTCATTAAGAAGAGGATTATGCTATCCTCACATCACACCACAGTAGACCAGCAGAGGTTAGCCCTAATCCACTCAATTATGAACAAACGGCCCATTAATGTGGGACGCTACATACGGGAGAGTATTCTGGACTGCGCCCATAGATAGACGGCCATCCTCTACCTTCCCTTCCTTATTACATCTCTCTGCCGCTGCTCTGCCGTGCCGGAAGCCACCACCGATCGCCTAGTAAAGGGAAAGGGCTGGACAGACAAAGCTATCATCGGCCTCATGGAGCTAACAGTAGCAACACCCATCTCCTCCTTCAACCCTGCTGCCGCCCCTGCTGAATCGTCAGAGCAGCCCAGCCCTGAACCTGCCGCCGCAGCAGATGCTCCGACAGACCCATCCACTCAAATCCTTGCTGCCATTCAGAGGATGGAGGACAGACAACTGGGGCTAATGACATTCATCAAGGATTTTGCCGAATCCACGGTAAATTTCATTCACCATACTTTAAATTTTCCTAATGTTGTCTTTCCCACCTTCCCTGCCCACTACTTCACCACCCCCGCCCACACACCCACGCATGCTGCCACACCACATACACCATCTACTGCCTCCATTCCATCACCTGCCCCGACGGCAGCCGGCAGCCCTTAGGCCGCCACATCCGACCGAGGAACAAAGCGACCTGCACCCTCGGATGACATTGATGCATTTGTAGCTGGATTTTCTTCTTCCTCCGTTTGGGCAGAGAGCGACACCGAACCCTCTATTCGGAGGAACTTGGAGAAAGAATTCACACCTGTCAAGCGGCAGAAAAGAGTGGCCAACAAGAAAACTCTGCCTAAGGCCAGCAGCAGCAGTTGGGACAGCGGCAGCAGCTCCGACATCCAGGTTGTAGAGCAACCACAGCAGCCTGCCCCAAAGCCCAGAATCTGCCGCCAAATCCGCCTCAGCAGCAGCAGTGAAGATAGTGCTTAAAATTTAAGTTTCTTATTTTCTTATTGCTGCCTGCCATATATATATTTTGTGATGTACTGCCTTCATTTATTTTCATTTTGTCATTTGCATTGAGGGCAATGCAACCCTCAAGTTTGGGGGTGGCAACCCTCCATTTTAATGGAGTCTAAGTACATCTTAATTAATTGTTGTGTCTTTTACTTAGTTTATTTTGGTTAAAAAAATGAAAATATTGAAAATTTTGGCTGAAAACTGTGAATTGAACTTACCTGTCGTGACAGCTCTGTCGTGGCAGCGACTTTAGGATAGTTTAAGGAGAAGTTTAGAGCCTTTCTATAGTTCTGAAAACTTAAAACACCATTGTGACTGTTATACTGCTTAGACTTCTTTTAGCCAAACTAGAATAGGAAGCTTAGCACTTGAATAGCCCCTAGAGGTGCCTAACACTGGCTCTAGGAAAGAAGTTTAGAAAAAGAGACTCAACAGCCCTAGAGGTGCCCGAAACTGGCTCTAGGAAGTTAACTAGAGGTGCCTAAAACTAGCTCTAGTCAAACTTTAGCTTGAAAAATAGAAAAATCGAGTCAAAACAAAAAAAATCAAAGGAGCATGAAAAAGTTCATTCAAAAGATAAACTTTGGCATAAAAATTCGAGTTAAGAGTTGAATATTTTAGTGAAACTAAGAGAGTCTTGGCATATAACTGTTCACAAGCATGCACACACTGCACGAGGACTATAGTGAGATTCCGGACAGATCCTAAATTATCCGACAGGTTGCTACCGCCATAGGGAACGAACGACGGGTAAGGGAAAGTTCACTGTTTGAAAGCCAAAACAAAAATATTTCATTTTTCTTTTAGGTCTTAGTTGCTTGAGGGCAAGCAAAAACTTGAGTTTGGGGGTGTGTTAAGTGTGTAAAAGTTCTATTAGTTAGACCTTTCTTAACCCATATTTCTACTGCATTCAAGCATCATTTCATTGCATTTAGGTTAGTTTACAGCAAAACATCACAAATATATAAAAGGCACAGATTCTACTAAAGAATGGTGGTTTTTGCAGGTAGTCGCCGTCGTAGACGGAGAAGGCGGGCGCAGGGCAGATAAGCAGAAGAGCTGAACTGGACAAGCAGACGAAGAGGACGATGCTGCCATGGAGCTGCCGTGACAGCAGAGGATGATAGCAAGTTAGTGAAGAAAAAGCAAAGTAGACCTCGATAGATAGAGAAAATTTTGCTCGTCTGTCGTGTGAAAACCATATATTTTTCCAAGCCCCGGATCAAAAGATATGTCAAGCCAAAGCTCAAGGAGAGAAAATCCCAAGAAACAAGGAGGACGGCTGGAAAGTAGATTCCTTAAAGATTAAGTCTTTATTAGAATCATACTTTTAATCAAAGTTGTAATCCTTGTTAACTTAGAATACTTGAGCCCAAAGCTTATATAAGGGCATATATTTTAACCTAGAGGGATATCTCATAATCCATAGCCGATTTCCCCATAACCGACAACCAAAAACCCTCCGCCGTTTACCCGCCGTCGATATGTTCTAAATTCCCCCTAGGGCCACGGGTTGATTTGTAAAGTAGTTGCAAGGGTTGTTTTGTTTTAGGAATTTTCAGTTCAATAAAATAAACTTCAAGTTCTCTTATTTTGGTTATTAATATCTTGCAAGAGCATCGAGAGAGCATTGTGAGGTTATCTATTTACTTAGCATCGGGAGAGTTAAGTATATGAAAGAAATAAGAGCAAGTTCTCTAGTTTATAGTTGAACTATCTCGTGCCTAGGGATAGGGCGAGGTTAAGTGGCTAAAGAAGAATTCATACACATCGGTGTTCATCCTTCGATTCACGCCGGGAGATATCATCAAGACGTGATCATCGACAGACTTGGACCTAGGGATAGGCCAAGGCAGATCTGGGATTCTTGCCAAACTTGAAAGTACTGAGTTGGTGTGTTTGCTGCCGCGACAACCAACGGAGTGCCGCCGCGACAGGTGCTGCCGCGACGGGCGCGACGACAGAACTGGATTTCCTAAACTCTGCAATACCTGCACTACTGAGCAATTCAATACCAGCCCATTCTCTCTATCTTGATATCTTTACTCTTTTATTTACGTTTTCTTCATTATTCTCGTGACAACTTTCTTAAATATTTTCTTTACTTTCGTGCAGTGAATTAAGGTGAAGCTATTAGCCCAATCCCTGTGGAGACGATATCCGATACTTCGTATCACTTTACTACTTGCGTCGTGTACACTTGCACTACCATTGCGATAGACTATTTTACATGCAACAGCATCAGATTTATTTTACCTAATTTTAATAAAAAAAATCAAATCACTTCATGTCTATGTGGTTTCAACTTGAACAGTTTGATCTTCCCTTTATCATGATAAGTTTTTATGTTTGTTAGACAAAACTATAACTTTATACTTCTTATTGCATTACCTATCTCAAGTCAATATCCAAAATCTTGTTTTCTACTAATAGTTTATCACAAATACCTTTGGCTTTCTTAAGGAAGTTAAGCTTAAGCAAAATTTAGTGAAAGTTGTGTCAAACAATTACCACTATGGATTGATCATCGGCGCAATTCAGAAATAATAGAGGGGCTATGTTTTAGATATAAAATTATCATGTAACATAAAACTACATGTGTTCATTTAGGGATTGCTACAAAGCGAGTAGTGTTGGGTTATAGCCATTTGCAATGAAAAGTTTGGGGATATATTCGAAAGTTTGAGGGAATGGATTGTAGTGTTGGGTTATAGCCATTTGCAATGGAAGCTGACGCTTTTAATCTTGGGGGAATGGGTTGTAGTGTTGGGTTATAGCCATTGATTTAATTTCCTGGGGTTTTAGTTTTATAATTTTTGGGGAAGATGGTGAAAAATAAAATTTTGAAAGTTTGGGGGTTAAATTAGAAACTAATATTTTTAAGTAACGGAGACTAACGGCCAAGGGACCAAAATAGAAACGATTCTAAACGTAAGTGACCAGAATAATCATTTTTGAATTCTGGTGACCAAAATAAAACACACCCTAAACGAAAGGGACTACTGGTGAAGATTACCCATATTTAAATGGTTTTACACATATTTAAAAGGTATTTGAATATTTAAATAAAAGAAAAAAATCATAGCTATGAAAATTTCGATAAAATGTCTAAATATTCTATAATTTTTTTATAAAAATTTTTGGTAAGAAAATAAAACTGACACAGCATATTACAAGGAGAACCTTTGAGTCTATTGGTTTTATGTTCTATTTTCGTAGAAATCCTCGTAACTTAGTGTTTCATGATACGATCATCATCTCTTATTTATCATTTTTTCTTGACTTTATGCAAATATATTATTCATTTTATTATTTCAATCGTGCTTTAATATTTGAGTAGTATATTTATTTAAAAATTATTTTATATTAGTTTAATATTTAATCATTGTTACCCATTAAATATTTATTTATTTGAATTTAATTATAAGAATTTTAATATTAATAAAAATATATGTTTCATATTATTTATACCAATTATATTAGTAATATGTTAAGTATAATTGTATGAATCTTCAAACAAATATTTTTAGATGAATATCAAAAGTTTAACTTGTTAAAAAGATAATATATCACAAAGACACGTGACCCATTTAAAATTCACCGTTAATATATCGAAAGTTTTTTAGTTAGGTATCTAAATTATTTTTCGGGCTAAATTAAGACTTAAAATTTCATTCCGTGACCCATTTAAAATTCATCGTTAATTTTTTCGTTAAAAGACACGTGTTATCTCATGAAAATTCCAAAAATGTTACAAAGTAGTCAATCCAAGACGATAAAAATAAAATAATAAAAAAAGACTTTAATCAAATAAATGAGAAGAGAAGAAAATATAAAACCAGATTAAAGTTGAGGCTTGCGAGAAGCAGTTTCTTTAAGATAAATTTCGACCACTCTGCGGTGCTTGAGTTTGGTTGGTCGTTCGTCTCCCAGGATACAACAACAATAAGACCTTCGACAGAAGCACGAATTGAAGAGATCTCGAACTTGAACTCTTGGCTTAGCCTATTACCGGGACAAAAATAATGAGAGAAGAAAAACAATTTTGAGTGTGTTGAAACTGAGGAGATGCATGGTTTATATAGGAGAGTGGAGGAGGAAAATATGGAAAATAAAATATTCCAAATTGAAGGCCATTGACTTTACATCCGATTTAATTTCAAAATAAAATATTCCGAATGGGTTCGACGAGCTTCGATTCGCACCCTCCCTGCGTCTGCGCGCGAGGCATAGTGTTCATTCAAATCATTCAATGACTTCCAAGTGGGTTGGTGTATTTAAACCATTCCTAAGCTTGTTATCTCACCCATGTGGGATATGGGGTTTTTATTTTCCTTTACACAATTCACAACATCCTCACTTTGAGCATCAATTTCTTATTCATTTCTCAACCGTTTTGAGCATTTGAGATATCGTTGTAAAGGTCTCATAGATTAGAATATGAATTAATAAACTCATCATTCGAACCTCCACCTTTACCACTAGAAAATATGGATCAAAGCTTCCAATTTCTCACATTTTTCCAACAATCCCCACCATGAATGAAATTGATGATTTTATCAACAAAAAAAATTGACTCGATGTGGTGATAGAATCTATGATTGATAGTTGCATAGGATAGGTAGGTTTCCTCTTTTGAACCTTCCCTTGTGAAAGTGTATTTACTTTACTAACTAACCAGTAGACGTGATGTCCTTGCACTATTCAATTGTTTGTGTAAAGGATGATATACTTCACACAACTACCTCTCTAACAAGAGTATTAGTTCTCATGGTTATGTCCATGTGGTCGTGGACATCGCCTGGTTCTGCAAGATTTTGAAAGAACTATGCCCAATAGTCTCCTTGAAGCGGCCCCACTTCACTCTCACATAGGTGACTTATGTTGCTTGGCTCACCGAAGCATACAATGATCATTAAAAGCTTTGCTTAACTTGTCCCACTTTTTATCACTATTTACATCATAGGAATGGACTTGGGGAAAGGTCCCCCACAGTGATCGCACAGGTCTATGTAATTAGGTTGTCCCTTTGAACCTAGATCTTGGGATCTCCAGTCAACTAGGTAGGGTTTTCCTTCACATAGTGCCTTTACTTCTCATAGGTTTTAGTCTCGTTCCTTTAGATGTTTTCTCAACTTGATCTCGATTCAATCCTTTGGTTAGTGGATCCGCAATGTTATCCTTGGATTTTACAAAGTCAATAGAGATAACTCTATTTGAGATTAGTTGTCTGACGATGTTATGTCGACGGCGCATATGCCTTGACTTACCGTTATACATGAAACTCTGTGACTTAGCAATTGTTGCTTGATTGTCACAGTGTATACATACTGTGGGCACATGTTTCGACCATTCAGGGATATCCTCAAGGAATTGACGAAGCCATTCTGCTTCTTCTCCAGATTTGTCTAGAGCAACAAACTGAGATTCCATTGTGGATCTGGTTATAATAATTTATCTTGAGAATTTCCATGACACGGCTCCTCTCCCTAAAGTGAATACATATCCACTTGTGCCTTTGGTATCTTGAATATTAGATATCCAACTGGCATCAGAGTATCCTTCTAAGACAACAGGGTCTCTAGAATAATGGAATCCGTAGTCCCGAGTATATCTTAGATATCTCAGTATTCTCACAATTGCTTTCCAGTGATCTTTCCCTGGATTACTTGTGAATCTGATTAAACTACTCACAGTAAAATTGATATACGATCTAGTGCAGCTCATGAGATACATTAAGCTGCCTATGACTCTTGCATATTCCACTTGATGGATACTTTCCCTCGATTCTTTGATAGATGTGAACAAGGGTCTAACGGAGTTAAGGCTATGCCGGAATCCTTCTCATTAAATTTCTCAAGAATCTTATCCATATAGTGTGACTGATTTAATATGAGACCTTCCGGTGACCTTTTGATTTGGATGCCCAGAATTGTATCGGCCAATCTCATATCTTTCATGTCAAATTTCAAATTTAACATGTTTTTGGTACGTTTTACAATTTCATTGTTGCTTCAAACAATAAGTATGTGATCAACATATAAACATAGGATGACATATCCAATGTCTATAGTTTTGACATATATACATTTGTCACACTCGTTTATTTTGAAACCGTTAGTCATCAGTCCATACAAGGACTTAACCAATCTGCGTACTTTTCTTTCTTGGCCTGAAACTACATAACCTTTAGGTTGTTCCATGTAAATTTCTTCATCAAGATCTCCATTTAGGAAGGATGTTTTAACATCCATTTGATGTACTTCTAGATTTCGTAGAGCAGCAATTGCGAGTATCATTCTTATGGATGTTATTCTTGATACAGGGGAAAATGTATCAAAGTAATCAAGGCCTTCTTTTTGTTGGTATCCTTTGATTACCAACCTTGCCTTGTACTTATCAATTGTTCCATCTGCTTTTATTTTCCTTTTGAAAATCCATTTTTGAATTTAGTGGTTTAATTCCAGGAGGAAGATCCACTAATTCCCATGTATGGTTTTGCATGATGGAATCAATTTCGCTCTTAATGGCATCTTTCCATAATGTGCCTTCAGAGGAGCGTATAACATCACTATATGTTAGAGGTTCAACCTCCAACATAAAGGTTAAGAAATCAGATCCAAAGGATTTTTCTACCCTTGCTCGTTTGCTCCTTCTTGGCTCTATTTCAGTTTCAGCCTCTTGTTGATCATTTGGAATCATTTCATCCAAAGTTTGTTTTGTTGAACTTTGATCAAATTCCCTAGATTTATAAGGGAATGTAATTTCAAAGAATGTTGCATTCTTTGATTCCATTATCGCGTTCTTGTGAATATTAGGATTCTTTGATGCATACACAAGAAATCGATAAACATTGATATGTTCAGCACAGCCAATAAAAATACAATCCACAGTTTTGGACCTATTTTCATTTGTTTTGGTAATGGAGTCATTACCTTGGCAAGATACCCTCACATTTTCAAGTGTTTATAGGAAGGATTTCGACCTTTACACAACTCATATGGTGTCTTATCCTTTTCCTTTCGGGGAACCTTATTTAAAAGGTAATTAGCTAAAAGAACCGCTTCCCCCATATGTTCTATGGTAACCCAGAGCTTCCTAACAAAGCATTCATCATTTCTTTTAGAGTCTGATTTTTTCGTTCGGCTACTCCATTAGATTGGGGAGAATATGATGGTGTTACTTCATGAATAATTTCATGTTGTGAATAATATTCACCAAATGGATTAACATATTCACCACCACGATCACTTCTTACCACCTTAATCTTTTTATTAAGTTGGTTTTCGACTTCTTGCTTATAGAGTATAAATTTCTCTATAGATTTATTTTTGCTTGTAAGCAAATATATATAACAATACTTTGTTCTATCATCGATGAAGGTAATAAAATATTTATTTCCTCCTTTAGTTTGAACAAATTTCAAATCACAAACATCGTTTTGTATTAGATCAAGTGGTTATGTACTTCTTTTAATTGTTTGAAATGAAGACCTTGTTAATTTTGCTTCTACACACGTTTCACATTTAGGGTTATAATTAATGTGAAATGAAGGGATGTGTTCCAAGTTAATTAACCTACGTAAGGTATCATAATTAACATGTCCAAGTCTACCATGTCATAAATTAAATGATTCGAGCATGTAAACAGAAGAAGAAGCTGCATTCTTATTCATTATTTTAGATTTTACAAAGATAGCATTGAGTTTCCACATTCCATTCAATACATATCCCCTACCCAAAAACATCCCCCTTTTGACAGAATTAACTTCTAGGATTCAAAAACCATTTAAAATTGTGAACACTTAAAAGTGTTCTAGAAACAAGATTTTTGCGTACGTCAGGCACGTACAATACATTCTACAGATTGAGTTCTTTTCCAGAAGTCATCTTCATGACCACTGTTCCCTTCCCTTTGATCTTGGAAGTCGCAGCATTTCCCATGTAGAGCTTCTCCCCATTATCGCAAGGTATCAACTTAGAGAAAGAGTTCTCGTCACAACATATATGATGTATGGCTCTAGTGTCAAGCCACCATTCCCTTGGATTAGAGTCAACCAAGTTGACTTTAGAAATCACCGTACATAGATCTTCATCCTCCACAGCATTGGCCTCCTTGGCTTTAGCTTTTTTTGGATGTCTGCATTCAGAGGACATGTGCCCCACCTTGCCACAATTGAAGCATGACCCTTTGAATTTCTCTTTTTTGGAGACTCCGCCATTAGACCTTAGATTTGGGTTGCTTAGTGATGCTGAGGTTGCTTGCCCTTCTTGACTTCGACAACATTTTCCTTGGCCTCTATGAAAGTAAGTTTCCTGACATTACCTCCGTTGTCCTCTTCAATTCAAAAGTCTGGTAATCAGTTCTTCCACTGACATTTCCTTCCTCTTGTGCTTCAAGTAATTTTTGAAGTCATTCCATCCGGGGGGCAGCTTTTCCGTGATGGCAGCTACTTGGAAGGATTCACTGATAAGCATCCCTTCAGCAAGAATTTCATGAATGATTAGTTGGAATTCTTCAACTTGACTTACTACTGGTTTTGAATCAACCATAGTAAAGTTCAAGAATTTGGCTACTAAAAACTTTTTAGCCCCATCATCCTCTGCTTTGTACTTATCGTCCAGTGTTGCCCACAGCTGTTTTGTTATTTTGTACACATCATATACCGAATACAACGAGTCTTGTAGTCTGTTGAGGATGTAGTTTCTACATAGAAATTCACCGTTGTTCCAAGCCTCTGTGATGCTGAAGGCGGTGAGATCATCCACCTCTCATTCTTCATCCCCTACGACGACAACTGGGGGATCTTCTTTTAAATACTTTTCCAGATTCAGCATGGTCAGATATAACATCTTTTGTTGCCATGTCTTGAAATTCTGTTCGCAAAATTTCGACGGCTTCTCACTGTAGCTCATTGCCACCACTGTTGCATTCAGATTCGGTTGTTTCGAAGTTTGTCCAGGTACAAGGACCTTAGTAGTGGAATCGACAGAATCTCCAATATTCATTGTTTCTGTTCAAAAGAAACAAAGAGGAATTAAAAAAATTCCAATAAACAGAAACTAAATTTCTCGTTTATTACCGACAATTTTTGTAACCAGATTTGTCCAACTTTTTAGATTTTAGCAAATCTGTTAATACGACAGGATAAATCCTGAAACAAATTTATTTGCTATCTCTATCAGGAATATATCGTCTTGGATTAGAAGAAAAGTAGAAGAAGATATGTCTTAAGATTGTTACAAAGTAATCAATCTAAGACGATAAAAATAAAATAATAAAAAAAATACTTTAATCAAATAAATGAGAAGAGAAGAAAATATAAAACCAGATTAAAGTTGAGGCCTGCGAGAAGCAGTTTCCTTAAGACAAATTTCGACCACTCTGCGGTGCTTGAGTTTGGTTGGTCGTTCGTCTCCCAGGATACAACAACAATAAGACCTTCGACAGAAGCACGAACTGAAAAGATCTCGAACTTAAACTCTTGGCTTAGCCTATCACCGGGACAAAAAGAACGAGAGACGGAAAATGATTTTGAGTGTGTTGAAACTGAGGAGATGTGTGGTTTATATAGGGGAGTGGAGGAGGAAAATATGAAAAATAAAATATTCCGAATTGAAGGCCATTGACTTTACACCCGATTTAGTTCGGAAATAATCAATTAAATGCCTTATTAAACGGATATGTTTCTGTGAATTGCTTTATTACCTTTTAATATCAGAATTTAATGGAAAGTCAAATATTATCCTATTAAATTCGGAATATTCAAAATATATATAAGGAAAAAATAATTCAAAGTGGGTAAAATATCTGTAGGTTCAAGTAAGACCCGACCGATCCAAACATTCGCATCTCCCACGACGTGCGAGCGCCCCCCAACCCGAATGGGTTCGACAAGCTTCGATTCACTCCCTCCATGCACCTACACACGAGGCATAATGTTCATTCAAGTCATTCAATGACTTCCAAGTGGGTTGGTGTATTTAAACCATTCCCAAGCTTGTTATCCCACCTATGTGGGATATTAGGTTTTTATTTTCTTTTACACAATTCACAACATCCTCACTTTGAGCATCAATTTCTCATTCATTTCTCAACCGTTTTGAGCATATGAGATACCGTTGTAAAGGTCCCATGGAGTAGAATATGAATTAATAAACTCATTATTCGAACCTCCACCTTTACCACTAGAAAATATGGCTCAAAGTTTCCAATTTATCACATTTTTCCAAAAAAAATTATATTAAAAATAAATAAAATAAAAATACATCCTAAAATTTTCAAATATTCTCAAAATAGTCCCCAAATTCCCAAGCCCCCTAAATCAGACCACTCTCGTCGGTGGCAGCCGCGTTGCCGAGGACGGAATAAAGCGCCCTTCCCTCGCCGAACAACCCACACGTTGTTCGTCGCCCCTCCTGCCGCCATTCGTCGTGAATCATTCGACAATTTCGTCATTTCGCAAGGCGTCGGCCGATTTTCAGCGACGGAAAGGTGAGGGAAATGGTCTTGTGTTAGATCATCGGCGCACCCCATAGCACAGCGGAAAAACAAACACGACGATCTCACCAGCGATCCATGTACGTTTAATCCGAATTCAGGAGGAAGAGATATGTTTACTTACATTGAGTTCCTTGATAAACAACAAGAATAGCAACGTCTCACGAACGATACGAATCTTAGCCTCCACGAATAGATCGTCTCAACCTCTACTCAGTTCACCCGGTTGAAAAGTTGAGAGCAATTTTTCTTTTTCACAAAACTTTTTTGAGAAAAATACGTTTCGAAAGGGTTAGACGGCTGCTAGACCATTCACCTCTTTTTATAGTATGTTACCCTAACTGCATAGGATTTTAATTAATTCTGAACTATAATTACTTTAATTATTTTTAAATTCGGAATTCTATGTATAATAAAATACTTTAGCATATATATCAAATATATATGTCTTAATATTAATTATACAAGTTATATACGTACAACTAAATTGTACATGTGTAACTTATTTATTAATTGCTCTTTTTCAACCCTGGGGTGTGACCCTGTAGGTTCCAATAACATTAGTAGTAATTATCAGAACTATTTCAATATTACAAACAATGAGTGACATCTAGCAATGTATCATTGTCACCTAAATTACTGGAAGTAAAGATTCAACACAACATCTTCGTGATCAACTATTCTAATGTATTATATTCATTTATCCTTTATATCTAGAATAGGCACAAGTCTTGGAATAGTCACACTTATTTTGCCTATCTATTATTTTTTGATATCTAGAATAGACAACAAACGAACAATATGTGATATCTCATATCAACTTATTCGAGCATGGCCATGCATTTCTAGTCTTACTCAATCAAGTGGCTTGTGATATGTTTCCTATTATGTAGAAAGGACAAATCTTATCTCGACCATTCATACCCCACTACACATATCATGAAATGCTCAATGTCAGTCTTTATAGTGTAACCATTTACGGTGCACGTTTAACTGCATCAAAACACACAACAATATATGTTAAGATAGTAATGATCTCAAGTCAAAGGATCATACATATAATTATCATTATGAGCAATATCGTAAAAATTACACAATAATCCAAGACATATGCTCATAGTGGGTCAATCAAATATGTTGTTATCTAACATCATATTCATACTTTGATTTTGACATCACTATGTCAATGACAACACATTGTCATCAATCAACAACATGTTAGCTTTAAACGTATTATTATTATCCATGCCCATAATAATACTCAACTAAAGATCTTTTAATAATAATTATATTATTATATGGATATTATTGTCTTTTGTTAATTTGATGCACAAAAATATAATAGAAGAAAATAACGACAATGCCTTTATTTGATAAAATCAGTAAAGATAATATGTCAATACAATTATCATATGATTGGTCTTTGGGCATACTCTAACATCGTAATGGTCCGACGACCGATGTAGTGAGCGGCGGCGTGGCAATCGGCGGTAGAATCGTCTCAAATAGAAATTTAGGTTTGGGGTTGAGAGAATTTAGGGGCTGTTTTGTAAAATTTTAGAGATTTTTTGAAGATTAATTAATTATATTTATTTTTAATATGATTTTGAATATTTTTAGAGATAACATGTAACATTTAACGGTGAAATTAATGTCGAACCTTAAATAAATTATGAAATAAAATTTTAAATCTCAATTTAGCCCGCAAAATAGTTTAGTCAATTTAAGTGGAAAAGACATAATTTGGGTAGCTATGTAACGGTTAAGACTTTGATGAAAACCAAACCCAATCTCAATCTCAATCTTGTTCCCAACCTAGAACTCAGACCTCTGGGAAACACGGGCCTCAAGCTCAGCAGCGTGGGTTTTGGCGCTTCCCCTTTCGGCAACCTCTTCTGTCCCGTTTCCGAAAGCGAAGCCTTCCGCCTCGGAATCAACTTCTTCGACACCTCCCCGTAATCCCAAATTTCTTCACTTTTATCTAATCGAGCCATTTTAAAACTACCTCATTTGTTTAATTTGTTGAATTTTATGTGGTTAATTTGAAGGTATTATGGTGCGACATTGTCAGAGAAGATGCTTGGCAAGGGACTTAAAGCTCTTGGAGTTTCCACAAAATGTGGGAGATATCGTGAAGGTTCTGATTTCAGTGCGGAGAGAGTAACTAAAAGCATGGATGAAAGGTTTTGGAAAGGCTGCAACTTGATTTTGTTGATATATTCCAATGTCATGACATCGAATTTGGGTCTCTCGACCTGCTTAATACCACCTCAGAAATACATGATTAACCAATGTTAATGTAGACACTCATCCGAGTCCGAGTAACATGCTACGAGAGCTTCAGGTTAATTTGGTTCTGTTTGTATGTGGTGACGGATTGTGAATGAGCTTCAAAACCTGATTCGATTCATCGGTGTCACGGGATTGCCATTGGACATTTTCACTTATGTGCTTGATAGGGTTCCACCGGCCACAATTGATGTGATATTTGTTGGTAATGCTTCAAGAAATTACCAAAGACAAAGCTATATCCCACATTGGTTGGGAAAATAGCTAGGGAAGGGTATTTATACCCTTACTTCCTCCCTCCCTTGATGAGTGTGAAAGAACAAGGGAAGTCCTCGTGCACTGCCGTTGCCGCCGCTCGGCTTGGGCTTGGGCTCGGGCTTTGACACGTATGCACGTGTATATATTCTTTTTGGAGAAAATTCGTAGGAATTTTCTTATGAATAAAAGACTATATGTGAAAGAATTTTTTTCTTATTTATAGGCTTGATAAAACTGTTTGAATTGATTCGAACGTTCAGAATTTTATTTGTTTTAATTCGAACGTTCAGAACAGTGCAGTTTATTCGAATTAATTTGAATATATACAGTCTGTTCAGTGGATGAATTTAGACTATTTTTCAGTCAAATTCAAGGTGTAACAGCACTGTAATGGCATGATTATTACAGAATTAAAATGGTGTTTATGAGAATCTGTTACAGCAGAATTAAGATGGCTGTTATACAGATTAATTTCTGTAATTATTTGTGCAATGAAATGTCTATTATAGACATGGTATACAGCCTATAAATAGAGATGTTGCGTGCAGCATTTCATATCATCAAACACATTCACAAAGCATTCCAGCTTTTCTCTCTGTTTTCTCCACTTGTTCGAGCAGTTCCACTGTTGTTCACTCCGAGAGTCGAGTGTACGATTCCAGGAGCGTCCGTGTGCACCTCGGGGGACAGCCTGCCCGTGAAGCGACTACACTGTTCGGGGCAGTTTTGTTTCTAAGGCAGTGGCCACCATACCACGACACGGTCTACCATTTTATGTTCTGTTTTTTGCTTATAGTTTCCAGTCAGTGCTAACAGCTTTTTTGCAGTTCATTTTACCAACAATATTGTGATTCAACATTGGAGGATTTATTGCCTTATTTGAAGACAAATGGTGTTGGGATAATCAGTGCAGCTCCACTTGCCATGGGACTTCTTACTGAGCTTGGTCCACCGGAGCCGCATCCGGCATCACCAGAACGCAAGGTGAGACTTTATCTTCCTCGGATAAGATAAGACCACTTGTCGGATCTAATTGATGTGTAAATGATAGTGCCTTTAACCCGAAAAGGTTTGCATTTCACCATTAACTCATATCATCTAGTTAATATGTAATTTCCATAGTTCGTTTGCTCGAATATAAAGCTTTTATATGTCTCTATAACCTGTCTTTAGTCTGCCTGCCAAGCTGCTGCTGCCTATTGTAAAGAGAAAGGGAAGAATATTTCGAAGTTAGCCCTGCCATACAGCTTGTCAAACAAAGATATTTCGTCGGTGCTGGTTGGTATGGACTCTGTTAAACAGGTTCTTATTCATCATACGACTTAAATATCATCCTTTTACTTTATGCCTGATAATAGAATTTTCTTATTCGATCTCCAGGCCTTTAAGTATAAGTAGTGTTTTGCTCTTCAATCATTAGGTGGAAGAGAACGTTGCAGCTGCGACAGAACTTGCACTGTTCGGGAAAGATTGGGAAGCTCTAGCCGAAGTCGAAGCAATCCTGAAACCTGTGAAGAATCAGACATGGCCGAGTGGAATTCCACGAAGCTGACCAACACTATCCTACCGTATTTTCTCACACCATGTAGTATTGTGTATTGACTGTTAGTTCAGTCTCATTCAAGCATGCATTGTTCTTTCTTTGCTTGTAGTGATCAAATTGAATTTTTTTTAAAGTTCAATGACTAAATGGGAGTGAGAAGAAAGTTGAGCGATGAAATTTATACAGTAAGTGCATACGAATATAAAAATTCAAACCGAATTCTGTACTCAAATGACATCAATTCGATTAAGATAAAATGTTATCCCATTCATCACTTCAACCAGTTGTTACAAATAAAATCCGATTCTAACATTATAAATTCATGTCTCAACAAGAATCCATACATTATTGAAGGTGCTATAAGGGACAAATTAACCATCATAGACTTAACCAAGATTCTTATGATGATTAAATTATTGATCACAAAAGGCCATTCCCCAACCCCAAGTTGCTATATTATTAGCCAACAATCTGGGAGTTCAGTTTCAGACAATCCAGAGCATATCTCATGCCAGACAACATGAGCTTTTACCTGTTCATTTCATTTGCAATACTTCTTGAACCAAACACCGATGTTAAGAAAGCTTTCGAAGTCGGATTGTGGCCTGCAAAAAACGAGTATACATATATATATGTACATATCAGATATCAATGGTATGACATTGTCTTTAGGTTTTGATGAGTGATTAAATTAAGCAAAACCAGAAGTTTCTTCATCGGAGCAGGTGGTTTACCTCTCAATTGGATGGATGTCATTGGGAAACAGGATAACCTTGGTCTCGACTCCTCTCTCCTTTAACGCCCGTGCATACTACGAGTTTCAAACAGCAGTTATCATATGCGATCAGAACTCGGATCGTGTCAACTTCCGGGTCAGAAAAAGGAAGTGTTCATGTGGGAGAGACAGTATGATAGTAGCTTAATACAGTTGAGCTCCTACAGCAGTACAGATATCCAGTATCCTATGTTCCGGGACTATTTTGACTAAAATACCCTTATCCAACACTTGTATCCGAGACATATTCAGATACGAGTATAAGGGAATGACCCTCGAGATTCGGTCGTAATGTTATTAAAAATGAATCAAATATTCATCATAGTTCATGCTATAGAAAGGGAACTTATCGTGCCTGCAATCCATTGGAAACTGGGACTCGAAGATCCTGAGCACCTAACAGAAAGATGGTTGGAGCTTTAACCTGCAAAGACATAAAACGAAACGAATTTACGCCTTCTGATTGTTTGAATGGAAGCCCTGTTGAAGGGAAAGCAGAACAAGTTCTAGAATACCAAATATATTATACTAAGCCTGCACTGGTAGGCATGGCACAAAGCTAATCAGTTCAATTTGCATCACAGTTACAGGCATCATCCAGGAAATTAGTCTTTCATTCAGTGTACCTTCGAGATATGAGATATAGGAGACTTTTTGTAAAACCGAGTCAAGTGTTCGGCTGTAGGTGCTTCGGTAAAGATAGTTTTTCCATTGGTTCCGTAAGATCCCACGTAACACCAATCAGGGATATCTGTTATGCCAACCATTGATGAAAGGTTACATACTGGATTCAGTGCAGCAGCCGCAACAAACTTATGTGGTGTCTGTAAAAAATAAGGAATTTGTTTCACAATTGCTTGATCACAGAGAGATACCTGTAATATCAAAAACCGAAGATTTTCCCCGCTAAAGGTTCACTAAAACACATTTACATTACTTCAAACCTAACCTGACCAATCAAATGCGTGGTTAGAAAGCCACCGTGGGAATTACCAACAACAGTTATTTTGGATGGGTCGACAAGTCCTTTCTCAAGGACATGATCTATAGCAGTGAGTACATCATTGACATCCTGTCCATGTTACAGCACAATGAATCAAATAGTTACACCTGAGATAATAAGTTAATGACCAAGCACATGTATATCGAGAATAAGCACCTGAGACCCGACTTTCCCCGGAAGAGATTGCAATGCTTCCTCGCCAAAACCAAGTGAACCTCTGAAATAATTTAGCAATGTGGGATGAAGATAAAGGTACTTTAGAAGGAAAATCCTTAAGCATGTGAAAGCATAGATCACAAAAGATCGGAAAAGCTATTTTACTGTTAGCAATAGGATGTTAGTGCCGTACTCGAAAAAAATTTGCACGGTACTCTCACCTCGATAAAGTACATTGGAAAGAAAATATGAAATTAAAGCATCTCACAGAAGGAAAATTTAAGCAGTATAGCGAAAATGAAATGGCAAGAAAAAGAAGAGCATTAGCTTCAAAGACTCAAACATAAAAGCAAAATCAATTGCCGTCTCAAATTAAACTTTCCAAAGAAGTAAAGATATATATTTTCACCCACCTATAATTTACAATTAATAGGCTGAAACCAATTGAAGAAAGAAATGCCAATGACTTTGAGAAGGTTGACAAGGAGACATCATGGGGACCCCCGTGAAGGACCACTATTAGAGGAGCCGGTGCATCGTTTACTTTGGAAGATACAAATAGGGCCTCAAAAGCCTTAGCAGCTCCTGAATGAATTCGACAAATTCGATCATTAGAACTTTTATTGTTCATAATTGCAGACTATGTTGTTATTGGAGCATGCTAAGATACAAAAATCAAAAGCACCAAGCCAAACCGATTTGTAGTACCTTTTGTCAAGCAATCGGAAACATCTTTCACCGGAATTTGCAGAATACCAAACTGGACATACGAAAGCAGAGACATAACCTGTAGCATCAGATGCAAACATTTAAAAAATGTATAAAAGAAATGCAGATCAGATGAAACAAAAGCAAGCAAAATGCACCTTCTCCGAACATTTGAAAATAGGGCTTGAGACATTTAACCAATGCCATCCGGTTGTATTATTCGCTTTGTCCACAAGGCAGCCATATTTGATATTTGGAACGTCTACCGGGCTGCTACACACTTTGAGATGAGGAAACAACTACAAATTTCATTTCTCTTTGTTTGAAAGGGAGGGAGAGATTATTTATAAAGAAAGAAAAACAATTATACCAGCAATGACATTGTCCTCGTCTAGTGTAAGAACAGTCCATGAAAAACCTGAGTCAGCGGGGCTGATACGTAATACTTCACCTCTATTATATGGCAATAATGTCATCAAGTAATGAAGCAAGAATATAAAAGTCTATGAACGTCACAAACAGACATAGAACCAATAGTCACCTTAACACATTTACAGAAAGTATCACTTGACAGCTGTGCCAATAGGATGATAAAATCATAGTGCATCCATCAGAAAGCCACGGCTTACTAAGAAAACTTGAGCAGTAAAGCCCCGGAAATTGACCGTCCTCAGCACAGTTCACAACAGGAATCTGCAAAGATTTGACAGATTGAACAGGTTAACTTGTCATGTGTGGACCTAAGTAGAGACTAAAAATAAGATACGATAGCCGTGTGTATGTATTCCCACAAAATAATCATCACCATGACCTAAGTAGTCAGTAGAATATGGCAAAATCAAGTTAGACAAGTGGACGGCTTACCACATCAATGATCTTTGTAGAGGAGCTCGGCTTGCCATCAGCAGGCCAATCAATCCGGTGAAGAGAATTAGTTGCATTGTGCGCTCCAGAATCCACTGAGGCTTTTGCAGACAGAAAGACAAGGAGCTTTCCATCCGGGCTGAGGGAAAATAAACACAAGGATTAAGAAAGACCACATACCTCAGGCACAA
Organism: Hibiscus tridactylites; assembly: GCA_958450335.1. Lineage (NCBI taxonomy): Eukaryota > Viridiplantae > Streptophyta > Magnoliopsida > Malvales > Malvaceae > Hibiscus > Hibiscus tridactylites. The sequence continues at coordinate 82,899,676 of OY288270.1, forward strand.
GCCCAAAAAGTGAGGGTAAGAGTTAAATAGCATACCTGAATCGTGGAACGAATGCACTACTTATGCTTTGTGTTAAGTTGACTGCATTTAATTCCTCCAATGATCTGTCTCCATAAAATCATGTATCGCGATTAAACGTAGCATGGAAAAGTTCCAACATTATAATATAGGACTGAATAAAACTTTGAGAAACCAAAAGCACCTTAAAGAAGCAAGTAACCCACTTGAGATCAGACTCAGCAGCTTCTGATTTATAAAGTGGCACCTTCACCGCATATAATGCACAGGGTCTATTCTGGCAATATTTTATACCAAGCTTTCTCGGATTAGCTGACCACCCCACGAAAACAAGATATTGATCAATGCCTTCCACTGGTGGAGCCCAAACCACCTGTCCTACACTCAAAGACTTCTCAATTCCTCTAACAGCGTGTACCTTGCCACTGTGATATGCAGAGAAGTTTTGTGAGGGTTATTCCACTGCACAAAAGCCCTTTACTGTGCCATAGCATTTATTAAAACATAAAAAACCAATATATAAAAATGAAACCTGTTAATATTGATCACAAAAGGCGCAGGTTGCCTTTTTCCTGCATAAAATTCTCCCCATTCTTCCTCCCAATCCCCTTGACCTTTCCAGCTTGTACATTCTTTATCTTTTGTAGCACCTTTCTTGTAACCCTGATAATCGAACGTAGGCTTGCAGGGAGATGGCTCCTCAGCAACATAAGCGACAAGAGATTCATCGGAGTTCCAAGAGATTCCCTCAAACCTATACAATTAAGAAAGATTTCAACTTTTCTGTGTTTTGCAGGGATAATAACTACCAGTAAAGTTACATATAACAATCCTGCAGCAGCTGCAAATGCTACTGCAACCAGTTCCAGAATTTCTACTATATTCACATTCATGAAGGTGAAAATTCAACTTAAGTTACTTAATAAACCATTTACTTCTGGATCAATGACTATGTTAACATAGTAGTGCCAAAACATTATCATAGGAGAAGAAAATTGAAAGATTAATTAACTAATTTACCATCCATCAGCATAAACCGAGCCGTGAGTAGACTGGGGAATCTGGAACTCCTTCTCCAACTGAGATGAACTCCATATTTCAAATTGTGTGGGAGATTCATTTTCAGGATTTCGAATCACAAGAAGCTTTGAACCTGATGGTGAGGGAATGGTTATAGACACTCCTGTCATCTCGACAGGAAACGGGGCCCATTGAAAGTTTACATTATTATTACTAACTTTTGAAATACTAGAGGACAGCATGTACTTCCGTTTCTTGTTTGCCAAGAGATTCGGTTGGCTAATCGAAAACATTGCCTGGGAGCCTATTCCTGCAATAGTTTCAGAATCAGCATAGGGATCAACTATAGCTTTTTGGTTTCAGATAAGAAGGGGAAAAAAGAGAAAGAACAATCTAAGGAATTGTTAGCCTTTCTACCACTTTTAGACTTAAAAACCCATGCCTTGTCAATGCTGGAGATACTAGTAAACTCTTGAAGTAGTTTAGACTGGGAAGCATATTCTTCTTCAGTATCTTCATCAAGCTCCGCTGGAAATTCCTTCACTGAACCAGCTTTAGAAGAATCCATGGCCAAAACGGCTGGCAGAGTTTTCTACATGTAGGATAGAAAAGAAAATCATTAAAACTGGCACTATCATAACATTAAGAAGCACCCATTTTATTATCCGAATAGAAACAACAGATATAGCACTAAACTTGAAATTCATATATCAGGTTTCAAAAGCACAACATACAACATAATATCCAAAACATCATCAGGTCACAAGGGTAGATCCGATGAAGAAACATGATCAAAGGATGCATAGGGAGATTAGATGCGAAACATTTGAACAAACAGATAAAATTTCGATTCCAGTTTCGAGTCATCTTATTACTTTACATTAACTAGAGATATTGCCTAATCCAGAAACAGGCATACATATGGTTGCCAATCTGAAACAATTTCAATTCAAAAGCTACAAATAAAATCACTGACACTGAACATGGATCTAGTTACATCTTCTGCAATCATCTTTGCATTAAATCTGAACTATACAACTTTTCAATAACACAGTCTTCCAGGGTTGAAACCATACATATCTTAAGCAAATCCGAATACCCAAAATCAACCATTTCAATATATTTTCACTGATTGAATCGAACAGCAGCAGCTGACTACCAAAACTAAAATTTTAACTTGATAGTTCACTCCAATCAATACCAAACAAGTAAAAAAGAGACTGGACAAAAAATACCCATCAAGCAGTTTACCATCAAATTCAAAACAACAACAAAAAAAAACATATCTTTTCCCAAAAACAAAAGAACCAGTGTGATGAATGTACAGAGAGCTTACATGTAGTGAGGAATGGGAGTGGACCTGAAGAGTGATGAGAAGACGAGAACAAAGGAGAGAACCGAGGAAAAGCTGCTAATGCTACTGAGCAACTAGATAGAGTGTTGTGCAACATTTTATTCATCTTTCCACCACCACCAGTAATTATTATAATTTTCAAACAAAAGTAAAAGCAAATGGATGCCCCCCAAAATAATAAAACATTGTCAATTGAAATGGTACCAACAAGATAATTCACTTCTTCAAATAATGCTTTTGAACCTGGATTCTCTCAATAAAAGTAGAATCTTTATCATTGCAGTTTGAAATATAACTTCACACTATCCTTTTAAATGAATTATAATTGATTTGATCTTTTTACCTAAAATTAGACACTTCAACCGATGACAGTGAACCATGAAATAATTTTCACCGACAAATGTTGGGTGTATTGGTAAGACATATTGTACTCCCAAAGAGAGGATGTGAGTTCAAACCTCATAGACAACATTATTGGGAAAGACAATCTCGTACTCCGAACATGAACTATAGAACGAACATGCATATTATAAAAAATAGTATTTTTGGAAAATATTCACATGTCTAATTTTGCTCTAAAAATAAAATCTAAATATCTAATCCAAAAATATATATTTTAACCATAAATTATAATTCTAAACCTTACAACTTAAACTTATAAAATCTGAACTAAATCTCTAAACTTTAAATTAGACTCGCTTGTGAAAAAAATATTCACCACCAATATATAAAATATTTTCCCTCTTTAGATAGAAAAACATAAAGCGTAATTATATGGGCTGGCGGTAGAAACAAAATGTTTCTACAAGCATTTTAGTTGTAGGAATTAAGAATTTAGTTTAGAGGTTGTGATTTATGGTTTTAGATTATGTATATTGAATTTAGGGTTTGTTATTAGAACTTATTAGGGATGGCAATGGATCAGATTTGGATCGGATTGTATAAAATTCAAGTCCGAGTCCGTTACAATCGGACTCGGATATTTTTTTTGAATTTGGATTCAGATTTTTTTCAAACGGATTTGGATCAGATTGTTTTTGGATCGGATTCGGATTTGTTTCAACCGCATTTAGATTAGAGTTTTTGGATTCGGATTAAATTATCATCCCTAGTCTTGACCCAAGTCTGAAGGGTAGATTCGAGAATTTTAGTGTCTTTAGCATATATTGTGTTTTGACCCTCTAATAATTTTATTTTAGTGCAAATCAGTCCATAATTTTGTATATTTAATTTCTTACGCATTTAATTTATTCTATTTAATTCTACACCTGTTTATTTTTATCTATTATTTGTTGACTACATTTAATTTTTTGTGTTTATTCTTTATGCTTTTAATTTACTTTCTATTTTAATTCATAATTTTAGCATAATATATCATAACTTTATCTATCGATTGCACATTACTTACTATTTCATTTACTAATTTCTAGAGGTGTTCATATCCGGGTACCCGAAATTTTTGGGTACTTAAAAGTCGGCCCGTGACCATGCTCATAAGAACCGGGTACCCGCAAATCGGGTTCCCGCAAAATTCGGGTACCCGTAAAATCGGGTACCGGGTACCCGGTTTACTTTTTTTATATTTTTTAAAATCTATTTTTTAAAAAAAATACATAGGAAACACAAAAAATTTCATGATGTATATTTCAAACACAAAAATTATTGATTTGAGGTTAGTTTTAAAGGAGAAATATTTGGATATATATATATATATATTAAAGTTTATCGACAAAAGAATGTATTAAAAATATTAATTTCGATCATAATTTTTCTTTCGACTCTTATATTGACAAACTAATATAAATATTTTTGAAAATTTGTAAACTTAAAAGTATATAATACAAGTATAAAAAGAAGTTAGGGATTTAAAATTAATTTTAAGAAAAACTAATAAGAAACATAAAATAAAAATAGAATTTAAATATAAAATATATAAATATTAAAATTAGCGGGTCGGGTCGGGTACCCAGTTATAAAAAAATTTAGCCTTGACCCGGCCCAACTACCCGAAAAAAATTGCGGGTCGAGTACCCGGCCCGAAAAATTCAGGTACTTTAATATAAATACCTGGTAAATTTTAATCGGGTAGACGAGTCAGCGGGTCGGGTAGTTCGGGCCGGGTATTTTTGAACACCCCTACTAATTTCCTTAATTTTTAGTAATTCATTGATATTTACATTTATTTGTTTCTCCATTGGACTTGATCTTGCATTTATTTTTTTCATATTTATTTATACATGCAAATGGTATAAATAGATATATTACACTATATTAAGGTTAATTAATATATATAAATCATGATAAATATTATTATTATTTAACTTACATTCTTAAGTTATCTATATTTTTATTATCACTTTTAATATATATATATATATATATATATAAGTTAATTTTGTTTTTACCATTATTCCAAATTACCTAATATATACATTTATGTTCTCGTTTAAAAAAATATATGTAGTTATGTTTCTTTTAATGTATTTAGTTTAACTTTTTTACTTTATTTATGTTGTCTTCTTGTTTTAATGTAAATATTATACATGATATTTTGTTTTAAGGAATTAAAAGTCCTAAATATTTTGATTCGGACTCGGATATGGATCGGATGCGTCGGATTTGGATCGGATTTAGATTCGGATCGGATCTTGGCATGATCCATATCCAACCCATCTCCTATTAGGACTCGGACATTTTACTCGGATTCAGATTTTTTTCAATCGAATATGGATCGGATAAATTCCTTCGGATCGAATCAGATTCGGATCAAATTGCCATTCCTAGAACTTATAGTTTATAGGTTAAAACTTTAATCCCTAACATATTATTTTAAAACCTAAACACTAACCTACAAACCCTAAATTCTAACTACAAATCCTAAATTTAATACAATTAAACTTAAAACCCTAAGTTATAACCCCTAAATTGAATCTATAACTCTAAAAATAAGGCGATTTGTGCCGGTGCATGAAATATTTTTCCAAATATAAAAAAATAGTAACTATCTTACTAGATGCCTAGTTTTTATGGCCATCTTATGATTTGTATCCCTAATGTTTGATCGAATGGTCATTTTGGTCCATTTTCTGTTTTTGAACCAATTTAGCCATATATGTTTGTCGCGTCATTTAAAGCCATTTACCGTAGCTAACTAACAGTTTTCACCCGCAAAGAGACTATTTTAACCCAAAATAAAATGTTGGGATTAAATTAATTAAAAAATAACTCAAAATAACTATTTAGTGAAACGCTAAAGGTATTTTTTTAATTTCACGTTTTTCTCTTTCTAATAGACTATGTGGTTAAATGACGAGTTAGAAAATTCATTTTCTCTTTCTAAATGATGAGTTAGAAAATTCAATCAAAGAGTGGCCAGTTTTCTTCAGCGATGGCCACCATCAGTCCTTGTAGACATTTTGTAGAAGCAATGAGTGATGGCCACTGGCCAATGCCCATAAACCAGGTAATTTTGGGTGAAAAACCCCTTTTTAATTAATATTGAAGAAAATGGCTCCTAAAAACTATTATTTGGCAAAATGACCCCAAACTTGCCAGGTTGGCAGACCTCGCGTTGTGTAGAACGCGAGGTACGACATCGCGTTCTGCACAACGCGATTTTAGTCGACGTGGCATTGTTGTCCGTGTTAACGGTTTCACAGAACCTCGCGTTCTGCAGAACGCGAGGTCCCCGAGAAATTAAAAAGGCGGCTGGAATATATCGCACAGACCTCGCGTTCTGTAGGACGCGAGGTCTGTGCATTTCCAGCCTGAACAACAAGGAAAAACAAGTGTAAGTAGGCCTGTTCGAACCCAATTTCGAGCGTGTAAATGGTATATTTTTAGCGATCATCGAGTTTGGGGTTGTAGTACTGAAAATTGTCTATCGTATGATACCAACATGGTTAATTTCCGTCAATTATACAATGATTTAAAATGGCTTCGAAAACCCTATGCCATCATATTTTTTTGATTGAAGTTGCATTTCAACTAATGTCGATTTTCGGTTTTTTAATCCCATTAAATTTATTAAAAACAAAAATTAAATAAACATTATAAAGTTTAATTATAATATGCAAACAAAATTATAATTTGTAAAGAAAATTATAATACGACATTATAAAATTTAAAAGTGTTTTACATAAATATTAAAAACATAAGTAGAAAACAACAAAAAAAAACTAAAAATGCCTATGTTCACCCGTTCCGCAGTCGGGTGGATGACGCTCACGATCCAGATACCTCCTCCGTCCATCGTGTGGTGGTCCCTGGTCCCTATCATCCTGACCATCGTGTGCGATCTGCGGATCTGTGCTGGGCCGAGGCGGGGAGTAAAACAAACTACCTATCGGCGTACTCTCCACAATCGGAAACCTATACTGAGGTGGATAATCGATAAGCATAAGGTCAGTCATGGGCGTATGGGGACGATAGGCATCAGTGGAGCCGTACTGGGGTAGAGGCATCGTCTGCTGGAAAGTCGATGGACCGCTATGCAATGGTGGGGCAGGAGATGATGCCCCTGGAGTGTCATATCGTGGTCTCGGACCGCGCTGCGTCGACTGCCTCTGGGTTTGGGACTGGCTCTGGGTCTGGCTCGCTCGTCGGCTCCCGCGTGAGCGGTTTTAGGGTTGCTGGGGAAGCCCTGTTGCGCGCTCGGCCGGAGTAAGGATATGTGGCATCCCATTGTTGCTATACCACTGGTCATAATTGAAAGTGACCGAAGGACCCCTACCATAATTGGTTGGAGAAACTCTGGGCGTCTGAGAAATTGTTGAGCCCAAAGCGATATCCAGATAGTGTGGTGCTCAGCCCAGTCAACCTCCGTCTTCCCCTGACGCGTAAGATTGTGGAAGGAGTCCATATTTTGCGGAGGGGGTGGAACATTTTGGACGTACCCGAACTGTCGGAGTACCCTATCCGTAGAATGCCACACGCAAATTTCGTAGTTCAGCAGCGGCACGACGGAAATCCAGAGGTCTCGCTCTTGCACAATATCTGCTGGAGTAATGTCGCGAATCTCCTATGAATCGTAGGGCGTCCACACGAACTAAAAAGAATGAAAAAGTTTGTAACGGTTATATGAAATATTATTGGAAAAATAGTATGGAAAAAACCAAAATAATTGTTGAATTACCTTGTCCTCCGTCAAGGCATCGAATCTATATCTGTATTCTTTCTGGGAGTCCGGCAGGCCGGTGTGGGATAGTGTGGTGGTCCACCTTTAAATAATGAAAAAGATCGTTAAATAAAATAATTTAATAAAAAAATATAGTAGATTATGTAGTACCTCCGTAGAAACGGAAATGACATAGGAGTGGGAACCCTAAGCTATGGTGCCAAAGAAGGGATCCGAAGCCAAACCCAAGCCTGCAGGAATAAACAGCATCCTCCCATCGATGCTTTGGAGGCGTCAACGTTTCTGCAGAGGTCTCTGATAAGAAACGCCAAGACAGCTGACCCCCAAGATTTTAGTCCAGACTTATCTAAATTTGTCAGATGACGAAGCCACATAACGTGCACTTTTGTGCGAGTTTTGTCGGGCATTAATATCCCGCCAATAATGCGCAAGATGTGGGCTCGCGCACACCGCTGTGAAAATATAAATTAATAAAGGCATCCTAATTAAAAAAAAATGTAAGTTCATCCTAAATAAAAAAATTGTAAGTTCATCCTAAATATAGATTAAATATAGATTTAATAAATGCATCCAAAGAAATTAGTAACTTAATCCTAATTTGTAAATATATATTTGTAATTTATCCTAAATATTTAATGTAGGCAACCTAAATATTTAATAAAGCATCCTAAATATTTACTGAATTTATCCTTAATATTTATCCTAAATATTTATAATTTATCCTAAATATTTATTAAAAAGATCCTAAATATTGTCTGAATTCATCCTAAAAAATTCATAAAGCAGCCTAATGTGCAAATAAATAATTTTAATTTAATCATAAATATAATAAAAGCATACTAAATATAATAAAAAAAAACCTGAAGTGCAACTTCATCCGCATCGGGGGGAGGGGTTCCAAAGTTGTCCTCCAAGTACGATAGAGAAATTTTCCCTCCGTCCCACACTCCATCAGGGGGCAGCACGCCCATTTGTTCAGCAAATAGGATTGGCCAATGTGTCATCGCTATACCAGTAATAACGTTGTCATTTGTAGGCAACCCCAGAATGTAGGCAACATCCTCCAACGTAATTGTTGCCTCGCCAAATGGAAGATGAAACGTGTGCGTCTCAGGTCTCCACCGTTCTATCAGCGCGCTGATCAACGACGATCTAACCTTCACCCCCTATATAGCGAGCTATGTGCCCAAAACCAGCCCGCTCAATCAAACGCATAACAGCAGGAACGGGTGCGACGGTGATACGGTTAAGGTAACATTGTAAGTTACGTTCGTATCCCTGAAAAAAATAAAATAAAATAGTTAGTAAAAATAAAAGAATATAATTTAATTAAAAAATTTAGACAATAAAAGGGAAAAAATAATATCTCTTCATTGTTTCGCCAATATTCACTGTAGTGACTCGCTTGGTTGCGTAGCAAGGGCTCTATGTGATCGAACGATATATAAAAGTTGCTGACAAATTTTTGTAAAATTTCTATAGAACTCGCGTTCTATGGAGATTTTTAGAAAAAAAACCTCTAATTTATAGAAGACCTCGCGTCGTTTGGGATGCGAGGTTAATGAACCTCGCGTTCTGTAGAACGCGAGGTTCATTGAAAAGGCGCGTCAATGAACGGACGCGTGAACTGAACGGTCAGAAGGGACCTCGCGTCCTATAGAACGCGATGTTCTAAAGAAATCGCGTTCTACAAGACGCGAGGTCGTGGGGTTTTTTAAAACCAGAGTTTTAAAGCAGGAAACTCATTTAATATTACAATTTTTATTTATAATAATAACAATAAAAATAAAAATAATAATTATAATTAAAATAATAATAATAATATTAATAATAATAACAACAATATTAATAAATGATACTAACAATAAAAATTATTAGTATGATAGTAATAATAATAACAATAATATTAAGAACAATAATAATAATAACAATAATGAATCATACTAAATACGCGTTATGTTTTCAGTAGTAACTAAAAATAACGACATAGCGCAATATTTTGGAAGTTAAATTAAAACAAAACTTCCAAAATACGCGCTATGTTGCCATTAATAGCTGCAAGCGAAAACTGCTTACGTGAATACACACCGATGAAAATTTCTGTGGGTGCTCCTTGCCTCTCCAAGAGTTTGCTATTTATAGAGGGAGGTGAATATGATGACGTGGCAACCTCGCGTTCTGTAGGACGCGAGGTCATTCAAACCTCGCGTTGTACAGAACGTGAGGTCTAAGAGATGTTTGTATATATATATATATATATATATATATATATATGCGCGCAGATGAATTTTTGTAACCAGTTAAGTTTAGTTTAGGTCAGTTGAAAATGAGTTCGTGTAATGCTTCGTTTTTTTCCGTTGCAATTTTTATGTCCGAAATTTTGTTCCTTTATGATAGTTGGAGTTCACTTAAAGATTTGTGTTCCGCGGGGGTACATACCTTAATATTTACCGACATATCGCAATATTTTGGAGGTTGTGTGTTGTAGTAGTGGCTTCAATGGCAGCTTCTGTAGCCGCCGTCGAGAGGATCCCCGGCTACAGTTATGAAACGAAACGACTTTTAGGAAGCGGGGGCGGATTCAGATCGACATTCTACCGTGGCAGCCAACATTTTCAGATGCGGCGGGTGCCGATTACATTTGTTAATGTGGATCAAAGCTGCTACCATTTCAGAAGAAATCTGATTATCGCACTCTGCTTCTTTCGGTCGGGACCTCTGATCAAATTTGCCCGCCGGAGCGGCTAAATATATTGTTTCGAATTTTATAGATAATTTATGTAGTTGTCTCAATTTACTTATTAAAGCATATATGTTGAAAGTTTTGTTAAATGAAATGCGACTTAAATTTACTTATGTGTTGTTTTTCCTTTCCTATAAATACCCACGAATTCCACCATCATTTACTCATTCCAAATTCTCTCTAAACACCTAATCCTTGCTCACCTTATGGCAAAATTTAATGCAACATTTTATTTTCTCGATACTTATTTTGAGTCAACAATCACCGGCAAAATGTCACTGAAAGATTTAATACAGTTGACAACAATCGAGGTTAGTAAACACACCGACAAACAAATTTCTTCCATGGAATGTCGAATCCCAACACCGTCAGCTAATGAAACGCACTACGTTATGAAGCTTACGAACGAAACAGACGTTCGTAACATGTATGACCGGCTCAATTCCGTCGGAGCTAGAGAAGTCGATTTCAATGTTAAGTTTGTCAACGCCGACGAAGGTAGTATGTCTGCACCCGTAGAACCTGCTCCGAACACTGAACACGCACCGTCGTCACCGGATGTTGATACGGCTGTGGAGGAGCTGCAACTTTTTATGTACAGGCGTAGACAAAGAAAACAACAGCTGATCAAAGAACTAAACCTAAGTTCAGACGTGTCCACTGACTACGATGATTCTGATTAACCATTAACTTATGAAATTATCTTCCAATTATGTTATATGACGTCTTATTTCATCCTTTATTAATGTTAAACGGACTTCAAGTTATGTAAAACTACTAATACTCAATTACATTAAGGACACCAGTAGTAGTAGTAGTAGTATTCAATTACCAGACTACAATTGTCTCAAATTCTCGAACATGTTCTCAATTACACAAACAAACAAATAGTAAATAGTATGGTTATTATAACTTCTGACGGAATATCTGAAACAAAGCAATTAAAGTGACCTCGCGTTCTATAGAACGCGATGTTCTAAAGATATCGCGTTGTATAGAACGCGAGGTACTAATATCGCGTTCTACAGAACGCGATGTACTGGTTAACCCTGCCTCCCATCAAATCTATCCCTTACTTGTCGAAAGTTAGGGGACTGCCATCCAGGCACACGTCATTCCTGACTTGTTCATCATTTACCTGCTTATCGGTTTTAGGTAATGGACAAGCAAAGTTACCTCTCTGAACCATTATTTGCCTTACACAACCAGATTCTCCTGGATTGCAAGGGCCAATAATTTTGCCTATATATGAAGAAGAACCATAAAACGAAAATATAAGTTTCAATTGGCAATCAATTCCTAGAATTTTCTAAGTATCAAAATTTCAAAAGTCTTTCATAAAATATTCAAATGGCCGGACGAGGCGTTACTACGCAAGTTTACTACGATGGGCAGATATTCGAGGGTACCCAATTCAGCGTCCTTTTTCACTACGAAGATCCGGTAACGATAAAGCTTCCGAGGAGATTATCGTTCAAGAAGTTGGTCAAGGAACTGGAGGCAAAAGTTCCTCATTTCGATAATCATTGTTTGTCCGACGTGAAGTATCGGGTGCCAATATCTATAGACCCTTTAGAGTACTCTGTATGCCAAATTGCGGAAAATGCTTATGTGCAAATGATGATGGAAGCCCACTTCGAGTATTCAATTGGGGGGCCCCTCGAGCTGTATGTATCGTTCTCCGAGTCTAATCCAGTTGTCGAAATACCAAGCTGGGGCCGGGCGAATTTCGACTTCGATCCGAATGTCAACGTTGATAGCCCGATCGCAGGTCTACGACGTGATTTTAGCCTACTCTGCCGAGACAACGAAGTTGGTGCATCGTCATATGCTCTTCCAAGGCAGTCCTGCGTAGCTAGTATCGGGTTCGACCTGAACCAACCCCCAAACGATGAATTCGATGCACCAACAAATGCATCGTACAGTCCATACAATCCTTATAGTTTTGGGGGGGAGGGAACATCGGCTCCTTACGTTACGCACGACCATGAAGCATCATATGGTCGGCACTCAATGTATGTCCCTGGCACCGACTACGGTCAACCATCTATGGGGAGACATTCTTCTTTTGGGGGTGAGGGAGCGTCGTCTTCTTACGCTATGCACGACCATGATTCATCATATGGACGACACTCAACGTATGTCCCTAGCACGGAGTACGTTCAACCATCTATGGGAATACATTCTTCTTATGGTGATCTTGATTTTGGTCTTGGAAATGAGGTTCCTGAGCGATCTCGTGAGAGGTCTCCTGCTCATCAACCCCAATCCTCGCCTCGAAGGGTAGTGATTCCAGAAGCTCTACTATTCCAGCTCCCGGAGAATGCTTCTGACGAATAACCGATTAGAGAACCCGGGCCAGACGGAGATGAGCTGGGGCCATTCTATCCCGAACCAGAAGACTTGACAGAGTTACCAGAAGACCCAGAAGACACTGTCGTTCCACCACTAGATTTGGACGAAGAACCGACTGCCACCAACTTTCCTATAGACGCAAGACCAATTTCTATGTTCCAGCCACCATCCCACTTCACAACGGTTGATATGGATGCAATGGACATCCCTGATTTTCCCCATGACGACACAATAGATGGCCGAGTCCACCATTCTGATGGTGAACTAAGAATTGGTATGGCGTTCTCGAACAAGGAAATTGTGGTGGCGGCAGTTAAGCAGTACAACCTGCGTCATAATGTTGAGACGACGGTGAAGAAAACCCAAGCCAAATACTACAAGGCTCACTGCGTCCAAAAGGATCAAGGCTGTAAATGGAAAATCCGTATATCAGAGTTGAAGAAGGCATGCAACCGTTGGAAAATAACAAAACTTGAGGGGCCCCATACATGCACCGTTGCTAGCCTCAACCAGGATCACAAGAACCTGGATGCAAAGTACCTCGCAGACATCTTTTCCACACTGGTGAAAACAAATCCCACTGTGTCGGTCCCCACATGTCAGGCTGCAGCTCTAGCTGTCACCGGCTTCCGTCCAGGTTATTCGAAAGCATGGTATGCAAGGAAAAAGGCCAAAGAGGAATTGTATGGCCGATGGGAGGAATCTTACAAAGAGTTGCGCCCGTGGCTTAATCTCCTGCAGAAACACATCCCCAGAATGGTTGTCAAACTTGATACGGTTCTGGCATACGAAAATGATCGTGTCGTCCGAGGTGTTTGTCAATTCCACCGATTATTTTGGACTTTCCCCCAGTGCATCAACGCATTCAAGCACTGCAAACCAATGGTCCAAATCGACGGCACATGGTTGTACGGAAAATATACACAGGTCCTACTTCTAGCTATAGCACAGGACGACAATCGCAAATGCGTTCCTGTTGCATTCGCAATCGTCCCGAAGGAGGATTTGGAGTCTTGGACGTTCTTCCTTAAGAACCTACGAAAATATGTCCTTGATCATGTAATACGAAGAAGAAGGGATGAAGGGGTGTGTGTTATTTCTGACAGAGGCACAGCGCTGCTGTGGGCGATACAAAATTTGGGTGATTATTGGAAGCCTCCATACATTCACCACCGTTTTTGCTTGCGGCACATAGCCGCAAACTACCTGCTGAAATACAAGAATCGTGATGAACGTCAAATGGTGCTCGATATGGGTACGTCATTTATGTCATTTTCATTTTCATTTATTATATTACTTGTTACTCGCTTCAATTTACGACCTTTTTTCATGTGTTTTTCGCCCATAACTATTCAACTGTCATCCCGTAGGCAATTCGCACTACAAACAAGAGGTGGCTGAACTGCTCGAGGAACTGAGAGCGAGAAACAAAAATGGCGCAGAATACCTTGAAAAAATCCCAAAGGAAAAATGGCTTCGATCGTATGAGAAGGGTAAACGTTTTGGTCACATGACAACGAACTTGGCTGAGGCAGTGAACTCATCACTGAAGGGAGTTCGACAGTTGCCTATCACTTCCATTATCAAAGCGACCTATTATCATTTAGCTACCCTTTTTGCAACCTTGGGCAGGCAAGCAACTGAGTACATGGCAGGTGGACACAAAGTCCATCCAGATTTCCGCACAAGACTGCATATTCAATTGGGCCAATCAAGACAGATGCAAGCAACTCTCTTCTCGCGAGAAGGACACTTGTTTCGTGTTGCGAAATTTTCCAGGCGGTTGGAAGGCATTCAGCACAACGCTTACGTGGTAGATCTGAGGGAAAGAACCTGCGAGTGCGGAATTTTCCAAACTTTCAAATACCCGTGCGCACACGCCATTGCTGCTTGCACTAACCAACGAATAGAATACATGCATATGGTTGATGCAGTATACTTACTCAAAACGGTGCTTAAAGTTTACGAAAAAGAGTTTCCTCCAATAGGAAATGAGGTTGATCCGAATGTTGTGGACACTGAACCGATCATACGCCCAGATCCAGCACTACTACGAGCCAAAGGACGTCCACCTTCTACAAGAATATATTGTGCCGAGGATTTGGTCGAACATCGAGAGAAAATCGGACAAAAGAAGCATTGTTCTATATGTCGAAATCCTGGGCACACAGCTCCTAAGTGTCCTAATCGCTCAGCCCCTCGTATTAATTAATTATTTTTAATTTGTATATGTGAGTTCGCACATGACAATCTAATCAATAAAGTCAGTCCACTTCGATTTATACAATCCGTCATCTTATATTTTCAATCATTCAAAAAAATATGTTATGATAGTGTTTTCGAACAACTTTAAATCAGCGTACAATGGACGAAAATTGACCGTGTCAGTGTCATACGATAGAGAATTTCCAGTACTACAACCCCAAACTCGATGTTACCTAAAAATTTAAAATTTATACGTATGAAATTCTGCTCGAACATGCCTATCGACATTTGTTGAAATGCAACTTCATTCAAAAAAGTATGCTAGCATAGGGTTTTCGAAGCCATTTTAAATCATTGTATAATTGACGGAAATTAACCATGTTGGTTTCATACGATACACAATTTCCAGTACTACGACCCCAAACTCGATGATCGCTAAAAATATACCATTTACACGCTCGAAATTGGGTTCGAACAGGCCTACTTACACTTGTTTTTCCTTGTTGTTCAGGCTGGAAATGCATAGACCTTGCGTCCTACAGAACGCGAGGTCTGTGCGATATATTCCAGCCGCCTTTTCAATTTCTCGGGGACCTCGCGTTCTGCAGAACGCGAGGTCCTGTAAAACCGTTAACACGGACAGCAATGCCACGTCGACTAAAATCGCGTTGTGCAGAACGCGATATCGTACCTCGCGTCCTACACAACGCGAGGTCTGCCGACCTGGCAAGTTTGGGGGTCATTTTGCCAAATAATAGTTTTTGGGAGCCATTTTGCCCAATAATAATTAAATTGGGGTTTTTCACCCAAAGTTGCCCATAAATCAACTCAAATCTTCCATTACCCATTTTCAATTCTTCAAAAATCCATTCTTTTAGTCAACTCACATATGTCTTACATTAATTATTCGCATATACGTATCAGAATATGTGTTTAAAAAACAAGCATTTAGACTCAAATGTGTTTTTTTAAATATGTTAATGTGATGCAATGGTAGCATCTGTTCAATTTTCTTAGTCTTTTCAAAAATGGCACACATAGCTTAACATTACTGGTGCTCGAACCTGGGTCCTAAGGGATGATAAACATCTACCTTTGCCACCAGAACACAAGGGAATGAGCAACTTAAAGGTGTTATTACTAGTCAGAGTTGAGGTAATCGATATTTTTTTGTCGATATAACTATCAACATTAGATTCATTCATCGTTTATTTGAATAATGTACTATAGAGATTTAGTATGGGCTAATTATTTCATGCACGATCACTCGTGGAAATTTAGGTTAGAATTTAGTGTTTAGGGTTGAAATTTAAAATTTATAAGTTAAAACTTAAATCTCTAATCATATTATCCTAAAAAATCTAAACCGTAACCTTTAGACCTTAAATTCTATCACTAAACCCTAAATTCTAAACTCATACACTCAAACCCTAAACCAAATCCCTACACCCTAAAATTAAGACACTTGTAGAAACTTTTCATTTTCACTGCTAGTGCATGAGATATTTTTCTTATTATAGGACAACTTTTTTAATCCAATTTATTTCATTCGTAACGTCAAGATTTGAACTTCTAGCCTCACTTTAAGCTATTTAGTACTCTTCCTATGCTAAGTACATTATTACTTTTTTTTTTCTTTTCTTCATAAAACAACTTTTTAGTCTCAGAATTTGATAAAATTTTCTAATTTCTTTACTCACGTTAGTTTTTGAGTTTAAAAATATTTTGGGTAAACTACACAAATAGTCCCCCGACTATGCTTCAATTATTTTTTACGTCCCCCGATTATCAGAAGTTACAAACTAGTCTTCTGACTTAAAAAAAACAAATTGGTTCATCGCCGTTAAAAATTTAACGGTTGATGATGTGGCTGTTAATATAAATTGATGTAATTACATAATTAGCCTTCAAGTTCTATATTTATTTTAATTTGGCCTTAATTCTAAAAAATTAACTCACAAATTTTAACATTCTATCATTTTAGTCCACCTTTTTTTATTTCTCCTCTCCTTTAATTCTTCAATTCATTTTTCACCCAAAATTCATGAAAACATGTATGATATTAAATTTGATGGATAAAAGATTGCAAAAGATTTTGTGGAAATTTTCTTCCATTCACTTAAAAGCTGCTACTTTATTCAACAAAAATTTCAAAAAAAGAAAGAAAAGAAAATGATGGCAGTCATTACTGTTTCTTCTCCACAATCAATTGTTTTCAGAGTCTAATCTCTTTAAGAGATTTTAATTTTAATTTTCTTGGTAATTTTTCCAAGAGTTTTTCTTTACGGTTGAAACCAAGAAGAGCCAACAAAAAAATTATAACTTTAGCATGGTGGTTACCTCAGCTGGTTCGGGTGCTATAACCACCACAGCTGGAAGCGATAGTGGTAGCTACGCCAACATGTTTTACTTTAACACCATCAATTTTCTTTTCTCTTTAGCCATTTTCTTAACTGGCGTACTACTAAGATTGAGGTCAGTTTTCTCTCCATTAATTAAATGTTTATAAATTTTTTTAAATTTTTAAGGTTTAATCGATTGAAAATTTGGGTTTTGGTGACTAGGGTTTCTCTCCATTAGTTACTTTGGCTATCCAAAATAATAAGAAAATCCCCACAATTTTTTTTGCAATCTTTTACCCCTCAAATTTAATATTATACGTGTGTTCATAGATTTTGGGTGAAAATGAATTGAAGAACTAAAGGAGAGAAGAAATAGAAAAGAAGATGGACTAAATTGATAAAATTTTAAAATTTGTGGGTTAATTTTTTAGAATTAAGGTCAAATTAAAATAAGTGTAGAACTTGAGGACTAATTATATGATTATATCAATTTATATTAACTGCCATATTATCATCCGTTAAATTTTTGATAATTGAAGTGTAGAACTAATTTATGATTTTTGATGGTCGGGGGACGTACAAGATAATTGAAGTATAGTCGGAGACCACTTATTTATTTTACCCAAATATTTTATTTTTAAGAATGTCATGTCATCAAAATATTAAAGATTCAGATTAACATGGACCAAAAACAGTTGAGGGATCGAGTTATGAAAAGTTAGCATATTTAGGGACAAAATTAAGTTTATCATTCTTTAAATAGGGATCCAGCTCAGAAGTGATTGCCAGTCCCACTTACGAAAGCTTTAGAATCAAAAGTGTTGACTTGAAATTTTCAAATCTTTCAATTTACCTTAATTAGGTCATCTCAAAAGCTTTAAAATGTTATTTTTCAAAATCGGCGACTAAAAGAGAACAAGCCAAAAATAAAAGGGACCACCACTGCAGTTTACCCATGATGTTGTTTTCTAATTGTCAACGAAAGACAACAATAGTTCCCAGTTTCAGTTTCCCCCGTGTTATACAAATCCAGGCCAAAGAAGCTAAACCAAACACAGATGAAAAAGAATGAGAATGAGACCCAATCCCAACCCTCTTTCTTTCTTCTCTTGTATCTTCTTTTTCTTCTTCTTCCATGGCAATTCCCAACTCCCACCAAACATCACAGGCTACACTTGCTCACCCAACCAGACCACTTATCCATGCCGGACCTACGTTTCCTACCGGGGAACCGCACCTGATTTCCTCGACCTCGCTTCCATTGCCGACCTCTTCAATCTCAGTCGTTTGATGATTTCCGAACCCAGCAATATTTCCACCCCATCAGCTCCTCTCATCCCTAACCAGCTCCTCTTCGTCCCCATATCATGTGCTTGCAACTCCATTAACGCCACCGTGGGCAGTCTTTCAGCTGCTACTTTCACTTACACCATCCTAAGAGGCGACACTTTTTACCGACTTTCCAGCTCGAATTTCCAGAACCTCACCACTTACCAATCCGTCGAAGCTTTCAATCCCAACGCCGTCCCGACACAGCTCGATATCGGCGACCGGATCCTGTTCCCGATCTTCTGCAAGTGTCCTAACGAAACCCAGATCCGAAACGGAGTGAATTTCCTTGTTACTTATGTCTTCCAGCCGTTTGATAATTTGTCTGCCGTTGCTTCGAGGTTTGGGGTTCGAACACAGGACATAATTGACATCAACGGCGATAACATTCAGCTCTCTGATACTATATTCATCCCTGTGAATCGTTTACCTGTTTTGTCTCAGCCTGAGCCAGCCCCTGCCGGTTCTCCCGGAACAACTGAGAGGACAGGTGTCATTGTTGGACTGTCTGTCGGGTTGGGAATTTGTGGGATTTTGATGGTTCTGTTCCTTTTCGTATTGGTTTATAGAGAGGCTTTATCTAGAAAGAGAGCAAAGGAGAAGGATGAAGAGAATCAGAGGTTGAAGATGAACAGGCATGGGATGGGGAAGAAGGGAATTGAAGCTAATTTAATGGCGGATGTATCAGATTGCTTGGATAAGTATAGAGTTTTCAAGGTTGATGAGCTTAAAGAAGCCACTGATTTCTTCAGTGACAGTTGCTTGATTCAGGGATCTGTTTATAAAGGTTCCATTGATGGAGATACCTATGCAATCAAGAAGATGAAATGGAATGCCTGTGAGGAGCTTAAGATCTTACAAAAGGTAACCCCCTTTTTTCTTTTAATTTTCTGGGGGAAAATTCTGTTTGTTTCCTGTCATTATTCCAAGGACTAATGTGAAAAGATTATAGTAAAATGGAAATAACTGGTAATGGTTCTTTAGCAGAAAAGGACATTAGTGGGAGGGATTTAATTAACAAATGATGATAGCAAATGCCTAATTTTTTATTACCAATAGAATAATGATTAGGTTAAGTTGATTAGGCTAAATAATGAAATGAAATTGTCTTTAATATTCCCAATTAGTAAGGCTGTTAGCTGCTTGAATTTTGAGAAACTGAAATTAATTAAGGAGGTTAGGTCCCATTTATTTAGTTCTGGATAGTATTTTAAACAGCTAATTACATCAAATATGCTCACTAATTACAATAATAATTAATTAATTAATTGATTTTGATGATTCATTCTGTTGATTCTTTTTACAAAATAATATATGTTCATAATTTTTAATTTTTTGTGATAAAGTTGTTCGAATCTGGATTTTCAAATATGAATTCATGCAGTCATATTTTAAAAAATGACATCTAAAAAGTCCGAATATTCTTTTTTTTTTTTACCAAAGTCCGAATATTCTTATATTGCATTTTGGTATCAGTGTCTTGATCCTGTATCTGTCATTTGAAGGTAAACCATGGAAATCTAGTGAAGTTGGAAGGCTTCTGCATCGATCCTGAAGACACAACTTGCTATCTGGTCTACGAGTTCATCGAAAACGGCTCGCTTTCCTCTTGGCTTCACGAAAACGAGACCGAAAAACTGAACTGGAAAACAAGGTTAAGGATTGCAGTCGATGTTGCCAATGGTCTGCAATACATCCATGAACATACAAGGCCTAGAGTTGTACATAAAGATATCAAAACCAGCAACATTCTCTTAGACTCCAACATGAGGGCCAAGATTGCCAACTTCGGGCTAGCGAAATCTGGCTGCAATGCCATAACGATGCATATAGTCGGCACCCAAGGTTACATTGCGCCGGAATATCTTGCTGATGGGGTGGTTTCAACGAGGATGGATGTTTTCTCCTTTGGGGTGGTTTTACTCGAGCTTGTATCGGGCAGGGAAGCCATTGACGACGAAGGGAAGCTTTTGTGGGCAAACGTTGAAGCAATTTTGGATGGGAATGAGGAGAGGAAGGTGAGGAAAGTGAAGGAATTTATGGATGGAAGTTTACTGCAGCAGAGTTTATCAATGGAGAGTGTGATGAATGTTATGTCCGTCGCCGTTTCTTGTCTGAGTAAAGATCCTACTAAACGGCCTAGCATGGTCGATATCGTTTATACATTGTGTAAGAGTGATGATTTTATTTTTGACGAATCCGAGGATAATCTATCGGCTCCTCCAATTGTTGCGAGGTAAACTATTGCTCATACTCGAGTTGTGAATCTCGTCTTGAGTTCGGAAAACATAGGTAGTAACTAGTGATAATACTTGTAACATAGTTAGAGATGTTTGTTTAAGCTTGTATGAGAGTTGGTCTAGAAGATTGTACCATAATATGTTTGTATCTTTCATATCTATTTTGCTGACCATATTCAAGGATTGTGAATAACTTAGAGAAAACATATTATTATATGCGTTGTTAAAAAACCCCTAAACCTAAATTAAAAGAAGAGTACTCGTAATAATACTTAAAGAAAAACAAAGCGAGTAACCACTCGGCAAAAAGCCAAAAAGACAAAAGAAACAAACCTATCCCAGCATCCTAATTCCTAACTACCTAAACCAACAGAATGTGGACCGACCATCACCCTGAGGCACATTCAATACCCCATAATTCAGCAAGAAGCACCGAACACCGTCCAAAAAAATGGTGTTTTATCAGTTACAGCGCTCTCAGCCATGGCTGTTGCCCTCTTCTTCACATTTTCATGTCTAAGTCTTTACCTTTTTCTTGCCTGAACTTGAATTGTTGGATTTAAGCATCTGTTTGTGATCCTGGGAGTCTTCGATTGTTGTCTGTCATAGGAAAAATAAATAAACTTTTGTCCTTTCTTTATAAAACATAAATGAAAACAAATATTCACTTGGATGATTCCAAGCAGTAGAGTTAACAAACACAACCATACAATATTGTTGATGAAAAGATGTTGGTTTGGAGATTCATAACTACATTCTTACTCTAAATCTTAACCATTTGATTAACAAATTTTCTATTCTTTCAATTTTTATCTTTCATACCAAGCAAAGTCTCATCTCACGGACTAAATGGTTATTGATGACAAAATATCACTTTTAAAACATAACAATGTTGCTCTTTATTTGAATCTTTCACATTTAACGTATTATTTATGAAGGACGGATCTACAGCATAGGTTGGGCTATAGTCTTTAATTTTTTTTAATAAAAATATGGTTAAAGTTTTATTTATTTAAACCTTTAATTTATTTAAATTTCATTTTTTATAACTAATTATATATTTTAACTCACGCTCTTGGTTTTTAACTTCCGTCATTAACAGTGCAATATATTTTAAATATGTTTCATATTATATGTCTAAATTGATATTTAACGTCCAAACTTACATTAGACTAATGAAAAGACATGATTTGTATGATATTGATGCTATGATAAAATGTTCATACAGAGACATGGTGAAAGTTTCATTTCCAGAGTTAGATCGAAAGTATCTTTCTTAGAATTGGTCAATCCGTAAATCGTTTTTTAATGTCAACTCTAAATGTTTTTTTCAGTTAATTATTATTTATCGTTCACAACAAGATCAATATTATAACATACACATTTTTCTTTTTTATTAGATTGATTTTTCAAGAAATTCAAATTCACCTAACGCATACAAAAATTCATCTAAAGATTTGACCTTTAAAATTATGATCACTTTTGGTAAAATTAGTTTCGAGGTATACTATATATTTTCTCAAAAAAAAAATTTCCCACCATCTGAATTTTTAGATAAATGCATCAAACCTCCAAAATGATAATTTTTCTAGTTTAATTTCGTAAAATTCAAATAAATTTTAAAAATTTTAACCAATAAAGTAATAGAAGACATTAGTACGAGTTTTCGGTGTCTAGAATCTGTAAAAAACTTAAGTGTTACTATAAAAAATGGCGAGATGAAATAAAAGAAATCAGGTCAGTACAAAATAAATTAAAAATATTTTACGGGAGTTAATGACAGAAAAAGTAAGTTTTGTGGTAAAATTTATTTTTGTATAATTTAGTGACCTAAACGAGACAAATACTAAAGTTCAATACTAATAGTGTAGTTTAACCTCTCTTCTTTTATCTTCTTTTCCAGCGGAACAAAAAAACTCGGGCAGCCAGAAGAGGACACTCAGAAGTGTTCAGATTCAAGGGGGAAAGAAAAAAAAACCGATGTAAAAACCGAGATCTTAACAAAGAAAGAGAGATCGAAATCTAATAAAACAATGAAAACTTTGAACTCTGTTCTTCAGTTTCTATTATTTATTTTGTTGTTTTCTTTACACAAAGCAGTCGCTAATGGCGTCACTCCCGAAGAAGCCAGGCAACTCAGAGATGAGGTAAAAGCATTTTTTTTCTCTCAAATTTATATTTTGAATTCAGGGTTTTCTCTCTTATTTGTAGATATAATAACATTATCATTAGGATTCATCGGATTGGCGTTATAACTTTACTCTCGTTTTCTTTACTGATCTTGCATTTATGCGATTTTTTACTGGGTGTGGATTGGCTTTTTGATTAATAATTGATTGTTTAAGGCTTCTCTGGCAAGTTTTGAGAACCCATTTGGGCAAAAGCATTAAAATGGATGGGAACTGGGTGAATTATTGGTTTACATAGTATGAAAATACTTGGTTCGAATAGGATGTTAAATGAAAGATGGAATTTAAAGTTTTAACCTTTAAACTATAAATTATCAATACATCTAATTGGGTATGGATTGGTATATATTAGCAATGCCTTTGTTTTGGAGCTGCAGGTGCGTGAAATGTTCTATCATGCTTTTGATGGTTATATGGAGCATGCATTTCCACTTGATGAGTTGAGACCTCTATCGTGTGAAGGCGAAGATACACTTGGCGGTTATGCGTTGACACTGGTACAATCCTAATTTTTCATCCCCTCCCCCCCAACCAATTTGTGAGACTAAGATTGTGTATTGAATTGTTTTTGTGATGTTGCTGCTATGATGTTGAATGGAGCAGATTGATTCTTTAGATACACTGGCTTTACTCGGAGATCGAGAACGGTTTACTTCCTCTGTTGAATGGATTGGTAAAAATCTTCGGTTTGATATAGTGAGTGAAATACTTTTTGCATCTATCTTTTGTACTTACCCCATTGGGTTTGATTGTAATAAGGAAACCTTAGTATGACTGATATGATCTTTTGTATAGTGATAAAAGTAATTACACTTACTTTTCTTTTTTATATCTCGTGACTTAATGCAACATACATGGCAGTTTGTTTACATTCTACTATGATAATAAATTATGGTTGCCAGTTTCCAAATCACTGTTCTCATCTAATCAAATAATAACTATTTCTATTGGCTATGTATAATGCTTTTGATTCCTGGGAATATAGCTATCAATCTAAACTTTGGAGTTTGCTTTTATTCTGCAGAATAAAACAGTTTCCATTTTTGAGACCTCCATCAGGGTCCTTGGAGGTTTACTTTCTGCACATCTTATTGCAAGTGACTATGCGACGGTAATATTGAATTTTTCCCACCTCATTCAATCTTTTCTAATCATATTTCATTATTGTAGATTAAATATCAAGGTCATTTCGATTTCAGGGCATGAGAATTCCTTCCTATGACAATCAATTACTCGACTTAGCTGAAGATCTGGCTAGGAGGTTATTACCTGCATTTGACACTCCTACAGGTATTCGCCCTGAATCCTTTTTCCATTAAGATGCGGTAACGTGAACATCGGATTGTAATGGATGTTGTAATTTATTATGACTATATCCAGCTATGTTATATTGCAGGAATCCCATTTGGATCTGTTAATTTGAAGTATGGAGTTGATGAACATGAAAGCAAGGCAATGCCTAATCTCTTTAGTGATGATTTCTTTACTTAGTTTTTCTGGTTGTGCTTGTTTGACCCTGAATTTAGCTTGTGCTAATTTCTGTATGTAATTTTGAATGGATGAAGATGAATGCAGTAAAGTGAATTGATTATTTTTATTCACATATTAACCTATAGTTCTGGCCAGATACTTACGGGTGGCATATGTGTGCAGTTTTCATGTATATTATATTTATATGTATTTTGAAGTTCCAATTCTGCTCTGTTTAGATAACATCTACAGCTGGTGGTGGGACTTTGACCCTTGAATTTGGAGTGCTAAGCCGTTTGACAAATGATCCTAGTAAGTGTTACTACCCCTATATTTGAGGCTTTTGCATTCTCTAGAAGTTTGTATGGTACAAAAAGTATGATAGCAAGTTTTAGCTCTCCTGCTTTCTTCTTCCTTATAGCGTTGATGATGACCAGCCTTGGTTTTTCTGGGGAAAACAAGTTCTATTGATTAACGGCAACGTCAAAATTTGAAGGGAAAACGGAAATACTAACAGACAAGAAAACTATGGGGAAATTGGGATTGTTTTACTTGGAATCTCAGTATAACAAATTGCAGGGCTGCTAGATTGACTAGGAAATGCATAAGTCAAAACTTGTTGGTTAGAATTTGCAAACTGCTATCAGAAGATCAGTGATGAGACTTTCATTTACTATTATCAATTGCAAGGACTGTTAAATATTTATTCATTGCTGAAATATATTTAAATGGATGCAGTTTTTGAGCAAGTTACAAAGAATGCTGTTCGGGGCCTATGGGCTCGCCGTTCAAAGCTTAATTTAGTTGGTGCCCACATCAATGTATTTACTGGTGAATGGACACAGAAGGTAACTTGCTGTTTTACCTTGACCGCATGGTCAAGGGCCTCATAGTTTTCTGCTTTTGTAATGGTTGTCAATGTTCTTCAATTGTTTAATCATTAAGTGGATGGAAAAGATTATATCTTGTATTCTTGTGTTGCTTTTACTGAGTCATTATTTCCCAATATGTTGAAGTAAGTCTTTTCTATAAGAAAGATGATGAACCTTCTTTGATGGGCCATTGTCTTCTTTTGAAAATTTATTGTTTTATCTTCTCATTCTATTGCGAATCCTTTTTTTTCCTTTTAGTACTTTCAAATGAACAAGAATTAATATTTTCATAGGATAAATTTACTTTGCAATTTGCCTTCTCGATATGCAGACATTGAACAGAAAAACTCATATAATTAAGAATATGCACTAAAGTAAAAATTCAACTTCAGATTTACTCATTAATCCATGGTAAAATCTTGATTCTACGTTGCTTTCATTAATCCATACTGGCCAGCTGCAATTGATTCTATGTTGCTTTACAGGATGCTGGAATAGGGACAAGCATTGACTCCTTCTATGAGTATCTTCTAAAGGTCCGTCACATGACTCGAAATTAACATACATTGTAATTTTGTAATCACAATTAAGAAATAGAGAAAAAGTATTCCTTTTCTTTCCATGATATCTTTTCAGGCATATTTATTATTTGGGGATGAAGAGTATTTGTTCATATTCCAAGAAGCATATAGTGCTGCTATGCACTATCTTTACAATGATCCCTGGTAAACACTTGTGCTGTTGTCTCCCACTTTAATTAAATGTGCCTTTCCCTTATTTTATTATTCATGTTATCATTTTCGGCATTTTCCGTGCACCATGTATTTGGACTTAATCGTCACTCTCTCTCCTTCACCTTTAATTTTAATTTACTTAGGTATGTGGAAGTCAATATGGATTCGGCTGCTATTGTCTGGCCACTATTTAACAGTTTGCAGGCATTTTGGCCTGGGCTTCAGGTTATTATTTATTAATATTGTCCGATTTAACTTTATGATATATATTTGTGTAACAATAAGTTATGTG
This sequence comes from Hibiscus tridactylites, assembly GCA_958450335.1. NCBI lineage: Eukaryota > Viridiplantae > Streptophyta > Magnoliopsida > Malvales > Malvaceae > Hibiscus > Hibiscus tridactylites. The sequence goes on from OY288270.1 coordinate 82,925,976, forward strand.
ATTGAACATTTGGTAATCAGAGGTTTACCATTTTTGGAAGGTTTTAGCGGGAGATATCGATCCTGCTATTCGAACACATACTGCCTTCTTCAGTGTCTGGAAACGATATGGTTTTACTCCAGAGGGTTTTAATCTTGCTACACTTAGTGTTCAGGTATCTGAATCATAATAGTGTACTATTCTTATCATTCTCTTTCAGCATTTCAAATTAGATTTTTTCTAATTTCACACGAACCTAAATAACACCAAATATACCATGTTACTAAAGGACAATGTTTTACAAAATTGGTGCATTTTCTCTACGATGGTTCTCAATTATGATCTAAACGTAACCTGTGAAAGTTGCATTGTGTGATAAATTTTCTCATCTTTTTTTTTCCTTTTATTTTTAAAAAATAAAAAGTTGTCACACTTTTACCTTATTCCTTTGGCAGCCTAAGCTGTAATCTCTTGCTTCCCAAGTTAATAAAAAGCATGTATTGGATCTATCTATCGTCTATCTAAATTATACCATGTTTCTTTGGCAGCATGGGCAAAAGAGTTATCCTTTGCGTCCGGAGTTAATAGAAAGCACGTATTGGCTCTACAAAGCTACAAGAGATCCCAGGTCAATCTGATTGAATTTTTAAGCGCCTTTTCTAACTTCTTTTCACATAGTTATTTGGAGGCGGTAATATTGCAACATCTTCATTTATCACTATCATGCTTTAACTGGAGTAATTCTAAATGATTATAAAATCTCATTTATCTAGTCAGTTGAGATATTGTTTGTTTCTGAGAGGCTTTACTGTTTCAGGATTAGAAAATTACTGGTATAGCTTCCTTTCTCCCCCTATTTACCGAAGCAATTCATGTCAGCATTAAGTATTGAAGAAATACCCATATCTAAAGATGAATAGTGCTGATGCCTATAGTCATAACATATAACATTTAACGGAAATGATTTAAGATCTTACACAAAAACAATATGATAAAATAAAATAGACGTGCTACGTAATGTATTTTACGAACAATCATTGCTGATGAGAGTGCTAAGCTATCCCTGCTGCTGTTAGGATGTTTTCCAGTTACCTGTTATGCTTTTCTTAACATCTGTGCTATTTCCCCATTCTTGCATGCTAAAAAAGCTAACAAACATTTTCTGCTTCAGATATCTGGACGTTGGACGAGACATAGTTGCTAGCTTGCAATACGGGGCTAGGTGCCCATGTGGTTATTGCCATATATCAGATGTTGAGAATCACAAGAGGGAGGATCACATGGAAAGCTTTTTCCTGGCGGAAACAGTAAGTGACAATTCACATGTATATCCGTATTCCCCATTTCCCTAAATACAGTTTTAGAATTTGATTGCCTTCAAGTCCAATGTGACCTTTTCGTCAGCTGCCCCTCCTCGGATGCCTTTTGGTATTCTCCTCTCATTTTCTTTTCCATTCCGGTATATTCTTGTTTTTAACCTTTGAACATGGTCAGGTGAAATATTTGTGGCTACTTTTTGATTTGGCTGTGGGTCCCGACAATCTTGTTGAAAATGGACCGTACAAGTAAGATTTATATTTCCTAGGGCCTTTGAACAAAATACATTTATATACATGAAACAAACTGCAGTTTCTTCTCATTTTTGTTTTTTAATGGAAAATTCCATTTATAGGTACATATTTAGCACTGAGGGCCATTTGTTGCCTGCAACTCCTCAAATATCCCTATTACAAGAGCATTGTTCATATTTTGGGGCTTATTGTCATGGCAACTTAAAAGAAGAGCATCGTGCATCCGACAAGTCTGCTGACTCTCAAGAAACCAATGGTAGTAGAGTTTCTGAGGGTTGGGTTCGCAGGGGATTTCCTTTGGACTCTTCTTCTTTCGAGTCATCTCCTGTATCAGGGCTGATTAAGGTCAGTGTTGTATATTTTCTGAATCAAATTTATGTATACCAAAATGAGCTTTGTTCCCTCTAGTTTGGTTTTTTTTTGTGTGTTTTTCCCACCGGATTGATTGTAATCTTAGATGATGAATTGTTACTAAAAGATTGATTAATGTATGTTCTCTCGGTGCGTAGACAAGGATTTCTATTTCAGCTGTCTCCGATATGAATTTGGTTATTTCTAGTTATAGCATGATCACTTTTATGTACTTTTTCTTATGGCTAAACTGCGGAATAAACAAGGAGGCGCTATGGAATTTTGTGGCCATTTATTTTCAATTAGTATTTCATTTGTGGGGTAAATTAATGTTTTCTTTGTATTCTTAGAAATTTTCTTCTTTTTTTACAGGGCCTTTGTCCGGGACTAACTCATGCGCAGAAGTATGGCATTTCGTATATAGCTTCAGTTGATAAACCCAGTGAAGATGATTCTGCTAAACAAAAAGATACTGTGGTTCAGAGCCATGCTATAGTTGTCGTTTCTGACCAAATTGCGAATCAATCGCTATCCGGTGACAGCAACACTGACAATGTTAAAGAATCATCCGAGAGGGAACTGGAGAGTGATCCATCTCAATCATGAAAAGGCTTCTCGGGCGTGTATAACTAACCAGAGGTAGTTTGTGCCCTAAACCGCTTATGATAAAACCTGAACTCAGCTCTTTCCTTTGTGCTATTTTCCTGGGAAGATCATTGATAGTGACACAGCACACATACTATTATAATCAACAGGCTTGAACAATCCGGCAACAACTGTCAATACACTGAGTATATTTTCAAGGTTAGAGTTGTGAACTGCAAGACGAAGGAGGTTGTAAGATATCTGCGATGTTATGCTTGCCGTGGTATTGCCAAGAAAAACCGAAAGTATGAACTTGTTTAATTACAGGGGCACTTGTAAACTTAGCAAAAAATTTAACAGAACTTGTGTACATTTTATATATGTCAAGACTTTATCATCCTGGATTGGCTGCTCGAATGGAACAACCAGTTTAGTTCGGGGTTCCATTGATACGAGGGCTGTCGTAATGGTCTCGGAAACCATTTCCATTTTACACCACTTGATTTAAGTTGTACTTAGATACTGATGGATTTGTGATATTCAATCACCTTTCATGTTTGACTCTTTTTTCAACCATAGGAAGGCAATTTAAGGTTATATCTTCGTTTGTTGCTGAGATTTTAGAGTATCTTTTGATTCTGTTTTCAATACTAATTCAATCAATGAATTAAAGTAGTTTTAAGACAGATTTTGTATTCAAACATAATGCCCACATCTAAATAAACTTAGGATCACTTGTGTCAAATCCCTTTAATCTTTGTCAGATTATGTCCTCAACACCTTTTAACCTAGTTTTTACTGTTACTAACAATGGAGAAGAAGGCATATTATATATATATATAAACAGTGTTAATTAATTAAAAAAAGGGTAGTAAGATAGGTTAGCTTTAAAGGCATGCGGCTCCAAACAAAGCACCCTTTTGCCAAAAGAAACAATGTTTACAAATTCCAAAAAATCTTCTCATTGCTCCATAAGATTTTCCTAATAAAAGGTATTACTACTTTAATTATCTCACTAACCATTACCTTCTCCCATACATACATACAATCAAAAGAAAGATTTTCTTTACTAATTCGAGTTATTCTAATGGTTGATTAATTTGAATTAGATACTACTATATAATCTTATATAAATGGGATTTTACCAACTTAATTTGTTTCATTCACAACGTCAAAATTTAAACATTTAAATTTACTTAAAATATTTAATATTTCTTTCTACTAAATCAACGAGTTGGTGGTGGTCTCAGATTTTTCTTTAATTTTCTAGTCGTGCAAATTAAGATGAGTGGTTGACTGATTTTTATAGTGCAAGGCAATTTATATACACGTGAAAAGGAATTAATTTAAAATAATCCCGTTATTTGATGCTTGAATTTTGGACAAATACATATCATATATGTAAGTACTACTGTATACATACATACATACATACATATATATATATATATATATATATATATATATAACTGGTCAAACTTTAGTTTCAGTCCTAATATTATGTTAGAATATGTTATTTAGTCCTTATACTTTAATAAAACAAATTAAACTGATTTCTTTTTAATAAAACAAATCAAACAACTTAATCCAATAAAAGTTTACATGCCAATTGAATGATAAAAGGTGTGTTATTTAAAAAATTCAACACTAACATTTTAATTAAAATAATTAACGGTGCTAACAATTTGAATTAACTAATAATATTATAAAAATAGAGGACCAAATTATGTCAAATTAAAAATAAGAACTAGATCTCAAATTTTAAAGTAGTAGAGAGATCAAAAACCATTATTTGACCTATATATATCAAAATAAATGCTTTGTTTCTCCTGTTAATGCTTGAATGTCACACAAATAAGCTGTACAAATAAAGCATTAATAATCCATAAAACAATGGATTTGTCAACCTCTGCAAATCTCCTGAATCTGATGGGATCTCTCTTTTTTTCTTCTTTTGTTATGCATAGTTAACTCAGAATAGGAACTTATGAACACACATAAATGACACATTTATTTATGAAAACATAATCAAAACCCGGATAATTTCCTCACAACCCTGAACATAAACAATAAAACAAATATAAAAAAAATACTCGGATAGCACCATGCATCCTTTTCCCCCTCTGGTTTTTACCTTCAATCTAGTACTAGTTTGATGGTTTGATGGTTGTATAATACAACATCAGAACCACAGTAACATTACATATGATCAAACCACCAAATATACATATACATGTTTGCTTGATCTGTTTTCCTTGTAAATTTTGCCCAATCGGTTGAATTTTTCTGAATTCTGAGCAACTGAGAGAATCAGATCCAAACAATCTCCTTGGACAACCCAAGCTCAAACAACTCTTGTCTCCCTCTGAGATAGATTCTGTCCCCTTTCTCTTATATGTGTTGTTGATTTAATAAGACTGGATTTTTCATACACCACAACCTAATCCCCTAGCTTCTGATCCTTTCATGATTCTCAATCTCTTGCATGATGTGATGAACATTCTGTAAACAAAAAAGAAAGACAATCTTGTAAGTTTCACAATCATTATATACATATATGTATATGTATATGTATGTGTGTCAGTGTGTGTACTTACTGCCATGGAACATCACCAACAAGCATCCAATCTCCATCTTTGTCTTCATAAGTAGGTGCATATTCAGATCCTTTGTAGCCTTCTCTTTCAGAGTATTCACCTGACAAAATTTGAAATCTTTTAAGTCATTTTCACCTCCGAAAAAATGATCACAAAATTCATTCCAAGTTAAACCAAAAACACGGCCGCAACTGCAATTTAAACCCGTGATAGTAAATATCATAACAAATCAAGTTCTTACCTACGGTGAACTTGAACATGTTCTCCAAAGCCTGCAACAGCTCAGGATACCCCTTGTAAACTCTCAAGTCAATCTTTCTCAGATACGGTGCTCCATCCATGCTCACTTTCACATAAAGCCCGGGCTCAGACTCGGTTTTCTTCGCCTGCAGGTTGTTCTTCCTATAGGACTGGACCGGTGGCCACCCCACAATTTGTGCTCTACAAGTTTCCAACAAACTCATCCATTAGGTTTTTTTTTTTGCATAGTAAAAAAAAGGGCAAATCTTTGTTTCTGTAATCTGCATACTCACTTGGAAGGAGGGGCTGTTTCATTTTGAGATTCAGATTTGCCATTTGCTCCACATTTCTCACCAGCATCCTCCGCCTGCAACGGTCGCTTGTTGTTTCTAACACCGGGAGCTGCTGTTTCTTCATCTGTTGTTCCCGGCAACCCTAATCTTAGTTCAGTTGCCTTTAAGTTGAGATCATTCCCATATGCCGAACTGCTTTCCATTATGTTTCGCCGGTAGTTTTTACAAGAAACTGCATACAATGTGAGGAGTTGCTTTGGTTTTGTTGGTGGGAATGGGGATGGAGAAGAAGGTATTTTTATAGGGTTATGAGAGAAGAGTGGTGATGGGAAAGCCTTGTTATTCTCTCAATGCATGAATTGTGGACAAAGGCAAGCTATGTTGTCGGTAGCAATGGCAGCAACTTTGAGGCAACCTGCCTTGTAATGAGGGGGACAATGGTGGGGACAAAACCCATGTTATAAAATATATAAAACCCTAAAGAATTCATTTTGAACGGTCATGATACGTTTTGGGGACCTTGTGGATGATATCAAGGTCCCTTGATTTATCTTTAATAAGAAATTTTATGAGGGGGTTAGGATTGAGAAATGAATGGTATAATTATTTGATATATTGAGGGTGAAAACAAAGTTTTTATAAGCGGATTGATTTTAGATTTAAGGCTTAGAGTTTAAAAGTTTAGAATTTATCGTTTATACCAATAATCAGTTTATTTAGTGAGATGAGTTATTAGATCCCTTAAGCAAGATTAAGGTTCAAATTCTGACATTGGAAATGTAAAAAAACTAAGTTGGGAGGGTACTCTCATATTGGGTCTTTGCAAAATTCGATCTGGATTAGTCCACCAATAAGTTGGGTATCAGTTGTTAAACTAAAAAGTTAGGGTTTAAGGGTTTGAATTTATGGGCTTTTGTAGAATTTAGTGTTTATGGTTAAATTTAAATCCCTAACATTATTGTTTAAAATTCTAAACCTTAAACTCTAAATTTTAAACCCCTAAACCTTAAACTTTCAAAAAATTATTTTTCAACGCTGACGTATTGAATAATTTTTTGAGGGGTTAATACCGAGAGATGGTTTTTTTTTTTTTTTTTTTTGGGGGGGGGGGACTGAATTAAGAAGTTCACCATCGGATTAACATATAACTTTACAGGTAAAGCCCTCATCCATTATTCTCCAATACAAACATAATCATCGATTATCATTATTTATAAGTATGGTTTACACAATTTATAAGTGTATCATGCACATTTTTTACAATATGACAACTAAAATTTATTAAAAAAATCATGTAAATTTATAAATACAACGCATATTGTTAAAATTTATAAGTCTTTTTAAACCTTTTTTTTCTATTTAAACGAGACACTTTACGAGGTGAAAAGGGAATGGTGAGCGAATTAAACTATCAGGCAGATTGCTCTACTACTCAAGTCTGATTACATCGACAAACAATCATCAATCGAGTGGGGACCTATCTTTCTATGACCACTGACAAAATAATAATCATAAACTAGCGTCGTGAAGATCTATGTACGAGCACCAAACGATTGCTAAGGTATGCTAAAATCATGCCAAAAAACAGATGAAACGAACCACAAAAAACAAAGAAAAAGCGTGCCACAAATGTAAAGGAAACACGTGCCACAAAGACATAGATTCTTATTAAAAATATAAAAAAATAATAAACCCCGGTGATCAACTATCATTACTAAAATTAATTGCCGACCACCGACCAAAAAAACAAATGAAAAAAAAAGGCTACGATGCTAAGGTTGAGGCAGAAAAAAGAATTAGGTTAACAAAACGATTTTAATCATGCACATGTTTATGATAACGATTAATGTATTAAAAAATACTAAACTGAACCATAAATGTTAGGTGTAATGACAAGATATATTACACTTTCAAGTTTCAAATTGAGGAGCTAAAATCAAATATTAAAGACGATATTATTAATAGGGAGAATTATAAATCTCAAATATAGACTATAAAACAAATAAATCCTATCAAAAAAAAATAATAGACTCAACTTTAACCCTAAATTTATAGTAGTAGTTTTTTTTTTCATTCTACCTACCCCTGTTACTAACTCTAACTTTGTCTACCCTGACGTGACTTTTAATTTAAAGTTGGAATTTTATGAATGAAAATAATAAAATATTAAAAGAGTGAGGATTCTAAAATCCGATTGGACTAAAGTTTAGAATAAACGAAATTAATGTGTCTACCAGATATGGAGCTTAGATTAAAATATTGAAGGCAACATCCCCATGTGATGAAAGGGTCCATCTTGGGTGTAGGGCATGGGGCAGTGCAACACCATGTGGGACTCAAAGGCCTTCATTTTCATGTTGGACCGTGTGTGATGTGTCAGCTACTGAATTATTCCTATTCTTATACTTCAAATTTAAAGTAGAATAATTAATTAATTAATTAATAAAAAATATTTTATGTACTGCCGTTGAAAAAAAATATAAACGAATTTAATTTGGGTTTAAAGGGTTAGTTTAAGGTTTAATGTTAATGGATTTAGAGTTTAGAGTTTAAAATTTAGAATGCACGGTTTATGATTATAATTTAGGGTTTAGAGATTAAGAAATAAATTTTATAATTTAAGGTTTTGAAATTGGAGATTTAAATTTTAGGTTTTTAAATAAAATTAGACATATTTATAAAAAAAATTCACTGTTGGTACATGAAATAAATAAAGCTTAAGCTTGTTAGTGTTGATTAATATTTATTTACATTCTAACTTGGGAATATAAGTTCATTTAATCCAGCCTGTTTGTTGCTAATTATTTTTACATTCCAAAACTTATGTAAATAATTTAATTTCCTTTTGATCTTTAGTTGTTTGACTTGATTCTTTTCATAGGAAATGCCCGCAGGATTAGTAAAATTAATCATTTTCCTAAGCATTTGAGCCCTCCATTAATGTATCTGGATTTTCTTAGGTGGGAATAATAAAATATTTAAGACCTCGGGGATATTAATTAAACTAAAAATATTTAAATTATATTTTAGGGAAAACTACACCGGTGGTCCCCAAACTATTATTGTTTTCCTATTTTGGTCCCTAAACTATGTTTTTCGGCAAAACCATTCCTTCTGTTACATAGTTCTCCTGTTTTGGTCCCCCGGCGTTAAATAGCTAACAATTTTGCTGACATGGCATTTTAAATATTTTTTAATCATTTCTCTCTCCTCTTAAAAAATGCCACGTCAGCAAAACCGTTAGCTATTTAACGCCGGGGACTAAAACAGGAGAACTATGTAACAGAAGGGACGATTTTGCCGAAAAACATAGTTTGGGGACCAAAATAGGAAAATGGTAATAGTTTGGGGACCATCGGTGTAGTTGTCCCTATATTTTATTATTAGATACATTATCAGTGTAATTTTTTTACACAAACATGCCGATTTAAAGTATAAAATCTAAAATTTAAATCTTCAGTTATAAGCCAATTGAATATAGCTTGATTGGCACTTTAGTTGGTATAATATATGGGAAGATGTGAGATTAAGCATGCATAAACGCTTAATATCCTCCGATTTATGGGTGGTAGGGAGTCTATATAATATAAGTACTGTACATTGAATATTCAAAAGAATATTTAATCATAAACTTAATTTTTAATTTCTAATCCATAAATTTCAACCATAAACTTTAAATTTATTAAATCAGTCACAAAAACATTAATACATTCACAACCTAATAAATATAATATTTTAAATTAAATTAGCTTTTATGATTTTGTAGATGGAAATAGATATGAATCATGGGGCACTCTCCTTCCAAACTTAGAAAATGGATCTATTTTTTTGTAAGACTATTATCATATACACTAGCGGTGAAAACTTTAGTTTCTACAAGTGCCTTAATTTTAAGGTTTAATGTCTTAGTTTAGGGTGTAGGGTTTAGGGGTTTAAGTGCATGAGTTTATAATTTAGGGATAGTAGTTAGAATTTAGAGTTTAGTGTTATAATTTAGGGTTTATAAGTTACAACCTAAATCCTAACCATATTATCTTAAAAACTAAACCTAAACCTCAACCTCTAAACCTTAAATTATAACCCCTAAACCCTAAATTCTAACTACTATCCCTAAATTATAAACCCTACACTTAAACCCCTAAACCTTACACCTTAAACTAATACCTTAAACCCTACGCCTTAAACTAATACCCTAAACCCTAAAATTAAGGCGTTTATGAAATGTTTCAATTTTCACCGTCAGTGTATTGGATATAAATTTTTTTATCTGATTTTGTTTTAAGAATATACTAGTTTATTTAAATTATCTTAAAATTTTGAACTTAAACCGATAATTTGACTCTTGAACATGTTTAATATGACAAAGCTGAATGTCAGATACTTGAACTTCTTATTTACATATATTAAAAGATTATTATCTTATATTTCTATTTGAAAATATATCAAGTATAATATAATTTTTTCTTTATATAAAAAAATATAATATAAATATATAATATTTCTAGGCTTAAGAGTGTAAGAAACCTTTATACTTTTAAAAAAATTTAATTAAGTCTTTAATTTTTTTACACTAAATTAAATCTTTAAAACAATTAACTTTAAATAAATTAGATAAATTAAATCTTTGACCAATTTTAAACATTAAAATCTTAAATTTTTTCTTTAAATATTATTGCCCCATAATAATATAAGTTTGAATAATCTCATATGGACAATGAATGGACGCAAAATGGGGGCATAGAAATTATTGATGAGGGTCCATTTCAGCCTCACCCGTGCACATTAAAAAGATGTTTAATCATTAATATTCTTGTCCTGCATTTGTCATACACATAACATCCAACCCCTATTTTTTTTTGATAAACTTTGTTCTGAAAAGAAAAATACACACAAAATAATAACAAAATTCTAGATTTACTTTGATCATCTCCGATCCAGGTTAAATAAACAATTCAGTTCTTAAACAAGTCTATTTCGAACATTCCATGCATGTCAAGAGAAAAAATAAACATTGAATATCCATCGATAATTACTTCATTTTTCTTCGAGTATTCTTTATTTCATAACGACTTAAGCTTCGAAACGGTGAGAAGATAACAACAAAAATATGATCGTACAATATAAAAAAACTCGTGGAGTGGTCACAGTGGTAAAGAATATTTATTTCATTCAGATAACCTAAGTTTGAGCATTATGTGTGCATGGTGTGTGTGCGTTATTAAAGAGCTACGAAAATTAAACAGATACTACATTGTAATCGCACCAGTATATTTTAAAAAAATATCAAACTTTATGTGAAAAAGTTTTTGGGGAAAAAATTATGGGAAGAGGGAGAAAAATTCACTAATGTCGAAAAACAATAATATAATAGGATTGTGGCTTAGCATGATTTGTGGGTTATTTGACTATATTCTAATTCTAGTTCAAAGTATCTATTTATAAGGATAGATACTTGATTACAAAGTAATTCTAATCAAACTGAATTTGTAATTTAAAGCAAAGTATAATTGTTGAAGAATACCAAGACTCGATTCTTTCGTGTCCACCACAGATCCTTATTTTTTTAATTTTATTTTTCACCAAGTTAATCACACCACAAATTTTTTGGCCCGAAACAAGGGACAAATATACATGGTCCTTGGTTATTTTACTAAAATATAATAGAGATTTTTTTGTCTATTTAGACTCTGATTTTTAATTTATATGAACTTTGTTCTTCCTATTTTTTATGATTATTTATACATTGTTTCCTGATCTTGATTCTTAACTACGTCTGTGATCGGAACAAAATGAAATTCATGTCCCAACTTCTATAAAAAGCATAATGGCGGATCATGAACTTTGAAAAGTTCACACATTTGTCTTTAATTTTTTTTTAATTTTTATAAATTAATCCTTAAATTTATGTAATACTTATGACTTGTGCCCACCCTGGAATTTTAAAGTTTTATGTGTGCCCACTATCAATATATATTTATGGATCCACCACTGAAAAAGCATGTTCCGAAAACCAAATGTAATTAACATAATAATATTAACTCAACGACGAGATTTATTATCATTTTTTGCGTGTCCACGAAAATTTATAGTATGTGCGAATTCTTCTAATTTATGTCCTACCATACGATCTGTTATATAAATAGGCAAATGCTCTTTTTCATTATGGATATCGATAGTATGACCGATCATTGTGGGTATAATGGTGGAAATGAGTGTCGTTGAACAAAAATTCTCTGTCTCTTTTTGATGTTTTTATGTATGTTTCAACACTTAAAAACCAAACTCTACGGTTTAACCCTAAATTCTAAATACTTATTGCTAAAACCTAAATCTAAACCATGCACAATAAACCCTAAAACTTAAATTTTAACCCTAAATTATAAATATAATTATTAGTGTTGGAACATACATAAAAACACAAAAAAATGACAGATAATTTCTATTCGAGTGTCGCTTACCAAAGTTTTAACACGAATTAATGTTGGAGCATGATAGCTGTCTGTCGACCTTGCATGCATGGGATATTCATTCCCACACGGCCATGGCATCGTTATTGCTCCAGCACAGCAATGGCGACGAAATATCTTGCCAAAGGAGTTGTTAGTTGAAACTTGTGGTGTTCCCCAGAGCTCAAAGCCTGATGAGTGCGAGCTTAAATTCGATGGCGATGCTCAACGAACACGAAACCCAAGTTTTCAAATTCTATTTTTGCAGAATTTGATTCTCTAAAGCTTTTCCCAGGTAGGATGATGCATTTGAAACACGACTCGTCGACAGTTGGAATAGGCAAAGCTTTTGATTGTGACTGATTCTTCGGTAATGCTCTTACATTGAAGATTCTGATGTCGTGTCTGGCTATAAAATTGAAGACGTGTATTGATAGTGAAATCGAATTTTTCCCCAAAAAAATCTCGGGTTTAGATCCGTTCGTCCACAACATGAGTAGGGACGAAGTTGGAATTACACAATAAGAGAGGTAAAGTCGCTTAATTTTAGAATTAACAATTAAATCTAAAATTTAAGAAATATAATTTTTTTAAATAGTCTAAAGGTTATTACAAGATAGTATATGTTTATTAAACCTGTGTCGCCTGAAATGAATATTTTCCGCTTTTTTACCGGAATACTTGTTAAGTTCAAAAAAAGACAAAGTTCAATATGCATGACAAGACAATGACAAAATGTCATTAGAAAAAAATTGAGACACAAGTCCCTCCTATTTACTTAGTAGCTTCATCCCTAATTATGATCATCCTCTGGAGATCGTGGAGTCATCATTGTTGGAAGAGTTTTACCTAAATAATAGCTCTAACTTAGAAACGATTAGTCTCAAACCGTAAAATAATAAAACAAATGAGGAGACTTGTGGTTACACTAAAAGAGAAAAAAAAGTGAAATTGATAATAAGAAAATTTGGAAAATTTTTAAATATATTTATATTGGACATATGTCATGTTTGATAGTTAGTAGATAGTTGATATGAGCGAATTACATTAGCTGATTATATAAAAGTGTTTTGTAAAATTAACTGATAGTTGATAACTGTTTGGTTATTTGAACAAACAAAATGTTATATAAGAACATTTATATTTAATACTTTGTTTGAATAATTTATTGATTATCAATATTTTATATCTATTAATATTTATTAGATTATAAAAATTAATTTTTAAAATATAACATTACTAAGTATATTTGGAGAATATATATATAATTTTTTTATTTATGAAATTATTTTTAAATTTTATTAGTTATTCAAATTTAAGTTATTTAGAGAAATTGTTTATGATTGTCAATGACAAAAGAGTCTTCACAACTATTATATTCAATCCACTAACACAACAAGTTCCTAAAATGAGTTTTTTCAATTGGAGAGATTTCATCCCAATTCGCTATTACAATATTCTATTTACATAGCATCTAAATTAACGGATTTGACCAAACCTCTACAAATGGTTCAAACATCTAATTTTGGTTCAAGAACATGTTTACCAAACATAGCCAACTCGTATCTAACACAGTGACACTATCAGAGAAGATAAATCTAATAAAGCTCTATAGTTGACCTTGAGTCTATTAGTCTGTTAAAGTCTGTTAGTTTGTTATGGGTCTTTTAGGCCGTTTAAACTATTGGACTATATTCAATTGTTATGGGCAATGGGCTATAAATATCAAGGGATTAATGTAAAATGGGTTAAGGCCCTTTTATGAGAATAGTGTAAATTCTCAATTCAGAATTCATTTTCCTTTTCTTTCCTTCTTCAGTTCCATGTTCTCTCTCACGTTTCGTCACTTCAATCCCTAACTCACAAAGCTTACTGCTTTGATTTCTTCCTGGTTATGTTTCTCTAACATAGTATCAAAGCTAGTGTATTTTTCAATTTCATTGATGTCATCGTCTTCGGCGTGGTGGTGTAGCGACTGTCACTCTGTTGTTGCGATTTCCTCTTCGACTGATTGCGGCGTTTAGTGAGGTTTGCGTTTTTCCTCTTCAGCTGATTGCGGCGTTTGGTGAGGATTGTTGTTTTTTTTCGATTGAGCTATCAGAGGTATTTTCGTCTATTTCTTTTCCTTTGCTGCTGCTCGTGGCTGATCTCTCGTTTCTCTCCTGTTACAATTGAGTTTTCTCTTGCCCTAGAATTTTTTTTGTTCTGCGTTTTGGTTGCCTTTTTCAATCTGTGTGTTTGCCGATCTAGATATCTTGTGTCTGCAGTTGAATTCTTTTCTATCGATCTGGATTTCTTAAGTTTTGATGACTTGATTATCATATGATTTGGATCTCAATTGAGTTTTGTGATTATCATACGATTTGGATCTCAAATTGTGTTCATCTCCTGTTTGTTTGCTCTAGTTGCTTGGCAAGTTTTTCTGTTGCTCTTGAAACTGTTGCCTCTCTGTGGTTATCTTGTGGAAAATGGGTCATGAGGGTATTACTACACAGACTACTGATAATGTTCAAGATATGAATAACCCTACTCAAACCACTAATGTTGCTGAAGGTGTTAGTTCTGCTAATGCTACTGTAACTAATCCTGCATCTACTAAATTGTTTTCAACTAAAAAGATTAATGTGACATTGGATGATCACAATTATCTTTTGTGGCATCAGCAAGTGTATCTTACCATTAAAACTCAACGTTTACTCAAATTCATTGATGATAATGTTCAATTGCCTGTTAAGTACATTACACAAAATGGAGTTGTTTGCATTAATCCTGACTTTGAATTGTTTGAAGAACAAGATGGTGCTTTAGCCACATGGCTATTGTCCACTGTGAGTGAGTCTGTTCTAAGAAACTTAATAGGTCTAAACACTGCTTCAGATATTTGGAACACTTTACATAGGCTATACAGTAGTAAAACTACCTCTCGTCTCATGTCTTATAGAAGACTTTTGCATACTCAGAAGAAAGGTGATCTTAATATGCATGAGTATCTGATAAAAATTAAGTCATTGTGTGATAACTTGGCTAGTAGTGGGGAACGGATCTCTGAGCAGAAACACATTACAACAATTCTTAATGGGTTGTCCTCAAATTATGACTCTGTAATCACTGTCATCACTGCTAGTCCATCCTCTTCAGATCTGTCCTTTATCAGTTCTATTCTCTTGGATGCTGAGGCAAGGCATTCTAATCTTATTCCTTCCATTAGTGCCTCAGCTCATATTGCTACACAACATTCTGCTGCTACACAACATCCTGGACATTTGCCTATTGTTGATCCTATAGATACTAGTGTTGAGGCCAATGTTGTTGAATCCCAAGAGTCATATGGGTATAGCTATGGCAGAGGTAAGGATGGTAGAGGTAGAAACTCAAACTTTAGTAGACTTCAATATTAGTTGTGTGGGAGGCTATGACACTTGGCATAGAGGTGTTACTATAAGTTTGACATGAAGTTTAAATATAATATGAACATTATTAGGCCAACTTCAACCACTCCTAGGAGTTTTTCTCCTGCTCAAGCAAATACATCTATCTTTACTGCAACTTCTGGTCCCTATAATACGATGTGTGCATCTCTTCCAGCTCCCTATCAACTTTCTTTTTTCACTTTTTTTCAGCCTTCTGTTCAGCTTGTGCATTCTCAACCTCAGATGTTTCATGCTGGGAATTCTGTTCTTAGTCTCAACCTGTGTTTTTGTCTGCACCATCACCTCAGCCAATGCACACTTTGAGTGTTCCACCTAATCAGATTAGAGTTGTCCCTCCTGTCAATCTTTTCTCTTCAGCATATTCTTCTATTCAACCTCAGTTTTCTCCATCCGTTCATGTTCAGCAACAACAAACTGCTGGTCAGAATGCTCATCAAGCTACTCTTTAGATACATCTTGTCACTTCTGATGTTGTGGATGATAATTCATGGTTCCAGATTCTAGAGAAACTCACCATCTGACCAATGACCTTAACAATCTCTAGACTGCCTCTTATCCTGGATTAGGTAGTGTTCAAGTTGGCAATGGCAGTACTTTACCTATTAAATGTTTAGGCCAGTCTAGCTTTCTTTCAGATTCTAGAAATTTTAAGCTTAATAATTTGTTGTTTGTGCCTAACATCACCAAAAGCTTATTATCTGTTTCCAAGTTTACACAGGATAATCAAGTAAGCCTTGAGTTCTATCCAAGTCATTGTCAGGTCAGAGATTTGCACTCGGGTCAGGTTCTTCTTGCAGGAAGTGAGGTCAATGGTCTATATAAGTTGGATATCCACCTTAATGAGTCTAATTCTAAGAATAAAACTGTTACTCAGTCTCAGGACTCTACTGGTTCTACTTCTTTTTTGTCTAAGAATAAAATTGTGAATGAATATGTTGTTAATGCTCAGAAATTCTCTTTTTCTTCTGTTAAGCTTTGTGATAAGTTTCCCTTGGATGTCTGGCATAGTAGGCTAGGTCATCCATCTTCTTCTGTTTTACTTCAAGCTTTGAAAAGTTGTAATATTTCTTTTGATTCTAATAAAGTTTAGCATGCTATGTCACTTTGTCAAGCTTGTCAATTGGGCAAGGCTCATAAGTTACCTTTCTCAAATTCTATTACTGAATATTCTACTCCTCTTCAACTTGTGGTTGCTGATGTTTGGGGACCTGCTCCCATTTTATCTTCTGGCTATAAATACTATGTTGCTTTTACTGATGCATTTTCTAGATATACATGGTTGTATTTCTTGAAATATAAGTCACAAGTGAAGGAAGCTTTTGTTCAGTTTCATTTGCAAGTGGAGAGACAATTGGGTGTAAAATTAAAGTTTTTTCAGTCTGATGGTGGATGGGACTTTGCAGCCTTAAAATCTTATTTTTTTGTCTCGTGGCATTGTACATCGTTTGTCATGTCCACATAACTCAGAGCATAATGGCTTGGTTGAAAGGAAACATCAGAAAATAGTTGAAGTAGGCCTCACCTTGCTTGCTCAGGCTTCTGTGCCTCTGAAGTATTGGCAGGATGCTTTTTCCACAACAATCTTTCTTATCAACAGGCTCCCTTCCCTTGTTTTGTCAGGTATATCACCCTACCAAGTTCTTTTTCTTAAACAACCATATTATAGCTTTCTTCGTATTTTTGGCTGCGTCTGTTACCCTTTACTAAGACCATACAATAAACACAAGCTTCAATTTAGGTCTTGCACATGTACTTTTCTTGGTTATTCTCCAGCACACAAAGGATATAAGTGCTTAAATGTCAATGGTCGAGTCTATATTTCTAGGCATGTTAAGTTTGATGAAAATTTGTTTCCCTTTACTTCTGTCCAATCATTATCTGGTTTTCAAAGTTCTTTAGTGTCAGTGGCTGATTTCAGTCTTTTTCAGTGCCCTAGTGAATCTATAACAAATCATTCTTTCTCTTCTGCCTTTTTTCCTCATGTACCTAATTGTACTCACCCTAGTCTTGTTGTGTCCCATGTGGTCAGTGGTCAGTTCCGGTACTGGTGTTGCTGGTCAAGTTTCTTCTAGTCAAAATTTACCAGATCTTTCTTCCACTCATGCTTATGTTTCTCAATCTAGTCAAATTCAGCATCATCATGATTCTCCTCAACCTTTATCTTCTAATATTTCTCCTACTGGTTCTACATCTCCACATTCCACTCCATATGCAACATCTAATTCCACTCTCCCACTTCAAACTCCACCCCCACACTTCACTTCTCATGTTATATCCACTTCCACTCTTCCACTTCAACCTCCATCTTACACTCCACTTCCCATGCTATGTCCACTTCCACTCTTCCACTTCAACCTCCATCTCCACACTCCACTTCACATACTACATTCACTTCCACCCATCCATTTAAAACTTCATCTCCACACTCCACTTATCAGATGTTCCTATTCAGAACAATCATCCTATGGTGACTCGTGGCAAATCTGAAATTTTTAAGCCAAAGGCCTATCTTCTAGAGGGTGATGTTACTGAACCTACTACAGTTCGTGAGGCTCTCACTCACTCAGGGTGGGCTGCAGCAGTCAATGCTGAATATATTGCTTTAATGGACAATGGCACTTGGGACTTACAACCTCTCCCACCCTCTCGTAAAGCTGTTGGTTTTAAGTGGTTGTTTAAAGTCAAGAGAAAATCTGATGGGTCTATTGACAGGCTCAAGGCCAGACTCGTTGCTAAGGGATATTCTCAAGTAGTGGGTTGTGATTACCGAGAAACATTCAACCCTGTTGTTAGAGCTGCTACTATCAGGGTTGTTTTGACCACTGCAGTCTTAGAAAAGTGGTCCATACGACAAATCGATATAAATAATGCTTTCTTAAATGACGAGCTTGATGAGGAAATCTACATGTGTCAGCCACCTGGGTTTGAAGTCAAGGGTTCAAATGGGGAAGAACTGGTGTGTCACTTGAAGAAGGCACTTTATGGTCTTCGACAAGCACCAATGGCCTGATTTAGCACATTGAGAAGATTTCTTGTTGACAAGCTTGGTTTCACAGCTTCAAAGGCAGATACTTCCTTGTTCATTAAGAATGCAAGTGGTGAGAAACTAATTTTGATGGTCTATGTTGATGACATAATCATCACTGGCTCTAGTGAAGCTGTTGTGTCTGATCTAGTGCTACATATTAACTCTGAGTTTAAGTTGAAAGATTTGGGCAATATAGAGTTTTTCCTTGAAATGGAGATTGAATACATTACTTCTGGTTTGACATTGAATCAGAGGAAATATGTTTCTGATTTGTTAGAGAAAGCTAACATGCAGGGTTGTAACTCCACACCAACCCCCATGGTTGATGCTCCTAAGTTACAATCTGATGATGGTAGCCCTGCTTTCTCAGACATTCACTTGTATCGCAACATTGTTGGAGAGCTGCAGTACATCTGTTTGACTCGACCAGACATAGCCTTTGTTGTCAATAAGGTCAGTCAGTACATGAATTCCCCATCTGACTTGCATTGGAAGGCAGTCAAGCGTGTTTTGCGTTACTTGAAAGGGACTCTTGACTATGGTCTTTGTTACAAGACTAGTGGTGTATTTGATCTGTTTGGTTTTTCGGATGATGATTGGACAGCTTCAGTTGAAGATAGACGTTCTACTACAGGGTTCTGTATATACCTTGAGGGTAATCCCATAGCTTGGTGCTCCAAGAAGTAGAGCGTTGTATCACGCTCTTAGCAGAGGCTGAATATTGAAGTCTTGTCAATGCTGTTTCTGAACTTGTGTTGTTGCAGCAGCTGCTCATGAAGATTGGTGTGTCTCTTGTTCGTACACCAACTGTGTGGTGTGACAACACTTCTACAGTCTCCATTGCCACAAATCCCACTCATCATACTCATGTGAAACATGTTGAAATTGACATTCATTTTGTTCGAGAGAAAGTATTTAGTAACAAGCTCATTGTTAGCTATGTTCCTTCCTCAGAGCAGGTTGTTGACATATTAATGAAGCCTCTTCCACCAGCTGTGTATACTCAGATGCGTACTCGGTTAGGTGTCAGTGCTTGTTTTAAAGGTTACACAGAAGAGAAGAACCAGGAGAATACCAGAGAAGATAAATCTAATAAAGCTCTATAGTTGACCTTGAGTCTGTTAGTCTGTTAGTTTGTTATGGGTCTTTTAGGCTGTTTAGACTATTGGACTATATTCAATTGTTATGGGCTATGGGCTATAAATATCAAAGGATTAATGTAAAATGGGTTAAGACCCTTTTATGAGAATAATGTAAATTCTCAATTCAGAATTTATTTTCCTTTTCTTTCTTTCTTCGGTTTCATGTTCTCTCTTACGTTTCGTCACTTCAATCCCTAACTCATAGAGCTTACTGCTTTGATTTCTTCCTGGTTATGTTTCTCTAACAGACACTAATCCTCAAATCCGAGTTTTCAGTTCCATGTGTAAAAACACTTATTAAGAAGAATTAATTCAATCTTCGCCTGTCAAAATTAAGAACACTTTGATCGCTAGGTATCTGTTCTCGTTGTCTTTAACACAAACAATTTGGCCCCTTTTACAGGTTATCAGAACTTGGGCAGTTTCTTTGTTCTTTGCATAGATTAAAATTGTGATTTAAAACGATTTTTTTATTAAGTAGAGATATAATTACATGTCCAAAGTAAATAACAAAACTTAAATATTTTAATATATTTGTATTTATCATGATTACAATTTACAAACATAATATATATAAGGATAAATATTTTATACATAGGCGGTGGAAACTGAAAGTTTCCACAAGCGCCTTAGTTTTAGGGTATAGAGAGTTAGTTTAGGGTATAAGGTTTAGGGGTTTAGCTGTAGGTGTTAGAATTTAGGGATAGTTTGTTTTAATTTAAGGTTCAGGGTTATAATTTAGGGTTTATAGGCCCCTACACCTAAACTCCTAAACCCTATACTCTAAACTAACTCCCTATACCCTAAAACTAAGGCGCTTGTGGAAACTTTCAGTTTCCACCGTCTGTGTATAGGATATTAATCCTATATATAATTCCATGTAGAAAAAGTGCACAGTAATTTAGGGTTTCCAAGCTGTATAAATGGCAAAAGAAAAACTTAACTGAGAATGAATGGTCCCAAAGCAAGGCCAAAGTGCCAAAACAGAACCCTGTAGAAGGAACCCCCACAACTTTAATATGAAGGGGCACCTTTCCCTTGGATTAAATGGGTGGGGATTCATTTACTGGCTCTTGTTTAGGACCAACTTTCAAAGGGACAGGTAAGGGTCCATCAATTCTTCTGCTGCAATATATATTTGTTGGCCTAAACCGTGTGTGTTTTCACAATGTACACCCCACCCACCTTCTTTTCAGTTCCTCATGTGCTTGTGGTGTACATGTCTTGATAATGTCTTCGAAAGTTAATTCAATCAATGATACGATCTTGTGAATTAGCTGTTTCATGGATACAAGTGTTAAACACATATTCAGATATAAATATAACTCAAAATTTATAAAATATCGACATTCACCTTTAAAATTCAGATAACATAGAGAATAAGTACACACGATGACACGAAGCATAATGGGATATTATAAATCCATTATTGTTAGAGTTGTGCAACCCAAATTCTATTTTGGTCGAATTCAAATCCTGTGAAACTTTATTTCTCTCTTGGCGTGTTCGATGAGGAGTACAAAATTAAGTTTGAGTGGAATTATTTCTATGCAAGTTTACTTTATAAGCAAGTAAATTATCCCTATGCAAACTTTCTTGTAATCTCCTTTTTAACATAGTGAAAGTTTTCATTTCTTCTGCCCATGATTTTTCTTGTTTTGGGTTTTTCACATAAAACTTGATGTCTTATTCTTGTTCAAAAAAATAACTTGATGTCCTATTTTTTCTGCTTTTACTTTGCCATCGTTTTTTTTCATGTCATTATTGTTAGTTGATTATCACAATCACTATACATATGCATGAAATTCTGTAAAAAATTGAATGAATTGTCAATGATTTTTAGAACCATCATGTTTTTGTCATAAAGCAATCGATTTGTTGATAGCAGCGGAGACATTGCGGGGTAAGATTAACTTTGGTCTTGGTGAACTGAACTTTGCACATGCATGCATGCAATCTTGAGAAACATTTGTGAAAACAAGTCTAGTTTCGTTGTAAAGTTGACTTGATTTGAAATTACGAAATGAAATTATTGTTCTCTGCCGAAATCCATGTTCATACATGAATTTGAACTAAATCTTTGAT
Organism: Hibiscus tridactylites; assembly: GCA_958450335.1. Taxonomy (NCBI): domain Eukaryota; kingdom Viridiplantae; phylum Streptophyta; class Magnoliopsida; order Malvales; family Malvaceae; genus Hibiscus; species Hibiscus tridactylites. Next base: position 82,947,724 of record OY288270.1, read on the forward strand.
ATGGTTTCATAAAATCAAAACAAAGTTTGCTTATGTCCGGTTCCATTTAAGAGTTATCGAATCATATTCATTCAGAGAACTCGATGTTATTCTATATTCTAAACCCTACAAACTAAACTTTAAATTCTAAATTAAATCTCTAACTCATAAAACAAAAAAGAGTTAACGACCAACATCCGACTCATATTCGCAATAATATTGTATAACATTTAGCATTTGTCCGAATAATTTTCCCATGTAATATGTTTTAAAAAATAACATCGAACAGTTTAAGTTTCTCAACATTAAATTTTTTTCTTCTTATTCTTAAATTTCAATCTATTTTTTGTTTAACCGCCAACATTCGATTCATTGGTTGATTAATCTGGATCGAATTTTTGTAAAGGTCTAATAGGGGGCGACCCTCCATCCTAGGTTTTTCCATACACAACACTCAGATTTAGAGACGAAGTCAGAAATTAAAAGTTAACAATACTAAGAATAATATGTTACCATAAGAGTTACAGAGAAATTTGGGAGAGAAAAAAAGAAGACTAAAAATGTTTATAATAAAATTTGATACGTTAACTTCAAGTAAAACAAATTTACTTTTACTTCTATATTTTAGCACTAAGGAAAAACTATTTTATTATATTTAAGCTAGTAAAATAAATTAAAATTTAAAAATAGACCATAAGGGTGGGCTACGGGACTTGGCCTCTGCCAGCCTCCCATGTGGCTTCACCCTTGTCTGAATTCGAACCTCTAACATTACTTAAGGGACTATTTTGTATTAAAAACAAATAATCTCGACATGCTTCAAATGAGTTAAAGATGACCCGTTTTTGGAACTTATTCTTGGCTTAAACCCCATAACTTCTCCAACTAAGGACGGTAACGAGTCAAATATCTGTTTTTTTAGTTGTCTGAATTTATAAATCTGTCTAAAAAATTGAATATATTTTTGTTTGTAAATCATCCAAATATTATTATTTAAATCAGAATCTGAATGAAATGCTATTATCCGTAAGATATTAGAATTAAAAAAAATCCAAAATCAATTAAATTATATGTTGAATATCCGAATATGTTAAAAATTTTCGGATATTGAACATATAATTTAAGGGAAGAGGGTCTACTTTCCCACATGAAGGAGATGAGAAAGCTGGTAGTTTTGCATGGCTGTCCGGTTCTGATTGACAGTTGCAATGTTGCATGGATATGATGTTGAAAATGAAAAGCTTGGAAAGTCCAACGAAAAGAAGAAGCGACAGATGGTGATGAAGCCACGTCCAAGCATCGCTAACCATTCATGGTTGAATCAAAAGGGTCCCCTCTTGGAACATGATCCATCATCATGGGACATTTTGTCCTACGTTATTACACTATTTCGGATGTCTGCTCTTGTCTTTGCTTCAAACCCTAACTTGTCTCTTCACAAAGCACAATACAACTGTAAAACTCCCATGGTCACAGCTCACTAGGGTCTAGGATTCAAGATTGCCACATACTCTATTAGCTATATTCAAGATTCTTATTCTCAAAACTTACTATTCATTCATATAATTACCATAAAATGTAGTTATTCAATGGTTAGGGGTTTGATCGACTGTTTGACGAACAATACTTGATCAACTTTTCTAGACTCGAGTCGACCCTGGAGGGGTAATATCCAGGTATCTCACATGCCTTTGTTTTAGTCTTGAAGCCCAATGATGTTTTGGGATTGTGTTGGGCACAATGAGGCTAGCCTAGTTCTTTAAGTTCAATTACTCCAACTTTCAGCCTCCAAACATATCCGGCGCTCTCAATGTATATCTGTTTTGTATGGTGACCACTAATGACTGTCCTCAGATTTGTCTAAGCTAACAGACTGCTTTGTTTCTCTCAGACAACAAAACAAGACCAAAGAAATAACATACACCAAAAAAACACTAGAACTTTGCTTGGTTGGAATGATGGAAAAACTGAAAGAAAACTATATTTTATTTTTATTCATTACTTGGTAGAGTTGGAATTTCATATTTCTTCCACATTTTCTCTCCTCTCTTCCTTCTAATTTTGACATGATTTATTTTTACACATAAATGTGAAAATGATCATCCTCTAATTTTCTTTCCTCCCACTTTTTCCCCTATCAAACACATTTAAAATTTATTTTTTTCCATTTTTCTCTCCTCTCCCTCCATCATTCCAACTCAACCAAACAAGGTCTAAGAGTTATAGACTTGCATGAAGCAAGTGATAACCGAGTTGCCTAACGTGAAAGAATTCCAAAATTGGAGATTTACCCATGCAAACCATCAACCACGGAGCCAAGATTAAGAGTTGAGGATAAAACATAAATATCTAAAAGGAGACAAATCTATAATTAATCTATATATATGTATATATATGGGATAAGATCCGTTTACATAGTGTAAAACTCTTTAAGTTTTATACCTTTTTTGGACTGTTGGATGAGTGAAACGGATGGATGAGATTAACAATAATATGTGAAGATTATCACTTGGAAAAAAAGATCGAGTAAGGAGTTAATCTAAGCCATCCATTTCCCCCATCCAACGATCCAAAAAACGTGTAAAACTTAAAAGAGTTTTAGACTGTGTAAGTTAATCCTAACTCTCTCTCTCTCTATATATAAGGTAAAAAAATCTTCTCCCCCGAGGGGAGAGCCCCTCTGATATTATACAAGACTCCATCCTACAAACCATTGCAGACTCCAACTCACCTAGAGCACCCAGCAGTGAGCACCCCGCCAAGGTTTTAGTAAAGAATTTCTAAAAATAAATAACAATTGTTCTTTAGATGATTGTGTTAGGATGCAAATAAGACGACTCATTATATGTTAAGAGTTATTACATTACATGTAAACCGATCTACTTCAAATGATATTAATTATGACTTTCTTACTGAATTGATAAAATTGTTCCGATAACAATTGTTATTAATAAATTTTAAATACCAAAGTGATCGAGAAAAAGTTTAGATGTCAAATTTAGAAAAATTACCAAGTTCAAGGGTTAATCTATTAATAAACCCGACATAGAATACTGAGCAAAAAACTGATGTTTCGAATGAATTTTTTTTAATACTGACATGGCTTAAGAAAAGGGTTAATCATAGATTAGTGCATAAACAAAGATAGGTATGGAATAATGAATGAATCAAGGGGCCATATATGGAGGACGCGAAATTCTATGACAGGGGTACGAATTGTTAGAGAGTTATATTAGAAGTTTAGAGGCACAAAATTATAAAATCTTAGAAATGTAAATTTAGATCATCGAAAGAATATATATATATATATATAATACATTAACTATATAAGAGTTGAAATTTTTAAAGAGTAAGACTACCTACTCTAGCCCCTCGGTCCATCCTTGGGTCATATACATTGTGAGCTAAGACATATTTACAAAGGGAAGAGTTGGTTGGTCGGCACCCACCATGGTGTCGACTGTCTCAAATCCCACCAACATTTGGAATAATAGCATTGTGAAGGAGATTCTTTCATTTGTGAATGATAATACATTGCGTCTTGTAGGACTATAAACTAATAAACTAAATTAGTGGTCCTAATTATTAATTATGTTTAGTTAAGTTGTGGACGGTCAATATGACATGTCTACTTACTTTGTTAGGAAGGATGATATCTAATAGGTTCTAGGGAGGGAGGTGTTTAACGAAGCTCCCAACAGTAGGTCATGGGCGGATGTACATGATAAATAAGGATGCAATTAATCTTACTAAAATTACTTATCATATAGAAATATTAGATTTGTATCAAATTTTTTCATAAAAAACATTAGAATTGACCTCACTTGTTGGAGCATGAGATCAACAATACTTATTGTAATGGTATAAAAATTCTTTATATCTCATATCCTACTCTAACTTCACTATACAAAAATCTTGGTTCCGCCCCTACAGGTCTAGGCTTTTTTATATCATTATATGATCCTTGTCTCTAAATAAAACCATACATATGGTGAGCAAAAAAAAATAATATCTAAAGTTAGCATCTAATCTTTTTTGGGTGAATAGTTAGCATCTAATCTTATAGGCACACATGCAATTAATTTCAAAATATATTATTAACCAATATATCTTTCTCTTAGGTTGTTTTAACCAAAACCCTTTAAAATTTAGTTACGGCAAATAAGGACAAAATCAGGATTAAATTACTAGAGGTAATTTTTTTCTCAGCAAAATTAATAATGTTTATTACTGATAAAAAGGCTATTATAGCCAATCAAGGCCATACAAAGGTAAGAACACCAAACGATCACCCATGATCAGAAAACTAACAATGTTTATTAATGATAAAAAGGCTATTATAGCCAATCATGGCTATTACGATAAGTGAGTTGATTAACTTTAGAAGATTAAAGTCTTAAAAAATAATTAAATTATAAAATTAAAGGATTTAAAATTTTATTTCACTGGTTTTAAAATTGAAACGTCTTAAAAGTAATTAAGTAAAAAAAAGGGTTAAAGCTTAATTTTATTAATTTAACTCATTGTGTTTTAAAAACAATAAACCGAATATTTTTGAAAGAAACAAAAATTAAATTTTAAAACTATCAGTAACTTAAAATACAATTAAATCATCAAATTTGGTAGGCAATTACCGCTCCCACTCACTATGTAAACGAATCATATTGTTATTCATTGATAATGAGCGAGACTAGTTCACTAAAAGTGTATTAAATTTGGGTATAATTATTTGTAATTACACATGTGACATGTTTGAATAACTATTATAATTTATAAATCCCAATAATTCATGTGTAATTGAAAGCAACTAAATTACTTGATCCAGTTCTTTGAGGAATGTTGAGAATTTGAAATTTTCATACATGTACATTTATAATTATACTTTTTTATAATTTTTTTGATCAGGAAAGTATGATTTTATTAAACGCCAAATCATACAACCAACATCAACACGCGCCTCATTAAAAACCTCCATACAACCTAATGGAGGAAAAGAGTACGTCGTGTAAATGTTAAACCGAGAACAATGCCCAAAACCGAAAAACACAAGAGGCCATATCCACCCCACCTTAGCACACCCCACACCTTCCAACGCCCCCATGCATTCTCATCGGCATCCTATCGCACATCAGCAGCCACCCTCCCGCGCATCCCCCCCTCCACAAAACACCCCCTATGTCACGTTATAAACCAGCAACACTGCTGCCCAAATCCTTCAAGCACGTCCCAGCAAAATACTGCACAGCCATCCAAAACCACGCACCACTCTCCTCCTCCGCACCCTTCAGTAACTCACTTTACGCCACTCCAATAACGTCACCCCTCCCTTTGCCAACGTATCCGCTATACTACTAGCTTCACGAAGGACATGTCGAAAGCAAACCCTCGGTAATAACCTACACGCATCATCAATCATACGAAACCATGACCAAAGTCTCCATTGCCTCATTGTCCGATTCTCCACCCATGAAACGCCACTATTGAATCGAACTCGATGATCACACCAAGTGCGTCACAATTTACCTCTAAAAGAAACCCCAAAGCCGCCGCTATCGCACATACCTCCGCTTCGTTCGAATCCATCACCCCTAACGGTCCCACGAATAAAGCTAAAATCTTTCCTTCCGCATCACGTAACACTCCCCCACATTCTGCTGGCCCCGGCTTGCCTCTCGCCACCCCGTCCACATTGAATTTTATCGTGCCCGCGCACGGTGGAACCCAAATCGACAACGGCCTCAACCGCACGCCTGCTCCCATCGGTATACACTGTCTCGGACATGACCACCACGTTGCCTCATCCACCATTTGTCATTCCGTTGTGAATTTCACCCAATGTAATGCTCTCAACTTAATTAAAAACACCACCTCCTTTGTTCCCAATTTCCGCTGCCGGAAAATAACATCGTTTTGAGCCAACCATACGGACCATAGCAATGCCGCGCACCCCGCAATCCACCACTGTCGCACCAAACCTCGAAATATTCCCTCATAACATTGTCCTATGAACTCCTGTATCGTCCTCGGACGGACCAATTCCACCCCCCCACCATTGAAAAAAACTATCCAATATATTCTTTATGCACTCACAATGCAACAAAATATGAGTCAGCTCATCCTCCCCCTCATCACACCACACACACCTCACTACATTATTCACCAAAGGAACTCCGCGATCTCGCAAGAAGCAAAGCGTCGGTAACCGATCAAGCAACGCAAACCAAAGGAAACATTGTACCTTCGGTGGTACATCTACTTTCCAAACCAAAAACGCCTCCATCTCCCCCCATCCACACCCAAACCCGTCATTAAACCCATTAGTTCCCTCGTCGAAAATTCACCCCTAGAATTTGGACACCACACAAGTCTATCCGCGCACCCCTCTCTTAGCCACCAGCCCCGTATCATATCCCTCAACTCAATCAACATTTGTTGTTCAAACAACCTCAACTCCCTCCCAAAAAAAAATCGTCCACACATCATGTACAAAGATGTCCCCTCTCGAATATTCAAACACAGTGTTGGTTTTATTCCTCGCCAAACAAAATAATCGTGGGAATATAAGTTTCAACGGTCGGCTCCTACACCACGTATCGAACCAAAACAGCACACTCCTCCCATCTCCCACCACCCAATAAAATCTATTAACATCCAAGTAACCGGCCACGCTATCTTGTTCCGACACCAACGCAATTTGTTTCCAAATTGTGGACATCCGATGTACATACTCACAATTAATCCTCCAAAAGAGAACCTGTTCACCATACTTGGATATAATTAACTCTCGCCAAAGTGCATTTTTATCCTTTGCATATCTCCAAGTTCATTTAGCTAAAAGCGCAATATTGCGCAACTCCAAATCCACCACGCCCAATCCCCCTACAGCCTTTGGCCGACATACCCTCTTCTAATTGACTCGGCTCATTTTTCTTTTTAAATCCACATCGCCCCACAAGAATGCACGGCGAATTTGATCAATTTTCGCTATAACCCCCTTCGGTGCCGCTACACACTCATGTAATAGACAGGCAACGAGGCAAGTACTGAATTTACCAATATCAATCGCGCTGCAAACGATAATGATTGTTTCTTCCATCCCGCCAATTTATTACGCACCTTTTGAATCACCGGCTCCCACATCGCCATCCTTCTCGGATTCATCCCAATAGGCATTCCCAAGTACCTGAAAGTCATTTTTCCCACCCCACAACCCAACACTCGCGCCATCTCCTCCACCACACTCTCCTCCCTACCAATCGCAAATACACACGATTTGGAAAAAAAATAATTTGAAGCCCCGATCCATATTGAAACCCCATCAATATGCGCTTAATTTGAATCGCTTCTTCCACAGTTCCATTCAAAAACATCAAAGTATCATCTGCGAATTGCAGATGTGATAAGGAAAAATCCGAAGTCACCTGCACACCCTTAATCACCCCCCTCTCCATTGCCCGTGCTAATAAGCAATGTAATGTTTCCGCCGCCATCACAAAAAGCAATGGCGATAACGGATCCCTCTGTCGCACACCCCGTTCCATCGAAAAAAACTTCGTTGCGCTTCCATTTATCAAGACCGCTAACCTTGCCGTAGTGACACATTCCCTAATCCAATGTCTCCATCGCTGCCTGCATCCCATCCTATCTAAAATGCCATCCAAAAAACCCCAATTCAAACAATCATACGCCTTGGCAAAGTCTAATTTCAATAACACACCCCCGGACCCTTCTTCGCCTTTTTCAACGAATGCACCACTTCGTTCACAAGTAACACCCCATCTATAATTTGACGCCCTTTTATGAACGCCGTTTGAGTCTCACTAATCAAATCAGCTAGCACCTTCTGAAATCTATTCGCCAGCACCTTTGCGAAAATTTTGTAAACCGAATTCAACAAACAAATGGGTCTAAACTCACTTATTCTATAATTTTGACAAAAAATTAATCTATAATTTTGAAAAACATAATGATTTCTGGGGAAAAAAACTAACCAGATGGCTTACATAGAGGTGTTTATAGGTTGGGTAGGGTGAAGTTCATGATGGGCTTATGTTAGGTAGTAATACATTTTATGTTTGTCCAAATTCGTCCTGACCTAAAATATGAATCCCATTTTTTTTCTTCAAATTCTTCTATATTTTTAAATTTCGTTTATTAAAATTTTAAACATATACAACTAATCATATTTTGTAATATTTATATCGTAGTACTATATATATTATTTTGGATTTAATTTTTTTGTGATATATGATACATAATAAAGAATAATAAAATAAAATTTAAAAAACAGACCAGGTCAAGCTCAAACCTTAAATGCTAGAGCCCGAAACTTGCTCATATTTTAAACTAGTTCAATTTTTTTGTCCAATTCCCCTTTTCGAACGTAATATGTTTGTACTAAACTTATAGATCTAAACTTGAATGAATAATTTGACCCTTAAATAGATCTAAACTTATAGATGCATTCATCGATAAAAGAGTGAGCAAAATATATATATATGACAAGTTACATGGTAAGACACAAAATTGGCGGGGAGATTTGAGATAAGCATGAAAATCACTTTGGGGAGAAAAAAACAAGATTGATATTTGTACTCTCTCCTCTATTTGTGGTCTTCCATGGCATTTTTGTGGCAATAAAACCAACCACATGACAAATATAAATCTCAGTTCGTACATTTGGACAACTCCCCCAATATCCTCCAAAAAGGCTACTTTTTTTCATTGCAAATATAAGTATATACATATATGTATATGTAGAGTTCGTTCACTTTCAATTTACTTCATTCACAACACCAGAATTCGAACTTTAATCTTGCATAAAAAAATATTTTTAATTTTTTTTTCGACTTTATCTAAATCATAAAAACTGTAAATTAGGATATGTTCCCACTTACCCAATTGATTTTAATAATGTGTTATCTCATTAATTCTAAACTGTATATCGACAATGTATATGATAATAATTATATATATGTGTGTGTGTATCTGAGAGAGAAAAAGAGAGAAATATGATAGAATAATGATGTAGAAATAAGTTAGGAAGAAAGAATACAAAATGAATGGGGATGGGATGTGGACAAGGCAAGGGCACATCTTGGGTTAGGGATGTTTCCTTCTCCTAGGGATGTGACATGTCTCTAACTCACTACCATACCCTCCATTGCCCTTCACAATCACTTGATCCTCATTCATATATAGCTATTTCTAACACACATATATAGGGTAAACTACAATCAAGGTCCCTTAATTATAGGTTTAGTAACAAATATATCGTTTTTCTTTTAAAAATTTAAATATGTCTCACAATTAACATACTGTTACAAACGTGTCATTCTGCATGCAAATAAGTCACTCAATTAACATAGTTTTACAAGCATGTCACTCAACTAACATAAAAAGGAATAGCAAGCTTGTAATATTATGTTAATTGAATGATTTGCTTGTAACAATATTTTAATTAGGTTATCTATTTATAACTTTGAAAAGAAAAGTTACATGTTTATTGCTAAATGGGTAAACTACTTCATTGACCACCATAGGAAAAGTTGCGATTTTTCTAAAACCACTTTTTCTTTTCTTTTATTAAATGTTGGGTTAAATATTTTATGTTCGATTTTCCTAAAACCACATTTTCTTTTCTTTTATTTTTTCGGGCATTAACAATTATTCAAGACATATATATTAAATGTTGTACACTATATCTTAAAAAATGATTGGCCTAGTGGTAAACACGCTTTACTTTTACTCCAAGGGCAGTGATTTGAATCTACCAAAGGTCATTTTCTTTGTTTTCATTTTTCCGGGCATTAACAAGTATTTAAAACATATATTAAATGGTGTAACTTACACTACAAAAATGTGCTTGGCCTAGTGGCAGCACGTTTGTCCTTATCTCTTAAGAGTGAGGTTGTGGGTTTGATCCCCTTGGAGGTTTTTTTATTGCTTTCATTTTTTCTTCTCCAATCAGGTGACACGTGTCATCACCTGATTGGAAGGGGGAAATTAATTAATCAAATTAAATAAAAATAATTAAAATCCTTCAATAAGGTGGTGATTAATCAAATTAAATAAAAATAATTAAAATCCTCCAATAAGGTGGTGACATGTGTCACCACCTAATTAAATAATTAATTTATTTTATTAGATTAAAACTAGAACTAAATTAATAGATTTTTTAAATATAGGGGACCAAATGTGTAATTATATCAATTTTATTTAACAGCACCGGCAACTTTTCTGTTATTTTTAACGGCCGATAGTCACATTGATACCATTTAAATAGTTTGGTGGTTTAATTACTTCGAAAAAAGTAATATGGTCAAATCACAGTTTTTCCAATAGTATGGTGGTCAATGAAGTAGTTTACCCTTACTAAATCTATAGTTAAGTGACCTTAATTGTAGTTTACCCATATATATGTGTGTGTGAGAAAAAAATGTAATAATACCCACCAGAAAACTAACGATTGTTAGGATATTGTAATAAATGCCAAATTGAAATAAGAAACCAAGTCCTGATGTTAATTTGAATCAATAAATTAAGTTCAGATATTTAATTGGACAAAAAATTAAGTATCAAATTAAATATTTTTTGATTAAATAAAATAATTACACTCACAAAACAAATACTGAGATTTAAACTTATACGATATGAATATTATTTGTTCGTCAATTAGTGGATCTCATTATCAAATTAAATATTAAAATCAAATGTAGATATTAAAATATATTTTTATATGATTTAATGTAAACTTTTATGAACAATACCTGAAATTTTCGGTCGAAAAAGAGAACAATATTTGAGGATTTAATTGTTTTAAGCATTATATGTGGCATTAGTTGTAGGGGGTGGGCAAATGTCGGTTCAATTAAGTTGTCTTGCAAATGCAGCTAATCATATCATTATTTATTTATTTATATTTTATAGACACACTTCGGCTTTATATGATACATAAATATAGTTTTGTCTTTGAAAAGAAAAAGAAATATTTATATATAGAGTAGTGATTGAATTGAATTGCATGGGATGAATTATTGGTTCATGTGACAATGTGCATAATTGGAAGGTTCTTAGACGTTACTCTTTTTATAACTGTCCTTATAAGTATCTTTAACTATATAATAATGTGTATAATTTTCATTAATTTCATACCATCGATATATAATATGATATTGGGTGGTCCATTATCTTATTTTTTTCAAACACCCAACTAATACCATTTTTTTTCTTTTGGCTAAAGGGTCAAATTTGTCCATATATTAATTCGAAATCAGCAATATTGCTCATATTTTTTTTTTGTAATTTTACCCTTGAAGTCGTTTAACTGCAGCAATTTTTCTCTTTGACCGATGTTGACTGTTAAAGTACTAACGAGACAGTTAACAGTGCTAACGTAGCAATTATGCCATTGAAGTCATTCATGCAATTTTGCCCTCGAAGTTATTCTTGCCCTCGGTTTATTTAGTTTTTGAATAAAATTGGATAAATAGTTTAGTTATTTAAGTTGAATTTTACAAACATAATATATGAAAAATCGATTAACAAATTGATGTAAATATCCTTTGGGTCCCTAATAATTTTAAAAATAAGCAAAATAAAAACTCTCACAAAAATTAAAATATTGTTCAATTTTTTTAAAAAAAATCTATAAACTTAATAAAAATAAATAAGATATTCAAAAAATATTGGAAATAAAAACTAATATAAAAATTAAAACGTATTAGGAATAATAAAATGATAAAATATAGGTATAAAAACTATAAAGTATTTATAAAGTATTAAAAATTGAATAATTGTATCATTTATTTTTTGCTTTTCTACATCAAACTGATGCTCATTAATATTTGATAAGTTTTATTACTACTTTAACGGAAGGATGATTCCATTAAAAATATGTTCACGGAATATTAGTTGGCTTAGCATAACAAGAAATAATCGAAGACTTTTTTCAATGATTTTTATATATTTTATTTATTTATTTTTATTTATAACTTTATATTTATATTTTATCATTTGGTGAAATTGTTCATTAAATACTTTTTTATTTTTATTATTTTATAATTCATAATACATTTATCCAATTTTATTTAAAAAACTAAATAAACCGAGGGAAAATTGCTGCAATTGAATGACTTCGAGGGTAAAATTGCATGAATGACTTCGAGCGCAAAATTGTTACGTTAGCACCGCCAATTGCCACGTCAGCACTTTAACAGTCAACATCGGTCAAAGGGCAAAATTGTTGCAATTGAATGACATTGAAAGCAAAATTACAAGAAAAAAAAAGTAGGGACAACATTACTGATCTCGAATTACTACAGAGACAAGTTTAATCCATTAGCCTTTTCTTTTTAAAATTTAAAACTTAGTTATTAATTGAAAATTAATAACGTGGCAATCAAAATTTTAAAGAATTCTTACTTTTAAATCAGTATATTTGTCAACTATAATCAAACTTCTCAATTAGAGCAGTTTGATTGAGATAAAGTTTTTCTATCTCTAACAAAGACAATGAGTCGTCTTATTAGTATCCAATCAGTTTCAACGAAGTGATAACAACCAATGAAACTAAAAAAAATGATATAAAACAAAGGGTAAATTACATAAATGACCACCATATTATTGGAAAAGTCACAATTTGATCACATTACTTTTTTGAAGCAATTAAACCATCATAGTATTAAATTGGGTGCAATTTGACCACCAGCCGTTAGAGGTTAACGACAAGGTGACGAGGCATTTAAAAAAATAGAGGTATAATTACACATTTGGTCCTTACTATTTATATATTCTTTCAATTTAGTTTTAATTTTAATTTAATAAAATAAACTAATTATTTACCAATAAATGCGCTCAAGAGGAGTTAAACACATGTCTCCTAGTAATAAGGAGCATTAGCTTACCACAACACCAAGTGTTGTTTTGTGATCTAAATCCTGCAATATATTATATGTACTTATTTGTTGTTAATGGCAGGAAAAAATAAATAAATTTGGACTAAAGGACTTGAACAAGACACACTCGAGACATATAAAAACATCTAATAATTAAATTAAAGTTGATAAAATTATATGTTTTTAATTATATTTAATGCTTATTTAAAATAAAAATAGTTTTAAGATTTTTTATATTTTAAAAAATAAATTTAATATATTTTTATTTTTTATTTTTATAATTTCGCATACAATTAATGATTTTAATATTTATTAAAAATTTAATTTAATTATTATATATATGAAATTATTAGATTTATTTGGGCGATTTAGATGTTTTTATATGTCTCAAGTGTGTCATGTTCGAGTCTCTTTAATCTAGATTTTTTTTCCTGCCATTAACAACAAATAAGTACATATAATATATTGCATAAATTGGATCACAATATAACACTTGGTATGGTGGTAAGTTAATGCTCATTGTTGTTGGGAGACACGGGTTTGACTCTTCTTAATCGCATTTGTTATTTTCTACATTTTCTTCCTTTAATTAGTTGGTTACGCCACGTTTCTTTAATAGTATGGTGTCATTTATGTAGTTTACCCTAAAACAAAACATAATACAAACATATCTTAAAATTTACTTAATACAAGTTATTGATGTATCAACATAATAATTTGAATATACCAAATACTAGTATCATGTATTATACTTTTGCATGTGATACGTAGTTGACCAATGAGAAGAGAGGAGAGAGACGTCCCATCTCCCTCCACGTGTTAAGAGGCCATAGAATCATGAACCTGACGTGACATACACATGCAGCCATACAAGCTTCGCCCCCACAGTTTATATTATTGAGGGTTTCGCTCTTCTCGTTGTCTCCTCCCTCTCTCATTCATTTTTCTCTCCAATTTGTTTACACCAAAGCAACCAAACAGGTGGAAGAAGGAAAATTTGGAGCTGAAGCTTAAACTATATAGCAGAGAAGATAGAGAAAAGAAAAGGGTATAATTTGTTTCAATGGCTAGCATGCTTGGAACTGAGCTGTGCCTTGGATTGCCCGGTGGTGTTGGTGGCAGTGGTGGAAATGAAGTCGACAGCTCTCTCAGAACTACCGGCAAACGAGTCTTCTCAGAGACTGTCGACTTGAAGCTTAATCTTCAGGCTAAGGATGGTGGCATGGATCTTATCAAGAACCTAGACAATGGTTCCAAACAGAAACCAGTTTCAGCCAAAGATCCTGCAAAACCACCAGCCAAGTAAGTCATAATAACACCACCATAGCTTTTGTTTCTTCATGTATCCATTAGGGCTATATTTTGTGTCTGTCCCTTAAATAAGATGTCGAGTTCGATCCCCGTGGAGGTAAAAAAACAGCTTATACTCAGGGACAAATATAAGATTTTATGTTAGGGGACTATATGAGAATTTAAAATTTCAAGGTGTGCAAGATTAGATCATCAATATAAAATATTAAAAAGTTTAAAATATATGAGAATTTGAAATTTTCAAGGGGTGCGACTGCCCTTTGCCCCCTCGGTCCATCCCTGCTTATACCTAAGTCCTTTGACTTTACAGGGCGCAGGTCGTGGGTTGGCCACCAGTTCGATCTTACCGGAAGAACATTATGGCTAACAACAAGAACACCGGCGAGGAAAGTGAGAAAGGTAGCAGTGCAGCGTTTGTGAAGGTGAGCATGGATGGGGCACCATATCTTCGCAAGGTGGATTTGAAGATGTACAAGTGCTACCAAGAGCTGTCTGATGCCTTGGCCAAGATGTTCAGTTCTTTCACCATGGGTAAACATACACGGTTCCATTTCGACAGTATCCATGTGAACATGTCATATGAAACATATCAAGTTGAGATCTTGTTTGTTTGTTTGTCTGTCTGTTTTTAAGGCAATTATGGATCTCAAGGAATGATAGACTTCATGAATGAGAGCAAGTTGATGGATCTTCTCAACAGTTCTGATTATGTGCCCAGCTATGAAGATAAAGATGGCGACTGGATGCTCGTGGGTGATGTCCCATGGCAGTAAGTTGCTTCATTCTATAAATATCCAATTCCCCTTTTCAATATATTAAACATTTACCAACAACCGGTTGGTATAACGATATGAGACGTCAAATCTCTTAAGCAATGTCAGTGGCTTGAATCTTGACGTTGTGAATGGAGCAACTAGGTTGGGAGGGTTGTCCTATAATAGACCTCTGCAATACTCAATCTGAATTAGTCAAATAATAAATTATCGGTGGTTATGTACAACAAATATATTAAAAGTTGTAAATCAATTAAACAAGGACCTTTGCCTAGAACCACCTATATGTCATCAGTAGTCGCGAGCCACATGAATCTTTATTATATCTGGAGTCAAATTAGATCGAACTCTTATTAAGGCAAAGCTAGACCTTATTTGGGGAAGCATCGAGCTCTTTACCGAAATCTAACCATTTTAGTTTTTATAGATAGACATTGAATCTTAATCATTAGAACTAAAAGTTAGTGCTTTACCTATAAGAATATACTTACTTTTAATCTTTGCTTGATAGGATGTTTGTTGATTCATGCAAGCGCTTGCGCATAATGAAAGGATCAGAAGCAATCGGCCTCGGTATATGTTCAAACTTCTATTTACATTTTATCTAGCATCATATACACACACCAAAAAATGAATAATGATTTAAAAATTATATAATTTTTCAGCACCAAGAGCAATGGAGAAATGCAAGAGCAGAGCCTAAAATCAACATACATTTGCTGCATGCTGGAAACAAGGTCCTGGAATTGAGCCTTGCTTTGGGGTTGTGTTTATGTATAATATATTTGGTATATATAGATATGATCATGGGGCATTTGTAATGTACAAGGAGCAATGAACCTAAAAACCTTATAAATTGCTGTCTTGTTTGTTGCTGGTGATGGGGGGGCTTGTGTTTTTTTTAATAATTCACTTGTGTTTTTTGCTATTGTCTTGGTTGTCATAGCTTGTTGTTCATGTGTTTTCCCCCCACTCAGTTTTAATGCTAATGGTACTTCTTTTTTCTATCTTCTGAATCAAAAAGATTCTTCATATCATGTATAATTCCATATATTTATGTTGTTGATTTTATTAATTTAATTATTGTGTTTAATATGGGGGTTTTATATATAAATAAAATATTAGAATTTGAATTGAAACTTTTATTAGAATTTAGAGGATGGATGTGGGGAACATGGCCATGTGAAGGCTGTTGGGGCCTTCATTCATAGCCATTACTTCATATATGCCTTTATATATTAAGTTACTTTTATGGGATCACTAACAATTAGATAATTTTTTACAATGATTTCCTTTGCTCCATTTCTATTTTATTTCTATAAAATATATATATATATATATATATATATATATATATATATATATATATATATATGATAGAATTCGTTTATACAGTGTAAGAGTTTTAAAGTATTACATGTTTTTTTAGATCGTTGAATGAGTGAAACGGATGACAGACATTAATAGTAGGTTATGATTATCACTTGAAAAAAAGTGTGAATTAATCTCATCCATACATTTTAGTCACATTAAATACAAATGAATCATGAAATTGGATCATGTTATACATGATATATACATATACTTTACAAATAAAATTTTTCGAATCTAGATTTTTAGAAAATGACCATTTATTGGATGTAAATCTCTTTACAACTTCAGTTAACGAGATTTCTTAAAGAAAATTGGAAAGACTTGAATAAAAAAAATTGTTTTGCTTAAACCAAACGGCCCAACAACCTAAGCTCAAAGTTTGAGCCCAACTTAGTCCAACAATTGCAGGGTCGTCTCAAAGGAAGTGGAAATAAATTACGGGTAAGTTATGTAAACTATCATTGAGCTTTACTCTCAAACCTATTTTAGTCACTAAAGTTTTAAAATATTTAATTTACTCATTGTAGTTTAGAAATCGAATGTTTTTGTGTCACTCCTCCATTAATTTTTTGACGACGTCTATTTATCGGCGAACGAAATAACATCTCTAAGATCCGAACGGTGAAAAACTTCATCGACACGTGAGAAGCAACATATTGAGAAATGAGCTCTATCCGACGGCGAATGAGGGAGATCAACAAGAGAGAAACTATAAGGTTTTTTGTCGTTTCGTGAACATCGGTGTACTTTCCAACAAAATGGAGGTTGAATTCAGACTCAAGGAGCCCAGACGAAGTGACCAGTGACTAAAATAAAAGCGTTTTAAAATTTTGGTGACCATTTATATAGTTTACCCTTGAAGAAAAGGAAAACTAACCGCCTTCTAACGGAAGGTAACGGGAGGGACCAAAATGAAACTGAAATAAAAGTTGGGTGACCCCAATAAAAATTTAAAAAGTTCGGTGACCATTTGTGTACTTTACCCTTTTATAATTATTGGTTTCCAATCTATTAGTTCACTAATCCAGATTCATTATGAGAATGATATGTTTAACTAAATTTATTCAATTCACAACATCGTAATTCAAATATTTGTTCTTATTTCTAATATCTTAACCCACTAGATCAAATTGTTGTTCCATGTTGGTGAAGTGGTGACAGTTTAAACAATCGATGAGCTTTGTTTGTAGACTATCTCGTATTTTATTAAATTATAATTTATTTTGAAGTTGAATCGGATCAAATTTTAAATATTTTTTTTGTTTATTAGATTTTTTTCCCTTCATGATATAAACAAATGATAACATTTTATATATAAAAGCATATATATAAAAAAATTAAATTAACAAATAATAATAGATGGATCAGTAAGAAGTTTGTATATAAATTAATTAATTATGTCGGATCGACTTGTAACATCAATTCAATCACGAATTTAACATATAAATTATAAACTTCTAGTATTCGGAACATCTAAAATTGAGATCTTACTTAAAAAATAACGATATCGAAGTCGTTAATTATAACAATTTTTACCGAGACTTTTGATGTTAGCTCCATCATTTTAAAGTGATTTATTATTTTTATGTTTAAATTTTATATCAGATTAGAGCACTAGCATATTAAAAATGTATTGAATTCATCTAAATGATTTGGGTTCGAGCATAGTTCTAAACGGTGTGTGTATCTTATTAAAAAAACTAAAGAAGTTAAACAGATGCTACCTTTGTATCACACAAACATATTAAAATAAGTGTTTGAATTCAACTATTCTTGTATATCATAAGTTGTATCAGTATCAACTAAGTTAAAATTCGAATAACAAATTTAAGTGATTTTTTTAATTAATTAGTTAGTTTTTGTTGGAGGTGGCAAACGGGTCATTTAGTTCGGGTTCGGTTCGGGTCATATTGATTCGGTTATTTCAGGTTTGATATCATTCAGTTCAAATTTGGTTTCGGTTCGGTTTTATTTCGGGTATGTTGTGATTCGAGTCATTTCAGGTCAGTTGATTTTTGGGTCGGTTAATTTTGGTTCGGTTGATTTTGGTTCGAGTCAATGAGAGATCAATCGGTTTTAATCGAGTTTTTATGTCGGTCAGTTTTTTATACCCTATATATGGCTTTATAAAGTCAATATATTTGACTTTTTGTGGGTTGTGCGGATGTTCATATGTCATCTTTTTTTATTTCTATATATATCTTTTCTTTATTTCGGGTTGTCTTCGGTTCGGTTGAAAATCGGTTCGGGTCCATTTTGGTTCAGCTAAAATTCGGGTCGATTTCGGTTCGATTTATTTCAGGTTTCGGATCAAATTTCATGTCATTATGTTTAGGTTAATTTCGGGTCTCGGTTCGGATCAAATTTGCCAAGTCTAGTTTTTGTATATATAAATTGCATCCAATTTAATAATATGGTGGTTCAATTGTTCCGAAAAAAAAGTAAGGTAGTAAAATTTTGACTTTTCTAATAATATGGTGGTCATTTATGTAATTTAACCTTAAATAAAAGGTGAGGGAGAGATAGCAATAAAGAAGAAAAAGAAATAATTAAAAAAGGGTTTGGGTGTATAGCTTGCTTAAGTCCAAAGCCAAAACCCATCAAAAAATGAATAATGAAAAATACATAATCGGCCGGCAGCCATCATTGACTTCCGATCAAGTTCCCGAAACCCTGCACCCGACCTGGGTTTTTTCACTTTCATCCCCATTTTCCCTCACTTTCTCTTCATCCAAGAAAACCCAATCTCTCTCCACCAAGCTGAAAAATCTAAAGTAAACGTTTTTTTTTTCTCTCAAATGGATTTCAACGAACTAGAAGCAATCGAGGGCCTACGATGGCCGTGGCACTCATGGCCCACATCGAAGCCCGACGCCGCTTCATTGACGATCCCACTCGCCGTCATGTGCACGCCGTTGACGGAGTTCTCGGAGCTCCCGATCCTCCCTTACGAGCCTCTAATCTGCTCCAAGTGCGGCGCTGTTTTGAACCCCTACGCGCGCGTCGATTACACCTACCGTATATGGTATTGCTCCTTCTGTTTCTCCAAAAACCCTTTTCCCCGAACTTACTCTTCTTCCCTCGAAGAATCCAACCTCCCGGCCGAGCTCTTCCCCAATTACAGCTCCGTTGAGTACGCAAAGACCGTTCATTCCGTTCCAAAGCCAATGGGTCCGTCTTTGTCATCGTCTTCACTGTCGTCAATGACCTCTTCGATGGCTGGAGAGGTAGGGGGTAGAGGACCGGCGTTTGTGTTCGTGGTTGATGGGTGTATGGAGGAAGAGGAATTTAGAGCGGTTAAGAGTGAGTTGCGGCGCGTGGTAGAACAGTTGCCGGAGAACGCGTTGGTTGGTTTGGTTACATTCGATGCAATGGTGAACGTGTATGACCTCGGGTTTTCCGAGTGTTTGAGGGTTGTCGTATTTCATGGTGACCGCGAGCTTTCTTCCCCGCAGGTAAAGAGATAAAAAATCAAGACCCCATTTTTTTTATTTGTTGAATTATTAGTTTTAAATTGTTTGTTTATGGTAGTCAATCATGCAATGTGATCAAGAATTATATATTGGGATGTAATTTGGATGCTAAATTGAAAGATTGGAAGTATTGGTAGTGAATGCATTTGTTTGCAGTGGGAAGAACTGTTTGGTTGCTTAGAAAGTACTATTTTTTGTTTGGGGCAAAATTTTCATTCCAGATAAAGTTGAAAGATGGGAAATTTTTAGTTTCTTATATAGTTATTTGGATGCTAAATTGAAAAGATGAGAATGGTGAGACTGTTTAAGTCGTTAGATTATGTTTAAGAGTGGAGCTAAGGATCCCGGCACTGCTTTTTTCGGAATGCTTTAAGCTGTAATGTGGTATGATTAATTTTGTTCCGTTTGATGTTTTCAGATACAAAAGTTTCTCGGAATCGGTGGTACGAAACTACAGCAACTTGGAAAGAGTCCTGCTATCCAAAAGCAGAGTTTTCTTCTGCCAATATCGGAATGTGAATTCAGTATAACATCTGCAATAGAGGAAATCCATTCCTCCGTGCAGGTGACACCAGGTCATCGGCCTCAGAGATCGACTGGAGCGGCAATAGCTACTGCACTCGGAATTTTGGAAGGATGCTTTGTTAACACGGGGTCCAGGATCATGGTTTTCACATCTGGACCTGCTACTCGGGGTCCTGGGATTGTTGTAGACTCGGATCGTGCTATTGCTATTAGGAATCATAAGGATATCATAAACGGTCAGGCACCGTACTACCAAAAGTCTTGTGACTTTTATAAGAGATTATCACAAAGGCTATGCAATTCATCTGTTGTTCTTGATTTGTTTGCTTGTTCTCTGGATCAAGTTGGAGCAGCAGAGCTAAAAGTCCCTGTTGAGAGTTCGGGCGGATTCATGATTCTAGGGGAGTCTTTTGAGTCCGATCAATTCAGAAAATGCATGCGTCATATATTTAGTCGCGATGATGAGGGGAATTTGAAGATGTATTTCGATGCAACCATCGAGATAGTGACTACTAAAGATTTGAAAATCTGCGGAGCCCTTGGACCTTGTGTTTCTCTTCGGAAGTTGAATACATTGGTGTGCGAGAATGCAATCGGGGATGGTGGTACTTATATGTGGAAGTTGGGTACACTTACTAGTAAAACATGTATTGCTTTCTTCTTCCAAGTAAACTATGAGCATAAACCTCAACCCGGAGCTGCATTTTTGATACAGTTCATAACACGTTATAGAGATGGAAACATGGGAATTCGGAAACGGGTGACAACCGTTGCAAGAAGATGGGTTGCAAAGCAATCACCGGAAATTCGTGCTGGGTTTGATCAGGAAGTAGCAGCTGCAGTAATGGCCAGACTTGCCATCCATCGAGCGGAGACATGTCTTGCTAGAGATGTTATCAGATGGCTGGATGATACACTGATACGTTTTGCTTCCAAGTTTGGAGACTATATACAGGAAGATCCTTCCTCCTTTCGTCTTGCATCGAACTTCTCGCTTTATCCCCAATTCATATTCTATTTAAGAAGGTCCCAATTTCTTGATGTCTTTAACAGCACACCTGATGAGACTGCATTCTTTCGACTGATGCTGAATCGTGAAGGAGTTACGGATTCTATTGTCATGATCCAACCCACACTTCTACAATATTCATTTGATGGACCTCCAGTTCCGGTTCTCTTAGATATTCGCTCGCTATCCCCGGATGTTATTTTACTCTTCGACTCTTACTTTTGTGTGGTTATTCACTATGGATCCAAGATTGCTCAATGGAGAAAGCTCGGTTACGATAAAGACCCGAACCATGGGAATCTGAGAAAGTTGTTCGAAGCCCCAGAGCTCGATGCAGATCAATTGGTGGCTGAACGAGTTCCACCTCCAAAGCTTGTTAAATGTGACCAGCATAGCAGCCAAGCAAGGTTTCTTCTAGCCAAGTTAAACCCGTCGGTTACTCAAGATTCGACTTACACGGATGGTTCAGACATTTTATTTACAGATGATTTGAGCTTACAGGTTTTCATAGATCACTTGCAAGCCCTTGCAGTGCAGGGCTAGTTAACTGAGATTTTGTACACAACCTCTCTAGAGTTGCATATATTTGTTTTAGTGTGGTTTTCCAGTTTCAGTGAGCTAAAGCATCATTTTACACATTTGCTTTAGAGCCATATATGTGTCATTTCTGCTACAATATAATATTATATGTCCTTTTTTGCCTTGGATTTCTGTATTTTGTAAACTGTTAGTCAAAACTTTTGAATCAATGAGGAACAAAGTGATTTTTCATGGTATTTAGTGTATATTTTGAGCAGCTTTTCGACCAACTGATATGATCCTCGAAGAACACTTCAAATATGTAAAAATATTGAACGTATTCATTTCGAACACATCTATAACATTTCCGGCACCCAGATTCGAGTAATAGAAGCTCAAGCTCGTGATGCTGGTTGCTCTCACCAAGAGCTGCTGTACCTGCATCCATGAGGATTCCTGCAAAAGCTTTCCAAACCCATCATTTCCGACAATCCACAGTAGAATACTGTTCCAAGCAGCGATTACAAGCAATTTAGGTGAAATGACTTGCTCCATCGACTAAGAAACCAGACAATGTTGAGGACAAACTCTCAAGTTCTAAACATGCTTCAATTGTATCGGTAACGGCCTTCCAAGGTTCTCACTACACCCATTGTTCAATGAACAAAGGCAAACCAAGAGGCACAAAGACCAGCATCCTATTACCAGCACTATGAGAATGGTGCAACAACCAATCTACATACTCGTCCCAATATCTCCAACTTAAAGATGCTTGACAGATTCACCTTTCACAAATTTGCAAATGCCATAAATATCTACTTTCAGCAAGCCTTTCTTACTAGCCATAGGGATTCGCAAATCGTTTTCGGGCATTGATTGTGGTAGCAAATGTAGTGAATACTTGCCGCATGTTAATTGCCGTTTATCAACAAAGACTGCAAAATAGTGACTTTAACACTAATGGTTAATTTGTTCCTATCATTACATTAATTTGCTATTAATGCCAATCCCCATTTGAACATTTTCAAAAACAATCCTTTCCAAATTCAACCAAATCAACAGTAACAACTTTCATTCAAACTAATTTCAGAACACAACAGTTGAAGAATATTGAGAACATGCAAGAGATTGTCGTGGAAAAGTAAAATAATTTCTAATGGGTTTTTCACTGTCAACAATGATCCTACGTCAAACAATTCTGCAAATATACTCTGTTCAATCTAAAGAAAAGACCCAAAATTTCAAATACCAGTATAATCCCCTCTAGGACTATCGAGCTCGTCATCCCCACCAGCAAGCACGTGCCCGTACGGTGACTCCAAATCATCCATTACCAAATCGTCCGTACTCCTCAACACCGCATGCAAGATCGTGATACCGACCCCGACGAGAACCGCCACCAGAACATTCCCCCAAACGCCGGTCAGGACCAGTCCGGCAACAGTCAACCCGACGAGTGCGGCGAGGACCAGCCGGTCGTCGATCAAGAAGCCGAAGATCACGACGGGCTCATCCCGATCGCGGGCGAGGTAGAGGAAGAACCAAGCGAGGAGGATGACGAAGAAGGTGACGAGGGCTAGAGGATGGTAGATTAGGGATAAGCAGAGGATTACGAGGAGGATTATGGTGTAATTGAGGCGGAAATGGGTTAGGTTTTGGGCGATTCGGGTGGTGGCGTCGGAGGAAGAGGTTGGGATGTCGACGGCGGTGATGTCGAAGAAATCCCGCCACGGACGGCGGATTGCGGTGAGGGATTGGGCGGTGCCCTTAAAGCTAGAGAATAAAGAAGACATTTAGCTTCAGAAATTTCAAATGATTCTTTGCTTTGAGAGAATTAAGGTCAAATTTAGCTTCTGAAATATCAAAGCCCCAAATATGTTATCTTTCGAGCCAATTTTCAGATTTTCTCAATAGTCAAATTCTTCCTTCAGTCCTTATACTATATAATAGTTTCATCTTTAATCCTTTATACTCTAATTTGATAAATTTTAACTTAATAACGGTTAATTTTTTATATTGTAGATTTAATTCATATTCCATTTTAAATATGAGTAATCATTTGGTACACTAGTGATAAAAAATATTTTTACAAACGGGTTGATTTTAGAGCTTAAAGTTTTAGTTTAAGTGATAAGGTTGGATTTATAATTTAAGGTTTGTTGGTCAGAAGCGAATTGAAAGTTAAGCAGTGATAATTTTAGAGACTCCCCGAGAAAAATAAAGATATCTCTTACCTTACCCATAATATGTGGAAGTATCGACATAATTTCATAAGGTTTATTGGTCATAGGCGAATTGAAAGCTAAACAAGGATAAAAATCATTTACCTCTTTTTGGTGCCCCTATATATGCTCCAACACTAAAAATTAAAAAAATAAATTCTAAGCCCTAACCCTAACCCTAAATTCTAAATCCTAAACATACACCTTATACCATAAATTTCCTAAACCCTAACCATAAACTTTAATCTTAAACTTTAAACTCTAAACCTAATTTTGAGTGTAGGGGCATTAGTAAGGGAACCAAAAAGGGGCTGAGGATTTCCATCTAGCTAAACAATGGTAGTTTTAAAAATTCCCCAAGAGAAAATAGAGATGTCTCTTACATTACCCATAATATGTGAAAATATCGACGTAATTTCATAAAATCATTCGGTTTGAATGCTACATGAAGAAAATAAGCGAGATGAGAGAACATAAAAACCAATAATGTAAAAGATCATAACATGAGTAGTTTCACGGATTTGATATTGTTAGAACCAAATCATAAATTAATATGAAACCTAATAGCCATGATCTATCATGTCAAATCATCAAGAACAATAAACTAAACAATATGAATGCGAAAGCGTACCTGAATTCATTGATAGATTGAAAATCTTGAATCTTGATGTGGAAATCCCAAAACTTTAGTATTGATCTTTTAAGAAGATACTTGAAGTAAAACTCTCTAACGGGGAAGGAGAGAAAAACAAGTTAACCTATTTCTTGGGGACCACTACCTCTTTATATAGTTGATTATTAAATCAACTATTAAATATTTATAATTCTGGCCCTCATTGAATCATAAATATATCTTATGGTATATACACTTTTATTTTCATGACACTTTAATACTTATGACACGCCTAACATAATTGGTCACTTGATTTTGTGTCATACTTTATAATAGCAACATACATTTTACATATGTGCCCACAATTGCGGATTTTAATCCAATAATCTCCCACTTGGGCAACATATGTTTCCTGATAAATGTACAACCTTATGAGCTCGAAAATTTGCTATTATATAATAGGTATTCTATAACAATCTCGTCCATCAACTATATTCATATAAGATCAAAGCAGTCTTCGCCATATCAATCATGACTAGACTCATCAATGGTCAAGTATACAAACATAATCAAATGACATAGATCAATCATGGATGCGTAGCATGGAAAATTACATGAAATGTGAACCGAACATGTCTATTTCTAACTGGTTCTCTTAAACTTTAGTGAGATCAACTTTAATGAATTCAGAGTGTACATAAACTAAAAGAACTTTATTTCTGCAGAAAATAATCTTAAAATATCCTTAAACTGAAGTAACCGAAATTGTGTCTAAAACGAATGAGCATTTTTTTTCAAAATTATAAACTCCCACTAAAACCGAATATACTTAAATAACATTACACCCACATGAGTAGTGTACTCATAAAAGACCTAGGGTGATAGTTTCTTAATATGCGCGCAATTATGGAGTTTGTACCAACATGCTCTATAGACACACAACCACTCTGAATTTTCTTTAACAACTAGGAACTTAATATTTATGTGCTTTAAATTTAAAGTGTTCTTATTGTTTATAGAATAAATGGATGCATATTTATTGTCACAAAATAACTGAAGTGGTCTTTCTATTCAATCTACAATTAGCAGCTCAAGTGACAAATTTCTTTTGCATCAATATTTTATTAGAATCGAAGTCTGTAAACCTGATGATCTCTAACTTATCAGAACTCCGACACGTGAGCAAGTAATTTTTGTTCTCTGAAGATATCTCATAACTCTATTGGCTGCTATGCAATAATCCATACTAAATTTTCTTAAATATATGTCTAGCATTCTAACAATATACACAATTTTTGAACGCATACATACTTAAGCATAAATTAGATTCTCAATATCTTATGTATAAAGAATATTTTAAATTTTCTAAATTTTAAGGTTACTTTTAGAGCATTGAGTAAGATAATATTTATCTTCTTTAGCAATATGAATGTCAATTGGTTTAGTCCCACTAAACTTGTAGTATATACAAGTGTCAACTAAATTTATCTCAAAACTGAATGAGATAATTAACATGAAATTTATAATTTCATTAATAAGAGTCCTACATAAGCTCATAGATAAATTTCATATCAATGATATTGTACCATAAGACACAACTCTATGATTGTACTATATAAATAGTTTCTTCAATGTCTTCATTGAAAAAAATCTAGCTTAACATCTATCTAATGTAGCTTAAGACTAAAACAAGCAACAAGTGTAATAATTATCTTAAAAGAGTCTTTCAATAAAAACTTGAGAGAAAGTCTTTACAAAATCAATATCTTCTTTTAGAGTATATCCTTTAGACACAAGACGTGTTTTATACTTATTCACATTACTATTTTCATCCCTATTGGTTTTAAATATCCATTTATAACCAATTGGTTTGCACCTTAAGGTAATGAGACAAGTTCCTAAATTTTATTGTCTTGCATAAAATTATACTCTTCTTGAATGACATCAATCCACTTTTGAGAGTTAGAACTTTTATGGTATGATAAAAATGATTGAGTCATTTTCTATCATTCCATTGATACCTTATTTTCATAAAAAAATATAATATAATAATCTGGAATAGTATTTCATCTTCCTCTCATGGACATCTTTAATGACACTTATTTTTTAAGGTTGTTGAGTTTGTTCTTCTGAAACAATTACCTTATCTTGAATGAGAGTTGTTCAACATTATTTTGTTGAGGTACTTGATTCATTTCTTGATTAAAGATAGGTGTGAAAACCTAAACACCATCAAAAGTGATAGTATAAATTAAATTATAATTCAATTCCTTCTCAATAACAATGCATCTAACCTTGTTTCTTCCTCCAAACTCAACATCCTAAAAAAATTATAAATCTCTCCTTAAAATAATCTTAATTGTGGGATCATAAAATTTACAGCTCATGGATCACTCAAAATAACCGAATTAGTTGCTCGCTTTTAAAGTTTAATTTCTTTACATGTGTCCTAACTTATACAAAAGAATCAACACTTAAAAATTTATGGTCGTTTCTTTTGGGTAAAACCCTTAGCAACTTTATTCTAATATTTTCTTTTATTGCCCTTATTCTTAAAGACACTAACTAAATGATTATTTTTACACTTATAATGCTTCAACCTTTTTTCCTCTTGAACACGATGAGAAAAGAACCCAAATAAAGTTTATTTCTCTCTTTGACAGTTGTAACTTGAATTGGTTAAACTGTATAGGAAGCGATATCAAAAGCATAAGAACAAACAATTGTTAGAAAATTTGATCGTATGTGCCTTAAATTTTGAAGTAATATTAAACATTTTCACAATGTACTCCCTCACATTTCCTTGACCCTTATACTTGATAGACATCAAAGAAGGAATAAGTGATGTCATCTTAACCTTAATGTTTTGGGTAAAAATTTCTTAATTTCGTCAAGGAAACACTTAGTATGAGTAATCACTTTAGATTTGTGCTCCTAAAGACATCTATAATGATGTGCTTTATGATCATTAGACTCATGCGATTCGAACGATCCCACCTCTCAAAATAGCTTTTATGGGTGCTTACCATAGTGAGAGGTGCAAGATGTTCTTTCCTTAGTGCAAAGTCTATGCTCATACAACCAAATACTATATGTAAGTGTCTCTTCTATTCTTTGAAATTAGTTTCACTAAACATTAGTGTAGAATGTTATTAAAGATATTGTGACAGAAAAGATAGATTACCTAAATATTGAACAAAAATAAATAAATAAAATAAAAACAAGCTCACATAAATATTCATAAGTAAACAAATAAATTTAAAATAATGGCTAGTTCCCCTCAAAATACCAAACACAACATTAATATTAAGTCTTTGGACAGTAATATTAACTGTAAGCGGTACTCTTGTTGTAGCAATCAAACATTGACAATAAACTATGTCAAACAATAGGCTAATCTTTGGACTAACGTATTGCTCACATAAAATACCTTATAATTGTCTCACATTTATTGCCACAGTTGTCGTTGTAATTCTGCCAAATATTAACTTTCCTTTGGGCCAATTAATAAACGCATGAATTACAAAAACCCATAATCATCATGATATTTTAAATAAACTAATCTACACAAAAGCGGTAACTTTGGTGGCATTATGTTTCAATTAATCCATTAAAATACTAGACATCTGAAGCCAAAATATGAATTTAATTGTTTCAAAATATTTGTCTTAATTTTATCTTTTAATAAACTTATAAGATAATCAAAATAATAATAAATTTGAATAAATGTAAACCTCATATCAAGATATCAGACACTCCATTAATATTTTATCTTTGGACAAAACATTAACTTGCAAGTGATATCTTGATATAGTAATCAAACATTGATAATAAGAACACGTCAAATAGAAATCTTCCTTTGGGCCGATTTATTGCTCACATATAAAACTGAATAATTATCACATGTTTATTACCATAGTTGCACATGTAATAATGTTAATTATTAATCTTCCTTTGGGCCGATTAATACTAACATAATCCGACTTACATGCACAAAACCTTCTATATTTTAAAATAAAATAATTTCCACAATAGAGGTCACTTTAGTGACTTAATGTTTCAATTAAATTATTTTAAAGTATATAATATAAATATATCGATATTCAAATCTAAAATTTTGTAACAGTCAGAACTGAAATTTCTGATAACACTTAAGTTTCCGAAATAACTCAAAATAAGGTTGACTGAATGGTGCTATCAGAAATCGAAAACTGAAATCATTGATTGTTTCTCAAAAGTATTCCTTAAGCATGCATTTACCGAAATTAAAGTTGAATTCAAAACAATTAATCATTAACTAAAAGTTAAAATCAGAAATATCATATAAATGAAAATTCATATAATAAATTTCAAAAAATAATTACATGCATTCCAAAACCAAAACTCAAACCAAATATATATATATATATATATATATATATATCAATACCAAACATAAATACGATAATGATTCAAATAA
Organism: Hibiscus tridactylites; assembly: GCA_958450335.1. Classification (NCBI taxonomy): domain Eukaryota; kingdom Viridiplantae; phylum Streptophyta; class Magnoliopsida; order Malvales; family Malvaceae; genus Hibiscus; species Hibiscus tridactylites. Next base: position 82,976,877 of record OY288270.1, read on the forward strand.
AACTAATAATCATACATGGTAACTTACACCATTAATCCAAACTGAATTTTATTCTAAATTGTAATCAAACCTCAACATCAATATTGTCACCGTTTAGAAGAAACAAAAATATTGTCATTAATAATTTTTTTAACAGTAACATATTAAAGCGCGGATATCTATCGGCTTTAAAATCAAAACTTCAATAATAGAAAGCATAATCGGGCAATAAAGAAAGATGAAATTAACAGAAAACTTGAACTGGAAAATTTAGCTTTTACCACCAAATAGTCTGAACTTCAAAACTCAAATTATATATATGCTTTACGCCTCAATCGACATAAGCTCAATAGGGTTTTAAGTGTGCCTTCCATGTTTGACAATACTCGTCCAATCACATTAGAATTAAACAACGATTAATTGATCATCAAATATTAGAGACCAAGTAAACATGACCTAAAAGATTGATTAAAATCAGTATGATAGTCCTTCAAACTTAACAATACGGAGATGATCGATGAGAAAATAAGATGAATAACCTAATAGAACAATACATAAGAAACCTGATTTAAACATTTAGAAACTCACGATATTCTAATCATAAAAATTAGAACCTAAAAAGTTTAATATAACCTTTAATCCAAAAAAAAAATTATAATATTAAATTCATGAAACTGTTTGAATGAATTAATCCGAAAACAATAGAAATTAATGGGTTCCTAATGATTCAACATGATGAGACTCTAATGCCACTTGTAAGAACTAAATCATAAATTAATATGAAACCTAATAGCCAGGATCTATCATGTCAAATCATCAAGAACAATAAACTAAACAAGTTAACCTATTTCTTGGGGATCACTACCTCTTTATATAGTTGATTATTAAATCAACTATTAAATATTTATAACTTCGTCCCTCATTGAATTATAAATATATATTATGGTATCTGCACTTTTATTTTCATGACACTTTAATACCTATGACACGCCTAACATAATTGATCACTTGATTTTGTGTTATACTTTATAATAGCAACATACATTTTACATATGTGCCCACAATTGCGAATTTTAATATAACAGATATATCTACCCATGTAGTACTTCATTATACTATATAGGTAAGAATTATACAATATATATTAATATGTATAGTTATCATCATCTAAATGTTCATTTGGTAAGCGCCTTAAATACTAAAAAATAAATTTCAAAATCCTAAATCAATTTCATCCTTTGATTCTTGTTCCTTTGGGCTTGTTCGAATAGACTGTAATTTAGCAGTAGATTGGGTAGCTAAGTTGATTAGGAGTTCTTGCCAATTGCCATGATAATTGGACTTCATGTCCACCATAAACTCGGTTTGTTTGTGTAAATATTTTACCATCAATATTAATCTCAACTATTTATTATTAAGGGTTAAAACTTTTAAATTTTAGGGTAAACTATTTGGGTGACCCCTTAACTATTTGGTCTGGTCTGTTTTGATTATCGAACTATAAAAATTTAAAATTTAACTACCCAACTATTTAAATGCACATATTTTAACCATCAGCCGTTAAAATCTAACGGAGATATGATGTGGTAGTTAAAGAAAATTGATATAATTACACATTTGGTCCTGTTAGTTACTTATTATATCAATTTGATCATAATTTTAATTTAATTAAACAAAATTAATAAACAAATTAGATGACAACACATGTCATGACCCGATTGGATGAATTTATTATATTTTCAATTTATTTTATTTAATATTTTCACCCAATCAGATGGTGATACAAGTGACATTTATTATATTTTCAATTTATTTTATTTAATATTTTCACCCAATCAAACGGTGACACGTGTCACTTGATTGGGTGAAAAATTAACCAAATGAGATTGTTGGGCATCAAACTGTGAACCTATAAGTTAAATTGTTAACTTAGTTGATTAATTTTATTTAATTAAATTAAAATTATGGCCAAATTGATTTAATAAGTAACTAACAAGGACCAAATGTATAATTATACCAATTTTCTTTAACTGTCACGTCACATCTTTGTTAGATTTTAACAGCCGGTGGTCAAAATAGGTCCATTTAAATAATTAGATGGTTGAATTTTAAATTTTTATAGTTTAGTGGTCAAAACATGTCAGACCAAATAATTAAGTGGTCACTCAGATAGTTTACTCTAAATTTTATGTCGATAATCCTCGGCATTATTACATCAAAAACCTTTTTTATTCAATATCAATAATCATCAGCATTATTACATTAAAATAGCAAGACACGATCTTGCGCTACGCAGAGAGCGAGTTCTTCATACGTGGCAACATTTTTCAGAATAATGAACTTAACAGAAACTTACGTTCTGCGAAACGCGAGTTCCCCGAGAATTTGAAGAGGCGGCTGAATTTATCGCGAGGAACATGCTTTCTGCAGAAAGCAAGTTCTTTGGAAATTGGTTTGGCTGACCAAGCTTCGATAGGCATGTTCGAGCATTATTTCAGGCTTATTAATCGTATATTTTTAGTAAACATTCAGTTTGGGTTCGTAGTACTGGAACATGTCTTTCATTTGACACCAATATGGTCAAGTTCGTTCCGTTCTAAGCCGACTAAAATTCACGTTGAAAACGGTACTGTAGCTTATTTTGTGAATGAATGAAAGTATAAGATGGCCTCATAGGCTTCTTCTGCCAAATTTTTGGGGTTTCTATCAGAGAATTATCACAATTTTTGACCTTGCAGGCATTGAAGTGGAATTTGTCTTCTATTTTAGACTGATATTGGCACGCACGATGTAACCCCCTCGTCTCGGTCTGGCCGAATGACCGGTCCGAGTGGGTCACACGAGGAAAACCGAGTGAAAACCCCCTAAAGAATTCCCCCTCGGTTAGCAACCCTATATTTTTTTTTCATTTTAAATCTTGTCTAGATGAGTAATTAATCCTATGTGATCATACAGCAGAACAACAATATATAAACAATCAAACGAACTCAAACAATCATGATTACAACCCAATTTTATACTTATATTACAGGCGGTATCGGTACCCCTAAGGGGTGTATCGATACCCCTTGACTAGGTCAACGGGTCAAAGTCAACCCGTGGAGACCGTATCGATACACCTAGGAGTGTATCGATACCCTCCCCAACTGTTGACTTCCCATGGTCAACGCTAAGGTGACCGTATCGATACGCATGAAGGCTCGTACCGATACCGAACTGGACAGTAGCTCCAGTGACCAAAATAGTATCGATACACCTCTCAAGTGTATCGATACACGAAGCCTGAACAAGAAGGCTGTATCGATACCGTACCAACCGTATCGATACCCCTGCACAGCAAAAACCTCCAAACTCAGCAAAAACGATCAAGACTCGAATCTAAATGCAATTTAGGACTTTCCTAGACCCCAACAAGCATTCATACAACATTTGCATACCACTTTATAGCCATACAAGCACCCAACATGTACATACATCAAGGGAACATGCAATTGAATCAAAGATGGCACTTAAACATCCAAAAACTCATACTTCAACATTCAACATAAGGCAAACTCAAGGGCACATAACCAACATTCAAGATAAGCAATTTAGGCATGGATTACAACTCAAACATGGCATCACAAGCCATACAAAAGCAACATAGCATGGAGTCTAAACAAGCTCCTAAACAACCAACAATCATCCATCAAAAGACACATGTCCCATTGCTTAAACTATTACATGTTCAACATTTAAAAGCCATACTTGATATACTCAAGCCAACAACCACACTTGGAGGCCCTCCACTTGCTCAAGCAACCCACGAACTAAGGATCTGCAATGTTGAACAAAGAGAGCGTAAGCAATGATGCTTAGTGAGGGTAAGCTCTAAAAACAAACTTCAACATTGCAGGGTCCGAGCACGATCTAGCCAAGGCAAATCACATATAAACCAAGGATCCACAAGAGCCACAAGATAAGATGCATGAGCAATATACAAGTAAATGTCATGATCAATAAGCTCTAAATCCTTAACACAAGTGGTCACATTAAATATTCAAATAAAGATCATTAATCTCAACACATTGATACATTTATCAACCAACATTGGCACCTAGCTATGACCCGAATACGCGGATAGACACGTTGGAATTCACATCCAACAACCACATTACCTCACGGTGGGATTACACTCATCACCGGCCTCGCGGAGGGGATTCCACTCATCCTCACGCCCCATCGATGGGATTCCACTCATCATCGACTATATTTAAATACAATTTCCGGGCGAACCCGTACTCCTCCTTGGTGACTCAACGCCACCAAGGCCACGCGTGACTTTTGACTCATGTGTACACACTAACATCCTAATGATCGATCATTTGTATTCAAGTATACTAGTTCCAATATTTACTCATTTCACATTACTCATCTCAATCAATTCCGTGCTTAGCACGTACTCACCAACAACCATCATCATGCATGTCTCAAGCATCACAAATCATATATCATCTCACATGTATAATACAATATACACAAGCATTCATAACACATTTCATACGAGACATACACAACCTCATAATTGAGTTCATCCAAGGGCTCTAGATCAAGCTTAGGATTAGGCTACCACCCTAATCCTAACTCTAGGTGGGTCTACCAAGCCCAACCTAGTCCATATACTCGAACCAACTATTTTAAAACCATTTAAAACAATCGACCACTCACCTAAGCTTTCAAGCTCAAAGACCAAGCAAGCAACCGTCTTCAATTTCCCGGATTCACTTCCGATGCTTCACCGATGCCCAAACTCGATTCTAATCAATCTCAAACACAAACAAAACATTCGAAATCAATAACTCAACATCAGAACTAACCCGGATTAACATTATCAAGCATCCAACACTCAAAATCAACCCCAAAACAGAATTTTTCGAGCAGCCCCTAACACCCACTGAATTCTTCCATTTCAAACATCCAATCAACCATCAAACACACCCAAAGTGACCCTCATATATCCTACTACCAACAGCCCCCAAAATCCAACATTAAACAAACCCAAAAACCACTTTAAAACCCTCCAAAAACCTCTTTGAAACCCATATCCGAAAATTGCTCAAAACCATTTGAAATTCACATATGTTATATCATTTGACCTCTATATATCATAACTAAACATATTAAATCAAAACATTTACTTTAACAACATAAAGCTTTCATTTTTAATCCAAAATTCCATTTTCCAAAACCTCCATGAAAATGAAAATAGAAGGTACTTTTAAAGAGGGGAAGATGAGGGGAAGTCAAAAACGTCCTTACCTTTCAAAATGGAGTTGAAATGAGGGAGCTTTTTGGATGGAATAGTGGCTTGAAGAGGGGAGCTCTTTTCACGTTAGAGAAGAAGATGAATAGTGGAAGATGGTGAGAAATGGGTGTTTTTAATTGTTTGTTTAAATTTAAAGGCTAAAAGACCACACTGCCCTTAATGAAATGGGGTATTCACAAGGGCACACCATCTATGGCTATTTGGGACTAAATTTCAAAACACGGTCAAACATTAAATCAATTTTTTTGGAAACGAAACCCGAAATTTTAAGGAATCATTTTAATTATAAAACCGAGCCCAAAATAATATTAAAATATTATTTTCACCTAACCCCTAAACCCGGGTGTTACACACGATATATGGAGAAGGGTATAAAATTTGCCTAGAAAATGGTTCTAAAGCGTGGTTTTGTGTAAGAACAACAAGACAGAAAGAGAATTTTTAAAATGAATTAGTCTAATTTTTTTAATCGATAGTTGAGAGACGCAGGCAGTAAGAAATTACAATGTCTTAGTTGATACGAGGGCCTGAGCGATTAGGGCACTTGTTACGCATGTGTCCAGGATTTCTACATATACTGCAATGTTTCTTTTGTCTGGTTTTTTCTCTATGTTCGATCAGATCCTCGACACAGTAAATTTGTGTCGATCGTGGACGTCCCTTTTCTCTTATTAGTGATGTATCTGGCGTATGGTCGGATCAACGTCAGCGGCATAAGGATCAATTTCATTTCTAATGGAAGGAAATTCTTTTTTCGTAAACCTTGAATACCGTTTCGAGTAAGTATACTGGATCAAGCAGTCTCATGTAGTTAAACTGTTGGTTTGAACAAGGAGCAATGGTGTGTGCGCACATGTATTTGAATGTTTGGAATACTCCGCACTTGCAGGTTCTTTGCCTAAGATCTACCACGTACGCGTTGTGTTGTATGCCTTCCAACAACCTCGAAAATTCTGAAACACGGAACAAATGTCCTTCTCGCGAGAAGAGAGTTGCATTCATCTCATTTGAATGGCACACTTGAGTTTGCAATTTTTTGCGGAAGTCCGGGTCGACTTTGTGGCCACCTGCCATGTACTCAGTTGCTTGCCTTCCCAAGGTTGCAAATAGGGTAGCCAAACGATAGTAGGTCGCTTTGACAATGGAGGTGATAGGCAAATGTTGTACTCTCTTGAGTGTTGAGTTGACTGCCTCATCCAAGTTCGTTGTCATGTGACCATATCGTTTACTTCCGTTATATAATAGAAGCCATTTTTCCCTCGGGATTTTGGCAAGGTAGTCTGTGTCATTTTTATTTCTGGCTCTCAGTTCTTCGAACAGCTCCTCTACCTCCTATACGTAATGCGACTTTCCTAGGGAATGACAGTTGAATAGTTAGGGGTGAAGAACACATGCAAAGATATCGTAAATGAAAATGACCTAAAAGACGTACCCATTCGAAGCACCAAAGCACGTTCATCATGGTCTTTGTACTGCTGCAAGTAGTTCGTCGCAATGCGTCGCAAGCAGAAATGGTGGTAAATGTAGGGAGGCTTCCAAGAATTGCCTAAACGTTTTATTGCCTACAAGATCATTGTGCTTCTGTCGGAAATAAGACATATCCCACCATCCCTTGCCTGCATTACAGGAGAAAGAACATGTTTCTGTAGGTTCTTAAGAAAGAACACCCAAGATTCGAGATCCTCATTTTCGACTATTGTGAAGGCTACATGAACTATTTTTTGATTGTCGTCTTGTGCAACTGCCAGAAGTAGGACTTATGTATATTTCTCGTACAACCATGTACCGTCGATTTGAACCATCGGTTTGCAGTGCTTGAATGCATTAATGCACTGCAAAAATATCCAAAATAGCCGATGGAATTTACAAGCACCTCGAACGACATGTGTGAACTGTATAAAGTTTGACAACCGTTCCGGGTATGTGTTTCTGCATCAGGTTAGTCACAGGCGCAACTCATTGTAAGATTCTTCTCATTGGCCAAACAGTTTTTCTACGGCTCGGTTCTTTGCATACCATGCTTTATGGTATTTAGGATAGTAACAGTGGACATGTTGAGCTGCAGCCTGACAGGTGCGAACCGTCACCTGGGGATTTGCTTTTACTAGTGGCATGAAGGTGTCGCAGAGGACGTGCACATCCAGGTTCTTGTGATCCTGACTTAGGCTAGTAACGATACATGTATGAGCCCCTTCCAGTTTTGTGATTCTCCACAGGCTGCCCGCCTTCTTCAATTGAGATACACAAATTTTCCACTTACATCCTTGATTTTTATGGGAACACACTGTCTTGTAGAAACTCGGCTGGGTTTTCTCCACAGTCGTTGTAATAGCTCGGCGAATGTTGTACTGCTTAATTACGGCCATCGCCAGTTCTTTTGTAAAGAACGTCATCCCAATGGCCAGTTCACCATCAGCACGGTTTACTATGCCTTCAATTGTTTGGTATTGTGAAAATTCTAGAACGTTCAACGCATCTATATCAACCATTGTGAAATGGGATAGTGGCTGATAATAAAAAATATGTGTGGCCGATACTAGAACGTTGCTTGCTGTCAGGTGTTCTTCGTTGCCTTCTAAATCTAAGGACCTTGATGGAATGATTACGTCTTATGATTCTTCATAGAAGGCCCCTTGCTTATCGCCTTCGGGTCCAGGTATTCACGGTTGGAATAATAAATAAAAAAACACACTAAAACCTTAAAATAATGATAAAAAAACTCAACAATAATATCCTTAAAATAATGTCCCCTTTGTCCCAAGTATTTACTCACTTGACAATTTTTGTTGAAGGGCTCAAACATTGTGGAGTTGGAATTCAAGTTTTCACATCCGTAGAACAGAAATTTGTGTCCAGACCAGGTATTCGCTGTTATACCCAAAACCTCACTTCCCCATGTTGTGTTTTCTCTCTAGAACAATCCTCCATGGGAGCAGACCCATCAAGTTCAAAGCTTCCAAATGCCACAATCTTCAAGACAACCCATCACTTTCATTCTCAACCACTTCAAAACAACAATCTTTCACCATTAAAACTTGTGGGTTGTCCCCAGAATCTGCTTCCTCAGCCTCCAAACATGTCAACTTTGAAACCCCAGATCAACCCGACTCTGTCATCGCCTTCCTAAACACCTATGGATTCTCCAAGCCCCAAATCGCAACCATCACCGGTAAGATGCCACGCATACTTTCATCCAATGTTGAGAAAACCCTTTTGCCCAAAATTACGTTTTTCAACTCCAAAGGCATGTCAACCTCTGATCTTACCAAGCTCATATCTAAAGACCCAAAAGTTTTGGAAGTTAGCTTAGAGAAGAAAATCATCCCTTGTTTTAACTTCCTCAGCAATCTGTTTCAATCGGATAATGATGCCCTTGCTGTTCTGATTCTATGGCCCCGTTTTCTTCAATATAATTTTGATTCTTGCATTTCTCCTAATATCAATGTTTTGAGGCAAAATGGAGTGCCTGAACTTAACATAGTTAAAGGATTTCGTCGGATCCCTTACACAATCTCTGCTGCTCCAATTGTGTTCAAAGAGAATGTGGCAAAAGTAAAGAAAATGGGGTTCAATCCTAAGAGGTTTAATTTCATTTTAGCTGTCAGGGTATTGGGTTCAATGAGCAAATCCACTTGGGAGAGGAAGTTTGATGTTTATAACAAGTGGGGTTGGTCTGAGAAAGAGATTTTAAAAGCTTTTAAGTGCCATCCCTATGTAATGGCATTTTCTGAGGATAAGATTAAAGCAGTGATGGATTTCCTTGTGAATGTAATGGCGTTCCAGGCTTCATCTGTTGCTAAACAACCCAATTTGCTAGGGTTGAGCATGGAGAAGAGGATTGTTCCGAGGGGTTTGTTTGTTAAAGATCTTATCTCAAAGGGCTTACTTGAAAAAGATTTGGGGCCATGGATTTTGTTTGGGATTACAGAGGAGATGTTCCTCAATAGATTTGTGTATTGTTATGAAGAAGAAAAGGCTTCTGAGCTGCTAAAACTCTATAATGAAAAATTGGAACTTGCTGCAGGGGGAAAGCTTAAGACAGACAGATTATAGAAGATATGTTGAAACATTTTCTTTGTTAGAATTCCTTTCTGTCAGAACTTTCTTCGGATTGTCTTTACTATTTGATACTCCATAGGAGCTGTTGCTTAAGATGTCTGTTAACCATTAAACATAGATGTTAAAGCTTTAGGAAAGAACAACTGAATCCTCCATGTTAATCTTGCTATATTTCTAGTGCAACAATGAAATGTGTGTTCATTTGAGCACCTTAATTTCCTTGTGGTTTATGGTATTCTGATGAGCAATATAGATCCCTCTTAATTATATTTTTATTCATTTTCTGCTGGAGACTTGTATGCAGATTTAATGGATTAAATGGTTTCAATTATAGTTGAACTAGCATCCTTGGATTTGTTTATTATATTTTCATTTATAAATTTTATTAAATTCACCACATTTATAATTTGTCATTAGTTTAACAAGCCAGGACTAAGGTGCAACAACTTGCATCCTACATTTCTCTCTATATCTTTTATGTGATTATGTCTACTAGTTCTAGATTACTGTTAGACGCAGATGAATTATAGTTCAAAGTAACCCAGCACTGGTAATTCGATTCTAGTATTTTGTCTTTGCTATCGTCTTGATAAAACCTTGAAAACTTTCATGGAAGATAGGATGGTAGCCATCGAGAAGGCAAGCCCATTGCCAAGCTTCTACCATGAAGGACCAAGGGCGAAGGTTGAGCTGAAAAAAGGTATACTACAAATTCCTTTTAGTGTCATTTAGCCTGGTTAAAAATGTTTCAGAAATCAGTGTCTGATTCATTATTGATAAACTACAACATCTTCACTTCATGTTTGCTTAACATTTGATACGCCGTTTTATTTAGATGCCAGATTCTGCCCGCTTGTGCAAAGTCTCCAAAGCTTGGTCGGAGGAAGAGATGTGATGCAGGCAGATCTAGTCGAGGAGAGAAGGTAAACTGTACCTCTTGGAATGGAATTCGTCCTTTGAAGTTCAAAGATGAATCCGCGAAAGTGCAAGAGATGAGTGAGTGGTTTCCGCCTGATACGAGCATCTACAGTGGTTCAGACTTCGGACATTGATTTCCTGCTGAGTTTCCAGTGAGTCTTCTAATTTAAAAGGAGAAAAGGGTTTACTCTCATAGTTTCTTGCAACAGTTCTTAAGAACGTATATCAATTATGGTGTTTCCTTCGAGCTGCAAACTGCAAAGACTTGCTGCTCTTTCGGTATTGTTATTAAGTGTAAATCTCTTTTAAGTTCTAACCTTTTTCACATAAATATATAATCCTTATTTGTTTGTAATCTTTCACAAAATCAATAGACTACCACTTTTTTTGAGCAATTCAATAAATCTGAGCATAGATTTCCTACTTTGTTTTGAGCTTTTGGGGAAAGGAAGCACTGATGCTTCTAGCTTTTTTTGTTTTGGTTGAGTAGCGCCTCCAACACCCGTTTTCAGCCCCATTTGGATACGAGTATGGGGATGTTACCGTTCAGGGGTTGGGCAAATACATGGAAAATTAAGTATAACGCTAATCGACCCTCCTACCGGAGTCCAAGTTAACATAGGTAGTTGACTATGTTGGTGATGATCATTGTGAAGATTGTGTTTTTGCAAACACTTGTGTTTTGCTTAGTTATGGCAAGCCTCGTCTTGGAGAAATAGATGCCCATGGAGTGTAAAGCACATAGTGTTGCTTGCCTGAACATCCATGAAGCTATGAATCTTCTCGAATAAATGCCCTCGATGTTAGTAAACCTTGCTGTGGAGGATTCGCAACATCTATTCAAACTAAGTTTACAATCCAGCGATTGTCATCTTATTCTAAACTCCTAAATCCCTAACATTAGGACAACCGTTGTGGAAACAATACATCATATATTTTCAAGGGTTGAATTTTTTTGAAGGGCTTTATATTTCTTCAAGTTTTCACTTTTGGTTCTTCTATTCACCAATATCGCCACAATTTCAGTTCAGCATGTTGTATTTTCTCTCTAAACCAATCCTCCATGGGAGGACATCCATCAAGATCCAAGCTTTTAAAAGCCACAATCTTTTATACATTCTTGGAACCAACCCATTGCTTCCATTCTCAACCACTTCAAATCAACAATCTTTCACAGTCTCTTACCTCATTAAAACTTGTGGGTTGTCCCCAGAATCTGCTTCTTCAGCCTCCAAACATGTCAGCTTTGAAACCCCAAATCAACCCGACTCCGTCATCGCCTTCCTAAACACCCATGGATTCTCCAAACCCCAAATCGCAACCCTCGTCCGGAAGATGCCGCGCATACTTTCATCCAATGTTGAGAAAACCCTTTTGCCCCGAATCACGTTTTTCAACTCCAAAGGCATTTCGAGCTCTGACCTTACCAAACTCTTATCCAGAGACCCATCGATTTTTAAAATCAGCTTGGAGAAGAAAATCATCCCTTCTTTTAACTTCCTCAGCAATCTGTTTCAATCGGACCACCATGCCCTTGAAGTTCTAAACTTGCAGAGCCGTGTTCTTCAATATCAGTTTGATTCTTACGTTTTGCCTAATCGAGATGTTCTGAGGCAAAATGGAGTGCCTGAAGTTAACATAGTTAAGGGACTTCGTCGGGCCCCTACGAGCTTCTGTATTGCTCCAGCTGTGTTCAAAGAGAATGTGGAGAAAGCGAAGAAAATGGGAGTCAATCCTGAGAGGTTTACTTTTGTTAGAGCTGTCTATGTGTTGGGTACGATGCGAAAATCGACATGGGAGAGGAAGTTTGATGTTTATAACAAGTGGGGTTGGTCTGAGAAAGAGATTTTAAAAGCTTTTAAGTGTCATCCCTATGTAATGGCATTTTCCGAGGATAAAATTAATGCAATGATGGGTTTCCTTGTGAATGTAATGGGGTTCCAGGCTTCATCCGTTGCTAAACAACCCCTTTTGCTAGGATTGAGCATGGAGAAGAGAATTGTTCCGAGGGGTTTGTTTGTTAAAGATCTTGTGACCATGGGTTTAGTCAAGAAAGAATTGGGGTTGAAGGCTTTGTTCGGGACTTCGGAGGCATTGTTCCTTCAGAGATTTGTGTACTGTTATGAAGAAGATAAAGCTTCTGAGCTTCTAAAACTGTATAATGAAAAGTTGAAACTTGCTGCAGGGGGGAAGCTTAGGACAGGCAAATTTTAGAAGATTACTCTTTTCTGTCATTAACTTTGATGTGCTATTTGACTCTCCATAGAAGCTGTCACTTAAGATGTCTGTTTATCGTCGAACATAGGTGTTGAAGCTTTAGAAAGAACAATTGAATCTTCCATAGTTCCATGTTAATCTTGCTATATTTCAAGTGCAACAATGAAATGTGTATTCACACCTTGATTTCCTTATGTTTTATGCAATCTTGCTATTCTGTTTGTTTTCTGCTAGTTCATGGTCATATTTATGATCTACCTTCTACCATACCATTTTCTACATTTTTGTTGGTCTGGTTTCTATGACAAAAAGTGGCAAATATCCGAGAACTTGTTTATTGTTTTTATTATTTCATTCATTAATTTTATTAAATTCATCACTAGTTTACCATTTACATATTTATAGTTTATCCTTAGTTTAGCAAGCCACAGGACTAAGGTGCAACAACTTGCATCCTACATTTCTCTCTCTGTTATGTCTACCAGTTCAAGTTTACTGTCCAATGCACAGATAAATCATAGTTCAAAATAACCCAGCACTGGTAATTCAATTCTTCATCTTCGCTTTCTTCTGGATGAAAATTTTGATACTTTTCTAGGAAGAAAGCAAGGCTGCCATCAAGCAGTTTGGAAAGAGCTTGACATTCAAGGCCAGCCAAACGTTAAGCTTCTATCATGGAGGACCAACACCAAATGTTGAGCTGAAAAAGGTATACTGCAAATTCTTTTTAATGTCATTTAGCCTGGTTAAAAAGGTATCAGAAATAAGTGTCCGACTCATTGTTGATAAGCTATAGCATCTTCTCTTCATCCGCGTAACATTTCATATGCTGTTCGTTTGGATGCTGTTTTGTGTTTTGGGTGAGTCATCCAATTTTAAAGGGGAAAAGGGTCTGCTCTCACGGTTTCTCCTGACTGCTCTAAATAATATATATCATGTTTCCTTTGAGTTGCAAAGACTTTATGGCTTTTTTTCGGTTTTGTTATCATATGCGAAATCTCTGTAAGTTATAACCTTTTTCATGTATACACATTACACATACACACATAAAAGGGAAAAACTTATTTGTGAAGATTGTGTGGTTTATTGGTAATGTGTGAATTTGGAGTAATGGCTTTGCCCTCCTAAGAGATGAAAAATGAAGATAAAGTTCATTAAGGGGGGAAGTTTTGCTTAGTGTAAACTGTTAGATGCAGATGAATTATAATTCAAAGTAACCCGACACTGGTAATTCGATTCTAGTATTTCGTCTTCGCTCTCATCTTGATAAAAGCCATGAAAACTTTCCTGGAAGAGAGGGTGGCAGCCATCAAGCAATTCATAAGGAGCTTGGTTAAAAAGGTTGAGCTGAAAAAAGTTATATTACAAATTTCTTTTAATGTCATTTAGGCTGGTTAAAAAGGTTTCAGAAGTTACTGCCTGATTCATTATTGATAAACTACAGTCTACAGCATCTTCCCTTCATGTTTGTATAGATGCCTGCTCACCACCTACCCGTTCCATCACTCATATTCACCTTCACATAACCCAACCAAGCGGGGAAAAAAAGGCTCTTCACTACTCTATGATGCCTTCTCTTTTTTGTAATTCTTCATGCCTATTTTAAAAGAGTTCAAATTAATTTGTTGGTGTTTTAAGCCTATTTTATTTGTTTGTTTGTTTATTTATGCTTGCTTATTAGTTATTACTACTATTATTATTATATACATATTTATTATATCTTATAGTTTACCATAATCCATGTATTTGTTTATCTTTTAAAGGTATTTTATGTGTTTACACCGTATGATATGCATTTTGTTCGTGCATTTAAATTGCCATATTTAATTATTGCACTAGTTTAGTTCTCGAGGCCTCGATATCTTAGTGAGAGCATCGTCCCGAGTCTTCCGGCGTCATCTCTTTTGGTTTCGTGGATTGCAAGTTAGTTTATATTCTATTTTGTATGACCATGCATTCATGCATTATTGGGGGTTAAAAATTAAATTAGGTCAATTTCTATTTTCCTTAGTAAATGTGATGCGAACCTTTAGGTGCCAATTTTGGGCGTGTTGGGGTGTGAACCCTTTCTCACACGTAACCGACTCTTGAACTCAAATTAATTTTTAATTTTGTTTTTTCGGTGTCCGGTCTACCTTCCTCAAGTGATCGGTGGCGACTCCAATGTTTTGTTCAAAATACAAGTTTTTTTTAAATCCCCAAATTTAATTTATTTTCAAAACGAGGGAACACCTACTTTACGGATTTTTTTAGTCACTACAAAGGATAAGTTCATAACGAAACTATGCAATTGCCTAATCCGAATTAATCCGGTTATAAATCAAATAGATAGTTAAATAAAAAACACATGCAAAGAAAAGTATAAACGAAGACGGGGAACGAAAGGATTAAGGATCATAGGTCAAGCGTGGTCCACTTTATCCGTACTTTTCCAATTCACCATCGCGGAAGGGTCTACACATAATATTTTATAAAATTCAACCCTAAAATTATAAAATTGTCGTATGTCAAACTTGTTACTATATATTCTTAATATATAGTAATTTTATCGATTAGCAATTGGTGTAATGAGAGGACTTCTTATATTTTAGACCCAAAGTAAAAGATTTGAATCTTTGTGTCGTTAATGAAATAAATTAGATTAAAAAAGTTACTTCATAATGAGCCTTTACATTATTAGATGTGAATTAAATTATCATTGGTTGGATATTGGTGTTTATACCAAAATATAGTAATTTAAGGATAAGGATAAATTATATTGGTAGTCATTAAACTTTTAAAATCTATTCACTTTAGTCACTAGACTTCTAAAATTTGCATTACAAACACTTTAACTTTTAATTTGTTTTCATTACATTTAATGTCAATTAGTTGACATTAAGAAATGCTTACATGGCACGTTACATTTTTTCCAAAATAAATCATAAGGTTCCAAATTTATAGTTGTCGTAAAGGATAAATTTCAATAAACAGAGCGGTTGTTAATCAATTCCAACGGTGGGAAGGATTTATTTGACTAACAAGTTGATTTGATGATTGACAAGGAAAAATCGAGAGGTTTTAGTATTTAGTTTAATTTGGGATTTGAGGAGATTGGAAAGTTTTTGATGAACTTGAATCAAAGGAAAAAAATATACGAAGAAGAGTAATTCGATGTCTTTTCTAACGTAATTATCGAATAGCAGTAAAAGCAACGACGGAATGAGGTAACAAGCAACAGTTTAATAGAAATCAAAAGCTAAAACTTTTTTATTCGTTATTGTTAACTTTTCGGATCAACTTAAAATCGAACTATGTTAATCTTTTGGTCAAATAGAACCTTCTCATTGTTGATATTGATTGGCGTCCTATTAATAAAAAAAATTCGACATTCATAATGACAGCAAATTTTCAGAGAAATAAGATTTATTTTAAAAAAGAAATCTTTAACGTATCACATCAATATTTCTTAGTGACGATAATTGTAATAAAAGCGAATTAAAATTTTGATGACTAAAATAAAAGCACCTTAAAAGTTGAGTGATTAGTAATAAAGTATATCCTTATTTTAATTACCTTTCTTTATGTTGGTCGCCCACCATTCAAATGGGCAATTCGTGTGGGCTAAACAAAGGGACAAAAAATGGTGACCGCACTCAACCAAAACCCTTTGACAAACGCTGAGTTTAACTCTTTGACCAAACTACAGTCTGAATTTTCTCGGACCACAAAAAGTAACTATAAACCTATTTTGACCACGTTTTCAATATGGCTTAAAAACAAAGCTCCGCATTTCAATTACGAAGAACCGATGGACTAAACCGAGTAGCAACGGACACCTATATATATAGGTAACAATAACATGAACAAACCTGTATAATTAAAAGCAAACCAAAACAAGAAGGAAAAAAGAAGTCTAGAAAACGGCATGGACAGTGAGCTGATAAAGCAGCTGCTTCAAGGAGAAATCTTCTGGTATAAAACTGCTACTGCAGCGAGTGCTTTCGTTCCGTATTCGGCTATGGATCTGGGTTTGGAGACGAGGGGTTGTAAAGATTGTGGGAATTTGAACAAGAGAGTGATTGGGTTGTTGAAGAAGAGTTGGGCGGTGGAAGCTAAAGATGATGAAAAAGAGAGGAGTTTCCGTCATATGATGAATGAGAGGATGAGAAGAGAGAAGCAGAAGTCCAGCTACTTGGCCTTGCATTCCATGCTTCCTCATGGTACTAAGGTATTTGCTTTCCCTTCTTCTTCTTCTTTGCTCAAATTCTTCAAATGATTTGTGTTGATGGAGCATTTTGTGATGGCAGAATGATAAGAAGTCGATAGTTGAGATGGCGGCGAAGAGAGTACAAGAGCTGGAGTGGGTGAAGAAAGATTTGGAAGAAAACAAGATAAGAGTGAAGATAGAGAATCCTATTTCTGGGATTGATTCCATGTTGGAAGCTTTGAAATGCCTCAAGTCTTTGGATTCCAAACCCACAATGATTCGCTCAATATTCACTAATCAACAATTCCTTGCACTCATGGAGTTTGAAACCCAGGTAATCCACCCTCTCTTTCCTTAAGTTCTACTCCGTTTAACTTGGACCCAATTCAGTACAATATTCGCTTGTTAAATGCAATGGCTCCGGTTTACAAACTCATTATGGATAAGATAAACATGGCGCATCATATTTTAAACACTCATATCATGCAATGAAATACATCAATTGTTACAAAAATCACCATATTGTTTCCATAGCGGCCAAGATACATTATGTGCTATAATGAGGGATATATGTACAATACTTTTCCCAATATAATATGAATTGTATTCAAGTAACTAAACTTAATTAACGTTGACAAATAGTAATGCCAATGATTTGCCCAATTGATTATATTTTTGCAGATGGGAGCTGCCAAAGTAGAGAAGGCAGTAACTAGAACATTGCAGGAAACTGAGAGGAAACTTCAGCAACGTTGGACCAACAAAATATATTAATACACCACTAGCTTTTTTATCAAAATTGTCTAACATCAATACCATGGAAAATCACACGTGGCTACAAGTCATAGATGACAAAAGAATTGGCAAAATTGAAAACCAAGATTAGGTCAATTGACCAGAATGGGAAATTCTGTGTGCCCATTTGCATCATAAGAAAGTTAATCCTAGTGTTAAAGGTTGGACTTTTACGTATGTGGTTTTTAATTGTTTTATTTAATAATAATATGCTGTTCATATGTTCAATACATGTATCATATTCATGTTCTATGTTCTACGAAAACATAAACTACGAAGAACAAGTTTAAAAACAACATCCGATCAATATAAAATTGTCATTAATCAAAATACCAAAGTTTGCAACAATCAAAATTTGATAAACAGAAGTATCTCTTCAAGCAACACAAGATAAAAAAAAGGATCCAAACCCTAAGGAAAGGACTTCACTTAAGAGGAATGAACCTGGAAGAGTGGGTAGCACCGATACCAGGTCTACCGTGCTTAACCGGCTTGTATGAAATAGAAAACTCAGCAAGGTAATGGCTGATCATCTCAGGCTTGATTTCAACTTGATTGAATGTCTTGCCATTGTACACACCGATGATGCTTCCAATCATTTCCGGTACAATGATCATATTACGCAGGTGGGTTCTAACCGACTCTGGTTTCTCACCAGGTGGTGCCTCCCTTTTCTGAACAAATGCATCAAAATAAAATTAACCTCTCAAAGGAATAATCAGACACTAATGCAACTAATGTAGTTCACCCAGATAATATCCGCTAAAGCTATAGAACTACAAATAACAATTCAATAACCTGTGAATTGAATAACCCTAAAATTAGGCAAGTAACCTTAAATATTTGAAAAAAGAGCTCAGAGATTGGAAATTGAAGCAAGAAACTATAATACAATAGAGAAGATGAGATGGCTACAATGAATACAATAGTGTAAGCTAATTACAATTAGAATGAGCTAAAAACACATTTAAGTGTGATTCAAATGATATTTCAATACAAACTATGACAACATTATCAAAAGAAAAAAAATTAAAGATCATCATTAGCTTAGTGAGAAGTACTATAACAATTTTGATATATTTGAACAAATAACCATAAGAAATCTGATGCTATATCAGCCTAATCGCTTGAACAAACATGAGCTTCAACTTACAAGTTTTAACAAAAAAATCAAATAAACAATGCACAATAACTATAATTCAATCTTAGATCTAAAGATAAATCCCAGAAATATAATCGATTGAAAAGCAAAGAATAAAGAGAAAACGTAGAGATCAGCTTACCGCCTTGCGAAGCTTCTTGATCAAAGCCATTGGCTTTCTCTTGAGACCCCTCTGGAACCTAAAACCACAGCATACAAACAATTAAAAAACAAAACCCATTTCATATATTTATAAAAAAATAAAAACAATTGTTAGAAATTTTGAAATATTTGATGTTTACCTTCTGCGGGCACGAGCAGGGAAGAGCTTGACAAGCTCGTCGGTGGACATATCAAGGAGAGCATCCAAATCGACTCCTCGGAAGCTAAACTTCTTGAATGTTCTCTTCTTGGGGACTCCGGCAGCCGCAACCTCCGTCTCCACATCCGCCTATTAAATTTTTAATGCATATATAAATTACGCAGTAATACAAAAAGAAAAGGGGAAGAAATAAAGCGAGAGGAAAATAATGAAGAACAAAGGGACAAAAGTTAATTACCATGGTTGAATGTTTTGGTGTTCTGAAGCTCGAGCAGTCGCCGCTAAGTGTTTTACTGGGGTGGTGGACGATAGAGAAATTATTGTGATATAAACTGCTTATATATATAGTCTGAAAACCCTAGAATCAGATCTTTGCGTACCAACGTTGGGCTTGCAATTGGGTTGGGGTTTGGTTTCTCATTTGGGTTTCAACTTTTTTTAATTAAATTTTGGTTCGATTATAATAAAAGGGTAATTGTTTATATACATGGGTGGAAATAAAAAAAATCATAAAGTTTTAGAGTTTAAGGGTTATATTTTAAGGTTTAAAGGTTGGAGGTTTAGGTTTAGTGACTTAGAATGGATGGATTGTGGTTAAATTTTAGAGTGTTGAGTTATAATTTAAGGTTTATGGGTTATAACTTAAATCTATAACTATATTACACTAAACCTTAAATTCTAACCATAAACCCCAAATTCTAACAACAACCCTTAAATTCTAAACACATAATCCTAGACCGCTACCATCTAAACCCTAAAATCTAATCTTTAACCCTAAAACCAAGACACATGTAAAAAAAATTGTTTCTACCGCCTGTGTATTGAATATAAACTCATATTAAAAAAGTTCAAGTCTAAAATATAATCGAGAAAAAATGAAATATATATATATATATATGAACCCACTGAGTAGTCCCGGCGGAAAAGATGATGATGTTCATCTAAAGAAATTCATATTCGAGTAGCATTTTCTGCAAGGTGTGTATTATCAAAAGATTAAGAAAAAAATATGAACAAAAACTACCTTATAGTCACCTTATCTAAATGAACATTCTCAAACTTACGAGTGAGTAAAATTCGACTTGACTAAAAAAAGTTGAATTTTTCGAATAGACTAGATTTGAACTGTAATTTCATAAACTAGGCTTGGAAAATGTCAAATAAATTTTGAATAACTCGAATTTTCAGCTGTTCTTGATATATGTATATTGCATATGAAAAAATATATATGTATATTGTATATGGTTATAGAAAGTCGTTTAAATTAGAACCAATTAGTATAATATATCTATCAATATTTACAATTAAATTTGAACAAAACTTGAACTACTGACTCAAATTGAATTTCAAAACTAAATTCAAATTGAAAAAATTTCAAATAAAGTTTTAGTTGTAAAATGGGACTCGTCAATTGACTAACTCTAAATTTTTTTACTCATTCGATCGAATACTCACTCTACCCATACTCATGTCGATACTCGTATTAGAGTTGGAGCAACATAGAATCTACATCAACACTGAAGCCGGATTATACATTTGTGCTCATGTTACAATTGTTGCTGCTGTTGTTCGATTCTTTGAATGGAAGCTTTTAGCTCCGACTGAATGGATGGTCTTGAAGGGGACAAAACAATGTCTTTCCAGACCGAACCAGGCATGTCCACTGGACTCTGCTCTTGTTCATAAAGCTCATACACACAGTTTGCTCCTGGGTTCAACTTGCTCACATTTGACAACCATTTTATGTCATCTGGATCGATCAGCAGCTTGTTTTCTCCATCTTTCCAACCTATCAGCTGCATTTACGAATAAAGAATAAAGTAAGTTAAGATGGGATTTGCAGGAAGAAAAAAAAACCCAGTTTCATTGGAACATTTGCTCATGGTCGGTCCCAAGGAGCAAACAACATGAAGTGGGGAGATTGAAGTTCCACTAACTAATTATTCGGATAGGAAAGAGTTGCAGATGTCGGAGATTCGAACCGAGTTAAATTCCGGGTTTACCTTTGGAGTGCCTCTAAGAGCATTGGTGCAGTAAAGCTTGGCATTGTCCACAAACTGACAGTATCTTGGAAATGAGCTTGCAAAACTTTTGTGGGATCTTAACTGTGAATTTATTCTCACTGCTCTTTTCACCATAATGGCTCTCCTGCACATTTTTCGAATCAATCAATATAACGGGTTTTTACCGAGAGAAGTCTGTGAAGTGTTGTTTGCAGGAAACCGCAGTGTGAGTTCAGAGTCCGGACATTAACAATGATGAATGTAAATCAAACTATGAACTGCCTTTTTTACCTTATGCCTCTAACAACAGCTAGATATGCATCGCAAACGACACCGACGAGTTCGATTCTGTAAGGTTTCCTATGTGTTCGGTGATCATGTTGATTTTCTTCCTCGTCTTCGTTGATCTGTTCCCAGTAATTCTCGGTAATGGTGCCGTCTTCATCCACCTTGTATCCGACTCCCATCCGGTACCGGTGTTTGTGAACGTTTCGAGCCATGGCAATTGTCTGCTCAACGAAAGGCTCCCATGATAAGGTCCCATCCATGATCACATCCCGCCCCTCGTTCAATGCCGTTACCAGCAGTGATGATGCGGCATCGGTGGAGGATTGATGAACAAGTTCGGATGTGAGGAGCATATCATGGTGGTGACCCCTTGAGCTCAGAGCTCTGAATATAACATCTCTTTCTTTGAATGCATCTGCCTCTACAACAACAGCATTCGCCGCTGCGCCTGCCCAGAACGATCTGTTCATACGGTTCAATTAACTTCTCAATTTTTATAAAACACAATTAGATTAATATGAAATGGGGAATGGAGTTTGGCTTACTCTTTCAAAATAATATCTTTGAGGACAGTGCTCTTGCCGGCCCCCATACCACCACCCATAAGCAACAGCACGGGGCTCCTCTGGCTGTGGGCCACCGGCACCATTACGTCGGTACACTTCGCCTCGCGGCCGGCACGTCTCATCGCTTTCATCTCCTCCACCAACGTTGAGAACACCCTTGCCACCTTCAAATCCTTTATCACCCTCTCAAATCTCCTCTGCCTACCAACCGATGTAAAATCAAAATTCAATCCAAATTAACAATACATAGTTATATTTGTGAATATAAAACTTATATTTTCATACTTTTCTTATATAGATATACATATAATCATATCATATATACCTAATTATTATAATATTATTGATTATACATAATTAACAATATATAATGAAATTAAAACCACCTTGTTCTAATAAAATCAAAATCACCTTGTAGCCGCCATGACAAAGTCCTTTAGCTTTGTTTTCTTCTCAGATTCAACCGCCAAAACCTGATATTAGTTCAAAAACAACTTTTCTAAATCATTCACCAGTTAGTAAATCGAGTTAAAACACATTCGAATTCACGAGTTCAAAAAAATATAAACAGATATATATAAATACCTGGGTAATCATACTGGGAGCTTGGCTCCAATGGAAAGCAAAATAGCTTAGGATGCATCTCTCAAATTCCTCCATCAGCTTCACATACAAATTCTCAGCTTCTGGTTCTTCAGCAAAATATTCAAATATCTTAACCTCACAATCTTTAGGTTTCTTAATGTAGTTTTCAGCTAATTTGCACAGTTTCGGACACTCATTTGCATCTTCAAATCCCAGTTGCCTAGCTGTGCCAAAAAAAACCCAGATTAAAAAAACAAATTCAAAAAATGGGTTTCGATTTGTTTCCGAATTCGAATCAAACCCATAAAAATCATACCAACATAGTGGGAGAACCTTTCCAGGTTTCCAAGCCGGCCTGAATCTGTCATCTGTTGCAGTGGAACAAGGCTTTGACGATCTTCAACAGGCTTTCTCTTCCGCCGGCAGTACCTGGCCGCCGCCGCGGCTGCGAAGACTCCAACGACAGAGGCGGCAAGGACGCGGAAAACGATAAGTTTGACTCTGCCATGATCTGGTGATAGGGAATCACATCAGTATCAGAAATTAATGAAAAGAGAGGGTAATAATTAGCTGATCAGCTTACCATGAATGGGATTCATATGTGTTGATATTAATGGAAAAATGTCCCGAGAAAATTACAAAACCAAGTTGTTGAAAGTTGAAATGACTGGAAAACAATGAAGTTTTCTGGATTTGGATTTTCATTGGTTGAGGGATTTAGAGATGGTTCTTTTTATACACGTTGAGGACAAATACAAGTCAACGTCTACGGCATTAAATAAATCAAATTTGAAATTAAATTCCATACTGCCATTTCTGCACTTCTTGGTCAAATAAAGGTTCCTTTATTTCTTGGTCAATTTGTATACTTTAATTTGATCGTTTATGGCACTTCTACTTTTCAATGTGTATTTTTAGTCCAAATTATACTTTCCAGAAATTACAGAATGTTCAATAAACTTCTGATTTCATTACGTGATTGTCATTCATTTTCCAAATGTTAAAAAATGAAGGGGCCTACACTATACTTTTCTGGGGTTTAATCCCTCAACTATAATTTGATCGTTTCAAGTACTTCTACTTTTAAATATTGTGCATTTTCAGTCCAAAGATAATTATTTTTACTAGTTACATCAAATAATTTGATGCGACTTAAATTTTATAGATAGTTTGAGTGGTATAGCTTTTGTTGTAACTTGTAATGTGTAAGTTCAAATGTGTTTAAGTGATTATTTTTGGATTATGTGGTTGGAGGGGTCTCGATAGTTTGTATTAGATTTAAAAAAGTTTAATCTCAAAATAAGTGTCAAAACTATCTTATTTTCTCTTTTTAGGTGTCTAAACTTTGTTTGATCCTTTTAGGTGCCCAAACTATTAATTTTTGTCAAAATAGGTATACCCGTTGACCTTAAAATGACAAAAAAGGTAATTTAGGTACATAAAAGGAGTAACAAAATTAAGCACATAAAAGAAAAAAAATAATTTAGACACTTATTTTGATATTAAGCCTTAAAATGGTATATATATAAATATATATAATTCTTTTCTCGGTCTAATGATTAGTCATTGTAAAGTTTAAATTTGAATTCATTTTTTATCTTCATTAGACAATATATTTATATTCAATACACAAGCAATGGAAAACAAAAAGATTCTACACTCGTCTTGATAAGGTTAGATTTTAGGTTTTAGGGTTAGATGTTTGAGGTTTATGTTTATGTGTTTAGAATTTGTATCTTATAATTGAAATTTAGATGCTAGAGGGTTTAGGGTTTATAATTTAGTGTAATATGGTTAGAGATTTAGATTTTAATCTATAAACCTTAAATTATAATATCAATTCCTAAATTTTAACCACAACCTATCCATTTTAGACCATTAAATGTAAACTCATAACTTTCAATATTAATATCTGACCTTAAATTATAAAATTAAAGTGCTTGTTGTCTGTAGAAATTTTTTGTTTTCACCATATTTGTATTGAAATGATTACCCTTAGGGCTTAGACAATAGTCGTTGAATATATCAAGTCAAATTATATGTTTCAGTTAAAAATATGATTATTACAAATTTATTTAATAATTGACCGGGATTTCAAAACCTATGCCAAAATATGATTTGTTGGCGATTAATTCAATATATCCGAAATGAATTTTCTTTTCAATGAATGTCAAATTACCAGTTAATTAATTTGTTCTAATATGGAAACCCATCGTCATCAATAACATCATCATGAATTAATCAAATGCATTTTCTAGGTGGGCCCACTACATTATTAAGTTTGGAGATTAAACTAAATGGAAATTTCTAAAAAGGAAACTATTTAATATAAGTTTTTCATCATCATGTCACACACAATATTATTAAGGAAAATTTTACAACGTGCGACGAACATCAATGAACATCATTAGTGATGAATACCGATGAACACCATTAAATTAATTAATAAAGATTTAAATTTCAGAGACTTATCATACAATTAATAATTATTTAAAAATTTAATTAAATTATTTTTTAAATATATTAAAATTTTAATTTTTAATAAGGGTAAATTATATATTTAGTACCTCACTTATTTCTGTATTTCTATTGAACCCTCATTATTTAAATATTATTTCAATTTGACCCTATTTTTTATAAAAAAATAATTTCCCTTAACCTAAAACTCTAAACTATTAAACCTTAAACCCTTAAACTCTTAAACATATACCCTAAACCATATACCATTAAAAATAATTTTACCATCAATTCAATTCAATTCAATTCGATGTTGTTGAACCAGATTCCCAAGTACCGGTTCTTGGAAGTGCCTGGAGAGAAGAAACCTAACACAAAGGTTCCATCATTGGAGATTAAAGTCCTGCCATCTGTAAGCAATTCTGATGGCGAAATGGTGTCGATTGCGATTGCAGCTTTTGAGAAGATGAGGAAACAACAAGCACCGTAGAAATAAAAACTCGTTTCCATGGATATGTGGTCTGATTGTTCATTGCGTGCAGAATTAATTACACATTCCATTTTATTGAACATTTTAAATTGAATTGAATTGAATCGAATCGATGATGGACAATTGATGTTTTTATGATAACATTTGAAGTATTTCTAGTTTAATTAAACATTATTTCATATTATACAAAATATTATAGAAGTTTTAAGAGATTAGGAATAATAATTTTTGTAATCAATTGATGTTTTTATGATAACATTTGAAGTATTTCTAGTTTAATATCGAATGATATTTTTATTCATTCTAATTTTCAAATTTTTAAAAATTTAATAATTTTTTATCTTTTTGATGTTTGATCATATGTTAATCCATGTTAAAATTTGTATAGTCTATGAAATCCGATCTAGACTAAATGTTGAACCAATATTTGAATTTGTGTTGATTATTTCAATATTTTTTAATAAAATAAGTAAATGGTGGAAGTGAGTGGAAGTCTTTTGATATTACAATGTAAGTGGGGAATTAAGTACTAGTTATGTGTCTATGGCATAGTGAATGAAGTTGCTATCAAAAAAGTAAAGTCACAATACTTATAGCACTACTTAAAGAGTTTCTTTGCACCTTTTTTTTTTCTTCCTTTTGAGTAAAAGAGTTAAGGTTGAATTTTCTCCAAGGTAGAGATTGATTATTTTAAAATTTGTGTTTAGAGATATTTAAGAATCAGCTAAATTTTAAATCGATAAAAGATTTATGTAAAATAGTATTTTGATGTTCTTAACAAAACAACGATGAGAACAATGATAATGAAAGTAATATATGTTTATGTTTTTTTCCTTAAGCCTTTGATAACACATATACGTTGCAGATAAAATTATTCGAATATAAATCTTTTAAGAAACATATTATATTCTTTACCATTGAAACCACTCATTAGATTTTATATACCACATTAAATAAGTATGATGGTACCATCGATTTAATATGAATAATAAACATATTCGAATTTTAAAACAATTGTGTGAATCTGTATATTATAAAAATGTAAAAATAGAAATAAAACTGCTCCCCAACTTTTTCTGAATGGGCTATAAATCCTTTATAGGCCTTAAGCAGGCCCATAAAAATATCCCATTTCATTTTTTAGCATTCAACCCATTTTCTGTGTATATATAAACTGCTTAAAACCCTCGTTCTACGAAATTCCCTCACAAACCGGGAAGTGGAAACCCTTGAAGCTCGAAATCATTTCAGTCAAGGCTCAAAGAGGTTCATTTTCACCGTCTTTTCGCGAGTCCCGCCACTCATATTCTCCATTTTTTCTGGGTTCTTACTCAACTCTCAGTTTCCTTGTTCTTATTTTCATCATAACTTTTGTAAAATTTTTCTGGGATTTTGCTTTCGTTCAGAAATAGCTTGGTTTTATTGAAGATGGAAGTTGATTCCGAGTCCGGAAAACCAAATGTTAAAACCCCAGAAGAAGGCAGTTCAATGAAAATAGATACACAGGAATCCTCGGAAACAAAGGTAACTAAACGTGTCAATCTTTTTATGAAGTAATTTCCAGTGGAACAATTGAAAAATAAACAACAAAGGTTGATTCTTTTATTGTTTTTAATTGTGGGTTGTTCTTGTAATCGGTATTGGGTTATTTGATTTTCTTTATGTAGGGAGACAATGATGAAAAGGAGCAGCTTGCTGGTATTATGAACAAGTTAAATATCGAGTCGTCTTCAAACGGTTTCAAGAGAAAGCCAGTTATTATCATTGTTGTTGGAATGGCAGGTAAAACAAGAAACTTGAATTGGATGTTTTTTTTATGTTTGTTATATATATGTTGCATATTTTGGTCTCTAATTGAAGTTCAAGTTACGAGTAAGTTGTTTCGAGTATATACGAATGTTGAAATGTGCTGTTTGATTTTGTTAGGGAGTGGGAAAACAACATTCCTTCATAGGCTGGTTTGCCACACTCAAGCTTCGAATATTAGGGGTTATGTGATGAATCTTGATCCTGCTGTGATGACCCTTCCATTTGGTGCTAATATTGATATAAGAGATACTGTTAAGTATAAGGAAGTTATGAAGCAGTTCAATCTCGGACCTAATGGCGGAATCCTTACATCGCTTAATTTGTTTGCTACCAAGTTTTCCGAGGTAAAATCTTCTCAATTTTCTGCATTAGATTTCGTGATTGGAACTGTCAATGCCAAGAGTGGTGCTTGGATGACCTCTCTCTGTCCGTTACATTTACTTCTAATGTAACTTTTAAATTACCTTTTTGGATAAAAATGTTTGAACCGGAAAATGGCTATCATTGTTGAGATGGCACTACATTAGATTTTACTTCAAATCTATAATGGTGCTGGTATATATAGGTATTTAGTTAGGGAAAAAAAAGAATTACTTCATCGATGCATGCAGATGCATAATTGTCTTAGTAGCTGATTTTATCTTGAGTTATTTTGCATCAATGCATGCACATGCAGAGTTGTCTTAATAGCTGTTTTTGTTCTTTCTTCTCCCCATCGATGTGCTTGTTGTATTTGTACTTAATTTGTATTTTTCACACCTTTACATTCACCATTTAATGCTATTGACTTTGCAAATATCCAATCTCAGGTTATCTCGGTTATTGAGAGGCGCGCAGATCAACTTGACTATGTTCTTGTGGATACTCCTGGGCAGATTGAGATATTTACCTGGTCTGCTTCAGGGGCTATCATTACAGAAGCATTTGCTTCAACATTTCCTACCGTAGTCACTTATGTAGTTGATACGCCTCGTTCAGCCAGTCCAGTTACCTTCATGAGCAACATGCTTTATGCTTGTAGCATACTTTACAAGACACGGTTGCCTCTTGTGTTAGCGTTCAACAAGACTGATGTTGCGCAACATGAGTTTGCTTTGGAGGTATATTTAATTTCCATATTAGATGCAAATATTTTGTTTTGATGTGCAATACATGTAATGATGTTTGCTTCCTTATTAGTTTATTGTCTTTAAAAAGAAACCAAATCATTTGTGCAGTGGATGGAAGATTTCGAGGCATTTCAATCGGCAATAAGGTCGGATACTACATACACATCAGCTCTAACTGAGAGCCTGTCTCTCTCCCTGGATGAATTTTATAGGAATTTACGATCTGTTGGAGTGTCGGCAATTTCTGGGGCTGGAATGAATGAATTCTTCAAAGCCATTGAAGCCAGTGCTGAGGAATACATGGAAAATTACAAGTATTACCTCTCTCTTTTAATCTTGCAAAATCAGTTTGCGGGTGTTTTAAAAGTTTATGGTAATTCCCGAGATTTATTTGTATCTTGCTATCCTTGTTTATAGGGCTGATCTCGACAAGAGACGAGCAGAAAAACAACGCCTGGAGGAAGAACAACGGAAAGAGAGCATGGATAAGTTGAGGAGGGATATGGAACAATCAAGAGGCGAAACTGTCGTCTTGAGTACTGGTTTGAAAGACAAAGATGAAAGAGCAAAGTCAATGATGGATCCCGAAGATGAAGTCGAGGAAGCAGATGATGATTATGAGAAGTTCAGTGAAGAGGAGGATGATCTTATAGATGAGGATGAAGATGAAGAGATTTCCAGGTTCTCCTTCTAACAAAATGTTTAGCACTGGCAGTGGCAGGACTAGCAGCACAACCAGAATTGTATCGGATTGTTGTCAGTAAATTCTCTTTAAACTTGGTAGATGACCTAAACGAGGACTTGTGATGCAATATTTTGGGTGAAATTGTAGGTGCTTAAGAACAACTATTTCTGGATGAAAATGTTTATATAGTTTGATGCTCATTGTAAGCTTGTCAGTGAAGCGAATTAAAGGTATGTGATATGGTAGTTTGATTTCCCCAGTCATCTCATAGTCCTACTGCTCTAAGTGGCCTGGAAAGTAATCTGCAGTCGTTAGGTTCAGTATGATAACATCTAAACCCGGAAATTAACCGAAATGGCTCGAGTTTATCTCAACTGGTTCTGTGAACATAGTGGCTAAATAATCCCAATGTGTTTGCATATAATGTAAGGCAAGTGTTGTATAGTTTGGTTTTTCACAATACTTTCAATCCTTCTATGCAAATAACCTAATATCAGATCGAATAATCTGAGTCTGAGTAACGATGAGACGAATAACACACTATTGTTGACTACCTCACAAGTTTGGTGCAAACAAGACAACACACGTCGACAGCTGAATCCGAAATAGAAAGTGTCTAAAACCTTAACATTCTTCTCTCTTTGACTCTAACCGTCAGTTCTTCCTCCGACGGAATCTTTCCACCGCTCTTTTTGGTAGCCCGCAACCATGCCGTAAGCTCATCCTGAGAAAGGGTGGTTAGACTGCATTGTCCAACTAGTATCTTAGGAGTAATGTAATTAACATGCTCTATTCTCAAGCAAGCATAATGAACAATGGAAGGTTGATTTTTACCTCGAGAAAATCGTGGTTGGAGATGTATTGGCTCTCTACCAAGCACTCGATCCCCCCGACATTAACGGAAATGGAGTTCTTGGAATCTTGCTGTGTGCCCTGTTTGTTTCCTTCTGGGCAATTACAGGAAGGAAAATGATTCAGTAACTATGCCTCTAAAAACATTATGCATCAATAAGTTGCTAATAAAATACAAACAATCCATTAATCAATGATAAACAACAAACGATTCAGTGTCATACCAGTTATGCAGGCAACATAATATCCTGTTCCTCCTAATCCTTGCTCCCACTTTGCAAGCCTCAACCGCAGGAAAAATCCTTCGAGATGTGGGGTGGATGTTCGTGAATTCTTCCACCTGACATCGAAATGAAGAAATAACTTTTAGGACAACAGTGATCATATTCAGTTCCCACTCTTTTACATGCTTTACAATCAAGTTTTCATGGTTTAATATGAATTTACCAATTGAGATGATGGTCTACTTACTTCAGAATGTCTGTCCGCGACAAACGAAGCATCCTCACAGCATCGAAGATTGCCTTTGGTGTATCCATATCCTGCTGATTGGTGAAATTATCCCAAGGTTCGGTTTCCTTGGAACTGGAACCTACATGTTTCTTTTTTACATTTGTGTTTGATTTCATTTTGTCTGCAATAACTTCATAGAGAGTACGGGGGCCTTTTCCAGTATCAATCCGAACAGTCTGTCCGGCAACAGCTTCTCTGTTTTTGTACAAAAGTTTTGTATTCTCTTCAAATCTTGCATAACATTGCAGTTCACTAAAACTAGACGAAGAAGCTCTACATGCTGAGAGATGTTGAAGTTTTGATGCAGTAGGGCATGCAACAGCCCAATGATCGAGTTCAAAGCATCTAACACACATGCAAGGTAAGTCTTCGAATCTATTAGATGACTTCATATTCCTCAGATGTTCAATCTCATTATCTGTTATCTCTGGACAATATTCCAAATGATGGCCTTTCCTTCCACAAAAGAAACAGGTGACAGTCGATGAGGTTTGATTGCCGAAAACACCAGAAGGCACGACGTGCTTGAGAGCATCTAATCTCCTAGAGAAAAGAGAAGCCATCACCTCTGAATCTTTCGATCTAGGGCAGTGTAAACCAATGGAAATGGAAGCCTCCGTTTCAGTGGCAGAAGGTAATTCTTCACCTGCACTGATCAGCTGCTCTTCAGGGCCTTGCTGCCTAGTCCCCACAGTCTTGAGGTTGTTCTGGCAGCAAGGAGTATGCTTCATGCAGTCACTCAAGCACTCAACGGCGCCAGCAGTTTCCGGGTTCAACGACGAGCTAGAAGACTTGGGAGTAAACCGAGTTATCCAGAAGCTCCCTGGAAGGTTGCTTTTGTAACCAATGTTATGAGCCGTCTTCACTTCTGATGGCGACTCCAAATCAATGTTGTCGATGTTCATTTTACGTTTACCTAAGGAAGAACTAGTGCTTGCTCTTTCTTTCCCCACATCCACAGGCAAATCGCTTGAACTTGTATTCTGTGCAATATTTCCCTCGGGAGACAAAGGTTTTTTGAACCTTTCATTAAACACATTAAGGAAGTTAAAGTTTTCTCCATGACAGGCGATTGGAGTAGCATTGATGTCACAAATCTTTTTAGTCGGGTCATTTTCAATGTGTGATTTCCCTTGAACCTTGGAGTGAAAACCAATATTTGGGCAGCCCGGATGTAGGTTGATATTGTTTGCATCAAGATTGTGGATGACAGTCTCATGTGACTTAATAGTATTTGCAGCAGTAAGAGTAAGAGATGGTGTCTCATCTTTAGCTTTCAAGAACCCTTTCATCATGTTTGATATCCAGTTCATGAAGGGACTATCTTGTTTCTCTCTTTTGCTCCTCACAACCAACTGTTGCTCAAAGCCCCGCCGTTTTTTGCCTGTAGAGAATAATGCACCACTGTTACAACTTTCAACACTCTCATCACTCTCATCACCCTTCATCCCTTTAACATCTCCATCTGATAAAGCTTTTTCCTTCCCTTTTCTTTTGCATCTAGTCGGAGAATGCGTGCCAGTGGACATGTTCTCCGATGGTGTCCCCTCACAGTGCTCAGAGTTCTTTTCAGCTTCAAATGCAGATCTTGAACCTGAAACTTTACCTTTGGCAACAAATCCACCATCACCTACACCCTGCAAATCATTTTCAGCAGGGGAAGTCAATTTTTTCTCTGGAGGTCCAGATGCACCCCATTCATTGTTGGTTTGAACTTCAGATACCAAAACCACCTCCATCCGTGACAATGAAGTCCGATCGCCGACTTCATTTGCGGGATCATTGAATAAACACTCCGTTTGTTCCACATCTGGTTTTTGGTTGAGTAAAGAATATATCAGTTACATGTCAAGTATGAGGTGGAAACATTAAAAAGATCAATCATAAATTTGAAATACTGAAGTATAGGAAGCACAGACCAAACATTCATATATATATATATATATATATATATAGACAGCGTCATCAAGTACCTGGTGAAATTGGAATATTGTTTTCAATTGATTTAGAGATTTCAGCAACTTGATTATTCTCAGAATCTTCTGGATCCTTCTTTTCAACAAGATTTACAAAGGCAGCAGTCCCTGCAGGAGAGTTTACTAGCAATTTTCAAGGACAACATCGAAAATTAAATCAAGAATACATAAATAGTTTATTCAAACTTATCATGCCTTGGAAAGAATTATCATTATCAGTCTGAGGTTCATGGCACAACTGGATGTTGTCGTTATCCCCGGCAGATTTGTCTGAATTGTCCATGTCGGAAACTTTAGTATTCAGATCAGGGACTATGGAGGAGGATGTAAATATAATTTGTTGGTCTATAGGCTTCTCATTGTTTGATCTTGTAGATGTATTGATTTTCTGTGGTGAATGAAGCGTATGGTGCGGTCCTGCAGCCCGGAGAAGGGAATGTTTATTCTCCAAAAGGCTGCATTCAGTACATTTGAGACAGAGACCTTTCTGTGGTGACCAAACTATTTCGGACAAGGGATTGGTGGCCACAAAATTCATGACCATCCTTGAAGCTGCATTTGCACCTGCACCTGCACCTGCACCTGCACCTGCACCGAGATCATTGCTCGTCCTTCTCACAATCCTATAACCGGAACACCCCAGCGCAAGTCCTAAATCACTCAAAGGTTCTATGTACTCGTTTTCCATGTTCGTTTTCGTTCGATGATTCCTTCGGTCCGCAATCCTGAAATCCAAGGAAAGTTACTGTCATGTGGCAAAAACATATAGAATGTCTAGAAGCAGTTAAATTACATGGAACCTGAATTCAGAACAGTTCAAGTGAACCACCATGGATATATTATATAACTTAATCAACAAACTTTTTCGAGATTTCCAAGACAAGATCTTTGAAAATTTACACCAAATGCAATTCTACCATTGAAGATGATGAAGGGGTAGACAAACATAACATTTTGCTAGCATATCCGTATCCGACACATATTCGAATATTTCAATATTATGGAAACTAAGCATACCCGTATGGGAGATACACCCGAATCCGAGTAACATAATACAGATACAGATACTCCTACTGCAGCTTCACCACATATATTAACTGCTAAATATTAAAAAAAAAACAGTAAATCATAGCAAATAAGAAACGAAGAACATCACTGATAAACACAGATGCAGAAAGAAGAGCTAACAGAAAAGGAAAATTACATAAAAAACCAAAAGCTGAGAAGAAGAAAGCTTTGATCTATGGCGACACACAATATATATAATCCGTTTGGCAGATCCTTTATATAGCGTCCACAGGAAATGAAAAAAATGCTAAAAAGGGATTGTTTTGAAGCTAAAAGTGGGTGCCGCCATGGCCATGGATGATCAGGCTTGTTTGCAAGTGCAAGTTGCAGCAGCTTTCATGAGAGTGAAGCTGGATTCCAAGCTTTTTGAAGGATTCTGCAGCATGAGGTACAGCTCTTGACACGTTGAATCCTTGCAGGCCTGACACGAATACCTGGAGATTTTCGATTGGATTTTTGGGTTAATTCTGAAACTTGTCGGCTTCCACATGTTTAATCACATTTCGACCATGCATAATCTCAATAATTGTTCGTAATATGAATTTAATCCAAATATTACCAATTTCATCTTCAGTTTGATTTACAGAACATTTCAAATCATAATTCTCGAGTATGCATAATTTTTTTAAAGAACTTTTTTTAGATAGTTTTAACTTTTTTTTTTATAATGCACAAATTATAAATAAAGTTGTTTAAACTCAACTTTTTTAAAATAAATATTTTTTTTCTTTTACTACGAACACTCGTTGAATTTAGTACCTAAATTTATGATTTAATTTTTTTAACCTCGGTATATACACATGATTATTTTATCAGAGAATTTTAAGTTGAGTTATTCGTTCAAGTTCACATTTCAGTTATTTGATCCATTGTTGGTGGGATTTTTTTCACACACAACGGTAAAATTTTAAAATTTTCATAATTTTGTTTATTGAACTCTATAAGTTTAAGAGTAAAATCATAAAACCTTATAACCTAAATCCTCAAACATTAAACTTTGAAGTAGACAAAATTATGTGAACTATAGTTTAAACTCGAAAATTTCTCTAGTAATAAATGTTCCTATAGTAAATTTAAGTACAATTATTATCATGTGTATTGGGGTGCACTAAACAAAATCTATTTAGTAAATAAATATGATACAATTTAAAAATTAAAAAAATAAAAATTATTACTATTTCATACATTAACATTCGAAAAAAATTGAGTTATTTCTTTCAATATAATTAAAGGATACAAGACAATTATACAATCCCAATTGAAAATATATTTTTCTGCCATCATTATCAATGCATGAAATAATTATCTAAAAGTAAATGAATGCAACACATATCAATATTTTATGCTTGTGAAAAATTATTTTGTCACTGTCAATGTACTTAATAATAATAATTCAAAAACATTAAACTAAAAAATAATCATTCCATACACCAACAATGAAAATATTCCACAATTAGAGTTTTAATGTATCTTATTTAAGGATTATAAACACTAAATTTAAACTTTAAAACTAAAAATCATAAACCTTAGAACCCAACAAGTGTTCCAGTGAAAAAGAGGATGTTATTCATCTTAGGAGACCCGGGTTCAATCCGCATTGTCTACAAGGTGTGTGGCACATCAAAAGGTTAAGAAAAGTATGAACAAATACTACCTTATAATTACCTTAAGATTATTAAAAAAATCATAAACTTTAAATACTAATTAACACACATGACATACTGAAGCTCTATTTATGAAACACTTTTTTTCCACCGTTAATATATTAAAAATATAAAATTCAAACTCAAAATTATCTAATCCATAATTAAATATATATTTATATTTTACATATCAAGAGAGAGATAGAGATAGGGTATAAAATTTCTGGTGTTGTATCAACCACCAGCATAGAGTCTATGGACCATCTCAACACTACTAGTGTTGTGACCACTTGGACCATATAACAAATTTTCTTTATCTATTGAGATTTGGATATTCATTTTTTTATCCACAATAGATTTGGTGTATAAATTACATATTTGGATTTAGATATTTATTATATTAATTTATTTTTTGTGCTTATTATATTTAGATTTCTAATTTTTTATTTTTTTTAATATTTTAATATAATTATATTTGTTCATTAATTTTAGTCCTTTGATAATGTACAAACACCGAACAAATTATTTGAGTTGAAATTTTTTAAGCATAACAACATTTTTTTGACAGAACCACTTGATGGGTTATATATATATATGGTAGATGATTTATTTAATTTGAAGAATTGATTATTGTTTTTAGAAAGATAAGAGTAAATTTTAATTTAAGATTGTTTTAATTATAATTCTATATTTGGGCCAATTTGAATTATTGACGTCAGCCGAAAAACTCTATCTAATCCGTTTTTTGGCCCAAAGTAATGAGAATATGAAAACTCTGTATAATTAATTCTCAAAATACCTTCATCCCAACAATATTTCTCAAAATGTGTATTTTATAGGGGTTTAAATATACCTTTAGTACATGAATTAGGATTTTCTTCTAAATTAACACTTAAAGGATTTCTACTCTCATATTGGTACCTTAACTATACTCATTTTCTTAGTTGGTTCTTAAAGATTTTTTTTCTCCAGATATACTTGAATTAAACCCTTTCTCTCAAATTAGTATTAAAATTTATACACTCTACCAATTTGGTTCTAATTTGAAAAATATTTAATAAATTTAATTATTTATATTTAAAAATTGTATCAGATGATTTGAATCCGACGTTTATAGGAATAAGCTTCAAACCAAATATCTATAACAACATAACTCGGTGGCTGCCATAATTCTCTAAAAACTCAGAGTGGAAAACACCTCAAATCCCCAGAATGGCAAATGTGACAGCTCACAACCTCACTTCCTGGGCTTTTAATTCTATCTTGAAAAATAGAATAAAAACTCATCTTTAATTTTGAAAAATAAAATAAAAGTAAAAAAAATATGTTAGTATATGACTTTATCGAGCATAGGAATCACTTTTATTGTAATGCATACTCAAGATGTCTCTCGTGTCTTTTGACTACTCCTAATTATTACTCTTATTATTACAATTATATGTGATGTCATTTCTTACATTATTGTACGGATCATAATTTTGAACTCCAAAATTTATGAAAAGGCTAAAGCTAGATATGGTCTATTTTATATAAATCTATTCATCATTAAATATATATTGATTATTTATTTGATTGTATTTTGTAACGATTAATTTTGATTTTAGACTGTTAGGATATATTACTTATAATTGTGATGGTATATTGCACTTCTAACTTCAAAATAAATAATGTAAGTGTATGTACCTTCATAATCTCGCAAGTTATAGCACTAAATTAGATTATCCGAAATCTTCATTTTGTTTAAAATATTCCTGTTTAATTTGAAATATATTCAAATATAATATAAGAATATCACAATTTTTATATGTGAAAAAAAATTAAAAATTAAAAATATTCATATTAAACACATATTTATATTCGATACTGAATTATAAAAGGTTTACTTTGATAGGGGAATATCTCCCTCTCATGCAACTAATAAAGCTAAAGTTCCTCCTACGCTTATATTCTTTGCAACTCTCCACAAGCAAAGCTAATTTAGAACCAAAAGAAGATCAATTGCAAAAAGATGAAACACAGCTTTTTCTATTTTCTTTTTTTAGACATGTTTTCACACGATACGATTGAACTCGAACCGAATCATTGTTTTTTCAATGAATTCGGTCAAAATAAAGAAAAAGTCTACGGTGTAGAGTGAGTTCGGAACTAAAGTATAAGAGAAAGATGGTGTTTTAAGTAGTATTGAGTTTTAGATGGAGATCTTAATATTGTATGATAATATTTATTATGTCCACATCGTAATAATTATAATGCGATCGAATATGTTTTTGGGACCACGGATGAAATGTCTGGGGTGGTACATTCAAAAAAGGGAATTCCTCTTTTGACAGATGATCTTAATTTTCTGAATCAAAAATAGGTGGACAAATTGCTTCATTGCCAACTCTTCTCAATGATCAACATGAAATTCAACAACAACAACAAGCTTATTATCACTTGAAAATCCAAAATCGTTTGGGAATTCTGGTGATTATATATATATATATTATTTATATGGAAAATCTGCAGGCATTCTTTGTAAGAAAATCTGACATTTCAATACTTAAAAAAGCTTGAAAATAATTAACAAAAGAAAAAGCCCCACTGACCTGAGATTTTCATCAATGTGACACGAAAAAAGAAAATCAGGGTTTGAACCCTTGAATCGTTCGGATAATCCATGCATTCACTCTAAAGAAACGACATTTACGACCCTTTTCTCGGGATCGAATTCGGGAAATGTCCTGAGTTAGGGGGAATGAAGCCTGGTCCGAGATCATTTGGAACGAAGTCGTGAGACCCTTCGAAATGAATGGTCTCGAACCAGACGACATTCTCCTCAACTGTTGAAGACTTCCAAGAGGAGAAAAGAAAGGGAGAGAGATGCAAACAAAGGAAGAAGAGACTGGTTGATATTTTGATTTAGCCATGCAATGAATTTTGATTTATTTATTTTTTGGTCCTCAGGGGGGCTTTATATATGTGAGGATGAGTATCGCATGATGTGGTTTAGATGACATATAGAATCCCACTTTCTATCCCCATATCTTTGCTTTTTTACACTGATTTCAAGTGTTTCTTTTTTAACTTCCATGTTTAAACTTGTTTCTAGGGCTGCGTTTGGCTTCAAACTGGTTTAATACCCAAATATGGCATTGTCATTGGTTTGGCTCTCAGCTGTTTATTATCTAGGTTCAAGATTCGTGATTGTTCTTCTTTATAATATCATTTTCAAAGTTCGGAGTTTATTTTTCATCAACTCATGTCATACGAGGGCAACTTAACCAACATGCTAATTTGGGCGGTTTTGACGAAAAACATTAGCACCGTTAGTGCTTTGGCTCTGAGCTGTTTACTGCCTATGTTAAAAATTCGTGATTGTTCTTTATAATGTCATTTTTGAAGTTCAGAGTTTATTTTTCATCAATCTCATGTCATATGAGGGCAACCTAATCAACATGCCAATTTGGGCGGTTTTGACGAAAATCATTAGCATCGCTAGTGATTGAATTATAATTTTTAAATTTAAAAAATAGGTAGACTTAATTTTTAACTTTATGAGGATGGACTAAATCTCAAACTTTATTAAAGTACAAGGACGGACTGTATATTTTAACCTATTTATTTTAGTGTATCACATGGACATGGACATATCTATCAAGGTTGCTGCCAAACACGCCACTGGAAATAGGAAAAATGAGATGTGAAAACAACTGAAAATGATATGAGGTTTGGTGGAAGAAATTAAAGTCATTGTTTGTTACTGCTTTTGAATGGGATTAAAAATAATAAAAAGGGAAAATTTTGGTGGAATATTGGGGTCAAAGCAATTGCTTCTTTTAGCATTAATTAAAAATATAATATAACACTAGGAAGGTATAAAATAATCATGTCGAACTCATATTGGATATAGAGATATCCTATACTCATATTTGTGTCCGAATAACATGAGGTAAAATAAAAAATGTATGATGATAATTAATGTCGTATCGTAGTAACCTATTGATAAATTTACTCTTTAACATTTATAATATGTCATCTTGTATTTTTTAAGTAAATTTATCAAAAGAACAGGACTTCTATGTAAATTTAAGTTATATTTTTTAGTATTTTTATAATTTAAAATTATATATTAACATGGTATATAAGACAAATGGTATCTTATTAAAAATCATTAATGATGGCAACGCAATAAATAGTGTGATTCCAAGCTTAAACAGGAAGAAATACAGGTTGACCGCCTGTTAAATGCTTTAGCTGTGGGAAAACAGATCAAGTTGGAAACAAGAAAGGTAAATTTTAATCAAATTAAATTATTATATTTAATTATGCACACAAAAACAATATTTAAATCCATTTTTATGGTTTAATCATGTCCTAATTTCACAAAAGTCATCTACTTTGAATTGGAAAATAAATTATTAATATAAGAAATATTATTTTATAAGGTAACCCCATATCATTGCCTTTCTTTTACCAGTAATGCAATTGCCTAAAGCTAATTAATTTTGTTTTTCCTTGTGATGGAAGCCAAGACATTTTCTTTGACATTTATGTTCAAGACTAGACCAAAATATATGAAAGTATTTTTATACATTCGATATTTGGTCAACGGAAAATAACTCACCGGTTAGAAAATAGTTTCATAACATATTCTCAATTTGCAAAACCCAGAAAATGAGATGGTATGAAGAAAGCAAGTTATGAAACTCCAAAAAGAAGTTAGATTAGTGGTTGAGAAAACCCAATAGCTCAAAGTTAACCAAAAAAATTAAAGCCACAATCCTTTTTGACCAGTAAGTTTGCCAACACTAATGAGTCATTTTCAGCTCAAAAAGTAATCTTTTGCTGTTAAGTCACCTTATACAGATAGAATTCAGTTACACTATGTATTTTCAAGTGTAAGTTAATGATTAAAAGTTGAAAATAAAAAGATTTTTAAAGGGGGAGAAAGAGAAGTGAATAACATTCCCCATAAATTTACACTTATTCAATAATACAAATAAGTGTAAAATTTTTAATTTTTTACATTGCGTAAGTAGATCATACTCCATATATGTGCTTTACACTCCATTGTCATACTTTTTTCTATTTTGGTTTTAAGACCTTTTCATGATGAGGTTTGCATAACTAAGCAAAACACAAGTGTCTACATTTCATGCAAAAGCACAACTTCCACCTTAACAAAAGCATCCCCTTAATGGCCCCTCTACTTAACTTTATCTTCATTTTACACCTCTTAATGCCATTACTCTAAATTCACACATTACCAATAAACCAAACAATTTGAATGCACAAATCTTCAGAGTTCAAAAGGTTTTGATATTGGTTATAGCAGACAGAAAGAAATGATTCCTCCAAGAGGGTCAACTAGATGCACCTGACCTATGTTAACCCGACACTCGTCCCTAGACAGTCATGTGTCTATACCAATATCTTAATAAAGTTCGGACATGTTGGACATGGTACTCCAACAAAAATAAAATGTTGGTCAAAGTTAGGAACAAACTAAACATATGTGCTTCCTTTCCCCATCAGCTCAAAATGAAGCGGGAAACATATGCTCAGATTTATTGAATTGGTCATATAAGTGAAGTGGGGGTCTCTTGAAAAGGTTATAACTTACAGGGATTGAAAGGAAACATGCTATACATTATTTAGTGCAGTCACAATAAACCATGAGTGTAAACCTTTTTCTCCTTTAAAATTGGATGACTCACCGGAAACACAAAATGGGAAACCAATGTATGAATCAATGTGGCTGTTTGTGTCAGGTGGAATCGACTCACTCATCTCTTGCACTTTCATGGATTCATCTTGAATTTCAAAGGATGAATTTGATGCAAAGAAACACATTTTCCCATCGGCCATCGCTCCTTGACTTGATCTGATTTCATCACTACAGCTCTTCGTCCGGTCTATCGTTGGAGGCTTTGCATGAGTAGACAGAATCAGGCATCTGTACAAAAACCATATCAAATGTTAAGCACAAAACGAGAAGATGATATAGCTTATCAATAATGATCCGGACACTTATTTATGATACCTGTTTAACCATGCTAAATGACAATAAAGGGAATTTGAAGTACACCCTTTCAGCTCAGCATTTGGTGACGGTCCTTCACGGTAGAAGCTGTCATTGGCCTTGCCTTGAATGTCAAGCTCTTTTTGAATTGCTTGATGGCTGCCTCCCTCTCTTACCATGAAGAAGTTCATGGTTTTTCATCAAGACATGAGCTAACACAAAATACTAGAATTGAATTACCAGTGTCGGATTACTTTGAATTATAATTATCTGCATCTAACAGTAAACTTGAACTGGTAGACATAAGAGAGAGATACAGAGAAAGGTAGGAAGCAAGTTGTTGCACCTTAGATAAATTAATGACCAATTTCATAAAATTAATAAATGAAAAATAGTAAACAAGTTCTCAGGATGCTAGTTAAACTATAATTGAAACCATTTTTTATCCATTAAATTTAAATACAAGTCTCTGGCGTCAAAATTGCATATGTTTGAAGAAGACGTAAAGATGAGGCAAAAAAGCTACTATTTGCCATAGAAACCAAACCTACAAAAAAGTAGAAAATAGTTACGGCAGATGATAAATATGATCATGAACTAGCAGAAAAATGAATAGAATGTAATTAAGAGGGATCTACATTGCTCATTAGAATAGCACAAAACATAAGGAAATAAGGTGTTCAAATGAACACACATTTCATTGTTGCACTTGAAATAGAGCACAATTAACATGGAAGATTCAATTATTCTTTCCTAAAGCTTCAACAATTATGCTCGGTGATCAACAGACATCTTAAGACAACTTCTATGGAGTATCAAATAGTATAGACAATCCGGTGTCCATAATTATACCTTACAATCAACCAACTAATCTAAGCTCTGAGTTTAGGGATGCTTTTCAAAAGCTTCACAAGATTCTTTTCAGTTCAACCTCCAGTCGATAAACATCAAAGTTATGAGTTATGACAGAAGAGAATATTTCAACCATCTTCTATAATCTGTTCGTCTTAAGCTTCCCCCTGTAGCAAGTTCCAATTTTGTATTATAGAGTTTTAGAAGTTCAGAAGCTGTTCCTTCTTCATAACAATACACAAATCTCTTGAGGAACAACTTCTCTGAACACCGAAACAACATCGACAGCCCCATTTCTTTCTCAAGTAAACCTATTGACATAAGATCTTTAATAAACAAACCCCTTGGAACAATTCTCTTCTCCGTGCTCGAGCAAAGCAAAAAGGGTGTTTTAACAACGAGTGAAGCTTCGAACCCCATGGCATTCACAAGAAAATCCATCACTGCTTTAATTTTATCCTCAGAAGCTGCCATTATCTGGGGATATCTCTTGAAAGCTTCTAAAATCTCTTTCTCAGACCAACCAAATTTGTTATAAACATCAAACTTTCTCTCCCAAGAGGATTTGCTTATCGAACCCAGTACAAAGACAGCTACAACAAAATTAAACTTCACAGGATTGAGCCCCATTTTCTTTACTTTTGCCACATTCTCTTTGAACACAACTGGAGCAGTGGTGAGTGTTCTAGGGAACCAACGGAATCCTTTAACTATGTAATGTCCAGGCACTCCATTTTGCCTCAAAACGTTGATAATAGGCGAAATGGAAGAATCAAAATCATATGAAAGAAAACGGGGCCATAAAATTAGAACAACAAGGGCATCATTATCCGATTGAAACAGATTACTAAGGAAGCTAAAAGAAGGGATAATTTTCTTCTCCAAGCTAAAACAAAGAATATGTGGGTGTTTAGTCAATAGTTTGGTAAGATCAGAGCTTGAAATGCCTATAGAGTTAAAAAACTTGATCTTGGGCAAAAGGGTTTTCTCAACACTAGATGAGAGCAAACCGGGTCGCTTGGTGACGATGGTTGCGATTTGGGGTTTCGAGAATCCATGCTTCTTTAAGAAGGCTACGACAGAGTCGGGTTGGTTCGGGGTTTCAAAGTTGACATATTTGGAGGCTGATAAAGCAGATTCTGGGGACTAGGGGTGTTCATGGTTAACCGTTGGTTAACCATTAAAAATGAGTCTTTAATTTTCTATGCATTCTTAGATATATTCTCTATGCATTTTCCCTCTAATTACATTAAGAACGTATAACTTTTGCACTAAGAACACATTAACCGTTATAATATTTTGGTTAACCGCGAACACCCCTACTGGGAACAACCCACAAGTTTTCATGAGGTAAGAGACTGTAAATGATTGTTGATTCGAAGTGGTTGAGAATGAAAGCAAGAGATTGTGGCATCCAAAAGCTTCCATCTTGATGGGTCTCGTCCCATGGAGGATCGTTTTGGAGAGAATACAAAACATGGGGAACTGATAAATATGGTGAGAATAAAGAATAGAATCACCTGCTCATGTTCTACCAGAGAGAAACGCTTGAATTCCAACAGAAGAAATCAACCCACCTTCTTCATTTATCTGATAAAACGCCCACAAGAAGTTTGAGCAAATACCTAGCATTTCATATTACCATGAAAATGTAAAGCACACCAATAGTCCTTAGACTATGATTTTCTTATCATATGATCAACAATCTTTCAAAAGTTATATAATAGCCATTTCAAGTATTGTAAAAAATAGTCAATTAGATTATCAAAAAAAATTATTTAATATTTTTTCATGATAATATGGCACAATTAATAGCCCATTTGACTCTTAATCGTGACT
This sequence comes from Hibiscus tridactylites, assembly GCA_958450335.1. Lineage (NCBI taxonomy): Eukaryota > Viridiplantae > Streptophyta > Magnoliopsida > Malvales > Malvaceae > Hibiscus > Hibiscus tridactylites. Next base: position 83,020,541 of record OY288270.1, read on the forward strand.
AAAATTTTATTTGTTTTTTTATAAATATTTTTTAAGTAATAATTTTAAAAAATAAAATGTCAACAATTTCCCCCAAATCTAAAACAACTTACAAATCCAAGTGATATTATCAATTGTATTATATTTACTTTGGTAGGGGAATATCTCCCTTTCATGCAACTTATAAAGTTAAAGTTCCTCATAACCTTATATCCTTTGCAACTCTCCACAAGCAAAGCTAATTTAGAACCAAAAGAAAAACCAACTGCAAAAAGATGAAACATAACTTTTTCTAATTTCTTTAGGCATGTTTTCACACAATATGATTAAACCTGAATTGAATTGTTGTTTTCTCGATGAAATTGGTTAAAATAGAGAAAATGTCGATGATGTGGAGTACATTCGGAACTAAACTATAAACGAAAGATTGTGTTCTAAGTAGTATTGAGTCTTAGATGTAGATTTTAGTACCATACAAGAATATTTATTACGTCCGCAATCGTAATAATTACAATGCGATCGAATATGTTTTCGTCACCTCATATAAAACCATTAAAAAAAGGGCATTCCTCTTTTGATAGATGATCTTAATTTTTTCGATCAAAAATAGGTGGACAAACTGATTTCAAGACAACTTGCTTCATTGCTAACTCTTCCCAATGAAAGACATGAAACAACAAAACTACAATAGCTTATTACCAATTGAAAATCCAAAATTCTTTGAGAATTCTGATCTATAGCACCCTTTTCTTTTTTCTTTTTATGTTTTATTTTTCTTTTATGTTTTATTTTATTTTTCTGTTTCTTTTTATTAAAGGCATTGAGGACAATGCCAATCTTGAGTTTGGAGAGAATAGTCCTCTTTGTTTCTAAGTTCATTTAGCAGCATATATGATCATATATAAAATTTGCCCTGTACACTTAATGAAGTAGAGATTTTTAGTTTAAAACTTGTGCCTATTATAGTTATCCGATTACTTATATTCGCACCATACTAAAAAAAATATTTATCCTAACTATGGCAGGAAGCATGAAAAATACTCAGAAAAAGTTTTTCTTTTTCTTTTTGCCAATTATTCTTACATTGTCTGTTAAATGCTGAATTTTTGTTTGAGCTCTAAGTTTAACACTGCCTGCCTTACGTAATAAAAATTTCTTAATTGGATACAGGTTTGCCGCCGCGGCAGCACAAGGCAGCAGAACTAAGATGGTGAAAACCCTAGAGATGCCCGAAACAGGCTCTAGGCAGGATGTTTAAATACCCTAGAGGTGCCCGAAACAAGCTCTAGGAAGGATCATGAGCAAGGACACTCCGCTGCTATCAAAGTCCACGTATCTAAACCAAGTGACGAAAAAATTAGCAAGAGTGAATGAAAGCCTTCACGGGATGACTCTATTCAAAGGGTTCGAAGTTTTGTAGAGTGCACCTATCTTAGCTTCAGACTCGGAGAATAGTTGTGATGAGCTGAAGCCCTTAAAGCCATGATCAGAAAAAGAAGACGGAGGTGCCTAATTGTGCTGCCAAGGCAGCAACTCGTATCCTTTTTAGTAATTCAGTTATTTTAGGCATTCTTTGTTAACTTAGCTATCTCAGCATGTTTAGCATGGACACAGACCTGCATACACTGCATTGGCACTAAGAAAATTAAAATCTAAGTTATTTCATGTCATTCCCTATCACTAACAGAAAATAGCTGCCACAACCTTGAGGTAAGGAATCAAGTTAAAGTCTAAAGTTCTATTAATTTTGTGCAAAGGGCAAATTTGCTAGCTAGGTTGCACTGCATGAGGACAAGCAATAATTCGAGTTTGGGGTGTATAGAGTGTCCATAAGTTTTATATTTTGTACACATTCCTGCCCGTATTATTGCTATTCTTAAGCTCATTTAGGCATATTTAGGTGCATTGCATGCATAAAGATAGCATCTTCTCTTTTACCATGCTTTTATTGAATATTTTATTTTTGGTTAAGAAAAGATATTGTTTTAGTTTAGTTTTTATTTTCAGGTGTTGTAGCTGTGGAGAGATGGAGTGGATAAGAGAGGACAGGAAAGCTGGAAACAATAGGAGCTGTACTGAAGCAGTTCCAAATGTCGCGAAGGATGCCGCCCAAGCAGCATTGCCGCCAAGTGCCGCCCAGGCATGAGTTACACCGACTTAGCCAAGATGGGTTGCGATTGAAAGAGGGCAATTTCTTAAGCCCAATGAGCCCAGTCTTGCAATTCTCTGAAGCCTGTAGCGGCCGGTAGAGCTGATCCAAGATTGATAAGTAGGAGTACTTATCCTTACTTGCGGGAGAAGGCAACGTCCAAAGAGTCCACATTTAAGTCAAAAAGGAGTCAGTATTTAATGTAAACTACTTTAAGAAATCCTATTTCAAGGATGACTCAAACTTAGCCCATGAGCCCTATATATACCCAATGTATGTGAGGGTATAAGGGCATGAGGGGATGCACGCATGAATAGATGTATAGCAGAGAGGTAGCTAGATAGATGGGAGGTGTTGGAGGTCGCAACCTAACACCCCTAGGGTTTAGGTCGTTGTATGTAAAGTAGTTGTGAGAAACGATTGTAACAGTTTAAGTGTGATTTCAATAAAATTCCAAGTTTTCTTAATCTATGCACTTCATTCTTTCAATTAGTTCTAATCGTTCAGTTGAGAGAATCCATTTAGGGGGCACGAAAGTGTCAACTTCACGAAAGGGTTAAGCACGGTTACAACATGCAGAGGCGTGACTAACTTGGTTCCAAAAGTTCACAAGTTTCAGTGGCTAAAAGGGATCACCAATCGAATTAACTAGCCTGTGTTAGGTTTACGCTAAGATTGCTACGTATTGCCTACATCACGCGAGCATTCGAGCATCCTTGCCTAGACATAGGGAGGATCACTGTCAACTATCCCGCCGAACTTGGAATATCTACCAGATTTACCGCCAAGACTTATTTCTGTTTCACCTGCCGAGACAACGGAAGTTGCAAAAGCAGTGACCCGCTGCGGCCGCGTGACATGGTCGTAGCTGCCGCCCGCCATTACCCGCCGAGGCAGTAAATCATGGCAGCGCAAAACACTCTTAGGCTTTACAACGCAGTCTACACGCTATTGAGCTGCATTTGCCTTACCCAATCTATCGACCAAACCTCTCTCTATCATCCCTATCATCACTATCTTTATTTTACTTATGTTTTTACATTTCCACATTGTGAGATTTAATTGTGCATTTACTAAATCTTTGTGCAGGAAACCATTCATAGAAGCTGCTCGAATCCCTGTGGGAGACGATATCTTTTATACTATAACTTGACAAGATGCGCTCATAAATAGAGAACACCCAAACGCTCTACAATCGTTGAAACCACAAAATCTTCTCTTGTTCAAAGACTTCCTCAAACTGAGCTATTAGCCTCTTTCGTAGCCGGCTTAGTGAATCCGAGATGCATGACTCCAACTTCATGTCTATGCCCTTAATGCGAGTTGTGAGCTGTTTCTTTTTGTGGACAATGTGACCAAATACAGATTTGTTCCAATCCCCTTTTCGTGAAGTGAACTCACCCAAATTCTGTTCCAAGTCTCGGTTCCTATCCCAACAAGACTCCAAAAACTTACTAAACTCGGATGCTCTTACCAACAAGCAAGGTAACGGAACGGTCGCCTTCCCATACCCGGGGCCATGACCATCCTCATAACAATCGGTCTATGATCTGAGCCAAGTTGGTCCAAGTGACTCACGGAAAACGCTGAAAAGCGGGATATCCACGCTTCATTAATAATAAAACGGTCAAGGCGCTTGAAAAGATTACCTCTACTCCATGTGAATCAAGGGCCTGCAAAGCCTGCGTCAATCAGACCCTGCGAAAAAACAAGCTCGCATTAAAATATTACTAATACATTTAATAAACTATTCAGTAATAGTTTAAGAAGATTATATTGTTAATATATTATTATTAAACTATTATATTACTATAATATTATGTTAATATTTTATAAAACATACTAATATATATAAATATTATTAAGTTATTATATATTTAATAATAATATTATTATATTAATATTTTATAAAACATATTAATTATTTTGATAATATTTATTAAATTATTACTAAATAATTTATTAAATATGTTAGTACTTTCATATCTAAAATATTATATTAAACTATTAGTATATTAATATTATTATTAACTATATAATAATTTAATATATAAATTTTTCTATCCTCTAAACTTTATTTTTAGTTATATATTTTTCTCTCACATGTTTTCGTCTAATAATATAATTTGTAAACTTTATCCCTTATAGTGTGTTTGGCTCATTGGCTTTTGTTGGTTTTTCCACTTACAGATCATGGGTTCAAACAACACCATCGACACTAAACTATTCTTGTTTTCCTATTTTGGGTATCAAATTATTATTTTGTACATAATCATCATTATAATTACGTTTTATTCTTATTTTGGTCACTAATTATTATTTTTTTATTTTGGTCACCAAATTATTATTTTTAACGACAGGTGGCAAAAATAGAAGGAAAAAAAACGTAATGAAGGCTAGGTATTTGCTCAAACTTCCGACGGGCGTTGATCAGATAAAGCAAGAAGCCAGGTTGATTTCTTGTGTTGGGATTCAAGTGTTTCTCTCCAGAGCAGAGCAGGTGAGTCGGTCCTCTCCTCTCATTCCCATGTTCAGTTTTCTCTCTAAAACAATCCTCCATGGGAGGAGGAGACCCACCAAGATCGAAGCTTTCAAAAGCCACAATCTTTTATACATTCTTCGAAACAATCCATCACTTTCATTCTCAACCTCTTCAGATCAACAATCATTTACAGTCTCTTACCTCATAAAAACCTGTGGGTTGTCCCCACAATCTGCTCTATCAGCCTCCAAACATGTCAACTTTGAAACCCCAAACCAACCCGACTCTGTCATGGCCTTCCTAAACACCCATGGATTCTCCAAACCCCAAATCGCAACCATCATCAGGAAGATGCCAACTATACTTTCATCTAATGTTGAGAAAACCCTTTTGCCCAAAGTTACGTTTTTGAACTCTAAAGGCATTTCAAGAACCGATCTTACCAAATTCTTTGCTAGAAATCCACATTTTCTTAGACTTAGCTTAGAGAGGAAAATCACCCCTTCCTTTAACTTCCTTAGCAATCTGTTTCAATCGGAAAATGTTGCCCTTGATGTTCTAAATACTTATCCCCGTATCTTTTCTTATGATTTTGATTCTTACTTTTTGCCTAATTACAATGTTTTGAGGCAAACTGGGGTGCCTGAACTTATCATAGTTAAAGGACTTCGTCAGCTCCCTAAGACATTCTTTATTGCTCCAGTTGTGTTCAAAGAGAATGTTGAGAAGGTAAAGAAAATGGGGTTCAGTCCCGAAAGGTTTAATTTTGTTTTAGCTGTCGGTGTATTGGGTTCAATGAGCAAATCCACTTGGGAGAGAAAGTTTGTTGTTTATAGGAAGTGTGGTTGGTCTGAGAAGGAGATTTTAGAAGCTTTCAGGTCATTTCCCTGGGCATTGTCGACTTCCGAGGATAAAATTAAAGCGGTGATGGATTTCATTGTGAATGTAATGGGGTTCCAGGCTTCATCCATTGCTAAACGTCCCGCTGTGCTAGGAATGAGCATGGAGAAGAGAATTGTTCCAAGGGGTTTGTTTGTTAAAGATCTTATGTCGATGGGTTTACTTAAGAAAGAATTGGGGTTGCCGATGTTGTTTTGGATTACAGAGGAGTTGTTCCTTAAGAGATTTGTGTATTGTTATGAAGAAGAAAAAGCTTCTGAGCTGCTAAAACTCTATAATGAAAAGTTGAACCTTGCTGCAGGGGGAAAGCATAAGACAGACAAATTATAGAAGACATGTAGAAATATTTTCTTTATTGGTGTTCTTTTCTGTCATAACTTTGATGTTTATTGACAAGAGGGGTTGATCGGACAAGTGTTTTTTGAAGTTTTTGAAAACCATTCCTAAACTCAGAGCTTAGATTAGTTGGTTGATCGGAAGGCATAGTTACGGACTCCGGATTGTCTTTACTATTTGACACTCCATAGAAGCTGTTGCTTAAGATGTTTGTGAACCATTAAACATGGCTGTTGAAGCTTTAGGAAAGAACATTTGTGTCTTACATGTTAATCTTGTTATATTTCAAGTGCAACAATGAAATGTGTGTTCATGGTCATATTTAAGATTTGCCATAACCATTTTCTACTTTTCTGTTGGTTTGGTTTCCATGAGAAATAGTGGCTTTTTTGGCTCATCTTTTTAAGCTCTTCAAACATATGCAATTTTGATGCTGGGGACTTGGATCTAAATTCAATGGATGAAATGGTTTCTATTACTGTTCAAACAGCGTCTGAGAACTTGTTTATTACATTTTTCATTTCTTAATTTTATTAAATTCATCATTATTGTAACAATCCAGCCCAGGACTAAGGTGCAACAACTGGCTTCCTACATTTCTCCCCATCTCTCTTATGTCTATCGGTTCGAGTTTACCATCTGATGCTGACAAATTATAGTACTAAATAAGCCAAGACTGGTAGTTCAATTATAGTATGCCGTCTTCTCTTTTATCTCTATAAAAACCTTGAAAATTTTCATGGAAAGAGAGGAACGCAGACATCAAGCAATTCGGAAAGAGCTTGAGTGACATTCAAGGCAAGCCCTGCCCAAAGCCAAGCTTCTATCAAAAGTCGAGCTGACGCTGGTATAGTGTTAATTATTGGATATGATTATAGCATCTTCTCTTCATGTTTGCTTAACATTTGATATATTGTTTTGTAGGGATGCTAGATTCTGCCTACTCATGTAAAGTCTCGAAAGCTAGACCGGAGGAAGAGCTGTAGTGATGCTGTCAGATCAAGTCAAGGAGAGATGGTAAAATGTGCTTCTTGGCATAAAATTTTCCCTTTGAAATTCAAAGATGAATCCATGAAAGTGCAAGAGATGAGTGAGTCGATTCCACCCGAGACAAGCAGCTGCACTGATTCAGACATTGATTTCCTGTCTTGAGTTTTCGGTGAGTCCTCTAATTTTAAAGGAGAAAAGGTTTTACTCTCATGGGTTCTTGGAATTGTTAACAAGTGTCAATCGCTGTGCGGTATAACCTTTTTCATATGTATAAAAGAAAAACCCTTATCTAGTTGACATAGATCTGGGTGCATCTAGTTGACCCTTCTTTCTATGTTGGTTATGACCATTGTGAAGATTGTGTATGCAAATTGTGTGGTTTGTTGTCATGTGTGAATCTAGAACCATGGCTTTTGCCTCCGTTAAGAGTTGAAAAATGAAGATAAAGTTCAGTGGAGGGGACATTAATGGGATGTTTTTGTTGGGGTGGAAGTTGTGGTTTTCTATGAAATGCAAACACTTGTGTCAAGAGATGCCCATGGACTGTAAAATTACTAATATAAAATTCTTGATGGTGTTTGTTAACTTGCTTTTCCATGTAGAGAAGATGCGTATATGGCTATATGCAATCTCAGTTTCTGTGTTTTGCAAAGGGAACCCTCAACTTCCTCCCATTTGCTTATCAGTTAAAAGTTGATTTCGTAAATTTACTATGCTTATCAATTTGATCATTGTTCTCAAGCTGCCAACAAAACATGTGTGCAACCTTAAACTTCTGAGCATGCGACTCCAACAAAACAAGGTTGATCTTATTCAAGAGGTTGCAGCCGTCAACCAACATGAAGCAATTCAGAAATATATTCAGGTTAAACCTTTTGTTTTGCAACAAAAAAACAGATGTACGTTTCATTCTTGTTTTTCTTCTAACTTTGTTGGCTAAAAATAATGCATTGCAGGGTACTGCTGTTGATGCTGCTCTTTCTTTGTAGCTAATAAAATATAGTATCGGTACCGTGGGCGAGTATGTTGTGATGAAAATCTTCATTCCACATGATTGTCATCTCATCATTTGATGTCGATAAATCAAGATTTGAGGTGGTGTTGCTGTTGCCTGTGGAAGTATACTCGGGGGTACGTTTTAGTTTGGTTTGGATGTATTTGTTGTTAGACTTTGCTAGTTTGGATTTTTTTTAAAAAAAATTAAGAATTATAGTTAAAAAATGTTAAAGGACCAAATTGATGTTTTAGTTCTAGTTTTGGGGTCATTTTAGATTTTAGTCCTTTTTGTTAAAGTGTCGCATCATTTGCTTATCAAGTATTAAATACACAATAACTCTGTGATAAATTGATTACATTAGTGCGTAGCTTTTCAAACTTCGTGGTTAAAACGAAAACTTACTAAAACATTAGTGGTCATAGGGGTAGTTTACCCTATTTTCTATCATGATAGAAAACCAAATTTGATGGCACATTATGATTTAATTCTTTTATGATTATTTTTAGTCCCTATACTTTTTTAATTTTAAAATTTCTTCTTGATCTAACCATTAAATTTGTTATTATGGGTAAATTGTAGATTTATTATCCATTCTCCCATTTGATCATTTGTAGTCCGTGTAAATTAGTCATTATTTTTGTATTACTTGTGGTAGGACTGAAATTTTAAAATTAGAAAAAAAATACGAATAGAATTGACCAAATTATAATGTACGTATAAAACCACAACTTACGCGTTGTATACGGCCATGCGCAGAGATATGATTGATTCAAGTTCTAGTAATTTCGTCTTAAAATTCACCATTTTTTCCAATTTGCTCCTAAACTTGACAACTTTTCCTATTTTTGGTCATTTTGATATGTTACACTTTAAGTCCTAGTAATTTTATCTTAAAATTCAACTATTATTTTTCCAATTTGATCCTAAACTTGACAACTTTTCCTATTTCTAGTCATTTTGATACGTGACATTATAAGATTATATCATATGTTAATAATCAAAGTATCACACTATTAAAAGGACTTACAATCCAAATTCATGGGCTGATGTGAAAAAATAGGTATGTAAATTTTGTCTTAAAATTCAACAAAATTTTCCAATTTGATACAAAACATGTCTGCTACATATCCTATTTCTACTATTTAAGGTATGATAAGGGTCTTTCCTACCTTAAATAGTAGTCAAAAGTTCAATCATTGTTTAGGATAAGTACCGGTTTTAAAATTTGTGACCAACGTCTGTTTATACATGGGCCAACAAAACGCAATATGATTAATCAATAGGCTCTCTCTAGTAGACATTTTTTAATAACAAAAAAACAGGCTATGAAAAGGAGTTAAAATCCATATTCAGGACTAATGTGAAGGAAAAGGTAAGCAACTAAAAGCCTGCCGAGTATGCATAATGCACGTCACCAAGCTAGAGTAAATTAGTAATACTCGGTTTGTGAAGATGTTGAAGTTGAGGGTATCACTTTGCAAAACCCAGAAACTAAGGCATCTTCTCAACATGGATAAGCATGTTAAGAAACACCATAAACGGGTTTAGAATATCAAAGTTGACTGCCAAATTGCTAAAACAATTAAGGCATTTTAAGCTCAAGAAGTAATTTTTTGCTGTTAAGATACCCACAACACTGTGTGCTTTACAATCCATAGGCATCTTTTTTCTACAAGACCTTTTCATGATGAGGCCAAAACACCCGAATTGAATTACCTGTGTTGGGTTATTTTGAATTATAATTTATCTGCATCCAACAGGTAGACAAAAGAGATAAACACAAGGAACATAAGGTGCTCAAATGAACACACATTTCATTGTTGCACTTGAAATATAGCAAGATTAACATGGAAGATTCGATTCTTCTTTCCTAAAGCTTCAACAGTAACAGACATGTGTCTGTTAATAAACATCAAAGTTATGACAGAAGAATACTGATAAAGAAAATGTTTCAACCTATCTTCTATAATCTGTCTGCCTTAAGGTTTCCCCCTGCAGCAGCAAGTTTCAATTTTTCATTGTATAGTTTTAGCAGCTCAGAAGCTTTTTCTTCAAATCTCTTGAGGAACATCTCCTCTGTGATCCCAAACAACATCCATGGCCCCAATTCTTTTTCAAGTAAGCCCTTTGACATAAGATCTTTAACAAACAAACCCCTTGGAACAATTCTCTTCTCCAAAGCGGGACATTTAGCAATGGATGAAGCCTGGAACCCCATTACACTGACAGCTAAAACAAAACTAAACCTTTCAGGACTGAACCCCATTTTCTTTACCTTCTCAACATTCTCTTTGAACACAACAGGGCTATTAGGCAAAATGTAAGAATCAACATCATATGAAAGAAAACAGGGCCATGCAGTTAGAACAACAAGGACATCATTATCCGATTGAAACAGATTGCTAAAGAAGTTAAAAGAAGGGATAATTTTCTTCTCTAAGCTGAATCGAAGAATATGTGGATTTTTAGCCAAGAGTTTGGTAAGATCAGAGCTTGAAATGCCTTTAGAGTTCAAAAATGTAATTTTGGGCAAAAAGGGTTTCCTCAACACTAGATGAGAGCAAACCGGGTCGCTTGGTGACGATGGTTGCGATTTGGGGTTTCGAGAATCCATGCTTCTTTAAGAAGGCTACGACAGAGTCGGGTTGGTTTGGGGTTTCAAAGTTGACATATTTGGAGGCTGATAGAGCAGATTCTGGGGACAACCCACAAGTTTTCATGAGGTAAGAGACTGTAAATGATTGTTGATTCCAAGTGGTTGAGAATGAAAGCAAGAGATTGTGGCATCCGAAAGCTTCGATCTTGATGGGTCTCCTCCCATGGAGGAAAGCTTTAGAGAGAAAACAAAACATGGGGGACTGAACTGATAATTACGGGGAGAATAAAGAATGGAATCACCTGTTCTGTAGAGGAAATTATGTTCTGCCAGTGGGAGGAAACGAACAACTTATTCTTTTCTAGGACGCCATTAATGGCTTCCCGAACCCCGAGTGGCCAAATATTTTAACCCAAAAAACTGCCTCAAATTTTAACATAAATGCTACGGAGGAATGTGATGGAGAAACTGAAGCTGAAAAGAAATCAACAATGCAATAATAACACTGATGCAAAGAAGCAAATAACACTCTTTTTACTAAAAAATATTTCCTTAAAAAAAGATTACAAACTCACTCCAAATCTAAGATCCAACAAATTGGTCACCCTTTGTTTAGTATCCAGTGGAAGGTGGGAATAGTTGACGCCGCATGCCATGTTAGAATACTCTTGGCATCACCATATGCATTCCTCATCAGCTGTTGGCCACTGGATTGGAACCAATCCGTAAGGTAGGGGGCAGGGGGCAGGGGGCTAACATGTTCTCAAAATGGTTGCATCAGGAACTGTTGTGACTTTCTCTGATCCGGCGAGGAAACAGCAGATTCACCACCCTTACTATTTTCAGAAACATCATTATGGTCCCTTGCATCTGCCATCTGGTGTAAGACAACAAGTCTGACTACTGCCATCATGTATGCGTACTCTTCGTATTCTCTACCTAGATAGTTGATTGTTCGTTTCTCTCATCCGTGGAGATAGGCAAAGCTGAACCACATTAAATCTCGTCTCTATTGTGTACTTTGTTTTATGTTGTTATTGCATTGATTATTTTTCTGCATACAAATTCCTAACAAGAATCTATCTCTCCAATATGTTGACCAAAAAGGTATATGATTAACTGCATTACCACCTGAATGTGTCCGCAAAAATCCACGAGAAAATAAGATAATACCCCAAGTGTTAGAGAGAAGTTAAGTTTACTAAGACATTAACCTTTCACACAGAAGGAGAATACGTTGTATGCTTGTGCATTCAGGACTCCAGATAAGTGAATATCGGCAAGCCTAGTGCAACAAAATGTCCCTTTTTTCCTGAAGAAGTCAATTAAGCCAAACTAAATTGTGAAGGGAGAGCAAAAAGGAAAATTCTAAGGACAAGTTTCGACTTATATTGTAAAAAAATCAGTTGAAATTTGGTTTAAGAAAATGTTTAGTAAAATACAGGAGTAGAAAGCATTTAAGTTTTATAGCAGCCTATCTTACATATAAATTGGTGTCTAAAGCATACAACCTAAACCTTCCAGAGAATAGAAAGTATCTGTGTTTATAGATCAAGGGTGGATTCATGTATTTGGAATTGGAAGAGAAATTAAAAATTCCACTAAATATGTTTCCACTGAATAGAACATTACAAACTACCCTATCTACCATCAATATTCAGAACATTACAATCGGTGCTGCCATTTCTTCAGCATCCAATGATTTTGACTTTGCTTTCTTGCTCTTACTATTAACTTCCCTAGATTGCCACAAATTTCTCAACTTCTCTCCTACAGCGGAAAGGATGGTCTGCTTTCTCCCTACATATTCAGAACAGAATATTTAGTTTGCTCATCAACATGAAAAATAAATAAATCAACTTGACTGTAACATACCAAGGCCGTGATTTCAGAATGAGGAAACAACTCCAATCAACTTGACTGTAACATACCAGTTTTGGCCGCTGAATACATTGCCTTGGATTGCAGATACTTTACATCGATTCTGGAAGAAAGAGCATGACTGGGGGTACAAAAAGTTTATGGAGCTTTCAAAAGTTTACCATGGATTTATAGAATCTGACACACTAATAATAAAAGCTCAAGTTCAAGTTCTCAGGTATTCAATAACTTTTTGATAAACAAACCTCTTCATGTGGGGTTTCAAGTTCAAGTTTATGGATTGAATGAAACCCCACATGCAGAGGTTTGTTTATCAAAAAGTTACTGAATACCTGAGAACTTGAGCTTTTATTATTAATGTGTCAGATTCTATAAATCCATCGTAAACTTTTGAAAGTCTCCATAAACTTTTTCCACCCCAGTCATGCTCTTTCTTACAGAATCCATGTAAAATATCTGCAATCCACGGCAATTTATTCAGCGATCATAATCTCTGTCAGTCCAACTTTTCCCACCTCCATAACTATCTTCAGAGTTCTCTGTTACATCACCGTTTCTACCCTTCTTGTTTGATCTCGAAACATATATTGGTGTGGGTGAAGCCGGCCGTTCCAACATCGGTACCACTGGAATTACCTTGCATGGTTGGTTGTGGCGGGGAACAATAATATCGTTTGTTGGAGCATTAGGGTTTTTCAAAAGTATTCCCAGGGTTAAATTGTTATTTAGTCACCTAAAAAATATAATTTATTGTTGCCCCATAAATTTAAGGGTAAAGTACACATACGGTCATTGAACTTTGGTAAAATAAATAAAATGGTAACCAAACTTTCAAAAATCACAAAATGGCAATTAAACTTTATGTTTTATAACAAAATGGTAACTAGACGTTAAATGCCGTTAGGTGACTGTTATAAAATTTGGTATAATAACACATTTAGTCCTTCATATTTATACATTCAATCAATTTAGTCCTAATTCGAAACAATTCACTAAATTTAGCCCTCGTTATTTACGCATTCTTTCAATTTGGTCCTTAAAGAAAAATTCCAAAGTATGGTAACATGATAAACAATTACAATTAAATTTTTATAGGAACTCGAAAATTCGACTCAACTCGAATCGAAAAAATTTCAAATAAAGTATGAGTTGTAAAATATGACGCGTCAACTCAAATAACTCGAAATTTTTGACTCGACTCGATTGAACGCTCATCTCTATCTTAAGATATGACGCATCAACTCGAAATATTCGAATATTTTAAATCATTTTTCCTTTTAAATCAAATATATTTTTAAAATAGAATATTTAATATATTCATATTTAAATCACATTGAATATTAAATAACTACTTTATTTGAAATTTTTTCGATTCGAGTCGAGTTTTTGAGTTCCTATAAAAATTTAATTAAATATTCAAATATTTTAAATCAGTTTATTTTCCTTTTAAATCGCATATTTTTAAATTAAAATCAAATATTTAAAGTAGTTATTAAATATTTGATGTGATTTAAATATGAAAATATTAAATATTCTATTTTAAAAAATATTATATTTAAAAGAAAAAATGATTTAAAATATTCGAATATTTCGAGTTATTCAAGTTGACACGTCATATCTTAAGATAGAGATGAATGTTCGATCGAGTCGAGTCAAAAAATTTAAAGTTATTCGAGTTTACGCGTCATATTTTACAACTCAAACTTTATTTGAAATTTTTCGAGTCGAGTCGAGTTTTTGAGTTTCTATAAAAATTTAATTAAATATTTGAATATTTTAAATCATTTTTTGAATTGAATATTTAAAGTTGTTATTAAATAATCGATGTGATTTAAATATGAAAATATTTAATATTATATTTTTAAAAATATTCGACTTAAAAGAAAAAAATAATTTAAAATATTCGAATATTTCGAGTTATTCGAGTTGACGCGTCACATCTTAAGATAGAGTGTAACACCCGGGTTTAGGGGTCGGGTGAAAAATAATATTTTAATATTATCTGGGCTCGGTTTTATAATTTAAATAATGTTTCGGGTTTTGTTTTCAAATTAATTAATTGGGTTGACCATGTTTTGAGATTAAACTCCAAATAGCCATGGATTATATGCTCTTGTGAATGTCCCATTTCATTAAGGGCAAAAGGGTCATTGGGCCTTTAAATTTAAAACAAAACACCCTTTTTACTATTCATTCTCTTCTTCAAAGAGAAACCAACGGGATTGGAGAGCACTCTTAACAAAATCACTATTCCATCACATAGCTTCTCCATTCCAACTCATTTTCGAAAGGTAACACCATTTTTGACTTCTCCTCAACTCCCTCTCTTCAAAAGTACACTTAGTTTTCATTTTCGTTAAGATTTTTGGAAAATGGAGTTTTGAAGATTTTGATTAAAAATGGAAACTTTATGTTGTTAAGCTTAATGTTTTGATTTAATATGGTTAGTTATGAAGTCTAGGAACTAAATGGTACCACATATGTGAATTTTGAATGGTTTTAAGCAAATTCCCGAATTTGGGTATAAATGAGGTTTTTGGAGGGTTTTGGGTGAGTTTTGGGGGTTGTTTTAGGTGGGAATTGATAGCCCAATGGTAGTACTGTGGTTAGGGGTTGATTTGGGATCATTTGTGGGTGTAAAGGGTGTTGGAAATATGGATTTTGGAAGAGGTTTTGGGGCTGCCCGAGTTTGGTTAAAAGTGGGGTTGTTCATGGCTTGAAACATTGTAAATTGGATTTGAATTGTGTTCCGAGTTGGTATTTTGATGTTGGGCTGATTTGAGATTGTTTGAATTGTATTGAGGTTGTTTAGAAGCAAGAACTTGGGTCGGTGAAGCATCGGGAAGAAATTCGGAAACTTAAGGGTGGTTGCTTGCTTGGCTTGGAGCTTGGAAGCTTAGGTGAGTGGTTAATGTTTAAAATGGTTTTAAATGGTTGGTTCGAGTATGTGGACTAGGTCGGTCTTGGTAGACCCACCTAGAGTTAGGATTAGGGTGGTAGCCTAAACCTAAACTTGATCTAGAGCCATTGGATGAACTTATATTTGGATGTTTATGCCTCGTATGATTTGTGATATGATTGCTTATGTATAATGTGTTATACATGTGAGATGATGCATGATTTGTGATGCTTATGACATGCATGGTAAGGGTTCATGATTGTGATCATGGTGAGTACGTGCTAAGCACGGAATTGATTGAAATGAGTAATGTGGAATGAGTTAAATATTGGCACTAGTATGCTTGAGTACAAATGATCGATCATTAGGATGTTAGTGTGCACACATGAGTCTAAATTCGCGCGTGGCCTTGGTGGCGTTGAGTCACCAAGGAGGAGTACGAGTTCGCCCAAAAATTGTAATTATATTTGTCGATGATGAGTGGAATCCCATCGACGGGGCGTGAGGATGAGTGGAATCCCCTCCGCGAGACCGGTGATGAGTGTAATCCCACCGTGAGGTAAAGTGGTTGTTGGATGTGAGTTCCAACGGGTTTATCCGCGTATTCGGGTCATAACTAGGTGCCAATATTGATTGATATGTGTATCAATGTGTTGTGAAATGTGATCTCTATATTTGGATGTTTATATATGATTACATGTGTTGTGGAGTAGAGCTTTAAGAGCATGACATATAATTGAATATTGTTCGTGCATCTTTAACTTTTGGCTCTTGAGGATCCTTGGTAATTATGCATTTACCTTGGCTAAGATCGTGTTTGGACCATGCATTGTCGAGGTTTGTTTTTAAAGAGCTTACCCTCACTAAGCTTTATTGCTTACGCTCTCTTTTTGTTCGACAATGCAAATGCTTAGTTCGTGGGGTTGCTAGGAGCAAGAAGGGGGCCTCCAAGTGTGCTTGTGGTGCTTTTTTGGCTACCAAGTATGAACTTTTAAATTAAGATGTAATGGTCAAGCAATGGGACATGTAATCGTATTATGATGCTTTTGAAGTATGTTGTTGTTGATGTTGTTTAGGAGCATGTTAGACTCCTCGTTTATGCTTGTTAAATCGGCTTTTGGGATGTATGCTATGCTTGTGACCATGTTAATATTTTTGCTATCTAGAATTGTCTAAGTGTTGGCTATGTGGATGCTTAACCCTTTTAATGATATGTATGAATGCATGGCTTTGTGATGTTGTGCCTTAGTGTTTAGCCTTGTTATGATGATGTTCAAGCTTGCTTGTATGTTGGGTTGCCTTAGAATTGTTATTAATGTGTTGTTGGAGGTTTTGGTGGGGTTTAGGGACACCCTTGTGCCTTAAAACAACTAAAACCAGTCTGCGGACAAAGGGCGTTTCGAAACGGGTTACCCTGTTTCGATACGGTCCCCTTTGTTTTGGTCGAGCGTTTCGAAACGGATAGGGGCCATTTTGGTACACTTTTGCTACTGGAATTTTGAGAAATTGGTGAGATGAAGGTGTTCCGAAACGGGTCTATGGTGTTTCAAAACTGTCAAATCTTGTTGACCACGAGAAGTTGACCAGGGAGGGTGTTTCGGAACGGTTGACCCCCGTTCCGATACGACATCCTCGTGTAGGCTTAGAAATGTTAACCAGGTCAAGGCGTTTCGATACACCTTGAGGGTGTTTCGAAACAGCCTGTTAATCCACATAAAAATGGGCTATTTTGCTTAGGTTGTTCGAGCTATTGCTTTGCGAATGCTTGTCTTCCGTTGCTGTGACCACATAAGAATTAAATGTGCATTTAGAGAAGATTAAATTAAAAAGAAATTTTCTGGGTTGTTAACCGAAGAGGAACCTTAACGGGTTTCGCTTCGGTTTTCCCCGTGTGGCCCACTCGGACCGGTCATCCGACCAGACCGAGTCGAGGGGGTTACACTTGTTGGTATCAGAGCCTAAGATTACCGAGACCTTGGGCAAGTAAGTGAGGTAAGTTTAAGTTTTAAAATGATATGCACGGTGTTTGCTTGCTTTGTAAGTATGATTGCTTGTGTGACAAGTATGTTGATTGTTTGTTTAAAAGCATGTTGTTTGAGAGTCCCATTGCTACTATTACATCGGAAAAGAATTTTAAGTGAGTGAAACGTACTTGAGCACTTGGAAGCCTTGCCTTGCTAATCCGATCTTGTATATTTTGTTTGTCGTGGTTGTAGTTATCGTTTGAGAGCGATGTCTAGGCCGAGGGGTAGGCCGAGAGTGGTTCGTCAGGAACCACGTGTTGCAGCTCCTGTTGAGCCGGTGATTGGTGTGGAGGCTCATATAGAAGGGCCGGTGGCCGCGGGAGTTAGAGCTGCTCCACCACCTCCAGCACCACCACCTCCCCCGCCTGGAGTTGGACGCGAGGATGGAGCTGAAGGAGAGGGACCTCAAGGTGGCCAAGGTCCGGCCGGAATTGATATGACCCCGCTAGTGCAAGCAATAGCGGGAGCATTTAAGGCCGTAGTTGCGGGAGCTCAGGCTGCAGCTCAGCCTAGGTGTGACATGCTAGTCTACCTTTGGAGAGGCTCCGTAGCTTGGGGGCCGAGGAGTTCAGAGGATCTACTCCGAAGAGGTCGGAGTTATGGTTGGAGAAGATAGTTCGTATCTTAGCTCAGATGGGTTGTGTGGGCGCACGTAGATTGGGCTGTGTGATTTCCTTGCTTCAGGGTGATGCCTACACCTGGTGGGTCACCATTACTACTGGAGTTCCAGAGGCAAAGATTGGTTGGGATTTCTTTGAGTCTGCTTTCAGGAAGAGGTACTTGGGACCGAGGTACTTAGATGAGAAGAAGCGAGAGTTTATGGCCCTTACTCAGGGAGATGCTTCTGTGACTGACTATGAGACCCGTTTCGTTCGCTTGAGCCAGTACGCTCCAGAGTTGGTTCCTACTGAAGTGGAACGCTGTAACCATTTTCGCTATGGGTTGAGCGAAGAAGTCAAGAGGTACACGTTAGCTTTTGACTACTCAGACTTTGATGTATTGGTCGCGAGGGCCAAGGACTTAGAGCACAGTTTGGGTTCGGCCAAACGATCTGGTGGTTCTAGTTCTGGTAAGAGGCATAACCACTTTGACAGTAGAGATGCCAATAGGCATAGAGGTGGCGGACATCAGTTTGACCATAGACGTGGCGGTGGCCATCATGGTAGGGGCCATCAGGGCCATAGAGGAGGAGGGCGTTTGCCCGAGTGCACCCGTTGTGGGAGACATCACGCTGGTGAGTGTTGGGGTAACTTTCATGCTTGTTGGAATTGTGGTTCGAGGGACCATTTTAGGAGGGATTGTCTGCATCAGGCGGCACAGGCACCGAACATTGCTCAGGCTCCTGCGAGAGCAAATGATTTTTAGAGAGGCTGTGGGCGCGGTCGTGGCTACTTCCAGCCTAGGGCTGATGCACCTAGGGTAGATGCTCAGAGGAACCTTGCTCATGTTGTGGCAGTGCAGCCAGAGGCAGGAGGACCAGCGAGAGTTTATGCTCAAAGAAAGGTCGGGAACGACACTGATGTGATAGCAGGTAATTTCGAGTTACAATCTATGTCTTTGCTTTCTTTGGTTGATTCGGGTTCTACACATTCCTACATTTTGAGTGAGCATGCACAGAAGTTAGATATACCTGTCGAGATCTTAGATGTAGGTATGCATGTGACTAGTTCTTTTGGTGAGACAGTTGTGGTTAGACGTATGTATATGAGATGTCCACTAAAGATTCAGGGTCATGTGTTCTCTGTTGATATGATGGAACTTCCTTTCTATGGATTTGATATTATTTTGGGTATGGACTGGTTAGTTGAGCACCGAGCTAGTGTGGATTTTGAGACGAAGAGGATTTCCTTGAAACTTTCTGATGACTACGAGGTAGTAGTAGTAGGCGAGAACATTAAGTTCTTGTCTAATGTGGTGTCAGCTTTAGAGGCTTATAGGTTGATGGACTCCGGATGTGGGGCTTACTTAGCTTATGTTATGAATCCGAATATGAGTGAAGCTAGACCGAAAGATATTAGAACAGTTTGTGACTTTCCAGATGTGTTTCCTGAAGAGTTGCCGGGTTTACCTCCTGATAGAGATGTTGAGTTTGTGATTGAGACTGTTTCAGGGTCTAATCCAGTTTCGATAGCTCCGTATCGTATGGCTCCAAAAGAGTTGAAAGAATTGAAGAGTCAGTTGCAAGAATTATTAGACTGTGGTTTCATTAGGCTTAGTAGTTCTCCTTGGGGTGCTCCCGTGTTGTTTGTGAAAAAGAAAGATGGTAGTATGCGCATGTGTATTGACTATAGACAGTTGAATCAGTTGACTGTGAAGAACAAGTATCCGTTGCCTCGCATAGATGATTTGTTTGATCAGTTGAGGGGTGCTTCAGTGTTCTCGAAGATAGATTTGAGATCCGGGTACTACCAGTTGAAAGTGAAAGAGTGTGATGTTCCGAAGACAGCTTTTAGGACTAGATATGGTCACTATGAGTTTCTTGTGATGCCGTTCAGGCTCACGAATGCGCCTGCAACATTCATGGACATGATGAACAGAATTTTTAGAGACTATCTAGACCGTTTTGTAGTAGTTTTCATTGATGACATACTTGTGTACTCGAAGACAGAAGAAGAGCATGATGAGCACTTGAGATTTGTTTTACAGAGATTGTTGAGCAATCAGTTGTATGCGAAGCTTAGTAAATGTGAGTTCTGGATTCGAGAGGTTGTATTTCTTGGCCATGTTGTTTTGACCGAAGGCATCCGTGTTGATCCGTCGAAGATTGAGGCTATTGTTGAGTGGAAACAACCTAAGTCCGTGACCAAGATTAGGAGTTTCCTAAGATTAGCCGGTTACTATAGGAGATTTGTTGATGGTTTCTCTAGAGTAGCTGTTCCTTTGACTAAATTATTGCAAAAAGGAGTTAAGTTTGAATGGTCAGATGCAAGACAGAAGGCCTTTGAGAAATTGAAGGAAGCTTTGACAAATGCTCCAGTGTAAGTGCAACCAGTTTCAGGTAAGGAATTTGTGATTTATAGTGATGCTTCCTACGTAGGTTTAGGATGTGTTTTGATGCAAGAAAGAAGAGTTGTTGCTTATGCTTCTAGACAGTTGAAGGTTCATGAGAAGAACTATCCTACTCATGATATAGAGTTAGCCGCAGCTATGTTTGCATTGAAGATTTGACGTCATTACTTGTATGGTGAGAAGTGTATAGTTTACACCGATCACAAGAGCTTGAAGTACTTGATGACACAGAAAGAGTTGAACTTGAGACAGAGAAGATGGCTTGAGTTGCTAAAGGATTATGATTTGACCATTGAGTACCATCCAGGTAAGGCAAATGTAGTAGCCGATGCTTTGAGTAGAAAAGTGGTCGTTGAGTTGAGAGCTATGTTTGCTAGATTGAGTGTGTCCGATGATGGTGGGTTGATCACCGAGTTGCAAGTGAAGCCTTCTTTGATTCAATTGATTAGAGAGAAGCAGTTACAAGATGTGAGAGCTTGTTGTGCTTTAGAGATAGAATTGTTGTACCAGAAGATGTTGAGTTGAGACGTCAAATTCTGAGTGAAGCACATTCGAGTCCTTTTTCTATGCATCCGGGTAGTACCAAGATGTATCGTGATTTGAAAAACGATTATTTCTAGTTTGGTTTGAAGAAAGATGTAGCCGAGTATGTGAGCCGTTGTATGGTTTGCAGAGAGTGAAGGCAGAACATCAGGTTCCTTCAGGTTTGTTACAGCCTTTGAAGATTCCGGAATGGAAATGAGAGAGGATCACCATGGATTTTGTGTCGGGGTTTCCTTTGTCTCATTCGAAGAAGAATTCTGTTTGGGTGATTGTTGATAGGTTCACTAAGTGTGCTCACTTCTTAGCAGTGAACACTACGGATTCCTTAGACAAGTTGGCAAACTTGTACATCCGTGAGATTGTGAGACTTCATGGAGTTCCGAAGTCTATTGTTTCAGATATGGATCCTAGATTTACTTTGAGATTCTGGGGTTGCTTGCATAGTGCTCTGGGTAGCCGTTTGCATTTCAGCACGTCTTATCATCCGCAGTCCGATGGGCAGTCAGAGCGAGTGATACAGATTCTTGAGGATATGCTTCGTTGTTGTGTGATTGACTTTCAGGGTTCTTGGGAGAAGCACTTACCGTTAGTTGAGTCTGCTTACAACAACAGTTATCAGTATAGTATTCAGATGGCTCCCTATAAGGCTTTGTATGGTAGACGATGTAGGACTCCGATTTGTTGGACTGAAATAGGTCAGAGGTTGTTACCTATGCCGGATTTGCTTAAGGGGACTACCGACAAGGTGAAGTTGATTTGTGACCGTTTGAAAGCAGCTTCCGATCGTCAAAAGTCTTATGCGGATTTGAAGAGGAAAGATATTGAGTACTCTGTGGGTGAGAAAGTGTTTCTGAAAGTATCTCCGTGGAAGAAAGTAATGAGATTTGGCCGGAAGGGCAAGTTGAGTCCGAGGTTCATTGGTCCGTATAAGATAGTTGAGCGGATTGGGCATGTAGCTTACCATTTGAGGTTACCTTCTGAGTTAGAGAAGATCCATGATGTCTTTCATGTGTCTATGCTTAGGAGATGTAGATCGGATCCTTCTCATGTTATGCCCGTTGAGGAGATAGAGTTAAATCCGGATTTGTCTTATAATGAAGAGCCTGTTGAGATACTTGCTTCTGATAGCAAGGTGTAGCGTGGCAAGACCATAGAGTTGGTCAAGGTGTTGTGGAGACATAGAGGTGTGGAAGAGGCCACGTGGGAGAGGAAAGCGAATATGGTTGAGCAGTTTCCGTATTTGTTTCCGTCAGGTAATTTCGGGGACGAAATTCCTTAAGTGGGGGAGAGTTGTAACATCCGGGTTTAAGGGTCGGGTGAAAATAATATTTTAATATTATTTGGGCTCAGTTTTATAATTTTAATAATGTTTCGGGTTTTGTTTTCAAATTAATTAATTGGGTTGACCATGTTTTGAGATTAAACTCCAAATAGCCATGGATTATATGCTCTTGTGAATGTCCCATTTCATTAAGGGCAAAAGGGTCATTGGGCCTTTAAATTTAAAACAAAACACCATTTTTACTATTCATTCTCTTCTTCAAAGAGAAACCAACGAGATTGGAGAGCACTCTTAACAAAATCACTATTCCATCACATAGCTTCTCCATTCCAACTCATTTTCGAAAGGTAACATCATTTTTGACTTCTCCTCAACTCCCTCTCTTCAAAAGTACACTTAGTTTTCGTTTTCGTTAAGATTTTTGGAAAATGTAGTTTTGAAGATTTTGATTAAAAATGGAAACTTTATGTTGTTAAGCTTAATGTTTTGATTTAATAAGGTTAGTTATGAAGTCTAGGAACTAAATGGTACTATATTTAAAATGGTTTTAAGCAAATTCCCGAATTTGGGTATAAATGGGGTTTTTGGAGGGTTTTGGGTGAGTTTTGGGGGTTGTTTTAGGTGGGAATTGATAGCCCAATGGTAGTACTATGGTTAGGGGTTGATTTGGGATCATTTGTGGGTGTAAAGGGTGTTGGAAACATGGATTTTGGAAGAGGTTTTGGGGCTGCCCGAGTTTGGTTAAAAGTGGGGTTGTTCATGGCTTGAAACATTGTAAATTGTATTTGAATTGTGTTCCGGGTTGGTATTTTGATGTTGGGCTGATTTGAGATTGTTTGAATTGTATTGAGGTTGTTTAGAAGCAAGAACTTGGGTCGGTGAAGCATCGGGAAGAAATTCGGAAACTTGAGGGTGGTTGCTTGCTTGGCTTGGAGCTTGGAAGCTTAGGTGAGTGGTTAATGTTTAAAATGGTTTTAAATGGTTGGTTCGAGTATGTGGACTAGGTCGGGCTTGGTAGACCCACCTAGAGTTAGGATTAGGGTGGTAGCCTAATCCTAAACTTGATCTAGAGCCATTGGATGAACTTATATTTGGATGTTTATGCCTCGTATGATTTGTGATATGATTGCTTATGTATAATGTGTTATACATGTGAGATGAGGCATGATTTGTGATGCTTATGGCATGCATGGTAAGGGTTCATGATTGTGATCATGGTGAGTACGTGCTAAGCACGAAATTGATTGAAATGAGTAATGTGGAATGAGTTAAATGTTGGCACTAGTATGCTTGAGTACAAATGATCGATCATTAGGATGTTAGTGTGCACACATGAGTCTAAATTCGCGCGTGGCCTTGGTGGCGTTGAGTCACCAAGGAGGAGTACAGGTTCGCCCGGAAATTGTATTTATATTTGTCGATGATGAGTGGAATCCCATCGACGGGGCGTGAGGATGAGTGGAATCCCCTCCGCGAGACCGGTGATTAGTGTAATCCCACCGTGAGGTAAAGTGGTTGTTGGATGTGAGTTCCAACGGGTTTATCTGCGTATTCGGGTCATAGCTAGGTGCCAATATTGATTGATATGTGTATCAATGTGTTGTGAAATGTGATCTCTATATTTGGATGTTTATATATGATTACATGTGTTGTGGAGTAGAGTTTTAAGAGCATGACATATAATTGAATATTGTTCACGCATCTTTAACTTTTGGCTCTTGAGGATCCTTGGTAATTATGCATTTACCTTGGCTAAGATCGTGCTTGGACCCTACATTGTCGAGGTTTGTTTTTAAAGAGCTTACCTTCACTAAGCTTTATTGCTTACGTTCTCTTTTTGTTCGACAATGCAGATCCTTAGTTCGTGGGGTTGCTAGGAGCAAGAAGAGGGCCTCCAAGTGTGCTTGTGGTGCTTGTTTGGCTACCGAGTATGAACTTTTAAATTAAGATGTAATGGTCAAGCAATGGGACATGTAATCGTATTATGATGCTTTTGAAGTATGTTGTTGTTGATGTTGTTTAGGAGCATGTTAGACTCCTCGTTTATGCTTGTTAAATCGGCTTTTGGGATGTATGCTATGCTTGTGACCATGTTAGTATTTTTTCTATCTAGAATTGTCTAAGTGTTGGCTATGTGGATGCTTAACCCCTTTAATGATATGTATGAATGCATGGCTTTGTGATGTTGTGCCTTAGTGTTTAGCCTTGTTATGATGATGCTCAAGCATGCTTGTATGTTGGGTTGCCTTAGAATTGTTATTAGTGTGTTGTTGGAGGTTTTGGTGGGGTTTAGGGACACCCTTGTGCCTTAAAACAGCTAAAACTAGTATGCAGACAGAGGGCGTTTCGAAACGGGTTACCCATTTTCAATACGGTCCCTTTTGTTTTGGCCGAGCGTTTCGAAACGGATAGGGGCTGTTTCGGTACACTTTTGCTACTGGAATTTTGAGAAATTGGCGAGATGAAGGTGTTCCGAAACGGGTCTATGGTGTTTCGAAACGGTCAAATCTCGTTGACCACGAGAAGTTGACCAGGGAGGGTGTTTCGGAACGGTTGACCCCCGTTCCGATACGGCATCCTCGTGTAGGCTTAGAAATGTTGACCAGGTCAAGGCGTTTCGATACACCTTGAGGGTGTTTCGAAACGGCCTGTTAATCCACATAAAAATGGGCTATTTTGCTTAGGTTGTTCGAGCTATTGCTTTGCGAATGCTTGTCTTCCGTTGCTGTGACCACATAAGAATTAAATGTGCATTTAGAGAAGATTAAATTAAAAAGAAATTTTCTGGGTCGTTAACCGAGGAGGAACCTTAACGGGTTTCGCTTCGGTTTTCCCCGTGTGGTCCACTCGGACCGGTCATCCGACCAGACCGGGACGAGGGGGTTACATAGAAATGAGCGTTCGATCGAGTCGAGTCAAAATATTTCGAGTTATTCGAGTTGACGCGTCATATTTTACAACTCAAACTTTATTTAAAATTTTTTTGATTCGAAACGAGTTTTCGAGTTCCTATAAAAATTTAATTGTAATTATTTATCATGTTACCATACTTTGGAATTTTTCTTTAAGGATCAAATTGAAAGAATGCATAAATAACGAGGGCTAAATTTAGTGAATTGTTTCGAATTAGGACTAAATTAACTGAATGTATAAATACGAAGGACTAAATGTGTTATTATACCAAATTTTATAACAGTCACTTAACGGCATTTAACGTCTAGTTACCATTTTGTTATAAAACATAAAGTTTAATTGCCATTTTGTGATTTTTGAAAGTTTGGTTACCATTTTGTTTTTTACCAAAGTTCGGTGACCGTCTGTGTACTTTACCCTAAATTTAAACATTTTTAAATGACCTCACTATAAATAATACGGAGTTTCATCACTGAATTATACTCTTCAATTCTTAGACAAAGTTTTTAAAAATATTTAAGCAATATTTTTAGAGTTTATGGTTAATTATTTTTTTATAATGATGAGTATTATTTTAGAATTTAAACTTATATTATTGTGTAATTGCAATCAATGCTTATCAAACATAGCATACCTTGATGAATAAATCTCTCATAAAAACTCCACATTAAAACTCACTAGCTGAATCACTCAACAAACAAATACTTAAAGTCCTTGAAGAGTAATTATGCCAAAGAAAACTCGTCCAAATACACCCTCGATGAATAAATCTCTCCAGGCTTGAACAACAAAATGACCTCTAAACTATACCCAAATTCTCATAATTCTCATTTTGGGCTTATGTTTTTTTTAATAAAAAATGACCTTAAAGTATATTTTTGTTACCCTTTTTAACTCTCAAGTCTCAAGACTTATGGTGTTAAAAATATAGTTGCAGGCTTGCAGCCAATAATGTCTGGACTGATTTGCAATGAAATTGATGTATCATTCACATTATATAATTTATTGCCTTTCAGAAAAGGTTTTCCAAAAATATGGGCAAAATAGTGACGAAAGTATATTTTAAAGGCTATACTCATTAATGAAAACCTAAAAATTAAAATGGAAAATCGAGTACAGTTCAAGGGTCACTTTACTGCTTATGCCCCACTAGAAAGTACTTGAGTGATATATAAGGTGCAATTTCAATCTTGTACCACACATACATCATTTGGCTAAGAGAAAGAATTCAAATTTGCTTCTTATACATTTTTGGTGAATTTCCAAATTAAGCCAAACAACTCCAAATCGTAGCTTTCATACTGTAACACCCGTGTTTTGGGGCTAAGAGTTAGCCGAGTTATAGTTCGAGTCAAGTAAAATCTAATTAAAATAAATCAACTATAAATAATGACCAAATTGAGCTTTAATAAGGAGGGAGGGACCAATGTTGTAATTTGCCCAAATTTTTAAATAAAGCAAGACAACTTTTAGCAAAAAGTTGTCATCTTCCTCCCAACACCCATTTCCCATGTCAAACCCCTCTTCCATGTTTTCAAACTCTCCTAAAACCTTAGCTACTATTCCATTTTATTGCCATTCGATTTCAACACCAAATTAAGAGGTAAATATATTTTCTTAACCTCCTCTCTATCCTCTATTTATCTATAGTCTTAGATTTCAAAAATATTGAGTTTTGAGAATTAGGGTTCATATGGAAATTTGGGTTTTTAATGGGGTTTTTCAATTTATTTTGATAAATTGTATTGAGGTTTTGTTTAATCATGTCAAAATACACATTATATGTTGATTTGGTTGGATTTTGATGAATTTCCGAAATGGGTCCTTAAACCCATTTTTGAGGTGTCAAAAAGTTAGTTTTTAGTGGGTTTTAGGGTGTAATTAGAGGGCTGATGGTATATGTATGCTAAGGGGATGATTTGGGACCATTTAGATGTCATTTGGGTGTTTAAAAACATGATTTTCTACTGGGTAAAATATTAGTACGAAAATGGTGTTTTGGAGGGTTTTGGGTGAGTTTTGGGGGTTGTTTAAGGTGGGGTTTGATAGCCCAATGGTAGTACTATGGTTAGGGATTGATTTGGGATCATTTGTGGGTGCAATGGATGTTGGAAACAAGGTTTTTGGAAGAGGTATTAGGGTTGTCCGAAATTGCTAAGTATGGGGTTTGGTCATGACTTGAAATGTTGGGTTTGATATTTAAATTTGTATTCCGGGTTGATATTTTGATGTTGGGCTGATTTGAGGATTATTTGAATTGTATTGAGGTTGTTTAGAAGCGAGAGTTTGCGTTGGAGGAGCTTCGAGAAGAAATCCAGAAACTTGGAGGTGATGCTTGCTTGGTAGTTGAGCTTGGAGTAGAGGTGAGTGGTTATTGTTTTTAAATGGTTTTAAACATTGGTTCAAGCATGTGGACCTAGGTTGGGCTTGATAAACCCACCTAGAGTTGAGGTTAGGGTGGTAGCCTAATCTCAAGCTTAAGTTTAGGGAACTTTGGTTGAACTTCTAATTGTTTGTTATGCCTCTTAATTATATGTGTTTACAGTAGTTATGTATATTGTGTTATACATGTTGTTGAGGCATGGTTTGATGCATTGCTATGCATGTGGATTGGATTGTGAATTATGCATGATGATGATCATGGTGAGTACATGCTAGGCATGGTATTGGGTTGTGAAATACATGTATGTGAGACATGATATTTGATGCTTTGTCATATGCATGTAGCTATGAAAAATGGATTGCGTTTAATGTTGGCACTAGTATGCTTGGGTACAATGATCGATCATTAGGATGAGTGTGCACACAAATTGAGTCAAAACGTACGTGGCCTTGGTGGCGTTAAGGCACCAAGGAGGAGTACGGTGATGTAATATTCCACCGGAAGCTTTTATATTTCTACGTGATGATGAGTGGAATCCCATCCGTAGGGCATGTGGCGATGAGTGGAATCCCGCACATGTAAGGACCGGTGATGAGTGGAATCTCACCGAGGTAATGTTGTTGTTGGAAATGCGTTCCAACGGGTTATCCGCGTATTCGGGTCATAGCTAGGTGCCAATATGAGATTGTATGTATATACCAATGTGGGATTATGCTTATGTGCTTATATGACATGAAATGTGATGTCCTTATGAATTGATATATGATGTGGCTAATGCTTTGGATTATGTATCATGCTAAGTTGAGCTTATGGTTGTTGAGCATGGCATAATGTTGACTATATGTTCATGCATCATGTTCATTTTGGCTTATGCGGATCGGAGGTAAGAACATGCATTTCATTATGGAAATTGCTCGTGCTTGGACCCTGCATTGTCGAAGGTTTGTTTTATGAGCTTACCCTCACAAAGCTTTTATGCTTACGCTCTCTTTTGTTCGACAATGCAGATAAATAGCTTGTGGGTGGC
This sequence comes from Hibiscus tridactylites, assembly GCA_958450335.1. NCBI lineage: Eukaryota > Viridiplantae > Streptophyta > Magnoliopsida > Malvales > Malvaceae > Hibiscus > Hibiscus tridactylites. The sequence continues at coordinate 83,048,931 of OY288270.1, forward strand.
AAGGGCAAGGAAAGGTCTCCAAGTGTTGCTTTTGGTGAGCTCAATGTATGAGTTTTAAGTAATAGATTGTAATAGTTAAGCAATGGGATATGTGTTATTGATTTGAGCTTTGATGTATATCGTTGTTGGCTTGGTTAGTGGATGCCTTGTTTGATTGTAAATATTGCTTATGTTACATGCCATGAATGTCTACGTGTTTTGGTTGCTAAGGCATGAAATCTTAAATGCTTGTATGTCCATATATGCATGAATTGCTCTTTGTATGAATGCTATGTATGGATGCCTTGTTAATTGCTTGGTTGCTATCTATGGTTCATGTATGGTTGTTTAAATGATAGTATGTGCTAGTCTTATGAGTGTTAATTCATGCCTTTGGTCCTTTTTAAACTTTTATTTGTGTCTATGCATGATCTTAGTGTTCTTCATAGTTAGGAAGTCATTAGAGTTAAGCAGTAAGTCCTCCCCTGCACCTAGGTTTCGAAACTATGGGTAAAGTTTCGAAACCTTTGCAAATCTTGGGATTTCTAGACATTCTGCCAACCAAAGTTTCGAAACCTTTGGGGAAGGTTTCGAAACTATGGTCAAAGGTTTCGAAACCTTACCCAAGGTTTCGAAACTTTTGGTGAAAATTGAGTTCTAGAGGTCACTGCCAGCCAAAGTTTCGAAACCTTCCCCAAAGGTTTCGAAACCTTGACCCAGAACTGCACTGTTTGACCCTTGTTGGCCTGTTTGAAGAGAAAAACACATAGGTACTAAGATGCCTTTAGTCAAGATTAAAATTGGGATGTTTGAATGTGGTTTGAGGGTTTGAATGTTGTCTCGTGTGGTATGTTCCGCTGTTTGATCACTTGGAATTTAATACTCGAACGTGACAAGATTAAAATGGAAAAAAATAGGGTTACTAACCGAGGGGGAACCTTAACAGGTTTCGCTTCGGTTTTCCCCGTGTGACCCACTCGGACCGGTCATCCGGCTAGACCGGGACGAGGGGGTTACACATACTTTCCCATCAATGCTAACATAGTTTAGATGTCTAGGGACGAAGTCAGGATCGGATGTTCGGAAGGATCAAATTATTGAACTTAAAGATTGAAAATTTTATTCAATATTAAAACTTAAATTTTTACCGACAATGTCAAATTTATCTAATATTTAAGTTTATAAAGACTTAAATTGTCATTAGACCGAAAAATTAAAAGGGACAAATTAAATTTTTAGAGGAATTAATTAAATATATTCAACAAATTTAATATTTAATATAAATTTCTAAAAAGTTGAGGGACCAAATTAATTTTTTTTAAAAAGTTTAAAAAACTTATTATAAAATTTTTAAATTATTAGAGGGGTCAAGGCTCTCTTGAGCTTTTATTCTGTTTCATCAATGTTCATATCATTTTTCTCTATCCTTCATTCTTATTCTTTTTTATAGAAATCGATAGTTTTATTAAAAAGAGAAAATATTGAAAATCACAATGAAGGTTTACAACATAAATTAAACTCAAAATTTAAATATTTTTCTATAATTATATAGACAATCTTATTCTTAGTTTGGCTGCTTTGAGTCCTCATTATAATTTTGACTAGCATTTTATCTCCTTTGTCATTACTATTGGAAAAAATATGTGCCTCAATCAGAACATATCATGTTTAACAAAAAAAAATAATTAAAAGTTTTCAAAACAATGTAGAATTAAGAAAAACTCATAAAACATAAAAAAATATAAAAAATCTCAAAATTTATGTTTTAAATTTGTATTTTTTTCTCAAAATTGTAGCTATGCTTAAGTTACTTTTTAAGAATTAAAAAAACCATAAAATCATTAAACATATTAAAAAAAGAAAATCTTGAAAATTTGAATTTCTTAATTTTTTTTATTTTTTAATATTTTAAAATATTACAAATAGCAACCAACAAGTGTTGAGTGCATTGGTAAGGCACATTACATTTCCAAGGAGAGAACGTGTATTCGAACTTTAGAGACGATATTGTTGAGAAGGACAACATAACACCCCTAACATAAATCGTAAGACGAACATATATATTACCAAAGAAAAACCAGATAGTTATAGTTGGATATAGTTTTTTGTAACATTGGGATTTCAATTTGTTTTAATATCCAAATTTATTTATTATATATTCGTATTAAACCTCGATATTATTATCTGAATTTGAATTAAGTAAATTATTCATAAGAAATATGAGTTCATTAAATATTTGAATTTAGCATGTCAAAAGTGTTTTTAAAATATATTTTTTAAAATAATGAATTTGGGTATTCTAATATGTTACCCATAAAAGCATAGTAGATTTGAATATTGGATGTCAAAATTTAAATAGGTGATTTATAGAAATAAAACAAATTTAGATTATGAATAAATGAAGGTTAATAATATCTGTGTCCATTTTGAGGGGGAAATCGTGAATTAAGCATCTTCTTAGATTATAAGTTTAAAGAAGCTTGCACGAATTAACTTGGTTTAGTGGTTAAGGAAACGGTTGTTGTTATTAGATGTCACATGTTCGAACACCAACAATTGCATTAAGGTGATTGATCATACATTGTCAAATAGTTGAGAGTACATTCAAAACAGATATTACTTATAATCACTTTAGCTTTCGAAAAAAAAAAACAAGCTTAGCCACATTACATTAAATAGACAAATATTACAAAATTTATTTTTAAAAATATTAATTTATGGCATATGACATTTTTTAATTTAAATTAAAAAGATCACTATTAATATATTAAATAATTATACTAACGAGGATTGGTCCAAGTGATAAGCAGCTTGGTATCGCTTAAGTAGGTCTCGAGTTCGAGGTCTTGTGTATGCAAAAAATTTCCGCCGCTTCAGATTAGTCAGAAAAAACTCCGAAGAACCGTGAGGGCAACCAAAAAATATATATCAAATAATTATTAAATAAATAAATTGCAATGAAGTTGATGTAAGGAAACTTTCAATTTTTGTGTGGGCGAATTGCATTAGTAACAGCGTGAATCAAGTTTCAACTCAATAATGAAAAAGATTGGATTGGCGTTTTTGAGATAATTCATGTTTGAGAAGTTTGAGACGTATGGGTTTCAATTTCCAATTTTATGTGTAGAGGAAATAGTTATCTGTATTTTTTTTTAAAAAAATGCTTCCACATTTTATTAAATGTTTTTCTTAACAAAAGAAATATATCAAATTATAAGTTGAAAGGATTATAAAAGAATTACACCGCAAACATTAAAAGTTTAATGTGAAAAATTAAATAAAATAAAATCTAGAGAGTGTGAAAGATGTAAAAACAAATCATTTTCAGGAAAATTTAACAATCTATTGAGTAAAATCCAACAACCAACTACTTTGACCAAAGTACTTTATGAAGAAAGTAAATTCTTTCACTGTTTGTTCTTGACGTATCGACAAAATCACAAAAGAATATAAGCATAAACAGACTGCCGCTTTTCGTTAACAAAAACGCTCAGTAATACTCATCATCCGAACGTTAAAATTGGTAAATGGTTTTTTTAGTATATTCATTCTTATTTAGAGTAAACTACATGAAATGCTACTAAATTTTAATTTTTGTATCGATATGTCACTGAATTATAAAATGATATTGTTATACTACTGAACTTTGGTAAACTACATGAAATGTCATTTGACCGTTAAAATGTAATGGATCGTTAAATGTAAAACGACGTCGTTTTGGTATAGATGCTTTGATGCCTAAGATAGACCAAAATGACGTCGATTTGTTAGAAAAAAAACAAAAAAAATATTGCATTTAGAGAGGTTTGAACCAAGAACCTCAAGAATAAAAGATTTACACTAAACCATGAAGCCAACCTAACAACCTAATATAATTTTAACGAAAATAATATATAAATAATATTGCAGTTGAACGTAATTTCATTTATCTCAAGATATAATTTTATAATATTTATAATATAATTTTATAAGTATATTAAATTTATAAATAAATATTATTTATAATTTATATTAAAAACTAAAATATTATTTATAATATATACGACTAAACCCCAAACCCTAAACTATACATGTAACTAACTAAACTACAAACCCAATATATATATATATATATATATATATATATATATATATATAGTTAAATTTGAAATCTCAAACCCCAAACTCTAAATATATATAACTAAATCCTAAATTAATTGGAAATATTTCAAACTTAAAACCCTAAACCATACATGTAATTAACTAAACTACAAACCCTATATATATAATTAAATCTAAAATTCCAAACCCAAACCCTATATATATATATAACTAAAACCTAAATCTCAAACCCAAAATAATAAAATTAAAATATTATTTATAATAAGTATTAGGATTTGTAATATAAATTATAAATAATATTTGGTTTTTTGGGATTTAGGATTTAGTTATATATATTAGGGTTTAGGGTTTGAGATTTTAGATTTAATTATATATATTTAGGGTTTGTAGTTTAGTTAGTTTGTTGAGATAGTTATTTTAATATAACTCAATGAAAAATATTTTTAGATTTATTCAAATATTACAAAAATAATTTAAAGTCCAACAAACTTGAAAAATATTTTTCAAAGTTTTAAAATCTCAAAAATATGTGTTATTAATTGATTTATAATTATAGAATATTTTTTAGTTGATTAAAATAAATTTAAAATGTTTAAAAATGGTTTTAAAGCTTTTAAAACATGAAAAGCACTATTTGGTACTGTTCATGAATAGAGTGTACATGTACGCATTTTCACGTGTCGATACTACTATTCACGTACCGATACGATGCACTGTTAATGTACCAATACCGAGATGCCAAAAATTTAAATTTAAGCCTGTAATGACTATATTTTGAAGGAGTATCGGTACCCACTTTCTGAGCACTGATACTCACTGGACAAAACTATTTTTTTATAAAAGAAAAATACCCTTTAACGGCTCCAAACCATCTCAATAACCATAAACGGCTAGTTATTCATTCTACACTATAAAAGAAGGCTTGAAACACTTGAATAACAAGAGGATGAATCTCCAAGCTTAAAGATCAAGAGAGTATAGCTCTTTATTGTCTATTTTGCAATCTCTTGTAATTTAGTCCAATCCTAGTGAGTCAAAATGTGTAAACACCCACCTAGAGAGATAATTAGTTTACAATGTCAATACCTCATTGTTGAGGATATGTTCTAGTTGATCCTTATAAAAAATTAGGGAGAGAGTTCTATCTTAGCCCATGAAAAGATAAGGATGTAAGGTTACCCCTTGAACCCATAAAAAGGGAATAATTCATTATTAGTGAATTGAGAAATTCTTAGTGTGGATGCTAAGGTAGTGACTGTAGACCTTGGTTAAAAGGTCGAATCACTCTAAAATCGAATATGTCAAATGTCCATTTCCTTTTCAATTTTAGTTTTCTCAATTTCAAAAGAAACCTTTACACTCTTCTTCGGCGCTAATTTCGGTTGAAGACATCGAGTCTTTCATAGTTACATGTATAGTTTATGGTTTAAGGTTTAGTTGTATATATTATAAATAATATTTATTTATAAAGCTAATATATTTATAAAATTATATTATAAATATTATAAACTTATATCATAAGATAAATGAAATTAAGTTCAACTGCAATATTATTTATATACTATTTTAGTTAAGATTATATAAAGTTTTTAAGTTGACCTGGTGGTTGGTGTAAACCTTTCATTATATGGGTTATTGGCTCGAGTCTCTCCAAATACAGTGTTTACTTAATTTTTTCTAACAAAACAACGTCGTTTTGGCATGTCTTAGGCATCAAAGCATCTATACCAAAACGACGATGTTATGCATTTAACGAGTTTGTCTGTTACAAGTTAACGGTCGAGTGACATAATATTAACAAAAATAAAGTTCAGTGGTATAATACTATTATTTTATAGTTCGGTGGTATATTTAACACAAATATTAAAATTTAGTGACATTTCGTGTAGTTTACCCTTTTATAAAATATACGTTAAAATGTAGAATAAAACTTTTTTCTTGATGAAATGTAGAATAAAAATTTGATACAGACTATACAATATTGTTTGTTTTAGGATTTAAAATTTATTGTTTATTTTTTATATTATAATTTTTTGAAAAAAATATAATATGGGAAATTTTAAAAATTAATGAAATTTTAGAAAATGCTTAAAATTCCAAAAGAATGTGAAAATTGGATACTCTGGCGTCTATTATTTTTTAAGCAATTTAACTCTCAATGTCTTTTATTCCAAAATAGCACCCCCGAGAATGAAAATTGTTAGTCAACTAACGATAAATTGCTTGAAATAACATGACAATGGACACTAACATAACATTATCACATAGACAAAAGTGTTGACAGAATGGCACATGTAACACCCGGATTTAGGGGTTAGGTGAAAATAATATTTTAATATTATTTTGGGCTCGGTTTTATAATTAAAATGATCCTTTAAAATTTCGGGTTTCAAAATCAACGATTTGAATGGGACCAAAATGATTTAGACTCAAAATTAAAGAGCTACTTTAAAAACCAGGATAGCCATTCATTAATGGCCTTTTGGGTAATTTAGCCATCATCAAATTTAAACCCCCTTCTCCTAACATCTTTCCACTATTCATCCTCTTCTTCATTTCCCCCCAACGTGAAAGAGAGCTCTTCTCCCCTTGTTACTATTTCATTCAAAAAGCTTCTCCATTTCAACTCCAAATTGAAAGGTAATGGTATTTTTGACTTCCCCTCATCTTCCTCTCCATAAAAGTACTCTTTATTTTCATTTCCATGAAAGTTTTAGAAAATGTCATTTTGGAAAGTTTGGATTAAAGACGAAAGCTTTATGTTGTAAAACCAAATGTTTTGATTTAATATGTTTAGTTATGATGTATAGAGGTCGAATGGTATGATATATGTAAATTTCAAATGATTTTGGGAAATTTTCGGAATTGGGTTTCAAAGGGGTTTTTGGAGGGTTTTAAAGTGGTTTTTGGGGTTGCTTAATGTTGGATTTTGAGGGCTGGTGCTAGTATGATATATGAGGGTTGCTTTGGGTGTATTTGATGGTTGTTTGGATGCTTGAAATGGAAGATTTCAGTGGGTTTTGTGGGCTGCTCGAAAATTCTGTTTTTGGACTTGTTTTGGGTGTTGAACGCTTGAAAATGTTGTTCCGGGTTAGTTCCGATGATGAGCTTTTGATTGTGGATGTTTTGTTTGTGTTTGGGATTGATTAGAATAGAGTTTGGGCGTCGGTGAAGCATCAGAAGTGAATCCGGGAAGTTGAAGGTGGTTGCTTGCTTGGTCTTTGAGCTTGGGAGCTTAGGTGAGTGGTTAATTGTTTTAAATGGTTTTAAAATAGTTGGTTCGAGTATATGGACTAGGTTGGGCTTGGTAGACCCACCTAGAGTTAGGATTAGGGTGGTAGCCTAATTCTAAGCTTGATCTAGAGCCTTTGGATGAACTCAATTATGTGGTTGTGTATGTCTCGTATGAAATGTGATATGAATGCTTATGTATATTATACATGTGAGATGAGATATGACTTATGATGCTTGAGACATGCATGATGATGGTTGTTGGTGAGTATGTGCTAAGCACGTAATCGATTGAAATGAGTAATGTGAAATGAGTAAATGTTGGCACTAGTATACTTGAATACAAATGATCGATCATTAGGATGTTAGTGTGTACACATGAGTCAAAAGTCGCGCGTGGCCTTGGTGGCGTTGAGTCACCAAGGAGGAGTACGGGTTCGCCCGGAAGTTGTATTTAAATATAGTCGGTGATGAGTGGAATCCCATCGACGGGGCGTGAGGATGAGTGGAATCCCCTCCGCGAGACTGGTGATGAGTGAAATCCCACCGTGAGGTAATGTGGTTGTTGGATGTGAGTTCCAACATGTCTATCTGCGTATTCGGGTCATAGCTAGGTGCCAATGTTGTTTGGTACGTGTATCAATGTATTGAGGTTTGTGATCTTTAATGGGATGCTTGAATGTGATTACATGTATTGTGGAGTTGAGCTTATGATCATGGCATTTATATTGTATATTGCTCATGCATCTTTATCTTATGGCTCTTGTGGATCCTTGGTATGTTTGTGCTTTACCTTGGCTAGATCGTGCTCGGACCCTGCAATGTGGAGGTTTGTTTTTAGAGCTTACCCTCACTAAGCATCATTGCTTACGCTCTCTTTGTTCAACATTGCAGATCCTTAGTTCGTGGGTTGCTCGAGCAAGTGGAGGGCCTCCAAGTGTGGTTGTTGACTTGAGTACATCAAGTATGGCTTTTAAATGTTGAACATGTAATAGTTTAAGCAATGGGACATGTGTTGATTTTGTTGGATGATTGTTGGTTGTTTAGGAGCTTGCTTAGACTCTATGTTATGTTGCTTTTGTATGGCTTGTGATGCCATGTTTGAGTTGTAATCCATGCCTAAATTGCTTATCTTGAATGTTGGTTATGTGCCTTTGAGTTTGCCTTATGTTGAATGTTGAAGTATGAGTTTTTGGATGTTTAAGTGTCATCTTTGTTTCAATTGCACGTTCCCTTGATGTATGTTCTTGTTGGGTGTCTGTATGGCTAAGCAATGACCCTTTTATGTTGTATGAATGCTTGTTTGGGTCTAGGAAAGTCCTAAATTGCATCTAGGTCCGAGTCTTGTTCGTCTTAGCTGAGTTTGGAGGTTTTTGTTGTGCAGGGGTATCGATACGGTTGGTACAGTATCGATACCGCCTTCTTGTTTCAGGCCTCGTGTATCGATACACTTGAGAGGTGTATCGATACTATTTTGGTCACTGGAGCTACTGTCCAGTTCGGTATCGATACCGGCCTCTGGTGTATCGATACCGTCATCTTAGCGTTGACCGTGGGAAGTCAACCGTTGGGGAGGGTATCGATACACTCCATGGGTGTATCGATACGGTTTCTACGGGTTGACTTTGACCAGTTGACCTAGTCAAGGGGGTATCGATACACCCCTTAAGGGTATCGATACCGCCTGTAAAATAAGTATAAAATTGGATTGTAACATGTTAGTTTGAGTTCGTTTGTTTGTTTCGCGAATGTTGTTCCGCTGTATGATCCCATAGGATTAAATACTCATCTAGACAATATTTAAAATGAAAAAAAGGGTTGCTAACCGAGGTGGAATTCCTTAGGGGGTTTTCACTCGATTTTCCCCGTGTGACCCACTCGGACCGGTCATTCGGCAGACCGGGGCGAGGGGGTTACACTTGTTGGTATCAGAGCCTAAGGTTACCGAGACCTTGGGCAGGTAAGTGAGGTAAGCTTAAGTTTTTGAATTGAATTGCACGGTGTTTGCTTGTTTTGCAAGAATGATTGCTTGTGTGACAAGTATGTTGATTGTTTTATTTTAAAGCATGTGTGTAAGAGTCCCATTGCTACTATTACATTGAAAAAATGATTTTTTTTAAGTGAGGGAACGTACTTGAACACTTGGAAGCCTTGCCTTGCTAACCCAGCTTGTGTGTTTTGTTGTTGTGGTTGTAGTTGATATCTGTGAGAGCGATGTCTAGACCGAGAGGTAGGCCGAGAGTGGTTCGTCAGGAACCACGGGTTGCGGCTCCTGTTGAGCGGGCAGTTGGTGTGGAGGCTCACCTAGAAGGGCCGGTGGCCGCGGGAGTTGGCGCTCCTCCACCACCTCCACCACCACCACCTCCACCACCACCACCTCCTCCACCTGGAGTTGGGGGCGAGGATGGAGCCGGAGGAGATAGACCTCAAGGTGGCCAAGGTCCAGCTGGAATTGATATGACTCCGCTAGTGCAAGCGTTAGCGGGAGCCTTTCAGGCCGCAGTTGCGGGAGCTTAGGCTGCAGCTCAGCCTAGGTGTGATGATGCTAGTCTACCTTTGGAGAGGCTCCGTAGCTTGGGGGCCGAGGAGTTTAGAGGATCTACTCCGGAGAGGTCAGAGTTATGGTTGGAGAAGACAGTTCGTATTTTAGCTCAGATGGGTTGGGTGGGCGCACGTAGATTGGGTTGTGTGGGCGCACGTAGATTGGGTTGTGTGATCTCGTTGCTTCAGGGTGATGCCTACACCTGGTAGGTCACCATTACTACTGGGGTTCCAGAGACAGAGATTGACTGGGATTTCTTTGAGTCCGCTTTCCAGAAGAGGTACTTGGGACCGAGGTACTTAGATGAGAAGAAGCGAGAGTTTATGGCTCTTACTCAGGGAGATGCTTCTGTGACAGATTATGAGATCCGCTTTGTTCGCTTGAGTCAGTATACCCCAGAGTTGGTTCCTACTGAAGTGGAACGCTGTAACCGATTCTGCTACAGATTGAGTGAAGAAGTCAAGAGGTACACGTTGGCTTCTGACTACTCAGACTTTGATGTATTGGTCGCAAGGGCCAAGGATTTAGAGCATAGTTTGGGTGCGGCCAAACGATCTGGTGGTTCCAGTTCTGGTAAGAGGCATAACCACTTTGATGGTAGAGACGCCAAGAGGCACAGAGGTGGCGGACATCAGTTTGACCATAGACGTGGCGGTGGCCACCATAGTAGGGGCCATCAGGGCCATCGAGGAGGAGGGCGTTTGCCCGAGTGTACCCGATGTGGGAGACAACACGCTGGTGAGTGTTGGGGTAATTTCCATGCTTGTTGGAACTGTGGTTCGAGGGACCACTTTAGGAGGGATTGTCCGCATCAGGCGGCTCAGGCACCGAACATTGCTCAGGCTCCTACGAGAGCGAATGACTTTCAGAGAGGCCGTGGGCGCGGTCGTGGCTACTTCCAGCCTAGGGCTGATGCACCTAGGGTAGATGCTTAGAGGAACCTTGCTCATGTTGTGGCTGTGCAGCCAGAGGCGGGAGGACCAGTGAGGGTCTATGCTCAGAGAGAGGCCGGGAACGACACGGATGTGATAACAGGTAATTTTGAGTTACAGTCCATGTCTTTGCTTTCTTTGGTTGATTCGGGTTCTACGCATTCCTATATCTTGAGTGAACATGCACAGAAGTTAGATATCCCTGTTGAGATCTTAGATGTAGGTATGCATGTTACTAGTTCTTTTGGTGAGACAGTTGTGGTTAGACGTATGTATAGGAGATGTCCACTGAAGATTCAGGGTCATGTGTTTTCAGTTGATATGATGGAACTTCCCTTCTATGGTTTTGATATTATTTTGGGTATGGATTGGTTGGTTGAGCACCGGGCTAGTGTGGATTTTGAGACAAAGAGAATTTCTTTGAAGCTTTCTGATGACTACGAGGTAGTAGTAGTAGGCAAGAACATTAAGTTCTTGTCTAATGTGGTGTCAGCTTTAGAGGCTCATAGGTTGATGGACTCTAGATGTAGGGCTTATTTAGCTTATGTTATGAATCCGGATATGAGTGAAGCTAGACCGAAAGATATCAGAACAATGTGTGACTTTCCAGATGTGTTTCCTAAAGAGTTGCCAGGTTTGCCTCCTGACAGAGATGTTGAGTTTGTGATTGAGACAGTTTCAGGGTCTAATCCAGTTTCGATAGCTCCGTATCGCATGGCTCCGAAAGAGTTGAAAGAATTGAAGAGTCAATTGCAAGAATTATTAGACCGTGGTTTCATTAGGCCTAGTAGTTCTCCGTGGGGTGCTCCCGTGTTGTTTGTGAAAAAGAAAGATGGTAGCATGCGCATGTGTATTGACTATAGACAGTTGAATCAGTTGACTGTGAAGAACAAGTATCCGTTGCCTCGTATAGATGATTTGTTTGATCAGTTGAAAGGTGCTTCAGTGTTCTCGAAGATAGATTTGAGATCCGGGTACTATCAGTTGAAGGTGAAAGAGTGTGATGTTCCGAAGACAGCTTTTAGGACTAGATATGGTCACTATGAGTTTCTTGTGATGCCATTTGGGCTCACGAATGCACCAGCAGCATTCATGGATATGATGAACAGAATTTTTAGAGACTATCTAGACCGGTTCGTAGTTGTCTTCATTGATGACATACTTGTGTACTCGAAGACAGAAGAAGAGCATGATGAGCACTTGAGATTTGTTTTACAGAGGTTGTTGAGCAATCAGTTGTATGCGAAGCTTAGTAAATATGAGTTCTGGATTCGAGAGGTTGTATTTCTTGGCCATGTTGTTTCGGCCGAAGGCATCCGAGTTGATCCATCGAAGATTGAGGCTATTGTTGAGTGGAAACAACCAAAGTCCGTGACTGAGATTAGGAGTTTCCTAGGATTAGCCGGTTACTATAGGAGATTTGTTGATGGATTCTCTAGAGTAGCTGCTCCTTTGACTAAGTTGTTGCAAAAAGGAGTCAAATTTGAATGGTCAGATGCAAGACAGAAGGCCTTTGAGAAATTGAAAGAAGCTTTGACGAATGCTCCAGTGTTAGTGCAACCTGTTTCAGGTAAGGAGTTTGTGATTTATAGTGATGCTTCCTACGTAGGTTTAGGATGTGTTTTGATGCAAGAAAGAAGAGTTGTTGCTTATGCTTCTAGACAGTTGAAGGTTCATGAGAAGAACTATCCTACTCATGAAATAGAGCTAGCCGCAGTTGTGTTTGCATTAAAGATTTGGCGTCATTACTTGTATGGTGAGAAGTGTGTTGTTTACACCGATCACAAGAGCTTGAAGTACTTGATGACACAGAAAGAGTTGAACTTGAGACAGAGAAGATGGCTAGAGTTGTTAAAAGATTATGATTTGACCATTGAGTATCATCCGGGTAAAGCAAATGTAGTAGCCGATGCTTTGAGTAGAAAAGTGGTCGTTGAGTTGAGAGCTATGTTTGCTAGATTGAGTGTGTCCGATGATGGTGGTTTGATCACTGAGTTGCAAGTGAAGCCCTCTTTGATTCAGTTGATTAGAGAGAAGCAGTTGCAAGATGTGAGTTTAGTTCCTCATGTTTAGGACATAGCCGAAGGAAGACCGACCGAGTATAGTTTCAGTGGTGAGAGCTTGTTGTGCTTTAGAGATAGAATTGTTGTACCAGAAGATGTTGAGTTGAGACGTCAGATTCTGAGCGAAGCACATTCAAGTCCCTTTTCTATGCATCCGGGTAGTACCAAAATGTACCGAGATTTGAAGAATGATTACTTCTGGGTTGGTTTGAAGAGAGATGTACCCGAGTATGTGAGCCGTTGCATGGTTTGTCAGAGAGTGAAGGCAGAACATCAGGTTCCTTCAGGTTTGTTACAGCCTTTGAAGATTCTGGAATGGAAATGAGAGAGGATCATCATGGATTTTGTGTCGGGGTTGCCCTTGTCTCCTTCGAAGAAGAACTCTGTTTGGGTGATTGTTGATATGTTCACTAAGTGTGCTCACTTCTTAGCAGTGAACACTACGGATTCTTTAGACAAGTTGGCAAACTTGTACATCCGTGAGATTGTGAGACTTCATGGAGTTCCGAAGTCTATTGTTTCGGATAGGGATCCTAGATTTACTTCGAGGTTCTGGGGTTGCTTACATAGTGCTTTGGGTAGCCGTTTGCATTTCAGCACATCTTATCATCCGCAGTCCGATGGGCAGTCAGAGCGAGTGATACAGATTCTTGAGGATATGCTTCGTTGTTGTGTGATTGATTTTCAGGGTTCTTGGGAGAAGCACTTACCGTTGGTTGAGTTTGCTTACAACAACAACTATCAGTCTAGCATTCAGATGGCACCTTATGAGGCTTTGTATGGTAGACGATGTAGAACTCCGATTTGTTGGGCTGAAACAGGTCAGAGATTGTTACCTATGCCAGACTTGCTTAAGGGGACTACCGACAAAGTAAAGTTGATTTGTGACCGTTTGAAAGCAGCTTCCGATCGTCAGAAGTCTTATGCAGATTTGAAGAGGAAAGAGATTGAGTACTCAGTGGGTGAGAAAGTGTTTCTGAAAGTATCTCTGTGGAAGAAGGTAATGAGATTTGGCCGAAAGGGCAAGTTGAGTCCAAGGTTCATTTGTCCGTATGAGATAGTTGAGCGGATTGGGCCTGTAGCTTATCGTTTGAGGTTACCTTCTGAGTTAGAAAAGATCCATAATGTCTTCCATGTGTCTATGCTTAGGAGATATAGATCGGATCCTTCTCATGTGATGCCCGTTGTGGAGATAGAGTTAAATCTGGATTTGTCCTATAATGAAGAGCCTGTTGAGATACTTGCTTCTAATAGCAAGGTGTTGCGTGGCAAGACCATAGAGTTGGTCAAGGTGTTGTGGAGACATAGAGGCGTGGAAGAGGCCACGTGGGAGAGGAAAGCAGATATGGTTGAGCAGTTTCCGTATCTGTTTCCACCAGGTAATTTCGGGGACGAAATTCCTTAAGTGGGGGAGAGTTGTAACACCCGGGTTTAGGGGTTAGGTGAAAATAATATTTTAATATTATTTTGGGCTCGGTTTTATAATTAAAATGATCTTTAAAATTTCGGGTTTCAAAATCAACGATTTGAATGGGACCAAAATGATTTAGACTCAAAATTGAAGAGCTACTTTAAAAACCAGGATAGCCATTCATTAATGGCCTTTTGGGTAATTTACCCACCATCAAATTTAAACCCCCTTCTCCTAACATCTTTCCACTATTCATCCTCTTCTTCATTTCCCCCCCCCCCAACGTGAAAGAGAGCTCTTCTCCCCTTGTTACTATTTCATTCAAAAAGCTTCTCCATTTCAACTCCAAATTGAAAGGTAATGGTATTTTTGACTTCCCCTCATCTTCCTCTCCATAAAAGTACTCTTTATTTTCATTTCCATGAAAGTTTTAGAAAATGTCATTTTGGAAAGTTTGGATTAAAGATGAAAGCTTTATGTTGTAAAACCAAATGTTTTGATTTAATATGTTTAGTTATGATGTATAGAGGTCGAATGGTATGATATATGTAAATTTCAAATGATTTTGGGAAATTTTCGGAATTGGGTTTCAAATGGGTTTTTGGAGGGTTTTAAAGTGGTTTTTGGGGTTGCTTAATGTTGGATTTTGAGGGCTGGTGCTAGTATGATATATGAGGGTTGCTTTGGGTGTATTTGATGGTTGTTTGGATGCTTGAAATGGAAGATTTCAGTGGGTTTTGTGGGCTGCTCGAAAATTCTGTTTTTGGACTTGTTTTGGGTGTTGAACGCTTGAAAATGTTGTTCCGGGTTAGTTCCGATGATGAGCTTTTGATTGTGGATGTTTTGTTTGTGTTTGAGATTGATTAGAATCGAGTTTGGGCGTCGGTGAAGCATCGGAAGTGAATCCGGGAAGTTGAAGGTGGTTGCTTGCTTGGTCTTTGAGCTTGGGAGCTTAGGTGAGTGGTTAATTGTTTTAAATGGTTTTAAAATAGTTGGTTCGAGTATATGGACTAGGTTGGGCTTGGTAGACCCACCTAGAGTTAGGATTAGGGTGGTAGCCTAATCCTAAGCTTGATCTAGAGCCTTTGGATGAACTCAATTATGTGGTTGTGTATGTCTCGTATGAAATGTGATATGAATGCTTATGTATATTGTATTATACACGTGAGATGAGATATGACTTATGATGCTTGAGACATGCATGATGATGGTTGTTGGTGAGTACGTGCTAAGCACGGAATCGATTGAAATGAGTAATGTGAAATGAGTAAATGTTGGCACTAGTATACTTGATGAGTCAAAAGTCGCGCGTGGCCTTGGTGGCGTTGAGTCAAAAGTCGCGCGTGGCCTTGGTGGCGTTGAGTCACCAAGGAGGAGTACGGGTTCGCCCGGAAGTTGTATTTAAATATAGTCGGTGATGAGTGGAATCCCATCGACGGGGCGTGAGGATGAGTGGAATCCCCTCCGCGAGACCGGTGATGAGTGAAATCCCACCGTGAGGTAATGTGGTTGTTGGATGTGAGTTCCAACATGTCTATCCGCGTATTCGGGTCATAGCTAGGTGCCAATGTTGTTTGGTACGTGTATCAATGTATTGAGGTTTGTGATCTTTAATGGGATGCTTGAATGTGATTACATGTATTGTGGAGTTGAGCTTATGATCATGGCATTTATATTGTATATTGCTCATGCATCTTTATCTTATGGCTCTTGTGGATCCTTGGTATGTTTGTGCTTTACCTTGGCTAGATCGTGCTCGGACCCTGCAATGTGGAGGTTTGTTTTTAGAGCTTACCCTCACTAAGCATCATTGCTTACGCTCTCTTTGTTCAACATTGCAGATCCTTAGTTCGTGGGTTGCTCGAGCAAGTGGAGGGCCTCCAAGTGTGGTTGTTGACTTGAGTACATCAAGTATGGCTTTTAAATGTTGAACATGTAATAGTTTAAGCAATGGGACATGTGTTGATTTTGTTGGATGATTGTTGGTTGTTTAGGAGCTTGCTTAGACTCTATGTTATGTTGCTTTTGTATGGCTTGTGATGCCATGTTTGAGTTGTAATCCATGCCTAAATTGCTTATCTTGAATGTTGGTTATGTGCCTTTGAGTTTTCCTTATGTTGAATGTTGAAGTATGAGTTTTTGGATGTTTAAGTGTCATCTTTGTTTCAATTGCACGTTCCCTTGATGTATGTTCTTGTTGGGTGTCTGTATGGCTAAGCAATGACCCTTTTATGTTGTATGAATGCTTGTTTGGGTCTAGGAAAGTCCTAAATTGCATCTAGGTACGAGTCTTGTTCGTCTTAGCTGAGTTTGGAGGTTTTTGTTGTGCAGGGGTATCGATACGGTTGGTACGGTATCGATACCGCCTTCTTGTTTCAGGCCTCGTGTATCGATACACTTGAGAGGTGTATCGATACTATTTTGGTCACTGGAGCTACTGTCCAGTTCGGTATCGATACCGGCCTCTGGTGTATCGATACCGTCATCTTAGCGTTGACCGTGGGAAGTCAACCGTTGGGGAGGGTATCGATACACTCCATGGGTGTATCGATACGGTTTCTACGGGTATCGATACACCCCTTAAGGGTATCGATACCGCCTGTAAAATAAGTATAAAATTGGGTTGTAACATGTTAGTTTGAGTTCGTTTGTTTGTTTCGTGAATGTTGTTCCGCTGTATGATCCCATAAGATTAAATACTCATGTAGACAAGATTTAAAATGAAAAAAATAGGGTTGCTAACCGAAGGGGAATTCCTTAGGGGGTTTTCACTCGGTTTTCCCCGTGTGACCCACTCGGACCGGTCATTCGGCCAGAACGGGGCGAGGGGGTTACAACACATCAGACCAAAAATAATTTCATAAAATCATGTAAAATGTAAAATTATTTTTTCTATTGACATGCCTATTTTTCATGCCATTTTAAGTTTTTTGGTAGATAATTAACAGTTTTCATCACTGAAAGGTCATTTTAACCTAAAGTGACTATTCAGTCAAACGTTGGGAGACATTTATGATCTTATGCCAAAATATTTCACAAGTCGAATTAAAATGGTTATAAGTGTCACATATTTTTTGGATTAAGTAGAGGTGTATTATATTCTCATATCGAGATTCGAACCCATACAAGATAGGATAAGATGAACATCCTTAGTCACTAGGCCTACATCCTTTATTTTTTTTAAATCTAATGTGATCTCATGGTAATATATGTTCATTTTAACCCTTGAATAACACACTCATACTTTGAAGACACACTATTCAAATCCAAATATCTTGGAGATAACGAGCAAACACATTTGGTCGGTTGGTCAAGCTGTTGATCTTTGTTTTCCCATATTTCCGTAGGTCATGAGTTTGAGACCACTAGAAACACTCTCATTCTTTTTCTTAGAGTTCTCATTTTCATTCCCTCTAAAAAAAATTAAAATATTAAATTTAAAATTTGTATTGTCCTTTTCTGTAGGACCAATGAGGAGTTATACTTTTTTTTTAAAACCTATGTACTTCCTCCTTTTTCTATATATGTGAATTAATTTACAAGTAGTTAAAAGAAAATTACAAACTTGAAAGTTGTTGTCAAGCCTCGAGACAAAGTTGAAGTGGGCACTACGATGGGGCGGCCGATTTCGTTCCACAAGATCAAGATATGCTGCTACGTCTAAATTTCCACAAAAATTAATCACTGAATTGGTTTCGATATATTTGTAAAAGTAATAAATAGAATGTTGTGTATTTACCTGAGGCTGTAGAGCAGCAAAGCAAGCAATCAGCATCCAAGGAGAAGTCTCTTCCTCTCCATCTTCTCCATGCAAACAAATTCAGCATAATCATCAACAGAGCACACGCAATCCTCCATTTCATACCCATACTTTTCTTGCTTCACTACAGGCTTTCCACCTCCATCCCCACGCTTCCATGGCTTCTAATCTTCGCCTCCGAGTTGCTCATGTCTTTATCCTGGCTTATTTCGCAATCCTTTCGTTGGCGCCCGCTTAATCGGACCGTATTCCCCGATAGGTTGCCCACTGATGCTGAGCTTCCCACTATTGACGTCTTTATATGCACCGCGGATCCTAACAAAGAGCCCACCGTGGAGGTTATGAACACTGTGATATCGGCCGTGGCCATGGACTATCCGCCGGAGAAGCTTCATGTTTATGTCTCAGATGATGCCGGTTCCGATGCGACATTGCGTTGTACGAAAGAGGCCTGGAACTTTGCCAGGTGTTGGGTTCCGTTTTGTAGGAGATATGGTCTTGTGACAGCGTGTCCGGACATTTATTTCTCAAGCTCAGAAGACGACGACGGCGAGTTTAAAGGTTTTGAATTCAAAGCAGAGAGGGAAAAGATGGAGGTGATTATATATATATATGATATTAGTGAATGATATTAGTGTCATAAATTTTGTTTAAGTAGAGCTTCATATTTTAATTGTTTAAAAATAATATGGATATCATTTGAAAACTGTTGTGGATTAAATTATAAGAAACTGTTTAAGCCAAAAAAAAATCTATGATTCTTTTCCCACTTGACTGTTGATTTACCTGCTAAAATATCACTCGTCTCCACCCAAGATTCTAACATCACAATTTTATTTTTGTCTAAATCGCAAGTATATGAACTTTTAAGAATCATTTTGTAATCAAATTAAAGGTTTAATAACTATTTTATATATATTTTTTTAAATTTAATGATAAAAAATTATTTTAACACAATTTATGTAATTTACCATAAATTTATTTGTCGCTCAGCAAAAATACGAGCTTCTGAAGCAACGGCTAAGGATTATTGTACAACATCGTGATGTGGCCCTCAACACTAATGCTCGTGACCACCCTTCTATTATTGAGGTATTATTCATCTTGTAATTTATTTACTTGTATTTTTCTAATATTAAAGGTAGTAAAAAAATAATTCTACTTGTTGAATTCTTATTTTCATTTAATGATTTATCTGATAATAATCGATTTATGTCAACATAATTGGATTTAATAAAAATATTAATGATATAAAGTATAATTTAATTAAAGTTATGATAAATTATTTTGCAGCAGGGATGGATCTACAGTTTGGCTAGGGGTTGTGTACCCTAATTTTTTTTTTACTAAAAGTATAATGATATATTTTTTTAGATAAATTATAATTTTATTATCCAAAAAAGCAATTAAAATTGCAATAAAGAGACCTATACAGGTCTTGGGCAGCCATCCCCTTAGGGAATTCTCCAAGCCTCTCTAACTGTGTTACTTATAGCAGTCATTCGTATGTCTTTGCTTTGAATATACGTATATACACAGTATCTTTTATACAATTTATTAAACTATTACAATCACGAGAAGTATTCTTAAACTTTCTACGATTACGTTTCTCCCAAATATGATAAATGTAGGAGCTCCAAGCAAGCTTACATATGAACACCAGCATAGCCTTGCCCTTCAAATATGTGTAGAGCCAATTCAATTCAGCATCCCAATCCAGTAGAACTCTATCAATCAGACAGAGCCTGAAAATATTTGTCCATATAATATATTATTTTCATCTATTTGGATTCGTAATTTTCAATTTATTTGAATTTTTTCAATATAATTTTGATTTTTGATTCCGTTATTATTTTACAGGTTATAAATGAATATTCAGAAACGCAAGAAGATAAAGCTAAAATGCCTCTACTTGTGTATGTATCTCGTGAGAAAAGGCCCTCTCATCATCACAATTTCAAAGCCGGAGCCCTCAATGTCCTTGTATGTCACCTTTCCATCTCTATAAGTCATATAACATATAATGTTTTATGACTAAAGTGTTAATTGTTTGTGTCGTATTTATGTTGTGTTCAGCTTCGAGTCTCAGCAATGATGAGCAATTCTCCATATATTCTAGTGCTTGACTGTGACATGTACTGCAATGACCCGACATCAGCTAGGCAAGCAATGTGTTATTATTGTGATCCTCAAACATCCTCTTCTATAGCATTCGTGCAATTCCCTCAAACATTTCGAAATATCCGTGAAAACGACATCTACGACGGACAAATTCGATCTACATTCAAGGTTTGTAACTAAGATATTATGCATGAATTTTGTGAAATATGAGATTGATGTTTTAATTTCTTCGGATTCAGATATATTGGCCTGGTATAGATGGCGTCGGAGGACCAATTCTGTCTGGTACAAACTATTATATAAGGAGGGAGGCTTTATTGGGCAATTTCAGGAAGGAAGAAGGTTAGTTAAAATTCTAATGATGAATAAAAAGGTGTTCATGATCGGATCGTGATCCGAAAATTTTATTATTTCTTTGTTCAAGTTTGAGTTGAAATAAGTTGGAATCAAGTTGAAAGTCAAAACTCGCCTTGAGTCTGATTAAAAAAAGCATCCTATAATTCAGGGCAAGTAAAAAACTTGAGGGATTCGGGATTTTCTTGTACACTTAACTAATTGTAACATTAATAACTTCAACTTTGGTTTGATTGACTCATGAATGGAGTGAATCCAATCTCTGAACAACTCCTACTCTTTACCCTTTACTAAAAATGCAAAAAAAGAAAGAAAGAGAAAAGCTTATATCATCTGGGCATTCTTTTTCTGTATGATTCATGTTCGAGACTTGTAATTGTCCCTTCCAATAAGTTGAAAATGTCATAACCATTAACCAATGACTTGTTCATAGACCTAATGGCACTCAAAAGATCGTTCGGTCCTTCCAACGACTTCATTAAAACCCTAGCCGAAGATCATAAGCCAAACTTCATACACGATGGGGAATCTTCAAGGATGTTGGTAGAAAAGGCCAAAGTTCTAGCCTCTTGCTCCTACGAAAACCAGACAACATGGGGTTCAAAGGCAAGCAGTACACAATACATTAACTACACAAATGTTCATATGCATGAATATTGATTAACCCTAATTGAATACTACATGTAGGTGGGTTTCATGTACTTCTGTGTGTTGGAAGATTACTTCACAGGGTTTACTCTACACTGCAAAGGTTGGAAATCTGTGTATATTGACCCCAAAAGGCCACAATTTATTAAACCAATTGGAAAATCCCCTTAAAAACCCAAACTTTGATATAAACCCTAATTTTCAAAACTCCATGTTTTTTAAATCCAAGACCATAGATAGATAGAGGATAAAGAGGAGATTAAGAAAACATATTTACCTTTGAAAAACACCTTGAATCGAAGTAGCAATCCAATGGAATAGTGTTTTAGGTTTGAAAGAGATTTGAAGGGGGTTTGGGGGCTTTAGACATTGGAAAGGGGATAAAGGGGGAGGAAGACAACTTTTTATTAAAGTGGTCTTGCTTTTCAAAACTTTTGGGTAAAATTACAACCTTAGTCCCTTCCCTTTTCCCCAAAGCTCAATTAGACCCAATTTAGGTTGAATTGATTTTTAATTAAATTTTATTGACTCGAATTTTAACCCAGTTAACTCCTAGGCCCAAAACACGAGTGTTACAGCAATTCTTGATTGGTTTGAATGAGTCTTTTGCTCATGTTCGTGGCCAAATTCTATTAATGAACCCTCTGCCAACAATTACCAAAGTCTTTTCATTGGTAGTTCAAGAAGAGAATCAAAGGGTTTTGGGGTTGAACAATCATGTGTCTGAGGCTGCATTTGCTGTCAGAATGCACTCTAATACGCATAATTCCAATGCTCGAAAGTCTCGCCCTCAGTGCAGTCATTGTCATCTTCTTGGTCATATAAAAGAAAGGTGTTACAAACTTCATGGTTATCCACCAAGATATTCTCAGTTCAAACAAAATCCAACTCAAACTAGTGCTAATGTTGTTCATTCTAGTGTCAATGCAAGCCCTGTTAATGCTATGAATCATACTTCTGCTTCATCATCTATGTATTCCTTAACCATGGCGCAATGTCAACAGTTGATCTCCATGCTTACTAATCATTTTCAAACTGCATCAAATATTGAATTACCTTCTACTTCAATTAACATGGCCATGCAAGGTAAAATCTTGTCCTACATAAATTCCTTTCAAGCCTCGAATCTAGGTTCTTATTGGATTATTGATTCTGGTGCTTCTAGGCACGTTTGTCATTCTAAGGAATTGTTTGAATAGTTGAATCCTATTTCTAGTGGTAACATTATGTTACCTGATAAATTTGTTATCCCTGTTAATTTTTCAGGAACAATTAGATTATCCTCTCAACTTGTTCTCAAGAATGTTTTATATGTCCCTGAATTTTCATTTAATCTCTTAGCTATTAGTAGTCTGCTTAAAGATACTAATATGTAGATTTTGTTTTCTGAACAACATTGTTTAATCTAGGACCTGGGGCATGTGATTGGGAAGGCTGACCTTTGTCAAGGATTGTACCTTTTGCAATTTCATGAACCTACTGTTTCTAATGAGTTGTTTCATAATTTTTCTATAAATGCTATTGATTGGCATGTAAGACTATGACATCCCAGTGATAGAGTTTTGAATTCTTTGAGAAGTGTATTGCCTAATTCTGTTCATGTTAATAAAGACAAATTCAGTTCATGTTCTATTTGTCCTATTGCCAAGCAGCAACGATTACCCTTTTCTTCTTCTATTACACACATACATGCACCTTTCGAGTTGTTGCATTGTGACATTTGGGGACCTTTTAAAGTCTTAACCTATAATAATCAACGTTTCTTTCTTACTTTGGTTGATGATTTCACTAGGACTACATAGACGTTTCTTCTTCAACATAAGTCTGATGTTGCATCTACTATTCCAAATTTTATAAACATGATTAATAGGTAATATGGGTTTAATGTTAAGGTTTTCAGGTCCGATAATGCTCATGAATTGAAGTTTACTGAGTTGTTTTCAAAGCTGGGAATTCTTCATCAATTCTCTTGTGTTGAAACACCGCAACAAAACTCCACTGTTGAAAGGAAGCACCAGCACTTGTTAGCTGTATCTCGTGCTTTGTTTTTCACTTCTCATGCCCTCTTAAATTTTGGGGTGATTGCATATTAACAACCACCTTTTTGATAAATCGACTTCCCTCTCATTTGCTCCACAACAAAACCCCTTATGAAATGCTTCATTCTTGTGCACCTTCTTACCAGAACATTAGGGCCTTTGGCTGCATGTGCTATGTATCTACATTAAAAAGTAAAAGGCATAAGTTGTCTGAACGTGCTCTACCTGGGGTATTTTTGGGGTATGTTTCTGGCATTAAAGGATACAAAGTTTATATTTTACAATCTCACAACATTGTGGTTTCACGAGATGTTGTTTTCCATGAAGGAGTTTTTCTTTTTCGTTCTATCTCTTCTTCTAATGTTCTGGTTTATCCCTTTCCACATGTTCATTTACTTTCTATAAGTAATGATCAATCCCAGTCTCATGATAGCAATGAACATGTTGTAACATGTAATACAGGTTTGCATGACACCCTCATGCATGATACTAGCATACTTGACACCAATGTGCATGACACCAATGTACATGATACTAACGTGCATAATACTAGCATGCCTGACATTAATGTACATGATATCAACGTGCATGACACCAACGTGCATGACACTAATACTTCTAATAATGCTTCTGACGTGTTGAATGATAATACTATAGCCAATGATCATGGTGTGCAGGATAATGCTTCTTTAGCTGCCTCTCCTACAATTAATTTACAGGATAATTCTTCTTCCGAGGTTTCCCTTGACACTGGTGTGCAGGACAATGGCAGTGATGTCTCGATTTCTCAGCAGCCTTGTGTTTGACGTTCAGCTAGAATCCCTCAACAGCTTTCTTAAAGAATTATTACACAAATACCCTTTTATCTCCAAGTTACCCTATCGAACAAATGTTTCTTCTTCTAAACTATCTTCTTCTTTTCTTACTTTCATTTCTAACATTTCCTTGCTTAAGAAACCCTCTACCTATAAGCAAGCTGCCAAATCTCCAGAATGGAGACACGCAATGGATGAGGAATTACGAGTCATGGATAATTTGTAAACGTGGTCAGTTGTTCCTCTCCCAAAAGGTAAGCAAGCCATTGATTGCAAATGGGTTTACCGCATCAAACATAAGGCAGATGGGACCATTGACAAGTACAAGGCTCGCCTTGTTGCTAAAGGTTTCACCCATGTTGAAGGCATTGACTTTACAGACACGTTTTCTCATGTTGCTAAACTCACTTCCTTCAAAGTTTTGCTCACGCTTGCAGCTAAATTTGACTGGCATTTACTTCAGCTAGATGTGAACAATGACTTCCTCAATGGCATGCTTGATGAAGAGGTGTACATGAATTTACCTCAAGAATATGTTACCTCTGTTCAAGGTACCAATTTGGTTTGTAAATTGCAAAAATCCATATATGGACTAAGGCAAGTTTCCAGACAGTGGTTTGCCACTTTCTCTAAAGTAGTCCTTCAATACGATTTTACTCAATCTCCTTCAGACCACTTTTTATTTGTTAAAGGTTCAGGTGACACATTGATTGCATTACTTGTCTATGTGGATGACATAGTAATTGCAGGTAAAGAACATGATCTCTTGATTGAAGTACAAGACTTCCTTCACAAGCACTTTAAGCTCAAAATAATGGGAGACTTAAAGTACTTTCTTGGTTTTGAAGTGGCTCGTAACAGTACTGGTATATCTCTTTCTCAGAGACACTATGCCTTGCAGCTGCTTGAAGACACTGGTTCCCTTACAGCCATACCAGTCGATTTACCTATTGTTGCTAATCGAAAACTTAGCAAAGATGATGGAGAACTCTTGGAAGATCCTCATATGTACAGAAGATTGGTTGATAGGCTTCTTTATCTAACACATACCAGGCCTGACATAACATATGTTGTTCTCATGTTTAGTCAGTTTGTTTCATCTCCTCGGAAGCCTCATCTTGTTGTTGTCCATCATCTTCTATCATACATAAAAGGATCTCCTGGTCTTGGTTTATTTTTCTCCAAAGATTCTGATCTACAATTGAGTGGTTTTGTGGATTCAGATTATGGATCATGCCCTGATACGAGACGTTCAATTACTGGCTTCTGCACTTACTTAGGCAACAATCTTCTGTCCTGAAAATCTAAGAAACAAATCGTTGTCAGTCGATCCTCTTATGAAGCTGAGTACTGTGCCATGGCCACAACTACTTGTGAACTTGTATGGTTGTAGGCATTACTTTCTTCATTTCATATTCCAATTCCTCATGTTGTTTTGTATTGTGATAACAAATCTTCCATCCACCTTGCAATGAACCAAGTCTTCCATGAGCGTATTAAACACATTGAGATTGATTGTCACTTTATTCGTGACAAGATCAATGATGGTTTTCTCAAGTTACTACATGTTCGATCATCAAACCAGTTGGTCGATGTCTTCACCAAAGCTTTACATCTTCCAGCTTTCAGATCCATCTTGTCCAAGTTGGGCCTTTTGAACATCCATCAGCTACCAACTTGAGGGGGGCTATTAGGGTTAGTTAGTTATGTTAGTTAGGATAAGTTTACAGCTGTTGTATTCTTTAGTTAGTTAGGAACCTGGTATATAAGTTTGGTTAGAGTAGGTGAAAACTCAACTTGAGTTTTATTGTAATTCATTTTTCTGGTTAATAAAATTTCTTCTTTTCTTCCTTATCAATCAAGATAAGCTGTTATAAGGCTCGTTTAAATTGGAAAAAACATGAAGAGAGATATATAAATGTATTGTATATGATTATAAAAACCCATTTAAATTGAAACTAATTAGTACCATAACTTTATAAATGTTTACAATTAAATTTAAACAGAAACACAAATTCGACTCGGAAAAAATTTCAAATAAAATCTAAATTATAAAATAGTACTCTTCAACTCAACTAACTCAAATTTTTTTAGAATCGACTAATCAAATACCCACCCTTAATATTTAATGCTCTTATATTCTCACGGGCTGGAAGCCTGGAACCTAGAACCTTAGTTAAAACTGAACAAGTTGGACCAATTATAATTTCATTTACAATCAACGAAAAGAAAGTAAACTAGTAGGAGTACTTGTTTTTATTATATGGACTTCAACTCTAAACTTATGAGTTATGAGTGGAAGAGACGGTAACCTGTGCACATACACTGTGGGTAAACACTGCAATTTCGGGTGTAGAACCTAAAAAAATTCACAACCAAATTTAGCAAGGCGAAGGGGTCAGCTAATTGGCTGCTAGATTTTCAATAAATCTTCAGCTAAATGAGGGCAGTATCTTTTGTTTAAACCGGTTTCTCTGTTGAAACTGCATCTCTTTTCATCTCAAGAAACAAGGAAAAGGAAATGGATGGGTGCACTCAGATTTCCCTTCGTTTCAGATAAATCAAAGCTTTTCTGAATGATATGAAATGTGCAGCCATTAGTTCCATTTTCAACATGCAAAGCAAAAGTGGAACAGAAGTTGGAATACTAAATATTCTCCTATTTCTGCTAATAATACGTGTCGTAAAGATGGATACTTTCCAATACGATTTCCATGACCAAACTCCATTTCATTGCTATATATTCTCAGCTATCAGCAACTCTGAATTAGGGTTCTTTTTGTTTCGTCATATTAGCTTAGACTGTCTTTTTCCTTTTGATCTTCACTAGGGTTACCCATGGAGAAGAGTTTGA
The DNA here is from genome assembly GCA_958450335.1 of Hibiscus tridactylites. Classification (NCBI taxonomy): domain Eukaryota; kingdom Viridiplantae; phylum Streptophyta; class Magnoliopsida; order Malvales; family Malvaceae; genus Hibiscus; species Hibiscus tridactylites. The sequence continues at coordinate 83,075,781 of OY288270.1, forward strand.
GAGACCAAAGTGTTGCCGATAAAGCCATTAAAGGCGACAAGCTTAAGGATTCTTCATGGAACTGTGATAAGAATCAAGGTTATCTAAGTGGGTTTCCATGGCTGCGGAGATCTTACACTTGCAATTTCTGCAAGAGGGAATTTAGGTCGGCTCAAGCTTTGGGTGGCCACATGAATGTTCATAGGAGAGAGAGAGCTAGGTTATTAAGACACTCACCCCCTTCTTTACTCAACCCTAACCCTAACATCTCCTCTTCTTCTTCACCATATTATGGTCCTGTGAGTTCGAGAGGCTCGGATTCGACATACATGAACGGTGCAAAACCATGTTTTGGAGTCAAAGAGTTCAACGATTATGGTTGCGGTGTTAAGTTCATGAAGAATTCAAAGTTGAAGATGAAGATGATGAAAGAGATTGTCATTAGTGATTCGGATGAAGATTTGGATTTGGAACTTCGATTGGGATGCTCTTAAATACATGTAAGTAGGGGTGAGTTCAAGAATATAAACTCTTTAGTTGAAGTTTGAGGAGGAAGGTAAAATGGGAAAGTAAATTGAATATATATGCATGATGAATTTTTTAACATTTTTTTTTCAATAGTAGTTCAAGTGACTTAGGAGACACAATGGTAGATTGGTAAAACACATATAATGACAAATTTAGTTAAATGCTTAATTATATCAAATGAAGTATTTGCTTTTTGATTTTATATATTGTATTGGTGGAGTCGTCTCAGATATTTTCGACACTTTGAGCGAAAATTTAAAAATGAGTATTTATAGAACAAAAATATGTTTAATTGTTTTTAACAATTAATTTAATATTTTATTAATAAACCATAGAAACATGATTAAAATTTACTAAACACATTATTTTCATTATTTTGTTAAAAAAACATCATAAATACAATTAAAAAGTCTTGTAAAATTATAAAAATAAAATGTGAAAACTCTAAGCAGACGCTCATGTTACTCTTCCTACCAACGCTACTGAGCATCGGACGTCTCTTAGCATCTTATGTTTTAGCTTTTTTATATATATATATATGAATATGAATAGAGTGCAATATTGTATGTTTTACGCCAAACTTTTATCTAAGTACACTTATTTGAAGAGAAAGTTATGACTTACGATATTACAAACTTAAAATTACTTGAGTTTAAAATGTAATTCTTCGACAATAACAATGTCAATAGAATTAATAAACATCCGATAATAATACTTGAATCGATGCTTTTAAATTAGTTTGATGATGTTTTATTACTAAATATATGCAAAAAAATCATATTTGGGGCCATCCATTATCGTTCGGTTAGCGTGGTGTTGCTATTTTTACTATATATGGCAAGAGTGAAACTGTAGATTGCATGGAAAGGGCCCTCGACTTGCAGCTACCAAAGTCTTTTTGATTAGGAAAGATATACGTATGAAATTATCTTGTAATGTGAAGCTCACTATCCATTCCTCTACTCTTGCGGTCGAGTGGGGTATTTTATAGGTTTTGTTTTTCATTCTTTTGTTTCTTTTTGTTGATACATGATTGTTTCTTCATTTTGGTAGCATGTGGATGGAAATTCTCTACCTCTTTTCGGTGCCCCTACATATGTCCTTACGCTTAAAATTAACTTTAGGGTTTAGGGTTTTAAGTTAGGAGTTGTGGTTAGAGTTTAGGGAATTTAGGGTATGGTGTATTTTTTAGGGTATAGGGTGTAGGGTTATGATTTATAATTTAGGGTTAGGACTTAAAATTTAATTTTGTAATGTTTTTTTAGTGTTGGGGCATATGTAGGGGCACCAAAAAGTTGCAGACGAATTTTATCGGTAGTATGTGATTGGTGTACATGGATGGTACTTTTGAATGAATAAGAAAATCTCATTTATCCAAAAAAAAAGTATGCATTTTCATTGAATTTATATAAAAATGCATACTCGCGTCCAATATAATTAGAAAAAATTGATACACGGGTTTTATAAATTTTAGTTTACACGTGTCTTTTAGTTTTAGGGGTTAGAGTTTTAGTTTATGGTTTAACATTCAGGGGTTTAAGTTGTAGGGTTTAGAATTTAAAGTTAGTGTTTAGTATTTAGGGTACAAAATTTAGTTTTTTAAGATTAGGATTAAAAAATTAAGATTAAATTTTATAGTGTATATATAAAATTAATTTTACACAACATATGTATCAAAATTTTACCCATACAATTAGGATTAAGCGGCCCGGCAAGTGTGTTAGACGTAATTAGGTTGTTAGAGATATGGGCCATCAAATTCACTTCCCAACAACAACATTAACAAATGTTGGCCCAATGTGACCCAACATTAACCAGCTCTGTCCCTCTGCTGATTTCATCTTATGCAAAAAAGCTAAATAAGTGGCTGATGTTGAAGCATAATTCTATCGTTACATTAGCTTATAATTTTACAATTTCATAATAATTAAATCATAATTTTCTTTATTTTGGGAGTAAAATAGAATTTTACCGTATATTAACTTATAATTTTTTTAAAATAATTCTTTATTTATTAAAAGGGGTTGAAGTTTCTATCAACCATGGACTTCATCATTATCAGAATCCATCATTATAAATATTAATTGACTTCAAACGTGATAAAAAAAATTATGACTTTAAAGTTCTCATATCTTTCTCATCATCGTTAAGCTAAGGCTTCGTTGGCTAGATAAACTAATTAGACAGGTTCAAAAATATACTTGTATAACCTATAACTATTATCCAACTTATATTATACGACGTCAAATAGAAGAACAAGGATAGATGACGGGGTACTGAGTACGATTGCATCCTGAAAATTTTAATTCTTATATAAATTAAATATTTTTATTAAAGATTTAAACTTACACCCTACAAAATTTTATAATTTTACATCCTGACATAAAATTTTACACACATTTATATTTTTATATCGTTCTATATTTTATCAACATATCTATAAACCTTTGTCAAACTGTCTACAAACTACATCACATATCACCTCCAAATTGGAAAAAAAAAGAATGGATCGAACATGTCCTGTCGGCATTGAACAAGGACATATACAATGTTAAACAAGGAAAACACATTTTAGGACCATAAATTATGATATTATCAAATTAAGGCACCTAAATTTCTGGGCTATTTACAGCCAAAAAGCAAAAGAAAGTTATTACTGGACAGGAATGCCTCCCCAACAACCGACTTTCTAAATCACATCCCTAGAAAACGAGCATTTAGTCAAGGATCTTGGCCTTCGATTTCCATGGACAATATCTTGTCTTCACACCCTAATTCAATTTGTTGTAAGAACGAAGGCATTTAAAGTCCTTTTGCTCATTGTATTTGCCAAAATTGCATATTTTAGTAATGTGCATGAACTAATTCTGCAATCAAAGAATTGGGACAAAGAAAATGAGTGAAGTTTCTCTTGCGATGATTGTGTGGTAAACTTAGGGCCTTCGTTAAGGTTACATCAATTTGCATGTTAAAAAACAGATGAATTTATATTCGAATATATTCAGGTTTATATTTAAAGTCATTGTTTTAATTAGTGTTTATTTTGTCATCTCGTTGATCTATCCTTTTCTGGACTCTTGTATTGGTTCTCTAATGTTAATAGGTGCTTACAATCACCCTATATAGATAGGGATTGAGTTATGGTAAAGTCATTTTATCAATATGTCATTATTGTTATATGCATTTTTATGTTATTGTTGATAATGTTTATCCTTTGTTACAAGAAGTAAACTGGAAAGCTTTTTATTATTTCATGTATCGAACAAAAACTTCTTATCATCTTAGTAACAAGGTGTTTATTTATACAACAAAGATCAGTGGATCAACTGATCACTAACAACCCTAACTAATCACCCTAACAAACTTAACCGTTGTTTATGTATATTCCAATAGCCCCCCCTCAAGATGGACTTGGATGAACGTCGGTAAGTCCCATCTTGAAGACAAAATCAGAAAACGCAGGAGAATGAAGAGCTTTTGTGAAAATATCAACAAGTTGTCCCTTAAAACGAACATGAAACAACTTAAGAAACCCTGAATTTAACTTCTCCCTCACAAAATGACAATCAATTTCAATATGTTTGGTTCTCTCATGGAAAACCTGATTCGAAGCAAGATGAATGGCAGCTTGATTGTCGCAGTAAAGGAAGACAAGTGAAGCATCAATGTGAAAAGAAGAAAGCAACGCAGCCAACCAAACGAGCTCACAAGTAGCTGTAGCTATAGCCCTATACTCCGCCTCGCAGGAAGAACGACTCACAGTATGATGTTTCTTCGATTTCCAGGAGATCAAATTTGTGCCAAGATATGTACAAAAGCCAGTGATGAAACGCCTTGTATCTGGGCAAGCACTGTAATTAGAGTCCACGAAACAGCTAAGTTGAAGACTGGTCTTGAAAGAGAAGAACAGACCAAGGCCAGGAGCTTTCTTGATATAAGACAACAAATGATGAGCAGCATGAAGATGAGGAATTCGTGGCATGGACACAAACTGGCTCAACAAATGCACAACATAGGTGATGTCGGGGCGAGTGTGTGTAAGGTACAAGAGACGCCCAATCAACTGTCGATAAATTTGGGGATCAGAAAGTAATTCACCATCATTCATATTCAGTTTGTGATTTGCAGTAATAGGTAAGTCAGCAGGTTTCTTACCTAACGATCCTGTATCCTCAAGAAGTTGCAAAGCATAGTGGCGTTGGCACAAAGTAATACCATCCTGGCTTTGAGAAATTTCAAAACCAAGGAAATACTTCAACGGACCCAATTCCTTAAGTTTAAAATGCTCCTTAAAAAAATTCTGGACATTCAATAGTGAATCGAGATGCTTACCAGCAAGAACAACATCATCGACATACATAAGTAACGCGATCAAATCATCACCAGAACCTTTGATGAAGAGAGAATGCTCAGAGGGAGACTGAGTGAAACCAAATTTGAGAACCACGGCATGAAAAGTCTGGAACCACTGTCGAGAAGCTTGTTTCAAGCCATAGATCGATTTCTGGAGCTTGCACACTAAATCAGAACCTTGCACATTGGTGTTGTACCCAAAAGGCAATTTCATATATACTTCCTCATCAAGAGAGCCATTGAGGAAGGCATTGTTGACGTCCAATTGAAGAAGATGCCAATCATGGACTGCTGCTAAGGAAAGTAAAACCTTGAAGGAAGTCATTTTAGCCACAGGGGAGAAAGTATATGTGTAGTCGATCCCCTCGACCTGAGTGAAGCCCTTAGCCACTAATCGTGCTTTGTACCTATCAATGGTACCATCAGAATTATGCTTTATACGGTAAACCCACTTACAATCAATGGGTTGTTTGCCTGGAGGAAGAGACACGACTGTCCAGGTGTGAATATTTTCCATGGCTCGCAGCTCGTCTTGCATGGCAGCACGCCACTCTGGTACTTTGACAACCTGATGATAAAAAGAAGGCTCGTTCGTAGTGGACAAGTTAGCAAGGAAAGTAGCATAGGAGGATGATAACTGATGAGGAAGATAATCTTCGATCGGGTATGAACAAGAGGAAGCTGCATTACAATAATAATTATGCAGATATGAAGGTTTTCGTGCAACTCTAACAGACCTACGTGGTTGTTCAATAGGACCAATATCTTGTGCAGGAACAACAGTCGGTGCAACATCTGAAGTAACTTCAATTGGTGAGACATGATCAGAAGAAATGATCAGTTCAACAATCGGTTCAGTATCACCTGTAAGAACTGTGTCTGGCTCGACCTCAACAATCAGTTCAGTAGCTGACTCAATCACCGGTTCAACAAGAGAAGGAACTATCGGTTCAGCATGAGAATTAACTACTGAGGCATTATCAACTAACGGTTCAACAGGTGTAGTATTTTCAACAATAATTTCAGCATCCTGCACCCTGGAAGGAATCCGATGAAGATCAAATTGAGAAGAAGGATCAGGTATACTCACCGAAACACCATTTGGCAAGGAAACATCAGGGAAAAGATCAACCACAGCTTCAAAGTTGGTAAGAGTGTGAAAAGGAAAATTTTCTTCATGAAATACTACATCGCGAGATACAACAATTGAACGTGTTTTAAGGATGTAGATCTTGTAACCCTTCATGCCAGGAGCATACCCAATGAAGACACCAGGCAATGCGCGTTCACTAAACTTGTCTCGATGAGCTCGTAAAGTAGAGACAAAATACAAACACCCAAAGACTCGAAGGGACTGATAATCAGGAGGAAGATTATGCAGAAGTTCAAAAGGAGACTTACCACCTAGCAAAGGAGAAAGCAATCTGTTGATCAAAAACGTGGCAGTCAACACACAATCACCCCAAAATCTCTCCGGAATTCGTGTTTGAAAGAATAAAGCACATGCAACAGCTAGCAGATGTTGGTGCTTACGCTCAACAACAGCATTCTGTTGAGGTGTTTCGACACAATAAAAATGATGAATGATGCCAAGAGAAGCAAACAAATCAGTGAAACGCAATTCAGGAGCATTGTCAGAACGAAACACTTTCAAATCATAACCAAACTGAGTCTTGACCATCTTAATAAATGAAGGAACAATGGAGATGACATCAGACTTATGCTGCAACAAGAATGTCCATGTATACCGAGAATAATCATCGACTAAAGTCAAGAAAAATCGATGCTTATTATATGTAGAAACCTTGAATGGACCCCAGACACCACAGTGGACCAAAGCAAAAGGACACTCAGCTCGAGAAGTGGAAGAAGGAAATGGCAATCGATGTTGCTTAGCAAGTGGGCAAATGGAACAAGGCAAATCAGCTTTATTAATATTGCAAGGAGATACAAAATTCTTTAACAAATGTAATACATTTGAACTTGGATGACCTAATCTGTCATGCCAAGAAGCTAAACAAACTGAATTTACACATGAATCAGCATTGGCAACCAAATTATGAGCAGTTACATCTGGCAATCGTAGCAAATATAATCCTTGAAAAAGCTCACCCTTCCCAACCACTTGCTGAAGATCCTGGATAACACATTGAGAATTGCAAAATAAAACACGAAGATCAGAATCCTTGATAAGAGCACTAACAGCCAACAAGTTGAATCTGAATTCTGGGACAAAAAGAACTGATTTAAGAACCAAATTAGGTGACAAACGAACAGTGCCAGAAAATTCTACTGAAATGACAGACTTATCGGGCAGAAGAATACTTCCTCCTGTAATTGGAGTTAAAGATTCAAACAATTCCTTTTCATAACAGATGTGGCGTGATGCTTATGAGTCAATGATCCAAGGAGACTTAGAATAAGAAAAAAGTAAGCTATTTATGTAAGCTAAAATCTTGCCTTGCATTGTAAGATTAATTGAAGAAGAAGGAATATTCAGGGTAGAGGCAGCCTGCAACTGAGTTGACAACATTGCAATTAACTGTTGACATTGGTGAGGAGTCAACGAGTCAGCAGGGGCAGCAACAGACAAAGACTCAGAATCTTTAACAACATTGGAATGAGCCGTATGAGGATGAGATTGCCTCGATCGGACATTGTAGCCAGGAGGATAGCCATTGAGCTTGTAACACTTATCTCTGGTATGTCCCAACATGTTGTAGTGACTACATTGAGGGCGAGACTTCTTGGATACAACTTTCACTGCAAAAGCAGCTTCAATGGCTGGCTTAGAAACCAAAATCGAACGCTGATTCTCTTCTTGAACAACCCATGAAAACACTTTGGAAAGGGAAGGAAAAGGGTCAACTAACAGAATTTGACCATGAATATGAGAAAAAGAGTCATTCAAACCCATCAGAAATTGAATAGTTTGTTCTTTTTGTGAATCATCAACCATCTTTTTAACACCACCACAAGTACAAGTGGAACAAGAACAAACAGATTTTGCAGACATCAACTCATCCCAAAGGATTTTAAGCTGAGTATAGTAAACAGTAACAGAAGAAGAACTTTGAACTAATTCACCAATCTTCTTCTTTAAATGAAATAAACGGGGACCATTCATCTGCTGGAAACGATCTTCAAGATCTTTCCATATCTCAGCTGCAGTCGAATGATACAACAGACTAACATCAATCTCCTTAGAAACAGCATTAAGAAGCCAAGAATTGACAAGATTGTTCGCTCTTGTTCAAGCACTGAATTTTTCTGCAGGAAGCAAAGGAGGAGCAGAAATCGAACCATCGAAAAATCCCAACTTGTTCTTGGCTGAAAGAGCCATCACCATGGAACGCCTCCAACTGTTGTAATTGTCATTCGTCAGAGGTTGAAGAACAAGAACCAATCCTGGATTGTCGGATTGGTGAAGATAATAGGGGTTTCCACCATCATCGAATTGATCATTGAGATTCACCATGATCAAGAGAAAGAAGTAGAAGAAGAATTGAAAAACAAAAAGCTCAGAAGAAATCGGAAGGAAAATGAGGAAAAAAACTCAAGAAACAACTGATACCATGTTACAAGAAGTAAACTGGAAAGCTTTTTATTATTTCATGTATCGAACAAAAACTTTTTATCCATCTTAGTAACAAGGTGTTTATTTATACAACAAAGATCAGTGGATCAACTAAACACTAACAACCCTAACTAATCACCATAACAAACTTAACCGTTGTTTATGTATATTCCAATATCCTTCATTGTCGACATTGTTTAAACATTCTACTAGACTCAGTGGCACGTTGACGGACTATTTCGAAGCATATAGTACAAATGCGCAATGGCGCATCATGGGCCAACCTTTTTAATACGATTCAAAGTTTAGTGATTTAAGTGTATGCGTTTAGAATCCCCTCTGTACATCATTGTATGAAGCAGTGGACCTAAGAGAGATGACATACCCCAAAATGGTAGGACAAAGCTGTACTATCAATTAAATTATAGCTTTGAATTTGCATTGGGCTCTGGTTGTAAGGATTTAGGATTGACAACATTTTCTAACAAGGGACTTTTAGATCTCATGCATTTGCATCTCTATTGTTTAATTTCAGTATTAAAAATTGAGTTCAAAAAATATATATTAAAAATTGCAATCTCAACGTATAACATAAAAAATTATAAATTATAAATATTAGTTTTCGAGTTAATTGTAGCGCACGTCTTAAAATTATTTCGTCCTACATTTTAGAATAATCATTATTTTATTAAAATCCAATATTAACTATAATTTATATCATATCATGTTATTATATAATATATATCAATACTTTTTTATTATATTAGACCTCTTCATTCGATCTAGACTAATCGATCAATGAATTAGATATTGATGATTAAAAAAATTTTAAATATTTAAATTCAAATCTCGCATCCATAAAAATATTTGAATTCGACCATGAATAATGGGTATCCAAATTTGAGTCTCTTATTTAAAAAAGTAAAGAGAAAAAGAATAGATAATCCAAATTTCCTCATGATAGCAATTATCCAATTATTTTATACAATATATATATATATATATATATTATTTTTAAAGGATTAGAATGAGAGAAGAACTTAATAAGTGGTTTTAGTAGAAAAGTAGATAATATTTATTTTAAAAAAATTAAGTTCAATCGTTTTGGTTGCAACTGTAATGTGCGTTGTTAAAGAGTTAAAAATATTTATGAAAAAAAGAAAAGGAGCTCCGGCTCCATTGGTGTTAGCTTTGAAAATGGGCTTAATTGGGGAAATGGGGTGTTTTCACTTTTTATTTAGTGAAATAGGGTGGGTTGGGAGAATTTTGGGGCAATAGGCCAAAGTCCACAGTGCAAGGTGGACCTCGCCACCTGCACTTGGTGTTCCGTAGACAACGCCACCTCCTCCTGGCGAGGCCCTGTTGGAGTCAGCCTTCTCGGCTCGGGCGGCGCAGCGTCGCAGTGCAGGGGCTCATGTATGGGTGCCTGACGTGCCTGCATGTGCCATGCATGCACGTCAGGCTTTAGATCAGGCTAAATAGGGTGTTGTTCGGGCTATTAAAGGGGATGAATTTTTTTTATATTATTTTATGTGTATATATATATATATATATATATATAGTTTAGAGAAGATGAGTGTGTAGTGGTTGAGAAAAAAAATAAAAGAGTTTGATTCGGAAAAGAGGGAAGAGTTTGTGAGTTTCTAAAGAAATATTCGAAGACGATGATTGAAGAGTTCGTAAAGGTCAGTGAAAATTAAGTAAGTGATTTTTGCCTTTTAATATGTTTTTTAAATTATAGAGGCTTTGTATATTTTTTGTATGATGAATATATATTCAAATGGTAATAATATTTTTAAATTTTAATAAGAAACCCCGAAATTTTAATGTTTTGCTTATGTTTTTTTAATATTTACATAAGATGAGTTCATCAACATACTGTAACATCGAATCCACAGTTGGTCGTTGGGGAGAATCGCTTGAAGATTTCAGCGAGGATGAAGAAAATATTGTTCCTATTAGTGAAAAAGATGACGTTCAGTTACTCAATGCCGATGATATTGACGCTGTTATGACAGATGCGTCTCAAGACAATGGTATTGATATTGAAGAAGATGTTTGGGCCACGGCTGTTGGTAGGCTTGGGTTGAGAAATGAACAATCGGCTGTTTGGGGTTATGTTGCACCGGAGCCCCAACAACCGAAACCTATTCATCCAGCCTATGAAGATCCAGCAGTCCGCGTGTATGAAGTTGACTATACTGCAATGCAAGATCATGAATATCAAGCTCGCGTATTTGGTTCTTCATCATCTTTGAATTTTGGAGAATTGGAACTAAAGGCTGAATTTGAAACAAAACAAGTCGCGGAGCTTGCAGTTCAGGAGCACTGTATCAAACGTCATACATCATTTTCTGTTGTTGAGTCCAACAGAAGTACCTATTGTGTAAGGTGTTTTCATTGGAAGAGCAAATGTCTGTGGTGGGTAAGAATTTCTTACAGTAAGAGGACTGAAATGTGGGAGGTGTCACAGTTTATTGTGCAACACACATGTACCAATATGACTTTATCACAAGACCATATTAATTTAAACTCTGGTCTAATATGTGTTTACACTAGGGCTTTGGTTGAACAAGAACCAAAAATTTCGATTGCAGTGTTAGTAGCATCTATCCAGACCCAGCTTGGTTATTAAACACTTAAACTTGCTCAATTTTACGTCCTCTTATGTATCACACCGACAATAATGTCAACTAAACTTAACTCAATTTGCTAAAAAAACATAATTGCTAACAACTCCTAACATCATTATTTTTTTTTAAAAAAATATTATAATAATAAAAAATTAAAAAAAAATTAATAAAAGAATTTGAATTGAACTAATTCAAATTTGAAAAATCTTTAAAAATCCAAACTAAATCGACAATTGAATAGGTTTAATCATAAACCAGAAGTAACTATAGTGAGAAGACAACAAGTTCTAACACATAAATTTAAGTTCTCTCATTCATAATATCACAAAGTTTCGTTATTAAGACGATCCTTCTAAATCAACGCTTTATCCAATTTTATATTTAATTTAAGTTTTGTCACGTGTAGTTTTTGTTTGGAGTTATATAATTCAAAATAATTTGTGGCCCTAATATTCCAATCTTATAGTTATCTTAAATTGCTTAATTGGTTGGACCAATGGAGGATCCTAATTCAACGCGGGCCATGAAGTTTCTCACTGCTGGGCTTTGATTTAACCCATTGGAGAAATAAACCATCGTAATAAACATGTTTATTTACTAATTACAAGTAATTTATTATTATTATTTATAGCTATCGGTTTATAATTTAATTTGCTATATTCATAACGTCGGTCTTAAATCACTGACTTTATATAAAGAATCTAGTGTTTAACATCATTGTTAATGGTAATTTATTACTTTTTAATACGCTCGTATATCATCAATTGAGTTTTTAAATTAAAAAAGCATTTTTATTACATTTTATTAATGACCTAATTGAATAAACCTAATTGGTACATAAATGGAAATTGAAAGTATAAAATTGATGATATAATTTTTTTAGTAATCTAATTATGATTCTATAGTAATATATGTTTTTATATCATTAAATGTATGCACATCCCGTAAATAAAATCACTCCAACTCATGTCTCTGAGAAAAAAAAATAACATTCTCTCATCTGCTAAAACCATTTTTTGAGCTTTTGATGACATAATTGAATAAACCAAATTAATACATAAACTAAAAACAAAACAACTTCAATAAAACTAAATTAAACCCAAATCAAAAACTATAATTAGAAGACAAGAGTTTGTTCCTCCTCTTGGCATAAAGTGATTTTAGAATTTGTGATCAATGTCTATCTTTTATATGAATTAACAAAATACAAAAAATTAATCATCAGTCTTACTTTAATGGATACCATCAAAAATAAAATATAATGCGTATCGATTTTATTTATCCCTTTTTCTTTTCTCGACCCTAATGTTGACCATAAAGATTGTCCTTGGTTCATGTACTTACAAATAGAAAAGACAAAACAATTGCATTGAAGAATAAGAAAACGTCATTTAATTATAAAACAAGACCATGATTTTAATTTTGGCATCATGCCAAAAAAACCCGTAACTTTTGACAGAACAATTATTTTGTGTAAAGTAGTTTAATTTTCAACGTTTTATTTTAGGTTAAAATTATTTTTTTTAATTAAAAAATATTAGTCAATTAATGATAAATAATTTGAAATGACTTGATAAATGACACGTCAGCAGAAAAAATAATTTTATATTTTTATATATTTTTTTACTAATGTGACATTATTTCATGTCAACATCTTTATCTACATGATATTGTCATGTCGATGTGTACAGCCATGTAGATTTGTCATCTCGTTAGTTGTGTAACATCCGAGTTTGGGGGTCGGGTGAAAATAATATTAAAATAATGTTTCGGGTTTCGGATTTATGATTAAAATAATAAAATATTTTAATGGGCTTCGTGTTTTCAAAATAATTAAAGTTTATGTTGGGCCTATCTTCTAAGTCCAAAATTCATAGACTTTAAGAGATGAGAGTTTTAGCCATTCATTAATGGCATAATTGTAATTATGATTTTTGGTGAATAAAAATAGAACAAAAACAAAGATGATGACATGTGCTCATCTTCTTCCTCACTTCCAATTTTCAAAACTAACGACTTAGAAGCTCTCTCTCTACACCAAGTCACTGTTCCATCCCCTTTCTTCTTCGTTGTTGGTCGGTTTTGAAAGGTAATTACATCCCCATTTTGTTCTCATCTTCCTCTCTTTGAAAGTACCATTAGATTTCATTTTAATCAATGTTTTAGAAATTTGGTTTTTCATGGAAAATGACAAAGGTTGAAGCTTTATGATTCTTTATCAAAGCTTTTGATATATTATGGTTAGATAAGTTGTTTATGAACCATAAGGTCCAACATATGTGAATTTTAAAGTGTTTTACCATGATTTTCAGATTTGGGTTTTAATGGGATTTTTGAAGGGTTTTAAGATGAGTTTGGGGTGTGTTTAATGTTTGAAATTGATGGCTATTGGTTGTATATTGGTTGAGGATTGTTTTAGAAGCTTTTAGAGGTGTTAAAAGTGTTTGAATCAAGAGTTTTGGATTGAGTTTAAGGGCTGCTCGAGTTTGGAGTTTTTGGGGTTGTTCTTGGCTTGAAAATCTTATGTTTTATGCTTGATGAGTATTCCGGGTTGCTACATTGTTGTGTGAAATGATTTGAGGTTGTTTGAATGTGTTGAAATGATTAGAGGCAAGAAAGTGTGCTGGTGAAGCATCGGGAGTGAATCCGGAAGCTTGAAGGTCTTGGTTGCTTGGTTGTTGAGCTTGGAAGCGAAGGTGAGTGGTTAAATGCTTTTAAATGGTTTTAAAGTGTTGGTTCAAGCATGTGGACTAAGTTGGGCTTGGTAGACCCACATAGAGTTGGGATTAGAGTGGTAGCCTAATCCCAAACTATAGTTAGAGACTATGGTTGATCTTTGAATGTGTTTATGCCTCATGTTTAATTGTTATTATGTTAGCTAAGTATATGGTGTTGTATATGTATATTGAGGCTTGGATTTGATGCATTGTTATATGCATGTGGATTGTGCATGCTGTTACTCATGGTGAGTACGTGCTAAGCACGGAAGTGGATATGAAATGAAGTTGTGAATTGTGTTTAATATTGGCACTAGTATGCTTGGGTACAATGATCGATCATTAGGATGTTAGTGTGCACACGTGAGTCAAATGCGCGCGTTGTTTTGGTGATGGTAGTCATCAAGATGGAGTACGGGTTCGCCCGGAAAATCTTCTTATATATATGTTAGTCGATGATGAGTGTAATCCCATCGACGGGGCGTAAGGATGAATGAAATCCCCTCCGCGTGAACGGTGATGAGTGTAATCCCACCGTAAGGTAATGGTTGTGTTGGATGTGAGTTCCAACGTGTTATCCGTGTATTCGAGTCATAGCTAGGTGCCAATATGTGATGAGATGTGTGCCAATATGATTTGTTATGTGTTGCCATTATGGATTATTATATGTGCTTACATATGATGTGATTATGGGCTTGTTGAGCATGGCATAATATTAAATTTATGTTCATGCATCATGTACATTTTGGCTCTCGTGGATCGAAGGTAAGATCATGCATTCTACCTTGGTTGAGCTCGTGCTTGGACCCTGCATTGTCGAGGTTTGTTTTATGAGCTTACCCTCACTAAGCTTTATGCTTACGCTCTTCTTTGTTCGACAATGCATATCCGTAGTTCGTGGGTTGCTAGTGCAAGAAGGGGGCTTCCGAGTGTGCCTTGTGGTGCTATCTTAGCTATCAAGTATGGGCATTTTAGTTAAAGGATGTAATAGTCAAGCAATGAGATATGTATTTGTTGCTTTGATGCTTTTGAAGTATGTTGGTGTTGGTCGGTTAGGAGCATGTTAGACTCCTTTAAATGTTTATGTTGTTTTGGCTTTGGATGCCATGTTTGGATTGTAAACCATGTTGAATTGCCTATCTTGAATGCTTAAGTGTATGTTTTTGTGAAGCATGAACCTTAAGTTTTATGTATGAAGCATGTGTTGGATGTTGTTGATTCTTTAATGGATGGTTCTTATATGCTTGTGGTGTGTTGAGCATGTTGGTAGATGTTTGGTTTTGCCTTAGAGTTTATGTCAGTGTGTTGTGTGGGGTCTTAGTGATGTTTTTGGGACAACCTTGCACCAAAATCTAGCTAAAACCAATCCGCAGACAGAGGGCGTTTCGAAACGGTTGGTCCGGTTTCGATACGGTTCCTTTATTTCGGGTCAGGCGTTTCGGTACGCTAGAGAGTCATTTCGATACGATTTTGCTACTGGAAATCTGCGGTTTTGACGATAAATTAACGTATCGAAACGGGCTTTAGCGCTTCGGAACGGCCTTCATCTCGTTAACCACGAGAAGTTGACTGTTGGGGTCGTTTCGATATGGGTCACTCCTGTTTCGAAACGGTCTCATCAGGTTGACTTTGGCCATTTGACCTAGTCAAGGTGTATCGAAACACCCCATGAGCGTTCTGATACGGCTTGCTGTAAAAGATTAAAATAGACTGTTTTATGTGGACTGTTGTCTGTTTGGCTCATCGTATCTTCCGATGTTGCTTTTCTCATATAGGGTTTAATAATACATCTAGAAAAGATAATTTAATTGAAGAGTTTTTCCTTGGGTCGGTAACCGAAGTGGAGCCTTAACGGGTTTCGCCTCGGTTATCCCCGTGTAGCCCACTCGGATCGGTCAAGCGTCCGGACCGGGACGAGGGGTTACAAGTTGACTAATATTTTTCATCCGTAGAGGAGCCATTTCGACCTAAAATAAAATATTGAAGGTTAAATTGCTTCAGAAAAAGAATAGTGACTAAAATAACTATTCAATCAAATGTTAGAGATATTTTTAACTTTATACCTTTTTAATTTTAGGGTTTATGGATTTATGTTATAGTTTAAGGTTTAGAGGTTTATTGTGTAGGGTGTAGAATTTAAGGTTTATGGTTAGAATTTAGAGTTTAGGATAGGGTTTAAGATTTAGGGTGTTAAGGCTAAGGATTTGAGTTTTAAATTTTATAGTTTAAATATGAAGGATTGTGTAATTTTTTTATACACAGCTTGTGTATTAAAATATAGGAAAATATTTCGATACACAAGCTTGTGTATCAAAGTATTAAAGTTTACACAAACCTTTTAATTTTAGGGTTTAAGGTTTAAAGTTATGGTTTAGGGGTTTAGTGTGTAGGGTATAGAATTTAGAGTTTAAGGTTTAATGTTTAGAGCTTAAGGTGCTAAAGTTTAGTATTCAGGTTTTAAATTTTATAGAATGATTGTTTAATTTTTTTACACAATTTATATATCAAAATATAACGGTTGAAGTCTCGAAGCCAATGTTCAAAGCTTTGTATAATTATTATAATAGTTGAAATAAAATTTATTTTCTAAAGCCGGCAATAAGCCCCACTGTTGTGTCCGTATTTGTTTCATTATTGACAAATTCAAATTAAAGATGAAGAGTTGTCCTCTTGATTAATCAATCACTCGATTCTTAGCATTATTGGAGTGAGTTTTTGAATGAAAGGTATAACATAACACTATTCTTGTATTATGATTTGATTCTCACTGTTTCATATTTAATTTTTTTCGGTTACATTGTTAAGAAATAATTATATTCTCAAGGTTAATATTAGAATTTTAATTCATACAAAATGAGATATCATGAGTATCCTTAACTACTCAGTTAATTAATGTATCTCTCTTTCAGTTACACTTTAGTATTATCACGTCTTATTAATTATCTTATGTATCATTTTATCGTACTTGTTATCACTGTAATCTTATTTAATTTTCAAAATATCCGTTGGACTAATTAAAACACTTCATGTGTTAGTAACGCAAAAAACTCAAAATGTAAAAAATAATAAACTCATACTAAAGTAAAAATAAACCTTAAAATATAAATAATTCTAAAAAAACTTCAATTTTCAAAAATTATTTTATACATTATTTTTTAATAAAATTATAATTATGACTATTTTGTTTTTAAAAATTCAAAAAAATTTAAAACAAAGCATACGTATTAAAAAAAACCAAACAAATTCTGAATAAAAACAAAGTTTTTAGTTTTTTTAGATATGTTTATTTTTATAAAGAATTTAATTTTTTTTAAAAAACTATTTAAATGAAAAAAAAAACACTGAAAATATAAAAAGAAAAACTATAAAATTCTATAATTTTTAGAATTTATATTTGAACTTATATTTTTCTTTAAAAACGTACGTAATGGAGAGTTTTTATTTTCCACATTCTCCTCCTTTTCTACTATCTACTTAACTAAACATCCTCTTAGTAATTCTTACCCACTTTTTGTCAAACTTCATACATTTATCTTTTTATTTTGTCAACTAAAAAATTTGCACCTTTTCCTTCATCATCATCATTGAAATAATTATCTTATAACTAAAAAATAAAACATGCGGCACTTATATATATCACCTTATTTTATGATAATTTTAAATTCAAATTATTTAAATATAAATGACATAAAACTATTAAAAACATATAATATGTATAACTAAATTATCATTAATTAATAGGTGAATTTTTTAAAGTCAAAATGAACTGCTGTGAACTTATATATATATATATATATATATATATATATATATATATATATATATATATATATATATACTTTGATACACTAGCCATTTATGAATTTAAGTTAGAGGATTTAGAATTTAGGGTTTAAGTTTTGGAGTTTTAAGTATAATAATTTATATTTTAGATTTTAAAGAAGGATTTTATAATATTTTTTACACAATTTGTGTGTCAAAATATAATCTTATATAAAATACAAAAAAAAATCTAATTATCAGTGCTAATCAAATTGGCTGAAATATTGGAAAGCTACACAAAATCTAATTAATCATATTTAACGTTGTATTTTCAACTTCCAACTTCGCATCTTTGAATTATAAAATATTTTCATTAAAATATTGGTTAGTTTCATCGTTTACGAAACTTATATAATAATTGCAATAATTAAATTTAACAATACATGTTCACCATGCAATCCATTATTTAACTAACATTTGACAATATATATAATTAAAAATATTGGTTATTTTATTCTCTGTTTGCTGCTTAGTCTTATGGAATGGATTATGTTGCTGCTGCTGCTGCGGTTTAATTTATTTCCAACAACTTTTACACTTTATAATTAGTATTACTATTATAAAATAAATAACTTTTCTGCTCATGCGTTTGAATACCTTGAATAATTTCACTTGTTGATAAAATAATAGGATGATTAATTTATCAGATCTAAACAATAAACAAATATATGTCTAGAGCTAATTATTTAGTCATTGTTTTTTTATGTTAAAATCAATATATATATATATATATATATATATAGTATGTAGTAATAATTGATTTACTCGCTGTAGATATTCTCATTAATTTACGGCCACCAGAGTCACCATCGGACCATCATTTCCGATTTTTTTGATCGTGTGACACCCAAATAATAACATAATCAAAAGGACAAAAACAATTTAGGAACTAAATAAAAGAAGAATTATCAAATTCATGGATTAAAAATAACTTCGTCCCATATTAAATTAGGTTAAAAAAACTCTTTGATTCATAGACTCCAAAAGGATGACGTGTATTCCACGACAAATGAAATGGGTGGCATTGAATTTCAGCATCAAACATGAAAGAAAACACTTTAAACAATTGAGAACCAGTTAATCTAACGGGATAAGATATTAGGTTTCTTAAATATTGTCATAGATAATTTTAACTTTGTAAATAGAGAAATTTGATTTGAAAGACTTGTTTACATACTTTATAAAATTTAATTCGAAATAGTTAAACAATAAATCAAATACTGATAATTATAAAAAAATTGTGTTGACACTAGACTAAATCTTAGATTAGATTTAACCATTCAGTTAAAATATTAGAATATTTGGGTGGTCTACATTTCATTAATGCAAAGACTTAATTAGTGGATCTAATTCGACTTTTAACAATCTCACAATATAAAAAGAAGCTCCTTCTCTCTATGTGCGTGCCACACAAGTGGTAGGGTGCCAACATTTGGAAAGCCAAATGGAACATAAATGTGTTTTAATTGGTTCTTTTGGTTGATGATTACTTAATTAAATTGATTATTTTAATAATGTCATTATTGAATAAAAATGGGGTCCATTTGATGTTGTGACTTTAGTGTTGGAATGTTGTGTCCAAGTTGTTAAAACTAGGGTAAATTATTTTATTAGTGATTATTAAGTATGACATGTGAATTCATGTGAAGAGGGTCCTCTATGTTCTTTTTCTATCATAGTGTATGTATTGGGTTTAATGTAAAAGTTTCCAATGAAACTTTTCATTTAAAACGTTTGCTTTTTTGTTGCATCGGATTTTAATTTAATTATATTTTTTGAGATCATTCAGACATGTTTAAATGAATTATTATTGTTTATATAATTATTAATATCTAACTCATTGGTCAACTAATTCGAATAATGTTTTATAGAAGTTTATTATGGGACGATCATCTCGACTGAGTTTCCTCCATTCACACCGCCAATATTTAAACCACTAACCTTGCTCTAGGGACCTAACTGTTGGGTTATTCAATAATAATAGGCACATATGTATAATGTATGTTGCTATTATAAAGTTTAACACGAAAATTAAGTGATCAATTATGTTACACGTGTTATAGGTATTAAATTGTCATGAAATTAAAAGTGTAGATACTGTAAGTTATATTTATAACTCAATGAGGGGCAGAGTTGTAAATATTAATAAACTGATTTTAATTCAGTTTATATAAAGGGTAGTGGTCCCCGAGATCTAGGTTAACTTGCATATCTCTCCTTCCCCGTCAGAGAGTTGTGTGGCAAGAGGTAACCTATCATCTTGGAAGATCAACCCCTCTTTGAAAAATCTCCGTCAATGGATTCAGGTACGCTTCCGCAAATCTAATCTTTATTCTTAATGATTTGGCATGTATGGATCTTGGGTTTAATATTCGTATGAATATTTTTTGGTTCTAACAAGTGGCATCGAGCCAGGTTTTGTCAAATCATTAAAATTATGTTTTTTTTGGGTTATTAATCTTCCATTGTTCTTTTATTTGTCGATTCGAAATCCACTGCGCGTGTATTTATGGTGATATATGTGTTTGGGTGTTGCGTTATATTTGCAATTTGGATTCAGTTATTAATAACTGGAATTTGATTTTGAATTAGGGTTATATGCGTTGGTTTTTCAATCGGTATATGTGATTGTTTTTTTTCCTTTTTAATTGAATTTGATTCTAGATTCATCTTGTTTTCATGATTTTTGTTTCTTTGCGGCAATTTTTTCCAGAACCCTAATTTTACATCTATAATTTCAATTGAATTTATGGGTTGTGTGTTGTTTTCTTATTCGGCAATTGGGGTTTGGAATTTGCGTTTGAATGGAATTAATTGACCAGGAATTATTTGTTTTGGATTTCTTAATTGATTAACTTTTGGTTTTGCAGCAATAGTTAATTATGGAAATTCATGCTCCTATGTTTTTTTTTACCTTAATGCTATTTTAGTAAATGTGTAATGTAATTAATGTTATGAAATATATATTTGATTTAAAATATATATTTAATTCGGTTGGATCAAAATTTTAGTTTTGATCATTGGGTATTATGATAAATCTTTAGAAACAAATAAAATTCATGTTTTGGCTATGTCTAATATTTTAGTGGGTTAATTGAAACACAATGTCACCAAAGTGACCGCTTCTGCGTAGATTAACTTATTTAAAATATCAAGATGTTTGTGTTTTTGTAATTCATGCGTTTATTAATTGGCCCAAAGCAAAATTAATATTTGGCTGAATTTCAACGACACCTGTGGTAATAAACTTGTGACAATTATAAGGTATTTTTTTATCTGTGCAATACATTAGTCCAAAGATTGATCTGTTGTTCGACATAATTTATTGTCAATGTTTGATTACTACAACAAGAGTACCGTTTACTGTTAATATTACTGTCCAAAGACTTGATATTAATGTTGTGTTTGGTATCTTGAGGGGAATTAGTCACTTTTTTTAATTTATTTGTTTATTATGGAATATTGATGTGAGCCTGTTTATTTTTTTTATTTTTGTTCTATATTCAGCTAGTTCTTCTGCTGCCACAATATCTGCTAATATCAGTTCTATACCCATGCTTAATGGGATAAATTTCAAGGAATGGAAAAGGCACGTGTAACCCCCTCGTCCCGGTCTGGTCGGATGACCGGTCCGAGTGGGCCACACGGGGAAAACCGAAGCGAAACCCGTTAAGGCTTCCCCTCGGTTAACGACCCAGAAAATTTCTTTTTAACTTTAGTCTTCTCTAGATGCATATTTAATTCCTATGTGTAGACCAACAGCGGAAGATACAAGCAACGAAACATTTACCGACCAAACAAAAGCAAACAGTCCATTTTTCTTCATTACAGCAGGCCGTTTCGAAACACCTATAGGGTGTTCCGAAACGCCCTGACCTGGTCAACGGGCCTGGGTCAACCACAAGGTGACCGTTCCGAAACAAGGGTGACCCGTATCGGAACGACATTGACGGTCAATATCTTGTGGTCAACGAGATTTGACCGTTTCGGAACTTCAAAGGCCCGTTTCGAAACGGCTTCATCTCGCCAATTTCTCAAAATTCCAGTAGCGAAAACGTTCCGGAACGACCCTCATCCGTTTCGAAACGGCAGGCCATATACACAGGGGCCGTTTCGGAACACGGGGACCCGTTCCGAAACACCCCCTGTCTGTAGGCTTTTCTGGGCTGTTTTGAGGCACAAGAATGCCCCAAAACACCACCAAGGCACCCTAACTTCATAGCAAAACAACCCAAGGCTTACTAACAATACTAGCATGCTTCAGCAAGGTTTAAACATGTCTAACACAAAGGCAACAATCAACACACATACATCCAATCAAACAACATCCAACCTTAAACATGGATTCTAAGCATTTAACCAACATACAAGAGAGCAAATTAGGCATGGTTAACAATTTAAACATGGCATCACAAGCCACACAAAAGCAACATAACATAGAGTCTAAGCATGCTCCTAGCAACCAACAACAACCAACAAGTCTTACACATCCCATTGCTTAAACTATTACATGTCTTAACATTAAAACCATACTTGATGAACTTAAGTCCAAAACCACACTTGGAGGCCCTCCACTTGCCCGAGCAACCCACGATCTAGGGATCTGCAATATTGAACAAAGAGAGCGTAAACAATGATGCTTAGTGAGGGTAAGCTCTAAAAACAAACCTCAACATCGCAGGGTCCGAGCACGATCTAGCCAAGGCAATTTACATTTACCAAAAGTCCACAAGATATAGATGCATGAGCAATATATCACATATATGCCATAATCATGAGCTCGACACTACCATACATGTAATCACATTTAATCATCCAAACAGCTCATAAATCCCAACACAATGAATACACATATCAATCCACATTGGCACCTAGTTATGACTCAAATACGCGGATAGACACGTTGGAAACTCATATCCAACAACCACATTACCTCGGTGGGATTCCACTCATCACCGGTCTCGCGGAGGGGATTCCACTCATCCTCACGCCCCGTCGATGGGATTCCACTCATCACCGACTATATTCAATTACAATTCCGGGCGAACCCGTACTCCTCCTTGGTGACTCAACACCACCAAGGCCACGCGCGACTTTAGACTCATGTGTACACACTAACATCCTAATGATCGATCATTTGTATTTAAGTATACTAGTGCCAATATTTTACTCATTCCACATTACCCATTTCAATCATTTCCGTGCTTAGCACGTACTCACCATGGACACGATCATGAACCATCACCATGCATGCTTTAAGCAATACAACCCATGCCTCAATTCACATGTATAAAACAATATACATAAGCATTCATAACACAAGACATATGAGGCATATACATTCATACATTTGAGTTCATCCAAAGGCTTAGATCAAGATTAGGATTAGGCTACCACCCTAATCCTAACTCTAGGTGGGTCTACCAAGCCCAACCTAGTCCATATACTCGAACCAACTAATTTAAAACCTTTAAAAGCAAACAACCACTCACCTAAGCTTCCAAGCCCAAAGACCAAGCAAGCACAACCTTCAATTTCCCGGATTCTCTTCCGATGTTCCACCGATGCCCAAACTTGATTCTAATCATTCCCAAACACAAACAAAACGTTCGAATCAATAACACATCATCGGAAAGAACCCGAATTATCATTAGCAAGTATTCAACACCCCAACCAAGTCCAAAAACAGAATTTTCGAGTAACCCACTTAACCCACTGAAATCTTCCATTACAAGTACCCAAACAAGCCTCAATTTCACCCAAAACGATCCTCATATATCATCTAAACATCAGCCCTCAAGATTCCACCCAAAACAGCCCTAAAAGACACTTTACAACCTCCCAAAAACCCCCTTAAAGCCAAATTCCGAAAATTGTTTAAAATCGTTTGAAATTCACATATGTGACATCAATTGACTCCTATATACCATAACCAACCATAATGAATCAAAATATTAGGTTTAGCTACACAAAGGCACCTCTTTTAATCAAATATTCAAAAACCTCTAATTCCTTAAATCTTCATGAAAACGAAAATAAAATGTACTTTTGAGAAGAGGGAGGTGAGGGGAGTTCAAAATTACCTTCACCTTTAAATTCGGAGTTGAAATGAAGAAGCTTTGGAAATGGAATAGTGAATGGGGAAGGGAGTTTGGTTTCCCGTTGGTGTGTTCTTGGAGAGGAAGATGAATAGTAGAGAAGTTGGTGTTTATTTGGCATGTGACTTATTTTAGGGCTCAAAGGACTACTTTGCCCTTAATGAAATGAACTAATCACAAGAGCTTAAAATCCATGACTAATTGGGGGTCTAATTAATTTTTTTTAAAGCATAGGCCATCAATTTCATTAATTTGAAAACCAAACCCGAACCATTAATTAAATCATTAAACCGAACTCAATTTATATTAAAATATTATTTTCACCTAACCCCTAAACTCAGATGTTACAACTCTCCCCCACTTAAGGAATTTC
The DNA here is from genome assembly GCA_958450335.1 of Hibiscus tridactylites. Taxonomy (NCBI): domain Eukaryota; kingdom Viridiplantae; phylum Streptophyta; class Magnoliopsida; order Malvales; family Malvaceae; genus Hibiscus; species Hibiscus tridactylites. Next base: position 83,099,861 of record OY288270.1, read on the forward strand.
GTCCCCGAAATTACCTGGTGGAAACAAATATGGAAATTGCTCAACCATATCCGCTTTTCTCTCCCACGTAGCCTCTTCCACACCTCTATGTCTCCACAATACCTTGACCAACTCTATGGTCTTGCCACGTAACACTTTGCTATCAGAAGCAAGTATCTCAACGGGCTCTTCATTATAGGACAAATCCGGATTCAACTCTATCTCCTCAACGGGCATCACATGCGAAGGATCTGATCTATATCTCCTAAGCATAGATACATGAAAGACATCATGGATATTTTCTAACTCAGAAGGTAACCTCAAACGATAAGCTACGGGCCCAATCTGCTCAACTATCTCATACGGACCAATGAACCTCGGACTCAACTTGCCTTTCCGGCCAAACCTCATTACCTTCTTCCACGGAGATACTTTCAGAAACACTTTCTCACCCACTATGTACTCAACTTCCTTCCTCTTCAAATCTGCATAGGACTTCTGACGATCGGAAGCTGCTTTCAAACGGTCACAAATCAGCTTCACTTTTTCTGTGGTCCCTTTAAGCAAGTCTGGCATAGGTAACAACCTCTGACCTGTCTCAGCCTAACAAATCGGAGTTCTACACCGTCTACCATACAAAGCCTCATAAGGTGCCATCTGAATACTAGACTGATAACTGTTGTTGTAAGCAAACTCAACCAACGGTAAGTGCTTCTCCCAAGAACCCTGGAAATCAATCACACAACAACGAAGCATATCCTCTAGAATCTGTATCACTCGCTCTGACTGCCCATCGGACTGCGGATGATAAGATGTGCTGAAATGCAAACGACTACCCAAAGCACCATGCAAACAACTCCAGAACCTCGAAGTAAATCTAGGATCCCTATCTGAAACTATAGACTTTGGAACTCCATGAAGTCTCACAATCTCACGAATGTACAAGTTTGCCAACTTATCTAAGGAATCCGTAGTGTTCACTGCTAAGAAGTGAGCACACTTAGTGAACCTATCAACAATCACCCAAACTGAATTCTTCTTCGAAGGAGACAAAGGCAACCCCGATACAAAATCCATGGTGATTCTCTCCCATTTCCATTCGGGAATCTTCAAAGGCTGTAGCAAACCTGAAGGAACCTGATGTTCTGCCTTCACTCTCTGACAAACCATACAACGGCTCACATACTCGGCTACATCTCTTTTCAAACCAACCCAGAAGTAATCATTCTTCAAATCTCGGTACATCTTGGTACTACCCGGATGCATAGAAAAGGGACTCGAATGTGCTTCACTCAAAATCTGACGTCTCAGCTCAACATCTTCCGGTACAACAATTCTATCCCTAAAGCACAACAGACTCTCACCACTGAAACTATACTCAGTCGGTCTTCCTTCGGCTATGTCTTGAACATGAGGAACTAGGCTTGCATCTTGCAACTGCTTCTCTCTAATCAACTGAATCAAAGAAGGCTTCACTTGCAACTCGGTGATCAAACCACCATCATCGGACACACTCAATCTAGCAAACATAGCTCTCAGCTCAACGGCCACTTTTCTACTCAAAGCATCGGCTACTACGTTTGCTTTACCCGGATGGTACTCAATGGTCAAATCATAATCTTTTAACAACTCTAGCCATCTTCTCTGTCTCAAGTTCAACTCTTTCTGTGTCATCAAGTACTTCAAGCTCTTGTGATCGGTGTAAACAACACACTTCTCGCCATACAAGTAGTGACGCCAAATCTTCAATGCAAACACAATTGCGGCTAGCTCTATGTCATGAGTAGGATAGTTCTTCTCATGAATCTTCAACTGTCTAGAAGCATAAGCAACAACTCTCCTATCTTGCATCAAAACACATCATAAGCCTACGTAGGAAGCATCACTGTAAATCACAAACTCCTTACCTGAAACAGGTTACACTAACACTGGAGCATTCGTCAAAGCTTCTTTCAATTTCTCAAAGGCCTTTTGTCTTGCATCTGACCATTCAAACTTGACTCCCTTTTGCAACAACTTAGTCAAGGGAGCAGCTACTCTAGAGAAGCCATCAACAAACCTCCTATAGTAACCAGCTAGTCCTAGGAAACTCCTAATCTCGGTCACGGACTTAGGTTGTTTCCACTCAACAATAGCCTCAATCTTCGACGGATCCACTCGGATGCCTTCGGCCGAAACAACATGGCCAAGAAACACGACCTCTCGAATCCAGAACTCACACTTACTAAGCTTCGCATACAACTGATTGCTCAACAATCTCTGTAAAACAAACCTCAAGTGCTCATCATGTTCTTCTTCTGTCTTCGAGTACACAAGTATATCATCAATGGAGACAACCACAAATCGGTCTAAATAGTCTCTGAAAATTCTGTTCATCATGTCCATGAATGCTGCTGGTGCATTCGTGAGCCCAAATGGCATCACAAGAAACTCATAGTGACCATATCTAGTCCTAAAAGCTGTCTTCGAAACATCACACTCTTTCACTTTCAACTGATAGTACCCGGATCTCAAATCTATCTTCGAGAATACTGAAGCACATCTCAACTGATCAAACAAATCATCTATACGAGGCAGCGGATACTTGTTCTTCACGGTCAACTGATTCAGCTGTCTATAGTCAATACACATGCGCATGCTACCATCTTTCTTTTTCACAAACAGCACTGGAGCACCCCACGGAGAACTACTAGGCCTAATGAAACCACGGTCTAATAATTCTTGCAACTGACTCTTCAATTCTTTCAACTCTTTCGGAGCCATACGATACGAAGCTATCGAAACTGGACTAGACCCTGAAACTGTCTCAATCACAAACTCAACATCTCTGTCAGGAGGCAAACCAGACAACTCTTCAGGAAACACATCTGGAAAATCACACACTGTTCTGATATCTTTCGGTCTAGCTTCACTCATATTCGGATTCATAACATAAGCTAAATAGGCCCCACATCCAGAGTCCATCAACCTATGAGCCTCTAAGGCTGACACCACATTAGACAAGAACTTAATGTTCTCGCCCACTACCACTACCTCGTAATCATCCGAAAGCTTCAAGGAAATTCTCTTTGTCTCAAAATCCACACTAGCCTGATGTTCAACCAACCAATCCATACCCAATATAATGTCAAAACCGTAGAAAGGAAGTTCCATCATATCAACTGAGAACACATGACCCTGAATCTTCAGTGGACACCTCCTATACATACGTCTAACCACAACTGTCTCACCAAAAGAACTAGTAACATGCATACCTACATCTAAGATCTCAACAGGAATATCTAACTTCTGTGCATGCTTACTCAAAATGTAGGAATGCGTAGAACCCGAATCAACCAAAGAAAGTAAGGACATAGACTGTAACTCAAAATTACCTGCTATCACATCGGTGTCGTTCCCGGCCTCTCTCTGAGCATAGACCCTCGCTGGTCCTCCCGCCTCTGGCTGCACAGCCACAACATGTGCAAGGTTCCTCTGAGCATCTACCCTAGGTGCATTAGCCCTCGGCTGGAAGTAGCCACGACCGCGCCCACGGCCTCTCTGAAAGTCAGTACCTCTCGCAGGAGCCTGAGCAATATTCGGTGCCTGAGCCGCCTGACGTGGACAGTCCCTCCTAAAGTGGTCCCTCGAACCACAGTTCCAACAAGCATGTAAGTTACCCCAGCACTCTCCAGTGTGCTGTCTCCCACACTGTGCACACTCGGGCAAGCGCCCTCCTCCTCTATGGCCCTGATGGCCCCTACTATGGTGGCCACCGCCACGTCTCTGATCAAACTGATGCCCGCCACCTCTGTGCCTCTTAGCATCTCTACCATCAAAGTGGTTATGCCTCTTTCCAGAACCAGAACCACCAGCTCGTTTGGCTGAACCCAAACTATGCTCCAAATCCTTGGCCCTCGCGACCAACACATCAAAGTCTGAGTAGTCAGAAGCCAACGTGTACCTCTTAACCTCTTCATTCAATCCATATCGGAAGCGGTTGCAGCGTTCCACTTCAGTAGGAACCAACTCTGGGGCATACTGACTCAAGCGAACAAAGCGGATCTCATAATCAGTCACAGAAGCATCCCCCTGAGTAAGAGTCATAAACTCTCGCTTCTTCTCATCCAAGTACCTCGGTCCCAAGTACCTCTTCCTGAAAGCAAACTCAAAGAAATCCCAATCTATCTCGGCCTCTGGAACCCCGGTAGTGATGGTGACCCACCAGGTGTAGGCATCACCCTGAAGCAGTGAGATCACACAACCCAATCTATGTGCGCCCGCACAACCCATCTGAGCCAAGATACGAACTGTCTTCTCTAACCATAACTCCGACCTCTCCGGAGTAGATCCTCTAAACTCCTCGGCCCCTAAGCTACGGAGCCTCTCCAAAGGTAAGCTAGCATCATCACACCTGGGCTGAGCTGCAGCCTGGGCTCCCGCAACTGCGGCCTGGAACGCTCCCGCTATTGCTTGCACAAGCGGAGTCATATCGATTCCAGCTGGACCTTGGCCACCTTGGCCACCTTGAGGTCCCTCTCCTCCGGCTCCATCCTCGCCCCCAACTCCCGGTGGAGGAGGTGGTGGTGGTGGAGGTGGTGGAGGAGCGCCAACTCCCGCTGCCCCCGGTCCCTCTATGTGAGCCCCCGCACCAACTGCCGGCTCAACAGGAGCCACAACTCGTGGTTCCTGACGAACTAACCTCGGTCTACCTCTCGGTCTAGACATCGCTCTCACGATTATCAACTACAACCACAACAAACAAACATACAAGTTGGGTTAGCAAGGCAAGGCTTACAAGTGTCCAAGTATGTTTCCCTCACTTAAAAATCATTTTTCCAATGTAATAGTAGCAATGGGACCCACACACACATGCTTAAAGGTAAAACAATCAGCATACTTGTCACATAAGCAACCATTCTTGCAGAATAAGCAAACACCGTGCAATTCAACTTAAAAACTTAAACTTACCTCACTTACCTGCCCAAGGTCTCGGTAACCTTAGGCTCTGATACCAACAAGTGTAACCCCCTCGTCCCGGTCTGGTCGGATGACCGGTCCGAGTGGGCCACACGGGGAAAACCGAAGCGAAACCCGTTAAGGCTTCCTCTCGGTTAACGACCCAGAAAATTTCTTTTTAACTTTAGTCTTCTCTATATGCATATTTAATTCCTATGTGTAGACCAACAGCGGAAGATACAAGCAACGAAACATTTACCGACCAAACAAAAGCAAACAGTCCATTTTTCTTCATTACAGCAGGCCGTTTCGAAACACCTATAGGGTGTTCCGAAACGCCCTGACCTGGTCAACGGGCCTGGGTCAACCACAAGGTGACCGTTCCGAAACAGGGGTGACCCGTATCGGAACGACCTTGACGGTCAATATCTCGTGGTCAACGAGATTTGACTGTTTCGGAACTTCAAAGGCCCGTTTCGGAACGGCTTCGTCTCACCAATTTCTCAAAATTCCAGTAGCGAAAACGTTCCGAAACGACCCTCATCCGTTTCGAAACAGCAGGCCATATACACAGGGGCCGTTTCGAAACACGGGGACCCGTTCCGAAACACCCCCTGTCTGCAGGCTTTTCTGGGCTGTTTTGAGGCACAAGAATGCCCCAAAACACCACCAAGGCACCCTAACTTCATAGCAAAACAACCCAAGGCTTACTAACAATACTAGCATGCTTCAGCAAGGTTTAAACATGTCTAACACAAAGGCAACAATCAACACACATACATCCAATCAAACAACATCCAACCTTAAACATGGATTCTAAGCATTTAACCAACATACAAGAGAGCAAATTAGGCATGGTTAACAACTTAAACATGGCATCACAAGCCACACAAAAGCAACATAACATAGAGTCTAAGCATGCTCCTAGCAACCAACAACAACCAACAAGTCTTACACATCCCATTGCTTAAACTATTACATGTCTTAACATTAAAACCATACTTGATGAACTTAAGTCCAAAACCACACTTGGAGGCCCTCCACTTGCCCGAGCAACCCACGATCTAGGGATCTGCAATGTTGAACAAAGAGAGTGTAAGCAATGATGCTTAGTGAGGGTAAGCTCTAAAAACAAACCTCAACATCGCAGGGTCCGAGCACGATCTAGCCAAGGCAATTTACATTTACCAAAAGTCCACAAGATATAGATGCATGAGCAATATATCACATATATGCCATAATCATGAGCTCGACACTACCATACATGTAATCACATTTAATCATCCAAACAGCTCATAAATCCCAACACAATGAATACACATATCAATCCATATTGGCACCTAGTTATGACTCAAATACGCGGATAGACACGTTGGAAACTCATATCCAACAACCACATTACCTCGGTGGGATTCCACTCATCACCGGTCTCGCGGAGGGGATTCCACTCATCCTCACGCCCCGTCGATGGGATTCCACTCATCACCGACTATATTCAATTACAATTCCGGGCGAACCCGTACTCCTCCTTGGTGACTCAACGCCACCAAGGCCACGCGCGACTTTAGACTCATGTGTACACACTAACATCCTAATGATCGATCATTTGTATTTAAGTATACTAGTGCCAATATTTTACTCTTTCCACATTACCCATTTCAATCATTTCCGTGCTTAGCATGTACTCACCATGGACACGATCATGAACCATCACCATGCATGCTTTAAGCAATACAACCCATGCCTCAATTCACATGTATAAAACACTATACATAAGCATTCATAACACAAGACATACGAGGCATATACATTCATACATTTGAGTTCATCCAAAGGCTTAGATCAAGATTAGGATTAGGCTACCACCCTAATCCTAACTCTAGGTGGGTCTACCAAGCCCAACCTAGTCCATATACTCGAACCAACTAATTTAAAACCTTTAAAAGCAAACAACCACTCACCTAAGCTTCCAAGCCCAAAGACCAAGCAAGCACAACCTTCAATTTCCCGGATTCTCTTTCGATGTTCCACCGATGCCCAAACTTGATTCTAATCATTTCCAAACACAAACAAAACGTTCGAATCAATAACACATCATCGGAAACAACCCGGATTATCATTAGCAAGTATTCAACACCCCAACCAAGTCCAAAAACAGAATTTTTGAGTAGCCCACTTAACCCACTGAAATCTTCCATTACAAGTACCCAAACAAGCCTCAATTTCACCCAAAACGATCCTCATATATCATCTAAACATCAGCCCTCAAGATTCCACCCAAAACAGCCCTAAAAGACACTTTACAACCTCCCAAAAAACCCCTTAAAGCCAAATTCCGAAAATTGTTTAAAATCGTTTGAAATTCACATATGTGACATCATTTGACTCCTATATACCATAACCAACCATAATGAATCAAAATATTAGGTTTAGCTACACAAAGGCACCTCTTTTAATCAAATATTCAAAAACCTCTAATTCCTTAAATCTTCATGAAAACGAAAATAAAATGTACTTTTGAGAAGAGGGAGGTGAGGGGAGTTCAAAATTACCTTCACCTTTAAATTCGGAGTTGAAATGAAGAAGCTTTGGAAATGGAATAGTGAATGGGGAAGGGAGTTTGGTTTCCCGTTGGTGTGTTCTTGGAGAGGAAGATGAATAGTAGAGAAGTTGGTGTTTATTTGGCATGTGACTTATTTTAGGGCTCAAAGGACTACTTTGCCCTTAATGAAATGAACTAATCACAAGAGCTTAAAATCCATGACTAATTGGGGGTCTAATTAATTTTTTTTAAAGCATAGGCCATCAATTTCATTAATTTGAAAACCAAACCCGAACCATTAATTAAATCATTAAACCGAACTCAATTTATATTAAAATATTATTTTCACCTAACCCCTAAACCCAGATGTTACAACTCTCCCCCACTTAAGGAATTTCGTCCCCGAAATTACCTGGTGGAAACAAATATGGAAACTGCTCAACCATATCCGCTTTTCTCTCCCACGTAGCCTCTTCCACACCTCTATGTCTCCACAACACCTTGACCAACTCTATGGTCTTGTCACGTAACACTTTGCTATCAGAAGCAAGTATCTCAACGGGCTCTTCATTATAGGACAAATCCGGATTCAACTCTATCTCATCAACGGGCATGACATGCGAAGGATCTGATCTATATCTCCTAAGCATAGATACATGAAAGACATCATGGATATTTTCTAACTCAGAAGGTAACCTCAAACGATAAGCTACGGGCCCAATCCGCTCAACTATCTCATACGGACCAATGAACCTCGGACTCAACTTGCTTTTCCGGCCAAACCTCATTACCTTCTTCTACGGAGATACTTTCAGAAACACTTTCTCACCCACTGTGTACTCAACTTCCTTCCTCTTCAAATCTGCATAGGACTTCTGACGATCGGAAGCTGCTTTCAAACGGTCACAAATCAACTTCACTTTCTCACTTTTTTTAAAGCATAGGCCATCAATTTCATTAATTTGAAAACCAAAGCCGAACCATTAATTAAATCATTAAACCGAACTCAATTTATATTAAAATATTATTTTCACCTAACCCCTAAACTCGGATGTTACAGCACGTACTTATAGTACTTGGCTGTATGGACATAGACCTTGCATTAAGGCAAGAACAACCTGCACCTCTCACTTCGGATAGCACCCCTGATGCCAAAAGGGATTTTGAGAGGTGGGATCGTTCTAATCGCATGAGTCTGATGATCATGAAACACAGCATTCCGGAAGCCTTTAGGGGTACTGAATCTGAAGAGATTACTCAGGCTAAGTCTTTCCTTGACGATATGGAGCAACGTTTTGCTAAAAACGATAAGGTTGAAATGACATCACTTCTGAATTCTTTGATGTCTATGAAGTATAAGGGTCAAGGAAATATAAGGGAGTACATTATAGAGATGTTCCATATCGCTTCAAAACTTAAGGCACTTATAATCGAGCTTTCTGAAGACTTGCTCGTTCTTATGGTTTTGGTATCGCTTCCTGCACAGTTTAACCAATTTAAAATTAGTTATAACTGTCAAAAGGAGAAATGGACTCTAAATGAGCTCATTTCTCATTGTGTTCAAGAGGAAGATAGGTTGAAGCGTGATAAAACTGAAAGTGCTCATTTGGCCAGTGCCTCTAAGGATAAAGGCAAGAAAAGAATATATCAGAATGAAGCTGCTAAGGGTCCAGCTCAAAAGAAACAAGAACGAGTTCCAATTAATTGTTACTTTTGTGAGAAGCCTGGACACTTGAAGAAAGATTGTACCAAGTATCACGCATGGCGTGCTAAGAAAGGTATGAATCTTACTTTGGTCTGTTCTAAGGTTAATTTAGCTTCAGTACCTAGAAATACTTGGTGGTTAGATTCTGGTGCTACTACTCACATAATTGTTTCTATGCAGGGTTGCCTGAGCTACCGAAAGCCAAGTGATGGTGAAAGAAACATCTTTGTGGGCGATGGAAAATCGGTAGAAGTTGAAGTAATTAGGCATTTTAGGTTGTTATTAGGAACTGGTTTTTATTTGGATTTGAAAGACACTTTTGATGTTCCGTCTTTTAGGCAGAATTTAGTTTCAGTTTCTTTATTGAACAAATTTGGATATTCTTGTTCATTTGGAAACAATCAATTTACTTTGTCTTTAAATTCAAGTATTGTCGGAACTGGTTATTTAAATGCTTATGACAACCTTTATTTGCTAGATACAGTTGCATCATATAATGAAACCTTGCACATGGAATCACGTGGTACTAAACGCAAATTAAATAAAGAAAATTCAGCATCATTATGGCATAAGCGCTTAGGTCATATCTCAAAAGGTAGGATTGAGCGACTTATATCTAATGGTATTTTGGAGTCCCTTGACTTTTCAGACTTTAATGTTTGTGTTGACTGTATCAAGGGAAAACAGACCAAAACTAAGAGATTAGGTGCCAACAAATCTACAGACGTCTTAGAATTAATTCACACTGATATTTGTGGGCCATTCCCTACGGCATCTTGGAATGGTCAACAATATTTCATAACATTCATAGACGATTACTCACGTTATGGGTACCTATATCTCATTCATGAGAAATCTCAGTCTTTGGACGTGTTCAAATCTTATAAGGCTGAAGTTGAGAATCAACTCAACAAAAGAATTAAGAAAGTTAGATCTGATCGTGGTGGTGAGTACTACGGTAGATATGATGGCTCAGGTGAACAACGTCCAGGACCATTTGCGAAATTCTTAGAGGAATGTGGTATTGTCCCACAGTACACCATGTCAGGATCACCTAGTATGAATGGTGTAGTTGAGAGACGTAATAGGACTCTTAAGGATATGGTAAGAAGTATGATTGCTCATTCTACCTTACTCGAGTCCCTCTGGGGAGAAGCGTTAAAGACAGCATCGTACATTCTGAATAGAGTACCAACTAAAGGAGCTGAAAAGACACCTTATGAGCTTTGGATGGGTCAAAAACCTAGTCTAAAGTACTTTCACATTTGGGGATGTCCAGCTGAGGCAAGGCCTTATAGGCCACATGAAAAGAAATTGAACTCCAAAACTGTGAGCAGCTACTTTATTGGATATTCTGAGCGATCTAGGGGCTATAAATTTTATGATCCCACAATTAAGAATATTTTTGAGACGGGAACTGCAACATTTTTTGAGGATGTTGAATTTGGAGGGAGAAATAAGGTTAGAGACATTACTTTTGAGGAGGAATTGAGTTCCAACTCAATTCCTACTATCACTTTTGATAATGTTCTCATACCTGTCATTAATCAAGAAGTAAATCCGGAACCTCAACAAGATAATGTTGAACAACTTCCTCCTATTCAGGATGAGGTAATTGTTCCAGAAGAACAAATTCAACAACCTCAACAACAAATGCCATTAAGGAGATCCACGAGAGAAAGGAGAAATGCTATTCCGGATGATTATATTGTATTTCTCCAAGAAAATGAGGATGATAATGGAATGATGGAAGATGACCCAATCAACTTTCATCATGCCATGCAAAGTGTTAACTCTCAAAAGTGGATTGATGCCATGCAGGAAGAGTATAAATCCATGCAAGTTAATAAAGTTTGGGAACTTGTCCCATTACCTGAAGGTGCAAAACCAATTGGTTGTAAATGGATATTTAAAACCAAGAGGGATGCAAATGGTAATGTGGAGAGGTATATGGCACGTCTTGTAGCTAAAGGATATACTCAAAAAGAAGGCATTGACTTTACAGAGACTTTCTCTCCGGTTTCATCGAAAGACTCTTTTAGGATAATCATGGCACTTGTAGCTCATTTTGATCTTGAGTTACATCAGATGGATGTTAAGACTGCATTTCTCAATGGAGACATTGAAGAAACAATTTATATGGTGCAACCGGAAAACTTTGAGTCGGGAGACCCAAAGCGTATAGTTTGCAAATTAACAAAATCCATCTATGGACTCAAGCAAGCTTCTCGTCAATGGTACCACAAGTTTCATCAAGTAATTGTCTCATTCGGTTTTGAGATGTATATCGTTGATGATTGTGTGTATCACAAGTTCAGTGGGAGTAAGCATATATTTTTGGTTTTATATGTCGATGACATTTTACTTGCCACGAATGATATAGGCTTATTGCACGAAACCAAGAGATTTCTATCTAAGCATTTTGAAATGAAAGATCTTGGGGACGCTTCTTTTGTTTTAGGAATTCAGATACATCAAGATCGATCTCGAGGTATTCTTGGATTGTCACAAAAGAACTATATCGATAAAGTACTTAAAAGGTTTGGCATGCAAAATAGTAAACCAATGGACACTCCTGTCGCTAAAGGAGACAAGTTTTGTCTTGCCCAATGCCCTAAAAGTAACCTTGAAATTCAAGAAATGCAGAAGATTCCCTATAGATCAGCTATTGGGAGTTTAATGTATTCTCAGGTTTGTACGCGTCCGGATATTGCGTACATTGTTGGGATGTTAGGCAGATATTCAAGCAACCCTGGTATGGACCATTGGATAGCAGCCAAGAGGGTTATGAGGTATCTTCAGAGAACAAAAGATTACATGCTCACTTATAGAAAATCAGATCATTTGGAGGTCGTAGGGTATTCGGATTCTGATTTCTCTGGGTGCCAAGATAGCAGAAAATCTACATCAGGCTATATTTATCTATTAGCTGGAGGAGCTATATCCTGGAAAAGTGCTAAACAAACACTTGTAGCTTCTTCCACTATGGCAGCAGAGTTTGTAGCATGCTATGAGACATCTAATCATGGAATATGGTTGTGGAATTTTGTCACTGAGCTGCGTATTTTGGAGAACATAGAAAGACCGCTTAAATTGTTTTGTGACAATAAGTCAGCAGTACTATATTCCAACAACAATAGGAGCTCGTCTAAGTCAAAGCACATAGACATAAAGTTCCTAGTTGTAAAAGAAAGAGTGCAAAGTGGACAAATATCCATAGAACACATTGGGACAAACTCTATGATAGCGGATCCGTTCACAAAAGGTTTACCACCCAAGGTCTTTCATGAGCACACTGCTCATATGGGTGTTGTATCATTTAAGGACATTATTGTTTGAGTGGGAGTTTGTTATTTGTTTGTTTTATGTTTGATTTTGGACATTTATGTATTCGGTTATTTTTCTGATCAGAAATTAAGTATTCAGTTTATTCATTCTTTTCTTATTTTGATAAGGACCTCACTTAAGTTTAAAGAAGACCAGTTGGAAATAGGCATGTTCGGTTCACATTTACATGGAATTTCCATGCTACGCATCCATGATTGATCTATGTCATTTGATTGTGTTTGTATACGTGACCATTAATGGGTCCAGTCATGATTGATATGGCGAAGACCGCTTTGATCCTATATAGATATAGTTGATGGACGAGATTGTTAAAGAATACCTATTGTATGATAGCAAATTTTGAGCTCATAAGGTTATACATTTGTCAGGAAACATATGTTGCCCAAGTGGGAGATTGTTGGGTTATCCTATAATAATGGGCACATATGTATAATGTATGTTGCTATTATAAAGTTTAACACGAAAATTAAGTGATCAATTATGTTACACGTGTTATAGGTATTAAATTGTCATAGAATTAAAAGTATAGATACCGTAAGTTATATTTATAACTCAATGAGGGGCAGAGTTGTAAATATTAATAAACTGATTTTAATTCAGTTTATATAAAGGGTAGTGGTCCCCGAGATCTAGGTTAACTTGCATATCTCTCCTTCCCCGTCAGAGAGTTGTGTGGCAAGAGGTAACCTGTCATCTTGGAAGATCAAACTCTCTCTGGAAAATTTCCGTCAATAGATTCAGGTACGCTTCCGCAAATCTCCGTCAATGGATTCAGGTACGCTTCCGTAAATCAAATCTCCGTCAACGAAAACCATCATTGAGAAGACAAAGCAATACCCCGAACAAGCACTATCCCCACAGGCCACACCAACCAAACGTTCCCATAAGCCAAGCCAGCTTACAACAAATCCAATCAACATGACCCTACACCTCCACTCCCGCACTTGCCCAGTTGCACTGCCACAAACCGCACAGTGCATAAATCCATTCCAATATCACAAGACGATTGGTCTCACAAACCAACCACCATATTAACGAATCGCAAAAACACCAGACGTTAAACCAATCAACAAAACCAGATACAAAAGAGCTTCAATTGACTGCCCGAAACCAATAAAACACGATCCACACCCCCTTTGCTAACGCATCCGCAAAGTTAATCTTTTTGCGTTATGCCGGCCTAATATAAGAGCCTTTTTATCTTTTAATACTTGCATATATATATAATCTTTAAATAAAATAAATAAAAACAACTACTTAAAAATTAAGTACCGATACTCAAACACGTGATTAGTAAGAATTTGTACAAATATTTTAGGGTAAACTGCAACAAATGTCACTCAATTATGGGCAAGGTTACATTTGAATCACTCAATTATGAGTAAGGTTACGTTTGGGTCACCCAATTATTAAAGGTTACATTTGAATCACTTAATTACGGACAATGTTACATTTGGGTCACCCTTCATATTAAAAAAGTATATCAATTTGTGTATTAGATTAATTAATGATTTCAAATGAAGTAATCTAATGTTAACAAGGGTATATAAGTGATTTGGAAGAAAAATGACTAAGTTGATGTACTTTTTTAATATGAAGGGTGGCCCAAATATAACTTTACCCATAATTGAGTGACCAAAATATAACCTTTAATAATCGGGTGACTCAAATGTAACCTTACCCATAATTGAGTGATCCAAATGTAACTTTTAATAATTGGGTAACCCAAATGTAACCTTACCTATAATTAAGTGACCTCCGTTGTAGTTTACCCAATATTTTACTATGCCACTTGTATTCATTCATTGAATAATATTTTATAAATATATTTTCTTTTACCAACGTCATAACTGCGACATAATTTAGTGTGTATATTACCGTTTGATATAATTAATTGTTTTATCCAAAATTAATAAAGTTTTGTATCTTCCCAAGCATTATTTAATTAAGATTGCAGTTAGTTTAGATGTCAAAATCAAGTAATTAATCAAAGTGATTAGGAGATAACTGTTTTGAGTGAATTAAATTACTTTTGTTCCATATCAAGAGGAGAATTTGGTGAGTGAAGATACCTGTTCCGAGTCATCTACGTGCTTTAAATTAATTGCCTTTGACTACACAGTCGAATGCTGTCTGTCTTTTCTTTCTGTTTTTGTTCTTTCCTTTGCCCTAAACTATGTCCTGATATGAATCACTTGTTACAGGAATTTAAACATTTCAATTCCCAAATACACTAATGTAATTTACCTGTTGGACTGATTTGTAAGGTCTGTTGATTTATAGGTGTAAGTTTTACTTTTTATCGACGAATACACTTGACCACGATGGTGGATTTAGAAATATTTGAGGGTGGACACACATAAAATCTCAAGGTGTGCACAACTCATAAAGCTTAAAAAAATTAATGATTAATTCATAAAAAAAAAATTAAAATCAAGTGTGTAAAGTTTAAAAATTCAAAGCGAACGCCCACTCTAAAATACACTTGTGTCCGCCACTGCACATTGCTTGACTATTTATTGTCTATCGATATAAGAAATGAAATTGCCGAAAAGTAAAGAGATGAACAACAATATTTGTTAACGCATACGTAGTTCATGTTTAACTAGGGGTGTATACGGTTCGGTTTCGGTTTAATTTGGTAACCTATTTTAGTAACTATTGATTTTCGGTTCGGTTAACCTCGATTTTCGGGTTTTCCATATTAACGTAAGTTTTTGAAATTTTGTATTTTATTTTGACAAAATAACTTTATTTGATGACTTTTAAACAATAAGAGTTAAAGTTTTAAAGTGTTTTTCATAAATATTTATTAAAAACTTGATTTTTTAAGTAAATAATAATAATTAAAAATGCATCTACAATATTTTAAGTATAAAATACATATTTTTATATTAAAAAAATAATTATAAATTAAATAAAATATCAAATTCAGTTTGATTCGGTTAACCACAGTTTACAAACTTATGAACCATAAACCGTCCAAATGCCTCGGTTCGGATCGGTTTTCGGTTTTGCGGTTAACCATGCTTAGCCCTATGTTTAACCAACTCTGGACACACTTAGAATTCAATTTCAATATCAACCTTAAATACAAGAAAGATTTCACACTTATTCTAGCTAACAAATGCTTTTTTGAACATAAAGGTTCCTCGAAGATGGGGAGGGATAAGTTTTCTTAAATGAGTATGTATTATTTTCATATAATTGTTGAATTTCATAGCTTAATACTTATTTTATATACAAAGACTTTGTTTGTTAATTCAATTTAGACAATGCTTTATGAACAGATCATTAATATAGTTTTGGAATTATTTGTAACATGTGACATAATCATTGATTTTCAAACAAAGCTTAAATAATAAAATATTTATACACTGGATTAGATGAGATTATCTCGTTTAAAAAGTTTATGTATATTTTTGAAATAATGTCAATATTGACCCCAAAAATATATATTAAAATGGGTTCAAATAACTACATCTAACCTTTTTTCCCTTATGGCTCAATCGATATTGTTATCGGTATAATATACATGAGATGTAATAAGATTAATATGTTTAAGCGTTCAATATTCTTCAATTTAAGAGTGATGAAGGGTCTAAGGTAATATTAGGCATTGCATCAATTGTACGTTTAAAAAAGTTTTTCCCTCTTTCAAATCCCTTCTATTAATTCATGTATTTTAATTTGGGTCCTTATATTTTTAAAAGTTTGAAATTTCATCATGAATCAAACTATAGCAGCTAAATTAAGTTCTTGTTATTAGCATCTGTTATGTGCAAGTTTTAAATTTAATTCATGTTCTCTAACTTAATCATTTTAACTCCATGTAATTTAATTATATCATCGTGTAGTATTCGAACCATGGACTAATTACATAATTTGATATTTTTTATTATAAAACTAATGATGTTTTAGTTAAAGGTTAATACTTAATAGTATAAGAAGTTTCCGAATTATGAGTTAAATTTGGAGTTGATATACTTCAAAACGCTCTAATTGAATTCTCAAATTAATGTATCATTTTCATTAAATTAATTATCAACTTATTAAATGACTACTCGAATATGGAGTGTTTAAAAATGAATCACATTAGTTCCGAGCTTTCGTTTAAAGCCAAAGCTATAAGTTACTTAGAGGTAGGGAAGAATGTACACAGAGAGTGGGAGGGGCTCTTGTCCTTCCCAAAATTTTTGGTCTAATACCATTTTAAGTCCCTATCAGTTTAAGCTTAAGTCAAATTAAACTTTTACCCCTCTAATTTTTGAGATTAAATACTTAATAAATCTCTATAATTTTGAATTTATATAATTCACCCCTTCTCAATATTTGATTCTATCCCGTCCATAATTAGAGTATACAAGAACCATGCTGGTGAAGAGGTGTAAAGGAATGGTGTAATGATTAAATAAAAAGAAAATGGCAGAGACACAAGAGCCATACTCCCAATGGAAGAAGGTGCTTTGGTTAGGTCAGACATGTGGGGCTATTAAAGCCAATGCCCAAACTGCCTGATTTTGCAGCTTCCTTCAGGCTAATGAAAAACAACTTTACAGATGACAATGTTTCAGGTAAACCCCCTTTTTTTTCTGTTAAAAGTTACAGAAATACAATGAAAGATCAAATGATTTGACTTATAGCTTGAAACGTTTCTGAAACAAGTGTGTTTTTCAGCATGCATACAGAGTTCAATTGTTTAGAGGTTAGACATTTTTTGAAAAGCGGTGTCTCGTTAAAAATTTGCTTCGCAATCAGGTTGTACCGAATGTATTACAAACAGCGAAATGAGGAAAGAAGTGCAGCAATAATATTATTAAGCACACAAAAATATGAACACCACCCAATACAAGTTGTAGTTTGTTCATCATCACTGAAAATAAGTGAGATTAACCAAATCATAAAGAAAAGAGATTAAGAAGAGAGTGCTGATCACTAGCTTCCATATCAATAATGTAAATGAGAAAACAATTAAAAAGAAAAGCAGCCTTTAGAATCCAAAGAGTTATCCTAGTGAAAGCGTGGTGTGTTTCACTTAGTTGACATGTGTTCGAGCAGCTTAATCATATTTTTATGTATTATTGCAAACAGAAAAGCAAAGGGGAGGAGAGTTTAATATACAATGAGATCTCCTTTCACAATCTTTGTTTCCCCCCTTCAAATCTATCTTTAAATACAAAGTACACAACATTTTTTTGTAAACCCTAAATTTAAGTCTCACTCTCTAATTTATATATGATGGTCTTCCAATTTATTAGTAAGGTGGCCTCCCATGTGCCCAAGCATAGGGCTCATGCCCTAGTTGTCCTCCACCGGAGAGTAGATTAGGAGGCAAGTTGTATATTGGAAGAGAAGATGGATCGGGCATACCCGTGTGTGGGACACCGCTACTTCCGATTGCCGGTGGTGAATCGGTTCCTCCTCCGCCTTGGATCTGTCCTCCGTGGCCGGCGCTGACGACTTCTTCTTCCTCTTCTAAAGGCAGTCTTTCATAGGTTGCGTTGGAAAACGTGGCTGCAATGACCATAACCGGACCGGCTGCGATGAGTGAACCTACAACACTTCCTCCAACGACTTGTCCTTGACCGCCGGCTAGGTATACGGTGAGCCCCGTTGAGCCGGGTGGAGCCGGTCCGGGGAGAAAAGCCCCGGTCAAAGACAAAATTTCGAACCTTCCATGAAGAGCAACCACCGCGCCGGGTGCTGCCGGTTGTCTTAGGGTAACGTTTGCTACCGAGCCGTTGCCGCTAAGCACACAAACCCCGCGTTGTCGTCTCCGAGCGAATTGTGCTATGCTTTCGGCTACATCGGTGCCGCTAGCAACCTCCATGACATGACTACGGAGCGCGTTCGGGCTGTCCCTGGTCACGAAAATCGGCGGTTTAGGCTTGTTTTTCGAGCCCGGAGGTCGGCCTCGAGGTCTTCGGTTACCGACCTCGACCGCTCCTTCTTTAGGCTCTTCGCCAGTGTCTCTATCTTCATCATCATCCCCTCCTCCGTTGCTTCTATTTTTGCCTGCGTCGTTCATGGAGATTTCTAGGTCACGTTTGTTTAAGGCTGGTGAGTTGCCTGCCGGGTCCATGCCCGGCAGACTCACCTGATTAACCCACCAAGGATTCGCCAGCGTTGCGAAAACCGAATTCGAACACAGAAACCAGCTGAACTGAGAATCAAAGTTTTTCAGATGAAGAAGAATAGGGTTTGGAGCATAGAACAAAGTTGTAAGGGAAGAAGAGAATTAGATGCAAATTTCAAACAGGGAATCAAGTAAAGATAGAAGAGAACCAATTAAGCTGTGTGATTATGAATCAAAAAGATCAACGACCCAGAATTTGTTTCATGAAAAATCAAAGAACAAAGAGAGATAGAGAGACAAAGAATAAACTAAAGCAGTGAGAGATATTAAACAATTGCAGTATTTAAAAGCAGGGAAGAAAAAAAAATAGATTATTACAAAAACTCAACACAAGATTGGATCAAATGTTCTTTTCTTCCCTTCCTCCGTTGAAAACTGTGTTATGTTTTCACTCGAGGTGTTATTAGGTGAGTTTTTTTTAACTCAATACTTATTTTTTTTTGAATTATTATAACTATATTATTTATTTCTTTATTGTAAACCAAATGTTAAAAAATTTGGAGCAAGTATATTTTGACTATTTGGTTAAGTTGCTCATCTTCATTCTCTCATGAGTTCTAAACTCATTAAGAACATACTCATCTTCTCTTTTCCTCCCGCTAGATAAAATTATGATTATATTTAAGATTTGTCAAAAAAAAATTAAAAAAACAGTGTTAAGAAATCTTTATCTTCAGTGTAGAGGTTAAATTTGACTCCACATTTAGTTGGAACTCGTATAATTATCAAATAATAATTTTTTTTCTTTCTAAAACATAATTGTACAGTCAAATGAATAACATATTAAATGTGTAATTTTCTTAAAATTTAAAATAAATGTTTATATTTAATATATTATTATTTTAGTCTTCGTGTTGGGGTGTATTGTGTATAATATAAACATAATAACACGAAACTACACCATGATATTTCGTTAAAAATAAATAAAAAGTAGAATTCATTGCGTGGTTTTAGAAGGATGTTATGTACTTAAAAATAGGGTTCTGAGTAATGTAATTTGTATATATTTGAGTTTATTTAAATTTAAAACTAAATTAAGATACTACTTGTAGTTGAATTAAAATACTAAAAAAATATAAACTATAACACGTTACTCCCATGTTTAATGTATTTTATATTTATATAAACTATAATATATCAATAATTTATATTATATATTTTTAATACTACTTTTAATTATTTCCACGTTAAATTCAAGTATTGTTTATATTGTATTTTGTCATTTTGAGCTCATAGTTGAGTTGGTATCACTAGTAAGTACCAGTTCAATTAGAAAAAAAAAACAAAACTTTACTTTTTAAATCATAATAAATATTATTATAATTATAAATTTTCTCCCATACTTTTGCATAAAAAATTAACACATCGTGCAAAAATAATTATAAACATTTATTTTAAATCTATATTTTATAGCATAATTATTTCATACACAGACGGTAGAAATAAAGTTTTCGTAAGCGTCTTATTTTTAGGATTTAGGGTTTTGAGGTTAGACTTTAGGTTTATGGGTTTATAATTGAGTTGTTGTGGATAGAATTTAAGGTTTGAAGTTAGAATTTAGGGTTTATAAGTTAGAGTTTAGGTAATATGGTTAGAGATGTAGGGGTTAACCTATAAACCCTCTCAAACCCTGAATTCTAACTACAACCACTCATTTTTAAACCTCTAAAATTAAATTACTAACCTACAAATCTTAAATTCTAACTATAACCCTAAAATAAAACGCTTGTAAAACTTTTTGATTCTAACAACCAATTATGAAATAAGTACCCATTTTTATATAAACTATTTTATTTTGTTCGCATTGTAAGTCTAAAAAATATTGCCTATATTTATTCGGATGAAATTGAAACTTTCTTGGTGTTTGGTCATAAAATGGTAAAAATGAGGTATGCTTGGAAACTAGGGTTTCGTGGGATGGCGTGCGCGTAGGCAGGTGGGGAGCACGTCGTTTTCTCGTGCCCCAACATAGAGGAGGAAGCAAATGAGAGTTTGTAAAATAATAAGCCCTAATTAGTAATTACATCAGATATCCTTAAATTGCTCATTGAACTTTAAAAACATTTTAATCGAGTCTTCAAAATATCAAGTAACGGATCTTGACAAAATACTTTGAAAAAATCTAATCAAATTTTTTAGAATCGAATCAAAGTTTTCAAAATTTTTGTGGGACTTAATGAGAAATCTTTTTTAAAAATTGAGAGTAATTAAAATTTCCAAAAAGAAATGGAAGGCTTAATGTTTTTTTTACAATTTTAAGGGGTTTAATTAAAAATATTTAAAAAAAATTAAGATTTCGTGGAAATTTCTAACAATTTAGAAGAAGCCTAACTAAATTGCTAAAAAATTGAGGGGTATAATGTAAAATTTCCCAACATTAGGGTGCCAAAGCTCCCAAAGCTCTTCTTACCATTCACTGCTGAAAAATATAAAAATTGTATCCATTTTTTTAAATATGCTGAAAAATATAGAAATTGTATCAATTAAGTCTTCTATCATCTAACCATAAGTTAAATCGTTAAATTCCAACCTAAATATGATGTGATACATATTTAAAATACATGAACAAATTTTATACATGAATACACTTATTACATGTATGGTTTGAAATTTGAATTGGCATAAAACGGGTAGTGCCATTAAAACTTACGTCAGTTTTCCGAACTAAAAAAAAAAACTTAAACGTCAGATAAGTGCCCAAACTATACCCTTTTTTCCAGTTAGGTGCCTAACGTTTGTTTCGGGCCACTTAGGTGCCTAACGTTTCATTCCGTAACCCATTTAAGGTTTTAGCCGTGACAGACGTTAAAATTTTTCGTTAAAGGACACGTGGCATGTTTTTAGATTTTCTGATATTAAAAATAATAAAAAAAATAAATTAAATTAATTAAAAATAAAAATAACATGGGACCCACAAACCCATCTTCTTCCCCCCGTCAATCCCCCCCCCCCCCCCCTTCAGTTGTGCTCCTGGAGTCTCCACCTCCTAAAATCTATGGCGTTTTGACTGGTAAAAACATCCCATATTCCATCGCTACCGATGATCAAAAACTTGTCTTCCTTGGTCAGTGTTATAAGTTTGAGTTCTGGTGTAGATTGATGGCAGAATCATAGCCTCAAGCAAACCTGGTGCATGGCAATGCAGACCGAATTGCGACCATTGGATTAGCTTCAGAAAATGTGATGGTCTGTTGATTAAAGGATTCGGTTCCATCAATGGCCAGGGTTCTAACTGGTGGAGACTTTCTTGCAAAAATAAGAATAAGGCTTGTCCAAATCGGAAACCAACTGTAAGTATTGGAATATCATGTTTTTAAAGATGATATGTATATTCTTCGGAATATAGTATGCTGCCGCCATTATTCCTCTCTTTAAACTTCCTTAAGAGCAGCTCCCTTCTTTGAACAGCTCCATCGCAATTAACACAATCACTCTGTAATATGTATGTCGTCCCAACATTCTTCATACTACGGGTTTCCAGGTAGTTTTCCCTGGTTTTAATCTGCTCTTCTATTAATTCTACCCCACTAACAGTATCCACAAGATTCAACGGGAAGGAGCAACCGATAACATCTTCCTCTTCGGTAACCGGTGGTTCTATAATCGATTTTACCAGAGAAGCAATCAAATCGTCTCTGAAGGGGGAAGAAGCACAACTGAAGGGGGGGGGGGGGGGATTGACGGGGGGAAGAAGATGGGTTTGTGGGTCCCATGTTATTTTTATTTTTAATTAATTTAATTTATTTTTTTATTATTTTTAATATCAGAAAATCTAAAAATATGCCACGTGTCCTTTAACGGAAAATTTTAACGTCCGTCACGGCTAAAACCTTAAATGGGTTACGGAATGAAACGTTAGGCACCTAAGTGGCCCGAAACAAACGTTAGACACCTAACTGGAAAAAAGGGTATAGTTTGGGCACCTATCTGACGTTTAAGCCAAAAAAAAAACTATCAATTAGATTGACATAATGATCTGGTTGATATATATTGATATTTTAAAAATCTAATTAAAATGCTTTTAAAGTTTTAAAATTAATTTAAAATTCAGGCCGCAGTTTAGGGATGTGTAGTGAAATTAATTCAAATAATAATAAAATTACAAGTTTGAAAGAGGGGTCCTGGTGAAACTCCTAGTGGCTACTCAACATTTTCATGCCTTTTTTTTCACTTGGTTTGTTTGTAGTTTGCACATAATCTTTTCAACCTATGATTTCTCAAGTTATTTTCTTTTGTTTTGTTTTAGGTTAGGCCTCCAGTCTTATTCCTCTAAACTTACATAAAATAATATACCCATTAAGTGGAATAAAGAAGTTAGCTACTTTTGATTTTTTTTATTGAACAAATTGCAAAGTGTTTTTGATGGTCTTTTTATTATTAGCTATGGGATCCATTTTCTTTTCAGTTGACACAAGGGTAAGCTCATATGACCATGGTTTTTTTTAATAAATGGGCACCAATGGTTAACTTTTTTTATTCTCAGCAAATGAATTTTAATAATAAAAGTTCAAAAGAACCAACCCCTGGATTATATGTCTCATTAAAAACCTCACTAAACCTATGTTGAGAAAAATAATACATCACAACCAGGATATACACAGATAAAAAAACAAACACTTAGAGAAAGACTAACCAAGATACACACCAAACTAATCATACCAGAAAACCAAAACGCCAAACACTAACAAACGACCTACACAACCAATGAGCAACTTAGTCTTAGAGGTCAAAGAAACACCAAGCATACAAACCCACATCACCTTCCAAGAAAGTGCACAAACACCAATGGTTAGCTAGGAAAGTGCATATCTATGTTTAATTTGATTTCTCAAACTAGATATAATATTTTTGTCAAATGTTTTTCTTTTCTCAGCAATCATAATTTTATTAATAAAAGAATGAAAAGAATCATCACTTAAGTTGCGTGTCTCGTTAAAACCCCCACTAATCTTATATGTGAAAAAAATACAACACAACCGGAGAAACCCTCGACGATACAAAGTAAACACCTATAAAACGACGTTACAAAAACAACCCAAAAAAATCACACCAATAAAAAAACACCTGACTCCAAAACATTCAACAGACACAAACCCTGTGCACCCTTTTAATCTAAAACACCAATAATATTTTAGTCAAATATTGTGTGTGCGCGCGTTAAGGAAAATGAAACTTCTAGCCAAATATATTAATAAAATGAAAATTTTTACCAAATTTATTAATAAAATGAAAATTTTGTAGGTCATATAATTTGTGTTATCATCAAAGCATGATATGGATAGTATATAAAATTCAAAGGATATGAAATCTATTTTTATCATTTTCCTTTTCAAATACATACATAACAGGTCTTTAAAATACTAAAAATTTGAGAGAACCGTTGCTCCTAGTTATAACATTTACCTAGTTAACATTCAATCTCTAGTGAGCAAAATAAAAATTCACTCAAACTTTAGTGACCATAAATGTAATTTACCCAACCATTTAATTGGTTTTCGTTCATCAAACACATATTTAGCCTATATGACATTCAAAGATTAAACAAAAATTTGAGCACTCAAATAAAATAATGAATTTATTCACTATATCAGTCGATTTAATTATTTTCTTATGATATTTCCCAACTGTATGCAAGTGTATATGTTTTGACGTTATTGACAATAAATTAATAAGCTTTTAAAATAAATAAAAAACATGTTGAAATTAGAGGAATAAATACAGTTTATTTAAATTCCAAATCCTATTAATTTTCTGTTTCTTTCACATATTTAGCATTTTATGTCAAAAAATTGTCTACTGAAATCAACATTACAAAATTCACATGTGGGAGCAGCCTTAAATGAGTCCAAGAATGATTCAGAATTTCTTACGGGCAACCAAGCCAGCCAACGGCAAGCAGTTTCGGAATCTCAAGAAACAGAGTGTGATTTCAACCAAGCCAGCCTTGACTGATATTGTTGTTGTATATGGACCGACTCGAATTCTAAGAACAGTGGTTCTTCAACCACGGACATACCGAAGCATCCTGCATACAGAAACAACTGTCAGCTCCGGCAAAGATTCATTCAAGAAATACGAATAATGTCATGTCTTGTATGTTTCTTGTTCCCAAGCATTTCTCAAATGATGTGAACCTATACCATGTTGACTACCACATACACTATTTTAGACAGGCCCTCCCCTAGCAAGTTAGCACAGTACTGACGGAATTATAAGAAACGAAAGAAAGATCTTAAGCTCTCTTTAATTAGCGCCTTTAGCTAGAAGGATGGGCAATCGACGCAAAGCGAGAAGAAGAACAAGTTTTCCGAGTGATTCTGTGGACAAGGGAAGAATTTTGTTTCAGCACATATATGGTCGTAACCAATAGGCAAGGATGTGTCAACTGAGCTACATTGGCAGTGACAACGAACTTGTATTCAAGTCTTCAGTTGACACCAATCCCAGGTTCAATCCTTGGACATACCCTACCCCCTACACCTAGTAAAAAAAAAACAACTCAGGCAAGAATGTGCCAAGAATTTTGCGGAGTTGATTATACCATTTCAGGAGAAAATGGTTCAGGATCTTACAACATTCAAAGATGCCATTAATCAGTTGAAAATGAAAAAGGTTCCAACTAGTGAAATTAATATCTTAAATCATTGTTAAGATAAACATCTTTAAAGCAGCAGATAAAGCGAAAGAGATGAAAAAGCCTACGATTTAGCACATAGTCTGAGAATTCACAATCAACAGTAATGAACTAAATATGTCATTTACCTAAAGAGATAGTATATAACTACGAAAGAAACCACAAAGCCTGCCACCAGTTTACACATTCTCCTGCTGGACTTCTTCTCAAACACCTATAGAGCAGCAGTCTCATGATATTGAGCCAATTTTTATCAGCAACAGAAATCGAAATTAAACAAACATGAGGCCAAAATAGAAGAACAGATCTTGCTTAGATACCTTCTTGAACCGATCCATGGTGCCAGACATTATGCCCCTTGAAGCATCCATGCTATTGCCCTGATTTAGAACAAAAACCATTAAAAGCAAGAAGCAAGACTTTCCACGAAGGTTGAAGTTTAGGCATAGCAACTGCAACTACATACCACGCGGTCGAGCAAACGATTATGACTCTCCACTTCATCATGTATATCACCTGTTAACTGTAAAGAATTTATGCATATTGATAGTTAGTTAAAAGAGTGTGAAATATAAAATCTCAGGGCTTTTTCCACCATCTGCTTGGTTTTTGTGAAGAAAAAATAAAAGAACTCCCACAGTAGGCACAAGACAGTTTGCACACAGACATGGACCCATAAATACACAGAAATAGAAGACTTTATGCTGACTAGTGTCAGTGGAAAAGAGATAAAATAGTCATTGCATATTAACATTGAGGGGCTTATTAAGCTTCAAATACAACACCTCAGTATCACCCTCAATAACTTATCTCAGTACTTCCCTGCTGCTTCAGGGTGGCTTGGAGAAGAAAAGAAAACTACTATTCTCTTGATTGTTTCACATAGTATATATTCAATGCATACATTCCCCCGGCATTTCCATGATTGAGAATCTACATATCTAGTAGCCCACAAAATAACAGACAATGCACACTAAACAAATCTGCTTGAGCTCTCAAGACTAACACTTCCAAAATAACAGACAATGCACACTAAACAAATCAGCTTGGAAATGTTATGAAGCTAGCTTATGATTTTTTTATTATTTCTAAGTTTTATTGTATTACTTCTACTCTTTTAAGCAAGTGAAACTGGTTTATTATGCATGATAACGCTATTGCTGTATAAGGGAACTCCCAGTCCGACATGTCCTACATGCAAACCCCATAAAATTCAAGAGTCTAACATCGTCCACAAGACCATTCGCCAAAACTCGAAAAGAATGCAAAGGTTTAGATAGATATTCTTAACATTTAACAAGTTGCGACTAATCAATAAAACAGCAATGTGAATTCTCTTTGAAAGAACGTACTCTCTTTAGAAAAGCAACTCTGTCATGCAAGCTCTCTATAGCTTTGCCATTGTCATGGTCCTTATTGTCATTAGAGAAAGATGAAGAAGCCCTGAGACCACCTTCTTCAAGATTATCAAAGCCATCAAATAGAGCTGATTTTGAAGAGCGGTGATCCCTGCACAATAAATTATCAAGCCATAATTTAGGGGAAAAATGAATCAAAATAACAAATAAAAGTACCAAGTGAATCTATAAAAATTGGGTAAGAGAATCTGCAGAGTTGAATGTATCATTATAAAATAAGTGCATATCGTACTAGTACTAACTTGTTGTGCAACAAATGAAGCTGTCAACATAATTGCAAAATATAAGGTTAAAAAGAAAACCATTAATGTTACCACTTAAAAAAATTAAAAATAAGTTAGTGATATCAGGTCCATCCAAAAGAAAAAACAGCACTGAAGAAACAATATGAGAATCCTGATAGGGAGTACGAACATCTAAAAACAGATTAAGAATACACAAAGTCTCAACTATGACTAACTTTTCACAACATTTCCAAGACTAATATTTCATTGATGAATGAAACTTCAAAGGAAAACATCAAAGGCCAGCTACAAAGATCAAATCAACCATGAGTTTTCTTAGTTGCAAAAATTCAAGCAGAGACTCATCCTATTATTGCAATTATTTTCATAGGGAAGTAATTCGACGAATCAACTAAACAAATTGATTTCTTGAAATGATTGTGAGAGGGCTATTCTTCGAGGCCTTGTGAAAAAACCCTAAAACTTAAGGGATCAAACCAAACTACATATGAAATGCAAAGCTGAAATATGAAAATCCTTCAGGAAACGAGATGGGACCATTTCTGTTACTAATTTCGTCGAGTTCCAACATTTTCGAGTTATTCATCATTTTAATGTATAAAATAATCCAAAAATATAACAAAAACCTAACAAAATCAACAGGATTAAATCTAAATAAACAGTGGAAAACCCCAAAATATAATGGATCAAAACAAGTTACAATCGAAAAGCAAAGCTGAAAGCTGAAATCCTCAAAAAAAAAAGAACATTTCATCACTAATTTCAAAAGGTTCCAACATTCTCTAATAATGCATCAATTTAATGTTAAAAAACTCCAAGAAATTAGAAAAAAAAAACAAATTCAATATGGTTAAATCTAAACACAAAATTAGCGGCAAACAAATCGAATCAAATACACACATACATATACATGAATCTAACCTTCTATAATTCATTGCTTCAAAATTCCACTTTTCCGGTTCTGGTTCTAATAAATTTCCAAGACCTTTCACTGAGTGGGATTTTTTTTTTTTTTTTTTTTTTGTTAAACGGGGTGGCGAGTTCCTATTTTTTATGCCCAACTATATAAGTAGCGAAGCATCGAAGCCCATTATATTATTTTTTTTTTGGGAAAACTACACATTTAGTACCTCAATTATTCCCACATCACTGTTTTGATACCAAATTATTATTTTTGGCAAAATGGTACCTGATACTACGTTTTTGTTCTGTTTTGGTACCCGGCCGTTAAAAACTAACGGAAATAGTGACGTGGCCTGGGTTAATAACAATTTTAGTCTAAAAACTTATACAACCTATCAATTTAGCCTAAAATTCTATCAATTTAAACATTATTTTTATTTTTAGATTAAAATTGTAAATTCTTTATTTTTCTTCTTCCAGTTGAATGTAATTTGCAATTTTACCCAAAATTAAGATGATGATTTAAATTGATGAATTTTGGACTAAATTGATCATATATATAAGTATTTTGGGCTAAAATTGTGATTATACCAAACCACTTCATCATCTTTGTTAGTTTTTAACAGCCAGGGTACCAACATATAACAAAAATGTAACGTTAAATATCATTTTGCCAAAATTAATGGTTAGAGTACCAAAACAATAACACGAACATAACTGAGTGCTAAATATATACTTTTCTCTATTTTTTAACCTTGAACATTTAATTGTTTTCTGTAAACTTAATTCAAATATGTCGAAATAGTAATAACCCAATTAAATTGACATTGTCTATTTTTTTTGTCACGACATAAAAAAAATATTATGTTATTTTCTGAACAGTTTTAAGAATTAAGGTGATTATAATGTGATATTTCATTCATTTACTTAACTTTTTGATAAGACACGCATTACAAACAAAACTGATTAAATTTAGGTGTTTAAAGATAAATATCGTCTTTTTTTTTGCTGAACCACTGTTTTGTTAAATTATTCTGTCATTATTTTTTTTGAAAATGAAACCACTAATTTTATTAAACGAGAAAAAAATCTGAAAATACAATAAAAGTTTATCCCTGAGTAAAACAAACACCTAAATTCGTATACAACCCCAGAAAATTAAAATAGCGGCTCTAGATCATAAAAGGACCAAACAATGAGCAGCAAAGAACCTACTCCAAATACTCGAAACAAAAGACAGATACAAACATCCCAAATCAACGATGATGGTAAAACCATCAACAAACAACATTGACAAATGCATATTACAGTGATCGAACGTTGACAATAAGGTCATTACCACAACTCAATCGCTAAAAACGGTAGATGTAATCACGTATCCAAACCCGCTTCAAGGGTCCAAGACAGGGAGATCAGCAACATAATGAATTGAGCACCATCTTAATCAGTCGTGGTGACGTCAGATCCAACCCTAAAGAAGACAAATAAATAAAAACCGTGCCAAGAGACAAAAAAGAGTGCTAATAAGTAGAGAAAAATGTACCAAAAGGTAGACGATTTATTAGAAAAAAGACTGAAAATTAAAAGAAATGAAATAAACAAATAAAAAAACAAGTAAAGAATGGATCTGACGGTCGGTAACCAACAAAGTTGGAACCGTCACCGGCTACTCAATGAAAAAGATGAGAGCTTGCGGCTACACTTTGTTAGAGAGAAAAGTAGGTTAAGATTTAATGTTAGAGTTTAAGGAATTCTATTATTAAAATACCGACATTAGTTATTTATTTTATAATTTTTAACATTTTTATGGTGTTACACAAAAAAAAATACAAAATAACTAACATTGGTACTTTAATAAGGACAAATTAGTTTACTTCAGCTTAATAGTTCATAATTGTTTCATCACGTTCAAATTAATTTGACAAAAATAAAAAATTTAAATGTTAAAAAAGACGCAATAAAAATTTAAGAATTAAAATGATGAGTAGGATTATTCATAATTGTTTTATCTCGTCTTCTTCGTTAGGATGTTCAATCGGATAGTTCGATTAACCGGCCTAATTGAACTATTAAAAATTTATTAACTGATTTTTTTATTAATTGCTAAACGAATCAAAAATTTTCAAACAAATTTATTCGAACAAACAAAAGTTAGGTTAATTCGGTCGGTTTTCAAATTAACTGAAATTTGTTATAAAATTTTGGATAAATTACACAATTGGTCACTAAACTATGTTAAAATGTTCTTTTTAGTCATTGAACTTTCAAAAGTTATAAAAAAACCATTAAACTTATCGAACTATTACAAAATGGTCATTGATTCATTGCACGTTCTAAATTATTGATAAATGTTGAACAATTTAATGATATTTTTTAATAATTCAATAAATTTAATGATTGCTTTATAATTTTTAAAAGTTCAATGACCAAAAATAAATATATGTAATATATAAAATATATACTATATAAAAATTTCGGTTAATTAACCGATTTTGAACCGAACTAACCAATAACTAAAGTTTGAAAACATCATTAACCCTTAACCGGCCGACCTAAAATTAACCGACCGATTAACTGAAAAAAGATCGGTTTGATCGGTTAATTAGGTTAAAACCGAAGTTTGAACACCCCAATTCTTCACCCATTACATCTATATCGGTAGCTTTCGCTTCGTATTCATCTTATGTTCAGTCTCGCAGCTTTTTGAATCGGACATTTTTTATATCGTCCACCAATGTCGAATAAACGGACATGGCTATTCTTAAAGTTGAGATTGAAGCAATTGATAGCATGGCCAAAGAAGCCTTAGACATGGCTTCGAAACTCTTATCGAATTCTCGATCTTAAATTTGCATCGATAACTACAATGTCGTTCTCAGAAGCAAACTAGGGGTCCTCGACGCCATCTCGACGGGCGACGCTAACCGGTTCAGTCTGGAGCTAAGCTCCAATGCAGACAATATATTTGCTTGTGAGGATGCGCTCAAAGATGCCGACATTAAGTCGCCGATAATAGAGATGGATTCATTGCTTGCCAAGTTGATTACCGATTGTTTGATTATTGGTGTCGACACGGTTCACTTTTAAAGGAATGATTAATTACAATGTTTACAAATAGAGACGAATCGAGGATTTTTATTTTTGGTATAATCATATGTAGTTGATCTATTGGTTGATTAATTTGAGTCGGATTTATAAAAATTTATTACGAGGACAATCTTTTTAACTCATTTTTTTTCTTTTACAACGTCAGGATGTGAACTTCTGACCATGCTTAAGGAGCATGCATCTCATCCCGCTATATAGGGATGGTAGACTGGTACAGTTTTACAGATTTCGGACCGTACCCTCCCTAGTTGGAGCGGGGATGGATATGAGTTTAGCGGGTAGTGGACGAGTGTGGATGTAAAAGTCATAACTTCTGTGGGTAGTGGGTAGGTGATGGATTTGAGACCTTTACCCGCACCATATCTTCCCGCATCCACCCGTCGCACCCCGCATCTGCCCGTCCTGCCCACTAACTACCCACCATATGAATTTTTTGTAACACCCGTGTTTAGGGGTCGGGTGAAAATAATATTTTAATATTATTTCGGGCTCGGTTTTATAATTAAAATAACCTTTTGGGCCTCGGGTTTCAAAAGCAAACATTTTATTGTTGGACTAAATTGAAAGGAAAATTTAATTTGGATGGTTTTTAGAGAAAAAGGGAAATAGCCATCTCATTAATGGCACTCTTGTAAATAAATGGACTTGTGGAATTAAAAACCCATTTCTTATTTTAAAGAGATTATTCATCATCTTCTTCCCCCCCCCCCCTTCCAAAATCCCACGACAAAAACTCTCCTTCCCCCCAGTCTACTATTTCATCATCTTTCTTCCTCATCCTTGGTGATTTTCGAAAGGTAAACATATATTCGACTTGTCCTCTCTTTCCTCTACATGCTAGTACTTTTAGATTTCATTAAAACCCATGATTTTACATTTTGGTATTTGAAAGTTTAGACTAAAAATGCCATCTTTGTTGTCTTAATCTAAAGCTTTTGATTTATTGATGATATATGAGTTGTTTACTATCTATATGGTTCAACATATATGATTTTTAAAGGGTTTTGTTAAGTTTCCCGAATTTAGGTTTTGGTGGGTTTTTAGGAGGGTTTTTGGTTGAGTTTTGGGTGTGGTTTGTGTTGGAAATTGAGGGTTGATGTTAGGGCATTGGTTGGGGGTCGTTTTGGGAGCATTTGGAAGTGTTAAATATGTTGAAATCGCAAGTTTTGGACTGTGCAAAGGGGCTGCTCGGGAATGGCTTTTGGGGGGTTGTTCTTGGTTCGAAAACAAGTGTTTGATGTTTGAATTTCATTCCGGGTTTGCTACATTGTGTTGTGGACTGATTTGAGGTTAATTTACTTGTGTTGAGGCGATTAGAAGCAAGGATTTGCATTTGTAAAGCTTTGAGATCGAATCCGAAAGTGAGGAGGCTTGATTCGGCTTTGCTTGTTTTGCTTAAGGAAATGAGGTGAGTGGTTAAAATGTTTTAAATGGCTTTGATCAATTGGTTCGAGCATGTGAATGTGGAAATGTTTTCAAGTAACGTTTGGTTCAAAGTTGGTTTTGAAGAAGTTTAGTTTTGAGCTTGAAAAGTCAATTTTAAACTCAAAGAGTAAGTGATGTGAAATGCCTCTTTAAATTTCCCCCTTTATCATTGTTTTTCATCTCTTGAAATGATATTTTGTTATACATGAAATTCCAATACTTTGGGAAGAAGCTTGTTGCTATCTATTATATCGTTGCTCATGTATGATGGTAATAATGTGGGTGTTGATATGCCTTGTAAGGTGTGAGTAAGTTGGTGCAAGTTGTGCACGAAAATGGTGAGTAAGACCATTTGTGATCGGTAAGATTCCAAGTAGTAAGTGATGCCTAATTGTGGATTTTGTTACATCTTGATTTGATTGTGCATGATATAGTGAGTACATGTCGTATGTTAGTGAATGTATATTGTGTTGCATGGTTGGTGTCGAACCTCACGTGATGGTTGTCGTTGCTCCGGTGATGTGTAGTCCCGCCGGTAACGAATGGTATAAGACTCCGGTGATGTGTAGTCCCACCGGTAGTGACTAGTAGAAGAGTACTTTGATGTGTAGTCCCATTGGAAAACTACTAGTCGAAACGGTGATGTGTAGTCCCACCGTGTGTGTTTGGTTATGCTTGTGCATACCATGTGTTGTTCATGTGTATCTCACTATATCATTCTCTTTCATGGTTTTGCTTTAATCTAAGATCATACCTTTATGCATACTATGAAGTGTAATGCTATGATAAATGCCTATATTGTTGAATTGTGGTTGAACTTGTATGATAGTAGAAGGATTAGGTCGTTGGATAATTTGTATGCGTTGACCTTCATTTTAAAGAAAGCTTTGAACCCTGCATTGTCGTAGTTATGTTTTAGAGCTCCGCTCACTAAGCTTTATGCTTACGCTCTCCTTTTCCGACAATGCAGATCTTTAGCTTGGAGTTAGCAAGGAGCAAGATAAAGGCGTCCAAGCGTGTGGTGGTTTGCTCAAGTATGGTTTAATTAAATAATGTAATAGTCTAGCAATGGGAAGTGTTACGTGTTTTAGGAGCTTGTATCTAGACTCCTTTGTATTGGCCACATGTTGTTAATGCCTTATGTTGTTGTATTGGTTTGATTATGGTTTATAACGCATGATATGCTATGATGAATGTTGTGTGTGTTGGCATGTCTACGTGTTTTGGTTGCTAAGGCCTGAAATCTTAAATGCTTGTATGTCCATATATGCATGAATTGCTCTTGTATGAATGATATGTATGGATGCCTTGTTAATATGCTTGGTTGCTATGTATGGCTCATGTATGATTGCTTGAATGATTGTATGTACGAGTCTTGTGTTTTACATAGTTAGGAAGTCTCTTTCGAGCTTCTACATATGTCTATGCATGATCTTAGTGTTTTACATAGTTAGGAAGTCCTTAGGTTGAGCAGTAAGTGATCCCCTGCACTAAGGTTTCGAAACCATGGGTAAGGTTTCGAAACCTTTGCAGAAAATTTGGCTTCGAAACCTTTGGTAAAAATTGGCTCCAGGGGTCTCTGCCAGCAAAAGTTTCGAAACCCTTGGTAAAGGTTTCGAAACTTCTGCTTAAAACTGCACTGTTTGACCCCTTTTTGGCCTGTTTGAAGAGAAAAACACTTAGGTGCTAAGATGCCTTTAGTAAAGATTAAAATTGGGGGTTTGAATGTTGTCTCGTGTGATATGTTCCGCTGTTTGATCTCTTAGAATTTAATACTCGAATGTGACAAGAGTAAAATGAAAAAAAAATAGGGTTGCTAACCGAGGGGGAACCTTAACGGGTTTCGCTTCGGTTTTCCCCGTGTAGCTCACTCGGACCGGTCATCCGGCCAGACCGGGACGAGGGGGTTACATTTATTGGTATCAGAGCCAGAGGTTTCCGAGACCTCGGGTAGGTAAGTGAGGTAAGTTTGATGTGTTATGTTGTTGTTATGTCTCGGTGAATGTTTTGCCATGTATGCTTAATGTTTGCTTGTTAGTACGGTGTCTGAAAGCATGTGTTAGCATGATGCTTGTGTTGAAGCGTAGCGTCGAGTTCCCATTGCTACTATTACTTATTTGAAAAGATTTTTGTAAAGGAATATACTTGAGCACCTTGGACCCTTGCTCTTGCTAACCCTAAATATTCTTCCTTGTGTGTTTTGTTTATTGTTGTATTGTTGTCCTTGGTGAGTTGGAGGCCGAGGTGTGGGCGTGGAGTTGGTAATCATGAATCTGAGGTTTTAGAGGATGTGAAGGATGAGAGAGTTCGTCGTTTTAGTTCAGGGCAGTACGACCATACCAGAGTTGGAGTGCAGTTTGTTTGTTTGGGTCAACAGGCACATGAGTTGGTTTCCTTTGAGGGAGAACAATATGACCAATCTTGACAGAAGATGGTAAGTGAAGTGAAGAACTAAGAGTTGGCTTCGGAATGATGTCGATGTTGTAGCAAGTAATTCCTCGATACAGTCATTGAGCTTGTTTTTCTCATTGATTCTGGATCTACGCGTCCGAGCATTTTGAGTGAGCATGCGCAGTTGTTGAATCTACCTTGTGAGGTGCTAGAGTAGGTGTTGGTGTTGCTAGCTCCTTCGGGGATACAGTCGTGGTCAGAAACATGTACAAGGGGTGTCCGTTGATGTTTCAGTGGCACGTGTTTTCAGTTGATGCGATGGAATTGCTTTTTACGGTTTTGATGTGAAGCTGTGCATGGATTGGCTTGTAGAACATAGAGTTAGGGTAGACTTTGAGACAATGGGAGTATTCTTAAAGCTTGTGAATGACTATAATCTTGAGATGGTAGGTGAGAATGTGGATTTTGTATCGAATGTTGATCCAACCTTAGAGGTCAATGACTGATTGATTTTGGTTGACAGGCTTGCCGGGCAAATGTGATGGATTTGATTTTTGAACGAAGATTAGACCGCAGAATGTTAAAATAGTTTGTGATTCTTCCTAGAAGTGTTTAGAAGAAACGCCCAGTTTGTCTCCTAACAGCGAAGAAGAGTTTATTATTGATGTCGTCTCCGAGTTTGCTCTGTATCTTATGGTTTCCGACAGAATTGAGAATGTTGAAGAATTAGCTTCGAGACTTGTTAGACCTTAGATTCATTAGGCCTAGTGCATCATCTCAGAGTTCTACAGTGTAAATCGTGAAGAAGAAAGAGTGACAGTACGAGAATGTGTCGAGATTTCAGACAGTTGAAACGAGTGTCAGTGAATAAATAGTATCCGTTTCCGAGTGTCAGTGAATTGTTGATCAGTTAGTGTGTGCTTCAGTCTATTTGAAGATTAGCTTGAGATCCGTTTACCACCAGTTGAACGTGAGAAAAGTTGAAGTATCGAAGACAGCTTTCGGGGCAGATGTGATCACTTTGGGTTTGGAGTTATGCCGTTTGATTGACTAGTGTGTTAGTTACTTTCAGAGAAATGTTGAGTAGGATGTTTTCCTAAGTCCTTGATCAGTTTGTAGTAGCTCTTTTAGATGACACACGGGTGTACTCACGTATCGAAGAAGACCATGACAAGCCTTGAAGTAGAGTTGTAGATTCTATTAGAAAGTCAGTTGTATGCTAAGTTGTGCAAGCGTGAGCTCCGAGTTAAGGAAGATGTTCTCCTAAGACATGTGGATTGGCCGAGTGTATTAGGGTAAATCCCAAGTAGTCAGAAGAAGATGTGAGTTGGAAGAAATTTGAAGACTGTGACATGTAACTATAGTTCCTAGGTCTAGCATTGTTACTTTCAGAGAATTGTAAATAGTCTTTTGAAGATAGTTGCTCCATTGTTAGGTTGCTACAGAAGAATGTTCAGTTGTGTGGTTAGATACGAGACAATGAGCCCTTGAGAAACTGAAAGAAACTTTGATGAAAACTTCGACCTTGATCCAGCCTATACTAGAGAAAGAGCTTGTGAACTGTAGTGACGTGTTGCATGTAGGGTTAGGTTGTGTGCCCATGCAAGACGGAAGTTTGCGACTTGTTCATCGAGTTAGTTGAAAGACCGTGAGAAGAGTTATCCGATATGAGACATGGAGTTAACTACATTTGTATTTGCTTCGAAGACTTAGAGACAAAGCCTGTATAGTAAGAATTGCACAATGTGTACGTACATATTATCAGAACTTGAATTGTTAGACAACTTAGGTGGAAACTTGAACAGCATAAGTGTTAGAACTGCTTGAAGACTGTAATATCAAGATTGAGTACCATCCGAAGATAGTCAATGTGGTAATCGATGTTCCGAGTTGAAATTGATGTTAGATTAGTAGTTGAGTTGCGAGTTGTAATTTTCTGAATTCAGTTTACCGAATGATAGTGTTTTTGTGGCCGAGTTTCGGGTTGAGCCTACTTTGAGTCAGAATGCTTGAAGAGAAACAGTTGCAAGACAGATTCTTGGCACCTCACGTGCAAGGCATTTCAAAAAGAGAACCTTCAGAGTATAGTTCAGAGATGATGGAATTTGTATTGTTAGAGACAGAATGGTTGTACCGATTGACCTAGTGTTTTGAGATGTATTGTTTCGGCCGAAGCACCCGGTAGTTCATTTGTATTGCATCTGAGTAGTATGAAGACGTATTGTGGGTTGAAGATGAGTACTTCTGGATTGAGTTGATGAATAATGTGGTTCAGTGTGAGAGTGAGTGTGTAAATTGCCAGGGTGTTAAGACCGAGCGTTAGTTTTCTTCTAGCTTGTTACATCTGTAGGAAAGATGGCGGAGTTGTGCCTTAGCAAGAGTGTAAGTTGTACAGTGTCTTGAGATTGATAGTGGCCAGTAGAGATTCGAGTTTTCTGCTAGATTTTTGAAGACGTCTGCATAGTGTTTGGTTAATTGATGAAGACAGAGGATCAGTCAGAGAAGGTTATGAGTCAAGTATTCAAGCAGTATTGTATGAGATTGTGAATCGAGCTAGTTCTGTTGTTTATTGTTGCAGTTACCATCAGAGTTAGAAAGGGGTTTGTGATGTGTTCTGTGTATCTATGATTCCGAAGTGTGAGCAAGTTTTGTTCCGTGTTATGTTGTTGAAAAGATTGAGTTGAATTTAAAATGGTCATGTATTGAAGGACCCGTTGAGATCTTGGCATCAGTTAGCTAATGTTGTGTGGTGAGTCTACCGAGTTGGTGGGTATGTTGTGGTGAGAGAAAGTGTGGAGGAGCAGGTGTCAGTGACTCTTCCTGTCTGATAAATTTCGGGGACGAAATTTCCTTAAGTGGGGGAGAGTTGTAACACCCGTGTTTAGGGGTCGGGTGAAAATAATATTTTAATATTATTTCAGGCTCGGTTTTATAATTAAAATAACCTTTTGGGCCTCGGGTTTCAAAAGCAAACATTTTATTGTTGGACTAAATTGAAAGGAAAATTTAATTTGGATGGTTTTTAGAGAAAATGGGAAATAGCCATCTCATTAATGGCACTCTTGTAAATAAATGGACTTGTGGAATTAAAAACTCATTTCTTATTTTAAAGAGATTATTCATCATCTTCTTCCCCCCCCTTCCAAAATCCCACGACAAAAACTCCCCTTCCCCCTAGTCTACTATTTCATCATCTTTCTTCCTCATCCTTGGTGATTTTCGAAAGGTAAACATATATTCGACTTGTCCTCTCTTTCCTCTACATGCTAGTACTTTTAGATTTCATTAAAACCCATGATTTTACATTTTGGTATTTTGAAAGTTTAGACTAAAAATGCCATCTTTGTTGTCTTAATCTAAAGCTTTTGATTTATTGATGATATATGAGTTGTTTACTATCTATATGGTTCAACATATATGATTTTTAAAGGGTTTTGTTAAGTTTCCCGAATTTGGGTTTTGGTGGGTTTTTAGGAGGGTTTTTGGTTGAGTTTTGGGTGTGGTTTGTGTTGGAAATTGAGGGTTGATGTTAGGGCATTGGTTGAGGGTCGTTTTGGGAGCATTTGGAAGTGTTAAATGTGTTGAAATCGCAAGTTTTGGACTGTGCAAAGGGGCTGCTCGGGAATGGCTTTTTGGGGGTTGTTCTTGGTTCGAAAACAAGTGTTTGATGTTTGAATTTCATTCCGGGTTTGCTACATTGTGTTGTGGACTGATTTGAGGTTAATTTACTTGTGTTGAGGCGATTAGAAGCAAGGATTTGCATTTGTAAAGCTTTGAGATCGAATCCGGAAGTGAGGAGGCTTGATTCGGCTTTCCTTGTTTTGCTTAAGGAAATGAGGTGAGTGGTTAAAATGTTTTAAATGGCTTTGATCAATTGGTTCGAGCATGTGAATGTGGAAATGTTTTCAAGTAACGTTTGGTTCAAAGTTGGTTTTGAAGAAGTTTAGTTTTGAGCTTGAAAAGTCAATTTTAAACTCAAAGAGTAAGTGATGTGAAATGCCTCTTTAAATTTCCCCCTTTATCATTGTTTTTCATCTCTTGAAATGATATTTTGTTATACATGAAATTCTAATACTTTGGGAAGAAGCTTGTTGCTATCTATTATATCGTTGCTCATGTATGATGGTAATAATGTGGGTGTTGATATGCCTTGTAAGGTGTGAGTAAGTTGGTGCAAGTTGTGCACGAAAATGGTGAGTAAGACCATTTGTGATCGGTAAGATTCCAAGTAGTAAGTAATGCCTAATTGTGGATTTTGTTACATCTTGATTTAATTGTGCATGATATAGTGAGTACATGTCGTATGTTAGTGAATGTATATTGTGTTGCATGGTTGGTGTCGAACCTCACGTGATGGTTGTCGTTGCTCCGGTGATGTGTAGTCCCGCCGGTAGCGAATGGTATAAGACTCCGGTGATGTGTAGTCCCACCGGTAGTGACTAGTAGAAGAGTACTTTGATGTGTAGTCCCATTGGAAAACTACTAGTCGAAACGGTGATGTGTAGTCCCACCGTGTGTGTTTGGTTATGCTTGTGCATACCATGTGTTGTTCATGTGTATCTCACTATATCATTCTCTTTTATGGTTTTGCTTTAATCTAAGATCATACCTTTATGCATACTATGAAGTGTAATGCTATGATAAATGCCTATATTGTTGAATTGTGGTTGAACTTGTATGATAGTAGAAGGATTAGGTCGTTGGATAATTTGTATGCGTTGACCTTCATTTTAAAGAAAGCTTTGAACCCTGCATTGTCGTAGTTATGTTTTAGAGCTCCGCTCACTAAGCTTTATGCTTACGCTCTCCTTTTCCGACAATGCAGATCTTTAGCTTGGAGTTAGCAAGGAGCAAGATAAAGGCGTCCAAGCGTGTGGTGGTTTGCTCAAGTATGGTTTAATTAAATAATGTAATAGTCTAGCAATGGGAAGTGTTACGTGTTTTAGGAACTTGTATCTAGACTCCTTTGTATTGGCCACATGTTGTTAATGCCTTATGTTGTTGTATTGGTTTGATTATGGTTTATAACGCATGATATGCTATGATGAATGTTGTGTGTGTTGGCATGTCTACGTGTTTTGGTTGCTAAGGCCTAAAATCTTAAATGCTTGTATGTCCATATATGCATGAATTGCTCTTGTATGAATGATATGTATAGATGCCTTGTTAATATGCTTGGTTGCTATGTATGGCTCATGTATGATTGCTTGAATGATTGTATGTACGAGTCTTGTGTTTTACATAGTTAGGAAGTCCCTTTCGAGCTTCTACATATGTCTATGCATGATCTTAGTGTTTTACATAGTTAAGAAGTCATTAGGTTGAGCAGTAAGTGATCCCCTGCACTAAGGTTTCGAAACCATGGGTAAGGTTTCGAAACCTTTGCAGAAAATTTGGTTTCGAAACCTTTGGTGAAAATTGGCTCCAGGGGTCTCTGCCAGCAAAAGTTTCGAAACCCTTGGTAAAGGTTTCGAAACTTCTGCTTAAAACTGCACTGTTTGACCCCTTTTTGGCCTGTTTGAAGAGAAAAACACTTAGGTGCTAAGATGCCTTTAGTAAAGATTAAAATTGGGGGTTTGAATGTTGTCTCGTGTGATATGTTTCGCTGTTTGATCTCTTAGAATTTAATACTCGAATGTGACAAGAGTAAAATGAAAAAAAATAGGGTTGCTAACCGAGGGGGAACCTTAACGGGTTTCGCTTCGGTTTTCCCCGTGTAGCTCACTCGGACCGGTCATCCGGCCAGACCAGGACGAGGGGGTTACATTTTGGATCATTATGAATTTAGGAATAAGTTCACAATATATGTAAACCCTAAGATTTTAAAGGGCGTGCCTTATAATTTAACCAAATCTTAGGATATAAACATTCTTTACAATTATCTACCGCTATTAGTTTTTTTTGTTCAAATCTACCACTATGAGTTAGTTAGATGTAATTAAGTAAAATTTATACAGGCATAAATGTAATTTAGTTAAGTTGACTATAGTTAGTTAGTTAACTGTAATTAAAGTTATACATGTGTAAATGTATTATATATATGCAATTGATCAATAATAAAATATGTGAAATTTTACTATTCTTTACACAATCTATGGTTTATTTTTATATAATTTGATATTAGTGGTTGCTTGCCAATTAGGTACGGGTGAGTACGAATTGAGTGGTGGGTGCCCAATTAGGTAACAGTTGTAGGGTGAATTTAAAAATGTACCCGCTTACACGTACATAAGTGACTATTTGTGTAGTCTACTGAACCCTAATTATATACAAAAAAAACACAACTTAATTTTATTTAAGTAATACAAATTGATTGAAAAGCAGAACTTAATACTAAAGACAACTTAGTAGTTATTAATGTCATACAATAGATATCAAAATACAATTATTTTAAGGGTAAACTATAACACATGTAATTCTTTTATGGTCAAAGTTATATTTGGGTCACCAAATTATGAAATATTATATTTGAGTCACCCAATTATTATAATAGATACATTTGGGTCACTCAACTGTTTGAAGTAGTTATATGTTTTCGTTTAATTAGGTAAAATGACAGTTTTAATCCTCGAAGCTTTTATATAATACCAATCTAGTCTTAGTTCAAAATAATTTAATAAATTTAACCCTTCATATTTAAAAAACATATCAATTTAGTCAAATAAACAATACATGCAGTCTCAAATAGCTTAACCAAGATGATATTGAATTCTTATATAAAATCCGAACATGGTTTGATCCAAACAAGAAAAATGTATTTAGATAACAGATAAAAAGATTTCAGCACGTATAGGATTCCAGAATTCATGCCAGAAAGGGAAAATTTTGGTAGGAAAATATAAGTGTTGCAAGTTGGAGACATGATAAAAAAGACTGCGAAACAACTGACCTGTAAATGTCCCAATGCATTTCAGGCACGCAGTTCTGCCATAGAATAGAAGCTTCAAAGTCAATGTAGAAAAGATAGTCAAAGTACCTGGCACAATTTGTTTGACAGATTGTGGTTTGCTTTCTCTTTTTAAGGTTGTGCTGTTAAATGTTAATATCCTTTTCTTTTAACCTCGTTTAACCGCTTGACATACTTTGGATAAGAATGATTAAATTTATTGAATTAGAACTAAAATAATAGAATATAAAACTTTGAGGATTAAAATTTTCATTTTACTCAATTAAACGACAACATTTAATGGCTTAAACTATCGAGTGACCCAAATATAACTTTTAATAATTAGATGACTTAAATGTAATCTTGACCATAATTGAGTGACCTATGTTATAGTTTACCCTTATTTTAAAATCTAAATAATAATTTTTAATAACAATATTTTTTAATTAAATTTTAATAACAATATTCAAAGACTAAAGTGGGACTTTAGGAACTGAATCAATCATTAAACCTATTAATAATTATAGATCTTATTTAATGCTATGTTGATTGTACTTAGGATTAGGTGTGTGTAAAACCGGGTCCAGTTCATCGTTAACAAATATTTTGAATAATCGGTAAATTTAGATTGTTCAATTTTTAACCCTAAATTTTAATCATTAAACCGGTTAATCGAAATATTCGGTTCGTTTCGATCGGATAATAATTTTTTTTACTTTTCCTATTAAAAATATAAAATTTAACAACATAGTCAAAGAAAATATATATTTAAATGACACAAAATGTCAATATCTTCTCTCAATAAAGCATAATTGTAGTATACGCAAAAATTAGGCATAATAACATTAAAAATCTAATAAAATCAATTAAAATAATAAAACTCTTTGAAAACAGTAAATACTTTTAAAAAATCAATGTACGACTCAAAGGGTGATAATAATATTATGAGAATAAATTACCTTTAATTATTGACTTCCAAAAATTAATATTATACACATAGTACTTCCCAAATCAATACTTTGCATTGACTTTTTACTCCTAGGATAATAAAAATATGTAAATATTTAGAAGAAAATAAATTGAAAATAACCCTAAAATTTTACTAATATAATTCTATAAATATAAATATTTTGTATATTATATAATATATAACCATTCAGTTCAGTTACCCACTTTTTCCAAAATTATAAATCGTATTCGAACAGAAATAATATTTTTTTTAAAAAAATACCAAAACTCATTTTTTCAGTCCAGTTAACCGTATTTTCAGATCAATTTTTTTTCGAGTTTTGGTTACAATTTCGGTTTGTTAATTTTTTTGTACAACCCAAGAGTGTTATAACATAGTACTTGGGTCTTTTGGTCTTAAATTTATGTTCGTGTTTCGATGTGTGGATATCGGGTACCTACCTGTAAGTTTGGGTCACAAGGTACTCATGTGAACTGTGTATTTTTTCTTTCAAACAATACAATTTAAAATAATATAAAAGGACAAACTTAAATTTCAAATATCTAAATTGCATAATGCCATAATTTAAACATAAAGTTTAATAAAAATTAAAAATCTAAAACAATACAAGTAAAGATAAAAAATAGTCATGTACTCATGGACATGTGTATTCAAATGTGACACTCGAAACTTCGCTTGTCTCATTAATGATAATTGTTGGCTACTTCAAA
Organism: Hibiscus tridactylites; assembly: GCA_958450335.1. Taxonomy (NCBI): domain Eukaryota; kingdom Viridiplantae; phylum Streptophyta; class Magnoliopsida; order Malvales; family Malvaceae; genus Hibiscus; species Hibiscus tridactylites. The sequence continues at coordinate 83,143,199 of OY288270.1, forward strand.
ATTAAAATTTGCATCTTTATGTAAAACATTTCAACTATACAACAACAAATATACGTTTATAAATATAAATATTTAAATATGCAACAACAATGTACGTTAAAAAATACAAAAAATTGAATAGGAAATACAAAAATTTAAATATACAACAACAATGTATGTTTATAAATATAAATATTTAAATATCTAAACTGAAGGAAGAATTAATAATGTAAAAATAAAAATAGGAAATCAAGTCGGGTATCGAATCAGATACTCGTAATCTAAAAATTACAATGCAGGTCCTGCCCGTAAATCTATGAAATTGAACGGGTTAGATACTCAATCCGAAAATTTTCTTTTAAAAGAAATACCCAACTATTTTTTTTTATCATATTAACATTTAAATATCTCGAATGGAATATTTTTAGGTATTTATCTTTAGGGTAATTTTCATCCGTGGTCCCTTTTGTTTGAGGTTTGTTCTATTTTGGTCACACAAATTAAAAAAAATCATTTTTGACACTTACGTTATGAATCATGTCTATTTTGGTCCCTTGGCCGTTAATCTCCGTTAATAAAAAAATTAATTTCTAATTTAACCCCCAAACTTTCAAAAAAAATTCACCATCTTCCCCAAAACTTGAAAATTTTATTTCTCCGCCCACCACCCGATCCCGACTCTCTTTCCACCGCTATGGGTTCGTCACTCTCCTCCGCCCCAAAGCGTTAAACTAGAATGAAGTTATTGTACAAGTAGGATTCTCCAATGCAGTGTCATTTCTTATTCTTAAGTTAATAGAGTTGGTTACTTGGTTATGACTAGGGTTTTTTATTTTCTGCTTGTAGCTTGTAGTGATGGCACTGATAGGATTAACCGTTTTCTTGAGGACTGAGATGCATAAAAAGACTGTAACTGATGGAATAGTTCGTATGGGTGTTGTGTTCTTCTTTGTATTTATGATGATATTTAATGGATTAGTTGAGCTTGGCATGACTGTTTTTAAGCTTCCAATCTTTTACAAGCAAAGAGACAACTTATTCTATCCTGCATGGGAATATGCTCTCCAGTCTCCTACATGGAATTTAAAAATTCCTATATCATTCATAGAGGTTGGCCTCTGGGTACGTGGTACTCACCTATTATCTCATGGGATTGGATCCTGATATTTTTCGGTAAACTGAAAACAAAAAAGCCAAAGAGTTATACTAATGACAAGCTAGATTCGTGTATTGCTTCTCATATTTTTTCATTCACTCGAACGTAATGTATTGCAGGTTTTTAAAGCAGTTTCTTTTGCTGCTGCTAACAAACCAAATGGCTTCCGCACTATTTCGACTAATTGCAGCAGTGTGTAGGGAGATGACTGTTACTATCACAATATCTTCATTCTAGTTTAATGCTTTGGGGTGGAGGAGGATGGCGGCCAGTGGAAAGAGGGTCGGGATCAGGTGGTGAGCGGGGAAATAAAATTTTCAATTTCTTGGGAAAGATCGTAAAAAATAAAATTTTGAAAGTTTAAGGGTTAAATTAGAAATTAATTTTTTATTAACGAAGGTTAACGGCCAAGGGACCAAAATAGACACGATTCAAAACGTAAGTGACAAGAATGATCTTTTTTTAATTTGAGTGACCAAAATAGAACAAACTCTAAACAAAGAACCACAAGTGAAGATTACCTTAATTTTTGTTATAATTATAGAAGTATCCTTATGGTTTGGGGCAGTTTTGCAAAGCTTGCGGCTGAAGTTATGCGCCTTTTTGCTTCTATAGGGCCCAATGCTAATAAATTGAAACCGTACATCGAAACACAGCGATATTAACATATTCCAATGAAAAACAATGATATTTACACCTTTGATTTCTTATCTCCATGAAAACTTGATTGTAATTGTTTCAGGGGAGATTTAATGGATTTTTCCTATAAATATTCACGAGTCGAATAGGGTCGGACCGTAATCCAGTTTTTAAAAATTTCGAGACTGGACTTGCGGAACCAAAAGAGAAACGCTTTGGTCTGCTAGGACCACAGTTTCATCAATGGTTGTGTTGGTCGGCTTGGTCCCAAAAGAAATGTAAAGATAGTAAAATCAAAATGGTTAAGCATGTTACTTGCCTTTTGCACTAAAAGCTGGTGAAAGTGGTAACTTCTTAACCTTATCTAAATCCGAAAAATTGTTCGATTTGATTCAATCTAATTCTAGTCTGAATTCAAGCCATACGAGAATCTAAACCCAAAGTGAAATTTGTATTTAAGACACATTTAGTCCCCGAAGGAATCCAGCTAAATTCAATCAACCCGACCCGTTGGATCGACACCCGTAAAATCGAGGCACGTTGAATATATCGGACATTGGAATCAATCAGTCAATCCCATTGCTAGTTTTCAGGCACTGGATAATCCTATTTTATAATTCAGTGCACAAAAGAAGGCCCCAACCCCCAAATTAACCAATAAAGAAAGCATGCAAATTCCAGGAGTGCCTAAAACCCATGATGCTGTGCTTCATGCATGCTTCAGACACTTTCATTGTTTCCTCCCTTACTTTAAGGGACAGCATGCTAATTTGATGCTTACTTTTCAGAAAACACCATTTTATAGTCTATGTCAAGCGTGTTAAATGCCGAATCGAAAAACAACTAGGAGTACAAGGAACTATAAGTCACTGCATTACCATGTAACCGAATCGATTTCATTAGTCTATGGTATACGGAGACACAGGTACACGTAAGAAACTAGTAAAGAATGAACAGAACGAACATATACACAATCCGTAGAGGAGAATGTTTTTCCATACCTAAAATACTTCAGGCTTCGATTACGAAACACCTTCATGTGTGTAAGTATTTTGTTGAACCTCCGTCCGTCTTCACGTGACCACGAGGATCAAGAAAAATACCCTACATGGCTCTATATGTATTCTTAATTTCGACAATATAATCAATCAAGATAAGAACTTCCGCATTGCATTTGCCACTCCACGCAGTCCTCAAAATCGAAACTGCTGGCGCAATCCAACAACGCGTTTTGCTGATGTTCGTAACGACATATATAATTCAACCCGACGAGAAGCTCACAGATGGCTGCTTCGGTCTTTTCCCTATCGGCAAAATACAATGTCTGGAGAAGGAGAACGTTCGTCCGAGTAACGATTTGCTGCTGCTCGAAATTCCGCTCACTTTGCCATCGGATCATGTTATGTGCCAGTGGGGAGAGCCAACTTAATATCCCGTCAAGAGTTTCTTTCCAATCATGAGCCAACGGTGCATCGTATATTGCCAAATTCTTGACATAGGTCTTGAGATTAATCCTCAGAGACAGCCTCAAACTTGTTGGCAACATCTGATACAGATCGTCTCGAGCTTCTTCACCGACCAGATGAGGGTACCGCAGCAACTTCTCGATGACAATTATTATGTTAGCATAATGCAACGCAAGAGCTGAACCTCCAATAGTGGATGGTGTAGCATATAGAGCTAACCTACTTTTAGGACCAAATTGCGCATTACTCAACACACCACAATTGGATTGTCTGTGATTTCCACTCAAAGGATCATTAAGTTGGGGCAAACAAAAGGGAGGAGAGCAATTCGGCCGCTCTCTCTTCAGCCCATCATTTGCAACACTACAACAACCCGAAATCCGGCTACTTCGGTCATCATAATCAACGCTCCGACCATCATCACAATCATCGTGCTTGGAAGCTGAACTACTCAAACTAAGGCAATCAGCGAAAAGTCTCCCGGGAGTCATCCCACAAGGAAAACCAAAATCCTCCATCCTACTCAACCCAATTTCACCCTTTCGTGAATCAATCCCCCTATGCTTCAAACTCACTTCCCTTCTCTCCACCACACCTGTGGATACATTCGCCGGCTGACCACTCCCAACACTACTACCCTTACTAAGAACCCGTTTCAACTGCCTAGGAACAACTTCAACTTGATCCGAAAAGCGCCCGTTAACCTTCCCCGAGACCCTCCTACATTCACCATCTTTCCCCAAAGCAGATTCCCCAAAAACAGCAAGAATCCTAGCAAAAATAGTACAAACAGTCCTAGCCAACAACTCGACAACCTTATCAAATGTTTGGTTCCAAAGTGAAACATCCTTAAGATGCCTAACATCTTGTCTCTGCCAAATCAGTTTCTGCTCGAAAGCTCTCTTACTTTCCTCATGAGGGTTTGCTTGAAACTTCTTAGTACTCTGTTCTAATTCATTCAAAACCTCCATTTCACTATACAACTTTGCAGTCAAATTAACATACCTTTCCAATTTCCTAACCATTCCCTCCATGTCTTTAACTAGAAAACGCAATTCCCTAACATCAATAACCCCATTCATAATATCTCCAAAAACATGTTCGAAACCTCGCAAAGCCGGTTCATTACATTTTTTGCCTAGTCTAGACACAACATTGACAACCCTGTTTAATTCATCTAGCCTTTCAGCTAAAGCAAGGGAAAGAAGGTAATCCTCATCAGCTGAAATCAACTTGGAAATGCCTGGGGATTTCAAGATCTCGGATTTGAGCTTTGAGATCTCGGTTTCAGACAAGGATTTGTGGAAGTGAAGGGTTTTGGACATGACACTGGCAACTTCAAAAGACAAGATTCCGACGGTTTCGTGTTTTCTGGATGTTGGGTTGCTTCGGGTGTTGTTTTTTCTGGAAGCATGGTCGAGGAGGAAGGCGTGTTTGAGGTTGGAACTTACCTGGTTTCCCATTTTTAGTATCCAAGTTTCTGCTACCATTGCTGAAGAAGCTTGAGCTGCTGTGAATAAAGATTCTGAATTTAGGGTTTCAAGAGGCTAAAACAAAGAATTTCATTGAGAATTCAGAATGGGGTTTTTGTACACAGAAGAACTGAAAGGAAAAGGAGAAGACTTTGTTCTTTTCTGTTTCATTTGAAAATTTGTAGCATTTGAATGTGGTCTCAGGGTTTTCAAAGTATATTTACTTATGTTTCCCATTGCACATTCAATTATCCTTTTTTGGTTTTACCATACTATCCCTCTTTACATATTCCAATTTAAATTTTATTAATGTAATTTTTAAAATATATATATACACGAATTAATTAGATTAAAATTTATTTATTTATACAATTAGTGCCGCTTAGGGTTTTTCACTTTTCTCTCAGTACCGCCGCTCTCCCTCTCTTTGGTTTCAAACTTAGGCAGGCGGCGACAATAGCTTTCGAGCTATTTGTCGACCGCCGGTCACCCTCTTTCACTTTTTTGTTTCGTTCTTTTGATTTTCAATCTTTTTAATTCAATAAATTTATCTTTATGACACGTTTTTCTCTACCGTTTGATACGTTTTTATGCTTTTTAGCATGTTTTTCTGTCTCTTGGCACGTTTTTCCATTATTTATTTTTTATGAGGGTTGATTTGACGACGCCACGACTGATCAAGATGGCGATTATTTGTAATCATGTTGATCTTCCCTGCTATGGACATTCGGTTTGAATTTGGATGAGTTTTTCAGGTGCTCGGCTCTAATTTGTGTTTTCTCGGTGGTCTATCAATAGCTTCATCCCCTTTTGTGGTTCGTTTTGCCGATGCAGTCAGGTTTCGTATCTATTTTCGATCGAGTATTTGGATGGGTTTATAACCTTTTCATGTATGGTTCATATATGATCTAAAGTGACTAGTTTTAGGAGGAAGTCCAAATTATGTATTTAGTTTACAATGATAGTTTGTAAACCCTTATTGTAATTTTGGGTATTTTCTCATTAATAAAACTAGTGGCTTATTTTCAAAAAAAAAATTGTTTATTTATTTTAAATCATTCTCTTAATAGACTAAATGCGATTATAAGATTGTAAATGTATATATTTTTTATTTAATCATCTGATAAGGTATACATACTTTGTAGATAAAATTATTTAAATTTAAATCTCTTAAAATAATATCGTCTTATTTTCCACTGAAATAAAATCGTTAAGTTTTATTTCAAAATATTTTAAGTGGGGGTAAAGAAAGTGAAGCAAAGTCAATCCAGGCCAACAAATCTAGGAAATAGTTGGACTCAATTTAACAATTTTCAAACATATAGCCAAGAGAGTAAATGTTGGGGGGAAAGTTTACCAATAGTGGGAGTTGTTAGCTTATTTGTATACTTAGGACAACCATAACTAGCCACATGGGCTAGCCAACCTAACCAAAACTAGCTACAAGTTGGATTTCAATGTTTAAGTTTGATTTCTATCGAACAAATATTTAAATCCGTATAAATTTTCTGATTTAAATTTTTTCTAATTTAAGTTCGTATATATTATAAAATTTGATGGGGGTGACACCTCACTCTCCATATGCAAAGGGACAGGCTGACAGAATTTCATGTTGGTGATATATGTATAAATTAAGGCAACAATTAAGAAAGGCTTCCCATGTTTGTTCCACTAATTTAATTATATGCCTAACTAATCTAGACTCATGATTTATGAAACTGGGCTGACAGAATTTCATGTTGGGTTGGTTTCTGGTGTTTTTTTCTATATGTACTTTGTTGGGAATTTTTACTTGTTCCGGACAAGTGCCATAAAAATAATCGTACAATTTTTTTTAAAAAAAACTTTAAAATAATTTTAATTAAATATTTAAAAAAGAAAAAAAATCCATTCTGTATTAATGATGAAGTATATGTAGAAAGTAAAATAACGTGATTCGTAGATTTTAAGTTCTGTTACATTTATTTTTATTTAAAAGTTAAAATTAATAAACATTTATTTATTTTTAAATAAAAGTTTAATTTTAATAAATTTCACACATCGTAAATTTTTGAGCCACTTTAGACTAGGGGCAAGGTAGTATCTATTCATACATATTATTAATTTTTTGACAAAATATATACACTTTATAGATAAAGTGATTTAAATCCGTGTCTGTTATGATGAACATCATCCACTTTTTCACTGACTGCTTGTTGTTGAGATCATATATTCATATAATTTTAATAGCTTTGCAATTCACATTGCATTATTGGATCGATCCGAAATTTCAATCTCAACTTTTAGGCGTCCGCCACTGATTAAATGGCACAATTACAATTTTGGTCCCCCAAAATTGTAAACTTTCGGATGTTCGAAAATTCAATCAATTGGGGGACCCTTTTATCACCCTATCCATTCAACGTAAGGAAGAAAACAAACCTTAGTGGAGAGGATACGTTACGTACTCACCACTGCTTTTCACCTGTAAGTTTGTGTTTGGATTTGGACTATCTTTATATGTGCAAGGAATATTAATAGAGTATGTATAAATATATTTTATTCGAGTCGGACCGAAGCTAACTCGATATATGTAGGTGTTGGTTTCTGAATGGATCATCCCCAACGAAGCTCATATCATAATCAAAAGTCAATCAAATTGTAAACCCTTTTCAGCAACCAATCAAAATCTCAAGGTCTTTTCCTTAATAAGTGAATCTTTCTCGGGGAAAAATTGTAGCTTTCTTGATTGAATTTTGTGCTTGATCATTAGAAAGGAGTGTGCTTAAGTCTCTTTCGACCATCGATTGAGCTCGATCTCGAATATTTGGATTGAGCTTGATCATTAAAGATTAGAATTTTAGTTTGAAAAGTTTTCGATGTTTAATTTAGGTATAATTTCAAAAAATCTTCTCACGTTTGATTGGATAGTCACTTTGACCACTATTCTTTTTTTGAAAGCATTTTAACCCTCGACGTTTTATTTTGGGTCAAAATGACCATTCAATGGATGAAATCTGTTAGTCAACTAACGATAAATATCTTGAATCGATTTGACAAAATGATCTAAATATGCAATATATGAATTCGTAAAAAATGATTTGGATATTCATAAATATTCAATTCAACAAAAAAAATTCAAATATCCGTAAATATCCGAATTTGCAATTAGAATTATCATCCCTAATTTTAAAATATAATAAAGTGAAAAGTAGAAAATATAGAAGTTAAAGGAACATGGGGAGAATGCAAGGATTAAATGATAAAAATTGGAAATCTTAATCCTAAAGTAACTAATCCACAAAGCAAGAAACTCTTGAAAATTAAGTTTGATTTTAAAAACTTCATGTTTACGAGAACTTAGGTATACAATTATAGATCAGACAAAAATTTCCAACATTTTATATAAGTCTTTTGTCAAGTGTCTAGGATTAATTGGATATTAATTAAATTAGAAAAATAAAAATTGTCTTCTTTTAAATGACAACTTTTTATAATTAAAAATCTTAATTAATATTATAATAAATAGGGGTGGGAATTGGGTGGGGAACATTCGAAAATCACGGGGATCCGAATTTACGAGGATGAGGAATAATCGAAACATTTACTCACGGGATGAGAAAAATTTCATCACCAAAGCTCAAATGGGGATGGGGACGAGTATTGTTATAGCCGAACCATGAGATTAACTGAACCGTAACCGTATAAATAACTGTCAGGATCCACGAAAAATATCCATAAGGATCCCTGATATTTTACAAAATTTTTAATATATATAAAATTAATTCTCATTTACATGTATACATATCTATCTTATTATCAATATATTTGTGTCTTTTGTTTAAACTTTATTAAGTTCGGGTGACCTCTTTAGTAATTTACCATTTCTTGTTAATTATATACTATATTTCTCTTTATTTCTACCGTTCATTTTACATAAAAAACGTTGTTCCCCTTCAACCATATATTTACGTGTATTGAGTATATGATATTTAAATTAAAATCGATCATATATTTTGGTTAGTAAAAAAGTAAATTTTGTTTAATTTTTGGGATAGAAATTTCCCGAAAATCGTGGGAATTCGATGGGTATGGGGACGAAAAATTCTCCGAAGTATGTAACGAGGATTATCCAAAATCGTACCCGCAAGTGTTGGAGACGGAGTGGGGAATGCAAAATCGTCCCTGAACCGACCGTTTTCCGCCCCTAATAATATAGATGTTTTTTTTAATCTTTTATATATATATTTTTATTTTTAAATAAACAACAAAAAGTCACTGCTTAAAAATTGAACATAAATCTAATGAATTTAAATACAACTATCACTCTATCTATAATCTAATATTAATTTAAATTAAACTTGATAACTAAGAGAATAAAAAAAGCAAAAAATAAAAAATAATCAGAAAAGGACTTCAAGCCCAAGTCCCATCTCAACTTTTTTTTTTCAACTGAAAGTTAAGGTCAATTAAACTTTAGTTCGCTTGGTATTATTATTTTCGCCTGTTTAAGTGAATAATATCTCTTATATATAAATATATACTCTAAAAGTGATTACAAGTTAATATTTGTTCATATATAATTTTAACTCTTTGACAATGCAAATACACCTTGTAGACATAGCGATTTGAACTTGTGTCTCTTAGAATGAATAACATTTACTTTTTCACTAGGACACTTGTTCGGTTCTCCTATATAAAAATTTAAATTATGAATTCTTTAGATATTATATATATAAAAACTCAAATAAGGGTTAAAGAAGTAATATATTTCTTCAATAAATAATTATTATCTGTTATGTTGAAAATGACTTTTTTCTTTTAATTTAACAATCTGGATAAAGAAATCCTCGTATAACTCATTTATTTATTTATTATTTTAAATATTAATTAAAGATACATAATTAGGGGTATAAATGAGCCGAGTTGATCCCGAGTAGTGCTGGGCTTGATTCCGTCTGTTAAGAACTCGAGCCGAGTTCAAGCTCGAGACAAGTCCAGTAGTGCTGAGCTCGACTCGACTCTTTTAAGAATTCGAGTCGAATCGAGTTCGAACTCGAGTAGAGTCCAATCGAACAAGGATGGATTGAGGGGTGCTGGAGGGGGCAGTCGCACCCCTAAAATTTTAAACTCCTATATATATTATTTATTTTCTTTATATTTTCTATCGATGATCTAAGATCGCACTCCCTACAATTTTATAACTTTGCACAATCTAAATTTCTAATATAACTCTCTAACCGTTCGCACACCTTACATAAAATCATGTATCTGTCCATACAATCTGTTTCGTGACACTTACAACTCTATACATAAACGTGGAGTTTTTAATTCTCAAACGAGATTAAGAAATTACCACTTAACTTTAATTGATTTTTTTCCAGTGAACCAAACAATAATCCATGGACCATAAATAAAACATGACCGACCTTGTTTGTGGAGCTTTTACACTCTATTGAGAGTGTGTTGGATAATCAAAAGCTGTTTTTGATCCAGATTTTTCCGGAGAATAAAACAGTACATCCATGATAGTACCAAAACACAATACATGTGTGACCAAAATCCCAAAAACTCATGTTTAAATAGTCACATTTTGCTTCAACAACAAAGAATTTGCCAATTCATGGAGGAAATATCCAACAACAACACTGCAGCTCACCGGGTTTCTCATTTAGTTCAGTTCTTGATATCTTTGATTATTGCTGTCATTTTACTCCTCGTTAATGGAGCAATTTACTTCTTTTTTTTTTCTTTTTGTAGAAACAAGAGCATCGGCCATGGTTGAAAGAGAGCTATCAAGCAAGTTCTGGTAAGTTGAGTCTCGAATATGATTCCGGTTGCATTGTGTTCATCGCGGTTGCGAATTGATCCTATCACGTTGAATTATTGTGAATATCAACAATCGAACGAGTCAAAACTGTAAAATAATGACTGTGAGGTTGCCTTATAACGTTATTTAAATCTCTGATTGCGATATCTCGAAAATCGGTAGAACTCAATGTATTTGCTGAAAACCTTGAGAGTACAAAAATTTTAGTGATCAATAATAATACTCCATGCATGCATTTGTTTCTCAGGTAATGAAGAAGTAAAGCCAAAACCTAAGCTACAGTCTCCTGCTGCAATGGTTGGTCTCCTCATTCCTTGTTTCGGTCTTTGTTTATGGTATCCATGTACGATACTTGTGTCGAATACATAGCTTATATTGAATTGGTTCTTGTTTCAGAGGAAAAAGAAGAAACAGGACAGTAAAGAGAGAACATTGTACCAGGAAGTAATGGAGGAAGTGGCAAACAAAACCCTTGAAGCTTTCCTTAAACATTACGGTGATGATTCGGTTCATGTTCAATTCCAACAGGTAAACTCTAATTTGTTTGTCAAATGCCAAATTTCCGTGTATATCGTATCATTATCATATCGAATGAAGATGTATGCTATATTTTTTATCTGTTCTTTGATGTTTCAATCTCTTATGCCAGATATGGAAGTCGAAAATGACTAATAAAAAGGTTAAACTAGGTCATCTCGGCGGAAAGTTACCGCCTGCAGGTCCTGCAACCCGTACCGATAGGACGGAGGAAATGGGGAGCGGGAGTTGCAGTAAAGAAAAGGACCCTCTGCTGGTATGCCTGCAATTCAATGTTCTATGCACTGTTGTTGGAATCATATTAATTATCAATTTGCTTCTCATCGTCTAATTTCCGTGTGCGTCGGTCGATCAAGTCGCATTTTCATGCACCTTCACAGACAACTACATCAATTTCCTCGCAAGGACAGTCCATACAGTTCCAATGCTTCCAGGCTGATCAAGATGGCAATGGAAAATTTTCAAAATCAGCTGCTTATAGGAAACTTCGAAGATTCGGTTCTTCCAGGGTATTTTCAGTATATGTATAATGTAGAATGTAATAAGACTGATCTATACTGTGTTCTTGATTCTGATATTTTGCTTTTCTGTACCAGCAACAACCAAGTAGGCCATGGCTTGAACCTGCTGGTATAGTACTTAAACCTGAAATGCATAATTATTTGTCAATTATATACACATTCCTTCATGCTTTGATCATTTGCAGATTCCCAAGTACCGAAACCGAGAAACGTTAAGCTGCCAAATCCCGCAAAGGTTGATCAGACTATGTTTCTCAGATATCGTTTTTTATTTTATTTTTCTCTAGAAATTCATGTATTCGACACTCATATCTGAATTGATTTGCGAGTATGTATACTATCATGTTATTTACAGAAGCAACAACTGCGTCAACCTTGGTTGAAACAAAATGAGAGTGGTGGATCCAAGCACCAACAAGATGAGGGAAGGGACAGCATTTTCGAGTGCTTTTTAAATCAAATGGTTTGTGTATTCGAAACTGTATATCCGCTCGTGTCGAATACATGTTTGTATCCGACACTTATGTATGGAATGTTTTCTGCAGCTAAATTGACAGAGCAGGATGATTTGGTTCAATGCAATGGATGAAGTATTTGAATCTCAAGAACAATGTGATTAACATATACTTGTGGTTTATTTTGAGATTTTATTGGATTCAGACCGTAAATTATTATGCGTTGCTTATAGGTATTCAAGGGTTGTAATCAAAGCACTGAAATTTGGTCCATTTTTATGTTAAGAAACAAAACTTTATGCATTAATTTTAGGGTAAAGTATACAGATGGTTACTGAATTTTAGTAAAAAATAAAATAAAATGGTACCTAAACTTTCAAAAAAAAAAATTGTCTCCTTGAATCACCCAGTTAGAGCAAGCTTTTTGTGTTAGCCCGTCGCCTAGCCATAACCGAAACGTGAAATTTTTTGTGTTGCGGTCCCCTTGAATCACCCAGTTAGAGCAGAGACTTTCTTCATGTTCCAATAACCGTTCTAGTTCCTCCTTTAAATATAAACGAGAATTTGAATGTCGAACCATTAATACTCTATCAATACCTCGCAAAGGAGCCCGTATCCGCTTTATCTGAGATTCTATGTGACCAAAAACATCCTTATTCCATTTACTGGCCTCCGGTTGGAATTTAGATAATGAGAGTTACCACTCCAAACTAAAGAAAGAATGTCCTGAAACTGGGGATGGGACTGCATCATGATCTGATAAAAAATATAAAAATAGTATTTGAACTTAGAGAATAAGATCTAAAACTCAATTTATCTAATTTCAAAGTTAACATAGAGTTCATAAATATTTTTTAATTGAAGCAGCTAATTTTATTAAAAAATAAAAAAATATTCAATATTACAATCAGGCATAATTTGAAAGCTGCTGCATCATGCTGACATGACAAGAAAATCATTCAATAAAAAAATATTAGTATATAATTAATTAATTGATGTTGTTTTATTTTCTTTAAAAATACTCACTTTGAATATAATACTCAATCGTTGATAAAGTGAGTATTTCTGAAAATTTTATTGCCAGTAAACCCCTACTGCCAAAACAAAAATAAAACCATGAAAATATAACATGAAAAACCCCATAAAACTTGGAGTAAATATAGTAATAAGCGATAAAGTTAGAGATGAAAGAATTATAACAAAGAATATCACTTACCTGATGTTGAATAAAAGAGGAACGAAAATATAATGTTGAGTGGATAATCAAATCGAAAATGGTCTAGAATGGTGAATTGAACTTTTAAAATTAAAGGGAGGAAATTGAAAGATTTCGAAAATGAAGACAAAACAATTTACAGTTGTTCAAGCTTAGAACAAGCTCTACACTCACTACCTTAGCTCCCACTAAAGATTTTCAACTAATTTTACTAGAATTTCGTCTTTTTTCTCGGATTAGGAGGAAACCTTACAATCGGTTAATCTTTCTACCAAAAAATTAACCAAGACTCTCTCAAATACAAAGATTGTTGGCAAATGAAAATAAACCTCTCAAGGTAGAATATTTGTCCCAAATTAAAAGTTCTCTCAACCCAAATTGATAAAAGATGAATACAATAAAAAAACATTCAATTGGGTACAGGTTTAACTATAATAGCTCAAGAATGGATTGAATTTTTGCTTTGTTGTTGTTCACTTGTTCATTAGTTGGTACTGTAGCTTTAATGACTTGCTTGTATACCCTTTCATTGAATTCTAGTCGTTTGAGTGGTTGTCATTATCAGTCGTTGGGCTCCCTTTTTCCAACCATAAATACAGTTCTGCAACAAGTTGTTTAGAAACACACGAGCCAGTATCGATACTTGTCTTAGAATAGAAAGAGCCGTTGTGTGTAATAAAGAGGGTGTATCAAAACGCTCGAAGGCGTATCAGAACAGTTAGGGGCCGTATCAAAACAGTATTGCTCACAATTGAATCTGCCAAAAACTGTATCGAAACACCCAAGGGATGTATCGAAACGAGTTACAAAAATTTAAATATATTCAGATTCTAATAACTGGCAAGTAACAACTATATCATTAAATGCTCATATTTGAAAAATTTTAACCCCCATATCGACACGATACTAGTTAAAATATTAAAGCTCAGATGAAGGCCGTGTCGAAACAGGCAAGGTCGTATCGAAACGCCAGTCTCGAAACAAGAACTTTCGTATCGAAACAGAATTTTCCAATAAGCTCTTAAGATCAAGCCGTATCGAAATGCCTGGGTGATTTTGTGCAATTTGACTTTGAAACACTTAGAAAATTTTACGGGGTTTAAGTTTTGACTTTAAAAACTTTTAAGTCTAAAATATACTTGTCAAATGTGAGTCTTTTGAATACTTAAAATTTTATTTACTTTGTGATGAGTATTTATTTTGGTTGTGTTTTTGGTCCTTATTTCGATTAAATATAAGTTCGAGGGACTTAACTGAGCTGTTTTATGTTGTTTTCATGTAGGGGACGTGATGCTGGAAATAAGCTGGAATGCTGCAGAAAATGGTGGAGTCATGGGCAGATTCATGGGCATGAATGCTGACTGGGCGCCACGTCAGCATCTTCTAGAAGCTGACGTTAGCAGCAATGATAGCTTATCAAGCCGCTTATCAGATAGCCTATCATCCAGATTTTAACTTTTACATTTCAAACTTTGGATAATTATCTTATGTAATTTAAATTATTTTTGGGATTTATCATTTTAATTTTTTTTTGGGTTTTTAGATACTATAAATACCCCACTTTGGGGGTGAGTTAGACATCACTTGCTCATTGTTCTCTTCTAACTTTGAGTTTAATATAATTCTTTTTTTTTTCTCCATTTCCATTTTCTCCATTTCCTTCGTTATTTAATTAAGTATGGTTTCTTCACCAACCATGCTTAACTAAATCATCTTTAGCCAAGAGCAACGCCTAACCCGACTAAACTCGTGAGATTAGAAGTTCTTTCTTTCCTTCAACATTTCTTTTTTCGATTCTCTGCAAAATTGGTTAGGCAATCGGCTTAACCTTTAGGAATCTCAATTGTTTCATTCTGAAGACGTTGTCGGATTAGAAGTAGTTTAGATCCATTGTTGGGGACGAGGAAAAGCTTGTAGCCAATTCAACTCCCCAAGAATAAACTTAGTGGCGGTCCACTAAGGGGAATCAAAATCGGAAACAATTTTCATCGAGACGATTATCCGAGCATGGGCTTCTCCAGCATTAATTTAGGCTTGAGTTAGCATCGATTGCCGTAGCTAACTAACTAAAGCTTGATTTCAAGGATTGTCATAGGATTCGAGTTTACCAAAGAGAAGTAAGTTGCAAGGGTTGGGCCTTGTAGACTGTAACCGACAAGAAGGTTGAAGAAAAATTCATTTCGGTGATCGAGGATGTCGTGGCAAAGCGTAGCTTGAGGCTAATTCATTTCATAATTCATTTCAAATTACTTCTCTAAACCCCACTTTTATTTTTACAAGTTTCTTGGTCTAAGTCAGAACGAAAGGGTG
This sequence comes from Hibiscus tridactylites, assembly GCA_958450335.1. Classification (NCBI taxonomy): domain Eukaryota; kingdom Viridiplantae; phylum Streptophyta; class Magnoliopsida; order Malvales; family Malvaceae; genus Hibiscus; species Hibiscus tridactylites. The sequence goes on from OY288270.1 coordinate 83,158,759, forward strand.
TTAGAACTACTATTCTCTGTGGATCGACCCTTACTCTCGCTATACTATTTTGATTCTTATTTATTTGAGTTTAAGAATTTATTTTGACACTATATGACGCGTGTCACTTTGCAATTAGGTCCTTAGACCATATGTTATATCAAAATCAAATATTGGTTTTACAATCTCTCCCTTTTTAATATAACAAAACCAAAGTAAATTTTTAAGTAAATCCCCCTAAGCTTAAGATAGGTTTTGAAAAGGTTTTAAATTTTTTAACTTAACCCTTCTTCTCCCCTTTTTTGTTAGATTAAAATCATGATGGGCGATATAAAGGGAATAACATGATTCAATGAAGAAATAAGCAATTTAAAGCAAACAACTTAAATTTCATTAAAGCATAAGAGTTCAAAGCAAGGAATTGGTTATAATAGCCAAGAGATTCTCTCGGTTCATGAAGTCCAATCGGGGAAGAAAATTTCAAAGGAGAAAAGACTTCATGAACAACAACAAAGAAAAAATTCAATCAATTCTTGAACTATTATAATCAAACCCTTTACCCAATTGAGTGTATGTTATTATATTCATCTTTTTTCAATTTGGGTTGAGAGAACTTGTAATTTGGGGCAAATATTTTACCTTGTGATGTTTATTTTCATTTGCTAACAATCTTTGTATTTGAGAGAGTCTTGGTTAATCTTTGGGTATAAATATTAACCGATTGAAAGGTTTCCTCTTAATCCTAGAAAAGGGGAAGAATTCATAGTGAATTGAGAAATCTTTAGTGGTGTGCTATGGTAGTGGACGTAGACTCGATTGTGTAGTCGAACCACTCTAAAATCTTTGTGCAAATTGTCCATCTTTATTTCAGTTTTTAGCCAATTCTTCCAAGAAACAAAATCAACCCTTTTAACGAATTTCGGTGATCGATTCGAGCGTGCTACAAGCCTAACAGATTACTAGTGACACCGGCAACGAAAGCAATATGAAGAATAAATTGATGCATTAGATTTGGGGATTTTGGCATTAATAGGTTAAGATTTTTATGGATTTTAGAATGTTAAATCTAAATAATTAATTTAAGTTCTAAGTCTCGTGAATTTTTGACAATTGATAATATATTGTAATATTTTTTATTAAATAATTTTCTTGCCATGTCAGCATAGTGTGGTAATTTTTAAAGAACGTGGTGCGGCAATCTTAACAGACTAGTCAGCATTTCAAAGGGGACTAACGGTCAATAACGGATTTCGTTAGTCAAAGTGGTACATTGATGAAAATTTAAAGTTTAAAGGCTTAATTGAGTGCAAAAATAGTTGAAGGGCCTAATTGATTTTTTCTTAAAAGGTCGGGGGCTTTTTATACCCTTAAACCTAAAATAAAATTGCATAGACTAAATTAATAGAATACATAAATAACAAGAATTAAATATGTAATTATACCAACTTATATTAACTTCCACATCACCCATTTCGTTAGATTTTAACGTCAAACGACTTACTTGATAATACTTAAATAGTTTAGTGGTTTGATTGACAAAATTAATAATTTAGTGATTAAAATAAAATTTACCCCATAGTTCAGTGATCATTCAATGTAGTTTACCTATATATTTTTTTCACTGAGCTAAATGTACAATTTTCATGAAAATCTTTTATTTTAAGTCGTTGTTATGAATATTTATCTATGTGGATGTGTATCATGATTAGAACTTTATCTAAGGAGTTTGATTTATTTATTATTAGGAATATTATCTATATTAATTAGAGTTTAATTTATTATGTACTTCTTATGCCTATAAATAGATGATTCATTGAAGGCATTGTACTACACAATTCTATTTTTGAGAATAATACAAATCTCCCTCTTTCTCTCATCTCTTTGTTCTTCTTGTTCTTATTCTTGTTCTTCTTTATTTATTCACAACACGTCATCAGCACAACTCTAATCAACAGAGGTATTCATTGTTTGAATCCAAAAGAAGTTATTGGAAAGAACTCGATTCTAGGATAAACTAAAGATAAGTTTTTTTTTCTCTCTTCATTTTTTTAAATTACTGATTGTCTTTTTCTTTATATTTTAACTTATTTTTTTTAAAGTTTGGAAGTATGTTTGATTTTATTCGAACATTGGAAAGAGACAAATTTGTGGCTTTTCACAAACCAAAAGATGGATCGAAAGAGACGAAGAGGTTGCGTTTGGTGTAAATTACGTGTGTTTTCTCTTGTTCCTAAAAGGGTTAATTAGCGGTATGCTTATTCATACTTTTACTTATATGATTATATTTGATATTTTCATATTATTATTTATGTTATTTTATTTAGTAAAAGTTACTATTTTTAACCGTGTTTTGAGTTTTACATGATATGCTTAAATGAATTGGAATGAAATGTGATATAAAGGGACTATGAGAAGCTATCTCGGTCATATGTTATGTCTCCATTGTCCACGAGAGAAAAATCAATATCGGTAAATTTTAATTTTATTTTTATTCTTTATATTATTATTTTAAAGTGTGATAAATCGTGATGATTTTGAATTTACAAGAAGATTATTATAAAGTCTATATTTACTCGAAAGCAATATTTCTTCTTCGTCGAAAAACTCGACCATAGACTTCTCCCAATTTCAAGTTACGAAAATTCGTTTTGATCCAAAAAGTTTTATGGCAGGCATTCCCTGAAGTGAATGCAAAGCATGATGTTTATTCCATGCGATTATCAATGATGTGGCATTCCCTAAAGTGAATGCAAGCATGATGTTTATTCCACGCGATTATCAATGATGGGGCATTCCCTGAAGTGAATGCAAGCATGATGTTTATTCCATGCGATTATTGGAACTGTTTCATTCCCTAAAGTGAATGCAAACATAGTAAATCATTATTCAATTAGAGATATAATTTCGATATAATCCAAGTATATTGGCTGGACATCCCGTTCTGCGAGGCTAATGGTCTCAAAGGAGGTTTTTAAAGGACCTTGTGGACATGTTTAACAATGCCGCGTACGAGGAATAAATCTTTGTTCTTTGTGATAAGGATATGTGAAAAAGGTTTCAAAGGCCCACTAGCTCTACTCCATTCCTTAAATTGAATGTGAGATTATATTATGGAAGGAATAAAAAACCACATTAAAAGTTGTGGTCGTGGTCGAGGCTATGAATATACATATGAAAAAATATAGTCGTTTTAAGAATACTTCTACCCGCTGGTAGCGAAGTTATAAGGATGACAAGAATGATAAAGATCATTCTAAGGAAGTGAAATCCTTTTACTAATGTGATGTTATAAACCATTGGTTTTGTACTTGTCAAACGCCAAAGTATTATGGACTTTATCCATAATCATGAATGATAAATGAAATAAAATATAAACAAAATTCGTTTATGGCGAAAATAATTATGGCGTTATTGGTCCAACTCAATTGGATATTGTTAATTTTCTCATAACTCTTGAAGGGGATAATTTATCATTTATTTTATTTCCCTTATAACCTCTAAAAGGAATAATTGATTTTTTTTTATTTTGTGTTAATTCATTTTATTTATTACTTATTTATGTTAGATTGTTTTATGTTTATTTATTTCACATATTATTTATTTACGCTTTATGTTAATTTATTATTTGAAGAATATGATTACTTTCGGAATAAAATATACAATGAATTGTGGCTATTTATGCCTAGAATTGTGGCTATTTATGCCTAGAAGATAATGCAAGTACTCATATTGTACATAAGCATAAGAAATATTTTTCCCATTTAAATGGAAGGGGAAATATGAGTAATATTTCTCAAAGTACTAAAATATCAATGCTTCGGAAGAGCACTTGAAAGTTTATCTCTGATAGATAATCGACTTGATATGATGTGCTATATTTTATATTTTTCATTCCTCGAAGTGAATGATACATGTAACACCCGGGTTTAGGGGTTAGGTGAAAATAATATTTTTAATATTATTTGGGCTCAGTTTTATAATTAAAATGATTCTTTTAAAATTTTAGGTTTCAAAAATAATCAATTGAAGGGGGACCAAATTGATTTGATTTCAAATTTGAGAGCCCTTAAAGAATTAAAAAGATAGCCATTCATTAATGGTCTTTTGGGTAATTTACCCATCTTCAAATTTAAATCCCCTTTTCCTATCATCTTTCCACTATTCGCCCTCTTCTTCATTTCCTCCCAACGTGAAAGAGCTCTTCTCCCCCTTGTTACTATTCCATTCAAAAAGCTTCTCCATTTCAACTCCATTTTGAAAGGTAATAACGTTTTCGACTTCTCCTCAACTCCCTCTCTTTAAAAGTACCATTTATTTTCATTTTCAATGAAGTTTTGAAAATGGGGTTTTCAAAGGATTTGATTAAAAATGGTGCCTTTGTGTAGCTAAACCTAATATTTTGATTTATTATGGTTAGTTATGGAATATAGGAGCCAAATGATACTACATATGTGAATTTTGAATGTTTTTGAGCAATTTTCGGATTTGGGTAAACTTGGGGTTTTTGGAGGGTTTTGGGTGAGTTTTGGGGGTTGTTTAGGGTGGGTTTTGATAGGATTTTGATAGTGCTATGAATAGGGGTTGAATTGGAATCATTTGTGGGTATAATGGAAGTTGAAATCATGGTTTTTGGGCATGGTCTTGGGGCCATCCGAATTGGTGAAAAATGGAAATTGTTCATGCTTGCAACATGGTAGTTTGTGGTTGAATTGCATTCCGGGTTAGTTCCAACGATGAATTATTGATTGTGGATGTTTTGTTTGTGTTTGGGATTGATTAGAATCGAGTTTGGGCATCGGTGAAGCATCGGAAGTAAATCCGGGAAATTGAAGGTGGTTGCGTGCTTGGTCTTTGAGCTTGGAAGCTTAGGTGAGTGGTTAATTGTTTTAAATGGTTTTAAAATGGTTGGTTCGAGTATATGGACTAGGTTGGGTTTGGTAGACCCATCTAGAGTTAGGATTAGGGTGGTAGCCTAATCCTAAGCTTGATCTAGAGCCTTTGGATGAACTCATTTATGTAGTTGTGTATGTCTCGTATGAAATGTGATATGAATGGTTATGTATATTGTATTATACATGTGAGATGAGATATGACTTATGATGCTTGAGACATGTATGATGATGGTTGTTGGTGAGTACGTGCTAAGCACGGAAATGATTGAAATGGGTAATGTGAAATGAGTAAATGTTGGCACTAGTATACTTGAATACAAATGATCGATCATTAGGATGTTAGTGTGTACACATGAGTCAAAAGTCGCGCGTGGCCTTGGTGGCGTTGAGTCACCAAGGAGGAGTACGGGTTCACTCGGAAATTGTATTTATATATAGTCGGTGATGAGTGGAATCCCATCGACGGGGCGTGAGGATGAGTGGAATCCCCTCCGCGAGACCGGCGATGAGTGTAATCCCATCGTGAGGTAATGTGGTTGTTGGATGTGAGTTCCAACGTGTCTATCCGTGTATTCGGGTCATAGCTAGGTGCCAATGTTGTTTGATAAGTATATCAATGTGTTGAGGTTTATGATCTTTGATGGGATGCTTGAATGCGATTACATGTATTATGGAGTTGAGTTTATGATCGTGGCATTTATATTGTATATTGCTCGAGCATCTTTGTCTTGTGGCTCATGTGGATCCTTGGTATAAATGTGTAATGCCTTGGCTAGATCGTGCTCGGACCCTGCAATGTTGAGGTTTGTTTTTAGAGCTTACCCTCACTAAGCATCTTTGCTTACGCTCTCTTTGTTCAACATTGCAGATCCTTAGTTCGTGGGTTGCTCGAGCAAGTGGAGGGCCTCCAAGTGTGGTTGTTAGCCTTGAGTACTTCAAGTATGATTTTTAATGTTGGACATGTAATAGTTTGAGCAATGGGACATGTGTTGTTTTGTTGGATAGTTGTTAGTTGTTTAGGAGCATGTTTAGACTCCTTGATATCTTGCTTTTGTATGGCTTGTGTTGCCATGTTGAATTGTAACCCATGCCTAAATTGCTCATTTTGAATGTTAGCCATGTGCCTTAGAGGTTGCCCTTAGGCTTGAATGTTGAAGTATGAACTTTGAATGCTTAAATGCTATCTTGGGTCCATTTCATGATTTCCTTGATGTTTGTACATGTTGGATGCTTGTATGGCTATATAGTGGTATGTAAATGTTGTGTGAAGGTTTGGTTGGGGCTAGGGAAGTCTTAAATTGCATCTAGGTTCGAGTCTTGTTCATTTTGGTTGAGTTTGGTGGAATTGCAGTGCAGGGCGTATTGATACGCCTCAGGGCCGTATCGATACGGTCGTGCCCAAAAGCCAGAAATTTTGCCTGGCGTACCGATACCCTAAGGGTATCGATACCCTCTAAAGTTACTGTAATTTGGAGTTTTGAGTGAGAGTAGAGCGTACCGATACGGGGCTCCCGAGTATCGGTACGGGTCTACTCTATTGACCAAGAAGGGTTGACCGAGAAGGGCGTATCGATACGCCCAAGGGCTGTATCGATACGGACTCCTCGGGGTTGACTTCTTGGGTTGACCTAGAAAGGGCGTATCGATACCCCTAGTTAAGGTATCGATATGGACTGCCCTGTAAGCTTAAAAATGGACTGTTATGCATGTCCGTGGTTCGAATGTGTTTTCCTTTGTATTGTTTTCCGCTGTGTAGATCGCTTAGGACTAAATGTTCATCTAGACAAGATTTTAAATAGAAAAAAACTAGGGTTGTTAACCGAAGGGAACCTTCACAGGTTTCACTCGGTTTTCCCCGTGTAGCTCGCTCGGACCGGTCATCCGGCCAGACCGGGACGATGGTGTTACAATACAAAGTACATATTTTCATTACCTGAAGTAAATGAAACAAAGCACATTTTGAAAGGTGCATAATTATGCATTTCTCGATTAAAATGCAAGGGAATAATGTGAGTACTATATCCGGAAGTACTAATATCACAAAAGGCTCTGGTTGAGCAAATATGTTATTGTCAAATGGAACTTTATTCCATATTCACAGTGCGTTATACTCGTCAAAGTCATAAAGAGACTTATTTAATTTTAAAGATATTCACGGTAATGGATATCATATTGAGACCATTAGTCGATGGGATGTTGACTATCTCAATATTATGAGTATAAATCAAGGCAATAATAAAAACTTGAAAAAGTTATATGCACTGTCATCCATAGTGTACTACAATAGAATTAGTACAAATTGAAGCTCATGCTATTGTGAATCAGAAGTTTACTGATAACTTTATTATTCGGCAATGACCGGTTAGATCATCCCGGTTCAATTATGATGCGAAAATTTGTTGACACTTTCATGTGGTAATTTATTGAAGAGTTGAAATTTTCTTCAAAGTAATGTTTTCATGTGATACTTGCTATCAAAGCAAACCGATTATTCAATCATCATCAGCTATGATAGATTGCGAATCTATTAATTTTTTCTGGAATGGATACAAAGGTGATATATGTGGGCCCATACACCTTTCTTACAGTCCATCTAGATATTTTACGATTTTAATTGATGCATCGACTAGATGGTCATATGTATCCTTGTTACTAATCCGCAACTTGGTATTTGCGAGGCTACTTGCTCAGTTGATAAAACTTTGAGCACGCTTCCAGATTACCTTATAAAGACAATTGGTCTTGATAATGCTGATGACATGTCATTTTATATGTATTATCACTAATTCGCATCAAGCCAACAAATTATAATAAGTTCTCCCCATTATAAATGGTTTTTGGTCAGTAACCAAATATTTCTCATCTTAGATTTTTTTGTGTGTGCGGTATATGTTCTGATTGCTCCACCACAACGCACAAAGATGAGTTCTTAAAGGAGGTTGAGAATATATGTCAGATTCAAATTTCCCTTGATAATTAAATATCTTGAGCTTATCATAGGGAATTTATTTACAACTCGATTTACTGACTATCATTTTAATGTGTCAGTTTTCCCAACGTTAGGGGGAGAAAATAAAATAGCTGGGAAAAGAAATAAATTGGAATGAATTATCATTATCTTAGTTTGATCCACGTACTCAACAATATGAACTATAAGTTCAAAGGATAATTCATTTAGCAAATCAATTGTCAGATGATTTTGTTGACCCTAATAGAGTGACTAAGTCACATATACCAGCTATGAATGCTCCGTTTAAATTTGATGTCCCGAAAGGACAAATTCTAGTTGCTAATGAGTCTAACTTGCGCCTGTAGCGTGGTAGACAAGTAGGTTCCAAAGATAAAAATCCTCGAAAAAAAGGAAGGGAGCTATAGTTATGATGGTCTGATCGAGGAATCAATGAATTATGAAAATCTCAAGAAGAAATTAAAAGGTCTCCAATAGAGGCATTAACATGACTCAGGTACCTGATAATAAAGAGATCTCAATAGATTATGTCATGTCTGGTAATGAATGGAATTGAAATCAAATCGACGTCGATAATACATTTGCATGCAATATAGCACAAAAGATTTTATTTGATGATGTGGATCATGAATCATTGTCAATTGGACAATGTAAAAAAAGAAATGATTGGCCAATATGGAAAGAGGCAATTGAGGCGAAACTAAGATCTCTTTCAAAAAGAGAAGTATTTGGGCCTATAGCCCGTATATTAAAATGTGTAAAGCTCGTGGATATTAATGAGCCTTTGTGAGAAAGAGAAATCAAAAGGAAAAATCACGAGATATAAGCTCGTTTGGTTGCAAAGATTCTCACAAAGACATGAAATTGATTATAAGGAAAATATATTTCTCGGTGGTGGATGCAGTTACTTTTAGATAGTCTGACAATAAATGAAATAACTCAGTTTCCGCCTAATGGATGTTGTTACATCTTATTTGTATAAGCCTCTTGATAACGACATTTACATGAAGCTTCTGGAAGGATTTGGACTGCCAGAAGTAGTTAATTCAAGTTCTCGAGAACATTATTCAATTATATTGAATATATCTTTTATGGATTAAAACATTTTGGGCACATTTGGTATAATCGCCCCATTAAATACTTATTAGCGAAAGGCTATAAGAATAATTTAATTTCCGGAGCATTTTATTAAGAGGTTTAGCTCTAGATTTGTCTTTGTTTTTATTCTGTATGTTGGCGATTCATTGAGACTCATGAAGAGATCTCCTTAACAATGAAATTCTTGTGCAGCAATCGACATACATAGAAAAATGTTTAAAGAGACTTTACATGCATAATGCATATTCGTTGATCAGTATTTGGTTGTTAGGTCTCTTAATGTAAACAAAGATCCATTCCGCCCTCGAGAAAAAGGTGATGATATTCTTGGTATAAAAGTACCATATATGCATTAATTGATCTGTAAGCATTGTATCTTAGCTGGTCCAGAAATACTATCTAAGTGCTACGAGACCATTGCCTTTAAATAATTGCTATACATGAGGCAAAGCCGAAATATGTGTTTGGCTAAACATATCCAGAAGATATGTAAATTGCTTTCACAAGATAAGATGCAAGCTATCTTATGTAGAGATAATGCAGAATTTATATCTCAAGGTGGATACATCAAATGTGATAAAACGAAACATATCTCTTTAAAGTTTCGTCCCTCATGATCTTTAGAAGAATAATATTTGAAGGATCATTTCAAGCGATAATTTGAAAGATTTATCCACTAGTGCATACTCTATTTCAACATTTGAAGATTATATTCAAGATTGAATTATGAAGATTCAAAGATCTTATGTGATATTTTTATGAGGGGGAGTAAATACGCGTTGCACTCTTTTTTCCTTAACCGAGGTTTTGTCCCAATGGGTTTTCCTGGTAAGGTTTTTAATGAGGCAACATGTTATGCGTATTAAAGATGTGTGTACTCTTTTTCCTTCACTAATGAAATTTTTTTCTCACTGGGTTTTTATCTTAGTAAGGTTTTAACGAGGCACATTATCTTCATAGACATCCAAGGGGGAGTGTTATGAATATTTATCTATGTGGATGTCTATCATGATTAGAACTTTATCTAAGGAGTTTGATTTATTTATTATTAAGAATATTATCTATATTAATTAGAGTTTAATGTATTATGTACTTCTTATGCCTATAAATAGATGATTCATTGAAGGCATTGTACACAATTCTATTTTTGAGAATAATATAAATCTCTCTCTTTCTCTCATCTCTTTGTTCTTCTTGTTCTTATTCTTTTTCTTCTTTATTTATTCACAACAGTCGTTACAATTTTAATTTCCTTTAAAAAATTTATAATATAATTGTAGTAAAAAAAATACTACTCCTATAGTCAAAAAAATAGTACTCCTGTTAATTTACTTAGAATTCAGAAAATTCTCATTTTTAGTCCATGGACTTTCATTTTCTTACAATTTGGTCTGGTCCTAAAATTGCAGAAAAACAAAATAAAGGGCACTTGCAATAGTTGACAGATAATATGATGGTTCTAAATGCATTAGAGGTTGATAATTCTTTAGATGATATAACCTTTAAAATGCCATTAGGGCACGAGGATGAGTTTAAAACACAAAAAGGACAAGTTTAATGGAAGAGGAAGATGTATGCTATGTTTTTTTTATCTGGTATTTGATGTTTCAATCTCTTATATCAGCTATGGATGTTGAAAATGACAAATAAAAAGGTTAAACTAGGTCATCGCGCCGGAAATTTAACGCCTGCAGGTATCGATAGGGAAGAGGAATGTGGGAGTTGGAGTTTGAGTAAAGAAAAGGACCCTCTGCTGGTATGCCTGCAATTCACTGTTGTTGAATTTATCTTCGCATCGTCAAATTTCCGTGTTTCAGTCGACCGAGTCGCGTTTTCAGGCATCTTCACGGACAACCACATTGATTCCCTTGCAAGGACAACCCATACAGTTCCAATGCTTCCCGGCTAATCAAGATGGCAACGGAAGAATTTCGAAATCAGCTGCGTATAGGAAACTTCAAGTTATCTTCAGTATATGTATATGTATATGTATATGTATATGTATATGTATATGTATATTGTGTGCTTGATTCTGATATTTTGATTTTATGTAGCAGCAACAACCAAGTAGGGCATGGCCTAAACCTGCTGGTATAGTACTCAAACCTGAAATGCAGAACTCCATGACCCAAATTTACTTTTCTAAAGAATTATTTGTCTTCATTCATGCTTTCATCATTTGCAGATTCCGAAGAACCGGAATCAAGAAAATTTAAGCCGCTAAATTCTGCAAAGGTTGATCGGGCAATGTTCCTCATCATATATCAACTTTTATTCTCTGTTTCTCCGGCTCATTTACCTTTTTTCTAGAAGTTCATGTTTCCGACATCCGGATACGAGTACTAAATCAATGTGTGACTATGCTACTATATTGTTTACAGGAGCAACAACTGCGTCAACCTTGGTTGAAACAAAATGAGAGTGGTGGATCCAAGCAACAACAAGATGAGGAAAGGGACAGCATTTTCCAGTGCTTTATAAATCAAATGGTTTTTGTATTCAAAACTCTACATCGATGTAAACTCGCTCATATGGAATACATATTCGTATCTAACACTTGTGTATGAAATGTTTTGTACAGCTTTTAAATCTTCAAAAATGGAGAAGAGGATGCAATTCAGGTCCCTTTGTTTCTTCTCCTTTTTCTTCTTTTCACAACTTGTATTTAGTATTGAAATTCTCAATCTAGCAGACGTTGGAGATGAACATAAAGAAGAAGATGATAGATTCTTCTAACTATTTCTCCTTGTGTAACAAAGGGGCCTTTGAAAAAAAAAACCATTTTAGTAATGAGTGCCCAAATACCCAGCCTCCATTATTGCAAGGGAAGCCAAGCCTTGATCTTCTTCGATGAAACAATGCCTTCATGAACATTTAGATGAGTTTATTTTTTGTGCTTAAAAAAAATCTCATTTTGGTAAATGTTTAATTTTTCGAGTTCTTCAAATGGAAAGAGAGAAAAAAGGAAAATGAGGAAGATGAATTGGTGTAGAGACGGTGTGTGGGGGTAAGTCAAACTATGGTGTTGGTTGTAGCAGAACAACGTGGAATTGATAGGTGTTTTCACATGTTGAGGATAGGGATTTAGGTAATTTAGGAATTTTTTATTTTTATTTTGAAGAAAGCTCATCATTTCATCAAACATTTAGATTTGGTAATGTTCCAAAACAATCACCAATTAATTTTTCAATTGGTGGTAGCTCATCTTCTCAGCATGCTTACAACGATGATGGAGGATACATACCACAATTTCAGTATCCTCAAACATCCGTGTATGGGGAAGGTATGGGTGTTAGTAGTATGACATCTCTGTTGTCGACTACCACCAATAACAGCTCATCATTTCATCCGAAAGATATGTTTCATACACCACCTTCTATGCAAATGATGGATGATCAATTTATCAACGATGATCAGGCTCCGAATCGACCACGAAGAACGATTCAATCCCCTCAACAGTATGATCAAACATCATCCTTCCACCGGAAAGAATTACCGAGGAAGAGGCGAAAATAAGAAATAGGGTTTCTTTATTTATTTGTAATATATGTTTCGATTTTGAATATTTGTAGTCCTCGGGTATTTCATGTTATAACACGTATTTCTTTCGATTTCATTTCGATATTCAAGTTTTTTATTTCGGTATCAAAAATCAAATTCCAACTAGAAATTAAAAAGTCAAGATATAAATAATTAAATTTGAAAAAATAGGATATAATTAAATTAAAAAACGAGAGAAAAATGTATTTACATTACCATACCATAAAATGTACATTAACAGAATTTAGGTTAGTGGTCCGGCACGATAGTTGAAAAGATTGAATTCGTTCGAACACTTGTTTCTTGAATGACCTGGTCCCCTACAAATAATACAATATTTAACTTGAACTCCCATCTCTATCATCCGGATCATCCATATTCATATGAATACGAGTGGACGTCGGTCGACCCTTCAGCTTTTTACGAAGTTTTAAATTTGGTAACCATTCTTCGTATATTGGCTCTAGCGGCCAATAGTCTTGATTTGAGATCGCGTTGAACCGAATTTTGTATATATTTTCCATATTCTCCAGTTTATAACATTCATCCGCAAACTCATAAGGGTTGAGACGAAAATGCAAACATGCGGCGTGTGCGTGAGAGCAAGGGTACCTAAATGCTTGGAATGCACCACATCACACCATATCTGAAGAAGGTTTACGGTGAACATTATTTTCTCACCTCGGACCTTAGCTTCGACAGAAAATTTAAAACCGTTTGGGTCGAATGTTCTGACTCGCATAGAGGTGGCATCGACTTGAATTTTGATCATTCTATCTTACAGGGTTTTAGACCAATTTTGTCCAATGTTTATCCAGGTGTTAACTTCTTGCCCTTTGTCAGACCACACTTTACCCAATCTGAAGTAAGTCACAATACTTGCAATTGGGAAATGGTGTGTTCTTTTAAGCACTGAGTTTATAGCCTCTACAAGGTTAGTTGTCATATGACCATAACGTCGTCCTTCATCATAGGCTTGTGACCATCTTTCCTTGGGGGTGTCATTTGAAAAATTAAATACATCTACACCGTGTCGCTTCAACCTTCTTATCCTCGTTTCAAATTTTAGTTGAACTAGTTTATACCCCATTTAAAAAAATAAGTTAAATAAATCAACATGATCAACTCAAAAAGTTAATATTTTTTATAAAAAAAATGAATAACAACTTACCCGCGCCTAAAATCTCTTTCCGGATCTGATTGTTTCCAAACCGCTTCTTCGCATTTGCTGCAATATGTCGTACACAATATGCTGGATATGCATGTGGAGGTTTCCATAAACTCTCATGTCTGTCAATTACTGATAAGAGTGCAGTCTCTCTATCAAAAAATCATGTAAATCTCGTCTTCTTTTACTACATGGTTGTGTAGATGCTTCAAAAAGAATTTTCATCCATTCGCGTCTTCCTTTTCAACTAAGGCAAAGGCAACTGGAATATATTATTGTATCGATCTTGTGCAACATTCATGAGTAATATATGACCGTACTTCTCATACAGGCAGGTACTATTCACTTGAATCATGCGTTTGTAAAATGGGAACCCTTCAATGCACGCATTGAACGCCCAAAATAACTTACTAAATATTCTTTTACCAAGAATTAATTCGCCTAGTAAGTTGAATGCCGATTTTGTTTCGTATTCTACCATGGTTCCCGAGATGAATATTTACATTTCTCGTAAAAGAGCTGGTAGCTCATTATACGATTTATCTCAATCACCATACAGTTGAGTCATCGCCTTCTACTTTGTCATCCACGCCTTGTAGTAAGATGGAATATATCCAAGCTGAGTCTGGATAGATGCTACTAACACTGCAATCGAAATTCTTGGTTCATGTTCAACCAATGACCTGGTGTAAGCACATATTAGATCAGAGTCTAAATTAATGTGGTCCTGTGATAAAGCCATATTGGTATAGGTGTGCTACTCAATGAACTATGGCACCTCCCACATCTGAGTCCTCTTTCTGTATGAAATTCTTACCTACCAATGGCATTTGCTCTTCCAATGAAGACACCCTACACAATATGTAATTTTATTGGACTCAACAATAGAAAATGACGTATGGCGTTTGATACAGTGCTCCTGAACTGTCAGCTTGGCAGCTTTTTTTGTTCCGAATTCAGCCTTTAGTACCAATTCTCCAAAGTTGAAAGACAATGAAGAACCAAATGTGTGGGTTTGATGTTTCGGATCTCACATTGTAGTATAGTCCACCTCATACATGCGGGCTGTTAGAGGTTCGTAGGCTGGATAAATGGGTTTTGTTTTTTGGGGCTCTGGTTCAACATAACCCCAACCCCAAACTGGCTGCTCTTTTCCCAACCCGAGCCTAGAAACAGCCGTGACCCAAACATCATCTTCAACATTGATATCATTACCCTGAGATGCATCTGTCATAACAGCCTCAACATCATCAGTGTCGAGTAAGTGCATATCATCATCTTCCGTAATAGGCACAATATTTTCTTCATCCCCACTGAAATCATCAAGTGATTCTTCCCCAATGACCAAACTGTGGGTTCGGTGTCACAATATGTTGATGAACTCATTCTCTGTAAATATTTAAAAAACATAAGCAAAGATTAAATTTTGGTTTTCTTATTAAACTTTTAAAAATAATAAACGGCAAACGAATTACAATTCCGAAAATAGAAAACTTACCGAATTCGATGAAAAAACGTGTAAATGTGCTCTATAATTTTAAAAAAGTAATTATCATTTGAATGAATATATCTTCAATCACACAAAAAATACAAAGCCTCTATAATTTTTTTAAAAAAAACATCAGATTAATTAAAAAAATAAATCGCTTACTTACTGCTGAGAAACCGAAAAGATCTACAAAAAATACACTTCAACATTCTTCACTGTCTTCGAATATAACTTCCAAAACTATCACCCAAATTAATGTCTCAACTTCTTTCAAAATACACTGCAATTCTAACTCTTTCAAAATTTTCTCTTCTCAAACACTCGTAACAATTTCTTCTCTATACACTCATATATATATATATATATATAGCCTATACAAATATAAAAAAATAATTAATGGTTGAGTGACCAACTTTCACGTGAAAGCTGGTTTGTGCATGCATGCTGACGCCAACAGCACCTCGCCACCTCTAGGTGGCGAGCTTTGACCCGATGTTTAAAGCTGCCCACGCAGCTTGCATGCCATGGCAGTGGCTTGTCATGCCTGCCAAGTATTTAGGCTTGATTTATTCAGCCGATTAAGCGGATTTTATAGTACCTTGCCACCTCCACATGGCGAGGTCTAAGCACACCAAGAGCACCTGGCGAGGTCCCTTGGGCACTGTAACTTTTGGCCTAAAATTCTAATTTTTTTCCCGAACAACCTTTATCGCTTAAATAAAAATCTGATTGGGATTATTCCCCAAAATTTGCTGATAAAATTCTTAAAAGTGTCCTCTCAATCCAAATTAAGACAAATAATTTTTAGTTTAAAACTTTATTCATAATAAAGAAATTTATTATATAACAATCAAAATTTTAAAATACTATTATTTAGAAGTCGATGAATAGGAACGAAACTACAATTATGGTGAGTCCTCTACTCCTTTTTCTTACTTTTAATTCATATAATAAATTTTAAAAAATAAATTATGTAATAATTATAAATTATCTTTCTTATCTTAAAAAGTTAATACTTTACTCTATTTACTTAAATTTTGGTTCCGCCCTCGATGCATTTGTGAAGAATTAACCTTATCCAAACGATTATTGTTAATAACAACTAAAATATAATGAGATAACCCAAGGATTGGTCGTGACGGTGGTGTTTTTCTACCCAAATAATTTAAGTTCGAACAATTTAATTTATAGATGTGTGACACGCGCCGTATAGTGTCAAAAATAAAACCTTAAACTCAAAATAAATAAGAATTAAATTAATATAGTGAGAGTAAGGGTCGATCCGCAGGGAATAGGAACTCTAACACCTTTCTTCTGATTTAGACCAATAACCTGTAGAAAATAAAGGGGAATTTTAGAATAGTGATTTGAATGAGAAAAATAACAAAAACGTAAAAATAAATGTTGAGAAAGAATTATGGATAGAAATAGCCTCAAGCCACGCTTTGCCACGACATCTTCGATCACTGAAGTTGATTTTTCTTCGACTTTCCTGCAGGTTACAGTCTACAAGGCCCAACCCTTGTAACTTACTTCTCGTTGGTAGATTCGACTCCCAGGGCAATCCTTGAAGTCAAACTTTTGTGAATTAGCCACGGCAATCGATGCTAACCCAGATCTGAGTTAGTGTTGGAGAAGCCCGTGCTCAGATATTCGTCTCGATGAGAGTTGTTTTCCGATTTCGATTCCCCTTAGTGGACCGCCACTAAGTTTGTTCTTAGGGAGTTGAATTGGCTACAAGCTTTTCCTCGTCCCCAACAATGGATCTAAACCACTTCAAGCCGATGCGCGCTCTCGGAATGAAACAATTGCGATGCCTAAAGATTAGGCCGATTGCCTAATTAATTTTGCAGAGAATCTAAAAAGGAGTTGTTGAAGGATTGAAGTATTTTCCTAATCTCACGAGGTTTGTCGGGTTTGGCGTTGCTTTTGGCTAAAGGGAATTAGTTAAGCATGGTTTGTGAAAAAACCATACTT
The DNA here is from genome assembly GCA_958450335.1 of Hibiscus tridactylites. NCBI lineage: Eukaryota > Viridiplantae > Streptophyta > Magnoliopsida > Malvales > Malvaceae > Hibiscus > Hibiscus tridactylites. Next base: position 83,175,870 of record OY288270.1, read on the forward strand.
AATAAAATAAAAATGGAGAAAATAAAATGGAGAAAAATGGAGAGCTTTATTACTCAAGGAAGAAGAGAACAATGGAAAATGTTTGATGAATAATTCACCCCAAAGTGAGGTATTTATAGTAGTTGAAAAACCCTAAAAACCTAAGATGATAAATCCTAAAATAAATTTAAATAAAATTACATAAGATAAATATCAAAGTTTTGAATTTAAAAGATAAAATTCGGATGATAGGCTATCTTGATAAGTGGACTGATAGGTTATCAAGCTTGCTGACGTCATCTTCTAGAAGGTGCTGACGTGGCGCCCAGTCAGCATTCATGCCCTGGTTCATGCCCATGAATCTGCCCACGAATTCAGTATTTCTGCAGCATTTCAACTCGTTTCCGGCATTACGTAACCTGCACGAAAACAACACAAAAACAGCCAATTAAGTCCTTCAAACATATATATTCGATCAAAACAAGGACTAAAAACATAACCAAAATAAACACTTATCAATGTGTATGAATTTATTTAAATTTAAATTAGAACATAGATTCTACTTGTATTAGAATAAAATTGCCATATAATTAAATCCAAAAACAAATATCCCCGGTCCTTTTTTTGGTTGTTTTTATGTATATCCAATAAAAATGAAAAATGTTAGAAAAATTATTTTATCAATATGTCAGGTATCAACAAAATCAATTCTAAAAAATAAAATATAGTTATGAAATAAAATAAAAGTTCATACTAAATAAAATATAAGTTATGTATAAAATAAACTAAAAACTTCTACCACTAATTTTCGTAGGAAAAAAAAAAGAATTATTCCAACTCCATTTCATTATTATATGTAAATGCTGTCCGTTTCTTTCTTGACCATTCAAACCAGATCTGGTCATAGCCTCATAGGAATTATAAACCCAGAAAAACAAATCAAGTCGGCAACTAATCCACCCCCATTTTACCTATTCCTTTATTTAATCTTCCTTCCTTTGAATTGAAATATCAATTTCGTTTGTTACCTATCGCTTTCAATCATTTCACACTTCCCAAACAGTACAACAATAAAGCAAACGAAGTTAAATGGGTAAAAAATGCAAAACTGTGTGCAGAATCGATCCTTTTGAACTTAAAAAAAAGTATAATTATATGAACAGATTATACAAAAATGGTGACGTGCTGTGCGTTGAACGAAAACACGCCGTTAGATCTAACTACAATTATTTTTCGTCTTCGTATATACAACTAAACCGGCACAAACGACGGCACCAGCTGTGCCGGCTCGTAACAAAACGGCGCCGCTGGATGCTGCCACATCTTGAACACAGGCTCCGTTTTCTGGATCTGTCGCGACGGCTGTTCCTGACGCGGTGGTTCTTCCCTCCGATCAATCGAGGGAGGCGAAGAAGCGAGGGGAGACAAGAGAGGGATCGCAATGTTCCAGCTCGAAACCGGACTGATCTGTAAGGAAGCCGGAGCGCGACGTTGAAGTCGGCTGGGCTGTCGCCTATCGCGACCGTCGGCAGCGGTGATTTTCTTAGATGTAGTCGACATAGATGGAAATGGAATCCTAGGGTTTCTTGGTAGAGTAAGCGATTTCTTCTTCTTATTGAGAATTGATGAAATTTGCAATTGTTGGTTTGCTTTTGGAGGGGTTTTATAGGAAGGAGGGGGGGCAATGGAACGCACGTGAAAAGGATAAGCTTAGCTGGTACTTTACCCTTTACATATGGCTTGGATTTGGCTCTTTTTTTCTTTGACTTTGACTGGTTTTTAAGAATATTCCTTTTATTATTAGCCTCACGATTTCTTTTCTTATTTTTCAATTACTAATTTTACTAATTCGTAAAATTTAACTAAACAGTAGGTTGAGTATTTAACTGAGTCGAGTAAAAAAGTTTAAGTTAGTCGAGTTAACAAGTCATATATTATAATTTGAGTTTTATTTAAAATGTTTTCAAGAGTCAAGTTTATAAAATTCAAGTCAAGTCAAGTTATTTGGGTTTCTGTTCAAATTTAATTGTAAATAATTACTCCCTCCGTCCCACAATTTTTGTCCATTATTGACTTTTTTTGGTCAATTTTTTTCAAGTTTGACTCATAATTATTTAAAATGTATTATTGATAAAAATATGAAAAAATATATTTTAAAAACCTTCAATCGAGTAGTTTTCAAATATATATTTTATAAAAATTAATTATTTAAAATATTCAATATAATAATAGTCAAAGTTTAAAAATTTTGACTTTCAAAAAGTCAATAAGGGACATATTTTATGGGACGGAGGGAGTATAATATTATGGTACTACTACTAATTATTTTCGATTTAAACGATTTTGTATAATTATAATGTTACGATACTAATTGGTTCCGTGATATACAAATATATTTTTTCACATGCGATTTGAATTTAAAAATCAATCAACTAATTATTAAAAATTATAATTATTTGAGTCTCATTTTGAAATTTAAACTTTATTTTTTTTCAAATCAAATTTATAAAATTACGATTTGAATCAAATCGAGTAGAAAAATCGACTTTTTTAAGTCTAGTTTTCCTTGCCCTAAACAGAACCATTGACAAGGCACATTAGTCATGAAATTAAAAAGAAGTGAATAATTAACTTTTTAGTTCTTGAACTTGACAATTTTTTCAATTTGGTTCTTGACTTTTTAATCCGCATTAGTCATTGAACTTGGATTTTTGTCTATTTTCATAGACCTTTTGATGATATTGTTTCATGTCATTAAAATGAGAAAAGTTATTAAGTTCATGGTCTAATGTGGACCGAATTGGAAAAAAGTTGCCAGCTCCAAATACTAAACGTTGCATTATCCCTAAAAGATATAAGGAAAGGATTATCCAGCTTGACTCAGCCGAGCCGAAAAGAAAGTATTATCAAGCCAGCCGGTCAAACCGAAAGGGCAACAGATATCACTCCGTCGGTCAAAAACTTCTCTTCTAAACAACAGCAAAAAGATGACGTGGCTGATTGAGCTGACCCCACATCTCGCAGCTAAAAACCGTGGGTGGGGTAAGGTCAGTGTTGTCCACGCGCCGCTGGTTTTGGACCACCCAACGCCAACGCCGATGTGGACCACATATAGCAATAATGCTTTCATGTAAACGTTGCTAGCTACAAATAATTCAATCGCCTGATCTTTCTACAATGGTTTAACTTTGAATCTCACCCCTCTAATTTATAAAAATAAAATTCCAGTCCTCTTATTTTCTTAATATAACTACCATGTATTTGATCTACTGGCCGATTAATCTAAATTCGAGCACTGTAAAGGTTTGGAGCTAATACCCCATTTTTAATTTTTCAGAATATAACAAACGAAAGAACTATTATTTACAATGTAACCAGGGACAAAGTCATGATTGAACTGTCGATGGACAAGTTGATTCACTTTGAGATATATGGAGTTTTAAAATGTAATTAAATCATAAAATTAAAGTTTAATTTCACTAATTTCAAAATTGAGGGTTTAAAAGTGATTAAACCAAAAAAATAGATTAAAGCTTAATTTCATGAAATTCAACTGAAAAGGATCTTGAAAAAATAAACATGAAAAAATTCGGGAGGGAATATTAATTAATTACAATGGTTTTAAAACTACCAATGATAAAAAAAATTAAACCGTTCAAGATTGGGAGGATTGTCCCTCCCACCACCATGTGGCTTTATCCCTACTACATGTAATGCATTAGAAATAAATCAACATATTAGTAATTTATGTGAAAAATAAATTTACAAAAAGTACACAATTCAAGTTCTTTTTCTTACTTAGAATTGGACTAACTTTATTACTTTCCCTAAAGTATAAAGACCAAGTTATAACAAATTAAGTAAAAAGGGCTAACTTTATAGTTTTCAATAAAGTAGAGGGATGAAATTCAAATTAGACCTTGTAGATATACCATACAAATATTTGGGGTACAATCAAACGGTTAGGACATCAGTTACGTGGTCAATTGCAAGCCTTGTCTGAGTGACACGTTGCTGGTCCACAATTTTTTGTTATTATTTTATTGTCAGAGTCTCATTTATGTTTTTCTTTGATTCCAACGTATTTCACAACTAGTGTCAGCCAAGGGTAGGACCGCCATTTCAGAAGATTTCAAAGGAACATTTAAAAATTACTTTATTTATTTATGGGTAAACTACTACAATGGTTACTTATGTTTAGGATTTGTACAGTTTTGGTCACAGGTTTTCAAATTCGACCGTTATGGTCACTTACGTTTTCAATCTGTAAACTTATGGTCATTGGGACGTTTGTTACTATTAAATGTTTATGGGAGGTTGATCTGACACAATAAAAAGAATGATAAATTACTTAGAAAGTCTCTAAACTATTACTTCAATCTTATTTTGAACATCGAAATAAAAACAATTTGTATAATTACACATTTAATCATCTATATTTACAACTTTTTATTTCTTCTCCCCTCCACTAGGGGTGTGCAAAACCGGGTTCGGTTAACCGTTAAAAAATTATTTCGGATAACCGGTAAATTTGGGTTGCTTAATTCTCAACCCTAAACCTTAACTATTAATCCGGTTAACAAATTGACCGGTTAACTGAAATATTCGGTTTGATTCGGGTAATGGTTTATTAACTTTCCTTATTAAAAATATTAAATATACATAGTGAAAAATAAGCTAGAGTTTGAATTTTGAAATATTTGAAGAAGAAAAGTATTAATGTATGAAACTGAGAATAGGAAATAATTGACAATTAATGTTGAATTTTTACTTCCCAAAGTAAGATAAACCCGCTAATATTTGGGAGGGAAATATATTAAAAATTATCGCTAATTTTTCAGTTTCCAAGAGAATAAAAATATTCAAAAAATATTTGAGGAAGAGAATAAATTAACAATGGCGCTAAATTTTCCCAATTGTTGTGCATAAAATAACGAAGAACAACGAACAAGAATAAAAGAACAAAGAGATGAGAGAAAGAGGGAGATTTGTATTATTCTCAAATATTGACTTGTATACAACGCCTTCAATAAATCATCTATTTATAGGCATAAGAAGTACATAATACATTAAACTCTAATTAATGTAGATAATATTTCTAATGATAAAGTAAGTCAAATCTCCTTGATAGAGTCCTTATCATGATAGACACATCTTTGAAGATAATGTGTCTCGTTAAAACCTTACTAAGATGAAAACCCAATGAGAAAAAAATTTCATTAGTGAAGGAAAAAGAGTACACACATCGTTGATACGCATAACATGTTGCCTCATTAAAAATCTTACTAGGAAAACTCATCGGGACAAAACCTCAGTTAAGGGAAAAAGAGTGCAACGCGTATTTACTCTCCCTCATGAAAACATCACAGAAGATCTTTGAATATCCATAATTCAATCTTGAATAGTATTTTTCTAAAGATCGTGAGGGGTGAAACTTTAGAGTAATATGTTCCATGATGTATCCACCTTTCAAATTGAAATATACATCTTGCATTATCTTCACACAAGGTTGCTTTGTATCATATCTTGTGAAAGTAAATCCACATATCTTTTGGATATGTTGGGTCAATGGTCTTAGCCAAACACATTTTTGGTTTGCCTCGTGCATAACAATTATTTCTACGACATTTGAGGAGACATCAACGAATGTTTGAAGATCTAAAGGTAATGATCTTTGTATATCCATGGATATTTCTTGACCAACTAATATATGGTGCTTTAAGATCAAGAAAATATATAGTTATTTTTATTCACATCCAACAATCTTACAATTATTGGAGTACTCAATGGATATGCTTATTCATATTGAATATTCTTTAAGATTCTTTTAGTTTATGTCTATTTATAGACAAAAATGCATATTTAAGTGCTTGATCTTTAAATTGAGACAAACCACATCTATGACTAAAATGATAGGAAACTTAAGGTTAAAGGCAAAAAGGGCATACATACTTTTGTGTTGACAAAAAAATGATCTTCCATCTTCCAATTTTCCCAGATCCTTGTTGAGTTGCAGTTCTTGCAGGCGAGTAAATCACAACTTGTGATGCAAATCAAGCATCGTAATAATTCTATATTTTATTTCCATATTCTTTAAAAAAATATAAGAAAAAAACTAACGATCGATAAAAAAAATCCTAAAAATTGATGATAATTTGAAATTTACCCTCCTACGAAGATGTTTTTTAGGGATTCCGAAAACCATTCCGACCTCGCCTGGCTTGACCTCAACCAATGCATCTTAAGAGAAGGCTCTCGAGAACGATCCCAAAGTGGTCCGAGCCACTCGAACTTGACTCGTTAGTTTTCGCAGCGAGTTCGCGGCGGCCATCGTCTTCCTCATAATCTCTACTCTCCTGGAAATGAAAAATAACATCTTCGATTGTCAAATTACAAATCTTCAAAAGAAAAAAAACTGAAAAGAAAGTACCTTGCTGATGGAGAAGGGAGAGGAAATGAGATGGATTTGGGGGATTTAGGTTAGGGTTTTAGTGGTATTTGACGGTAGATCCAAACTGAGGGCTACGAAAGAATTTTAGTTTTAGGAACAACACTCCGGTGAGGTCCTGTTGCCGATGAACAACAAGGATGTAAAGGGGCATGGTTTTTGGTTCGGTCGAGCGAGAGAGAGACGAGGAGGAGTTTAGAACTTTGGTTATTTGTAACCTGTTTCAAAATGAATGGAATGAGTTATCGGCGTTTGATAGACAAACGCCACTAGATATCATTTTATCACGACGTTTTTTTGGATAAACGCTATCATATATAAGTCAATCACGGTATTTTTTTACTACAAACGCTACTACAGTACGCGTTTTAGTGGCGTTTTTATACTATTCTATCACGACGTTTCTCTAAAAACGCCACTATGTAGTAGTCTATCGCAACGTTTCCTCTAAAAACGCCGCTAGAAATGCAGCTAAAAACTTATTTTGGTGTAGTGATGGTTTATTCCCTTTGAAGGTTATAAGAAAATCAATAACATTCAAATGAGTTGGACCAACAATCACTACACAAAGTTTGGTATATCGCGACACATTTTGCGGCGTTTTTAGGGAAAACGCCGCTAACATTGTACATCTCGCGGCGTTTACAGCCGAAACGCCACAAATGACAAATTTTGCGGCGTTTTTTTATTTAAAAAACGCCACTAAAATATAACTCATAGCGGCGTTTTACTTGTAATCGTCGGAATAGATCATTCTTATGTGACCTTTTAGTGGCGTTTGTGTTTTCAAACGCCGCTATAGGTAAAGTGTACCGTTTTAATTTGACAGACTATAAACTCAATCTCAGGCTTCACCGTCCCAAAATCATAATCGTGATAAATCCCTAAGACTCACGGCCTGGTCGTTGTGCTCCTCCTTATCGTCGCAGTGGGTCCATTTTCTCTCTCTTTGCCGTCGATCGTCCGTCAGGCCTGGTCGTCCCTCAAACTGCACAGTCACAGCAGAAAGCAAGCACCAAAAGGTTAGTTTCAACATAACTCTAAAATCGTGTTCCTCCTCCACCGCAACAGGCCTTATTTTTAGTTTTATGAAAAAAATATAGACTAGAATTTAGGGTTATTTTGTTTCAATAAAAATTCGAACTATATTCCTGGATTTTTTTTAGTTTACTTATTGCGGTTTCAATAAAATTCGAACTTTACACTGGAAGATTACACTTACTTTTTATGTCTCGTGTAAATTAACTAGGCTTGGTTTGAGATTAAGATTTGAACAGTGGAGATTGCCTTATACAACACTCATATTTTACTTTTTTTTTGCTTCTGATTTGAGGGTGATTTTGTTTTATTCTGCAGCATGAATCCTATTGTCAATATCTTCCTAGCTCATGAAATATACAACATTTGGATTCTTCCTTTCTTAAAAACACTTGTGTTTGTTGTTCGTGTCTGATGCAAACACTTGTGTTTGCATAAACATCTAGATTTGGGCTCTTCCTTTCATAATGGTAGGATTGAGAGTGTTTTTATGAACGTAACTTAAGTTTAAAAATTACTTTATTTATTTATGGGTAAACTACTGCAATGGTTACTTATGTTTAGGATTTATACAGTTTTGGTCACAGGTTTTCAAATTCGACCGTTATGGTCACTTACGTTTTCGATCTGTAAACTTATGGTCATTGGGACATTTGTTACTATTAAATGTTAACAGGGAGGTTGATCTGACACAATAAAAAGAATGATAAATTACTTAGAAAGTCTCTAAACTATTACTTCAATCTTATTTTGAACATCGAAATAAAAACAATTTGTATAATTACACATTTAATCATCTATATTTACAACTTTTTTATTTCTTCTCCCCTCCACTAGGGGTGTGCAAAACCGGGTTCGGTTAACCGTTAGAAAATTATTTCGGATAACCGGTAAATTTGGGTTGCTTAATTCTCAACCCTAAACCTTAACTATTAATCTGGTTAACAAATTGACCGGTTAACTGAAATATTCGATTCGATTCAGGTAATGGTTTATTAACTTTCCTTATTAAAAATATTAAATATACATAATGAAAAATAAGCTAGAGTTTGAATTTTGAAATATTTGAAGAAGAAAAGTATTAATGTATGAAACTGAGAATAGGAAATAATTGACAATTAATGTTGAATTTTTACTTCCCAAAGTAAGATAAACCCGCTAATATTTGGGAGGGAAATATATTAAAAATTATCGCTAATTTTTCAGTTTTCAAGAGAATAAAAATATTCAAAAAAATATTTGAGGAAGAGAATAAATTAACAATGGCGCTAAATTTTCCCAATTGTTGTGAATAAAATAACGAAGAACAATGAACAAGAATAAAAGAACAAAGAGATGAGAGAAATAGGGAGATTTGTATTATTCTCAAATATGACTTGTATACAATGCCTTCAATAAATCATCTATTTATAGGCATAAGAAGTACATAATACATTAAACTCTAATTAATGTAGATAATATTCCTAATGACAAAGTAAGTCAAATCTCCTTGATAAAGTCCTATTCATGATAGACATCCACATAGACAAATATTCATAACATATAATTGTATAAATATGCATATTTTATATTATATGTTATGTAACTGGTCGGTTCGGTTACCTGTTTTTGTTCAAAACTACGAACCCGTATCCAAACTGAAATAATATTTTTCTTAAAAAACCTACCGAAACTAATTTATTCGGTTCGGTTAACCATGTTTTCGGATCGGTTATTTTGGATTTTGGTTTCAGTTTCTGTTTTCGGGTTTTTTGCACAACCATACCCTCCACCTTCTTCCATATTCTTCTTTATCTAACTCAATTCCTAATTTTTTACTATATTAATCTCTAATTCACACTGTATATTTTTTTCACGTAAAACAGCAAAGAAGATGAAAAAGAAGCAGAAAGATGAAAGTTGCAGCGAAGATGCTCAAGAACCCGTTGCTAGGAAATCTTCAAGTACCAAGCATGAAGACGAGAGTATGGTTAGCTTGAGTCATGAAGAGAAACTAAGTTCCTTCTATTCAGAATTATTAGTTAGTTTGTTATTGTTCAGTAAATAAATCCTATTTTTATGGGATATTTAATCATTTTTAGTTATCTTAGAATTAGTCAGCAGTAGTGGTTCCTTTATTTTCTATTTTCAGTTGCTGTAAAGGCTATTATAAAGCCAACTCTTCCATTCAATAAGATCAGGCAGTTTTCCTCCATCAAATTCTCTTATTCTTATTCTTAACATTTGGTATCAGAGCCATAGGGGGTCTGGTCCTTTTAGAAGCAGCAGTCTTTTTGAAAATGGCGACAGAAGGAACATTTGTGCAACCAGCCGTTTCGAAGTTTGATGGGCACTACGATCATTGAGCGATGCTGATGGAGAATTTTCTGCGCTCAAAGGAATATTGGGGATTGGTGGAGAATGGAATTCCTGCCGCAGCAGAAGGTGCTACTGATGCACAGAAAAAGAACATTGAGGAGCAGAAGCTGAAAGACTTGAAAGCCAAAAATTATTTGTTTCAAGCTTTGGATCGAACAATTTTAGAGACGATTCTTAACAAAGATACATCACAGAGCATATGGGATTCCATGAAGAGAAAATTTCATGGCACAACAAGAGTGAAACAGGCACAGTTGCAAGCTCTTCGCAAAGAGTTTGAAACTCTCCAAATGAAGGCAGGGGAGTCAGTGAATGAGTATATTGCTCGAACTCTCATCATCGTTAATAAGATGAAGGCGAGTGGTGAAGTGATGAGAGATGATCTTGTTGTTGAAAAGATTCTGAGATCCATGACCAAAAAGTTTAATTACGTTGTTTGTAGCATTGAAGAGTCTAAGGATACAAGTGTCATGTCCATTGATGAATTGCAAAGCAGCTTGCTTGTGCATGAACAACGCATGGGATCCCAGGATGAAGAAGAACATGCTTTGAAGGTCAGTTCCGGAGATCGATCTGGTGGTCAGGTTCGAAGTCATGCAAGCTACCGAGGGAGAGGAAGAGGACGAGGAAGAAGCAGAGGCAGACAAGGCTTTGATAAAGCCACGATTGAATGTTACAGATGCCATAAGCTTGGGCATTTTCAATGGGAATGCTCAAGTGTAGAAGCTAATTATGCAGAGACCCAAGAGGAGATGTTGTTAATGGCATTTGTGGATACTGAAAAAGTCGAAAGAGAAGACACATGGTTTCTTGATTCCGGATGCAGTAATCATATGTGTGGAAAGAATGAATATTTCCTTGATTTTGATGAAAACTTTGTAGATACTGTGAAGCTTGGCAACAACACAAGCATGGCAGTAACTGGAAAGGGGAATATAAGGCTACAGGTAGAGGGAATGGTGCAGAAAATCACAGGAGTATTCTATGTACCGGAATTGAAGAATAATTTGTTGAGTATTGGACAGTTGCAGGAAAAGGGGCTGGCTATTCTATTTCAAAATGACAGATGCAAGGTGTATCATCCGGAGAGAGGATTGATCATGGATACAAAGATGTCGAGCAATCGAATGTTCATGCTACATGCAGTAACCCATCTTGTTATGCAAACTTGTTTCAATGCAACAACAGAAGAAATGACTCAACTGTGGCATTGCAGATACGGACACTTAAGCTATAAAGGCTTAAAGACACTTCAAGAGAAGAGCATGGTCAGCGGGCTACCTGAATTGAAATCTCCTTCAAAGTTGTGTGATGATTGCATGGTGGGAAAGCAACATAGAGCTTCATTTCCTAAGAAAAACAATTGGAGAGCGACACAAATCTTTCAGTTAATCCATGCTGATATTTGTGGACCAATCAAGCCTAACTCCAACAGTGGAAAGAGGTACCTAATTACTTTCATTGACGATTTTAGCAGAAAAATATGGATTTACTTTCTCATAGAAAAGGCAGAAGCATTTATAACTTTCAAAAATTTCAAAATCCATGTTGAGAAAGAAACAGATGTAACTATCAAATGTTTGCGCACTGATCGCGGAGGAGAGTTTATGCCACAAGAATTTAAAAACTTCTGTGACAATAATGGTATTCGAAGACAACTGACAGCTGCATACTCTCCACAACAAAACGGAGTCGCCAAGCACAAAAATAGGACCATTATGAATATGGTTCGCAGCATGCTTTCTTCAAGGAAAATGCCTAAAACTTTCTGGCCTGAAGCTGTAAACTGGACGGTGCATGTTCTCAATCGAAGTCCAACGCTTGCAGTCAAAGATCGAACTCCGGAAGAAGCTTGGAGTGGAGATAAACCTTCAGTTGAGTATTTTCGAATTTTTGGTTGTATTTCTCATGTTCATATTTCTGATAAAAGGAGAACTAAATTAGATGATAAGAGCCTGAAATGTGTGTTGTTAGAAGTTAGTAATGAGTCAAAGGCATATAGGCTCTATGATCCAATTTCACAAAAAATTATAATAAGTAGAGATGTTGTGTTTGAAGAAAATAATTTTTGGGATTGGGATACAAAATATGAGAAAGAAATTGAGTGTGACTTATACTAGAATGATGATGAAAATGGAGTTGAGACTGAATTAGAAGAAGTGGAAGGAGAATCTGAATTTGATGTCGATGTAGGAGAAGAGAGTTCTTCGGACCCTTTGAGTGGAGATGCTACTTTAAGCTCAGATAGGGGAAGAAACAGGAGACAACCTGGTTGGATGAACGATTATGTGTTTGGAGAGGGTCTTTCCGAAGAAGATAACGAAGTTAATTTGGTCATTTCTACAACTGACGATCCAATGCATTTTGAAGATGCTATTAAAAGTGAGAAGTGGATGATAGCAATGGATGCTGAAATGGAGGCAATAGAGAGAAATAACACATGGGAATTGACTGAATTACCTGAAGGAGCAAAGAAGGTGGGTGTGAAATGGGTTTACAAGACTAAGCTGAATGAAAATGGAGAGGTCGACAAGCATAAGGCAAGGCTGGTTGTGAAGGGTTATGCGCAAGAATATGGAGTGGATTACACAGAAGTTTTTGCACCTGTTGCACGTATGGAAACGGTTAGGTTAGTTGTGGCATTTGCAGCGCAACGAGGATGGAATGTCTACCAGTTAGATGTGAAGTCAGCTTTTTTGAATGGTGAGTTAAATGGAAATGTTTTTGTAGAACAGCCAAATGGTTACATTCAAAAGGGGAATGATCATAAGGTGTACAGATTAAAGAAAGCATTATATGGGCTTAAGCAAGCACCACGTGCATGGTACAGTCAGGTGGAAGCTTGTTTTATGAAGGAGGGTTTTGAAAAATGTAGTCATGAGCACACTTTGTTCGTTAAAAGACGAGATAGTAAAATGGTGATTGTTAGTCTTTATGTGGATGATCTCATTGTTTCTAGTAATGATGAGATGATGATTGTTAGATTCAAAGACTCAATGAAGCGCGAGTTCAACATGATAGATCTTGGTATGATGAGGTATTTCCTTGGTCTCGAAGCTCATCAGAAATCTAATGGTATTTTTATTAGTCAGCATAAGTATGCATTGGAGGTACTAAAGAGATTTGGAATGGACAAGAGTAACTCAGTTCACAATCCTATTGTTCCGGGTTATAAGCTTGTGAAGGATGAAGAAGGAGTTAAAGTGGACAAGACTTATTATAAGCAAGTTGTTGGTAGTCTCATGTATCTTACAGCTACACGACCAGACATGATGTTTGTGGTAAGTCTTATTAGTCGATATATGGAAAATCCTACTGAGATGCACTGGCAAGTTGCGAAACGAGCATTGAGATATTTAAAGGGTACAACTGAATTTGGGATATTTTACAGGAAAGGAGGAAATGAAAAACTTGTTGCCTACACAGATAGTGATTATGCTGGGGACTTAGATGACAGAAAAAGCACTTCAGGGTATGTATTTCTTCTATCTTCAGGAGCAATGTCATGGACTTCTAAGAAGCAACCAGTGGCAAGTCTATCGACTACGGAGGCTGAATTTATTGCTGCTGCATTGTGTGCGTGTCAAGCAATATGGTTGATGGGGGTTTTGGATGATTTGGGTAAGAAGCAAGAAGAAGCTATTATTGTATTTTGTGATAGCAGCTCAGCAATTAAACTTTCAAAGAATCCAGTTATGCATGGTCGCACGAAGCATATAGATGTGCGTTTTCATTTTCTTCGAGAGATGACAAAGGATGGTAGCATGGAACTTGTTCATTGCAGTTTGGAAGACCAATTGGCCGATGTGATGACAAAGCCTCTGAAGCTGGAGCAGTTCTTAAAGTTAAGGAAATACTTAGGAGTTTGTTCTATTGCTGATATAAACTGAATGTCTCAAGATAGTCTCAGACATTTCAGTTTAAGGGAGGAATTGTTCAGAATTATTGGTTAGTTTGTTATTGTTCAGTAAATAAATCCTATTTTTATGGGATATTTAATCATTTTTAGTTATCTTAGAATTAGTCAGCAGTAGTGGTTCCTTTATTTTCTATTTTCAGTTGCTGTAAAGGCTATTATAAAGCCAACTCTTCCATTCAATAAGATCAGGCAGTTTTCTTCCATCAAATTCTCTTCCTCTTACTTTTAACACCTTCATGAAGGGTAAGTCAAAGAAACGTAGGATGAATGATAATGATGCCTTTAGTGGAAATGCAAAAGGTCAAAGTTCTTGAGAGCTATGAAAAACCATCCTCTATATCCAATTCTTATCATATTCATGGAAGAAAAAGTAGAAAACTTGGCAGATGCACCTTGTTGGTTCGTGGTTCTAATGTGGGTCTAAGTTTAGAGGTTAATGATTTTGTTCCATATCATGTGAAAAGAACAGTACTTGCGGTGCAGATTTTGGGGTCGGAGTTTGAGGGGATCTACTTAAAATTTTTAAAATTTTTAAATGTTTAAATTAAATTTTTAAATATTTTAATGGGTTTAATTTAAATTATTTAAAAATTTTGGAGTCGACTAAATTTTTTAAAAAACAATACTTTAAGATAACTTTTTTAAAATTTTAAAGAGGGTACTTAATTAAAAATATTTATAAAAATGAAATATAATAAAAATATTTTAAATTTTTGAAGGGGCTAAATTGAAAATTTTTTAAATATTAAAGACTAAATAATAAAATTTCAAAAGTTTGGGGGCCAGGCTCCCACTGGCCCTATTATCATCCACCTCTGAGTGCTTGCTCGGTTGATTGATTCTGAAGTTGTGCAGTTGAGTCAAAAGATGCAGTATATGAACCGTAGGCAAATAAAAGTGATGCTAGAGGACTAGATCACAAGGGATGGAATCCACTGTGGTTGTTGCAGTAAAATCTTTACAGTTTCAAAATTTTTAGATTCACGCTGGAAGCAAATTACGCCAACTACTTCAAAATATATATTTGTACTCTGGTGTTTCTCTCCTACAGTGCCAAATAGATGCATGGAACAGATAAGTGGAATCCGAGCAGACATGTTTTCATTCTGTATACGTAAATGGTGATGACCCGAATGATGATACTTGTGGCGTTTGTGTCTGATTTGTTGACTGAAACTGATGAGACTGTTTTTAGGATCAAAAGAGTGGTTTCTCTTTTAAATTCTGATTTAGGACATTCAAGGGTGAGGAAGCTAAGGAAATTAGAAACCCCTTTGCCTCAAAGCATCCTTTTGGATAATCCACACCATGCAAACCCATCTTCGGATTATAATATTCGGTGTGAATTGAGATTAATATAGCAGAAAATTCAGGATTTGGTTAGATGAAGAAGAATATGAAAGATGGTGGAGGTGAAGAAATAAAAAAAAAATATATAAATATGAAGGATTAAATATGTAATTATACAAATTATTTTTATTTCGGTGGTCAAAATAGGAGTGAAGTAATAGTTAGAGACTATCTAAGTAATTTATCTTTCTTTTTATTGTGTCGGATCAACCTCCTATTAATATTTAACGGCAACAAACATCCCAATGACTATAAGATTACAGATCGAAAACGTAAGTGATCATAACAGTTGAATTTGAAAATCGGTGACCAAAACCATACAAACCTTAAATATAAGTGACCATTGCAGTAGTTTATCCTTTATTTATTTTTTGTTTTCCCTTTTCATGTTACGACTTTAATACAGTCAAAAGATACTATTGAATGTTGATTTTGAATAGTAAAAAAAGAATTTAATATTTTTTTTTTAAAAAAGGGACTTGAGATAAAATGGTGCTAACATAGAAAAGAGAATAATTAATTGCCATTGATAATATAGTAACCAAAATTTACAAAAATGGGCTTCATGTTCCATTTCCAATGGACTATACTAAGAAGAAGCCCCTCTTAATAGAGAATTTTGCATTATAGTCCCTCTCTTAATTATCATTCACAAATTCAAAGGACCTGCAATCATCTTCTCCTTACTTGCCTGAACTTTAAGCACATGCAAGAGCCGAGGTCATCTCTTCCAGGGAGGTAACCGGGATGCCGTGGTTAACAAGCTGAAAGAATCCCCATTCCTCGCATGTCGATTATCTCGGCACTACAGCAAAACAGGCTTTTCGCGGCGTTTTTATAACCCTATAGCGGCGTTTTTTAGCGCCGCTAAAAACACTCCCGGCGTTAAGAAAAACGCCGCCAAAAACGCCGCAAGAAGTAGCGTCGCAATAGGTAGCGGCGTTTATGCGATATAAACGCCGCTAAAGTCAATGTTCTTTAGCGGCGTTTGTATATAAAAACGCCGCAAAAGTCAATGTTCTTTAGCGGCGTTTGTATATAAAAATGCCGCAAAAGTCAATGTTCTTTAGCGGCGTTTGTATATAAAAACGCCGCAAAAGTCAATGTTCTTTAGTGGCGTTTGTATATACAAACGCCGGCAATGCTATTCTATAGCGGCGTTTATATATACAAACGCCGCAAAAGGTGAATGGTCTATAGCGACGTTTGGGAAAACAAACGCCGGGACTGATGATTCAGTAGCGGCGTTTGTGTTCATAAACGCCGGCATTGGCTGCTCTATGGAGGCGTTTTTTAAAGAAACGCCACAATATGTTATGCATTTTTAGCGACGTTTATTCCTTAAAAACGCCGCTAAACTCACTGCTTCTATAAAAATAAATTTTAAAAATGTATACCCAAATAACCTGTAAAATAAATGCATAATAACATCAAATTCAAAGTGTTCAGCATCAAATCCATAAAACTCCAACAATAAATAAACACAACAATAACAAATTCAAAGTCTACAGCATTAAAGTGAAATATAGTTCAAACGATGTTCATAAAATGTAGTCCAACATTTTCATTTAAATTCACACATCGCCATCATTTCTTTGGTTGGTTCTGCAACATTGCCATCATTTCTTCAAATCTTTCTTGAAGCTTTTGGTGTGCTGCTTCTCTCTCAGCTTCTCTTGCTTCTCTCTCAGCTTCTCTTGCTTCTCTCTCGGCTTCCTTTCTTGCTATCTCAGCTTCTCTCTCAGCTTCTCTTGCTTCTCTCTCGGCTTCCTTTCTTGCTATCTCAGCTTCTCTCTCAGCTTCTTTTCTTTCTCTTTCAGCTTCTCTCGCTGCTACCTCAGCTTGAAATTGAGATAACTGTTGTTTTAACCGACAAACTTCTGCTTGAGAAGATTGGCTCTGTGATGGCATGTACTGAGACGAGTTAGCCCCAAAATATTTTGTCGGGGTAACGAATGATCCTTGACAGCGAACCCGACCATATCTTTCAGGACCCAAGACGTCAACAATAACTTGATTCTCGATCTCTTCCATATTAACAGAACCATTAGTTGAAGCTGTAGCTTCATACTCGGTCTTCTTTTCCCTCAATTTCTCCTGACAATCAAATCAAAATTTTATACAATTGATATTAATTATAATATAATCAAAATTTTCTGTCTAATTAACATACCATAATTTCTGCAGCTTCAGGAGTTATAGGAGAGCCATCCTTTTTTGTATGCGTAATGTCGAAGAGCTTTATCCGTCCAATGCTAGTGCCAGTTGTAATTTGCTACAACGTATAATAAAAACTAATATTAAACCAATAAAGTAATTCATTAAAAATTAATCAATAATTAAAAATAATAATACCTCCTCATTAGCTAAACGAGCAAAACTCTTCGATCCAGCGGTGTGAGTATACTTTTGTTTTTGTCTGCTAGTAACTCCAACGCGCTCTCGATCCTACAATTTAAAATTTGCATTATATATAAAGTTAATATTATAATGACAATTTTTTAAAGTGCATCGATCATACCTCTCCTTTTGTTGAACTCCAAAACCTGACTGCATCTTCCCATTGATGTCGCATAATTCCCGGCGGGATATTTTGCAGCTTCTCTTGAAGAGTGAGATCCTTCTTGAAATATGTCTTCTTCAAGAAACTCTTACTGTCTCTCCATTTTTTCCCTAATGCATGCTTCAGATAATCATCTGAGACTTCTAAAGAAAATTTATCCTACAAATGATACAATCAAAGCATTAAATATAAATATTATTTTGAATTGTAATATATTATTATTACAATGACATTATTACCTTAACAAGTTCCAGAGCTTGATTTTTGTTACCATTCGGCATCTGACGCCATGACTCATAATTAATCGGCAAAATCGCATGATTGCGTGCAACAATGCCTAAGTAACTGCCCAGAACACCTGCTTCTGCCCCAATGGGTTGGCCAACATCGTTTCTTGAAACTTTCACGCGTTCACCAGCGGGAAGATTGTATAATTCATTCAACGTCGTGCGCCCTCTACTCTTACGAGTTCGACCATTTCCACCTACATAAGAAATAATTGTTTATATTTAATTTTTAAAATAAAGTCAATAATAACAAACAACTAGCATTTAAATAAAGTGTTGAACATTACCATCAATCTCTATATTTTCAACTGTCTCCGGAACTGTCTCTGGAACTTGCGAAGATCCAACACCAGAGAAATCATCATCATTTGTTTCTTCCCCCTCTCTCGGTGTTTGAACTATCCGCAGATCACTTAATTTCCTCCTAGGCATAGTATCTACAATAAACAAAAGACATTTTAGTAACTAGAGACAACAATACTATTATAAATTAATAAGTTAAGATATAAAACTTACTACATTGTTATGCAGTTAGTTTTCATTAAAATCTTCATCCATGTCCTCTCGAACCCATTGGAATTGTGAACTAGAACTAGGGATTGTTCTATCTAGGTTTTGCGCTGCAAAAGGTAGAATTTCTGATCTTATTTCAATGTCATCTCTATTTCCTTCACCGATGTCTATCAAGTCTCTAGGAGTGTTACGGAGTACAACATACCAACCCTCTTTTGTTGGATCAGGACAATAGAAAACTTGTTTGACTTGAGAAGGAAATACATATGGTTCGTCAATCAATTGGTGACCTGTGTGAATTAACCGAGAGAAGTTGACCATTGTAAAACCAAATTGATCTCTTCTAATGCCTCGAGTCGTATTTACATCGGCCCAGTCACAACGAAATAACACAACTTTTTGTTTGCCATAATAATCCAACTCAATAATATCCGTAAGAATTCCATAATATTCTACATCTCCCACCACAGGATGATTGTCCCTAGCACTAGCATAACTTGTAGTTGAAGAAGTTACAACTACTCCACAATTTTGTGTCCTCCTTAATCTTTCTCGAGATTTCGTGTGGAACCTAAACCCGTTAATGAGAAAAGCATTATATCTTTTAACAATTCTATTTGGACCTTGAGAAAGCCACTTAACCTCTTCACTAACTTCTCTCCCACACCAAACCTATTACACATAAAAGGTGAATAAGTTATCATTTATATTGATGTAGCAAAGGAAGAAAAGTTATTAAGTACATGTAGTACAAAGATTCAATTGCTTACCATCTTCGCTAACCAATCATGAAAATTTTCTATGAACAACTTATGAATTTCTCTTTGATGTAATCTTCGGGAGCGTACTTGAGATTGTAGCTCTTCTTTAAATTCACTACAAAGTAAGCTAAGTGGTTAAAAAATGGGAGTAATATAAAAGATGAAGTGAATACATTAGAATTTATATAAACTTACGTCCGTAAGAGCTCTGTTGAGTCATGATGGAAGAGAACATATCGATGTGCTTGTACCCAAGACTTGTCATCTAACTGTGCAATTTCAACTTTGCCGAGTGGTTCACCAAAACTTTGAAACAAATAACTCTCAGCTAAGTTACTATTGATGCACACTTCATTTCTATGTGGTCTATTGAATCTCGTTTCAACATCTTCCAAATATCTAGAGCAAAAAGTCAAACATTCCTCTGCTAAATACCCTTCAGCAATTGATCCTTCTGGATAACGCTTATTACGGCAGTAAGACTTCAACTTGCTCAAGAACCTAGACCGTAATAAACAAAACATTATATAAGTAGTTGTAATTAAATGAATTTTTAAATGGTATGATTATATGTTAAACAATTTGTACCTCTCAATAGGATACATCCACCGATAGAAAACAGGTCCACCAACTTTAGCTTCGTGTGGGAGATGAATCAACAAATGCACCATAATTGTAAAAAATGAAGGTGGAAATATCTTCTCCATGTTGCATAAAGTCAACGCGACTCGATCTTGTAATTTGTCAAGTTCTTCAACCATCAAAACTTTCCCACAAATAGCTTTCATTACATTAGAAAGTTCAATAATACAAGATGTCACCTCCGTTGACATACAACCGCGTAATGCAACTGGCATTAAATCTTGCATCAATATGTGATAATCATGTGACTTTAGAGAATAAAGTCTTCGATCTTTAACACTGACACATCGAGATATATTTGATGCATACCCATCTGGGACCTTTATATCTTTCAACACCGTGCAAAATACTTCTTTTTCTTTCTTCGACATCGTAAAGATAGAAGGCGGTAAAGAAAATTTTCCATTACGAAGTTCTTGAGGATGAAGATCACGCCGGCACTTGTAGAACTGTTGGGGCGTTTTCTAATACAAACGCCAGCAAGGGATAAAAAATTACGATATATTTTAAAGCTAGCGGCGTTTACAAATTGAAACGCCAGCACTTGTAGACCTGTTGCGGCGTTTTCCAATACAAACGCCAGCAAGGGATAAAAAATTACTTTTTTTGGTACGTGTCAAAGACACGTGTTACCCGTACCCGTACCCGTACCCGTACCCGTACCCGTACCCGTACCCGTACCCGTACCGGGCGGCGGCGGCGGCGGCGGCGGCGCGCGAGATTGTCCCTTATTCTTTCCTACTCAACAAGGGAAGGGAGAAACTTGGGTATAAATACCCTTCATAAGTCTTTTTGTCAACCCATGTGGGATATAAGCTTTTGCCTTTGGTTCTCTCACCTTAAACATTACCAACATTATATAGTTTCACTCCAAAATTATGATACTTTTGTTTTTTTACAAAATTCACGATCGCAATACTTACAATGGTTGATTACATCCGTTATGCGACCGAAAATACAAATCCTTATATTGAACCTTTAATCTCATTAATTGTTTATCTGTGATTACATACGCGACTAAAAATACAAATCTTTATATTGAACCTTTAATTTCATTAATTGTTTATCCATGAATATATCCGTTATGCGACCGAGAATAAATGTTGTAGTTAGGGTTTAAGAAATATATGGCGGCGTTTCTATTAATAAACGCCACTAAATCTAGACTATTGCGGCGTTTGGTTTATCAAACGCCACTAGCCCGACACCTATTGCGGCGTTTACGATAAAAACGCCGCTGATATAAACATATTGCGGCGTTTACTAAAGAAAACGCCACTATATGTCACCCTATGGCGGCGTTTGTCGTAAAAACGCCGCCACTGTTACTGTTTTGTGGCGTTTGTTTTAAAAACGCCGTTATAAGTGAAATGGTGGCGGCGTTTGTATCAAAAACGCCACAAATAGCGCCGCCATAGAACAGGTCTGGTGTAGTGCGGTACATTGAGTGTAGTCGGTGTTGACACCGGCAAAGTCGATCACTGGGATCTTAACATCGGCCAGGGGTGGGACTGATTTGGACTGAAGATGCACGAAAACTCGGGGGAGCTTAGCTAAGCCAGCATCGACGAGTCCTTTGAGCTGAATTATTTCACGTGAAAGACCACATTTCCGTCCACCCTGCTTCAAAGAGTTAGGTGGCTTTGTTTTGGTTTTTGCTCTCTTTTGGCCTTTCCGGCTTTCCCTATCGCATGGGAAAAATAATTATAATTAGGAGTATATTCTTTTATACCATTTTTGTTTTACACTCTCGGTTTGTAATTCCAATGGTTAAAAAATATTTAATAATTTAATTTATTTAATACTTAAATATTTATTGCCACTATGTTGACAAATTGATAATTATTGTCTACTTGTTAGACTTTGTCTAAAAATTTTGCTTTACTAATTAATTCATCACGTGGTCCCACGTAATACAAACTTGAAATCACATGTAATGCGTTAGATGGATAAAAATGCTATGCACTTTTCGCCTTTAGGTGCACATACTTATATGTTACAACATTAAAAAAACATTATAAAATTAAATTTCAAGCTCTAACCTTAAATTTTAAATCCTAAATTTTATGCCTTATACCTTAAAAAATACACCCTACTTTAAATTCTTTAAACTCTAACCATAAACCTTAACCTAAAACCATAAACCTAATTTTAAGCGTGGGGCATAAATAGGAGCACCGAAAAGGGACAGAGAATTTCAATTTGCGTTAGATTCCACACCACTATATATTTAAAGGGTAAACTACATTAAAGGGTCACCAAACTTTTATGGAAGATTCATTTTGGTCACCGTACTTTTAAAATATTCGATAAGGTCACCCAACTTTTAGTTCGATTTCAATATAGTCATCGAACTTTTAGTTCACTTTCAATATGGTCCCTCGCGTTACCTTCCGTTAGAAGCTGACCTTAGTTTTTGTTTTTCCTTAATAAAAAATGGGTAAACTACACCAATTATCACTCAACTTTATTCTCACTTCTATTTTGATCACTAGAGTTTAAAAAATTTCAATTTAATAACTTAACTTTCAAATTGTTCATATTTTGGCCACTCTCAAATGACATGTTTATACATCTATTTTGATTAATCCTTAAAATTATTTTGGTTAATTGGTAAATTCAGATTATTCAATTCTCGATCTTATATTGTACCAATTAAATAATATAATCGATTAACCAATTAATCGAAATATTTGATTTTGGAAATGATTTTTTTTACTTTGTTTATTAAAATATCAAATATGATAAATTTAATCATTGTTTGGTTGTGATAAAATTGTAAAAACAACTAGAAAGTCAAAAAAAATTGAAAGTTCACACATATTAATACTACCCAGAGCCAAAGTTTTTTTAAAAAAAATCATAAGGGTATCAAAATCACTAGACTATAAGATATTGTAATGCATAAAATTTATAAATATTGTATATAATAGATCAAATCGGTTAATCAATTTTGTTTAAAACTGTGAACCGTAACTAAATCAAAATAATTTATTTTAAAATTTTGTACTGAAATCGAGTTTGATTAATGCTTAAAAATTATTTTGGTTAGTTGCTAAATTCAAATTATTTAAGTCTCGATCTTATATTGTACCAATTAAATTGAATAATCGATTGACCAGTTAATTGGAATATTTGATTCGAGTAATAATTTTTTTACTTTGCTTATTAAAATATCAAATATGGTAATATAGTAAATTTAATAAGCAAAGTAAAAAAAATCATTACTCGAATTTTTTAAGGATTAATCAAATTTTTCTATTTTTATAATCATGTCATTTGAGAGTGGCCAAAATATAAACAATTCGAAAGTTAAATTATTAAATTGAAAATTGTTAAAATCTAGTGACCAAAATAGGTGTGACAAGAAAGTTGAGTGATGATTGGTGTAGTTTAACCATTTTTTATTAAGGAAAAACGAAAAATAACGTTAACTTCTAACGGAAGGTAACGGGAGGGACCATATCAAAATCGAACTAAAAGTTTAGTGACCTTATCGAATATTTTAAAAGTACGGTGACCAAAATGAATCCGCCCTAAAAATTCAGTGACCATTTATATAGTTTACCCTAAACCTAAGTTGTGATTACATAATTACATAGGTTTACATTTTAAAACATATTAATTATAAAATTAAATAGTATAATTACATAATTACAACGTAATTATACCAATTCTTGTTCTCCCCTAAAAATTGAAAAGTGTAACTAATTACATCTAATTTAATAAAATTTACAAATTAAGATGATTGTTTAAACACACCACAATTATTTAATTGCACATAATTACATTAAAATTCAATTATCACGTCTATTAAAAAAATCAATTATCATGTGACTTTTTAAACGCTCCCCTAAAAAATTAGTTTTAGCGGGTTTAGATATATTTCGGGTAGAATATAGGCAAAGAAAGTGTCAATATACACATTGTCTATGCGTATTCGGTATTCCGAACCCAACTCTTGGACCGGTTTAATTTTCGTTTTAATATGTTGTTGTGATTATAAGGTAATATCTGTTTAATTTTTAGCCCTTTAATATAGCACACACATCGTGCACACATAATGCTCGAACTCGAATCACCTGAATGAAATACATCATCCTTTACCACTAGGACCACTCTGCGGGTTCTAAACCGGTTTAATTTTTATTATGTGTGTTTGTCTAAACTTTTTATAATTTACGTCTCAATATATTTTGATTATCATAATAATTATATGTTGTAACTTCAATTCCAATGGAATTATAGTTCTTCTATAATCATTAATATTCGATTTATTGACCGATTAATTTAAATTAAATACTGTAAAAGCTCATTACATAGTAATCCTCTCAATCCAATTTTATTTATGGACAACTGATTTTACTCAAAAACCTAATAATTCATCTCGTTATTAATGTGAGAATGGAGGCATTGTAAAGGACTCTGATGAATCTGATATATTAGGTAAATTGAATTGATAGGAGAAAGGGGAAAGTAAATACGATTCTTTATTATCTCATGAGAAATGGCTTAACCATTCAATAACAAATATGGGCTTTTATAATGACCCACTTACACCACTCAACCCAACGGGTTGTAAATAGAAATGCTAACAGAATAACAAACTCAATTACACAATTATTTTCTAGAACAATCTCATTTGTGACTACTCTAACATTCTCCTTGCTTTCTCAACTTCCTCAATCTTCTTTAATTTTCTTCAACTTTTTCAATGAATTAAACCATGAGTTGACTAATTGAATACCCTGAAATTTTGAGCTGGTAGTTTTTTAACTGAAATTCTTGGAACCAAGCTGGTAAAGAATTGATGCACAAACGAAACGATGCTTATTTCATCCAGAATTCTTTAAAAAAAACTTGTATTTCTTGCATGGTGGGTTATCGAGAATCGAAGAATTTTTTTTCTTTCCTTTCGTTCTTCTTTGCTCACCTTCATGTCCTACAACTTTTTAATATGAAATTCCTTTTGAAACTTTATCTTTCATTTTTACTATTTGTCTTCTCACTTATTTAGACTGTCTTTTTGTTGGAAGTAAGGCTGTTAAGCGACAAGCTTTCGGGTGCAATTTGAAATCTACTTTCGAGCAAGAAAAACACCCTCTTATGTCTGGTTAACAGAGAGCAAGGCTGTTAGACACTAACCCTCCCCAGAAATTTTCTTCCCATGTAAGCTTGACTGTTAAACTAAAATTTCAGGTACCCTTTGTGGACAAAAGCAAAAGACGATGAAACTCTCAGTATCAAGTTTCATTATCACTGGCAAATAGAATTCTAAAACAACTAATAACAATCTGAGCATCATAATCCCTTAGCAATGGTAACCAGCATTTAATAACTGACCTTAAAACCAAATCACCATCAACTTTTTCAGAACCAATTGAGGACATCAACCAGGTTGCACCATCAATCAGATTAAAAACAACCAACACACAATACACCAGCGCTTTAGTTTCCAGAAAATTTAACATAGGTAGCAGTGTAAATCAATCAATAGAAATCATAACCAAATACTATGAGATTGAAGAACATTAATAGTGGTAGAGGCAAACACCGATGTCACCAAAGAATCAGCATCCAACAAATGCTTGAGCATGAAAAAAAAACTCTATATATACTATCCCTTTCTTTATATTCAATCTGAAACCAACCTAATATTGCCATATACTATTCCCAAAAACAAAATACTATCACCTAAACACCTACGGAAAAATTCACAATAATGTCTGACATCCATTTGTGATAAGCAACATCCCAAAAGACGATAAAATTTCCAAATCAAAGACCAAACGATCATGCACGAATATTGATGCAAACACCAATCATTTTCGATTGTCAATCAATCACCATTAATCAACCGAACATTGGTAAAATTGAATACTAAGACAGTGAAGCGCAACAATTGAAATACATTGATGCATTCAGATCTCACCAAAGAGGTTGAAAACAACAATAAAGAACGCACTAAGTATTCAAGAACCTATTAAATTTAACCACCAGTAATTACTAAGAAAATTCGAAAAATTAGATTACTCCACACTAGCCAAAACGAGGAAGAAACTGGAAAGATCTCACCAATTATAATCAGCAAACGGCGAATCAAAGCACATACTTGGCAACAATAGAGGCAACGACGGTCCTAAAACAGTGAGAGAACTCAGATCTGAAAGGCGGCGATAAAAAAGAACGGCACCACGATCGACAACGGGTTGAAGGAGAACACGGAAACACAGAGGACAAACGAAGAACAAGATGGTAATGAACAAAATTCAAACGGCAGCAGCGGAAAAAGAACGGCCTCAGGATCCTTAATGGCGAATGAAAAAACACTAGAAAAAACACTAAAAAAACACTTACATCAAAACATCAAATCATTTTAATTGGTCAAGAATCAAAGTTTTCATTGACCAAACAGTTTACATAAAAGAAATCCAGATTATATAATTTGCAGGGTATTGCTGCTGTAATTGAAACTCCATGGCCATGTTCAGAGTTTGAAATGCGGCAGGGCAGAGGTACCATCAAACCCTTTTGCATTGAAATAAGAAACATATTCTCTTACAGTGACTTCCCTGTATCTTGGGGGATTTTCTTCCGACAACAACTCCTTAATTGGTCCATAAGTTCTTGGATTTGGCCGAAGAAGGGTGGTGAAAAAGCATGCCGCCGATACTCTTGGCCCTACTGATTTTGTCACCACTCTATGCTCCACGCTTTTGAAACCATCATTTGATATCAGCTGAAAAACAACAGAGCAAATTAGTAATCGGATCGTATTTGAGATTCGAATTTCAACATCTGCAACCTCAACGAGATATAAGCATACCTGTAGAAGATCACCGATGTTAATAACTAGGGCCCCGGGGATCGGGGCGATATCGACCCATTGGTTTTGATGAAGAACTTGGAGGCCACTAATATAGTCTTGTAGGATCACCGAGAGGAAGTCATTGTCGGAGTGCTTGGTTATACCAAGAGTGAGTTCCGGTTGCGGACACGCCGGGTAATAATGCGACAGCAAAACAAGCCCCTCGGCAACACCCATGTCTTTTAGGTGATCAGGCTGCAATCCTAGAGCCTCCGAAAGCAACTCGAATAGAAAACAACCCAATTGATTTACTTGCTTTGTGTACTGCATTATTATGTCCCTACAAAAAATCCAAATGCAAATCATTTTCGGTAGTTACGAGTTTATCGTGATTGCAGATGTAACGAATATAATATTATACCTTGATACTTCTGGTAACTCTTCCGGCATGGGAGGATCTGGAGCCATAAAGCAGAAGAGTGTATCCTTCCAGTCTGCTGCCGGTGAGCTATAAAGATGAAAATTGCTGTTGTAGACCACTTTCTTTGTATTATCCCGAGTATAGAACTTCTTTTTCGCCTCCAAATCTTGCTCGAAAAACCGGGCAACACCATCCTTCATCTCCTCCATGACACTCACCGGGATCCCATGGTTCACAACTTGGAAGAAACCCCAAGATTTGGATGCAATTCGAACTTTCTGGACTATCTTCCGACGAGTCCCGGGATCGTCCTTCGCGTCTTGGAGATCGATGACCGGAACACTAGCCTGGATGCCACCAAGTGACACAGGAGAGTGCTTGTCTAACTCGTCACGTGGGTGATGGAACATCCGAGGAACATGTTTGATTCCGGCATCAACAAGTCCTTTAACACCAGCTTTTGTTTCGTCAAAAGCTTTCAATTCACTCATCCGATCATATTCAGGCATCAGTTCCGCCATTAAAACTCTCTTCCTACCTCAGCAATTATCAGCGAAACACAAGAGGAAGTGTGGATCTTTATAATATTGTTGTGAATGATGACTACTGGAAAATCGAAAAGCCTAAGCTATGGCTAAGATTATTTAATCAGATAAATAAATAAATTTAACATGTAAATTCACGTGGTCTAATCATCAAGTTGATCAATTACTTAATTATGTTAACAAATTATATTTTTAACAACTAGTTGATCTAGTAGAATGAGACGATAAGTCTTTAAGTAAGGTCAGATATTCGAATTATAACATTATGAAAAAAAATTAAGTTTGAAGGATCGTCCCCATAGCAGACCTCTACGAAATTCGATCTAGACTAATCCACCAATAAATTAGATACCAATAATTAAAAGTACAAATTGCATTTAAGGAGTCAAATAACATAATTATTGCCTAATTTAAACAGAAGTTTTTGCTTCATTCATTAATTAATATAATACAAACTTGAAATCACATGCACCCCAAAATAATAACGCTTATATCACGAAAAGATAAGATCTATACAAAATAAATCATTGATACATAGAAATTTGTATAATTTTATAATACTTTTAAATAAACAAAGACACTACAATTGAACACAACTTTCTCTTTAACAAATAATTTAATCTACTTTCTTTTACTTGAAAAATATTTTTTAAGAAATATTTATTAAAAACACTTTAAAATTTTATCAATTAATGTTTAAAAAGTTATAAAACAAAGATATTTTTTCAAATTAAAAAAAATCAAAACCTAAGTACCAAATTAATAATTACACCAAAATGTTGTTTAATTATTCGGTTAATTTAATTAACGGCATTAATGAGATATTAGTTTAATGGTAATCTCAGCTTTGATTTGAATCCCATTATGTAAGATATTAACGTCACAGCTATATGAACTAATATAATAATTCTCGATAGGTGATATTTTATAGACTTCTGAACATATTTTATTAGAAATTTTAAATAAACCACACATCAACCATTATCGATCTTATAATTGATTTGATTTTTTAAAAGATAAATACATCAGTGTATAGGAAGTTAGTTTAGAGTATATGTTATACCCTAAACTAACTCATTATACCCTAAAACTAAGGCGCTTGTGGAAAATTTCAGTTTCCACCACCTGTGTATAGAATATTTATCCTTAATTACATGTTTAGTAACAATAAAATCATTCATTGGTTCTTCTAAAAGTAATAATTCAGTCATTTGATTATATATTTAGGAACAAACATGTCACTTTTCTTCTAAAAGTAACAATGCATTACTCATTCAATTATAGGTTTAGGAACAAACATGCCACTGAAAATTTTGTGACAAACAAGTTATTTTGTCATTAAAATTGAAATAAGGGTTTGGTATAATAACATTTTTAGTCCCTAAAACTTAAACATTCTATCATTTTGGTCCAAATTCGAAATAATTCAATAGACTTAGCCCTACATATTTAAAATTTTCATTATTGAAGTAATTGTGTCTACTAGTAGACGACGTTAAGGTCATAATGACTCTATTCCATTAGTTTATTAGCTGTCCAGTAGTGAAGTGACTATGTCTGTCGAGCTATCACATCTGTTGATTACCAGGCTGATAGACATAACATAGAGTGTGATAAGTGGTCGGAGGGTGTGTTAGGATGGTGCAACGTCGAAATTTTTAAATATGGATGGTTAAGTTTATTGAACTATTTCGAATTAGGACGAAATTATTAGAATACATAAGTTTTGAGGACTGAATTTGTTATTATACCAAGATATTGTTTCAATTTTAATAACAGACAAAATGACTGAATAATTTACTTTAAGAAAAAAAAATGACTTGTTTATTCCTAAACATACAATTATTTTTTAAAAAATAAAAACCTCGTTAAAAACTCCCTCTAAGTCTTATATGGAGAAAAAGAGTGTCTGCATATTATTATTTCATACCGCACAATTACAACCTGACAGTTTCAATATTACACCCAAAGCACAGTGCCATAATTTGGTGCACTTAGTCTACTGCTATCTTACATTTCGATTCTCATCTTGCATTAGCAGAGTTTCCAAACATGCCTTTTCTAGCTAACATATAAGCCTTACCGTTTGATTCTCTGTGAGCAAAACGCATCTGCCAACCCTTCCTTTCACACACGTTCCTGCATAGGGCTGGCAATTATTCATGGATAGTGGTTCACCCGACCCAATTAAATGGATGAAAACCCGATAAAATATAGATTTGATCCATTTAAAATGGGTGGTAAATGGAGCGGGTGATGGATTCGGGTGAAAATTTTTCAACCCACCATCCGATCCATCACCCGCCCATCCATCCATCCATTAAAATATTATTAATTCTAAAAGATATTAATTACCTTAAAAAGTTTTTTTACGTTAAACCCTAAAATAATTACTTATTTTCTATTTTAGATTCAGCCAGCGCCACTTTTTTATATTTTATTCTCACATTGTCGGACAGTGAAAATACTCTTGCAAATTTACAATTTCAATTGGAGATTCAAAACTCAAAAGGTACGATTCTTTATTTTTTTATTTTCTTTTAATTTTTAGATTCTAACATTTTTTTTCTGCAAATTCTTGTTTGATGTTTAATTGTTTCCAGCTTTATGTTATTTAATTAAGATACGTATTTTTAATTTTTTTTTAATTTTCTTTTAATTTTGGTTTAGATCTCAATTGTTCTTAGATTGTTGTTAGTATTATATTTTTTACTTGTTATATTTTGGTTCATTTGTTAGCATTAAGTTTTTACTTGATGTTATATTTTAGTTCATTTGTTAGCATTATGTTTTGATTTTAAATTGTTGTTATATTTTTTTAAAGTGTGTTAAATATTCTTACATGTTTTTTTTGAAGAGGATAAAAAATAATAGTACAATAGTAAAAAAAATTATGTTCTTTTCTATTTGTTGATTAATAAAAATTAATTTGTTTTAACACTTCAGAAATTAAGATGGGCGATACAGATAGTAGTCATGCTGTCGCTGCTTCCAAATCCTTCTCTTCTCAATCTCCTGAAATTTCAATGCAAACTTCAACTCCAAGTAATACTCAGCCGACTGCTCAACACGTACCTTCTGCACCAGAATTTTCAGATTCATCTCAACAAAATGTAACTATACATCCGCCATCAGGTTCAGCACCTCGTCAACCTAGAAAGCTTACTTCTCCAGTGTGGAATCACTTTGAGAAGATGGTTGTTAATGGAGAAACAAGAGCAAAGTGTCTGCATTGTGGCCAGACATTCTCTGCCAAAAGTAAAAATGGAACCTCACATTTGAAGGACCATCTCGAACTTAGGTGCTCTAGAAAGCATGTGATGCAAGTTGATTTGCACCAAAAACTATTGTCAATTAATCGTAAACAAGATTCATCTATAACGCTAGAAAATCATGTGTTTTCTCAAGAGGTATCGCGAAAGGAGCTAGTCAATATGGTCATTCTTCATGAGTATCCGTTATCTATTGTTGAGCACATTGGGTTTCGAAAATTTGTCAACAGCTTAAATCCAAGCTTCAAGATAATCTCACGCAATACTTTGAAAAGTGATATCTTGAAAATGTTTGCAAGCGAGAAAGCAAATTTGAAGAAGTTATTTGATCATCACAGGGTGAGAGTTGCAATTACTACTGACATGTGGACAGCTTCAAATCAAAAGAAAGGTTATATGGCGGTCACAACACACTATATTGATGATCGTTGGAATCTGCGGAACAAAACCTTGAGGTATATATATTTTTTTAATTTTTTTGCAAACTTTCTATGGGCTTCCTACTTGTTTGTGTAGTGTTCCTCTAATGATTTTTTTATTTGCTCAAAACTGATGTGTTTTAATTATGTCGCCTTATAATAGGTTTGTTTATGTTCCTTGTCCGCATACTGCCAATATGATTGCCCAAGTTTTGATAGATTCTCTGAATATGTACAATATTGCTGAAAAAATCTCATCTGTGGTACTGGATAATTGTTCAACAAATGATGCTATGGTTAATGTGTTGCAAGAGAAATTTGATCATGAAAATCTTTTATTGGGTGATAATTTTTTGCATGTGCGTTGTAGTGCACATATTTTGAATTTGATTGTTCAAGATGGTTTGGAAGTAATTAGTTCTGGGATTGAAAAAATTCGTAATTGTGTTGTGTTTTGGACTGCAACTCCTAGTAGAGTTCAAAAGTTTGAAGACAAGGCTAGAGCTTCAAAAATTGATTGTTCTAAAAGATTGTCACTTGATTGTAAAACAAGATGGAACTCCACTTATTTGATGCTTATAAGTGCTTTGCCATTTAAAAATATCTTTGCTAATCTGAAGACTCAAAATCTTAAATTTAAGTTTGTGGTTCCTACTCAACGTGATTGGGAGTTGGCTGAAATTATTTGTCATAAGTTGAAGAAGTTTTATAAAGTGACTGAGTTGTTCTCTGGTAGAAAATATCCTACTGCCAACTTATTTTTTCGGCAAGTGTGTGAGATCAAAATAGCATTGAATGCTTGGAAAGATAGTGATGATGAACAAGTTATTAGAGATATGGCTAAAAAAATGATGGAAAAATTTGACAAATATTGGTCAAATATAAATGGAATTTTGGCAGTTGCAGCCATTTTGGACCCTCGAAATAAGTTAGAGTGTGTGGACTATTACTTCAATGAAATATATGGTGATGATGCAGGTGTCGAAATCGAAAGGGTTCGAGGATTGTTGTATGAACTGCTTCTTGAGTACCAAGATAAACCTGACAATGAGAATTATGTCTCTTCCACTTCTTCTAGTCGTGATGGGTTGTTGGGTAAGAGAAATGCAGTTAATAATCTTAATGAATGTGGCGATGAGGAAGTTGATAAATGGACTCAGATTAAGAGGACCAAAAAAAGAAAAGCTAATGTGAGGTGCGAGTTTGATCATTATCTTGAGGATGATGCATTACCTGAGAGTAATGAATTTGACGTGCTTCACTATTGTAGAATTGATTTAAAATTTCCAATATTGAGAAAAATTACTAAGGATGTTTTAGCGATTCCCGCATCTACTGTAGCTTCAGAGAGTGCCTTTAGCATGAGTGGGAGAGTGGTTAGTCCCCAACGCTCAAGCCTTCGTGTTGATATGGTGGAGGCTCTCATGTGTATGCAGAATTGGATACTTGGAGAGTATTCGGGTAAATTTATTATATTTTATATACATTTGACTTTTCTCATCTTATAGTCGATAATATGTTTCATTGTATTGTTTTAGACTCTTGTTTCGATAATGCACAAGCATGTGCTACTATCTTGGAGGATAATGATGTGGAAGGCGATGGATGTTCATCAAGTGAAGTTGTTGACGTTAATTCGGTAATTTATTTATATTCTTCTCTTAAATTTATTTATTTTTTTACTACAAAAATTATGTCACAATATTTTATTTTCTCATTTATTATAGGATGGTGAGGACCTTTGAAGGTGATTATATGAAGAACTAATGGCCAAAGCTTCATGATATGATAAAATAAAGAGGAGGTTGATGCTTGCTCAATTATGTAGTTTACTATTGGGAAGTGAACTTTGTTTACATAATTATGTTATATGTTAAAAAATTTAGAAATTTGAAACTTTAATAGTAGTTGACTTTATTTATTAAATATTAAATATTTTTAGTAACGGTTTTTAGTAAGTTGTTACATGTAATTTTAATTTTAATTTTTTAATAATAAAATCCATTAATGATCCGATCCACCCGTTTCATCCGCAATTGATGGGTGGGGCGGATTTGGGTCAATGATTAAGCGGGTGGTGGATGGGTTGGATGACAGTTTTGGATGCGGATGATGGGGTGGATGGAGCTCTAATCCATCCAAATCCGACCCGTTGCCAGCCCTATTCCTGCATTGCATCACCACATGCTTGAACACAGACGGAGTTGATCAATTACTTAATTATGTTAACAAATTATATTTTCAACAACCAGTTGATCTAGTAAAATGAGACGATAAATTTTTAAGTAAGGTCAGATATTTTTTTTGAATAAATATCGCTCCTTTATTATTAAATACGAAATAAAAAGGATAAAAGATTACACAACACATCAATGAGCGGCACGTGGCCTCATCTATACAGTAAAGTAGATGAAGAGATGGGGGTTTCCTAAAAAACGAAGCAATCTGAAAATAATCCCCCAAAAGTAAATCCAGCAAAATCAGACAGCGGGAGGGGCTTCCTGATCCATTTCCACCAGAGCCGTAATCCCCGGCGGAGCCTCCTCCACCCATAATTGATCCTCCCCCTGTCCTCGACCCAGCTTCGCGACGGCATGAGCAACTATGTTATTCACGCGGCGGGTGAAGGTGAAACGACAGTGTTGAAAACTCCTGGCGAGGGTTCGGAGATCCCAGACAGTCGAACGGAGATCCGAATGGTTATCCGCCGTAGAGTTTAACTTCTGAATCAGCGTCCTTGAGTCACTTTCCAGAACCACCATGCGGAAACCCAAATCCAAGGCAAAACGAAGGCCATGCAGCACCGCTTGAGCTTCCGCCATAAAAACCGAGGTAAAACTCGTTTGTGTCATCACCCCAACACCCATAATTTTATTTGAATCGTTCTTGATAATGACTCTGGAATATGCTGTGTTTGTTTTCGGTGAGCAACATGCGTCGACGTTTACTTTGACCCAGTCGGGTTGTGGAGGGGACCAGTTTGGGAGATCCGACTGACCCAGTTGCTGCGTCAAGGCTTGGGCTTGCCGAAAACTACCGTCGTAACTCTTAACGAAGGTAATTAAATCGTGGGCCGTTTGTTTTTTACCTTCATGCAGTAGTTTATTTCTCGCAAGCCACAAAGCCCATAATGTGTATGCTATGACATCCCTAACTTGAGTTGAATGCTTTTCGAATAGCCACGCTAACCATTCATAATATGTAAGATGATTAACAGTAGGTGTCCAGTTAACATTCAGTAGATTCCAAACCTCCTTCGCAAAGCTACAGTCTCTGAAAACGTGGGCCTCTGATTCGGATCCAAGCTGACAACGACCACAAATAGAACCATAAGCTAACTTCTTCTGATAGAGATTTTCCATAGTAGGTAGATAGTTGAACACAAATTTCCAAACCATAATCCTAACTTTCGCCGGGCACTGGAGATTCCATATTGTTTTGAACAGTTTTTTATCAGTTACACTTGTTTGAACTTGTGGCAACAATAGCTTATACCCACTTCGAACTGTATAAATACCTGAGTGTTATTCCTTCCATACTCGTATGTCTGCTATTGGTGATGAGGGGAGACGTATGCTCAAAATTTCTGCTGCCTCACTAGGGATAAAATGTGTAGTAATTAGGTCCCTGTTTCAAGCATTCTGGTTGGGTAAAAGAAGGTCCCGTACCAAGTTCAGCCCGTCCACTCTAGGAGTTTCCACTTTCTTATTAATTAGGCCCGGTAACCAGTAATCGTCCCATATGGAAATGGAAAGCCCATTACCCACGTTCCACCTCAAGCCCTGTAGCAGCAGCTCCTTAGTGCTCCATATGCTTCTCCAAGTATAGGATGGATTGGACCCCAGCCCGGAGTTCAAAAACGAAGAGTTAGGAAAATAATTAGCCTTCATAACCCTTTCCAAAAGGGAAGTAGTGTGTTCCAAAACTCTCCAACCCTGTTTTGCAAGAAGTGCTATATTGAATTTAGAAAAATCCCTAAATCCTAGCCCACCGTCTTCTTTTAGGGAGCACATATCCTTCCAACGGCACCAATGAATTCCCCGCTTTGAGCCCGACTTCTGCCACCAGAATCTAGCTGCCACAACCTCTAATTCCTTGCATAGCGATGTTGGAAGAAAGAAGCAAGCCATAGCAAACAGGGGAATGGCTTCCAGAACGGTCTTTATGAACAATTCACGGCCACCTACAGACAGAGACTTTGTATTCCAGCAACTCGTGCCCTTAATAAAACGTTCCTTTAGGCCTCGAAAAGCCTGTTTTTTATTTCTACCGACAATGGCAGAGAGTCCCAAATATTTCTCAAGATTCGAACTAACATTCACATTCAGGATACGACACACGTCATCTTTATTAGAAGCCTGTACGTTACCACTGAAATACACTCCTGATTTATCAAAATTAACCTGCTGCCCTGAACACTTAGAATAAGTTCTAAGAAGAGACTTTAAACTACTAGCACTTGCTGCGTTGGCCTCCCCGAAAATCAAACAATCGTCAGAAAATAATAAATGAGAAACATTAGGAGCATACCTATTCAAACGGACTCCCTGGAGCGTGCCATCCCCACAGGCTTTACGCAAAAGAGCTGAAAGCCCCTCACAGCAGAAGAGGAATAAATACAGACTCAGAGGGTCTCCTTGCCTCATCCCTCTAGTGGGTATAAAGCTGTCCCCCACCAAACCGTTGATTACTACTGAATACGACATAGTCCGAACACACCTCATCACCCGTTCAATCCACAACGCCGAGAAGCCTTTTTTAATCAGCATTTGTTCTATAAAAACCCATTCAACCCAATCATACGCCTTGCTCATATCAAGTTTTAGGGCAAAACTACCTCGTCTCCCATGCCTTTTGTATTTCAAATAATGAAGAACCTCATAAGCCACCAGGATATTATCTGAAATAAGTCTACCTGGCACAAAGGCACTTTGGGCCTCGTCAATACAGCCATGAAGGTACGGGCTGACAACGGTTGACTAACATTTTGGATATAACCTTGTACAACACGTTGCACAAACTTATGGGCCTAAATTTGGACATGTGATTCGCATTGTCAACTTTCGGTATGAGCACAATCCTTGTGTGGTTGATATCTGCCACATCATATTGGCCGTGCAGCACTCCAATGCAATACTTGGCAACCTCAGGCCCCACAATATGCCAAAAACGCTGGTAAAACGCTGCTCCAACACCATCTTCCCCGGACGCTTTTAGCGGACTCATGGATTTAATTGCAGCAAGGACCTCCTTGCTTGTAAAATCCTTATCAAGCGTCGAATTCATGCTGGGTGAGATACAAGGCTGAATTTCATCAAGAATCAATTCTGGGGATTGAGAGCCCTCAGAATTAAATAAAGGGTAAAATACAAAAATAATGACTCAACTTTTGCCTCTCTCCTATTTTACTCACTCATCTTTAAATTGAGTCGATTTAATGACTCAACTTTTAACATTATGTTTTTATCATCACCCAACCGTTATATTATGGATGCTGTTAATGATGTGGCATTTTTTATTGATTTGGCCGCCACGTAAGCACACACACGTGTTAAAAAACCAAACAAAAACGACATTACCACGACCAAACCCAAATCAATGGAAGTTAAACGCCGAACCGCTCGGAATATGGTAGCCAAACTCAGCTCAGTTTCCGAACAAACCCGAACTGAAGCTCTGTGCGAGTTACGCCTAATCTCCAAACATGATCCCGAAAGCCGACCCTTAATTGCCGATGTCGGAGCCGTTCCTTACCTCTCCGAAACGTTTTATGGTTCTTCTCCAACCATTCAAGAAAACGCCGCTTCCACTCTGTTGAATCTCTCCATTACTTCGCGCGCTTCTCTCATGTCCATTCGCGGCTTCCTCAACACGTTATCCCACGCTCTTAGTAATTTCACCTTCTCCTTCCGTTGAATCGGACCAGTTTGGTGGGTCTCGGTGCGGTTCCCGCTTTGGTGGCGTTGATCGTCAGGGATGCGAGGACGGGGATCGTGAAAGACGCCACGGCGGTGCTGGCGCAGATTGCGGGGGTGTGAAGAGAGTGAAGAAGCGATGAGGAAGGCGGGTGGGATCAGGGTTTTGGGTGATTTGTTGGATGAAGGGACTGAAGCCAGTGAAAGAACAAGAAAAAACGCAGTGGCGGCTCTTCTGAACCTGGCTCGCTGCGGCAGCGAGAAAGGGAAGAAAGAAGTTAGTGATATGGGAGGTAAAGTTATCGAAGGGATTACTGACTTGAGGAAGAATGGAAGTGCTAAAGGGAAGGCTAAAGCAGTCGAATTGCTTAAATGGTTTGTTTTTTAACACGTGTGTGCTTACGTGGCGGCCAAATCAATAAAAAATACCACATCATTAACGGCATCCATAATATAACGGTTGGGTGATGATAAAAACCCAATGTTAAAAGTTGAGTCATTAAATCGACTCAATTTAAAGATGAGTGAGTAAAATAGGAGAGAGGCAAAAGTTGAGTCATTATTTTTATATTTTACCCTTAAATAAATTCCTAAAGAAATTCTTAGCAACCATCAACAACTCATCACTCGTGTCATAGGATGCACCAGAATCATCAACAAGCTTATCAACGTTGTTCCTCCTTCTACGAGAAGATGCAAACCTATGGAAGAAAGCCGTATTTCTGTCACCGTTACGCATCTAGTTCGCCCTAGTTTTCTGCTCCCAGTATAACTCTTCCTTCTCAGCCTCAAAATTCATCTCCATTCTCGTATCAATAATATCCTCATGCACATTATCAGTAGGGGCTTGTGCTGCTAAGTGCTCGAGTCTTTCTTTAAGGTGAATTATGGATATCTTCTTATCCTTCTGGATTTTCTTGAACCATTTATCAAGGCCCAAACCCACGAACTTCAGCCTTTCTGGGACAGAGCCCACTGATAAGTTCCATAAACGCTTGACTTCGGGTTCACATGTGTCTTCCAAGAACTAAGATGCTTCGAATTTAAAATGCCATTGCCGAGACTGGACCAAGTTATTTGTCGTTGTTACTAATAACGGGCAGTGGTCAGAAAAGGAGTGGGTTAAATGCTGTAAACGGAAATGGGGAAAAATATCAAACCAGGCCGAGTTTGCAACACCACGATCCAACCTCTCTCTAATGTTCGTCCTCTGAAATCTGCCTTTTTCCCATGTAAACCATTGACCAGTATACCCCATATCATCTAACTCACAATCAACTAGCATGTCTCAAAATTCTCTCATTTGACGATCACCCCTTGGATTGCCACCCTGCTTCTCATGTGAGAAAGCAATTTCGTTAAAATCACCTATCACCATCCAAGGCGTATCCGGCATATCATTCAAAGACCATACAAGGTCCCATGAGGCTGCTCTATTCTGTTCCTCCGGCGCTCCATAGAAGCCCGTACATCTCCAAGTAAACCCATCAACATCTTCTACAATGAGAACGTCGATATGTCGTCTCGAGTAGGAACGTAATTGAACAGTGCAATTAGTCTTCCACCCTATCGAAAGGCCACCGCTTCTACCAACCAAATCTACCTCAATACCGAACTGAAACCCACAACGTTGCCTTATTTGCGCCATCTTCGCACTTCGTAATTTTGTCTCCATCAAGAAGACAATGGAGGGATTAATGTCTCGTAGCATGTGCCTGAGACGTCTTGCAGTCCGAGGGTTTCCTAGACCCCGGACATTCCAGTTGAAGATTTTCATTTCCCCCGACTGGCCTGGGTAGGCAGGCCTGCCGATATATCAGAAATGAAACCATCACTAACATTCTTGGAATCCGAATTAACAGCAGCATTAGAATCCAAGTCGTGTCTGCGGGCTCTTTTAATACCTTCGGGTTGCTTCAATGGATCTTCCTCTTTATCCAAGTCCATAACCACATCCATTATCGGGTTCGTATAAACCCGAATTGGGCCAGGTCCAATGGATTGGGGCCCTTTATGAGAGCCCGAGGGACCAACCGAGTTTCCATCCAAACTTATCTCATGTGTTGCAATAGCTGTTGACTTTCCATGATTACCAGCATCCATATCGCCTAGTAATAATTGACCAAATCCATAAATAGCATGGGATTGCTCAATTTGCTCACCATTGACATTTAAGCCCCCCGGAATTAAAGGCACAAAATTAGGGCGCATAGATTGATTCGCCTGATTCAATTTCTGCGTCATCTGTGTCTCTGGTACCCCTGCCGGACCTTCCTCAATCAGCCACCTGCTTTTGGGTGTTGCATTCCTTCTAGATGGGGCT
This sequence comes from Hibiscus tridactylites, assembly GCA_958450335.1. Taxonomy (NCBI): domain Eukaryota; kingdom Viridiplantae; phylum Streptophyta; class Magnoliopsida; order Malvales; family Malvaceae; genus Hibiscus; species Hibiscus tridactylites. Next base: position 83,215,431 of record OY288270.1, read on the forward strand.
CGCAAAGACGCATCCCATTCGAAAGTGAAGATTCTCGAAGGGTGCAAAGCCCGAAGCGGACAACAACTCTCCCTGTGGCCTAATAAACGACAAATAAAACAAAACAGGGTCAGTTTTTTGTACTCTAACCGAGCATATGAGTGGTTGCCATTTGGTAATCCGATCTTCCTTCGCCTTTTTAACGGTTTACCAATATCAATTCTTGCTCGGATCCGCATGATTCGATTGTGGCCCTTCTGGATTGTAGTAGCATCATATTCTAGAACAGATCCAAGAAAATTCCCCATTAAGCGAGCCACTGCTTCGGACATGAATCCATGAGGTAGGCAATGTATAAGAACCCAAATACTAATATGAGTAAGTGGAACAGCCATCGGATCCTCCCCTCATTCAAACGGTGTAAAATCAGCAGATGGTTGTTGAAATTCCATGGACCACCCTCTCAATCCTATCAGCATCGACTGCAAAGTATAGCCGAAACAAGTATCTCCCATCACCTAATACAAATATAGATATACCCCCAATCGGTTGCCACACATTTGCAAGAGTTGATCGCATCGACTGAAAGTTAATCACACTTGATGTTAGAAAAGAACCCACAAAACAGTTCTTAAAAGAAAAATTGGAAATTGACTCTGGAACTCCCAATTGCAGGACGTCTTCTTCAACATCTGCAATAGCCAGATTGGCTAAATCTTTTTCCACATCAGCCATGACAGTAAAAAAGGAGAGACTCCGACAACGGAGAAGAAAAAAAGAAAAGCGTGCTATGAAAGCAGAGGAAAAAAATAGTAAGGTCAGATATTCAAATTATAACATTATGAATGCTAAAAATTAAATTAGAAGGATCGTCCCCATAGCAGACCTCTATGAAATCCGATCTAGACTAATCTACTAATAAATAAAATACTAATAATTAAAATTACAAACTGCATTTAAGGAGTCAAATAGCATAATTATTGCCTAATTTAAACAGAAGTTTTTTCTTCATTCATTAATTAATATAATACAAACTTGAAATCGCATGTACCCCAAAATAATAACGCTTATATCACGAAAAGATAAGATCTATACAAAATAAATCATTAATAAATAGAAATTTGTATAATTTTATAATACTTTTAAATAAACAAAGACACTACAATTGAACACAACTTTCTCTTTAACAAATAATTTAATCTACTTTCTTTTACTTGAAAAATATTTTTTAAGAAATATTTATTAAAAAACACTTTAAAATTTTATCAATTAATGTTTAAAAAGTTATACAACAAAGATATTTTGTCAAAGTAAAAAAAAAAGAAAACTCAAAACCTAAGTGTACCAAATTAATAATTACACCAAAAATGTTGTTTTTATGTAGGGATGGTAACGAGGCGGATTTTTGGTCGCCCCGACCTCGACCCGACATAGTTATATTTAAACTCGACCCGACCCCAATTTAATTATTAATATACCCAATCTGCCCCACCCCGATATGTCATCTCTTAAACCCGATATCAACCCGACCCGACCAGATAATTTCAAAAAACAATATTGACAGGCAAAATGTCATAGCCCAATTGGAAAACTTGGAAACCCTCGATCGAATTGGGGATTTGATTGTAAAGGAGAAAGCTGAGACAAAAGAGATGACACCGTTTGAAGAAAGGAGTTCGAGAAAGCAAAAGACGGTATCGTTTTTGGCAACTAAGGACGACATCGTTTCGGATAATGGATAAGATGTATTAACAGACATACAGGCCCAAGTGAAGGATAACCCAAGCGTTAAATAGGGTTGGTCACGGCTCAGATGTGGAGCGGCCCGTTAAGTGATATTATCAGTTTGCTTTTATTATTTTTATCCTTGTAACCGTTTTTAATTTCTTGTCCACCCGTCCAAGGACCATCCGTCCTATGTCTGCTATATTCCAACAAACCCTAGCTGTGAATTTCCTTATGCAAATTAATGAAAACATACATCTTTTCCTCTTCTATCATTCTCTTCTTGGTCTCTACTCTATTTCTTATTATTTTCACCCTCAACCAGTGACAATTGGTAATCATAGCAAAGGCTTTTCAAGATCCACTCAAGTTGGGAAAATCAAAGAAAGCTCAAGCTATGGCAGACATAGATGTTGCTGCATTAAAAAGTCAACTTGATGCGTTACAAAAAATATGGATCAACAGATGGCAGACACCATTATTCCTAAATGGTGAGAGAAAGAAAAGAAGGACATGGAAACTCGGTTCAACGCCCTTAAAAGGAGCACTAAGGAAAGTCAGAATTACTTGGAAATGATCTTCAAGCTGGTGTCCAAGGAAGAAGGCCATGAGCAATTAGAAACAGGTAATAGTCAACAACATGTACTAAATACTTCTATTCCTAAGAGTGAAGGAATGAAACCAATACAAGTAGTGATAGTGGATGAGCAAGGTAAATACTCCCCAAAACCAGAAGGAGCAGGGATATTATCCCCTAAACTAAATAGGAATGCCTATGCTAGTTCTTCACAACCAAAGCTAAAGTTTGGATTTGGTATGATGCATGAACAAGAGTAAGGAATAGAAAAAGACCCTTATCTAACAGGGAAGGCTGAAGCCTGGTTTGATGACTACATTATGCAGAAACATAAGGAAACTTGGCATGAATTTGCAGCAGATTTGTGCCACAAATTTTGTGATAGGACCTGCTCAGACATTGTAGAAGAGTTTAACAAGTTAAGTCAGAGGGCCACAGTGGAAGAATATTAGAAAAAATTTAAAGAACTCAAGCCATTTATGATCCAACAGAACTCAACCTTGGATGAAAACTACTTTGTCTCTAATTTTATAAGTGGACTAAAAGAGGAACTTAAGCACAAAGTGAAGATCCACAGGCCAGCCACTGTAGATGAAGCATATAGATTAGCTAAGCTGAATGAATTAGCTTTGGAGTACGAATTAAAGAAGCAAAGGTCTATCGATAGGCCAAATACTTAACAGGGTCCTAACACTACTGCAAGGTCCTACAACACCCCTAATGCTACCACACAGAAGGGAATTTCTCCAAATTTGGCTCAGAACAAACAAGCATTGCTAGATTACAAAAGGGCTCACAATTTGTGTTTCAAGTGTGGAGAAAAATACAGTCCTGGCCATAAGTGTAATGTGAAGCAGTTGAACTTGATGGAAGAAGAGAAAGAACAACAGATAGAAACAGAGAATACCACAGAAATGGAGGATCAAGAGTTAGTGAATGCAAGGGAAATGGGAGAGGGAGACCTAGAAATCTCCGTGAATGCACTCACTGAGAATGCAGGTTACAGTACATTGAGGATACAAGGATCCATCAAGGGAAGACCTCTAAACATACTGGTGGACAGTGGCAGTACCCATAGCTTCATTACAACTATGTGGGCAAAGGAAGGAATGAAGGTGGTAAGAATGGATCCATTAACCATTATTGTAGCAAATGGTGAAAAACTTTTTAGCTCAGCTAAGAGAAACAAGTTAGTTTGGAAAATGCAGAATCATTCCTTTGAACATGATTTCAGAGTACTTTAGTTAGGGGGAGTGACATGGTCCTAGAGGTAGACTGGATGAAAAAATACAGTCCAGTGATGATTGACTTTAATGAGATGACTATCAGCTTTAAACATGGAGAACAATATATAACCTTGCAAGAGGAAGAAAAGTGCCTAGTGTGAAGTTGATTTCAGGGGAAAATTACAGAAGCTAGCTGAGAAAGATAGTGAGCTAGTGGGAGAGATCTACTTCATGAGTGCAGAAGTAAATGAGACAGAAACTCCAGACCAACTACAAACAGTTCTGAGAAAATTTGAAAAGGTATTTGAAGAACCTAAAGGGATACCACCTAGGAGGACTCATGATCATGCAATTATTCTGAAACCAAGTACCCAACCTGTCAACCTCAGGCCATACATGTTTCCCCACCACCAGAAAACAAAAGTGGAAAAGCATATTAAAGAGATGCTATCAGCAGGGATCATTCAATGTGGCAAAAGCCCATTTGCATCCCCATGCCTCTTGGTCAAGAAAAAGGATGGAAGCTGGAGACTATGTGTTGACTATAGGCAACTCAATGTTGCAACAATAAATAATAAATTTCCAATTCCAATTGTGGAAGACCTACTTGATGAGCTAAATGGAGCAATTTTTTTTCCAAGATTGACCTACGTTCGGGTTACTGGCAAATCAGAATCACTACAGAAGATATTCCCAAGACAGCTTTTCGAACCCATCAAGGTCGTTATGAGTTCAAAGTTATTCCCTTTGGCCTAACTAATGCCCCTGCAACATTTCAGGCTCTCGTGAATGACCTATTTGCTCCATTTTTAAGACAGTTTGTATTGGTCTTTTTTGATGATATTCTAATCTACAACAAGACCCTAGACCAGCACCTAATTCATCTCCAATAGGTTTTGGAAGTGTTATTGAAGCATCAACTCTTTGCTAAAAGATCTAAATATTTCTTTGGCCAACAGCAGGTAGAGTATTTGGGGCATATCATCTCCTCCCAAGGTGTTGCTACTGACCCTACCAAGGTTGAAACTATGCAGCAATGGCCATTACCTAAGAGCCTAAAGTCCCTCAAAGGTTTCTTGGGCCTCACTGGGTACTACAGAAAGTTCATAAAGCATTATAGAGAACTCAGCAGACCTCTTACAAATATGTTAAAGAAGGATAACTTTAGATGGACCCCTGAATCTAAGGCAGCCTTTGAGAATCTCAAGGTCAGAATGTGCCAAGCACCAGTTGTAGCTTTGCCCGACTTCAACAAACAATTTAGCCTAGAAACTGATGCCAGTTCTAAAGGCATTGGTGCAATTCTATCTCAAGATGGTAGATCAGTAACCTACCTCAGCAAGCATCTAGGGCCCAGGCATGTTGACCTTCCTATCTATGAGAAAGAGTTTTTAGCCATTCTCATGGCCATCTCCAAGTGGAGACACTACTTTGAAGGGAAACAATTTGTGATCAAAACTGACCACGAGTCACTAAAGCATTTACTGGCTCAGAAAATAACAACAGATATTCAGAAGAAGGGCTTGACTAAGCTCTTGAGACTCGACTATGTTATTCATTATAGAAAGGGTAAGCTGAATGTTACAGCTGATGCATTGTCTAGAAGGGACCACCATCAACCAGAATTTCAGCAACTCACTGCAACTACCATCACTCCTACATGGATGCTTGAGATTACAGATTCTTACCAGGGTTATACATTTGCTCAGGACATGTTAACTGCCCTGCTAGTCAAGCCAGACTCCATCAAAAATTGGTCTTTTACTAAGGGCATCTTAAAATACAAGGGACGTGTGTATGTAGGGTCTTCTGGTACACTAAGAACATCAATCCTACATATGCTCCATGATACTCCCCAAGCTGGCCACTCTGGACAACAAGCCACATACAAAAAAATACATGCTTGCTTCTACTGCCTGGCTTAAAGGCTATTGTACCAGACTATGTCAAAAAGTGTGAAGTTTGTCAGAGAATCAAGTCCAAGAATGTTCCTTACCCTAGATTACTACAATCACTCCTTATTCCTGAGCAAGCATGAAAAATTATTTCTATGGATTTCATAGAGGGCCTTCCTTCTTCCCTAAGGTACAACTGCAACCTAGTGGTCATTGACAAGTTTACAAAATATGCTCACTTCTTACCCCTAGCTCACCCTTACACTGCTCTAGACATTGCTAATGCTTATTTATCTCATGTCTACAAACTACATGGCTCTCCTATAATTTCCATTTCAGACAAAGACAAAAGCTTCACTAGTTTTTTCTGGAACTCATGAAACAATTGGGTACCACTACTCTCTTCAGCACGGCTTATCACCCTCAGACAGATGGCCAAACCGAGCGTTTGAACCAATACCTGGAACAATACCTATGGGCCATGTGGTTCTTGAAGCCAGCTACATGGGCTAAATGGATATCCCAGGCTGAATGGTGGTATAACACAACCTACCACACAGCACTGGGACTCACACCCTTCGAAGCCCTCTATGTGTACAAGCCCCCGATGTTACAGACCACTACCCCATCCCAAGTAAACAGTGTACATGAAATAGTTCAAGCCAGAGAAAAATTAAACAAGACACTCAAAAACCAACTCATATATGCTCAGCACAGAATAAAACAAATTGCAGACAGAAAGAGAAGCGAAATAGAGTTTCAAGTCGGAGTCACACTTTACCTTAAACTCCAGCCGTACCGCCAAACTCCTCTGGCTCTTCGCAAGAATCTAAAGCTCTCAGCACGGTATTTTGGATCCTATGAAGTTCTGGAACGAATCGGTCAGGTAGCCTACAAATTGAAACTACCAGTCAATTCAAAGATACACCATGTGTTCCACGTTAGTCTCTTGAAGAAGAAGATTGGGGACAAGGCATTTACCTCTCAGGATCCACCAGAACGGACAGATGACGGCCACCTCAAGATCTACCCCGCTCTAGTTCTCAACAAACGAATGGTAAAGAGGAACAACACTACCGTTACACAATTTCTTGTGCAGTGGTCCAATTTGGCACCGGAAGAAGCTACTTGGGAGGATTATACGGTGTTGAAGTCCCAATTTTCGGATTTCGATCCTTGGGGGCAAGGATCGGCACGAGGGGGTTGTAACCTCCTCGTCCCGGTCTGGCCGGTTGACCGGTCCGAGTGGGTCACACGGGGAAAATCGAGTGAAACCCGTTAAGGTTCCCTTCGGTTAGCAACCCTATTTTTTTCTTTTTATATTAATCTTGTTTAGAGGAACATTAATTCCTAAGTGATCACGTCAGCGGAAAACATTCAAAGGAAGTCACATTCGAACCACGACCATACACAAAACAATCCATTTTTAAACTTACAGGGCAGACCGTATTGGTACCCTAACCAGGGGTATCGATACGCCCTGACCTGGTCAACCCAAGAAGTCAACTCCGGGAAGACCGTATCGATACAGCCCTTGAGCGTATCGATACGCCCTTCTCGGTCAACCCTTCTTGGTCAACAGAGTAGACCCGTATCGATACTCGGGAACCTCGTATCGGTACGCTCTACTCTCACCCAAAACTTCAGATTCCAGATACTTTGGAGGGTATCGATACCCTTAGGGTATCGGTACGCCAGGCTAAATTTATGGCCTTTGGGCAAGACCGTATCGATACGGCCCTGAGGCGTATCGATACGCCCTACACTGCAATTCCACAAATTCCAACTTAAACGACCCCAACACGACTCTAAAAGCATTTTTGGACTCTCCTATACGCATACCAACATTTAAGCAATCATACTAAAGCCAAAGGAAACAATCAAACGAACATCAGGACATCCATACATGGCATTCATACAAAAGGGCAATTTATGCATATATGGACATACAAGCACTTAAGACTTCATGCCTTAGCAACCAAAACATGTAGACATTCAAGGCATGTAATATAAGCAATATTTATAGATCAAACAAAGCATTCAAGAACCAAACCAATATCAACATGTATCAAAACTCAAATCAACAACACCTATCCCATTGCTTAACTATTACAATCTATTACTTAAAATTCATACATTGAGCTAACCAAATAGCATCACTTGGAGACCTTCCCTTGCCCTTGTCACCGACAAGCTATTAATCTGCATTGTTGAACAAAAGAGAGCGTAAGCATAAAAGCTTAGTGAGGGTAAGCTCATAAAACAAACCTTCGATAATGCAGGGTCTAAGCACGAGCAATTTCCAAAATGAAATGCATGAGCTTACCTCCGATCCGCAAAAGCCAAAATGGACATGATGCATGAACATATAATCAACACTATGCCATGCACAACAACACATAAGCTCAACGTACCAAGATGCATAACTCATTGTATTAATCACATCATGTATCAATTCATAAAGGGCATCACATTTCACATCGAGCAAGTATATATATATACATGATCTCATATTGGTATACACATACAACCTCATATTGGCACCTAACTATGACTCGAATACGCGGATAACCCGTTGGAACGCATTTCCAACAACAACATTACCTCGGTGGGATTCCACTCATCACCGGTCCTTGTATGGGCGGGATTCCACTCATCACCACATGCCCTACGGATGGGATTCCACTCATCATCACATATAAATATATAAAAGCTTCCGGTGGAATATTACATCACTGTACTCCTCCTTAGTGCCTTAACGCCACCAAGGCCACGTACGTTTTGACTCAATTTGTGTGCACACTCATCCTAATGATCGATCATTGTACCCAAGCATACTAGTGCCAATATAATTCAAATTCCACAACCTTTTACAATATCAATTTCAATATAAATTTCGTGCTTAGCACGTACTCACCATGATTCTCCAAAATCATGCAACTACCTCATTACCTCATTTCACAAACTAACGCCACATGTATATCATCCAAACAATTATCACATCATATGTCCACATGCATGTATCCACATTATATTTGTTACCAACATACATATAACAACGCATTAAGCCATACCTCATCATAAATGTATATCACATTATACGTAATCATCACAACACAAACCATCACGAGGCATAACATCGATTAAAGAGTTCATCCAAGGTCTCTAACTAAAGTTTAGGATTAGGCTACCACCCTAATCCTAACTCTAGGTGGGTTTACCAAGCCCAACCTAGTTCACATGCTTGAACCAACCACTTAAAAACCAATTTAAAAACATTAACCACTCACCTCTACCTTCAAGCTCAACTACCAAGCAAGCATCACCTTCAAGTTTCCGGATTTCTTCCCGAAGCTTCTCCAACGCAAGCTCTCGCTTCTAAACAACCTTAATACAATTCAAATAATCATCAAATCAGCCCAACATCAAAATATCAACCCGGAATACAAATTCAAATATCAAACCCAACATTTCAAGTCATGACCAAACCCCATACTTAGCAATTTCGGACAGCCCCAATACCTCTTCCAAAAACCATGTTTCCAACATCCATTGCACCCACAAATGACCCCAAATCAATTCCTAACCATAGTACTACCATTGGGCTATCAATTCCCACCTAAAACAACCCCCAAAACTCACCCAAAACCCTCTAAAACTTCATTTTCGTACTCATATTTTACCCAGCAGAAAATCATGTTTTTAAACACCCAAATGACATCTAAATGGTTCCAAAACATCCTCCTAGCATACATAAACCATCAGCCCTTTAATTACAACCTAAAACCCACCAAAAATCAACTTTTTGACACCTTAAAAATAGGTCTAAGAACCCACTTCGGATTTTTACCAAAATTCAACCAAATTAACATATAATGTGCATTTTAACATGATTAAACCAAGCCCCAACTCAATTTATCAAAGCAAGATGAAAAATCCCTTAAAAATCCAAACTTTGATATAAATCCTAATTTTCAAGAGTTCATATTTTTCAAATCTAAGACCATGTATGGATAGGTAATAGAGAGGAGAGTGAGAATATGATTTTATCTTTCAAAAACCCCTTGAAATGAAGTTGTAATCAAATGGAATAGTAGCTTGAAAGTTAGAGAGAGTTTGAATATGGGTTTGGTGTTTCCACTTTGGAAAAATGGGAAAAGGGGGAGAAGATGACAACTTTTCAAAAGTTGTCATCCTTTTAAAATCTTTTGGGGAAAATTGCATTGTAAGTCCCTCCCTTCTTTATTAAAGCTCAATTACATCACAACTTAGGTTGATTTGTTTTAATTTAATTTTATTGACTCGGACTATAAACCCGACTAACTCCTAGCCCCAAAACACGGGTGTTACAACTCTTCCCCACTTAAGAAAATTTCGTCCCCGAAATTTATCGGACAGTAAGAGTCACTAAAACATGCTTCTCCATACTTCCCTGGTCTTCTCACCACAACATTTTAACCAACTCAAATGACTTACCACACAACATTTGCTATCTGACACTAAGATCTCAACTGATTCTTCAAGTCATGTCAATTTCAAACTCAACTCAATCTCTTCAACAAACATAGCACGGAACAGATCTGATTCACACTCCCGAAACATATATTCACAGACACATCACAAACCTCTTCCTAACTCTGGTGGTAACCGCAACAGATAAACAACAGATCTAGCCCGACTCACAACTCATACAACACTGTTTAAAAACTTGACCGATGACTTCCTCTGACTGATCATCTGACTTCATTAATTTAACTAAACACTGTGTAGACGTCTTCAAAAACAATCTAATTGAAATCTCGGATCTCTATTACCCACTTCCATTAAGAACCTTCCACGGATGTAACAAACTAGAAGAAAACTGATACTTGGTCTTGGCACGCTGGCAATTTACACCCTTACTCTCATACTGAACCACACTATTCATCAACTCAATCTAAAAGTACTCATCTTCAACCCACAATACGTCTTCATACTACTCAGATGCAATACAAATGAACTACCGTGTGCTTCGGCCAAAACAATACGTCTCAAAACACTATGTCAATCGGCACAACTATTCTGTCTCTGAAACGCAAAACTCTATCATCTCTGAAATTGTATTCTGAAGGCCTTCCTTCTGCTTTGTCATGCACGTGAGGTGCCAAGAATCGGTCTTGCAACTGTTTCTCTTCAAGCATTCTGGCTCAATGTAGGTTTAACATGAAACTTGGCCACAAAACTACTATCATTCAGTAAGCTGAATTCGGCAAATACAACTCGCAACTCAACTACTAATCTAACAACATAGCTCGGAACATCGGTTTCTATGTTGACTATCTTCGGATGGTACTCAATCTTGATATTACAGTCTTCAAGCATTTCTAACACTTTATGCGGTTCAAGTTTCAACCTTTCCCAAGTCTTCAAATATTTCGAGTTCTGATGATATGTACATACACACTGCGCATTTCTCACTATACAAGCTTGTCTCCAAGTCTTCGAAGTAATTACAACTGTAGTTAACTCTATGTCTCATATCGGATAACTCTTCTCTCGGTCCTTCAACTATCTCGATGAACAAGCCACAATCTTCTGTCTTGCATAAGCACACAACCTAACTCTACATGTAACACATCACTATGGTTCGCAAACTCTTTCTCTAATATAAGCTGATTCAAGGTCGAAGCTCTCTTCAAAGTTTCTTTCGGTTTCTCAAGGGCTCATTGTCTCGCATCTAACCACACAACTGAACATGCTTTTGTAGCAATCTGATAAAAGAGCAGCTATCTTCGAACGGCTATTTACAAACTTCCGGTAGTAACACTACTAGACTTAGAACTATAGGTTCCTGTCACAGTCTTCAATTTCTTTCGACTCACATCCTCCTCTGTCTGTTCAAGATTTGTTCTAATACACTTGGCTAATCTACATGTCCTAAGAAAGCATCTTCATTAACTCGAAGTTCACGTTGCACAACTTGGTATGCAATTAATTCTCTAATAGAATCTACCACACTAACTTCAAAGCTTGTCCTGATCTTCCTTGGTACTTGAATATACTCATGTGACATCCAGAAGAGCTACTACAACTGATCAAGAAACTCAGGAAAATATTTTGCTCAACATCTCTATGAAGGTAACTAATACACTAGTCAAACAAAATGGTCATAACTCAGAGCTCAAGGTGATCACATCTTGCCCCTAAAGCTGTCTTCAGTACTTCAAATTTTCTCACTTTCAACTGGTAGTAATCAGATCTCAAATTAATCTTCGAAAAGACTAGGGCACACCCTAACTGATCAACAAATCACTGATGCCGGGAAACAGACACTAACTATTCACTGTCAATTGTTTCAACTGTCTGAAATCTAATCACATTCTTGTGTGGTCCTCTCTCTTCTTCTCAAATTACATTGTAGAACTCTGAGATGATGCACTAGGCCTAATGGACCTAAGGGCTAACAAGTCTCGAAGTTAATTCTTCAACATTCTTAATTCTTCCAGAATTCATAAGTTACAGAACAAACAAAACAGAAGCAACCTCGAAAACGGTCTCAATAACGAACTCTTCTCCTCTATCAAGAGACAAACCGGGTAAATCTTCCAAACACTTCTAGGAAAACACAAACTATTCTAGCATTCTGCGGCCTAATCTTCATTCAAAATCAAATTCATCACACTTGCTAAGCAAGCCTGCCAACTAAACTCAACCAATCTTCGACCTCCCAAGCTGGATCAATCATTCAATAAGAAGTTCACATACTCACCTACTACTACAGTCCCACTGAAATCTGCAACTTCAAGGCAACTCTCTCTTTGTCTCAATGTACACCCTAACTCGATGTTCTACAAGCCAAACCATCTTGAAAGGTACCTCGACCCCGCAATAACAGACAATCACTTTACATTTACTAAAAACACGTAACTCTGAGCAATCATCACAACATACATATAACAACACATTAAGCCATACCTCATCATAAATGTATACCACATTATACGCAATCATCACAACACAAACCATCACGAGGCATAGCATCGATTAAAGAGTTCATCCAAGGTCTCTACTAAAGTTTAGGATTAGGCTACCACCCTAATCCTAACTCTAGGTGGGTCTACCAAGCTCAACCTAGTTCACATGCTTGAACCAACCACTTAAAAACTAATTTAAAAACATTAACCACTCACCTCTACCTCCAAGCTCAACTACCAAGCAAGCATCACCTTCAAGTTTCTGAATTTCTTCCCGAAGCTTCTCCAACGCAAGCTCTCGCTTCTAAACAACCTCAATACAATTCAAATAATCCTCAAATCAGCCCAACATCAAAATATCAACCCGGAATACAAATTCAAATATCAAACCCAACATTTCAAGTCATGACCAAACCCCATACTTAGCAATTTCGGACAGCCCCAATACCTCTTCCAAAAACCATGTTTCCAACATCCATTGCACCCACAAATGATCCCAAATCAATTCCTAACCATAGTACTACCATTGGGCTATCAATTCCCACCTAAAACAACCCCCAAAACTCACCCAAAACCCTCCAAAACTCCATTTTCGTACTCATATTTTACCCAGCAGAAAATCGTGTTTTTAAACACCCAAATGACATCTAAATGGTTCCAAAACATCCTCATAGCATACATAAACCATCAGCCCTTTAATTACAACCTAAAACCCACCAAAATCAACTTTTTGACACCTTAAAAATGGGTCTAAGAACCCACTTCGGATTTTTACCAAAATTCAACCAAATTAACATATAATGTGCAATTTAACATGATTAAACCAAGCCACAACTCAATTTATCAAAGCAAGATGAAAAATCCCTTAAAAATCCAAACTTTGATATAAACCCTAATTTTCAAGAGTTCATATTTTTCAAATCTAAGACCATGTATGGATAGGTAATAGAGAGGAGAGTGAGAATATGATTTTACCTTTCAAAAACTCCTTGAAATGAAGTTGTAATCAAATGGAATAGTAGCTTGAAAGTTAGAGAGAGTTTGAAGATGGATTTGGTGTTTTCACTTTGGAAAAATGGGAAAAGGGGGAGAAGATGACAACTTTTGAAAAGTTGTCATCCTTTTAAAAATTTTTGGGGAAAATTGCATTATAAGTCCTTCCCTTCTTTATTAAAGCTCAATTACATCACAACTTAAGTTGATTTGTTTTAATTTAATTTTATTGACTCGGACTATAAACCCGACTAACTCCTAGCCCCAAAACACGGGTGTTACAGGGGTATTGTCGTAGCCCAATTGGAAAACTTGGAAACCCTCGATCGAATTGAGGATTTGGTTGTAAAGGAGAAAGCTGAGACAAAGGAGACGTCACCGTTTAAAGAAAGGAGTTCGAGAAAGCAAGAGGCGACATCGTTTATGGCAACTAAGGACGACATCGATTCGAATAATGGATCAGATGTATTAACAGGCATACAGGCCCAAGTGAAGGACAACCCATGCGTTAAATAGGGTTGGTCACGGCCCAGATGTGGAGCGGCCCGCTAAGTGATATTATCAGTTTGCTTTTATTATTTTTATCCTTGTAACCGTTTTTAATTTCTTGTCCACGTGTCCAAAGACCATCCGTCCTATGTCTATTATATTCCAACAAACCCTAGCTGTGAATTTCTTTATGCAAATTAATGAAAACATACATCTTTTCTACTTCTATCATTCTTTTCTTGGTCTCTACTCTATTTCTTATTATTTTCACACCCAAGCAGTGACACAAAGGTTAAATCTGATCATCCCAATATCATAAACGAAAGCAAACAAAGTAACTAAATCAATACAAAAAGTTCACAAAAAAAGGAGAAAATTTTTCTTTTCTGCTTAAATCTAAAAATAAAAATATTAAAAAAAACAAACACAAAACAAACAAATAAAGCAACTGGAAAATCAACGATTCTCCCCATGTTCTTCAGTCTTTACTGGGTTTAAAACCCTCAAAACAACCATCCCAAAAACTCAAAGTAAAAAGAGAATGCAGACAAGTAAAATAAAAAAATGCATTCTAAAACAAAATCGAGAAACAAAATAGGGTAAACTCTCTGACCTTCATGGTGAAAAAAAGAAGAAAAAGTATGAAAATAAAGAAAGAAAAAGGAAGGAGGAAGGTTGAAAAGAGAGAAAAAATTAAACGACAGATTAGAAAAGTGAAATGAAAAAACCCTAAAAAGTTATACATATACTAATGGCATTTTCGTAAATATTATAAAAATATATAATTAATTAAATATATTCAGGTCGGGTCGGGAATTTTTTATCCTAAACCCGAACCGGCCCCGATCCCGACTCTTCCTTTTTAAAACCCGCCCCGCCCCGCCTTGACCCAATTCCCTTTTTTATTAAGAAAAAACACACCCCTATAAGATCGGGTCAGGTCAGAATCTGTCGAGTTCGGGTATAATTGTCATCCCTAATTTTATGATACATGAAACGTAGCCGTTTGGGGTAGGGGAAGAAGCTCGGGGTGATGCCTTCGACTTGTCCAACCAGTGGGTAATTTAATTATTGAGTTTAATTATTCGGTTAATTTAATTATTGACATTAATGAGATATTAGTTTAATGGTAATCTCAGCTTTGATTTGAATCCCATTATGTAAGATATTAACGTGATAGCCAAGGGTAAGCAAAATTTTACTCGACTCAAAAAAATTGAATAACTCGACTCGAGGTAAAAATATTTGACTTGAAATTTTATAGACTCGATTCGACTCGAAAAAATTTCAAATAAAGTTTGAGTTGTAAAATGGAAATTCGAATAACTCGAAATTTCTAGTAATTAATGGATTTATTTTTAAGTTCGAGACGAATCTCTCAATTTTTTATTGATATGTACATACCGATATATAAAAATATGAAGAAATATTGACACACACATATATATATATATATATATATGCATATCTTATATGATTAGAGAAAGCCAATTAAATTGGAATCAAATCATACTATAGCATGATAAATAATTACAATTAATTTTTTATAGGAACTCGAAAATTCGACTCGACTCGACTCGAATTACTCCGACTGGAATCAACTTGAAAATTTTTCGAATGAAAGTTCGAATGATAAAATTAGACTCATCAACTCGAATAACTCAAAATCTTTTGACTCGACTCGACTCATCAAACGCTCACCTCTAGTCACAGATATATGAACTAATATAATAATTCTTGATAGATGATATTTTATATACTTCTGAATATATTTTATTAGAAATTTTAAATAAACCACACATCAACCATTATCGATCTTATAATTGATTTGATTTTTTAAAGGATAAATACATCAGAGATCATTTAATTACAGGTTTAGTAACAATAAATCATTCTCCTAAAAGTAATAAAGTCATTTATTATATATTTAGAAACAAATATGTCACTTTTTCCCCTAAAAGTAACAATGCAATCATTGACCAATTATAGGTTTAGGAACAAATATGTCACTTCCCCCACCCAAAAAAATAACAATGCAGTCATTGATCAATTATAGATTTAGTAACAAACATGCTACTGAAAATTGTGACAAACAAGTTATTTTGTCGTTAAAATTGAAATAAGCGCTTGGTATAATAACAATTTTATCCCTAAAATTAAACATTTTATCAATTTGGTCCAAAATTTAAATAATTCAATAGACTTAGCCCTACATATTTAAAAATTTCATCATTGAAGTAATTGTGTCTACTAGTAGACGGCGTTAAGGTCATAATGAGTCTATTCCATTAGTTTATTAGATGTCCAGTAGCGAAGTGACTGTGTCTATCGAGCTATCACATATGTTGATTATCATGCTGATAGACATAACATAGAGTGTGATAAGTGGTCGGAGGGTGTATTAGGATGGTGCAATGTCGAAATTTTTAAATATGGATGGTTAAGTTTATTGAACTATTTCGAATTAGGATGAAATTATTAGAATACATAAATTTTGAGGACTAAATTTGTTATTATTCCAAGACCTTGTTTAATTTTAATGACAAACAAACTAACTGAATAATTTACTTTTAAAAGAAAAAAAAATAACTTGTTTATTACTAAACATATAATTGAGTGACTCAATTGTTATTTTTAAAAAAGCCACAAATTAGTTACTAAAACTATAATTAAATTAACACCGGAGTATCATTTAGCTGCAAGATTTTCATTTCATGCAATCAAAGTAACAAGTAAAAATCAAATCTCTTTAATTGGTCTAGAATCAAAGATCCCGCTGATTGATCAATATTTTACAGAAGACAGATTGAAAAAGAAATTCAAATCAGATATCACTGGTATTCCTGGTGTAATTACTAATTAGTCACCATGGCCATGTTTAGAGCTTGAAATGCAGCAGGGCAGAGGTACCATCAAGGCCTTTTGCTCGGTAATAAGCAACATATTCTGCAACGGTGACTTCCCTGTATTTTGATGGATTTTCTTCAGATAATAACTCCTTAATAGGACCATAAGTCCTCAAATTTGGCAGAAGGAAAGTGCTGAAAAAACAGGCCACTGAAAGTCTTGGACCTGCAGAATTCGCCACTACTCTATGCTCCACGCTTTTAAAACCATCATTTGATATTAGCTAAAAAACACATCAAATTAATGTCAAAGTTAAAATCTAAATATTCCGAGATTCGAATCTTAACATCTGCGGCATCAACAAGGAAGATATAAGCTTGCCTGTAGAAGATCACCAATGTTAATGACCAGGGCGCCGGGAATTGGGGGTACATCGACCCACTGGTTTTGATGAAGAACTTGGAGGCCGCCGATATGGTCTTGTAGGACCACCGAGAGGAAGTTGTTGTCCGAGTGCTTAGTTGTACCAAGGGTGAGCTCCGGTTGCGGACACGCTGGGTAATAATGGGACAGCATAGCCAACCCTTTAGCACAGTCCATGTCTTTGAGGTGATCAGGCTGCAATCCTAGAGCCTCAGAGAGTAACTCAAATAGAAGATAACCCAATTGCATAACTCGCTTTGAGTACTCCATCATTATATCCCTACAAACAAATAGCAAATCATATTTCAGTCATTCGATTCGTTTCGTTATTCGAAAGCCGGCGGTAACCGGATTCGTTAACTCCGCAAAACACAACACATATGATAAGTTACCTGGAAACCTCCGGTAAGTCCTCTGGCAAGGGAGGATCGGGAGCCATAAAACAGAAAAGGGTATCCCTCCAGCTTGCTGCTGGTGAGCTATAAAGATCAAAATTGCTATTGTAGACCACGCTTTTAGTGCTATAATCCCGAGTATAGAACTTCTTTTTCGCCTCCAAATCTTGCTCGAAAAACCTGAGGACACCACCCTTCATCTCCTCCAGGACACTCACTGGGATCCCATGGTTCACAACTTGGAAGAAACCCCAAGATTCGGATGCGTTTCTAACTTGCTCGACGATCTTCCGATGAGTCCTGGGATCTTCTTTCAAGCCTTCGAGATCGATAACCGGAATACTAACACGGATGCTATCATCTGAGACAGATGAGTTCTTGTGCAACTCATCTGTTGGATGATGGAATATCCGAGGAATTTGTTTAATTCCAGCATCAACAAGTCCTTTAACACCAGCTTTTGTTTCATCAAAAGCTTTCAATTCACTTGTCCTATCATATTCTGGCTTTAGTTCCGCCATTAGAACTCTGTTTCCACTTCAGGAATTAGCAGCGGAACACACGAGTCTTTAGAATACTGTTGTGATGACTAATGAAGAATGGAAAAAGCCTAAGCTGGAAGGGAAATCGTTTACCCCTCCCTTTCGGCGCTCTCACGTTAAAATAGTGAGTTTATAATTCAGAGTTTAAGATTTAAAGTTAGGGGTTATGGTTAGAGTTTAAGAAATTAGTAGTAGGTATTTTTAAAGTATGGTGTTTAGGGTTTAGGATGTTAAATTTATGATTAATGTTTAGAATTTAATTTTTAGTGTTTTTAGTGTGAAACATAAAAGGGGAATGATTGGGGGTAAAATATTTGTGTTCAGCTAACATTATTAAATGTTAAATATGCATATTTTGGATAAAAATTGTTTGCTCCTTTTGGATAAAAATTGTTTGCTCCTTTTCGATGACCATTTCTATGTACAACACTAAAAAACACTAAAAAGGTTAAATTTTTAGCCATAATCATAAATTTTAAATTTTAAACCGTACCCCTAAAAAAATACAAACTCCCACAAATTCCCAAACCCTAACTATAAACCATAAACCTAAACTTATATTTTAGTGTGGGCATAAATAAGAGCATAAAAAGGGTTTATCAATTAAATATTGCTTAATTGTGTTGTAGATAAGTAGGGACGGATACAAATTTTAAATTCGATGGTTTACCAACATAACAATAATACAATTATATATAAATAAAGAGTAAATTAAATAAATTATTAAAAATTATATTTGAAAAAATAAAAAAAATTAAATTACAAATTATTTGAACATAATAATGGCCACAAATAAACTTTATCATTGACAAATAAATCAAAAATAAATAAATAGATAAATAATAAAATAATACTCTTTATGTCCAATAAAGATTGTCCCATATTGATTTTTTTGTATTTTTTTAACTTGACTTATGATTACTTAAAATTTATTATTGATAAAAATATAAAAAATATATATTTTAAAAACCTCTGATCAAGTAGTTTTAAAATATATATTTTATAAAATTTAATTATTTAAAATACTTAGGCCATGTTTGGTAAAGAGCGGTTTGGGTAAATATTAGAGGTTTGGGGCATAATTAGAAGTTTGACTAGTCAAATCCGCTAATATTGTTGTTTGGTGAATAACGAATTGAAAGAGCTGATTGGGATGAAATTGCTAATTTTGAAAAAGCTCATATTAAGAGCTTTTTGAGATTAGAGGTTTTAATATTTGAGTTGTAAAGACTCTTTTACCCTTACCAATTACCAAAAATCTCCAAATAAACTAAATTAAATATTTTCTCACCCTATTTATAAGCTAATCATATTTATTTTTTCCTTTTTATTATCGCATATTTATTTGTGTATTTAAATTTATTTATTAATTAAATTATATTAAAATAATTATATAAATAATAAATTAATATATAAATCATTCGAATATGTTTAGAAAAATTATATTAAAAATAATTTTATAAATCTAATTAATATTAATTAGATACAAAATATTGATAACTAATAAACTATTCAAACAAATATTGAATATAATCATGTCCTTATATGTCATTTTGCTTGTTTAAATAATCTAACAGCTATAAGCTATCATTTAATTTTATCAAACACTTTTATACAATCAGCTAATACAATCTGCTAGTCAAATCAGCTAATGCAATAAGCTATCAGCTAATGCAATCCGTTATCAGTTAATGCAATCTGCTATCAGCTATCAACTATCCGTTAATTGCCAAACATGGCCTTAATATAACTATAATCAAAGTTTAAATATTTTAACTTTTAAAAAATCATTAAAAGTTAAAGATAAAATCTTATGACAATAACAAGTCACAACACACCAAATTTAGCAAACATTTAAATAATTTATGTTAGGATGTAATAACAGTTAATGTGTTTTGAATTTAGTTAATCTGTTTTTTAAGTTTGTTAATAGTTGGTTATTAGTTTGGGCTATATAAATCCAACTTTTGTAATCCATTGACACACCCATTGATTTAGTGTTTAATAAAAATCAGAATTACATTTTTTTTCTGTATTTTGCTAAAACACAAACCCATGCTCATCTCTCTTCTCATCGTCGTTCACCATATTATCACCGCGGCCACCATGACTGCATTCTCACATGGTATCATTCGCCATTAACGGTCCTGACGCCGGTTCACTTCAGCTGCTGCAAATGGTCCGGTAATCGTTTCTATTTCGCAGTTCTCATCCGGATCTGACTCACCGGAGTTGTTTTCTATTCATCCTTTTGATCCGCTCTACTGCTGCCGTTCGAATCTGTCGTTGCTGCTTGCTTCTTTTCAGCGCCGTTCGACTCCTTACTGGAGATCTTGACACTGTTTTCTCAATCGGCGATCAGTTTTCTTAGTCAGAGTTTCATTTGCGTCGCTGATTACTTCATCAACTGCTACCGTCGTTTCAGATCTCAAGTCTGGTGTAGATCTCACTCTACAAAATCTTTGATGCGTTTTTCTTCCGTTGCTCACTCCGTCAATTGACTCTGTTGTTGCCGTTCAGATCTATAGTTGCTGCATTTTTTCATTTGTTGATTCCACGTTGGTTCATCATCCGCTCATTGATTCTGAATCATGCTTTTCTGACATGCAAATGCCTTTCTCACCGTTTCAACGTTGGTTCATCATCCGCTCATTGATTCTGATTCATGCGTTTCTGACATGCAAATGCCTTTCTCACCGTTTCATTTTTCTCGATGGAGCTTCGAGAGTCAACAGATTTCAAGTGCTGCTCGTCAGTATGAATTACAAGAACCTTAGATGCTTTGATGGTATTACTACTATGGTATGAGCATAGGTGTTTGGCGTTCTTACTAATGTTGTTGGTTCTTACTCGATTAGTGTAGCCTAGATCGTCTGTTTCATTCACAATAAGTTTCTCAATTTGAGATGTTTGCCTTCAGTTACTGAGTTCATATCAAATGGTGCTACAATTAGTTGTGAATATTTTGAGTTTTGTGGTCTGAGTTGCTCGCAGTCATGCTTTGAAGAGTAGATTGGATGTTATTCTAATTTGTCTAATCAATCTGAGAATCTACAAAGATTGGTGATGGAATATCACAATAGAGTGCTATAAATTTTTTTTTAGTTTGTAGTTCAGTTGTTGATTTGAGACATGCTGTTCGAAGTTGATTACACAATATGATATTGGGTGATTACTTTAGTGATACACTTAGTGGTTTTGAAAAGCTGGATAATTTGTTGATGTTGAATGCTGCTGGTTTCTACTGCTACAATATAATTTGTTCATTGAAAGCTGGTTCGTGCTGGTTATTTTGTTCAAGATTTGTGGTGCAAGTTAGTTACTTCTCTTTGGTGCTTCACTTGTTGATATTTTGTCAACGTTGAAACTCTTGAAACAATGCTTAATGAGTTAAAAGCTGGTTATTGTTGGTTCCTGTGGCCAATAAATTTTTGAAGATTTCTGAAGAAGAAAAATTGTAAGACAAAAAGGTGAGTAAAGAAGAACGAACGGATGAAGAACACCTTCGATTCTCAATAAACCACCGAGTAAGAAATACAACTTTTGTTTTTAAAGAAACTCCGGATGAAAGAATGGCGATTGAAGGAAGAAAGCATTTTTCTTTTCGTGTACCGATTCTATCAGCTCACCGTGATTGTTCATTGTTCCAAGAGTTCCAGTTCATTGACTATCAGCTACCAGTCCAGCTTATTCAATCAGCCAACTCTTTGAAGAAGTTCAAAAAAAAAAAGTTAGAAAGCAGAGTGAATGTTAGGATGTAATAACAGTTAATGTGTTTTGAATTTAGTTAATCTGTTTTTTAAGTTTGTTAATAGTTGGTTATTAGTTTGGGCTATATAAATCCAACTTTTGTAATCCATTGACACACCCATTGATTTAGTGTTTAATAAAAATCAGAATTACATTTTTTTCTGTATTTTGCTAAAACACAAACCCATGCTCATCTCTCTTCTCATCGTCGTTCACCATATTATCACCGCGGCCACCATGACTGCATTCTCACAATTTATGTTTAGTATGCTAAAGTAAATATATATATATATATATAAAAGTTTTAGCCATACTAGCAAACAAACGTCTGAAAGTAAAATAAAATAATTGAAAAACAAGAGGTTGAAGGGTATTTACTAGCACAATGATGAAAAAGACAATGCTGACGTGTTAACGACAACGGTCACACAAAAAAATGATCAAAATGGTCACACAAAAAAGTTTATATACTCTTACTTAAAAAAGGGTAAATTACTAAACATGCCACTTAAATTTAATAAGATTTAAACAAAAGACACAAATATATTAATGAACTAGAACATTGATGATAAGATATACAAGTGAATGAGAGTTAAGTATATATATATTTTAAAATTTTTGTAAAATATCGGAATACTAGCAGATATTTTTGTGATTCCCACAATTATTTATACAATTACAATCTGGTTATCCCCACATTTTGGATATACCAATCCTTCTCCTCATTCCCATTTGAGCTTCGATGATAAAACTACTCTAGTCCCCATCCCCGTGGATGAAGATTTTGATTATTCTTCATTCCGTTGGTTCAAATCCTCACGATTTTTGAATATTCTCCACCCGATTCCCACCATTGATTAAATATACAAAACCGTTAAAACTTATTTAGTCTAGGCATAGGGGTCTTAGGGCCATAATTTAGATTTTAGTGATAGTTTATTTTTTCCAACATTTGTTTTTAGAGTCTAATTTTCTCAATATTTATTTTTAGATGTCAATTTTTTTCAATACTTTGGGACCCAATTTTGTCCAATATTTGTTATTATACTCTTAAAATTTATATTTTCTTAATACTTGTTATTAGAGACATACTTTTAAAATTATTTTTCTAATACTTATTATTAGAGACTTACTTTTTAAATTCGGCCTTAAACCACCAAAATCTCAAAAACAAACCTAAATATAACCCTTCAAAAACTACACCAGGCATAGTAAGAACTTTTTCCCTTTCTAATGGTGGGTCATGTGACCCATCACGCATTACACTACATTTGCCCATGTAGGTAACTAGATACGTTCAATTAAAATGTTCATAGTTGACTGAACAAAAAGATTATGTCCTTTTTAGTGTTTCTATCTATACTCAACACTAAAAAATTAAACTTTATACTTTAACATTAATTTTTAAACCATAAATTCTAAACGGTAAACCTTAAAAACTAAACCATGTGCCTAAAACCCTAATCTATAAACTCTAACTTTAACACAAATCTAAAACCCTAAATCATATTTTTTTAATATCGAGACATAGATAGAATCACTAAAAATAACACTCCCCATGTCTCATAAAACTTGTCTTTTTAATATCGAGACATAGATAGAATCACTCAACAACTTTTACCAATCAATTTCTTTTTTTACCGTCTTTTTAGTTTTCCAATAAAACAAACTTTAACATTTTAAGGATACAAAAGTAACACTAATTTATTCTACCTTTAAATCTTAGCATGTCAAATAAATCGTGAATATGGAAAAGGATTATTTCTGCTTTGTCTGATGTTGATAATAATTTTAAGAGAAATTTAAGGTCGGTAAACGGTGATGACTCTCGCATTCTGTTCTGGAATGATTGTTGGTCTGAGTCTATTTCTCTTAAGAAACTTATCCGAGAATTTTTGCTTTGGCCATAAAAAAGTGGGAACCATAGCAGAATCTGGGTCATTCAAGGAGAACGCTTGGCAGTGGCATATTCAACTGCGTCGTAATCTATTTGATTGAGAAATTGAGGTTTGGGAATCTTTTTTGGCTTTGATTAATGGTTTTAGATCATCGATGACGAAGGATGATAGCTTACGGTGGGCTGCCTCTTCCAACGGTATATATTCGACTAAATCTTATTGTGATTTATCGGTTCCTTGCAATGTGACTAAATCAAACTCTATATGGCTCCTGAGTTTTATCAGCATTGTGTGGTCCACTTGGTTATATAGGAATGAGGTTGTTTTTAAAAATTCTAAGGCGGATTTGAATCAATTGTTCGAGATGTGTGTCCTTCCATTATGTTGGTGGTGCAAAGTGAAATGGCTTTTTTATTATATCTACTAATGAGTTGAGGTCGTGTCCTAATTTATTTCAAGATCTCATTACTGATAGGCCTACTTAGGGCTGTAAATGAGACGAGACAGATCGCGAGCTACTCGAGCTCGACTCGGTCAAAGCTCGGTCAAAGCTCGACTCGATTGGACTCGACTCGAGCTCGAACTCGGCTCGAGTTCTTGACGAGCCGAGCCGAGCTACTGGATACCCGACTCGAAAAGCTCACGAGCTACTCGAAAATATAATATATTAATTTTTTTAATTTTTTATAATTTAAAATCTAAATTCTTAAACTTAAAAGCCTAGATATAAACCCTAAACATAAGTATTAAACCCTAAAAATCTAAATCATAAATTCTAAACCCAACAATCTAAACTTTTAAACCCTAAACTAACACCCTAAACCCTAAAATTAACAAGGTTGAGTTTACAAAATATGTGTATCAAAGTTTTTTCTTCATAGGACTTTAAATGAGACATAATAAATGAAGATTTACTTGACTCCAATGCGATAAAAATTGGTCAACACTTGACTCGATTGGGCTCGAATCAAGCTCGAACTCGACTCGAGTTCTAAACGAGCCGAGTCGAGCTCAGATTTCTCAGGCTCGTTAGAAATTACTCAAGCTCGAACTCGACTCGAAATCTTAACGAGCCGAGCTGAGCTTAGCACTACTCGAGCTCGACTCGGCTCGTTTACACCCCTAGGCCTACTCCCCAAGTTTGTGTGTGGGTCAAGTTAGGGATGTGAAATCAGGTAATTGTTCAGGTTTCAGGTCGGTCAAATCAAATTATATACGAGTTATGTCAGGTTAATTTAATGGTTTGGTTCAGATCAGGTTGGATTCGAGTCGACTCAGATTCAGGTCATTATCAGGTTGATTTCAAATCAAATTGAGTTCGAGTTCGGGTTCGGGTCAAGTTAATTTTAGGTAAGGTATGTTTCAGTTCATCCCCAAAACGGTTCGAGTCCGAATCAGTTAATTAACGAGCTAATTGAGGTTCGGATGGACTTCAGGTTGGGTCACATTCAGGTCGGGTCACATCATTGACGAAAAAAATTCAGGTCGAGGAATATCAATTTCGGTTGAAGTTCAAGTTGGGTCTTACCGTGAACAAGTAGACTTCGATATGGTAATTGTGACTAAATTTTAGATAAAAATAAAATTTTAGGGATTAATATGAACCAAAATATTCCTTAGGATGCCGAAATATTTTACGATTTAAAAAATATATATAATTATGACTAAATTGAATTAAACTAAAATTTAAAAGTAAATGTTAGAACTAAAATAAAAATTTTAAACAAGTGAGGACCTAAAAGGTAATTAATCACTAAGAAAAAAATTAGGAGGCAAGTGCTAAATGGTAATTAATTATTGAATCAAATTTTAAAAGATTCCATTTGAATTTTGGAGGTTAAGGGGCTTAATTCCCTCCAAAATTTTGTCCTTCCCCCTACCAATTATTTTTTTCATAATTTTAATTAAAGAGAAACCGTGGGAGGGAAAGTTTTTCACCTGCGTGGGTTTTTAGGAAAAGTCCCAAATTTTCACTTTAGGCTTTAATTCAATTCAATTGAGTCCAAATTTAAACTAATTTAATTGAAATTTCACATTTAGTTTTAGAATTCTTTTAATTATGGTCGTGATTTTATGCTTTTAAGTTTTAATATAGCTCAATTAGATCCTAAGTTTAATAAGTTAATTCAATTCACATTATTATTATACTATATAAATTTTGATTTAATATAATTATACACAAATTTTTTATTTGGATGTAAATATGTAATTTTACACATGAAAGTTGAAACTTTAATTTAGTTCAATTGTACACATGAAGCTTTGGTTTAAATATTTAGTCAAGTTCAAATGCATAAATTAGCAAGTTGAATCAGAATTAATCTCGTAAATCAATAACATTGTACTAAACCATAAGCCATTAATACTAAACACAAAACCATAAACCTTAAGGAATTAAAATTAATCTCATAAACCAATAACCATAAGCTAAATCATAAATCATTGATACTAAACCCTAAACTTTAAGGAATCAAAATTAATCACATAAACTAATAACCCTAAACTAAACCATATATCTTAAAGAATCATAATTAATCTCATAAATCAATAACACTAAACTAAATCATAAACTGTTAATATTAAACCACAAATCATAAAGCTTAAGGAATTATGTTGATAATATTTAAATATTTAATAAAACTTTTAAATATTTTTATATACTATAGTTTATAAATATAAATAAATAAACATATTAATTTAATGATCATAGTTAATCATGTACCTTAAATTGTGAAGATGCATTTTGTCACACTATAATATAATAAATTTATAATCGCACAAATTCATCAATTGTAACTTATTAGTTATTACAAGTTAGATATAAATACCAAGGCAAGTAAATATCAGATCAGTTCAATAACAAGTCATATCATTTACATGTTGAGTCAATTACAGATTAGATTCATAACAGCATGTCAGATTGATAACATGTCGGGTAATATCAATTATTTTCCAAGTTTATCTCGGTTCAGGTTCATATTAGGTCGGATGTAGATCGGGTTCGATTATCACATTATCAGGTTGAATTCGAGTTCAAGTCGTTCTCAGGTCGGGTTTAGATCCAAAAGTTCCAGGTCCAACTCGAGTTTAGGTCAACACCAGTTCAGACTTGAATCGATTTCAGATCACTACCGCCTCGATTCACAAGCAGATCTGACTTAAGTCGATTTTAGTCAGTTTTGTAGGTCGGATCAACTTTTTACATCCTTAGATCAATCCCTCTTCGGACTCGGTTAAATTTAATGTTAACGGTACTGTGTGCGGAGGTTTTGGTAAAGCGGGCATTGGTGGTATTCTTCGTGATTCCTTTAATCGCACTCTTATATCTTTCTCAAAGGCAGTCGGTTGTTTGGATGCAACGACCCGGGCTGTCTTAGAGGCATGTTCGTTGTTCTGTAAATCCCCTTGGTCCAACTCATTTCATCTTATTATTGAATGTGATTGTTCCTTGGTGGTTAAGTGGTTCCTTCATCCTGTCAGACTCCTGCCATATTTAAGCAATACATTTAAGATTGTCGAGCCCTTTGTGATAGTTATTCTTGGAGCAATCAGCTGGTAAACCGTAATCAGAATTTAACAGCTGATAGATTGGCTAAACAAGGGATATTTAGGAGCATAAACCATATCTTCTTCGCGGCTTTTTCAGGATAGCTCGTATAAATTTTAGTCTCCTTGGATCGTAACAGCTTTGAATCAATTATTTGCTGGATGTTCATGGCTCGGGTGGTGTTGTTGTTTGCTTGGTTGCTCCTTTTCCTTGTTGTCCTACTGTGGCCTATGGGATTGTTTGTGCCTAGCATGATGGTTGTTTCGGTTATAGTCGTGTTGTTTGTATTGTTTCAGTTGAACTTTTTTTTTGCTTGTATATGTAGCACTCTTTTTTCTCTATCTAGGCTTTAGGGAAGTTTTTTTTAACTAGCCTCGTATCCGTGCTGCATTATTAATAAATTATCTCCTTTCAAAAATAAACTTTTTAAGAATAAAATTTTTATTTTAATTATTTCACAACAATCTCTTACACAAAATTTTTTTTGTCTAAAATTACGTGAAAAATCAACAAGAGACAAGATCTTTAAGATGGAGGAAGTAGAAGATTTCTATTCATGGTTGTCATTTTAAAGCTACTCTCACCATCAGGGTGAACCTAATTATGTCGACAAATTGCATAATTATTGTATAATTTTAAACGCAAGAAATTTCTTCTCCATTCATTAATTCTCCAAGTGGGTCTGACGTAATATAAACTTTGAAATTTACATTTCACTACGCTAATTTTTGAGCATATAAATTTAGTATAAATCAATCTTAGGATAGACACGTGAATAATATATACATATATTTTTTAATAATAAAATTTAAAACAATTTAAAATATAATTTTTCTTATGGATTGAGTGCACATAGGGACAGTCACGTTTGAATTGGAAGGGATTGTACGTATGTATGTTATACATAAGACAAACTTATAAAATTTTAAAAAACGAAAATAAATTTTTAATAAAAAGTAATTTTAAAAATTTTAATATTATATATAAATTTAAAATTTTTAAGGGTGCAACCGTTTCCCGGTCCCCTAAGTCAGTCCTTGTATGTATGTATTATGGTTAGGGTTGTAAAAATAGATAATTGGATGGGTTTTAGGTCAGGTCCTGTCAGGTCGGGTCAAATCAAATACATGTCAATTCAGGTCAAAAAATTTTTTTGACTCGACTCGGGTCGGGTGCGGGTCAGTAGCAGGTCGGGTCCATTGCATGTCGGGTCCATTTCAGTTCGTGTTCATTTCAGGTCGGGTTTATTTCAGGTCGGGTTCAAACAGATCGGGTCTGAACCAAGTAATTGGCATGTTAATTCAGGCTCGGGTAGACTTCAAGTCGGATTCATTTCAGTCCGGGTTCATTTCAGGTCGGGTAATTTCAGGTCGATTTCATTTCAGGTCGAGTTAATTCGAGTTTTGAATTCATATTATTTTTTAGTTCGGTACAATTGTACAAGTAGTCGATATTTATTTTGAGTTAATTATTTAACGTCTTTCATGGAATCACATTAAAAATAAAAATTTGGCACTAGAAATGAATAAACATATCATAAATGATTCATATCTAGAATAATAAAGTAAATTAAAAACTTGTAATAGGGTCAATTTCGAATAAAAACAAAGTTTTAGGGACTATAATGAACAACAAATAATAAATAAGAGTCAATTTGAACTAAAAATAAAGTTTTAAGGACTTAATTGAATTGAACTAAAACTTAAGACTTAAATGAAAAACATCTAAAATTTAAAGGGCTACAAAATATTTAGCCCATGTAAAATGAATGGGCGGTGGGATATGAGCCCAAAGCCCCAAACTATTAATAATAATTATTATATTATATATACATTATATAACTTATGGGTGCGTTTGGTTCACGGAATATAGGATTACCTTTGGGAATAGGATTCCTGGAATGTAACATTACTTGAGATATTACTGGGATTATTAAAATACTTTGTTTGGTTTATTTGGTAGGAATGTAAGATTACATTGTTTGGTTGAGGGAATATAAGATTACATGGAAGTAAATTTTACTATATTGTCCTTGTGATATATTTTTTTTAACAAGTTAAACTTTCAATATTAGTTTAAAAACATTTGCTTGAAGATTCATACACTTATACTTAGCATACTACTAATATAATTATTATAAACAGTATGAAATATATATTTTTATTAATATTAAAATTCTTAAAATTAAATTCAAATAAATAAATATTTAATGGGTAACGGAATTTAAATCTTAAACTAATTATATAAAATAGTTTTAAATAAATATACTCTCCAAATATTAAAGCACGATTGAAATAATAAAATAATAATAAATCACATAAAGTCAAGGAAAATGATAAATAAGAGATGATGATCGTATCATGAAACACTAAGTTACGAGGATTTCTACGAAATTAGAACATAAAACCAATAAACACAAAGTTTCTCTTTGTAATATGCTATGTGTCTATTTTATTTTATTAATAAAATTTTATAAAAAATTTACAGAGTATTTAGACATTTTATCGAAAATTTTCATAGCCATGATTTTTTTATTTAAATATTAAACTACTTTTAAATATGTGTAAAACCATTTAAATATCAAACTAATATGAAACAAAATTATTTAATAAATTTACATCATTTACATATGCTACAAATGATCCAAATTAAAAAAAATTATTACTTTAAGGGTAATTTTGTCCAAAGTGGCGGGAATTGACAAATACCTAAGGGAAGAGTGGGAATCACATTCCTGGAATGTTGACAAAAAAATGCTACTGTTGGTAATAATCTTTTCCGGGTTGGTGGGAATGAGGACAAACCAAACATGGGAATAAAATTTCGGAAAAGATTATTACCCCAGGTAATAATTTTTTCCGTGAACCAAACGCCCCTATAAGTTTTAATATATATATATATATATTAATTATATTTATATGTTATATTATAAGTTTTAATATATATATATATTATATGTTATATTAATTATTATGTACGTATACATATAATATATATGTATTATATGTTATATTAATTATATTTATATGTTATATTATAAGTTTTAATATATATATATATATATATATGTGTGTGTGTGTGTGTGTTTGTGTGTGTATTATATGTTATATTAATTATTATGTACGTATACATATAATATATATGTATATATTTATATGTTATATTATAACTTCATATTAGTGTGTTTAGGGTTTAGGGTGTTGTATTACGGTTTATGAGTTATCATTATTATTTAGGGTTTAAGGTTTATGGTTTGAGAGTTAGAGTTTATATTCGAGGGTTTAGGGTTTAGTGTGTTGCATTAGGGTTTACGAGTTATCATTATTGTTTATGGTTTAGAGTTTAAGGGTTTATGGTTTATGATTTAAGAGTTAGGGTTTATATCTGAGGGTTTATGGTTCATATTAAAGTGTTTATGGTTTAGGGTGTCACATTAGGGTTTATGAGGTATCATCATTGTTTATGGTTGACAAGTCGTCGTTTAACCGGTCAAAAATAAATAAATATTTAACCTCTTTCAACAATAAATAAAATAAAGAAATTGAGTAGATATAGGGAAAGAGGGTCGATCCACGAGGAGATTAGCTGGAATTATTGACTGAAAACTGCTTCGATTAGTACTTCCAAGAATATCTGCAAAGTAATTAAATAAAATGGGGGGAGTGGTTTGATTTTGAGTGAAGTAATAAAATAAAATGCAAGAATTAAAAATAATAAGAAAAACCAAATATGCAAATTAGCCTCGAGCTAGCCTTGTCAATTCCTTCGATCATTGAAATAGATTTTTACTTCGGGGATCATGTCGGTTATAGTCTGCGAGGCCCAACCCGTCGCAACTTGCTTCTCTCTCGAGTAACCAATCCTCCCAAGACTATCTTCGAAGGTTGATTCTTAAACAAATTAACCACGTCTATCGCCGTTAAAATATTTAGTTTTGAAAGCAGGAAAAGCCC
Organism: Hibiscus tridactylites; assembly: GCA_958450335.1. Taxonomy (NCBI): domain Eukaryota; kingdom Viridiplantae; phylum Streptophyta; class Magnoliopsida; order Malvales; family Malvaceae; genus Hibiscus; species Hibiscus tridactylites. The sequence continues at coordinate 83,246,623 of OY288270.1, forward strand.
GACTCAGAAATTGTCTAAAAAAAGAATCGCTTCTGATTTTATCTTTCCTTAGCGGACCGCCGCTAAGAGTGTTCACAGGAAGTCGAAATGGCCACAGGCCGATCTTTCCTCCCAACTATGTCTTTAAACGATTCCAGACCAACGAGCTCTTTTTGACTTGAAAAACGATTAAAAACTTTAGTAAGGCCGATTGCCAAACTATCTAAACAGAAAGATAAAAATGTATTCCCGAAGGAATTTAGGCAATGTTCAATTCTCACGATTAGAATTGATTTGGCTAGCTCTTGGCTCAAGAAATTTAGCTAAGCATGATATTAATTATCATACTTAACTTGGTTTTTGGAAAATAATTAAATAACATAAAAATGGAACAAGAAAATAAAGTAAAAGAACTTTTATTAAAGCTAAAAACGTTTCAAGCTAGAAGATGAAAACTAAAAGGATTGATGATCTAAGCCTTTACCAAGGGTGGTATTTATAGGCTTAGATTTACAAAGATAAGGTGATGAGATAATTTAGAATAATAAACAAAAGATAAAACAATTCAAATGTTTTGAAATTTAAATGCAGAAAATCTAATCGGATAAGCTGATAAGATCTCTCAGAACGTTCCAGAAGCTTCTAGAAGTCGCCACGTCATTGCCACGTCATTGCCACGTCAGACGTGTCGTGCCTGGTGTCGTGCCCATGATGCCAGTCATGACGAAATTATAATAAAAACTGCAGAAATGCTACATTTTCACTGCTATTTCCAGAATTGAGTTCCTGCACAAAATATAACAAAAACAACATGTATTAAGCACCAAGAAGTCCCAATAACTAGAAAAGTAGTATGTGAAATATGACAAATTTGAGAACTCATCAAATTCCCCCTCACTTGTCTCATACTTGTCCTCAAGTATGTCCGAAAAAGATATTAACCAAGAATGCATTCTTCAAGCCATCACAAGTATCAAGCATAATTATAAGAGTTCAAGTGCAAAAGAAATATCATGAAAGAGACACAAATCAAACCAAGTGGATATAAGCAAAGAAAAGTCTTTCATTCTTTCAATCGTCTATCAAGTAGTAATCAAATCCTAACCTAGTCTTAATCCTCACCAAGGTACACTCAAGAGCACTCAAAGTGTTTAAAGGTAAATGTGAAGCAAAAGCACTCTAAGTCATGCATGAACAAATGTTTCCATAGGCTTGTAACAAGTTCAATTCTCCACTACTTATTAGAATCGAGGTGCAAAAATCATTAGGTCTTTTATTCAAGGTTTAATGTGGGTTTAGAAAAGGGTAAAAAGATGGAAAGAAAATAAACAAAGGAAGATGATCAATGCAAGATATAATAAATAGTGAAGACAAAAGAGAAGCTTAAAAGTGGGCAAGCAAATAGTTTTTTTTTTCTTTTCTATTTTTCGAAACTTTATTTTTTTCTTCTTTTTTTTTTCTTTTCGAAGCAATTGCTTCCTTTAATTCTTTTTTTTTCATTTTTTTCATTTTTTTCGGAAAAATTCTGCCCTTTATTCGAATTGCAGCCCCTTTTTGTCTAGCAATACAGTTTCTAGCATTTGATCAATCAAAAAGTTTGGTTGAGGGTTAAGCCAAAAAATGGGGTGTAAGGCTAACAAAGGCTCACTAGGCGATGAGAAAGGGTAAATTAAAATGGAAGGGATGGAAGAGGTTAAAGCCTAATGCCTAAATCATTTTAAAGCACCTCGTTCTTAGTGTAGTCTCGAATTGTAAGCAAGCCACAAGTTCTAGATTCCTAAATTCAAGATGACACTCTCAAGCAAGAAAAACGAGCATAAAGAATGCATGCTCAAGGCTCAAAGTCTCACAAAATTGGGCTAAGTTGATTAAGCTAGGTGAGAAATCCAATTATCACAATCAAGGCAAATTGAAAGAGATGTCAAACTGCAGATTACCCATATCCTTTGATTATAAAAAATGTCAACATTCAAATATTCCTATGCACTATAACAATTATAACATGCTGGATATAATGCAATGGCAAGGAAAATATTTTCTCAAAGTTAAACCAAAATCAAACATATATCAGATAAGCATGGCAAGTGGTTTGCTACCCTCCCCCTCACTTAAATGAATTGCCCCAATTCATAAAAATTAAGGAAATAAAGAGAAAATAAGGGCAAAAGATACTCCCCGTGGATGTAGAGTGAGTCGATGGGAATGGTGCACTATGAGTGGCTCGGATCAGCAGCGGCAGAGGCTTTGAACCGGTGGTGCTGTTGGAGAGACGGGAATGGCGGCTGACGGTTGGGGAATAGGGCGGAGGTGCGGTGGAAGCCGTAGGAGTGGGGTTCTCGACCGAGGGCTGGGGGCTTGCCTTCGTTGACAAACGCGGCGTGGAGGAGGTGCGGGGACATGGTGCGTTTCTGCGTATGGCGGCGTCGGTTTAGGGGGTGCTGCTCTCCCTTGTCGTCGGGTTCGGACCATGGGTGGTTTGGGAGGAAGGATGGGGACTGGTCGGAATCACTGGGCACCTCCACGAAGGCCGCCGACGCAACGAATCATCATCATCCACCGAGAACGGTGTGTGGGTATGGTGAATTGCGGCTGGCTGTGTTGTTTTTTAGGGTTCTGGTAATTCACGGGAAAGAAAGAAAGAAAAGGGGAAAAAATGGGGAAAATGAAGGGTGTAAAGGGCATGGGCTAAAGTGCACCGGCTCCATTGGGTGTGCTAAAATGCACCGGTTAATGAAACGGTGCACTTCAGTAATGGATTATAGATTGCTTGCTGTGACTGACAAAATCCTGCAGAAATTATTAAGGTAATTAGAAAAAGAAAAATAAAGGAAAATAAATAAAATATAAAAAGAAAGGAAATAAAAAAATTAAAATTAACGAAAATGAAAAGAATGGGTTGCCTCCCATTTAGCGCTTTGTTTAACGTCGTTTAGCTCGACGACCTTTGCTAAATTTTTGGTTCTTCAAAAGCAAGTTCTTCAAATAAACGGCGATGTCCATCCCTTGTCGTTTTAACGCCTTCCTCCATCTTTTTATTTGTGCGCAAAACAACAACTAAGCTTCTACCTCCTTCCCGATGCGACAACTTACTCAAGATGATGTTTGGCAAAGTTTGGTTGTCGCCTAAAAATATATAATTAAACTGATCTAACTTCGGCTTTGGTCCCTGCAAAATTGAAGGAAAATGTTTAGATCGAGTTGGAATTAATTGAAACTCAGAAAGGGAAAAAAGAGTTGAAATGATTTCGCCTATATTTTCATCGTCGAGATCCGTGAATTCCCTACAAAAGTCATAACACAAATTAGTTTCGATCAAATCATCAGCTAACGGATCTATAATATCAACGAAATTTAAACTTGCGACCGAATCAGGATACTTCATAGCTTTATACACATCAAATTTAACTACTTCCCCATCAAATTCCATAGTTAAGATGCCGTCGCGGACATCAATCTTTGTATGCGCGGTTGATAGGAAAGGTCGGCCAAGCAAGATTTCGGATCCGTTATTACTGCGATCATTTTCCATGTCAACAATGTAAAAATCAGCAGGAAAAATAAGATTTTTTACCTGTACCAACATGTTTTCTAGTACTCCCTCGGGGTAGATGACTGATCGATCAGCTAATTGAATTGTCACTCGCGTTTCTTTCAATGGTTCAGTCGAAATTTTGTTGTAAACGCTTAACAGCATGACGTTGATAGATGCGCCTAAATCGCACATCGCCCTTTTTATCCCAACATTCCCAATTTTACAAGGAACCACAAACATACCTTGGTCCTTGTACTTTGGCGGCAACGGCTTTTGAAAGATGGCCGAAATATTTTCACCAAGGTTAACCTTTTCATTTCCGGATAGTCGCCTTCGGTTTGTGCATAAGTCCTTCAGGAACCTTGCATATTTGGGCACTTTCCGAATAACATCAAGAAGTGGAATATTAATTTCCACTTTCTTGAATACATCCAAAATTTCTTTCTCTTCCTCCTTTTTATCTCGTTTTGCCAATCTACCTGAAAAAGGAGGAACAGGTTCGTAAGTAGAAACAGAAATATTGGATTTAGAGTTACCTGCAGTGGGTGGAGACTTTTCGTTCTGGTCCTTCGAAGAGCTGCCTTGCTCGTCGGATTTTTGCTCGGTTTGCTTGAGCGGTTTAGGCGTTATCACAGTTCCACTACGCAAAGTTATCGCACTAACGTTTTCCCTTGGGTTGGTTTCGGTTTGGGATGGTAACTTTCCCTGGGATTCTATACGGCTAACGGCTTGATCTAGTTGGCTTATTTGTTTGTCGATTTGTTGGAGGTGGGATTGTGTTTGGGTTTGGAATTTTTCCTGCGAAACTGCCAATCTCTCAACAATAGACTCAAGTGAAGATTTTTGGGATGCTTGGTTTTGGTAGGGAGGTTGTTGCCTAGGTTGATAATTCGAGTTCTGATTACCGTAGCTCAAGTTTGGGTGATCTCTCCAACCGGGATTGAAGGTATTGCTATGTGGGTTATAGGGTCTTTGGGGAGGTCCGGGAAAGTTGTGTATGGCGTTAACTTGGGCACCAGACGTATCTCGTAACAATGGGCATAAGTCGGTTGCGTGATCTAGCATAGTGCATATTCCGCATACCTTAGCAGCTTTTATCTCCCCTGAAACAAGAGAATACACAATATTAGTCAAATTATCAATTTTATTCTCTAATGAAATTGTGCTTACTGTGTGAACCCGTCGGCTGGGTTCACTTGTAGAACCAAATTGCTGCGAGTTTGCAGCCATTGTGGAGATTAATGTTCTCGCTGCAGTAGGAGTCATGTTAACGAGCGCGCCACCGCTTGCTGCATCTACTATCTTTTTGTCCATTGGTAACATTCCTTCGTATAGGTATTGAAGGAGTGTTTGCTCGGATAAGCCATGTTGCGGACAGCTTGCGTACAGCTTCTTGAACCTTTCCCAATATTCATATAGGGATTCATCATGCATTTGTTGGATACCCAAAATGCTTCACCTAAGTTCAGTCGCTTTTGCTGCAGGGAAATACCTGTCAAGGAAAACACGAGAAAGATCAGCCCATGTATTAATAGAATTCGGAGGTAAATAAAATAACCATTCTTTAGCCATTCCGGCTAAAGAAAAAGGAAATGCCCTTAGTTTTATCTGATCCTCTGAAACTCCTTGCGGTTTCATGCTGCTGCACACCATGTGAAATTCGGCAAGGTGTTTATGTGGGCTTTCAGTAGGGAGGCCATTAAAGGTGGGTAATAGGTGAATTAGGCCCGTTTTGAGTTGGAAAGGAGTATCGCCTTGAGGAAAAGCGATGCAGAGTGGTTGTTGCACGGTAGGGGCTGCGTTCAGCTCTCGAATTGTTGCACGGTGGATTCTTTCCTTAGGGTTTATGGTTTAGTGTTTGAGAGTTAAGGTTTATATTTGAGGGTTTAGGGTTTATGGTGTTGCATTAGGGTTTATGAGTTATCATTATTGTTTATGGTTTAGAGTTTAAGGGTTTAAGGTTTAGGGTTTACAGTTTAAGAGTTAAGGTTTGTATTCGAGGGTTTGCGGTTCATATTAGAGTGTTTAGGGTTTAGGGTGTTGCATTAGGGTTTATGAGTTATCATTATTGTTTATGGTTTAGAGTGTATGGTTTAAGGTTTAGGGTTTAGGGTTTAGTGTTTGAGAGTTCATGTTTATATTCGAGGGTTTATGGTATTGCATTAAGGTTTACGAGTTATCATTATTGTTTATGGTTTAGAGTTTAAGGGTTTAAGAGTTAGGGTTTATAGTTTAAGAGTTAGGGTTTATATTCGAAGGTTTGTGGTTCATATTAGACTGTTTAGGGTTTAGGGTGTTGTATTAGGGTTTATGAGTTATTATCATTATTTAGGGTTTATGGTTTAGTGTTTGAGAGTTAAGGTTTATATTTGAGGGTTTATGTTGTTGCATTAGGGTTTACGAGTTATCATTATTGTTTATGGTTTATAGTTTAATGGTTTAAGGTTTAGGGTTTAGGGTTTAAGAATTAGGGGTTGTATTTGAGGATTTATGGTTCATATTAGAGTGTTTAGGGTTTAGGGTGTTGCATTATGGTTTATGAGTTATCATTATTGTTTAGGGTTTAAGGTGTAAGGGTTTGAGATTTAGGGCTTATATTCAATGGTGTAGGGTTTAGGGTGTTGCATTAGGGTTTACGAGTTATCATTATTATTTATGGTTTAGAGTTTAAGGGTTTAGGGTTTATGGTTTAAGAGTTAGGGTTTGTATTCTATGGTTTGTGGTTCATATTAGAGTGTTTAGGGTTTAGGGTGTTGCATTATGGTTTACGAGTTATCATTATGGTTCAGGGTTTAGGGTTTAGGGTTTGAGAGTTAAGGTTTATATTCAAGGGTGTAGGGGTTAGGGTGTTGCATTAGGGTTTATGAGTTATCATTATTGTTTATGATCTAGAGTTTAGGGTTTATGGTTTAGGGTTAGAGTTCATATTTCATCGTTTAGGGTTTATTGTGTTGCATTACGGTTGGTGAACTATCATTATTGTTTATGGTTTAGGGCTTAGGGCTTAGGGCTTAGGGTGTTGCATTAGGGTTTATTAGTTATCATTTTTGCTTATGGTTTAGAGTTTATAGTTTAAGGTTTAGGGTTCATATTCGAATGTTTAGGGTTTAAGGTGTTGTATTAGGGTTTATGAGTTATCATTATTGTTTAGGGTTTATGGTTCATATTAGAGTTTATGGTTTAAGGTGTTGTATTAGGGTTTATATGATATCATTATTGTTTAGAGTTTAGAAGTTAGGATTTATGGTTTATATTCGAGTGTTTAGGGTTTAGGGTGTTGTATTAGGGCTTATGAGTTATCATTATTGTTTATAGTTTAGAGTTTAGGGTTTATGATTTAAGAGTTAAGGTTTATATTTGAGAGTTTAAGGTTCAAGGTTTGGGTTTATGAGTTTATCATTATTGCTTAAGGTTTAGAGTTTATGGTTTACGTTTTAAGGTTTAGGGTTGTATACATACATATACACGAATATATATTATAAAATATAAAGACCCTAAACTCTAATGATAAACCTTAAACCCTAACAATAAACCCTAAACCCTAACAATAAACCTTAATCCCTAAACCTTAAATCCTAAATCCTCGAACTAACCTTAGTTTATTAAACACTAAACCCTAATTCAAAACCATTAAACCCTAACCCAATAAATCTAAACCATAAAACACTAAAACTATAAAACCTTAAAATTAGATAGTAAACCCTAAAAACCTTTAACCCTAAACATTTAAAACAAAACCCTAATTCAAATCCTTAAACCATAAACCATATTAATTAATAAATAAAACCCCTAAACCCTAAAATAAACCATTAAACCCTAAACCATAAAACCTAAAAATAAATTAATTCACCCTAAACAAATCCTAAATTAAACCCCAACCCTAAACCTTAAAACTAAATTAAAGACGAAATTAAAAATAAAACAAAGCTTTAAGCTCAATTCCACAAAAAAGACGAAATTGATAACTCGTTATAAGTTATCACCCCCTAACTTGTATTTCTAAATTACCAGTTTGTACAATTGTAAGTTTAAAGAATATTAACTTGAATTATGTTGTAATACATTTCTGTTTAATGTTTATGTTCATTTGTACTTGTATTTTAGTTTATTATCAAGTGTTCATTTTTTTCTTAAGTTTATTATCAAGTGTTCAAATACGCAAGCACAAATATCTAATGGGCAGTTAACATAAATCAATAATTTAGCACAACTTATAAAATTTTTTTTTATAAAATTTTTTTTGTCTTAACAATTTTTTTGCACACTTTGTAAACAATTTGACTTGAAGTATAAATATGTATAATATTTTAAGTTATTTAAAAATCAGGTTTATATTTTAAGTTGATGAGAAAATAGTTACATTGAAAGTATAATAATATGTATAATATTTCAAGTCAAATAAAAATTAATTTAAATTTTAAGTTAGTTAAAAATCAAGTAATATCATGTATAATATTTTAAGTTAATTAAAAATTAATATATATCACATTATGTATATTGTATATGTTATATATATTATGCATATAATCTGTAATATATGTATATGTTATATATATTATGTATATAATCTGTAATATATGTATATTGTAATATATGTTATATATAATATGTTTATATATATGTTATATATATTATATATATGTATGTATCATGATTCATGTATATGTATGTGTATGTGTATGTATATAATATGTATGTGTATGTGTATATATACTAATATATATGTATTTATGTGTGTATGTATGTATGTATTTATGTATTATCTGTCATGTGTGCATATATATATATATATATATATATATATATATATATATATATATATATATATATATATATATATATATATATATATATATCATATCATATGTATATTTATGAACTTTTTTAATTTATTAAGTCATGGATTTCGGGACAATATCAATTCAGGTCAACAACAGTTCGTGTTCAAAACAGGTCGGGTAAAATCGGATCTCGGGTCGATTCAGTCGGGTAATATCAGGTAATTTGCCAGGTCGGCCTCGAGTTCGGGTTCGTTTCAGTTGAATGCATGTTGAGTTTCAAGTCAAAATTAATAGGTCGGATTCGGGTTCGAGTCATTTTCAGTTGGACGCAAATCGGGTTCGGTTGCTACAATAACATGTTCAACTCGGGTTCGGGTCAACAACGGTCAGTTATAATTCGAGTTCGGGTCATCGAATTCTCGGGTCAAATCAAATTCTGACTCGAGCAAGTTTCATGCATGTTTTCAGGTTCTGACTTGTTTTTACATCTTAATTATGGTTCAGTAGACATGATAAATCAAGGTGTACAGAGGGGCCTATCAAGATATTATGAGGAGGTTTCTAACTTAAATACGTAAAGAAATGTGGTTCTAATTTATCAAGATATTATGAGAAGTGTGGCTACAAATCGACTCTTCATCGAAACTGATGTGAACTCTTTCTTTTCATGTTCTGGTCATTTGATTCGTTCAAAATTCGGACGATCCAGAGCAGGCCCAAGCGATGACGCAGCGGACGATCCAGAGCCTCAGAATCAACCCCACCACGTGCCACCAGCCATACGCCAGGGGACCAGGGAGAGAAAGCCATCAAGAGCATTAATCGATTTTGTCTTGTTCTAGAGTTGGCATATATATATATTGTAAAAAGACAAGTGAATTCTAAAGCAATACTGCATATTTGCCTCCCCTCCTTTCTTCTATTCTCTCTATTAGGGATGTAAAAACAGGTAATCGGACAGGTTTCAGGTCGGGTTTTGTTAGGTCGGGTAAAATCGGATACATGTCATTTCAGGTAAAAAATTTTTGACTCGACTCGGGTCGGGTGCGGGTCCATTGCAGTCGGGTAATTTGCAGGTCGGGTCCATTTCAGGTCGGGTCAATTTTCAGGTCAAACTCGTTGCAGATCGGGTAAAAACAGGTCGGGTAAAATCAGTTAATTGGCAGGTAAATTGCAGGTCGGGTAAATTTCAGGTCGGGTTCATTTCAGTTCAGGTTCATTTCAGGTCGGTTTCATTTCAGGTCGGGTTCATTTTAGGTCGGGTAATTTCAGGTCGTCGGGTTCATTTTAGTTCGGGATAATTCAGGTTCACCAGAAATGAACAATTTTGAATAAAAACAAAGTTTTATGGACTATAGTGAAAAAAATAATAATAAATAAGAGCTAATTTGGACTAAAATAAAGTTTTATGGACTATAATAGGCTCAATTTTGAATAAAAACAAAGTTTTATGGACTATAATGAAAAAATAATAAATAAGAGTTAATTTGAAGTAAAAATAAAGTTTTAAGGACTCAATTGAATTGAATTAAAACTTAAAGGACTTGAATAAAAAATTATATATAATATAAAGGGCTTTATTTATAATTTACCCCAAATTAAATTCAATTTGGGAATTGGGCGGTTTCAAAATAAATTTTCACGCCCATATATATTATAATTTAATATTATTTATTAATTATTATAATATAATATAACTTATTAATTATTATAATAACTTTATAAGTATAAATATATGTGATTATGTGTATATATATGTATTTTTATGTATTCACATGTATATAAATTACAATATATAATTATATATTATACAAACATGTATGTATTTATGTATATGTAATGTATTATACATAAATACATGTATATGTATATACATAATACATACTATAATACTAACAACATACATGTATATATACATGTGTGTGTATATATATATATTATACAAACATATGTATATATTAAATTATTAATACATTATACATATAACATATCATACATAATAATTAATACATATTATACAAATATATGTATGTTAATATATAATATATAATGTACCTGTATATATATATATGTATATATGTGTGTATATATGTATATAAATACATAAATATACATATAAAATATATGGTTTAGGGGCCCATCTCAAATAAATAGGTGGTGGGATATGAGCCCAAAGGCCCAAGGCCCAAACTATTACTAATTATTATTTAATATTAATTATTATATTATAAATACATTATATAACTTATAAGTTATAAGTTTATATATATATATATATATATATATATATATATATATATATATTATAGGTTTTAGGGCCCCATCTCAAATAAATGGGTGGTGGGATATGAGCCCAAAGGTCCAAGGCCCAAATTATTACTAATTATTATTTATTATTAGTTATTATATTATAAATACATTATATAACTTATAACTTATAAGTTTTAAGTTTATATATATATATATATATATATATATATATATATTATTTATACATTATAGGTTTTAGGGGGCCATCTAAAATACATTATATAATTGAAAGACAATTGTTTCACATGTTATATAAGTATAATAACGTTAACTTTATGTTAAACATAATACTAACTTATATTTTATATTTATTTTAATTTTATGAACATAATAAAGTTTATGAACATAATAAAGTTAACATAATATATATTATATAATAAAGCATAATAAGTTTAATATATTATATTATCTATATATTACTAATATATTATATACTTAGTAAAAATTATGACAAATCTTTTAAGTATATAATTTTATTATACATAATATATATTTTTATACTTAAACAAATTTCTAAGTATATAATTTTATTATACATAATGTAGTTACAAATTAAGACAAATTTCTAAGTATAATGGAAGATAAAATTTTTATAGGTAATGAAATTAACATAATCTACTAAAAATTATTAAGTTTATAATGAACAGTTTACACTTTAAATTATTTAACATTTTTAGCCAAGTCTACATTAGTTCAGGTCAACAACAATTCAGGTTCAAAATAGGTCGGGTCCATTAACAGGTCGGGTAAAATCGGATCTCGGGTCGATTCAGTCGGATAATATCAGGTAATTTGCCAGGTCAGTCTCGGGTTCGGGTTCGTTTCAGTCGGATGCAGGTCGGGTTTCAGGTTAAAATTAACAGGTCAGATTCGGGTTCGGGTCGTTTTCAGTCGGACGCAGATCGGGTTCGGTTGCTACAGTAACAGGTTCGACTCGGGTTCAGGTCAGTAACAGTCAGTTACAGTTCGGGTTCGGATCATCGAATTCTCGGGTCAAATCAGGTTCTGACTCGAGCAGGTTTCAGGCAGGTTTTCAGGTCCTGACTTGTTTTTAGAACCCTACTCTCTATCATTCTATTTATTTCTTTGTGCACGTTGGTTGTATAACAGTTTGGTGCTCTCGTTGAGACAAAATGGTGAATCACTCGGACTCCATTAATTAAGGCTTACATGACACATGTCGCAATCCTTTTCGAGCTTCAACTTTTTAGATTTTTTTAAAAAAATACAGAATCATCACCAATTTTTTTTTATTTTAAAAAAAGTGTGATTGGATCACTTTAAAGCATGGTTACACATGGGGAAGGATTATCACTCAACAACGCCCAAAATTGGTACCTCATCCATTTCAAAAATGATTTCAAAAATTGGAATTTTGCAAGTTCAAGAAGGTTCGATTTTATTTGCCCGTTTAATGAATATAAATTTATTTTAACGGCCTTATCGCCCGGAAAATGAACTTTAATCACCGCCATCACTTCTGGCGCTAACCCGTCATTCCCGTTTGATAGGACACCGCATTAATTTAATTTCACTTTTCAAACAACAAGAAAATTTGATGTGTTGAACATTAAGGTTAAAGAATGTGTGAGCTGGGGGATATACGGGATGGTACGAGTAAGGAATTTTGGTACGATCATTGGCTTGGGAAAGGTGGTAGGCTAGTTTTTTCATGCCCACTTTCGGACCCACCGCGGTCGGTGCTGGTTTCGGACATGGTGAGCGGCAATGGTGAGTGAGATTGGGAATGGCTCGGTCATTTGTTGCCGCAGGAAGTTGTGGAGAATATAGCTGCTGTCCAGCCACCTCAAAGTCACCTAGGCGCGAACAAGCCGGGTTGGCGTTGGGAGGATAAGCAGATATTTACTACTAAATCTGCTTATTCCTACCTTGCCCATGGTGAACATACGAGTAGCAATGGTATTTGAAGGAAGATTTGGAGCTTACGGATTCCGTAGAGGGTGCGTGTGTGTTTATGGTTGACCATTCATGCGTGTCTCCTAACAAATGTTGAGCGTGTCCGAAGGCATCTTGTAGAGTCAGATCTATGTGAGATTTGTTGTGGGGGGAATGAGGATGTTGAGTGTTGACGTATGAAGAACAATTGTAAATGCTATGCATGGTGTGCATGCTGTGCATGGCATGCATGAGATAATACTCGACGATGAGTATGCACCTCTGCATGAGCTGGAGGTTGTTACCAAGTTTTTTAGGGAATGCCTTACTGTTATGCAAGCTGGCAGTGCAACCAATTAGGGTTTACCGTCCTTAAAACCTGTATATATAGTGCACCATGTTTTGTAAATGAATCATCAATGAAAGCTATATTTCTTCTCAATTTCTGATACTCAACATGGTATCATTCGCTAGGCGATTTCCTGGTCTTTCTTCGCTTTCTTCTTGAATTTCATCCTCCTTCCTTATGGCTCCTCCCACCAACGACTCCACCATTGCTGCCTCTATTTCCGAGGGCTCCTCTTCCACCAAAACTTTCACCAACAAAAAGGTGAATATTGTCCTCGATGAAAACAACTTCCTAATGTGGAAGCAGCAAGTTCTTTTAGCTGTTAAGAGCTTGAGGCTGGAGAAACTACTTACCGACAGTCTCAAACCACCCCCGGCAACCGTCACTGCTTCCGATGGCACTTCCGTTGAGAATGAAGCCTATGAGATCTTTGTTGCTCAGGACAGCGCCTTAGCTTCCTGGCTCTTATCCACTGTTAGTCATTCCCTTCTCTCTCAATTTGTTGGCTCAGAAACTGCTGCTGAGATTTGGTCCGCTATACTTCAGTATTTCTCTAGTAAGTCTACTACAACCATAATGAGTCTCCACTACAAGCTTAGATCTGTGAAGAAAGGAGATTCTAGTATGCGAGCATTTGTTTCTCAAGTTAAAGAGATCTGCAACTCCCTTGCCGCCCGTGGGAGTCCAATATCAGATGTTGAAACCATTGCCATTATTCTCAATGGCCTCCCCTCTGACTACCAACCATTTGTTGCTGCGATCACTGCCAGTAGAGAGGCATTCACCCTTGATGCAGCTATTTCTGTGTTGTTTGATGCTGGAACTCAACTCAATACGTTTAATCCACTTGGTGATATTCATTCCTCCCTTAATACGGTGCAAGCCTCTCCTGAAGTCAATCGTACCTCCAACTCCCACTTCACATGTCCTTATCGAGCATCCTACAGTCGTGGTGGTCGTGGAGGCAGATCTGGTCGCTCCCGTCTTCAATGTCAACTTTGTGGAAAGCTGGGCCATCTAGTTGATCGCTGCTGGCATCGATTTGATGAGGATTTTGTTCCTATCACTGCTCGTTCTACTTCCCAGTCTAAGGAAGAACCTCACACTGCAAATCTTTGCTCCATTGACTCTGGGCAATCCTGCTGCTCTCATCACTGTGGCATGCCACAATCTGATGTTACCACCTCTCAACCTGCTGCTCAAGCCAACCTTACTACTGCCAACAGGGGATCGTGGTTTGTTGATTCAGGAGCATCACATCATGTTTCCCCAGATTCTTCAGCTCTTATAGATGGCAAGGATTACACCGGTCCTGGTAAGCTCGTTGTCGGTAATGGGATCCCTCTTCCTATTTCTAAATTGGGTCATTCTACATTGCCATCATCATCCATGCATCGTGTGTTACTTCTAAATGATGTGCTTCATGTTCCCAGCATAACCAAGAATCAGATTTCTGTTTCAAAGCTAGCTAAGGACAACAACGTTTTCTTGGAATTTCATGCTCACTCGTGTGTGGTTCGCGATGAAAGTACTGGCTCAGTGTTGCTTACTGGAGAAGAGAATGATGGTCTTTACAGTTTTAATTCTAGTTTACAGTCTTGTAATAATCATCCTGCTCAAGTTCATATTGCTTTTGCTTCCCCTGGATTGTATGAACTATGGCATCGATATTTAGGTCACCCTTCACATGAAACCTTGTTACGAGTTTGTGATTCATGTGATGTTCATTTTCAATCGGATGTACACAAATCCTTGTCAAAGTGTGTTGCTTGTCAAATGGGAAAATCACATCGATTACCGTTTTCTTCTTCTGAAACATGCTATACTGTTCCATTTGAATTGGTTTACACTGATCCCTGGGGCCCTGCACCCATTGCCTCTCAAGGATATCTCTATTACTTATCCATTGTTGATGCATACTCCAGACATAGCTGGGTTTATCTCCTCAAGCTTAAGTCTCAATCTACTGTTGTGTTTCAGTCATTTCTTGCCTTTGTTCAAACTCAATTTCACACCACAGCTAAAGCCGTTCAAAGCGACTGGGGAGGTGAATATCGAAGCTTACACCCCAAGTTACTTCAGGCAGGCATATCGCATCGAGTTACATGCCCCCACACCTCTCAACAAAACGGTGTTGTTGAGAGGAAACAACGACACATTATTGAGTCGGCTTTAACTCTACTTGCCCAAGCATCTCTCCCACTACGTTTCTGGTCCTTTGCCGTTATATCTGCCGTGTATCTCATCAATCGACTCCCCACTAGAATCCTTGAAGGCTTGTCACCATTTGAGAGACTGTATAACAAGAAACCCTCCTATGATATGCTCAGGGTATTTGGTTGCAGGTGTTTTCCATATCTTCGACCTTACAACATACATAAACTCGTCTATAGATCCCAACCCTCTACATTTCTGGGCTACAGTTCCTTACACAAGGGGTATCAGTGTCTTGCACCCAATGGTAGAGTCTATGTTTCTCGACATGTAACATTTGATGAAAATGTCTTCCCATTTGCAGAAACTAAGTGCATTGACAATGCTGGTAACAAGGCTACACTCCCTCAGACATCATCATCCATTCCTATAATCCCTGGAGCTGAAGGTATACTCAACCATCCTAATTCTATTTCATCTATTCCCCTCCCTGAACAGACCCCACATACATCGACTCCCTCCACTCCCACTACTACAACATCCCATGGTATAGATCCTCTTCCCCCTACATCTCCCACTGTACCATCGAACACACCTCCCTTTCAACCCGAACCCATACTCACACTTACACCAACTACCTCACCACATGAATCTCCTCCACCTACTACCTCCATTACATCTAATCCACCTACATCCAACTCCAACTTATCCTCTTCACCCATTCCAGACATTATACATCATCCCTCTATCGATCTACAAAACCCTCCTACATCCTCCTCAACTCAACCCACCTCACCTACCCAAATTCCCACCACAGGACACTCCATGATCACCATAAGCAAAGTTGGTACATTTAAACCAAAACTATACCATGCTGATGTCTCCCCTGACTCAAGTATACCTTCAACAATATATGAAGCCCTGTCATCTCCTCATTGGCGAGATGCAGCACTTGTTGAGTTCACTGCTCTTCAACAAAACAACACATGGACCTTAGTTCCTCTCCCTGAAGGTAGAACACCTGTTGGATGCAAGTGGATATTTAAAGTTAAACATCATTCTGATGGCACTGTAGCTCGCTTTAAAGCCAGGCTCGTGGCTAAGGGCTTCTCTCAAGTCCCTGGAAGAGATTTTATGGAAACTTTCAGTCTAGTTGTGAAATTCACAACAGTAAATGTGGTTCTATCTCTTGCAATCTCTAATGGTTGGGCGTTGAGGCATGTTGACATCAACAATGCCTTTCTTCATGGTGATCTAGAAGAAGAGGTATTCATGGAACAGCCTCTTGGCTTTGAGATACACAGTGAAGATGGAATTCAACTTGTTTGCAAATTGACCAAGGCCATTAATGGCCTAAAACAGGCACCACAAAACTGGTACTCGAAGATTCGAGATTGCTTACACACCATTGGATTTCGCAGCTCTGGGGCTGACTCATCCCTTTTTATCCTTCATCAGGTGGATGTCATTGCTTATATACTCTTATATGTAGATGACATAATAATCACCTCGAGTTCAGATACACAGACAGCAGAGATGGTACAACGTTTGAGCAAGAAATTTTCTTTAAAAGATTTGGGGAATCTTAGCTACTTCCTGAGAATTGAAGTACACAGAAGCAAACATGTTGGGTTGTGTGGGGCTCGATTCGTTCAACTGATTTTGCTCACCAAGCGGTGGAGAGGTGAATATTTGGGTGGAAGGGTTGTGGAAGCTAGAAAAAATATTGACACAAAGATTTATAGTGGTTCGGCCTTCTAACAAGCACCTACATCCACTACCTTAGCTCCCCACTAAGGATTTCACAATCAATCCACTAATTGATTCGTCCCCTTTTCTAGGATTAGGAGGAAACCCTTACAACCGATCAAGCTTCTACCCAAGCCTTGATCAAAACCCTCTTTTACAAAGAGATAAATAAAGCAAACTTAAACCCTCTAATAGGTGTTTGTTTGCACAATGAAGCACTCACCCAAAACCTAAAACACTTGAGCAAATTTGACAATTTTGGCTCACTTGTGTTTGTCTATACAAGAAATGACAAATTAAGCACTAAGACAATTTCTTGATCATTTGTTGATTGACAATTTAAGCATTAGCCTTCTCTTGATGCTTGGAGGTCCCTTTTATACTCCCAATTGAGTTTATAGCCGTTTAGGACCGTTGGGGTTGAAATAGAGTCGTTGGAGCCTTTAATTCCCTCCATAAATACAGTTCTGCAGCTCCCCGTTTCGAAACGCTCGAAGCCGTTTCGAAACACTCTTAATGTAGAAAGAGCCGTTGCAGTCTGTCAGGGTACCCGTTTCGGAACACCCCCTTGCCGTTTCGAAACGCGTATCGAAACGCCCTTAGCCCGTATCGAAACGACCTGCATTTAAAAGTTAGTTGGGAAAGAGCCGTTGGGGTTTATGACCGTTGTGGTCAGTGCCACGTGGGCGTATCGAAACGGCCTAGCCCGTTTCGAAACGCTGGGCAAAAATGATGTCCATAGAGAGCCCGTTTCGAAACAAGTTTCGAAACGTTTTGGCCACTAGAGGCACCTATTTCGAAACGCCCTAAGGTGTTTCGAAACACCAGGACAGTTTTGTGTAGATAGGCCTTTGAAAACATGAAAAACCCTTTTGAAAAATTCCCTAGACATTATTTCAAGTTATTTGGACTTTGTAAATGTTTTAAATGCTTTTTAAATCAGTCCAAATTATTTTTCAATTATTATATCAAAACATTAGTTCTACAATCTCCCCCTTTTTGATATAATAAAACCACTTGAAAAATTGTTTGGGATTCTCCCCCTTTAACTTTAAAAATGTGAATAAGAGATTAAAAATTTTAATTCAAATAAAGCTCCCCCTTATTCTTTTGAAAATTCAATTTTTCAAACCACTTCTCCCCCTTTTTGTTATATCAAAAAGATTTAAAACATTAAGCTCAAAAATAACAATAGAGGTAAAAATTGACAAAAATATGAATTTTGGTTTTGAAAATGGCTTCCCCTTACTCAAAGCATCATCAAAAATGTTAGTCCAACATATATGATCATCTAGTTGAATTAAATTAAAAATAAGACAAATAAAAGCAAAACAACTAGAAATTTTACCAACACTTGAACCCAAGGGAGGATGTGAAGCCTTCCTTCTTCAAGTGTTCTTCCTTGTGTGTATGGAGCTCCCCATCAATGTTTGACTTGTTGAACATCTCCATCACACCTACAATAGACAATCAAGTAATTTTTGGTATCCAAATTTCTTTGGATCCATGAACATTAGTAGCACAAATTTTAGTCCCCTTAGGAATCCATTTTTCAATGTCATCCTTTTTAATTGAAGTGGTTAGTCCTTTTGGGACCCAAACACTTCTAAAACATTTTCCATTCACAAATCTAGGGGCACTAGATTGTCTAACATAAAAGTTTGATTTTCCAAAATTGTTTTTCTTTTCAAGCTCTTTGGAAATCAAATCTTTTTCATCTTGAACTTTTTGAAGCAATTTTTGTAAATCAAAACATTTTAATTCAAACTCTTCAAGTTTTGCTCCAAGTTCAAGTTTGGTTTTAAAAAGCAAATCATTTTGAATTTTTAACTTTGAAATCAATTTATTGTGTTTCAAAATGTGGCTTTTAAAATCTAAAACCAAATCATCATAGGCATCTTATAATTCATCAAAAGAATAAGAACATGAAGTAGATGAATTAGAAGTTACCCTTGAATCTTCTTCGGTGGCCATAAGGCAAAGGTTGGCTTGTTCATCGTCGGTGGAGTCTTCATCACTCCAAGTAGCCAAATGTGCCTTCTTCTTATGGCTTGAAGTGCTTGCCCTCTCCTTTCTTTTAGGTTCTCGTTCAAGCTCTCTCAAAGCTTTCTTCATGAACGGGGCACACTTCTTGAAGAGATGAACTATCTCTTCATCTTCCTCCTCCTCTTCACTTGAGTAGACATGATGGCAGGTGGAGGATTTGAGAGCCATGACACTAGCATTGATGCCAAGCCCTTTGATTTTCTTCTCTCCCATAGCTCTTATTTCTTCCCTCTTCTTCTCATCCTCCTTGTTCTTCTTCATGATTTGATGAGTGAGAAGTGACCCCATTAGTTCATCAAGCTTCAAAGTCTTCAAATTTTTGGCTTTGATGATGGCAGTCCTCTTTGAGTCCCAAGACTCGGGAAGTGAGTAGATGAGCTTTCGAACAAGCTTCTCCTCCGGGATGGCTTCTCCATAACCTTTAAGACCATTGGTGATGGTGGAGAACCTATCAAACATCTTCTCGATGTTCTCTTCCGGATCCATTTTGAAGTTCTCATACTCCAAGGTTAGGAGCCCAATCTTGGTCTCCTTGACTTCGTTTGTCCCCTCGTATGTGACTTCAAGATCGTCCCATACCTCCTTGGCACTCTCACAAGAAGACATCTTCTCATAGATGGATGGACCAAATGCACAAAATAGAATGTGCAAGGCTTTGCAATTTAGCTCCATCTTCTTGCGATCGTCGGCACTCCACTCCGCTTTACTTCTTTGAGGCACGAATGGACCATCTTCAACTACATCCCATAGCTTGTAATCTCTTGATTTGATGAAGAACTTCATCTTTGTCTTCCAATGGGCATAGTGAGCTCCGTCAAAGAAAGGCGGTTTGTCGATTGATTGTGCCATTGAGCCGGTTGATGAAAAAGTGATCGAGCTTGCCGGATCTTCTCAATAGGATGTTAATCCTCACCGATTGAGCCAAGCTCTGATACCAATTGTTGGGTTGTGTGGGGCTCGATTCGTTCAACCGATTTTGCTCACCAAGCGGTGGAGAGGTGGATATTTGGGTGGAAGGGTTGTGGAAGCTAGAAAGAATATTGACACAAAGATTTATAGTGGTTCGGCCTTCTAACAAGCACCTACATCCACTATCTTAGCTCCCCACTAAGGATTTCACAATCAATCCACTAATTGATTCGTCCCCTTTTCTAGGATTAGGAGGAAACCCTTACAACCGATCAAGCTTCTACCCAAGCCTTGATCAAAACCCTATTTTACAAAGAGATAAATAAAGCAAACTTAAACCCTCTAATAGGTGTTTGTTTGCACAATGAAGCACTCACCCAAAACCTAAAACACTTGAGCAAATTTGACAATTTTGGCTCACTAGTGTTTGTCTATACAAGAAATGACAAATTAAGCACTAAGACAATTTCTTGATCATTTGTTGATTGACAATTTAAGCATTAGCCTTCTCTTGATGCTTGGAGGTCCCTTTTATACTCCCAATTGAGTTTATAGCCGTTTAGGACCGTTGGGGTTGAAATAGAGTCGTTGGAGCCTTTAATTCCCTCCATAAATGCAGTTCTGCAGCTCCCCGTTTTGAAACGCTCGAAGCCGTTTCGAAACACTCTTAATGTAGAAAGAGCCGTTGCAGTCTGTCAGGGTACCCATTTCGGAACACCCCCTTTCCGTTTCGGAACGCGTATCGAAACGCCCTTAGCCCGTATCGAAACGACCTACATTTAAAAGTTAGTTGGGAAAGAGCCGTTGGGGTTTATGACCGTTGTGGTCAGTGCCACGTGGGCGTATCGAAACGGCCTAGCCCATTTCGAAACGCTGGGCAAAAATGCTGTCCATAGAGAGCCCGTTTCGAAACAAGTTTCGAAATGTTTTGGCCACTGGAGGCACCTGTTTCGAAACGCCCTAAGGTGTTTCGAAACACCATGACAGTTTTGTGTAGATAGGCTTTTGAAAACATGAAAAACCCTTTTGAAAAATTCCCTAGACATTATTTCAAGTTATTTGGACTTTGTAAATGTTTTAAATGCTTTTTAAATCAGTCCAAATTATTTTTCAATTATTATATCAAAACATTAGTTCTACAAAACAAGGCCTGTTTTTGAGCCAGAAAAAATATACTACCGATCTGCTTGCAAAATCAAAAATGGACAAAGCCAACAGCACATCTACACCAATGCTTGTCTCTGAAAAACTTGCCCAAAACTCAGGGTCTCCTCTTGCTGATGCTCAAGGTTATCGAAGTATAGTTGGGTCCCTATTGTATCTATGTCACACCAGGCTTGACATCACCTACAACGTTCATCGTGCAGCACAATACATGCACAATCCCTGGGAGAAACACTTAGCTACTGTGAAACAAATTCTCAGGTATCTTAGTGGCACCTTGAACCATGGTTTGCTTCTCCCTCCCTCGGAATCAAATGCCAGTCTCATTGCCTTTGCTGATGCTGATTGGGGTAGTTCACCCGATGATCGAAGATCCACCTCTGGTAATTGTATCTACTTAGGGAATTCTCTTCTCTCATGGTCCTGCAAGAAACAGAAAGTTGTAGCTCGCTCTACCATGGAAGCTGAGTATCGAAGCATAGCAGAAACTGCTTCTGAACTCACATGGCTATGTGCATTACTATCAGACATGGGGGTTACTCACAAGGATCCACCAACCATTTGGAGTGATAGCAGCAGTGCTGTAGCACTAAGCACCAATCCTGTGTTTCATGCTCAATCCAAGCATGTTGACTTGGATATTCACTTTGTAAGGGAAAAGATATCGGATAAAAAGTTGCAAGTCAATTTTGTACCAGCCTTGTTTCAGACTGCGGATGGATTTACCAATGTTGGAAAAATAGACCACTGCAAAACGAGGCGTTAGCACTGACTGGAAAATAATAAAATGATTAAACGAAACCAAACCGTGTCGTGGTATTAACCACTGCCTTAGAAGCGAATTCGCCCCGATGTGTGTAATCGCTACAATGGACGAACGGCCCCCTGAGGTTAGCACGGCTCTCCAAATTTCGTACACCCGAAAGATGGAGCGAACTTTGATGGTACTGCTCTTCTCTCAACTCAAAATCAACACTCGTTATAGGTTTATAAAAACCAAAGAGAGTGTTTCTAAAGCAAACTCTATTGCTTAGGTATGTCTCAAATGAGTGAAATTGCCCACTATTTATAGGCTAAATAGTGAGGGCAAAATCGTCATTTCCACATCACAAATTAATTCTATTAATAATAGAATTAAATATCATTATTATAAGTTATATTCATCACAAATTAATTCTATTAATAATAGAATTAAATATCATTATTATATAACTTATATTTTGAGTATTAACAACAATCCCCCACCAATGCGAAAAATATCTTTCGTAGATATGAGAGCATTGAAGTTAAAACATGAGAAGAGCAATAGCGAGATTAGTTGCTTAAGCACTAGTGAACGTATCTTGAACTAGTACATAGTGATGATGAGCAATCCCTCTCTTAGACAAGTGAAACTAGTCTTGAACTTTCTAAGATTAGGGTAAACTCATAACACACAACTAACCCCTTTATCCACCAAAGTCCTCGATGTGTCTACAAAGTATATATACAAATGTATATATATAGCCTATTTCCTCAGGATTCTAGTAAGTGTACTAGAAAAACGGCCTAACGTTTTTCATAGAAGGTGGCTAGTCCTTCTCACTTACATAGGTTATTTCATCAAGTTTATCTCAACATAAACCACTCAAATAAGAGCTATGAAATAATTAAGAGCTTTTTCCTTAAGCTCATCCTCTCAAATAAATAGGTGAATTCTTCAAGTTCAATTATAAAATGAACCACCCAAACTCTGGGATAAGAATTCATTAAGAATAAAAACTCAACCTCTTTAATCGGTGAATTCAATAAGTTCTTCTCAATAGAACAACCCAAACTCTTGGGATTGAATTCTTTAAGAGTTTTAAGAAAACTCATCCTTTCTAGCGGCAAGTTCATTCAGACCCTCGCGATAGGACTTCCCACTCAACACGGGGCAGTCCTTCGCGATAGGACTACCCACTCAATACTGGGAAATGAACTTATTAAGAGTGTTTTATTCAATCAAAGTCGGTAAATTCATCAAGTCTTTCTCACTAAGACCACCCAAAACCTGGGCTATGAATTTATTAAGAGCAACAATGCTCAACCTGTGCATGTACATTATTCGTCATAGGGATAGGTAATAAGAAATGTACACTATGAGTCTTTCCATGGTTTCGTTTGACCACATTGAACTTAGATAACTAAGTTGAGTATCCACCATGAATTCCTCAACTAATGGGCTTTAAACCCACCCCCTCGACGAATTTAGGACCAGTTTCCGACTTAACCCTTTGGTAAGCGGATTTGCTAGGTTCCTTTTTGACTTCACATACTCTAAAGAGAATACTCTGTTAAGTGTCTCATTGATTCATGTCTTATGTGAATGTGTCTTTTCTTACCATTGTAAGCTTGGCTTTTAACCACACATATTGATGCTTATGAATCACACAACAAGGACACCGGAGGAGTCAGTTTTTCCCATAATGGAATTTCTACTAACAAATTTCTAAGTTATTCGGCTTCTTGCCTAGCTTGGTCAAGAGCAATAAACTCTGACTTCATGGTAGAGCGAGCGATACAAGTCTGCTTAGTAGAGTTCCATGAAATCGCTACACCACCTAAGGTAAAGACATACCCACTCGTGGAGCTTGCTTCATCATTATCGGTAACTCAGTTGACGTCACAATATCCCTCTAACATTGAAGGAAAGTCAACAAAATCGAGTTTCCAGTCAATAGTACCTTTAAGATACTTAAGTAAGCGTCTGAGTGCAATCCAATGCTCTCCACTAGGATTATGAGTATATCTGTTTAACCTACTCACTGCATAGGCAATATCAGGCCGAGTATAGTTCATTAAGAACATAAGGCTTCAAATAATTTTAGCATACTTTTCTTGGGAAACACTACTTCCTTTATTCTTAAAAAGATGGATACTAGAGTCATGAGGATTCGAACATGGATGACATCAAAAACTGTCAAATTTCTTTAATACCTTCTCAATATAGTGTGTTTAATTTAAAGAAAATTCTTTTTTAGTTTCGGTAACTTTTACTCCTAAGATCACATCAACCTCTCCCAAATCAGTCATCTCAAATTTAGTGGACAAGAAATTTTTCGTTTTGTTAATGTACTGAATATCAACATGGCACCCACATATAAGCTTATGATGACACAATCAGTCCCAAATATTTTTGAATACACGCATGCATCCGCTCCATTAACAATAAAACCAAAACTCAAAATGATTTTATAAAATTTCTCGTACCACTACTTTGGAGCTTGTTTAAGGCCATAGAGAGACTTTTTAAGTCTACACACTTTGCCTTCCATACCAGGTGTCTCAAAACCTGGTGGTTGCTCCATATAGATCTCCTCATCTAGATCTCCATTCAAAAATGTAATTTTTACATCCATTTGATGTACATGCAACTTATGAATGGATGCGATTGCAAATAAGGCACAGATTATTGAGATTTTTGTCACGGGAAAGTACGTATCAAAGAAGTTAATACCAAACTTCTAAGTGAACCCTTTGACTACTTGTCTTGCCTTATACTTCTGGATTGACCCATTTAGTCTAAATTTCTTTCTAAAGACCTATTTATTACTGATAGGTTTAAATCATCTAGGCAAGTCAACCAACTCCCAAGTGTGATTAGACATTATTGATTCTAATTCATCATCAATAGCATTTCTCCAAAAACTAGCATCAATTGAACTTGTAGCTTCATTATATGTCTTTAGATCCTCATCTAAAAGGAAAGATTGAGCTATAGGTTCGGTTATATAGTCTAAATCACTAATTTCTGTAATAAAGGAAGTTATAAAATCTGGTCCGAAGGTAGTTTCTACCCTTTGTCTTTTACTTCTTCTATGCTCTAATTCAAACTCTAGAGTTTCCTTGGCAGGAATACTAGAAGAAGCAGAAGTATGACTTTCTCGTTGTGTTTCAACATTTAATCTAGGTTTCTTAAGAGGAAAGAAGTCCTCAAAGAACACAGCATCCCTAGATTCACAAATTAAGAAGTCATGTAAAAACATAAACTTGTATGCAGCACTATTTGTAGCATACCCTATAAACATTGCATCAACGGTTTTAGAACCGATAGTGGTTTTCTTAAAGTCAAGCAAACCGACTTTTTCTAGACACCCCACATTTCTAACATTTTTAAGATAGAAACAAATCCATAAGTGTCTTAAACAACGTGTAAACAAATACTCAATCATACTAGAGTAAAGTTTTTTATGAGTTTTAACCATAAAATGATATTTTAACAAACTCAAATCTTGTTTACACATGATTATATTCTCAAGGTTTTGAGAAATATTAATTATTAAGATTCGTATACATAATTTCAAACGATTATGAAATTACTTTTATATCATTCAAAGAGAATTTTAACTTTCTCCTAATTCGAGAAATTAAGAATATTATGCAAATATTTATGAAGAGTTTACAAATTTTCCTAGCAACAGGAAAAATTATCTCAAGTTTATTACAAGAGATTTCAACACAACTCTTAAGATAGATCATCTTTTTCCTTTCCTCTACTTAGGAAAAGAACTTACAGAGATTTAATTGCTACAACATACTTTTTAGTAGCACTAATGTCTATCATATTCTCATTCATATTATTCAGCATATTAGTCCTGAAGAGACCATCACATATTTTATTTACTATGACTAAATTTGGTATTCTGCTCAAACCAAATTAATCTCAACTCTTATAGACTTATGGTGATTTCTTCAAGTCCATTTAAAATGAACCACCCAGTCTTGGGATAAGAAATCATTAAGAATAAATATTCAACCTCATTGTCGGTGAATTCAAAATGTCCTTCTCAATAGGATCATTCAAACATTAAATACATTAAGAGTTTCTTGAAACTCAACCTTTCTGGCGGTAAGTCCATCTTGTCCTTCTCAATAGGACAACACATTCAAACTTGTGTTATGAACTTATTAAGAATAAGTATTCAACCATATAAACTTAGTGTAGAAGTTAAAAGAGATCTTATTTGTCATAGTATTTTTATAAAAGTTTGCACATTAAAGAACAATGCACCAGGTAGGTTACCATGAAAGAGAGGTGGTGCTCTAGGCACACTTAAATACCATGTCTTTGATAAAACCAATCCTAGACATGCATTTTCATAATGTTTTCCAATAAGCCATTTATGTATTTTCTCTTTCTTTAAAAAAAAGTCTCTTAAAAAATTATGCTTGATACTTTTACACACAATAGTATCTTATTAAGCATACTTAATATAAGACTCACTACTTAGAATAAGCATTCATTCTAGCTTTAATCTTTACACTAGTCTAAAACATGCTCACTGAGTTAAAGACTAGTTTAAAGGCGCAACGTAAATTCATGTGATAAAGCATGAATAGACAGGCAACAAATAATCTGACCTCGCATGTGCGTAGAATCACAATCCCAAATAGACTTGCTCATTCTCACCATGCTTGCAACTTCAATCTTGGCATCATCATCTTTAATCAGAATGACCCCAAAATTTATCGTGACAGTCACTTCATCTGAATCAATCTCTTTTGAACCTTCTAAATTCAAATGAAGATTATACATGGTTAGTCACAAAAATAATTTACTAACAGTAACAAAAATTAAAATTTTACTGATAGTAATAAGATTCTTATCTTTAAAATTTCGGTTTCTTATCTGCAGCGGATTGCCGAAATCAAGCCAAAATTTAACAACTATTTAGTTTGGAGAATTTTCCATTTTAGCTTCACGAACACCATACTTCTCCAAAGAATCAAACTTGGTCATTGACATATTTGTTTTGATAGACGAACATCCATTCCTCCTGTTGACTTATAAATTTCTCAAAAGAAATTAGTAGCACGATAAAAATAATTTACAATTATTTTCACCTTAATTTTCAGAAATTGAATAATCTTACCCACACGAGAATAATGGTTTCATATCTCCACATGAACCAACTATCATAATCCGAGGCAATATATTAATTCGATACTAACTCACCAAATCACATGGTTAATATACCATAATACCATCAGATATTAAGAGTTGTACATTTACATACACACAAATATTACTCAATTAGATAAAATGTTGTATGAAGATGCAAGATTAGTTTACTATCCTCTTGACACCTCTTATAAATGATGGCAATTAAAAAAGAATACACTTAAATCAAAAACCACAAATGTTATCTTGTAACTTTCATGAAGAAAACGTTGCATACTCAGAAACCAATCCATGATAAGCAAAGCTTTGAATAATAAACGTTTAGACTATTAAATACTTAACTTTATAAAATGTGTAACATATAAATGCTCCACCATTTAATATAAACGTTTTAGCCATTATTATTATCAAAGCCAAAAAAAAGTTTCAAAGGCACAATTTAAAATTTCTTCCAAAACATGAATGTTTCAAAACGTTTAATCATTATAGAATAAAAACATTAAACCAACATAATTACAAAATCATTAAACGTTGGTAACCACTCAACATTAATATCATAATTAAGTAACCAATATTATAAGCCATTAAACCATTAAACTCTGGTTTAAACGTTTGTATAATAAAACGGTATTCATCAATATATATTTTAAACTGACACGCGTCGTATAATGTCAAAAATAAAACCTTAAACTCAAATAAAATAAGATTTAAAATAATATAGTGAGAGTAAGGGTCGATCCGCAGGGAATAGGGACTCTAACACCTTTCTTCTGATTTAGACCAATAACCTGTAGGAAATAAAGGGGGATTTTAGAATAATGATTTGAATGAGAAAAATAGTAAAAACGTAAAAATAAATGTTGAGAAAGAATTATGGATAGAAATAGCCTCAAGCCACGCTTTGCCACGACATCTTCGATCACTGAAGTTGATTTTTCTTCGACTTTCCTGCAGGTTACAGTCTACAAGGCCCAACCCTTGTAACTTACTTCTCGTTGGTAGATTCGACTCCCAGGGCAATCCTTGAAGTCAAACTTTTGTGAATTAGCCACGACAATCGATGCTAACCCAGATCTGAGTAGTGCTGGAGAAGCCCGTGCTCGGATATTCGTCTCGATGAGAGTTGTTTCCGATTTCGATTCCCCTTAGTGGACCGCCACTAAGTTTGTTCTTAGGGAGTTGAATTGGCTACAAGCTTTTCCTCGTCCCCAACGATGGATCTAAAAAAACTTCAAGCCGATGCGCGCTCTCGGAATGAAATAATTGCGATGCCTAAAGATTAGGCCGATTGCCTAATCAATTTTTCAGAGAATCTAAAAAGGAATTGTCGAAGGATTGAAGTATTTCCTAATCTCACGAGGTTTGTCGGGTTTGACGTTGCTTTTGGCTAAAGGGAATTTAGTTAAGCATGGTTTGTGAAAAAAACCATACTTAATAAAATAAATAAAAATGGAGAAAAGAAAATGGAGAAAAATGGAGAACTTTATTACTCAAGGAAGAAGAGAACAATGGAAAATGATTGATGAATAATTCACCCCCAAAGTGGGGTATTTATAGTAGTTGAAAAACCCTAAAAACCTAAGATGATAAATCCTAAAATAAATTTAAATAAAATTACATAAGATAAATATCAAAGTTTTGAATTTAAAAGATAAAATTCGGATGATAGGCTATCTTGATAAGTGGACTGATAGGTTATCAAGCTTGCTGACGTCATCTTCTAGAAGGTGCTGACGTGGCGCCCAGTCAGCATTCATGCCCTGGTTCATACCCATGAATCTGCCCACGAATTCAGTATTTCTGCAGCATTTCAACTCGTTTCCGGCATTACGTAACCTGCACGAGAACAACACAAAAACAGCCCAATTAAGTCCTTCAAACATATATATTCGATCAAAACAAGGACTAAAAACATAACCAAAATAAACACTTATCAAATTCCCCCTCACTTATCCGATGCTTGTCCTCAAGTATCTCAAAATTAAATAATCTTAAGTTCAAGTTTTCATCCTTAATTTCACGAAGTCTCAAAAATTCTCAATATGATTAAGCATCTAAATATGAGAGAAAACTAAGGAGCAAAAATAGATAAATGGCAAGACTAATAATTTAAAGCTAAGACGACATTCTAAAACTCTATTAACATCAATGATGCAAACCAAGTACCCTCACAAGGAATCGCTAATGTCACTCAAAGTGTTTAAGGGTAAGAAAAATCACTCGAGCCAAAGCTAATTAGAGCATAACCATAAGCTTGTGTTTAAATCTAATCTCCACTACTAACATGAATATGATGCAAAAATCAAGAGGTCTTAAATAAGGGTTGTAATGGGGCTAAGGTAAGGGTAGGATAAAGGCTGAAAATAAGGGCTAAAATTCAAGACAAAAAAATCATCTCAAAATATATTCGAAACTGTTTTTTTTTTCATTCGAACCAAATTTGCTCGACAGTGTACCCTTTTTTTTCTTTTCGAACTGCACTGTTTTTTTTTCTGGTTTTATTTTTCTGCAGACTCGAACAATTTCCTGCACTGTATATTCGAACCAATTCTGCACTGTATATTCGAATCAACTCTGCACTGTTTTTTTTTCTGCACAGTGTAATACACTGTTGCACTGCATTTATTCGAATCTGTTTTTTTTTAAGATGAATTTTGTCTTGAAAAAGGGAACAAAAGTGATGGATTTGAGAAGAAATTGGATTAGGCTTAAAATGTGGTAATTTTCAAGAAAAAAGGCTAAGGCTCAAAGATTGTTTCACTAGGAGAAATTAATTAAAGGGTAGGTAATTTATTTGGGAAGAGAAATGGTTAAAACCTAGTGCCTCTATCATATTAAAGCATCATAATCAATCAATGTAATCTCAAAAAGAATTTAAAAACAAGTTCTAGAATGCAACTAATTTAGCTAGGCGCACTCAAAGAAACAAAGAGCAAATATCATGCATGCTCATTAGGCTCAAAAACTCACAAATATGTCTTGTGTACTTAGGTAAGCATCATGTGGATTAATAGAGAAATCAAATGTCATAAAAAAAATTAAAAATTAATCATGCCAAAAATTTACCATGCAACCTAGAGTTTTCTAACAAGATAGATTCAGAACCATGTGAAAACAGTGAGACAAGGCGAAATTAAGGATTTAAACAGAGAACTTAAATTAATAAATCCAAGACTTCAAGCGAACAATCAAGACGGATAAGCAAGATAAAAATTGATAAGCATATCTCCCTCCCCCTCACTTAGATGCATTTTGTCCCAAAAATGAAAAATTAAAATAAAAGAGAGGAAAGGAGAGACTCCCCTAATCAATTGTGACCACGACCGCGGCCACGTCGTCCGCGGGAGGTGCCGGGGCGAAGATAGGATAAGATCTCGGCCAAGTTGGTCTCGATGGAATGGAGGCGCTCATCCATATTTCTTTGGGGTTGGTCGTCCTGTGTTGGTTGTGATTGGGCGCGTCTACGAAACACTCGTTCTCGACGAGTTGGGAGAGTGCCCGGGGGAGCAATATAAGGTGCATCAGGGGTGCCTGCAAGTAAGCCCATTGCATCTAGGCATCTCTCATCTAGAGCACTCATAGAAAACGCATAAGTAAACTGAGATGGATCAAAAGTAGCAGAAAAAATACTCAAGGCTAAATGGGTAATATAGGGGCCCAGAATTAATGGTCGTGACCTAGAGGTACGGGGGACACGATGAAATGTGTGAGCCAACCAAAAACCAAGATTTACCTTAAGATTTACCTGCATACACCATAGAAAGAATAACTCAGATCTACTCACGGTTGATGGGGTGTCGTTTCTGCCAGACAAGTTGTAAACAAGGAAGCGATGGATATATTGTAAAGCAGGGCTATGAATAGTGTGGTCCTTAGTTGTTTTCGGATTGTACTGCACACCTGATAAACCTGTCAAAGTCTCGAGAGAAATGTCGTTATCGAAATCTTTCGGTATGTCTAAAAGTGCAGATTGATAGTTAGGGTCCGAAACATTAGTGACAAAACCCATATAAACATTAAACTCAGTAATGGACAACCGAAAGTATTGACCCAATAAGCGAAAAGATATTACATTTGGTGTATCAAGAGACCTAGCGCGACTACGATCAAACAAAAAAGTAGAATAAAACTCAAGAACTAATTCATAGTACGTGTCACAAGTAATAATATGAAATCGACGCCATCCAATATTATCAAAATGTGCTAGAACTGACTCACGTATATGCAAACGATCTAAAGTATGATCGGGAATGTACTTACAGACCGGAAGTGGGCGATGTCGAATGTGATTAAACATAACGAGTTCATCTCCAGTGAATTGTAAAAACCCTTTCAAGCTATCATCGTTAGGTGTCGTAAATCGTTGGCTACGTCATGGATGTTCTTCATGGTCCGATGGAATATCATTGTGTTCGTGAGGCAGTGATTCCGGTTGAGCAGCGTCCGAGGGATTTTGGGCAGAAAAATTAGCATGCATGTGATCTGCAAATTCAGAGGTAGGGTTAATAACAAATAATGGTGGAAAAAATTCGGAACTTACCTCATCGGCTGCCGAATAGTTATCCGAGTGCCCGGACGTGTTGGTGTACATGTGATAGGAGGGCACACGGGTAGGGGACTGCATGGGCATGTGATGACGCTGTGAGGAGCCACCAGCCGCATCGGACGCCGAGGGGTGGTAAGGGGAAGGTGGCGGCGATGGCAGACGTGATGAATGGCGGAGTGGTGACGGTGGCGTTTCGCCACTGCCGGTGACACGAGCAGTGCGGCCGGTGCTGGTCTGTCCGGATCTGTTCGTGGGAGTGTCCCTCGCCATGGCCGGATCATTGTGGTGCGAGGGAGATGAGTGGTGCGTGCGGGCAGTGGCGGTATGCATGGTCGTGGTCGGCGTCGCAAGGGAGTAGAAGGAGGGGGATGGGGGTGACGGTGGTCGCTGCAGTTGGCGGTGCGGCGGTGCATGGTCGACGGAATGGGGGGTGGTGATGGGATGTTCGGGAGAAGGGATGGTGGTGGGCTGCTGCTGTGGAAGCTCGGAGTCGCTGCTGAGGGCGACGTACTGCGGCGGCTGGAACCGCCGGCGGCCACCGATGACGAGCGGCGGCTGCTGTGGAAGCCGGCGAGCCTGGTTCCTGGTGCGAGGCATGGTGGTGTGTAGGGTGTTTCGGGTGGTTGGTAGAAGAAATAAAGAAAGGAGGTAGGGTTTATTTGCGGGTCTGGTGAAGAAGTAAAGAGAGGGTAGGGAGATATGCGGCTGGTGAAGAAGTAAATAGGGGGTTTAATGTAGGTCAAAGGTGTGGGGTCCACGCACTTTATGGTGATTGGGTTGAAAAAGAGGTTTTGACCAGATAAGGTAGGGTATTTAAAATTGGATGGGATAAAGATAAAAATATTTTAAGAATTGGGCCTACCAAATCCTTTTGAAAAGGATAGCTTCTCATCCTTTATTCGATCTAAATCATCTGCAAATAAAATAAATAAAAGATCAGATAAAAATAGAATTCGAAATAAAAAAGATAAAACGATGAGATAAAATAAGTTCAAAAAGATAGATAAAATGAGATAAAAATAAATTTAAAAGTAGATAAAAAAAACAAATAATGAAAATAAATTTGATAAGAGATAAAATCAAAATTAAAAAAAAAATCTTTAAACAGATTTAGTTGATTTCGATTCTTCTCTTTTATTTTTTTTTATATTTTTTAAATAAAAAGAAAATTTAAATAAAATTAAAAATAAAGAAAAATAAAATAAAAAGAAATGGGTTGCCTCCCATCTAGCGCTTGTTTATCGTCGCTAGCTTGACGACCTCATTTATGCATTTGGTTCCTCGAAATAAATTTCTTCAACCAAACCAACTGGAACATTTTCGAAAAATTGTTTTAACCGTTGTCCATTAACTTTAAAGCTATGTCCTTCGGTGTCTTGAATTTCTACTGCTCCATGTGGAAAAGATTGAACAACAGTGAACGGTCCGAGCCATTTGGAACGCAATTTTCCTGCAAAAAGTTTAAATTTAGAATTAAATAATAGAACCTTTTGACCAACGGAAAAAGATTTAAATGAAATATTTTTATCATGGAAATCCTTTGTTTTGTCTTTAAAAATTTGTGCACTATCGTAGGCATGTTTCCGGATTTCCTCGAGCTCTTGAATGTGTAACTTGCGTTCCCTTCCAACCGCATCCATTTCCATGTTACATTGCTGAATTGCCCAAAATGCGCGATGTTCCAGCTCGACTGGTAAGTGACAAGGTTTACCGTAACGAGACGGTAAGGTGACATCCCTATGGGGCCTTTGTACACAGTACGGTATGCCCATAACGCATCGGATAGCTTAATGCTCCAATCTTTGCGATCCGGCTTCACGATTTTTCGAGTATGGTCTTTATCTCTCGATTCGACACCTCCGCTTGACCATTTGTTTGCGGATGGTAAGATGTTGAAATCCGGTGAGTGACACCGAACTTTTTCATGAGAGTATCAATCACTCGGTTAATGAAATGCTTCCCTCGGTCGCTTATTATCGCTCGTGGTGTGCCAAACCTGCAAAAGATAGATTCTTTTAGAAATTTAACAGTGGTTTTAGCATCATTATTTCGGGTTGCTCTAGCTTCAACCCATTTAGAAACATAATCTACCGCAAGAATTATATAAAAGTTACCGAATGAAGAGACAAAGGGGTCCATATAATCTAATCCCCAAACATCAAATATCTCACATACAGTAATGGGATTAAGTGGCATCTCGTTTCGTCGACTCAAATTACCAACCCTTTGACACTTTTCACAAGATTTACAAAATAAATATGCATCACGAAAAATGTTGGGCCAGTAGAAACCACACTCAAGAATTTTATGTGCAGTACGTTTAGGCCCGAAGTGACCACCGCAAGAATAAGAATGACAGAAATTTAGGATAGAGTTTACCTCGCTTTCTGCTACACATCGTCTAATTACCTCATCCGAACAATGTTTCCAAAGATAGGGATCATCCCAAATGAAGAATCGAGACTCCCTTTTTATTCGTTTTACTTCCGCTTTCGGTAAATCTTGCGGCATCTTACCTGTGGCTAAGTAATTCACCATGTCTGCGAACCACAGAACGTTAAGCTGAGCGGCCATCAATCCTTCGTCAGGGAACTCCTCTCTAACCGGTGGATCGGACATAGATAAGGGGATGCGACTTAAATGGTCCGCAACAAGGTTTTCGCATCCCTTCTTATCCTTTATCTCTAGGTTGAATTCCTAGAGTAATAGTATCCACCGGATCAGTCTCGGTTTTGCCTCCTTTTTGCTCATCAGAAAGCGCAAAGATGCATGATCAGAAAAGACAACGATTTTAGTACCAAGTAAATAAGATCTAAACTTTTCTAAGGCAAAAACAATAGCAAAGAGTTCTTTTTCCGTTGTTGAATAATTTTTCTGCGCAGGATCCAAGGTACGTGATGCATAGGCTATAACATGTGGTTTCTTGTCGATTCTTTGACCCAACACTACTCCAACGCTAAAATAGGAAGCATCGCACATTAATTCGAATGGGTGGTTCCAATTCGGTGGTTGAACGATAGGTGTGTTTACAAGCTTTTCCTTGAGTATGTCAAATGCCTCCTTGCATTTTTCGTCAAAATTGAAGGGTTGGTCCTTTTGTAATAGACTGCAGAGGGGTTGCGCCAACTTTGAAAAATCCTTAATAAACCTGCGGTAAAACCCTGCATGGCCAAGAAATGATCGAATATCCCTCACAGTTGTGGGGTATGGGAGTGAGCGTATAACATCTGTTTTAGCTTTATCAACAGTAATACCTTTTGAGGAAACAATATGTCCTAGAATTAACCCTTTATCTACCATGAAATGACATTTTTCATAATTTAAAACAAGGTTGAATTCAAGGCATCTTTTTAGCACATTTGTTAAGTTTAATAAACATTCTCCAAAGGAATTACCGTAAACTGTAAAGTCATCCATGAATACCTCTATACCTTTTTCGATAAAATCGGAGAAAATGCTCACCATGCATCTTTGGAATGTGGCCGGTGCGTTACAAAGCCCGAATGGCATTCGACGATAGGCGAACGTGCCAAAAGGACATGTAAAGGTTGTCTTCTCTTGATCCTCGGGCGCCACAGGAATTTGGAAAAAACCTGAAAATCTGTCGAGACAACAGTAGTGAGTTTTACCGGCTAATCTTTCAATCATTTGGTCTATAAAAGGAAGTGGAAAATGATCTTTTCGAGTTAGAGAGTTCAACTTCTTGTAGTCTATACAGACTCGCCAACCATTTTGGACTCTTGTTGGAACCAACTCACCTTCTGCGTTTTAACCACCGTGACTCCGGTTTTCTTAGGGACTACATGGATCGGGCTTACCCAGTCACTATCCGAAATTGGATAGATTATATCCGCATCTAGAAGCTTTTGTATTTCTTCTTTAACTACGTCCATCATAGGTTGATTCAGGCGGCGTTGTCCTTGTCGAGATGGCTTAGCCCCATCTTCGGTTTTTACCTTATGCATGCAAGTGGAGGGACTAAGGCCCTTGATGTCTGCGACGGTCCACCCAATGGCTTCCTTATGTGCTCGTAGTACTGTTAGCAAGTCCTCCTCTTCTTCGTTTGATAGCTTGGTTGAGATAATAACCGGTAGGGTCTCTCTTTCCCCTAAAAATGCATACTTTAGATGCTCAGGTAATTGTTTAAGTTCGATCTTGGGTGCCTGCAATACAGAAGGTAAAGGTTTAGTTTTAGATGCAGTAAATATTAAATCTTTATTTAATGAACAAAGATTTTCAAACTCCCTGTCTTCTTCGTCGGAATCCGCAATTTCTCTGTACAAATCATCCATGAAGTCAGTAAAACTAGTGTCAAAGAAATCATTTATGGCAGGTTCAATGACATCAACAAAATTTCAACTAGCAACATTTTCAGGATGTCTCATAGCTTTGTAAACGTCAAATTTTACTACCTCACCATCGAATTCCATTGTAAGGATCCCACTTCTTACATCAATTTTTGTGTTTGCAGTGCTCAAAAATGGGCGGCCAAGGAGGATCTCAGAAGAGTTGTTTGCTCGATCGTTTTCCATGTCAATGACATAGAAATCCGTTGGGAAGATTAAATTATTCACCTTTACGAGAATGTTTTCCAGTAATCCTTCCGGGTAGATTATGGATCTATCCGCTAGTTGTATTGTTACCCTCGTATCCTTCAAAGGCTCAGCAGAAAGTGAGTTATAAAATGAAAGGGGCATAACATTAATAGAGGCCCCTAAATCACACATTGCTCGTTTAATACCCACTTTACCTATTTTGCAGGGAATGGCGAACATACCTTGGTCCTTCATTTTGATGGCAACTTACGCTGGAAGACCGCCGATACATGTTCTCCTAGATTAACCTTTTCAACTCCAATAAGACGACGTTTATTAGTACATAAATCTTTAAGGAACTTAGCATACCTTGGAATTTTTCAGATTACGTCGAGGAGCGGTATGTTGATCTCTACTTTCTGGAACACATCTAGGATTTCCTTTTCTTCTGCTTGTTTGTCTCTTTTCATCAATCTCGACGGGAATGGTGGTTGGACAGCATAAGGGGATGGTTTAGGGGTTGGATTTGATGTATCTTTTTCGACTGGTGGAGTTGGTTTATCTTTTTGGGCGTTTTCCTCTGAGGTTTTGGGTTCTATCACGGTGCCACTTCTAAGGGTGATGGCATTGACATTTTCTTTTGGGTTTATCTCTGTTTGTGAAGGGAGTTTACCTTTGGATTCAAGACGACTCACTGTTTGGGCTAGCTGGCTCATTTGCTTGTCTAACTCTTGTAAGTGGATTTCAGTACGGTTCTGGAACTTCTCTTGGGATATCGCTAGTCGTTCAACCAAGGTTTCTAGAGACGTCTTTTGTTGTGGGTAAGGTTGTCTTTGTTGGTACGGTTGATTTGGCCTTTGGTTGTTCGCGTACCCATAATTTGATTGGTTCCTCCACCCAGAATTATAGGCATTCCCTATGGCGTTGGCTTGGGCGACATCATCTTCTTGAATCATCGGACAACAGTCTGTCGGATGTTCTGGGCTGGTACAGATTCCACAAAGCCTAGCTGTTTTTCTCTTATCTGCAACAAGAGTTTGCACTATTTCAGCTAATTTATCGATTTTGTTTTCTAATGAAATTGTACTTACCTCGCGAACCCTTCGAGATGGTTCGTTAGACTGATTGAATCTTTGAGAGTTGGCGGCCATGGTTGATATCAGTGTTTTAGCCGCTGTTGGTGTCATGTTGACTAAAGCTCCGCCACTTGCCGCATCTATCACCTTCATGTCCATAGGCGTCAATCCTTCGTAAAAATATTGGAGGAGGGTTTGTTCCGACAACCCATGTTGTGGACAATTTGCACACAACTTTTTAAACCTCTCCCAATATTCATACAAGGACTCAGCTTCTTTTTGTTGAATGCTTAGGATGCTGCGCCTAATTTCGCTTGCTTTCGCTGCAGGGAAGAACCTGTCAAGAAAAAGTTTAGCCATGTCAGTCCATGTTGTAACAGAATTAGGGGGTAAATCAAATAACCAATCTTTCGCTATATCAGCTAAGGAAAATGGAAAAGCTCTAAGTTTGATTTGGTCATCAGATACTCCCTGTGGCTTTGTAGTTAGACAAACCATGTGAAATTCCTTCAAATGTTTATGAGGACTTTCTGTCGGTAAGCCGTGAAAGGTAGGCAAGAGATGGATCAAACCCGTTTTTAGCACGAACGGTGTTTCGCCATTCGGGAAAGTTATGCACATAGGTTGTTGGCCATCGGGCGCCGCATTAAGTTGGCGAATGGTTTGATTTTCGTCTCCCATCGGATTGGGCTCGTAACTCGATTCTGCTTCGGATGTGATTTCTAGATCGCGTTCGAATCTCTGTTGGCGTCTTTTGTTTTTCTTTTCCCGAAGTGTTTGTGCGTTCAACTTTCGGGCTAGTGCTTCGATTTCCGGGATGAGATCAAATTGTTCTCCCGGATTGCTCCTGGTCATAAATCAAATAAAACGATATTAGTAATTTGTCGTATTCCCCGGCAACGGCGCCAATTTTGACACGCGTCGTATAGTGTCAAAAATAAAACCTTAAACTCAAATAAAATAAGATTTAAAATAATATAGTGAGAGTAAGGGTCGATCCGCAGGGAATAGGGACTCTAACACCTTTCTTCTGATTTAGACCAATAACCTGTAGGAAATAAAGAGGGATTTTAGAATAATGATTTGAATGAGAAAAATAGTAAAAACGTAAAAATAAATGTTGAGAAAGAATTATGGATAGAAATAGCATCAAGCCACGCTTTGCCACGACATCTTCGATCACTGAAGTTGATTTTTCTTCGACTTTCCTGCAGGTTACAGTCTACAAGGCCCAACCCTTGTAACTTACTTCTCGTTGGTAGATTCGACTCCCAGGGCAATCCTTGAAGTCAAACTTTTGTGAATTAGCCACGGCAATCGATGCTAACCCAGATCTGAGTAGTGCTGGAGAAGCCCGTGCTCGGATATTCGTCTCGATGAGAGTTGTTTCCGATTTCGATTCCCCTTAGTGGACCGCCACTAAGTTTGTTCTTAGGGAGTTGAATTGGCTACAAGCTTTTCCTCGTCCCCAACGATGGATCTAAAAAAACTTCAATTCCTAATCTCACGAGGTTTGTCGGGTTTGGCGTTGCTTTTGGCTAAAGGGAATTTAGTTAAGCATGGTTTGTGAAAAAACCATACTTAATAAAATAAATAAAAATGGAGAAAAGAAAATGGAGAAAAATGGAGAACTTTATTACTCAAGGAAGAAGAGAACAATGGAAAATGATTGATGAATAATTCACCCCCAAAGTGGGGTATTTATAGTAGTTGAAAAACCCTAAAAACCTAAGATGATAAATCCTAAAATAAATTTAAATAAAATTACATAAGATAAATATCAAAGTTTTGAATTTAAAAGATAAAATTCGGATGATAGGCTATCTTGATAAGTGGACTGATAGGTTATCAAGCTTGCTGACGTCATCTTCTAGAAGGTGCTGACGTGGCGCCCAGTCAGCATTCATGCCCTGGTTCATGCCCATGAATCTGCCCACGAATTCAGTATTTCTGCAGCATTTCAACTCGTTTCCGGCATTACGTAACCTGCACGAGAACAACACAAAAACAGCCCAATTAAGTCCTTCAAACATATATATTCAATCAAAACAAGGACTAAAAACATAACCAAAATAAACACTTATCATAAACCTCAACCGTTTTCATACTTCAAATTCATCAAAAAGGAAGACTTAAAAACTAGCCATACACTTATATACTCCCTTTTTTTTGGCTAAAGGGTCAAATTTGCCCCTGTAGTAATTCGAAATCAGCAATGTTGCCCCTAATTTTTTTTTTCCGTAATTTTGCCCTCAAAGTCAGTCAATTGTAGAATGTTCCCCTTTGACCGATTTTGACCGTTAAATGCTGACGTGGCAGTTAACGGTGCTGACGGGGCAATTTTACCCTCGAAGTCATTCATGCAATTTTGACCTCGAAGTCATTAATTGCAACACTTTTACCCTTGGTTTATTTAGTTTTTGAATAAAATTGGATAAATAATTTGGGTTTTTTCGAGTTGAACTTTAACAAACAGAATATATGAAAAATCGATTAACAAATTGAT
The DNA here is from genome assembly GCA_958450335.1 of Hibiscus tridactylites. Taxonomy (NCBI): domain Eukaryota; kingdom Viridiplantae; phylum Streptophyta; class Magnoliopsida; order Malvales; family Malvaceae; genus Hibiscus; species Hibiscus tridactylites. Next base: position 83,286,078 of record OY288270.1, read on the forward strand.
GTAAATATCCTTTGAGTCCCTAGTAATTTTAAAAATAAGCAAAATGAGAACTCTCACAAAAAATCAAAATATTATTCATTTTTTTAAAAATCTATAAACTTAATAAAAATAAATACAATATTCAAAAAAATTATTGAAATAAACCAACGAGAAGCGTGTTAATTGAACGGTGAACGCGAACTATGCTATTCGAATGATCATCGTACATTTTTTCCTAACAACCCATCATCGGTAAGTGTGTCAATCGAACATCGTTCGAATAGCATATTTCGCGTTCACTGTTCAATTAACACGCTTCTCGTTGGTTTATTTCAATAATTTTTTTAATATTGTATTTATTTTTATTAAGTTTATAGATTTTTTTAAAAAATTGAATAATATTTTGATTTTTTGTGAGAGTTCTCATTTTTCTTATTTTTAAAATTACTAGGGACTCAAAAGATATTTATATCAATTTGTTAATCGATTTTTCCTATATTCTGTTTGTTAAAGTTCAACTCGAAAAAACCCAAATTATTTATCCAATTTTATTCGAAAACTAAATAAACCAAGGGTAAAAGTGTTGCAATTAATGACTTCGAGGGCAAAATTGCATGAATGACTTCGAGGGTAAAATTGCCCCGTTAGCACCGTTAACTGCCACGTCAGCAGTTAACGGTCAAAATCGGTCAAAGGGGAACATTCTACAATTGACTGACTTTGAGGGCAAAATTACAGAAAAAAAAAATTAGGGGCAACATTGCTGATTTCGGATTACTACAGGGGCAAATTTGACCCTTTAGCCAATTTTCAAAAGGAATGGTCATGTTTTCTATGCATTGAATTAAATAGGCATTCATATACGTGAAAACAAACCAATTTTTCATAGCATCATGTACGGTCATAAAAATGATAATCTATATCAAACCATTACGTACCATTTTGATGCAAGATTAGACCAGAATGCTTCATACTATCGTACTTAAACTTTGTACAGCAGTATTAGAATTCGCTTCTAAATTGTTGGAAAAATAGACTGCTGCAAAATGAGGCGTTAGCACTGACTGGAAAATAATAAAATAATTAAACGAAACCAAACCGTGTTGTGGTATTAACCACTGCCTTAGAAGCGAATTCGCCCCGATGTGTGTAATCGCTACAATGGACGAACGACCCCCTGAGGTTAGCACGGCTCTCCAAATTTCGTACACCCGAAAGATGGAGCGAACTTTGATGGTACTGCTCTTCTCTCAACTCAAAATCAACACTCGTTATAGGTTTATAAAAACCAAAGAGAGTGTTTCTAAAGCAAACTCTATTGCTTAGGTATGTCTCAAATGAGTGAAATTGCCCACTGTTTATAGGCTAAATAGTGAGGGCAAAATCGTCATTTCCACATCACAAATTAATTCTATTAATAATAGAATTAAATATCATTATTATAAGTTATATTCATCACAAATTAATTCTATTAATAATAGAATTAAATATCATTATTATATAACTTAAATTTTGAGTATTAACAACAACCAAGGCCCTCTCCAGTCCTCTCTTTGTTTTGTTTCGACAACGATTGAATGTTACCAGCTTAGATGAAGTCCAACAACAAGAAGAAGAAAAGAACAGGGGGAATGTTGATGTATGAAGAACAGTTGTAAATGCTATGCATGGTGTGCATGTTGTGCAGGGCATGCATGAGATAATACTCGACGATGAGTATGTACCTCTGCATGAGCTGGAGGTTGTTACTAAGTTTGTTAGGGAATGCCTTGCTGTTATGCAAGCTGGCAGTGCAACCAATTAGGGTTTACCGTCCTTAAAACCTGTATATATAGTGCACCATGTTTTGTAAATGAATCATCAATGAAAGCTATATTTCTTCTCAATTTCTGATACTCAACATTGAGCATGTTTTACGGCTCGTGGGTTGTGGTCGAAAGTGGTATCACCCGGTCACGTCGAGGATTTCTTCCAATTACCGTTTGCGGAATGGCTACTACAGAACCTGTTTTGTTCTCAATCCATAGCGCCAAATGATGGATATTGGGCAATCTGGTTCTCGATATTATGCTGGTTACTCTGGAAGAATCAGTGTAGTTTTTTTGTTAGCGACAAACTTTACTCAACGTGAAGATCTTCTAACCCGGGGGAATCGTCTTGTGGAGGAGTGTGTTCGCGTGTTTGCTACTCCGATGGGTGAGCGAATTAGGCCGTCTATATTACCACAGTGGCTTGGTTCCCCTATAGGGTGGGTGAAAGTGAATGTTGATGCAGCCGTTAACACAACGGATGGCATGGCCGCGATAGGAGGTGTTATTTGTGATAATCAAGGTGTTTGGTTATTTGGGTTTGCTCGTTTTGTTGGCCGATGTCATGTTTTGCTTGCTGAGTTGTGGGCCATACATGATGCTCTCCTGCATGCTTGGTTGTTGAGTTATCGATACGTTGAGCTGGAAACAGACTGTCTAGAAGCGATGCATATTACCAATCGTACATCAGCTGCAATGCATGAGAGTGCATTGGTTTCGTCGATCTGGGGGCTTGCCAACCAAGAGTGGAGGATCGTGATCCGACATGTTTGTCGAGAGAACAATAGGGTATTAGGGTTGCGGACAAGATGGCATCATTGTGTCGTGCGATGCCTATGGCATCCTTGTCGTTGCTAGAACCTCCTGCTTGTCTCGTTGAAATGGTGAAGGAGCAGATGGAACATTTGGCTACTTTTGGGACCGGTATGCATGGGCAAAATGCGTTGCCATATGATCCTGGAGGGTAGTTAGTTGCTTTGTATATTTTGGTTATGGCCTTTTTGTTTAATGTTTATTTCATTATGTTTGTTTGTTAGGTTTTTTTTAAGGTATATTATGGGTACTTTTTTTCCAATTTAGTTTAAGGATTTTTAACGAGGCTTGTAAAATACCCCATTCATTATAAAAAAAATACTGATTTAATCTTTTAAGTATTATTTATTTGAACAAAAGAGTTGTCCACAACCCCTCTAGAGTGTATGGTTAAAACTTAAAAGTTCGTTGTTGACATTTTAATGAAGTGTTTGTGTCTGTTGAGCTATCATATCTGTTGATTACCAGGCTGATAGACATAACATAGAGTGTGATAAGTGGTCGGAGTGTGTGTTAGGATGGTGCAATGTCGAAATTTTTAAATATGGATGGTTAAGTTCATTGAACTATTTCGAATTAGGACGAAATTATTAGAATACATAAGTTTTGAGGACTAAATTTGTTATTATACCAAGATATTGTTTCAATTTTAATGACAAACAAACTGATTGAATAATTTACTTTAAAAAAATGACTTGTTATTGAGTGACTCAATTGTTATTTTTTTAAAAAAAAAAGAATGACATATTTGTTAGGGATGGGCACGGAACCGGACCCGACGGGTTCCGACCTGACCCGGTCCGACCGGGTCGGGTATTTTTATGAAAAAATCGGGTTCGGGTCGGGTCGGGTCGGATTTTTGTGTAGGGTGAGGTCGGGTTCGGGTTTTAGGGTGAAAAAATCCTACCCGACCCGACCCGGGACTAATAGTGTAATTTTCCCCTAAATTTTTTAGAGATATTTGTAATAATACCTTTTATATATATATTTTTTTATAATTAGGTCCTTAAAATTGATTTTTTATTTACAATTTAGTCCTTAAATTTATTATTTTTTACAATTAAGTCTCTTAAAATTATTTTTTTTACAATTTAGTCCCTAAAATTGATTTTTTTATATAGGTCGGGTCGGGTCGGAGTCGGGTTTAAGGTATTTATTTAAAAGCTATGGTCGGGTCGGGTCGGGTTCGGGTTTAGGGTTAATATTTTCGGGTCGGGTTCGGGTGGGCCAAAAACCCGGCCCGACCCGTGCCCATCTCTAATATTTGTTACTAAAATTATAATTAAATTAACACCGGAGTATCATTTAGCTGCAAGATTTTCATTTCATGCAATCAAAGTAACAAGTAAAAATCAAATCTCTTTAATTGGTCTAGAATCAAAGATCCCACTGATTGATCAATATTTTACAGAAGACGGATTGAAAAAGAAATTCAAATCAGATATCATTGGTATTGCTGGTGTAATTACTAATCAGTCACCATGGCCATGTTTAGAGCTTGAAATGCAGCAGGGCAGAGGTACCATCAAGGCCTTTTGCTTGGTAATAAGCAACATATTCTCTTACAGTGACTTCCCTGTATTTTGATGGATTTTCTTCAGATAATAACTCCTTAATAGGACCATAAGTCCTCAAATTTGGCAGAAGGAAAGTGCTGAAAAAACAGGCCACTGAAAGTCTTGGACCTGCAGAATTCGCCACTACCCTATGCTCCACGCTTTTAAAACCATCATTTGATATCAGCTGAAAAAAAAAACAGAAAACTAATATCAAAGATAAAATCTAAAAAAATCCGAGATTCGAATCTTAACATCTGCGGCATCGACAAGGAAGATATAAGCTTGCCTGTAGAAGGTCGCCAATGTTAATGACCAGGGCACCGGGAGTTGGGGATACATCGACCCACTGGTTTTGATGAAGAACTTGGAGGCCGCCGATATGGTCTTGTAGGACCACCGAGAGGAAGTTGTTGTCCGAGTGCTTAGTTGTACCAAGGGTGAGCTCCGGTTGCGGACAAGCCGGGTAATAATGGGACAGCATAGCCAACCCTTTAGCACAGTCCATGTCTTTGAGGTGATCAGGCTGCAATCCTAGAGCCTCAGAGAGTAACTCAAATAGCAAATAACCCAATTGCATAACTTGCTTTGAGTACTCCTTCATTATATCCCTACAAACAAATTTAAGCACCTAATAAGTAAGCATGTATGATGTGGAATTGGGGACTCTTTCAAATCATATTTCAGTGATTCGATTCGTTTCGTAATTCGAAAGCCGGCGGTAACCGGATTCATTAACTCGACAAAATAGGACACGTATGATAAGATACCTAGAAACCTCCGGTAAGTCCTCTGGCATGGGAGGATCAGGAGCCATAAAGCAGAAAAGGGTATCCCTCCAGTTTGCTGCCGGTGAGCTATAAAGATCAAAATTGCTATTGTAGGCCACTTTTTTTGTCCTAACATCCCGAGTAAAGAACTTCTTTTTCACCTCCAAATCTTGCTCGAAAAACCTGACGACACCATCCTTCATCTCCTCCAGGACACTCACTGGGATCCCATGGTTCACGACTTGGAAGAAACCCCAAGATTCGGATGCACTTCTAACTTTCTCGACGATCTCCCGACGAGTCCCGGGATCTTCCTTCGCGCCTTTGAGATCGATAACCGGAATACTAACACGGATGCCATCATCTGAGACAGATGAGTTCTTCTCTAACGGATCAGGTGGATGATGGAATATCCGAGGAACTTGTTGAATTCCAGAATCAACAAGTCCTTTAACACCAGCTTTTGTTTCATCGAAAGCTTTCAATTCACTTGTTCGATCATATTCAGGCTTTAGTTCCGCCATTAGAACTCTGTTTCTACCTCAGGAATTAGCAGCGGAACACAGGAGGAAATGTGATTCTTTACAATACTGTTGTGAAGACTAATGAAAAATGGAAAAAGCCTAAGCTATGGCTGAGATTATTAAATATCCACATTCTATTTCATGTGTCAATTAATTATTGCTTAATTGTGTTTTTCAAAAAAAATATTGCTTAATTGTGCTGTACGTTACATTAAAATGATTATAGTTGACATCAAATTTTTTAATTATGAGTGATCTCGTTGATTGTATTGTGATGATGTGCTTTGAATTTATTATTAGTGAAGGATTAAATACTGATTTAATCTTTTTAAGTGTTATTTAAATGAACAAAAGAATTGTCAACAATCTCTAGGCATGATAAATAAATGTGTACTGAGGGGTTTATCAAGATATTATGAAAAGTGTGGCTACTAATGGACTCCTCATCGGAACTGATGTGGACTCTTTCTTTTTCATGTTCTGGTCATTTGATTTGTTTCGTAATTCGGAAACGGTGGCAACCGGATTTGTTAACCCGGCAAACAACGGAACATATGATACATACCTGCATACCTCCGGTAAGTCTTCTGGCATGGGAGGATTGGGAACCATAGAGCAGAGAAGTGTATCTCTCCAGTTTGCTGCTGGTGAGCCTATAAAGATCAAAATTGCCATTGTAGACCACGCTTTTAGTGCTATAACACCAGCTTTTGTTTCATCAAAAGCTTTCAATTCACTCGTTCGATCATATTCCGATTTCAGTTTCGCCATTACACTTCGCAATTATCAGAAATGACTAATGGAAAAGCCAAACATAAGGAAATTCTGTATAAACATCTTTACTTATATATGATTTGGACTCGCTGTTTATAAAATCATGCATTTTACAATTTTAGCTACAAGCCAAAGAAGACTAAAGAAAGATCACACTCTGCTTAGGTTTATAAATAAGAAACATAGACAATCAGAACCATCATTTGTTTCCATAAACTACTTATGATGATCCTGCAGCTGTTTTTGATCTCCATGGCCGGGTTCGGAGAGCTTGAAACATGGCAATGGTGAAGCACCACTAAGACCTTTCGAGTTGAAGTACGTAATGTAGGCTTTGACAGTGGTTTCCCTATATTTTGGAGGGATGTTTTCGGATAATAACTCCTTAATAGGTCCGTATAATCTCGAATCCGGCAGAAGAGCAGTGGTGAAAAAGCTTGCCACTGATACTCTAGGACTTGCAGAGTTTGTCAAAACTCTATGGTCCACACTTGTAAATTTGTCATTCGATATAAGCTGAAAAAGAAACTGGGACCGTATCAAATATGCGTGCTTGTAAATGAAGAGTCCGAGTAACATCGAACTTGCCTGTAGGAGATCTCCGATGTTAATGACTAGAGCCCCGGGAGTCGGGGGTACATCGATCCATTGATTTTGATGAAGTACTTGGAGACCACCAACATTGTCCTGTAGGAGGACAGTGAGAAAGCCATTGTCTGCATGCTTGCTTGAGCCTAGAGTCAGTTCCGGTTGAGGACAAACCGGATAGTAATGCGACAACATGACCAACCCCTTGGCACAATCAATGTCTCTCAGGTAATCGGGGTGCAGACCGAGGGCCTCGGACAGTAACTCAAACAACAAGTAACCCAAATTCATTACTTGCTTTGAGTATTCCACCATTATATCCCTACAAGTAAATTAAGTACCTATATCAGTGTTGGATTCGAGTATGTATAATGTGTCAACATGGGTAGATTCGATTTTTTCGAACCATTTGGTAATCATGTTCTAATAGTAATGTCCGAATATGTGCGAACCGTATGTTTTATTCATATACTTCAATGGTTATGTTGTTTTCATACCTGAAAACTGCAGGCAACTCTTCTGGTTTGGGAGGATCAGGAGCCATGGAACACACAACTGTATCTCTCCATTTAGCTGCCGGTGCACTATACAGATCGAAATTCGAATTGTACACCACTCGTTTCGTGTAATCGCGAGAGAAGAACCGGCTTTTAGTCTCGACATCTTGCTCGAAAAACCTATGTGCACCATCCTTCATCTCCTCCATGACATTCATTGGGATCCCATGGTTAAGCACTTGAAAGAATCCCCATGTCTTCGATGCGTTTCGAACATTCTCAACGATCTCCTTACGAGTAGTTCGGTTTTGCTTCACTCCTTCAAGGTCTATAATAGGAATATTGTACTGTGTGCCACATGAAACTGAGTAATCATCTCTTGGTTGATGGAACATCCTTGGAACCTGTTTGATTCCAGCATCAACAAGTCCTTTTACACCGGCTTTTGTCTCATCGAAAGCTTTTAATTCACTTGCTCGATCGTATTCGAGTTCCGGACTCGCCGGATCTTCTTCATCAGTACTCTTGGACTTGGTTATCTTTGCTGAGTAATACATATGGACTATTCAAATCTTATGCCAACAGTTGAGATAAAATACAAGAAAAAAGAAAGAGAAGGGAGGGGAGAGATTTGTTATATAACAGTAACCATCAGTGAATATCCAATTGTGATATCCTTCTGCAGCCAATGAGAAATGACACAAATCTCATGGTGCTAAATGCTAATGCAATTTGGAGCTTGGTCTAGTTGTAAGCCGATATCAATTTCGATTCGGGTGAATATCGGATAAAGATACATATCATATATACAAAATATAATCTTATATCGATATTTTAATGTGTTGAATACAAGTACAAGACAAAAATTATTAAAATAAAATAAAATAAAAAATCCAACAAATTCATGTTGTAATAGTTTGATGAGGTAAAGTTCCACTTGCCTCAAATAATGGACCATTAACCAAAGGTAATGGACACATAAACCAGTCACTATGTATTAAATGTGTTGTAAACCATATAAAGTGGGAAATATAATTTGGCTTTCCATCTATTATTGCTTCTATCCTTTTCAATATTCATCATGAACGCAGGTTTATAAAACAAAATATCAGTTTATCAAAAAAAAAATTAGAAAATTTGTATTTCGAGATGTGTTTCAATAGTTAATTTAGAATAATATAGTCGATTTAAGTTTGAGTAGTGTTGAGTTCGACTCGGCTCGTTAAGAACTCGAGTCGAGCTCAATAATATTGAGCTTAACTCGGTTCGTTAAAAACTCAAGTCGAGCCTGAGCTCAAGTTGAGTCTAATCACATCGAGTATTGACCGAGCTTTGATTGAATCGGACTTGAATAGCTCGCAATGTGTTTCATCTCATTTACAACCTTAATAATAATAATAATAATAATAATAATAATAATAATAATAATAATAATTTGTTAGTGGATTTATTCAACACCAATAGTATCCAACAAGTATTAGGTGCATTGGTAAGGCATATTGCACTCCTTAGGATGTGAGTTTGAATCTTGGAGACGACATTGTTGGGACTTGGGAGGGGCAACCGCGCACCCCGAACATGGACCGTAAGACGGACATGCGTAATATCAAAAAAAATATCCAACAACATACATTTTAGTTTACTCTAATTCTAAAGAAATCAGTATATTATATTTTCAAGTAGCTCGCGAGCTTTTCGAATTGAGTATTGAGTAGCTCGGTTTGTTAAGAACTTAAGCTGACTTCGAACTCGAGTTAAATTCAATCGAATCAAGTATTGACATTAATTGAGTCGGACTCGAGTAGCAATATATATTCCTCTCGTTTACAACCCTATTTGTATATATTCAGTTTTTTTTTGGGGATAAATTATATATTCAGTTTTATGTAATGGCATATCGCGGGAAGAATGTTAACAATATCAAACGGCACCGTTTTTATGTCATACACTTGGAAATAGGAACACTGGGAAATCTCGCAGTGGGTTTCAGAGTGAAGAAGAGAGAACTAAGCTGAAATTTCTTCAAATTACAAGTGAACGGAAGTTCATTCTTTCAGTTCTTTTAATTCCTCATGGTAAAAAGAAAAACCCCATGAAACCCTAACATCGTTCCATAAATTTTCATTATTTTTGTTCGAAAGTTTCCATCTTTTTTATTTTTGTTATAATAATCGTTTTGGGGTTTTTGCAGGATTATTTGAAAACAGTTGTTCCTTCTCAACTCCTCGCTGAACGTGGCTCCAATCTCGTCGTCATCAATCCAGGTGCTTCCTTTTTCTCGTTTTACGATTCCCCTCCAAATTTAAAAATTCCGGAAATTAGGCTATGGGACTAATTTGCTTGTTAATTTTGGTTAGGCTCTGCAAATATTAGAGTAGGGTTAGCTAAGCAAGACTCTCCTTTCAGCATTCCTCATTGCATTGCTCGACGTACAGACCAGTTCTCCAAGTTAAATGTTCAAGATCAGGTTGCCCCCCTTATTTTCTTAACTATATCTTGTTCTCTATTTTCCCTTGTTTTTCATTCGGGTTAGTTTGAACGAAAATTTGAATTTTTGGGTTTTGGGTTTTCAGTTGCTTAATTCTCAAGTTACCACAGCGCAGCATATGGAGCGCGAAAAAGCCTATGATGTTGTGAGTCATGAGTGTGTTCATTTTTGGCTTTCACTTTTTCTCTTCTTGTTTATGTAGTAGTCCAATGTTTGAATTCATTATTTGTTTGTTTGAAAGATTGCTTCGTTGTTGAAGATACCTTTCCTTGATGAAGAGGTTGCCAATACTTCTATTCCGCGAAAGGTAAGGATTTTAAGCTGAAATTAAGTATGGCGTCTGGTGGTAGCTATATATTGACCTATTGGAGCTTGTCGTAGTAGTACTATACCACTTAAGCTGATGTGCAGATGGGACGTGTTGATGGGTATAATCCTCAGAATAACAGGAAAGACGCAGCCTTCACTTGGACTGATATACATGTGAAAGACCTAAAGTCATCAGTGCCACAAGGTGATTAGAAATTCCATTTTTTTTGCCTTGTGCCAAATTCTCACTTTTTCTTGTTTGGGTGGATCTATGAAGTACTGGTGGTGCACCTTGATTGTTTCTAATTCAGGCAGTTTCTTTAGAGAGTGTGGCTCTTGATATTTTCCTTTGTAAGTTCAACTTCTTTAGCTTTACTTTCAGCTTCTTATACATGGATATTGGTTGTGCAGAAAGTTCATTGGATAAAAGTGTCGTACCTGAGTCCTCAGTCCAAAATGAAGGTACTGAGTCAAAGGAATCTACTTTGGCTGAACAGAAGTTCAGGGAGGTCATATTTGGCGAGGAAGCACTAAGGATATCTCCCTCTGAGCCATATTCCTTAAGACGTCTTATTCGTAGAGGGCATCTAAATATTTCGCAACACTACCCCATGCAGCAGGTGCTTTTCAACATTCATACATTCACATTACCACAATTAAATATTGAATCATCTTGAACCTGCTCAGTTTTTGTTTACACTGTGATAAAAGAACCCAACTATTGAGATAGCTGCACAGTTGTTTAAAAAGAAGGATAGTTAATCTACCTTCTTAAAATTATTTTATTATCTTGCAGGTCCTTGAAGATCTGCATGCTCTATGGGACTGGATTTTGTTAGAGAAATTGCATATCCCTCACCAAGAAAGGAGCTTATATTCTGTCATTCTTGTTGTTCCAGAGACATTTGATAATCGTGGTATTTAAAAATTGCTTATTGTTTTCTAATTGTAGCTAGTCTCATCCCTTTGATTCTGTACTATGCCTTGTGGTAAAAATTCCGTATTCAGTTTATGTGTGCGTCAATAAGATCATTCCACAGTCTGATTTACTTTCTCTCTTAACATCTGTTGCAACTTAAATTAAATACTCTTGCTTATATGGAATATTTGGTAACTTCAAATTTTGTGGGTTGTAACAAGCAGAGATAAAGGAGATCTTATCTATTTTATTGGGAGACTTGTGTTTTAGCTCAGCAGTTGTGCACCAGGTGAGAAATTCATCTCATACTTATTCATAAATGTAAGTCAAGTTCCGATATCAGCATTAAACCAAATGATGTAGCAGTGCAGTTAGCAAGATACTTTGACAACTCGGAAATATTTTAGTGACGACCAAGGAGTGTGTCTTGTATGATTAGCTTATACTCGCATGTCTTTGATGGATATATGGGCTGTTTGCTATAAGTTTGTCACGGTATGATAGAGGCCCTTCATTAGGGATCTTTTGTTTTCCTTCATAGGAACGATGTGGATTGAACACTAGTACCCTCTTGAACTTGTTTGACTCATTTACAATCTGTGACTGTGAATGTGCATGTCTTCTTATACATGTACAAAGATTTGTCTCTCATATAATACTCAAATTTATAAACGAAAGAACCTTGCTGATAACAAGTGTCCCATCTTGATACTGTAGTTTTTCTTACTCTTACTGATTATTTCATGAGATTTTCTTTAATTCAGCTCTACCAGTAGCATTCTAAGTAGAAGATTACTTTTGTTGTGTAATATTTGCTTCAATATGATGATCTCAGGAAGGCCTGGCAGCAGTTTTTGGGAATGGATTATCAACGGCATGTGTTGTAAATTTGGGTGCTCAAGTGTCATCAGTCATTTGCATTGAGGTAACTGATTTACATATAAGTAGATCCCTTCTATTTTTTGTGTGGATTCATTCTTTTTCTTCTGTAGAAGGATTACACTACTCACAAATTAGACATTTGGTATTTGTTTTGTGCTTGGTTCTATTATATGTAGCCTAACCTGGAAATAACTAAATTTGAGAAAGCTGCGGTCTTACTCTATTGAGAACTCTTATTGTCTGCAGGATGGAGTGGCTCTACCTAATACAGAGAAGACTTTACCCTTTGGTGGAGAGGTTCGAATTCTCATCATTCTCTGTCCCTCAGCTTTCTTCATTCAGAGGATGAATCTTCATTATTGAATGTTTGTCGATGTTGGTCAAATCTGCTTATGCTCATTATCTTATAGGGTTCTTCTAAAACTCTTCTTCCTCAGATTAAAATAAAGATATCATTTGTTTCTTTTCGTTGACGATTTCATCATTTTTATTTACTTTTCCAGGATATATCAAGGTGTCTTCTTTGGACCCAGAGGCACCATCAGACATGGCCACAAATTCGTACCGACATTTTGACAAAGCCTATAGATCTATTGATGCTGAACAGGCTAAAGGAGTCCTATTGTGAAATCAAGGTGAACCATTTGGCTCCTGTACCTGGTATTCTTAGGTTTCTTTTCTGTGGAAATACCACTTTCTCAATGTGCTGTTTCACAGGAGGGTGAACTTGATGCTGTTGCTGTAGTTCATTCTTATGAGGATGCCATGCCTGCAGGATCTCATAAGACAAGGCTAACTGCTCTGAATGTATGTGTTAACTTAGATATCGTTTTCTTTCTTCTCTCGAAGGATTTATCATTGATGGTTCGTTTTAAACAGGTTCCTCCTATGGGTTTGTTCTACCCAACACTTCTGATTCCTGATTTATATCCTCCACCACCCCGTTCTTGGTTAGTAATACTTGTTCAAGTTATTGCTCTCTTCTTTGGAAGTAGTTTTGAATTTTTTTCCTTTAGGGTCATTTTGATGATGTGCCTCACCAGGTTTCATGACTATGAAGATATGCTGGAAGAAACATGGCATATGGAATTCCCAAGAAGATCTGACATGCCAGATGGTCTTTATCCTAGCACTAATGCTGGTTTACAAATGTGGGATAACTATCCATTTTTTCCAATGAAACCTAAGAAAGAAGAGAAGGTTGGCCTAGCGGAAGCCATAACCAGTAGCATTCTTTCAACTGGTAGGTTTTTGTGTAGTGCTAATTCAGCATGTTCTAATAACCTAAAATACCATCCCAACCTAACTATTTAGATTTTTATTTTTCATCTGACAGGTCGCATAGACTTGCAAAGAAAATTGTTTTGTAGCATACAATTGGTGAGATTCTTAATAAGCGTAGACCACGTGATATGCTTTCCCATTTTAAGAATTGGACGTTTAACTTGGTCTTGTGCTTCAGATTGGTGGAGTGGCTTTAACAGGTGGGCTCATTCCTGCTGTGGAGGAGAGGTTGGTTTCTCTTTCTTCCCCCTTTCTTGTCCTCCTACTTTGAGCATATAGCAGTTAATAATTTTACCATGATTTCTTCTTTCTATATACTTGCAGAGTCTTGCATACCATTCCTTCAAATGAAGCAATTCATACTGTTGAGGTAAGTCTTGCCAAATTTTACTCCACTAAAAAGGTGCTATGTCCGTCTTCTGTGCCAGATTGTGGTCACTTTGATATGGTTAGAATCCGAGTATATTTTCCATCTTGATATTTAGATGAACTTAATTTTAATATTCCCGTTCAATGCAATAAGATTATATATCATCAGTCCGTGATATTTAGATTTAACTCTTTTTTTTTTGTATTTCAACTTGAGAAAAAATATCATGGTTTGGTGTTACTTACGTATAGTTTGTCTATATGATTTTGGTCTTCTTGGATGTTACCTGTGAAATAGGTTTTGCAATCAAGAACGATCCCGACTTTTGTGCCTTGGAAAGGCGGAGCAGTAAGTCATCTCCCATCCGTTTTCTTCTTCCACATTCGGGTTTCTTTTGTTTCTGGTACAATGTAAATGCATTTGCTCATCTGTGATTATTACAGATCCTTGGAGTCCTAGATTTTGGTCGGGATGCTTGGGTACATCGAGAGGACTGGATCCGCAACGGGGTTCACATTGGGAGTGGCAGGAAATACAAGGATTCTTATTTTCTTCAAGCACAGGCAATGTGTTACATAAATTCGTAGAAGCAATGGTCATCTACAAGCTTAAAGGTGTTATTTCTCTTGGAAAATAAACCAAGTTTCAGATAGCAAAGCACATGCTACTGCTCGATGGCGGATGGTGGCCAGTTCGTTTTTGTTTTAAGAAAGTTGTATATCAACCACAGTTTTCAGTCAAGAACCACATCTTTAGCACAATCAATGCATCATCAAATTTGTATCAAACTATTTTCCGTTGTCATCGGATTCTAACATCATGTTCCCTCAAAACCACTCTTTACTCCCATAGTGATATCATAATGCAAAAGCTCCCACATGGAGTAGAGAGGCAAGAGTAGGAAAGGGCTTTGCCTATATAGTAGCTTGGCTGAGGTTGTGGGAAGACTTAAAAGGGTCGGTTGGCTAAATATGCCACGCCCACCCTCGTTTGGTGGGTGCTGTATGGCTATCAAGACATATGGCCGACATAATTTGTGGAGACCTATAGGGTTGGCTCGCTCGGCCGACCCTCCTTTCCCAGTTCAATATGGATTCAATATTTACCACAAGCCTGGCTGGATGAGCGGAATAATTACAATTTAATAAAGTTGGGTTCTTATTATTTTTATGGAAAATATTTATATGTTATAATTAAATTTAATTAGACGAAGAAAGGTTTCTTAAGAACCACATCTTTGGAAAAATAACCCTTAAACATGTCACTTAATGAAATGTCGCGTTTTCTGATAAGCGAGATGTAGACTCGCGTGCGTTCCATCTACGTGGCATCGTTGTTTGAAATAACGATTTTTTAAGAACTCGCGTTTTGTAGAACGCGGGGTCTCTGAGAATTTAAAAAGGTGGCTGAATATATCGCACAGAAATTGTTTATGCAGAACGCGAGTTCTGTGCGAATTTGGGTTGAAAAACAAGGGTGGGTAGGTCTGTTCGAGCCTAATTTCGGGCTTATAAATCGTATATTTTTAGCGAAGATCGAGTTTGGGTTCGTAGTACTAAAAATTCTCTATCGTATGACACCAAAACGGTCAATTTCTGTCCATTCTAAACTGGCTTAAAATGGCTTCCAAAACCCTACGATATCATCCTTTTTTGAATGAAATTGCCTTTGAAGAACAATTTGCATGTATTGTTTGCCCATAACTATTCAACAGTCATCCCTTAGGCAACTCGCACTATGTACAAGAGGTGGAGAAGGTGTTCGAGGAACTGAAAGCGAGAAACAAATTTGGCGCAGACTACCTTGAAAAATCTCGAAAAAAAAATGACTTCGATCGTATAACAGGGGTAAACGATGTGGTCACATGACAACGAACTTGGCTGAGGCGGTGAACTCATCATTGAAGGGAGTACGGCAGTTGCCTATCACTTCTATTGTCAAAGCGACCTATTATCATTTGGCTACCCTATTTGCAACCTTGGGAAGGCAAGCAACTAGGGGTGTTCATATCCGGGTATCCGAATTTTCGGGTACCCTAAATTTCGGGTACCCAGAATTTTCGGGTACCTAAAAGTCGGCCGATGACCCGGCCCATAAGAATCGGGTACCCGCAAATCGGGTACCCGCAAAATTCGGGTACCCGATTTACTTTTTTTATATTTTTTAAAATTTATATTTTTTTAAAAAATACATAGAAAACACGTAAAATTTCATGATTTATATTTCAAACACAAAAATTATTGATTTGATGTTAGTTTTAAAAGAGAAATATTTGGATATAAATATATGTATGCATATATATTAAAGTTTATCGACAAAAGAATGTATTAAAAATATTAATTTCGAATATAATTTTTCTTTCGACTCTCATATTGACAAACTAATATAAATATTTTAAAAATTTGTAAACTTAAAAAGTATATAATACAAGTATAAAAAGAAGTTAGAGATTTAAAATTAATTTTAAGAAAAAACAATAAGAAACATAAAATAAAAATAGAATTTAAATATAAAATATATAAATATTAAAATTAGCGGGTCGGGTCGGGTACCCGGTTATAAAAAAATTTCAGCCCTGACCCGGCCCAACTACCCAGAAAAAATTACGGGTCGGGTACTCGGCCCGAAAAATTCAGGTACTTTAATATAAATACCCGGTAAATTTTAATCGGGTAGACGGGTCGGCGGGTCGGGTAGTTCGGGCCGGGTATTTTTGAACACCCCTACAAGCAACTGAGTACATGGCAGGTAAACACATAGTCCATCCGGATTTCCGCACAAAACTGCAACTCAAGTGCACCAATCAAGACAGATGACTGCAACTCAGTTTAGAATGAACGAAAATTGACCGTGTTGGTGTCATACGATGGAGATTTCCAGTACTACGAACCCAAACTCGATGTTCGCTAAAAATATACGATTTATAAGTCTGGAATTGTGCTCGAACAGGCCTACCCACCCTTATTTTTCAACTCAGATTCGCACAGAACTCGCGTTCTGCATAACACGATTTCTGTGCGATGTATTCAGCCGCCTTTTCAAATTCTCGGGACCTCAGAACGCGAGTTTGCATCTCACTTTCCAGAGAACACGATATTTCATTACGTGGCATGTTTGGGGTCATTTTTTTTTTCAAATAATCATGGGAGAGAGCCATAAATCTGTATAATTATTTAAAAAGGGGCTTTCACCCAAATATGCCCAGGAAAAAGTTTTTAATGAGAACTTTATTATCTTTTAAAAAAATATTAAACCTACAAAATAATCCTACGAACTGACAAGCCCTAAACATAACAACTTAGTTCTCGTTTGTTGTTGTTGTTGTTGTTGTTGTGTTTAGCAACTTAATCGGGTGTATGTCTACTTTTTTTGCCAAACAGGCACTGTTTGTGAACTTACATTTGTCCACCATTTTTAACATTTAAACGACGATGACAACTGAATTCTTCAACTTCTGCAAACGAGCGTTACACCCTCAATAACCGTTTGCTTAAAACAATAACAAACAAAGCCTAAAATTTTGAAAAAAAATACAAGAAAAAACATTTTTTAAGTATAATATAAATACAAAAACGTTTTTAATTAATAATTCACTATTATATTAAATGTTATCTAACATGTGAAATTTTGAAAATATACAAATGTTATAAAAAAAATCCTCCACGATCGTATGTGTTCAAGATAATTAAAAAAAACAATGCTGAATAAGCTTTATCATGATATTTACACAATGGCTTGATTTATAAGAATCAAATCAACAATGAGTTAATTCATAATTTATGATTCTTGAGTTTTCTTTATCTTTGTTGACTATACCAATTTCTTTTTTCAGAATTGAAAATTTATTAGAAATTGTGGTAGTTATCTCAAACTAATATATAATAACATTAGATCATTGTTTGGAAAAGCATCACATGGGATAATACAAATTGATTGCATTTTTAAATTGTTAATTGACTTTACAAATAAATTGGGATTAGGCACCTCTTCTCCTTTGGCACACAACATGTGCAATTTACGTTAAAAAACACATAATTTTTTTAAAAAATTCGGAGTATTATTATACGATAATATTTATTTTTTATTTAATTTTTTAAAAACACATGATATAAATTTATTGCTCAAATTTAAATCAGCTAAGAGACATTATTTTTATAATCGGAATCACTTAATGAATTTAGAACACATAAATTAAATAATGTTATTAGAGTGCTCCAATTTTAATAAACTGAGGAAATTTGTTGATCAAAAAGTAATTAAAATGAGATCAATGCGGAATAAAATATACTCCCTCCGTCCCACTTAAGATGTCCATTTTGTGTTTTAAAATTGTCCCACTTAAAATGTCTCATTGAAAAAATCAACAATTTTTACAAGACACATTTCTCTTTCTACCCTTTCTTTAATTTTTCAACAAAATAAATTTATACTTTTTAAGGATAAAATTGTCATTTCAATTATTTTATAACACAATTCTTACACAAATTTTTTTTTCCTAAAACTACGTAAAAAGTCAATAATAGACATTATAATTGGGACAGAGGAAGTATATTAAAGACGAAATTTGGTATGGTTCATCTTTCTCTATTTCTGCTGGTGACATAAACAAATAAATCATTATAAATGTAGAAATCATGAAATGTACAAATACATAAAATTACATGTATATATGTAACAAATAAATCATTTTATAACAAAAGAAGATTAATCATGGCGTCAAAAAAATATTCTTTAACAGGCATTAACCCACGTGTAAATTTGGACCGGCCAGCCCCCGGACATGTTCATCTTCAAGGAAAGTGTTAAAACTTAAAACCTCCCACTGATCAATATTTGTAAGAAAAGAAAGATCAAATTCAAGTAGCAGACAAAATGGCATCCCAGTCCTCAACTGATTACGATCGAACCAAAGAGTTGAAACAATTCGACGACACAAAAGCCGGTGTTAAAGGACTCGTGGATGCCGGAATTCTTAACATCCCCAAGATTTTCATTCGACCAGCCGAGGACCTTGCAGCCGACGAACTGAACACCGGCAAGAAAAACATCCAAGTCCCGATCATAGACTTAAGCGACATCGGAGACGAAAACCGACGTAAAGAGATCGTAAAGGAAGTGAGGATTGCATCAGCGGAATGGGGTTTCTTCCAGGTCATCAACCATGGGATCCCTACAAGTGTTTTGGATGAAATGATCCAAGGGATACGTTTGTTTAACGAGCAAGATTTGGAGTTGAAGAAAGAATTGTACAGTCGTGACAGAGCAAAGAAAGTCAAATTCAGCTCAAACTTTGATCTTTTCACTTCCAAAACAGCTGATTGGAGGGACACTTTGACCCTTTCCTTCCTGGATTCGGATCCTGACCCTTCCGACATGCCACCGGTCTGCAGGTAACTAACCACTCAAATCTCATCTTTGTTGCTAATTATGGCGCTTTTACATTGTTTGTTTAAAATTAAAATTGCAGACGATCAACAATGGAGTATATTAAGCATATGAAAAGATTGGGGGAAACTTTGTTCGAGTTGCTATCGGAGGCTCTCGGTCTTCCACCGGACCACCTTAGCTCCATCGGATGTTGTAAAGGGAGTAGCTTACACTCCCACTACTATCCGCCTTGCCCTCAGCCTGAACTCACATTAGGGGTAAGAAAACATGCAGATGCAGGCATATTGACCTTGCTTCTGCAGAATCATATCAGTGGCCTACAAGTCCTTCATGAGGGCCAATGGTTCGATGTCCGCCCCACTCGAGGCGGCTTGGTCATAAACATCGGTGATCTTCTTCAGGTTAGCTTCGAATCGGATAGGCTTTTCGTTCGGCTTCCCGGATAGCCGCTGACTTTTTATGTTGTTATGGTAGGTTTTATCAAATGATAAGTTCAAGAGTGTGAAGCATCGAGCAATTGCCAATCGTGTCGGACCTAGAATTACGGTGCCCTGCTTTTTCTCGGGACATGCTACCCTGCTTGAGAAGCCATTTGGGCCGATCAAAGAGCTGATATCGGAGTCGAATCCTCCTCGATACAAAGAATTCTTGCTAAAGGATTATGTTGCCAAGTTCCTATCTAGCTCGCTTGATAACAAGCCTCCTATAGATTACTACAAGCTGTGAAGCTTAAACTTTGAATGCCAATGGGACATGGAGAGGCAATTGTGTTCAGAAATAAGCTCAGCATTTGTACCTTTTGTGAAGTCTTGGACATTGGAAGCTTCTCTTCTGTAATAAAACAGTGTATTGTGTTCTGGTTTTTGGTTTTTAACAAAGTTATCAAAATCTGATCCTATGTTTTTATTCAATCATTAAATGAGTATTTGTGGTTTGCATCCGGAGAATGATCATAGATTGCTACACTCCACCCAAATTTGATATTTGGAGATGTTTTGTCCGACTTTAAATTTAAACAAAAAAACTGTTTTTGACAAATTTATTCTTATTAAATAAAATAAGAAATAATTGAAAAATCTAGAGAGAAGATCGGTATAGCAGTTATCCATAAATATGTAGAAAAAGTTTACATTATTATCTTAGTTCCCGTCGGATATTTTCTAATATAAATCCAAACTGGATCTGGCCCCTTTTTTCTCTCCATAAAAACTGATCCAACCTCAATTTTTTATAAAAAAAAAAGATAAATTACACTGGTAGCCACTAAATTTTTAAGGCGCTTTCAATATAATCACTGAATTTTTAAAAATTTCATTACAGTCACTTAACTTTTAATTCGCTTTTATTACGATCACTATCCTCAACTACGGTTAAAAATGAACTTTGAAGGTGCGTTCAATACGGTCACCAAACTTCTAAAACTTTCATTACAGTTACTCAACTTTTAATTTGCTTTCATTACCGCTAATAAAGTTGATGTGACATATTAAGCTTAAAAATAAATGTTTTTCCACCCTATTTTCTCTACCCCTCTTATTTTCTTCCAATTTTTCTTTCACCCAAACTAGGGATTGCAACGGGGCGGGGCGGGTTTTTGGCCGCCCCGAACCCGACCCGAAAATTTAAAATTTCAACCCAACCCGAGTACAATATATTTTTATCCGTGACCCGACCCGATATAATAAAGGTATAAACCCGACTCTGATCCGACCCCGAAATTTTAGTAAAAAATTCGATTAAACTCGACCCGCCCTGAAAAAATTAATAAAAATAGTATATATAATATATAAAAAAATATGATAAATATAAATATATATTTATAAATAAACTGGATCGGGCAGGTCGGAGATTTTTCACTCTAAACCCGACCTCGACTCAAACCTTTTAAAAACCCGACCTGACCCAAAAATTAAAAATTCAAAACTTAAAAGGATAATAGCAGAATAAATAATATTTATTTTTGTACCATTTTCCCAAAATAATCTTTATTTAGCCAACTGAAAATTTCACTCCCCGGTTTTAAGTACCTTAACCATAAGGATAATAGCAGAACAAATAATCTTTATTTTTGTACTATTTCCTAAAATTTTCAATCAATTTTGAAGGCATGAATGTATGAGTATATATAATATTGGTATGTTAACTTTTTAATGTATTGGAAGGACTTATTCTTATATGACCATATTTTCACATCTTGTTAAAATATTTCTCGAGCAAGTATAATCTAAAAAAGTTGAAATTCTATGTATCTTGGATACTCTAAAAGTGGAATGACATTTTTTTGGTAACACTAAAATTAGGTTAAGTGATTGTTACGGTCTAAAAAACTCTAAAATAGCTATAACCTCGAGAGATTTCTTAATGATGCATGTAGTAGGACAATTTCACTTCACAAAGATTATAAAATTACAAAGAAAAAAGAGAGGATTGAGAGGAGGATGAAAAAAGAATGTGTTTGGATGGAAGAAAATAAAAGGGGAGAGAGAAAATAAGGTGTGAAAATATTTATTTTTAAATTTAATGTGTCACATCAATTTTTTTAACGGTAATGAAAGCATATTAAAAGTTGAGTGATTCTAATGAAAGTTTTAAAAGTTAGGTGACTATATTGAAAGCACCCTAAAAGTTTAATGGCTATCAGTGTAGTTTACCTTTAAATTTAACATGTCATGTCAGTTTATTTAACGGTAGTTGACAGTAGTGACCATAATAAAAATAAATTAAAAGTTAAATGATTGTAATAAAAGTTTAAAAGTTTAGTGACCATATTAAAAACATTTTAAAAGTTCAGTGATTACTAGTGTAATTTACCAAGAAAAACTTGATCCTACATAACTAAACCAAGTCAAAAACTCAGGGTGTTTAGATAAATTGAATTTTGATCATCCCTTTTCGAAATATTAAATGAGAATGTATAAAGAAAAAATTAAGCTTTATTTTAAGATTAAAAAAAGACATTGAGTTTTCGTGCACTCTTGTGCTAGTTTTGTCGATCATCACCAAACATAAAGAAAAGGAAAATTACAAGTATCAAAGTCACATGCAAGCTACCAAATAGTTTTAAAGTTGTCACATCAAAATAAAATGAATTTGGAATTTACATAAACAAATTGTTAAATATTAATTATAAAAACTTCAATTAATTGATTTTCCTATAAATCAAAAAGTTAGTATCCTTCTTGAGTTAGGTAAAAAATTTAAAAATGTTAAAATAAATTTATTCATTAATTAAGTGGAATTGGATTAGGTCTGTTTTTTTTTTAAAGAAATTAAACATGAATCAAGCTCAATCCGATCATACGCTCCATTTTGATTTTTTTAAGTATTAATAAAATATTAACATATAAATTATTATGAGAATCGAATGAAGTTTTTACTCATTAAAGAAAAAATTTGTAGACAAATTGCTTAAACTTCTTTTTTTGAATATACATAACCTATATTCTTAAAGATAATAAGATTATCTTTTATAATAAAATTATTCTGAGAGTTCAATATTATTTTTTAAAAATATTATTTAAGACACTAAACAAAACAGAATCAACTGTTCATATTTCAATCAAAGATAATGCGCTCCATTATATGCATATGCATATAACAAACAAAATCTTAAATGGCTTTTTCATCATCACAGTCATAGAATGTTTTAATTCCTTGTGAACGTTATTAAAATCTTATTTGAATTTGTGTTAAATTAAAATAATAAATTCATGTTAAATCGGGTAATAATCAAATAAATTTTATGTAAAATATTGTCTCAACTGAATTTTTATTTGAAATTTCGTAATTAGATAAATTTCTAAAATAAGTCAAATAGGAACTTGTTTGATCCATTATTTCTCAAATATCGACCCATTAAATCGCTATTGTTCGAATAAGGGTTCACTTGGTCTATGATTGAAACAATAGCTCACTTGATTTTTGGGTTCAACTAGAGGAGCCAATTTGAAATTTAAGCCCAAATATTAGATATAGTGATTAAGACATATTACAACTCCCAATGTGAGAATTTAAATCTAAATTTTAGAGATAATATTGTTTAAAAAAATAACCATAAAATCACCTTAAAAGGGTTAGTAACATTTAGAATTTGGATTTAAAATTATATATAATCAATTGAAGATTTAGTTATAAAGTAAAGGATTTATGTACTGTCGATGAAAAAAAATTCACAAGTATATAGTTTTAAGGTTTAGAGGATAATGTTTAGGGTTAAGGGATAGGATTTTATAGTTTGTAATTAGCCTTAAGGCTTGAGAATATATTTTATGATTTAGAGTTTAAGGTCCTAAAAAGGATAAGTGAAAGCTTTAGAAATTCATTTGTAAAAAAATACACTAACATTGCATCCAATAATTACCCTAAACTAAATCATTTGCAACTATACCATTAATTTATTTGACTTTCACATAGTTAATTACATCGTTATCAACCAATTATCAATTGATTAAGCAAGATGAGTTGTTAAGTCTTTTTAAGTAATGTTAAGAATTTAAATTTTGACGTTGTGAATGGAGTAAAATGAGTTGAGATATCGCTCGTAATAAACTTCTATAGTATGTATTTTTTTGAAAGGAAGCTTTTATTCGAAAAATAAAGAAAACACATGAATTCTCGCCTCGTTAAAAAACCTCCCTAATCCTAATTAGAAGAAAAAGAGTGCGAAGAATTCATGTTTTACAAACCTCAACCCAAAGCTTTCAAAATACAAACAACTAGTACAAAGACCCGACCATTTGCAGAAGAGCACTGTCCCATTAAATTTTCAGACTATGTTTTTGTCACTGTCGTATGGCCAAAACAGCCCGGATCAAACCTCCCACAATTCAACCTGGCCTGTTAAAAGGTGTCGCAACCAACAAATCAAAACGACTACCGCACCCAGATCAAAAATTATTTTGTCGAGCTGTAGAGGCATGGGTTGGGACCTTTCCTGCAACACACTAACCAAGTCCCTGCAAGGATGAGTATCAACGTTGTAGGGGTCTTAGCTTACCCCTTATCCCTATTTGAGATCCAAATAACATCTTCCCGTCTCTCAATACCCTTCTTTGCTAATAAGTCAGCCAAGGAATTTGTCTCTCTTGGCACTTGCTGAAGGAGCCACTCAAAATCCTTACCTATCGTTAGACACGAATGAATCAAACTTCTGAAAGGCATTGGACATTTCCACAGGTTGAGGATCCAATCGACCGCCAAAGAGCAATCGCATTCTATGATCACCCTTGTTAATTTTGCCCACCTGGAGGATTTGAAAATCTTTAGAGCTTCCGAAATTGCAAGAATTTTCGTTGATGTTGCATCGAGACAACCAGCACTCTTCGGAAAAACCGATGAGCACCACTCCCCCTCGTTGCGAAACACACCCCCGATCCCAGCCTTTCCAAAACTACCTCTCACAACCCCATCTGTGTTAAATTTTAGACTACCAATGACAGGAGGGGACCACGTAGAGTTACAGACCTTCGCTTTAGACCAGCAAATTCCTTGAAATCTAACGGGATTGTTCAAGATATCGTTCAAGTCACCCACTCCTTCCGGCGACAAGGCTTTACACCACCATCCAAGTCTAAGAATGCACAGGTGAAATACGAACTCTGGCGAATGCTTGGATCTCTTAAAAACAATTTCATTTCGCGATAACCAAATCGTCCAGGAAAAGTAGAAGAAACTCAGCCTCCATATCCACATTTGGAATCAGCGAGGAATGGAGGACATCCAGACTTTAAACAGATCAGCAAAGTAACTCGGAAAGACAACATGAATATTCCATAAGCGGAACCACAATTGCCAAATCTTCCAAGCATAGTGACAGTGGCAGAATAAATGGTCTACTGACTCAGCTTCTAGATTGCAAAATTGACAAACTATGGAAAAAAGACGGATACAACCTCTTTTATGCAACTCGGCCATGGTAGGCAGCCGTCCTAGAATCGCCTTCCACACGAAACACACAACCTTAGGAGGGGCTTTGCAGCTCCAGACCATCCCCCATAAACCATCCCTGTCATCGCCTGAAATATGGCCTCGCTCGCACCATGACTTGGAACTAAAAATTCCATTTGAGCTAGCCATCCACCTTATACTGTCTGAAATTTCAATATTCATTTTGAAGCCATCTAAAGTTGCAAGAAATGATTCCCAAATAGCTTTTTCCCAATCGAATAGAGGTCGCCTTAGTTTTATATCCCATCTCCTACACCCTTTAAATGTAAAGCCAAAATCTGCGACACACCCTGTTTTATCTATTGATAACACAAAAATTCTCGAAAATTTCAACTTTAAAGGTTGATCACCAATCTACACATCATTCCAAAAGTTAACCTTTTTGTCGTCTCCCACCAGATAACGAATCTGCTGTTGAAAATTGCAAACGCTCTCAAGAAAAGAGGTAGTGATATTCTTCCATATGATTGACTTTCTTGTTTTCTTAAAATTAGACGGAAGAAATGAGAAATTTGCTCCTTCATATCTTGCAGCGATAACATTTCTCCATAAACTGTCTGGCTCAAACCCGTACCGCCAAAGCCGCTTCAATAAAAGAGCCTGGTTTTTTATTCTTAGATCGATCAAACCAAGACCTCCGTACTTTTTAGGCAAACACAACACCTCCCAACGGACCCAATGTATGGCTTTTTTATCCAGGCCACCCAAGATGAACCTCGATATCAGATTGGATAGAAGCAAACTAACTTTCTTGGGCATAAAAAATATTGACATGTAGTAAATGGGTAAGCTAAGCAGCACTGGTCTTACCAAAGTGATTCTCCTGCCAAAAGATAGGTTCTTGGCTTTCCAACCCGCGAATTTTTGCTTGAATTTGCTCACTATAGGCTCCTACATATGACTGTTATTCTTTTTAATACCAAGCGGTAATCCAAGGTAGGTGGAGGGAAGCTGTTCCTTTTGACAGTTAATAGATGCGGCCCAATTGTCTACCAGCGACTCTTCTATATTGATTCCCATTAGTTTAGATTTCTTCAGATTGATTCTTAGACCCGAGGCGATTTCAAAACCCCTCAGAAGATGTACTATATTCTTTAATTCATACTAACTTGCCCCACAAAAGATAATAAGGTCATCTGCATATTGAAGGTGTGAGATTCGCACCGAGCTCGATCCAATACACCTAGCTTGGAATAGACCAACTTCAACAGCCTTTATCATAAGGCAGTTTAGCGCCTCAGCAACCAAATTGCACAGAAGGGGTGAGAGTGGATACCCTTGTCTAAGGCCACATCTAATCTGGAACTGTTATGTAGGTGATCCATTAACCAGTATCGAAGTTGAAGTTGAAGCTGAAGATATGCATATACGGATCCAATCAATCCATCTCTGTCCAAAACCCATTTTACGTATTAGAAACAAAAGAAAATTCCAGTCAACGCAATCGTATGCTTTCCTGAAATCAACTTTGAAAGCTAAACCACTAAGGCTTGTTTAGCCGTATAATCAATGACCTCGTTAAAAATTAGTACACAATCTAAAATCTGCCTCCCGGAGCAAAAAGCAAATTGAGCTTGGCCTATAAACTCATCCATAACTCTTTTTAGCCTCGTCAAAAGTACCTTGGCAAGGAGTTTATAAACGCTTCTGACCAAACTTATTGGGCGATAATTCTCTATAGTCGTGGGAGAGTTAGACTTCGAAATCAACACAATAAATGAGTGATTGAAAGACATGTCGGTGACTTTGTTGTGAAAGAAATCCTTAAAAACTAAGAACCTGCACTTTCAAACTTACCCAAATTTTTTTAAGAAAACCA
The DNA here is from genome assembly GCA_958450335.1 of Hibiscus tridactylites. NCBI lineage: Eukaryota > Viridiplantae > Streptophyta > Magnoliopsida > Malvales > Malvaceae > Hibiscus > Hibiscus tridactylites. The sequence continues at coordinate 83,312,792 of OY288270.1, forward strand.
GTGTTAAAACCATCAGGCCCCGGGGCTCTCGAACTGTCCAGCATCGATAGCATAGAGCTCACCTCCTCCTCTGTGAAAGGGCTTTCTAACAAATTCGCAGCATTGCAACTAATATTTTTCATGTTACACTCAAGGCTAGCAACTGGCAAAGTGTGGGAAACATTATAAGCTTGTTTGAAGTAGTCTACAACTGCATTCTTGATCAAATCTGGCTCTTTCGCAGTCACTCTTCCTACCCTGATATTCTCCATGTGATTAACCCTCCTTCTTGAAGATGCCACAAGATGAAAAAAAGTAGTGTTTTTGTCCCCCTCGTGGAACCATTTAAGACTTGATTTTTGTCTCCATTCTCATTCGTCCTTTCTCTCTGCCTTCCATAGCTTTGTTCGTAAATCTCTGAGTTCTTGCAAAATTCCAGGAGATTGTCTACCTTTACCTATCTCCATCTCCAACTCATTACATCTACCTTGAATAGCCTGAGTAGAATCTATATCAACCTTTTGGTTGTGTTGCACCCAACCTCTCGTTGCTGATTTGCAGGCTCTTAGGATCTTCATTATCCCGTGCCCCTCACACTTAGAGCATGTATTCCGTAGTATTTCCACTAAAGCATTATTTTCTCCCCAGTGATCGAACCACTTGAAATACTTGGGACCCCAATTCACTTTGTCAATGGAAAGTAAAATTGGGTTATGGTCGGACAGGCCCATGGGAAGAATTCGGTGCAGCAAATACGGCTAGATACCAGCACATTCAGGAGGGATTAAAAAACGATCGATTCTACTAAACGTCGGATTTAGTCTCAAACTGGACTATGTAAATTCCCCCCTACATGGCAGGTCAATAAGACCCAAATCCTCTATGAAATCTGAAAATCTTTCCATTTCTTTGGTTTTCAAGCTGACTCATGTGCCTTCCTCTGGATATCTCACAACGTTGAAATCTTCTCCAAGAATTATTGGTATTGGATTAGATAAAGCCCAAACTCTGATCTCCTCCATGACCTTGCATCTCTCCTTAAAACCGTTTGGGGTGTAAATATTGAGCAAACCAACTCTGAGATTTATTTTTCCCAGCAAACCCACACATATTGTGTATCTCTGTTTCACAAAAGAAGAATCACACTAAAGAAGTCGGGATTCCATATAGTAAATAAACCCCCTGCTGACCCAATGGACAGAACCAACAAGAATTCATGACCGGCCGATCTGCCACAAAGGTCCCTAACCAAATTCTCCGGTGGACTTCTACACTTGGTTTCTTGCAGAAAGATAATTTTCGGCTTGTAGGTTCTAATTACTCTTTTAACTTCACCCTTCTTTTCGGCTTTACCGATCCCTCGAACATTCCAAGACAAAAAAAAATGTTTTGCTGAGACATAACAATCTACAGGATACTCTAGAAAAGAAAACGAGGAGCACTAATTCATATCTCCAGAGGCCACTCCATTGAGCCTATTACAAACCTGAACATCTTCAACAGCGAACTTCAGCCCTACAAGCTTACATACTTCCAGAACTTCCATCGAATCTGACGCTGATTTTTCTTTCTTCTGAGACTCGCAAAAGTTTCCACTGTGAATAGATTTGATTCCTTTCACTGGGATGTAGCTTGATTTAAAGAGGCCCACAGTTGGAAATCATCCGACTTGGCCCTATAGTGTCCAGCAACAAGGGGTTTAGAGAGTCTCAAATAATTGGGCCTAACTCTAAAAGTATTCATCTCCTTATCCGGGATTGGGGCCATGGGGGCACTAGACCAAGAGGAGCCTCTTGGAGACTCCTGGGCTGCGATAATGGGTACATCAATGAGCCCATCAGAGTTGCTCTCCAAATGATTAGTATTAGTCGAACTTGCTCCAATTACTTCTTCAATCTGTTAGGGACCCGTAAAATTGGAAAGTTCATTAGGTACCGAAATGCCAGCATCAGCACCGAGATTTCCTGGGTTTAGAATCTCAACAGCTGGGACATTAAAGCACGTGTTTTCTAAGACATTGGGAAGTTCCCCATGCATTCGAGCAATGGTTGGCGCCGGAAAATCTTCGAACTGACAGCTCGGAGCTTCGTCCGTCGAAAAGTCTGGTGGTTTTTCACTGTTGTTCCAAATTGGAGAGCCATTAATCCAGCACTTTTCGTCCTCAAACTCTGACACCGTGATTCTAACAAGAGAACACCGACCATCAACGAAAATGTTCACATGAGATGGGGTGTCGTAAGGATATCTGACTCCGATTAAAAGCCTTGCAACGTCGAATCTTTTCTTAGTAGAGGTGTCCTCGTCGATCATAATTAAATCCCCCACCTTTTTTGCCATAGAGCTGAAGACTTCCTTATTCCAAGCTTCTAGGGGAAATTTTCCAAAGAAACTCAAACTTTGATCTTTCGACCAGTTCTGAATTTGTCCACTGAGTCTATGTCCTCAAACCAGTTTTCTAACATTGCCCCCTTAAGATCTTGAAAAATTTCTATCTGGTCATCTTCTTCGAACGGGATGGTCACATATGGTCTCGACCAAACAACGATCTTCACATTGAAACCTTCAGAACGTAGTATCTGTTCCACGAAACTAGCATCATACATACCTTTCAGCTGCCCCGCTAAGCTTTTGTCAAGCCATTGCAACTCTGTCTTTGGAACACTGAAGTGGAAAGGATCGCATACCGGATTAAAGTATGGTTCAGAAACACAGGCTCTTGGTCTTGGTTCGGGAACACTATCTTCCCCTTTTTTTAGAAGTCAAAACCTCCTTGAAAGATCTACCGTCCGTCGTTTTGTATGGGTTACCATTACTCCTGGGGGCACTCATGTTGTTATCTCCTTGCCTCAATCCTGGATTTCTATCAGCCACATTAGTTTTCTTCCTTTCCTCAACTATAGATGGCTTCACTCTTATTACCATGCCATCCATAATCTTGTTGTTTGCTTCCTCAACCGCTTGGCAAGCCTCAGACTCTTTCGAGAACCTAACGAACGTAAAAGTGTATTTTTTGTTTAGGTATCTCCTATGGAGATAAGCAATATAAACATCCAGCACCCTCCCATATCCCTCGAAAGCTTCCGCCAATGTTCTTCGATGGATTCTCTTGCTTACAAAGGTTACGTACACTGCTACTCCCTCTCTAAAAGTTAAGCCTCCCCTACCATATCTTGAGACTCTCCAAACTATTCAATCTATAGATTAAATATTGATATTTTTCCGACTAAATAACTTAAATTCGAATCACTTAGTTGAATTACATCACGTTTTATTACTGAAATCTGCGAATCTGGGAAATATTTACATCTTTGTCTTTTTTTTAATTTGTTTAATAAATTTATTTTCTAACCGATGTAGATTAAATCTAAATTACATAAATAATGTTGTCTCCATCTTTATTTCTAAACATTGTTGGCATAATGTTGTAATAATACACACTCATTTTCCCCTGGATTTCTATTAAAAAAGGTTCCCTGGGTTTGAGTTTTTGACAATGGAAACATACACCGAAATCAAAACTACTCCAATATTTTCCAACATAGCGTTGAAATTGTGGTGATAACCACGTTCTGTCGGATTTCACATTACTTTCCAATTTCACACGTTTAGAACGTTGTTCCAATAAGTTCACTACCGACTTTCCGATGATTGGATGTTAATTAAGGACTTAATGTGAATTTGTTACTATTTTTTATAATTATTGATATACGATTTATCAGTTGACTAATCTAAATATTGTATATATATCGATAATCTAATATGTATATATATATATAATTGAAAGTAACTACGTGGTTCTTAGGTATCTAATTCTTTGAGCAACTCCGATTGAATCAGTACTGTAATTAGCAGAGAAAATGGCATCCCAAACCGCAATTGATCACGACAGAAAGGAATTCGACACGAAAGCCGGTGTCAAGGGACTCGTTGATGCCGGAATACTTAACATCCCCGAGATTTTCGTTCGACCGGCCGAGGAACTGAATTCCGCCAAGAAAAACATTGAGGTTCCAATCATTGATCTAAGCGACATCGGAAATGGTAACCGGCGTAAGGAGATCGTGAATGAAGTGAGGATTGCAGCAGGGGAATGGGGTTTTTTCCGAGTGATAAACCATGGGATCCCGTTAAGTGTTTTGGATGAAATGATCGAAGGGATACGTTTGTTCAATGAGCAAGATTTGGAGCTAAAAAAAGAAATGCATGGCCGTGACGGTGCAAAGCATGTTCAATTCAGCTCTTTCGATCTTCATACGTCGGAAACTGCTGATTGGAGAGACACATTGACATTGTCCCTTTCTCACCTCGGTTCCGATCCTGACCCTTCGGAAATGCCGTCGGTCTGCAGGTAACTAAGCACTGATCATGTTTTAATTATTACAAGAACTTGTTTTTCTGGTTTTGTTTGTTCGAATCTGCAGACGATCAACGGTAGAGTATATTAAGCACATGAAAAGATTGGCAGAGACTCTGTTCGAGTTGATATCGGAGGCTCTCGGTCTTCGACCGGACCACATTGGCTCGATGGGATGCTGTAGAGGATGTAGCATACTGGCACATTACTATCCAGCTTGCCCTCAGCCTGAACTCGCTTTGGGGATAAGGAAACATTCAGATGCAGGCATACTGACACTGCTTCTACAGAACCACATTGGCGGCCTCCAAGTCCTTCACAACGGTCAATGGTTCGATGTTAACCCCGCTCGAGGCAGCTTCGTCGTAAACATTGGTGATCTTCTTCAGGTTAGGTTTGAATCACATCGGCTAATTTTCAATCAACTTTCCCAATACCAACTTTGTATGTTGTCATGGTAGATTTTATCAAATGACAAGTTCAAGAGTGTGAAGCATAGAGTGACTGCCAATCATGTCGGACCGAGAATTTCGGTGCCGTGCTTTTTCTCTGGAGATTCCAGCCAGCTTGACGAGGCATTCGGGCCGATCAAAGAGCTGATATCGGAGGCGAATCTTCCTCGGTACAAAGAGTTCTTGCTGAAGGAATATATTGCCAAGGCTGTATCTAGCCCACTTGATGACAAACCTCCCATAGATTACTACAAGCTGTGAAGCTAAAACCTCCCAAATTAAGGCAAATGTGTTAAGAACAAACTCAAAGCATCTCAGCATTTGTACCAAACTGAATAAGACAGTGTGTCGTGTTTTAATTTGTAATAAAAGGATGCTAGATTATAGTAATGCGAAATAAGGACAAATATGTTAGTTGTCAAGCAGTATCAACTCTACTTTGGTACAATGATTTAATATCAAATTCTTAGATTCTCGTATTCTTATATAATTTTGTTAGCACACTTTAATTTTCAGATTCTCAAATAATTTTATTAAATATAAAAATTTGTGTTCTTTAACATAAAGTCCTACCTACGTTCTACATGCAGTGTCATTCACTAGCTAGTTTTTTTTTTTTTTGGTTCTTTGTTAAGCCAGTCCGATTGTCAAATTTTGATTATTGAACTCTATTTATCAAAAATATAAAGGGTAAAGCATACGAGTGATCACTAAATTAAGTAAAATTGGTTCTTTCGGCCATTGAAGTTTCAAAAATTATAAAATGGTCACTAAACTTATCGAATTATTATAAAATTGTCACTAAACTTTACCAAACTATTACAAAATTGTCATTAGAACTTATTGAACTCTTACAAAATGACCTTTAAACTTATTGAATTTTATCACTATTATATATCGTGTAGTGACCATTTATAACAGTTAGATAAGTTTAATGAAGATTTTATATTTTTTAAAACATCATTGACCAAAAAAAATCATTTTTACTTAATTTAGTTACCATTTATGTACTTTGTCCAAGAATAAAATACTTGGACAACAAAAATTGAACATCTTATCCTAAAATGTTTTTTTTTTTTCAACAAAATAAATCATTTGCAATCTTATCAGACAATGATGTAATTTATAGCACCTTTTTATTTACCCAATTGTATTATCTTTATATATCTATTCATCCAAATGAATCTCAAGTCTCAACATCCCACAATCCCCCAATGGTTTGCCTCAGTTATCACAATCTTTGCCCATGCTTACAAGCACATGGATGAGAAAAAAACAAAGGCTTGGGGTGTAGTTTTTTATTAGAAAAAGGGAAGAGATTGTTCGGTATCGAATCCAGGAATTAATATCAACCGAAAATTCTTTTACCATTTCACCACAGGCTTAATTGAAGTTTATAGTACATATTAGACCTTATAAAATTTGTATTATGAAAGAGAACATGAACTAAAATTTTTAAAGTGTAGGAACTAAAAATGATCAAATTACAATATAAGAGTTAAATCCACGAATTATGCATAATATAGGGACTAATAAAAGATTTGACCATCAAGGCAATGCAACATTTAAGGGATTTTTATCACTTCTTTTATGATTCATTTTGCATTTGTTTTTTCAATGGTCTGTCACTAGAAATGTTGAAACATTGAGCTGCTGAAGTTCAAAATTTTACCAGTTATGGAAAATAAGCAGAAAACCCTTTGACTGGACCAGGTGAAAGGCATTGAAAGCATCCTCTGTTCTGCTGAATTGACCATTCTATTTACAGTTGATTGCAAAGGAAGATGTAAAAGAAAATGGAGGGTTCGAGATTTGGTCCGAGATACGTATCGGATAATCGTATGAACTTTAAGTATATTCAGAGTCGAATTGGATCAAAATATTAAACGAGAGAGAATTAGGCCTTCAAACATGTACTCGTATTTCACACTGACTCGAAGCTGTTGTTTAAACAATCAATAATGATGGTTATAATCATAGTTGTATGTCCAAGTCGTTATAATATAACAAACCCCAGAGAGAAATTCAAATAAAATAATGGTTTTTCTAAGTTTTAAAATTGAACATTTCTATGTCACAAATTTAATTTGAGTCTCTTAATCTCTATGTTCAAAACTGAACCCTAAAACTCTGGTTTTAGGGCTCCAAATAAACAGGTAAAAGTACATTTTTGGACCCTCTGTTATGACCAAATGAGAAAAAAGATCTTTTCACCCTGCTGCTGCTGCAACCTTCAATGGGGCTAACGTCCCGGTTGGATCTTATGGCTTCTTGAACAGCTAAAAATAGCTGACGATCCGCAGATGAATCCATTGAAATAGACCTTCTTATTGGCTGGATTGCGAATTGTTCATCTTTGTCTCTCATGTCAATGCATTCATCTCCCATGCTAGTCCCCTTGTGGAACTTCCTTGCTTTCTTGTGCAACAATATTTGGTCCGACTTCCACGGCGGAGGACTAATCGAACGAGTCGATAAAGCCGCTGAGTTCACCGAATTCAATCTTTCTTGAGCACCAAGCAATGTTTGATGAGTTGAACGACTGCTGTGGTTATTACCTATTTCAATCACCACAAAGTCTTCATCACCATTAACGATGGTCTCGGTGTATGGACTCGGATCTAGTGGGGTTGAGCTCGGAGCAACGACGGGGTCGGCGTGGAATCCGCCGTGACTCGAGATACTCGTTCGACAAAGCGGACAATTCGCATTGTTTTGAAGCCAGACATCGATACAATCAATGTGGAAAACATGGCTGCAGTTGGGTATCATCCTCAGCTTCTCCTCGTCCTCGAACTCGTTCAAGCAAACAGCGCATTCACAAAAGCTTCTCTCTTTCGAATCCTTATCAAATCGAAATATCGGGATTTGCCTTATCACGGACTCATCAAGCCCCCGGTGTCGTCGTTCAATCGCCGGCGAGTACGCCATCAAAGGGTCTTCGTGTCGTCTTCGGGACAAGGAGAATCGCCGAAAAAGATCAATCCTTTGCCAATTCAGACAACACTTGATGACAAAGATGTAATAGCTGAGCAACAAGAAAGCTGTTGCTAGAATGCCCAACACGGCAATGGCTATGATGGGGAAACTCGTGTCCGATGAATGGGAATGAGACCCCGAGATCGAGTTCCCCGGACTTGTGATTGGTGAAAGAGCTTGTGAGAATCTGGTTTTACTTACAAGATCCATTGAAAAGGACAGGGTTTTTTTCAGACAATGCAAACAAAAGGGTTTACTTGGATCTTGTTATGTGTTTGAAATCCATTGAAACATCAACAAAACAGGCATTGAATGGGTTGAAGATGGGTTTGGAAAAGAGACAGGTGAAGGGGAAGAACAAGGAGAAGAGAGGTAGGAACCAGGCAGACTATAAATGAGCGAGGTGTTAAAATGGGGACAAGAAAAAGGCTACATTATATACTGTATTAAATGAAATTGTGTAAGGGAAAAGGTCAAATTATATCATTAGGTCCTTATATTATACATAGATTATGAATCTGGTCCCTGTACTCTAATTTGATCATTCTTAGTCATGTTCTTTTTGGATTTTGAAATTTTAATCTTGACCCAAATAGAAGGACGTAAAATGATCAAATAAGAGGAGGATAAGAACAAAATCTACAACTTAAACATAATACAATGGCTAATATTCGAGATTAATTTAATCGATCTCATAAGTACCGTTTGGGTCATGGTCGGAAATTTATAATTAGAAAAGTACAGTGGTCAATTTTATTCATTTTCTTTTCAGATTTTGAAATTGAAATCTTGACCTTAAATAATACAATGACAATAAAATTAAATTAAAGGGACTTAAATGACCATATTAGATAATAAGAATTAAATCTACAACGTACACATAGTACAATGATTAATAGCATAATTTAATTTAATGGATTCCATAACTGTTGTTTGAGTCAATATCAAATTTTAAAATTGAATAGTATAAGACCTCAAAGAGGTCAAAGTACATTATGTGGACTAAATCCATATTTTACACACAATACAAGGACTTATTGAAGAATTTAAGCAGAAAAGTTTATTTTAAGGAAGTCTGAAAGGAGAGTACGTGGTTGGTGCATTTCTCTCAAGTTTCCACGAGAAGTTTGGCTTGGGGAAAAAAATAAAACTTGATTCAGACTTTCGGTGTCTCGATTATTGTAATTATTTTATTTAAAAAATATAATTTTGGTTAAATAAATTAGTTAATTAATGAATGAATAGCAGGTATGGGGTAATATTAAAATTGAGGGGAAGGGGGGACTAAAATGGGATGGATTGGCCCACTACAAGCAATGATAGAGTTTGACATGAAACGTATGCATCAAGGTTGGGACCAAATATTTGACTTGCATATCATTTAATTGTTTAAGGCTCGGTTTACTGTTTATATTTGATATTGTTAATAAGGTTTTGGTTTAATGATAGATCGAAACTTTAATGATATTATATTTGAGTTTAACTATATATATATAAACGGGCTTAAATGAAAAACCAGTACTTAAATTATACCATTTTTGAATTTTAGGTGTCTAGAGTGTTTTCTTATAAAAGTAGTCGTTTAAAGCTCGACCGTTATAATTTTAGGTGTATAATAGTTAATTGTCGTTAAAAAATTATTAACAATAAAAATTTGACATGTGTTGTATTTTAATTTATAATTTCTTTTTAATTTATTTTGTGTTTTAATAGTTTAAATTTTTTTCAATAAAATATTAAAATTTTCAAAATAGTCACCAAATTCTAAATCTCAAATCTTCACTGTTGTCGTTATTGATCATCGTCGCCGACCCCACGAAAAGTTTGGCTTGGGAAAAAAATAAAACTTGGTTCAGACTTTCGGTGTCTCGATTAATGTAATTATTTTATTTAAAAAATATAATTTTTCGGTCACCAGACCCATCGTTATAATTTTAGGTGTATAATAGTTAATTGTCGTTAAAAAATTATTAACAATAAAAATTTGACATGTGTTGTATTTTAATTTATAATTTCTTTTTAATTTATTTTGTGTTTTAATAGTTTAAATTTTTTTCAATAAAATATTAAAATTTTCAAAATAGTCACCAAATTCTAAATCTCAAATCTTCACTGTTGTCGTTATTGATCATCGTCGTTGACCCCACTTTTTCGGTCACCAGACCCATCGTTAAATAGTCGTTCGATTGGCACACCATTCGCCATTTTTCGATGACGACACATTCAAAAAAAATGGTCGGCTAAGTCTGACGACCAAAAGAGTGGGGTCGACGGCGACAATAGTGAAGATTTGGGGATTTGTTATTTTTAGGGATTTAAGAACAAACATGAAGATTTTTTAAAAAAATTGAGATTAAAAAAAAACTAAAAGTTTCTTTTTTCAAAAATTTAAATATTCATGCCACGTGTCTCGTTCTGATGGGCAATAATTTTTTTAAAAATGATCATTGATGGTCGAGCACTTAAAATTGTAACGGTTAAAACTTTAAGCACTTATTTTTATAAAAAATACTTTAGGCACTTAAAATTTAAAAAAAGTATAGTTTGGACACTTATTTTTCATTTAAGCCATATAAATACTACATGTATATTTTTAGTCTAGATTTCTATTTTGATTCAAATTCTGTTGTGTATTTATTTATTTTTTTTAAATAGTCTAAAGGTGATTATAAGGTAGTATATGTTTATACATATTTTTAATCATTTGATAATGCGCATAGACCATATAGACAAAATAATTTAAACATATGTCTCCTAAGATGAACATCATCCATTTTTTCACTAAGACACTTGTTAAGTTCAAATATGAGTTAAAGACACATGAGAATGGATTAAGGTTGTATGAGAAGAAAAAATATCACTCAATTGTATCAAATAACAAACCTTTAAAAATCTATAATAAATAAATAAGACACTTGTCAATATATTAATGCCATTTGTGAAATTGTGTCAGAACTCAAGTGATAAAATTGCGTATAAACTTCTCTAAAAATTATAAAATTATAAATTAATACATGAAATTTTTTTATCAAGATGGAAAATTTTGTATTTTATTCCTTTGAACTAATATTTTTTTATTTGGCACTGTTCTTTCTATACCATTAAAATAAATAAACAAATAAGATTAAGGCTAATGATGCTATTAATAATTAAAGCATATTTGTTCACCCATCATACTAGATTTGATGAAGTATTAGAAAGTGGAAAGTAGCTTATGAAATCATATCAACTCAAAACCTAATCCAAAATGCAAACAATTAATTTGAATCAAGGTTGGCATTTATGGATTGGATGTGTAAGCTTAAGAATTACCTTTTTGACTTTTCATGCACTCATCCTTTTATGTCACTATGTCAGTCATCAATAAAAAGCAAAAATCAAAGTTTCAAACTCACATGCAACCTACCAATAAATATTTTTGTAAAAAAATCCATTTGTTTATTTTAGTCTTAGTCTTGTAGAAAAATTTCTTAATAATAGTTTTATTGTCACCTCTTTTTTCTATGGTGATTTGATTATCTTATTAATTTTATTTTATTTTAGACTCTCGAACTGATTCTTTTATATAAATGAGTGTTTATCGTCACCTCAAATGTCTTGTGTTTGAGTTGCAATAAAATTATTTGTCATGTTCTATTTTTATGTTAGTATGAACAATAAATATACTTTACCGTCTACAATAATATTTACTTGTATATTCTACTTTATCAAATTATTTGGTCAAAATTTTAATTTTTATTATCCTATTTGGTGAGATAATCAATTTAAAATTTAATGATAAAATAATAATAATAAAGTAAATTTTGCTTCAATGTGAAAAAAAGCAACTTTTTATAATAAACAAAAAGCAACTTAAGTTACACGGTTTGGGAATAGTTTATTTCCTAGTGGGGTCTTCTTTCACTGTAAAGTCAAATCGGTAAAACTATGATCCCAAATAGGATTGTTTATTGAGTTGAGAAACTCGCAAACAAATCGAGCTTGATTCGGTCAAAATATAGAAAATGTTCGATTTAAGTTGATTCGACTCAAAAATGAGCTTGACTCAAAATATTAGTGAGTCAAATTAAGTAAGGCTTAATTCGACTCAATAAGTTCGTGAGCTGTTTGGTATTTTTTTTATATAGTCTTTTATGATTTTTTTTGTGGCTACCGTAAAAAATTATGTTCTAAGAAGTTTAAATACTAGGTGAAAATTCTAGTAAAACTCAGTGAATTGCTCAGTAATTTACCCATAAAATTTTAGTTTTAAATTTTCAAAACATTTTGTATTTCCCAGAATTAAAAAAAATTAATTGTATTAATAAGAAATTAAATTATAATAATGAGTTATTATTATTATTATTATTATTTTATCTATAAAATTAGAAGAGAGGAAAAATCTTCACTGTCTACTTGCCATATAAAAATATACGATTAAAAGTTAAAATCTCGAGATTCCTAAGCATTCTCTCATTTGTTGTTCATTAAAGATTATTAAGAAATCAAAAAAAAAGTCTCACACTCAAATATTCACTACATCTATAACTCGGCCATGACATGTTCGTTTATTTATCTCTTTAGACTTCACATTTTTTCTTCTGAATTTTTATATTTATATTAAGCTTTAATAGTATCACTAGATTTTATCTATACTTAGAAAAACAAAGTAAAATTTTTGGCGAGCTTAACGAGTTGAGCAACGATATTTTTAATGAGCACGAGTCGAAGCAAAATTTTATCGAGCTTAACGAGCAACTAGTCGAGTCGAACAACTAAATTTTTTAACGAGTACTACTCAACTCGCGATAGATTCACTCGATAAGCACCATAATCTAAAAATTGCAAAACCAAGCTCCTAAAATAAATATTGTTAACATTTATATATTCTCGTTAATAATTTAAAATTATCATATAAAATACGATTACATAGATAATCAAAATAAAATCTAAATTAAAAATGCAAATGGAGTAAAATATTTATATACATTAAATTCAAATTTAATATCTCAAAATTTTCGAACTCCAAATTTAAAAAAAAAAAACATTAAAGGGAACAGAACCGACAGTCCATCTCTGTATTTGCGTGTTGACAATCTATAGAAATTAGAAAGTGTGTAAGAAAAATAGTCTGTCTCATGTTTTTATTTTAGTCAAAGATCTTGTATTGAACTTGTTCACATCACAATCATGGAATTTGTATTGAATTTGTTGTGATTTGTGAACGTTCATGTTGATGTTAATTACTAAGGCTTTTGGAGAAAAAAACTACTTTTGAAAATTGATTTTTTTAGCATTGCTTTTCAAACCAGTTTTTGGTTCTAAAAGCTGGTTTGAGAGTAGAAATTGTACTAAACAGTTAGTTTTTGGAGAAAAAACTGCTTTTGAAAAGTGATTTTCAACACAAACGTAAAAGCTAAAATTTTTTAGCTTTTACGGTTGTAAAAGTGATTTTGAGAGACAAATTACAATTTTAACCTTCATTTGCTATTATGTTTATTTATAATTTATAAATTTATAATTCTTTACGAAGATATAGTTATATAATTAATAATTATTTTTTTTAATTTTAAATGATATATATTTATTTATGTCAAGTTTTTAAAATAAAATATGTCAATTTTGTTATAATTTCATAGAACACGTATAATTGTTAAAAAAATATTTTTATTAATAAAAATATTTTTATAATAATTTAAGCTGATATATTTCATATATTATAACATTAGAAAATTTGAATATCATTTTTATATATCTATACATACAAATATATATAACTAACAATATCATGTCCAAAATGGTCATTTATCTTCTTGAAAGCACTTTTTGACAGCAATGATAAACACTAAAATCTTACAACAAACTTTTTAAAATCCATTTCCAAAATCTCTTTCTAACATCACTTTTAAAAATCACTTTTTAACAGCAATGCTAAACTAGCCCTAATTAGTTTCTTTTGGCTCGAGTTCGAATAATCACAAGAATTTAGAATAAATTTCATATCGAATTAAATTGATTTTTATTTTGAAAGACAAGTTCTCTCAATACTATTATTTTATTGATAAAATTCAAATTCAAAACATAGTTAAATTTACATGAAGAATTTTACTTAAAATAAGACCTTAATCAAATGCAACTTGGAATTTTTCATCCCTGAATAATTCAATCTGTAGTTGTCCATCCCTATGAGAAACCATGTTTTATTGTGACATTTTTTCTTTGACTTTGAATATTCCACCTCAATTTTTTCAATCTTTTGCGGGGTGAGGCCTAGATTGGAAAAAAAATGATTGATGTTATTTTTTAATCGTTTTTTATTTACAAAGTACGTGAGCATTGTCAAAGATTTAAGAATATTCATGAACATATATTACCTTATAACCATTTTTATAGTATTCAAAAAATAGTATTATTTTTTGTCGTATATCCACACCTAACTTTTACATATCCACCACAAATTTTGTTTATAGATGAGTCCAGTGGAAATGTGGATGATCTTCATTCTAAGAGATCCGAGTTCGAGCTTTTGTGTGTACAAGGTGTGTGCGTTGTCAAAGGGTTAAGAAAAATATAAATAGATACTATTATATAATCACGCCAATATATTAAAAAAATATGTTATGTGTTAATTTATTTGAGTAACTTTTTGATATACATGTTGTGTACAAAATCTACACAAGTATGTATATTTACAATTAAAAATTAAAATATAAATGTATAGCTTAAAACTAAAATTTAAACCCTTTAAACTATACTCATACATCCTAAATTAAATCTCTAGCACCTAAAACATAAAAAAAATTATAATCTAAAAGATTAAAACTACCCTCCTTGTTTTTTACTCTCTTTCATTTTCTGACTTTTTTAAAATGGTTTAAAGTTAATTACAAGATAGTATATGTTCATAAATATTCTTAACAATTTAACAATATATATATACCTTGTAGATAAAGCGAATTGAACCGTATTTCTTAAAAAATTACTTTTAAAATGTATTTAACTTACAACCTAATAAAAAATATCAATTAATAGCTTTTAAATAAGTGTTTCTAAAAATTGTTAAAAAAAAACAAAAACGTTCTCATATTCACCATTTCCACCGCAAATATACATTATTTATTTACATATTAAACATCAATTTAATTCAGCTCCTCCTTTCTTTACTTCCATCATTGCCACGTCATAGTTACCCTATAAAATCTATTTTTATGATATAAGTCTAGTCACGTCATTAATAAAAATTCGATGTCTTTTTAGTACACTTATTTATGTCTCAACACTAAAAACACTACAAAATTAAATTCTAAACTATAGCCTTAAATTCTAAATCCTACACTATATACCCTAAAAACACCATACCTTAAATTCCCTAAACCCTAACCATAAACCCTAACTTAAAACTCTAAACCTTAAACTTAATTTTAAACGTAAAACATAAATAGCGGCATCGAAAAAGATTTTCATTTTCGTGTCATAATTGTACTTATAACTTAAAATGACTATCCACTTCTGTATCTCTTTAGGATTAAATATATATTTAGTATTTAAATTATATATTTTTTCTTAAGTTAGTATTTAAAAAATATATATACTTGAATTATATTTGAATTAAGCATATTCTTTTAAATTGGTATTTAAAGATTTTCTCTCAAGTACCATTGGACTATGTGCTTTCTCTTAAATTAAAACTAAAACTCATACAATCTATCAATTTAGTTTTAACTAGAAACAATTTAATAAATTTAAACCATTTATATTTAAAAATCCTACCAATTTACTCTTTGTTATTCTCCTAAACTATTTTTTACTCCCTCAATTTTTATATTACTTTCATAGTATAATAAAAATTTAACAATAACTCATTATTTTATGGTGGAATATAGTTATCCAATTGTTGTTTTGATCCAATAGACTCGCTTGGTTTAACAATATCGCAAAATATAACTAAATTGAAAGAATTTTTAAATATGAATGAGTTAAATTTATTGAATTATTTCGAATTAAAACTAAATTGATAGAATATATAAGTTTTAATAACTAAAACTATTAATAATAGTAATAAAATAGTAGATAAAATTAAAGTTCGAGTATCAAAATAAAATTTTTTAAATACGAATTTAAAAAAAAAATCTAATTCAAAGTATTAAATGTGTACATTAATATGAATTGATATGTGATAATTTTCTTATCCAAGACATTATTAAAATTGGTTACTTGTAATTGGGTGGTCAAATTCGCAAATTGGACAACATTCGAAAACATGTTTTGCAATAAATGTAGTAGGAAAAAAATTACAAAGAGAATAGAGAAAATAGCACATGGAGGGGCCTAAGGAACAGCACCAGCAACAGCTGTTGAAGAGAGGCAGTTTACTTGGGGAAAACAAATAATACAATTTTGCTATTAAATTTTTTATTCATCTTGTCAGTCTTTATTTATATTTTTAATTCAATTCCCATTTTTTATCTGTCAGTTTACTTTGACTCTGAGCAAAGTGTGTGTTGCTTCGTTATTTTTGTATAATTTACTTTTTGACCATCAATGAAATTTTGCAGAATTAACTCAAATGGAAATGCTACTGCCAGGAGTGGAAATTTTGGTGCAAGCACATGCGTGCGTATAGGCAGTTCTACATGCTACACCAACTAAAAATATTACAAAACACAGAACACAAATTAAAAATGTTATAATTTTTGATAATATTTTTAGTTAATATTTTTCTACAGTATTGATACTTAGAGATAAGTTTTGACATTTACAAAAACTTAAAATGTTATCAGAAACGATAAATATCGATACTCAAAGCTAAGCTTCGATACTTAACTACCGACCTAAAATGTTATTAAAAAATGTAACATTTTCAGTTTCTTGTCTTGTAACATTTTCGGTTAGTGCTGCACAATAACCGCATCGTACCATGCCTTACGTTAGACTCGCCCCGTGCGTATAAATGAATTAGAAACGTATAATTAGACTGCTACTGAAATATATACGAACTTAAATTAAAAAGAACTAAAATAGAATTTATCTATGATAAAATTAATTCAGAATAAATTTAAGGGTAAATTATAAATTTCATTACTGATTTTTAACCTTATTTTTTGTTGCTAAATTTTAAAAATTTAAACTTTCATTTTCTTATATTTTAGACACTCAAACATTAAATCGAAAATGAAAAGGTGGTGTCATGATAGTCACATGTGTTGACATAGACTGTGTTTTTTTCTTACATAGAATCTACATGTTATCCTCATTATTTTTTTCTTCTTGTTTCTTCTTTTTCATTTGGTATTCGTTCCTCAAAGATGAAAGTTTATAATTTTATGATTGTGTCACGTTGGTGTTGCAATCACCATTTTCGACATTGTACCGATCCACTCAGGATACTGATAAACTGTCTCATCGTCTACTACCACTTTATTGCTTTAGATTTTTCTAAAATCATTTAAAAACTCATGAAACTCAACCCAAAACTTTAAACCACATTGGTCTAGAATATCTACCATCCAATCAACGTAAAATCAAGATATACAACTCGCTTCATCCTTCTCTACCTCTTCATTGTTGGGATTCAGAAAAAAAATACTCCATTATAGAGAAATCAAAGAAAATATGATACTATTTTTTTTCAAAAAAAAAGAAACTTTTGGGATTGTTTCA
This sequence comes from Hibiscus tridactylites, assembly GCA_958450335.1. Classification (NCBI taxonomy): domain Eukaryota; kingdom Viridiplantae; phylum Streptophyta; class Magnoliopsida; order Malvales; family Malvaceae; genus Hibiscus; species Hibiscus tridactylites. The sequence goes on from OY288270.1 coordinate 83,330,195, forward strand.
ATTTTTAAAAGAAAGATGATTAGTCATAAATTCGTTAAATATTTAACAATCGAGTAGTCAAAATATGAGCAAAATTGAAAGTTTGATGATTAAATTGAATACTTTTAAATTTTAGTGACTAAAACAAGAGTTAAAAAGAAAGTTAAGTGATAAGTTTGTAACGTACCCAAAATCTAAAAGGGACTTACACATGATTAAATTCCAACTTTAAATCTATATCCTTGTGAAATTTCAACAACTTATTTAATTCTATGTCTAATGACGATTTGGAGTTTGTAGAAGCTCAAGCTTTTATGCAGTAACAAATTAGCAGGTGCCATTTGTAACTTGTAACTTGTAAGAGAAAGGATCAAATGTTGATGCATCAGGATCACGTGGGTGCTCACGTTGGATGACGGGGTCACGTGAGTCTATGAGCTAGGATCCGGATTCTAATTTAAAATTTTTAAAATAAAATTTTAATTTTACTGAGGTTGAGATTAGTAAAACTCGACTTGATTTAAAAAAAATAATTAAAATTTAATTTATAAAATGAAATTCTAATAACTTAAAATTTTTAGTAGTTAGCGAAACGATTTTTAAATTCGAGTGGAGTCCTTCAACTATACTTAACATATGTATATTACATATATATATATATATATATATATATATATATATATATATCATATGGTTATAAAAAAACCATTTAACTTAGAATTTATAAGTACCATAATATTATAAATATTTATGATTAAGTTTGAACAGAAACTTAAAACCTCGACTCAAAATTTATAACCTTGACATAAATCACAAAAAATTAAAATAAAATTTGAGTTATAAAAACATAACTCATTAACTCAACTAAATTGAATACTCAACCCTATTTTTTATTATATCATAATTCACCCCTAATTGAGGTATATGGGATAATGGGAGAATCATACACAAATCGTAGTCAAACGAGAGGGAAAATACAAATTGAGAATGTGGCTGAGCACGTGCAGTCACGTGCATTGAAGACCGACCTGACTACTGTGTGTGTCTGTGTCCATGACCACATTTCCCTTTCAAGCATCTTATTTATCGCCATCAAGTCGACCCGGTTAAAAAATTTACAATATAACTTATTTTTTATTTTTATTTTAGTCACTGATTTTTTTCCAATTTTTTCATTAAACTTTTGAACCATTTAACGATATTATAATCGAGCATCTATCTTTTAAAAATCTGAAACGATACTAAAACATTTTTCATTTTCCGTGCAAAAAAACTAATGGTTTTGGATTCCTTTTACTTTTTTGACGATGAAACCAGTGGTGGATGTATGTGGAAGGGTGAGTGGCCCGTGCTCACCCATAATTTTTTAAAATTTACACATTTTGCTTTAATTTTTTTTATGAATTTACCCTTAAATTTTTATGATTTGTACCCACCCTAAAATTTTAAAATTTTTATAATTTGTGCCCACCCACAAATATATTTGTGGATATGCCACTAGATGAAACATGTCCCTTCCAAATCCCAACAATAGAAAGGAGAGGAAGAAAAAGATGAGTTATAAATCTTGATTTCACATTTATCGGAGGTTTGAGGTTTCGTGAATTTTAGTTAATTTTTAGATTAAATTTTATTAATTTTAAATAAATCTTGAGAAAATTTAAACTGACAAAGGGAAAGGGGACAATGAAACAAATTTAACATTCTTGTAGTCTTATTCACCTTGATGAGATTAACATCTACTTAAACAATTAAACGTATAAAAACAACACTGGCTAAGAAAATAAAAAACTCTAGTTTACTGGGAATTCAAGACAGCCCAACAAAAGGAGAGGTTTACTGGGCTTACGTTTAGTCCCATGAAAAAAAAACAAATCCAAACATGATAAATAATTATGTGAGTATGGACTTGATTTCTTTTAGGCTTAAGTGTTCAATAAGCTCTTAAATTTTTGTAAAATATCAATTAAGCTCTTAAATTCTTTTGCACTCAATTAAGTCTTCAAACTTAAGAAAAAATTTAAGTTGGCCCTTTGACCAACGTTAACAGTTAACTTTAACGTTTTTTTTTAAAAAAAATTATGACACATGTCGCAACATGATAGTGTCACTTGTCATTTCTAGAATTTTTAAATGTTAAAAAAAATTTAAAAACAGAATAAATTCTAAAAAATAAAAAAAATTTAAAAATTATTTTAAACATATAAAAATATTTTTAATTTTGAAATTTTTTATAAATAATAAATAATAATTTTCAAAAGATTAAAGTATTTTAAAAGAATTAAAGATATTAAAAATTATTATTATACAATTACGAAATTAAAAATATTTTTATATTTTTAAAATATTTTTAGAATTTTCCAGAATTTTTGAAACAAAATTAGAATTTATTATGTTTTTTAAAATTATTTTTTATAATTTTATAATAATAATTTTTAATACCTTTAAAATTTTAAAATACTTTAATCTTTTGAAAACTATTATTTATTATTTATAAAATTTTTCAAAATTAAAAAATATTTATTTATATTTTAAAAATAATTTTTCATAAATTTTTAATTTTTAGAATTTATTCTGTTTTTTTTAAATATTTTTGAAAATTTAAAAATCCTAGAAATGACAAGTGACACTGTCATGTTGTGACATGTGTCATAATTTTTTTTAAAAACTGTTAAAGTTAACGGTCAACGTTGGTCAAAGGGCCAAATTGATTTTTTTTTTCTCTTGAGTTTGAGAGCTTAATTGAGTGCAAAAAAAGTTTAAGGGCTTAATTGATTTTTTTGCAAAAGTTTAGGGGCTTATTAAACCCTTAAGCCTTTCTTTTATAATCACTTATATTTAATTTATTGGCTGATTAATTCGAATCAAATACTGTAAAAATTAAGGAAAATTCTACAACGTGCGACGAACACCGATGAACACCACTAATGATGAACATTGATGAACACCATTAAATTAATTAATAAAGATTTAAATTTTCAAGGACCTGCCAAATAATTAATAATTATTTTAAAAAATCAATTAAATTATTTTTATATATATTAAAATTTTATTTTTTTAATAAGGGTAAACTATATATTTAGTACATCACCTATTTTCGTATTTCTACTAAACCCTTATTATTTAAATATTATTTTAATTTGACCCTATTCTTTATAAAAAATAATTTAAACCTTAACCCTCAACCTAAAACTCTAAACTATTAAATCTTAAACCCTTAAACTCTTAAACCTATACCCTAAACAAATTTAGAGAAGATATAACTTGTTTAGAGTATAGGTTTAAGAGTTTAAGGGTTTATGGTTCGTATATGTTGGAGTCTTTGAAAGGAACAAGAAAAGGCACGTTTGTGTTGCAATCGCAGGTGTGGTTAGAAGATGTGAGCTGACACATAATTTTGTTTTGGCTTCGGATTGAGATTCGAGAAGGAAAGAGAAGGAGAAGGAGAAAGTTTGTGTGGGGGGTTTCAACAGAGTGGAGGGGGTTTTATAGTGGGTTTCCGGGGGACGATTCGTTCAAGTTCTGAAAGTTGCTTTGAATTTTGAACTGCTTAGCACGCATTATGCTAAGCTAAGACTAACCCGCTTTGTTTTTGTATGCTTGTATATGTCATGTGCTACCAACCATCAAGAGAGGTAAACTAAATCCAAATTTTCGATCTAATTTGCATCGAATATAATAAATTATTAGATAAATCCGGCTCACCACGTCATCCATGGTTTCAACCAATAAAGTTTATTCACCTTACAATAACTTTAAAATAACCACCTACTCTTTATTTACATGTAGGAAAGAGGTGAAAATTCAGCTTGAAAAAAATGAGATAGATACACGATATTGGCTGGGACCACGATTGATGTGGTGAGCCGAGTCCATCTAATAATTTTCTCGAACATACTTTTATAAATTTGACTCGATTTTTTTAAAAAATAAGTTGAAAAATAAACTCAAATAACTCGTAATGTTTCGTAATTAGTCACATACCATTATAAATATTTATAATTAGATTTGAATATGAACTGAAACAACTTAACTCGAAAAAAATTCAAATAAATTTTGAATTACAAAATAAGACTCGTCAATCCGACATATTCAGATAAGCTGACATTAAGATTAAAAATAATATATTTTTAAAACTTTCAATGTCTTAGGTTAAGAGTTTGATCCTCTTTTTAGACATACAATAACTTTAAATTTTGTGGTCAATATTTACTTATACATAGAAGTTGAATACTATAGTGATATAGGTATCTATTATTTATTCTTAGTTTTTTTTTTCATTAAAAAAACATGATGTGCAGACTATGTCGTTCAAAACTAAGCACCTAATAGGGACAACATAATCCTTTATTATTGGACCACTTAATGAGTTATGAGCTTGCTCCAATCGAATACCTTAAAAACAAAACAAAAAAATACATATGTATGTATGTATGTATGTATGGTTTGTTTACATGCGGTCAGAAATCATATCTAGGGTTGTGGCTATGAATTATCAATTATGGCCAGATTTGTAGATAGTTGGCTTTAATTCAAAGCAAACCATTCATCTGGGATGATTATAATCCACGATTAATTTAACTTGTTTGTATTAAACCCTATCTTCTCTAAATTTGTTTAGGGTATAAGTTTAAGAGTTTAAGGTTTAATAGTTTAGAGTTTTAGGTTGAGGGTTAAGGGTTAAATTATTTTTTATAAAAAATAAGGTTAAATTGAAATAATATTTAAATAATGAGGGTTTAATAGAAATACGAAATAGGTGATGTACTAAATATATAGTTTACCCTTATTAAAAAAATAAAATTTTAATATATATAAAAATAATTTAATTGATTTTTTTAAAATAATTATTAATTATTTAATGGGTCCTTGAAATTTTAAATTTTTATTAATTAATTTAATGGTGTTCATCAATGTTCATCATTAGTGGTGTTCATCGGTGTTCGTCGCACGTGGTAGACTCATCCAAAAATTAATTATGAAGTGATCCTTTCAATTTAGTTATTTCATTCACAACGTCAAGATTTAAACTCGTAATCTTGCTTAAAAAATCTATCATATCATCTCACTAGAGTAATTAAAAACATGATTTTAAAGTTTGAAATCTGATGAAGTCCATATTAATCCATGTTCCAGATGTTTGACTTAATCACTTGTATTAATTAGTATAATTAAAAAGTGATTAATCAAACAAATGGCGCCCGCAGCATCCAAACTTGAGATTCCTCCACTAAATTATATCATCACGAATCAAATATTTATTCCCTCATTTTCGAACCTAAAAAAGGGTAAAGTTAGCTTCAACTATTCTGATTTCATTCTGATTGTATACCTTTTGTTTTCATGCTAGTGCTTAAATTTAAATGAATATAAAAATATAGAATTTTCTAAAGGTCGTGGGTTTGAATACATTCAATCCCAAGTGTTTTCGATTAATTCTTACCATTTTTGAAGGTAATAAAAGTGTATGTATTACTATTTATGTCTCAACAAATTTATCATTTTTACATTTTAAAATTATTTTATTTAAATTGTCACTTTAAAATATTCGACACATTTTATAGGATATTTTCCTTTTTTATCTCTTTTTAATTTCTCAACAAAAACAAAAGTTAATTTCTTAAAATAAACTTTTCATTTAAATTATTTTACATCACATATTTTATATAAACTTTTTTCTTTTTAAAAATACAGTAAAAGTGAACAAGTGACAAAATAATTAAGACGAAAGGAGTAATAATTTAATGTATTAGCTCGAATATGAATTAAAAAACTTTAAAAAACTCAATCATCAATTATTTTTATTATTAATTTAAGATTAAATGTTTGAAATTTAGACGAAATTTTTTAGGGTTGTTCATTTAAGAATTAAACCTTTTCAAAAACAAGACTCAAACCATTTGGAATGTGGCCAAACTTCTCCGAATGGTCAAATAAGGGATGAATCTTTTATGAGGTCCTCAAGCAATGACATTTTATATATTCATTTTTAATTTTTCTTTTCTTTCAAGTAATATTTGGCTACGTTTTATTTTAAACACGTCAGTATTCACTTAATATGATATTATAAATTGAGGTCAGATGCGTAAAAAAACTTATATAAATACTTTTGAAAAGATTTAACCCTTGTTTATAAGTTAAAATTATAATTACAATCAAAACTAAGTTATACAAGTATAATGAATGAACATAATTACAATTATAGTTAATACATCTGTGGAAGTTAGAAACTTTGTAATTAGTTAGATGTTAGTTACATTTGTTTCATTTATGTTAGTTGGTTATTTCAGCTTAGTTACTCTACAGTACCTGTATATATAAACCTTTGTAAATTTAATTCAGAATGGGTTGAATAAAAATACAATATTCACTATTCTACATGGTATCATTCGCTTGGGTCTTCTCTTGATCCGTTGGGCTTTCTGCGGGCTCATTTTTTTCTCATCTTCGTTCCTTCTTTTCAGTCTTTCTCCCTATCGTAATCATTTTCCCTCTTTCTTTGCTTCTGCGTCATGCCTCCGGCGGAAACCACCGTTGATTTCAATCATGCCCTCTATCTTCATCCCTCTCACACGCCGGGTACTCTTTTGGTTTCGCATCAACTTACAGGGATTGAAACTTACAATCTCTGGAGTCGTTCAATGCGTCTCACCCTTTTAGCCAAAAACAAATTAGGGTTTGTTGACGGCAATTGCAAACGGCAGAGCTTTGAGGCGTCGCTTCAATCGCAATGGGATCGTTGTAACACACTTGTGCTCTCCTGGATTCTCAATTCCGTTTCCAAAGAGTTATCAGCTGGGATTGTCTTTGCCTCTGATGCGACTCTCGTTTGGAAGGATCTTCGTGAACGGTTAGATAAGGTCGATGGCTCCCGCATTTTCTTCCTCCATCGTGAAATTGCAACCTCGCTTCAAGGTGATCTCTCAGTTTCATCTTATTTTACACGTCTGAAGTTGCTTTGGGACAAATACAATGTTCTTGTGCCTTTTTCCTCTTGTGAATGTGATGCTTCTCGTGACAATTAGAATATCCTTTTACAACAAAAATTGTTTCAATTTCTAATGGGCTTGAACGAAACTTTCTCTGCTGTTCGGAGTCAAATTTTATTGATGAAGCCATTTCCCTCTGTGAATCAAGCATATTCGATGATTCTTCAGGAAGAATCACAGCGGTTGCAACTTAATGGTATTTCTCCGCTCTCTGATTCGTCTGTGATGTATGCTTCTGGTGGTTCAAACTCTCATCGACGTTTCAATGGCTATTGTGACCACTGTAAACTCAAAGGTCATCGCAAGGATCAATGCTATCGCTTAGTTGGCTTTCCCTCTGATTTCAAGTTCACAAAGAAGAAAGAGGTTCAAGCTGCCATGATCACTGATTCTGATTCGTGTGTGGTTTCTACTTCCTTGCCTGCTGCCACTTCTGATACGGGTTCTTCTGCTGTTGCACCTCCTGTGTTCACTCAAATGCAGTATCAACAAATCCTGGATCTTCTTCACAAGGCATCTACTTCGGATGCTTCGGTTCATATGGCAGGTATATCTAATGACTCTGTTCATTCATCTTGGATCTTGGACACAGGGGCCACAAATCATATATGTTCTGCTTTCCATCGTTTGATTAATCCTGTTTCATGTGAATCCTCTAATAGATTTGTTTATCTTCCTTGTCTATCTCCCTTTTTCCTGGTTGCCTTGTTCATAATGTTTTGTTTGTTCCTGGTTTTAAACACAATCTTTTATCCATTTCTCAATTACCCAAAAATCTTCATTGTGTTATTCTTTTTTATCCTGATTTTTGCTTCCTTCAGGATCTCTCCAATGGACGAATTCAGGGGATTGGTAAATTGGTGGGAAGCCTTTATATGTTTGTTTCTCCTAGTAAGTTCATTGGTTTGTCTTCTATTTTACCAATTTCTTCATTGCAGTCTGCTTGTAATGATGTTTCAATTTGTATGCTTTCTGTTAATAATACCGATCTTTGGCATGCACGTTTGGGACATGCTGGTTACTCTAAAATGTCTAAACTTTCTTTGCCACATCCTTTACATACTGATAATGTTCATCATTATTTCATATGTCCTTTAGCCAAACAACATAGATTACCCTTTCCTTCCAGTTCATCTAGATCTTCCTCTCCTTTTGAACTTCTTCATTTAGACTTGTGGGGACCCTATAGGGTTTCTACTCATCAAGGTTAGAGATTTTTTCTTATCATTGTTGATGACCACTCAAGAATGACATGGGTGTACCTGTTGAGACTGAAATCTGATACACTTCTTTATCTTAAACAGTTCCTTACTTTCATTTATAATCATTTTTCTGTTGTAGTAAAAATCATTCGTAGTGACAATGATACTGAATTTTTTTAATTCAACTTGTACTGATTTTTTCACTTCTAAAGAAATTGTCCATCAAAGTAGTTGTGTCTCTACACCTCAACAAAATGATGTGGCTGAGCGTAAGCACAAACACTTACTTGAAGTTGCTCGAGCCTTATTTTTTCATTCTAAGGTCCCTTTGAAGTTTTGGGGTGAGTGTGTCAAAACTGCATGTTATTTGATAAATAGATTGCCTTCTTTTGTTCTTCACTGGTCTTCTCCTTTTGAAATTCTTCATAAACACAAGCCTAATCTCTCTCACCTCCGTGTCTTTGGTTGTTTGTGCTATGCCACCATTCCTCATCCTTCTGATAAATTTTCTCCAAGAGCAGTTCCTTCTGTTTTTATGGGCTACTCTTCAGTTCAAAAACGTTACATTCTTTTCAATTTGCAGTCTAAGTCTTTTTTTTGTCAATAGAGATGTCATTTTTCATGAGTCAGTTTTTCCTTTTAAATTTCCTCAAGATTCTACTTCAAGTTTTTTCCTGTTTCTTCTTCCAATGATTCTGATTTTTTCATCATTCAGCCTAATTCTCTTCCTTCAGAGTCAACAGGTTCATCCATCCCTCAACCTTCACCTCAACCTTCATCACACCATTCACAACAACCTTCATCACAACCTTTACATCAACCTTCATCACACCCTTCACAACACCCTTCATGACAACCTTTACACCAACCTTCACCTCAACCTTCACAACAACCTTCACTTCCACCTTCACCTCAACCTTCATCACAATCTTTACAACAACCTGAACCTAGAAGGTCTACTAGGTTATCTAAACAACCAACCTGGTTAAAGGACTTTATCTCCATTTGTCAATCTTCTTCTTCCAGTCCATATCCAATCTCTCATTCTATTTCTTATTCCCATTTACCTTCTGTCACTCAATCTTTTCTTTCTTCTACTTCTATTCCTATTGAACCAAAATCACATTCTGAAGCTATAAAAGATCCATTGTGGATTCATGCAATGAAAGAGGAAATTCAGGCTTTGGAAAGTAATCATACTTGGTCTTTGGTTCCTTTACCTAGAGGCAAGACTCCCATTGGTTGCAAATGAGCTTTTCGAATTAAGTTTCAAGCTTCTGGTGCTGCTGAAAGATATAAGGCCCGCTTGGTTGAAAAAGGGTATAGTCAAAATGAGGGTATTTATTACAGTGAAACTTTCTCTCTTGTGGCTAAGCTTGTCACTGTTCGGACACTTTTGGCTGTTGCTGCTGCATTTAATTGGCCTCTTTATCAAATGGACGTCTACAATACATTTTTTCAAGGTGATTTACTTGAGGAAGTCTACATGGAGCTGCCTCATGGTGTTTGCAATCCGAGGGGGAATTATGTTTGCAGACTGCAAAAATCCATATATGGTCTGAAGCAAGCTTCGAGACAGTTGAATCTAAAGTTAACAGAGGCTCTATTGGCTGCTGGTTATCAGCAAAGTAAATCAGACTACTCAATGTTTACAAAGAGGCATGATGCTCAGATTGTGGTCATGTTAATTTATGTTGATGATTTATTAATTATTGGCAACAGTAATGATTTGATCATAGAATTGAAGTACATCTTGAATCAGAATTTCAAGATGAAAGACATAGGAACTTTGAAGTTCTTTCTTGGTTTTGAAGTTCTAAGGTCAAAAGAGGGCATATTGTTGAATCAGAGGAAATATGTATTGGAATTAATTGAAGATTCGGGTTTAGGGGAGCAAAATCAGCCTCAACTCCTCTTGAACAAAATATAAAATTAACATCAGTGGAGTTTGATGAAGGACAACAGAATGATGTTTTGGATTATGAGTTAGAAGACATCACAATATATCAGAGAATGATTGAAAGACTGATATACTTAACACACACGAGACCAGATATTGTGTATGATGTTCAATATCTTAGTCAGTTCATGCAACAATCGAAAAAATCTCATTTTGAAGCTGCCTTAAGAGTCATTAGATATGTAAAGAGAAATCCAGGTCAAGGGCTATTGTTCAAGACTTCAACTAATTTGCAACTCTCAGCTTATTGTGATTTAGACTGGGCTTCTTGTCCCATGTCAAGGAAATCTGTCACTGACTATTGTTGTTAAACTGGGTGCATCCTTGATTTCTTGGAAATCAAAGAAGCATAACACTATTGCAAGGTCTTCTGCAGAGGCTGAGTACAGGAGTATGACTGTAGTAACAACTAAAATAGTTTGGTTGGCTAGTTTGTTGCAAGAAATTGGAATACTGGATGTAAAACCAGTGCACTTGTTTTGTGATAACAAGGTTGCATTGCAAATTGTTGCGAATTTAGTTTTTCATGAACGGACAAAACACATAGAGATCGATTGTCATTTTGTTCGAGAAAAATTCAGCAAGGATTGATCAAGACTGAGTACACTCCTTCTAATGAGCAGCTTGCAGATATTTTAACTAAAGCATTGAGTGTCCAACAACATCAATATCTACTGAGCAAGTTAGGAGTTAAAAGTATCTTTCAACCTCCAACTTGAAGGGGAGTGTGGAAGTTAAAAACTTTATAATTAGTTAGATGTTAATTACATTTGTTTCATTTCTGTTAGTTGGTTATTTCAGCTTAATTACTCTACAGTACTTGTATATATAAACCTTTGTAAATTTAATTCAGAATGGGTTGAATAAAAATTCAATATTCACTATTCTACAACATCCGTATACTATAACCAGAACCAATAACTAATATAACGTACAATCGAATGCACAAACAGAGTCATTTAGTGGATGTGAAGGGCAACAATCCGTACTAATTTTTTTTATTATAATAATATTTTAAGTTTTTTTCACTTTAAATATTAATTAAATAAGTCTTTTGTCATTTTTAAATTTTAAAACTTAATAAATTATTGCCCATTCCAATGTTTGATTATAGCTCCGTCCTTGCAAATAAACTGGTAACTGAAATATAACTTACAAACCTAGATTAAAAAAGAAATGGGATAGTGCCACATGTAATATGACTCGAACCAAAGACGGAAACAGCCTATCCCAAAATTTTTGGTATAATAGTATTTTTTCTTATCATTTTAGTGTAACTATTAGTCAAATAAGACCTTTGCTCTTCCCATTTTTTAATTTTAAAGACTAAATAGGCTCATGTTCATCTCAATGTTTGATAGAATCAAGAAGTTTTGATTCGTATGAAAGATTGAAGGATTGAGTAGTTTCGGTTAGATAGATTGAAGGAGAAGAAAACACGATTTGGGAATTAGGGATTTAGACGAGAAAGGAAAAGTAAAGAAAACGTGCTATATTCTTTTATTAACCAAAAGTTAATTAAATACAATATAATAAACTCCTTATATAATAATAAAGAAACAACTAAAGATAAACAGCTGTAACTTACTAGACTATTAACCAACTAACAACAATATAACTAACTAATAATCTTGATACCCCCCCCTCAAGGTGGAGCATACACATTTTGTATGCCCAACTTGGACATAGAAGCCAGAAAAGAAGAAGGATGAAGTGCCTTTGTGAAGCAATCAGCAAGTTGGTTGCTGCTGGAAACAGGAAGAAGCTGAATGACACCTTTTTGAACTTTTTCACGAACGAGATGACAATCGATCTCAATATGCTTAGTCCGTTCATGAAAAACAGAATTCTCAGCAATCTTAATAGTGGATAAATTGTCACAAAAAACATTAGCAATAGAAGGGCTAATTTGTAAATCAGATAAAAGGAAATTAATCCACTGTAATTCACAGGTAACCGAAGCCAAAGCTCTGTATTCTGCCTCACTCGAAGATCGGGAAATAGTGGGTTGCTTTTTAGATTTCCATGAAATTAAAGCTTTTCCTAAAAAAACACAAAAGCCCGTAGTAGACTTTCGGGAATCAGGGCAAGAAGCCCAATCAGAGTCTGAAAAGGCATTTAAATCAAAAGAATTAGAAGCAGGAAAAAAAATGCCTTGTCCTGGTGATCCCTTCAAATATTGAAGGACACGATGAACAGCTGTTAAATGAACATCTGTTGGAGCAGAAACATACTGTGAAAGCTGTTGAACAGCAAAAGATATATCGGGCCGAGTATGAGTAAGATACAATAATTTTCCAACCAATCTTCTATAGGCAGTAATATCAGTTAGAGGAGTTCCATCAGTTTTTGATATTTTCAGATTAGGAGCAATGGGGGTACTAACAGGTTTGGATTCTAAAAAACCAGATTCAGTTAATAAATCCAAAGTATATTTCCTTTGAGACAAATTAATTCCTTTGGAAGACCTTGCAATCTCAAGTCCAAGAAAAAATTTTAAATCACCTAAATCTTTTATCTTAAAAGTGTCATGAAGAAAAGACTTAACAGATTGAATTTCAGAAATATTTGGACTAGCAAGGACAATATCATCCACATAAACAGCCAAGGCAATGAAATTTTCTCTTTGACCTTTAACAAACAAAGAACTATCAGAAGATGCTTGTTTAAAACCTTTGTCTAATAAAGAAATAGTCAACCTCTCATTCCATTGTCTACTTGCTTGTTTTAGTCCATATAAACTCTTATTTAGCTTACAAACTAAACCAGATTTAGGACTATTAAAACCAGGAGGTAGCTGCATATAAACATCTTCATCCAAAAAACCATATAAGAAGGCATTGTTGATATCTAATTGATGAAGGAACCAATTTTTGGCAGCAGAAACAGCAATTAAAGTCCTAATGGTAGTAAGTTTAGCTACAGGACTAAAAGTGTCAAGAAAATCAATCCCATGTTGCTGAGTATACCCCTTTGCTACAAGTCTAGCTTTATACCTCTCTAGAGTACCATCAGACCTAAGCTTAGTCTTATAGACCCATTTGCATCCTATAGTTTGTTTTCCAGAAGGCAAAGGAACCAGATCCCAAGTTTTATTTAATTCAAGAGCTTTAATTTCTTCATTCATTGCATTTTTCCAGCAATCATGTAAGATGGCCTGTTTATAGTTCTTAGGTTCTTTCAAAATCTCAGTAGTATTTATATAAGCTTGATGTGTAGAAGATATTTTATCAAAAGAATAAACCTGAGCAATAGTATGAGGAGATGTTCTGTTTTTAGGAAGAGAAACATGATAATCAGCATATTTTTGTGGCATGCGAATCTGCCTAGAAGGCCTAGAAGAAACAGGATGAATAATAGCATCAGAATCATGTTCTGCTGGAAGAATAGAATTAGGAAGACTATCAACAGGATCAACAAGATTATCTGCTGGAAGATTATCAGCAGTAGCATTAGTAGAATGAGAAGGATTTTCAGAATTAGGAATTTGAAAAAGATGATGACTATTAACAGAATTATGAGCATTAAGAGCATCAATATTAGCAGCAGAATCAATGAAATGAAAATCAGCAGAAGAACCACCAGCAGGAAGAACATTTGTATTAGAAATACAACTCTTGACATTAAAATTGCTATTTAGATTCCCTAAAGGATCATTAAGATAACTATTATCACAAGATGGAAGAATTCTTGTAATTTTAGAACAAGAATCTAAGTTTTCAAAAGGAAAGATATTTTCTGAAAAAGAGACATCTCGAGAGACAAAAACATTTTTCTTTTCTAAATCAAAAAGTCTATAGCCTTTTATATTTTTAGGGAAACCAAGAAATAAACATTTAATAGCTCTCGGATGCAACTTTGTTTTAGGCTTAGGTAACACCAAGGCATAAGCTAAACAGCCAAATACTTTTAAACTATCAAATTTAGGCTGTTTATTAAACAATAATTCAAAAGGGGTTTTGCCTTGAAGCACAGGGGTAGGAGTAATATTGATGAGAAAAACAGAGTGCAAGATACAATCTACCCAGAAATGTAAAGGCAGATGAGCTTGGATTCTCAAAGATCTAGCAACAGTTAAAATATGCTGATGTTTTCTTTCTACTGTGCTGTTTTGCTGAGGTGTATAAGTGCAAGAATTCTGATGAATGATTCCCTTAGTAGCATAAAAAGAAGATATGTCAAATTCCTTTGCATTATCAGTCCGGATGCATTTGATTTTAGTGTTAAATTGAGTTTCAATCATATTATAAAAATTCTCAATTAAAACTCTAACTTCAGACTTATAAGCCATGGGATAAACCCAAACATATCTACTCCTATCATCCACTATAGTAAGAAAGAATGAATGGCCATAAGTACTTTTTACAGAAAAGGGACCCCACACATCCATGTGAACAAGATCAAACAAATTTTCAGAAACAGATTCACTTATTGGAAAGGGCAAACGCTTATGTTTAGACAAATGACACACATTACAATCCATCATATGACCAGAAGGTATAGAAGAGTCTAAAACAGAAAAAGACTTCATCCTTTGAGATGAAGGATGACCTAGTCTAGAGTGCCAAAGAACTAAAGAAGAAGATACAGCACTATTACAAACAGAATCAAAAACAGGATTAGAAACACCTGAAGCCTCAAGCACATACAGTCCCTGCACCTCTTTAGCTAAACCAATCGTCTTCAAAAGAGGAACATCCTGTATGTAACAAAAACCAGAATTAAAAACTAAAGAAATAGAAGAAGATCTAGTCAACTGAGAAGCAGATATCAAGTTAAAACCAAAGCCAGGAATATGCAAAACATTGTACAATATCAAAGAAGAAGAAATTTTAACAGTACCAATGTGAGATACAGGAATAGTTTCATTATTAGGCAGCTTAACACATTTACCTTGTATAGCACAATAATCAGAAAACAATTCTAAAGAATGAGCAATATGGTCAGTAGCACCAGAGTCAATAACCCAAGAACTTAAAACATTCTTTTTAACTAAAGATTCAGAACAATAAAGAGCAGAGTTAAGAATGATACCTGTGTTGTCTGCAGATTTTTTATCAAAAACAGCAGTAAGCATATTCACCTTCGAATCAGACCCAGAAACACCAGGATTACCAGAACTACTATTCCCAGACTTATCCCTTTCTTGTAAAAGACCAAGAATACTGTCAAACTGTTCCTTAGTAAAACTATGGCTACCAGTACCATATCCAGTAGAACAATTAGAACCAGAAACACCATTAATATGCTCAGAACTCATATGACCACGGACAGAACCACAATTATCAGAATTACCAGAAACAAAATTTGCCCTAGGAGCTTGATTTCTATTTTTGTACCCTGGGGGAAATCCGTGTTTACGATAACACTTATCAATAGTATGCCCAGCCAAACCACAATAAGAACATATGGGCCTCTTATTAACAGAACCATTATAGAACTTCCTAAGACCACCAGAATACCTATTATCACTCTTAGAACCAACATCAGAAGAATTACGAAACCTATCAACCAACAGAATATTGGATTCATTATGAGAAACAGACACAATCGAACGTTCATGTTGAAGGACAACTGCAAACACCTCATTTATCTTAGGGAATGGCTTCGTCATAAGCAACTGTGACTTAGGCACAGCAAAACTATCATTTAAACCTCGCAAAAAACGAATAACAAAATCTTGACGGCGATACTTAACAGCAGAACAGTCACAATCAGACAAAGGCCGCAAGTTACACAATTCATCCCATATCACTTTCAGTTGAGTATGAAAACTAGTGACGGAAAGATTACCTTGTTGTAAAGAAAAAAACTCTTGCATCAGATCTGATATACGAACCAGATCCCCTTGATGAAAACGGTCATAAAGATCCGTCCACAGATCGGAAGCGTTGTCTACCCAGAGAACACTCTGACCAATCTCCGGCGAAATCGCTCTCTGGAGCCAAGAAAGGACTAGGTTGTTGCATTTGACCCACGCGCTGTGCTTAGAATCACTGGATCGGGGTTCTTTGATGCTGCCGTCGACGAACCCAAACTTATTTTTGGAGATAAGGCTCATCTTCATAGACCGAGCCCAAATATGGTAGTTAGAACCGTCGAGCAAGGCGGAAGTAAGGACCAACGCGGGATTCTCATTGGGATGAATGTAGAAATCATCCGTGGGATCATCGTTTCGAAAAGATCTCGAATCGTCAGAGGACCGGGAATTGGAGATAGAATCTACTGATACCATGATAGAATCAAGAAGTTTTGATTCGTATGAAAGATTGAAGGATTGAGTAGTTTCGGTTAGATAGATTGAAGGAGAAGAAAACACGATTTGGGAATTAGGGATTTAGACGAGAAAGGAAAAGTAAAGAAAACGTGCTATATTCTTTTATTAACCAAAAGTTAATTAAATACAATATAATAAACTCCTTATATAATAATAAAGAAACAACTAAAGATAAACAGCTGTAACTTACTAGACTATTAACCAACTAACAACAATATAACTAACTAATAATCTTGATAATGTTTGATTTTAATTCTGTCTTTAACTTGAACTAGAAGAAAAGATAAACGTAACCCACACATGATAAAACTCGAATCCGAATACTTTGGGTTAGAGGTCTCTACGAGTACAACTAAGCTATCCGTACAAAACAGTCGTAAGCCAGATGAGCTCATTGGAAGCCAATCTCAATTCTCATGTGTAATGAAGTTGACAAATTCTTTTGACATTAAGCCATCAACTTTTCAAATATAAACTCCATAGCCATCCACCTTGACCATCCCGATACATTGAATAAAAGGAACAATTTAAAGCTCAATCGAAGTTTCTGATAAGCACGTGGGAACAACTTATGGCCGTGGATGCCTTCATGTGTTTAATTCCCTTGGGACCCACCAAAGGTGCTGTCTCACCTAAGAAATTCCACCTTTTTTCCATTCCGTATAAAATGCAATTTCCCGCTCGCACATATCAGCCATGCAGATAATACAAAAACAGCTTTGAATTTTTGGAAATGGAGGCTAATTCTACTGGCGGCGGCGAGACCACTAAGTACCGGGGCGTACGTAGGCGGCCTTGGGGGAAGTTTGCGGCCGAGATACGCGACTCCTACCGACAGGGAACTCGTGTTTGGCTCGGGACGTTTAACACCGCGGAGGAGGCTGCTCGAGCTTACGATAGAGCTGCTTATGCCATGAGAGGTCACTTGGCAATTCTTAATTTCCCGCACGAGTATCCCATGGGGAGCGGCAGTGGCGCTGCCGGTAATGGCTACCGCCGTTCATCTTCTTCTGGTTCGGCGTCATCTTCTTCGTCGACGGAGAGAGGAAAACAGGTTTTCGAGATCGAGTATTTGGATGACAATTTGCTCGAAGAACTTCTTGAAATTGGAGAGGAAAAGAGCAAGAAAATGTGAAGGATTCCCGGGGGGCAGAAGATAAGCACAGTGTACGATTGGCAAAGTCAAGTATCTTGAAAGTCTTGATTGATTTTCTGTTATGATAACTAATTAAAGCCACTTTATTTTACAAATAATTTTGTAATGTACCTGGGAATATATTGTCACCATCTAAGCCATAAATAATATGATCATTATTTATGCATGTAGGCCAATATCATCATTGTACCACGGCTTTTTCTGTTATTTGAATGACATGTTTTTTCATTTATTTTTAAAATAAAAATGTCAATTAAAATAATTAATTTTTAATGTAGTGATATGGCTCTTTGCATGACGGTTCACATAATGAGTACTGTTATTTTTATAAATTTTATAATACTAATAAACAAGCTTTTAGATTTTCAATGTTTTTTTTTTGTTTCAATATTTATAAATTTTAAATTATTTGTTGGTGTTAATGTGTTATCGACGTGAATTGTTATGTATGTCAAATTAACTAAAAAAGAATAAAAGTTAAATTGACAAAAAAAAACGTGTGTTAAATCTTATTGTACTAAATAAATATATGATTGAAATTATAAATATTAAGACTGAAATTTTAAATATACGAACATCACTTTTTCTTTTGTATTTTGATTTTAATGGTTAAATTTTATAGAAATCATGAATATACGTATATTTAGGGCTTCTAAAGCTTGATTTAACTAGAAAAAAGTGCTTTTATTTCAAGTTAGATAAATCAAACTATTTGAGTTATTTAATTTTTTGAATTGAATTTTACAATTCGAATAAATCAAATAACAAATTAAAACGGGCCTTTTTTTGTCGAAATAAAAAATATGTAGATATATTACTCAAACATAAATCATAAAATATATAAGAATGATGATAAGACATAAACCGCTTCAATGTACTTTTTTCTTTATAATATTTTTGACCAATTTTCATTTATAATTTAGACAGTGAAAATAAAGTGCTTTAATTAGTTATCAAACGAGAAAAAAATCAAGAAAGGATTTCAAGAAACTTAAATTAAGTAGTAGGGTTCTTATTAGGAAAATTGTCACCATTGTCAACTTCATGTCTTATTGCTCTTCCTCTCTTCGGTTCCAAGAAGTTCTTCAAGCAAATTATCATCCAAATACTCTATCTCGAAAACCTGTTTGCCACTCTCCGTCGACGACGAAGCGGCAGAAGACGAACTGCGGTAAGCATTAGCTGCGGCGGCACCGTCCATGGCATACTCCTGCGGGAAATTAAGAGTTGCGAACTGACCTCTCATGGCATAAGCAGCTCTATCATAAGCTCGAGCAGCCTCTTCGGCAGTGTTAAATGTCCCGAACCAAACACGAGCTCCCTGCTGGTTGGGGTCACGTATCTCGGCCCCAAACGTACCCCAAGGCCGGCTACGTACGCCTCGGTATCGAGTAGTCTTGCCTGACTTGCTGCCTTCCCTGTCATCCATCCATGCACTTAAAATTACCCTCCATAGTCAAACTTAAAGTTGAAGCTGTTTGTTGTGTTATATGCATGGCTGATGTATGTAAGTAGGGATTTAATTTATAGTAGGTTTGGTGTCCCTACAAAATATAACACATGAAGGAATCCATGGTGAAGCATTGTTTCCACGTGATGGATGGTCAAGGTGGACGATTATGGAATTTAACAACAATTTCCCTTTTTTTTTCAACATCTTTATGTTGTCACCTTTTTTTTATATACGTGAGATATTATAGGGTTTTAATGAGCTCATCTGACGATTGTTTCATCATTTTCTACTTTCATTTCTGATCAAGATCAATCTCTCGTGCCTAACGATGCCATCTTTTACAGTTAGAACTTAAATTTTTAAAAGTCATTATTCTAATGTATTTTTTTACAATTATCGAGTTGTAGTTTTTTTTTGTATTTTTTAGTATAACCACTAGTATTAGGAGTGTTTATAACTGACCTAATGTGTACTCAGAGACCCAATAAGCTCATGATACAAGTTAATAAAGTGATAGAGAGGATGAAAAATAGTAATACGATGGTAATGATATTGGATTTATTGGGCCTCTGGCTACCTATTGGGCCAGTTATGAACATTCCTAACTAGTATACATCTTATTACCTGAATAATCGGATCGATTACTGCAAATGACCATTATGGGGTGAGATTCCCAACTCAGTTACTCCATTCACAATGTTAAGATTCAAATTCTTAACCTTACTTAGGAGAAGATGTAAAGTTTTATCCTGTTAAACCAATATCCAACTGTCCCAATGACGTTAAGAAGGTGACCTGTGACATAATGGAACTGTTCAGTCTACATAATATTCAGAATCTTCTATAACATTTATCGTTTAGCATGTGAGACAATGGCAAAGATGGTGACATATGTGCAAAGCAAAGGCCAAGAGAATCAAAAGCTTACAGGAGAGGCATAGGTATGGAGTATATCCCACTGAAGGGTCTTGAATTAGAGGGATGCAAAATTCTTATTCTTGCCAATGCACTTAGTGTCTTGAACGTGGTGAAATATATACTCGTTATTACCAGTTTTACAGCAGTAACTATTGCATTCTAGAAGGAGGTTAGCTGGCAGCATTCTACACCAGCAACAATCATTGTGTGAAGGCCGTTATTCCTCTTGTAACAAACCTGCTGAGTTGGCAAGGCAGCTGTCATCAGCTGGCATCATCCTTGTGCATATCCAACGCCAACATTCCTGTATTTAATCCCATACAATAGTGAATGAAAATCATCCCTTCTTGTTCATATCTTGCATAATCTGTGAAAAATTTAATACCATATTCAACATGGTATCTATCGCCAACTACCCTGGGATCCTTCTATAACCCTACCTCACCATGCCTCCCCCTGCAAATCCTCCCACCTCTGATGAAGAACCACCCACTGATGGTTCGTCTTCCTCCTCTCAACTCACCACCACGTTTACAAACAAACGTATCAACCTAATCCTTGATGAAACCAACTTCCTCATGTGGAAGCAACAAGTCCTTCTTGTTGTTCGAAGCTCTCGTCTTGAGAAGCTCTTAATCGGGGTCCTCAAACCTCCCCCTGCAACTCTCACCTCCCCTGACGGCACTGTCACTGAAAATGAAGCATATGAGGTGTTCATTGCGCAAGACAGCGCGTTAGCCTCCTGGCTACTCTCCACCATTAGCTCCAATCTCCTCTCTGAATTCGTTGGGGCTGATACAGCTTCAGAAATCTGGTCCACCGTGCTCCAATTTTTCTCCAGCCGCTCCACCACCACGGTAATGAGTCTTCATTACAAACTCCGTGCCTTGAAGAAAGGTGACAGCAACATGCGCTTCTATGTATCTCAGGTGAAAGAAATTACTAATGCTCTTGCATCATGTGGAAGCCCCATCTCTGACCTTGAAAAGATTGCAACTATTTTAAATGGCCTTCCTATTGATTACCAACCGTTTGTTGCTGTGATCACGTCTAGCCAACCACCTTTCACACTTGATGCAGTAATCTCTGTCCTTTTTGATGCTGAGACACAGCTCAACAGTTTCAATCCTCTCCCAGAATTTTCTTCCAGCATCAACATTGCCCATGCTCCTCAGATTTCTGGTGACTCTCGTATCAATTCCTTCTCCACTCGCCCCTATCGTGCTCCCTCATCCTCTCGGGGACGTGGTCGGTTTACTCGCCCCAGGTTACAATGCCAACTGTGCGGAAAGTTAGGCCATCTAGTCGATCGCTGTTGGCACAGGTTCGATGAGACCTTTGCGGGTGTTACTGCCAGAGACAAACCAACTTCAACTGAGGTCAACAATACCAATTTATGTGTTTTTGATTCTGGCCAAGGTACCTACAGTCCTCATCCTAGCCCTACTGCTCCAGCACCTACTACAGGCCCCTCTACCTCGACTACTCCTCAGGCCAATCTATCTACTATCACTCCTCACCCTCCACTTTTCTTGGCTATAGTCCACATCACCATGGCTACCAATGCTTAGCTCCCAATGGCAAGGTATATATTTCTCGCCATGTTACATTCGATGAACTCGTTTTTCCATTTGCCACCATTACAAACAAACCTGGTCCTTCCCAGCAATCGCCTCAATCATCTCATCTACCTATACCCACCATACCAAGTATTACTCAACTCCTACAACAGAACCAATCCAAACACTGTCCTCCTACATCTCAACCTACACCATCCTTCCCACATCCTTCATCCCCTCACCCACCTACAAATCCTACACCCTCCATTCCTACTTCAAACTGTCCCTCACCATCTATAGCACCTACAGTTCCTATATCCTCCTCTTCCCCATCCCAAACTCCTACTTCTTCTCCACCTAACCCTCCTACATCATCACCAAACCCTACACTCAACACCACTCCTCATAAACATACTCCTCCATCTACCAATGTTCCTGACACTACCATTATATTTGGTTCCTTTACACAACCAATTCCCACTTCCCCTCCCTTACCCGAGTCCACTGTACCTCCCTCTACCTCCAACCCAAACAACAGTACAACCTCCTTTCCCTCCCACTCAATGATTACCCGCAGCAAAGCAGGTATATTCAAACCAAAAATATACATTGCTGAAACCACTGATGACCACATTCCCAATACCATTCATGAAGCTTTCTCTTCTCCTGGTTGGAGAGATGCCACCTTAGCAGAGTATAATGCTCTCCAACAACATGGCACCTGGACATTGGTAAAGCCACCTGAAGGATGTATTCCAGTTGGCTGCAAATGGATCTTTAAATTGAAAAGGAATGCAGATGGTACAATATTAAGGCACAAGGCTAGACTTGTAGCCAAAGGATTCTCTCAACTTCCTGGGAAAGATTTTGTTGATACCTTCAGCCCAGTTGTGAAATTTCACACAATCAATATTGTGCTATCGGTTGCTACAACAAACAATTGGAAATTAAGGCATGTTGATGTTAATAATGCCTTTCTCTATGGTGATCTCAGTGAAGATGTCTTTATGATCCAACCTCCAGGATTTGAAACTGTTGCAGCAGATGGCACACAACTAGTTTGCAAACTACAAAAAGCCCTATATGGTCTACGCCAAGCACCCCGTAGTTGGAATTCTAAACTTAGAGACTGCTTGATCAATGCTGGTTTTAGAAGCTCTGGAGCTGATACATCCCTCTACATTCGACAATCTACTGACGTTCTCACATATGTTCTCACATATGTCGATGACATTGTGATCACTGGTAACTCGGATTCCTCTATAAATGAGGTTGTCTCTCTTCTAGCCACCAACTTCTCCCTCAAGGACCTTGGTAACCTTCAATATTTTCTTGGTTTGGAAGTTCACCGAACTTCTGATAAACTCTTCCTAGGCCAAAGAAAATATACATTGGAACTTCTGGCTCGTACACAAATGGATAAAGCTAAAGGAGCCTCTACACCAATGCATGCTGTTGATAAATTAGGTCAAAATACTGGTAGCTCAATTGAAGATGCCTCTGGTTATCGAAGCATAGTTGGATCCTTGCTATACCTCTGCCATACACGTCCCGATATCACATACAGTGTTAATCGTGTTGCCCAATACATGCATAACCCTTGTGAAGGCCATATGAATGCTGTCAAACGAATACTAAGGTATCTCGCTGCCACCTTCCATTATGGTCTTGTCTTTCGAACATCAGAACCTCACTCTTCCTTAGTTGCATTTGCTGATGCTGACTGGGGAAGTTTCCCTGATGACCGACGCTCTACCACTGGTAACTGTGTATACCTTGGGAATAGCTTAGTTGCATGGACATCGAAGAAGCAGAGAGTGGTTTCTAGGTCTACAATGGAAGCTGAATACCGCAGCATAGCTGATACTGCTTCTGAAATTGTCTGGATACGCACACTTCTATCAGACATGGGCATTCAACAATCGAAGCCTCCAATCATTTGGAGTGATAGCACAAGCGCAGTAGCCATGAGCATTAATCCGGTCTTCCATGCACAATCCAAACACGTCGATTTGGATGTTCATTTCATCAGAGAAAAGGTGGCGGCCAAAGACCTTGTGGTCAACTACGTTCCTGCACCTTACCAAACAGCTGATGGCTTCACCAAGCCTCTCACAACATCATTCTTTAGTCTGTTTCGAAACAAACTCAACATTATCCCACTCGAAGATGTCCTTCAAGAGAGCAGAAAGTAGGGAAGATATTACCAGTTTTACAGCAGTAACTATTGCATTCTAGAAGGAGGTTAGCTGGCAGCATTCTACACCAGCAACAATCATTGTGTGAAGGCCGTTATTCCTCTTGTAACAAACCTGTTGAGTTGGCAAGGCAGCTGTCATCAGCTGGCATCATCCTTGTGCATATCCAACGCCAACATTCCTGTATTTAATCCCATACAATAGTGAATGAAAATCATCCCTTCTTGTTCATAACTTGCATAATCTGTGAAAAATTTAATACCATATTCAACACTCGTGCTTGATAAAATGCCCTACAACATTCAATTTTCACATTTGATTTCCATTAAAAAACATGTTTTTAGATCTAGTTTAAGTATCGAAATGTTGAACAAGCACATTAGGCCGGTTGGTCAAGTTGTTAATCTTTGTTCCTTCATATTCCTTTAAGTCATGCGTTCTAGACTCCCTAAGAGCACTCACTTCCTTTCTCTAGAGGCTAAAGTTCCCCTTTCCCTCCTCTATAGGTAGGATTAAAATTAAGATTTGTTAAAAAAATATCAAAATACTATCATATTTCGACATCAATCTAATCAATCATAACAATCCATGACCCTAATTTACCTAATTTTAAAACTAAAAGACGTTAGAGCAATTGAATTCAAAAAATTAAGGGATCCAAATTTAATTTGTCTAGTTTCAAAATTAAGAGAGACCTAAAACACAATTAAACCCAAAACTTGGTGAGGCGTGACCCACCCACGTTACATATAGCTCCGACCCAGGTCTGAGGTGATCAGAGGCGGACCCATATGGGTTTTGGGAGTCGGGAGGGGTTCCTTCCCATGCACGATAATTTTTTTTACCTTTATTTTGTATATACATTTTTTTAAAAATAAATTAACTATTAATATTTTTCCACTTTTTTATATTTATGTTTTTTCTCAGAACTTCCAATTCTATAACTAATATTTTGTATATTGTTGTTCTCAATATTTTGATGGATGATTTCTACGAAAATTAATTATCTAGTTTCTCAATTTAATATTACGCTAATATTATTTAATAGTTAGATTTTATTTAAATGACTTAATATTTCATTCTATTAGATAAATTAATAGTTAATAATTTTTGTTTTTTAATTAAAATAATTGCAGATTTAATCCTCCCAATGACGTTAAGAAGGTGATATATGATCATGATATAAAGAACTGTTGGTCTACAAAATATTCAGAACCCTCTTTAAAATTTACATTTTATCATTGTGCATGTGACAAAAATGGCAAAGTGGTGAGATATATGCAAAGGCCAAGAGAATCAAACGCTAGAGGTAAATTTTAAATGAGTACAATAGTAAGATTATATTTTTGGTGCATGCAAAATTGATAACTTTATGATTTAGTCCCATCAAGAATTTAAAAGTTTTAAATTAATAAAACATTTAATTTTCATTTAGGATCCTCTTAAAAAGTTTCAATTTAACTTTGACTTTCTCAAGATTTCCTTTTTCTGACTCCGTCTTTCCTTCTTCTCAAATATTCCCTCCGTCCCATTAATTTTGTCCATTATTAATTTTTTTGGGTCAAATTTTTTAAACTTTGACCTATTATTATATAAAATTTATTATTGAAAAAAATATAAAAAATATATTTTATAAACTTTTAATCAAGTAGTTTTAAAATATATATTTTATAAAATTTAATTGTTTAAAATATTAAAAATAATCATGGTCAAAGTTTAAAAATTTTGACTTTTAAAAAGTCAATAAGGGACAAAATTAATGGGACGGAGGGAGTAATAAATTAAGGAATTTAAGCGTAGTAAAAGAGAAGTAATGGTTGATCCCACAGGGACTAAGAAAACTTCATGATTTATGTTTGTTCAATCGATGAGCCAAGAAGCGAGTTGAATAATATTTAAGTAAAAGGGAGTTTGTGGATAAAAATAAGAAAAATAAAGGGATTATGAAGAAGATTAGAAAGAAAGAAATTTGATATGAAAGCAGATAGAACAATTGATAAGTATAAGGGCAGATTGGTAATAAAAGGTTACCGAATGTTTTGACTATTTCGATACATACTCTCATGTATCAAGGGTAACCTCCATAAGTATGATACTTACAATTGTCGCTTTGCGGAATCTAGACGTACATCGAATAGATGTTAAAAGAGCTTTTCTAAATGGAGATCTTAATGAAGAAATATACTTGGAACAACCAAAGGGTTATGTAGTTTCAAGTCAAGAGAGAAAAATATGTAGATTGGTGAAGTCCTTGTATAAACTTAAACAAGCACCAAAGTAAAGACATGAGAAGCTCGATAATGTTATGATGACAAACGACTTCAAGATAAATGAATGTGACAAATGTGTATATGTCAAAACTACTAACATTGGATATATTATTCTATGTTTGTATGTTAATAGCATATTCAGTGTTGAAAGCAACAATAAATGGTAAACATACCAAAGACTTGTCAAATTCAAGATTGACATGAAAAATATGAGATTAACATATTTGATTTTGGGCATCCAAATCAAACGGTCACTTGAAGGTCTTATATTGACGTAGTCACACTACGCGGACAAGAGAAGTTTGACAATGATGTTTCCGGCATAGCCAGAACTCCAATAAATACATGCCAACTTTTGTCCAAGAACAAAGACCAAAGTGTTGACCAAGTAGATTCAATAGACCATATATTGTTTCTACTGTGAGCAGTTCAAGTAGATTCACAAGCAATTCAAGTGCAAATCACTAGAAAGCAATTATGAGGGTACTGAGATATCTTAGATATATTCGAGATTATGAATTGTATTATTCCAGAGATCCTACTATTTAGAAGGATACTCTGATGCGATTGGATATCTGATATTCAAGATATCAAAGGCACAAATGGATATGTCTTCACTTTGGGAGGAGGAACCGTGTCATAAAAATCCTTAAGAAAATAATTATAATCAAATCTATAATAGAATTTGAGTTGTAGTTCTAGACAAGTCTAGAAAAGAAGTCGAATGGCTTCAGAAATTTCTTGAAGGATATTCTTGAACGACCAAAGCCAATGCCCACAATTGGTAGAGCACAAAGCTTTGTGTATAATGGGCAAGTCGAGACATATGCGTCGTCGGCATAATATCGTTAGACAACTGATTTTAAATGAAATTATCTCTATTGATTTTTTGAAATCAAAGGATAACGCTACGGATCCACAAACCAAAGGGTTAAGTCGAGATCAAGTTAAAAAAAACCGAAAGGAATGAGACTAAAGCCCATGTAAATTTAAGGTGCTATGTGAAGGAAAATCCTACCTAGTTGACTGGAGATCCCAAAATCTAGGTTCAAAGGGACAACCTAATTGCATAGACCTGTGCGGTCACTGTAGGGGCTCTTATCCCCAAGTCCATTCCTATGATGTAAACAGTGATCAAAGTGATTTAGGCTAAGCAATGCTTTTAATGACCATTGTGTGCTTTTGTGAGTCAAGCAACATAAGTCACCTATGTGAGAGCGAAATGGGGCCGCTTTAATGAGACTATTGGGCATTGTTCCAAACTCTTGCAGAACCAGGCGATGTCCACAGCCATATAGACATACCTATGAGAACTAATACTCTTGTCAGAGAAGTAGTTGTGTGAAGTATATCATCATTTACACAAACGGCAGAACAGTTCAAGGACATTACGTCTACTGGTCAGCTAGTAAAGTAAATATACTTCCACAAGGGAAGATTCAAGGGTGGACACCTACCTATCCTATGCAGCTATCGATCGTAGAATCTATCACCACATCGAGTCAAAATGTTTTTGATTAAATCAATTTCATTTATGTGGGAGATTGTTGGAAAAATTTGATAATTTTGGAGTTTTGAATAAGAAATTAATTCAAATGTTGTTGAGTAAAATGTGGAACCAATTGTTGGTTCGTAAATGTGCAGACGTGCACGACGTGGGTAACGCAAATGTCTGATCCTTCGTGGGCTTGCAGATATTTTGACCCAAATTTAAAATGAATTTTCCTCAAATAAAAGCATAAATTTGCCAAATTTTATCTTGGAATTAAAAGGGTAAATATTGGAAGTTACATTTAATTCAGATAATAATTTTGGAAATTGCTTTATAGGAAAATCAATTGATTCTCAATATTAAATGCTCTATTAGGTCAAAATTTCCACTTA
The DNA here is from genome assembly GCA_958450335.1 of Hibiscus tridactylites. Taxonomy (NCBI): domain Eukaryota; kingdom Viridiplantae; phylum Streptophyta; class Magnoliopsida; order Malvales; family Malvaceae; genus Hibiscus; species Hibiscus tridactylites. Next base: position 83,358,040 of record OY288270.1, read on the forward strand.
TACCCTCATGACAATCCTACAAATAGGGAATAAAGCTTCTAGGTTTACAACCAACAAAAACCACAGAAATTTTTTATTGTTTTACTATGTGGATTTTACAAGTGGTTTTCGAGGATAGGCGAAGGCAAGGGTCGGTTCGTGATCTCCATAGTAGTGCAACTGTGGCTGATCTTATGTTGTTGTAACTTGGGAGACAGACGACCAATGAACTCGAGCACCATAGGAGTGGCCGAAAATCTGTCTTAAGGAAACTGCGTTCGTGTAGGCCTCAACGCGTTTCTTTTGGTTCCAAATCGGTTTGATTTATATATTGTTGTATTGTTTTTAATTTTGTACTGTTCGTTTAAATAATATTATTAATCTTATTATTTATTCTTGGATTAACGCTTATTTTCTAAAACACTTTCTTAACGACATTTAGACTACTGAATATATAATTTTTTTAACATTCTAATTTAGTTATAAGATAGTTTTTTAGTCATTTGTAATTTTAGCTAAATTTACGCGCACTTACAAATTAAACTACCCATTGAATATATAATTTTAAAATAGTATATGAGTGAACTAAATTAAATTTGAGTTCAAAATGACAATTTTAAATAATATTTAAAGATATTTGAATAGTTTCTTACATCTCAACTTTAACATACATATTACATCTCTCTTTGAAATCTCTACTCAAGACTCAAAAAAGATCCCGAACTATAGAATATAGTTTAGGGAGTCTGTATCATATGTAAAAGAAAAATAACCTTTGGAACCTGCAAAAATCCATGCCAATGGCCTCCAAGTCAAGAATAAACAACACGGCATGGACCAACTTGAATATAAAACTAGCTAAGTTGGTGACTGATAACAAATGATAAATCAAAATCAGCCCTTATTTGTACACTAAACTATTGGTATTGTGGAATGATCTTCTAAATTTTGGCACTTAATTTCCATGCCGAGACTTGTGGGAGAAGATGATTATGGGTGTTCATAGCCTGGTTTGTGCTCATGTGGAGGCCTAGGCTTGTGTGGTCTTCTCATGACATCTAGAAAATGTTGTGGTTCATGTTCCCCTAGAAGGCTTCGGGGAGGGATCTTGCGGTGGCGCATGATTAGCGGCATTCGTTCTCGCGGTTTCGTGACGTAGAATGAATCGGACTGTCGCATCTCTGCTGGTTCGAATACCTTACCTTTGGATGGTTTTCTCATATTGGAGAATGGAGTAATTGATGGCGGATTCGCCAAAATACTTCTTCGCATCTCTCTTACACTTTCTCTTTCGTCATCATAGAACGGACTTATTCCGAGTGCCTGCTCTTTTAATCTCCCCAACTTCTCTTCTTCATCTTCCGGCAGTTTTTCACCCTCTTCTTCAACTTCCCCTTGTAGAAGGTGCCTCCAAGTAGGTTCACGCAGCAGGAGAGGGTTTTGTTCACCGAACAATGGAATCACGTACGGCGAGTCGTCGTCACCGGATTCATGGGCTATAGAGGGATTAATGCTGGTGAAAACAATCACCATTCCGAGGAGAAACAAATGCAAGCAAGTTTTGGACATGTTTAAGATTATTGGTGTTTTTTTTTTTTCTTGCAGTGTAACGAAAATGGTGCAGTTGGTTCCCTTTTATAATGGATGAAAGGCGTTGAAGCCATGTCTTCATCACACATGTAAGCAACTCTACATTTTCCGTTTCTATTTTCGAACTTTCTTCTTTGATAATCCGTAGGACACGCCTGTCCCATGAATTGAGATTCAATGAGCCATAATAACCCAAGGTTTAATGCATCTTTTAATATTATTTTTTTTTATAAAATTTTGATATTTAATTTATTGACCTATTAATTGGTACCGTAAAAACTTATTTGTGAAGACGCCCTCTCAATCCATATGAATATACAAGCTTAAACTTTTATATGTTGTGGAGAGAGAAAAACAATTTAGGATAGAGTACTGTGGAAGAACATCAAATTACTATTCACTATTTGATTCGATTTCATTTTGGCTTCTATTAGTTTAATTTCTTTTCAATCGAGTCATTGTAAAATTATCATAGGAACGTGAATCAAAATAAAAAGTTTCGGAATGTAGTGAAATTACACATTTTGAATTTCTTTTATTTGGGATGAAAACGACTACAAGACAACTACATTACTGTGCCGACGCGTAAATCACAAAGAATTATGTATATTTAAAATTTCACTAGACTATTTAGTTGTTGGTATAATAAATATAATCTAAAAAGCTAATTTGTTCTTATTCATTTTTACATAACAAAAACATCACCTCAAAGAGTTGAAGAGACTTTGGATCTGAAATTGAGGGGTAGAACTTGTCTCTTTTGTTTCCATTTCAGCCACCTTGTTTCTTCTTTAATAATTTACTACTTATTTTTATAGAAAGAAAGCATAGGATATATTCCAAGGGACATAGAAGAATACCTTTTACAAAGTCAAACTGAAATTAAATCCACTAGATCATTTTGTAAAGTCTTCTTTTCTTAATTTTCATTTCAATCCATTAACAATTTTGATTAAATAGAAATGGGTTAAATGTTAAAATAATGGTTTTATATATAAGGTGGTAATCGGGTCATTCGAATTAGATACGAGATTGGTTATTTTGGGTCGGGTTAATTTTCAATTCCGGTTGTTTTTTGGTTTATGTTCGATTTGGGTAGGATCGGGTCTGATTCAGATTTAGTTCGGATCGGGTTAGTTTAATATCGAATCAATTTATTTTCGGATCAGGTTAATATCAGACCGGTTGACTTTTCGGGCCTGGTCAATACCGGATCAGTTGACTTTTGGGTCGGGTCTATATCGGATCGGTCAGCTTTTAATTTTGAGTCAATATATGAATATGATCTTTTAAAGGAAAAAATGATATTACTAAAGGTAGTTGTTAATTAGTAATGTAACACAAAATGAGAATAAAACATACATATGTGAGAAAATTAAATTTGAGTTGCTTTCGGTTCGGGCCTTCAGGGTGCTTTCGGTTCGGGTTAATTTTCGGTTCTGGTTGCTTTCGGTATGGGTTGTTTTCGGTTCGAGTTGATTTTGATTTAACTAAATTCAGTTCAGTTTTGGTTCGGATTCGTGTCAAATAGACCATCATTTTAGAGAAATTCTCATTTTAGTCCTTTTGCTATGTTTTTAATCAATTTGACCTCTTAAGTTTGATTCCATCTTCACCGTTTATCCCTGGACATTTTCAGTTGAAAAAGACATGTGGCCTAATAAAGTTTTGCCGGGTAACATTTTTGTTAAAAGAAATTAAAAAACCAAAAATTATATTCTTTAATTTATGTTACTTTAAAAAAATCGTAGTTATGTTTGATTTTTTATAAAAATAAAAACCATAAACATTAAAAATACAAAAAAAAACTACTAAAAATAAAAAAAATGATAAATGTAAAAAAAAGTATCTTTTGGTTATTTTATTGAATTCTATATTTTTTTAAAAATCTTTTGTTGTGAATAAAAAAAACAAAAATGAGAATGAGAAACAAGAAGAACAAAGAGATGAAAGAAAGAAAAAGATTTGTATTATTCTCAAATATAGAATTGTGTACAATGTCTTCAATAAATCATCTATTTATAGGCATAAGAAGTGCATAACACATTAAACTCTAATTAATGTAGATAATATTTCTAATGATAAAGTAAGCCAAATCTCCTTGGTAAAGTTCTTATTATGATAGACATCCACATAGATAAATATTCATAATACTCCTCCTTGAATATCTATGAAGATAATGTGCCTCGTTAAAACCTTACTAAAATAAAAGTTCAGTGAAAAAAATTCTTTAGTGAAGTAAAAAGAGTACACACATCTTTAATACGCATAATATGTTGCCTCATTAAAAATCTTACCAAGAAAACCCATTGGGACAAAATCTCGGTCAAGAAAAAAAGAGTGCAACGCGTATTTACTCCCCCTCATGAAAACACCATAGAAGGTCTTTGAATCTTCATAATTCAATCTTGAATACTATTTTTTAAAGATCATGAGGGATGAAACTTTGGAGTAATATGTTCCATGATATATCCACATTTCAATTGAGATATACATCTTGCATTATCTCTACACAAGATAGCTTTGTATCATATCTTGTGAAAGTAAATCCACATATCTTTTGGATATGTTGGGTCAATGGTCTTAGCCAAAAACATTTTTGGCTTGCCTCGTGCATAACAATTATTTCTACAAAACTTGAGGAGGCATCGACGAATGTTTGAAGATCTAAATGTAATGATCTTTGTATATCCATGGATATTTCTTGACCAACTAATGTATGATGCTTTCAAACGAATTATTTATTTATCTTTCTTTCGAAGATAAATTTATTCACACCCAATAATCTTGCAATCATAAGGATACTCAATAGATGTGATTTATCCATTTTGAATCTTCTTTAAGATTCTTTCAGTTGATGTCCATTCATAGACAAAGAGATATTTAAATGTTCGCTCTCCAGGTCGAGATAAAACTTGATGTCAAGATTCTTTTTCTCAAATAATTTCATTAAATGCATTGAAAGCGCTTCATGAGTTTTCAGTTTGAAGCTCTTTAGAAGTTCTAATGAAATTCAAATTATCATAGTGGATCTTGATCTAAAATTCCTTTATAAAAATACATAAGGAAATCTTATCATTCTTACAATATTTTCTCAATTAGTACTCACTAAGGCGATTATATCAAATGCGCCAAAATATTCAATGAGACATATCTAAATAAATTTCTTTGAAAATTTTCAAATCTAGCATTTTAAATCCGTCAAGGATAACTTTCTTTTTATAGGGATCCACAAAATGATTAGACGCATATAAAATATTTCATAACTGCCAAAGTAATTGCATCCACCAAGAACTCTTCATAAATCATAATTCAAGTCGTATTTACGACAATTTATTTGTGCCTCACTTGCATTATACCTTTATGTGTTTCGGCTGTTGATCCAACTACTTCTCTTTTAGAAGTTTAAAGCATCTTTTTATATTGGCCAATTCAATATATATACTTTTGGATAACTTTCTATACAAGATCGTCATTATCTTTCTTAACTTCTATAGAAACTCGTGTAAAATTGTTTGTAAAATCGTTGTCGATAACTTTTATATTTTGGTTCCATTCTTGTAGTGACATAACTCATCGAGATCTCTTCAAGATTTCAATTTTTATTTCAGGTACTTGAAACTCTTTTAGAGTTTTATTATTAGTTATGTCTTGGGTCTCTTCAAGCATGATTTACATTCTCTCGCTCTAACATGTAATTTAAACTTAGAGCATTTCAGCTGGTATATGAGACTTAGTTACTCTCATTGGGTCGGTAAATATGTCTGGCAGTTGACATGTAATAACATGAATTATCTTATGAACTCCTAGTTCATATACGAGGATCTAGATAACGATAATTCATTTTCCTTTATCCAGCTGATTAATATCTCCCCCTGATGTTGAGAAAAATCATGTCATAAATGATTCTCCAATTAATGTTTAAGAATTTAAACATAACATTAAACTCATACTCAATATATATTTCCAACCATTTTTATTTACCCATTTTGTGTGTTGTGGTGGAGCAATTCAACAATATATCGCATATTTAAAAATTATAAAATGAGAAATGTATGTTTTCTAACAAAAAAACTAATCATAACGGGAAGTTTATTATAACCCGTTGGCTTGAAGCGTATAAGTGCTTCTATATGGAAATACCATGTAAATAATAATTATTTTGTTCTCATAGATTAACTATTAAATAGGAGGCATCCAATAGACATTTTGCTAAACTGTATTTTTCATAATCAATAGGCTTCGTATCAACTGATATAGCCTAAAATATAAACCCACTAGCTTTTGCAAGACGAATAGTCTAACTGCATAATCTGAACCTTTTTATAATCAAGCTCACAAACTTCTGATTGTAAGTTAATAAAACAATGTAGATGCATCTACTAAAATCATATAAAATTTTCCACATTTGCGGATATATGAGCCCATATTTCATTTAGATATACAAGACATGCAGTCTCAGCTTTAATACAAGAACTTCAAGTTCTTTTAGTAAGTGGGATCTTAATCATTTTCTTTGAGAACAAGCAACATAAAAACTTTACGTTCTTTCAATAAGTGAAATTTAATCAATTCTTTTGAGAACAAGTACCATAAGACCTTTAGGTTCTTTTAATAGATGTGCGTATAAATTTCAATAGCTTTCGCATCATTATTGATCATGATGGTCTAACTGATCATACCAACTATATACAAGTGTATATATACATTACTGAATTTCATAAACTTTTGGTTTACCATAACAAGTGATTTAATTTTACTCGTACATGTCAAGTATGACCATGTTCAAATAAAGTTGGACCAATATCATTTTTGTCATTTTTCACAAACAAAATTTGCTTCTATTTTCTTCTCTTTATCACTCCATGATTGTTGATTTTTCCACGTGCGACAAGTATGAGACCAATAGTTTATAACATCGCATTGGTAATAAGAAAGATTTTACTTCATTAGAATGATCTTTATCACTCTTGTCATCATTATAACCTCACTACCGGTGGATAGAAGTATCCTTAAAATGACCATATTTTTTATGTCTATATTCATGGTTTCAATCACGACCACAACTTCTAATGTGGCTTTTATCTTTTCCATAATTTAATCTCACATTCACTCCAAGGAATGGAGTAGAGCTAGTGGGCCTTTGAAACCTTTTTTACATATCCTTATCACAGAGAACAAATATTCAATCCTCGTACGCGACATTGTTAAACCAGTCCACAAGGCCCTTTAAAAACCTCATTTGAGACCAATAGCCTCGCAGAACGGGATGTCCAGCCAATATATTTGGATTATATCGAAGTTTTGTTACCAATTAAATAGTGATTTATCATGTTTGCATTCTCTTTAGGGAATGAAACAGATCCAATAATTGCATGGAATAAACATCATGCTTGCATTCACTTCAGGGAATGCCTCACCATTGATCGCGTGGAATAAACATCATTCTTGCATTCACTTCAAGGAATGCCTCCCACAAAATTCTTGTCGAGATGAATTTTTGTAATATGACATTGGGAGAAGTCTACAGTTGAGTTTTTCGATGTAAAAGAAATATTACTTTCGAGCAAAATCGACATGATTTATCACACTTTAAAATAATAATATAAAGAATAAAAATAAAATCAGAATTTATCGATATTCATTTTCCCCTCGAGGACGATTGAAACATAGCAAATGACCAAGACAACTTCTCATAATCCCTTTTTACGCCATGTCTCTCGTCATAATCATTCTTTCAAAACTATTACCATAATGCTGCTAAGCATGGCTTTCACTTTCCTTCACGACAATCTTGAAATTCATCAAGGGTGATAGATTGTGGGAGGTCCCACTCATACCCTTTTTTCTTTGCACAAAGCTTGAATCCACTCGGCTAGAGTAACATAGTGCCACAAATATAAAGGAGGTGATTTGAGCTCGTGCTGATAATGTGTTGTAGATAAAATAAAGAATAACAATAATAAGAACGAGGAACAAGAAGAACACAAGGATGAAAGAAAGAGGGAGATTTGTATTATTCTCAAATGTAGAATTGTGTACAATGACTTCAATAAATCATCTATTTATAGGCATAAGAAGTACACAATACATTAAACTCTAATTAATGTAGATAATATTCCTAATGATAAAGTAAGTCAAATCTCCTTAATTAAGTCCTTATCATGATAGACATCCACATAGATAAATATTTATAACAACTTTTAAATTTTTTCGTATTTTTATAATTCTTTATCATTTTATACTCCATCGGCTGCCGAATCAAATAATAAGGAATATTGAACAGAAGGACCCCAATCCCCATACGAATCGGCAGACGCCTACCCGAGGGATCCCCTTCTATTTCTTTTTATAATTTTTATATTAAAAATCATAAAATGCAAAGCAAATAAAAAAACAAAAAAATCAGAATTTATGTTTTTAATTTTATATTTTTCAGAAAAATGTAATTATGCTTAATTTATTAAAAATTCGTAAAAACGTTAAAAAGTAATATATATATATATATATATAATTTTAAAATTTTTGGCAAACATTTAAAGACATTTTATAAGAGTTCGATAAGTTTTAATGATTAATTTATAATAATTTGATAAAATTAAGTGACCATTTTGTATCAATGCTTAATTCGAGGAGTAATTTATAATTTTTAAAACTTCAACGGCCAAAAAATATTTTTACTTATTTTAATGACCATTTGGTATACTTTAGCAAAGAAAAATTCCCCCGCGCACCAAGAACGACCAGTCATGCATGTTTAAACAACACAAATAAAAAATATATTCTCTTTCACTAGAAGATCAAAGCATGTAAGTGGCTGGAAAGACCCTTTCTTCTTCTTTATTCTTTGATTCTTTCTCTATTTCTTCTTTTATCCACTTGGTTAGGGCTTCCACTTCTTCTTGTTGTTATTTGGATTTTGGAATATGGAAACTGGACTTCTTGATAGTATAATCTATAGGTTGCTTGAAGTTAGAGGGAAACCAGGGAAACTAGTCCATCTTTCTGAGTCTGAAATAAGGCAGCTTTGTCTTGTTTCCAAAGATATCTTCTCCAGGCAGCCCATTCTTTTAGAGCTTGAAGCACCTATTAAGATTTGTGGTATCTTCTTTTTCTTCACTTTAAATCTATATATCTGTTTATAATTATGCATAAATTTGATTCTTCTGAAATGGGTTTCTTCCAGTTTATGTTGTCACTAGCTGTATGATGATTTGTTTCTGAAAAGTTCCAAATTTTGGTTTCATACGTGTTCTCTGAGATGCTGATTCATGAACATGTTTTGCTGAATTAGTGCTTTATGTCGACTGTTTTTGAGTAACATCTTCTGAAAGTTAATGTTTATAACTTTGGTCATATGGATTGTACTTGCAACTTCTCAATTCTTTTAATGTATCTGACATTTACACTCGAGTTTGAGTAACATTTGATTGTGATTCATTTCGGAACTCCGTTGAGAAATCTAAGCATAGATCATACTGAGTGTGTTATGACTTTTTTCCGATTGTTTTCGTGATCCAGGAGACATTCATGGTCAGTATTCTGATCTCCTGAGGCTGTTCGAGAATGGTGGTTTCCCTCCTCGTTCCAATTACTTGTTCTTGGGGGATTATGTAGATCGTGGCAAACAAAGCCTGGAAACCATATGCCTTCTCCTGGCGTACAAGATCAAATATCCTCAAAACATTTTCCTTCTCAGGGGTAACCATGAATGTGCTTCGGTGAACCGTGTCTACGGATTCTACGACGAGTGTAAACGGAGATACAATGTGCGGCTCTGGAGAGTGTTCACGGATTGTTTCAATTTCCTGCCTGTGGCAGCTCTGGTTGAAGAAAGGATATTCTGCATGCACGGCGGACTTTCACCGGAGCTCCGCAGTATGGACCAGATTAGAAAAATCAAGAGGCCTACTGATGTTCCAGAATCTGGCTTACTCTGTGATCTCCTCTGGTCTGATCCCAGTAAAGACATTCTGGGATGGGGTCCGAATGATCGAGGAGTTTCCTACATGTTTGGTGCCGATAGGGTGATCGATTGTCTCAAGAGGCTTGACATCGATATAATATGTCGAGCACACCAGGTTTAAATACGTTTCACAGGAAACATTTGTTGGATTTTCGTGGCTTTGGGTTCCTTTGTCTCATTCTTTGATATCCATTCTTGTAGGTCGTTGAAGATGGATATGCATTCTTTGCTAATAGGCAACTTGTAACCATATTTTCGGCTCCGAATTACTGCGGAGAATTTGACAATGCTGCTGCCATGATGAGCGTGGATGAGAGTTTAACTTGTTCTTTCCAGATATTAAAGGCTGAAGATAAGAAACCGAAGTTCGGATTTGAAACCTTAGCTCCAACCAAGTCATCTATTACTCCCAGTATAATCAAGGTATATCCAAATCCATGTCGGTGTTGCTTTGATAACATAAATATAATCTTCCGAATATATTTCGATGTTTGCAGGAACAGGAGCAGGAGCGGGTGCAGGAAGAGGGATGCCATTTGATGTAAGAATTCTAATTCTCTTGGACTGGAATTTGTTGCTTCTCTTGGATCCAAGACAATAAGGTGAAAACAACACTCCAGGGTTAGAAAAAACAAGCAATGGATAGAAACTAGAAAAAGCCAAGAAAGAAGAGAAAATAAGACCAGAAGGAAAAAATGGTACTTATGGGATAGGTCGATGACAATAACGACTGCAACAATCCGAAGGCGGATCCGGGATTTTCCATGATGTTGTTAAGGATCTTCGGACCTGAAGCTGTTTATCATTTTTTGTTCTTTGGTTTGGAAAAATGTAGAAATGGTGGTGAGGTATTAGTGGTTCAAGACTTCAAGTTCATACAAAGCAATATAGTAAGAAACTATAATCTTAGTGTAAGTTTTGCTCATTTATTGCCGGGAATTACACATTGTTGTTGTTGGTAATAGCTAATTAATATCATCTTATTATTTTGAAAGCTCATGTACATGAAAACACACAATTCAACTTACATATCTATCTATCTATCATGAGCATAGTTCGTGACAACCCGGGCTCTTCGTCGAAGGCTTAAGTTTGCAGGTTGGCTTAATCCAACGTATTAGACTGATAACTAAATAGCTTTACTTACCATTCTTGCTTGAAGTCTGTTCCAAGTCGATCTTTTCTTGGGTCGACCGCTTCATATCAGAAGACTCGTACTCCTGCAAAGGCCTGCCACCGGACGAAGAACAAGATTGGGGAATAGAGAATGACATTCTACTGATGCTTTGCCTCTTCGATGCAGAAGATTCGGCAGTCGAGCACAAGTCTTCTTCTCCTCTAGAGGTCCCTGCTTGTTTATTGTGATTATTATTAGGTTGATCAGCAGGCAACCTTTCTTCTTCCACATATTTTGCTCTCTTCCTATGCAATGAACCATTGTTGCCATTTTGAAATGATGGAACCCTTTGATCATTTGATGAATATGTCGGACAAGAGGACAATTCCTTTAGGATAACTTTCGGGATCGGAGACGTTTCCATACCAACAGAATTGTCAAAGACTTCTTCATTCGCCCCATCTGAAGTTGCAGCCTTCGCAGCTGCTTCTGTTTCCCACATTTTGAATATAGCTTCTCTCAGATGTTCTCTAGCTGTATCGATATCTGTTACCGGTTTTGGATAGTTTAACCCCAACTCCACTCCGGAAGCTTTAAGCACAGTAAGAGGTGCATCCCAAGGATGATGTATCCACTCGGTTGGTATTCTAGCTAACTCCGGCAGCCACTGCCTTACATATTCACCTTCGGGGTCAAATTTGGCCCCTTGAATCTGAATCGGAAAAAAAAGTAAACTTATAAAGAGGTTCAAAGATAGGAAAATACTTGTTTCGATTATGTTCTTTAGGGGAACTTGGCATACCTGTGGGCTGTCTAATCGTTCTAGCTCCTGACCATCCGGTAAGCTGCCAGAGATGTACTGCCAACCAAGAATATCACATTCTAAATCCGCATCCAATAGTGTGTCCCAGAAATACTTCATTCCCCATCTCCATGGAAGAAGAAGAACCTTCACCGCGAAACTCGAAACGATCACTCTTATTCTATTGTGTATCCAACCGGTTGCCCAAAGCTCCCTCATTCCTGCATCTACCAACGGATATCCCGTCCGACCTTGTCTCCAAGCCTTAAACCGGTTCGCATCAGCATGCCAAGGAAAATACTTCAAGTTGCTCAACAATGGTCTCTCATGAGTGAATGGAAAGTTGAAAGTAAGGTACCGGGAGTACTCTCTAAGTCCGATGGCCCTTAGAAACAGGGTTACACTCTCTTCCCCTTGAGCATTCTGTTCTCTTCTCCATAGTAACTGTTTCATCCGTGCACTCTGGAAAACTTTCCTCACACTTAGCTCCCCAAAATGAAGATACGGAGACAAAAGCGATGTGGAGTTGCCCCTGACCTTAAGCCTACTTTTTGAATAGTCGAATAGATTCCGTTCAACAAACTCAGTTAGAGCCTTATCGGCGTTGCCCCAACCGGGAGACCATGCTCTTCCTAGCAATGAATTGCTAGCTTTTTCTGTTTCGTTTTCAAGGCCCAAATCTTCGATGGAGCACCTTTCTACTGTTCCTGTCACTAATAAGGAAAGAGTATAGCAAACTAGTTACTCATTTTTGCAATATGCATGTGTGTAATGTGTGTATATATATAAACATATATCATGCTTCGTACACAATTAATCTTCGAGTTTCTTTTGATTGCACTATCAAGAACAAACCGAGCCGGATTACATGTTATTCTGTTCAAAGTTACCTGCAACAGGCAGCAATCGCCATGGGGGAAGAAGTGAAATGGGTTCCATTTGCATGTTAAAGCACTTGTCCCAATATGCGTCGAAGGTCGTAAAAGCTTGCCCCTTCTCATCATATATCTCCCATGGTTCATATAACAGGTCTCCATTATAGCTTTGCACAGAAATGCCGACCTCTGCCAGTTTCTCTTTGATGTTATGATCTCGAACTAGCGAAACCGGATCTGGGAAAGAACAGCAACAGAACACATAAGCATCTGCTAGTAATTAAAATCACATCATTAGAGGAATTAGAATATACCATAAAGATGGTTAAATACGACTTTAGTCGCGCCAGTAGCGTTGAAGCAGTCCAAAAGAGCTGAAAGAGTACTATTGGTCTTGATCAGCACAAGTTCAGAGCCAAGAGACTTCAAAGATTGCTCCAAATGAGCAAGAGATTGCTTCAGCCACCAGCGGGATACTCGACCCGGATAGAACTGCTCTTCCTCTTTGGGACACCATATATAGACCGGGAAAACACCACCGTCCTTTGCGGCGGCAGACAAAGCAGGATTGTCATCAATCCTTAGGTCTCTCCTAAACCAGACTATTGTCTTATTACTGCTACTGCTGCTACTACTACTCATGTTGAAACTAACAAGATCTTTCTGATAAGACTGATGTGCTCGAATTCACAAACATGAACATCAACCAAGTCCTAAGTCCCACAGATTTATGCTTACACAAAGCAACTCGAACTCGAAAGAAACCCCGGATTTTCCAAGCAAACAAATTTACCTGTCTCAATTAAGCCTTGCCCTACCTGTCTCAATGATCCCCCAATTCTACAATCAAAAACATCAGAAGCTTACAAAATATCTCCAAAGCCAAGACCTTTGATGAAGACCTCCATTAAAAAACTAGTAGAATAGAAAAGCAAAAACTCCACAAAGCAAACAACCTCTGCAAATCCTTAAAAGCAATACTCTAGAACTTTCCAATATTCTATATATATGTATATACAGTGGAATATCAGATTTTCTAGGAGTAAAATATACAGATCTGGGACACCAAAAAATGATTCCTTTACTAATTCTTATAAAAGAATGTTATCCACAAACAAAGACAACTAAAACACAACCAAACCAAGATAAAAATTAAAACTTGACAAGACCCAGTTTTTTTTTTTACCCCATGAAAGTAGAAGCTAAGAAACTAAGCAAGAACAGACAAATGTTTTGGTAAACATAATTGAATTAAGGGAAGTACCAGTGTCTTTATGCCAAAGGAAGCTGCTTTATGTATGTCAAGATCACGTGGGGACTTTTAATGGTGGAACTTGGAAGGCATATCTTGTCTGCTTTGTGGATCTACTGTGAACTTACCCTCAAGATAAGGTTGTTTTTTTCCCTGTCTTCTTCTCTCTGTCTCATTTAATTCACACTTTGGTCATGTAACAGATATTTTTTTATTACTGTTTAACTGAAGAATTAATGCATTGAGATCATGTAGGAAGCAGCAGCAGCTAGCTAGTAGCCTAAAACCCCAAGTTTTGTAACTGATGTTCTTAGTAATTTTAATTCATTTACAAACAACTTGATTGATAGAATCAAGACATTTCTCACTACCTTCCATTTTTATGATCAGAGAAGAAACTAGAACAGTTGAGAGTCTTAAATTCAACCTGAATCAAAATTTCCTTATTTTCATGTCAGTCCCTGTCAAAGTCACAGTTGCAATTATTGTCTAACATGTGATAAACGTCAAGTGAAATCCTGTTGTCTTGATAAAAAGAAGGTGAAATTCTATTGTTAGTCCTTTCATGTGTAAGTTCTGGACTTGGTCCCTTTACTCTAATTTGGTCAGTATCAATTCCTGCACTTTTCAGATTTTGAAATTTCAGTCCTGACTCAAACTACAGTGATAATATGACTAAATTACATAAACTACAAATTACTCGAATTAGAAACAAAAATTAAATCTACGAGTGAAAAAACAGTTCGAGGGGGGCCTAATGAAAAGTTTCTAAAAAGGTTGGGAGTAATTTTTTTAAAAAAAAAAATTACTAGCTTAATGAATTCTTTAAAAAACAAAGTAAGGGACCTAATTAAAAATATTCAATTTGGACGGGGGCTTCATGGAAATGTGGGTCTAATTGAAAATTTTAAAAAATTTAAAGGGCTTAATGCAAATTTGTTAAATTTCCTTTTATAGTACAGGAGCTAGTAGCAAATTTTAATTCAACAAGTTCAATGGTTATGGACATGGTTTGACAGACCGAATTTTCATAAATGAAAAGGTACAAGAGCTACAAATAACTAAATTAGAATACAAAGAATAAATCAATAATTTACACATAATACAAGGACTATTAGCAAAATTTGACCTAATCATTATCTCCTTTGTAATTGTAATACCGTCGTTGACAAGTCAAGGGTGATCAAATTTATCCCAAAAGGCTGGCAAGAGGTTAAGTTTTCCACCTAAAACTCGGCGACTTTCAGGCCATTTTTTGGACTTTCAAGGCATCGTAGCCGACTATGTTTCTCGAACTCGAGTGTATTAATATAAATAATATTTTTTCTCTGAGTTTATTCGGATTATTATTCTATACACTGATGGTGAAGATTGAAAGCTTCCACAAGCGCCTTAGTTTTAGGGTTTATGATTTTAGTTTAGGGTGTAGAGTTTAAGGGTTAGGTGTATGAGTTTAGAATTTAGGGATAGTGATAAGAATTTAGAATTTAGGGATAGTGATAAGAATTTAGAATTTAGGGTTATAATTCTAAGTTTATAAGTTAAAATCTAAATCATAACCATATTACCCTAAAAACAAAACCCAAACTCTAAATCCTAAATTTTAAACCTAAACCTTAACTTCTAACCACCATACCTAAATTCTAAACCTCTGCACCAAAACTCGTAAATCATACACCTTAAACTAAGACCCTAAACCCTAAACCTAAGGCCAGTGTATAGGATATAAATCCATACTTAAAAAGTGATATCTTTATAGATATATTCAAGTACGCAAAGGATATGTAAAATGAAAGAACAAAACAACATAAACAACGAACAACTTTTCGAATGAAACAAAATCCAGTAGAAATCAAGCTGGTAAAGGATTGTTGATATGTTTGATTCAGCCTGGAAAATTACTATTGGTATTTGAACTTAAAATCTAATAGCATAAGGCATATATGAACATCATGACAAGTGATTGAAATAAAACTTCATTAATAAGGAGTGAAATATCCCATGATAACACCCCCATTTTCACCTGAGAAGCATCACGGCAATGAGGAGCCCAAAGTTCCGAACCCCGGAGCTCGAAATCAGCCTTCTCAGGTGTTATTTTAACAACAATAACATATGTATGTTGTGATACAGATAGATAGCTGCAGTTAGTTAGTAACTAACTTGAGCACAGGAGTTTCCTAAGCATGCGAAATCAATGACGGGATTCGTCACTTATCGTGCACGCTCTCTGATCACCTCGAGGTCCATCTCGGTCAGTTCAGTTGCCTGGAGTTCATAATGAATGCCCTTCAATTCCCTTCTGAACCTATCCTTGGATGTTGCATAGAGCATCTTGGAATGGATCCTTGAAACAGAAGGAGACCTATAAGAGAACATTGAGTCAGACTTGTATAGAGAAAACTCATTTCATGATTTTCTGGAAACCTATTTGCAGATTCGAACAACTTGGGCTTAGTGAACCTTAAAGAGAATCAATGCAGATTCATATACATACTTGACTCGATATTTGATTATATAAGCAAGTAATGCAACAGAAAACAGGACCAATGATAAAGCATCGTGTAATCACACACAACATTCTCTGCTTATGCTAGTCTAGAAGTATCATTTGCGAACAATAAAGTGATTGAGGTGTGTGGAATAAGGATTATAATTGTTCGAGCCATAATCACTTCCGCTTTCGGTCAAGTTGCACCACACAATGGGGATAATAACAGTGTTAGAAGTTTGAGAAGCCAAACATGGAGAAATATGTGTTACAATCGAATTAGACTCGCTGAGTTATAATGCAAATGCAGCACATGATTTCTCACAGAACCAAACGATTCTGCAATGGAAAGGGACACTGACCATGCAATAAAGAAGATCTTGCTCTTCTGGCAGTTCTCAGAAGTCATGAAATCAAAGTCATAAACTGCATAGCGACAATCAGCCTCAGGCAACGACTCAGTGAAATCATCGTAGCTCTCGGATGGAGCTCCGGTCTTTTCAACTACAACCTCCCTTTTGTTCTCGTCGATCTTAAAGATCAGATATCGGAACGCCTTCTTCCTCTGCAGCTCCAGGTACGTGCTTTTGCTGTGTTCAGTCACTCCCATGCCAGATGACGCATTCGCCTGAAAATCAGAAACAAATGCTCAATCGTCAATGCTTACTGCAATTTTACTATAAAGATTGATTTTCGACAAAGAAAAGCAAACTCTGTTAGAGTTCAATGAGCTCTATAAGAACAGGTCAAAGATGCGGATGCGAATGCAAATGATTCGAGCAAAAAAAGTTTCACAAATTTTAAGGTCAAATGTGCAATGACACAAAACAGTATTTTCCAAAACAATCCTCAATTTCTAACTCGGATAATGCAATGTAAATACAACTTCAAGTTCATAAGTAAACAAACTAATCAAAAATACTTCAAAAGCCTAATCCCGCTACCAATACATTTGGGATTAAGGTGCAAAAAAGAACACTTTTTTAGTACAAAATCAAATCTTTCGTTGTCGACATAACTTCACTAGAACCAAGCTTGACTCGTTTAACATTCTCATTGATTCTAATTACTGAAACTGTAAAACAAATATAATCTAATAGTCTATTATTCCATTAACCCAAAATGAAAAGAAAAAAGGTGCATTCAACAACTATAATAAAAGCTAAGATATAACTAGTCATGGCAGATTCAATCTCACCATTAATAAAAACCTTAACTTTGTTTAAGTTTCAGAATGAAAAGAAGAAATCAAGTAATTATAAGCTAAAACAAAGAAAATAAAAAAGAACCCAAAGAAGATCAGATCTAAAAGAGTGTTAAGGAAGAGAAACTTACTCCTCTGGAAGACATGGCCGCTTGAAAATGAAGAAAGAAAAAATGGGGACGAAGAGATACTTCTTATGGAGACATAAAATGCAAGCAAAAGTAAGCAGCCACCAAAAAAAATCTTTTTGAGATTTTTTAAAGAAATAATTTAGTCATTTAATAATCTAACTCTATAATATATAATCTGAATTAATGAATCAATATTAATAACTATATTGAAAAAATATATCTTTTTAAATTAAACTAAAAAGAAAATTGACAATGACAGAATCGTCATCCTGTATTGCTAACATGTTATAGTACAGGTCTATATATTAACATGTAATGTAAGAAATGTAAGAGCTACTAATTATTGCTGCAATGGTAAGTTAGTTGCATTCTCAAAAAAAAAAACTAAAAAGGAGAGTAACAACCTAAACATAAAATATAAAATAAACATTCGAATTAGAAAAAGGAAAGGTTCATATACAAAGAACAAAGATTCATAAAATACTTTTTATTTTTATAACCAT
Source organism: Hibiscus tridactylites (assembly GCA_958450335.1). Taxonomy (NCBI): domain Eukaryota; kingdom Viridiplantae; phylum Streptophyta; class Magnoliopsida; order Malvales; family Malvaceae; genus Hibiscus; species Hibiscus tridactylites. Next base: position 83,375,950 of record OY288270.1, read on the forward strand.
GCATTGTATCGACAAAAAAAACACAGTAAAAGGTTTGTATGACTCTTATAGCAATTGGGTAACTAGTGACAATGATCTTTTTTTTCTTTAGCCAGCAACCATTTTATGGATCTCTTTTAATCTTCTAGGCCCTCCAATGGCTCGTTGATCTTTGATAAAGTGCAGCCTAGAGTGTTTGCTGCTATGAACACCAAATTGCTTGAACTTTTTAGAGATAGATATGACAAGTGGTGAAGAACATGACCCCTTAAAAGCTTCAGGCATAGATGGTTTTTCGACACATTTTTTCAGAAGTTTTGGCATGTGATTGGTGAAGATGTATCCTCTCTTTTGTTTATCTGTTTTAAATAGGAACTGTAGTTTAAAGGAAATAAACAATATACACATTGTTCTAGTGCCAAAGGTTAAGCATTCCGAAAACATGTCACATTTCATGCTTACAAGCCTTTGTAATGTGCTTTACAAAATTATTGCAAAGGTATTAGCTTGAATATTTGAACAGACTTTAGGTGGTTGCATTGATCATTCTCAAGGGGCTATTATCCCGGGTTGACAGATCTCAGACAATATAATTATTGCCTATGAAATTTTGCACTCGATGCAACGTGAGCGTGTGAGGAAACAAGGCTCATTTGCCCTTAAAGCTGATCTAAATAAGGTTTATGATCGAGTTGAGTGACCTTTCCTAGAAGGAATGCTGTTAAGGCTAGGGTTTGACACATCTTGGGTAAACCTAGTAATAAAGTGTGTTCGAACTATTTCATACTCAGTTGGCCTTAACGGTGCAGTTGGCAGTTGTTTCAAACTAGCACGTGATTTGCGGCGAGGATACCCTTAAGCCCCTACCTATTCATGGTGTGTGTTAAAGGCCTCTCGGTTCTCCTAAACGTGGCTAACCAAGACAGGTCTGTTAAAGGTGCTACGATTGGTCGAGAAAGAATAAAAGTTAGCCATTTATTATTTACGGATGACAGTGTATTATACAGTGAGGCAATCATGTTGGGAGCTACTAATTTGAAAAACATCCTAATCACCTATGGGGATGCATCTGGCCAAAAGGTCAACTTCGAGAAGTCCTTATATATTTCAACATCAATGTGGATCATTCAGTACGTGATCAAATTGGGGCGCTACTTGGGTGCGAGTCTCAACCAACCTTGAGAGATGCTTAAGGTTACCAACAATGATTGGGAGAAAAAGAAGGAAGCATTCAACTACTATTTTGACAAATTCAACAGGAAAATAAATAATTGGGGGACTCTCTTTCTCTCTATAGGGGAAAGATGTGCTAGTTAAAAGTGTTCACAAAGTAATCCCAACCTATGCAATGCAATGTTTCCTACTTCCCACTATATTATGTAGATTCATGGAGCAAATTATGTTGAGATTCTGGTGGAAGAATAGTAGCATAAAGAAGGAGATTCATTGGTGCTCTTGGGCTCATTTGACACACCCCAAGCAGTTAGGTGGACTTGATTTCTGTGATATCGCTCATTTTAATACAACACTACTGGCCAAGCAACGTTGGAGGCTTATTACACAACCCTAAAATTTTGTTTCGAGGGTGCTCAAGGCTAGATATTACTCTTATGATGATTTTTTTAATGCCAACCTAGGTTCGTGTCCCTCCTATATTTAGAGAAGCATCTGGAGTGCATGTGGACTAATTGAGAAAGGCTTTAGTTGGCGCATTGGCTCGGGCCATAAAGTAAACATCTGGAACGATCAATGACTTTTTGGTCCAAGTGATGGTCGCATAAGATGCCATCAGATTAATGTGAATTATACAATGATTTTTGATCTTATCCAAGCACCCACTGCTTCTTGGAGAACTAAAGTTTTAGAGGACCTGTTTGATGTCAACCAATCTCAAATAATAGCTGCAATTCTTTTATCCAATTTTGGGCTAGTTGATACGATAGTTTGGCATCCGAGTAACTCAGAGTATACACTGCAAAGAGTGGCTACGAGTTGTTGCACGAAGATCCTACCATGGGAAATGGTACTTATCCTACATTCAATATGGTTTTTTTATTAAAATTTTATAATGAGATGTGGGGTAACAACTTAGCTGCTAAAATTAAAATCACCATGTAAAGGGTAGCAAACAACTTTCTACCTACTTTAACAAATCTACATATTAAGAGACTTAATGTGGTTAACACATGTCCTTTTTGCAATGATTCACTTGAAACTATAGAGCATATCATGAGGAATTACTGGTTTGTCACTCAATGCTAAATGCTCAAGGACTACACATCCATGTTGGCTCTTCAAATACTCCCTAGATTGAATGGCTAGCTCAATTCTTCGGTAATCTTAATAATACACAAAGAGTTGTGCTAATGGTCTCATATTAGGTAGTATGGTACACACGTAACAGGGTGGTACTTGATAACTTGGTGCCTTCTGTATATGATAATCTTTCTTTTGTTGCGGCTACATCAAGAAAAATCGACACTTTGAAATCTACCTTAGAGTCAAGGTATGTGTTGCCTCATGTTAAATAGTAATCATCTGGGCTCAATATGGTCAAACATAACTTTGATGCAGCTTTTCAAGGTGTTCTAAAGAATCACATTCTTGAATTATCTGTAAATATAGTGATGGATTGGTTATGGTAGCTTCTGTAACACTCTATTACCATATAGCAGACGCTTTTGTTGCTGAAGCTTTTGCTTGCTTACAAGCTGTGAATTTTGCTAATGACTTTTATTTTTCAAGAATGGTGGTGGAAGGTGATTCTCTCACGGTGATAGAGAAATTGAGCTCTACGGTGCATGATACATTTATAATCAGTCCAATTATTTGTGACATCAAATAAGCTTCAAAAGATTTTGCTAGTATTTCATTTGACTTTGTCAAACCTGAAGCAAATAATTTGGCCCATATCTTGGCTCATGGAGGTCGTTCTCTGCATTGCTCAAGATATTGGATTGAGAAAACTCCATCAAAGGTGTTGCTAGCTGCTGAAAGGGAAATGCAAAATATTACCTCTAAATAAAGCTTCGAGACAAAAATGATTGTGGCTTTTCATTGCAAGTCTTTTCGGACACAATCTTATATACATTAGTAGATGCACTCTGTATCTTTCTAATTTTTGATATAACCGATTTTGTTACTATAGACTTGTGTTAGGCCATTTAGGGGTGAGTCATTTAGTGTTTTATCACTCAAACTCTTTGATTATTGACAAGTCGTCGTTTAACCGGTCAAAAATAATAAGTGTTTAACCTCTTTCTACAATAAATAAAATAAAGAAATTGAGTAGATATAGGGAAAGAGGGTCGATCCACGAGGAGATTAGCTGGAATTATTGACTGAAGATTGCTTCGATTACTACTTCCAGGAATATCTGCAGAATAATTAAATAAAATGGGGGGAGTGATTTGATATTGAATGAAGTAATAAAATAAAATGCACAAATTAAAAATAAGGAAAACCAAGTATGTGAAATAGCCTCGAGCTAGCCTTGTCAATTCCTTCGATCATTGAAATAGATTTTTACTTCGGGGATCATGTCGGTTACAGTCTGCGAGGCCCAACCCGTCGCAACTTGCTTCTCTCTCGAGTAACCAATCCTCCCAAGACTATCTTCGAAGGTTGATTCTTAAACAAATTAGCCACGTCTATCGCCGTTAAAGTGTTTAGTTTTGAAAGCAGGAAAAGCCCGACTCAGAAATTGTCTTAAAAAGAATCGCTTCTGATTTTATCTTTCCTTAGCGGACCGCCGCTAAGAGTGTTCACAGGAAGTCGAAATTGCCACAGGTCGATCCTTCCTCCCAACTATGTCTTTAAACGATTCCAGATCAACGAGCTCTTTTTGATTTGAAAAACGATTAAAAACTTTAGTAAGGCCGATTGCCAAATTATCTAAACCGAAAGATAAAAATGTATTCCCGAAGGAATTTAGGCAATGTTCAATTCTCACGATTAGAATTGATTTAGCTAGCTCTTGGCTCAAGAAATTTAGCTAAGCATGATATTGATTATCATGCTTAACTTGGTTTTGGAAAAATAATTAAATAACATAAAATAAATGAAACAAGAAAATAAAGAAAAAGAACTTGAATTAAAACTAAAAATGTTTACAAAGATAAAAACTAAAATGATTGATGATCTAAGCCTTTACCAAGGGGTGGTATTTATAGGCTTAGATTTACAAAGATAAAGTGATGATATAATTTAAAATAATAAACAAAAGATAAAACAATTCAAATGTTTTGAAATTTAAATGCAGGAATCTAACCGGATAAGCTGATAACATCTTCCAGAACGTTCCAGAAGCTTCTAGAAGTCGCCACGTCATTGCCACGTCACTGCCACGTCAGATGCGTCGTGCCCATGATGCCAGTCATGACAGAATTATAATAAAAACTGCAGAAATGCCTCATTTTCACTGCTATTTCCAGAATTGGGTCCCTGCACAAAATATAACGAAAACAACATGGATTAAGCAGCAAGAAGTCCCAATAGCTAGAAAAATAACAAATGAAATGTGTCATATTTGAGAACTCATCAAATTCCCCCTCACTTGTCTCATACTTGTCCTCAAGTATGTCCGAAAAAATCATAAACCCAAGAATGCATTTCTCAAACATTACAAGCATCAAACATAATCATAAGAGTTCTAGCACGAAAGGAGGTTCATGAAAGAAACATAATTAAAACCAAATAGATACAAGCAAAGAGCAGCCCTTGTCCCTTTCAATTACCCATCAAGCATTAATCAAATTCTAACCTAGTCTTAATCCTCACCAAGATACACTCAAGAGCACTCAAAGTGTTTTAAAGGTAAATTTGAAGCAGAAACACTCAAAGTCATGCATGAACAAAGGTTTCCATAAGCTTGTAACAAGTTCAATTCTCCACTACTTATTAGAATCGAGGTGCAAAAATCATTAGGGCTTTTATTCAAGGTGTAATGTGGGTTTAGAAAAAAAAAGTAGAAAGATGGAAAGAAAAGGCAAAAGAAGATGATCCATGCAAGAAGTTTCAAACAATAAGCAACGAAGACATAAGAGGAGTTAAAAAAATGGGCAAGCAAACACATTTCTTTTTCTTTTTTTTCTTTTTTCGAAACTGTTTTTTTTTCTTTTCCCTTTTTTTATTTCGAAGCAATTGCTTCTTTTTATTCTGTTTTTTCTCTTCTTTTCTTTTTTCAATTTTTTTTTGAAAAATTCTGCCCTTATTCGAATTGCAGCCCCTTTTTGTCTAGCAATACAGTTCTAGCATTTGATCAATCAAAAAGTTTGGTTGAGGGTTAAACAAAAAAATGGGGTGTAAGGCTAACAAAAGTTCAATAGGCGATGAGAAAGGGTAAATTAAAATGAAAGGGATGGAAGAGGTTAAAGCCTAATGCCTAAATCATTTTAAAGCACCTCGTTCTTAGTGTAGTCTCTAATCGTAAGCAAGTCACAAGTTCTAGATTCCTAAAATTCAAGATGACACTCTCAAGCAAAAGAAATGAGCATAATGTGAAGAATGCATGCTCAAGGCTCAAAGTCTCACAAAATTGGGCTAAGTTTGATTAAGCTAAGCGAGAAATCTAATCAACACAATCAAGTGTAATTAAAAGAAAATGTCAAGCTGCAGATTACCCGTATCATTTGATTATCAAAAATGCTCCAATTCAATCACTCCCAATTCAATCACTCCTAAGTACTAGAGCAAGTACAATATGCTAGATAACATGTAATGGCAAGAAAAGTTCATCTCAAGTTTAATCAAAGTCAAACATATTATCAAACAAGCATAGGACAAGTGGTGTTGTTGCACCCTCCCCCTCACTTAAATGAATTGCCCCAATTCAGAAAAAATTAAGGAAATAAAGAGAAAATAAGGGCAAAAGATACTCTCCGTGGATGTAGAGTGAGTCGATGGAAAAGGTGCACTGTGAGTGGCTCGGATCAGCGGCGGCAGAGGGCTTTGAACGGAGCTGTCGGATGTGCCAAAAAGGGTGCAGCGAAGGGTGGTTCGGCGCTCTCGTCGGGGGAGCGATCTCGTTGCTGGTCGTCGGCCACCCCGGCGAGGAGGAGGAGTAGAGACTGGCTCGAGTTATTGGAAGCCTCCACAAAGGGTGCCAGTCCGAATGGGAAGAGGCAAACGGAACCCGTGAAGAGGATGTGGAGTCCACGGTGGGCATCGAGTGGAAGGAGGGAGATAAGGATCGAGGGGGGGCTGGGTGCTTGCCGTTGTCGACCACCACGATGAGGAGGAGGTGTGGGGAATGGTGAAGTCGGCGTGGCTGAGTAAAAAAAAAAACAAAGGTGTTTGGTTGTGTTTTTTAGGGTTTGGGTAGCTTACGGGAAAGAAAGACAGGAAAGGGAAAAAAGGGAAATGTTTTTTTAAGAGAATAGGCTAAGATGCGCCGGCTTCTTTGGGTTATGCTAATGTGCACCGTTTAATGAAACGGTGCACTCCAATGCTTATGGTCGAAATGTGCTGCTGTGAAGGGTTAGAAGCTTGGCTTGCTGTGTGCGAAAAGAAACCTGCAGAGGGAGGAAAATTTATTAAGGCAACGAAAGAAAATGAAAAATAAAGAAGCATAAATTAAATAAAAAAGGAAGTAAAAATTGACGAAAAATAAATCAATGGGTTGCCTCCCATTTAGCGCTTTTTTTAACGTCGTTTAGCTCGACGACCTTTGCTAAATTTTTGGCTCTTCAAAATAAAGGTCTTCAAATAATCGATAATGTGTCCATCGCTCGTCGTTTTAACGTCTTCCTTCATCTTTCTTTTTATGCGCAAAACAACAACTAAGCTTCTACCTCCTTCCCAAGACGACAACTTACTCAAGATGATGTTTGGCAAAGTTTGGTTGTCGCCTAAAAATATATAATCAAACCATTCCAACCTTGGCTTTGGTTCCTGCAAAATTGATGGAAAATGTTTAGTTCGAATTGGAATTAATCGAAAATCAGAAAGGGAAGAAAGATTTGAAATGATTTCGCCTTTGTTTTTATCGTCGAGATCTGCAAATTCCCTACAAAATTCATAACACAAATTAGTTTCGATCAAATCATCAGCTAACGGATCTATAATATCAATGAAATTTAAACTTGTGACCGAATCAGGATACTTCATAGCTTTATACATATCAAATTTAACTACTTCCCCATCAAATTCCATAGTTAAGATGCCGTCGCGGACATCAATCTTTGTATGCGCAGTTGATAGGAAAGGTCGGCCAAGCAAGATTTCGGATCCGTTATTGCTGCGATCATTTTCCATGTCAATAATGTAAAAATCAGCAGGAAAAATAAGATTTTTTACCTGTACCAACACGTTTTCTAGTACTCCCTCGGGGTAGATGACTGATCGATCAGCTAATTGAACCGTCACTCGCGTTTCTTTCAATGGTTCAGTCGAAATTTTGTTGTAAACGCTTAACGGCATGACGTTGATAGATGCGCCTAAATCGCACATCGCCCTTTTAATCCCAACTTTCCCAATTTTACATGGAATCACAAACATACCTTGGTCCTTGTACTTTGACGGCAACGGCTTTTGAAAGATGGCCGAAATATTTTCACCAAGGTTCACCTTTTCATTTCCGGATAGTCGCCTTCGGTTTGTGCATAAGTCCTTCAGAAACCTTGCGTATTTAGGCACTTTTCGAATAACATCAAGAAGTGGAATATTAATTTCCACTTTCTTGAATACATCCAAAATTTCCTTCTCTTCCTCCTTTTTATCCCGTTTCGCCAACCTACCTGGAAAAGGAGGAACAGGTTCGTAAGTAGAAACAAAAATATTGGATTTAGAGTTACCTACAGTGGGTGGAGACTTTTCGTTCTGGTCCTTCGAAGAGTTGCCTTGCTCGTCAGATTTTTGCTCGGTTTGGTTGGGCGGTTTAGGCGTTATCACAGTTCCACTACGCAAAGTTATCGCACTAACATTTTCCCTTGGATTGGTTTCGGTTTGTGATGGTAACTTCCCATGAAATTCTAGACGGTTAACGGCTTGAACTAGTTGGCTTATTTGTTTGTCGATTTGCTGGAGATGGGATTGTGTTTGGGTTTGGAATTTTTCCTGCGAAACTGCCAATCTCTCAACAATAGACTCAAGTGAGGATTTTTGGGGTGCTTGGTTTTGGTGGGGAGGTTGTTGCCTAGGTTGGTAATTTGGGTTCTGATTACCGTAGCTCAAGTTTGGGTGATCTCTCCAACCGGGATTGAATGTATTGCTATGTGGGTTATAGGGTCTTTGGGGAGGTCCGGGAAAGTTATGTATGGCGTTAACTTGGGCACCAGACGTATCTCGCAACAATGGGCATAAGTCGGTTGCGTGATCTGGCATAGTGCATATTCCGCATATCTTAGCAGCTTTTATCTCCCCTGAAACAAGAGAATACACAATATTAGTCAAATTATCAATTTTATTCTCTAATGAAATTGTGCTTACCGCGTGAACCCGTCGGCTGGGTTCACTTGTAGAACCAAATTGCTGCGAGTTTGCAGCCATTGTGGAGATTAATGTTCTCGCTGCAGTAGGAGTCATGTTAACGAGCGTGCCACCGCTTGCTGCATCTACCATCTTTTTGTCCATTGGTAACATTTCTTCATATAGGTATTGAAGGAGTGTTTGCTCGGATAGGCCATGTTGCGGACAGCTTGCGCACAGCTTCTTGAACCTTTCCCAATAATCATATAGGGATTCGTCATGCATTTGTTGGATACTCAAAATGCTTCGCCTAAGTTCAGTCGTTTTTGCTGCAGGGAAATACCTGTCAAGGAAAACACGAGAAAGATCAGCCCATGTATTAATAGAATTTGGAGGTAAATAAAATAACCATTCTTTAGCCATTCCGGCTAAAGAAAAAGGAAATGCCCTTAGTTTTATCTGATCCTCTGAAACTCCTTGCGGTTTCATGCTGCTGCACACCATGTGAAATTCGGCAAGATGCTTGTGTGGGCTTTCAGTAGGCAGGCCGTTAAAGGTAGGGAGTAGGTGAATTAGGCCCGTTTTGAGTTGAAAAGGAGTATCGCCTTGAGGAAAAGCGATGCAGAGTGGTTGTTGCACGGTAGGGGCTGCGTTCAACTCTCGAATTGTTTGATCTGCCATCGGTTCTGGTTCTTGTGTAGGTTCGTCGATTGGTGTGGTCTCGGAAGTGGATTCCTGTTCGGATTGTCGTGTGCTTTGTTGCTTCTTTCATCGAAGTGTTTCGCCGTGAGTTTTACGAGCGCTTGCTTCAATTTCCGGGTTGTATGGAGCTAAAATACCCGGATTCTTCCTGGTCATAAAATAAAACAAATATCAGTCAAAAATTGCCGAAAATAAATCTCCCCGGCAACGGCGCCAATTTTGACAAGTCGTCGTTTAACCGGTCAAAAATAATAAGTGTTTAACCTCTTTCTACAATAAATAAAATAAAGAAATTGAGTAGATATAGGGAAAGAGGGTCGATCCACGAGGAGATTAGCTGGAATTATTGACTGAAGATTGCTTCGATTACTACTTCCAGGAATATCTGCAGAATAATTAAATAAAATGGGGGGAGTGATTTGATATTGAATGAAGTAATAAAATAAAATGCACAAATTAAAAATAAGGAAAACCAAGTATGTGAAATAGCCTCGAGCTAGCCTTGTCAATTCCTTCGATCATTGAAATAGATTTTTACTTCGGGGATCATGTCGGTTACAGTCTGCGAGGCCCAACCCGTCGCAACTTGCTTCTCTCTCGAGTAACCAATCCTCCCAAGACTATCTTCGAAGGTTGATTCTTAAACAAATTAGCCACGTCTATCGCCGTTAAAGTGTTTAGTTTTGAAAGCAGGAAAAGCCCGACTCAGAAATTGTCTTAAAAAGAATCGCTTCTGATTTTATCTTTCCTTAGCGGACCGCCGCTAAGAGTGTTCACAGGAAGTCGAAATTGCCACAGGCCGATCCTTCCTCCCAACTATGTCTTTAAACGATTCCAGATCAACGAGCTCTTTTTGATTTGAAAAACGATTAAAAACTTTAGTAAGGCCGATTGCCAAACTATCTAAACCGAAAGATAAAAATGTATTCCCGAAGGAATTTAGGCAATGTTCAATTCTCACGATTAGAATTGATTTAGCTAGCTCTTGGCTCAAGAAATTTAGCTAAGCATGATATTGATTATCATGCTTAACTTGGTTTTGGAAAAATAATTAAATAACATAAAATAAATGAAACAAGAAAATAAAGAAAAAGAACTTGAATTAAAACTAAAAATGTTTACAAAGATAAAAACTAAAATGATTGATGATCTAAGCCTTTACCAAGGGGTGGTATTTATAGGCTTAGATTTACAAAGATAAAGTGATGATATAATTTAAAATAATAAACAAAAGATAAAACAATTCAAATGTTTTGAAATTTAAATGCAGGAATCTAACCGGATAAGCTGATAACATCTTCCAGAACGTTCCAGAAGCTTCTAGAAGTCGCCACGTCATTGCCACGTCACTGCCACGTCAGATGCGTCGTGCCCGGTGTCGTGCCCATGATGCCAGTCATGACAGAATTATAATAAAAACTGCAGAAATGCCTCATTTTCACTGCTATTTCCAGAATTGGGTCCCTGCACAAAATATAACGAAAACAACATGGATTAAGCAGCAAGAAGTCCCAATAGCTAGAAAAATAACAAATGAAATGTGTCATATTTGAGAACTCATCAATTATATGTTGGTTCTATTTTTTTTTATGAAATACAAAGCAGTTACCTCAAAAGAAAAAAAACAAGTCGGGTATAAGATAAGGCCAAACATTAGTCACATAGTCCTCATTCGGAGATCCACACTGTTATGACCCCATGAATCTTTCTGTAATTACCCAACAAATCGAACCAGAAATGTAACAGAAAAGAGAAAGGAGTTTCAGAGAAGAAGATAGAATTTCAGAGAGAGAGTGCGATAAAACTCTATTCATTTATCATATGAGTCGGTTACAGGGCAAAACCACCATTTAACCCTAACGGTCACAAGGGACCGCGGAACGACACCGTTCCTTACTTATAATAACTGTACAAAACGCAGCGTTTCATTAAACAACGGTAAAAAACGAAAATTTAAACACCAGCGGTAAATACTCCCTTACAACACTCCCCCTTTTATAATCCTTGACCTCAAGGATTGAAACCTGGGAATTGTTGTTGAAGCTTGTAGAGATTCTCCCACGTGGCGTTCTCTGGGAAAGAGTTGGTCCACTCAACTAAGACCTCTGTGACAGCCCTATTCCTCTTTTTGACCATTCTTCTCTCCAAGACCTTCACTGGTTCCTTAGCAATGGCACCATCCCCTCCAATTACAGGCAAGTCAGATTGAACAGGGTCAGCTCCCACATGCTTCTTCAATTGCGAAATATGAAAGACAAGATGAACTCTCGAATCAGCTGGGAGATCCAATCGATAGGCTACCTTCCCCACCTTACCATTAACCTTATAGGGTCCGAACCACTTAGGAGCTAGCTTGTGACACAACCTTCTTTGTACAGAATGCTGTCGATATGGTTGCAATTTCAGATACACTCAATCCCCCAGATTCAACTCACACTCAGTTCTGAGTTTATCTGCTTGCTGCTTCATCCTCTCCTGAGCACGTTTCAAGTAAAATCTCATCATTTTCACAGCTGCTTCCCCCTGTTGCAAGCTTCTATCTACCTGCGCCACTGGAGAATCCCCTGCCAAGTAAGGCAGATGTACTCTTGGTTCTTGTCCATACAGAGCCATATGAGGGGTGGTCTTGATTGCTGAGTGGTAAGAAGTGTTGTACCACCACTCTGCAAGATATAGCCAGGAACTCCACTCCACAGGTCTCTCCCCTGTCATGCATCTAAGGTAAGTCTCCAAGCCTTGATTTACCCTTTCAGTTTGACCATTTGTCTCAGGATGGTAAGCTATGGAAGGGGTGATGGCTACTCCTAATTTCTGAAATAACTCCTTCCAGAAGATACTCATGAACACATTGTATCTGTCACAAACAATAGTCTCTGGTAGGCCATGCAACTTAAAAACATGTTCCATAAAAATCTGAGCAACATCCAATGCTGTATAAGGGTGGGGCATGGCCACAAAATGCCCATACTTTGTTAATCTGTCCACAACCACAAAGATTACATCTTTACCTTGGGATTTGGGAAGTCCTTCAATGAAGTCCATGTTGATGCCTTCCCAAGCCTTTTCTAGAATTGGTAGGGGCTGTAGCAACCCTCTAGGATGTTGTAGATCATGTTTGTTTTGCTGGCACACCTCACACTCCTACACTAACTTCTTCATATCCTTCCTCAGACCCTTCCAGTACACCACTGCAGCAGCTCTCTTGGAAGAAGCATGAGCACCTGAGTGTCCTCCCATAGGGCTACTATGAAAAAACTTAAGGATGACAGTCCTTAACCCTTCCTCCTTGCCCACTACAAGCTTGCCTTTCCTTCTCAACCTTTGGCCATCCCATGAATATTTCCCCTGCATTCTTTTCCCTTCCTCAAACTCTTTTATCATGTTTTTCAATTTCTCATCAGAGATCCAGGAGTCAACTATCTTCTGTAGAGTCTCAGTTGTTGAAGAACTCATTGTGAGAGGAGTGCACTCAGCAAACAAGGGGCTCCTGGATAACACATCAGCCACTCTGTTGTGAATTCCCTTTCTATAGCACACCTCATAATCGAAACCCATCATCTTCACCACTCATTTCTGCTGGAAAGGGGTAATAGCTTGTTGGCTAGTTAAAAACTTTAGACTCTGGTGATCAGTCTTTATCCTGAAATGTCTCCCCAAAAGGTAAGCAGACCATTTCTTAACTACCATCAACACAACAAGCATTTCTTTGTCATAAATGGATAAGGCCTGATGCCTAATTCCCAATCATTTGCTGAAAAAGGCCAGTGGCCTCCCTTTCTGAACTATCACAGCTCCCACACCCAAAGCAGATGCATCTGCTTCCACTGTGAATTCAACACTAAAGTCAGGCAAGGCCAAGACTGGAGCAGTGTGCACAGATTTCCTCAGCAACTCAAATGCTTGTTGTTGTTCCTCCCCCCATTTCCAGGCTCCCTTCTTCAGCAGGTCAGTCAATGGCTTAGCTAGGATCCCATACCCCTTAATAAACCTCCTATAGTACCCTGAGAGTCCCAAGAATCCCCTCAATTCCTTTACATAGGTTGGAGTAGGCCAAGTGGAGATGCACTGCACCTTGTCTTGTTCCATAGAAATCTGCCCATTACATATAACATACCCTAAATACTCCACTTGCTCAGCACCGAAGCAACATTTGCTTTGCTTGGCAAACAAAGATTGGGCCCTTAGTAGCTCTAGAACCTCTCTCAAGTGCCCTAAGTGCTCCTCCCATCCTTTAGAGTACACCAATATATCATCCAAAAACACTAGAACACTCTTCCTTAATAGGTGCTTGAAGATTCTGTTCACGAGGCTTTGGAAAGTTGCTGGGGCATTGGTGAGGCCAAAGAGCATGACCAAGAAATCATAATGCCCCTCATAAGTCTTGAAAGCAGTTTTAGTAATGTCAGGTGGCCACATTCTGATCTGGTGATAACCTGATCTGAGGTCCAACTTAGAAAAAAAATTGGCTTCTCCCAATTCATCTAATAGCTCTTGAATGATGGGCATGGGGAATTTATCTTTCATTATGAGTTGATTAAGTCTCATGTAATCCACACACATCCTCCAACTCCCATCTTTCTTTTTCACCATCACCACATGAGAAGCAAATGAACTGTTGCTATCTCTAATCACTTCAGTATCCAACAATTCCCTGGTCATCTTTTCAATTGCATCTTTTTAATAAACAGGGCATCTATATGGGGGAATCTTTACTACAACATGCTCATCCAACAAAGGGATCTTGTGCTCTTGTCCCCTGACTGGTGGCAATCCTTTTGGATCCTTGAACACATCATCAAATTCCCCCAGCAGCTGTTGTAGATCTGCAGACTTAGTTTCCTTCCTCAGATGCATGTCAAATTGTGAGTCCATCACCAAACAAGCTGTGCAAGGCCCAGCTATTGCTTTCAGCATTTTCAGACAAGTTTTGGCTTCTATTTCAGTAACTGGTCTTGGATGTATCCCCACCAAGCTCTTGGTCTCTTCTTGTTGTTCGAAATCCATGGTCAGGGTCTCGAAATTCCACTGAATTGGGCTCAAAGAAGCAAGCCACTGAACTCCAAGGACCACATCACATGTTTTCAGAGGTAGCACAAAAAAATCAGCGGTGAAACTGTGCCCCTCTGTGCACCACTGCACCTCCTTACACCATCCCACTGTCTCTAACTGTCCACCATCGGCAACAATTACTCTCACAGGGTTCCTTTGTTCCAGCATTAACCCACACTTCTTAACCACTGAGTAATTGAGGAAGTTATGTGTACTTCCTGAATCCACCAAGGCTACAAACTCAGCCCCACTCACTATGATTTTAATTCGCATGGTTGCACACCCAAGCATTCCCCACATGGCCTGCAGAGATAGTACATGCTTATCGATTCTACCTAAACCAGCAGGTTCAGCATTTTCCTCCTCACAATCCAGGAACACCTCCCCTTCCCCATCATCCTCTACCCCTTCAACAGTTATATGGTATAATTGTGATTTCCCTGCACACTTGTGACCAGGGGTGTACTTAGCTGAGCACCAAAAGCACAAACCCTTTTTCCTCCTATCCCCAATCTCTGCAGAAGACAGTGTTTTTCCTATATTTTTCGATCCCAAAATACTAGGAGCCCGTGAAGAAGAAGGATGACTAGACATTGGGGAAACACTACGCGAGCTATGGGTGGTGCTGGGAGCACTAACAGGGACTCGAGGTGTGAAGTTTGGTGTCTTAATCGAATTGGGCAAAGATGGAAGTGCAGTATGTCGGGGAGTGACTATGGGACTATTTTTCTTGGCTCTAGGGAAAATATAGCTTCTAAATGCTTAGCCATATTGTACGCATCAATCAATGTTGCAGGTTGCATCAATTTTAAAAATTGAGAGATTTCTAACCTGAGATGGTTTTTGAACACACTGAACACGTATTCATCTGGTAATTGGACTTGATTCAAGAGCTGCACAAAATCTTCATAGAACGGATCCACTGATTTCGTTTGTCTCAGAGCCACTAATTCTGCAAATGGATCCTCAAATCCCTCCGGTGCGAAGCGTTCCTGAAGCAGCTTAAGGTACTTACCCCAACTGAATTGATGTAAACTACGATTGTTCTTCGTGATAAACTGATGCCACTGCAAGTAGGGGTGTTCATTTCGGATATCCGATCCGATCCGATCCGAAAATTCGGATATCCGAAAAATTCGGATCACCTAAATAGCGATCCGTATCCGATCCGAAAAAACCGGATATCCGAAAATCCGGATATCGGAATTTTCGGATCGGATACTCGGATATCCGAATATCCGAAATTTATGAATTTATTTGATTATTTTTTTTAATTTAATGGTTCTATCCATGAAAATTTTAGGTTTTCGAATATAAAAATTAATAAATTATTGAATATAACAATATTTGTATCAAGAAATTTCAATTTTTCATATATAACAAGTAAAAATATCGAATATAATAAGATTTATACCTATAAAAAAATTGAATTTTCGGATATCGGATAATCGGATATCCGATCCGAATGTAAAACCACTATCCGTATCCGATCCGAAATTTTCGGATATCCGATCCGAATTATCCGAAAAATAAAAAACGGATCGGATATCTGAAATTTCGGATCGGATCAACGGATAATCGGATCGGATCAATCGGATCGGATTTTTTTGAACACCCCTAACTGCAAGGCTCTTCCCTCTAAATGAAGCATAATTAGTCGAATTTTGCACTCCTCTGGGACCCTTTCTGCTTCAAAAAACTGCTCCAATTTCATCAACCATCCCTTAAAATCCGCTCCATCGAATTTAGGACAAGGTAACCGATACGCAAAATTCTGCATCACAGTAGTTCCTTCCTTATGGGTACCTCCCCTCAACCCGGAAGCTTCCTTGCCTACCACTTGTTCCTCTTCCTCCACAATGATTGTGTCCTCTAGTAGTTGCTGTCCCAAGCTATTCCCAGATTTGGTGCTCGGATGCGGTCCCAAAATGCCACGTCATGCTTCTGCCGTTTCCTGAGTTTGTGTTGTCGTCGAATCCGGGCTGGCCGTTTTCCCCAACGCAATCCCGATAAATTTTTGAAGTTCAGACAAAATCGCAGTGCGCATTTCAGACATCCTTTCTTCCATTTTTGAATCCAGTCTGGAAATGTCTTCCTTCACCGTAGAAATCTCATATTGTAACCTAGCCGTCTCTTGTTGCCACTGGGGTGTTTCCACATGTGCCTCCGTCGAATCAATGTCGGCCTGCTGCGCATTGAGCGTGATCTGGGCTGTCTGACCCCGAGTACGGACGCCGTCCACCATTCTCCCGTTGATCGAACGAAAGCTCTGATACCCTTGTAATTACCCAACAAATCGAACCAGAAATGTAACAGAAAAGATAGAGGAATTTCAGAGAAGAAGATAAATTTTCAGAGAGAGAGAGAGTGAGATAAAACTCTATTCATTCATCATATGGGTCGGTTACAGGGCAAAATCACCCTTTAACCCTAACGGTCACAAGGGACCGCGGAACGACACCGTTCCTTACTCATAACTAGGGATGTAAAAAGCTGATCCGACCTGAAAATCCGACTAAAACCTGCTCGAGTCAGAACCTGATTTGACCTGAAAATTTAATGACCCGAACCCGATCTGTAACCGACTGTTGTTGACCCGAACCTGAATTCGACCTGTTACTGTAGTGACCGAACCCGACCTGCGTCCGACTGAAAACGACCCGAACCCGAATTGGACCTGTTACTGTGGACCTGAAACCCGACCTGCGCCCGACTGAAACGAACCCGAACCCGAAGCCGACCTGGTAGATAACCGATTTTACCCGACTGAATTGACCCGAGATCCGATATTACCCGACCTGTTTTGAACCCGACCTGTTTTGGACCCGACCTGTTTTGGACCCGACCTGTTTTGGACCCGACCTGTTTTGAACCCGACCTGTTAATTGACCCGACCTGCTTTGAACCCGACCTATTTTTAACCTGAACTGATATTGATCTGACTTGATATTTACCTGATATATAGTTGAAGAAATCTACGATTTGATAAATTTAAAGTGTTGATAAATGTAAAGTATTAATTTATTAAATTAATTTAATACTAACTCGTTCAATATAAATTATTTGTGAAGTTTAATAAGAATTAACATACTTAAATTTATTTTATTAAAAATATTCTAAATTTAAAAGTTTTATTAAATTAATAAGTTGTGATTGATGAATTTAAAACAAATTATTTAAAATTTAAATCAATTTATTAATTGAGATCATTAAATTTAAAAAATATTTTATTAAAAATTTTAATTATAACTATTAAAATAATAAAAAATATTTTTTAGTGTAGGAGAATTTTTTTTGAATTAATAGGGAGAAAGTTTTTTTGATTGATAGGAAATTATAGGGGGAAATTTTGACACCATATCAAACAAAAAAATAATTGGGGGGGGGGGGGAATTTTTTGCCGCCAAATCAAATTTTGGGGTGGGGGGGGGGGATTTGTGCCGCCAAATCAAATTTGTGTGGGGGGAGGGGGTGCCGCTAATATCAAACAAAAAAATTAGTGGAGATGAGATTTTTTTTATTTATGGGTTAATTATCCTTTAGGTCCTTCCTTAATTAGATTATTAGGGTTTAGGTTTTTTAGGTTTTAGTTTGTTTTTTAGTCTTAACTTTTGGTTTAGTTTCTTTAAATTTTATTTAATTAGGACATGCTTCATAAATTAATTAATTATTAAGTTTTTTAGTTTGCTTTAAATTTGATTTGGTCCTCGTATAAAGATTTGATAAGTAATTAGGTTTAATAATTTTATTCATTTGTGATTTGGGCTCTAATTAATAATTTAGTTTTAATTTATTTTTAGATTTGTCCTTTATGTTTCAATTTATTTTGTTTGTTAGATTTATGGGTTTATGTTTAAGGTTTAAGGGTAAGTGTGTCAAGTTGATTGTTTGGGGCTATGAGTTTAATTTAGGGATTATGTGATTAGGCTTGCATTCTAATTATTAGTGAATAGTGTCTGTAAGATTTAGATATTCATGTTTGGGGTTTGAGGGTAAATGTGTCAACTTAATTATTTGGAGTTATGAGATTAGTTTAAGGATTAGGGGATTAGTCTTGTACTCTAATTATTAGTGATTATAAGATTTAAGAGTTGAGGTTTATGTGTATTGTTTAGAGGTATACATATATACATACAAATATGTATGTTCTAGTATATATATATATAATTATAACAATATATATATATACTAAAACTTACATACATACATGTATATATATACTAAAACTTAAATACATGCATATATATGTGTTTTAGTATGTATGTATACATGTGTGTTTTAGTATATATATATATATGCATATGTTTAATTAATTATAACAATACATGTATATGTATATATCATAATATATGTATATGTGTGTGTATATATACGTAGATATAAATTTTATTATTTTTAATATGGTGATATTTTTATTCATTTTATTCCCTAAAATTTTATTTTCCACAGAAAGTTACCTTTATTATTTTTTAATTTTTGTAATTTACTCCAATATTTTAGATATAAATCATTTGATAATATTTTTGTTCATTCTAGTGCCTAATATTGAGACTAAAATGTATGTAAGTATGTATGTATGTACCTATCAATGTATGAAGCCTAAACCCATAATGAATTTTCTCTTAACCTGAAACCATAAACCCTAAACATTAAACCCTAGTGTATGTAAGTATGTATATATATACTTATTTATGTATGAACCCTAAACCCTTGATTAATTTCCCTAAACCCTAATGCATACAAGTATGTATGTATGTATCTATCAATATATGAACCCTAAACTATTAATAAAATTTCCCTAAAACCTAAACCATTTAAACCCTAAACTCTAAATCGTCCAATGTTTTATAATTTTAATTTGATATTTCTGTTCATTATAACCCTTAAAACTTCATTTATATTCCAAATTGAACCCTACTAATTGTTTTTTAATTAATCCAATAATATATAATTTTACTTTGACATTTGTTCATTTTAGTCCTTAAACTATATTTGTATTCCAAATTGACCATTTTTTATTTTTTTAATTAGTCTGATGTTTTATAATTTTAATTTGATATTTTGTTCATTCTAGTCCCCTAAACTTTAGTTTAATTCCAAATTGACCCTTATTTATTGTTTTTTCATTTCATCCGATGTTTTATAATTTTAATTTGTACTTTGTTCATTCTAGTCCTTTTAACTTTATTTCAATTCCAAATTGACTCATATTCATTGTTTTTTTAATTCGTCCAATGTTTTATAATTTTAATATGATATTTTAATCTTCTATACCCTAAAACTTTATTTTTATTCCAAATTGACCCACATTTAATATTTTAATTTGTCAAATGTTTTATTATTTTAATTTGATATTTTCTTCATTCTAGTCCTTTAACTTTATTTTATTTCCATATCGACCCCTATATATATTTTAATTCATCATGTTTTATAATTTTAATTTGAAATTTTGTTCATTCTAGACCCTAAAACTTTATTTTTATTCTAAATTGACATCTACTTATTGTTTTTTAATTACTCTAATTTTTATACTTTTAATTTGATATTTTTGTTCATTACAGTCCCCAAAATTTTATTTTTGTTCCAAATTGACCCCTTTTTATTGTTTTCTTTTAAATTTGTCTAATGTTTTATAATTTTAATTTGATATTTTTGTTCATTATAATTCGTGAAACTTTATTTTTAATCCAAATTGACCCATTTTTAGTATTTTTTAATTACTCTAATGTTTTATAATTTTAATTTGATATGACTTTAAATAATTAACTCCAAATCAATGACGATTGACGAAGGCCAACCTAAAGTCTATCGACTACTTATACGGTTGTACCGAACTCAAACTCAATACGAATTTCAATCCTAAAAATACCCCGACCTGAATTACCCGACCTGAAACTACCCGACCTAAAATAACCCGACCTGAAATGCACCCGACCTGAAATGCAACCGACCTGAAATGAACCCGACCTGAAATGGACTCGACCTGAAATGGACCCGACCTGAAACGGACCCGACCTGAAATGGACCCGACCTGAAATGGACCCGACCTGAAGTGTATCCGAACCCGAATTAACCTGTCAATTATCTGCTTCGGACCCGACCCGTTTTGACCCGACCTGAAATGAACCCGACCTGAAATGGACCCGACCTGAAATGGACCCGATCTGAAATGGACCCGACCTGAAATGGACCCGACCTGAAATGGACCCGCACCCGACCCGAGTCGAGTCAAAATAAAAAAATGACCTGAAATGACTTGTACCCGATTTTACCCGACCTGAAAGTACCCGACCTGAAACCCGTCCGATTACCTATTTTTAAATCCCTACTCATAACAACTGTACAAAACGCAGCGTTTCATTAAACAACGGTAAAAAAAACGAAAATTTATACACCAACGGTAAATACTCCCTTACACTTTCATGGAATTCATTTGTATAAATCAGACACCCCCTGTACATGTCAGGAACACAAAAGGAACAATTTTTACTATCATAATAACACAAACTCTGTTTCAATCTTGACCACAAAGAGAATCAAATCAGTAACCAAAAAGCTCACCTTGTCTTGCATTTTCAAAAAAAACATGAAGATCATGCACTTGGAGCCAACATCTCCTCGAAATCGAGATCGCTTCGTTCCTTCTCCAGCTTCCTATATGAATTCATCACCTCGTTCTTCGACTCCCCTTAAATGAAGCGATTTCGCTACCACTGCTATAAAAACACCACTACGGCTGCTCGTCTCCACCGCCTGCTGTGGTTCCTTGTGCTTTGCTTTCAATTGCATTGACATAGGTTCACCATAAAGGAAACGTTTCTTGAAAGGAGCAAAGAGATGGAACAAGGAGACAACAAGTGGCTGATTTAATGAGTTCGGGACGTCAAAGGTTTCGAGTTTCGACTTCACATTGTTGACATTTAATAGCTTTCTTTTCTCCCATTTCCTTTTAGCTTCTGCTTATTATTGCTGGTATTACATCCTCCATTAATGAACAACTTGATGTTTTGCAGGCAACTGAGCCGCCTTTACTACTATATCTATATGTAATGGAAGATCATCATATGTATTTCTAAGACAAAAATGTATATCTCAGAAGCTACAAGATCATAAACATTTCCGTGTAATAAAGAGAATGAGCATAAGAATTTAGATTTAGCCATGTGTCAATGAAATAGTACAAGTTTTGAAAGGAAGTTAAATTGGTTGAAAAGTTGAAGGTGGAAACAATGAAAACAACCCCCGGCAATATCTCGCCTTAAAACATTTCCTCTCATTTCGCCTCTTCTTTCTCATCATTCCCTTTCTTCTGTTTTGGATTTGGAACTCTGGGTTTCCTTTCATTTGATCTAAACAACACATGTTTGGGGTTTCCTTTTATTGTTTTTGTTGATGAGAGGCCGAAGCAGAAATCATATGAATCCATGGAGATTAGGAGGGCATTAAGGGAATCGAGTTTTCATCGCCTGATGCTTGAGCCTCTTCTTCTTTGGTGCTTCCCTTTCGATTTTCTTAAATGGAATGGCAGATCTTGTTCGTTATGGCAATTCTGAACGTGACATTGAGCAAGTAATTACTTCCCCCTTCTCTCTACATGTATATATGCAAGGCTTCACATGTTAACATTTCTAATCGAATAGGAAAACTACAAAGATTTGGAATAACATTTTTCTAACATGAGGATAGGTGATAGGAAGCTCATGTCGTTTTTGTTGATATATAGGCTTTATGGAGATGCTCATGTTGGTTCAGATTCTAGCATTGTTTGTTTCATTTATGTTCCCAGATTTTGATTTACTGTTAGTCTTTGTTCTTTTAATTTCTTGTCCTTTGTTTTGAAGGCACTTATTGCTTTGAAAAAGGGCACTCAACTGATCAAGTATAGCCGTAAAGGAAAGCCCAAGTTTCGTGCATTTAGACTCTCTCCGGTGAGTTGTTCACTCGAACCGAATCAAACATTGCCTGTGTTGCCATGTTGTCATGGCAAAGTTTAATTCGAATAATCTCAAATGTACATATGATTTCAGTTTTAGCTTCATTAAACAGGATGAAACAGCGCTGATATGGTTATCACATGGAGAAGAGAAGACTCTGAAATTAAGTTTGGTGTCTCGTATCATTCTCGGACAACGAACTGTGAGTTCGATTCCAGCTTTTTATTTTGTTGGTTGATCTCATATGGTTTAGTTTAATTAGCCTTTGTGTTTTATGTTAAACCACTAAGGTTTCCATGGCAGAAAAAAGAGGAAGTACTATTAACTAGTATTGTTTTGCCAACTTCTGCAGGCTGTTTTTAAAAGATATTTGCGCCCAGAAAAGGACTACTTGTCATTTTCACTTATATACAACAACGGTGACAGATCTCTCGACCTGGTTCGTATCGGTTATTATCTATAGTATCTTGATTCTTCATTTTTTTAAAGCACTCATCAATGTACTTTGTATGAGGGATGTGGATATGTGATCCTCCAAGTTCAGAGTAACATGGACTATTATGCTGAATGTATTTGCCAGTCCAGTGATACATTTGCTTACCTCCATAGATCTGCAAGGATAAAGTTGAGACAGAAGTGTGGTTAGCAGGGCTCAATGCATTGATCGGACAGAGCCGTAATAAGCGAATTGATAGCGATCACAGCGATGTGAGTTCACCTTTCTGCAAATTCATCGCTCAAGGATATTTCACTTGCTAACTTCAGTGTCTTTATGACAGCTTCAAGAAGGACATTTCTTTCGAAATAGCCACTCACCTCTAGATTTCACCAGTAGTATTGCTTCCAGCAAGGTGTCTATAGATTTCAGAGGCTCAGATGTGGGGTCAGAACGGGAAAATATGCAGCTGAGAAATAATGGTGGAGATGGTTTCCGAGTTAGTGTTTCGAGTGCACCTAGCTGTGCAAGCAGTGGATCTGCAGGTCCAGATGATATAGAATCATTAGGTGATCTTTATGTATGGGGAGCCGTTTGGACCGATGGACTTATGCCAGATGGATCTGCAAGCTCGGTCCCTACAAAAGTCGATGTGCTAACTCCGAAGCCCTTAGAATCAAATGTAGTACTTGATGTTCTTCAGATAGCTGGTGGGGCAAGACATGTGACTCTTTTAACAAAGCAAGGTGAAGTATTCACTTGGGGAGAGGAATCTGGTGGGAGACTCGGTCACGGAGTTGAAAAAGATTTTAGCCATCCCCGGTTAGTCGAGTTCCTGGCACTAACTAATGTAGAATCTGTCGCATCTGGAGAGTATCATACATGTGTTGTATCTGCTTCTGGTGATTTATTCTCTTGGGGTGATGGTACTCATAATGCTGGAATCCTCGGTCATGGCACGGACGTGAGCCACTGGATTCCGAGAAGAGTTTCAGGTGAATTAGACGGTCTGCAAGTTTTATCAATTGCATGTGGCACATGGCATTCAGCTCTGGCAACTTCGGACGGGAAGCTGTTTACATTCGGTGATGGAAAGTTCGGTGTTTTGGGGCATGGAGATCGAGAAAGTCTTACATATCCGAAGCAAGTTCAAATGTTGAATGGGCTAAAGACTATGAAAGTCGCCTGTGGTGTATGGCATACTGCAGCCATTGTAGAGGTTATGGGCCAGGGTGGTGCTAACAGATCATCAAGAAAGTTGTTCACCTGGGGCGATGGTGACAAAAACCGGCTAGGTCATGGAAGTAAGGAAACTTATCTACTTCCGACCTGTGTCTCGTCACTAATCGATTACAATTTCCACCAGCTAGCTTGCGGACATACCATAACCGTCGCACTTACTACATCAGGGCATGTCTTTACCATGGGTGGCACTGCATATGGTCAACTAGGCAACCCAAGCTCGGATGGAAAGCTACCATGTCTGGTGCAAGAAAAACTGGTAGGTGAATTTGTTGAAGAAATTTCTTGTGGGGCATATCATGTCGCCATCTTGACATCGAGAAGCGAAGTATTCACTTGGGGAAGAGGTGCCAATGGTAGACTGGGACATGGTGACATGGAAGATAGAAAAACTCCAACCTTGGTTGAAGCATTGAGGGATAAGCATGTCAAGAACATATCATGCGGCTCCAATTTCACTTCCAGTATATGCATCCATAAATGGCTCTCTGGTATCGACCAGTCCGTTTGCTCTGGCTGCCGGCAAGCATTTGGCTTTACTAGAAAGAGACACAATTGTTACAACTGTGGGATGGTGCATTGCCATGCTTGCAGTTCCAAGAAAGCATTGAAAGCAGCATTGGCCCCTACACCGGGAAAACCGCACCGTGTTTGCGATTCTTGCTATGCAAAACTTAAAGCTGCAGAAGCCGGTAATACTTCTAACGTGAGTCGAAAACTGGCCGGCCCGCGCTCCTCCATAGATGGTAGGGAAAGATCAAGTAGGATCGAAATAAGGCCTTCTAAGCTCTTGCTGTATCCCAGAACAGAACCGGTCAAATACTTCGAGATCAGGTCAGGAAAACACGGCGGCAAATTCAATTCTACGTCTCTAGTCCGAGCTTCACAAGTTCCATCACTTTTACAGCTTAAAGATATTGCATTTCCAAGCTCAATCACTGCCATTCAAAGTGTTTTCAAACCTGGTGCTCTTTCTCCTCCACTGTCACCACCACATCTTTCCCCTATTAACTCTAGATCTAATTCGCCCTACTCAAGGAGACCAAGCCCTACATGCTCTTCCACAGCACCCTTTTCGAAGAATGTTATCGAAAGCCTCAGGAGATCAAATGAACTTCTGAACCAAGAAGTGGCCAAATTGCAAGATCAAGTACTTGTGACACACCCTTTTGCTATTCCATCGTGTTCATCTGCAGCCTGCCATAAAAAAACTAATTCGTTTTTCTCTGCTTTCGATCGATTTCAGATCAAAAGTATGAAGCAGAAATCTGATTCACAAGGCGTGGAGATTATGAAACTACAAAAATTTGTTCAACAATCCACTTCACATGCTGCAAAAGAATCTTCCAAGTCTAAAGAAGCCAAGGCACTTGTGAAATTCATCAAAGATCAGGTACAATTAAGTTCATTTAACATTTCAATTTGCCATTAGATTTAAACCACTGATTACACAATTCAAAATGGTTCAACAGTTGATGGAAACAAAAGAGAAGTTGCCTCCTGAAGTTTCTGAAAGCGAAACCTTCAAAGCTATGCAAACTCGAGCCGAGGCCTTCTTAAACCAACTCGAAACATCTGTAGCTTCTTCTTTGCCTGCAAACTCAGAGTCTTCACCCATGGAAGGTAACACGAATGCATCGAGATCATCGCAGGCTTCAGCAACCAGGGGTGAAGGTGGAAAAGAAATTACCGAGCAATTCGAACCGGGAGTCTATATCACTTACGAGTATCACAACAATGGTGTAAAGATCTTCAAGCGAGTTAGATTCAGGTACTTGACTTAACAGTTCAAACGAGTCTAAATCTGTTGTTTCATGTGAATATGGACTATGTTACTCGAATTCGAGTCGGTGATTGATATGCATGAAAAGGTGCTAATAATCTCACTGCCTTATGTTGACTCCCAACATTTTTGCAGCAAAAGGAAGTTTAATGAGAAACAGGCAGGAGAATGGTGGAGCAAAAATAAAGATAGGGTGTTTATGAGGTACAATCCGAATGCAATAAAACCAGCTTCAGCTGTTTCATCCCCTACTCCACCGTCGTTACCATCACCGGCGGCAGCGGCTGCTGATGAAACTGCACCTTCTCAGGCTTAAGTCATCCGGCAATGTAGACCTATGGTACTCGGACAAAGGTATGATATCAAATATATGAAAACAAGCTTTCATAAGAACATTTGAATATACTCGTGTGAGATATATATTCATATCCGACACTTATTCGAGTGAAACTCAAGGGCTATGTTGCAGCAACAAGATACAAGATTATGGATCAACAATTAGGGGATTTATTTATTATTTCAGAAAAGGGTTAGGTATAAAATATATTATTATTATTCAGAAAATTAGGCTATAAGAATTTTGCATCATGCAAGAGAAAACTGCATGCAACCTTTTTTTTTTCACTCTCATTCTCTTGATTTCTTAAAGGATTTTTTGTAAATGTACAATAGACAACTATATATTCTATTGAATTTTAACTATTTATCGATAATATATGTATTTTATTCTTATCGTTTATCGAACACATTTTCAAATTCATATTTCCGAATAGATAATATTTATGGTTGAAAGATGAAGGTAAATCAACTTTAGTACAACAGTACGTTATATGACTGAAAATTATATGAACAACAGAGAAATAAAGCCAGAGAAATATTTGATGGTATTTAGTAGGTAACCCGCTAAACCAACCGATTATTGGTTAAATATGAATTATTTTAAATGAATTTTACTGACTAAATAATAAATATAAATTCATAATTGTTTCAATTCTACAAATGTAAGAGAATTTTAATAAAAACGAATTGAAAAAGGTTTAATATACTAATGATATCTGACATTGGTAATATTTCTCAAGTTGGTATATGAACTTTTCTTTGGATCATTTTGACACTTGAATTTCGAAATAATTCTAATCGGGTATATTATTGACTTAGCATTTCAACAATCAAACAGGTTATTGGCGCGCATTGATCAACTAAAAAATTTGACATCATCAAGTGCCACGTGTCATAATTTGATTGGTTTTCATAACAGTATGTTGATTTTAGGTACCAATTTGAAAAAATTCAGAATCAGTACCAAATTGTTAAAAAAAGTTCAGTTAACAAAAATTACAAAGTTTAAGTACTAGTTTATATATTAAGCCAAAAGTTCAGATGCCAAATTCTTCTCCTTTAAGAAATCAACCATATATGTTAAGATTATTTAAATTTATTTTTCAATTTCTCGATCCTAATTTTGGACTTATTTCCATTTCAATTTTCCGGGAAAACATATTTTCCTGGGAAAAGAAAAAGAAATAAAATCCGGGTCGAATTTTCCATCGGGCCAAACAGAAGCGCTTTTGAATGGGGCAACAACAATCGAAAGACGAATTGCTATACAATCAAGTGAATTACGGTAACGTTGAAGGGATTAAATCTCTTTTCAATGAAGGCGCTGGCCTTGAGGTACCAAATAACTGATCTTGTTTTTACTCTCATTTAATCACTGATTAAATTAGGTCTTTACATATGTATATACATGGTTGTGGGTTGACAGTGGATTGATAGAGAAGGGAGAACGCCGTTGATATTGGCCTGCTTGAATCCAACGCTTTTTGATGTAGCGCAAACTTTGATCGAACTGGGCGCCAATGTTAACGCTTATCGCCCAGGTTTCACTTTCATTGATTTAATTTATATGAAGCCAAATGTTGGGTTCTGTTTCTAACTAATAAAGATGGGAACTTTCACTCGTAAAAGCAGAAATGTTTGATTTTGAAGGATTTTGTTTTTTGTTTGTTTAATTTCTCCTTTTTTAGCTTGTAATTCTCGTTTCCATTAATGATATTGGGTTAAGAAGGAAGAAATTTACAGTTCTCAAAGTAAAGAAGCTTTGGGGGACTTTGTTGAAGTAAATAATTTATGAATTGATTTTAGTTTTGGTATTTTAATTTGTGTTTAGGTCGGCATGGTGGGACTCCCTTGCACCATGCAGCAAAGAGAGGCCTTCTAAATACAGTCAAATTACTTCTTTCCCATGGAGGTTAGCGAAAACCGAGTTATTAGTTATTAGACCACAAATATGTTTGATTTGAACTGTGTAGAGTTGTCTTCTAAGTGACTTGTTTGCATTTTCAGCGAATCCATTGGCGGTGAATGATGATTGTCAAACGCCTCTAGATGTTGCCAGGGCGAAAGGAAACGTCAATGTTGTGCGAGCTATCGAGGTATAAATGGAAGTTTATGTCTGATATTCTATGTAATGTATAAGCTTTTCACAGCTTTGAATTACTTTTATCTTTTCTTCTTTCGATGCTTTGTAGGAGCACATATGTTTGTTCTCTGGTTGGATGCGAGAGTTTTATGGGCCGGGATTCATCGAAATGTTTGTTCCTCGATTGGTTTCAAGAGAAGTGTGGGTATTAGTATACATAATACTTTTTTATTTTGCTTGGTTTCTGCTTGTTTGTTGCGTTATGACGTAGAAGCAATATGCCTTGATAAATCCTATTAATGTAAACCTTAATTCGCTGCCAATCAGTAGCGTTTTCTTTTTCTAAACAAATTGTGTATCTTCTCATTAATGCATTGCTTAATTTGCTTGCAGTTGGGTGGTTGTTCTACCTACTGGTTCGCGTAATCATACAAAGCCTCTCAAGTTGGGGCTGGCGATATACTCCAGTTTGCAGGTATTGCAAGTTTAATTACAATCTCTCTTTCTCTCTCTTTCTGTGAAGTGAGCCAAAGATTAAACACTTAAAACTCCTCAACCTCGGCTAAACCATCCTTATGTCTTCATCAATCTGAATACAAGCTCAAATAATGACTGAAAAAATCAATACAATAATCCACAAGCTTGTTTTAAATTGTCCTGAATCTGATCATCAAATTAGCTTCAGCTTTCTTAAATACTTGGTATTATGTGTATAAATAATGAGTTTACTTACTATATAATGGTATTAGATATAAAAACTATATGTAGGCTCCAAGCTGCTTTAGTTGTTCAATCTAAAATTCCGAGTGTGCAAGGTCTATATTAAGGATATATCTTATAGTGATTGGTTGGTAAGCTCAAACAAGGATTCTTAGAATTACTACTTCAACCATTGTTTGCTCTTGAATAATACTTTAAAATAACTAATCGTCTCTGTTATATTTTTGTTTATTACCATTAAACTTTTGAATAGACTTTACTGATTTTCCACCACTTATTTGGGTAACTGGTGAAATAACAGGATGCCCAACCACGTACAGTTATTCCATTGTGGAAAGCTAATTTGGAGGAACCGAAGCCGAACCAGCCTGATCCTTCAGCTACAATTGTTGAAAACTCAAGCAGTAATTTCTCTTTCCAATATTTCTAGTTCTCAATCTTTTCTGGCCATCGTTATGGAATTTGAAATCAGATTGATTTCTCAGTTGCCATAATTTGTTTGATATTATCTTCATGAATTGCCTTTGCCTCGTGACATGGAAGGCAGAGGTGAAGTACTTACACCTCCAGAGAAGCAAGGTGTAAGCATGGTATTTACCAGTTATTTAGAAAACCCCTGAATTTGACTGAAGTTTCTTGTAGACATGAAAAAACTAGAATTATTTTATATTGGAAATCGCAGGTGCTCTAAATTATAGTCTCCCCATTATTCAGATAACTAGGTTTAGTTAGTTTCCCCTTGTGACTGCTTCATCAATAATTAGGTGAAAAGCGGTTATTAGCTTTGATGCTTGGATACTTTACTACCTTCATTTGTTTCAGTTTTTGGATGATAAATGCATGTTTTCTACATTGCAATTCATATTAACAAGGTCTAGTTCTTTTCCAGAAACACGAATTAAACTTGCACCTGGAAAAGAAAATGACATGCAGCAGCTTCAGTGGTTTTGTGATGCATGCAAAGGAATTCCACAGGTTTTTCTTGAAGTATGATTCTCATGTCCGACATTTGGATATATGGGGATATGGCCTCCAAGGATCCCTTCAAAATATATGGAAAAAATTGGAAAAATCTAACCATACCCATGTATCTTGACGCTTTTACAAATACGGGACATTTTGTTCATGATGCTTTCTGGTAAATTTTTATGTTGAGTCTCCATTTTATTTATGGCATTGGAATATGTAGGCAAGGATTCCTGGATTTCTGCATAATTCTCAGCCTCCGGCTGCTTCAGCAACTGCACCACCAGATGCGGAGGAGTTAGAATTAGCAATGGCAATCACTGCCTCTATCCAGTCAGCTATTGCAGAGACATCTGATGTTGATTTGCACTCTGGCAATGAAGCTAATGCATCTGCTGGTTGGAATAGCACTGCAAGTACTAGCGATCACAGCGGTTCAGTGGCACCAACTGCATTTCCACCTTCAAAAGCAGGTATCAGCGAATGGACTTTGATCGAAGCTGGTTCCAGTAGCAATTCAACTGAGGGCACCGAGATCCATAATAATGACATTTCTGCTAGCCATACGACAATGCAAACCTCAGATTCAGTCCCATCAGCTCCACCAGCACCCGCCATGGATGAGATTGTAGAAGATGGTCCAATTCAATATCCATCGATTGATTCCACTCCCATCAATTTGTCTTCCTCAAACAGCGAAACCTCACCTCCTAGTGCTGGTCAAACAAACCAAGATGAAGCTCCTTCATGTACAATATGTTTGGACGCTCCATCAGAAGCAGCTTGCGTTCCTTGTGGCCATGTCGCCGGATGTATGTCTTGTCTGAATGAGATCAAAGCCAAGAAATGGGGTTGCCCCGTTTGTCGTGCTGAGATTCAGCAGGTTATAAAGCTCTATCGTGTTTGACTTTCACATCTGAATCATTGTTATCTGTACATGTTGCAATGATTTCTGCACATCGAACAAGTTTGTTTATTGTTTTGAACTCAAGCTATTAGTGTTTTAAACTTATATTTAACTAATTTTACTTGAAAAAAGATGCATTTCATGTATAATTGCTGTAAAAAATGTTTGTATAAATAGAGATATATTTTCAAATAATACTTGACTCTAGAAACATACATACATCTTGCATGCATGCATATATACAACTCCAGAAAAGCAAACTGTTAGTTGATGTGAACTTGACCTACTTCCCACACTGCCATAACTGTGAAAGGGTTTTGCAGAACCTTGTTCTACACTTTGTCGGCAACCATGCTTTAACCCTTTGCATGAACTCAGACAATGGCAGCAAAGCTCCTTTGGAACACATCCAGTCCTTGTCATGTTTTTTTTCTCTTTATATATAAATCTACAAAGTGGACTGTCATGTTTCCTTAATAGAGTTTGTATATATATATATATATATCAGCCATTCATGTTCATATTATTGAAGCAATTAAGAAAAAGGCAGCAAAGGTTTTCACTATTGTGGATGCACTTTAAACGTTTTAACGTGATCATCATGTCTTTCTTTAACCATGAAATTTGCCCTCATCTCCTGACTCTCCTTTTGAAGGGCCTACCTATTGCCTATTGCCTATTGGGATTTGATGCCATTTGGGTTTCATCAACCGTCAAATATACTTTAGCCCCTTTTCAAGGCTATAGATAATCTAGTTATTAGGGTGAAAACATGAAAAAATATTTAAGAGTTCCGCTACTTCATCGGAGAGTTACAACGGCTTCCTATAATTATCTGGTTCAATATGCCCACAGGAAGCTCAGTGGCTGGACCGCAGTGTTAACAACAATTCCTTCATATACCATGTAATTAGTTGTTATCCCTAAGAAGACGTGTAATGCTTTGGAAGTTCTGATTCAACGTTTTATTTGGGGTGAACTTTAGAGGGAGGTGTCTATTTAATAAAATGGGACGATGTTTGTCGCCCTCTAGACCATGGTGGTCTTGATCTTCAGAAGCTTGCGGCTCAAAATGAAGCTTTTTTTTTATAAAATTGGCGTTCAATTTATTGACTCGTAAAAACAATTTATGGGTGTGCTTCTTTTGTGCCAAGTATAAGTGTGAAAATGGAGTTTCAGTTTCTCTACGTCTCATAATTATTTCAGGCTTTGAAAAGGTCTCAGTGTTGTTTGGAATGATATCCGTCGGAACATCAATTGGACAATCAGACATGAACGTTATGTTAATTTTTGGCCTGACTCTTGAATTGGGGAGCTCGGTCTGATGATTAACCATGTGTCGAGTATCGTGGTTGGTGAATTAAGGGATGTTGTTAGGATCTTAAAACCAAGCTTAGAATGAAGACCAGTTAATGGAGAAAGAGAATAAGAAATTGCTAATGGAGAAAGAGAGGCGGTACTCTCTGATAGTTTTGTTCATTTGTAATTGTAGTATCTTCAAATGAAGACCAATTAATATATACATAAAGTAGAAAAGGTGTTGAGTTGGTTAAGAAACCAAACTAACAAATTTCTAACCGTTTCTAACCAACTTTAGTCACCTCAGTCAATAACATGTGACTAATTACATTCCTAACATTCCATGCAAAGAAAATCTCTAAAAAAACCTGCTAAGAAAGATAAACAAATTAGGAAAGAAATAAACACAAAACATGTTACACAACCAAACCTCTATGTTGAACTCATTTTGTGTTCACTAAACTGTGCACTCTTCAACAGTTGCATAGGAACAATTGCCAACTTGACTCGATGTCTGTGAAATGCGGGAGCTGACAAGGGCTTGGTGCTCTACTGCCACTTGTTCATAAGCAGGAATCTCATTGACTTGTAGCTTCCCTGCAGAAACTTGTTCACGAACAAAAAACAAATCAAGTTCTACGTGCTTAAACTTTGAGTGCATAACTGGATTAGAAGAAACAACAATGGCACTTATGTTATCGCATCACAACACAGGAACCCCTTTTAAAGTAACAAACAACTAACTCAGCAGAGATTGCAGCCATATTATTTTAATTGTTGCACATGCTACACTTTGGCACTCTGCCTCGGTTGTCGAACAAGCCATAACTTGTTATTTTCTGGAACTCTAAGAGACTAGGTTATCACAAAAGTAGATGCAATAACCAGATGTCAAACGTCTATCATCTGAATCAGTTCCTCAATTAGCATTTGCGAGCCCTATGACAGTCAAACTAGAATTAGAAGAAAACTTAAGGCCATAATCAAGAGTATCTTGTAAATATCAAAGGATACACTTTACAACTTGTAGATATGAATCATGAGGAGTCTGTATAAATTGAAAACTTTGTTCACTACAAACGCAATGTCTGGGCGAGTTATAACAATGTACTGCAATGCACCAACACTCCTTCTGAACTCAGTTGCATCCTCAACTGGAATCCCATCATGTATAGACAACTTGCAATTGGTTATCATGGGAGTAGGCAGGACATCCACATTGGTTCTATAAAGAACTTCAATCCCCAAAAAATACTTAAGATAACCAATGTCTTTGAGAGAAAAGGTTGCATCAAGTTTGATCACAACATCTTGAATAGCATTAGGGTTGTCACCAGTAATTATGATATCATCGACATAGACGAGAAGATAGATGACAGCAGTAGAATCTTTTCTAAAAAAGTGAAGCATCTGATCTACTGACCCGAAAACCTGCAGAGATCAAGTAATCTTAAAGTTTCTCAAACCACGCTCATGGGGCCTGTTTGAGCTCATATATAGCTTTGTTCAGCTTGCATACCAAAAGAGAAATTATAGAATTTTGTTGTTCATAGCCAGGAGGTTGTTTCATATATACTTCTTCCAATAAATCACCTTTTAAAAAGATGTTATTCACGTCCACTTGTCTAAGTTTCCATCCTCTTGACATTGCTAAAGAAAGTATGGTCCTCACTGTAACAAGTTTAACTACTGGACTGAATATTTCATTAGAATCTATCCTAGGTTCCTATAAAAATCCTTTCGCAACAAGCCTCGCCTTATACCTAGCAACAGTACCATATGGATTTTTCTTGATCTTAAAAATTTATTTACAATTCACAGCTTTTTGATTTTCAGGCAAAGGGACCAAGTCCCATGTATTGGTCTTCATAAGGGCTTCATATTCAGCTTGTGCAGCTTCCTTCCAATGTGAACACTTCGTGGCTTATTTTATATTCTTAGGTTCAACCTCTTCAGTATTTTGAACATGAAACACTTTTGGTTTTCGAATGCCATTCTTACTACGAGTGACCATCGAATACCTATTACCTTGGACCCTATCCATTTCCAATAAACTTTCACTAGGATCAATGTCAGTAGGAAAAGACATATCCTCTACAGCAACATGATTATCATCAAGATATTGTGGGCAACCAAAAAATTCCTGACATGCCTCATCAACATGTTGTGCAAGCTGATTATCAACAAGGGATGGTCGTGAACACTTGACCAGAATCGCTCAAAACAGAACTACCATGAGGGCTCTTACATATATTTTTATCACCAATAACATCATGTGGAATTTTTTAACCATCATGAGGGCTCTCACACAAATTATGATCACCAGTAATATGTGGAATTGGAATTTTTTTAGACAAATTTTGCCCTTCATGACCAGGAGACTCTTGGACAGTCCTATGAATAACCTGATCAACAACAGGCTGACATCCAGAAGGTTGTAAAGAAGAGAAGCCTGCAATAGGTTGATCTGTTGAAGGTTGTAAACCATGATTGAACCAAGAACATCATGTTGGAGACACAATCAATGGTAACTCTTGAGACCAACACTCTTTCAGCTTACCCTTGCTGCCATGATTCTTTTCAACAAAAGGAAACAAATTCTCATCAAACACAACATGCTTGGAGATTACAACCTTTTCAGATTCATCCATGCACTTGTACCCTTTATGCATAGAACTATACCCCAAGAAAGTACATTTCTTGGACCAAAAATCCAATTTGTGTTTGTTAAAAGGCCTCAAAAACAGAAAACAAGCACAACCAAATACTATCATACTCGGATAATCTGGTGGTTGATTAAAAAGCAGTTCATAAGGTGATTTACCTTTCAAAACTGGTGTTGGTAACCTATTTATAAGAAACGCAGCTGTAGTAAATGTATAACACCAAAATTTTAGGGGTAGTCCAGCTTGAGCAAGGAGTGTCAGTCCTATCTCCACCACATGTCTATGTTTTCTTTCAGCTTTTCCATTTTGTTCTGAAGTGTGAGGACAGGAAATTCGATGTTGCACACCATGTGTAAGCAACCAATTTGCCAACCCTTGATACTTAGTTCCACCATCAATCTGAAGAGTTTTGATTTTACAACCAAACTGAACTTCCACCAGTTTGTAAAAATTAAGAAAGCATTGAGCTACCTCGGGTTTTCTTTTTAATAGATACAACCAGGTGTGTCTACTATAGACATCAATGAAGGAAACATAATATGTAAATCCACTTGAATTAACAAGGGTAGGTCCCCAAAGATCAGACACAACTAAAGAAAAATGTTCTTTATATTCAGTTTCAGACTTACAAAAAGAAAGTTTGTAAGCCTTCCCTTGTAAACATGTAGTACACAAGTGAGGTAGTTTATTTTCTTGAAAGTGTAAACTACAAGAATTCAAAATAGTCTTGAGTATACCATCAAGAGGGATGGCCAATCCTATTATGCCACAAACTAAATAAACTGAAATGCAGATTATCTAAACTGTGAGTGACAGCAAAAACAGCACCATGGGACTTATTAACAACAAATTTGTTGAAAACAGACAAGTCAGAGAAAGGTAACAACTAATAGAAACCATCATGAGTGAGCTTCCCTTCTAAAAGGATCTTCTGAGTCTTGGGGTCCTTAATGTAACAACAATCAGCATGAAATTCCATAACAACATTATTATCTTTAAGTAATTGCGAAACATACACCAAATTCTTCTTATTTTTGGCACATGTAAAAGATTTTACAACATAAGAGGCTTGGAAGAAGTATATAGAAGACCTTGACCAACATGAGCAATTTCAATACCATCACCATTACCCATAACCAATTTATTGTTACATGTGAAAGCAGATCCTCCTTGAAGATTAGACTGATCATGTGTGATATGGTGGGTGGCACCAGAATCAGGGTACAACGCTCCATCAGCAGAGGATGACCAGTTTGAGGACTTAGGAACAAAGGACGCATGGGCTATAGGAGTTGATGCATGTGGAGAAACAGTACCTGCAAAAGGAGAGAAGGAGTTCCCAAAAAACTGGGATGAAGAACTCCCAGTGAATCGTGTTGACATTGACGCGCGTTATAAAAGGTATTCCATATCCATCCTGGAGCATTACTTGGCACAACTCCATACTGAGAGGAAGGAAAAAATCCAGGTTGAACTCTGTACAAATAAGGAGAAGGTTGACTCACAACATGAGTATAGACTTGCACATGATTATCGTGTTGGCATTGACGCGCGTTATAAAAGGTATTCCATATCCATCCTGGAGCATTACTTGGCACAACTCCATACTGAGAGGAAGGAAAAAATCCAGGCTGAACTCTGTACAAATGAGGAGAAGGTTGACTCACAACATGAGTATAGACTTGCACATGATTATCTGTTCTTTGAGCATATGCTGGTGCGTTTGAATTAACATTGTAATTCCGATGGCCATCATTCTGATTATCCTTGTTATGATGGGTAGATCCTTGATAATTCTGATCAAACCTATGATAACACTTCTGCACCACATGACCAAAGCAACCACAAAGTTGACATTGAGGTCGATTCTGATAATTTCTCCCACAACCTCTGCCTCTATTATTTCCACCACGCCAACCCCTTGTATCTTGTTGTTGGTTCTGTTGATTGTTACCATTAAAACCAGCCATGTTGCTGATTCTATTGATTGTTACCATTAGGCCAGCAATGTTGCTCTCGTTGCACACCACTCGGTGAATATAAGCTACTACTCGAAGCATCTTTCTTAACACCAGTGCTACTTACTTCATGATGAACAGCAAGATTAGCATGCAAATGCAAATTCTCCTGAAGGAACATATTTTGCCTAGCTTCACAGTCTAAAAGCATGTCATTTAGAGTCCATAACCATAAATTATCAAGGTAACACGATGCATCCAAAGTATATAAGTGGACTCGGACAATTTAACAACATCTTGTTTAGGTATTTGCTGAACGGAATTCACACTAACAATAGTCATAGATGCATATTGATTCGAACTAGTCTGTGTATCTTGAGTAATTTTCTATAACCATCTTGTAGACAAAACATCAAACATATAGAGGGCAAGGAATTACACGGCAAGGAACACGCAATATCTTAAAAAACCTTAACAAATTAATGAGATTCAAACAAAGATATGAAGGATGTCGAACAAGGATCACTAGTCTGCTCTTTCTCCAATGAGTCACTACGAGACAGACGTTCTAACGATCTAACACAACAATCCTAAACTATTAGAGATCTTTGTATTGACGCAACAAGCAACCAGACATTCCAGAAATCAACAGGAAATATCTATAATCACGAGCTACAAAGAACCAGTGAAACATACCACGAAGAAGAAGAAGAAACAATTACCAATTGAATCTGGAACGTCACGGAAGTGTTGCAATCTGCAATGTATCCAAGCAAACAGCACAACACAAATTCATGAAGAAGAAGACGAAAAGCGGAAGACGACGAGCAGAACCTTGAAACAAGTGACTGATACCATGTTAGGATCTTAAAATCAAGCTTAGAATGAAAGCCAGCTAATAGAGAAAGAGAATATGAAATTATTAATGGAGAAAGATAGGCGGCACTCTCTAATAGTTTTATACATTTGTAATTGTAATATCTTCAAATGAAGACCAGTTAATATATACATGAGGTAGAAGAGGTGTTGATTTGGTTACGAAACCACACTAACAAATTCCTAACCGTTTCTAACCAACTTCAGTCATCTCAGTCAATAACACGTGACTAATTACATTCCTAACAAATGTGCATGTTTCAGGTTGGATGGGGAATGGCTCCGGTCGAGCTACGAGTCCATGTTGCCGCCCGCAGTCCTTTTGCGCATAGCTACTATAAAGGGTCCGAAAAGGGACCTTGGTTGACGCGTCTGCAGGTTGGAATGGCTGTGCCAACCAGCGTATTTCGGTATCATCTGCTTACAGGATTCGTATGGGGCAGATGAGTGGTGGTGCAGAGAAGTTATGGAATGTGATACATAGTTATCAAGGGATTCAATCCATACAGATTTTCTTATGGCTCGCGTACAACCAAAAGCTTATGACTAATGACGAACGGTTTCATTATCACTTTACAGTGGATAGTCGATGTCCGATGTATCATGATTTACTGGAAGAAGTTAACCATGTGTTTCGACTTTGTCCTTCGGCTATCTTTGTATGGAAAAGTTTGATCAAACAAGAGTGTATGCAAAGAATTCATGTCAATGAATTTCAAGGAATGGATATATATGAATCTAACACAAGTAGCGTATTTTCTCGTGAGGGGACTGACTGGGACTTGATGTTTGGTGCTACGGTTTGGCAGCTTTAAAGGTTCCGCAACTCTATTGTATTTGATAATCTCATTGAAGGGTGTGTCTCAATTCTGGAGCAAAGGTGGCTCATGTTCAACACGATGCGGCGTGTTTTGAAATCACGGTTGCCCCCAATTATTGGTTCAGGTTCACCCGTAACTATCTTGGTTCATTGGTCACCTCCGGAGCTCGAATGGGTTAAGTTGTATACGGACGATGCAAGAAAGGGCATTGATAGTGTTGCTTACTGTGGTAGTGTGGTCTGTGATCATGCGGGGACGTGGCTAGGGGTTTCTCCAAGTTCATTGGTGTTTTTTCTGCTTTAGAGGCAGAGTTATGAGGTGTATACACTAGCCAATTATAAGCGTGGGGGCTAGGTTTTTGGCTTCTTTTTCTTGAGGTTGATAGTCTTGATGTTTTTAACATGTTGAAAATGGATTCGCATCGACGACGATAGTGTCTTCCTCTCTTGTTACATTTCGATGAGCTTCGCCAAAGAGGGTGGTGTGTTCGCTTGGAGCATGTACGTCAGGATAGTAATATGGTGCTTGATGACTTAGCTAAGTCTACGAGCTCTGACAGTTTTGTCGTTGCTCAATTTCCGATACCCCACATGGGGTCGCAACTTTGCTGCATGAGGATTTAGCTGTGTAGTTGTTTGAGTTTCAGTATGGTTAGGTCTTTATTTAGTTTTGTTTGTTTGTTAGTCGGGTTTGTTCTTGTACATTGACTCTTTAATTATTACCATGCGTACTTCTTTTCTTTATTTAAACTTAAAAATATTTTTTAATGAGTTATGTGGTGATAATCTCATTTTCATCTAAAAAATCAATTCAGTGCTTGTTAACGAAAATAATGACTAAACGTTTGATTTTTCATGGCATTAACGTGACAAGTAGTCTACGAATACTTTATGCTATTTCCTTTGGTTTTTATATTTTTTTATAATTTTATATTATTTATTAAGGTAACATATAGGACATAGTTTTACATTAGCATAAAGTAGACGTTGGTGGTCGCATATATCCATGTTTTAAGGCGCGTCGAATGTTACTGGAGTTTAATCGATTACTTAGAATGCTATATCTTTTGATTTTTTAAAAAATTTATAATACGAATCTCTACTCTTGTGGTACACGTTTTTTCCACTTTTATGGTACATTTTTTATTAGTTTTTATAGTTCATCTCATATATCGCTTGACACGATTTTAGCATACTTTAATGGTCGTTTAGTGCTCGTATAGAGATCCTCACTACGTTAGTTTTCTTATTTGATTTCGAAGGTCATATAAAAGATTGATTCTCACTCATTTGATGGTTTGTTAGCTGATGTAATCAGAACTGTGTAGCAGAGCAATCTGTCTGATAGTTTGGTTCGCTCACCACTCCTTTTCATCTCGTAAAGCGTCTCATTTGGCTAGAGACAAGAAGGTTTATGAAGGTTTCTGAGTTTTGATGGGATGCTAATCTCCATGGAATTGTTTGCTTTTCTTTGCATATTTGTATGAGATTTTTAGTGGACTAGTCCCTTTTTTTCTCTCCTTTTGATGCATTCTATTTGTAATATTTTTCATGATATTTAATAAAATCCATATGTCATTGTTAAAAAACCAAAAAAAAAACTAAAGTATATATATGACCCAATAAGGGGTGAGCATTCGATCGAGTCGAGTAGAATCGAGTTAAAAATTTTGAGTTAGTCGAGTTGACAAGTCCTATTTTATAACTCAAATTTTATTTGAAATTTTTTTCGAGTCAAATCGAGTTGTTCGAGTTTTTATTCAAATTTAATAGTAAATATTTATAGTGTTATGGTATTAATTACTTTCAATTTAAATAGCTTTCTATAACCATATAACATGAATAGAAATCCTTTACCCCTTTTCGGTGCCCCTATTTATACCCCACACTAAAAAATAAGTTTAGGGTCTATGGTTTAGGGTTCAAGGTTAGGGGTTTTGATTAGGGTTTAGGAAATTTGGGGTATGGTGTATTTTTTAAGGTATAAGCTTTAGGATTTATAATTTAGGGTTAGGGGTTGGAATTTAATTTTTTTAGTATTTTTTAGTGTTGAGGCATAGAAAGGGGCATAGGATTTTTATCCATATAATATACATATATTTCTTCATATTTTTTTTCATATTTGATATATATAATATCAGGCAAAATTGAGAGTCTTGATTCAAACTTAAAAATTGATCTACTAATTACTAATTATTTCGAGTTATTCGAATTTCCATTTTATAACTCAAACTTCATTTGAATTTTTTTTCTAGTCAAATCGAGTTTATAAATTTTGTAACGACTCAAATTTTCTGAGTCAATGATGGAACGTTGACTCGGGTAATGGACTTTCGTGTCATGTTGGATAATTAGACCCATTGGGCCAAGTTTAGGCTTAGTTAGAAGAGAGATTGTCTACACGGGCTGAAATGTGACCAGTTTGGGATAAAAGTAAAGGTTAGAAGTTTATGTGGGGATTGTACCCTTATTCAAATAAGAGGGTTATCTCTCTTTATTACTTTTGTACTCATGTGGTAGGTTTAAGGGGACAAGAGAATTTAGGTGATATCGCCATTTTCTCCACTCTTTTTTCGCTTTTTTTTTCTTCCATCCTTCTTCTAAAACACCATAATTTTTAACCCTAAAAGTTCAACTTTTCTACCACGTTTATTTTATCTCTAATTCAAAAAGTAAATATGTTAATCTATCTCCAAAAGCTTCATAAAAAGTATATTATTGTGGTAAGAAAAATAGTTTCCTATTGATGAGTTTTTTCAAAGGGTTTAAGTTTTTTTGGAGCTTTTAGTTGATTTTTAGGTTGTAAATTTGTAGCTAAACGTTTCTCTAGTATTTAGTTCAAGTTTTGGTTCATTTTTATGTTTGTATGACAAGATAAGGTGATTTGGGCGTTTCTTCACGCTTGAGGTCGAGAAAGAAAGTTGAAGGGTTTTGCCTGGGAGCTTAAATTCGAAATTTTTACTTAAGGTCACTATCTCTGAATCATGTGCTTTTTGAAGATCATAAATTAATTGCTTTGCTTGATTTTATAGTGTTGTGGATATTGTATAGGTGAAGCTCGTTTTAGATATTAAAGTAGTGATTTTGATGTTAGATATATTGTTAGATGACTCTTTTAAACCCATAAATACCTTAGAAAAGCTTAAATAATCATTTTGGTTGAAGTGGATGTCTTTAGAGACAATTATAGGTTGAGTTTCGAGCCTTAAAAAACCATTTCTAAACTTCAATATCGGTACGTGGAGAGCTCGTACCGATATCCCTTGTTCGAATGAAGAACAATGATGAACTGTGAGAATAGTGTCGGTATGGTGTTCAATATGTATCGATACGCTACTCAAGACTGTATCAGTACAAGTCGACTCGTACCGATACTTGAGGTTTGATAAAATTTTAGTAACCCATTTTAGTATATGTACTGGGTGAGTACCGGTACTAGCTTGCTTTCATGAGTTTTACAGAGCATTTTTAATATCGATACGCGTGTGAGTACCAGAATCGACTGGACATTTTGCCCGGAATTGATGATTTTAAGCTTAGGGGCTCATTATGGTTTATGGTATGATATCTCGCCTATTATACCTCATGGTATAATTAACCTAATCAATGAACTTCTGATCTTGTATATCTTCTTAGCGTGAAATAACTCGATAGTTGTAGATGGGCGACTTATAGCCACCCTAAAGGATTCTTGGCATCATATTACCTTTATGTGCAGAGTGGGCACATTAGTGGTTGATAATTATAAATTTAAAGATGAGAATAATTAAATACTCTCATTCATAATGTGTAACAACTTGGTAGTGTAAAGTGGTGGTATATGATGTCTAGCAACAATATAAGATTCATGGGATCGTATTGCTTGCATGTTGGGTAAGCATTTGGCTTGTTGAGTCACTTTGATTGATGGGATTCAAATATCCAAAGGTACATACTGCAGTACTCATGTTCTCAATGCACTCGATGTCTAGGTGGTCCCGAGTGGTATTCGCTACTTGATGTTTAGGTGGTCCCATGTAGGTGACCTTTCGACATACCTAATGTCTAGGTGGTCTCGAGTATAGGGATTGCACCACCTGAAGTTTTTGTGGTCCCGGCTAAGTGGCATGATATGGTATTCGATATCTAGGTGGTCCTGAATACCCATGTGAGTACTCGATGTCTAGGTGGTCCCGGGCTAAACATGTTTGACTACCACTGGGTGGTATTTGTTGATGACTTGTTGCATGCATTATGCCATAATAGTTGTATGGATGTTATAGACGATAACTTATGGTTGTATTAACCTCAATAGGTTAAATGATTCATTGTTGAACATGTAAGACTCTTGTGGTTTTAAAGATGCCTTAGAATAGGTGATCTAAGAACTCTAGCTTGTGTAGGCTAGATGATGACTCATAGATAGTGAAGCTATATCTATGCCTTATATTATATTTATCTCGCGTGCTTATTTGATCATATTCATGGATTGTGGTAGAATAGAAATGTACCACTGTGCTTTGTAAGCTCAGCGTTCAGAATCATTGTTTTCGATCGTAGGTTAGTAAGTTGACCGTGATCGAGGAGTACTGTAACACCCCCTTCCCGGCCTGGTAGAGAATCGGGTCAAAGGGCGTTACTGACAAACAGAACGGTGAACGGAACGATAAATTCTAATCAATATTCTTAAGCCTTTTTGATCTTAGAAACATTATTAAACAATAAAACAAATCTAATTATTCTAATACGAACAATGTGTATTCAATTAGGACCAATTTATAACTTTTACAAATTTAGGGACTAAAACGTAAATTTTACCAACTATAGGTCCTTAGCCGAAATTCATATTATTAAACTGTAATTAAGCTTACTAATTATTAGCTTGCAAAAATTCGTTATCAACCAAGGTTGTTTACCTATCCGATTAGACGATAAATTATTTTAATGACCCTTTCGTAATTTGTCTAAAACTATTTTTATTCGAACTAATAAAGTATCTTAAACACTTAAAAATTTATACAAAACATAGGTAACGTATACACAATACTAGGGCCACAAGACTAGTATAATTACTTTAACTACTTTGCCACCATACTAGGAGTTCATAAAGACAAAACACATTACTCTTTACTTGTGGTGACTTGCCAATCTTCCAACTAATCTCGATCTCGATCCGTTACTTTCCTTAACCTGAAATGTTATGCAAATGAATGCATTAGACTTATATAGTCTAAGTGAGGTAGTCAATACCAATAAATGAACATATATGTCATGTAGCATGCTTCCAAAAATGATCATAATGCTACTTATGCAATGACATGGCATACTTCATATTCATAACAAAGCATAATATCATATCATGAGCATAACATAGCATAACGTATCAAACACATATTATATTGGTACCATTGGATACACGGATTCCCTGTACACCATATCATGAATCATAAATGAGCCGTAGCCCTGAGCCGTAGCTCCATGTATCCCTTACACTTCCATCCTTTTATCTCCCACATATAGGCCGTAGCCATGGACCGTAGTCCTCCCTTACATGGTGAGCTCGAATAATCCTATGGCATGCCAATTGTATCCAATGTCCATACATACACAAATTCACATATATCCATAACTTTCATATCATACCAATTATCAAATGAGCCGTAGCTCCATGTCAAGTAATATATTATTTTCATATATGCACACATGCAACATATCATAGTCATTTTTGAGCATATCCAAATAATGCAAGGTACTTACCAGATGTAAATAAATTCATAATTAATGCAACGGGGCAGCACCGAGCCTACCCCTGACACGACTACACTCACCTTGACAGACCGGTGCTTTACTTTTATATCTTGGGCTTGACGGTTGTTCTGAATCGACTTCGTGTACTACGATAATTAATAAAACTAATTAAAATCGATAAGACAGTATCGAATAAATATAAAAAATATTAAGCAGACCCGATACCGAAATTTAGACCAACTAAGGATTTGAGCTTACCCCGACGTCGGCATAGATTCAATATTACTATATCGAAAATATCGGACCACCAATCTAATACTTAACCATTTCTTGCTTTCTCTCCTTATAATCCTTAATTTTGCGCATAATCTTCCCCTATATATACTAAAATTGGCCGGCCTTATAATTTGTTTCTCCAACTCACGTAATTTGGAGATGTGGCAAATTTTGGTGCTTAAATTTGGCCACCCATGGCCACGTGGAGGGGGGCAAAAGGTGGCCTTATGGCCCTGTGCCACGTCTAAGGCAATTTTGCCACATTAATTTGGCATTTGCCATATGT
Source organism: Hibiscus tridactylites (assembly GCA_958450335.1). Classification (NCBI taxonomy): domain Eukaryota; kingdom Viridiplantae; phylum Streptophyta; class Magnoliopsida; order Malvales; family Malvaceae; genus Hibiscus; species Hibiscus tridactylites. The sequence goes on from OY288270.1 coordinate 83,420,404, forward strand.
TTCATGAGGTGGGAGTTCCACGGTGAATTCCTTCAATTTGAAGGAATTGCCGTGGGTCCCATCATTTTCTTTTTCTTAATAATAATAATAATAATAATAATAATAATAATAAACTGTTTAATCTATTTGGGTACCAAATCGAACCAACTTTTAATCGAAACGAAAATATTCGATTGCTGGAATTTGACCTCGAATTTATAAATTGACCCAAATATTCTAATAAGATCGAATAACTTATAAGATTGATATAAAATACTCCGGTCATCAGAACCTAATTCCGACTAGACCGGTTTTTGGGATGTGACAACTCTCTCCCCCTTTAAAGAAAATTCGTCCTCGAATTTTCACTTTAGGTAAAAAGATGAGGATACTATTTCTGCACAGTTTCTTCTGACTCCTACCAAAATACATCGTAATACGTTCCCACTTCCACTGTGAAAGCTCCATGGGTTGCGAGAGACCAGCAAACACTTTGTACTGGGCTTAACTCGTTGGCAGGTCAAATACTTAGCTACAAAGAAATCTTTCTTGCTTCCGCTCATTTGATTTCTTGACTGAATTCGACATCATTTAGAAACGAGGATACTTTTAGGAAAAAAAATGCTTATTTCACACTCTTGAAACAGAGGTGGGTTTTGGTCCTACTATTGCTGAGGATATCTATCCATATATAGAATGTAAAATTTGTCTTTTCCCCACCTTTCTAAGAACCAATCACAAATTCTCTTAAGGCTTTGCAAAGCTTATCCTTTCACCTCTTCGTATTCACCTGACACTTGCACTTTCTAATAGCATTCAACATCTTAGGTGTCCAACACATAGGGTGAGTCATCATCCTCTAATTTTCAAGCTATTCTTCTTGTTATTTCTTATTCAAAATCTGGTACGTGTATCAATACACTCTGACCAGTATCAATACGGTTAAGCACAAATCCAAAATTCAGTTAAAAGCTGTTAAACTGTTCCGATACTCTCATACTTGTTTCGGTACGTTTTTATAGGTCGTTTCGATACGTATCCTTTCCCGTATCGATACGCCCAGCCCATGGTTCATTCTTTGTATTCTATAGATAGGTCCCTAACTAGGCTTACTTAAACAGGATTTCTTATCAACATATATAGACATAAGGATTAAAATTCTTACCCGAAATAGTGTTGAGATCATCTTCTGAGTCCTTCCTTGAATGTGAAACATTCGTGCAGAAGCTTTTGATTCGGTCCACTTGTTACTTTCGACGTCCCCGATCCTCCCGGCTTTCCGAAGGATCCTTAATTTGACCCCTTGCCTCGAGAAGGGTTGGTCGTCACTGGAACATGCTTGTTAGGATTCTCTGGACAATCTCAAATGAGATGACCTATCTTTCCGCAGAAGAAACATGCACTGGTTTTCTTGCGACATTGTCCTTCATGTCGTCGTTGACAAAAATTGCACTTAGAAATTCTCATGTATTGATTTCTTTTCAGACTTATTAAATTTACTAACTTTCCGAGCTCTATTCGCTACTTCCGTAGCTTTGACTCTATTTACGAGATCTTGGAAATTTGTAATGCACCATGCTGTAAACATGGGGCGTAACTCATCGTTGAGTCCTTCGATAAACATCCGACATTTTTCTTCCTCTTTCTTAATAAAGTTAGCACCATATCTGCAACACTTGCAAAAATCGTGGATATAATGTTCAATCGGTCGTCCTCCTTGCTTAAGATGAAGGAAGATATTTCGCCTTTTGGCAAGGTAGAATCCACTTATGTACTTATTACGGAACTCTTTCAAGAAGAATTCCCAACTCACGGTTTCCTCGGAGATGGTAAGGACAGTAGTCTCCCACCACTATAAGGCTTCATTAGCAAGCAACGCAAGAGCGCATTCAAGCTTATGTTCATCCAAACATCTTAATTGTTTATCCAAAATCCTTAAAGTATTGTCTAAACAATACTCGGCTATTTCGGGATTATCTTCGTCCTGACTAGTAAAGGTGTAAGCTCGGTATTGCGATAACTGGCTCGAAGAGGTTGCACAACAGGTGGCGTAGGTTGCATGACTTGACTAGCCTTTAACACATTCATAAATTGCTGAAACATATCAGCCATGTTCTGATAACATTTTGCCTGAGCTGTAGGAGCTTCAGGCTCTACACCTCGAACAGGAGGGTTCTGAGGATTCAGAGGATTTCCTCCTTGCACCTCCTCGCCATGAGTCGAGGAGTTAGCAGCAGACTCATTATTACAAGTTTCGTTAGTTCGAGACATATCTATATTATAAAAGAGATCGGATCAGTTGACAAGTCACCATACTTAACAGATTAACTCCTAGGTGGCAAAGTAACTTAACACACAATACAAACATACTTAAGTTTAGTCCAGAACCGACTAAACTCTAGCTCTGATACCACAAATGTAACACCCCCTTCCCGGCCTGGTAGAGAACCGGGTCAAAGGGCGTTACTGACAAACAGAACGGTGAACGGAACGATAAATTCTAATCAATATTCTTAAGCCTTTTTGATCTTAGAAACATTATTAAACAATAAAACAAATCTAATTATTCTAATACGAACAATGTGTATTCAATTAGGACCAATTTATAACTTTTACAAATTTAGGGACTAAAACGTAAATTTTACCAACTATAGGTCCTTAGCCGAAATTCATATTATTAAACTGTAATTAAGCTTACTAATTATTAGCTTGCAAAAATTCGTTATCAACCAAGGTCGTTTACCTATCCGATTAGACGATACAATATTTTAGTGACCCTTTCGTAATTTGTCTAAAACTATTTTTATTCGAACTAATAAAGTATCTTAAACACTTAAAAATTTATACAAAACATAGGTAACGTATACACAATACTAGGGCCACAAGACTAGTATAATTACTTTAACTACTTTGCCACCATACTAGGAGTTCATAAAGACAAAACACATTACTCTTTACTTGTGGTGACTTGCCAATCTTCCAACTAATCTCGATCTCGATCCGTTACTTTCCTTAACCTGAAATGTTATGCAAATGAATGCATTAGACTTATATAGTCTAAGTGAGGTAGTCAATACCAATAAATGAACATATATGTCATGTAGCATGCTTCCAAAAATGATCATAATGCTACTTATGCAATGACATGGCATACTTCATATTCATAACAAAGCATAATATCATATCATGAGCATAACATAGCATAACGTATCAAACACATATTATATTGGTACCATTGGATACACGGATTCCCTGTACACCATATCATGAATCATAAATGAGCCGTAGCCCTGAGCCGTAGCTCCATGTATCCCTTACACTTCCATCCTTTTATCTCCCACATATAGGCCGTAGCCATGGACCGTAGTCCTCCCTTACATGGTGAGCTCGAATAATCCTATGGCATGCCAATTGTATCCAATGTCCATACATACACAAATTCACATATATCCATAACTTTCATATCATACCAATTATCAAATGAGCCGTAGCTCCATGTCAAGTAATATATTATTTTCATATATGCACACATGCAACATATCATAGTCATTTTTGAGCATATCCAAATAATGCAAGGTACTTACCAGATGTAAATAAATTCATAATTAATGCAACGGGGCAGCACCGAGCCTACCCCTGACACGACTACACTCACCTTGACAGACCGGTGCTTTACTTTTATATCTTGGGCTTGACGGTTGTTCTGAATCGACTTCGTGTACTACGATAATTAATAAAACTAATTAAAATCGATAAGACAGTATCGAATAAATATAAAAAATATTAAGCAGACCCGATACCGAAATTTAGACCAACTAAGGATTTGAGCTTACCCCGACGTCGGCATAGATTCAATATTACTATATCGAAAATATCGGACCACCAATCTAATACTGAACCATTTCTTGCTTTCTCTCCTTATAATCCTTAATTTTGCGCATAATCTTCCCCTATATATACTAAAATTGGCCGGCCTTATAATTTGTTTCTCCAACTCACGTAATTTGGAGATGTGGCAAATTTTGGTGCTTAAATTTGGCCACCCATGGCCACGTGGAGGGGGGCAAAAGGTGGCCTTATGGCCCTGTGCCACGTCTAAGGCAATTTTGCCACATTAATTTGGCATTTGCCATATGTTTCATGAGGTGGGAGTTCCACGGTGAATTCCTTCAATTTGAAGGAATTGCCGTGGGTCCCATCATTTTCTTTTTCTTAATAATAATAATAATAATAATAATAAACTGTTTAATCTATTTGGGTACCAAATCGAACCAACTTTTAATCGAAACGAAAATATTCGATTGCTGGAATTTGACCTCGAATTTATAAATTGACCCGAATATTCTAATAAGATCGAATAACTTATAAGATTGATATAAAATACTCCGGTCATCAGAACCTAATTCCGACTAGACCGGTTTTTGGGATGTGACAAGTACATTGTGGAGGGACTTCCCAACATCGCATCGCCTCAGAATATAATACTTATGTAAAATCAGAACTTTGATTTTGATATAACAAATATTTCAAGGACAAATTTGAAAAGAAGATAAATTTTTAAGTCCTCAAGCTTCCCAAAATTGACAAGCAAATTCTTCCAAAAAAATTGACAAGCAAAATGTTTAAGTCAAAACTCAAGTTCCCATGAATTTTTCTAAGTGTTTCCAAGCCAAAATAGTGATTTTTGACTAACTGTTTCGATACACCCTTTAGGTGTTTCGAATCGATTTGAAACTGTAAAGTGTGGGCTCAAAACGAAAGAACTCGTATCGATACGGTAGTATCGAAACGGTTTAAATCGTTTCGATATGAGTTTTGAAAGTTGGTTTAAAAATATGATTGTTGCTTTGTCATAACCGTTTTATTGAAAATTTGTTAAACGTATCGATACACTTTAGGTGTGTTTCGATACGGGTTTTCATAGTTTCAAAATGTTTCGATACGGTCTTGTCCCATTTTGAAACGGACTCTTTCAGTATCGAAACGACCACGATCGTTTTGATATGGTCTCTTAAATGCTCCCAACGACTCTTTCTGTTTTTGCCTCGTTTCGATACAAATGATGTCGTTTCGGTATGGGTAGTTATAGAACAACATTAATGGTGGGAAGATGAAGTCCTAACGGCTATAATTATGATGTCAACCACCCAAACGGATATAAATCAATGAGAAGGTATAAAAGCAAGCATTTTGAGCACCAGCAACAACTATTAATCCTTCAATAATCATCCAAGCATCAAATCCAAACCATTGTGCCTTTTATTGTCAAATCCTTGTACCCAACTCTATTAAGTGTTCCATTCTTATTTGTATTGTGAGTTTGTGGAGTGATAAATTGTATTTGGGTAAACAATTTATCCTTTGAGAGGAATTTGTAAGGTTTACCATTTTCTCAATGTAAAGAGTGTTCCAAATTAAGCTTTAGGTAGAAAGCTTAATTTCTTTGTAAGGTTTCCTCCTCATCCAAGAAAAGGAGAAGAATCAATAGTGGATTGGTTGAAAATCCTTAGTAGGAGCTAAGGTAGTGAAAGTAGAGTTCATTGGAGAACTTGAGCCACTATAAATCTCTTGTGCAATTTTTTTGTTCATCTATTTCTCTCCCTTCAAATTTTTAATTGTCAATTCACCCCCTCCTGGCCAATTGCATTGTTTGATCAACTCAACAATTGGTATCAGAACCACACTTATTAGAAGGATTACAACCCTCTTGAGTGATTCTAGGAGAGTTTTGATCAACAACAAGTCAAAGCAATGACATCCACCTCCATTTACAACCTCTATGAGTCTCAATCCACCACCAAACCACCATTCTTCAATGGGGATAACTAACCATATTGGAAGAATCGAATGCGAATCTTCATCAAATCCACCGACTACATGGTATGGGATGTAGTTGAAGAAGGGCCATACATTCCTATGAAGAGAGATGGTGAAGGAAGATTTGTCCTAAAGGTTAAAGCCGAAATGACCGAAGATGCTAGAAGAAGGATGCGAGTCAATGATAAAGCCTTGCATATTATCTTTTGTGCTCTTGGTCCGGATATCTACTCAGAGATGTCTTCAATCAAGAGCGCCAAGGAAGTTTGGAATACCCTCGAGACAACATATGAGGGAACTAGCGATGTCAAAGAGACAAAGATCGGGCTACTCAATCTAAGCTATGAAAACTTCAAGATGGATCCCGATGAAAGTGTCTCCAAGATGTTTGATCGATTCTCGGTCATCGTCAATGGATTAAAGGGTTTTGGTGAAATCATTCTCGAAGATAAGCTAGTGATGAAGCTATTGTATTCTCTTCCAGAATCTTGGGATAGCAAAAAAACGGCCATCATTGAAGCTAGAGATTTCAAAACTCTTAAGCTCGATGCTCTTGTTGGATCTCTACTTACCCATGAGATCATGAAAAAAGGAAGAGAATAAGAAAAGAAGGTGGAAGAGAAGAAGAAGGTTGAGAAGAAGGAAGTTGAGAAAAATAAGATTGGAATCACACTTAAAGCTTCATACCATGATAGCGATTCCAGTGAGGATGAAGATGAGGAGATGGCCATGTTGGCCAAACGATTCACTCGTTTCATGAAGTCCAACCAAAGGAGAAAATTCAATAGAAAAAGGGACTTCAAGAATAAAAGTAAAGAAGAAAAGAATGACCAAATCATTTGTTATGAGTGCAAGAAATCTGGCCATATCCGATCCGAGTGCCCTCAATTGAAAAAGAAGAGTTTTGGGAAGAAGAACAAGCTCAAAGCTCAAGTGGCAACTTGGAGTGACGAGGAGTCATCCGAGGAGGAGGAGGAAGTGGCTAACCTTTGCCTCATGGCCATTGATGATGATCCAAAGGTAAACCTCAACTCATCTAATTTCGATTTTACCTATGATGAGCTTTATGATACATATGATGAGTTACAATAGGTCTATGATGAGTTAGTTGAAAAATATAAAGAGTCAATTTTGAGAAATAAGAAAAATATTTTCGATTTGAAAAATCAAAATGAGTCTCTTTCAAAAACTAACTCTGAATTGGAAAAGAATGTTATATATTTGATGAATCTTTCAAATGATCTCAAAAAGAAAAATGTTGATTTAGAAAAACTTCTTTTCGAATTTCAAGATTATCACAACAATGAGGTGGATAATCTTAAAACCTCTATTACTATTGGGATAAATAATTTTGAGAAAGGAAATTCTTCTAAAACCCAATATGTAAAAAGAAAATCTTTTTATCCTAAACAAAGAAATTTTTCGAAGCAATCTAAAAATAAAAGAATTATGAGTGTTTGAGTTCCCAAGGAACTCACTGTTTCTAATAATGTGAATGATATTACTTTTTGGATTCCTAAGGGAACCAAGGTTTTAAGAGCTAACACACATGGACCCAAAATGATTTGGGTACCAAAAATCAAAGCCTAATTTCTTTGTTTGTGGGGGGAGCATTTCTACAAGGCCAAAGTTTCATGTCAAAACTCATGGTACCTTGATAGTGGATGCTCAAGACACATGACCGGTGACAAGAGTAGATTTATGGAATTCAAGCCATAGAGTGGTGGAGTAGTGACTTTCGGTGACAACTCCAAAGGACACATTGAAGGAATTGGCTCCATTGGTAATCACTCTTCTATTTTTATTGAAAATGTATTATATGTCAATGGTCTTAAGCATTAGTCAATTATATGATAAATGTTTTAATGTTCTCTTTGATAAAAATGGTTGCAAAATAATGAACATTAAAACAAATCAATTGATGCTCATATGGCATAGGATAGGAAATATCTACATGGTGCATTTAGATGACATGCATTCATCCGATGCATGTTTAGTTGCACATGATGAGAATGATGCATGGTTGTTGCATAGAAAATTTGGGTATGCTAGCATAAGTGTTTTAGAAAAATTAGCTTCCCAAAATCTAGTTAGAGGTTTACCCAAACTAAAATTTTCATTAGATAAAATATGTGATGCTTGTGCTAATGGTAAACAAAAGAGAACCTCATTTAAACTCATTAATGATGTTTCGACTAGTAGGATATTACAACTAGCTCATGTAACCCTCTCGTCCCGGTCTGGACGACTGACCGTTCCGAGTAGGTTACACGGGGAAAACCAAAACGAAACCCGCTAAGGCTTCACTACGATTAGCAACCATATTTTTTCATTATTATCTTGTCTAGAGGCATTCATACATCCTATGTGAAACACGATAGCGGAAACACAACGAAAAGATACGAAGCATACGAAACAAGCAATTTAAACAACCCATTTTACTATTTTCAACATGTCGTATCGATACACTAGAAGGGCGTATTGATACGCCTTGACTAGGTCAAAAGCCCAAAGTCAACACAGGGAAACTGTATCGGTACACTGGTTGACCGTACCGGTACGCCCTCGCTGGTCAACTTCTCACGGTCAACGAGAAACAACCGTACCGATACGCCTAGGTCCCATTTTGATAGGCCAAAATCTCATCAAAATCTCAGATTTCCAGAGAGGTTTTGGCGTATCGATACACCCCCGTGTATCGGTACGCTAAGCCTAATATGAGTCCCAAAGTGTAGGACCGTATCGATACGGCCCTTGGGCGTACCGATACGCCCTGCACTGCAAAACTCAGATTAGCAACAAAACGCACTAAGACCCAACTCTAGATGCAATTTACGACTCGCCTAGCCACAAACAAACATCCATACAACATTTAACAACCATGGAACAGCATACGAAGCAATTTAAACGAACAACGGAGCATTGACATCAAGGCATCCACACTTAAGAGAAACTTGCATCCTAAACATACATATACTAGACCATTTCATTCATAAAAAGCAAACACTTACATAAACACTTCATACCAAGGTTTACATGCCTTAAAACATAACACACAAGCAAATGTGGAACATGGTCATAAGCCTTTAAACACAAGCATTTAGGCAACAACGTAATATGGTTTACAAATACCTTAACACAAGCATCAACAAGTTAATGCCAATATAAAGGAGTCTACATACACGCTCCTAAAACACGTAGCATTTCTCATTTCTAAACTACTACATTATTTAATAAATCATACTTGAGCAAACTACCACACGCATGGACGCCCTTTTCTTGCTCCTTGCTAACTCCAAGCTAAAGATCTGCATTGTCAGAAAAAGGAGAGCGTAAGCATAAAGCTTAGTGAGCGGAGCTCAAAAATATAACAATGACAATGCAGGGTTCAAAGCTTTCTTTAAAATAAAGGTCAACACATACAATCCATCCTACGACATAAACCTCTTACTAACATACAAGATCAACCACAAGTCAACAATATAGACATTTTTCATAGCATCGCACTTCATGGTATGCATAAAGGCACAATCTTAGATTTAAAGCAAAACCATTAAGAGGGAAATGATATAGTGAGACACAAACATGAACAATACATTGTATGCACAAGTATAACCAAAATACACATGGTGGGACCACACATCACCGTTCGACTAGTAGTTTTCCGATGGGACCACACATCACTGTACTCTTCTACTAGTCACTACCGGTGGGACCACACATCACCGTAGTCTTATACTAGTCACTACCGGTGTGACTACACATCACCGTAGCAATGACAACCATCACGTGAGGTTCGACACCAACCATGCAACACGATATACAAATCACCATCATGCGATATGAACACACTATATCATGCACGACCAAAACAACTTGTAACAAAATCCACAATTTTGCACGAACTTACTACTTACGATCTTACCAACCGCAATTGGCCTTACTTACCATTTTCGTGCACAACCTGCACCAACTTACACATATTTTACAAGGCATATCAACAACTCCATTGATTCCATCATACATGATCAACGACATAATAATAAGCAACATGCTTCCTCCCAAAGTATTGAAATTTCGTGCACAACAAGTTATCATTTTAAATAATTGAAAAACAAACGATGAAAGGGGAATTTTAAAGAGGCGATACACATCAACTTACGCTTGAGTTTAGATTGACCTTTCAAGCTCAATCCAAACTCTTTCAAAACCATCTTTGAACCAAAACGTTGCTTAAAAACATTTCCACTCACCATTCGCACACAAATGCAAACCACAAAGTCGTTTCAAGCTTCCAACTTCCTGGGACCGCGTTCGAACCACCCAAGGCCAAATCCGCTGTTTCTTACAATTCAAAACCAATGTATTAACCTCTTAATCAACCACAAATTTACTGTTACACATCAGCTCACAATTCTCCAATATTTTCTCAACAATTCATAGCCGAAATCCTCCCAAATAATCACATTTTCGTACTCCAGCAAAACCCAGCCATTACCTCTCAATTTAAACACTTAAAACACTCTAAAACATGTCCAAAACATCACCCTAAGGCTGTACAACCATCAGCCCTTCATTTTCCCACATAAACACCTTAAAAACTCCCATTTTCCACTCCTAAAAATCACCTACAACAGTAGCAACGGGAATCCATTCAAACCAACACTATCACCACTTAAAAATCATCAAATAACATCTAAAAACACCTACCCAATGTCATTATAACATCAGCCCAATAATATTTTACAAAATCACTCCAAAAACATAAATTTTGACACTTTTAATATATCCTCAAAAACCCATTTCGGGATTCTTTATAAAACCCAACCAAATTGAGATATAATGTTCCTTAAGGCAAAATTAGGTCACAACTTAACTCTACATATCAAAAGCATAACGAAAAACCATTAAAGTTTCACCATTTTCTTTGAAAACTTTGAAAACTCAACTTTCTCTACAATGGGGTTTTCTAAAATCTAAAACCATAGATGTGTTAGGAATAAAGAGGACAAGTCAAAAATGGTCTTACCTCGTTGAAATCACTTGAATTCGATGGAGAAAGGAATGAAATAGTGACAAGGGGTTTGGGAGAGGTTTTAGGTCATCAAAAATGGTGGAATGAAGAAGATGAGCATTTTTTTCAAATAAAACCCCCTTTCTGTCATCTTATTTCCCCTTCATTTTAAAATTTACCAAAATGCCATTAATGAATTTCAAATCCCTTTTTCTTCTTTTTAAACCAAAGTCTAATTTAATTAAACCGAGTCTAACGACTCGAACCTGAATAACCCGCTCAACTTCCGACCTCGAAACCCGGGTGTTACAACTCTCCCCCACTTAAGAAATTTCGTCCTCGAAATTACCTGACGGAAAGTGATACGGAAACCGTTTCTACATATCTTCCTTTCTCTACCCCAAGTGGCTTCTTTCACACCTCTATGTTGCTACTTAACCCTGACATGCTCGATAGATCTCCCACGCAGTACTGAAGGTCAATAATACACATCTCAACACGATCTCTAATATTTAAATATCTCTCTCTGACTGATCATCGGACTGAGGGCGACACGATGTACTGAAATTCAGACAGGTACCCAAAGCAACATGCAGACATTTCCAAAAGCTAGTTGTAAACCTCAAATTTCTACATGACACATTCGACTTCGACACACCACGTAAACTCGCAAACTCACTGATGTACAAATCGGCTAACTTACATATAAACGACTATGAAATGAGCACACCTTGTGAAACAGTCAACAATCACCCTAACTGAATTCTTCTTAAAGAAAGTCAAAGTCAAACCTGATACGAAGTCCATCGTAATATTTTCTCACTTCCATTTTGAAATTCTCAAAGGTGTAACAAACCAGACGAAAATTGATATTCTGCCTTAACACACTGACAAACCATGCACTTGTTCACGAAATCAATAACATTCCTTTCAGACTAACCTTATAGTACTCATCCTTCAACCCACGGTACATCTTCGTACTGTCCGGATGTATAGCCAAAAGACTGTCACGAGCTTCACTCAAAAATAGTACGCCTTAAATCATTGTCATCTAGCACAACTATCCCATCTCTGAAACACAAGACCCCACTAACACTGAAACTGTAGTCTGTATGTCTTCCTTCTGCTATATTTTGCACGTGACGTGCCAAAGATCTATCTAACAACTGCTTCTCTCAATTCAACTGACCTAAAGTAGATCCATCCTGAAGCTCGGCCACTAGACCGTTATCACCGGACAAGCTCTAACTAGCAAACATGGCTCTCAACTCAACGGCTACCTTCCTACACAAAGCATCCGCCACTACATTGGCTTCACCCGGATTATACTCAATCTAGAGACCATAGGCCTTAAGCAATTTTAACCACCTACGTTGTCTAAGATTCCACTCTTCCTATGTCTTCAAAATTTTCAAGCTCTTATGATCTGTACACACTATGCATTTCTCACCATACAAGTAATGCCTCTGAATCTTCTTCAAAGCAAACACAGTTGCGGTTAACTCTATGTCATATGTCGGATAGTTACGCTCATGAGTCTTCAACTATCTCGAGGCATAAGCCACCACTCTTCTGTCTTGCATGAGAACACAACCTAACCCTACATATGAAGAATCACTGTAGGCTACATACTCTTTCCCCGACTCTGGCTAAATCAAAATTAGTGCATTGGTTAAAGCTTCTTTCAATTTCTCAAAAGCTTGCTGTCTCGCATTTGACTACTCAAACTGAACATTCCTCTGAAGTAACTTTGTCAAAGGAGCGGCTATCTTCGAGAAATCATTCACAAACCTCCTATAGTATCCGGCTAAGCCTAGAAAACTATGAATCCCTATCACAGGTTTCGGTTGCTTCCACTCAACAATGGCTTCTATCTTCTTCGGATCAACTCTAATTCCATAGGCTGACACTAAATGTCCAGGACTACTTCTCGGATCTAGAACTCGCACTCACTCAACTTTGCATACAATTGTTTGTCTAACAAGGTCTGCAAAACTATCTTCAAATGTCGGTCATGGTCTTCCTCGGGACGCGAGTACACCAAAATATCATCTATGGAAACAATCACAAACTGATCTAAGTACTGATAGAAAATTTTGTTCATCATACCACAAAAGCAGCTGGCGCATTAGTCTAACTAAACGGCATAACCAAGAATTTATAACGACCCTACCTAGTCCTAAAAGTTGTCTTCGGTACATCAACCTCTTTTACCTTCAACTGGTAATACCCGGATCTCGAATCTATCTTAGAAACATTGAAACACTTCTAAGTTGATCTAATAAATCATCAATTCTCGGCAACGGATACTTGTTCTTCACTGTCAACTATCTGTAAGCTATGCAAATTCTCATACTAGCGTCTTTCTTCTTCACAAACAGTACAGGTGCGCCCCAAGGCGAAGAACTCGGACGGATAAAACTTCCATCTGACAACTCTTGCAACTGAGTCTTCAACTCTTTCAATTCTTTCGGTGCCATACAGTACGGAGCAATCGAAACAGGAGCAGATTCTGCATACATCTCTATAGCAATTATACTCCTCTACCAGGCGATAAACCAGACAATTCTTCCGGAAACACTTTCGAGAGATCGCAGACCGCTCTGATATCCTATGGTCTGACCTCAATCAATTTCAGATTCATCCCTAAGCTAGGTAGGCCTGACAACCAAACCCAAACAACCTCTGAGCCTCGGAAGCTAAAACAACATTCGATACAAAATCCACATTCTCACCTACCATTACAATCTCATAGTCATCTGCAAGCTTTAAGAAAACTCCCATTGTCTCAAAGTCTACCCTAACTCTATGTTCTACAAGCCAATCCATGCCCAATATCACATCAAAATCGTAATAAGGCGGTTCCATCACATCTACTGGAGACACGTGACCCTGAACCATCAACGAACATCTCTTATACATCTTTCTGACCACAACTGTATCCCCAAAGGAGCTAGTAACACTAACACCTACCTCTAGTACCTCACAAGGTAAATTCAGCAACTTTGCATGCTCACTCAAAATACACGAATGCATAGATCCAGAATTAATAAGAAAAACAAACTCAATGACTGTATCGAGGAATTGCCTACTATAACATCAATATCGTTCTGAAGCCAACTCATAGGTCCTCACTTCTTTTACCAACTCTTATCAGGAGCGGTCACATTATTCTTTCCCAACATGAACCAACTCATATGCACGCTGACCCAAACAGACAAACTATACTTCAAACTCTAGTACGCCATACTGCCCTGTACTAGAGCGATGAACTCTCTCATCATTCACATTCTCTGAAACCTCAGATTCATGATTACCAACTCCAGGCCCACGCCTCGGTCTCATACTTGCCAAAGACAACAATACAACAACAAACAAAACACGCAAGCAAAATATATGGGGTTAGCAAGGGGCAAGGGTCCAAGGTGCTCAAGTACTGCTTTACTCAAAAACCTTTTTAAATAAGTAATAGTAGCAATAGGAACTCGACTCCACGCCTCAACACAACCATCATGCTAGCACAAGCTTTCAAACATCGTACTAACAAGCATACATGGCAAAACATTCACCGAGACAAAGCAACAACATAACACTTCAAACTTACCTCACTTACCTACCCGAGGTCTCGGAACCTCAGGCTCTGATACCACCAAATGTAACCCCCTCGACCCGGTCTGGTCGACTGACCGGTCCGAGTAGGCTACACGGGGAAAACCGAAGCGAAACCCGCTAAGGCTTCACTCCGATTAGCAACCCTATTTTTTTCATTATTATCTTGTCTAGAGGCATTCATACATCCTATGTGAAACACGACAGCGGAAACACAACGAAAAGATACGAAGCATACGAAAGAAGCAATTAAAACAGCCCATTTTACTCTTTTCAACAGGCCGTATCGATACACTAGAAGGGTGTATCGATACGCCTTGACTAGGTCAATAGCCCAAAGTTAACATAGGGAAACTGTATCGGTACACTGGTTGACCGTACCGATACGCCCTCGCTGGTCAACTTTTCACGGTCAACGAGAAACAACCGTACCGATACGCCTAGGTCCTGTTTCGATACGCCAAAATCTCGTCAAAATCTTATATTTCTAGAGAGGTTTTAGCGTATCGATACACCCCCGTGTATCGGTACGCTAAGCCTAATATGGTCCCAAAGTGTAGGATCGTATCGATACAGCCCTTGGGCGTACCGATACGCCCTGTAGTGAAAAACTCAGATTAGCAGCAAAACGCACTAAGACCCAACTCTAGATGCAATTTACGACTCGCCTAGCCACAAACAAACATCCATGCAACATTTAACAACCATGGAACATCATACGAAGCAATTTAAACGAACAACGGAGCATTGACATCAAGGCATCCACACTTAAGAGAAACTTGCATCCTAAACATACATATACTAGACCATTTCATTCGTAAGAAGCAAACACTTACATAAACACTTCATACCAAGGTTTACATGCCTTAAAACATAACACACAAGCAAACGTGGAACATGGTCATAAGCCTTTAAACACAAGCATTTAGGCAACAACGTAACATGGTTTACAAATACCTTAACACAAGCATCAAAGAGTTAATGCCAACATAAAGGAGTCTAGATACACGCTCCTAAAACACGTAGCATTTCTCATTGCTAAACTACTACATTATTTAATAAACCATACTTGAACAAACTACCACACGCATGGATGCCCTTTTCTTGCTCCTTGCTAACTCCAAGCTAAAGATCTGCATTGTCGGAAAAAAGAGAGCGTAAGCATAAAGCTTAGTGAGCGGAGCTCAAAAACAAAACAACGACAATGCAGGGTTCAAAGCTTTCTTTAAAATAAAGGCCAACACATATAATCCATCCAACGACATAAACCTCTTACTAACATACAAGATCAACCACAAGTCAACAATATAGACATTTTTCATAGCATCGCACTTCATGGTATGCATAAAGGCACAATCATATATTTAAAGCAAAACCATTAAGAGGGAAATGATATAGTGAGACACAAACATGAACAATACATGGTATGCACAAGCATAACCAAAACACACACGGTGGGACCACACATCACCGTTCGACTAGTAGTTTTCTGATGGGACCACACATCATCGTACTCTTCTACTAGTCACTACCGGTAGGACCACACATCACCGTAGTCTTATACTAGTCACTACCGGTGGGACCACACATCACCGTAGCAACGACAACCATCACGTGAGGTTCGACACCAACCATGCAACACGATATACAAATCACCATCATGCGATATGAACACACTATATCATGCACGACCAAAACAACTTGTAACAAAATTCACAATTATGCACGAACTTACTACTTACGATCTTACCAACCACAATTGGTCTTACTTACCATTTCCGTGCACAACCTGCACCAACTTACACATATTTTACAAGGCATGTCAACAACACCATTGATTCCATCATACATGATCAACGACATAATAATAAGAAACATGCTTCCTCCCAAACTATTGAAATTTCATGCACAACAAGTTATCATTTTAAGTAATTGAAAAACAAACGATGAAAGGGGAAATTTAAATAGGCGATACACATCAACTTACTCTTGAGTTTAGATTGACCTTTCAAGCTCAATCCAAACTCTTTCAAAACTATTTTTAAACCAAAACGTTGCTTAAAAACATTTCCACTCACCATTCGCACACAAATGCAAACCACAAAGTTGTTTCAAGCTTCCAACTTCCCGGGACCGCGTCCGAACCACCCAAGGCCAAATCCGTTGTTTCTAACAATTCAAAAACAATGTATTAACCTCTTAATCAACCATAAATTTACTGTTACACATCAGCTCACAATTCCCCAATATTTTCTAAACAATTCAAAGCCGAAATCCTCCCAAATAATCCCATTTTCGTACTCCAGAAAAACCCAGCCATTACCTCTCAATTTAAACACTTAAAACACTCCAAAACATATCCAAAACATCACCCTAAGGCTGTACAACCATCAGCCCTTCATTTCCCCACATAAACACCTTAAAAACTCTCATTTTCCACTCCTAAAAATCACCTACAGCAGTAGCTACGGGAATCCATTCAAACCAACACTATCACCACTTAAAAATCATCAAATAACATCTAAAAACACCTACCCAATGTCACTATAACATCAGACCAACAATTTTTCACAAAATCACTCCAAAAACACAAATTTTGACACTTTTAATATACCCCAAAAACCCATTTCGAGATTCTTTATAAAACCCAACCAAATTGAGATATAATGTTCCTTAAGGCAAGATTAGGTCACAACTTAACTCTACATATCAAAAGCATAACGAAAAACCATTAAAGTTTCACCCTTTTCTTTGAAAACTTTGAAAACTCAACTTTCTCTACAATGGGGTTTTCTAAAATCTTAAACCATAGATGTGTTAGGAATAAAGAGGACAAGTCAAAAATGGTCTTACCTCGTTGAAATCACTTGAATTCGATGGAGAAAGTAATGAAATATTGACAAGGGGTTTGGGAGAGGTTTTAGGTCGTCAAAAATGGTGGAATGAAGAAGATGAGCATTTTTTTTCAAATAAAACCCCCTTTTTGTCATCTTATTTCCCCTTCATTTTAAAATTTACCAAAATGCCATTAATGAATTTCAAATCCCCTTTTTTTCTTTTTAAACCAAAGTCTAATTTAATTAAACCGGGTCCAACGACTCGAACCCGACTAACCCGCTCAACTTCCGACCTCGAAACCCGGGTGTTACAGTTCGCATGGATTATTTGGGCCTATTAGAACTATGAGCTTGAGTGGTAAGTCATATGCATTTGTTTTGGTAGATGACTTTTTTAGATACACTTGGGTTCTATTCTTAAGTACTAAGGATGAGGCTTTAGAGAATTTTATTACTTTTACAAAAATTACCCAAAATGATCTTGATCATAAAATTTTACACATTAGAAGTGATCATAGAACCGAATTTCAAAATATGGGTTTTGAAGATTTTGTAACAAAAATGATATTAGCCATAATTTTTTGGCTCCTCGTACTCCTCAACAAAATGGGGTAGTTGAGAGGGAAAATAGAACTTTAGAAGAAATGGCTAGGATTATGCTTTGTGAAAATAACTTACCTAAGTATTTTTTGGTGGAAGCCACTAATACGGCCTGTTACATTATAAATAGAGTAAGGATTAGGCCTATTTTAAAGAAAACACCTCATAAGATTTTAAAACCAAAAAGCCTAAAATTAGCTATTTCCACCCTTTTGGTTTTAAATGTTTTGTTTTGAACAATGGAAAAGACAACTTAGGTAAGTTTGATGGTAAAAGTGATGAAGCAATATTTTTGGGTTATTCCCTAAACTCTAAAGCCTACCGAGTATTTAATAAAAGAACTTTAGTTGTTGAAGAGTCTATACATGTTGTTTTCGATGATAACCTCCTTCCGAGGAAGGATTCTTATGATGGTGATGATGTAGGGATCATTGAAGCCATTGATGGAGAACAAACATCAAAGGTGGATGAGATTCCAACCAAATAAAAAGATGCACAAGGTCTACCTCTTTAATCCTTGAAAGATTTGGCTCTGGAGGAAAAGAAGGTGACATACCCAAGGGAGTTCAACTATGTCAAAGGTGGTGAAATCTTGGGTGATCCATCCAAGGGGTAACTACTAGATCATCTCTAAAACTAATGAACCATGTTGCATTTATTTCATGCATAGAGCCTAAGAATATCAAAGAAGTATTAAAATATGATTTTTGGATATTGGCTATGCAAGAAGAACTTAATCAATTTGAGAGAAGTAAAGTATGGACATTAGTTGAAAGGCCTAATAATTAATCTACCATATGAACTAAATGGGTTTTTAGGAATAAACTAGATGAGAGTGGTAACATAGTGAGAAACAATGGTAGGCTTGTTGCTCAAGGTTACACTTAAGAAGAGGGAATTGATTTTGATGAAACTTATGCACATGTTGCTAGAATGGAAGCAATTAGGATGCTTCTTACATTTGCATGTTACCATGATTTCAAGCTTTTTCAAATGGATATAAAAAGTGCTTTTCTAAAGGTTTTATAAATGAATAAGTGTATGTTGAACAACCATCGGGTTTTGAGGATCCTAAATTTCGAAATCATGTTTATAAACTAACCATAACTCTTTATGGTTTAAAACAAGCTCCTGGAGCTTGGTATGAAAGGCTTTCAAACTTTCTGATTGAAAAGAGTTTTGAAAAAGACAAGGTGGATACTACACTTTTCACAAAAAGATATTGTAATGACATCTTAGTAGTACAAATTTTTGTTGATGATATTATTTTTGGTTCTGCTAATGAGTATTATTGCAAAGAATTTTCTAAGCTAATGCAAGGTGAGTTCAAAATGAGCATGATGGGAGAGCTCTCATTCTTTTTGGTGCTCCAAATCATGCAAAGGAAGGATGGAACCTTCATCAATCAAGCAAAGTACGTGAATGACATGCTCAAGAAGTTTGACTTGGAGAATGTGAAACCTCAAGCCACCCCTATAAGCTCTTCTTTAAAGCTTGAAAAAGATGAATGAGGTAAGTGTGTTGATTCTAAGCTTTATAGATCTATGACAGGTTCTTTGTTTTACCTTACCGCAAGTAGACGGGATATTGTATTTAGTGTTTGCTTGTGTCCTAGGTTCCAAGCTAGTCCTAGTGTAACCCACTTAGCCCGGCCTAGACGGTTGACCCGAACTACGAAGATTACACGGGGAAAACCAAAGTCAACCCGAAAGTCAACCTTGATTAACGACCCTTTTTTCCTTTTAATCTTATATAGATGCACATTAACCCTAAGCGTACTCTTGAGAAACACATACGTGAAAAGCAAAGCGTACAAATTACAATAAGGGACTCAATTGCACAAATTACTAATATTAGGGACCAAAATATAAATTCTGGAAAGATGGAGGACTTAACTGATTTTTAAGTTACCAATATCAAATTAATCATATTACATGCTTCCCTGTCAAATTTCTCTTTAATCGGACATCCCAAGCTCATGCAATTGCCAATACAAAATTCAGGACTAAAATGTAAAGCTTGCCAACCTTAAAACCATTCAAATCAGTACCCAACGGTCACCTGTTTCGAAACGGTGTTGACCGTTCCGAAACTCGGGTTCGTTCCGAGACCTGTATTGGAACAGGGCTTGGCAGTGGCCAATTCGTTTCGGAACGGCCTCTATCCGTTTCGATAAACGAAGGCCATTACAGGCCTCCATTTCGAAACGATGGTGCTCGTTCCGATACGGATTGCCCAAAAGATGCTTAATTTGCTGGTTTTGCATGCATTAGACCACTCAAACACATCCCAATGATTACCTAATCTTGCCAACAAGTCATCATGCATATAAGGTACATGTTTGCATCATCATAACACATTCATGGCATCAATCAAGGAAAACCACAAATCTATAGGCATGCACCCTAATGTCCAAAATCAACCAACCATCAAGCACCAAAACAAGCATCAAAATGGCCATTTACAAATCCAAATCATCAAAGGCATCATGCCACAATTGGGGAGTCCAAAACATCTCCTAAAAACACAATCTAGGTTTCCATTGCCAATATATCAAAAACTAATAATGTTGTGAAAACATCACCATACATGAGCTTAGCTTTCCCTTGGATTCTTAGCCTCCTTGCTGCTCTCAAACACCTCAATTATCTGCATTATTGGTTCAAAAGAGATAGCGTAAGCACAAATGCTTAGTGAGGCATGCTATAAAGAAACAACACAATAATGCATTTTATAAAACACTTTTCACAAAGCCTTTTAACACATAAACATCATTATTCATGCAACCTTGCATTCTTAAACAAGCATCTCATGCTTCATTAGTACAACATGTTATATTGGCTTTCAAGTGATAATCCATAACCATTTACAACACAAAACACAATCGGATACGCGGATTACAAGTGTTGTCCCTTACGCTTCATACACACTACCGAACACACAAGGTGGAGTTTACCGGTACAATCTCAACCCCTCAACACCCATAATGGAGTTTAACGGTACAATCACAACCCCTCAACATCACTCATCGGTATTTGTATAACATCACTAACGAGAACACAGGACACACGACACAAGATCCACACATGGACTTTTAACCACCATTGTGATCTTAACCATCTCGTTAGTGTACTTGGATGGAGTTTACGGTACAATTACAACCCCTCAACATCCAAGGCGACTTTATTCACGGTGCACCCAATCCTATAGTCGGCTAACTATATCTGATTCAAGTACTTTAAAACCAACACATCACTTGCCAATATACATCGTTTATCATCAACAATTCACTATTTTAAAGCATTAAATCAAAGTCATTAAACAACATGCATCACTATGCATCAAATCCACATTTTCAACATATCAAACCAAGGATCTCTTACCTTGAGCATCCTTCAACATATGGCTTTTAAAACCAGCATTAACCATGCTAAAACATGCTTTCAAAACAGAATTTAAACATGCAATTTATCAACAAATGCATCGGACCACTCCATGGCTCATACAAGAGAGTTTTCCCGAAAACATACTCTTGAGCTTAGTTAAGTTGATTAGACTTAAACTAAGCTCTCAAACCTTCAAACATTCGATACAAAGCTGGAAATCCAGCTCCACTCACCAATTCTGTTTCACAAGCTTGCTGAAACGCCGATCAAGCCTCCGGATCAACACCACAAGTATCCGAAGATGTCTCCCCTATTTTAAACACATCAAAGCAGAGGATTAATGCATCATCATGCATTAAAATCTTCAGCCACTACACCTAAACTCGCTGCTCTAACCAAATCTATCATTTCGGCTACCAAACACAACCGAAATCACTTCCAAACTCTTCCACAACATAACCCAGCCAAGATCCATCACTTCTAACCATTCCTAAACATCAATTAACATCCAAAATGAACCTAAACTCGTCCTTATACCTCCAGCTATAACAGAACACCAAGATCACCCCAAAAACCACCATTTTCATAAGCAAAAATTTAGGAAATTCAACCTATTCGGGATTGCATTGATTAAACCTCATTTACACATCATTAAACATCCAAATTACATTTAAAATCCATCACAAAACAGAGCCCAGCCAATCACCACGAAATTCTTCAAGATTTCTTCCAAATCTTAAGTTTTAAGCCAAAATCAAGTTCATAACATTAAATCCATTTATAAAACTTAATTTAAGGATTGAGAACTTGGGAATTTTAGTAAAGAACTGAGTATTTAGAGGAGAAGAACATCCTTACCTCTAAATGTAGATTTCTCCTTGATTAGAGACAATTTCCTTGAAAATCCAATAAGCAAAACAATAGAATTTGATGTAGAAAGGATTAGGAATCAATTGATGATTGAAACCTCGTCATTTGGTGTGAAAATCAATAGAAATGTTGATGTAGAAATGTGTTTGACTGAGGGAATTTTGAGAGAAAATGAGATGAGAAAGTTTTAACAAAAGTTAGTTATGAAAATCTAAAAATTGGTTTTTCCACTTTTCCTTTAATTAATTAAACATTAATTAAATCATTAAAATCTAAGAAAAATCTGGAGAAATCTTTCTTGGGTAAATTAGCTCCTTAAAGATTCAAAGTTTCAATCCTTACAAAACAGTCACCACTGAACTTTTCAAAAATCACATTTTACACTATTTCAAAATGTCGCACTTCCAAACCTTATTTTGTAAAATTGATTTCAGCACTCTCCAATATATATTAAAAGAGTATTTTTAGATATTTTTCCATATTTTTAAAGCATCTCGAACTAGGCTTTCCCTAAAACCTCATTTTATATTCGAACCGAAAAAACAGACTGGTTCGGTTCAGACCCTAAACTTCTAAGCCCAAAATTGGGGTGTTACACCTAGAGAATCACACTTAGTAGCCATAAAGAGAATTTTTAGATGTCTTAGAGACACACCTAACTTAGGCCTTTGGTATCCTAAGGATTCTTCCTTTAACCTTCATGCCTTTTCGGATGTGGATTATAGGGGATGCAAAATAGATAGGAAAAGTACCTCTGAAACATGTCAATTTTTAGGTAGTATGCTCGTATCTTGGTTCTCTAAGAAACAAAATAGTGTAGTCTTATCTACCACCGAAGCAGAGTACATATCCTTAGGTAGTTGTTGTGCTCAAGTCCTTTTGGATGAAACAACAACTCTTAGATTGTGGTTCCACGTAGACACCATACCCCTTAAGTGTGACAACACTAGTGCCATTTGTCTCACTAAGAATCACATCCAACACTCTAGAACTAAACACATAGAAATTATACATCATTTTATTAGAGATCATGTTGCGAAAAATGATGTAGTTCTAGAATATGTTGACACCTTAAACCAATTAGCGGATATTTTTATCAAACCTTTATATAAATAGCGTTTTTGGACCCTTAGGAGAGAGTTAGGTTTAACTAGCCTTTCTTGACTCTTTTAGGTCTAAAATGGTAAAAATCTTGCTTGAAATTGGTTGATATTCATGCATATATTAATTTGCATTATTTTGCTTCTATGCTTGTAGCTAGGGGAGTATGTAAATGTTTTTGCCTATAGTCTTTTCTCATTCATCTTGATCATTCATTTTGAATCGATTAAAAATCGATTTTTCTGCAACTTTGTGCCCAAACTGCACATTCTGGCATATGCGTATCGAAACGGGTACCCCTGTTTCGATACGGTCTACCTCAAAGGAGATCATTGAACCAAATTGTATCAAAACGGACAAAAAGGTTTCGAAACGTTTTGGTTTTAGAAACAATCAATATTGAAACACCCTCCATCTGTTTCGATACGAGCATCTTTGTGGCAATCAATACAGTCAAACCTGTATTGAAACGGTCATAAGGTTTCAGAACAGTCGAATTCATTTCGATATGCCTATTTCAATACGACTCTACCTGTATCAAAACGCGTATCCAGAAAAGTCTTTATTTATCGGGTTGCCATCTTTAAAACAACTTTTTATCAAACATAAACTTCTCAAAACCCTAACCCTAATTTTTCCTTTAAATACCCATCAATCCTAAATGTTTTTCACTCAAATCTTGATGGTTTTTAGTCTTCAACTCCAATATAAGCAAGATTCATCAAGTTTGTGCATCTACATTCATCTATTCCTCCAAAATCCCAAATCAAGGTAGTTTTCTATTTTCTTTTCAATTTTCGTTTGAATTCTTTGATTTAAAGTTGGTTCTTTTGTATATATCACATATTTATACATGGGTTTCAAAGTTTTTGCAAAAGTTTCTTCAAAACTCAATTTTTTATTTGAATATAAAATTTTTTAACCGTATATTTTTTCATCTCAGTTTTTCAAATTATCTTCTTAAGTTTTTTATATTGTA
Organism: Hibiscus tridactylites; assembly: GCA_958450335.1. Lineage (NCBI taxonomy): Eukaryota > Viridiplantae > Streptophyta > Magnoliopsida > Malvales > Malvaceae > Hibiscus > Hibiscus tridactylites. Next base: position 83,444,596 of record OY288270.1, read on the forward strand.
TATATTTAAACCTTGATTATAGGATATCCATTGGATTGAATGTGAATTTTAATGCATACATTATTTGCTTGCTTAAAACGCTTTTAGGATTTTAAATGGCTCACAAGAAGTGAAAGACCGAAGAGACGGGCGAAGGATCTAAAGCTGCTGTTGATGATTCCTCTCGTCCAAACTTAGCTCTTCTTTTCACAAAGAGTCTCAAAAACAATGATGCTCAAACCAACTTCAAGTTCTGCCAATACACCATCATTCGTCGTGAGTGTATGGTTGATATGACCTTCCTTGACACTGAACGCTTTTATTTCAAATATCTACCTCTTTTACAGCGTTGGGGATTTTTATTTTTCATGACTATACCCGGCATTCTTTACCGTAACCTTGTTTTGTTGTTTTATGCAAATGCTCGGTTAGTGAGTAACCAAGACCATTCCCAAGTCATTGCCATTGAGTCCTTTCTTATGGGGAAAAGATCTGAATTAAGTCATTGACTTTGGTCAATTTTATAGGCCTTGTCGATGAAGGTATTGAAGATGAGACTTATTTGGGCTCTAAAACCGGCTCGGTTCTCTCCTTAGATATTCATGATCGTTTCTTGCATCTCATAATCTCTTGGTGGTTCCATTCTTCCGGAGGCAAGTTTGCTCACATTCACCAAGTTGACAACTTTTGGCTAGAGTGCTTCCGTCAAGAAAAGCGATCAAACCTCGTGAAGATCATGTTTTCCGAGATGCTGCATTTAGCTAGGCATCGTGGTTCTGACTTCATCCAATCTTTCACCTATGGGACTGCATTGAGCTACATTTTCTTCAAGTCCGAGATTGATTGTTTTTGTGACTATCTGGAGTCTCTCAAGCAAAAGCTCGATGAAAGTACCCTCCTAAGGTCCGGGTTTCGCTACGTTCTAGGTGAGTGGGTTCGTGTGGATAGAGGGGCAAGATATCCTCTGGTTGATCCTCCACCTCGAGCTCCTCTAGCTCCCATTGCTCCTCAAAACAATGATGATCTTATGGCTTATCTCAATATGCAATTAATCGGCTTGCGAACCGACATCTCTTCTAGATTTGCTGCTATCGACACATGTTTCACTACTTTGGAAGAACGTGTTCTTAACGTGGAAAATCGTCTCTCTTCCCTTGAGACTCAACATGCTTCGATGGATCTCTCCTTCAATGGATTTTATGGAGAACGGAAACACTTTATGAGAAGTTAAGAGGAAGATAAAGACGAAGATGGAGATGATGTGGATGATGAGGATGGTGGCGATATGGATCCCTAGACTAGTTTGCATCTCATATCATATCATATTATCTAGTTTTCTTTTTATGCATCGTTTTTAGCATTTGAATTATGTTTTTTTTCTATGTTATGCTTTTAGGTATTAAGTTTGGATTTATGTTCTTTGTTTTGGATTTATGGACTTAATATATTATATTGTTTGTTTTGGTATACTATTATTGCCCTTTTTATTTCTCATTGAATTGTGTCAATTTTGATCTAACAAAAATGGGAGAAGTAGAGCCAATTTTGAAACTTTACAACTTAATTTTAAAAACATATCTTAAATTGAGGGGGAGTAAGTTTTACAAAGTTCTCAGAACTTAAAATTTTATATTTGGTTTTGTTATATCAAACAAAGGGAGATTGTAAAACCAAAATATTGATTTTGATATAACAAATATTTCAAGGACCAATTTGAAAAGAAGATAAATTTTTAAGTCCTCAAACTTCTCAAAATTGACAAGCAAAATGTTTAAGTCTAAACTCAAGTTCCTATAAAATTTTCTAAGTGTTTTCCAAGCCAAACAGTGATTTTCGACTAACCGTTTCAATACACCCCTTAGGTGTTTCGAAATGATTTGAAACTGTAAAGTGTGGGCTCGAAACGAGAGAACTCGTATCGATACGGTAGTATCGAAACGGTCTCAATCATTTCGATACGAGTTTTGAAAGTTGGTTTAAAAATATGATTGTTGCTTTGTCATAACTGTTTTATTGAAAATTAGTTAATTGTATCGATACACTATATGTGTGTTTCGATACGGTCTTGTCTCGTTTCGAAACGGGCTCTTTCAGTATCAGAACGACCACGATCGTTTCGATACGGTCTCTTAAATGCTCTCAACGGCTCTTTCTGTTTTTACCCCGTTTCGATACAGGTGATGTCGTTTCGGTACGGGTAGTTGCAGAACAGCATTAATGGTGGGAAGATGAAGTCCTAACGGTTATAATTATGATGCCAACCACCCAAACGGCTAGAAATCAATGAGAATGTATAAAAGCAATCATTTTGAGCACCAACAACAACTATTGAACCTTCAAGAATCATCCAAGCATCAAATCCAAACCCTGGTGCCTTTTATTGTCAAATCCTTGTACCCAACTCTATTAAGTGTTCCATTCTTATTTTTATTGTGAGTTTGGGGAGTGATAAATTTTATTTGGGTAAACAATTCATCCTTTGAGAGGAATTTGTAAGGTTTACAATTTTCTCAATTGTAAAGAGTATTTCAAATTAAGCTTTGGGTAGAAAGGTTAATTTCTTTGTAAGCTTTCCTCCTCATCCAAGAAAAGAGGAAGAATCAATAGTGAATTGGTTAAAAATCCTTAGTGTGAGCTAAGGTAGTGGAGGTAGAGTTCACCGGAGAACTTGAACCACTATAAATTTCTTGTGCAATTTTTTTTTGTTCATCCATTTCTCTCCCTTCAAATTTTTAATTGCCATTTCACCCCATCTTGGCCAATTGCATTGTTTGATCAACTCAACAACTTAGTATTTAGTCTTAGGCTTATATATTCATAGAACCTTACAAATATTGAGTATGTAAAGTCTATTTGAACTATTGTTTTTGATATATGGTGTTTTAAACTCGAAGCTGCTATTTTATAAATTGATTGATAACGCTTACTAAATTACATGGATATATGAATGATTTGTTGTTTTATTTGGGTAAACAATTCATCCTTTGAGAGGAATTTGTAAGGTTTACAATTTTCTCAATTGTAAAGAGTATTTCAAATTAAGCTTTGGGTAGAAAGGTTAATTTCTTTGTAAGCTTTCCTCCTCATCCAAGAAAAGAGGAAGAATCAATAGTGAATTGGTTAAAAATCCTTAGTGGGAGCTAAGGTAGTGGAGGTAGAGTTCACCGGAGAACTTGAACCACTATAAATTTCTTGTGCAATTTTTTTTTGTTCATCCATTTCTCTTCCTTCAAATTTTTAATTGCCAATTCACCCCCTCTTGGCCAATTGCATTGTTTGATCAACTCAACAACTTAGTATTTAGTCTTAGGCTTATATATTCATAGAACCTTACAAATATTGAGTATGTAAAGTCTATTTGAACTATTGTTTTTGATATATAGTGTTTTAAACTCGAAGCTGCTATTTTATAAATTGATTGATAACGCTTACTAAATTACATGGATATATGAATGATTTGTTGTTTGATAATGGCTAGACTTACAGTTTTCAAATGAAAAATTGTTGGGTCAAATTTTGGATGACCCAAATGTAGCACTTTGGATCCGGATCGAGATCGAGGTATTATAAATTTACAAACTAAATTAATACGAGTTAATTTTTTTACTTTAAATCAAGTTAAATAATTCAATTTTTCGAGACGAGTTTTACACACCTATGCCCTAGACCCGTGAATTAACAACTCCACTTGTAGAGTTGAATATCTAACCATTGAGCTATAAAGGATGGAGTACAAGAAAAGAATTAGTCAAGTTGATATTGAGTGCGCAATTTATAGGAAGATGCTGATTGATTTAACTTCAAAAGCAAATTTGGGATTGGCAGGCGATTGCTCCTTTTTTTGGAATTTTGGTTTTGATCGTAATAGTTGGATTAATAAAAAATAAGTTAAGAGATTAACATTTGATACATTGTCAGTGTAAAAAAAATTACACATGTATATCTATTTTTAAATTTAAATCTAAAATTTAAATTTTTAACCTTAAAACCCTAAAAATCTAACCACAACTTCTAAACTCTAAATTCTAACAATGAATCTTAAATTCTAAATCCTACGACCTAAACCCCATAACCTCTAAACTATAAACTAAAACCCTAAACTCCTAAATAACCTCGCTTGTGAAAACTTTATTTTTCACTGCCAGTGTACAAGATAATAATCTTTGAGGGTTAATAGTTATTATAAAAAATATAAAATATTTCATGCACCGACAGTGGAAACAAAAAAATTTTATAAAAATGTTTAAGGATCTATTTAGGGGTTTATATGTAGGGTTTATGGCTAGAATTTAGAGCTTAGGTGTTAGAGTTTATGTTTAGGGTAATATAATTAGAGAGAGATTTAGGATTTAACCTATAAACCTTAAGTTCTAAACCTATAATCTTAAACACCTAAATTTTTAACCTCAAACTAAATTTTTAAACCTTAAAATTAAAATAATTACAAAAACTTTTTTATTTTTACACTTAGTGCATAGTAAAATTATCATAAAAAGTTCATTTCAATAACCAAGGCGCACCCTAAAAAACCCATTTCAATAACCAAATTACACCCTAAATTCCAACACTAAAAAACTAATAATTTTTAAACTCAAACACTACATTTTAACCTTAAACACATAAAAATAAAAATAAAAATTATTCAAAATTCAGTCACTAAACTATTAGGGCTGCAACTATTGCTCACATCAAGGAACTGTGCTTGATTGACTGATGCTTCCAGGGTGATGCAATTGCAAGTAAGTCAGTGAAGGGCATTATAGTCAATTCCATCCAAAAGGTATTGTCAATCAATGAAAAAAATATAAAAAAATAAAAGGTAAAGAAGAAACAAAATCATATTATTCCCTCATTTTTTTAACCCAATAACTTTATGCTGTCTCCATCAATCATCTTTCTTTTCTCTCCTTTGTTTTTTTACCTCACTGTTAAAAAATAACATCTTTCCATTTCCCATAAAAACCCTAGACAATGTTCTTTTTAACTTTTACCCATTTCACAGATAATTTTTTTTATGGACAGGCAAATTTATCTAAATATTCCTCATTTTAAATTTTTTAATAAAATACCCTCAAAATTTTATTTAACAAAATACTCTCATTTTAGACGAACGCTCCCTGTCTAACATATTTTTGATTGGACGCGACTTTCATGTAAATTTAATTTTATATGTATAAAATAAAAAGATAATGTAATGAAAGTTACGTGCAGTCAATATTTTTTACTAAAAGTGCGTTAAATGAATAACATTTTTATCGTTTGTGTCTGAAATAAAGATATTTAGTTAAATTATTTTTAGGGGTTATTACTCAAATATAGTCGGTAGATTTTTTTTATTCTAACAATGCGGTACTCATTACTTTATTTCCCAATCTATGGTACTTTACTGTTCAAAGTTAGAAGTCGGATGGATTTCACCCCGACTTTGAACAGTATTTTCAAAAAAAAATATTTAAATATTAGAGTCGGGTGGATTACAATCCGACTTCAAGTTTTGAACAAGTGGTGTGCATGGGTAGGTACATTTTAATGGAGGAAGACTTGAATCTTATTTTTTTAACATTTTCTGGTAAATTAATGTTCAAAGTCAAGGTGAAATCCATCTGACTTCTGGTCTTGAACAGTAAAATACCATAAATTGGGAAATAAAGTAATGAGGACCACATCGTTGAGATAAAAAAATCTAAGGACCATATTTGAGTAATAACCCCTATTTTTTAGGGTTATTTCGTTTAAAAATTTCAAAAAGTGATATTTGGGTAAATTAGCCCATTTCACCATTGCCTGTCTCACCCACTCAGTGTTTATCAAACATTTCTGCAGTGAAACTCAGAGTTTCACTGAGAGTTTGAATTTAACTTTAAACCCTGTTTTTCATTTTTCTTTTGCAGATGTTAAAAGTTGGAAAATAGGATGCCATATTAAGACATGATCATATGAAGTTTTCTAGGATTGATCAAACAAAAAGATTCACAGAAACCTCAAAGAAAACATAGGGTTTCTTACTAGACCTAGCCTAGGTTATATATATTGTCTTGGAATCAATCATCTTCTTCAAGCTTTCCTCCCATGGCGGCCTTTTTTGAGTTGTTCTAGGTGAAGAAAAATACCAAGCTGTTCTTTTTCCTTACAAATCATGGTGTTTTTCATGCTACTTTGAGATCGATAAAGTGCCGTTCATCTTGTTCCTCGTTTGTTTTCCTCTTTTTGTTGGATTTTCGATATGGATTCTCTTCAGGGTTTTGAAACCTCGAATTCCAACCCTTCTTCCACTGGTTTAGCCTCGAGTTTTCCCGCGAGTCTGTCGATCACCGCCGTGACCAACACGACCGGCAACGGAAACCCTTTATCGGTGACGGCTTCTTCCTCCTCCTCCACTTCTCCGACGACTCTCAGCCGCTACGAGAACCAGAAGCGCCGTGACTGGAACACTTTCGGGCAATACCTCTGCAACCACCGCCCGCCTCTCTCCCTCTCCCGTTGCAGCGGCGCACACGTCCTGGAATTCCTCCGGTACCTCGACCAGTTCGGGAAAACCAAAGTCCACACCCCGCTTTGCCCTTTCTTCGGCCACCCTAATCCTCCGGCTCCATGTCCTTGCCCTCTCCGTCAAGCTTGGGGAAGCCTCGACGCTCTCATCGGCCGCCTCCGTGCCGCCTTCGAGGAGCACGGGGGCAAGCCCGAAGCAAATCCTTTCGGTGCTAGAGCTGTTCGGCTCTACCTACGTGAGATTCGTGATTCACAGGCCAAGGCCAGAGGCATAAGCTACGAGAAGAAGAAAAGGAAACGACCACCTCAAGCTCCGCCATCTCTTCCGCCGTCCAATATCAATCAAAACCAGTAAGCGAAAAGCAAAGAAAAAAATATCATGTTCAAGTTCAAATATCAACCAGCTGCATGAAAAAAAAAAAAAACTCATGGTTATGGTAATTGGTAAGTACCTCAATTATTATATAATATAATCTGCAATATCGGACCATATATATGTCTTAAAAAACTTATATTTGGTTTCTACTATTTGTAGTAACCTAAGATCTATGTGATTTTTAACATGCCAATTTGTCTTTTGATCTGTACTTTCGATAAGTCATTTATGACAAGTTTAGATTTGCAGGTCAAGTTGTGCGTCTGTTCTTCAATGGTTATTTCCTGTTTTAGTAATCTTTTATGTTCATCGTTTTCTTTCTTTTCTCTTCTTCTTTTTGCTTCAGACAGTCAACGAAACAGTGTTCTAAAAACACATAGGAAACTTCATGTTTTTCATCAACGTTAGGTTAAAGATAATCAGTCAGATATTGGGCAAAATCCATCTCCATTTCTCCACTGCTGTCATGTCTGTTCCCACAAGGGGGAAAGATATTTGGTTTTTAGTGGATCTTCACATGAACCCTAATTTACACAGTGAAAAACATGATTTGATATGGACTTTAAGGAGGAGACAACAAATTGTCCAATTGTGGATATTATCATGCATCTGGAATCACACAAAATATGTCTGATATGATAGATTACAGACCAAGTTGATTAGACCAGGCTAAGCTCCAATCAGTGCAATGAAGTATGAACTATTGGGTATTGGCTGATGAAACCTTTACCAAGTTTTCTCTTTAGTGTTTGGTTTCCATGAAAGGAAAAATTCATGTTCTTCTTTGGCTTTTATCTGTTGTATAAAATGAATCCCTAGTTTTGTCTGAATATAGCTAGGTTTTCTCAGTATGCTCGATGGATACATACATATATATATTGATGGCATGGAATTTTATATCAGCATTTTACAGTTGGTTAAGTAAATATATGAACAAGTATTAAGTTGAAACTTCATTATTACAAGGGACTATTGTTTTGACTAAAGCGGGCCATCATTACATGATATGTTTAAGATTCTGCTGGGACCAAAGCTAATACTAATGGACCTTGCTTTTATATATATATAGTGGTGCTGTGAATATCTAATGGTTAACATGTTATTAGAGTCGAGTTTTGTTCCATTGTTCTTGGAAGTTAATTATAGCTATTAGTATATCTTCTGAAATTTTCAAGTGATAGGCTCTTTTGTTCTCACTGAACGCTGTGATAACTTGTTTAAGTGTTGCATTGGCTAAATCTTGGACTTCTCCTCATCTTTTATTGCAGATTATAATATTTATAAATTATTATTATAGTTATATGGGATTTTTTTTTATAATTATCAATCTCAATTCATTTGTCTAAAAGTGATTACAATGTAGTATTTGTTCATATATATTTTTAACCATTTGACAATGCATACATACTTTACAGAAAAAGCGATTAATTTTATGTCTCTTAAGATGAACATCGTCTGCTTTTTCACTGAGACTACTTGTTGGATTCAAAAATTAGTCAATACTATATATGATGATTTTTTTTAAGTTACAATTGCAAACTATACAATTAAAATTTGGTTTAAGTTCAACGAAGCTTCACCTTTAAAATTTGGGTTCAATCGAGATAAAAAAAACGAATTGCTTTCGACTAAAAGATTAAGCTCATTTACCTAGTAAAAAATAGTTCGAGTTTGGCTTTTTTTATGAAGTAGAGAGATATTATATACTTAAGGTAAATGCCGAGATTCAAATACATACAAAATGAGACAACATAGCATCATTGGTCACTCAACCAATTAGTGGATTTTTTGACCTAAAAGTTTTAAATTTAGGATAATGGTAAAAGTGTATTTGAGTCCCCCTAAGTTATGCAAAATCAATTTGATCTGATTAATGATTATATTATCTTTTAGCATTTTAAAAATTTATAATTTACACCTTGCCCCAAAAAAATTCTCGGCTTCACCTCTTATTGTTTACTGTTTGAATTTGAATTGAAATTAAAAATAAAAGTTCGATTAAGTTTGTAGATTACTCAAGTCAAATATTATGATATTCGGATTCGGTTTGGTTTAAAGTATCTCGTATACACATTATATTTAATCCATTTTTATTTTATTTTTTAGGTATAATCATTGATATCTAATTTATTAACTAATTAATTTGGATCGAATATTATAGAGGTCAGTTATAGGGACGACACTCCAAATTTAATTGTTACATTCACAACTTGTATATGTAAACATGTTTTGCCCATCCATGTTTTAATGCTCACTAAAACTTTGTTCTTTATTACACTTTCTACCGTGTTTTTCTAGTTTTTGCTTAATTAATATATATTTGACTTAGGGGGAAAAAGGACGTTCTTTGGCAAAAATTAAAAAACAAATATTATGGATGCATTTGCAATCTTTATTTGTACGTGTATTTCATTTTCACCCACCAAACTCATTGTCGTGCCTTTCTATCATGAGTCATGCCGAATACCACTTTCAAGAATTTTATGGTGTATGTGTTTCGGAGAAGTAATAAATATTATCACGATCAATTATGCATCAAATAACAACTTTGAAAATTAATAATAAAAAAACTAAAATTATAAAATAACAATCATAATATTACGTTACATAACTATTTAACCTAGGTAAGAGAATTAAATCGTATGATTACGTGATTAATAATTTGATTATAAAGTATAATCCCACAAAATAAAACACCAAAAAGTTTAAAATGTTAGAAATTAATGCAGTGATAAATTTCATTTTGACTCCAAAGTTAGAAGTTGATAAGGTAGGGGAACCGAATCACAAATGGAATGATAAATAGGGACAGAAGTTAGAAAACTCTTTAGGGTCAAAATTGAATTACATTTTTTAGAATGGAAATATAATTTTACCGTTGAATTAACTTATAACTTTATGCTTTTTTATAAGTATTGAATCATAATTTTATCATTTTTAGGATACAAAATAAAATTTTGTGACCTAATTTGCTCCATTATAACCTCATGGTTCGAACATATGATCTTGCTTTTAAGTGATCTAGTGTCTCATCTCATTAGACATATTGGTTGTCGGTCTAATTTTATCATCTATTTAGGGGTGAGCAAAACTTGATTCAACTCGAAAAAAATGAATTTTCTGAGATGCGAAAAAACTTGACTCGTCTTGACTCGACTAAAAAAATTCAAATAAATTTTGAGTTGTAAAATAAAAATTCGAATAACTCAAAATTTTTAGTAATTAGTTTATCAATTTTCAAGTTTAAGTTGAGCCCTCAATTCTACCTTATATATGGGTCAGGATCAACTTACACTGTGTAAAACTCAATTACTTTTACACAGTTTTTAGACCGTTAGATGATGGTAATCAATAGCTCAGATTATTTCCTTATCCAATGGTCCTAGATTAGTGTAAAACTAAATGAATTTTACGCAATGTAACTTGACCTCATCCCTATATATACCACATGTGAAAAAATATGAAGAAATATACATGTGTATTGTATATGGATATGAAAAGTCGTTTAAATTGAAATCAGTTTGTATTTGTAAATAATTACAATTAAATTTGTACAGAAACTCGACTCGAATCGAAAAATTTTCAATTAAAGTTTGAATCGTAAAATATGACGCATAAACTCAACTAACTAAAAAAATTAACTGAATCGAAGGCTTACTCCTAATGCTATTAACTTATACTTTTATACTTTTTCAGAATGACGTATCCTATCAAAACCCTAACTTCACTCTTACTAACAAAAATTTCTTGTTAAATTTACACTGATTTTATATTTAATATCAAATAACTTTGTATCGATAAACTTATTTTACCAAGATCTACCACTGCGTATAGTAAACCAGTTGACAAACAGTTCTCACTGTAATAAAAAAAAAAAACCTACCGGTTACTGCAGCTTCACTTTGATGCATGCTGAAAGCTGACAGAACCTGAGCCAATGGTTCTCCTTTTCTCTCTTGTCATTCATGTCCCCTCCCCCATCTGAGATCTCTCCACGTGGATAAAATTTAACCCGTCGATGCATCCACATTGTACCCCACTTCTTGATGAAGTGGGACATCATTTGTGGTTGGAGAATGGTGAAAAGGAAAAGCCTTGTCAAAGTTGTAATGTCCAAGTCAATAACTTTATGATGTTTAATACTACTCTTTTGAAACAGTTTTCTGGTTTTTGTCTGTAATAGAAAGCTAACTGACTGTAATGGATTATCATATCAATATGATTAGATTCGTTCTATTGTTAGTGGTATTAAATCAAAGGTTTTATTCACCAATTAGTCCTTAAATAATTGACCATCTTTTAAGTGTTATATAATAATACCGTCTATATGTCATATGTCATGTTTTTATTAATAAATATCTATAACTTTTTTTTTTCTAATCGCTGTATCTGTTAGAATAAATTATAATGTTTAACTATCTATAACTCTTCTAACTATGGATGATTATAGGTTGGATTTTTGCCTGGCCTGCATTTAAATGGAAGTTAAAAACTTTTGTTTGAATTTAACCCGACATTTGGAGATGCTTCACCCAACTCAAATTTTGAGATAAAACTAGTTTCTGATCCAACCCAACACAAATGAGAAAATAGTTTTACTTGACAAAATAGGGGAATAATATATATATAGAGAGAGATGTATTATAACAATTATCCTTATATATACAAAGAGAAATTTATACTATTATCACGAGTTAGAGATTTTTTATTCTAAATTCGATCTAACCCGACTTTATTATATATAGAATTTGACCCGATCCAAACTTGTATTTTGTTAAAAAGAACTGACCTTTTAGGGTCATATCGAAACCCGTTGGATTTGAGTAATGTGATTGTCTTTACTCCCAACTTTTAAATCAGAGACAAATGCATTTAAATACACTCAAACCCATGAACTCTTGTATATTACAATAACAATGGTGTCAATTGAGTTAATACTAATCAACAATTAACGTTTTTTATCATAATTAATTAATGATTCAAAATTGGATTAGTCTAAATTAAGAATGATGAAAATTTTATTTACTTGTAGAACACATTGAGTGGTTCGAGTGAAAAAAGAAATGTTGTTATTGCATGATAAATATGAAAAAAATAAATGCAAGATCAAGTCATAGATAAACAAACAATAAAATAAATACAATGGAGAAACAAATAAATGTAAATATCAATGAATTACTAAAAATTAAAGAAATTAGTGAATGAAATAGTAAGTGATGTGAAATTGATAGATAAAGTTTTTTTTTGAAACACTTGGTAACTTTTATTTATGCGATTATTGTTGTTACAACATCGACTTAGGCCTCGTTAAAAAATCCCTAACCTAATTTTGGGGAAAAAGAGTGCACTAAGTCGACGTTCTATGAACATCCACACAACACTCACATATCTCTTCACGGCACTCGCAGAACACTACCACACTTTTTGTTGCCTGTAGTTGTTTGATTGCACATATTTCCTTGAGTCAATTGTATTACTCGATGACTTTGCTCGTAGGACTTGGCTTAGCGCCTCTCCCTCTCCCCATCGCGCCTGCCCCTTGCTGCGTTACCCTTCAATATCAGTATGTCCACCCGTCTATCAATGCCTTTTTTGGCGAAGCTATCCGCAAGGCATCTCACTTCCCTCGAAACATGCATTATCTGCCACCTTACCCCATTCAAGGCTAGACATACTTATGATATATTATGCTAAAATTATTAACTAAAGTAGAAAGCAAATTAAAAGCATAAACAATAAACACAAAATATTAAATGTAGTCAACAAACAAGGGATAAAAATGAACAAGTGTAGAATTAAATAACATAAATTAAATGCGTAAGAAATTAAATATACAAAATTATGGACTGATTTGTACTAAAATAAAATTATTAAAGGACCAAAACACAATATACCCTAGAGACGCTAAAATTCACGAATCTACCCCTCAGACTTGGGTCAAGATTAAGGATGACAATTTAATCCGAATCCAAAAATTATAATCTAAATGCAGTTGAAACAAATCCGATCCAAATCCGATTGAAAAAAATCTGAATCTAAATCTGAAAAAAAATATCCAAATTTGAATGTAACAGATTTGAACTTGAATTTTATAGAATTTGATCTAAATCTGATCCATTACCATCCCTAATTGTGTAAAACTTAAAAGGTTTTATAGAAAGTTTAGGCTTAGTTAAAAAAAACGTAAACCAAAACCAAGGCCCTATTCCTGTTACAAGCCCTACAGTTTGGGCTAAACTTGGCCACGTTAACCAGAATAGATAATTTATAACCACCTATTAAATAATATATTCGATCTAAATTAATTAATTAATAAATTAAATATTTTTTTTTGATAAATAACTAATAAATTAAGTATTGATGATTAAGTATGATAAATAAATTAATAATATATCAGAAAGTTACTTTAATTAGACCGTAGTTCTTATAATAACCTTTTAAATAACATATTCAACAGAATCAAAGTTTGAGTTTTATAATATAATATGTATCCCAAAGGGCAATCTCTTTTTTTAATAGAAAACAAAGCATTCCAATCCTCAAATTTTCAGACAAGTTGTGATTCATGGTTGAAAATTTGTATGTTTTAGAAGCCTACAAACACCGGTCAGGAGAATCCATGTCCAGTCCAGGTAGCTTGAATGAGTGAGTTGAACTTAAATCAACAACATATTCATAAGGTCATATTAAATATATCAAAGTCATTTTAGTAGTATAAGACATTAAATCCTTTAAGCGATGTTAGTGATTCAAATCATGACATTATAAATGGAGCAAACTTGGTTAAAAAAAGTCATCCCATAATGAGTTTTTACAATACTCAATTCGAATTAATAAACTTGTAGATTTAATACTAGTGGTTATACCCAGGGGCAATTCAAAGATTTAAGAGCTATGTGCAGTGCAGTTTATTAAAATGTAACCCTTGATTTATAATATGAAAGAGATATAAAGTTTTTTTCCTTGTCAAAAAGATATAAAGCATTTTTTTTTTCAAATGAAGTTTCCTTAATACACAACAATGTTGGATTATTCTCTTGAGCAACATAAAAATGGCTACAAACATCTAAAACACTAACATCTTCATTTAAAAAGTATTGTTGTTCTTGCATGTTTTGAAGCAAAACATTTACAACGCTTTTAATATCAATTTTTTCTAAAAGACCACTCTCTTTTTTTGAGAAAAATATTATATATATTATTGTATTTTTCAGAATAATATATATATATCATATATTAAAAAACTCATTTTAAAACCCTCTATTTTTATGAATCCTTTGCAGTCACACCTATCAAACATATTCAGAATCAAACCCTAACTATACCAAAATAATACATGAAAGCCATTCTCTTGTTAAAAACCGATAGAGACCTTGACCCTCATTTTTGAATTGATGTGTACCCAAACCAAATGCCTTGAAAAACATGATATGGTCCCCCAATAGGAATAGGATGCCCTACTTCTAAGGGAACCCACACCATTCTCATTGCTCATCATCATAGTTGCCAATTGCCTCATTCCCCTCTTACTTTCCCCCTATCTTATCCTCTCTTTTTTGCAAGAGTTTTATTGATTCATTTTGGGGGAAAGGCATAAGAATTACCATTGAAGCAAACATAATTACTATACCAATTGTGTGTGCTTTTCATAATAACAATGAAATTTTCTTTTAAATGATAATTTTATCCTATCATAAAATAATGATCTATGACGTTGTAAATGGAGCAAATTGAATTAAGAAGATCGTCACATAATGGTCATCTATAGTAACCGATCCGAATTAGTCAATCAATAGGTTGGATACGACTGGTTATACAAAAAATGAGATAAACACCCAAAGATATGAATCGATTAAATGTTATGTTTATCAACTATGTCTTAACTCTGTTGACACTACGCGAGTTCGAACACGCTTAAACACACAATAACCTTCCATTTGAGGATTTAGGATATTATAAATAAATTAGATATACAAAAGTTTACAAAAAATAATATATCGAACAATTATTGAATCTATATGATAAAGACATATAATGAAGAACATGTCATGTGTCAAGGTTTTTAATTTGTGAACTTTCTTCCTTTCATTTTATTTTATTTTGGTCTAATTTTGCTTTTAATCCTTGTACTCTTTGTACATTTGAAGTTGTGAGCAAATTTATTTATTTTTAAAATGTCAGATTACTCAATTTAATGGAAGTCCTTTGATTGTATTATCAATTGGAATCCGATTTTTAAATTAAAATAATAGATATACTAAATCTTAAATGTGTAAAGAGAATAGGGACCGAATGTGTAGTTAGTCATTGTTCTATTTTAAATAAAAAATTACTATTAATTAAGACAATTATTCTTTGCAGATAGATAGTTGTATAATCTCATAATTTCAAAGTGGTCCAGCTCATCTCTCATACCTTATGCTCTCACAAGTCACAACATCTTCCATTATTATTAATAATAAAACTACATATTTTACTTTATTTTATTTCGTTTTTAGTTTTATTCACTTCTAATTTCCGAACCCTTATTCATGTATTTTGCAATTTATACACTTACATCATGATTTATTCACTTTCAATGTCATTGGTTAAATATAAATAATTTAAACGTGTTAAACATTAAAAATAATCTTCAATTAAGAAAAACTGAAGAATTATTTTTTCTAAAATGATAATAAGAATTATTATAATAATATTGTTCTTTTCATATATTCATATAGATTTTAAATAAAACAACAAAATACCATTAGTTAAATATTGAACACGAAATTATAATAATAATAATAATAATAAATTGTTCAATTGCATATTTCCAAGATCGTTCTATGAAAAGTTATTATATCGTCCCGGCTCACCATGTCATCTATTGTCCCGTTTACTAAAAATCAGCCAACTAATTTTTTTTATGTCTTTGTTTTCTTCCAAAAATAAATGTTCATCTTTTTATGCCATGCAAAATAAGGAATGAACGATTACATAAAAATTGATTATGAATGGATTAGTGACATGAAAAAAGAATTATTCGACTAATTTTTAGTGGATGAGGACTTTGGATGACATAATAGAGCATATCCATAAAATAATTACCCATTTTATGAAGGAAAAAATCACAACTTTTGACATCTAAATCAATGTAGAACGATAAGTTTTATGAGTAATTGCTCGATCAAATCAATTCTATAATAATTTCTATCACATCAATTGAAGTAACCAATAAGTTTTACTGAAATGGCTTGAGCACTGACATGAAGTCGACAGAAATACATGTCGACTTTACTTTTCACTGTAATAAATATAATAGATCACGAAATAAAAATAGAAGTACAATAAATTATGAAATTGTTTTTTTACCAAAAATTTCTAAAAAAAATTATGGTTAAATTAATTTCAAATGTAAATTAGATAAACTAAAAATGAAAAGAAAAGAGTAAATGAAGATTGAAGAGGATATATTTGAAATTAATATATATTAGCCTATATGGTCATGCATGGTCCACTTCATCCATAAACACCAACCTTAACCTAATTCATTTAAAATTTCAATAATTAATGGTTAAAATATGATTCAACTTCTTACACTTTTAATGTTTTTGAAATTTAATCCCTCTACTTTTTGAAGTTCAAAAATTGAGTCCAATTGTTAATATTATTAAACTTATGTTAAATTCAGATCTATTACAACATTCATTTTTTTTATTTTAGAATGTTATATAAAAAAATAACCTACGAATTATAATAGTTTTAACAGTCGGTTTTGATTTTTTTAATAAAAATAGAGAGATTAAAATTTTAAAAATGAAAGTAAGAGGACTATATAATAAATGTATGAAGAGTATAGGGACTTGAAGCATATTTTAACCTTAATTAATTTACTAAAATTAAAAACATAAAATTCAAATAAAAAATTATATGTAAAAAGATTATTAAAAAAACTGAAATGTAAAATAAAAGTAAATAAATATAAAAGCAGTTAAAAGCAAAGCAAAGGCCTTTACAAAGCCAAAGCTTCCATTCTCCAACTTTTGAAAAAGCCTGAAAATCATTAATCAATGTGCTTCAATTTCTTCTCGATCTTCTCTTCTCTCTGCTTTCTCTAGGGTTTTGCTTCACCATTCTCTGCAATTTCAAAGCTGGCAGTTTCATCGTCTCTTCTGCCCGATCCTTCCGGTTCAGTTTTTACAGAGCTTTAATGGTGCGTTCAGTTCAATTACTGCAATTATTTTTTGTTTCTCTTAATTGGGTTTTTCTTTTTCTTTAAGTTACTTTTATGTATGTTTGTGAGTTCCGAGTGAGTTGAGATTTGGATTTTGGTTGGTGAGAAACACTTGACAATTGAAAGTTGATTCAGTGTTTTTGGGTTTTTAGATCGTTGTTCTTGTTATTTGATTCCCAGTTCTTAGATTCTCTTTAGTGTCGGATTTAGATTGTTCTGTTTTGTTGGTGAAGGAAAAAAACAAAAAGCTCGATTTTTCCCCGTATAATTAACTCTTTCCCCGAGAATATCTGATTTGAATTGCTATGAATTATATTGATGCTCGATTTTCCCCCGTAGATTTAACTCTTCCTCTGGAAGCATCTGATTTGAATCGGTATGAATTATATTGATCAACTTAATGCTGACTTTAACCTCTTTTTTTCTTCCTAATATTTATTTATTTTGGTAAATAGGTGAGGATCACATCATCATTTCACTTTGTATTCTGAATTGATGATGAAGTGTTGAGATGTTGTAATAAGTTTTTTCAGGGTGAATCGATAATGCTTTTCGGCCTGTTTTTTCTTTGCCTTGTTCTTAGTTGGGATTTGGGTTTTGAATTCAGGTTTATTTTGTTGTTTAGGTGCTGGAAAATGTTGGGAAAAACCATGTTGGTAGGTAAGAAATGTGCAAAAGAGTGTCTGATAATGCATACCCAGCTGCCTAGTGCTAGCATGTCACAACTAATTAAGCTCGACATAGTATTTCTTTGTTTGGTGAGACATTAAAGATCATGAGGTTTCTGATAATTAGAATGTTTTTTGTTTTTTGCAATGATCTAATCTTTGTTTGTTTGTGTGTCATATCCTTTGACAGCTGATATAAACCTAAAATTTGTTCATAAAGTTGCTTTCCCATTTTTCTAAGCTAACGTACTCTTATTTCGTTCTTTTTCTTTGCAGAATTTGTTTGTTGGATATTTCAGTAAATAGTGATGAGCTAAAATGTACATCTAGGAGTGGGACTTTCATAGGGGTCGTATTTTTAAACCAATGGACACTGCAAGGTGTTGGCTCAACAAGTTGAAATCTAAAGATAAGTCACGGCCTTCAAAGAAGAAAGAAGGTGCAGGTAAAGCAAAGGAGGGTTCTAAACCGCCAACAAGTGAAGAGGTGCCATCAAATGTCACCAAACAGCGGGTAGCTGCTGCAAAGCAGTATATTGAGAACCATTACAAGAAGCAGATGAAAAGCCTCCAGGAAAGAAAGGAGAGGTATGATTTAAATTCCAACTTAGTTCCTCTCATGGAAACTAGTTTTCCCATGTATAATTTTACAAGTAATGTTATAACATGCTCTATATTGCGGGCTGACAATTCAGTGGAGTTATCTCATAGAGATGCTTAGTAGCATGTTTGACATTGTGTATCATCTGCATAATATATAGCATGATAGGTAAGTTTCGTGATCAGAGGACCGCGGGGAAAGTTATGGTAGTTCTTTCTGAAGAACAGTAATGATATTTTGTGGTAATTGTGATTTTTTTGCAGACGTGATATTCTAGAAAAGAAGTTGGCTGATGCTGAAGTCTCTGAGGAAGAACAAAACAACTTACTAAAGTATTTAGAGAAGAAGGAAACAGAATACATGCGTCTTCAGAGGCATAAGATGGGTGCCGATGATTTTGAGCCACTGACCATGATAGGCAAGGGTGCATTTGGGGAGGTAATTATCTCTTCGTCGTTTTGTACATCATCACATAAGTTCTTCTCTTTCTTCTAGTCATGCTCTTGCTTCGATATTCTTGCCAAAATTGAGAAAATTTTGATATGTCATGCCATCCACTAGATTTTTGTGTTACTTTTAACCTCTCTTCTTCTAATTACAGGTTAGAATATGTAAGGAGAAGGCAACTGGTCATGTTTATGCCATGAAGAAGCTTAAGAAGTCCGAAATGCTTCGTAGAGGCCAGGTACACCATTTCAAGCCTGCTATAAAAATTTCCTAATGCATTCTAAGTCACGGTGCTAATTTGTTAGTTTGTATTTCTAATTGTCAGGTTGAACATGTGAGATCCGAGAGGAATCTACTTGCGGAGGTTGACAGTAATTGCATTGTCAAACTATATTGCTCCTTCCAAGACGAAGAGTATCTATATCTAATTATGGAATATTTACCTGGGGGAGATATGATGACTTTACTGATGCGGAAGGATATACTAACCGAAGATGAGGCCAGGTTTTATGTTGGAGAAACAATCCTGGCGATTGAATCGATTCACAAACATAATTATATTCATAGGTGAGATGATGTTACGTTAAACCTACATAAACTTTTATGTAACGGTCTTCCTGAATTTGCACTAAGGGGTGAAACTCATTCTATGTGACATGCTGCAGAGACATCAAGCCTGACAACCTGCTCCTTGATAAAAAAGGTCATATGAAATTATCGGATTTTGGATTATGTAAACCATTAGATTGCAGTAATCTCCAGGAAAAGGACTTTTCAGTGGCAAATGTCAGCGGGGCTCTTCAAAGTGATGGACGACCTGCTCCACCAAAACGCACTCAACAAGAGCAATTGCAGCATTGGCAGAGGAACAGAAGGATGCTTGTAATTACTCGACTACCATGTAGCTAATGAAACATTATTTATCGTTATGAGTGGTTGTACTATTGAGTTTAGAAAGCAAGAAATTATAAACTTGTTTCTCGATATTTTCCATTGTTCAGGCTCTATTAGATAGAATTTGCAAGGCTTATATCTTCTACAGCTTTTAGTTGCCTTGGATATTCTTCAGAAAGACCAAAAGCTCACCTCTTTTTCCTCCTAAGTTCATTTAGAGGGCTTTCATTTTTTTTCTTTTTGTTGAAATTGCAAAATAATGTTGCTTAAACATTTAAATTTTGTAATACTCAGGCGTATTCTACTGTTGGTACACCTGACTATATTGCTCCAGAGGTTTTGCTGAAAAAAGGATATGGAATGGAATGCGATTGGTTTGTATATTGAACACTTTGTTTGAAAATATTTTAATTTTGTGAGGTTTTCTTTTAGGATAATATTTTGGTAGGTATCTTATAATGTTTTCTTATACATTTCTAGGTGGTCTCTTGGTGCTATCATGTATGAAATGCTTGTCGGATATCCACCCTTTTATTCTGATGAGCCAATGTCGACCTGTCGGAAGGTAAGTTATTACTGTTACCTTTTGTTTGTCTTCACGTATGAACATTGTGTGATAAGCTTCTATATCGCAACTCTAAAGTAGTTAACGCTTCATATTGTCTTTGTTAGTTTAATTATTGTCCTTTGTTTTAAATTTTCTAGATAGTAAATTGGAGAATGCACTTAAAATTTCCCGAAGAAGCAAAACTATCCCCGGAAGCTAAAGATCTTATCAGTAAACTCTTATGTAATGTCGAACAAAGGCTTGGAACAAAGGGCGCCAATGAAATTAAGGTGTTGCGTAGTGTGTTCTGTTTAAGATTCTTCGGATTTGTTTTAAAATAGAATGCAAATAACTAACTTAACTAGAGGTATCTGTTTTTTTCTCAGGCTCACCCATGGTTTAAAGGTGTTGAATGGGACAAATTATATCAAATGAAAGCTGCATTTATTCCTGAAGTCAACGATGAGTTGGACACACAAAATTTTGAGAAGTTTGAAGAGGTAGATTCATGTTACTGCGTCTAAATATGCAATAACCTGTTTATACATATTCTTATTGTTCTCTTTTCCTTTCATGCACCAGGCTGACAACCAAAATCCATCCGTAGCAAAATCGGGTCCATGGAGAAAGGTTAGTGTAGATACAATTGCTTCTTTTCCGTAAATAACAAGGCCTGTTTCATGTGAAATTTATCATGGGAACATGCCATTAACCGGTCTATTTTCTTTGATTTTAAACATGGTTAATGAAGTGTAATTGCTGTTAAATGATGTTTCGGTTGCTCACATGCAGAACAGTAATTGATTATACCCTTTGATGCAGATGCTTTCATCCAAGGATATAAACTTTGTGGGTTACACATATAAGAACTTCGAAATCGTAAATGACAATCAGCTACCTGGCATCGGTATTTTGCTTCCTCCTTTGCTCCTTTTGTCCCTTCCATCTTTCCCCATTCTCTTCCAGTTGTTCAAATTTCAACTAGCAAAAATCTTTGTTTTTTGACCCATTTTTTATTTATTTCGTTGCAGCCGAGCTAAAGAAGAAGAGCTCGAAACCCAAGAGACCATCCATCAAATCCCTTTTCGGTAAGACATTATCACTATTATTATACTTTTTCCGCCCCTGAGGTCCGATTTGTGGGTTACACAATCTATGAAAGCTCTGAAAGTTTGAGGTTTTGGCATGATATAGTAGTATGACTAAGGCACATATATTTGTCTATACTTTGCAGAGGATGAGTCTGCCGCGGCAGCCAGTCAACCTGTTCAAGGGAGCTTCATAAACCTCTTGCCGCCGCAACATGAAACAATATAGAAAATGACCGGACTCGGTTCGGTGGTGGCCTCGGATGTATCTGAAGATAAAAAGAAGCTAATATTTAATGGTGAGTAGTTATTGTTTTGCCACATCTTACATTTCAAGTATTCATTGAAAAGTTGTAAAGAGAAAACAAAGTGGTTTGACATTATGAGATTGGCTCTTGAATCAGCTAGGTGATTGTTCTTTTGTAAAATACTACTAGTCTACTACTAATAATAGATCCATCTGAAAGTGAATATTTTTTTCAATATAAATTTATATGTTTTATACAAACAAAAATTTGATTTCTCATGTGGTATTCTGAACCTCGGACGTAGAATGCTTTGGACTTTTGCATATACGATTGCTGTACTCCAGACTATAAAAAATCCAAAGCTCACAATACCAGTGTTGTGGACATTGATTCTTCTAACCGGACAGTTACCGCCTTGAATGCTGCCACACACGGCACCTAACATTGAACGCCACCGTTGAATACATAACCAGACTAAAAAACCATGCATGTTTCCTCACCATGAATTTGTGATCCAATACAACTACAACCTTAGGCTAATATATATATATATATATATATATGGGTAATTGTTCTATACACAAGCGCTTGTGGAAACTTTTTTACACAAGCGCCTTAGTTTTAGGGGTTAGGGACTTCGTTTAGGGTTTAAAATTTAGGGGTATAAGTGTAGTAGTTTTGAATTTAGGGATTGTTGATAGAATTTTGGGTTTAGGGTTAAAATTTAGGGTTTATAGGTTAAAACCTAAATCCCCACCCATATTACCCTAAAACTAAACCCTAACCCTAAACCCTAAATTCTAACCCTAATTCCTAAATTCTAAACATGAACCTTAAATTCTAAACTTTTACGCTAAAACCCCTAAACTCTAAACCCTAAACACTAACCCTAAACCCTATAATTGAGGCGCTTGTGGAAATAAAAACTTTCCACCGCCAGTGTATAGGATATTAATCCTATATATATATATATATATATATATATATATATATATATATATATATATATATATATATATATATATATATATATATATATCAATGTGCTTGGTTGACATGATGGAAAATTAGAAGAAAAAAAATTCTCTTCATTGCTCGGTAGTTGGTACAATAAAAAAATGGTGGGAAAGAAATTAAGCTTTGAAAACTATAACTTATTTTTAATTAATATAATTCTGTTGAATGTTTTTAATATGATTATTTTTATTTAATTCAGTCCCTAAAAAATTATTTCATCTAAAATTGACCCTTATTTTTTCAATTTTTTATAATTTAATCTAATATTTTAATATTGTTTTATTTTTGTTCAGTTTAATCCCTAATATTTTTGTTTAATTCAAAATTGACCTATATGTATTTTTATTTTTTATAATTGAGTCCAATATTTTTAATATGTTTTTATTTTTGTCCAGTTAAGTCCATAAAATGTTTGTTTAATTCGAAATTGACCTCTATTTATTTCTAATTTTTATGATTTAGTCTAATATTTTTATAATGTAATCTCGAGAGTTTCACTATCAATGCAACACATAATACCCGGTACAAATGAATCTAACCCGAATATCGAATGCTACAAATGGACCATTGTGGCCTAAAGCATATTAAAAAAAAATAAGCATATTCGATTACATGAAAGTAAACAACCAACATGTACATAAAGAGGAAACAATTAACTAAAGTCGCCAAGACAATAAACATTTAAAAACTTTAGAAAAATAAATGATTTAACAAAAATGCATTTTGGTAATTTTACAAGATTTAAACCCAAAAAACATTCAAAACTTAAATACAAGTAGAAACATCTTATACCTAAAGAAGTTCAAATCGAAGTAAATTTAACCGAATCGAGGTTTAGACACTAAAATGTAATAATTCATATATTGGATTTTAAGTTAAGAATTCAGTTTCATGTCCATTTTAGACTCATTAATTACAAATTAGACTTAATGGTAATTCTTGTTGAAATTCAATTTGAAATAGAGTGTTAATTGAAAAAATAAGTAGTTTATGGGCCATCTTGAAAACATTCATAAAATACATGGGCCAGTTTTTTAAAATGTGAAATTAAACCTTCTTTTATGAAACCAATATCACGATCATCATATAGACCAAGTTTTAGGTTAACTCGAGCTAAAACAAGTCCTTAATTGCAATTATAAAACTAGTGACTAAAATGTAAAGTTTGCAATTATAAATTATTGGATTAAATTATAAAATAGAAAAAATATAGGTCAATTCCAAATTAAATAAAATTTGAGGGATTAAATTGAACAAAAATAAAATCGTAGTAAAAATATTAGATAAAATTATAAAAATTAGAAAGAAATATGAGTCAATTTTAGATTAAATAAATACTTTATGGACTAAAATGAACAAAATTTTATTATATTAATACTTTAATAATAAAATTTAAAACAAATAAGGGTAAATTTAAATTAAATTTTTAGGAAATAAATTAAAAAAAATAAAATTATAATAAAAATATTGGATGAAACCATTTTAAATATAATTTGATAATTTTATTATTAAAGTATGATAACTTTTATTTTTTTTCTAATTTTCCACCCAGTTTTGGAGAGAAAATTACCTCTCCACCTATTTTTTTTCCTTCTAATTTTTCACTCTACCAAGTAACCATAAAATTTATTTTTTTTCTAATTTTTTTTCTCACCCTTCCTCTCTTCCACTTTTCCACCCAACCAAGCAAAGCCTAAGAGTGTTGATCGATGCTAAGCAAGCATTGCTCTCAGTAATGTTTATTATCTTTAAAGCTTAAACTCTTCCGAAAGATTAATATACTTTGTCATTACATTTTACATTCTCGTTGGTGATGTGATTGTCTATATTAACATTACATTCCTTTTTTTGCGTAATATTAATTAATTATTTTTTCAACTAATGCTAATTGAATTATAATTAATCTTTTTTAAAGATTGAATTTTCGATTCGAACTGAAAAGTTCAATTCTTAAATAATTTTGTTATACGACTTATTATATGTGTGTGTGTGAACATTAGTTTAAAACGTAAGTATGTGCATATTTGTTCTTATACTTTTAGGTGAGAACTGAAATTTGTCACACATCAACTTTATCATTTTCTTATTATTTGATTGAATATTATGTTAAAGTTTGATTTTTTTAATTGAATTTTGATATTCAATTTTAATTTAAAATAATTTAGAGAATAAAAAAATATTTTAATGGTTACCAATAATTTAGGGTAGATGCTAGTGGATGTTAAAAATCAAGTAACAAGAGGAATATTAAAAAAGAAAAAGAAAATTGGTAAGATAAGGCATGAGAAACAATATTTACCTTGCACAAGATTTGAGGATATTAACAGATGGGCATAAAAGCCAGAAAAAAGTATTTTCCTTTCTCTCTTTTGCTTGGTTGCATAAAGAAACATCAAGGGTTCCTAGAATGTGTTGGAATGATTCCCCTAAAATGAGGTCATTCATCTCTTTCTTTCACTGAGTCTACAGGCATCATAACAGTACCTGACAACGGTTTCAGATGACCGGATCGAAAAGTTTTTCCAGTGATAGAATTCTTTGTGGATGGTGCAACGGTTCGTGAATACCGTTATAGTGCCACTATCTGTCCATCGGAAGACACTAGAATAGGCTAATTCTTCTTACCGGTTGTATCTGTCTTTTATTTCCTTTTTCCACCTCCAATTGTCAAGAGATCGAAGCTCCGCAGGGTATCATCACGGCCACCTCTAGTGGCTGCAGCACGAGTGAAAGATGATGATTTGGATTCAAACCCGGGTTGAACTCTCTGAGTCGTTGACAAGCGACCACTGCTCGAGAACAATCTGCTAGGACGATTCTCACTAGGCTCACCAGAGGAGCCAGGTCGGCTGCTTGATATGACAGGCCTCTTTGAAGAACTATCATTTCTCGAGGAGGAGCGAGTCCTATCAGAATCTCGTTGCTGAAGGAGAGAAAAGTTCAAAAAGAAAATCCATCAACTTCTGTAGCAAATAGCTAACGCATTAAACTTCGATTTCCATGAAAGAAAGCAAAATTCAACGGAAAACGATAATTAAAATGTAGAAGCAAAGGTTGCTCACCACATCCTTTGATGACGGCACATCATCTGAAGATCTGTGTCTCGACTGATCACCATGCAAACCATGGCCAGAGCCGTTTCGTCTTGCAAATGCCTCAACCGCACCAGAGAACCTTTCTCGAATATCTTGTCCAACTGCAGTAAATAAAGATATGCATAAAAAATGTACGTTCACTAATTTAAGGGAACCCAAGTCGGAACATGTACAAGTCGGGTGTCTCAAACACGATATTTATGTCAAAATTTATAACCAGTTAAATTGTCGGAATATATTCTCAAACTGGGTTGTGAAAAGGAACCGACCAGAAGGCCTTTCTGTTCTTTCAGCAGATGCTCCGGGGGGATTTAAACCTGGTTTTGGGCTTGGCTGTAGAATAACGACAAGAAATATAAGTATCGGAATTTTTAACGAATAAAAAAAATCAGCATCTCCACGAGAATCAAGCTCTTCAAATTAAAGACCACTGACCCGTGCTCTTGAGCTAGAGCCAACCTGTGGATACCTCAGTATAGTCCAATCAAATACGTAGTCGAACTGATAACCTGCAGCAGTTAGTTATCAAAATCAATTAATTAAGGAGTTCAATCAAACAGATTTTATGATAGAAGATGTCATCCAAATTTTTTATAATGAACAAGTGAAAAGATTGATTAAATCTTCAATAATTAGAAAAGTGACCAATATATGAAGAATGGGACTTAAAAAAGGCAAGTTAACCTTCTCGAATAAAAAGGTCCCGAAACAGCCTTTTCAGGTATGAGTAATCTGGTTTGTCTTCAAACCGTAGTGATCGACAATAATGGAAGTACGATGTGAACTCAGACGGGTAAGATTTGCAAAGGACCTGAAGATGGTGTGTTACATATCAGACATGCATTCAATTTTCAATTTTTTCTAGAACACGGCGAATAAGTAGAATTTCCCATATTAACAATAACAGCAAGTAATGGTACCTCTATGGGAGTAAGCATCTTCTTTTCACTAATCTTGTCATACTTCTGCTTTTTGGTACCGGCCTTCAGGCCCTGCCATGGAAGGCTGACAGGGAACAAGAAAGTTGATAACGTGACTCGACATTTAAAAAGGTTTGTGAAGTAAGCAACCACGTAATGAGTTCAACCAACCTTCCCCGGAGGAAGTACATAAGCATGTAACCAAGAGATTCCAGATCATCTCTCCTGCTTTGCTCTGCAAGTTCCATGGAGCATGGTCAGATCAAATATTAAGCCAAAAAATGGCAAGGGGTGTTAGCTGAAAGTAAAACGCAAATGAATATTCGATGCAGTAAGTTCACTCACCAACGCCAAGGTGAGTGTTAACACTTGCATATCGAGCTGTCCCTGTAAGATTCTTGTTTTCCCTACAAGAAAAAATGGACAACTTAATGAATGACCATAGCCAGTTAAAAGAAGATAAAGTAGTACGGGATAAGTATCAAGTTTTCCGCAAAATAGCTAATTATATGAAACCAAATTGTGTATACAAGGCACTCTTAAGTCTAGAAATCCCGAAACGGATGCCTTAAGTTTGCCAATAATTGACAAACATAACTGATGAAAGTTCTAATCATCTCTTTTCAGAAAATATCAAAATGCTACAAGTAAAAACATCAATAACTTTTACCTGTATGGTATGTGCTTGTGTGTTTGAAGATCCCTATACTTTTTTGCAAGGCCGTAATCAATTATGTATACCTGCATTGGAATTAAACAACATAAACTTGAAGACCCTGGTGTGTATCGACTCAAACTATACTAATATGTCAAACTGAATTTCAGTGATGGTACTGCAAGGGAGATTGTATTTCAAACGAATTAAAATCTGCATGAAAACCTTATCAACATTATCTAACCAAAAACACATACGCTGCAGGGATTAAACAGAACAACATGCCTGATTTGCTTTGCGCCCTAAACCCATCAAAAAGTTATCGGGCTTTATGTCACGGTGAAGAAAACCACGAGAATGCATATATTCAACTCTATTTATCTGAAGCAACAAGAAGGAGCAATTATTAGTGAGGCAGCCAACTGAATAGATTAAAGTTTCTGAAATAGGTAGCGTACTTACTAATTGATCTGCAAGCATCAAAACTGTTTTTAAAGAAAACTTTCGATTGCAATAGTTGAACAAGTCTTCTAAGCTTGGTCCGAGAAGATCAATAACCATGACATTGTATTCACCCTCAACTCCAAACCATTTTAAATGTGGAATACCCGCTGCACACGTAAAAGAAGGTAAGAAAACTACTAAATGATTAGTACTGACCATAATAAATAGATGAAGAGAGATTCAAAACTTACTTCCCCCTTGAAGAAGCATGTACAGCTTTGACTCACAGAGAAGTTGGGGATGCTTTGTCTTGGCAGGTTCCTGGGAAACAAGAGTACATGTCGATAGCAGATCCAAAACTTTAAAACATCAGCAATATTGTGAAACTCAATTAAAGTATCATTTATCAAGTGGCAAAAGAAAATATAGAAGTATAACAACAATCCAACAACTAAACTACTAGACAAACTCTTTTAAGCACTTAAGCAGATCACTAGAAACTATCAGCTCAAATAATTGATGATTCCATCCCTATATTAAAATACAAGGTCCCACAGTCCAACCCTAAGAATACTCAAAGTAAGTCACATAACCAAACTTTTACCCCCCTAAGTCCTTTCTATCATTATAAGTAAGCATCTATATAACTCTCCAGCAATGCCTTTATAGCTCACTCCATACTGTTACATCCTGAACAACCTCGAACTAATTGCACACATCTAAGCTCCAACTCGAAGTCCAACTCAATTAACCACTTCAAAAATAACAAAATCCACTGGTTGATTTTCTTAGATTTCAACAGGCATAAAAGAAACATTCATTGATGCACCCGAATACCCTTTCACGAAGTAGTTCTACAAACATTAAATGTAGCATATCCATAGTAGCATATGCATATAAATCAACTAATGAACTAGTTTACGCCCCCGGCAGCAGATCAATGGTATGAAATACCAGGTATCCAAATGAACCACAAAGAATAACATCAAATACAACTGCAACAATCCTCGGCTAACTCGATCATCAATTTCAACATACATAGTGATCAACCAATACACTGAAGTAAACAAAAAGAAAGAAAGAAACTTCAACCATTCCTAATTAAAGTTGGGGAAAACCAATAAAACAACAACAACAACAACAAAATTACCAGCTTAACAGCCACTTCCTCTCCACTTTGTACATTGACGGCTGCAAAACAAATACATCAAAAATCAATAAAGCAACTGGAAAGAGAATAGGAAATTAAAAATAATTAACCACAATTACCTAAATAAAGTTCACCAAATGATCCACTCCCGATCTTTCGACCAAGCTTGAATTTTCCACCGATAATATGCTCCATGATCGAATATTACTCTAGTTTATCACAATAAAAGGAACCCTCCCTTCTTATTCCACTTTATTAATATTGAAATTGACTTTCAACACTGGAATTGACTCAAACCGTTTCTCTTCAAACTAACTCTGGGATCCAACAAAATTATTATCTATCAACTCGGAAAAACGAAACCCAGATTACTGAATCCTTGTAAGACTCTCCAAAAATTCTTAAAAAAATGATATCCCTTCAAGTGACTAAAGGGGCAAAACAAAGGTAGAAAACTTGATTGAAATTTTACGAAAACCCATTAATCAGCTAAGCAAAACAAGCGTTTTGGGGTCATCAAGCTGCATTTTCTAGGCGAGGGAAAAAATTGAGAGATATAAAACTTAGAGATTATTAAAGAGGGAAAAGGGTATATTTTGATATGTCCCGGAAAAGGGGGAATATGGAAAAGAATCTAAAAGAAACAGGTTTATCGGCAAGAATTTTGGGGTTATGATCTACGGATCTGGGTTTAGGACAAGGATTCAATTTTCTCGGGAAAAGGGAAGAAAATGATGATTTAAAGAGGAGAAAGTTAAGACTTTGATGATGGTGTGATGATATTAGGTGGAATTCTTCATATTTTTAGAGGGTGAATCTAGCGTACAATATGGATTGGTCGCGGTACGATTAGGGTGCGACAACAATTGAAAATGTTATAAAATATAAAAGTTATAATGGTACGCGAACAGAATATGTTATATTTTTTATAATTTTATATTAACGGTCTCACAATAAGTATCGATACTTATAGACAAGTTTTAATATTTACAAAAATTTAAAATGTTATCAGAAGTTATAAGTATTGATATTCGGAACTAAATTTCGATATTTAACCACTAACTTAAAATGTTAAAAAAAATAACATTTTTAATTTTAAGTTCCGTGTTCTGTAACATTTTCGGTTGTTACTGCACCGTAATTACACTGTGACCCTGCTGTATGTTAGACCTCTTCTATTTTTAGGTTTTTCTAACAGAAAAACTACTCATTCATTGAAAAAGAAAAAATTATTTCATGGCTCATTCTCGCCACGTCATTCATGAGACCAACTAATAAAAATCACCCATCTCAATATTTTTTCATGTCATATGTTTACCAAATAAATATTTACTCATATTTACTGTAAATTAATTTTAAAAATAGTTTTTACCAAGTAAAGATTCACTTGGTAAAAACATGACATAAAAACTAATAAAATAAATAATTTTTATTAGTTAATCTCATAAATAACGTGACATGAATGACCATATATAATTTTTCTTTTGAAATGGACTTTCACTATTTTCCATGGCCTTGTTTTGTGGTGCTTATAGACAATTTCAAGGGGATAATTGTTTATTTATTTGTAAAAAGAATATTATTTCTTAAAGGAATAAAAGAAATTTATCTTGTTGGGTTAGTGATTTAGGTATCTTGTTATGCTTTGATTGGTTGATAACACAATATTATAGTTAGTAAATATTCGATGCATTGTTAATGTAAAATATTTTTACCCAAGTATGTGAAATTTAAATTATTAACTCTAAATCTCAAAATTTTAAACTTTAACTCTTAAACCTTAAATCTAAAATTATAAATTAAACATCTAAAACCTAAATTAAATTCGATTGTGGAAAAATAAATTTTTTACCGTCGGTGCGTGAAATATTATCTCATTGTATTATCTTATAACTAATGTAATGATTCAATTATTTATGAACTCAATGTAGTCTCGATGGTAAAGAATGAGTGTTTCACCTAGGTGATTTGAGTTTGAGCAATTTAATTTGTATGCGTGTGAGTTTAATTAAATTTGAAACCGAACACATACTATATAATACTCTATTAGAATCATAAAAAATATTTTATCAATGAAAGTTATGTTGAGCTAATAATGTGAGATAATACTATTAAAAAATGTGATATAATAAATTATGTGGAAAAAAATTAGACTTATTTAAAGATTTCAAAAATAATTCAAATTTCACATTACTCGTAAAAGAGGTTAAAATTGATTTCTAAGTATTTTTTATTCATTACAATATTTCTAACATATTCGGTTGATCGCATCATACCTAATAAATTATACTTAAATTTTAAATTTTATTATAAAATAGACATTAAGTCATTAAAACAACCTAATGACGAGTTAACTAAACAATTAAAGTAATATATTAGGTGCTACAAAGTTATATATCAGTTTTGAAACTAAGTAAATTAAATTATAGTCTCCCATTTTTTGGTACAATCGCATTTTAGACCCTCTTACTAAGTAAAATAGATGTTAGTCCCCATTTTTGGTACAACTTTTTAGATCTTTTTAGTTTTAAAACTAAACAAATTAAACATCGACTTGTCATTTAAAAAAAATACTTTTTAGGTCATTTCAATTTCAATTTTTTTATATAAAAAAAAGTTGGATCATAATCCAACAGATTTTGTCCCTGCTCATTGCGGATTTGATTGGCTTTGGTTATGGAATTTAATTTTGACTTTGATATATTGATGAGTAAATTATTATATATTTTTCATCAAAAAATGGGATTACATTTATTTTTTATTCTTTAAATTAATCGAAGGTTACATACTCTCTTTTTTCCAATCCAATATGTGTTTTTTTTTTCACTTATTCATAATTATTGGAATCTTCTACTTTTATCACGTTGAAGGTTTAGACAAAAATGTGTGGATTAACTTTAATTGTATAAGGGCCCCAATCTCATCCTCTTAATTATTGAATTTGATGCAATCATAATACCCCTAAAATGGCTACTCTTTTCTATTTTTCTCAACTAAATCACATCTCATTACCACTTCTTTTAGAAAACTAAAAATTCAAGATAATAGTTTAGTTTTGTTATACTCATAATCATCAGGCCTGATTGTCATCCGATACGATAAACAGTTAATAAATTTTTGTAAAAAATCAGAAATTATGATCAATAATGTGAATAATCTTGTTAGAGGGACATCAATCTCTACCAACCTTTAACATGATCGACTAAACCTTTAACTTGAGATTCCAAGTAGACCTATTCAAGGGTTCGTATTATTCGTCCAAACTCTATACGATCCACTATAACAATGAGAGAATTCGAATATAAATACGAGGCCCAAAAATAGCTTGGACATGATATTAGGCCCTTTTTAGTATTATAGCTCCAAACCCAATAATTCTCGTAAGCCCAAATCCATAAATTCCACCTAAAAGGCCATAATGTCCTTGAAAGGAAACCTAATTGTTCCATTAGCTTAAGAAAAACACAGCCTAATCGTTCCATATTGCCACGTATCATTAGTTTAAATTGGTTTAAAATCGTAAGTAACTATTTGAATAAAAAAATTAGATACCCGATTGAATCTGAAATCAAATTTAAATACACAATTAAACAATAAAACACCAAATTAAATTTTAAAAATAAATTCAGATATCAAAAATATATATTACCTTAATGATTTCATCATAGAAAAAAGGTAATTAATAGAAAAAAATAGAATTGTTATCATTGAGTTAAGGCCTTTAAAATCTAAATGATGGCATTGGACTTTTATGCTTTCATTACCCTTTAATTTCAGACCAATAATTTCATACTTTTTATGGATGGAATTTATAATCATTGATCCTTAGAAAAATAAATTTTAATAAAAAGAGGTAAGATTCATCCACTTCTCTTTCATTATAGTGCCCGAAATAATTAGCTCATATGGTTATTATTATTATTATTATTATTATTATTATTATTATTATTATTATTATTATTATTATTATTATTATTATTATTATTATTATTATTATTATTATTATTATTATTATTATTATTATTATTATTATTATTATTATTATTATTATTATTATTATTATTATTATTATTATTATTATTATTATTATTATTATTATTATTATTATTATTATTATTATTATTATTATTATTATTATTATTATTATTATTATTATTATTATTATTATTATTATTATTATTATTATTATTATTATTATTATTATTATTATTATTATTATTATTATTATTATTATTATTATTATTATTATTATTATTATTATTATTATTATTATTATTATTATTATTATTATTATTATTATTATTATTATTATTATTATTATTATTATTATTATTATTATTATTATTATTATTATTATTATTATTATTATTATTATTATTATTATTATTATTATTATTATTATTATTATTATTATTATTATTATTATTATTATTATTATTATTATTATTATTATTATTATTATTATTATTATTATTATTATTATTATTATTATTATTATTATTATTATTATTATTATTATTATTATTATTATTATTATTATTATTATTATTATTATTATTATTATTATTATTATTATTATTATTATTATTATTATTATTATTATTATTATTATTATTATTATTATTATTATTATTATTATTATTATTATTATTATTATTATTATTATTATTATTATTATTATTATTATTATTATTATTATTATTATTATTATTATTATTATTATTATTATTATTATTATTATTATTATTATTATTATTATTATTATTATTATTATTATTATTATTATTATTATTATTATTATTTCACTCAATAAAATAAAATATTATTTATAAGATGTATTTACAAAATACATTTTTTTTTGAAAATTACGAGCATTTTTTTAAATTTTATTTACAACATCAAATTTCATTATTACAACCAATAAAAGTTGAGTGCAACGTATATTCTACAAAGAAAAGAACTTGAATTCAAACTTTAAAAACGACATTAATAAAAGGAAGAGTCACAAAATTTAACCATGACCATAAAGATTAGCTTGTACTTTACCAAAAAAAATTCATTACCATACAAAAAAACCAATTTTACTTCATTTTGTATTTTTGTTTTAAATAGTGGTCAAAATCCGCTCATCCCCTTGTGTCCTGGTGGTAAAGGTAGATGTTTATCATCCCTTGGGACTCGGGTTCGAGCACCAGTTATGCCATGCTGTGTGTGCCGTTTTTGAAAAGATTAAGAAAGTTGAACAAATGCTACCCTTGCATCGCACTAGCATATTCAAAAAAAAATAGTGGTCAAAATCCCGTCATTAGGTTTCGTTATTCCGCTTCATTCAGAATTTGATACTTGGGTGATATATATTTTTCATTTTAGTATTTATTATATTTCCTATTTTGTTCTTTGATTTTTTAATTATTATTTCAATCTCATTTTAATCGAATAAAAAAATATAAAAAATAAGACATGACATGTTCTTATCGATAATTTTATATGTATATAACTGATAATTTATAAGGGGATGAGTCTACAACACTTGACGAGTACCGATGAATACCGCTAACGACGAGCACCGATGAACACTATTAATTTAATTTATAAAAAAAATTAAATTTAAATAATTCAACGTATAATTATAAATTATTTAAAAATTAAAAGATAAATTAATTAAAATATATTATTTTATTTTTAATTTTATTTTAAACATAGATTAAAATACTTATACACTCTTAAATTACAAAACCTTAATTTTTGTTCATTTGAACTTTAAGCTGTCGCTGTCGCTGCTGCCGTCACTGTCTCTTACTGTCGCCGTCGTTGCCTCTGTTAATTTCAAGAACAAATAGCACAAATTGAGTAATAGATGGTAGAATTTCTTGGATTAATTCACTACGTATCTTGGGCACAAATTGAATTAATTCACTGGAAACAGCGGCATTAATGGTGGAATTTATCGCCTTTAATTTTTTAATTTTTATAAATTAAATTAAGGATTAATATCCTATACACTGGCAGTGGAAAGTTTTTATTTCCACAAGCGCCTCAATTATAGGGTTTAGGGTTAATGTTTAGGGTTTAGGGGTTTTAGTGTAAAGGTTTAGAATTTAGGGTTCATGTTTAGAATTTAGGAATTAGGGTTAGAATTTAGGGTTTAGGGTTAGGGTTTAGTTTTAGGGCAATATGGGTGGGGATTTAGGTTTTAACCTATAAACCTTAAATTTTAACCCTAAACCTAAAATTCAATCAACAATCACTAAATTCAAAACTATTACACTTATACCCCTAAATTTTAAACCCTAAACGAAGTCCCTAACCCCTAAAACTAAGGCGCTTGTGTAAAAAAGTTTCCACAAGCGCTTGTGTATAGAACAATTACCCTTAAATTAATTGTGCTCATATACTCGTCGAGCTTATAGACTCATCCAATTAAATATTATCAACAGTTGATTTATCATAAATTAAAGTATAATATTTAAATTATAGTAACGAGAAACAGATTGAATAGAAAAAATACTTTTATAATAAATCTAGTTAGTATTTAATTCAGATTAAATCAGTGATTATAAACGATTAATGTCGCCATTGACAGAAGAACAAAAAAGGCTACTTTTGTAAATTCCAAAGCAAATCATATCATCAACCGATGTAATATTTGTCCCTTATGCTTCACCATTTTTTCCATATTCTCAGTCAACTTTACTCGGTCTTCCCATTCTACCCCTAAACATTTCCATTTTCTACCTCCAGCAAGAAAAAATTCGGTTTTCATTTCCCAACCATCTCCACCAATTGTCTCTAACAAAGCAGTCTTTGGATCCTCTATTTCTCTCTCTAAAAAGGACACCTTTTTTTTCGGACTCACTTTCTCTATCTAAAAATCCCATTGTTTTTCTCAGAACTTTCCTTTCTAGTGAGCTATCTTTAGATTCTTTACAACCCAAATGTCAAAATCTGTTTTTTTCTTGGAATTTTCATGAAAAATTGCTGCTTTTTATTTATTTGTTTCCTCCCCATTTCATAACATCCATTTCACCATCAAAGATCTGTTTTTTTTAGGGGTAGCAATGAAGTCTTCAGCTCGACTTGACTCAGTAGTGTTCCAGCTCACACCAACTCGAACCAGGTCAGGATTTTATTTGTTTTGTTGCTAATATTTAGCTTCATAGTGTTAGCATTAGAGTTTGCTTATATATGCTAGATTTCTGGAACTGGGTATTGTTTGTTTGTAATAATTGTAGATATGAACTATTATGATGTGCTTTCACTTTCACCAGGTGTGATTTGGTGATATCTGCAAATGGGAAGACTGAGAAAATGGCTTCAGGTTTGCTCAATCCATTCCTTGCCCATTTGAAGACTGCACAAGAGCAGATGGCCAAGGGAGGTTATTCAATCACTCTTCAACCAGACCCCACCATTGATGCATCTTGGTTCACAAAAGGGACAGTGGAAAGGTTTATAATCTTATTTGGTGCTCCTTTCTTACTGGGATTATTGTCATTTGATCAGTCTTTTTCTGTTATTCGAGAAAGAAACTGTTTTTGGGATGCGACCGTGTGATGGTTGAGTCTATAATGTTTAGCAATCTTGTTGTCGAAAATGGCTCTACTGTTGATCTGTTCTCTTTCTGGCATTTGCAGGTTTGTTCGGTTCGTGAGTACTCCAGAGATCTTGGAACGGGTGTATACTGTTGAATCCGAAATTCTGCAGATTGAAGAGGCTATTGCAATTCAAAGCAATAACAATGTAGGATTTAGTGCTGTAAGTAATGTTTTTGGGAGTTTTATTATATGTATGCCATAGAGATTAATTATACATGTTCCTTTTTTCTTTTGACAGGTAGAAGAACATCAAGTAAAGTCCGTGGAAAGCACCGGCACAGAAGGTTCTGGTAGTAACTTTTTTGCCTATGGTCTTCAGTCTAATTGGACTGGTTCCGTTTTTAGTATAAATTACGGATGAATTTATGGACCAAAAAGTCATACTATTTCATGTTTTCTGGTCAACCCATATCATGTTTGTTTAAACCTTTCAGCATTAGTTCGGAATTTTTTTTTTGTTCAGTTTTTAATTTTTTCTTGTATTATACCTGATGGCTTTTGACAGGCAGCCGAGCTACACCAGATTCCAGTGACGAGAAAGCCATCGTCCTTTACTCAGTATACGCTAAATAACCCTCAGCGTGTATTAAATCTTCTCATAAATTTTATTAAATCTTGTTTGTTTGTTTTTTCCTTGCAGCCAAGTGCACTGCATCCTGCAGCGAATGCATCTTCTGTGGAGGGAAATTCTAAGTATGTTGTAGTGTGGCTGAATGCACATTTTGTAATTGAGGATATTGAATTGAATATTATCAATAGTTTTGAGGAGTCTTTGTATTTCATATGTATCTTCCCACCCGCCTAGCTTCCGGGAGAGCGTCACTTCCAGCGAGTGAATCAGGGGTGTCGTGTATGCAGTAACCTTATCATGATAAATACCATTACCGGTCAGCATGTAAAATATGAGGGGAAGTGTTGTGATACTCACACTCTGACAAGAAAAGCATATAACTTACCCTTTTCATGTTCGTGGGCTCAGTTTTCCTAAATGTCTAAGGTGTACATACTTGAACTTGGCTCACTCAAATGTTTATCTAGTTATGCTCAAATTCAACAAAACAATGAATAAGTCGAGTCTGAGTATTCTTGGGAACCGAAGTCAAGCTGAAGTAGGCTTGGCCACACCCTATCCGAGAGGATCTTCCTCGGCGAACAGAAGGGAATTTTGGGAAGGACCAAGAAAAAGGCTAAAAGAGTGAGAGGAGCGGCATATTATTTCATGTTAACGATGAAGAACATAAGTTGAATTATCATCTGTTTTATATGTTTACTTTGTTTGAATAATCTTAAGGCCATACATAACATACTGTTTCTCCTTTTCACTAGAGCTCAACTTTTGAAAGTCCTGGAGACAAGGAAGACGGTGCTGCAGAAAGAGCAAAGTATGGCCTTTGCACGTGCTGTAGCTGCCGGTTTCGATATCGATCATGTGGCACCTTTGATTTCATTTGCTGAAACTTTTGGAGCCTCTCGTTTTAGGTATGTGGGAGTTTCAAATAGTCAACTTAATTTTATGCAACCATATTATCTTATCGGTGATTACATGTCATGTATGAATCGGGTGTTTTCTCTTAGTTCAAAATCACCGAGTTTAAAATGACAGTTTTCCATCAATGATACCCACTGGAAGAATAATTTGTGACCTGTGAATGGTATCTTGATTAAGTTCTTTTTTCATTGCAGGGATGCTTGTATAAAATTTAATGATTTATGGAAAAGAAAGCATGAAACTGGCCAGTGGCTTGAGATTGAAGCAGCTGAAGCAATGTCTAGTCGATCTGATTTCCCTGCTATGAATGCAACTGGCATTGTGTTTTCCGAGAACAACGGAAAATCTGGTGTTGAGACAAGTACAGGTATTTGTTTTTGAGCTAAGTCTAAGTAGCTTAGGTTATAATTTTGTTTGGTAATTTGGAAGGTGGTAAGTTTTCCCTGTCTAATTTTTCTACCCACACAATTTGCTTGGTCTTAATCCCGGGAATCTCGGTTTATGGCATTCATTTATTTGCTTTTAACACCATTTGTATGCTTGACAAATATTTCATTCATGCTTGCTACTTTCACCTAAATTATGAACTGAAATAAATAAAATTCTGATATGGTCAGATGAGAAACCTCCAATGGATCAACAAACCCCGGGTCGTCAAGAATATTTCCAATCTCAGTATCCGCACCCCATGTTTCCTCCCTGGCCTATCCATTCTCCACCGGGTGGTATGCCACCCTTTCAAGGATATCCTATGCAAGGGGTGCCTTACTATCCGAATTACCCTGGAGGTAGTCCCTACTTTCAGCAACCTTATCCATCAATGGAGGATCCAAGACACAATGTTGGTAAAAGAATACAGAAACGGCATTCAATGGATAGCAGAGAAAGCCATAGTGGATCAGATACTTATGAGATGGAGAGAGCAAAATCTCAGGATAACGAGGAGTTGGACGGCGAAAATTCAGTAAGTCCAAAATCGAGAAAGAAGAGTAGCAGGTCAAGTAAAAAGAAGTCGGGAATGGTGGTCATACGGAACATCAATTATATCACTTCAAAAAGGGAGAACTCTTCAGGTAGTGATTCACAGTCGCATTCTGGCTCTGAAGATGATGTGGAAGATGGAGATACTGAGCATAAGAACTCTCGGAGATCCTCAAAGGTGAATGGAAGTCAACCAAAGTCTGTTGATGCATATGGTAGGGAAGAAACAGTTAATGGGAAGGAGACGGATGGTGGACACTGGCAAGCATTTCAAACTTATTTACTTAGAGATGCTGAAGACGAAGAGCGTAGAACTAACGGAGAAATATTCTCGACGGACAAGGAAGTTCAAGGAAAGAGAAGACCGAGCAGAGTGCATGGAGGTGAAGACCCTTTAGTTTTGGGGGGACGAGAAATGGGTCAATTCGAAGAAGGGAATGCAACTGACATACATGATATTAGTGCAAGTGGCTCTCGCATGCCTAAAGGATCGAATGATCAGTCTTTGACTATTGGAAGAGGTGGTCACACAACTGCTGATGGCAGGATTTTCATTGATGGTGAAATGGATGG
Organism: Hibiscus tridactylites; assembly: GCA_958450335.1. Lineage (NCBI taxonomy): Eukaryota > Viridiplantae > Streptophyta > Magnoliopsida > Malvales > Malvaceae > Hibiscus > Hibiscus tridactylites. The sequence continues at coordinate 83,484,064 of OY288270.1, forward strand.
CAGGAGGGTTTATCGAAGGAACATAAATGATGAATTCATTGTAGATAGACAACGGAATCCGTCAGATTTTACAAATTCTCCATCAGATCCTCAGACTTTTAACCGCTTTGAACGGTCATCCAACGGTTCAGAAAGAAGATCATCAAATAATATAAATGATGATTCCTACATTGTTCCATTCAGGTCCACTTCAGTCACTCAAGTTGGAACTGATGACCGCAGTGCTATCAATGTGGATTCCGATTTCTCATTGTCACTTCAGAAAGCAGAAAATACACCTAATAGGGTTGGAAGCCAGGTCAATTATGAACCCGATGATTTGACTTTGATGCCTGAGCGTGGAGCAGAAATGGGGTCAATTGGGTATGATCCGGCTTTGGATTATGAAATGCAGGCTCATGTTGAAGATGGTACTTCACTGAGTAAGAAAAATAAAGAGGGAGTGCAAGGGTCTAAAAAGTCAGAAAAGGACCGAAAATCGAAACTTATTGCTGATCCTTCTGATAAAAAGAAGGCTGTAGGGCCAATAAGGAGAGGAAAGCCTTCAAAACCGAGTCCTTTGGATGAAGCAAAAGTCCGGGCTGAGAGGCTAAGAACCTATAAAGCTGATCTTCAGAAAATAAAGAAGGAGAAGGTATGCTGCTTTTGGTGCACTGAATTCTTTGAATACTTATAGTACAACCTCAGCTCACTTTACAACTAGCTCATGTGGTTTATCAAATAAATCTTTTTCGTTATTAGTAATTCATTTTTTAACACTTTCAGGAAGAGGCTGAAATTAAACGACTTGAAGCATTGAAGATGGAGAGACAAAAGAGAATTGCTTCTAGAGGCGGTTCTGTTCCAGCTCAGTTGTCAGTGGCCGCACAAAGCCGTAAACAATTGCCATCAAAACTTTCTCCGAGCTCTCATAAGGCATCTAAGTTTACTGATGGTGAGCCTGGACCATCATCACCACTACAAAGATCCATCAAGCCTGCTTCTGTGGGATTAGCTGATTCTCACAAAGCTTCTAAACCCAGCAAACTGAACACTGGAACCCCATCCCGTGGGAATAGGTTAAGCCAGTCTGTTTCATCATTGCCTGAACCGAAGAAAGACAATGGCGGTGTAACTCCTGATACAAAGGCATCTATGGCAAGGATTAGGAGATTATCAGAACCGAAAACAAGTAGCAGTCCACTTGTTTCTTCAGTGAAGTCACGGCACTCTGAGCCATCAAAGAAAACAAAAGTATCCGGTGTTCCTGAGAGCAAAAAAATATCAGCAATTGTGAACCATGATAAAAGTATGATTGCGTCCCTTCCCGAGCTGAAAATTAAAACAACTAAATCCCCTGATGTTACCAGCAGCAAATTGGGAGGAAATGAAATGAATCAGAAGGTGACCGGAAGTATTTCTTCGACCACCGATGTTACCGAACCAAGTAGGAACAAGGAAAAAGTTTCACTTCATACTGATGGGGATGACAGTACAGTGGTTGAGAAAACTGTTGTGATGCTTGAATCTGTTCCTGCAGTAAACTTATCAGAAGGAACTGCGGTAGTTCAGAAGGAAAATGATGGCATCTTTAAAATCAGGAGTGAAACTGAGGTGGTATCAGATTATGCTGCTATTCATGCACCAGTTTCTTCATTGAATCCTGAAGCAATTGATAAAGAACAACAGACACAACAAAAACCACGAGCTTATGAGGTAGGATTTATATAAAAGAAATTAGCCTAGAATTTTGTAGTTCTAATAATCATTTCTTGTTCATGTGCCTCTAAATATGCTGCACATACTTGCAGGTTCAAAAGGCAAATGTAAGTGACACTGAGAAGGAATTGTCAAAATTTACAAGTGTTACTGAAAAACAGTACCAAGCCCCTTTTGCTCGGGTCTCTTCTATGGAAGATCCATGTACTGAAATTTCTGAGTATGACAGAGCACCTCCAGCCGCAACAACAAACTCAGAGAATGTTAGAGCTCTTATAGCTGACACTAATAACTTGAAACTAGAAAAGATTCCCGAGGTGTTGGATAAACCTCAGGTAAAGGAGTCATCGAAAGGGTTTCGACGGCTGTTGAAGTTTGGAAAAAAGAATCACAGCTCAGCTAGAAGCGAACATAGTGTTGACTCAAGCAGTGAGGCTGAAGAGTTGGTTGGGAATGCTGCCTCATCCAGTGAAGGTAATTGCCATGTGTTTCATCCCTTGTGAACTTTTATTGATGCATATAGATCATCAGTTATTTTGTTGGATTTGTTAATTTTCAGATTGTATTTGCTTCTGAAGCTGATTAGTTTTCTGGTTTTTTTATCAGTTCATATGTTGAAGAATCTGATCTCTCAGGATGAGACCCCGACAGCCAGTAATACTCCACAAAAATGTAAGTATTTGCTGCTCATTACCCTTCGATTCCTTTTCTTCCCCAATCTTCACAAATATCAGTATCTTACATCATTAAGGTGGAGAATCTGAAGGACTTTATATATATAATCATGCAGCTTCTCGCTCATTTTCGTTGCTGTCACCATTCCGAAGCAAGACCAGTGAAAAGAAGTATATGGCTTGACGATGAAGGTGAAGCCATGGACTTTGTTATTTCTTTTCCGTGGATTTGGCTGTCTTACATTTACATATATATTTTTTCAAATTTATTTTCCCTTATTGCAACCTGAAAAGGTTAGGTACCATCAATGATATGTTTGTAACAAAGTTTTTTTTATGCAGCCACATGCATTAGTTAATGTAATGTTCTTATGCAGCCACATGCATTAGTTAATGTAATGTTCTTGAACTGAATCGGTTTCTAGCGGACTTTTCCTCCCTGTTTATATTTACTTTCTTTTGTATCCATGAATTCTGCCATTGTTTACTGTAAATGAGAAGATTCCTTCATATATTTTTCGTGTCTCACTGTCATAGAACACAAGGTTTGGGGGTTTCATCGGGTACCGTATGTATTATTGGTGAACAATGGGGTTTAACTTAGTTAAGATTTGAATTTCAGTATCTATGACTACAACCCTTTTTATAAAGTGAAAAAGAATGTCCATTTTATTACCTTGTAAGATTGACACAGAATGGGGAAGAAAAGGTTTGATTTGCAAATTCGGATTCATTGATACATATAAATGGATACTTCAAAACTCCAGATGAAAACACAGAGTAATACTAATCAAAACGAATGATGACACATGATATATTGCTCTTGCTCATTCTTGTTAAAGCCTCCTTTGTTAGGCACTCAGCTGCTTCTTGTGGATCCTCCAAATGCCTGATGAGATTCACAGCTTCTTGATTTTTCATCACCTGGAATGAACAACAGTGCACATGATAATCAGAAAGACTTGTAGCTTAAATCTATGTTACTTAGACTCGGGTTATGTCGTCGCACATACCTCCCAGATTCCAGTGCTAGCTATAATGATGAATTCGGTCTCAGCATCGATCTTTTCAGCCCCAACAAGAAGTTCTGAGCTCTTGGGGTGCCTTGTAGCTGCTTCATTACTTGAATCGCATACTAATATACGGACTTTAGGCACAAATATGACACACAGAACAGCATCAGATGTATATCGAATACCGATTGAAACAAAAACCGAAAGTTCAATTGATTCGAACTCTGTTCTAGTAAAAAGGACTTTTTATTGTAGGTGTTCAAAATACCTGGAAATAGTCTACGAGTCCAATGTCTTCTGGCTCCACCATGGTGCTTGCTGCTCAGCTGATGAGCCACACCATCTCTACATACAACGGCTCTATAGCCACCCAGGTTGGCCATCACAAGCCTTTCCCCATTGATAAGCATCACAGACGCCGACCCTGCTCGAACCGTCTCGTCTTCCTTCAGTGCCTCTCTTGCCTTTGCTCTTGCTCCGAGATAGGCTTTCTTCATCGTCTCCTTCATCTTCCTATTCACTTGAGACTGCAACAAAAGTTTTCAACATAATTGCCAGAGATCTCAATCTACACTTGCACATACACATACATATACATATACACATACACTACTGATACACATTCATATATGTGAATATATGATGCAATGTTTACCTGTTTAGGCTTCTTATCAAAGAAATGAGACTGTATATACTTGGTAACACCATCTCCAATCCGAGGATCGAAAATTCCGAAGAACCATAATTCGAGTTCATCGATTTGATCTCGCTGAACCACGACAGAATCGAATTCTCGTTCATCAGAGCTGCCTCTCAGTGACTTATCTTCAGCCACATGATAGCCATGAGAGACTGGCATCATCCATGAAGGCTTCTTTTTAATCCTATTCTCTCTTTTCTTGCTTCCACCATCTCCGATACGAAATCGTCTCAGCTTAAACGCCTGCTCCATCACCAAAAAAACAAAATCCCAGAGCTGGTTAATAAGAACTAAGCTTTATATGAAGTGAAACATGGAAAAGAAAATCTGGGTTTTCATCTTCAAAACGAGTCATTTCGTTTTTCATACGTTAAATTTATGAAGAAAGTTACCTTTGACCAAAATAAATAAATGAAAATGGTGTTGGATTTTCCTTACCTTGAGTTTAAAGTGGATATCTTTTAGTCCCATTTTTAAAATTCTTGAGCTTTGTGGTGGAAAGAAACTTTGAAGGAGTGTATTTGAAGATGATTATATACACAGGTAAATGTTAAAACAAATTGATTTTATTTTCTTGTTGGTAAAGAAATATATTTTTGTTAAGGCTGATCTGTTTGAAGTTAATAGAAAATCTGAATCCGATTGAAAATATTTAAGTTATTAACGTTTTTAAATGAGAAAATTTATTGGTTTTGATTGTATCTGGTCAGCAAATTTACTCGCGTAACTGCCATTTTTATTCTATTGATTTTTTTTCCCGAGAAAATTTTTGAAAAGAAAAGACAAGACAGGAAAATCTTGTAATTTGGGTACATAAACCAAATTATGTTATGTTAATATCTATCCTGATTTGTATCATATGGTCATTTTAGTTCGTTTAAAATCATGATATCTATTTAGATTCGATCCAATAAAAAATATTGAAAATTTATCGAATTGTAACTTAGACTCAAGAATATCACTATACCTAAAAGATCTATTGTTTTTATTTTCATTACTAATCTAACAAAAGAGACCTGAGCTTGAAGAGAGAGAAACATGTCGCTTATATTAGAATTTGAATTTCAAATTTACTGAATAATAATTCTTAAAAACTATTGTATGATTAAACCAAATTAAATTTTAATTTAGAAATACTATTTACACTTTGTTAAAAAAAAGAAATATTATTTACACTAAATTTGCACAAATTAAGAGCAAATGATTAAGTACTAATTACTACATATTTGTTTGGTTAATGAATCCCTATCAAGAATGGAAATAAACCAACATTCTAATAAAATATATGGGGGATTAGTATATGAAAATTGGACCGACATGATTCATAGAGTCCTTAATGATCAGTTCTGGTGAGCTAGGTAAGCAATTTATTTGAAATTAATTAGCCATATTTATTCCTACCTATCTTGATTCAAGTCAATGAATGGTAAGCGAAGCAAAGCTGCATCAAAAAGATTGCAACATTTCTCAATAATTATTTGATTCGAAAAATCAACAGTTTAGTATATTAGATCTCTTTTTGTGACAATTTATCGATATAATCAGCATTATTAACGTAGTAAATTTACAAAATTACTTATGTCAATAACATCTCCTACACCAATACATAAAACGTCTAGTTAGATAGACACAAGAATCTCCTACACCAATACATAAAACGTTTAGTTAGATAGACACAAGAATTATAAGTTTCTAAAAAATAAAGGTCATGCTCAAAATTCGATTTTGTTTTTCTTTATGTCTATTGAGTTTTCATGTTTTTATTTTTTTATATAAGTTCTTGGCAGATATAGTTTCCAAGTTTCTCTTGTTTTAATTTTTTAAAATAAAATTTAAATTTAAATTTTAAAATTGTAAATAGAATAAATTGAGTCTTCTACAATATCATATTTGGATTAATCAACCGGTGGATTAAATACGGATGATTTATGCCAACAAAGTGCAACATTTGTCTATGTCATATGTATTGTAATTAGCATCAGATACGAGCATATATCATATATAAATATATTTGATTTTTTTATAAAAAAAATTAATATCAAATTATTCTATAAAATATGATTTGAAAATGAATATCAAATAGATTCAACCAAAATCTACAGTGTGATAACAAATGAAGAATTGACAAGTCATGGGTGATGGTTGAATTGAGTTTACAGCCAAAAAGCGAAGAAAGTAACGCTTCAACAGTTCAACTGCTGAAATAAACAGTGGTTATACGGTCCAAGAGAAGTAGGTGTGTGCAACCAATTCTAGAAGATAACTCAGATCACAACTCACAAGCCACCCAATTTCAATGTTCCATTAATTTGATACAAGTTGGAAGTTTATGGGTCGATTTGGCAAGAAAAATGTTGCGTTTAGAGGTCAATTTGACTAAAATTAAGTTAAAGGTCATTTCGGCACAAATTACCAAGTTCAAGGACCAATCTGGGTATTAAACCTTTTTTTACTTGAATGAACCAGATATCTAGACTCTAGAGCACCAACATTTCACACTGCAATTAAGCAATATTTAATCCCTTGATAACTATGTTTTCGACATTAGTACTTAAAGTTTAACAACTTTTCTCAAATTTAGCCCCTTTGATGACATTATACAATATCAGAAGTTCAGAATAATGCATCAAAATGACCAAAAATCCAATGTGCAAAAAGTTCTTAAAGGACTAATATAAGAGATGTTGCAAAGTTCAGGGACTAAAAGCTATTTCATCCCTTTAACATTTGACGAGCATTAAAGACACTGTCTGATCCATCCGATATAATAAATAACAGAAGTTTGAATAAGAAACATTGCATGCACCACATTTGACAAGCAATGTCTAGCAAAAGAAAAAGAAACAACTTGCAGAGTGTTCATGACAAAACTAGCAAAACCCGATGATTCGGTATCGTTTCAAGATGAAGTCTCCTTTTTCAGCTTTGCGAGCTCTTGCCTAACGACCCCAGCCCTCTGCAAAATACATTATAGTCGGTTAGATCGGATTAAGGTTTCAAGAAACCCTTTTTTGGATTTTGATCAGAATAATCAAGCATAAACCAAGTAAACATATTAACACAATGAACCGACCTTGATCTTAGCTAACATAAGCTTGAACCGATCGAAGTCATTGAGAGATGCCCTTCTCTTCTGGACAATAAGTTTTCGGCCCCATGAGCTATTCTCCCACTTGTTCTTGACATCTGCCGCAGTCAAATAAAAACAAATTAGCAACAAAATTTTACTTTTTCGAGAAACAACATAACGTAGGTAAAACTTATTGTCATTACCAGCCTTCTCCATAGCTTCGATCAATGTCTTCTTCTTTGGAACACGGGGAATGTCAATTGTGATATCGGTCAATGTAAGCCTCTTGAAGTTCATTTGGCCTCTGACCATATCTGGGGCATCAACTAGTGCCTGCAACACCAAGATAATAGCAATACACATCATTTCTTCCGCACACGAATATCAATCTACCTAACTTCAGCTAGACTCATGAATCATGGTTTATCTTTCAAAAGGACAGCTAAAATACGACAATTAACATGACATACGCAAAAGCCACAGATAAACAAAAGCCGAGAACACATTAACAAACATCCATGCCGAATCAATACACAGTGAGACTAATGTTTTCTCCACCGTTTCGTTGACACCTTCAAATTCAAACACAATATCAGGCAACATTCATTTAAAACAATAACTCTAAACAAACCAAAACACCAAATATCTTGCATCATTCAGATTCATTTTGGTTGCCTTCAAATAACATATTTTGGGCTGGATTAAACTCAATTAAACCCAATTTTAGTCCAACGCTTCAAAATCAAAACAAAAAAATTCCATCAAAAGTCACCAATTCATCCTCTTATCTCACTAAATCAAATCCACTTAAATATACCCTAAGAAACATAACAAACAACAAACACCATGTCACTTTGAACTTCATTTTCTCTCTTTAAACAAAAACCCAAATGCTATTTCACCATTATAAATGAAATGAACACATAATTTAGTACTGGGTTAATACGGAAACCAATAATAAAACAACGTACTCTGTTTTGGTCAACGACATCAACGATGACAACCAACTTGCCGTAGTCTTTACCGTAGTTAACGAGAGCCACTCTCCCGATCTCAACGTACCTCTTGAACGGCTAAAAAATTCAGAAAAAATTAAAACCCAGAATACATGATTCAGAAGCAATCTAAAGGTACCGTCCATTATAGATTGAAGAAAAAAAACTCACCATTTTCGTTCTCTGGGAATGTTGGCAGCTGACAGAGAGGCGGAGGGGAGGAATTAGGGTTCTATATAATGGACTAATAGGGTTTTTATTTTGTTTTGGTGATAATGGTTTTAGTGGATTTTGGCTCCTTAAGTTTTTTGGATCTGCATTGTGCTAATATTTGCTGCTTTGGGCCTTTTCTCCTTAGAATTTTTTTACTAAACCTTATAAACTAAAGGTCAGTTTCACATTATTTTTAAAAAATATTTTTAAAAATACGGTTAAAAAGTGATTTTGAAAAAGTTAATTTGTAAGATTTTAATGTTTGGTATTACTGTCAAAAATACTTTTAAAAAAATAAAATATCAATTTTAGATATGATATTGTAAAGTAAAGATAAATAAATGTAAGTGTGTTTTTATTATTTATTTATATTTAAAATATTAAATTCTATTATTATTTTAATATTAATATTTAATATATTATTATTTTAATATTAATTAATTCATTACATTTATTATATTAATTTAATATTTAAGATAATAATTTAATATATTTCATATTCACCATTAATATTATTTGAGTATATTAGTAATATTTTTATGTATTGTTTTAATATATGAATTAAAGTAGGGGTAAAAAAATATTTTACCCCTAAACGCATTTCTAACCTCTAAAAGTTAAATTTTTTCAGCTTATAGCTTTTGTCCATAATCACTTATATAAGCAGTTTTGAAATGAGTGTTTGATAATTATTTTCAATGTAAAAACACTTATTTAAGCAAAAGTCAATATTTAAGCAATGTCAAAAGGGCCTAAATATAAATGAAAAATATAAATAGAATTTAAATGAATATATCAAAATTATTAATATATTATTTGGTCTAATCACTGGTATTCAATTTATTGATGGACTAATTCGAATAAAATTTTTCAAAAGTCCAATATAGGGGTGACCCTTCCAACCTAATTTTTTCCATTCACAATGTCATGATTCGAATCTCTAATCTTGCTTAAGGAAACTAGCGTCTCATCCCTCTAAACCAACTAGTTGTTGATAAAATTATTAATATTTTAAATTATTCACAATAATTTTTTATTGAATAGATATAAAAGAAATTATCCTTGTTAATTGAGTATGGTTCGATTAATATTATCGTTGATACAATATACATGAATACGTGCAATCAAGAATAATAAACGATATTGCAAATACTAATGTAAACAAAAAATCGACATAAATACACGAATTGTCGGATGTAGGGGGACAATATGAACACACAAGAGAAGGGGTTTTGATTTTATATACTATGCTTACTAACTTATGAGATGACAAAAACCTTGAGCTCACCTCTTTCTCCTCTGGTGATTTGGGTATCAGAATCGATAAAGGTGACATTGACTTCGCCGCTTTTGGGACGGGACCTCAAAGCGTCTGAAATTTGAGATACTTCGAATGGCGGAAGCTGAGATAAATTCCCTTCTATTTTTACAGTTGTTTTTTCAAATGTTATTTTGAAAAAATTATTGCATGGTTCCGGACTACGACGTCATCCATGATCTTTTTCACTAAAAGTCAGCTATGTAATTTTCATGTCATTTTTTAAAGATGAATCTTCATCTTTTTAAGCCATATAAATAGGGAGTGAGTGGTTGTATAGTGACATGGAAAAAAAATTATGTGACTTATTTTTAGTGGATGAAGACTATGGATGACGTGGTGGTCCGGGACCATATAATAATTTCTTGTTATTTTGATTGTTGAAGATCCTATGCAAACAAAAACACAAGTTTCCCATTAGTTCATCTTTACCATTTCGAATCTTATTCCCGATTCAAACGATTTAACGAATCGATTCGATCAGATATCTCATTCAACGAGTAAGAGTAGGAACAAGTACCAACCTAGGAGTTGGAATTTGTGGGCTAAGGTGGTAGTGAGTTCAAGTGGAGGCAAAGGCCATGGAGCTCCCAGTTCAACTTCTGCTATGTTATCAAAATCTTTGCTTACCACATCCATTCTCTGAGACACCTGAATACGAATATGTGTGTGACACGAGTATATTCAATTTACAACACCATTAGGATAGCTAACTGCAGACCTGGCCAAGAGTTATCGTGAGCAACCTTCCGGTGGGAGGTCCAGGCCGGCTTCCGCCTAGTGTCCGAGACGAGAACGCGCTGCTCTATATCAATTTTCATTTCTCTTGCAGCTTCCGAGATCAGCCGATAAGTCCACCGGTCCAGCAACCGTTTCAAGTTCTTTGGCAGTGGCATCGGCTTTCCGAAGATCATCTTCATTTGCAGAAAAACCTCTATTCAACCCAGAAACAATACTTGAATCTAAAAAACATGATTCAACAAGAAAGAGCAAAGCCCAGAAAAATATTCTAACAAATCTGAAGAAAATATGCCAGTAATTTAAGCTTCAAGGAAGTACTGAGTTCAGATTTAGCATCTTGAACTGGAGGCGGCGGCGGGGAGTCAAGAACAGAGACATCTTCAACGGCTAATTTCAGAACAAAGTTTATTTTTCTCTGAGGACGACGCCGTTTGATGTGAACAAGAAAAGGGTATGATTTTCTGAGACTGAGAGGAGCTTTAATGGAGGAATAAGAGAATATGGAGGCGGGAGGTTCTAGAAGAGAGCTTGAAGTAGCCATGGCTGTGGGGGGTTTAGATTGCCTTGTTCTGTAGCTTTTCAACTGTTGTCTGGCTCTGTCATATAGTAAAATCTCCTCTCTAGTTTAAGAATCAAAATCTTTGATAGAAACATCCACATTTGGTGAAATAAAAAATCATCCTCACTTCACAAAATAATTTTTCCTACAACATTATTTCATAAAAATTCTCATTTTTATAGGTACTATAATCCCACCGCTCCTTGAATATTCCATAACCGTATACAATACATATATAAAAACACTTTAAGTCATGCCAGAATCAATCAGACAGTTAGTAGTTAAACCGTCGATATAATAAAAATTAAATAAAAGATTAAAAATATTAAAAAAATTAGGTAACATTCACAAATGATCACTATTTTATCTCAAAATATTCATTTTAATCAACGAACCTTCAAAAGTTACATAATAAACATTAGACTTTAGTTTTTAAATCAATGAGTTGTTAATTATTGTTATAGAGGTGAGAAAAATCTTCAACGGGCGATGAACATTGTTGAATACCACTAACGATAAACATCGATGAACACCATTAATTTTTTTTTTTAATTTTAAAAATCTAAAGGACTAAAATTATAATTAAAATTATCTCTTAAAAAATAAAAATTAAATTTAATAGTTACTTTATAATATTTTTTAATATGTTAGAATCAAATATATCCAATTCTCCTAAACCCTAACAAAATCAATCTCTTAAAAAAAAATAGAAATCAGTTTATAATTTTTTAATAGATTAGAATCAAATATACCCAACTCTCCTAAATCTAAACCCTAACAAATATACCCAACTATTTTAATATGAGGGGTTGAATTTGTTAGGGTTTAGGTTTAGGAAAATTGAGTATATTTGATTCTAATCTATTAAAAAATATATATTAAGTAACTATTAAATTTGATTTTTATTTTTTAAGAGATAATTTTAATTATAATTTTAGTCCTTTAGATTTTTAAAATTTTCAAAAAAAATTAATGGTGTTCATCGTTTGTGGCGTTCAGCAAAGTTCGTCGCACGTGGTAGACTCATCCTATAGAGGTGACATGTCAGTCATTAAAATTTCTATAACATATTAGTCCTCTATATTCATACAATCAATCAATTTAATCTTAATTCGAAACAAATAAGACTAAACCATGTTAAATTTCAATATCGCATTTACTCTTTTTTTTTGAACAATTTCTATCTAAAAGAGTGAGAAGGGAGAAGAGAAATTTTGTTCCTATTGAGTCTTGAACTCACAATCCAAAAAAAAGGAGAGGGTGTCAACGAAGAATTTTGACCACCTACTTTAAAAATTATTAACAATATCGCAATTACTTGTCCATACCAATTACATAGTGATTGCAGGCTTGAGACGGCAGATTGTGTTGGCTTTTGTGTAACATTATTTTCTATTTCGCATTTATCGCCAGATGCCGATGCTATAAATTATAATGGATGGATGATTTGTGTTTATAGAAAAATGTTTTGTTGGTCACCAAATTAATGATTGCAGTGAGAAATTATGAACATCTCTCGCCGCCCTCAACCACCACCTCAATGGTCCGCATCTCTTTGCGGCGGTGACGATTTCGGAACGTGTAAGTTTCCTGTTTCATTATTACACAAATCAACTGGACTAAACCCGAAATTCAGCTTTTAATTTTTGTTCTTTATATGATCTCAACTCCAACTGCAGGCTGTATAACATGCTGTCTCCCGTGCATCACCTTCGGCCAAATAGCAGAAATGGTGGACGAAGGAAAGACCTGTAAGAATACATACATACATACATACATACATACATACATACATACATACATACATACATACATACATACATACATACATACATACATACATACATACATACATACATACATACATACATACATACATACATACATACATACATATAATTCGATTATCAAGACACCGTTGTATCTTAATTTCTTCGAAATCCTCGACGGACGGCCATTAATGGTGTGTCTGAAATATTATTTGTCTGGTTTTTTAAAACAGCCTGCGCACAACAAAGTTGCATATACGGGTTGTTGATGCTGTGTTCATGTCACTGCCTACTGTCGTGTATTTATAGAGAGAAATTGAGAGCCAAATTCGGGTTGCCGGCTGAGCCGTGCAACGATTGTTGTGTTCATTTCTGTTGTGAAGCATGTGCTCTTTGTCAAGAACATGCTGAGCTCAAAAATAGAGGCTTTGATCCATCCAAAGGTCAATTCTTTCTCCAGATTTTAACTATTAATTTTTTAGATTCAATTGTAACGTCTGATTCAAGTATAAAACTCACATTATATCCATATACCTTTATTTTGTAAATATTTATTATCTTACAGGTTGGAATCATGGAACTCATATTGCACCACCACCAATGATGCCTCCTACCATGATGAGATGATGAGCACCAATTGGTCAAAGGAGATTAAAACAATTTCATAATTTACATTATTATTGTAACATGATATTTAACATACAATTTGATGTAATATTTATACTTTTCAGACCATTCTCCACTCTTAAATTAGAGAACATTGAATGCTTAAATATATATAAATTCATGTCCACTTATATGTTATTCTAATGACATATTAACTGAAATAAATTCAATCAACTTCAACATGATATTTATTTATGGATTAATATCCTATACACTGGCGGTGGAAATTTAAAGTTTCCACAAGCGCCTTAGTTTTAGGGTTTAGAGTGTTAGTTTAGGGTATAGGGTTTAGGGGTTTAGGTGCAGGGGTTTAGAATTTAGGGATAGTTGTTTCAATTTAAGGTTTAGGGTTATAATTTAGGGTTTATAGGTTAGGGTTTAGTTTTTATGGTAATATGATGAGGATTTAGGTTTTAACCTATAAACCCTAAATTATAACCCTAAACCTTAAATTGAAACAACTATCCCTAAATTCTAACCCTCCACGCCTAAACCCCTAAACCCTAAACCCTAAACTAACCAACTATACCCTAGAATTAAGGCGCTTGTGGAAACTTTCAGTTTCCACCGCCTGTGTATAGAAAATTTATCCTTTATTTATATGGGAAGAATAAATGTAATTGGCTTTATCTTTACCCTATGTTTTACTTGCAAATGAACATTCTAATCAAACCCTTCGTATACTTTTACGATTAAATTAAAATTATTAGATTATTGTAGTATATTTCGTCTATTATTAAAATTATATTTATAATAACTATTTAGAGACAATTATGAATATTAAATTAAATTTAGTCTATTATTAAATAGGTTGTTCTTTGTGTAAATATTTAAGATTAAATAAATTGTTATCTCAATTATTAAACAATTATGTCATTCTTTCATTAGAAGTTAACGACACTTAATCAAGTGACAAAAATATAGTAATTCTTTAAAGGCGAATGATAAAAACGTAATCTTATATATATATAGGTTAGGATCAACTTACATAATGTAAAACTCTTTAAGTTTTACACGTTTTCTGGATTTTTAAATGAGGGGAATGGATGGCTCGAATTAACTCATTATTCTTTTTTTTTTCAAGTGATAATCTTCACATATTTACTGTTAATCTCATCCATTCGTTTCACTCATCCAACAGTCCAAAAAACGTGTAAAACTTAAAGAGTTTTACACTGTGTAAACGGACCCTATCTCTCTCTCTATATATATGTATGTATATATATATATATATATATATATATATATCAAATGCACGGGCGAGAGAACTTTTAGGTTCTACGAGTGCTTTAGTTTTAGGGTTTACGAACTTATTTTAAGGTTTAGGGATAGAATTTAGTGTTTAGGGATTATAATTTAGGGTTTAAAGGTTATGATTTAGATTTTAGGATAATATATTGAGGTATTTTCCTAGGACGACATACCTTATCCTTCCTTTGATTATTGAGGATGTTACTTGCTCGTTGTCTGGATTACTTGCGGCATAAGAAAGGAGCTTAGCCACGCCGAAATCGCCGACGTGTGCAACACTGATTCAATTGTTTACAGGTCCAATCCCTCGTCAAATTGGAAACTTGAAGAATTGGTCTTACCTTATTCTCAGTAACAACCGGTTCAAAGGCATAATCCCTCCCTCATTGTCTAATTTATCTAGATTGAGTTATTTGTTCCCCGGTTCAAATCTTTTACAAGGGCCAATTCCTTATCAAATTTGTCTTATCTGGGTCTCAGTAACAACAGCCTTACAGGCAAGATCCCTTCCTCACTGTTTAATTTATCCGGTTTAAGCTATTCGTGTCTTGTAAGAAGATAACAGTAAACATGTGATCACACTAAAAAGGACGAAACTTTCGGGGAAAACCACATGCAGAGGAGTAGAAATTCACTAATGTTGAAAAATATGGATACGAGAGTATCTATTTACATGGATAGACACTTGGTTACATTAAATTTTAATCAAACTGAATTTCCTACTGCGAACTTTTCGTGCCGAAATAAAACAGAATTCAATTTATAGGTCCAATACCTCGTGAGATTGGAAACTTGAAGAATTTGATGAGACCGAGACTCCGTAACAACACCCTCGACGGTATCATACCTCCCTCACTGTGTAAGTTATCTCATTTGAGCTATGTGGCTCTTGATTTTAATCTTTTACAAGCTCCGATCCCTCGCCAAATCGAAAGCCTGAAGAATTTGATTGAACTGAATCTCAGACACAACAAGCTCGAAGGTGTGATTCCTTCCTCATTGTCTACTTTATTCAGGTTGAGCAATCTGAACATTGATTCGAATCTTTTACAAGGGCCAATACCTTATGAACTCGACACTTGAATAATTTATTGAGATTGAATCTATCATATAATAACTTAGAGGGTCCTATTCCAACTTTTCGTTCAGGATTTTTACTCTGCCTTAGATGCAGAGAAAAAGATTACATTCCTGAACTGATGGCCACGAAAAACGGATATTTTTTGTCAATTTGGAACAGACCAATATTTACAGGTCATCCACAAGCTGTCTCTCTGTTCCAACTCAAGAACCATGATCTGTACATGGATGGAAAATGCGAAAACCCGTCTCGAAATTCGCCGGAAGATGGTGAAATCCATGGCAGTTCTTCAGTTTGATCAAATGTTTGTTAATTCTTGCATTGTACTTTTGAATTCTGCACTTTGTCTTTGTTGTTGCAGATATGTAAGTCCAACCTGTAACCTGTTCCATTAAAATGGTGACAACCCTCAACTCCTCTGCCACATCGGTGACGGTGGATAATCATAGCATGGCGGCGTAAATCCAAGTCCAACACCGACGCCGAGGTCGGAGACTCCCGACATTGAAGCATGGGCCTATAGTATACTCAAGTGGTGGGCATTAAATTAGTCAAAAGTCAGATCCAAATGGCTTCATATATCATGAAAACGCAGCGTTGAAAATAACCCCATTAATATCAACCACCATTCATAGGAATAGAACACATTTTTATAGTTAAGCGTTTACTTTTTAGAGAAAAGTGTAGAGGTCTTAGCACAAACCTTAAAAAAAAACTTATTAACCGAATAGTTATTACTAGTTAATTTGTTATAATAAGATGAGACGTTAAATTTTTTAAATAATATCAGAAGTTTTGATTGTTACGTTGTGAATGCAATAAATTAAATTAGGAGGTCCCCACAATAAGCATGTGTTGTATTCAATCTAAATTAGTTGACCGATAGATCAAATACTTATAATTATACCTAAAAAATACTATATTAAAAAATTGATGGTTCAAGGTATATATATCATTAAGTAATTCATTTGAGAATTGATAAAAATATGTTATATCCTTTGAAATATGATAAAATTTAAGTTTGAAACGAAATGCAATTAATATTTTTACTTTTAAAGATTCACTAATAGATTTAGTGGTTAAGTGTGTTAATTTTGTCTCTTATATGAATTTAAATTCTGACATGAGAATATAATACCTCTTTAATCTCTATTTAAAATTGTTACGTTCTAGTCAAAACCAATTCATAATAATAGATATGACTCATATCGATACAATACATTATATATTGATCTAAATTGTTAATGATAAATGATAATTACTTGCATATTTTTTTTTGAATGAATAATTACTTGCATATCTCATGTAATGCATTGGTCTTATTTACATATTGAGCATTATAACTGTTTATATCGTTGTTGTTTCAATATTCAGGGCATTGTGTATTCGAGTATCATTATATAATAATTTTCTATCCAATTCATGGTATGTTTGCATTCACATGAAAATCAGTAAACTTTTTTAAAATTTCTGCAACTGGTTTTTCTTTTTGTAGCTACTTATCCTTTTATTTTAAATGCAATGAGTAAGAAATTATAAAGCAAGAAACCCTAATCAATTTAATTTGGCAATAGCAATAAATTGTCTATCTACCAAGCACGTGGAGATGATCAATGATGCACACCCTTTCAACAGCTATATGTATGTGTACTTTTGGTTTTTGATTTTCTGAAAAATAAAGATCAATTAATTAGGTTATTACCATCATTTTCATTTCTCCATTTTCAAAGGGTTGGTTGAGGTTGGACCCATGCATGTGCATATTAATAGAATAGGAATATAGTATTCATTCTATATTAAATTATGTCACGCCTATAAATAAAAAATAAAAATATTTTATGTTATATTCATATTTGAACTCAACAAGTAGTTCTAGTGAAAAAAATTAAAAATGTGAGTCTGTAAGGTATGTGCATTTTCAAAGAGTTTAAAAAAATATAAGCATATACTACTTATAATTACCTTAAAATTATTCAAAAAAAAACTCATATTTGAAAATATATAATAAATTCCTAATTATGTGTTCAATCCTTATTGGATATTTAGTTTATTGACTTTCATG
This sequence comes from Hibiscus tridactylites, assembly GCA_958450335.1. Taxonomy (NCBI): domain Eukaryota; kingdom Viridiplantae; phylum Streptophyta; class Magnoliopsida; order Malvales; family Malvaceae; genus Hibiscus; species Hibiscus tridactylites. The sequence goes on from OY288270.1 coordinate 83,501,874, forward strand.
TTTTTCCATGATTAACAGTATTAAAATTCAAAAAATATCGTCGTAATACTATTTAATTTCAGTTAAGAAAAAAATATATTACACTTTTCACAAATAAGTTGATGTCAAAATTACTCGTAACATTAAATTAGTTAGTTATTTACTTATTTATAATATAGATGACTCAAATGTAAGGATGTATCTTGAATTTGAACTCTTCATATAAAAACATTCGAGAAAAAAAAATTATATCATAAATCATCTTAACCATATCAGTCATGATCAAAACTAATAAAAACCCCTCGCATCACCATTTTTTCAGTATAATTATTTTTACATGTGAATCTTTATTTTTTTATGTTCACGCCAGTCTTTTAAAAAATCGAAAGTTACAATATAATTGTATGGATGACATATAAAGATGGTGAAATAAGTAGTTTTCTTTGTTTAATTACCGATATCCAATTCAGTGGTTGACTAATTTAAATTGTGTATTATAAAAATTCGTTATAAAATTAATTTTTTTAATTTAATTTAGTGTCTCATTTTATTAGATGAACGAATTGTTGTTGTGAGAAAAGTAGTTTTAGATGATATAATTTTCCCTTTCCAAGGCAATCCAAGTTGACTCACATTGGTTACTGCTAAAATTGTAATTTTTGACTTACTATGTGAACATGAATGTCTCGTGAGAGGGTTGATGGGACTATTAACTGCATGTCATCACCATGAACCAATCAACCTGCAAGTTTTTTTTTCTTTTTACTTTGTATTCTTCATTAATGCTCCGCAAGAGCCTGATTAATTGTAGTCATTAAAGTATATACCAGTCTGTACGCGCATAATTGAATTTGATTACTTCATACAACTAAATGAACTAATTACTATAAGAGCTTGATATTCAATATATTTACAATTCGAATGTTAATACTTATACTTAAGTATATAGTTATTGGGGTTCGAGGTAGTTTAAAGATTTTAAGGGTCATGCGTAATTTATTAAAATTGAATCTTTAATTTAAAAAATAATAAATATTTGTTAACTTATTATGTGTGTGGTATGTTAACCTTCAAATAAAAAACGTGTATAATAAAAATAGAAACCCTTTACTCCTTTTTAATGCCCTTATTTATGTCCCACACTAAAATTTAAGTTTAGAGTTTATGAAATTTAGGATAGAGAGTATTTTTTAAGGTGCAGGTTGTAGGATTTAGAATTTAGGTTAGAGTTTAGAATTTAAATTTTTTGTGTCAGGACATAGAAAGAGAAATCGAAAAGGGGAGAGAATTTTTGTCCGTATAATAAAACTTAAAATATATGGAGAATGCCAACAAGCAGTTGGTCTGTTGGGACGAGGCACTAGATCTCTTAATGGGCAGGAGTCGTGAATGGAGCAATTGGGTTGGGAGGATTGCCCCCTGATGATTTATCTTTCTGCAGTATCCGATCTGAATTAGTCAACGAATGAGTCGGATACTGACGGTTAAACAAAAAAATCTTTAGAGGACAGCAACATTATGGTTTTTTTTCCTTTTTGTTTTATCATTGGTCCATAATTTATCTTTTATTTTTTTCTTGTAAGCATTTAACTTAATTTATTTTGGACTTTCTAATCATATTCAATCGCACTTGTCGCACATGTCCAGAACTAACCTTGTTGGGGCTAAACATATAGGTTTTACGATTACGTAACATAAATGAAGCGTAGTTGTTATGATGAGCAAAGAGAAGCTAACCCCGTGAGGTGGTTTGGGATAAGAGATGAAGAACATATTCAAAAGGTGGTTTGATGGTTGATGATAGTAGCCAACATTATTATTCGGGAAATAAATGTGGGGGGCAGTTAGTTGTTGAGATGACTTAATGTGATCCCATTGGCCTATAAAACCACTTTGTGAGGTTATGGATCTCATTAACGTACTGGAGTAACAAAAATGGTGAGCTTTACTAAGGGACTTGTCTTCCTTTCTTTGCTTTGTTTTAATGTGTTTGTGCTGAACGTGGTTGCTAGAGATGTGGTGAATGCGGGGGAAAATGAGAATGACAAGTACTTTCTGACCAAGGGAGGGGGATTTGGCGCCGGAGGTGGGGGTGGTTTTGGTGGAGGTGGAGGTCTTGGAGGAGGTGCTGGTTTTGGTGGAGGTGCTGGTGCTGGTGCTGGTGGAGGTCTTGGAGGAGGGGCTGGTGCAGGAGGTGGGTTTGGAGGAGGTGCTGGTGGTGGTGGAGGGCTTGGAGGAGGGGCTGGTGCAGGAGGTGGGTTTGGAGGAGGTGCTGGTGGTGGTGGAGGGCTTGGAGGGGGCGGTGGAGCTGGTGGAGGGCTTGGAGGTGGCGGGGGTGCTGGTGGAGGGCTTGGAGGTGGTGGTGGATTTGGGAAAGGAGGGGGCCTTGGTGGTGGCATTGGAAAGGGTGGAGGCCTTGGAGGTGGTATAGGAAAAGGTGGTGGACTTGGTGGTGGCATTGGAAAGGGTGGGGGACTTGGTGGTGGAATTGGCAAGGGTGGAGGCTTTGGTGGTGGCATTGGAAAAGGCGGTGGACTAGGAGGTGGAATTGGCAAGGGTGGAGGCCTTGGTGGTGGCATTGGAAAGGGTGGGGGACTCGGTGGTGGCATTGGCAAGGGTGGAGGCCTTGGTGGTGGCATTGGAAAGGGTGGTGGACTTGGTGGTGGCATTGGAAAGGGTGGTGGACTTGGCGGTGGCATTGGAAAAGGAGGAGGCCTTGGGGGTGGCATTGGTAAGGGAGGAGGCCTTGGTGGTGGAATAGGAAAAGGAGGTGGGCTAGGAGGAGGTATTGGAAAGGGTGGTGGACTTGGTGGAGGAATCGGGAAGGGTGGTGGCATTGGTGGCGGCGGTGGCTTTGGTAAAGGCGGTGGAATTGGAGGTGGGATTGGAAAAGGTGGTGGATTCGGTGGTGGTGTCGGAGGTGGTGCGGGTGGTGGTGGTGGATTTGGTGGTGGCGCTGGAGGCGGAGGTGGTGCCGGTGGTGGATTTGGAGGTGGAGCAGGAGGTGGTGCCGGCGGTGGATTTGGTGGAGGAGCGGGAGGTGGCGGTGGATTTGGTGGAGGAGCAGGAGGTGGTGCCGGCGGTGGATTTGGTGGAGGAGCAGGTGGTGGCGGTGGAATTGGAGGGCACCGCTAAACTACAAGCTCACGTTGCATGGATGCATGAATCAAATTGCCTCTATTAGTCCAAAATGAGAACACAATTTGAATGATTAAATTAATAAAAATTTATAAACCATACCAAATACCATATGTACTCTTAAGTTATTTTCATTTCAAATTGTCTATGTATTCTGCAAAACCTTTTTGTGACCAATTAGGTTAATACCTACATGTTGCAATTAAAATTGGGGATTCAATACCATCAATAGTTTGTATTTTTTTGTTTATTTGGTGCTTTTAATTTTTGTAGTTATCTACTAGTAGAATTTCTATTTTTTAATAAATGCGTATTTTATTATCCAGAAAAGCAGAAATATGCTACAATGGCTCAATGAGCAAGTTTGATCCCAGCACAACATCATCCTTTGATCCCATGAGCTTTTCATAAAACTTAACAATTATCAATTTGTCATACCAAGGTTCAAACAAAACATCCAAAGCTTGGAAATGATCATTCAATGCCATTGGAATTTATGTGCCATGTTATTCGGACTCGAAGATTAATGTCGAATACAAGTACATTAACATAGGTTGAATATATGCCGAAACATGCATGAGACATGGATACAAGTACATATGTTGAATATATGCCGAAACATCGCAACAGCAACAAACTGTTCCACCAGCTTCATTGCTGCTTGAATCTTGAAACCATATGCTCGGATTTCTGCAAATTTGTAAAGGTTTATGGATCAGACAAGTTAAACATAGACTGGGAGAATCCCTGCAAAATTTCCACCAAGAATGGAACAAACTCGGAACCAGTGTAGTTTCATCCTATGTTGATCCGACTCTATATTTTTCTTGAAAACCCCATATCTGGCACGTTTTCAAACATGAATACAGAGATATGACCTTGAAGGATTGTCCAACAGCCACATTCGAGTCTGAGTAATGTAGGTTTCATCCCTATGCCAATTGCCAGGGACAAGTGCAAGTTTTTTACCAATTAGGACGGAAGTTTCCATTGTTCTAGCATGGTTAAACGGTAACTATAGCTTTCTTAACGAAGTTTAAGGTTATAAGATCGACTCTCGTTTTTTAGGTGAACTCGGAAATGGGTTGATTAAACAACATAAACTAGAAGAACGGTAAATTATCCATCAGATAACAAAGTTAAAGGGTAAAAACTATCGAACTTTAATAGAAAACTTTTCCAGACTGTATTTGAACTTGGGAATCAATCAGGATAAACTATAAAAACCAAAGTAGAATCCCATATCCACAATCAACACTAGCTGTTGTCGTAAGACACTTAAAAAACCGAAAAACAAGTATTCCAAATCAACAAGAAACAATGGGGATTCAGGAGTCCAGTTAGTTTTATTCATGAATTAAAGAAAACAGAAGGGCAACTAACCTGCTCGGAATACGGTAAGTACTTCCCATCAAACGTAACGACCACGCGTTCTTTCCCGTCCACGCCTTTAACTTTGTCAACAGAGCAGTAGAAGTCTATAGCCGACATGCTAAACAACAAACGGAGATGAATTAGTGAATGGTCATATGAAAATTGAAACTTAGCCAACCCACAATGCTCGACTCTTCATTTTTCCTCAAGTTCCGATGTCCGAAATCCATGTTTGAGGCTTATCCGGACATGATGAGGATATGATACTCCAAGAGCCTTCCAAATACATAAAAGAACTTAGAAACATCGAATACGCCCGTGTCGGGTGCCCGAATTCACATAACATAGAAACGAATCATGTAAATTCCAATTCAAAAACCCAGTTTTCATTTCTAAATTCCAATTAAGTTCCAGATGCTAACTATTTCTTCTCTACTCACCAAAAACAACCCTAACAACACAGAAATGAATGGCAACAAAAAGAATACCCAAAATAAACCACTGAAAGAACTTACATCCCATCACCAAATTCTTCATTAATAATCTCCTTTATGCTCTCACCAAAATGCATCACAGCCTCATTCAGCCTATAAAACACAAAAGCGAAAATTTGGGTATTTAAAAAATCTCATCTTTTTCGATAATTTAACACGAATTATGTAAGAAGAAGGACCTGTAAACAGTGGGCTCTTGGATAAGGTTAGGATCATAGGACCGCAAGGGTGGTTTCATCATCTCATGGAGAAGCTCCTCGGGCAAGTCGGGCAAGGCTGCCCTTAGCTTAGGCGCGGTTTCCGGCTTGAGCTGAGCCTGGCGTTTGAGGAGCTGAGCCACGTAGACGTTGGTCAAGCCGGTTTCTTCCGCTATTTGATTGTAGCTTTTGCCTGATTTTTGCTTTATGATTTGCAGGCGGCTGCTGATGTTGGCTTTGCTTTGGCTGCTTTCCATTTTTTCCTCCTTTTCTTCTTTGTTTGAGATGAAGCAGGTTGCATTATCTTTTCACTACTTGTAAGGTTTTGGTTAATTAATAGTTTGGTCCCTGTACTGTGTTTCAATTAAGATTTAGTTCTTCTACTTTGATTTGACATAATTAAATCCCTCTATATCATAAGAAAGTCATGGATTTAGTCCATATATTCTAATTTGGTTATTTTTAGTCTATATTTTTCAAATTTTAAAATTTCAGTCTTGACTCAAACAGTAGCTCTGTTATTTGTCGAGTTAAATTATATTATTAGTTCATGTATTATGTGTGAATTGTATATTTGGTTCTTGTTCTCTAAATTGATTGTGTTAAGTTCATGTAATTTAGTCATGTTGTCCATATATTATTTTGGGTAAGGACTGAAATTTTAAGATTCAAAAAGTATATGGACCAAAATTGATCGATTAGAATATAGATACTAAACCCACAATTTATACCCAATCAATTGTTCTAGCAGAACGACCGCTATGTCCTTTACGCAAGGTTAGAGGTTCGAATCCTAACGTTGTTAATGGAAAAACGAGTAGGGAGAGTTGCCCCATGTTAAACTTCTGTAAAATTCGATCCGATGAGTTGAATACCGGTGATTAAATAATAAAAAATTATAATTTATGCCTAAGGCTATTTACAAAACCATAAATTCCATTGTTTGGACTACTATAATAGTATAGGAATGAAATTCCAAAATTAAGCATAACAAAGGGACCAAACAATAATTTTACCGTAAGCTATCATTAAAGAATTTGACAAATCAATTCACTTAAAAAAAATTCATATAAATATGGTACATTTGCTCTCTGAAACCCCCATCCCCTGCCTCCAACTCCAACAGCATCTTCATATATATATACCAACAACATTTCAAGTTAAACTAAAATTAGATTACAATTCACAGATTTCCCAAATAAATCTGAATAAAACAATCATTTCAATGAAAAAACCAATACTATAAACACAAACCTGTTCTTCAAATTTCCAGTTTTATGTACAGTATTCTCCTCCTTTGCTTGCTTCACAAGCTTCTTTTCGCCAATTGGAACGATTTCTTCAAGAAATGGTTCGCCGTACGGTCGTTTCGGTGGCACAACACTCTTAGTATTGTGTTCGGATCCGATCGGTTCCATGTTCCCGTCGTTGGTGGCATCGGTAGTTTTTGGCCTGTGCCGATGAAGCCTATTCCACTGGTCTCACATGTGACAATGCTGAAATCATCTATTAGTTGTTCCGTGCTTTGTCCCATCAATGATATCACCCCTTCGACTTTCTCGGCTTCCTTTTGGACTACGTCTTCGGATACGGACCCTTCTCCGCCGGTACAAAATACCCTTTTCAAGCTCTGGAAATCTTCCTCGATCATCTCGTAATCGGACCGATTGAAGTTCCTCGACGGCACTCCCGCGAGTAACACCATGAGGAACGCTTCGAACGATGCTTTCATCACTTCTTTTATTGCTAATGCTTGAGCTTGGTTTGTGAGGATTGTGGTGAGGAGCGTGAGGTTCTCCTTTAGAATTCTTGTCACGGCTAGGATTCTCGAACTGGCTACACCACAGAGGTAAAGAGACTCGTAAAATACAAGGTTCGTATCGAGGAAGATGAGGCGGTAAGCAGCGATTTCCGATACGTGGTCACAAGCGGCTTGAATGGATCCGTTGGCACGTTCGAAGTAGGAAAACGAAGTCACTTGTTGCTGCTGCTTGCGGTTGCTGAAACGGTTTCGTGTTACAACTCTTGGCGAAAGGGCGAGAGCTTTATCGAGGGAATGAATGTGGGAGATTAGATAGTGCAACGTATTAAGGCGGACGTAGAGGCATTGTGTTCCGAGGCTCGTCGACGGGGAAGGGTGTTCGTATTGTGTTGTCATAGATTGCTGCATATCTTCAGCTCGAACACCGCATGGACTAACCCATTTCCAAAGCCTGGACAACATTGAATCCTGGTTGCATCTGGTTAATGGAGGAAGTGTAGGAAGATAATTCTGCTTCGAACCTGGAGACGAAAGATACAAAACAATGAGAATTCAACCGTCGCTGAATTAACCCGAAAACGGCGAACGAAAACATGGTACTCACCACATGATGCTACGAAGGTAACATATTCTTGAATGACCTGCTCTAGTCCTTCAACTAGATCAAGAATCAAATCCTCTGTAATTCCAACTGGAATTTGAAACAACTCATTCACAGTTTCCTTAACCAAGTTCATTAGCTCGACAGCCGAATGTGCATACCGCTCGGATTTAGAAACCGGACTCCATGTCTGCAACATAAATTGCAGCCACTTAGTAAACTTAACCATATATTATTTCAAAGGGAAAAAAGATAAGGAAATTGATTTACTTCAGTTTTCTTTGCATTATGAATCAGCTTTCTCCCTTTGTTTAGTCTTTCATCTATCCATTGTCCCAAAAGCCTTATTGTGACTGCATCAACTTCATATGGTACCATTTCTTTGATAATCACTTTGCCTCCACCGACACACTCTCCGAAATCTTCTACCACCATTTGAACCAAAACCTTTTCGAGTTTCGAAGCTCGTTCTAGCACCCCGACGATCTCGCTGTTCAGCATTCTCGTCCCGGCTAAATGTTGCTTCAACACTGCACCATAGCATTGGTGTAGTGTCACAGCTGCAACACCGGCTGCAGTCGGATGCCATTTCTTCAATATCGGGCTAAATAGCTCCCGCTCTCGTGCGGCCAAATCCTCGGTTTCCTTCGCCAATTGTAGAAGCTCTTCATAAGCATCCCCTCTTTCTTCCATAGAAGCATTGTCCACATTTTCAGTTTCTATTATCTATAGTAAACAACAAAGCCAAGAATGAGTATTTGACGATAAGATACCGTTGCTCTGCCTATACCTGTGTAAATTACTCACCTTTGCAAAAGCCTTCTTCATGGAAGATCGAATGTAATGCTCGAAACGAGCACGTGTCGAGTCCACACCCGTTACATCCCCTTTCTTGCTCTCCACCCCGTCCGTGTTCCTGAGGCATTCGACCAAAATCTTGGTCGATAACAAAGCCGTAGGTAGAAGATTTTCGATTCCACTAATAGTTCCTCTGTTGAAATATTCATGGTAGTTGAGCAACTTCTTCTCTGCCCAATTTTGCATTGCAACCAACATCGAAGACAAAAATTTAACGTACGTCTCGTCCCGATTATGCGGCTTCCGAGCATCATTCTCCACCTCCGACAACATAATATACGCGGCGCGAAGAAGGTCGGGCTCCATCTGGTTCGTCACGACGTATTGCTCGAATAACACCCAAGCGAAACAGGCATTGTGCATTGGCTTATTGAGTCCCAAAGTAGACCATGTCTTCCTCATCAGTTCCAACAACTCATCAACCTCATCCAACACCAATGTCTCATCCCTAACACTAAAGATGGCCCTAAGGAGAGCGGTGTAGATGTGTACGTTGAGAGGGTACCCGTCGGCCCAATGGCAAGAAGTCGTAGGAGCGCCGTTGTTACTACGCCAACATAACGAAACGACACAGTTGCATAACGTTCTCATTGTGTCGGAGTTCTTTCCCATGTCGATGGGCTTCGATTCGGCGGACCGGATTATGTCGCGTATTCGGATCATGAAGGAGTTGGATTTGTCTATAGGGATTGATGGATATTTGATCAGCCCTGCTTCTAGGATCTTAAGCTGACGTTTTTGCCAAAGATGGTATTCATGTGGGTCGCTGAATTCAGATGGTTTTAAATACTTTAGAAGCTCAAGTGGTAGGATTATAGTCTCTGATCTCTTCCCCACCTGTTGAAAACAAATATATCAAAATTTCAGGGTCTAAGTTGTAAAAAAACCGTTTTGTATTCGATGCATTATTCAAAAGATTAATTCATCAAACAACACCAAATTATCGTTCAAATTTTAAAATTAGTCCTTAAACTTCACAACACATTAATAGAACATATGTAAATCATGTGGCTAAAACTGTAAACAAGTATGTACAGTAAGTGAAATATGGATGGTCATTTGATCCAGACCTAACAGGTTTCCACTCAATCTGATCATATACGATTGTTTCTTAAAAATAAATCGAGATAAGGTCAGGTTGTGTAGAGGATAAGGTCGGTCGAATCCGGTTCGAGTTTAAAGTGAAAATATAATAATATACTTTTATTCTAAATTTTTAGAGATAATTGCTATAATGTCCCTATTTTTATATATTTTTCAATTATTTTTCTATTTTGTCGAATAAAAATTGGATAATTGTTATAATATCTCATCTCTACATATTTTTTAAATTATTTTCCTATTTTGTCAAATGAAAATTGGATAATTGTTATAATAACTCATCTCTATACAGCTTTTTCAATTATCTTTTTATTTTATCTAATAAAAATTAAAAAAATATATATTTTTTATTTGTTTTGTGTCAAGTCGAATTAAAATTACTTATAATTTTACTCTAAAATTCAAGTTGTACCGGTTCGTTTAAAGATCATCAAATATCGGATCAAACAAAATCGAAATGAAAGTCTTAAATTTTTAAATTAAGTGCCCAAAAACCGAAACTATTCCTAATTAAAGTTAACACGTAGTTATAATTTGGTAGACATACTTGACCAACAAGGGTTCTCGTGAGAATCTTCCTCAGCCTGCTATCACTTTGTTCGGTCACCTTCATTTGTACCCTCATAATCTCCGCTGATGTCAAAGGCCGCCGCGGCCACGGCGGCGGAGCTGTCGCCCCCATTCCAACTGTAGACATCCTTCTAGAAGGCGACCTTTTCAACATCTTTAGACCCAAAGCCTTTTTAACCTTACTCGTCGGCGTCATCACCAGCCCATTCACCCGCCCGTTCGATGAACCCGAGCCGTATGATTCATTCCCACCATCAACGTTCCCGTTGTGATCGTGCGACGAATACGACGTGGACGCCGACCCCGAAGCGTTCCGACCACCAGCGAACCCCGGCGACGAACGACAAGACGTGAAGAAGATCTCGTAGGCCGCTTCACGGATGTCGTCGCAGTCGAGGCCGTCGAGGTGGCCGAAAGGCCATTGGAGGTCGATAACAACGTCGAGGTCTTCGTCGTTGCGCCGTTGTTGTTGTTCTATGATGGGGTTGCTGGTGCTGGCGCTGCCATGGAGGGGACCGGATAGTAACTCACGGCGGGGACGGTGGTCCATGGCGGCCAAAAGGGGGAGGGGAATGAGGATGGGGAACTCAAACAACCGAGGAGAAACAAAATTTCAGAGCGTATTTCAACGGGAGGGGAAAGGGATTAGATTTTCTTTTCATAGGGGAAAGGATTAAAAAAGAAGAAAAGAAGAGAGATTTTGTCGGCCATGCATGGATTGAACAACGTTGTCGTGCAATGAAAACGAGGAATGATAGGCTGGTAAATTACACTTAACATAGCAATTTCTTTTTCATTGTTTTTCATTAATATGTTAGTATGATTATATAATAATATATGTTTATATTTTTCTTTAACTCTTTGACAAGCATATATTTTGTATATATTAATGTTTAAATTTGAGTTTTTTAAGATAAATATCATCATATTTTTCACTCAAATCACTTGTTGTGTTCTCTTTTCATTACGTCCACTCTGTAATAATTTTTTTTTGGGGACATACACAAGATTTTATATTAATTATATAAATCATTTTAAAATGTTATATTAGAATTGTACGGGTGCGAAATTATAAAACTTTAGGAGATATGAAATTAAGTTATCAGAGCAAGCACATTTTATTGGTTAGCTAAAGTGCTCATCATTATTCTCTCATATTAAATTATAGTTTTTAAACCCGAACACCCATTTTTCCTAAAGTCTTCTTTTCTTTTCTTTTTCTAAATGAAATTAAGATTAGAATTTATTAAAAAATTATCAATAAAATATCTAAAATAAGAAAATTTTAACATTTCCGGAGGTGCAACCGTACCAGCGTACCTAACACCCTTATTCATCTATGATAGTTTTGATCTAATATAAAATAGGCTTAAATGACAAGTAAAAAAATTAAATAAAAGGGTAAAGTACACTAGAGATTGATAAATTATGATCAAATGATATTTTAGTCACTAAAATCTTAAATATTAAAAATAATCATTAATTTTTGAACAGTTACAAAAATGATCATCACAAGACACAAGTTATAAAATAGTCATTAAATTAATCAAACTATTTTCAAATGGTCATTAAATTTTATCTAACTATTACAAAATGACCGTTAAAATTTGGATAATTTATATTCTAGATCAATGAACTTAACTTCTACTTTCATTTAGATCACAGACATTTAAATTTATCAAATTTCATCATTCAACTTTTATTATTAATAAAATAAGTCACTTATAATTTTTTTTAAATAATTCTAGCAAAAAAATTAAAATTGACACTTTTACTTAAACATATTCTAAGCATGTCTTTGTTAAATAATGTTTAATTAATCATTTAAATATTTTTTGTTGATTTTTTTCTCAAACATTTTATTTAAATAAACTCAAAGAAAAATGATTAAATTTTCTATAAAATTCTAACAAAAATGTTTAAATTGCCAATTAAACATTATTTGATGATAATATGTAAAAAAGCATGTAAAATAAGAGTGCCAATTTCACATTTTCTGTTAAATTTGTTTAAAATATGTTCGTATAAGTGACTTAATTTGTTAATAATAAAAGTTTAATGATATAATTTGATTAAACTAAAAATTTGTAATCTAAATAAAAGTTAAAGTTAAGTTCAGTGACCTAGAATGCAAATTACCCTTAAAATTTATCATAATGTTACAAAATGTAATTTTGTTTATACTCTAACGTTATTTTAAAATTCGATTCAAATAGAATCATTACCTTATCTGTCAGATCATTTTGGCATTGATTTTGAAAAGTATTGTGAAAAATATTTTTGAATTGTTTAGTGTTAAATTTAAGTGTTTAACATCGTTATTAAAATGTTTTTAAATAGATAAAATATTTATTTTAGATATTTTTAGAAAAAAAATGATGTTATAATGCATAATAAATCCTTAAGCCTTAAATTAAAAATTACTTAACTATATTTTTTCCTAATTAAGTATCTAAACCGTTTTTTTTATCAAAATATGTCCTTAAATTATATTTTGATCGAAATAAATATATAAATTATTGTGTTTGCTTTAGGTACCTAAATTATTTCTTCTCTTTTTCTTTGCTAATACAGAAGGCCTAAACTATTTCTTTAGTTACAATAAACATGTAAATCTTTATGAGGTGTTAATGTCTCATTGGTCAAAAGAATTCTTAACTGAAAAAGAAAAACAAGAGTTAAATGATGGCACATAAGAGTTGAAAAACTTATTTTAATAAAAATAAATTTAGGTAATTTAAAAACATAACCGCAAAATGAAAAATATGCCATCAACATTTGTATGTTTTGTTATTTGTTTTTTTATTTTTTATTTTTGGAGTAAACAATCTCAACGTTTTAATTTGGTCTAAATATGCTCCGGTTGGATGGAAACTGTCAGTTAATTGACGATCAACGGCTGATGTTGACAATACTTACCACGTGTTAAGATTTGTTGATGTGTCAGTATAATATTCATTATGTGTCGACATCATATTCGCCCGCATGTCAGCATAATAGTTAGCCACATGTCTCCATAAAGAATGATATAACAATTTTTTTAACAAAATATGATGTGACATATGCCACATCATCCCATCTTAACGCGTGACAAGTCCAGTCAGAAGTAGCCATTGACTGTCAATTGACTGACAGTTTCTATCCAACAAAGGCATATTTGGGCTAAATTAAAACGTTGAGGTTTGTTTGCTCTAAAAAAAAAGAATAAGAGGCTAAATAACAAAACCTGCAAACGTTAGAGGCGTAATTTGTCATTTTGCCAAACATAATTTAAGGATTTACCTAAGCCGATCCTTAATTTAATAAAAAGAAAATTAATTGAATCCAATGTTTAATTTTAGTATAAAGATTAGAGAAACAAATCAAAAGTTGGGTTAGTTATATTGATAAGCAATTTAGTATCGATTAAGTAAGTTTCTAATTCGAAGTCTTGTATATGCAATATATTTTTATTAAAAGACTTGCTCACCAAAACAATGTACAACACAAATCAATCCGAATTAATAAAAAAAACCAAATTCAATGATTGCGAAACAACATGAAAGGATATATCTTGTCACGGTGGAAAGATAGGTGACAAATCATCGATTTGGCTTACTCTACAAATAAGTTAATTTGTAAAGCAAAAAGAGAAAGAAAGTGGGTGATTGCTTAAGAGGTTGCCAATTATGATTGCAACTTTGAACTTGCATTTCACTCAAAAACAAATAAATCATTCCTTCTTTCTTTATTGTTTCAAATACATTTCAGTTTAGAACCGCCATTGTTGAAGCTTTATACACTTTGGGTGCTTGAGTTCTGACAATATAATCGACGGAGAAGAACTGGGTGTTTTTTGTTTTGATCCGAAATGGCGACCTTTGAGAGAGCTTCACCAGCTTTGAAGGAGACACTCCTCAGAATATACAAGTAAGCCATTGTTTTTATGTTGGAAGAATTAATAAATCAGTCCAGGCAATCCATGTGTTCGTATAAATGTTCATGTTAATACATATTTTAGGTGTTATATTCGTATTCAAAACGTATTTGTTCGTAACGTGTTCATGTTGTAATGTCTAAATTGTATATGTCTAAACAGTAAGCCATTGTTTTATGTCAGTAGAATTAGCCCTGGAATTCCAAGTATTCATATCCATGCCATAATTATCATGTTATTTTTTTTTTCATGTCATGTCCTATCATGTTCCGTGTCGTGTTTATTAAATTATTGCTGAAATCGTCGGATCCAGATCGTACAACAATAGCATTTACAGGCCATTTGCCTTCAATATAAGGATTCTTATGTGCAAATTATAAACGAAAACAACTCTGATAAAATGTTAATTGTTTTTCATGACAGTGCAGAGAAGCCAATAGAGGTTGATCATCACTTGTATGAATTCGGGTCTGTTGAATATTACATCAAGGTAATCTTCCAACAGTGTCTGCTATTACCTTATTTCGAGATGGAATAGGGCCGATCGAGACACATTCGGATGTATATATGCATAAAAATCAAATTTGGACTGCCCTGCCCGACCCTGTTGCCATCCTAATTATCCATATCTAAGTACATATGCATATGAAAATATGAAAGCCACTCTAACAATCATGTTTTAATCTTTGTTTCAACAGTCTTCAGCATCCGAACCGTTTACCTACTTGTCGATATCGACTCCTCTGCTGTCCCAGGGAGTGTTTCTATCATATGGGCTATCTCCATATACCCTGCAAATGGTAAGGGACATCTCCATTGATGCTCTTGACATTGTAGAGCCTCCAACAGATGGATACCAGCTAACTCTAAGACTTGATTTTTCCAAGCTCCCACATGACAAAGGTTTGTAAATATCCTTCATCTCGATGATTTTTCCAAGTTTTTATCGAAACATTTACGCGGGACATGATTGTCGGATATAATTATATGTCTGAAGTGTGCATGTTTTCCAGAATCATTGAAGATAATCACAGAAGTTTCCTCAGTCCAAGCTGTAATACTAAGTTCACAACTGAAAGAAATGTTGCAGAATGTGAATTCTTGGGATATATCTCAGGGGATGTATAAACCAATCAAACTGATTTATCATCCCAGAGAGCCTTTCTATGTCATCAGACAGGTAACTTTCTAAATGAATGTTGTCTATCTATGTTACTCGAAGCTCGGTGTGAATGTCGAAAACGGATACGCGTCGAACTTTTTGCTAAACGAATGGGAACATTTTTGGCAGCCTCAGAAAATAGTAGCAGTGTTTCCCATGAGATTCAAAGATCATTCAGATGTGATCATTGCAACATCTTTCTTTCAGGTTTCTGATTAAGAACACAAAACTGTCTCTATAGCAGCAAAATAATGGGATTTCTTTTCTCACCATTTTTACTGCGTTGATAGGAGCTAATGGATGTGGGAAGTTCAGGAAAATGGGCTAAAGTACCTCATTGCAACTGGTCACCCATTCCTCCTCCAGAACTCAGAGGGGAACCTTTTGAAGATTTGAGCACTAATGGAGGATTTGTCTCTTTCGGTATCTTCGTTTTTCTTTAAGTGCTCGTGTTTGATAACCTTTCGAATATACGAAAAAACTTGGAACTGATTAAACATATCTGTGTCGAAATACTCGTGTTGGATATTCACATGCTAGTCTGAGTAACATAGCATAGAGTAATCTTGAATTGTATTCGATACTCGTACTTGAATCCGAGTAACATGTTTCGATGACATTTTCTTTAACAGATATATCTTCACACCATGTTGAAGGTAAAAGACTGGACAAGACTGTGTGGAGTCTAATAAATTTCTATGCCTATGTGAAACACCATGTAAAGGTAAACAGCAAAATTTTCTTAAATTTTTGTGTTCATATGTGGAATTGTAAGAATCGGAACTTTAAATGTTTTTCTTCTTGCAATTCTGTTCAACAGTGCACCAGGGGCTTCATACAGAGAAGGATGAGAAGGCGAATGGATAGTTTAGTTCAGGTACTGAGCTCGGTAAAGTATTCGTGTCTAATACATTCGAATGGATACGGGATAGAATCTTTCAAGTATCCTTACATGATACATGAGTAGTATCAGAGCTATGATCTTTTAAATATATGAAAAACAAGAGAAAAATATCCGAGTAACATTTATTACTTGCATGCATCATGTAATGTTCTTTAATCAACCTCAGGTCCTGGAAAAGTCAATGATAGAAGAGAATGGAGAGATTAAAAAGATTAAAGGTATGAAATTCAGCAATTAGCACACATACATTCACATATATATATGTTTGCGATTTTCAATTCCTTCGAGAGAAATCTACGAAGTGTCGTCCGACAGGTAATCGGTTTACAGATTTCTTATGAAGAAGTCGAAAACTCCAACAATATATATATATATATATATATATATATATATATATATATATATATATATATATATATATATATATATATATATATATATAGTTGGAAATGATTATTTCCTCATTGTATACTCCATTTGTTTGGCACGAAGGAAATGCAGGGTGGAAAAAGATGAAGAAATGGATGAGATTAACATCAAAATCAAAAATGATAAAACGAAGATACCATGATTTCAGAAAGAAGATGAAGAGAATCCGTTTCCGGATTAAAATCCATGGTTTTTCTCGTTTTCGTAGGCGATGGTTGACAATGCCCAACTTCTCTTCTTCAATGGGATACACTAAACTCAAAAGTAATAATTAATTGATTACCCCTTATATTTACACAAACTAATTACTCTTTATTTTCTTGCAATGAATTAATTACTCTTTTTTTATTACACTCAAACTATAATTTTAATTCTAAATTGGTCTTTAAACTTTTAAATGTACAAATTTCTTTTTAAATTATAGTACTCATTCTAAATTGATTCTCGAATTTCTAAATGTTTCAATCTCATTCTCAAACTATGACCGTCATTCTAAACTGGTTCTCGAACTTTTTTGACCTTTTCAATTGTATCCTTAAATTATTGTTTATGTCACATCATACCATTACATAATATTCATCAACCAATAATTTTTATAATGTTTTATTAATATGGGGTATGATTAGCACATCGTGGAAATTTTAAAGATAAAATTAAAATATTCAAAAGATTTGATGTCTAATTTAAAATAAAAGTCATAGAAGATAGAATAATAACGTTAAGAATAAAGAAAATTAGGATTGGAATCCAATCAAGGTTGGGAATCTATTTTCACCGTGAAATATATTAAAAATAAAATTCGAGAAAAGAATCTAAATCGGACGGTCAGTATCGTCCTATGAACAATCCAATGGATCCGATGTTCACCCAAAGAACAACCACTAGATTTCCAGGTCCAGATATTCCCGGAAAATGCCAAAGCCACATCTACATGTGGCCACCAAATGCTTCAATGGCTCTCTCCAGTCCACACACAAACGCACACAAAACCAAACAAAAATATCATCTTTTCACCCATCAAGCTTTTACCAATCACACAAAGAAAAAGAAGAAAGAAAACCATTGCTTCATATCAGAGCTAGAAGAGAGCTTTGAATACGTCTTCCATGGCGGCTTCATCGGTTTCGGTAATTCGGTTCAAGGGAGGTTTGGGAAGTTCCTTCCGCGGAGGTGAAGACTACCACAGGTTGGCTAACTCCGTTCCCAACATCGTTCGTGTCGGAAAGCCTGTTCGAGCTCAGCCGGTGATGAAGAACGTTAACGAAGGGAAAGGGGTGTTCGCGCCGCTCGTGGTGGTCACCCGCCAGATTGTTGGCAAGAAGAGGTTCAACCAGATTAGAGGAAAAGCCATTGCCTTGCATTCTCAGGTACCATTTACGGTTTGCTAATGTTGTCATATGTAAATTTATTATTAGTAACTCGATTTTCACCATTAAGTAATCAATTAATATGTAAATTTATTAGTAGTAAACATGATTAACTCGATTTTCACCACAGTTGCATGAAATTCAATGTTTTTCAGGTAATTAATGAATTTTGCAAAGCAATAGGGGCTGATGGTAAACAAAGGCAAGGATTGATTCGTCTGGCAAAGAAGAATGGAGAAAGGCTTGGGTTCCTTGCATGATTTTGTGCTCCTTTTATCTTTGATTTTCATTACAAAGGATCTAAGTTTATGTAGTTTATGTCAAGAACCTTCAGTCAGGTTTGTATTGTTATATAAATTTCAGACAATCGAAAATCGGACTCATAATCAAAGAACTTCATCAATGAACATAGCAAGTTATTCAAACTATCAAGCAAGCTCCATTCCAGGATATTAATACTTGAATAATGCGCAACCTAAGATTGTATTCGAAAAGGTAAACAAGCTAAATCAAACCTATTTGAGTAGTTCTTGAAATGCCAGCAAACATGAACGCACAAATGTCAAAACACGAATAACATCGATAAAAGTTCAAAATGGCAATAATTAACTTAAACTTGAGGGTGGAAATAATCCATAACTATGATGTTTTGAAACCAAAGATAACAAAAGTCAAGATCTGTCAAGCTATGATTCTTAGGAAACATAGACACTAAACAATGGCATTGGCTGCACTTGCAATCCTCGGCCATAGATCGGCACACTCCTTCCCAATTGGACCAGTAATGGCAGAACCTTTCATTTCTCCCTTTGGATTCACAATGACACCAGCATTATCTGTGCAACCAAAACAAGATTTGGAACACAAACTTAGAACGGTAAACATCAGAAATAGGTGTCTCAAACTCACAAACAAGTTCAATGGTGCAGATGCAGGATTCATGCACTCTAACACATCTACATCAATGGAGACGCTCAGTTTCCCCAACTAGCACCAGAACCAGCTATCTCATAACTGATACTATGAGATCATTTTAACTAATAGTCAAGATCGTGTTAAAGACTCAAAGAAATTCCTGTCGCATCATTAACATTTTAGAAAATGTAGGGCCCAAATGGAGCACATGCAAGCGTTGAAAGCTTAATGCATCTGCAACGATGGACACACTCAATTTTCCAGACTAGTAACTGTATCAACCATTGAGCATTGAAGTGGATACATGACTATTGTCTGGTAACATTCAACACACCCTTTAACATTAAAACTCTATGTTCAGCAAACAGTCTAAACACAGACCATGTTAAAGACTCAGGGAAATTCCTGTCACAACATTAACATTTTAGAATATGTGGAGCCCAAATGGAGCACATGCAAGCGTTGAAAGCTTAACGCATCTGCAACGATGGACACACTCAATTTTCCAGACTAGTAACTGCATCAACCATTGAGCATTGAAGTGGATACATGACTTTTGTCCGGTAACATACACATCAACATTCGACACACCATTTTATCAGTTAAACTTTATCTTAAGCAAACCGTCTAAACACAGCTTATAAAATGCATATCAATAGCATCTACAAGCTTTACAGCCGGCCAAGTCCTAAACTATACAAAACGGTTCAGACAACAATATCAGACACTCATTACCGAGTCCGAGCAACATACATCAATGGATCCCTAACCTCAATTCACATTAGTAAGTAATGAAACTACAAAACAATAATAATTAACAAATCTAGACAACATCAAAGACTATACCTTCAAAGTACATGAATACACCATCCTTTCGGCGCCAAGGCTTGCGCTGCCTCACAATGACGGCAGGCAAAACCTTCTTCCTCAGATCAGGCTTCCCTTTCTTGACAGTGGCCATCACCATGTCTCCAACGCAAGCGGATGGCAGGCGGTTGAGGCGGCCCTTGATTCCCTTAACTGAGATAATGTAGAGGTTTTTAGCACCGGTGTTGTCGGCACAGTTCACCGTGGCTGCCACCGGTAAACCCAGTGACATTCTAAACTTGTTTCCAGCTGACCCTCCACGCCCTAATCAACAATAAAAAATACACCTTTTCAGCTATCAAACAGCTTATGAAAAATAAACAATATCCCATTTCCACCCGATCTGGGTTGTTGAGCATAACGTTAGAATCATGCAAGAAAACATTAGAGGGTGGATTTTTTTCATCTGTTTTGCTCTCTTTTTTTTTCTCAGGAAACAAAGGGAAAACGAAAAGAGAAAAGGAAACATGCCATGGGTATCGAGAAAGAGAGATGGAAACTTACCTCGCTTCGACATTTTCGACGGCTGAACAGAAACAATGAGCGAAAGGTAGGGTTTTTGAGCAATATATAGAGTTTTTTTAACGTGATTGTTGAAGGTGATGATGGGCTTCAGGCTAAGCCTGGGCTCAACACTGGGCTTCCTGAATAAAATTGACGTAAACATTCTTGTCCTAATGACCTTACACGTGTCAATTTCAACACACCCGAAAATTAGATCAAATTAATTCTAACTCGAATATAATTCAATCAAATATGACCATCTTTTTAACCTTAAAATAATACTGAATTTTATTAAAACTGAAGAACGTACAATTTTAACAATGTAACCCAATAATCATCGACAAAGAACTCAGATTTTAAGACTATGTCCAAACATAACATAAAACAAAGAAGAAAACGCAAATGCTTTTTTTAGATTTGAAATCCATTGTTTATAGTAACCCAGTAATCATTAACAATATTATTTGGTCTCTATTCAACTAGACGTTTTAGAGATTATGAAATAGTGGCGAGCAAATCAAGTCAAACTTACAAGTAGCTTCGCGAACATATTTGAATACATTAGCAGACAATCACAAAAGAGAATTAAGCACTTAAAAATCACCGACAAATTGCGAATCAAATATGAGCGTGCGAGAATCTCTATGTGAATGTAGATCTACTGCAAAGCTAGGCAAACAACGTGCCACAAAGCAGACAAACATGCGCAAAATATTCGAAAATAAGAAGTCAAACAAGAGATATTTTATTAGAAATTAGAAGAAAAATAGAAAAAAAAATAACAAAACAAAGTGGTACATAAGAAAATAATGATAAAGATAACATCGACGGTCAACAACTAGCCTCAAAACTAGTGTTGCCGCCTACATAATAAAAATAAAATAAAAAATTACGACTGGTAAAAAAAAGACTTGTCGCCAACGATATGATATGATTACAAAAAGTCAATAACTTGAAACAACTTAATATAATAAGATGATAATTATTTGAATAGTTTTCACAAGTGCTTAATTTTAGGGTTTAGGGATCCACTTTATTGTGTAGTGTTTAGGTTTGGTAGTTTAGAATTAAGGGTTTGTAGGTGAAAACATGAATCCTTAATATTTACCCTAAAAGTTAAACTATAACCTCTAAATCCTAAATTCTAACAATGACCCCTAAATTCTAACCATTACTCCTAAATTCTAAACTCATACACTTAAACTCTAAAACTAAGGTGTTGAATTTCCCCCATATATTAGATATAAATCTATAATAAAAATGATTAATAGCTTAAAATCACTTAAATATAGGATGAGACGTTCTAAAAATCCCGAATGTAAAAAATCCAAATAACTCAAATATTATACATCCATACCTAAAATGAGTGTTGAATCTTTTTATTATGTTTTGAAATGTTCAATGTGAAAGTTCGGCTCTTCAAATGTATAAAAATAAAATTAAAAAAAAAAACTGAATATATTTATGTCCAACCCTCATTGCACGGTCCGATAAACATAACGTTTAAGGTGTATGTCGACATGAACAAAGTTGCATTATGTTGAAATCTGTATGTATTTAGAGGATATTTGAATGGTCATATATACACACCCACACACACGAGTGTTGAACACAACTACTTCGAGAAAAATGATAAAGAACCTGTAGTTTTGGACAGAATAATGAACAAAACACTATACGACACGAAAAAATATACAAACTAATACGAACAATGTATCTGATATATAATTCACTCCATCTAAAACTTATCCATTCAATCAAAATAGCAGACTGAAGGATAGATTTTTCCAATAAAAAAAACTAGATACCATAACAACCTGAAGAAGAAAAAAACAATCAAAACTTAGCTAGAACAAAACACGAAAAATTAACGATATTGTTTATTGTATAAAATACCTAAATTTCGACCTACACACTGCTACGATACAGTAAGGGGTCGGTTACAACTACATGAACTTCGATTATAGATCTCGCTACCTTGATTGCTGTACATTTCTCGGTCGGAGAGTGGGGCTTTGAGTATGGATGTACGCCACTGCGATCGAGAGGGACTGTAGGGCTGAGAGTGTAGGTTGAAACTGAATGGAGTACAGGCCATCATGAACATTTGATATGCTCAATGTTGGTGACCTGTGCTCGGAACCCTGAAACATGGAAATCGGGAAACGGTCATCACAATGTTTATAGTATCAGATTGTAATGGAAGGGAATACGCTGAGACCGCCTCGTACCTGAATGAAAAAATCGAATAAATTGCATGCCTCGGATGTTTCGGTTGGAGATAAGCCTCCTTCTTTACCTGATCTGGCTTTAAGTACTGTCAGCGGACAGCCCAAGTCCCATCCACCACAGTCACAATGTCCACCAGATCTCCATCTTTCGACGAGGCTTGAGGGGCCGCCGTTTCGGATTCTTGGACCACCATGAATACCTGCTGGAACTAGAATGTCCATACTTGTTGAGCAATCAGAACAAGCAGAAGAAACCGGGGTTTCCGAAGGGTCGATCTTTTTCTTAAACCCCGTTTTCCTGAGAAAGTTTAAGCCCCAACCTCCGACTTCCGAATGAAGATTTCCGGGGAAATGGTCCCTTGAGAAAATAGCAATCAATTCAAAATTTGATGGAAGTTGTTCCTCTAAAAGATATGTGCCATCTATTGCATCAGAATCCTTGATTGTATTTTGGCATGGATGTGAAGAACCTTCGTTAAAGGAAATTGATCGACGAAACCTAGACATTGTTCTCTGCTTGGACAAAGGACCGCTCTTGAATAAACCCTTATGCTTCCTGTGGTTATGGCTTGAGGTTTGCCGATCCGGATTAAAAGTTCCGTTACCACCGAACAAAACGAACTCTGTCTCCATGATTTTAGAATCTTGGGGGCCTACAGAGGAAGAAGTAGATACCTTCATCTTGCCAACAAGATGTAACTCGTTATCGCTAATCCCATGTTCCATACGGCTACCCTTGCTAGAACGGAACAAGTACGTATAGCCCAGACCATCATTCCAAGCCGATCCTTCCTTCGACAAATTGGCCAGATATACCTCTCTCCGATTATCCAGTGAGAAAACGAAATACGGAACCCCACCCTTCCATGTGCATTGAAGCATTCCCTGTGAAATTGTTGTAGAAGTAGAAGAAATGGACTGATGAGAGCATGTTGAGTTTGAACTTGACACCAAAACAAGCCTTTTCTGCACAGTTTCAGATCCATATTTACGAGTATCTGATATGAGTGCTTCACTTCCGAGCTTATTCGAGGAATAATTCATGAAACCACCAGGAGAGCTTGTAAAATCGTAACTTATTGTCGATTCTTTAACTTCATTCAAACTCGGATCAACATCCAAGGCACTGAATTTCTTTAACAGTGGGCTCTTCAATATATTTGCCATACTCCTGCTGCCCATTATTGAACCTACGACCCACGGATCCACCGGACCAATGACGACACTACCGGTCTCAACGTTACGTGGACAGTCGAAAACAAACCTGCCAAAATCGCATGCATCTTCATCCTGGAATTTTGCTGAATTCAGTTCATCAGTTAAAACACCCGTATTAAGAGAGCTCAAGTTCACAGAGATGTTGCATCGAGCTGCTTTTTCTGCGTTGATATGAATCAAATCCAGGCAACGACGAAGATATTTCTCGTCTAGAGTAACCACATGCCTCGGAATCTTAATACTTATGCCGAAAATACTGCGCTGGAACGAATCCTTTATAAGACTTTTTCCACCTTGCAGTCTTTTAACGCTCAATATCAAAGCATGCCATGGATTTACCTTTCTTACCAGCTTCTTCAATTTCAATTCAGAATTATTCATTCCATTATCTCCCGATATATCCCCGTCTTGCGATGAATCGTCATTCCCCTTGTCATCTCTCCGACCGGTAACAAATGCTTTTTCCATCTTCTTTCTCCGATTAAATACAGTGCTTATTGACGAGCATGACAGATCACCATTTTTCTGTCTTGATGCGGATGACGCAAGTTCGGAAGCCGACAAAATCGGCACTATATAATCCTACAACTATTCGGATTCGTAATTCACAAGAAATCTGAAGAAAAATACAGACAATTACATCAAGATAGAACAAAAAAACAAGAAGAAAATACAAATGGAAAGAAAACTATGATTCATGCATTATCAATCCTTATCACAACTAGAAAGAATACAGTTAAGAATTAAGACAAATCTTAACGGAGATGGACTTTTCAGTCATAAAAAACAAAACATAACGTGTCAAACACGAATTCTAACCTCATCAAGTAATGATGAAGCTTCAATACATACATTTATATATACACACACATGAATATAACTGTAAGAAGTTATGAACAAGAAAGACAAGAACAAATATCCTACTTTCCAAGCAACTGCCAATCAAAGGCAAGTTATAGTTAGCAATCAAAATCAATGACATGTAGAACATTTTTATTTCGAAATCATCTATGTTACTCGGACACATGTTCTCATTCGAATACATAAGAAAAATTAAGTATACTCGTATCGAACACATACATAATGAAAATTAGTACTCTATATTTGATTTTTATGTCCTTGAATCTCACAGTAGAAACACGAAGACCCATCATAAGATTCTCATTAACTTCACCCAAAAAAACCCAGAAGAGTTGGCTGAAAATTCAAGCCATGAAAACACAGACAATGGCGAAAACCTTACCCAGAAGCAGCAAAGAGATGAACCCAAATCGTTAATCAAATCAGCTACACATATAAAAAACCTTCGAATCAAAAGAAAATCAAACACTTAAACCAGAAACTTGAAGAACTACTTGGTATTGAGTAATACAGACTAAAATAAACATTAATACCAGAAAATAAAGAGTAAAGTTGCAAACTTTTATGAATAGAATAAGTAAAAAGATTCACTTTTTTTTTCCTCATACCTCGAAAGAAAATTGAATAACAAATCCAAATATGAATATAAAAGTAGTGGGAGGCGTGAAGGAAGAAGAGAATGGTGTTGCAAGGCACGTTTAGTTGTGGAAATTGTGGCTTCTGCCATGGATTTCAAGTTTGAAGAAGGACCCCACTTTGATTATTGGTTTTGTTTTTAGTCAAATGTGTGAATAGGGATTAGAAATGGAAAACGACCCAGATATGGAATTTGGGAAATCTTGATACAGAAACCATTAAAGAATACACTAAGTAAAGAACAGAGGATGAGCTGGAAAATACAGTGTGTGGAAACAGAGATTGCCCTGAGAGAAACACCGTGGTCCACACGAGTATGTGTTATACGTTTGCCTGGTTTCAAATAGGGTAACACTCCATTCTATTCGAATAAAAAAAATTACAAATAAACTTTAAATTATATAATGAAATTCTGAATAACTGTACATTTTAATAATTATTGTATCAGTTTTTAACTATATATCGCATATGAATAAATATAGAAAAATTCTTTGATATACAAGTTTTTGTAGAAGTTTATGTAAACTTGTTAGATTTAAGGTTTGTAGTTATGATTTATGGTTTAGAGCTTATGAGTTTCGGCTTTAGGGCTAGATTTTTTATTCTTTGATCATATATAATTTAGATTTTAAGGTTTTAGGGTTAGTAATTTAGAATTTATATTTTAAACAAAGGTTGTGTAGTATTTTTTTTAGACAATTCGTGTGTAAAAAATATAACCCATAAATATAGGGATATCGTATTTGGTAATAAAAAGTGTTTTTAAATTTGTGTATTAAAAATATAACTCATAAAAATATGTATATAGCATTTGGTTATAAAAAAATCTTTTTAAATTGAAATCAATTAGTACTATCAAATACTAATATTACAAATGTTTGTAATTAATTTTGAACGGAAACTTAATTTAACTAAGCTCAAAAATACTCAAACAAAATTAGAGTTATAAAATATGACTTATTAATTTAACTAACTTGTTTAATTTTTATCATCTGACTTAATTATAAAATAAATATTTAAATAATAACTTTAAATTTCGGCCGATTTTTCTTTCAAATTTTAAAAATGTGTTTCTTAGTGTGTGTATATTTTTTTTTTGTTTCCAAGACATGTGAAGGAGAGAGAAAGAAGAGAAACAAGACAGGAAGATTTGTCGGGGTGGCAATGGTCAAAGTTGACAAGTTGTGCCAAGTGCCAACTGGGCACCGCCATTCTTATTTCTTTGTTCCTGTTCAAAGCTCGAAACACAAAAAAATGCAATTAATTCAATTGATATAATATATAAAATGTTATCAGATTAAATATATTTAAACGTTTAATATATTTCAATTTTTAGATAAAAAGATATACATAGTATAAACATTGCATCAAAATGTGACTTTTTACTAACGAGGTAAATGTTCATCATTTCTTGAGACCTGGGTTTGAGCACCAGTAATGTATGTTGTGTGTGTTGTTTTTAAAATGACTAAGAAAGTTGAATAGATGCTACCCTTGCATCACACCAGCATATTCAAAATAATAAATAATTTGGTATTGCATAAATAAGTCTCGAGTTCGAGGCCTTGTACATGTAGAAAATTTTCGATGAAAAACTCACTCACAAAATCAAGTATGAAATATGAGTTATTTCGAATTAGTCAGGACACAGTCATAAAAACTGTGAGGGCAAAAAATGTAACATTTATTTTTAAAAAAATAATATATAATATTTGTTGTTGTTTTTACCATAGATTGTTTTGACTAATAATTAAAGGGTAATCTTATTAGTGGTCTTTTTCGTTTAGGGTATGTTCTATTTTGATCACCAGAATTTAAAAAAATTATTCCGATCCCTTATGTTTAGAATCGTTTCTACTTTGGTCCCTTGGCCGTTAATCTCCGTTACTTAAAAAAAATAGTTTCTAATTTAACCCCAAAACTTTCAGAATTTTATTTTTCACCATCTTCCCCAAAAATTATAAAACTAAAACCTCAAAAATTAAATCAATGGTTATAACTCAACACTACAACCCATTCCTCCAAAATTAAAAACACCAACTTCTATTGCCCTGGCAGAAAATGTACAACTGTCGAGAAAAACATACCTTAAATCATTTGAAATGATTACCCATAATTAAACTTACAAAGACTAATATGGATTCATCCCCAGGTCCATGTAGTTTCATCTCTTAAGATTAAATAGATTCGGCCCAAACAATTCGATTTGATTAGAATTTGGGCTAATATGGATAAAACTGTTATGGGCTAATAAAAAAAACCCCAAAAGGCTCATGAACAAATCCCTAATCCAATCTATTGAAACTTTCACCTTGATCCATTTTAGGTTTGTTTTTCACGTTATTATTTTGTTTTCGACTATCTCTCGCTCTCAATCTCATCTTTCCTTCTAGTTGCTGCTGCTGCTGCTTCTGCTTTTTTGCTTATAGAGTAATTTTCGAGTATTAGTTTCAGCAGTCATCAAAGCCCTAATTCATCTTTCACCATGAACTGTTCAAGTAAGCTCTCTAATAATTTGTTTCCTTATTTTATTTTCTTCAACGCTGTTAGGGTTTTCATTTTCGGGTTTGTTCTAAGATATTTTCGTTGTTCCCTTGCAGTCTCGGGTGAGGTGCCGGAGGAGCCCGTCGTCTCCATAAAATCCGGCTTGCTCTACGAGAAACGCTTAATCGAGCGACACATTTCGGTTCGTCTTGTCTATTTTTACCCCACTTTAGGAAAAAAAGTTTCTAGGGTTCTTATTATAATGCTTAGAAAATTGTTTTTTTGTTAAGTTGTCCTTTTGTTCTAAAGTTTGGTTTTATTTGTACATTTAAGCTAATTTTGGATGAATCAACTGCACATTTGATAGAATGTACTGCTTTTTTTTTAATTAGGATTATGGGAAGTGTCCGGTTACAGGGGAGGAACTTACTATGGACGATATTGTCCCAGTCAAAACTGGCAAGGTGATTTTACTATCGCTGGTTTCCTTACATACTTTTGTTGAATCTTTATGGGCTGATTTGTTTATTTTCATGGCGTTTGTTGCAGATTGTGAAGCCCAGATCTTTAACAGCAGCTAGCATTCCTGGGATGCTCGGAATGTTTCAGAATGTATGTTTTCTCGGTACTCACAGACGCACACACATATATAATATCTGAAATTAGTCAAACATTTGCATACTTAACTTTTGGAGACCATCATTTCTTTTTGTTATCCATGTGAGTGCTTGGTGGGGAGAGGTTTTTAAGTTTCATGTGTAATTCTTTGCAATTCTATAGTTGATTTTCACGCGAGGTATTTACATTGTTTTAGCTAGAAATGAATGCTTTCCTTATAATATTTTTTTTTTGTTTCTGTGAATTGTTATCTGTGCAATTTTTTACTTACCCATAAGTTTCTTGTTTACATTGAATTTTCTTTAGTTTTCACTTCTGATGCCACATTACTTCCCTACTTGCAGGAATGGGATGCTTTAATGCTATCCAATTTTGCATTGGAGCAGCAGCTACATACAGCCAGGCAAGAGCTAAGTCATGCACTCTACCAGGTAAAAACAATTTGGATATCACTGTCTAATTATGTTTTTGATATTCTTATAATCCTTTTACTTCTTTTGTATTTTGTGTTATATTACTGCATCAGATAGGCATAAAGTTTTATATATTTTTTGCCTTCAATCTAGACTGAAGCAAAAATTGCTGGTTTTCTGTTTTGAGCTCTTTTCTGAAAAATCTGATTTCCAATCTTGCTGGTGGTTATCTTTCTTTTAACATTTCAGGAGAAGTTGAGTAATTTAGCTAAATTGATGTGTAGGGACATTTCTTTTTGTCATTGAGTTTTTATGTATAGTCTTTGTTGCACTTCTTTTAATTTGTGTCTTTGTTTTAAAAAAGTTATCCTGAACTGTAAAGTAAATCGATTGTAGAGACCACCTTGTCAAGATCCATGTGGTTATCAAATCTGATAATGAAAGTATATTGAGTTTTAATTTACCCTTTCACTTTTGGTGTTTTTTGTCTGACTATTTTTTTCTTTCTAATTATAATATTGTTATTCAAATTATTATTATTTTATATAGCATGATGCTGCCTGCCGTGTGATTGCAAGACTCAAAAAGGAAAGAGATGAAGCCAGATCATTACTTGCACAGGCTGAGAGGCAGGCACCCTTGCCTGCATCAGCAGCTACTGCCGATGTTTCTGCTCTCAGCAATGGAAAGCGAGGTTCTTTCTCAGTATGCTTTTAAGTAATACTTGTTTATCCTTAACTAATTCAGCATCTTATTTAAGATTTTTTTGTAATCATAGCTGCAGAGAGTGAAGATGTGGGCCCTGGTGGTAAGAGAATGCGTCCGGGGGTTTCAGATAGTATTATTGCTGAGTTAACAGAATGTAACGCGACTCTGTCACAACAGCGTAAAAAGCGCCAGGTACTCTTTTTCTACTTGGCATGTTTTAATTAATTCCAACTATTTCTCTGTATATAACATCTTATTGTGTTTTTGGTTTCCCTCCTGACATTTTTTTCTTTGTGTTCTCTTTCAGATACCTCCAACTTTGGTTCCCATTGATGCTTTGGAGAGGTATACCCAACTATCTAGTCATCCTCTTCACAAGACTAACAAACCTGGGATCACTTCAATTGATATCAATCTTTCAAAGGTGTAGTGCTCTTTTTAGTTAATCTCTTTAATGAAACTTTCATTTTGCATACACACCTCTAGACAGGAGACAATTATACTTTGGATATTGCATGTCAAAATCCATGAAATGTGAAATGGCTTTTAGTTTAGTGCAATTATGCCATGTTAGGGTTGCTATTTTCGATGTTTTCATTATGCCCTAGTCCCATATTGCTCCAGATTGTGGTCTGAAAAATCTGTGTAGGTGCCTTCTATTGAATGCATCCCCCCTTTTGTTTTTAGAGGAGTATAAATTGCTCGGTGGATTTATCTAATGCCATAATCACTGAACTGGCTTTTTATTATTGAAATTTGTTTTACAGATAACAATGTAAAACGTTATCCCTTAATTTCCTTTTACTTCTGGTTGTTAGGACATTGTTGCCACTGGAGGGGTTGATTCAAATGCTGTACTCTTTAATAGAACATCTGGAGAGATTTTATCAACACTCAGTGGCCATTCTAAGAAGGTATATTCAGTTTCCTCTATTTCGTTCAAGGGTTGTTATTGTTTACATTTTCTTTTGATATTTATTGTCTGATTACATTCTTCTTTTGCAGGTTACTAGTGTAAAATTTGTAGCTTCGAATGATGTATTTTTAAGTGGTTCAGCAGATAAGGTAAGCCAATTTTTTGAGTCTCAAGTTCTTGTGGTCCTTATTTTAGGTTTATGCTGCTTGAGAGATGTTTTTTAAGAAGGCTGTAGTATTTGCATCTTAATCCTTTAACCATTACTAAACTGCTCTGAAATTGAATTATGTTTTAGCTTGCTTCTCTGCTTAATTGGTGTTTGAATGTTGCAGACTGTTCGCATTTGGCAAAGGTCTGAAGAGGGTAACTATGATTGCAGGCATATTTTGAAGGATCATACAGCTGAGGTATCTGCTCAAATTCACATCTTCTAAAGTATCGACTGTGATTATCAGATTGTGGTTCTGGCTTGTTTTTGATGTTGTAGACATGAGAATATATCTACCTTTATTCTTTCAGGTGCAAGCTGTCACAGTCCATGCCACAAATAACTACTTCGTAACTGCTTCGCTTGACACAACGTGGTGTTTTTATGATCTTTCCGCTGGTTTATGCTTGACCCAGGTCCAAATCCTTCTATCATTTGTTTCATGTAAATTTCTGGCATGTATTCAAATTTCCACCAAATGTCTTAGACTTTCAATGGAAAGATATAGTTACCATTTTCTTTACTGGTACATGTCTTGGAAAAATGTTTTTCTTTTTCCTTGAGCTAAATTCTCATTCATTAATTATGAAGAGGAAATTCAATAATGAGTCAGATTTTTATGTATGCAGGTTGAAGACCCTTCAAATTCCATGGGCTATACATCTGCAGCTTTTCATCCTGATGGTCTCATTCTTGGAACGGGTACCACTGGAGCTACTGTTAGAATTTGGGACGTCAAGAGTCGGGTATAGGATCAGCTTTATGAGAGCTGAACATTAGTTTTTCAGATATTTCCTTTGTCTTCAATTTTTTAAAACCACTTTATCCTTACTCTATTATCCTACAGGGAAATGTTGCCAACTTTGATGGACACACTGGGGCTGTAACAGCCATATCTTTCTCAGAAAATGGTTACTTCCTTGCAGTGAGCACCTAGCCAAATTATACACATTAGGTTGGTTGATGTTCATGAATTTCGCAACCTGATTTATGTTTTTAACTGCAGACTGCTGCACATGATGGTGTTAAGTTGTGGGATCTACGCAAATTGAAGAACTTTCGATCTTTTGAATTATATGATCAAGACACACCAACTAACTCTGGTATGTTTGTTTTGATAACAGACCCTTCATGGCCACATATCAACTTGTCTTCTATTTGCTCTCTTTGGAATGAGCTATATACTTCTATTTTTTTGGAATAATACTATCATTTACTTGTCTATATATACTAGTATACTTGTCTATGCTCCTTGCTTTTCACCTTGGCAAATTTTGAGCTCTGGAAATTAAAAAAGGAAAAACAGTGCAAGCAAATTTGAATTGTTATCACTGATTTCTTCAACAAAAAAAAAAATTGAATTGTTATCACTGATAAGAGTTTGTTATAATGAAAAGCTATATTTTATGGTAGCTTTAATTTGTTTTATTCTTCTTTCAGTGGATTTTGACCATAGTGGGAGTTACCTTGCAATTGCTGGCTCAGATATACGGTAGGTGCTCTTAACGTTTATATATAGTCTTGGCATGGGATATTCCCATGCACTGAAACTTAAACTCGATGCAGAGACTATGCACATGAAATCTCAATGGTGGGGATCTTTTAGTAATAATGTTGGATGCCTTTTAACTAAAATTTCTTTAAGGACTTGATTTAAACTTGCCCGAAATCTTATGTCCATTTCTCTATTCAATAAGCTCATCCTCTCACAATTATTATTTCAGTAAAATAGAATAATTCCATGATCCCTGTTGATACTGATTGAATTTTGTGGTTTCAGGGTTTATCAAGTTGGCAGCGTAAAAGCTGAATGGAATTGCATCAAAACTTTACCTGATTTGTCTGGAACAGGTGCGGTGCATCTTCTGAATGTTCCGTTGTTCAGTCTATCATTATTTTCTATTGCCATCTGAAGTTGAAGTGTGATGTGTTGTATTTGCAGGTAGGGCAACTTCTGTCAAATTTGGTCCAGATGCAAGGTACTTGGCAGTGGGGTCTATGGATCGCAACCTCAGGATATTTGGCCTTCCTGAAGATGACGCTTCAACAGAATCATAAAAAAATTAAGTTGGCTCTGAGAACTCTGCTAATTGCGACTGCTCTGTTTCGTGGTTGAAGCAAAAGTGTTAGATTTCGAGGTCCGTTGCAATCCTTTAGTTTTGTGTCTGTTTCCGAATTTACTTTCGAGGGTAGGGCATTAAGGTTTACCATGTTGGCAATGTATGCGCAGCGCTACACTACTGTATCATTTAAAAGTGTTTGAAGAAATGAAAGCAAGTCAAAACCTGTTATAGACAATTCCAGCTCCTAGAGTTGAACCCATCCCTAGTGGTATTTTTACTTTTGTTGAATCTTTTTAATTTTAATTTTGTAGCCTTGAATTGTAGTAGTATTTATTTGTATACAATGCTAGACTGGATGTTATATGTAGAGTTTTTATGTACCATGACTGGTTTTGTGAGGAATTCTATTTCCTTTAGTGGTCTGCTTATCTATCTGGCTTGAGAGCTCCTATTGTGTTGATTTTAAGGGTGAGCAAAACTTAGTTAATTTTATAAATTTGACTAAAAAATCAAAAAACTCGACTAACTATAAATTTTTAGTAATTAGTGGATTAGTTTTTAAGTTTGAGTTGAGTTACTCAATTGTATTTAGTATATGTATATCACATGTGAAAAAATATATATGTATATATATTATTTAAAATGGAATCAATTAATATCTTAATATTTGTAATTGAATTTGAACATAAATTTGACTTAATCCAATTTTTATAAATTCAACTCAGTATAATTTTAAATAAAGTTTAAATTATTGGATTGAATATTCACTCTTTGATTTGACTCAACCCAAGTTACGTTCATCTTTTTAATTTATATATTTGGAATAATGTTTAACACATTTATCATTATACATGTTTGTGGATTTATTAATGGTCGAGTTCTATATTTGGTTGGTCTAATGGATCCATCGAACCTTTATTGGTTCAGACTGGATAAAAATTTTGGTAACTTCAATTATTCAATTAAAAAAATATTTTTTTTACTGAAATTTAGTTATAAAAATAAATAAAATGTTTTAGCCCTAATGGCATTGTGTTCATATTATAAATACTAACGGATAAAAGTATTCAAAACCCCATATGATTTAACCCTAACTACAACCAAATGTTAAAGCAAGGCAAAGACAAAATGGTATGAGTGAAAGGCCAGTGCTCCCTCTTAATACTTCCTGAACCATTCAAATGAGGCTATGAATCCCTCTCACAGTTGCTTTTACTTTAAGTATGGTGATGCATGTGTGAAACCCCATAGCTGCACATTTAAAATCACATGAAATCCACAGTATCAGGCCAAAGAAAGTTTCAAGGTAAATCTCTGGTTTATTGTTCGATATGCCAAGGACCGAAACCATGAGCTTTCTTGGTATAATTATAACCTAGGGTCAGGGGAAGGGTTGATGATGCTAAAACTCGAATTCTAGACCAGCTGGATGTCATCTCTTGAGAAAGATTACATGAACCAGCTGAGCTAGTAAGCAGGATATAGACCGAAATTCTTGTAATATAAGGATCCGGATAGATAACAGATAAAACAGCTCAGTGTATACATGCAATTCCTTCATCACCTAGGGTGGAGAGGAGCTGCAAAGGCTAGCATTACATAATGAAAGGCAAAGTAATTTTACTACTCTTCATTCTGCATGTACTGAAAATAACAAGCATGCCAAGAGTTCTCGAATATCAACTACTTATAGTTGGGTAAGCTTTTATTTATATAATCACCTTTTAACATTCAATTTTAAGCTATCAAGTTGAAAATGCACTGGTCTTTTACCATATTTGAGATCCAACAGCAACCTATGAGATGATCACTAAAGTTCTTATTTTAAGCTCAACATTGGGGAACAGATAACCAAAGATGATATTTTTATAGCTTAAAAGTGGTAAAAGAAAAACAAAGGATTACCTCAACATTGTTTAGCTCGAAGTCCCGGTCATGAGCCAAGCACAAGTTCCCGAATGTTTCACAAGGTCCACTACTTCCACTCAAACTAAGAAAATCACAAACCATGAAGGAAAGACAAACATTTTTAATAAAAGTATTAGTTGGAAGAATTGAAAAAGAGGACCCCAAAATTGCAACTTACAGATCTCCATCCAAGCACAAAGCAAAGTTGCCACCGCCACCAAGTGCTAACAAGTCATTCAAACATATGTAGTAATAACGATTCGCACCTGTTTAGATTGACACAACACAAGATCAAAGCCCATAATAGCACAGAAATACATTCAACATTAAAGGTCTTAAAAGTTTGTTGGATAAAGAAAGTGTAATTTCTAAGTCAGTGATAAACCAGCACTTTAATCCCCAGAACATATTTATTAATTGCTTATTATGTTGCTACGAACTCTTCATTTTTATTCAAGTACCCATGTCCAACACATATTCGGACATGAGTATGGAGATATGACCCTCAAAGGATCCTCCAAATACATGGAAAAAGTAATAAAAAATTTGAACATACATGTGCTGGATACATAACTGTACCCGACGCACCTGACTCAGAGAAACATAGATTGCTTATGCCATCCATCAAGGTCACTATAATTTCCTATCTAGTTTCAAGAATATCAATCTTTCATTGACATTTGGTAAAATACATTAAATACTTATAGACAAAATTGCATACCAGTTGGTCTAAATAGCATAGGTTCACCATATACGGTTGTGAATACAAATGTCTGGTTTGTTCCCTGTCATAGAACAAGACAAATAAAGCTAAGAAGGTGGCCAAACCAAAGTTTCCAAAGTAAGAAATCAGAGGATATGTAGAAGAATGGAAAACACGGAGCAAATCACAAAGAGAAAACAAGTCATCATGCTAAAAACCATATTTATAAGTTAAAGAGGCATGTATCATACTTGATATTTTCTCTTTGGCGTAGGCTTCACGGGGCATTCTAGCATCGCACCGAAGACCGCTCCTTTCCTATCTCCGGTAATCTAAAATTTGTACAACACCGTGACAATAATTCCAAGGTTCAGATAGACAACCTCTCAAGAGAATTGATTTATTAATATATAATCATCAAAACATACCAGCAAACAAGGGCCAGGAAGCTCAGCACTCTTTCTAATAAGAGTACGAAGTGATATACCATGTTTCCACGTACTGCCCTTCATTTCAAAGAGTTAATACCAAATCAAGATCCAAAACCAAAAGTAGAAACGTAGCTTTCACCTAAAGAACTTTAAAGCTTATTGCAAGACATACCTATACAACAACATCCATCGACAACCTTTAACAATATTCGGAAGAGAAGACACCAAAACTTCGTACAAATCAGGGGTAATAAACACTGATTCATCAGAAAGGTTCGGTGGAGGCTTTACTGGACTCTGTTGAACTTGTGCATCTTGAAACTCTTCGGAATCACTGCTACTCCTTTTGGAGGTACAGTCCTTATCCTTGCCCTTATCACTATCTTTCGAGATTTTCTTCGTAACTTCATGAATCATTTGTATGTTTTCATTTTTATAAGTAACTCTGTGGCCTTTATAACTATCCAAGGATTCATCTTGCAACTCATGTGTCCTACATTTCCATCTAACAGGATGTGACTGAATTGGCTTGAGATGACTTCCATGATCATTCGATTTAGACCCGCCTAGGCTTTCAGAAGGGGTAATGTAAGAAAAAACCGAAGACAAAGAGCTTGATCCTTTGGAATACAATCTGGCCTAAATATTCAAAAACTCCACATCATCAAATCACTCAAAACTACAATCCACAAGAAATTAAAACTTTAAAAGGCAATGGAGTTATTGACTCTTTCAACACATACACATAAAATGAAACATAAAATAATCAAAACAAAGAAAAAAACTTGAAACAAAAAATATATATTTAATTACTTGATCAATCTAAAACTCACTATTTAAAGCTTTACACAATTGAAATTTGGACGAAAAAACATTAATTTATTCCAATCTATGAAGTGGGTTATCTTAGTTCTAACTTCTAAATACTAAAATACTTTTAAGTTAGTAAAGTTGCATTTTTAATCCTTCCATTCATCATCTAAGAATTCAGCTTCTAAGCCACCAAATCAGAAAATCTCAGTTATTTTCCAAAGATCATAAATAAAACAAAGTAATAAATATTAACTACATTTCTAGAAGTAACCCAGATCTAGTTTCCAGCAATAAACACCAAAAGAGAAAAGGGGGAAAGAAAATACCTGAGAATGATCAGATGGGGAAGAATGTTTGGGTGAATCTGAAAATAAACGTGAAAGACTCTCAGCTACTTTATCTTTCAATGTGTACATTTTCAATTCCTTTGTTTTCCGAATAATTTGGTGTTAAAAATGTTCTCTTTCTAAGCTTTAGCTCATGAAACTGGACAATTGAATGAATTTTATGTGAGAAAAAAAATGAAGACTTGGCGGCGAGAAAATGAGAGAAAAATAGAAGAAAACGAAGCGAAGGTGTGATGTTTGGCCTTTGCTTAGGACTCTTTTGGGAATAACTGAATTTGTATTTATATTAAATCTACCACAAAAATGGTAACACATTTTTAATTATTTAATTAATTAATATATTACTATATTAAACAAAATAATTAATTTTATTATTATTATTCCTAAAAATGTTATTATAGTTGTTGTTATTATTATGGTGCGTAACGGTGACATTGTACGTTATATAATTTTATGCATTTTATATAACAAGTATTGTGTAATCATCATAAATCTATGGCATCTAAGTCATAACCAATTAGGAGTAATCTAAAATACCCTATTCAAGTGATTCGGTTTGTTGACTTGTTGACCTATCGACCTGAACTTTAAAATTTAGGTATTTTTTTAAAAAATTATCAAATTAGGTTGGGTATTCGACCCATAATTTTTTTCGGTAGTGGGACTAGATCTGAGCTGGAATTTTTGTAATCGGGTACTCAACCCGATACTTTTAATATATATATTTTTAATTTTAAATTATATTTTTATTTTATGTTCTTATATTTTTACGCTAAAACTAAATTTAAATCTCTAAATTCTTTCTATATTTGTATTATGTACTTCTAAGTTTTAATTTTTTTTTTTTAAAAAAATATTTGTATTAATTTATCGATATAAGATTCTAAAGAAAAAATGACGGTTGAATATTTTTATTTTTTTTAGTGATAAACTTTAATATATAGGCTATGTTTGGCAATTAGTGGATTACATTAGTTGATAACTGATTGCATTAGCTAATTTGACCAGTGTATTATATTAGGTGATTGTATAAAAGTGTTTGGTAAAATTAACCGATAACTTATAGTTGTTTGATTATTTAAACAAGCAAAATAACATATAAGGACATGATTATATTCGATATTTGTTTGAATAGTTTATTAGTTATCAATATCTTGTATCTATTAATATTAGTTAGATTATGAAAAATAATTTTTTAATATAACATTATTAAACATATTTAAAGGATATATATTAATTTATTATTTATATAGTTATTTTCAATATAATTTAATTAATTATTAAATTTAAATATAAATGTATGAGAACAATAAAAAAAGAAAACAAAAAAATATTAGTTTACATATGTCACAATGAAAAAACATGAGGTGAATAATTAAAATAGACAATGTTGAATTTAGGTTATCTAAAAAAATTATAATTGTTTAACGTAAAAGGCTCTTTATAACTCTTGTGTAAAAATCTCTAATTTCAAAAAGCTCATATTAATAGTTTTTTCAAAATTAAAAGTTTTACCTCAATCCACTATTTTAATCCGTTATTTACCAAACATATAAATTAACAGATTTAACTGGTCAAACTTTTAATTTTAACTCAAATCGATATTTATCAAACAAAATCAATCTTCTGTATTAATTCTCTATTATTGTATTTTTGTTGGTTTGGGTGTTCCTGTGCTTGTATGCGAGTGTTCTCTGTAACTAGGGGTATGTTTTTTCTTGGCTGCGTGCATCGCTTTTTATCTAATAAAGCATATATATATATATATATATATATATATATATATATATATATATATATATATATATATATATATATATATATATATTTCTTAAAATTAACTAGAAACCATTAATTTTGTGTTTGGATTATTTATTATAAACTTTAAAATTTTGTGGGAATAATATGTGTTTTTTAAATAGATTTAAAAAAATATAAAAAAGTGAACTGAGTACTCGGTACTCGATTTTGCGCTACCAAATTTTATAGGTATTCGTCTAATGAGTATTTGCTAGTCATGGGCTGGGACACGAGCCGAAAAATATAGTACCTGATAGGGGTGTTTAAAAATATTCGATCCGATCTGATTCGAAAATTGGGATATTCGATCCAATTTTTATTTTCGGATCGGATACTCGATTCGATTATAAATTTTTCGGATCGGATACGAATGGCAATATTTCAAGTTTCGGATTATCCGAAAACCCGAAAATTCGAAAATCTATTTTTTTAAATATTAATACTTGTTATATCTGAAAATTTTAAAAATCGAATTTTTCATATATGTGAATTTTGTTATATTTAGCAATTTGTTGTTTGTTATATTCGAAATTCCGAAATTTTCATAAATACGACCTTCAAATTAAAAAAAGTAGTTGAATCAAATTATATTTTCAGATAATCGAATATTCGACCTGATTATTCGGTATCCGAAAAACCGGATATCCGATTTTTTCCGGATCGGATACGAATTACTATATTGTCGATCTAAAAAATCGAATATCCGAAAAACCCGGATCCAGTCCGATCTGATATCCGACAATGAACACCTCTAGTATCCGGAGTACCCGAATTTGAACACCCCTTCACCAACAACCAATTGTTAGTTAGTCTAGTGAGATAACACAATACATTTTTTAAGCAATGTTACAAGTTCGAATTTTTACATTGTAAATGAAATAAATTAAGTTGAAATGTCGCTTTATTAGTTAACTAATCGTTTGGATACATTGTCATACAAAAAAGGAAAGTTCTACAACGTGCGACGAACACCGATGAACACCACTAATGATGAACACCGATGAACATTATTAAATTAATTAATAAAAATTTAAAATTCCAAGGACCCATCATACAATTAATAATTATTTTTAAAAATTTAATTAAATTATTTTATATATATATTAAAATTTTATTTTTTAATAAGGGCAAACTATATATTTAGTACCTCACCTATTTTCGTATTTCTATTAAACTCTTATTATTTAAATATTATTTCAATTTGACCCTATCCTTTATAAAAAGTAATTTAACCCTTAACCTAAAACCCTAAACTATTAAACCTTAAACCCTTAAACTCTTAAACCCTGCATATTGCTTGAAACCCACCGGAGGCTGACCGGGAAGCTCGACAACCCGGTCAGCTTCTTGTCGACCCAAAACATCGCCTCTTACTTTCATCCCATCACCGCCATGCCAAAATCCTCCATAACCCACACTTACTCTAGCTAAAGCCACGCTTGCACTAAGCAAAAGCAGAAGCAAAGCCAATGAAACAGCTGCATTAGTGGAAGCCATTGTTGCTTGAAATACGAACAGATTATGTCTTTGCCGCGTGGTGTTGCGTGGTGTTAATATATATATATATAGAGAGAGAGAGAGACGGTGAGATATTGCAACTGTGTATACGAATCATAAGTAATGATCAGTCAAAGATTTATAACGAATAATCTTACTTTGATTAGATTAGGCGTAGCTTGAATATATGGTTTAGGGTATAGGTTTAAGAGTTTAAGGGTTCAAGGTTTAATAGTTTAGGGTTTTAGGTTAAGGGTCAAATTATTTTTTATAAAGAATTGGTTAAAATTAAAATAATATTTAAATAATGAGGGTTCAATAGAAATACAGAAATAATGAGGTACTAAATATATAGTTTACCCTTATTAAAAAAATAAAATTTTAATATATATATAAATAATTTAATTGAATTTTTAAAAATAATTATTAATTGTATGATAGATCTTTCAAATTTTAAATCTTTATTAATTAATTTAATGGTGTTCATCGCTGTTCATCATTAGTGGTGTTCATCGGTGTTCGTCGCACGTGGTAGACTCATCCTAAAAAAATAATATGTAAATGTACGATTAAATCAATATTACATATATCTTTAGCATGATATTAGGGTTTAACTAGATATTAACTCAATTACTAAGTGACTAAAAAATCCAGTGATTAGCCGCGCTTCTCTTTTTTTTTTCTTCTTTGCACGCTAGCAACTTGTTTTTTTATTTGTTCTCTAATTAGTCAACAGTGAAACCAATTTTAATATGGATTGTTAGTCTCTAGTAATTTACATTTTTCTTTTTT
Source organism: Hibiscus tridactylites (assembly GCA_958450335.1). Lineage (NCBI taxonomy): Eukaryota > Viridiplantae > Streptophyta > Magnoliopsida > Malvales > Malvaceae > Hibiscus > Hibiscus tridactylites. The sequence goes on from OY288270.1 coordinate 83,542,659, forward strand.
ATCCATTTTTTTTCATCGCACATCTTATAATGCTTTCCTCTATCTTTATGACACATTTTTCCATCTTTATGATACGTCTATGTCTTATGGCACGTTTCTATGGTTAGTTTTGCATGTTTTTAGTGTTTGTATGGCGACCCTCACGACTCTTGTTTTTTATTCGTGTTTATCGGTGTCATGTAGAGATTTAATTCTTTTTGGGTTGTTTACCTATGTAATCTATAGCGAATCGTCGTTTTTGAAAATAGGCGTGAAAGTTGGTTGCCAATTTTAGGGGTTTTATCTAATTTGTGTTTTGACAATTCCTCAAAGACCCTTCCTACAATGGACTGTAGAGATTTTCTTTGGTGCAAAGAGAAAGTGTCTAATCTAACTAGTGCAACACTTATCTTTTCTGTTTAGTTTTACTATTTTTATTTTGTTGTTTTTTTATGTTCTACAACCTCTAAGTTATGTTTTTATTTATTAATAAAATTTTCTGGTTGATGTGTAAAAAAAATCAGTGTATTTATTCATTTTATATTCTATATATTTTAAAACAAAATAAAAATAAAAAAATCATTGTTTACAAATATTTTACCATTACATATGTGATAATTTGTTAAATAATTATTTTTGGTGAATTTTGTTAAATAATTTTTAATAAATTATATTTTTATCTAAAAACGTTCTCATTTATCCATATTGTTAATGTAACCAAAGTTAATAATATATTAATTAACTTTAAAATTAGTCGTTATAAAATTCTTACTTGTAGTATAAGTTTAAAAATATGGTTGGCAAGAGGTGATGTCGTTATGTATTAATCGCAGCAAATGTTCGAGCCTTTGGAAGGGGCTAAGTAAAGTTTGGGGGGTTATTCGGGATAGTGTTTGTTGGAATGTCCGAAATGGGGAACGCACTGACTTTTGGTATGACATATGGTTGGACATGAGGGGCCGATGTGTGATCGATGTATCCTACCGTCCTCTCCAATACCGATTTCGGTTGGAAGTATGGTGGATGAGTCTGGTGGTTGGGATTGGCGGAAACTTGGGTTTATGTTGCCGGAGGGGGTGTTGGATAAGATAGCGGCTATACTGCCTCCAAGGGCTTGGTATGGGAGTGATTGCCCGAGTTATAGATGGGAGGAGAATAAGACTTTCACGGTCCGTTCCGCGTACAAAGTGCTAGCGGGGAGTGTCGACGTTGCTGCCCATGATCTTTGGCAGATGTTATGGAGTTTGAAATTGCCTCAACGTGTGCGGGTATTTTTGTGGTTAGTGTTGCGAAAAAACTTGCTCACGAATATGGAGAGACTTCGTCGTAATCTTACGAATGATGGGAGTTGTCAACTTTGTAGGCGGGGATGTGAGGACATAGATCATGTCTTGCGTAGATGTCCGTCGGCAAGGCTGTTGTGGTCGAGGCTTGTGCCTCGCGATAGGCTTGCGGAATTTAAGGTGATGGAATGTGATGCGTGGTTGGAATTTAATCTTCAGAATGAGGGTGGTATGCCGGATAATGGCTCATCGTGGGTAACACGTTTTGCCGTCGGGTGCTGGTTGTTGTGGAAGCGTAGGTGTAGCCGAATTTTGGACGCAACATATGTTGAGCAAGGTGACATCACTTCACAATGCCTGCAGCTGGCCATGGAGTTGGACAGCGCGCCTGCTGCTGCTGCTGTGGTTCATCAACGGTTGGGTGAGGAGAGGGCTCGATGGCAGTGCCCTCCTGTTGGTTGGGTGAAAGTGAACGCTGATGGCTCGGTGCAGGGGCAACAGTGAGCTGCTGCGATAGGGGGCGTTATCCGTGATGGTCTGGGAAGTGGATGTTCGGTTTTGCTCGATTAATCGGTAGTTGCTCAGTGTTGATGTCGGAATTGTAGGCGATTTATGACGCACTTTTCCATGCATGGAGGTTGGGTTTTAAGAGGGTATGTCTTGAATCGGATAACATGGAAGTGGTTCAGATTCTTATGGGTGAATCATCGGCATTACGTGGAGATGCTCTAGTTGATCTCATTTTTGGCTTGTTGTGCCGTGAATGGGAGGTGCGGATCCAACATATTGGACGAGAGGGAAACAAAGTGGCAGATTTTCTTGCTCGGATGTGTAATGGCCAGCAACGTGGGAATGTTTGGTTGTCGAAGCCACCGGCTGCGGTGCACGCCAGGGTGGATGCGGAACGAAAGAGCTAGCTGCCTCTGTTTTTACAGTATTAGCAAAAAAAAATGGTATTATGAAATTCCACAATTTCATAAATTCATGTTCTGTTTTATTTTATATAATTTTTAATAAGTTAATAATCTAAGCTATACAAATTTTAACATATTAATATCTTTATAGGATGAGTCTACTACGTGCGACGAACACCGCTGAACATCATTAAATTGATTAATAAAGATTAAAAATCACAAAAACTCGACATATAATTATAAATTATTTAAAATAAAATTAAAAAATAAATTTAATAAACTTTTTATATTTCTTTATTGTATTATTTAATTAATATATTAAAATCAAATATCTCAAAATCTTCTTAATATCAAAAATCATAACTCGACATACTTATCGATCACTAGTGCTTTGTTGTCTTGAAAGAAGAGGAAAAGTAGCACTGTTACTCTAGGAATTTTATACATGTGACCTAAAAAAAGCATAGCATAATCATTTGAAAGATGTTTAGTTTATGTTATTAAGTGTAATTCAGGAAAATCTTCCTACCTTTTTATTCAACATCAAAATTATAGCAAGTTCTCTCTCCCAGTCAATGTGTTCCCATCTCTCTGATCCTTCGCTCCAACATTCCGGTTGAGGGCTTGGTCGTGTTTGGTGAGGATCTTCTTGGCAAGGAGGTGGTTTAGAGCCTCTGTTGTTTTTCGGTTGTTTCTTTCTTGCTTGTCTACAAAGCCTACATTCCTTCCCTCTCTGTCTGCTGCCTTGGTCTGGGAAAGCATTTACGTTTGCTCAAGGTTTTAACTCTTGTGTCCTCTCCAAGCTTTAAGGAGCATTTATTCCACATTCCTGAATTGCATTATGTCAAACAGTGGACTTGGTCTTAGCATAGGTGTTGTTGACACCAACTTCTCAAACACCCATGATGATCCCAAACCTCCAAATCAGGAGTTCCTCGACGAGCTTGAACTCAACGAAGACTGTGAGGTAAATTTCACTCTGAAAAACCTCTCATTGCTAGGGAAGTTGTTGACTGCATCGTCCATCAAAGTGTTGGCACTAAAGGCCATTCTGAAGAAAGCGTGGAAATGTGAGGGTCTCGAGTGCCACGACTTAGGAAGAAACTTCTTCCTCTTCATTTTCCAAACGACGGAAGAACGCCATCGCATACTCCGCAAAAAACCGTGGTCGGTGCAAGACTCCCTGCTTATACTGAAAGAATGGCGATCGGATAAGGCGTTGGAAGAGATCGACTTCTCAACGAAAGAATTTTGGGTGCAGATAATCAATCTACCAGTGGGATTGACCACAAAAGACAATGTTCGACGCATTGGAAAACTGTTTCCAGCGTACTATGGTTCAACGTTGGAAGACGATGAAAAGATAGCTTGGAACGGAAATGTCGGCATCCGGGTAGCCATAAGAGTGGAGGATCCACTCAAAACAGGGTTCATCCTAAACAGAAAGAAAGACAAAGCCCTGGAGGTAGGCTTTAAATATGAAGCACTGCCGAGATTTTGCTTCCGATGTGGCCGCCTGGGACATGTTGAACGAGAATGCAAAAATGATTTGGTTATGGTGAAACTGTCTGGGAAATTTGGTCCGTGGTTACGAGCCCCCAACGACTTCAGGCAGCAAGTGCCAGTCTCTCCGAAGCCGGCTACCTCCACTGCGGGGCCTTCCAAGCTACACGACAAAGCAGAAAATGAAAAGGACAGTGCCAACTGGAGCATTGCCAGAGGGCAATCTAATCCAAATCTTCTAGACCTTAATGTTTCGTCTAAGGAAGCCAGCTACGTCCCATCTCCTTCGCTCAAAGTCAACCCCTTGTTTCCTATTTGGGAAAGCAATGAGTTAACCTTTCACAGAGGCAACATAGGAGCTAACACACCTTTAGGGACTGCACAAGATATTCACCCGTCCTTAGTCTTCAAGGAGATATCCGAACCAGGACAGATCACTGAGAAATCTGAAGGAAATCCAAACCCTACATGGGAAAGTCTGCTGGCAGTTGGAATTGACCGTATGGAAGTGACGACCAACAAGAAAAGGAAAAGAGAAGACGATGGCTATGAACTTTTTAGCCCGGTAAAAAGGCGTGAGCTCTGGGAGCAAGTTTCGAACACAATCTGTCAAATTGGTCCCCAAAGCTGGGCTATATCGGAGCGAAACCAGGCAGCCTCCGATGATATGATTACTGCGGCTTTGTTCCCTGAATCAGTCATTCAATCCTCTACAATAATTCAGAACATCGAGCGAAAGAAAAAAGGAAGAAACTATGGCTCCAGAAGGCTTACGCTGATAAGGAAGGCGGCAAGAAGGAAGTTTGCCATGGAGTGCACCAGGATCATGATTGATGAAGCGGGGCTCATCCAGCTGGGAATTGATCCTTTTGGTAAAAACATCACTCGGGTTCCGACAATGTGTATTGACGATAATTTCTCCCTCAATGAAGAGATTATTATCAGTGATGGGGAAGATCTGGTCCCTCTGGAGAAGACGGTGGCTTACCCTAATCCTTTCAAGGATTCAGACCAAGTTTCGGATAACTCCAGTGGGAGTTATCCGAGTTCACCATGAGACAAATGATCTGCGTCACCCATGTTAGGAAGGGACATGGGTGCTTTAGACGTGTTAATCCTTCCCCTCGGATCACAGTGGCTCACAGGGGGCCGTCGGATCCAAGGTTTTTGTTTCGGTGTTGTTCTGTTTTATTACAGACCTACCAAGTCACGGAAGAAGCTGGGCTGATGGAGAACTCGATGGATTCCCAACCTCCATATCGGGTGATAAAGGTTTTTGTCTTGGTAAGGACCGACGGAGACTCGTCGGAAGCCTGCCTCTGGGAAGAGCTCTCAGACAAGGCCGGTATCGCAATCTCGAAGAAGGGTCAGAGGAGTCCATTTTTTAGTTGTCCTAGGATTCGTCTAGTTTTTTCCTGCTATGTTCTGTCGGATGTTCGTTTGGTGCCTTACAACGGTTATGATGGTGTCTTGTTTTTTGTTTGTTTTCCTGCTTCTGTTTGTGTTAAGCAGTTGGTTGCCTTTCCTTGCATGGAAAATGGCCTTGTTCCGTCTGCTGGTTTAGGGAGTTGTAGGATCGGCGCTCATGGCCTTGCATGGCTTACGGCGGCTTTCGTTGGTTTTGGGGGGATGTGGGTCGCAGTGGGACCGCTTTGTCTGTTTCCCCTTTTGTTTTCTATTATGTGTTAATGGAGTAAGTCTTCTTTGATAAAAAAAAGTGTAATTCAGTGATGTGCTTTTGGATCATCTTTAGAAGAAAGCAATCAACAAGTTCTGAGGTTAGAGTGATTATCGATTGGCACACGCTAGGACATAAAAGCAATCAGATGCATTGCGAATGTAACAAATAATCTAGACAATGAAGCCAGATTAAAACAAAATTTTGGGTTTTAATTTGGGAACTAGGGTTTTAATTTGAAAATTAGGGATTGACTATGGTTGATATTTAATCCAATTATTTGAAAATAAAAATTAAAAAATATAATACATATAAAAAATAATTTAATTGAAATTTTATTTTAAATAATTATTACTTATATGTTGAGTCATTGTGATTTTTAATGTTTATTAATCAATTTAATGGTGTTCAACGGTGTTCAACATTAATAATGTTCAACGATGTTCGACGCCCGTTGTAGAATTTTCTTATTTTTATATAATAATTATTTTTGATGTCGGATTTATTAGAGTGGAATAGACAGTTTAATTACGTAGTAATTATGTGATGTTGCATTAATATCACATTTAATTGAATTGAATAGACACTTTAATTCCATGTGAATGCTTGAATGTAATCACGATAAGTATGTGAGCCTCTAAAATGTATCTTGTTATAACCCATGAATTCTTTGTTTTATGGTAAATATGCGAGTTTTATGGCATGTTATACGACATATTTTGATTATTCATTATAAAAGTAAATTTTTTATATCAAATATAATTTTTAATAGTCTAAAGTTGTTTACATGTTAGTATTTGTTCATATATATTCTTAACCCACTGACAATGCATATACGCCTTGCAGAAAAATCGATATAATCCAGATTTTCTAGAATAAACATTATCCGTTTTTTTTTACTGAGATCACTTATTGGGTTCTATATTGAATACCATTTTAGAATTTTACATTTTTCAACCGTTAATGAAAGTAAAATAAATAATTGAAATTAGTCGTAAGAAATATATGTAAATAGAAGTTGTATTAGTTGAATAGTAGTAATTTTGTATAGATCGGGAGATCTTCGTTTGATCGTCCTTTAGCAGTTGTATTAGTTGAATAGTAGTAATTTTGCATGCTTCTTGGGTAGTAACACAATAATCATCCAAAAAAATCTAGAAAACAAGAAATTTTTATATAAAAAGAGATAATCTCATTTATTTATTTGCTTTATGAAGCCGCTCCAAAAAAAAATATAAAAATTATAAATTTTATATGATGCACGTTAATTGTAACCTTAATTATAATAAGTAATTATAATTATAGTTATAATTATTCAAATTAAATCGAATATTATTGTAATTTAACATCTTAAATGTAGGTATCGTACGCAATTACGCATTACTAAAAGTATCACAACTTCCATTCCTTCCAAACGTATTAAACGAAAGGGTGAATATATTTTTTGGCATATAAACTTAGTTTAAAAGTTTAGTTTGGTATTAAAATTTTGGATAAATTATTTATTAGTGCCCAATATATTTTTACATTTCTGTTTTAGTCATTCAACTATTATTTTTTACAAAATTATGCATGATGTTACATTTTATTTTTATTTTGGTACCCACCGTTACAAAATAAACGAAAAAGTTGACATGCCTTTTTTAATTATTGTTTCAATTTTCATGTTATTTTTTTCTCATCACCAGACCACATATTTTTAATGATTTTTATTCTACCAATAAGATAGTGACACGTGTCATTAAAAAAGATGAAATAGTTATTCTATCTAAATATATAGGTCCTGTTTGGCAATTAGCGGATAGCTAATAGCGAATTACATTAGCGGATAGCTGATAGCGCATTGCATTAGCTGATTTGACTAGCATATTACATTAACTGATTGTGTAAGTGTTTGGTAAAATTAACTGATAGCTGATAGCTGTTTGATAGTTTAAACAAACAAAATGATATATAAGGACATGATTATAATTGATGCCTCTTTAAATAGTTTATTAGTTATCAACATTTTGTATCTATTACCTTCGAAAAAAATATTATTTTATATCTATTAATATTAATTAGATTATGAAAAAATAATATAACAATACTAAGCATATTTGAAGATCTAAATATTAACTTATTATTTATATAGTTATTTTTAATACAATGTAATTAATTATTAAATATAAATATAGATATAAATGTGTGAGAAAAAAATATTACTTTACAAATGTCACAATATAAATACGCGAGGATAAAAAATTAAAATAAAAAAGGTTAAATTTAGGTTATTTGGAGATTTTTGATAAATGTTAAAGGTAAAAGGGTATTTACAAGTATTATGTCAAACCGCTAATTTCAAAAAACTCTTATTAGCAGCTTTTTCAAAATTAGAGGTTTCACTCCAATCCGCTATTTACCAAACATTCAAATTAGCGGATTTGATCGGTCAAGATTTTACCTCAAACCGCTATTTACCAAACAAGACTATAAAGGTTACAAGGACCCGTTTCTGGGTTTAATAGGGTTGTACTAATATGTAAAAACAAAAAGATAAAAGAGTTATTCAACCTAAATTCTAATTTTATTTTTAAGTATGATTAATTACATGTCGAGTCATTGAAATTTTTAATAATTATTTAAAAATTATTAAAAATTAATAGCGTGTATCAATGTTTAGTGTTAGTAGTATGTAGCGATGTGTGTCGTTCGTTCTAGACTCACCCTATCAATTATCAACTATTTGATGTATGTTTTTTTGGTCCTTAACTTGGGTTTAACTCAAAGGAGAAAGTGACCTAAAGAGAAAAAGAGATTCAACAATTACATTGCAAAGAAAGAACAAATGATGTACAAACACTATTATCATCTCACTTTCAACATTCAATAATTTTATGAAATTCTGATTATATTTAAGATCGAATCATGTCGAACAAGAAAATTTCATAAAATCAAATTGAGATGAATATCAAAATATAATATTTTTATAATAACTATATACAAATTGACATAATAAAAAAAAATTTAAATCTCTTTCATACATGAATTCAACAAGACAAAACATGAACTCATTGTGTTACATTTTCATGGCTTCCCCCTAATGACCAACTCTTTGTTTGAATTCCAATACAAAAGGAAAACTCATATCAAATCAACAAATGGAAGAAGATTTTCTACACCTTTAAAATTAACTCTGAAAACCCATCAATAATCTGCAACCAAAAGTAAAGAAATCAACAACATGAAGCACATCATCAATGGAGGAATTTGCTCACATAAAAATGGCATTTAACAATTACCATCATGTTTCTTCACAGCATTTCTGGCAAACATCAACAAAATAACAGCAAACCCAACTCCAGCAGCTCCTCCTAGGATTATAGCCACTGTTTTCCCAGTATCCTGGCCTGTCAGTCAAATGGAATCAAATGCAGTGGCGGAATTCAGGGTAAAAGTTTACTTAATTTTTTTAAAACTGCTTTAAACTAAAAATTTCAATAATTTAACTGAAGTTTTACCAATCTTCTAGTTACCTGAAGAAGAAGATGAAGTATGCGAAAACAAGGACGACGACGGCGATGACGACGATGATCTTTTGGGGACACCATTGGGATAATAAGCATACGTAATAAAACATTTATGCAGATAAATTTGACCCGAGTTCGAATTCCCGCATTCCACTTGAGCTCTTTGAACTGCACTTCTAACACAATCACCACAATCTGAATCCCCAACATCACCTTCGCATTGTCCCAAAGCAAAAACCGATTGGTAATTTGTGGCGAAGAATCCATGGTTGCTGACAACCCCATTTTCCAGAAACGAGAAGGCAGTGTCCCTTTTCTCTTCAAATACATTTCCACCACCGTTAGTGGCACCACCACCGCAAGTTTTGAACAGCATCTGCATGCCTGAAATCTGTGCAAATCCAGCAACCTCGTACAACATGTAGCAGCCATGAAGTTGGATCCTGGAAGCAATGGTTTTGCTGCCACAGAGTTTGTCGGATAAAGTTGGGAGCTGACTCACACAGTTGTAGCAGTCGTTGTTGGTTAGGTCTCCCCTGCATTGGAACAGACCATTAATGGTGGTTTGAGCTGTCCCTGTCGTTGTCTTGTAAAACTTCAGTTTCATGGACTGTGAAACCAATGTCTGAAACAAAGCAGAAATGGCCTGGGAATATAGCCCGGCTGGATCCGTGAATGCTTGCTTTGCACATCCTTTGTAGACCAGAGTTGTAATGTCTGAACCAGATTCCACCATTGGAGAAAGCTTGAGATTTGGAAACAAAACAAGGAACGAAATGAAAAGGAAGAAGAAGGGGCTTGAAGAGAAACAAAAACCCATTTTTTTGGGGTTTTTTTTGATCAAATCATTGTTTTTGTAGGAAAGATTAGTGGGATTTTAGCTAAACACAAAACGAATAAAAAAGTTGGGATTTTTTTTATGAACTTGGATAAGTGTGCAGAGATGAGAGAGACAAGGATCATGGGAATGATGAAACTTGATTAAAGAAAGGTTTTTTAATTTATTAGTTTCGAGAGAATGAGAACAAAATTGGGGTTTGTTTGAAGCAAAAGAAAAGTTGAAAAATTATTCCATTCTTGGGAGAATTGTAAAGGAATCTGACATGAAATTTGACCGGAAATCCAACACCATATCTCACTTAAGAACTTGTCTTGAAGATCTAATCCTCTAAGTTGAATAATAATAAATTAATAATTAGCTAATATTGAATCTGTTTCATTGTGTTTGTACATATATATTAATTGAGATTGTTCTTTTCTGCCCTTTTCTATTGTTTGTTTCTCGAGAAAATGGCAGCCTGGAATGCAATAAAACACAAAAAGCTGAAGATTTTATCTAAATTGAATGGTTGGAGTTAGATTTTATTATGCAAAAAGAATTTGTATACTGTCCTGAAAACTACATACGATAATAACTGCACAGCACTACTAATTGTGTTCACGTGAATATGAATGGTGCAGTTAAAGGTAAGATTTTAAGAGCATATGATAAAATGTATAAGATTAGATTCAGTTCGGTTCGATTCGATTGATTTTTATTTTAAATGAACTGTTTATTTTAATTCGTTTGCTTTAGCTATACGGATTTGATAATTAGGACTGAGATGTGGTTGAAGATGATAAATATGAAGTGCGGTATTGAATCAGGCCTCAAATATTATATACGTTTGATGGATGCAGAGGAGAGCGACGAACAGTCTTGAAGGACGACGAAAATACTAAAATAATTATGCATTGTAAAAGCGATGGAAATTCGAGAAAGTTAATGCAATATCAAATAGACAAAAAGAAAGGTAGAAAATTGCGTTGGGAATGTTTTCATAATAGTAAATATCTGCAAAATTTCAATTCCATTAATTAGTTAATTTATTAAAAAGTAGTGGTTAAATAAAAGAGAAAAAAAATGTAGGTAAGATTGGATCGAAGTGGAGAGAAAATATTCATGCATTCTAAGAATAAAAATAACGAGAGAATCAAAAGAAATTTACGAGAAATTGGTCAAGTTAAATAGAAGTATACAGAAAATATAAATACAAGTTGATATGAGCCTTCCTTCGTTGGAATAATGATGCTGATATTTATTTGGTAAAATAGTGGATCATAGATTATTTTACTGAATTAGAGGCATTGTTACAGTAATTTCTTAAAAAGTACAAAAAACCGTCAACATTGCATGACGACTTTAAAAAAAGTCATTTTTTATATAACGGTTTTAGAAAAAATCATCCTCCTTATACGACGATTTTAAGAAAGAATAATATAAAAACTCGTGTTTGGTTGTATGCTCAAGTAAAAGTCTATTAGTTTCTATATCTTTATCCCTAAATAACAAATAATTTTTGAAACATTTCACTTCTATAAATATCATTTTTAGCGATATTATTAAAACAAAATATCCCATCGAAATGGAATGAAATGTTACCCCAAGTAAAAAGAGGAATGAAAAAAGAAACAACATAGGTCTGTTGAGAATTTGATGATTTGGGCCTGTGAGGATACTTGGTACCTGGTAGCTCGCTTAATTATGCTTAGAGTCCAAATTAAATATTTTAATTTTAATTTCAATATTAAATAAAGTAAATCATTAATATTTTTTTGTGGAAAATGCTATATATGGTGATAGAAATTTCCGTGATTTGTTGAGAAAAAAATACTATAACAAGTATATAAATTAATTATCATTATTATTATAATTTTTCGAGAAAACTTTATTTTTAAATTAAAACAAATTGTTAAAATGACCGTCAAAAATACTATTAAACGTTAGAAAATAACGGTTTGAATATCTTTTACCACAAATCAGATAGTTTTCTTTTCCGAATGTCCTCAAAAAAAATTTCTTCCTCTATTTTCTCATAATATTGACCTCTTTCTTTGTTTCTGTCGTCGTCGAAGACGACCTCGACGACGAAAAATGAACTCGTTTCTGTTGTTAACGACATGAACACCATTACAACAATGATATAAAAGAAACCACATAAAATTTAGAGAAGAAAAAAAAGAAGCTTTTGTATTAACCATTTTCCCCTTTCATAAAGAAATTATTTGTTTTTTGTTTTTTTTTGTTTTATATAAAAAATTGAGTTATGAGTGATTTGAAAACGCCATTTCATCTCTTGGAACTTCACGTGATCTCGGCGCAAGACTTGGAGCCCATATGTCGCCGTCGCAAAATGCAAACCTACGCGGTGGTTTGGATTTATTCCAAGAAAAAACGCTCCACCGGAATCGACACCCGAGGCCACACCAACCCGTCATGGAACGACAAGTTTGTTTTCCGGATCGACAAAGACTTCCTTTACCGCGATACCTCCGCCATCACGATCGAGATCTACGCCGTCCATTGGTTCCGGCACATCCATGTGGGGACCGTCCGAGCCATCATCGGAAACCTCATTCCTCATATCACTTTCAGATCGAGCCGCAGTGAGGAAGTTCAACTAGGGACGACGTTCGTCGCGCTTCAAATTTGGAGGCCGTCGGGCCGCCCCCAAGGGATTTTGAACATCGGGCTGACTCTGATTGATAGTTCAAAACGGAGCATGCCATTATATCTTCAAATGGGATCGTCGGCGATCAGGTACAAACATTTAATCGGAGAGGAAGAGTACCCCGTTTCCTCTACTGGCAAAAGCAATAACAATGAAAACCCTAGTCCTTTGCCGGATGCATTTGGTAAACCGAAGCTCCGACGAACCAAGAGTGATTCGAGTTCAATTTTCCCTTCAGCTTTACAGCCTAAGAAACCCGCAATCGGTTCATCGGTTATCAATGCCGGTGGGTCAATTGTTAACGGTGGTGGGTCAATTGTTAACGGCGGCGGGTCCATGGTGAATTGCACGCTTGGGAAAATTAATTCGGCGAAGGGGAAATCAAGTTCGATTGTTAATGGAATGGAAACGGTGGGAAATTCCATGGTAAACTTCGTCGTTGCGAGAAGAAATTCCAGAAGGGAAAAATCGGGATCGGTTGTTAACGGGGGCTCCATGGTAAATTACCCGGTTGCGAAACTTAATCCCAGAAAGGGAAAATCAGGTTCAGTTGTTAATGGATTGGAGGATCCGGGAACGAAATCAAAAAGGGGGAAATCAAAATCAGGTTCGGTTGTTAACGGCGGGGCGAAAGTGTGGAGCGATTCAGAACTGGGTCCATCGCCGTCGGAAGTGGCGGCGACGATGGCGAAAAACATGCACCATAACAAATTCGACGACTGTGAGAGTTCAATATTAGGGTGGAGTTTAGACGAAGATAGCCTCGAAGGGTTCCGATCAAAGCTAGAACAGTGGAGAAATGAAGAGCCGCCGGTTTACGACTGGAGCAGCGACACGTCTAATTCCTTTTCTGGGACTTCGTCCTCCAAACGATCAAGACATGCTAGAAGACACTCCGACAATAGCGGATCGTTTAAATGCTTTGGTAACATTTGTGGGTGCCAGTTTACCATCTCTTGCGGCGGCGGAGGCGGCGGGGAAGACACCGGTAAAGGAAACGGAAACTTGCATCGAGCACCGTCTAGCTCTATTTACGATGACATGAGTTATGTTTGAAATAGACAAAAAAGATAATCACAGACTTAATTGAAAAGAAATTGAACTTTGAGTGGCCATAGATATAAAAATTGGGGACTAAAAAGCCATTATTTCCCTCTTTTCTTATATATATACATATATTGTATTACATTTATTTCAATAGTTTGGAGAGGGGGAAAACAGAACAGAAAAAACTGTGATTATTGTTGGTTGAATTTCATTAATATTTTGTCATAAAATTCATTTTTATTTTTTTCGAATTCTATTGTTTTTATTAGTATTAGTTGTGCTGATTGTTTTTTATATATACACACACGAATCTGGACTCCATTTAAAAAATAATAATTCATTAAAAATAATAAAATGGACGATTACAGTTAGGATTAATATTCTATACACTGGCGGTGGAAAAAACAAGTCAATTGTGTCTAAAGTTGAGGTTATTTCGGAGACAACAAATTCGTTGAGGTTGTTTCGAAGACAACAAATTCATATTCAGTTGAGACCGAGCTCGAGTTTAGGTTAGGGGTGAGCCTTGGTTGTGGTCCTACAAGTAAGATCAAGGGGCCGTTTGTGAATAAGGTTAAAACAAGTTTTTGGAGCATCACCGGAAAACTGCACTAAACAATTAAAATTTAAGTGTTTTTAACTAGCTTTTACACATGATTTGTCTTTAAATCTAACTTTTAAAGATGCTAAAAATTTTAGCTTCTCTCCAGACTAATGTTTTCGTTGTTTATCCCTAAAATTTCGTTCTAAAATCAATCACTGACAGAGCATTGTGAGGGTTCAAAGAGGACTTGGCTCCCAACAATTTAAAAAATTCACAATAAATCTTTTAAATTTTTAAAAAATTTAATTTGTTTCTCTCAATATTCTAGAAATTAATTTTTAATGTTAAATTATTTGAATATTTTTAATTAATTCCTCTAAAAACTTTAAAATTTTCCCTTAAATGTTCCGGTCTAATAACAATTTAGGTCGTATAAGTTTAAATATCAGATAAAGTAGACATTGCTACTCAATTTGGAGTTTAAATACTTAATAATGCTTTATATTTTTAAGTTCAATAATTTGGTCCCTCTTGATATTTGATCATAGATTCTGCCAAGCTAAAGCTCCAGGAGCTGAATAAACCAAGGGGGCCAATGAAGCAAATAACCCAAAAAAGACTGTCCAAACCTGAAACAGAATGATGAGATATGAGAGCATGTTGGGTGAACAGGGATGGTATTGGTATAGGAAGAAAAGTGGATTGAAATGTCCCATTCTTCCTACGAGAGTTTGGCTCAAGCACTGGAAGACATGTTCCTCGGATCCGCCAATTCTAAGCTATTGGATTTGGATTTGGATGGATCATCTGAATTTCTTTCGACTTATGATGATAAAGAGGGAGACTGGATGCGAACAGCAAAGAAGCAACTGATATAGAAGAAGAATTTTTCACAGTTTGAACTCTGGACACACAAAAGTTGACGTGCTGAAGCACATTAATGCCAGATTGTTTTCATTCTCGAATTATTATACATTCAAAAAAGATTCGGCACCAAGTTGGGAGAAAGTGAAAAGTACAGAGACCATATAGGTATTTAAGTAGGGATGGCAATTTGATCCGAATCCGATCCGAATCCGATTCGATCCGAATCCGATTCGATCCGAAAGAATTTATCCGATCCATATTCGATTGAAAAAAATCCGAATCCGAATCCGAGAAAAATGTCCGAGTCCTAATAGGAGATGGGTTGGATATGGATCATGCCAAGATCCGATCCGAATATGATCCGAATCCGATCCAAATCCATGTCCGATCCGAATCCGACGCATCCGATCCATATCCGAGCCCGAATCAAAACATTTAGGACTTTTAATTCCTTAAAACAAAACATCATGTATAATATTTACATTAAAACAAGAAGACAGCATAAATAAAGTAAAAAAGTTAAACTAAATACATTAAAAACATAACTACATATATTTTTTAAACGAGAACATAAATATATATATAAGGTAATTTTGAATAATGGTAAAAACAAAATTAACTTTATTTATATATATATATATATTAAAAGTGATAATAAAAATATAAATGTGTGAAAATGTAAGTTAAATAATAATAATATTTATTATGATTTATATATATTAATTAACCTTAATATAGTGTAATATATCTATTTATATCATATGCATGTATAAATAAATATGAAAAAGATAAATGCAAGATCAAATCATAGATAAATAAACAATAAAATAAATACAATAGAGAAACAAATAAATGTAAATATCAATGAATTACTAAAAATTAAGGAAGTTAATGAGTGCAATAGTAAGTAATGTGCAATCGATAAATAAAGTTATATATTATGCTAAAATTATGAATTAAAATAGAAAGTAATTTAAAACCATAAACAATAAACACAAAAAATTAAATGTAGTCAACAAATAAGGGATAAAAATGAACAAGTGTAGAATTAAATAACATAAATTAAATGCGTAAGAAATTAAATATATAAAATTATGGATTGATTTGCACTAAAATAAAATTATTAGAGGGCCAAAAAATAATATACCCTAAATACGCTAAAATTCGCGAAACTACCCTTCAAACTTAGGTCAAGACTAGGGATGACAATTTAATCTGAATTCAAAAACTCTAATCTAAATGCGGTTGAAATAAATCCGAATCCGATCCAAAAACAATCCGATCCAAATCCGTTTGAAAAAAATCCGAATCCAAATCCGAAAAAAATATCCGAGTCCGATTGTAATGGATTCGGACTTGGATTCTATACAATCCGATCCAAATCCGATCCATTGCCATCCCTATATTTAAGCCAACAATAATAAAAATCCATCGAAAAAGATGATCCAATTTATAGCATTTCTTGCATGAATCCACTGAAAATGAAACAAGATACAACATAAATTTCCATCGTCTCCTCATTTTATGTTTTATTTTCTCAGCTTCTAGTTATTCATATGACTCTTACATTAAACTTACACAAGCTTCTTACTGCAAAAACTCTCTTGGATCAGTGACGTAACCGGTCAAAGCCGATGCAGCCGCGGTATACGGAGAAGCAAGATATATCTCACCTTCCTTGTGCCCCATCCGACCCGGGAAGTTCCTGTTTGTTGTCGAGACACAGACCTGCAATGGCAATCCCAATATGTTTGGATATCGTTGAATATAGGGGTGAAACCTATGGGAAAACAAATCCTATGCTCTTGAAGGTGTACTACAGGGAAGAGAAAAAAAAAAACTAATTACCTTAGGTTCGTTCATACGTGCATATGTGTCTTTAGGGCCACCCAAACAAGCGCCACAGCTAGGGCTTGCAGGTGTATCACAGCCAGCTTCTTCAAAAATCTGGGACATTGTCTTCCCACCGGATCCAGGTACAGGGAGAGTATATAAGTCCAACCAAACCTGCCAATTTTGACGAGTTGAACGCATATTCATTTATCACCACTTACTTCATTCTAATTGCAAATAGGATAATGTTTTTAACATTTAACGATATCGAGTAACACCTTTTGTGTAGCGGGGACGAGGAATGTGGGAACTTTGACCTTCTTTCCCTGCAGGTCAAGAAAATTAAAGTTTTTCAACCACAGCTTGATACCCGTTATCGTCCATAAATTATGCAATGATGTATGAGCTCTCCGGATGAGGAACGTGAATGTATGAGTATGACTCTTAAGTCTTACCGAAGCTAGAAAGAGTTTAGCAGCAGCAAGAAAATCTTCAGTTTTTCCACCGGTACAAGAACCAATATATACTCTGTCAATTTTAACATCTTTGCATTCTCTTGCCAAAGCACGATTATCAGGAGAATGTGGCTGCAAAATACATTTAAAAAAATAAGTCCATTGTACAGACAGACACACAAGAGAAGAAAAAACGCTAAAGATAAAGATAAAAGCAACTTTTGTGAGATGATCTATAGTAAAGATTTGCAATGGGGAGACGTAGGCAGGGCCATAGATAAAAAAAAAGAGCTCATCACTTGACTTGGTAGAGATAACCCACCTTAGCCACCAATGGCTCCAACTTTGAGACATCAAATCTGTACTCGGAAAGAAAACTGAAAGCCAGACCCAGAAGATGTAAATCGTATTAGTACTCATCTCAATACAGGTCCAAGCATGAAATGCTACAGTAAATATCACCCATAAAACCACATCCAATTTCCATCTCGAATACCGCCATATTATATGTATATAATTTATATATATAAAAAAGAAAATGTGCTCTTCACTAACCATTTAATCACAAAAAATATACCTTGCTTGTGCATCGCTGTAAACTGGTTCATATGGCAGAGATGTTTTATCCTGTGCAAAGCAAAAGATACTAACCCATAAGCTAGGCGTGAAAGCAGAGCAGTAGACGTGAAATGAAATCAACATTGTTCAAAAGTTGATATCGATCCAGGCGCTGAGTTGGGACAAACATACTCAATAATTTTTCCCTCACCTCAAGGTACTTAAATGTTGTACTATCAGCAGGAACAACTCCATTCTTCCCCCCGGCTTCAACAACCATATTGCATAACGTCATCCGTTCTTCCATCTACCCAATACAAGTAATCAGAAAATCAAATTCATGATTTCTTCCCACAAGAAACCAAACTAGCTCAAACATTTTAAGGACCTAATGTTAACAGTTATGTAAAATTTGGGGTTCACTTACATTTAAACTTTCAACAGTTGTTCCAACAAACTCCATGGATTTATACGTTGCACCGGCTACAGATATTTCACCAATGATCTGCCAAACGGGAACCATTTTTAGAAGAAAAAGAACATATACAAAAGCAAATGAATGACTAAAGAATGGCCACAGGAACATATTTATGACTTCAAGCTTATCAAAATGAAATAATTGACTAAAAGTATGTGATCTTACCTGCAAAATCAAATCTTTTGCAAGCAGATAAGGAGGCATTTCACCATCCATTACAAATCTCAAAGTTGGTGGAACCTGCAATTGAAACAACCAAATTAATTGTAATTTTGCAAGTACAAGCCTTCAACTCATACAAATCATAAATATCTGTTCACAAAAGAAAAGGCCAAGTTTGTCATCAGATTAAACCATATGCCTATAGCAACGAGCATAAAGGAGAAATCAGCTAAAACTTCGTCGAAAATCCTTCAATGAATTTGGATAACAGAGTTGGACGACCTTAAAACTCTCATCAGGAAGAGAAACAAACGTCTATAATTCTATGGTAAGCATAATTAGTAGGAAACCAAATGAAAAATCAAAATGCACCAAGAACACAAACACATACAGTCATACACATGCACATACACATACATTTTTTAGTCAAGTAAAACATTAAAGAATAATTAACAAACCTTTAGCAGAAGCTTCCCGGTGCCTAATACAAAGCCTGCATCCGTATTTCCAATTCCTGTAGCAAACTGACCGAATGCTCCGGCAGTACAGGTGTGAGAATCTGTCCCTAACAAAACCTGAAGGCAGAGATAAAAGGTAATACAAGCTTGAGAGCCTGACGCATGTATTAAAGTTTTACAATTCAATAATTATGGTAAGGAATTGATACCTCTCCAGGCCTGCAGTGACCCTCTTGAGCAAGTGCAACATGGCATACTCCTTTATAATCAGGATTTGCCTGCAATGTTGTGAATTAGGATTCGGTTTTATGTCAATGAACAGAGAATATACCCCTAGTTCCTTGGAATATTGGACAAGAAATGAATGACAACATACGAGTGCCATACCTTAAAATTACCAAGATCTTTAATATCATAAAAATACTTGATATTTTGTTCCGTGCAGAAATCCCTCAAAATATCCACATTACGATTCGCACGTTCATCACTGGTGAATATGTAATGGTCAGGTATAATAACAACCTTTTCACGATCCCAAACCTTCAAAACCAAAATAATGGTGCACGGTTAATGAGTTCAGCCACTGCAAATAGACAGCTGTGAACAAGAATAAAGACGCACAAGGCTGAAGGCTCTACAGTCTACTCTACCAATGTAATAGTTAGGTTACCAAACCGAAGGAAATTTCAAGTATTTAGTTGGAAAATGAAACAAGAGAAACCACCAAAATCAGTTTCCAATCTATAAGCTTACAACAGTGACATAGCTGTTGTTACTTCATGAAATCACGAATTCCGATTTCGAAATGTTAATTATATCCTAACAAGCATCATCAAGAGCTCAATTATGCAGAAAAGTAACCTAACAGATGAACTGAATACCTTTGCATTTTCACCAAATTCTTTCTTGAAGATACCAATGGAACCAGGACCACAAACATCGTGTGTCATCAAAATATCAATATTAACCCAAACATTATCACCTGGAGTCAACTGTGGTTTCTCCGAGGCTCTTGCAAGAATCTTCTCTGTCATCGTCATTCCAGTCTTCACCTGAGAAAAAAAGTAAAAAAACCCAACTTTTTTTATAAATCAACAAAAATCCATTAACCAATCAATGAAGATGAAAAAAAAGAAATTTTAAAAAAGGAACTAACAGAGCCAGTCGTAGCTGGTTTACGCTCAGATTGCTGGGGTGCCATGACCGAGACGATTTTCTTCGAAACTTGTTTCTTGCATTTCTGAATGGCAATTTGAGATGTTGAAGGAAAAGCAGAAAAGCCTAAATCTTTCTGGCCATCAAAAAAGGGTTTTTTTTCTTCTTGTTAGTAAAAAAACCTACACCAATCAAAATCTTAAAAAAAAGGTAATTGAAAGCACTGACCTTGTTGGTGATGAAGGAAGAAATTGGGGAAGGAGAAACCAAAGAGGACGCCATAAGATTCAGCTCCTAGTAACTTTAGCAGGGAAAGTGTAAGTTGAATTTTGTGTTTGTGTCGCGAGAAAGAAATAGAAGCGGCGCAAGCAGAGATGGAATTGCCAGTTGCCACCCCTTCTGGAAATGGATCCCACTTAAGAGTCAAGCCCTTTGTATCTTTCCAAGGATAAAAACGCCACCAACCAATGAAATTGAATTTCACCAACTAATTTCCTAAAAAAAAATTAAAACAAGGCTAAATTACTTATATGATAGCTCAGGTTCTCGTGTTTCTGTTTTGGTAGGTAATTAATTTTTTATAAGATGATATTTAACATTACATTTTATTTTTATTTAGTATCACGCCTTTAAATTTTAATGACAAAATTGACGTGTTATTTTTTATTAGGAGAGAACGTGAAAAAATAATTAAAATACCATATCAACTTTGTCCTTAATTTTAACAACAGAGGTATCAAAATAGAACAAAACATAATATTATGTATTATTTTACCCAAAAAAATAGTGAGTTACCAAATAAAAAATATAAGAATATATTGGGTACAAAATAGATAGTTTACCCTAAAAGGAATTTAACTAACTATTCCTTAAAAAATAAACTATATTGATAGTCACTAAACTTTTAGAACGATTTTATTTTAATCGCTAAAATTGAAAAAAATTTATTAGAATAATTAAATTTTTTATTCGCTTTCATTACAGGCATCGTCGTTAATTCTCGTTAAAAAAGATTAATATAACATGTTAAAGTCTTCTTCCAAAATGAGTCATAATTTTTCAAATTTACAATCGTCACCAAAATTTAAAATTCGATGGACAAAATGTTCATCATCCAATCACAACAGTGGGAAAGATTCATTTGGTTTAAAGATTAAAATAGTTTGATTTTAAGCAGATCAAACGTTTAACAATAACAAATCAAAAAGCTTTAATTTTAATTTCGATTTATAATTTTAGTTTTAATTCACCACGGTTAAGTGTCATATCAACTTGAAACCAAACAATATTAACATTATTAGAAAGTGAATGTTTCCCACCGTTGGAATTAACTGATGGTTGTTTAGTTCATCAAAATTTGACTTTGATGATGGCTATAAAATTTAAAAAAATTAAGATTCTTTTTGGTAGGATATTTTAACATTTCATGTCACTATTTCTCAATTAGAGTTAACTACAATAATCGTAATGAAAGCAAAATAGACGTTTAATAATTGTAATAAAAATTTATCGCTTTCAATGGCCTAAGTGAAAACGACCCAAAATGTAGTGAATATCAATGTAGTTTACCCAACAAATTGTTCAACTAATAATTAATTTAATTAATTTGTTTGTCCAACAGTTGTGTCTTAGTTGCAGTTTATAGCCATCTTTCATAATCAAATTTCTTTCAATTTTCCTTCCTTGAGCTTCGCCTTTTTCTTAATTCACCGACTTAAAAAGCTCTCACATTTCTCTGCCTATCTCCTACGTTTCTCC
Source organism: Hibiscus tridactylites (assembly GCA_958450335.1). Classification (NCBI taxonomy): domain Eukaryota; kingdom Viridiplantae; phylum Streptophyta; class Magnoliopsida; order Malvales; family Malvaceae; genus Hibiscus; species Hibiscus tridactylites. The sequence continues at coordinate 83,564,331 of OY288270.1, forward strand.
ATCTCGAAATTTAAGATAGAATTTTCTACATTTCACTTTCATTATTAATTGTTTGTTAAGTACAAATATAGATATTGAAATGACTCGATTTAGTTAGGATACTTGTTTATAATTCTGGGTTATTCTCGTATTAAATTTTGATTTTTTTAGAGAATCCCATGTCAATAAGTGGATATAATTGATGGTTGTTTATTTAGGTACGGGCGTACGACCATTGAATCAGATATCAGTTCTTTGATTCTTTCTTTTATTGCTTTTAGTAGTTTTTGCATTTTTTAAATTTTATTTTAGTAATGTGGATTTTTGCATGGGAATCTTTGTCTCCCTTTGATTGATGAATTTGAACAAGGATTTAAAAAGTGTTCGCGGTTGCGTCGCGTTTATCGCGGTTGCGGACATAACAGATATTATTGTGGTCATTGTGGGTGTCACGATCGTAATTTTTTTAAAAAATCGCACATCTTATTGCAAAATATAATAATTATAAATACAAATATAGATAAACGACTAAGTCAGCCTGAATTCTCACTCGAGAAGATCATATTCTTCCAAAGCACTAAGAATGTGGAATCACACTCTAAGCAGAAACAAACTATAAAGAAGACAACCCAAGAACAAAGAAAGAAAGCCAAGAACTCTCAATGACAACACAAGGAATTTTAGAGTGAATGCCTTGATTACTCAGAAGATGAAGGATATAAATGAGGTAGGGAAGGCCTCTATATATAGTTGAGTCCCCTACATCCGACGATCCCTAATGATTTACATCGAAGACTATGATTGAAGCCCACCAACCACAATAGAATATTCCTTAGAATATATTTGCTATCTAAGGAAACAAATCATATGATTACATAGAAAGTTTACATAGGTCAAAGTGGTTGTCTTCTAGAATCCTTCATAGATCGGGCTAAGTCTGGTAGTCTCTTTAGACTCAAAATCTCCATTAGAACCCTTTAGGCAACCATGCGTACATGTGACTCGGACTCGAACTAGCGGTCCGTGACAATATGGTCAAGTATTGTTCACTTTAATTATAGATTTAAAGAGTTTGACGGTTTCATTCTAAGCCTAAAAAATATGAGTCATCTTTATTATGTTAAGGCTAAAGGGTCACTTTTTCCCTTGTAGTAGACATAATTTATCAAATTTCCCTTTATGGTATTTTTGCATCAATTTGGCCCCTGAAGTAGACCTAATTTATCATCGTTTGCCCCTTGACTGGCATAAGCCAACATTGATCGTTAAGGTGGTGATGTGGCAGAGGGCAAAATTGATTTTTTAAGCAAGTTCGAGGGCCAATTTGATTTTTGGTTGAGTACGAGGGTAAATTTGATTTTTAGGTAAAAATACAAATTTAAAAAAATATTAAAATGCTAAAATGATGTAAAAATAATAAAACTTTTTTTTGATAAGAAAGTGGTATCCTTATATTGTGCCTCATTAAAAAAACCTCCCTGGAATCTCAATGGCGACAAGAGGACATGAAGCGGCGTGACTCAGAGGGGATGAGGCAAAGAGAGAAATCTCAGGCGCGAACAATGGAACAAGAGAAGAATGGGTCATCTTTATTGACAACCTTAGTAAGAGGGTTTCGAGATTTGCCTTGCGAGATCTGTTTTGTCATTATAGAAGGATATATAGGGTTTTTATTCCAGAATTCAACAGGAGATCGAACTACAAGGAATCTACTTTCGCTTTTATGATCATGGCATCCAGGAAAGACATGAATGATGTTATTGAAAATTTGGATAATACTTTAGTGGATGGTAGAATCATCAGAGTATCACAGGCCAAGTATCCTAAGAGAAGAGATAAGGATCGTATAAATACTAATCAAAGGTCAGGGGGGAGGAGCAGTAAGGGATAGTAACATTACGGACTCGAAGACGTCTAATCCAAAAGATGGGAGATCTGGAGGTTTGAGAAGTAGTAGAATCAAGAAGATGTCGTATAAAGATGCTCTTCTCCGGAACGTGAACCCAGTTGAAGAACCGATTCATGATGAGAACCTGGCACAGAACGTTGTTCAGATAGGGTGCAACGATGACAGCATTTTCAGAATGGATATTAACCCCAATGAAAATTCTTGGTTAAAGTGTTGTATGGTAGGATTATTGAAAGTATCTTTTGAAGTAGGGATTGTCCAGCAGGCTTTCGATTTTGAAGGGATAAGAGCATCTGTGTTAAAATGGGGTGAAGAGGATGCTTCTTATATTATCCGGTTTAATTTAGATTCGAAAATGGCAAATACTTGGGAAACTAAAAGGGAAGCCATCAGCTTTTGGTTTGATTATATTTCTCCACTTCTTGAAGGTGAGATCCCTTATCAGATTAAGGTAGTGAAACTTAGAGGTGTTCCCCTCGCATGTTGGAGTGAAAACTTCTTTAGAGGTCCGGGGAATCGATGGGGTAAGTTTGTTGACTTGGTAAGGTGCACTAGGGATGGCGAACGCTTTGATGTGGCATTGTTTGTAATCAGGGTAGCAAGCCCCTTAGATATTCCTGATTCAGTTTTGATCGTGAGCCAAGGAGTCTCCCATCGGATACGTACCAATCTTAAAAATTTAGAGGAATTTGCTGATTCTCCCTTTCCGAAGAATGGAGATGAAAATTTTGCTGAAGAATGGTCAGAAAGTTCGGAGAAAGATGATAACAATGGCAGAGGTCATGAATAGGCTAATGGTCTTATCCCTCAGTACCATAAGTCAGATGGTCAATTCGACAGCGATCTTACCGTTAGGAATGTTCCTTTGGATTCCTCCCCACATCCCCATGAGGCCTTAAAGAATGAAAATCCTATTTTCCAGGGGATTAGACAGGAAGATAATGAGCACGTGACTAATTTAGAAAACCAAAATATTGGTTTGGATCCGTTGGACATGGAATTGATGGAAGGGTATGTGGCTAACACGGGTTCAATTGAGTTGGGCTTGGCCCCAAATAATAACCTGGGTTTAGACCACAATATAGTCCCCAACCAAGCTAATTCTGGAACAAAAGAATCGAGTTTTCCTGATTTAATTCAATAGTTGACGCGGGCATCAACAGAGCCTAACAGTGGTTTAAACTAGATTGACGTTGATTTTCCTCTAGAATCATCGAAGGTGCAATCGATTAATATCTGCAGTGGGGGATCGGTAGTCCGTGACAGTCTTGACGTTTCCGGAGAATGTAATGGAGCAAGCCTAGTTATGAAAATTTTGGGCATCTGCAACCAAGGTTTCTTTAGAGCCAGCTTCAAAAGGAGAATGAGAAGGCATGTTAGAGATTCAGTGGAAAGTGGATCTCCAATAACAGAAGGGAGGGCTCGTCTGTCCTATTCAGATGAAAATATTTCCTTGGAGAAATTAGAGGTGGAAGAGGTTTGGGAGGTAAGTAGAATTCTAAAATTTTCTTTTAAAAGGGGGAATGAGGCTGTCATCAACAGGGTATGTGATTTGGAGAGGGGTGTAAGGGAGAATCTATAATTTGCTTCTCCTTTTGGGTCATATATTCTTTCTTAATGAAACTGTCAATTTTATCTTGGAATATACGTGGTATTAGGAGGAAGGAAAAAGCTCGAGTTGTTCGAAAATTAATTCGTCAATCCAAATCGGAGATTGTTTTTATTCAGGAAACTAAAATGGAGTCAATTCATGGGATGCTGATTAGGAAATTATGGAATTGTCTGGATGTCAATTTCGTCTGTGCTCATGCGATCGGTTCAGCGGGTTGCCTTCTATGTATTTGCAATTCAAAGTTCTTCAAAGTATCGGAGAAATTCGTTTTCTCTCGTTTCATTGTTCTAATCGGTAATGTGGACATGGCTAACTCTAGAGTTGGTTTCATTAACGTCTATGGTCCTTCAATTGACACAGAAAAAGAAGATTTCCTTTCGAAGTTACTGTCTTTTATTAAAGGTTTGAGCATTCCATGGTGCATAGGGGGCGATTGGAACCTTTTTCTCGATCCAGAAGAGAAAGTCGGTTTCTCTCTTAACATGGCCATGGTGGATAGATTTAGGAATTTTGTTTTAGACGCTACTTTAATGGACATTCCACTACAAGGGGGAGGTTTACGTGGTGTAATAACCAAGATCCTCCTACTTATGTCAGACTTTATCGCTTTTTCCTTTCTACATATTTTATGTTTGCGTTTCCCAATATCTCTCAGAGGGTTTTGGCTAAATCTTTGTCAGACCACAACGTCATTCTCCTCCACAATGAACATCACAATTGGGGCCCGAAACCATTCAAGATTTTCAACTACTGGTTTAATGAAGAAGGCTTTGAAGACACCATCTTAATGGCAATTTCTGATGCTAAGCGGAAGAATCCAACGATTGGAGTCGGTGGCTTATTGAGTGGTACTAAATTCACTCTCAAAAAATGGGCGAGAGCTTTACGCAACTCAAATAATCTCACGAGTGACAGGATTGAGCAAGAAATAACTAAGATGGAGTCGTTAATCCAAAATGGAAATGCGAACCAGTTGATTCATACCAACTTAGTTCGATTGAGAACTCTCCTTTGGAAATAGTATCAAAGAGAGGAAAGTACTTGGCACCAAAAATCCCGTCTCAAATGGTTTAGTGAAGGAGATAGGAATACAAGATATTTTCACTTGGTAACCTCTTCAAGGAGGCGAGCCAATGCTATCGAATGTTTGAAGTATGGCAACGATTTCTTGACAGATCCCCCTCGAATAAAATCGGCAGTTAAAGAACATTTCATGAAGGCTTATAACCTAGAAAACTCGTTAGAGCTGGAAGACATTAAGCTGGATTTTGCTACTCTCAATGATGACCAAGCCGAATCACTTACTAAAAAGTTCATTGCTGATGAAGTATGGTTTGCACTATCTTCGGCGGATAACAATCGGGCTATGGGGCCGGATGTTTATAATATGGGTTTTTTCAAAAAGTTCTGGTCAGTATTGAAGAATGATATAATGCGCTTCTTCGATGACTTTTACTCAGGCAAAGATTGGGAACCAGGATCAAACCATTCCTTCATTACATTTATTCCCAAAGTCACTAACCCGGAATCTTTGGATGAATATCGACCTATTAGCCTCGTGGGTGGTATGTATAAATTTTTTTCTAAAGTGCTAACTAGAAGGCTTCGTGTGGTTATGGATCATCTTGTTGGTGACACTCAATTTGCTTTTGTCTCGGGACGTCAAATATTGGATTGTTCACTAATAGCAAATGAGGTTGTCGATTATATGATTAAAAAGAAAAGGGAGGGTGTGGCGTTTAAGATTGACTTTCATAAAGTCTACGATTCTGTTGATTGGGATTTCTTAATGCTAGTTATGCAAAAATGCGGTTTCAATGAACTGTGGTGTAGCTGGATTCTTAGGTGTGTTTCTATAGTTTCTATTTCTGTTTTAGTGAACGAGGTCCCTACGGAGGCTTTCAATATTTCCCGTGGTTTGAGACAAGGCTGCTCATTATCATCTTTGCTTTTTAATCTAATGGGTGAGGCATTGAGCTTGATGTTGAAAAAGGCAGTTAGTAAAGGGTTGTTTTAGGGCTTCGAAATTGGTAGTGGAGGAGACAGTTTATCGGTTTCGTATTTACAATTCGCCGATGACTTGTTGATCTTTTGTGGTCCCTCAATTAACCAAGTTCGGAATGTCAAACGAGTTTTGCGTGTTTTTGAACTTGCTTCGGGATTAAAACTCTACCTGTCAAAAAGCAAAATTTATGGTATTAATATCAATAATTCGATGTTGGCAGAATGATCCAATTCAATGGGTTGTTGTTTCAAAAATTTTCCTACAAGCTACTTGGGATTGCCTCTTGGGGCTAATCGCAACTCCATCAGTTTATGGGAACAAGTTATAAAGAACCTTGAGCGTAAACTTAAGGGATGGCAATCGAAATTCCTATCCATGGGAGGTAGACTCACTTTGATCAGGTCCATTCTATCTTGTCTTCCTATCTATTATTTATCCATTTTACGTATGCCTAAAGGTGTCCTGAATAAGTTAATAGTCTTATGGCTCGTTTCCTATGGGAAGGATCGGCTGAATCATGAAAGATCCATTGGATAAGTTGGTCGGAGGTGTGTAAGCCGAGTGGTTGGGGGCTTATGAGTGATGGGCATTGACGTTCTGAATTGCGCACTCCTTGGTAAATGGTCCTGCCGTTTTGGGGACGAACACAACAAACTATAGAAAAATGTGTTATATAGTAAACATCCTGCAGCTTCTGATAGCTTACTTCCTAAAGGAAAAAATACACGTCAGTTTTCTTGGATATGGAATTGTATACTTCATTCCTTTTGCTCGGAAGATGCAATTGGGTCTTGTTTGCAAACTATTCTTCGGTTAAGAGTTGGAAATGGCAGTTCAATTGCCTTTTGGTATGACGTATGGCTAGATAATACACCTTTAAAATTTCAATTCTCGTGTATATTTTCTCTATCGATTATCAAAGACGGGTTCATAGCAGATATGGGAATGAAGAATGGTGCCGGATGGCAGTGGAATATCCAGTTGAGAAGAACCTTATTTGATTGGGAAATTCATGAATGGAACTCTTTTATGGCAAAATTGAATAACTTTAGAGCAAGCAGCCTCAACCATGATTGGGTAAGTTGGTATGGTTTAGGGGAGGGATCGTTTACTGTAAAGTCACTTAAATCCTTGCTGAATGGCCCAGTACCTTTGAGAAATTTCTGGAACGATTTCTTTTGGGTCGGTTGTACTCCCCCGAAAATTAAACTATTTGTATGGCTGGTAATTAATGGTCGGGTTCCGGTAAAGGTGGAATTGGGGAAACGAGGGGTGGTTGCAATCTCGAACAACTTATGCCCCTTGTGCTCTATATCACCAGAAACAATATCTCATATTTTCTTTTCTTGCCAAATTAGTTGGTTACTTTGGTCCCGTTTCACAGCTATGGTGGGACAAAATCTTGCTTTTCAAGCCTCTGCGAGTGGGTTTCTGGAAGATTGGGGAGCAGTGGTCCTAGTTAACTTGAAGCGGCTTTGGTCCTTAATTTCATTTGTCGTAATCTGGACATTATGGTTGAATAGAAACATGGTTATTTTTAATAACAGTTCGGTGGATTTAATCCAAATTTTCCAACAGGTTAGATATCGTTTGGCTTTCTGGCTCAAGGCGAAATTCAAAGACTGACAAATTCCAACGGAGGCTCTCGTGACTGATCATACGTTGGCAAAAGATGAAGCTCTAGTCTGACCCCAAATTTAGAGAATTCAGTGGGTACCTCCTCCAAATGGTTTCGTTAAACTGAACGTCGATGGAGCAGTTTCTCCGGTAAGCTCTTTAGGAGGAATTTGAGGTGTGATAAGGGATAATTTAAGCAATATTATGTTCCAATTCTCGGAATCTTGTGGTACGATCACCCCTGCTATGGCTGAACTTCTTGCGGTAAAAGTTGGGATAGAAAAATTTAGGATGGCAGATTGGGGTGTTAAATCCAGACTGATTGTTGAATCAGATAGCAAAGTGGTAGTTGATTGGCTGAATGATATTGGGTTTCCTCCAGTTCTCTTATCCGGTATAGTGGCAGGTTTGGTGTCGACGATCTCAAGTAGTGGCACGATGGTAAGATGGATTCCAAGGCTATGCAATGTGAAGGCTGATTCACTAGCCAAAGCTGGTATTGGACAAACTCTCTTGTTTTCTAGATTCTAGGGAGTGTAGTGACATAAGGCATATGTACTGTTATTTTATTGCTACCTATGTTGTAAACTTTAATTTTCTTTAATATATTTTTGGGCACTCTTTTCCCCCTACTTAGGTCTAGAGGGAGTTTTTAACGAGGCCTTTTACCTTAAAAAAAACCTCTCTAAACCTAATGGAGGAAAAAGAGTGCACATGATAAGATATACAAAACACGTAGGGATTACATCCTAAGAGGAACTAAGTCCTCGCGTAATAGATCAACAACAAAATTCAGAACAAAATCTAGAAGAACGAAGTCGAGAGACTTGCATATTTTGCCAAAGCATCTGCAACTTGATTGCACTTCCTAGGGATAGAACGAATCGACATCCGCCAATCTCTCTAGATAACATCCTGGATAGCACAAGTGATGGCGAGAGCAAAACTATCACGATCTACATGATGAATAAGCTTGATAGCTTGAGCATGATCAGGTTCCACCTCTAAACTCCAAAAGCCTAGATCACACACAATAACAAGACCTAGAAAAATACTTTATAACTCTACTTCCACGACTATGCAGCAGCCAATAAATTTAGTAAAACCATGCAGCCAGGAGCCAAAATGATCCCTAATCATCCCACCACACCGACCTTTCCCATCATGAGTGGAGCACGAGGCGTCGACATTTAGCTTCACCCGATCGACAGACGGCGGCAACCAACGAGCTACATGCGTCACCGTTGAAGGCCCAACCTGCCTTCGACATTTAGTTTCGAGCGATAGCTGAGTTGCGTTTGCAAGCCAAAAACTTCGTTGAATGATAGAACCCCAATTATTAATCTCGGCACCAAAGGCAATGCCATTTTTTCTACACTAAATGTTCCTAACCACCGCAACAAATAACAGATTTTGGTCCATTTCCCTAGCGCCAAACGAAGCATTCTCCTGTAAATTGGCCTCAAACCACTGCAACAGTGAGAGATAAAAAAACTCAACAATCTTAGACGCCCGAATCAGCCAAAACTAGACCGATTTGATAGATGGACAAGAGCGCATCAAGTGCTCAACAGACTCGTCCTGACCGTGGCAAATAGGACATCGCAAGTCGGTCGTAAAATGACAACGACCACGTTCAACGTTGGTCGTTAGTTTCTCCCGACATGCAAATAATAATAAATATTTTTTTATTAATATATGACTACAAATAAAATAAAATAATTTAAAATATCTAAAAGTAAGTAAAATTATAAAATTAAAATATCATAAGATAATAAATAATAAATTATTCAATAATTAAATTTTAAAATATTTATAAAATATAAAAAATATATAAAAACCTTCATCAAAAAAATTGAACGATTTTGGTTTTCTTTCCTTCCAAAAAATGTAAGGAAGAAAGAATCCTAAAATAGGACTAATGTAATTCTCTCAACCGAACAAAAATCTTTTACCTTTTTGGTGCTCATATCTCTTAATACTAAAAAATTAAACTCTACGCTCTAAGTTTAATTTCTAAATCACAAACCTTAAACCCTAAAATTTAAAACCTTTGCTTGATAGAATTTATACACATACTTTTATGATTCATACTCACTTTATATTGATAAAATTTTCAATTAGGGTTTAGGATTTAAGGTTTGCAATTTAGAGTTTGAATTTTTAGGGTTTGAAATTTAAAAAATAACATTAGTGGGTACAATTTATTTTTAAGTTTTAATTTTTGAATAATTTATAATTTAACAGCTTCTAATATTTTAATTTTATAGTTCTTACTTATTTTTTTTAGATTTTTGTTATTTTTAGCCATATATTAATAAACTATTTTTAAATTTTTTTATTATTTTTACATTATTTTAGCATTTTAATATTTTCTTAAATTTGTATTTTTACCTAAAAATTAATTTTACCCTCGTACTCAACCAAAAATTAATTTTGCCCTAGAACTTGCTTGAAAAAAAATCAATTTTCCCTCTGCCACGTCATTATAAACTAGCACGTCACCACCGTAACGGTCAACGTTAGCTTCCGCCAGTTAAAGGGCAAACAGTGATAAATTGGGTATACTTCAAGGGCCAAATTGATGCGAAAATACCATAGGAAAGAAATTGATAAATCGGGTCTACTACAGGGGCAAAAGTGACCCTTTAGCCTTATTTTAAAAGGTACATACATATAAATGGTGTAGAACAAAATAAACTTTTCTAGTGTAGTTTCATAAATAGTTGCAAATGGTTCTTTTAACTCAAAATATAATTATTAAAAAAAGTCAAAATATAAATATTTCTATAAAACAAATGTATTTTAATTTGTTAATAATTTTTATTGTAAATAATATATTTTCAGCAAATAATATAATTAACTTAACGTATGATTTAAAATAAAGACTTAATAACTAAATAGGTGCTCAAACTATACACGTGGTTCACTTTTGATGCCTAACCTATTTTTCGCTATAAATATATGCCTAAAGTTTCATTTCGATCATTTTAAGTGTCTGGCTGTTAAAAAAATGTTGGCCAATTAAAATATGATACGTGACATGTTTTAATATATATTCTAATAATGTTTTAAATTAGTCGATTGGAGTAGTGATCATTGGTTACAGGTTCAATGGTGGCCTTTAAAGCAAGGTTCGAATTCAGGGATGGATACCAAAAGTTGTTTTCTTTTTCTTTTTAATTTTAGGGATTAGTTTAGAATAAGAATCATAATTTTGAAGACTTCTTGTGCAATTAACTCTAAAACATACAGAAATAAAGTTTTAAAATACATCAATTTTAGGGACTAATTATTATTTATCCCATTTTTGACGATAGTATAAATAGAGTTGACTAACCGAAAAAAGGATAGTACATGTGTTTCTTTAGCCCAAACTTTTCAAGTCCATTGAGGCCCAAATAGTTTTCAACATACAGTTCATGTTCGTTATTTGTTTCAATCTTCCCCACCACCTCAATATGAAACTTGATAGTTTTACTTTATGTTGCATGGATACGGGTACAAGGACGAGCAACAATAATTTTTAAAATTACAAGGTACGAGTACGATAGGGGTATAACAACTGTAAAAAAATCAATACATATAATCATAAAAAACATTAAATTTTATAGTAAATTAAAAAATCTAATGATTTTCATGGATTAAAATGAAGTCCAAGTTTAAATTCTCATTAGTTGTGGTGGTCTCTCATTCAATTAAAATCTAATGATATTGTGATTCTTTTAAAAAGATATTAACAAAAAATTATAATTTCCTATCTATTTTTAAAAATATAGTCTTTTGCACTTAATATATATTTAAATTTTTTATTAAAAAACTATAAATCAAATAATATTTTAATGCTATGAAAATTAATTTATTAAAATAAAATATTTTATACCCTAATTTTGCGTTTCCTATTTCCTTTTTTGTCAACCACTTTCCTTCAGTTCAACATAAACAAAACGGTGTAGTTTTAGAGTTCTATGACAACGTTGTTGAAAGGCTTAAAACCCCATTCGTAACTGTCGTTTCTTATTCCTTCTTCTTCATTGAGTATTATTTATTCAAGTAGTGAAAAAATAGTGCCGGTTTTCCAAGATGCATTTAATAATAAAATTAACTTTTATCATTTAAATGTAATAAATGTACAATATAATATAAATAATAATTATAATATTCAAGTAGTAGAAATATTAGTGTTGGTTTTCAAGATGCATTTAATTCTTTCCTTTTCTTTTCAGTCTTTCTAGGTAATGTAGTGTCGATTTTCAAGACTGGTTTAATTTATTTCTGTTGGTGTTTGTATTTTCCCTTAAATCAAGGCCCTTAATGGATATATTATTTTTTAATAATAAAATTAGCTTTTACCATTTAAACACTAAAAATGTCTTTCTACTCTTTCTTTTCACTTTCTAGAATCCTTTCTATTTCATCTTTACAGCTTCATCGCATCGCTTTCATACAATCATTCGAAGGATCATTTGAATCTGGTGGAAGACGCTTGAATCGCCGATAATAGCAGGAAATACCAGTTGAAATTATTTTTTGAAGATTATCTGTTTTTTTCTTTTTGAGAAAATATATGTATTTTTTCTCTATTGATCGTTAACATGATGATAATAGAATAGCTATCCTTTATTGCCGCAATCAGATGTTACCCGTTAAATCGCGGCCTAAATCTGTCGTTTTTGGTGTGAATCCGATTCTTAGGGTGATTTTTGGCGTTATCAGTTTCGGACGGCGGTGATACCGCTATATAATGACCGCGATCGCGACTGCGGACCGTTTTTAAAAACCCCAATTTGTTCCTTAATTGATCTGTAATTTTGAGGTCAATCATTTTTGTGTGTATATATATGGATGGGTTGTATTTTGGCTCTTATAATTGAAAATGTTTTTTATTTATTTTCAAGTTAAGAATTTATTGCGAATTCAGTTTGAGCAACTTCACAAGATTTAAATCTGTGAAGACTAAAGATTCAAATCTCGGTCACGGTTACGTCGCAATTATCGCGGTTACAGACATAACAAAGGTTATTGCGATTATAAAAAGTTAGAAAGTTTTTCAACACTTATTATAAACATAAAAATTATAATTATAATCATAAAATATTACTCTTAATGATTTTTAGAGTGTTTTCCAACACTTATGAACTTAGATTACTAAAATTAAAGGATTGTATTGAAAGAAAAATAAAGTTTACACTCTAAATTATGAAGAATTCAAGGACTAAAATAACAAAGATAAAAAGTGTCATTGCTGAAATTAAAATTAACCTATACCTTTAAAAGCACTTAGTATCTCATAATTTAACCTTTTATTTATAGGGTCAAACCCTATCAGTTGATTTCAATTGAAAATCTTTACCAGACTCATTTTTTAATCAAATTAACGAGTTCTTTTAATATCTTTTCCTAATTGGATTCTCATAACCCAAGGTTTTTTAGGGTAAATTACAATAAAGGCCACTCAATTATGAGTAAAGTTATATTTAGGTCACTCAATTATTAAAAGTTATATTTGAGTCACTAAATTAGGGGTAAAGTTACATTTGGGTCACCTAATTATTAAAGGTTACATTTAGATCACTCAATTATGGGTAAAGTTACGTTTGAGTCACCCTTCATATTTAAAAAAGTACATCAATTTAGTCATTTTTCTTCGAAATCACGTGTATATCATCGTTAACATTAGAGTACTTCATTTAAAATTATTAATTAATCTAATACATAAATTAATGCATTTTTATTTTAAATATGAAGGGTAATCCAAACGTAACTTTACCCATAATTGAGTGATCTAAATGTACCCTTTAATAATTGAGTGACCCAAATATAACCTTATGTCCTTACCCATAATTGAATAACTGAAATATAACTTTTAATAATTGAGTGACATCCTTTGTAGTTTACCATTTTTTTAATGATAATAAAATAAGATTATAATATTAATAACAAAACCTATATTCCTATCCTCTTTATTCTTCGTTAACTCTTTGGCTTTCAAACCCTGAAAGGGTTGTTTTCATGCCGTCGTCATCAGACCAGATTTCACCTCTTGTCGTCGGCGCGCCGTCAATCCCCTCTCCTCAACGTCGACCAATCCTCTCCCTGTAAGTCTCATCAGCTCGCCTCCCTTTACACTCTCACGCTCACCCTTATCGCCCGCCCATGGATTTTTTATAGATTTTACAGTAACGGGAGAAAACGGGGATAGCGGCCCGTTACTACCGTTATTTACCGCTACCCGTTAAATTGCGGCCGTGATCCACCGCTACTAGTGTGATTCCGTGTCCCACCGTTGTTTTCGCCAATAGTGGTTTCGGCCGGCGGCATTACCGCTAAATAGCGGCCGCTATAGCAGTCGCGGGCCGTTTTTTGAAACCCTGATTATTTGAATATGTTCTTGGATAAATTGGATTGACCCATATAAGGGAAAATGATGAAATGAACATGGGTTCATTCATCTGTTGAATTGTTCTTGAAAAATATGTTTCTCGAATTCGAGTACGAGTGTCGGATACATGTTTGTGTCCAATTTTTTTTTTTTGTGCAAGTTTTCTTCTTTTAATGTTTGTGTAGGATATTAATTTGCTGCAATATTTGATCACTTTCTTTGTTTACTGTTCCAGCTAACCCTGAAACATTCTTCAATCTTAGATTTGGTTTCTTAAAATCTAATGGAGTGGAAGCAAAGGTTTCCCTAGAAGATGCACATTTTGCTTTGTGACAGTCTGGTGCAGGAAGTTTTATTTCTCCCACAGTAGTGGCCTTGTTGAGATGGATTCGAACTTCAGTGCCGATTCTTACCCAACTTCATCCAGATGGAGAAAAGTTGCATATGGAGGGATGCAACCTGGTTACGACGACAATCACACGGACGAGACTTTCCTGGAAGATATGGTAATGAATGCTAATGTCGTTAAACGCAATATGCTTAAGGTTATGCAAGATTCGGTTTCCATCTCGCAATATCTATGCATTGTTGCTCTTGTAGTCTTGGTATGGATCTACACCCTTAGGTCAACCCTCAACGAAAACTCCCTATTGCTTCTCGATGTAAGCCTTCTTGGTTCTGGTTTCATAATCCTTGTATTAACTGAAGAGATGCTCTCCCTCAAACGTCTTTTGAACTATGTCCTCAATGTTTCCTTCTTCACAACCGGATTGTTCGTGTTGGCTCCGATATACCAAACCTTAACAAGGTCAATCAGCTCAGATTCCATATGGGCAGTAACCATTTCACTTCTCTTGCTCCATCTTTTCCTACACGACTATTCCGGTTCCACAATAAGACCTTCGGGGGCTCTTAAGAATCCTAACCTAACCAGCTGTATTTCCTTAAACGCTTCCATCGTCGCTTCAGTTTTCATAGCATCTCGATTGCCCTCTCGTGTACACGTATTTGCGACCATGCTATTCTCGTTACAAATCTTCCTGTTTGCACCATTGGTCACCTACTGTATCAAGAAATACTCTTTCAGGTTGCACCTCCTGTTTTCTTTGGGGTTAATGGCCGTCACTTTAACATTTGTGTATACCATTCATTGCCTGCTTTTTGTGTTATTGGTGGGAATTTTGATCTTTGTTAATGTGGTTTGCCCTTACTGGCTTATAAGGATTCAAGAATACAAGTTTGAGATTAATGGCCCCTGGGACGAGGCTAAGCTTTGCTTTGATATTACAGATTGAAAAATTACTTATAAGAGTTCGGTTTCTATGTTACTCGGACTCAGATTCAGGTTTTGAATAAAGGAATGTGATTTTATGTTTTCAGCTATGTATTTGGAGAGCCTTGGAAAAGGTTATATCTTACTATCCATGTTTGCATTTGTAATCAAGATGGACTTAAGAGTATACTTTTTTTTTTGAATTCTTCCATCTATTTGAGATGATCATATCTCGTATCCATGTTCGTCTAAAATGTCGAACATAGGTACTTCAGACAAAATGAAAAATTCGTGCAAGACGCATAAACAAAGGGCAAAGGGAAATTCAGAGCTAAAACACCTGGTCTAATTGGTATAATTTCAGAAATGCAAGTCAATACAAGTTAACAATAAATGAAATCATTAGGTACGGATCAAAACTCGATAATAATATCAACCATCGGGTCTAATTATACAACAAAAACATTGGAACTTGATTTCTTAATCATTGGAACACAGACCGCATTGTTTCATTCTCTCCATTGTGATTACCCTAATCTTGTTTCTTTACGGATTCAGAAGAGGTTGAAGCTTCACCTGTTGGCTGGCTTACACTAGCTTTAGCATCAGCGAGAAACTTTGGATCCGGCTCATGCTTATCCACAGGTTCCCTCATTGCCATATAGATATAGAAAGCGATAACTATGTTGACCGAGATTACAGCAACAAACCCGCTCACTAGTGTCGTAGCATGGGGAGATAAATTCGATGAACCTGTTCCGGAAAGATGGTGCATCTCCTTCAACTAACTCAATTATATAGCATAAAGAACAGGCATATATAAACACTAATATAAGGGGGAAAAAGTGGTTTTCAACTACTTTTGAAAGTGATTCTGCAAAAACTGCCAACAGACATTAAAATGTATAAACTACAAAATATCAGCATACGGATTTCACACCTTCGTGCATCTAAATCATTCAACAGTAAAGAGCTCCAAGTTTCGACAGCGATAATGTTCGTGTTTACTAAAATATGCTCTTATTAAGTCACTTACGGGGAGCTTTAAACTAACCAGTTTCGATACAATATATCTCAGCACATGGATTTCAGACCTTTCGACATTCATAGTTTCTGTCTTTACTTTCTTGTCGACATATTACTAAAATATGTTCTTATTAAGACACTGAACTTTACACGAACCAGTTCTGACGCATAAGTACCGATCGCCTTTCTACGGATAACATGTAGTTGAAATTTCCAAAACCAGCAGTGTTCGTTTGTATGTTTTCAAAATTTTACTGAATCAGTTACACTAGAAAAGCTAATACTGGGACTTAGACTAATTAGTTCATGCAAGTTTAAGCTCGAATCCCACAATCCCAGATTATGCTGTAATTAGTAACCCCTTCCCTTATCCCGGACTGTGTTCTAATTAGCTCATGCTGTTTGCATCAGACTCGTTTAAAGTTTGAGCTTCAAATCCTAACACCCGTAACCCAAACTAATGTCTAATTAGTTCAGAGGTGACATCCAAAAAGTTTAAGCTCAAAACCTAATATCCACAACCCCTTCCCTTGTTCCGGATTTATGTCTAATTAGTGTATGCAGTCTTCTCTAAGACTGCTCGAATAGTTCGAATCCCGACATCTGTAACTCTTTCTCTTGTCCCGAACTCCGGTCTCCTTTGTTAACAAAATGAATGAAGAGATAAACTACTACTCTTGACAACATAACATAATGCTATAACTTGATTAAAAGCGCCCAAAACTTCAAATAAAACAGGAAAATATAAGGAATTTGAAGCAACCTAATATATTACATAAAATCAGAAACAAATAATATCCAACTTCTAAATTAAATTAAATAATAAAAAAAAACTTTTTTTGAGACATTAAATATAGAAAAAGAGAAAAGAATTAATGGGTCTTACCAGGAAGTAAATTATGATTAAAACCATACAAGATTGCAAGAGGAGCTATCCACATGAACATTGATGCGATGAAGAATTTCTTAATTACTGAAGCAGCCATTTTTCAATCTAAAAAGGGGGCAAAACAGACGAAATTTGTCATCGATTCTAAGAAACTGGAAATTCAGGATTTTAAATAGCGGCCGTCACCGCCACCGCCGCTGAAGATCTCAAACAGGGTTTCGAAAATTACCTTATTTAATTTTCTGGTCTGTCGGAAACTTGATGGCGGAGAGCCGGCGTTGGGTCGGGAACTTTTAAAGGAGATCTTAGAAAACCCTTTTTTAACATATAATTTTAGGTCTACTTACATTATTAGTCCTCAAACTTTTCAAGAAAATTATTTTAACAAATTTGGTCCAAAAGATAAAAAAACAAAAATTAAATACCGTGAGCGGCAGGATTCGAACCTGCGCGGGCAAAGCCCACATGATTTCTAGTCATGCCCGATAACCACTCCGGCACGCCCACTATTTTATTTAATATTTCATACATTATTTACTCATAAAGAATATGATATGTTTAGAAAGTCATTGATTTTTTTGGGGTAAAATTGTAAGAATACTCCCTGTAGTTTTCGATTCTTTGGGCAACCTGTACAAGCCTAAAGGTCCAATCGATATCGGAGATGGTTT
Organism: Hibiscus tridactylites; assembly: GCA_958450335.1. Taxonomy (NCBI): domain Eukaryota; kingdom Viridiplantae; phylum Streptophyta; class Magnoliopsida; order Malvales; family Malvaceae; genus Hibiscus; species Hibiscus tridactylites. Next base: position 83,581,694 of record OY288270.1, read on the forward strand.
GGACAAAAATATTAGGCCCGAAACGTGCTTGGACAACTAGGCTTGTTTAAAATATGAGTAAGACTCGAGCTCTAACAATCAAGGCTCGAGCCCGATATATATTTAGTTTTGTAATATATTATAATTTTATTATTTTTATATCACTTTAAAATTAAATTTATATTATATAAATAATATAATAAACGAGCTAGATCTATTGACATAATGTAAAGCCTTTTAGTTTTACATTTTGTCAGGTTCGTTAGATAAGTAAAATTAGATTAACTGGGATTAACAATTAGAAATGATGATTTTATTTTTAAAAAAATAAATTATCCTCAATTTAAATTTTTTAATTTCAGCCATTAAACTTAACAAATCGAATGATCCTAAACCAATGTGAAATTAAACAATTTCATGTTTGTGTAAATGAATAGTAACTCATAATATAAATATTAAAAAGGGTAAACTACACTAGTAGTCACCGAACTTTTAGGGCGCTTTCAATAAGGTCACCGAACTTTTAAAACTTTCATTACAGTCACCCAACTTTTAATTCGCTTTCAATAAGGTCACTGCCGTCAACCACCGTTAAAAAAACTGACATGGCATGTTAAATTTAAGGTTAAAATACACTATTAGTCACTGAACTTTTAAGAGACTTTCAATATGGTCACCGAACTTTTAAAACTTTCATTACTATCACTCAACTTTTAATTCGCTTTCATTACCGTTAAAAGAGTTGATGTGACATGTTAAGCTTAAAAATAAACTTTTTCCCACCTTATTTTATCTTCATGTCTTATTTTCTTCCATCCAAACATGTCTATCTTTTAGATACATTAATATTTTCCTTTGAACTCCTCATTATCTAGTGCATGACTCAGTAAATGTTGGGCCTGAAGCATAAAGAGGATTTTTATGAGCAAAATTTTAGTAATTTCTTTATCATTCCATCATCGGATGTCTCCCAATATTTTTCTTGTTCTCACACTTGTCGCATGCATGTCTAGATACATTAATATTTTCTTTGACGTGTTACTAGAGAAGTAACGACCTTCACCAAAAAATTACAATTTAACTCATATGGAAGAAAGAGACATGTTTGGATCGAAGAAAATAAGAGATGATAAAAAATATGGTGGGAAAACGTTTATTTTTAAACTTAACGTGCCACGTCAGTTTTTTTAACGGTAATGAAAGCGAATTAAAAGTTGAGTGATAGTAATGAAAATTTTAAAAGTTTGGTGACCATATTGAAAGCCTCTTAAAAGTTCAGTGACTAATAGTGTATTTTAACCTTAAATTTAACATGCCACGTCAGCTTTTTTAACGGTGGTTGACGGCAGTGACCTTATTGAAAGTGAATTAAAAGTTGGGTGACTGTAATGAAAGTTTCAAAAGTTCAGTGACCTTATTGAAAGCACCCTAAAAGTTCAGTGACTACCAGTGTAGTTTACCCTATTAAAAAATATGTTGAATCGTCTATCTCATATGGGTTTTAGTAAAAAAAAATTATGTGAGTTGACCTTTAATGGTAATTTACATAATAAAAAAATTACATAATGAAATTAATAAACCTACCAAAGTTGAAGGATTTACTACCTTAAAAATAATTCTTTCTATTTTCCCCTCGATTTGATTTCTTTCCATATTTGTTCATCTAGAATTTTACCAAAATCCTCTCTCATTTCGATAATTCGTGTATGCTTTTTATGTATTATATTTTTTTATATTTTATAAATATAAATATAATTATGAGAAAATAATGATGGTCGGGTGGCTAGAGCTTTTTCACCTGTTTTTTTTTTCTTCTTAAATTTTGAGTTCTAAATCCAATAAGAGCACTCCTCCTCCCTTTTTCCTTAGATCTAGGGATCAATTTCTAGCAGGAGTAGTCCTTATTCCTTTGTTAAAAAACAAAAACTATGAGATGTATTTAAATTTTAACTAAGAAAGTAATAATTAAAAGTTCCACATTAATTGTAGATTTGAATATTTATATTATATAATATACAGTATGCGGAAGAAAATAATTTCACAAATAATGTTTAGATGTTATATATCTCATAATTCTTTTAGATTTTTAAATATTCTTAAAAGGTACATTTGGTATAAACTGAACTTGTGATTTTTTAGCTGTTTGTATCAAAATAAAATATTATTATCCGAAAGATATATGAATCCGCAAAAAAATAAATAATAGATCGAATATTCGGATCCACTCAAATCCGAATTTGCCAAAAGTTGGACGAGTAAGTTTAGAATCTCCTTACAAACAAGCATATTATTCATTTTTGTAATATGAAGTTGGATTTTGATATCCGAATCTATAATCCCCATCCATATAAGTAATGTGGGTTCAGATAATGGATATTCAAAGGTGTATTCTTCACGAATTCACAACAGATAGTAATTTTAACATCTAAAACCAGAAACTAAATGTATACAAACGTCCAAATCCACAATATGAATTTCAATACCTACAATTGTAAAAAAAAATCGATACCTAAGCCTAATTAATTCGAATCTGAATAATGTTACTCGAATTCAATGTAGATAATAAATAGACTTAAATTTTAAAATAAAAGAATCTTGAACTCATTAAATGAGAAACAAATATAATGACAAATGGCTTGGTAAAATTACACGACTTAACACTCCCACGTGATCCACGAAACAATCTCCGAACCCATTCAAAATATTTTTGAAAGGGCCTTCTTAGTTAGTACTCTCATATAATGTCATGGCTTAAGGCTCATTTTCCATTAAAAAGGGTTTCTTGGAACACAAGTTGGTTTACATATAAATTTCGTTCACAATTTGAAACCTATTTTCTACATTTTTTTCCCCTTCAATGGCGGTGCAAGTTACCATGAACAAAAGATCAAGAAAGGAGTCGCCATTAACATCAAGGTTCGATGAATTTTCGACGGCTATTTTGAGCTCAATCTTCAACAGGTTAAGCTTCAATGAAGTGGTTCAAGCCAAATCCGTTTGTTGTTCATGGAACTTACTCGAAGAAGAGCTGGCTTCAAAGATGCCATGGCTCATGCTTCTTTCCAAGAAACAGGTCGAAGAAGGCGATGTGACCGACTTTAGCAACAATGGCTACCGTGGATTTTTAAATCTCAGGGAAAATTGTCTTTACAGCTTGAAAACGCCGCCGCCAAAGGGGTTCAGTGAATGCTGCTGCATTGGTTCGTCAGATGGATGGTTTGTTTTCTTGCAAGAAAAGGCGGTCTCGTTTATGTTTAACCCTTTCAAGCAAGTGAAGATCGAGCTCCATTCGGTCGATCGTCTGCTAGGTTTGAAGAACATGGTAAGGAACGTCGATAGTGATTTCGAACTCGAGTACTTCAACGTCGAAAATGGACATCGTAGGTTTTTGTTTAAGTTGTGTGGGAAACAACATGTACGAGAATGTTTTACTCAGAAAGCAATTCTAACGAGAAAACCAGAAAACAACAACAATGGAAACTATGGTGTGGTTTTGTTGTGTAACAATGGTGAGGAGATTGCATATCATGCAAGTGGAAACAATTATTGGACTGTTCTTGAAGATAGTCATCCACGATACCGGGATATCATATGCCATGGAAATTATCTATATGCTTTGAGTGACAGAAACAAAATTGAAGTATGGGATCTAAACGTCGGAGGCGACCATGTTGAGAAAAAGTTCGACATTTTTGTTCCGCTTTTCGACAAGTCAGTCGCCAAAGAAAGCTCATTGAGAGATGTTTGCACCAGCAAGTTTTACTTTGTCGAATCGAGTGGGAATCTTTTGTTTGTGGTGAGGTTCATTGGGTATTATGTGACTTGGGATGGGACATTGCTTCGCGAATATGATCTTTTAACCGAAGTCTGCAATCACCCCAAGGTTTGTCCTTACAGGACATTCTTGTTCCATTTTTACAAGATGGATTTCAATGAGCTCAAAAGGGTGGAGATGGATACATTAGGTGATCGCGCTCTGTTCTTGGGTGGAAACCAGTCGGTCTCGGTGTCGACTTGGTGTTTTCTGAACTGCAAAAAATATTGCATTTACTTCAGTGATGTCCGTTGGGAGAAAATGGAGGAAGATTACTTGTTTGTGTTAGTAATGCAAAAAGAAAGAATCCCACAATGAGTGGAAAACTAACATGTGAAGGGTATTTATAGCCTTCATCTTCTCCTCTCTTGTTGAGTGATAGAGAACAAGGGCAATCCTTGAAATCAAGCTTTAGTCGGTTAGCTACGACAATCGATGCTAACTCAAGTCTGAATTAATGCTGGAGAAGTCCGTACTCGGATAATCGTCTCGATGAGAATTGTTTCCGATTTTGTTTCCCCTTAGTGGACCGCCACTAAGTTTGTTTTTAGGGAGTTGAATTGGCTACAAGCTCTTCCTCGTCCCCAACAATGGATCTAAACTACTTCTAATCCAATGACTTCTTCGAATTAAAAAAAGAAATGTTGAAGAAAAAAAAACTTCTTCTAATCTCACGAGTTTGGTCGGGTTAGGCGTTGCTCTTGACTAAAGAGAATTTAGTTAAGCATGGTTGGTGAAGAAACCATACTTAGTTTTATAGAATTTCATTAAACTTCAAGAAGATGAAGAACAATGAGCAAGTGATGTCCAACTCACCCCAAAATGGGGTATTTATAGTATCTAAAAACCCTAAAAAACTAAAATGATAAATCCCAAAAATAATTTGAATTACATAAGATAATTATCCCAAATTTGAAATTTAAAAATTAAAATTCAGATGATAGGCTATCTGATAAGCAGCTTGATAAGATATCACTGCTGCTGACGTCAGCTTCTAGAAGATGCTGACGTGGCGCCCATTCAGCATTCATGCCCATAAATCTGCCCATGACTCTAAAAATTCTACAGATCTCCAGTCAATTTCCAACAACTAATCTTATGTACGAATACAACACAAAACAACCCATATTAAGTATCATAAGCCTTCTATCTAATCAAAATAAAGATAAAATCACAACCGATGTAGCCACTAATCAAATTTCCCATCACTTATCTGATGCTTGCCCTCAAGTATCGAAGATTAAGATCAAGCTCTCACTCTTAAATTCACAAAGTTCTCTTGCCTACAGTATGAATTAGTTATCTCAACTTGATAGAAACTAAAGGTGCACATAGATTATAGCAGAAATAGCAAAAAATATTAAACAAAAACATTCCTACAACTAATTAAATTAAGAACCCATACAAGAAATTATTCAAGCTACTCAAAGTGCATCAAGCGTAGTAAAACTAATTAAAGCATTAAATAGACTTGTGATGAAATACAATCTTAACTACATGATGAACAAGATGCATAAATTTTTTCTTTGCTAGAACCAGTGGTAGACACTTCTAGCTTTATTTTTATTATTTTTCTTTGCTAGAACCAGTGGTAGACACTTCTAGCTTTTTTCCCCTTAGCTTGCTAGAGCCAGTGATAGACACTTTTAGCTTTATTTTTATTTTTATTATTATTTTTTTATTTTTACTATCAAATTCATACATATAATTGTGATAGATATCAAACACAAGATCTAAAATTCTAAGATTAGCTTGGCATACTTAAAGGGACAAAGAGCAAAAAAAATATCATTGAGATTTTAACTAACTAGTCATGGAATGTTAAAAGGATAATAAAAACGCTATTCAAGTTATAATCCATCATGCAATCCTAAAAATTTCTAACAAGTTAAGATTATAAAAATCATATGACAACCAAAGGACGAGGTGAATCCAAAAAGCAAGAGCAAGAGCGAGCAAAAATTATAAGGCAACTAATGGACAAGTAAGAAAGAAATTCGACAAGAATATTCACAAATTCGTAAAGAATTTTTCTCTGAGAATGAAACGGTGAAAGAATTATTTCTGGAAAATGAATCTATTTATAGCCTGATTGTTGATGTTTGAAATTCTATATTTACAGAGGATAACAATTGTTTTAGCTATTTCGAATTCTGTATTAATTATAATCAAAACAATCAGATTTTAATCTGAATATTGAGATTGTACCTGGATATAATTATATCTTAATTCAGCTGTTTAATTCTACCAGTTACGGGCATAATTACAGCTTTAAAATAGAGTTATAACTGAGTTATAACAGGTGTTATAACAGTTGATTAATGATAATAATATACCATAATTCAGATTAATTATTATGGTTGTTGAAATAATGAATGGACGATTTTGTCCTTCATTTTGAGCCTATAAATAGCATGCTTCATAATTATCCAATTCCATAAACAGAACTACATACACACTCTCCCAGCTTTCTTCCAGTTTTTCCACCATTGTCCACTTCAAGTTCGGGTGTACGAACTTCGAAGAGACCGTGTTAACCTCAGGGGACATATTCACCCGTAGCAGCGGTTACACACATCGGGGCAAATTCGTTTCTAAGGCAGTGGCAGCTTCCACGACACGGTTCAGCATGTTCTTCAGTTTTTAATTTTTTCCAGTCAGTGCTAACGCCCTGTTTTGCAGATTATTTTTCCAACAGTTTGGAAGGCATGATATGGGGATATATAACTTGAAAGATGGAAGTATGAAACCGATTTATGAGATTTGTTCGGACAAGATTCAGCCGCCACCTTGTTAGATCATCCCAGACCCAGCCACATGTTAGAATCCTAGACAGTCTGCAAACTATTTGTTGTTTTTCTTACATGAAATGTTAATTTCTTGTACTTGAAGAAACAACTTACTACTATTATTATGAATATAGATCCTTCTGATTCCATTTTGATTATATATGTAACCCCCTCGTCTCGGTCTGGCCAGATGACCGGTCCGAGTGGGCCACACGGGGAAAACCGAAGCGAAACCCGTTAAGGTTCCCCCTCGGTTAGCAACCCTATTTTTATTTTCTTTCCTTTTAATCTTGCCTAGATGAACATTAAGTCCTATGTGATTCACAACAACGGAAAACATTCAAAGGAAAACACATTCAAACCACGGCCATGCATAACAGTCCATTTTTAAGCTTATAGGGCAGCCCGTATCGGTACCCTATCTAGGGGTATCGATACGCCCTGACCAGGTCAACCCAAGGAGTCAACTTCGGGAAGACCGTATCGATACAGCCCTTGAGCGTATCGATACGCCCTTCTCGGTCAACCCTTCTTGGTCAAAAGAGTAGACCCGTATCGATACTCGTGAACCCCGTATCGGTACGCTCTACTCTCACCCAAAACTCCAGATTCCAGTAACTTTGGAGGGTATCGATACCCTTAGGGTATCGGTACGCCAGGCAAAATTTGTGGCCTTTGGTCAAGACCGTATCGATACGGCCCTGAGGCGTATCGATACGCCCTGCACTGCAATTCCACAAATTCCAACTTATCGACCCCAAACACGACTCTAAATGCATTTCTCGACTCTCCTAAGCACATACACACACTTAAGCAAACATACATAAGCCATAGGCAACGATCAAACACGAGACAAAGCATCCATATATAGCATTCCATCAAAAGAGCAATTTAGGCAATATTGTGCACACATAAAGGCTCAAATGGTCTTAAAGGCACAAGTCATCATAAGAGGTTTGCACTCATACACAAGGCAACCTAGACATCTAAAGCATGCCATCACACACCAACATTCATCATAGTATTACATGCTTTACAATCCATAATCAAACTCAAAACATCCACATTCAATGAGTCATACAAAGCTCATATAAAAACCCTTGCCACATTGCTAGCTAATACAAAATTGATAACCGTACTTGAGCCACAAAATTTGGAAAGCCCTTCTTGCCTTGCCTTGAGCTAACACCACGCTAATGATCTGCATTGTTGAACATTGAGAGCGTAAGCTAATAGCTTAGTGAGGGTGCTCTAAAACGAAAAACATCAACAATGCAGAGTTCAAGCATGTAAATCCTAATCTCCCATACATCATGCATAGGCGTAAACTCAAGTAGACCTAGCTAGTCTTTCAAGTGGCATAATATGGTTTCTCAATCCTACCAAGCTCAATCATCAATATCAACATCATGTAACAACACCATAAACCACAATCAATATCACAATACATGAACAAGTTAATTGGTCACTATTAGTTACCCCGATTGTGCGGATTTAAACTTCAACAACACTTTACCTCGGTGGGATTCCACTCATCACCGGACCTTGCATGTGCGGGATTCCACTCATCGCCACATGCCCTACGGATGGGATTCCACTCGTCATCCCGTAGAAATATATAAAAAGCTTCCGGTGGAATATTACATCACCGTACTCCTTGATGACTTAACGCCATCAAGGCCACGTACGTTTTGACTCAGTTTGTATTCACACTAATCCTAATGATCGATCATCTACAACCGGTAATTAGTTTAGTGCCAATTTTCATTATCACAACACATATCATCAACCACAACTCATGCTCATCACATATATACTCATCATGATATACATGCACCAAATATCCACAATCACAAGAGCATAATTAAGCAAGCATAAAAGCATTTATGGATATCAATGGTTAAATTAACAGCTTGAATTAACTATAAGTGGCCTACCAAGCACACTTCACAAACACACTACACATACTCGAACCAAACTTTAAAACAAGTTGAAACCACTCACCGCCCTTCCTTAGCAATCGAAACAATCCTCCTACTAACCCGGATTCGGTCCCAAAGCTCCTTCAACGATTCCTCTTGCTTCTAGCCAAGCCAAAACATATGCATTACTTCACAATTCAATGCTAAACTCAACCATCAACTTACTTTACAAACTCAAGCCAAAAATCCACAAATTCCCAAACCACTTAATATCCCAAAAACCCAATTTTCGTGCTCCCCTAAAGCCTTGCTGAAATTTCCATTTTCAATCACCCAAATGACCTCCAAAATACTCCAAATCACCCTCCTAACATACCCTAACCATCAGCCCTTTGTTTTCAACCTAAAACCCACCAAAAATGGAGTTTTTGACAACTCAAAAATGGGTATAAGAGCTCACTTCGGATTTTTACCAAAATTCAACCAAATTAACATATAATATGTATTTTAACATGAGTAAACAAAACCCCAAATCAATTTATCAAAACAAAATGAAAAACCCCTTAAAAACCCAAACTTTGATACAAACCCTAATTTTCAAAACTCCATAACTTTGAAATCTAAGACCATAGGTAGATAGGGGATAAAAAGGAGAGTAAGAAAACATGTTTACCTCTTAAAATGATGTTGAAATCAAGTAGCAAATCAATGAAATAGTAGTTTGAAGTTTGAGAGAGTTTGGGGAATGGGGGAGGTGTTTCACGTGGGGTTAAGTGGGGAAAGGGGAAGAAGATGACAACTTTAAAAGTTGTCTTCCTTTTTTTAAAACTTTTGGGTAAAATCGCAATGTAAATCCCTCCCCTCTTATTAAAGCTCAATTACATCACAAATTAGGTTGAATCGTTTTAATTTAAATTTTATTGACTCGAACTATAAACCCGGCTAACTCCTAACCCCAAAACACGGGCGTTACAACTCTCTCCCACTTAAGGAATTTCATCCCCGAAATTACCTTACTGAAAGAGATACGGAAACTGCTTTTCCATATCCTCATTCCTCTCCCAAGTGGCCTTGTCCACACCACTACGTTGCCACCGTACCTTCACTAACTCAATCGATCTACCCCTCAACACCTTACTGTCAGAAGCCAAGATCTCCACTGGCTCTTCTTTGTAAGTTAAATTCGGATTCAATTCAATTTCTTCTACGGGCATAACATGTGATGGATCGGACCTATACTTGCGAAGCATCGAAACATGAAACACATCATGTATCTTCTCAAGCTCGGATGGCAAACGCAACTGATAAGCAACCGGACCAACCCTCTTCACAATCTCATACGGTCCTATGTACCTCGGACTCAACTTCCCTTTTCGGCCAAATCTCATCACCTTCTTCCACAGAGATACCTTCAAGAATACCTTCTCACCCACTTAGAACTCAACTTCTTTCCTCTTCAAATCAGCATAGGACTTCTGCCTATCCGAAGCAGCTTTCAAACGATCACAAATCAATTTTACCTTGTCGGTTGTCCCCTTGAGCAAATCCGGCATAGGTAACAATTTCTGTCCCACTTCGGCCCAACAAACTGGAGTCCTACACTTCCGGCCATACAAGGCCTCATACGGAGCCATCTGAATGCTCGACTGAAAGCTATTATTGTACGCAAACTCTACTAGAGGCAAATGCTTCTCCCAAGTACCCTGAAAGTCAATGATACAACAACACAACATATCCTCTAAGATCTGAATAACCCTCTCTGACTGACCATCTGACTGAGGATGATAAGAAGTGCTGAAGTTCAAACGGGTACCCAAAGCTGTATGCAGACACTCCCAAAATCTAGAAGTAAATCTCGGATCTCTATCTGACACAATGGACTTCGGCACACCATGTAGTCTCACAATCTCACCAATGTACAAATCGGCCAATCTATCTAAAGTGGAAGTAGTGTTGACTGCCAAGAAGTGAGCACACTTCGTAAAGCGATCTACTATCACCCAAACTGAGTTCTTCTTCGTAGGAGTCAAGGGCAAACCCGAAACAAAATCCATGGTGATGTTCTCTCACTTCCATTCCGGAATTCTCAACGGTTGTAACAAACCTGAGGGAACCTGATGTTCCGCCTTCACTCTCTGACACACTAAGCACTTACTCACAAAGTCGGCTACATCTCTCTTCAAGCCAACCCAAAAGTACTCATTCTTCAAATCACGGTACATCTTCGTACTTCCAGGATGCATAGCAAATAGACTACTGTGGGCTTCAGTCAAGATCGTACGTCTCAAATCACTGTCCTCTGGCACAACTATTCTATCTTTGAAGCACAAAACCCCATCAGTACTGAAACTGTAGTCTGAAGATCTACCCTCGGCTATATCTTGCACGTGAGGTGCCAAAGATCTATCTAAGAGATGTTTCTCTCGAATCAACTGACCTAAAGTAGGTCTAACCTGAAGCTCGGCTACCAAGCCACCATCTCCGGACAAACTCAATCTGGCAAACATAGCTCTCAAGTCCACGGCCACCTTTCTACTCAATGCATCGGCCACTACATTGGCCTTACCCGGATGGTACTCAATAGTAAGATCATAGTCTTTTAGCAGCTCTAACCACCTACGCTGTCTGAGATTCAAATCTCGCTGAGTCATAATGTATTTCAAACTCTTGTGGTCGGTGTACACTATGCATCTCTCACCATACAAATAGTGCCTCCAAATCTTCAGAGCAAACACAACTGCAGCTAACTCTATGTCATGGGTCGAATAGTTGCGCTCATGGGTCTTCAACTGTCTTGAGGTATAAGCTACTACTCTCTTGTCTTGCATAAGAACACATCCTAGCCCTACATAAGAAGCATCACTGTAGACTACATAGTCCTTCCCGGACTCAGGCTGAATCAAGATCGGTGCTTGGGTCAAAGCTTCTTTCAATTTCTCAAAGGCTCTCTGTCTTGCATCTGTCCACTCAAACTGAACACTCTTCTAAAGTAACTGTGTCAATGGAGCGGCTAACTTAGAGAAACCCTCTACAAATCTCCTATAGTATCCGGCTAAGCCTAGGAAGCTACGTACCTCTGTCACAGACTTCGGTTGTTTCCACTCAACAATGGCTTCAATCTTCTTCTGATCAACTCTAATATCATCGGCTGATACTACATGTCCTAAGAAGACTACCTCACGGATCCAGAACTCACACTTGCTGAGCTTCGCATACAACTGATGATCTAGCAAAGTCTTCAAAACAAGTCTCAAGTGTCGGTCGTGGTCTTCTTCAGTTCGCGAGTACACCAAAATGTCATCAATAAATACAACTACAAACTGATCTAGATACTGATGAAAGATCATATTCATCATGTCCATGAAAGCAGCTGGTGCATTAGTCAACCCAAATGGCATGACTAAAAACTCATAATGATCATACCTAGTCCTAAAGGCCATCTTCGGTACATCAACCTCTCTTACCTTTAGCTGGTAATATCCTGATCTCAAATCAATCTTCAAAAAGACCGACGCTCCTCTCAACTGATCAAACAAGTCATCAATTCTAGGCAACGGATATTTATTCTTCACTGTCAACTGATTTAACTGCCTGTAATCTATACACATTCTCATGCTTCCATCTTTCTTCTTCACAAACAAAACTGGTGCACCCCAAGGTGAAGAACTAGGTCGAATAAAACCTCTATCTGTCAATTCTTGCAACTGAGTCTTTAACTCTTTCAATTCTTTCGGTGCCATACGATACGGAGCAATCGAAACAGGAGCTGAATCAGAATAAGGTTCAATGCTGAACTCTACCTCTCTGTCCGATGGTAACCCTGGAAACTCTTCCGGAAACACACTGGGAAAGTCACATACTGTCCGGATGTCCTGAGGTCTAACCTCACTCATGTTAGGGTTCATCACGTACGCTAAGTATGCTTCACACCCCAACTCAACTAACCTCTTAGCCTCTAATACTGAAACCACATTGGATAAGAACTTCACGTTCTCACCCACCACTACAATCTCATAATCATTTGTGAGCCTCAAAGAAATCCGCTTAGTTTCAAAATCTATCCTAGCTCTATGCTCCGTGAGCCAGTCCATACCCAGAATCACATCAAAACCGTAAAAAGGGAGTTTCATCATATCCACTGGGAACACATGCCCCTGAACCATCAACGGACACCTTCGGTACATCTTCCTAACTACTACCGTGTCCCCAAAGGAACTAGTAACACTAACTCCTACCTCTAACATTTCACAAGGCAAATTCAAAGACTGTGCATGCTCACTCAATATGTAGGAATGTGTAGACCTAGAGTCAATCAAAGAAAGCAATCCCAAAGACTGTATCGAGAAGTTATCTGCGATCACATCAGTGTCATGCTGATCTCCACGCTGAGCATAAACTCTGGCCTGACCTCCGCCCTCTGGCTGAACTGCAACTACATGTGATATGTTCCTCTGACCATCGTTCCTCGGCTGGAAGTTACCTCTACCGCGCCCGCGGCCTCTCTGAAAGTCATTGGCTCTAGCAGGAGCCTGAGCTGGTGCCTGTCCCACCTGATGTGGACAGTCACGCCTAATGTGGTCTCTAGCCCCACAACTCCAACAAGAATGGTAATTTCCCCAACACTCACCGGTGTGGTTCCTCCCGCAAGTAGCACATGTGGGCAACTTCCCACCAGCTCTCTGACCCTGATGGCCCCTACCGTGGTTACCGCCACCACGCCTATGATCAAAATGATGTCTATTGTCCCGGTGCCTCTTGGCATCACCTCTATCAAAGTTGTTGGACCTCTTACCTGAACTAGATCCACCTGACCGCCTGGTAAAACTCAAGCTGTGCTCTAAGTCCTTGGCCCTCGCGACCAAGACATAAAAATCCGTGTAATCTGAAGCTAGAGTATATGTCTTGATCTCTTCACTCAGCCCATATCGGAAGCGGTTACAACGCTCCACCTCAGTAGGTACAAGCTCAGGTGCATACTGACTCAATCTGACAAACCGGATCTCATAATCGGTCACGGACATACTCCCCTGAAGCAATGCCATAAACTCCCTCTTCCTCTCATCGAGGTATCGCAGACCCAAATACTTCTACCGAAAAGCTATCTCAAAGAACTCCCAAGTGATCTCGGCCTCATCCATACCCGTAGTGATGGTGACCCACCAAGTGTAGGCATCACCCTGAAGCAGAGACTCGACACATCCTAACTTGCGTTCACCAGTACATCCCATCTGAGCAAGGATACGGACAATCTTCTCAAACCATAACTCTGATCGCTCTGGAGTAGCACCTCTAAACTCTTCGGCCCCAAGGCCCCGAAGTCTCTCTAAAGGTAATCCGGTGCCCTCACCCTGATGGTGAGCTGCCTGGCCTCCAGCTACTGCAGCCTGAAATGCCCCGGCTATTGCCTGAACCAATGGAGCTAAGTCAATCCCGGCCGGTCCTTGGCCACCTTGGCCTCCTTGTGGTCCCTCTCCCTCGGCCCCGGCCTCACCTCCCGCTCCCGGTAGAGGAGGTGGTGGTGGTGGAGGAGCTTCAACTCCAACCACAGGCTCTCCCACTTGAGCCTCAACTCTCACTACTCGCTCAACTCCTGGAGCCTCTGCCCGTGGTTCCGGTCGAACCATCCTAGGCCTCCCACGTGGTCTCATGATACAGCTAGCAAGGTATAAACTACAACAAGAAACAGATAGGATTACGTTAGCCAAAGCAAGGGTCCAATAGTGCTCAAGTACTCCTCTTTCCAAAAATCTTTTTAAATTAAGTAATAGTAGCAATGGGCACACACTCTACACCAGACACCACAATTCATGCATTCCAATCATCATACGATCAATCAAGCATCAAAGATTCATGGCAAAACATGCATCGAACAACACAATCATTTAACACATTAAGCTTACCTCACTTACCTGCCTGAGGTATCGATAACCTCAGGCTCTGATACCAACAAATGTAACCCCCTCGTCCCGGTCTGGCCGGATGACCGGTCCAAGTGGGCCACACGGGGAAAATCGAAGCGAAACCCGTTAAGGTTCCCCATCGGTTAGCAACCCTATTTTTATTTTCTTTCCTTTTAATCTTGCCTAGATGAACATTAAGTCCTATGTGATTCACAACAGCGGAAAACATTCAAAGGAAAACACATTCGAACCACGACCATGCATAACAATCCATTTTTAACCTTACAGGGCAGCCCGTATCGGTACCCTAGCTAGGGGTATGATACGCCCTGACCAGGTCAACCCAATGAGTCAACTCCGAGAAGACCGTATCGATACGCCCTTCTTGGTCAACCCTTCTTGGTCAACAGAGTAGACCCGTATCGATACTCGTGAACCCCGTATCGGTACGCTCTACTCTCACCCAAAACTCCAGATTCCAGTAACTTTGGAGGGTATCAATACCCTTAGGGTATCGGTACGCCAGACAAAATTTGTGGCCTTTGGGCAAGACCGTATCGATACGGCCCTGAGGCGTATCGATACGCCCTGCATTGCAATTCCACAAATTCCAACTTATCGACCCCAAACACGACTCTAAATACATTTCTCGATTCTCCTAAGCACATACACACACTTAATCAAACATACATAAGCCATAGGCAACGATCAAACACGAGACAAAGCATCCATATATATCATTCCATCAAAAGAGCAATTTAGGCAATATTGTGCACACATAAAGGCTCAAATGGTCTTAAAGGCACAAGTCATCATAAGAGGTTTGCACTCATACACAAGGCAACCTAGACATCTAAAGCATGCCATCACACACCAACATTCATCATAGTATTACATGCTTTACAATCCATAATCAAACTCAAAACATCCACATTCAATGAGTCATACAAAGCTCATATAAAAACCCTTGCCACATTGCTAGCTAATACAAAATTGATAACCGTACTTGAGCCACAAAATTTGGAAAGCCCTTCTTGCCTTGCCTCGAGCTAACACCACGCTAATGATCTGCATTGTTGAACATTGAGAGCGTAAGCTAATAGCTTAGTGAGGGTGCTCTAAAACGAAAAACATCAACAATGCAGGGTTCAAGCATGTAAATCCTAATCTCCCATACATCATGCATAGGCGTAAACTCAAGTAGACCTAGCTAGTCTTTCAAGTGGCATAATATGGTTTCTTAATCCTACCAAGCTCAATCATCAATATCAACATCATGTAACAACACCATAAACCACAATCAATATCACAATACATGAACAAGTTAATTGGCCACTATTAATTACCCCGATTGTGCGGATTTAAACCTCAACAACACTTTACCTCGGTGGGATTCCACTCATCACCGGACCTTGCATGTGCGGGATTCCACTCATCGCCACATGCCCTACGGATGGGATTCCACTCCCCATCCCGTAGAAATATATAAAAAGCTTCCGGTGGAATATTACATCATCGTACTCCTCCTTGATGACTTAACGCCATCAAGGCCACGTACGTTTTGACTCAGTTTGTGTGCACACTAATCCTAATGATCGATCATCTACAACCGGTAATTAATTTAGTGCCAATTTTCATTATCACAACACATATCATCAACCACAACTCATGCTCATCACATATATACTCATCATGATATACATGCACCAAATATCCACAATCACAAGAGCATAGTTAAGCAAGCATAAAAGCATTTATGGATATCAATGGTTAAATTAACAACTTGAATTAACTATAAGTGGCCTACCAAGCACACTTCACACACACACACTACACATACTCGAACCAAACTTTAAAACAAGTTGAAACCACTCACCGCCCTTCCTTAGCAATAGAAACGATCCTCCTACGAACCCGGATTCGATCCCAAAGCTCCTTCAACGATTCCTCTTGTTTCTAGCCAAGTCAAAACATATACATTACTTCACAATTCAATGATAAACTCAACCATCAACTTACTTTACAAACTCAAGCCAAAAATCCACAAATTCCCAAACCACTTAATATCCCAAAAACCCAATTTTCGTGCTCCCCTAAAGCCTTGTTAAAATTTCCATTTTCAATCACCCAAATGACCTCCAAAATACTCCAAATCACCCTCCTAACATACCCTAACCATCATCCCTTTGTTTTCAACCTAAAACCCACCAAAAATAGAGTTTTTGACAACTCAAAAATGGGTATAAGAGCTCACTTCGGATTTTTACCAAAATTCAACCAAATTAACATATAATGTGTATTTTAACATGAGTAAACAAAACCCCAACTCAATTTATCAAAACAAAATGAAAAACCCCTTAAAAACCCAAACTTTGATACAAACCCTTATTTTCAGAACTCCATAACTTTGAAATCTAAGACCATAGGTAGATAGAGGATAAAAAGGAGAGTAAGAAAACATGTTTACCTCTTAAAATGGTGTTGAAATCAAGTAGCAAATCAATGGAATAGTAGTTTGAAGTTTGAGAGAGTTTGGGGAATGGGGGAGGTGTTTCTCGTGGGGTTAAGTGGGGAAACACGAAGAAGATGACAACTTTAAAAGTTGTCTTCCTTTTTTTAAAACTTTTGGGTAAAATCGCAATGTAAGTCCCTCCCCTCTTATTAAAGCTCAATTACATCACAAATTAGGTTGAATCGTTTTAATTTAAATTTTATTGACTCGAACTATAAACCCGGCTAACTCCTAACCCTAAAACACGGGCCTTACAATATACAAGTTTAATTTCCTCTGAATTTTCTTTTTGTTTGGTAGAAATGAACATGGGATCGTATTGTTTCCAACACGATAATCAACCGCAACCGAAAGTGCAGGGACAAGCATTCCAGGGTCTTCAACTAACAAAACATGGATTACTCAATGTATTTACAGGTTGCAGCAGCACTTCCATCCGCCATCTATCGGACTCCATGTACAAGTTCTGTAACCTACAACTGGCAAAAACAGTTGGATTTGAAGGATTGATTCATTAATCCTCAACATTTGCAGTCTGCAGACGAACAATTAAACGTACAATGACTGGACTGGACATACTCTAATTATGCTATCAATTAAGGCTTGTAGGGGATGTAGGGAAGAGATCAGCAGCTGGAGCTGGTGGCATAACTGCTGGAAGTTAAGCGACCGCCGACCGCAGGCGGCTGCCTTTGGCCCTGAAGTTATTCTGTCTGTATCAGCAAGCAGTAGTAAGTTAAGTCCTGCAGAAGAACAGATTCATGAATCCATATCAGAAACAGATGAAAACAAAGAAAAACTTTCCAACACTTCACATAACAGAAACTCATTCCAAATCCTTTCAACCCTAAACTAGGCTAGAAACGTTAATTCTTTCCCATGCAAACCTTCAAAATTCAGAAGTGAACACGCATGATGATGATGGTGGGCTTGAGAAAGTAAAAAAAAAGTAAAATCGTGAGCGGCAGGATTCGAACCTGCGCGGGCAGAGCCCACATGATTTCTAGTCATGCCCGATAACCACTCCGGCACGCCCACTTCGTTGATTAGTTTATCAATGTACGGATTATATAACAAATATAGCAAGGGAGATATAATATTAATAGTAAAAATAAAAAATAAAAAATCGATTTGAGGTTATAGTCATAATTCGTAAACAATATTTCATAATAAATTTGCATTGAACCACACCTATACAGTTATACATGTTAATTGAGCTCAACCAATGATTCTAGTGGAAAAGAGGATGATATTTATTTTTAGAGATTTGAGTTTGAGTATTTTTTCAGTAATGTGTATTCCTTATCAAAGGGTTAAAAAAATATGAACATATATTAACTTGTAATCATCTTAAGACTATTTAAAAATAATTTTCAGAGACAAGCTTAATTTTATTTTTTATTTAATTAAAATTAAAAAATAAATCAAACCGATGAAATTTAATTCGAATCAATTGTTTTTGATAATTTAATTCAGTTGTTGTATCATGTACTTTCTTCTAGCCTCACACCTTTCATTGACAAAAAAATGCATCATAATCATTCTATTGGTCTCGATTATCGATGTAGTCAAGTTCAAACGATTTAATCTTTTAATCGGGTGTGATGTACAGTTTCATCTGCATCACCTTGATTCTTTGCGAGTATCTCAAATGCATTACTTAGTATAATGTGTCATTTCTCTCAAACTAAGAAGTAAAATGTCAAACAATGTCAAGAGCTAGTGCTCTATGTTCTCGGGTGAGCCAAAAACTCGACTCGACTCAACTCGTGCCATCTTTATGTTTAGTGCTACGACACTTGAGTCAAAACGTCCAATTCTTTCTGTTGCCTTTGATTTCTCTTTCTATCTACTTCGGAGATTTGTGCTTCTGCGATTGATTATTGTCTTTTGTTTGGACGTTGTGTCTTTTGGTTTTCAACCATCTTGACCCTGTTTGTTTCAAGCAGTGTTGCCTTTGTTTTCTTCTTCTGTTTTATTTGGTTGAATTGAATGATTTTTACCTTTTTTGAGTAGAGTTCACAAATGGTCACTGAAACTTTATTAAATTATTCAATTTGGTAACTAAGCTTTTAATTACTTCAATATTACCATTAAACTTTTAGTTTTGCTTCAATTTGGGCACCAAGCTCTAACCGACATTAAAAAAGTGTTAACAAAGTTTGTATAATAACACTTTAGTTCTCCAAATTTGCACATGCAAACAATTTAATCTTAATTTAAAACAAATTAATAAATTTAACCTTCACTATTTACACATTATTTTAAGTTGATCATATTTTATACTATAACCGTTGAGTCCCCCATCCCATCCCCACCCCAAAATAAATGCTTTCCTCTAAATTTAAAAAAATTATACTTTATTTAAAACAAATACTACTTATAATCACTTTAGCTTAAAAAAAACTATAGTTTTCATGAACTAAGTTTGTAATCCAAATGGAATACTGTATATTTTGTTGTTAATACTCAAAATATAAGTTATAGAATAATGATATTTAATTCTATTATTAATAGAATTAATGTGTGATGAATATAACTTATAATAATGATATTTAATTCTATTATTAATAGAATTAATTTGTGATGTGGAAATGACGATTTTGCCCTCACTATTTAGCCTATAAATAGTGGGCAATTTCATTCATTTGAGAAATATCTAAGCAATAGAGTTTGCTTGAGAAACATTCTCTTTGGTTTTATAAACCTATCATGAGTGTTGATTTTGAGTTGAGAGAAGAGCAGTACCATCAGAGTCCGCTCCATCTTTCGGGTGTACGAAATTTGGAGAGCCGTGCTAACCTCAGGGGGGCGTTCGTCCATTGTAGCGATTACACACATCGGGGCGAATTCGCTTCTAAGGCAGTGGTTAATACCACGACACGGTTTGGTTTCGTTTAATTATTTTATTGTTTTCCAGTCAGTGCTAACGCCTCGTTTTGCAGCAGTCTATTTTCCAACAATTTAGAAGCGAATTCAACTGCTGTTAAAATACACTTTGGAAAATAAGATGGTAGAGGTCGATCATATTTTTTCCAAAGCAATCGGGTTAAGGAAATGGATCATCATCATATAAACAGAAATGCAAATGAATTTGAGGTACTTTGTGTTTGTTTTTATTAAAATGTTATGAATATTTGTGATGATGATTTTTGATGAAATTATTAGAAAGCCGTTTATTAATTAAATGGCTTTAAATGCAAACTTCATCAAAATAATTGAATTTGAAGTGGTAGAATGTCATTTTTAATGTGATATTTACATGGTTAATAAACATGTGTTTATGTTTGGGAATAAGTATGAATTAAATGGCATTGATTAAATTTATGGCTTACTGTATTTTGAAGAAGAAAACATTTTTACCGTTATTTTAATATCGAGGTTGTGCAATATGCTCAGTTTTTCATATAACGGTTTATTGTTTTATAACATTATAAAGTGGTTCCGACTTTTATAAATTACTACAAAGTCTCTTAGAAAAAACGGTTTTAATGTTGTGCTCTTAATTATAGTATTATCAGCTCAGGTATTTTAAATGTTTTTATTATTTTACATTCATGCGTTGACACTGAAGGTATAAAACTTTGCATTATGGTTGTTTAATCACGTGTTGTAATTACTTACACGTATTAGATTGCATTGTTTTAATGAGTTGTGCATGAAAACGTTTAAAAAACGATATGCAATGTTAAATTCAAGATATACGTTAAAACCTTTAAATGCTTATAAAGCTTTTGCTTTAAATTTTTGCATTTAAACGACTATTGTTGGCAATTACAAGACTTTTAAGTTTATGCATGAATGTTAATTATAGTCATTATTTTACATTTTATATGGCTTTAAGTGTAGACAATGTAGTATTTAAGCTATTCTTAAAGGGCCAATTTATGGTTGATAATTGGTTCTAATAATTTTATTTTGTGAAGTTTATAAAGACTACAAGATAATTGAAATTTTGGAGAAAAGGTTTAGAGCCAATGATGAATAATTCTCCGATCAACTATTTTTGAGTTGTCCGAATTCTGGTCCAATCTTACACCTTACTGATGTATTGATTTTTTTCCTTGTCGTGCTAACAATTTTTTTGTGAGAAATTTAGACAACATGACAGTTGAAGAAAATGTAAAAATATGATAAATGCTGGAATGATTCTCAAGTCAAATATTCTTATCGAGGAGCTTTTCATATTCTGGTATGAATTTCATAATTTATTGAAAATAAAAGGGGAGTCTCAAAGATAAGAATTTCAATTACTATCGATAAATTATTTTTGAGAAAATTATTGTTGGTAAAATTCTCAAAGACTAATTTTGTGAAATCTTTTTTAATTTTAGAATTAACAGGTTTTAAAGAGATGTTAATTCTTATGAAGAGATCGAAGATACAAATATGGTGAGAATGAACAAAGTCTACTTGAAATTGCGGTTCTACCTATAAGGTCAGATTATTTAGACTTGTCTATTAATTCATGCTTTTATATACATGAATTTATATTGAGCCTTTAAGTTAGCCTTTAAAACTTAGTGGATTTTTTATGGACTGAGATAAACCACTAGTATAAAGACTAAGACTAAGGTAGTAGTAAGCCAAAATGTGTATGCTTAATAAGATACTATTGTGAGTAAAAGTATCAAGCATAATTATTTAAGAGACCTTAATTAAAGAAAAAGAAAATTCATAAATGGCTTATTGGAAAACATTATAAAAATGCATGTCTAGGACTGGTTCTATCAAAGACCTGGTATTTAAGCGTGCCTAGTGCACCACCTCTCTTTCATGGTAACCTACCTGGTGCATTGTTCTTTAATGTGCTAACTTTTATAAAAATACTATGACAAATAAGATCTCTTTTAACTTTTACACTAAGTTTATATGGTTGAATACTTATTCTTAATAAGTTCATAACACAAGTTTGAATGTGTTGTCCTATTGAGAAGGACAAGATGAACTTACCGCCAGAAAGGTTGAGTTTCAAGAAACTCTTAATGAATTCAAAGTTTGAATGATCCTATTGAGAAGGACATTTTGAATTCACCGACAATGAGGTTGAATATTTATTCTTAAATGATTTCTTATCCCAAGACTGAGTGGTTCATTTTAAATGGACTTGAAGAAATCACCATAAGTCTATAAGAGTTGAGATTAATTTGGTTTGAGCAGAATACCAAATTTAGTCATAGTAAATAAAATATGTGATGGTCTCTTCAGGGCTAATATGCTGAATAATATGAATGAGAATATGATAGACATTAGTGCTACTAAAAAGTATGTTGTAGCAATTAAATCTCTTTGAGTTCTTTTCCTAAGTAGAGGAAAGGAAAAAGATGATCTATCTTAAGATTTGTGTTGAAATCTCTTGTAATAAACTTGAGATAATTTTTCCTGTTGTTAGGAAAATTTGTAAAACTCTTCATAAATATTTGCATAATATTCTTAATTTCTCGAATTAGGAGAAAGTTAAAATTCTCTTTGAATGATATAAAAGCAATTTCATAATCGTTTGAATTTATGTATACGAATCTTAATAATTAATTTTTCTCAAAATCTTGAGAATAAAATCATGTGTAAACAAGATTTGAGTTTGTTAAAATATCATTTTATGGTTAAAACTCATAAAAAACTTTACTCTAGTATGATTGAGTATTTGTTTACACGTTGTTTAAGACACTTATGGATTTGTTTCTATCTTAAAAATGTTAGAAATGTGGGGGTGTCTAGCAAAAGTCGGTTTGCCTGACTTTAAGAAAATCACTATCGGTTCTAAAACTGTTGATGCAAATGTTTATAGGGTATGCTACAAATTGTGATGCATACATGTTTATGTTTTTACATGACTTCTAAATTTGTGAATCTAGGGATGTTGTGTTCTTTGAGGACTTCTTTCCTCTTAAGAAACCTAGATTAAATGTTGAAACACAACGAGAAAGTCATACTTCTGCTTCTTCTAGTATTCCTGCCAAGGAAACTCTAGAGTTTGAATTAGAGCATAGAAGAAGTAAAAGACAAAGGGTAGAAACTACCTTCGGACTAGATTTTATAACGTCCTTTATTACAGAAATTAGTGATTTAGACTATATAACATATAGCTCAATCTTTCCTTTTAGATGAGGATCTAAAGACATTAATGAAGCTATAAGTTCAATTGATGCTGGTTTTGGAGAAATGTTATTGTTGATGAACTAGAATCAATAATGTCTAATCACACTTGGGAGTTGGTTGACTTGCCTAGAGGATTTAAACCTATAAGTAATAAATGAGTCTTTAGAAAGAAATTTAGACTAAATGGGTCAATCTAGAAGTATAAGGCAAGACAAGTAGTCAAAGGGTTCACTTAAAAGTTTGGTATTAACTTCTTTGATACGTACTTTCCCGTGACAAAAATCTCAACAATCTATGCCTTGTTTGCAATCGCATCCATTCATAAGTTGCATGTACATCAAATGGATGTAAAAATTGCATTTTTGAATGGAGATCTAGATGAGAAGATCTATATGGAGCAACCACCAGGTTTTGAGACACCTGGTATGGAAGGCAAAGTGTGTAGACTTAAAAAGTCTCTCTATGGCCTTAAACAAGCTCCAAAGTAGTGGTACGAGAAATTTCATAAAACCATTTTTGAGTTTTGGTTTTCTTGTCCACTAAATTTGAGATGACTGATTTGGGAGAGGTTGATGTGATCTTAGGAGTAAAAGTTACCGAAACTAAAAAAGGATTTTCTTTAAATTAAACACACTATATTGAGAAGGTGTTAAAGAAATTTGACAGTCTTGATGTCATCCATATTCGAATCCTTATGACTCTAGTATCCATCTTTTTAAGAGTAAAGGAAGTAGTGTTTCCCAAGAAGAGTATGCTAAAATTATTTGAAGCCTTATGTTCTTAATGAGCTATACTCGACCTGATATTGCCTATGCAGTGAGTAGGTTAAACAGATATACTCATAATCCTAGTGGAGAGCACTAGATTGCACTCATACGCTTACTTAAGTATCTTAAAGGTACTATTGACTGGAAACTTTGACTTTCCTTCAATGTTAGAGGGATATTGTGACGTCAACTGAGTTACCGATAATGATGAAGTAAGCTCCACGAGTGAGTATGTCTTTACCTTAGGTGGTGTAGCGATTTCATGGAAGTCTGCTAAGCATACTTGTATCGCTAGCTCTACCATGAAGTCAGAGTTTATTGCTCTTGACCTAGCTGGGCAAGAAGTCGAATAGCTTAGAAATTTGTTAGCAAAAATTCCATTATGGGAAAAATTGACTCCTCCGATGTCCTTGTTGTGTGATTCACAAGCATCGATATGTGTGGTTAAAAGCCAAACTTACAATGGTAAGAAAAGACACATTCACATAAGACATGAATCAATGAGACACTTAACGGAGTATTCTCTTTAGAATATGTGAAGTCAAAAAGGAACCTAGAAAATCCGCTTACCAAAGGGTTAAGTCGGAAACTGGTCCTAGATTCGTTAAGGGGGATGGGTTTAAAGCCCATTGGTTGAGGAATTCATGGTGGATACCCAACTTAGTTATCTAAGTTCAATGTGGTCAAACGAAACCATGGAAAGACTCATAGTGTACATTTCTTATTACCTATCCCTATGACGAATAATGTACATGCACAGGTTGAGCATTGTTGCTCTTAATAAATTCATAGCCCAAGTTT
The DNA here is from genome assembly GCA_958450335.1 of Hibiscus tridactylites. NCBI lineage: Eukaryota > Viridiplantae > Streptophyta > Magnoliopsida > Malvales > Malvaceae > Hibiscus > Hibiscus tridactylites. The sequence continues at coordinate 83,606,277 of OY288270.1, forward strand.
TGGGTGGTCTTAGTGAGAAAGACTTGATGAATTTACCGACTTTGGTTGAATAAACTACTCTTAATAAGTTCATTTCCCAGTATTGAGTGGGTAGTCCTATCGCGAAGGACTGCCTCGTGTTGAGTGGGAAGTCCTATCGCGAGGGACTGAATGAACTTGCCGCTAGAAAGGATGAGTTTTCTTAAAACTCTTAAAGAATTCAATCCCAAGAGTTTGGGTTGTTCTATTGAGAAGAACTTATTGAATTCACCGATTAAAGAGGTTGAGTTTTTATTTTTAATGAATTCTTATCCCAGAGTTTGGGTGGTTTATTTTATTAATTGAACTTGAAGAATTCACCTATTTTTTTGAGAGGATGAGCTTAAGGAAAAAGCTCTTAATTATTTCATAGCTCTTATTTGAGTGGTTTATGTTGAGATAAACTTGATGAAATAACCTATGTAAGTGAGAAGGACTAGCCACCTTCTATGAAAAACGTTGGGCCGTTTTTCTAGTACACTTACTAGAATCCTGAGGAAATAGGCTATATATATATATATATATATATATATACTTTGTAGACACATCGAGGACTTCGGTGGATGAAGGGGTTAGTTGTGTGTTATGAGTTTACCCTAATCTTAGAAAGTTCAAGACTAGTTTCAATTGTCTAAGAGAGGGATTGCTCATCATCACTATGTACTAGTTCAAGATACGTTCACTAGTGCTTAAGCAACTAATCTCGCTATTGCTCTTCTCATGTTTTAACTTCAATGCTCTCATATCTACGAAAGATATTTTTCGCATTGGTGGGGGATTGTTGTTAATACTCAAAATATAAGTTATAGAATAATGATATTTAATTCTATTATTAATAGAATTAATGTGTGATGAATATAACTTATAATAATGATATTTAATTCTATTATTAATAGAATTAATTTGTGATGTGGAAATGACGATTTTGCCCTCACTATTTAGCCTATAAATAGTGGGCAATTTCATTCATTTGAGAAATACCTAAGCAATAGAGTTTGCTTGAGAAACATTCTCTTTGGTTTTATAAACCTATCATGAGTGTTTATTTTGAGTTGAGAGAAGAGCAGTACCATCAGAGTCCGCTCCATCTTTCGGGTGTACGAAATTTGGAGAGCCGTGCTAACCTCAGGGGGCCGTTCGTCCATTGTAGCGATTACACACATCGGGGCGAATTCGCTTCTAAGGCAGTGGTTAATACCACGACACGGTTTGGTTTCGTTTAATTATTTTATTGTTTTCCAGTCAGTGTTAACGCCTCGTTTTGCAGCAGTCTATTTTCCAACATATTTGTGCACTGATCTTTCCTTGTAAAGATCATATAGTTTCTTCTCCCGAGTTTTGGAACATATGTTTTACCTTTTTCCCACGTTGTTGGTCTGTCAGTCTGCCTACTGCTTTAATATTGGTGATATTTGTGAAATTATTAGCTGTGGATTTGATCTTTATTTTATTTATTTATTCTGTGTAGGCACATAGATGTTTGTTGGAATTAGAATAGTGACTTTCTTTGCAGGTGTTGTTGTAGCAACATTCTTATACAGCTGACAGAGTGAATGGAAGCCTGAAAGATGCACTTGATCGTCTTGCAAACAAGAAAAAACTCCATAATACAAGAAGACCATTTCCAACACAATATTATACTTAACATGTTTAACCTTTCCATTTATAGAAACAGCCATCTAATCAAAACAAAACTTATAAAAAACAAAACTTATAAAAAACAAAACAAACAATCGTGAGCGGCAGGATTCGAACCTGCGCGGGCAGAGCCCACATGATTTCTAGTCATGCCCGATAACCACTCCGGCACGCCCACCTTATTGATGATTTTTTCAGAAATATATTATTTGTCTATAATAAGTTTGAAAGTTGTTTTTATTGATATTCGTTGATTCTCTTTCTATGTTTCATTTGGATGACTGTTGGAAGGCTGTTAAGTCTCAAAGTTCCAGACTTCCACAAACAAGTAAGCACAACACTATCCTTCCCTTTTCACTTCTGAAACTGCAATTTTCTTTACTGTGTTTCAAACTCATTTCCTTTTAATGTTTCTCTGCTTCAAGCAACCAAATACATACTACTCCATATAAATACCCAATATGTTATTGCTTTAGACTTCCACTTGGAATTCTTCTCCATCTTTTTACATCAAAAAAGCCTTTCTTCTTCATGGGTTCTCTTCAAAATCGTTTCTTTTTGAGTTTTTTCCATTCAAAATCTTTCTTGCCATTTGTTTATGTATAAATGTATTTTCTAAGTGAAGTGAGTGAACCCACTCCACTTTCTCACGGCTTTCGTTGAGCGAGCTGCGAGGAATCTGGTAGGGCTCTTGTAATTTATTAGATTTGGGGGGAAATTGTTTGTTCATTGATTTTTTAGTTACAATAACTAATTGCAATAAGCCAATATACGTATATATACGCAGTGTTAGGATAATGAAGAAGGTCATTGAGGAATTTCTACAAACGCCTTATCTATATGCAAAGAATCCTTCTCTATTTTTTTCTTCATAATGTTTTAATTCAAGGTTTCCTTTATGAGATTTTTTAAGTTCATTTGTAATATATTCCAATTGTTACCTTTTTATAATGATTTATGAGGGTTTTTTATTTATTTTAAAATTGAATATTAGAGGAACCATTGTTGATATTTATCAAATCAATCTGATAATTTGTGGATTGTAATTTCTTTTGAGTTGATGGAAATTGAGATTTTAGTTCCACTTTGACTATGATATTTTTTTGTATTTTTAAAATTTTAATTTGATTGAGTTATATTATTGTTATTCGGCTATTAGACAACTGAAAATGAATTGTCAACTAGTTTTGAGCTTAGTTTGGCATTTGTAGTAGGGTTACAGAATTGTTGTTTAGGGAACTGTGGTGAAAAGATCCACTTTTGGGTAACTTCAATTAGAAATTTGTAATCTGTTTGAATTTGTGGTTGTAGTCAGGTCGAACACGAAACCGGTGTGTTTAACCATATCATAAAGCACTCAGGACTATTCGTGGGTGTTTTCCACCTGATCAGCAGTGTTCATCCCAAAAGTTTTTCTATGGTTTTGCGAAATTCCTCTCTTTGAAAAATGAAATCTTCACCTTTTTTTTTTGCTTTTACATATTCGACTTCTTAAGTTATCTTAGATAGCCAGGAGCCATGTCACGAACCACTCTGTAGCTTGTTTAAGGTTTAACTTAAGCATGAAATTCGAACCGGTTATTCAACAAATTTTATCTTATAACAATTTTTTGTTCGAAGTCTTAATCTCGATTAGTTTGCTTTTTTGTGCCTCCTCTTATTCTAGTCAGTGTGTTCCTGCTTGCCTATGACCTGTTTTCTGTTTTGCAGACAGAGAGAATTCTTCATGTGTATGATTTCATATCCGAAGTGAATAATTAATAACATGGCTTCCACACTGTTTAGAACTATTCAAATCCACCCATTTTTGCTCTACCCAACTGCATTATTTAGCAGAAGGAATGGTGTTCTTTACTGCACGATGAAAAGTTCTCAATCTCAAACTGCTACACAAGAAAAGCAGCAGCCTCCCAAAGTCAAAGTTCCACAACATGCTCTGAAGGAAACAGTCGATAAGATCACAAGAGATTATGAGGCAATCATCGGAATAGAGACACATGTCCAGCTTTCAACTCTCACCAAGGCTTTTTGTAGCTGTCCTTACAATTATGGATCCCAACCAAATACCAGTATCTGCCCCATTTGCATGGGGTTGCCTGGTGCCTTGCCGGTTTTAAACTCGAAAGTGATTGAATTCGCGGTGAAATTGGGACTTGCGCTTAATTGCAAGCTATCTCTAAACTCGAAGTTTGATAGAAAGCAGTACTTCTATCCAGACCTTCCAAAGGGTTACCAAATATCTCAATTTGATATCCCAATTGCAACTGGTGGTTTTGTTGATTTGGATCTCCCTCTTGAGTTCGGTGGTGGTCATAGGAAGTTTGGCATTACCCGGGTTCACATGGAGGAGGATGCAGGGAAGCTGCTTCATTCTGGAAATGGGGCACAGGTAATTACTTCTCTAACATTGATATATATATATATTTCATAAAATACAGTACAACCATATAGTATATTGTTTTTTTCTCATCTGGAAATGCAATTTGTTCCCTTTGCTAATGACATTTCAATTACTCTTTGCTGCAATCTGGTCATATGTGGTGTAGGTTTACTCAAGTTCATTAAGTTGTGCATGTGTAGTCGTATTTCATATTGCTGGCACTTTAATGGGAAATAATTATGCTATTGCTTTTTCCTTTCCTTTTTTGCCCCATCACCAATTTCAGATGGTTTAGGTGGCAGTTTACTATCTTGGTCTTTTGCTTATTGACATTGCTGGTTATCTTTTGCAGGTTGATCTAAATAGAGCAGGGGTGCCTTTGCTTGAGATAGTTTCTGAACCTGATATGAGAACTGGAATTGAAGCTGCTGAATATGCAGCAGAATTGCAGAGGGTGGTTCGATACTTGGGAATTAGCAATGGAAATATGCAAGAAGGCTCACTTCGCTGTGACGTAAATGTATCAATTCGGCCAATTGGACAATCAGAGTTTGGAACAAAGGTAAATAATTGCTTATAATACTGTGCCTGAATTATTCAGATCTATGGCTTTGTTAAGCCTTAATATTTGTTGTGGCTATGATTTAATACTTTGCTCTGATATAGTTGCATTATTTTATCACATTTATAGAGCAAAGCTAAAGCATGGAGTTAGTAAAATTTTCAGTATCTGACAGATAAACTTATATTGTATTTGCAGGTTGAAATAAAAAATTTGAACTCATTTTCATCAATTAATAGGGCCATTGATTTTGAGATATCGAGGCAGGCACTGCTTCTTAGTCAAGGCCAGGGAGATCAAATTGTACAAGAAACTCGTCTATGGGAAGAAGGCGCTCAGGTTAGGCTGCATCTTAATATCAAGTTAGTGCTAGTCTAAGATATATGATTGACCATTTACTTCGTTGTTACTTATGTACTCCACAAACCTTTGTTACCTTTTGTAGAAAACAGTTACGATGAGGAAAAAGGAAGGACTTTCTGATTATCGATATTTCCCTGAACCAGACCTCCCTGAAGTTGTTCTCACTCAGGAATATGTTGATAGCATTCTCAACTCTTTGCCAGAACTTCCCGAAATAAAGCGTCGTAGGTATGAAAATATGGGGCTGAGCATGCAGGATGTTCTTTTCCTGGCAAATGACATGAATGTAAGCCCTCGAAGTACTATTCTTTGTTCATAATGGCTGGTAATATATCCAAATGCTAATGGATACATCTAAGAAACAAAAAGGAGAGCTTCTACTAAAGTCCCCTTGTATTGTTGGATTAACAGAAACATTAAAGCTTTAATGTTTTAACATATTGTAACTTCCTGCTCTTAAAATTATCTTGTTTGGTATCATAAGAAAATGATCTAAATTGGTTTTCTTTTTCACGTTATTAATGTCTTAGGTTGCAGAATATTTTGATGCAACTCTTTCAAGTGGTGCCGACTTAAAGCTGGCTGCCAACTGGATCATGGGTGATATTGCTGCCTATATGAAAAATGAAAAGCTGTCCATTAATGAGATCAAACTTACTCCAAAAGAGCTAGCGGAGCTGATAGCTTCCATTAAAGGTGGGACTATCAGTGGAAAGATTGGAAAAGAGGTAAAGCTTTCCTTCTTTTACCAGGTGAAACAGTTCAAACTTCTCAGTCTGGCAGCTGTTTGATTTGCGGAATTAAACAAATGAGCGAGAAAGGAAAAAAGAAGCCGTTTTGGCTATTTCAACATAAATTCCTTATTCTTCGTTAGTGTTATCATTTTTAAACAATTCCTCCTCAAACTTGCAGATACTATTTGAGCTGCTAGCCAAAGGTGGAACCGTCAAGGGACTCATAGAAGAAAAGGACCTCGTTCAGGCAAGTTAGCAGTATTGCACTCCTTTAAACTTGAATGTCTGTTTCTTAAGATTAACCCCGAAGTGAACTTTTAGTTGTAAGACTTGGAAGTGAACTTTTAGTTGTAAGTCTTGAAGTCTTTGAATATAGAAGGATAGGATTAGAAATTTGACCAGAGCTGAACCCATATGTGCAAACAACGAAACATTTTAACTTTAGATTAACTGCAAGGTGCATGTTTTTTTACCTTGGCTTTTAGCTTGAATGTTGAAGTTTTACCGCCTCTATGAGCCTTTGAACAGTAACTTGGAGTCGCTCTAAACGATATAAAGTGGAGGATATGTCGGACCCAAATCCAAATAAGCTGATATGTCGTTTCTTTGATATTTTTGTATTGAAACGCTGGTTTATTAGAGATTATGAAACATATGTTCCAACATTTGCAGATAGCTGATCCTGTTGAGATCGAAAAAATGATAGATAAAGTGATATCAGAGAATCCGAAGCAGCTAGAACAGTATCGTGGTGGGAAAACTAAGTTACAAGGCTTTTTCGCTGGCCAGGTACGTTAAATTTACACAAAAGTTGCATTTCATTTTCTTGTATGAATTTATTAGTAGTTCCCTTTCTGAAAATAGTGACCATTTGCAGGTAATGAAACTATCAAAAGGCAAAGCGAACCCTGGCCTATTGAACAAAATCCTTTTGGAGAAACTAAATGCAAAAAGCTGAAGGTTTTATGGGTACGTATCTCTGCATCGGTCCTTGTAAGCATAATAATAATAACTATATGTTGGTCTAGTGAGATGAGACGTTAGGTCTTTTAAGCAAAGTTGGGGGGTTTGAATCTTGGCATTATGAACAAAGAAAACTGGATTGGGAGGGTCACCCTCATAATGGGCCTATGAAGTACTCTATTCGGATTAGTCGGACACCGATGGTTATACCCAAAAAAATTGTGAATACAAATGCAGTGCATTGATAAACATTTGCTTTTGAACTACATTATCTTAACTTTTTGTTTCACATGGTACTTGTGTCTGAAACATATTCGAACATAGGTATGGAGTATGATCCTCCAAAAATATGAAAACAAAACTTCAAAAATATTGAATGTACCTATTTCTGACTGATACTAATATCCGACATTCACATGCTAACAGCCACATGAGTCCTGTTTGTTGATACAGCAACGGAAAACTGCGCGGTGGAGGAACATGTTGAAGTCTGGGTCATTTGCTGAGTTTTCAATACTGAGAGTTCGTATAATACTTTGCACCATTTTGTAGATTAAATTAAACTACCCTCTCTTTTGTGTATCAATTGAAAGGAACAAATGGTATTTAGACTAACAGATGCCCCCTTGTATTTTTGACCAATTTATTTTATCAGATAAGTAATGTACTTGCTAATAACTTGGAATGATTTCCAAGTATGATCGTGTATTTTCAGTAATTTAAGACTTTCAATGGTTGAACACAAAGTTTAACTCGGTTCATATACTATCAACCTCCATGGTGAGTCCAGGCTTCCTTTATATTATCTATCTATATATATAGGCTTAAGGGTTCAATAAGCCCCTAAACATTTTCAAAAAAAAAATTAATTAAGCCCTTAGACATCTTTTGTACTTAATTAAGCCCTCAAACTCAAGAGAAAAAAAAATCAATTTGGCCTTTGACCAACGTTGACCGTTAATTTTAACGTTTTTTTTTTTAAATATGACACATGTTGCAACACGATAGTGCCACTTGTCATTTCTAAGATTTTTAAATTTTTAAATATTTAAAAAACATAATAAATTCTAAAAAATAAAAAATTCTGAAAAATTAAAGATTAACTTGGTTGCTCTCCAGTTTCAAGGAGATTAATCAAGACCAACCAGCATCGCACATATAATTTTGGTGGGTGAGTCTTTAGGAATTTTTTGCATACACAAAGACTCAAACTCGAGATCTTCTTAAGCAATATTAAGCTGCTTACCACTTGTATCAGCCAACCTTTATTGGTATCATTTAAACAATTTTAGGTTGCTAGTTTTACCGAAAGTGAGTAATTATCCATAAAAAAACATAATGTTTAATCTTAAGAAGTGATTTATTTTGTAAAAAACATGGTTTTGATGGAATTGACCAGGTCTAATGGATTCACCAAAATTAGCAAAGAGAAACAGAGGGAGCAGTGGCCATGAATGAGAGAATTAAAGCAAACCAATTGTTAATATGGCAAGGTTCATGAAATGCTCACCACCACCAAAATGACAACCTCATATTACGTGCCATTGTTTCCCCTCCAATCCCAAACCTCTCTCCGATCTGCTGCTGGTTTGAGGGCCATTAATGGTGACTCCACCGGCTCGGAAAGTATTGGTGGTAGCTGACCCAACTCCCCACTCGGCGGCAGCCCTCCAGTACGCACTCTCCCATGCATTGCTCGAACAAGATGAACTCATCCTCTTCCATGTGGAGAACCAATTCACATGGAAGAACACCTTGTCTACTTTCCTGAGGAAGCCAAGCCTTGCTTCGGGTTCCGTCGTCGTTGCCACGGCGCCTAATATCGTCCCCGATTGGACCTCCACCGATGTGAATTTTCTTGAACAAATGACATATGCATGCAAGATTGCTCAGCCTAATATCCCCGTACGTATAGAGAAAACCGACATGGAGGGTAAAGACAAGGCCCATGTAATCCTTTCTAAGTCCAAGGATCTTGGAATTGATCTTATTATCATCGGCCAAAAACGAAGTCTCTCTTCTGCCCTTCTTGGGTGAGTTCCGTACCCAATATTAATTCTCGAACTGGTATCTATTTCTAGTCTTGTGTTCTTCATTGCTGAACATTCGGCCTCCATTTACAGATACAAGAAGCCTACCGGGAATGCCAAGGCAACATCAAAACTGTTAGATACGGTAGAGTATTTGATTGAAAACAGCACATGCAACTGTGTTGGAGTGCAGAAAAAGGGGAATGGTGGCTATGTCCTCAACTCCAAGACCCAGAAAAATTTCTGGCTCTTGGCATGATTTCATTTTTTTTTACAATTTGGTGCCAGTTTGATCAATCTCATCTGAGCTTTTTTATTATATCATATAAAATTTGTTTTCTTTCTCATCTTTAGTGACGAAATACTGTTGGAATACTATAGAGATTGTTGTATATACTTGCAACTTTGGAAATGCAGCTGAAAAACCAAAGCTTTCTTCTCTCTTTTTTTCCCTTGAAATATGTGTTTGGCGTTTGTATTCGAGTACAATAATATGATTAGAATGCGTGGAAGGATCTACCTACACCAGCGTAAAATTATTTTTTTTAATATATTAGTGTGATTATATGGTAGTATCTGTTCAATTCTTTTAGTATTCTAATGACGCTCACATATCTTGCACATATAGAGCTCGAACTCGAGTCACCAAGATAAGATACATCGTCCTTTATCATAACGGGCTCAGCGTAAAACTAATATATATTGAATAGATTGACTCATGTCAGAAACATACCAAACCCAACCTAAACTAAAACACAATTAAACGTTGATCGACCACAGCTTTGAATATTTTCAATCTCTTAGTTGTTCTCTTCTTGCTTCAACGGTTCCTTTCTCCTGCTTGTCTCGTACCAAATCCTCTTTTAATCAATCCGGTTCAGGTTCTTTCCTGTGTTTGTGTTTGAATCTGGTATTTGTTGAATTTTGATTGAAGATATGATTGTATGAACTAACTGAGCTAAACCCAGTTTTTTCCTTTGATTTGAAACATTTGTTTGGATGATTTTGGCATTTTGATCAGATTTTTTAGGGGGGGGGGGGGGGGGGGGGGGGGGAAGCTTGAGCGGTTGCTCATTTTTCTTGTTCTGATGAAAGCTGTTGTTTTTTTTCTTCATGTTTTAAGGGGGGTTTGGAAATTGGGATCATGGGTATTTGTTTGATTTAGACTATTCTTCGTTCTTTCTTTGTTTGTGAATTGGGGGGGGGGGGGGGGGGGGGGGGGGATTTTAGGGTTTTGTCTGGCTTTTAAGACGCGATTTAGTTTTGAACCGGCAGCTGATAGTTTGATTCTTAAATACTTACTGCAAATCTTTTTAAGGGAGCTCGAGAAAAACGGAACACAAGTCACCAGAGAGTAAAAACCTAAACCAGAGGTAAAAACCATATGATATTCGGATGATTGGTTCAACAGGTCGGTCCGTTTCAGTTTTCTAAAAGCTGATAGTTATCCCTCAAGCTTAGTCAGAAACATGAATTTAAGTAGGAGATATAAGATGTAAGAAATACTGTAACACCATTGAACTTTAACGAAGACTGTACCCAGATATGAATATAAAGGTAAGAAATTGAATACAACTATGTTAAACATATACTCGTATCTCGATAGTAGCAGATAAATCAAGTTAGAACATGTCCTTTCTCAACCTTCATATATATATATTCACATATCGGTAAGAGGAAGATTTCAAAAACGAAAAATGAAGTTCAACGTGTTCAGAGTTAGGAGTACAATCTTACAAAAGCATAAGGCGACTATTTCGTGCAGCATATCTTATAACCCTCGACAGTGATGGACCTAATGCAAAGAAAATAGGTAAAACCATGATACCAGGAAGGCAAAATCTTATCTGATACCATTGTAACAACGTTCAGAAAATTACAAAATGTTCAAGGAATCAGATGAAGTGATGAAAAAAAAAAGCTGTTTTAGATGCATTGTTCGATCCAATCGGCACCTGCAGAAATTCACATGATAATGAACTTACTATGATAACATGGCTACAACAAACAGTTTTGGATGCATTGACTGATCCCCACCTGCAGAAATTCACTTAAGTGAGCAACTAGATATTAATGAATTACTCATGGTGTACTACATTGCAGTAGAATAGCCAAAAACTTATTTTTACTCTTAATTACCATGGTCTACTATATTTTTACCACCAAAAGAGCTTGTGCTTTCCTGTATAGGTCATTTGATATGAATGCTTCACATAACAGATTATCTGACAACCCAGTCATACTAAATAGTATGAACTTATCATTTTTAAACTAGCAAAGGGAAACAAAACTAATACGGGATATTTCTGGTTACATTCTTCCAGACATCAGATATCATACATTTTATAACGGCTCAACTTCCAAATCAACAGAACATACGGAATTTGTCCAAGATGTACTTCCCATAGAAATACAAAACACAGCAATCTCAGCTACTAGATCATTACTAAACCTAGCACGGCAATCTCCACCATTATTGATGGATAATATCCAAGTGATAAGAGTTAATTATTTGTCATTGCAAGACCAATTATAGCATCAACTTAGTAAACATGAAAATATTCAAATATAAGCACATCCCTCCGGCTTTTAGTATAACCATTGGTATCCGACCTATTGACCAACCAATCCGGATTGGGTATTGCAGAGGTCCATTATGGGGGTGACACTCCCAACCCAGTTTGCTTCATTCACACCGTTGGCTTTTAGCACATTCCTTCGGCTTTTAAATTGATAGTTTATGATGAATACGAGATAAAAAGCCTATGACAATTTATTAACAAGGCAACTTGAAGAAGATTTGTCCTAATATATGAATAACTTTGCTGAGAACCGATAATAACGAGGACAAGGAATCAAAACAAAATAACAACAGCACTTGGTATTCTTCAAGATGGAAAAGGCAGTTGCATAAAACCCTATATTTCTTAAGCAGTACCAAAGTTTTAAACACTTAATATCATTTAAGCTTTATAACCTTCCAGTACCAAAGTTTTTGACTTAATCATATTTAAGCTTTACAACGCCGGAAGGACTGCTCAAAGTCTATTCTCACCTACCTTCCGCTAAAGTCTTTCCCTATAGAAGACAAACCAATTTCTCATGAACTCTTAACTAAATGGCCTGTATAAAACCACTTTTTTTCTCCCTCCTTCCCTCGGAGAAAAAGAATTCAGTGACTAAACCAAAGAGAACAAAAACAGCAGGATGATTCTTGAAATTATTTGGCTAATCAAATCCAACTATGAAATAACCAGATAACTTTATGTCATTCACGGTCAGGAACGATTAAAAAGAATTGTTCAATACAAATGAGAAGACATAAACAGTAAAATTAGAATGGAAAAGACGAAACAAGATGTAGACTACGGGCAAAGACATATACACAACATAGAATAAGTACATTGCACTATAAGAAACAAAAATGAGCTTAGGAGCTAGGCAACTACATTCATTTAGCAGTATTAAGTGCCAAATGTTCCATCATCCTGCATATGGACTACTAGTCACTACTTGATGTACACACCATGAAGTTGCACAAAGGAATAAATTCCTAGCTCCAACAAACAAGCATGGCAGGCAACTAGACTATAAGAAAGCATGAGAAATACAAAATCAACAGCAACATCTAAAGATAAGATGGGTACACCACAAGTTATTATGATTTGAACTGAATATACACAACTGGAAATGCTTGCAACAATTGGAAGTGGAGCTCACCTCAGTATATCATGTCTCACTGCCCTGCTACACCACATCAAAATCCAAAAATCCTCTTAGATATTTAGTTACAGATAGAGAGCTTCCCGGTCCATTCATCAGCTACACCATAGTCTATGCTAAGCTCTCTCAAAGGAGGGATATTCTCCATTGCAAAAAGCATAAGGTGAGGGAACATCAAGTTGTTGTGATCATACAACACACACTGCACCAGCACATTCGGACTGGAACTATGGCTAATATAACAAGCAACATTCCTCATCCTCGAGACATCCATTGCAAAATCCAAAGGTGGAATCGAGGGATATGAAGGACACACATATTCGGGAAATATCCTAGACAAGTCCCCCCATTCAGTCCATCGTTCAGAAAAGCGATTGGGATAAATCAAAGTATCACCGTTCATTTTGAAAACTTCTGCTTGGTCCCTTGTGAGAACAACCCCTGTGTATTCACATATAAAAGAACCTGCTTGTATCAAGTCCAAAGACCTCACTCCCCAACCCGTTTCCATTGACCTAAATATTTCCAACCTATTTCTCAACCCGTGCTGTGAAACGCGGTTCCGACAAGTTGGTGGGCACTGACAGAAATTTCCACATTCAAATATCACTGGTTTCCCTCTCAAGAGAATCCCACTGTAATCATACGCAAAATCACCTCCATTCTTCAAAGCACAGAGACACCCTTCCGTGCACCCCGAAACACACGCACATCCAGTACCGTCACTCCCATGACAAAATGGTTAAGAGGAAACACAGTTTTCACAAGGTAATCATAATACATAGGATCATGATCACTATCGATATCATTATAAAGAAAGATCGGAACTCGCTCTTTTTTCATGGAAATGTCAAGAGTCAAATACCCCGTTGGCCTAGCAGACAAAGGCCTAGTCCTAAGACTCTCAGCAAACCTCATTATCGAACTACCCATCTCAGGTTGTCCCTCAATTCTCGACAGCCTAAACTTATAAACCCCGAAACCCGACTTCCCCACATCAAACCAGCAATCGAGAATCTTATATAAACCATCATAAACATAAACTTTAGACGAAACTTTATTCTCATATTTAAGCCCTCTAATCACTCTTACCTCAATCCCGTAATGCATACTCCTTTCTAGTGCCAAATTCCCTCCTTCAAGCTTCTGATGCATACATTGCTTCCCAAACTTATCTTGTCCACCTTGACCGGTATAGATTATTGCGTCGCCTGAATCTTCATCATCCTCGTACCCACCGGAAATAATAATGCTGGTGGCTATTGGCTCTCCACTCGTGCTTTGGCTCGCCGGCAAGGTATCAATCCCAGCTTGAATTTGCCCATGTAAACCCACCACACAAAGCTCCATTCTGAAGAAGAATATGTCACCGATATCAATACCCGGGAGTGCACCCACTATTCTTTTATCCCGATTTAACCACAGTTCCCGTTCCCTCATGACCCCAGCCGCTTTCAAATCGCCGCGAGCCCGTCGACCGTGTCCCGCTCCTGTTCTCTTCTCTTCCTCCGAAATGGCTAAAATGCGGAGGGCGTCGTAAATCATTCGGGTTCTTCGGACAAGGTCCCGGAAATGCCTCTGGTCTTCGAGTCCTAAATTTGTAACCCGAACCAGCTCGTTGGATCTTACGGCCTTCTTACGTGAAACGAAGACCGATAAAGCTCGTTCGGGGTTGGAGCTGTCGGTTGGGCTGGTTTCGGAGGTTAGTTGAGATTGATCGGGTACGGGTACGATGGCCCGAGAATCCGGGTCAAATACCTCGACGTCGCCGTATTTTTGTAACCTTTTGGCGAAAGCAGAGCGGAACAGCTCGGAGATACGGAAGTATTCGGAGTAAAGGGCGTTTTGGTCATCGGTGGAGGAGGAAACATTGGACGGAGGGGTAGTTTCGGGATTATGAATGAAATCAGGGGTAGAATTGGAAACGGAAAAGAGGAAGTTTTCTTGTTGGTGAGTAGTCTGCGTTGGTGTTGGTTCGTCGAAAGGCTCTTGTTTGGGTTCAATCTTGGGAGTTAAGAAATTGAAGGTGGTGGAGGTGGATGAGGAGTTCACGGCGGAGGAGGTGGGGATGGTGGCGGTTTGCGGTGGTTCTGGGCAGAGATTGAGGTCTTGGAAAGGCACAAAAGAACCCATTTAGCAGTTAGTTGTGCTTTAAAAAGGAACGTTAAAGCCTGAAGGGGATTTAGTTAGGGTTTCTCAAGGTGTTTCCATGGCAGAATATGTGGTGGTGGCCGGTGGGAGAGACAAACAAGAAATTCAATTTTGGGAGGATGATGCGTTATATCTTTTAAGTAAGATTAGACGTTTAAATTTTGACATCGTAAATGTAATAAATTATATAAACAATTGTAAGTTAAATTTAAATTTTTTTATTAATTATAGTACACTTGGGTCATTTAATTATAAGAAAGATTATAATTAAGTTATTACATTATTAAATATTACATTTCAGTCGCTCAATTATATAAATAATTGTAAATAAAATAAATTAAATTAAAAATTTATTATTTTTATTAATTATTTTAAAAATTATACTTGAGTCACTTAATTATGGATAAAATTATATTTAAGTTATCAAATTATTAAAAATTATATTTGATTCACTCAATTATAAATAAAATTACATTTAAGTTACATCTGGGTCAGCTATATTTAGAAAAAAAAACGTTTGAAAATACTCAATTACCCTTACTTTCTCTTGTTGAAATAAAAAATAATATAAGTCCTTTACTCAACTTTTCTTTTTCTTGTTTCAATCAAACATGATGTAACATTTGAACTAATTATATTACACGTTCTCGAAATACGATTTAATTTTTTTTGAAAGTTATTTAGTATGATTTAATAAAAGGTTCGTACAACGTAGCACAACCATGGGCTATACGATTTAATTTTAAATTGATTTTTAAAATTATAATATATATATATATATATAAAGATAAATATCCTATACACTGGCGGTGGAAATTAAAAATTTCCACAAACGCTTTAATTTTAAGGTATATGAACTTAGTTTAGGGTATAAGGTTTAAAGGTTTAGGCATAGAGATTTAGAGTTTTGAGATAGTTGTTTAAATTTAAGGTTTAGGGTTGTAGAAACTTTTAATTTTAAAATTATAATATATATATATATATATATATATATATATATTGATGAAAGGAGAATTAAAATTAATAAAAAAACGTCGCACTAATCTTTGGTGTGTACAATCAGAATATAAAAGCGATAAAATCATATTTAGAGATTATAAAAGGAAAAATTCTATTACACTCGACGAACACTGCTGAACACAATTAACGTTGAACATCGCTGAATACTATTAAATTAATTAACAAAATTAAAAATTTTAAGGACTTAACCTATAATTATAATTTTTTTAAAATAAATTTTCAATTAAATTATTTTCTATATATATTATATTTTTAATTTTTGTAAATAATTGAATCAAATATCAACTTTAGTCAATTTAAAAAATCCTAAATCCTAAACTATAAACCTTAAACCATAAACATTAAACTTAAAATCATAAAACTTAAAACTCTAAACCCAAGCAAGAATTTTGGGGAAATGTTGCTAGTATGAATGGTGAGAAAGTAGACCATTAGGAGAGAAAAAAAAAAAAAAACAAGGCATGCTCTCACGCCACCTTGCGTATGGGAGCCATCGAAATACATTTTTCATTGAGTTGTGCTTTAAGGTTTAAGGTTTAAGATTTGTAGTTTATGGTTTAGAGTTTAAGATTTTAGGTTTACCGTTTAGGGTTTTTTATTTTTTAAATTGACTAAGATTAATATTTGATCTAATTATTTAAAAAAGATTAAAAAATATAATATATATAAATTAATTGAAAATTTATTTTAAATAATTTATAATTATACGTTGGGTTCTTAAGATTTTTAATGTTTATTAATCAATTTAATAGTGTTCAACGATGTTCAGTGTTAGTAGTGTTCAACAATATTCGTCGAACGTGATAGAATCAAACTTATAAAAAAACTATATTTTTTCAAGGTTCTCGTCTTGCAATCTTTGTTATATCGTTGGTCACTCCATTCTTATCTCTAAAACATAAACAAACAAAACTTCTCGACTTCAACTCGGAAGCTCAAATATATGTTAAGTAATCGCATATTTAATTGCATGTAAAAACCCTTCATAAACACCATAAAGCTACTCATTAATTCAATCAAATTAAAAAAAGTTCAATCAAACTACAAGGCAACATGTGACTACTTTTAAATTTAGATAAATTCATGCACACATATAAAATAAGCTACTCGAATTTGAATTGTATAGATAAAGTGTGACACTCTTCCTCACTGAAAATACTCTTTGAGTTTTAATATACATTCCGTTATATGATTGTGCTATTTAACTTGTGATATTAAACTTAGTCAAATACATTATTACTAGTATAAATAAAATTATCAAACAATT
Organism: Hibiscus tridactylites; assembly: GCA_958450335.1. Lineage (NCBI taxonomy): Eukaryota > Viridiplantae > Streptophyta > Magnoliopsida > Malvales > Malvaceae > Hibiscus > Hibiscus tridactylites. The sequence continues at coordinate 83,623,126 of OY288270.1, forward strand.
AAAATTAATTAAACCAAAGAGAGTAAAATAACTAGATCGAGAAAAATAAGGTAGTTGACAAATTGCAAGTATAATTTTTGAAAAATAAAAAGAAAAATATAGTGGTAATAAATGAATATATATATATATATATTAAAATCGATTTTATTAATATAATAAATCCTAATTCTAGTCCTGATCCTACTTAGAGAAAAGGGGCAGGAGAGACTCTAGAAGAAGGAAGGAGTATTCTTAGTGGGTCTAGAACTCATGACCTAAAGAAATACAAAGAAACAAAGATTAGCAACTTGATCAACCGACCAAATGTGCTTGCTCTATTAATATAAAAAAAAACTGAACAATTTTCACCTAGGGGAGGGGGAGAAATTTTTTTTCTTCTAATAGGTCTAGAATGTAACGCCCGAGTTTAGGCCTCGAAAGATAATCAGATTTGGTTAAACCGGTTCGGATTAAACTAATTTTGGGGAACCATTTATAATAAACAACTTTAAAAATTTTAAAGAAAAAAAGTAAAAAGGGGAATTTTGAAATTAGAAAGGATTTTTGAAAATAGTCATCATCTTCCTAAAACTCATTTTCACTTTATCTTCCCAAAACACCATTTTTTATTATCATTGATTCAAACATTTCATCCAAGTAAGCTTTCAAGGTAATCTTTTTCTTGTTTTAATTTTCTCTTCCTTAAACTAGTTGTTGATGAAATCTTTCCTTAACTCATTGTTTAAGTTTATTTCCAAAATGCTTTATGTTGGAAAAAGAGGAAAATGAGAGAATTTTAGTTGGGTTGTTTGATGCTAGGTTTAAAAGTGTTTTTAACTTTGCTTTGATGTTCAAATAATGTTGGGATAGTGGCTTAATAATGGGAAACCCGAAACTAGCAAAAAGGAAAAGTTTTTAGAGTTAAAATTTTGGGTTTTTGGTTTGTTCTTGTGAAGAACTTTGGGCTGATGTTTCCTATACTTTGGGTAAGTATTTTGGATGTTGAAAGGTATGATTTTGATGGTAATTTTGTTGGGTTTTGGCCGCTAGTTGATTTGATTCGTTTTGACGATCTTTTCAAGTGTTTTCGGTTGTGAATCGACTGGTTTTGATGATAGATGTTGAGTTTCTGTGTTGCTGTAAGTTTGGGGGCTTAAATTAGATCTAATGCTCCATTTTTGAATTGGTTAGAAGCAGGGTAAACAGATTTGGGCTCTTCGGACGCGATACCAGGTGATTTGGGAGCGTGAATCGGTGTTTCGACTATTGCTTGTGTGTTGGCTGGTGAGTGAAAATGTTTTCTAAGCCTTAACTTGGTTAAGGATATGTTTTGGGGGGTTTAGATTGAGCTTGATAAGACAATTTAAGCTCAAGAGTAAGTTTTAAGCATTTTAGTCTTTATTTTCGATAAATTCTACTATGTGTTATGAATGATTTTCATAGTGCATGTTTGCCATGCACTCGGGGTAAAAGTCGCGCGTGGCCTTAGTGATGCTAGATTCCACTAAGAAGGAGTATGATGATGTGAGATTCCACTGGAAGCTATGCTTTACTAGACGAGTAAGTACTGTGATGTGAAATTCTACCATAAGTGTCTAGTGATTTTGAGAATTATCTACATATCCGAGTAAAAGTGTTAAATGTCAATATACCCATGGTGCTCTAAATTTTTATGTTAAGCATGTTATATGTTATGCTTATGCATGTAGTTGGTTACGTTGTATGTATGATAAGAATGAACATGAGGTAAGCTTGTAACTTGTGAATGCATTCGGTAAATGCACGAGATGTTAAATGCAAGGTTGTTACGTGTTCAAGCATGAGGAAAATAATTTAGAAATGGTTTTTGGTTTCAAGCAAACTATGGTTTTAAAACTACATTGTTGTAGCTACTGTTTTGAGCACCGCTCACTAAGCATTCTTGTTTACGCTCCTCTTTCCAACAATACAGATTCGTACTGTCTCGGTGCAGTCAAGGGAACAAGGGATTGACCAAGGAGGTCATTTTTGCTCAAGTATGATTTTTGGCATAATAACTACTACATAGCAATGGGATAGGCCTTTTGTTTTAGAGATGTTGTTAGAACTCCTTGTTGTTTGGGATATGTTGATATGCCTATATAGACTTGTAAAGGCTCTTATTATGTTAAAGTATAACTTGTTGTGAGTTTTGGTTGTTTGTTGGATTTTGTGCAAAGTATGGCTTTCCTTTTGAATCTTGTTATGTTAAGTTTTGCCATGATGTGTTTCTAGCATGTCTTGATGAGTACCTTTGGTTGCCTTGAGTTTGTTGAGTGTTGTACGTTGTTGAGATGCCTTTCAGTGGTTTCAAATTGGCTTAAACCAGCAAAATTCAGTCATTTCAAACCTACTATTTCGATACGATCGAGGTTGTATCGAAACGGGGACCTGAAAGGGCCTTAGCGTATCGATACGGGTTGGGCGTGCATCGGTACGTTTTGCCACTGGAATTTGCGGTTCCAAAATGTTTTAAGGGTGTTTCGATATTGGCTGGCGTTCCAAAACCCTCGAGACAATTTTGATACGCCCCTATCGGTAAGGTCTCTGAGCGTATCGGAACGACCTCTTGAGGTTCACTTGGAATTTTTGACCGTTGAAGGCGTATTGATACGGGGCCGAGCGTATCGATACGACATGTTTTAAAAACTGTGTAAAGTAGCCTTAAAAGCTCGTTTCGAGTGGTTCTTGCTTGTGTTTTGCTTTTCCGCTGCTAGTCTCCTCACATAGATTTCAAAATGACATTTAGACAAGATTAAATAATAATAGTTATAAAAAAAATTAGGGTTGCTAATCGAAGTGAAGCCTTAACGATCTTCTCTTCGGTTTTCTCCGTGTAACCCGCTCGATGTGGTCTGATGGCTAGCCCGGGTCGAGAGGGTTATATAGAACCCACGACCTAAGGCATGGGAAGGTCAGTTGTCAAGCCACATATAAAACTGGGGGTTAATTGACTCCACTTGATTTATTAGAGTGAGAGATTTTCAATGAGGTAAATAAGATTTTTAAGGAGTTAATATATAATTTTTTATAGGATATAATAGAATTGACTCTTCTTGATTTGATGTCAAGTGAGAGCCACTTGTTTTAAAGATTGTTGACTATTAATATAACATTTAAACATATATTATTTAGTTTTATGTATATATTTCTATTGAAATGTCACTTAACTCATGAAAGAGAAAGGGAAGAAGAAATAGGATAATGGAAAAAAAATATGTACATTATGTAAGGAGAAGTATGAATAGAAAGTTTGGGTTGATAAATGAATTTTTTTAAAAACAAATTATTAGTATAACATTTTAAACATGTTAACTTTTGTTACACGCTAGGGGATTTAGGCATTTATGAGAATTTTCGTTGTGTTATTATGTGTTGTGCGACTTTTGTGAGCATTCAAATTTTATGGAACGACCCTCTGACTGACGCATTCTCACCTTCGCGTGGTATTAGGCAAGAAGACCCCTTATCGCCTTACATGTTTGTTATATGTATGAAACGTCTCACTCAGGCAATTCAGATTGCAATTGCATGAGGTGAATGGAAGCCATTTCGAACGTCTAAGTCGAGCGCTGGTATATCACACCTCTTCTTCATAGACGATATGTTGCTTTTTGTTGAAGCTACTATGGATCAGACTGGAGTAATCCGATCAATTCTTAACAAGTTTTGCCTTTATTCGGGACATAAGATTAGTGTTGCAAAGACTACGATATATTTTTCTAAAAACGTACCATTTGATCGTAAGGCGCAGATTAGTAGTAGATTTGGGTTCATGGAAGTGAATAATTATGTAAATATTTAGGAGTTCTATTAACATACGATAAGATAACATCTAGTACCTACCAATATCTAGTTCAAATGGTACGAGATATGCTCTTTAGGTGAAAGGCGAAGACCTTATCGCTTGCTAGAAGGGTTACGCTTGCTAAAACAGTTTTGGCGGTTATTCTAATTTATATCATGCAATCAACTACTATGCCCAAAAAAATTTATGATGAAATAGAGAGCCCCATCCGTAAGTTCATTTGGGGGATAAATAAAGAGGGGCGTGGAGTGCACCAAGTTAGGTGGACCGATACTAGGCGGCCGATTGCTCAAGGTGGTTTGGGATTATGTGATTTGGATAAGCAAAATCATGCGTTCTTAATGAAACTTGCCTTTCAATTGATAGCAAATAAAGATGGACTATGGGTTAAATTCTTGCGGGCTAAATACAAGTGTGTGGATGATGTGTCGGATGAGTTGAAGTGTTGTCACTGATTTTTAGCCCAAGTCAGAATTAAAATAGGTAAGGAGGATCGATCAAAATCAAAAGAAAAGGGGGGAAGATACCAACCCAAAATTCAAGCAATTCAGAAAGAAAAGCTAGTCAAAATCGAATCAATGAAGGAAGCAGTTCGAGCAAAATCAAGCAAGAATCAATTGAAAAAGAGGAGTTGAATCAAATAATAATTTTGGGCAATATTTTTAGGGGATTTAATAATATTCTAATTTTTTGTATTTTAGGTAGTGAAAAATGCTATATAAACCCCCTTCACCATCACTTGTAAGGCACTGAATTTTCTCACCATTCACCACTCTTACATTGTATCCAAATTTTCTAGAAGCTCAAACTTGTATTGAAGTTCTGGTGGAAATACAAGAAGAAAATTTCTTCATCTTGGTAACTTGTTTCCGACCAATGGAAGATTGTGGAGAGGATGCACATGCATTTCACGGCCGATTGTCGGTGTCCAACTTGCTCCTGACCAATGGAGGATGTTCACCATTTGCTTCGCGCTTGCCCAGCGGCAAGAGCAGTCTGGGATAGCATGGTAAAACCAGATCGCATTGGAGTTTTTCTATCAATGAATTTGAGAGAGAGGATACGGTTGAATTTAACAAATGCCTATGATTTTGTATATGAGCCGGACAATTAGGATCTTCATTTGGAGCAATTATTTGGAATCTATGGATCTCCCGGAATGCTTTAGCTTTCGATGTGCCTTTGGATGATAATACACCGTTTATGGTACGGTGTCGACACCTACAGCTGAGAACTGTTGAAGCAATTGCTATGCTTAGGCGAAATCCTCCCAACGCCAGGACTGCAGTGAACAGTTCATAAGACATTTCAAGTTGGATTTCACCACCGGCTGGTTGGCTCAAAATTAACTCGGAGGGGCGCGAAATACCGGAACAGGTATAACATCATGTGGGGATGTTGTGCGAGACGCTAATGGCGAATGGATTATAGGTTTCGCAAAGTTTGTCGGACTATGCTCAGCACTAGAAGCAGAACTTTGGGGCGCCTATCTTGGTTTAATTGAAGCTTGGCGAGTGGGAGCGCGAAAGATAATCTTGGAAATGGACTGTCTAAAGGCGGTACAGTTGATTAATAACAGGTTTGAGCGCATGTCTACTCTGCCTATGTTAGCACATATTGGAGCCTTAATGGACCGTGAATGAGAAGTTCGAGTTCAACACGGGGCTCGAAACGTGAACTTGGTCGCGGATGGGCCAGCAAAGATTTCAGATGGTAGCTCACTATTGCTGCACAGATTCCTCGATCATCCAGAGGAGATAACAGGTTTTTTGGTGATTGATGTTGCGCATGGTGTGAATACTAGTGAGGGAGATGATTCCTAATAGAAAATGTCGAATTTAGTACGTCACCATTGAAAACTTTTCCCTCAAGTAATATATTTTAAGTTTAAATAATTTATAAAACAAAATAATTGTTAACTAATAATAATTACCATAAAATAACACAATTGTTTACATGCTAAAACATAATCCCAAAAATATAAAGTTCCACAGTCTAAATTACGTAAATGTCCAAAAACATAAATTTAAAATAATCTGGTAGTCTAAAATAAAGTTCATACTGATGATAAATTAACGGATAAGTCTACCACGTGCGACGAACACCGATGAACACCACTAATGATGAACACTGATGAACACCATTAAAGTAATTAATAAAAATTTAAAATTTTAAGGATCCATCAAATAATTAATAATTACTTTAAAAAATTCAATTAAATTATTTTTTATATATATTAAAATTTTATTTTTTAATAAGTGTAAACTATATATTTAGTACCTCACCTATTTCCGTATTTCTATTGAACCCCCATTATTTAAATATTATTTCAATTTGACCCTATTCTTTATAAAAATAATTTAACCCTCAACCTAAAACCCTAAACTATTAAACCTTAAACCCTTAAACTCTTAAACCTATACCCTAAATCATATATCATTAAAAATAATTTCACATTCAATTATTAAAAAAAAACCCTGAACGGTCGAGTTCTTTGCATAGCTAGTGTCGCCATTCCCCTTGTTCATGTGAAGTACTTGCATTATTTGCAGCTTTTAATTGCTTTGCCTTGTACTTTCTCTGTTTCAAGGCAGAACGAAGAGCAGCCTTTATATAGAGTCGCAAATATTGAAAAAGAAGGAAAGGTTATGGATGAGGTAGCTGGTCGTCATTAAAAGAAATTGGGATCTAAAATATCTACCTCCAGTCCATAGTCCGCCGATCCATACAATAGTTCCGAGGCACTGAACCAGCGAGTACCAACACAGGAAGGATGCTGCCAACACGAATGCATTAGTTTTTTAATCAACACTTCTTAATTCACCGTTTTACTCGTACCTTATTTTTTTTTGCTTCTTTGCAGACAGCTTGGATTTTAATCAAGCGCAATGTCGAATATAAACCATTGCAGTTTTGACTTTTGCATTCGTTTATCGAATTTTTGAGAAGCTGAAAGCCTTTGAACCACATGTATCATCGACGTTTATAGTGAGTCATATTTAAAGAGCTCAAGTCCATGTTTTTTTTTTTTAATTTTTGTGATATCACATAATGAAGAACTTGTACCGACTTTGATCATCATTTTTTTCTTCAAATTGTTGATTATTGAATTTTTTAGGAGAATTCAACAATTCATTGAATTGAATTGAATCGATGATGGTAAAATTATTTTTAATGGTATATGGTTTAGGGTATAAGTTTAAGAGTTTAAGGGTTTAAGGTTTAATAGTTTAGGGTTTTAGGTTGAGGGTTATGGTTAAATTATTTTTATAAAGAAAATGGTCAAATTGAAATAATATTTAAATAATGAGGGTTCAATAGAAATACGAAAATACGTGAGGTACTAAATATATAGTTTACCCTTATTAAAATATAAAATTTTAATATATATAAAAAATAATTTAATTGAATTTTTTAAAATAATTATTAATTGTATGATGGGTCCTTGAAATTTTAAATCTTTATTAATTAATTTAATGGTGTTCATCGGTGTTCATCATTAGTGGTGTTCATCGGTGTTCGTCGCACGTTGTAGAATTTTCCTAAATTAACTGAGTAAAATATGAGATGCTTCAAGTACCGAGTCGCCTAAGAGAGTCTGAGTATATCTGAAAAGAGAAACTATAGGGAGTAAGATAGAGAACTTAATGTGTCTCTAAAGTGCAAGAAAAATCTCAATCTCAAAATCATAGAGCCTGAGATTGAGATTTTTCTTGCACTTTAAAGACACATTAAGCTTTCTACCTTACTCCCCATAGTTTCTCTTTTCAGATATAAAATTTTTAAATTCACAAATGACGATGCACAATACAAAAGATTTAACTTATAAAAATAATTTAATGAATCCCAACTACAGCACCGTCCAAAGAGTAAGGTTCCCCAGAACTTATAGATCCATCAATCGATGTGTGGTAAAAAACTACTATTTCTACCGTACAATCTCAACCCGTGCAAACAATGATGTAAAATCACATTTGTAGTAGTCTCAGAACATAGTCTGATAAATCCGATATTTCATAGTTTGATAAATCCGATGAACACAATTCGATAAATCTAATGTTTAGTTAAATCAAAAATCAAGTATGAATGCATGAAAAATTCATCATGCCACATCACATGTAAAAATATGCATACAATATAAAACAATGTCACACGGTATATATAAAAAATCATGATTATACAGCACAATAAGAAAATACACCTCAAGCAGCAATAGCTCTAACGTCGAGAAGAACGCCTATCACGTTCAGGTCTAACATTAGTCCTAGGTGAATCAGAACTTACGATATAAACTCTATATTAATTAATATCTATCACTATGTCACCAAATAAAAACACTAATACTAATATAAAAGAATACTCACGTATAGTCCCCGTAGTACGTGTACGGTTAGATCAAATAGGAAAAAGAGATGGTAATTCGTCTTCTTAAACGTCGATGTCGCCTAAAACACATATTTAAACTGCATCAAATCTCATATCCAAATCATTCAAAAATTAAGGTTGTACGATGCTAAAGACACACCAAAATTCGATCGAAATAAAAACATAAAAAACGATCTCGGGAGAGAGAGAGGGGACGTGCGACTGTTGTCATCGAATTCACGAATGGAATGTGTTTTAGGCTGATGAAGGGTATTAAATACCCAATTTAATGGGTAAATTACTTAGTAAGGGTTCAAGCTATTTTAGGGTTAACACAAAAGACTTGAAGTTTAGCCCGCCGTGCATAACGACCCTCAATTTTTGATTTCAACTCAATTAAGTCACCAATTTCATATTAAAGCACGAATCAATTTCCCAAACTAAATTGAGGTTTTAAATCAAAATTTCCCAAATATTAGGATTTCTAAAAACAAGGGAATTTAAAATTGGGTTTCTAAATTAGGGATATTTCATCCTCGAAATTTTTAGACTTAGCGACAGATCCCAAAAATTAACTGTCACAACTTAAAATTCTCCGTTCTGAATTCCTCATCCTTCAACATAAAAGTAAAAACTAAAACATCAGAAATGTACATGCTATGTCCTATGGCTCATTATCATAACCTTTATGAGCTTTGGTTGCATAAACCAAGTCCGGTCGTCCAGCCTCATATCTAATTGATCTATTACTCTGAACAGGTCTACCTTTATTAGTTGTACCCGAAGAAGAATGACTACCACGTCCTTTATCCCCATTAGGTGTCTAAACTGATTTTTAAGACTGACGTTGCACAAATAAAGTCGTATCTAGACTTGAACAATTACTGAAGAAATGATCAAAGGAACCACATTTGAAACATGCGCCTTGTCTTCTTTCTACATTCTCTATTATGTTTCCTATTGCAATAAGAAAAAATACGTAAAGAGCGAGAACCAGTTGAACCACCAACACTAGTAGTCGGAATTGTCGATATTAAGGGTCCCTCACTTTGATGATTCTGATAATCAAACTCTTCCCTAGCCTTCTTTCTAGACTGATCCCACTGGCTATGCTGAACTGATATGGTCGGTTGCATCCTAGCTTGATCGGTACTCTGAGATTCTTGTTGCTTCATATTTGCCTCATTTCGCTCAACAGTCCTAACTCGTTGAGTAATCTCCTTATACTCTTTGTCCATATATAAAGCAACACCCGTCTTAATCGACGGATGCAACCCCTCTAAGAACTAGTCACATTTTTCTTTCTCTGTGGTCACTAATCTGGGGACATATTGAATCAGCCTCATGAACTCTATCTCATAACCATTTACGCATATGTCATTTTGCTTCAAATTCATGAAATCATCCTGGCACTTTGCCAAATACTCTACCCCAACTTAATGGTCACGAAATGCATGTCAAAAATGGTCCCACGAGATCTGACTGGCTGGAATAACATGTCCCTCAACCTCACCAATTATGGGCCTCTCCCTGCAACAGTGATACCGCAACCTTAAGCTTTCGGTTGGTAGGATAATCCATTTCAACAAACAACCTCTGAAGCTTCTTCAGCCAGTACTCAGCATCAGCCAGATTCGTACCAGTTTTCCCATCAAACATAGCCATCCTGGAAGCTAAGAACTCGGTAGATATGGGCCTCTTAACACCCTCAGACTAACGGAGGTAACGAAGTAACTTTCTATGCATTGTAGCAGTATTCAAGCCATCATTCTCACTATCCCTAGAATCATGTAGACCATCATTCTGAGTCTGTTGAATAGGTGGATCCCTACCACCAGTCTGATGTACTCTAGTCTGATTCACATGTTGCTCCTCTACATCATCATCATGAATATCATTCTGATTCTACTGTGGATCTATATGGGGCGTAACGTTACTCTCTACAGCTGTGGTACGACTTCGACCACGGCCTCAGCCACAGCCACGACTGATCACTAATCTAGAGCTCATACGAGGTGACATAGTAACCTTTCTACAAAAGGGACAATCCTAGAATTAGAGTTAGTAAATTTTTGGGGTGTTACAACTATTGTGTTTTGGTAGCTTATTTGGTTTTCATTTTATTTTATTTTATTTTTTGCGAAATTTATGATATTAAGGGGGCGTTTGGTTCACCGAATGTAAGATTACATTACCTTGTTTGGTTTATTTGGTAGGAATATAAGATTACATTGTTTGGTTGGAGGAATATAAGATTAATTGGAAGTAAAATTTATCAACTTGTCCTTATCATATATTTTCTTAACAAGTTAAACTTTTAATTATTAAATTAAAAATATTTGCATAAAAACTTATAGAACTGTTTTCGTTACATTATATATAAATTTGCAAAAAAAAACTATATATATATATATAATATAATTAATATATTAAATTATTTTAAAAATATTTTATATTTATATATATTATACCATTATTCTCTTTTTAGTTACTTTTGAGCTGTAAAATACTAAATGTTTAAAATTTTAATTATTATTAATTTTGACCATTTATCAAATAAATTAAAACAATAACCAACAAGTGTTGGGTACATTGGTAAGGCACATTGCACTCCTAATAAGAGGACGTGAGTTCGAGCCTTGGAGATAACATTGTTGGGAGGGGCAGCCTCGCACCCCGAGCATGAACTATAAGATGAGCATGCATATAACCAAAAAAATAAATTTAAAATAAATCTAAAAGTAGTAAAATATGGTAAAAATAAATTTACTTACTAATTTTTTAAGATGAAAAATATCTTATAAATCAAATAATAAAATTAATAACATTAACTCGTAACACATTCACTCTCAAGCAACATGCAATCTCATCTTATAACCCTAGAAACATCATGAATACAATATTAATAAAATATATTAAATATTACATTATTTAAATATATGCAACATCATTTATATATTAAACTAATATTAAATACAAATATTTAATAAATTTACACCATAAATAATTAGTCACCTAATTAAAAATGTAATAAAGGATCAACATGAACATAATTCATTATCGTAAGGGCAATATTGTCCAAAGGGGGATGAATTGTGCAATACCTAAGAAAATGGTGGGAATGTTGGGAAAAGAGCCACTATTGGAAAAAAATAATACCGCCTAGTAAGAATCCTCCTAAACCAAACATGAGAATGTAAGTTTGAAAAATATTATTACTCATGGTAATCATCTTTTTCGCGAACTAAACACACTCTAAGGTGCATACTTTTTTCCTCCATTTAAATTTGGAAAAGTTTTTAACAAAACACCCTTAATATACAGGTATTCTTTCTCTTTTACAAAATAAAATATTATTACATGTGGAGTGGTGAGTAATTTGTATTAAATCCATTAGACTGACATATTAATTTTCAATTCTTAGTTGTTTTATTTTTATATGAAAACATAAAAACATCTTATTATTATTCTTATTCTTATTCTTATTATTATTATTATTATTATTATTATTATTATTATTATTATTATTATTATTATTATTATTATTATTATTATTACCAAAAAAGAATGGTTTCACACTTTTTCTATATGAGTCGAGGTTGAGTTAACTCGTGACATTAACTTAATCAAATATTTCATATATATTATAGATATTAGTTTTTATTATATTATTTTGTTTTACATTACACTTTTTTTTCTTGAGTTTAAGAGTGGGAATCGATCGGTTTGGGATGGTTTTGTATTTCCCACTCCGTCCTTAACACTTACGGGCACGTTTTGGTTAATCTCGTTACATGTTTCGGTAAATTTTTCGTCCTCATCTCCATACCCATCGAATCCCCACGTTTTTCGGGAAATCTTCATCTCCAAAAGTTAAACAAAATTTACTATTTTATTAACAAAAATATATGGTTGATTTCAATTTACATGTCATATACTTAATACACTTAAACATATGATTGAAGGGGAACAAGGTTTTTGTGTAAAATGAACGACAACAATAGAGAGATAAATAAATTATACAATTAACAAAAAATAATAAATTACTAGAGAGGTCACCCAAACTTAATAAGGTTTAAACAAAAGACACAAATATATTGATAATAAGATATGTAGGTATACATGTAAATGAGAGTTAATTTTATATATTTTAAAAATATTGTAAAATACCAGGGATCCTTGTGGATATTTTTCGGGGATCCCACATTTATTTATACAGTTAGGGTTCGGTTATCCCCATGGTTCGAATATAGCAATCTTTGTCCCCATCCCCATTTGAGCTTCGGAGATAAAACTTTCCCCGTCCCCGTCCTCGTGGGTGAAGGTTTCGGATATTCTCCATCCCGTCGGTTCGAATCTCCACGATTTTCGGATATTCCCCACCCAATTCCCACCCCTACTTGAGTTGATATCATTTAACTTGTGATGTTAAACTCAATCAAATATATTATTAACAAGAGATCCACTAATTGGCCTAGTGGCTAAAAATTCTCATATTGCCACATATTGTATTGATTCGAATTCCGGTATGAGAATGTAATATTTCTCTATTTAATAAAAAAACATGGCTTAATGGCCCGTTTGGCCCCTGAAGTATACAAAAAATACCGAACTGCTCCCTAAAGTATTTTTTGGGACGTTTTGCCCCCTGAACTAAAAATGTGGCCTCTATTGGTCCCTCCGTTAATTTCCGTCAAAAAAATCTCACGGGCCAATCAAAACGCGCCACATGTCATTTTATTAACAAAAAATAAATTGACTTAAATAAAAAGGGTGAATTGCACATTAGGTATGCCAAATTTTATTTTTTGTTCATTTTAATCCCTTATTTGAAGTGTTCATCTTATCCTTCCTAAATTTGATTCAACAGATGGTCTGCCATTAAAGTTGTATGGAACGTACCTTGGGAATGCAACAAAATCTGGAAGTCATCCTTGGAGCAAAAAACAATGCGCCATTTCAAAACATCAAACAATCGCAGGTGAGAACACATAAGCGTTAGAACCATAAACATACAAAGAGAGAATAATAATAAAAAAGAGATTATGATGCAGCTGAATGAAATATATTTACACTTAGGCTTAGAAATAGTAATGATTAGACCAACACCATTGAAAGAAAATCCTTTACTTTCTTAACCATAAACCACCATTATCATTAGAGATGTGCAATTGATCCAACCCTCAAGCAGTTCAAATAAAATGAACAAAAAAATTCACAGAAGAAGCCCCAATCAAAGTTTGGGATAATGGCTGAATATCCGGAGAAATCAGATGCTATCGGATTGTTTCCTATCCTTATAGATTGAGCAAAGAGCAGCACTTTGAGGTGTTTTAATATAATCAGGTATTGTAAAATTATTGTAAAGATTCTTGCATGGGGAGGAAGAAAGGGGCTAGATTGAATAAATATAAAACTTGAGATACTCAACATGCTATTTACCCATTTTTATTAAAGCCAGTCATTTTTTTTAAAAGAGCCACATGTCATGATCTAATTGGGCCAAAAACATGGCCCAAAAAAATACATGGCCTTCAATTTTAAAACACAATTCGAAAAGTTTTTTTTCTCTCAAATTGCATTGTTTTTTTGGTGATAGTCAAAGGCACAGGTACAGTTTGTGATCTCTTCAGTAGTGCAGCTGTCGAAGATAATCCGTTGTTAGATCTTGGAAGACTGACGACTAAAGAACTAAAACACCGAAGAGTGGTCGAATCTTTATTAAGAAAACTGCATTTCAAGCATGCTTTCAACAATTCTATTTTCAGTTATTTTGAATCTGTTAAATTTTTATAATTTCCGTTTTCTGTTTATTATTAATTTATTTTGAATTTAAACTATACTTTTTTTCCAGTTAAGTGTTTAACGTTTGTTTCGAGTCACTTAGGTGTCTAACGTTTCATTCTGTAACCCATTTAAGGTTTTAGTCGTGACGGACGTTAAAATATTCCGTTATCCAATCATAAAGTGACATGTGACACTCCCCATCAAACCGTCCCCCCCCCCCCCCCCTCAGTTTAATCTCAGGTTTGTAGCTTCGAAATGCCAATAGCGGAGGATCCTTGGCCTTTTCTTAATGATATTCCAAAGGTTTTTCGTATCGGACTGCAAAATGTAATTGCAATATTTCAGCCTGGAAAATAGCAGATTGCATGCTAACTTAAGCAATGAAAATTGCAGGTTTTGACTAGAAGATTTACAAACATAAAAATTAGCTTAAAATTTCTGAGAATGTTCAATAGTGGCTTCTTTTCAGTTTCCACGAGGGACACTTGCATTTTCGCATTCCATTTTTCTCTTTAACAAGGGGTTTACAAGAACGAAAATTTACAAATCTGAAATCCAAGAGAGATATGTTGAGTTGAATAAGAACTCGAAAAAATTACAAGAAACCTTTTATTTATCTTCCTAGTAGCTTTCTATTATGGTAGCATTACATATATCCCAACGTTCATTGCAAGCATGATTCCCTTTGCTGTGTTCTAGAATCTCCTGCAGTTCACGAGGTCGACAAGGGAGAGAAAGAACCCCTTTTTACTGGAATCCATATTTTTCCTGAGCTTGATCGAGTAGACTTAGAAATTCAGGATTTGTTAAGTGGTCTAATTCAATAACAAACCTCTGCATTTCTTTAAAAAATACAACTAAATTACCTCTTCCGGCCGAGAACAACCATAAAATTTTCTTCCTTTGTTCCAAGGTCGTTTTGAAGTGCAAATAGAAGCTCTTATTCCACAATCGCAATTCACGACCCTTGAAAAGTTATGGGACTTTGAACTTCCAGTTGACATCCTATAGATGTTGAAATTCAATTTTCGATTAGGGTTTCTACCTGAGATTAAACTGAAGGGGGGGACGGTTTGATGAGGAAGCGGGAAAAGAAAGAAGATGTGTTTATGGGTTTAAGGGGATTTAACCCAATGTTACTTTTACTTTTAATTAATTTATTTTATTTTTCTTATTTTGGTTAATATCAGAAAAATAAAAAAATGTGGCATGTGTCGCTTTATGATTGGGTAACGGAAAATTTTAACGTCCGTCACGGCTAAAACCTTAAATGGGTTACAGAATGTAACATTAGGCACCTAAGTGGCCCGAAACAAACGTTAGACACCTAACTGAAAAAAATGTATAGTTTGGGCACATATCTGACGTTTAAGCCTTAAATATATATATATATATATATATATATATATATATAATGGCAATTTTGTAAACAAATTAAATGGTATTCTTGTAAATATTCCAAATCGGTCAGGTCGAGTAATTTGAATCCTAAATCCGACCTCATTTTTTAAAAACAAACCCTGCCCTGCTCCGAAAGCAATTTTCATATAAAAAATTTCGTTCTAATCGGATCGGAACCCGTCAGGAACTGCTATTATTTTCATCCCTAGATTATCGGCACAATCTTTTAAAAGAGTGAAACGAGATATTGTGAGTTAATAAATATTAAGTTTTTATATTTTAAATTTAATTTAGGGTTCATAGTTTAGGGATTTATGTTTAGGCTTAACTACAAAATAACTGTCCAAACTATGTTTCTTTTTTGCAATAGGTGCGTAAAGTATTTTTTGGTTGAAATAAGTGCTTAAAGTTTCATATTTTGCTGAAATATGTGCCTAAAGTATTTTTTAGCTGCAATAGGTGCCTAAAGTTTCATTTTTTGTTGAAATAGGTGCCAAAGTGGTGCCTCAGTTGACTTTAAAACAAGTCAAAAACGAAACTTTAGGCACCTATTTCAACAAAAAAAATACTTTAGACACATATTTTAGCTAAAAATAAAATTTTAGGCACTCATTTCAGCCAAAAAATACTTTTGGCACCTATTGCAAAAAAGAGACATAGTTTGGGCACTTATTTTGTAGTTAAGTCTCATGCTTATGTGCTTAGAATCTAGAGACTATAGGTAAAAACCTAAATCTATAGCATATTACCCTAAAACATAAACTCTAAATTCTAATCATAAACCCTAAATTCTAACCACAAACCCTAACTTCTAAATTCTTAAATTTAAATTCCCTAAATTATGAACCTAAACTGAATCTCTAACCCCTAAATTAAGGCGCTTGTAGAAACTAAATATTTCTACCGTAAATGTATGAGTTATTTTCCCTATTAATAATATAGATACTAGTAATATGTACACCCATTAACAAACAAATAATAAAAGATAAAAGAAAAAGGTAAAATTGGACCATGGAAAAAAGAGCATTATTGGTTCCAAATAAAATTAACACACATTTTATTGATGTTCGGATCTAAATCAACTAAAAACAATATTATTATTATTATTATTATTATTATTATTATTATTATTATTATTATTATTATTATTATTATTTATTTGAGACCACTCACTGAATTCAAAACTACATATTTTTTAATGAGTAAAAGGGGGAAGAGTAGGTTAATAAGTGAATAAGTATTTTTTAGAGAATGTAAATTAGTAATATAACCTTTTAAATGCTAGCTTATATATGAGGCTGAGCATATTTAATATATATGTACTTAGGGTTGTCTTCTATTTATTTTATTTTTTATTAAAAGGGAATACATTCTTCAAGAGCCTTGTTAAAAAAATTCTCTAAACTTAAATAAGGAAAAAGTGTGCCCTTGAAAATATTTACAAAGCTAGATAAAATCTCAAAATAGAACTTAGCCCGGGCAAAGCTAACCCGAAAAATCAGACTAAAACAGATGTAATACAGAACTAGGCGGATCAACGAATATGCAAAGTTGATTGGTACAATTAGGGATGTAAAAACAGGTAATCGGTCAGGTTTCAGGTCGGGTTCTGTCAGGTCGGGTAAAATCGGATACAAGTCATTTCAGGTAAAAAAAAATTGACTCGACTCGGGTCGGGTGCGGGTCCATTTCAGGTCGGGTCCATTCCAGGTCGGGTCCATTTCAGGTCGGGTCCATTTCAGGTCGGGTCCATTTCAGGTCGGGTCCATTTCAGGTCGGGTTAGAACGGGTCGGGTCTGAAGCAGATAATTGGCAGGTTAATTCGGGTACGGATACATTTCAGGTCGGGTCCATTTCAGTTCGGGTTCATTTCAGGTCGGGTTCGTTTCAGGTCGGGTTCATTTCAGGTCGGGTCCGTTTCAGGTCGGGTCTATTTCAGGTCGGGTTCATTTCAGGTCGGGTCGCATTTCAGGTCGGGTGCATTTCAGGTCGGGTAATTTCAGGTCGGGTAGCTTCAGGTCGGGTAATTCAGGTCGGGGTATTTTTGTGATTGAAATTCGTATTCAGTTTGAGTTCGGTCGTACAACCATATAAGTAGTTGATAGACTTTAGGTTGACCTTCGTCAATCGTCGTTAATTTTGAGTTAATTATTTAAAGTCATATGAAATTATAATTATAAAACATTAGAGTAATTAAAAAAATAATCAAAATGGGTCGATTTGGACAGAAAATGGGTCAATTTGGATTACAAATAAAATTTCAGAGATTATAATGAACATTAATATCAAATTAAAATTATAAAACATTAGACAAATTAAAAAAAACAAGGAAATTGGGTATTTTGGAATAAAAATAAAATTTTAGGGACTATAATGAACAAAAATATCAAATTAAAAGTATAAAAATTAGAGTAATGAAAAAAAATAATAAGTATATGTCAATTTAGAATAAAAATAAAGTTTAGGGTTTAAGGTTTTGTGTTGAGCGTTCATGTATTAATATGTACACACGTATATAATTAATTACTTATATACAATATGGTTGGGTTTGAGTGTTTATGGTTTAGGGTTTGGGATTTAGGGTTTAGGGTTTGAGGTTTGAGATTCATGTATTAATATGTACACATGTACATACTTACATACATTAGGGGTTGTGTTGTAGTGTATGTAGGTTAGGGTTTAGGGTTTAGGGTTTAGGGTTTAGGATTTAGGGTTTAGGGTTTGAGGTTTGAGATTAATGTATTAATGTGTACACATGTACATACTTACATATATTAGGGGTTGTGTTGTAGTGTATGTAGGTTTAGGGTTTAGGGTTTAGGGTTTAGGGTTTGTGGTTTAGGGTTTAGGGGTTTAGGATTTAGGGTTAGGGTTTGAGGTTTGAGATTAATGTATTAATGTGTACACATGTACATACTTACATATATTAGGGGTTGTGTTGTAGTGTATGTAGGTTTAGGGTTTAGGGTTTAGGGTTTAGGGTTTAGGATTTAGGGTTTGAGGTTTGAGATTAATATATTAATGTGTACACATGTACATACTTACATTACATACATTAGGGGTTGTGTTGTAGTGTATGTAGGTTAGGGTTTAGGGTTTAGGGTTTAGGGTTTATTAATATGTACACACTTAAAGGACTTGAATAAAAAACTTATATAATATAAAGGGCTTTATTTATAATTTACCCTAAATTGAAATTCAATTTGAAAATTGGCGGTTTGAAATCAAATTTTCCCGCCCATATATATTATAATTTAATATTATTTATTAATTATTGATATTAATAATTAATATTTATTATTGATAATTAATATTTATTATTGATATTAATCATATTATTGATTATTATAAATGGGTGGTAGGATAAGAGCCCAAAGGCCCAAGGCCCAAGGCCCAAACTATTACCAATTATTGTTAATTATTATATAAATTATAAGTTATAAGTTTATATATATATATATAATATATATATATGTATATGTATATATATACATTATAGGTTTTACTACCAAAGTCCAAGGCCCAAACTATTACTAATTATTATATAAATTATAAGTTTATATATATATATATATATATATATATATATATATATATATATTATTTATACAATATAGGTTTTAGGGCCCATCTAAAAAAATGGGTGGTGGGATAAGAGCCCAAAGGCCCAAGGCCCAATCTATTACTAATTATTATTAAATTATAGGTTATAAGTTTATATATATATATTATTTATACAATATAGGTTTTAGGGCCCATCTAAAATAAATGGGTGGTGGAATAAGAGCCCAAAGGCCCAAGGCCCAATCTATTACTAAACCCTAAACCTTACAAACTAATCACTCGAACTAACCTTAGTTCATTATACTAACGTAAACCCTAAATGCATAAATACTTACATACTTTAGGGCTTAGGGTTTAGGGTAAGAATCTAAGGGTTTAGTGTTTAATGCTTATGGTTTAGGGTTTAGGGTTTAAAACCATAATGATAACCATATACCCTAAACATTAAACCCTAAATTGAAACTCATAAAATCAAAACCATAAGTCACTTGTTATCATAACATTAAACCCTAAGCATTATACACTAGACCCTAAGCACTATACCCTAGACCCTAACACTAATCCCTAAACCTTACAAACTAATCACTCGAACTAACCTTAGTTCATTATACTAACGTAAACCCTAAATGCATAAATACTTACATACTTTAGGGCTTAGGGTTTAGGGTAAGGATCTAAGGGTTTAGTGTTTAATCCTTGTGGTTCAGGGTTTATGGTTTAGGGTTTAGGGCTTAGGGTTAAGGTTCAAAACCCTAATGATAACCCTATACCCTAAACCATAAAAACTAAATTGAAACTCATAAAATCAAAACCCTAAGTCACTTGTTATCGTAACATTAAACCCTAAGCACTATACCCTAGACCCTAAGCACTATACCCTAGACCCTAACACTAAACCCTAAACCTTACAAACTAATCACTCGAACTAACCTTAGTTCATTACACTACAGTAAAACCTAAATGCATAAATACTTACATACTTTAGGGCTTAGAGTTTAGGGTTTAGGATCTAAGGGTTTAGTGATTAATGCCTAGGGTTTTATGGGTTAGGGATTAGGGTTTAGGGTTTCCAATTTTCCATATACATATATTGTAATATAAATTCTAAAATTAAAAAAAAACATGAAACCCTAATGATAACCCTATACCCTAAACCTTAAACCCTAAATTGAAACCCATAAAATCAAAACCCTATGTGTCACATGTTGTCGTAACATTAAACCCTAAGCACAATACACTAGACCCTAACACTAAACCCTAAACCTTACAAACTAATCACTCGAAGTACATTGCTTCATGAAACCCTAAACCCTAATAATAACCCTATACCCTAAACCCCAAGCATTATACCCTAACCATAAGTATTATACCCTAAACCCTAACACTAAACCATAAACATTAAAACTAAAGGATCGAAGTACATTGCTTCATGAAAACCTAAACCCTAAATCAAAACCCTACAAGTATTAAAACTAAAAATTAATTACTAAAACCTAAAACCCTTCAACCCTAAACATTTAAATTAAAACCCTAATTAAAGATCATAAACCCTAAACCACATTAACATTAAATGAAAAACTAAATAATCAAAGCTAAATGAAAAACCCTAAATTAACATATTAACCCTAAAAAAACTAAATAAAATATATTAGCCATAAAAAATCAGTAAACCCTTAATTTATACCCTAAATTAAAACTACAAACCCTAAATTAAAACTATAACCCTAAACTTTAAAAGTTAAAACTGAATTAAGGATGCAATTGAAAAATAATCAAAGCTTTAAGCTCAATTTCAAAACAAAAAGGACGAAATTGAAAGAAATCAAAGAAGGAGTGCTTGCGGAGCAAAACCCGAAGACCCGTTTCAAAGTGCGCGGATCCTCTGACCCGGCTCGAGCCCTATAAATAAACCCTCACCCCTCAGCCAAATTTGCTCCTTTCTCCCTACTGTTACTCTGCCGAAATATCGTCTCAAATTCTCTCTCATCCACAAACACCAAAATCCCAGATCTTCCTCATTTCTTTCGATCAAAATCTCGTGTTCTTCCCAAGTTCTTCCCTGTTCTTCCAAAATTTCCTCCCAGATCTTCTATAAACACAAATTTCTTCCTTAAACCTATTTTTTTTCGATCAAACCCCCTTCTTTTCTCAAGAACAACCTCGTGTTCTTCCCTGTTCTTCCAAAATTTCCTCCCAGATCTTCTATAAACACAAATTTCTTCCTGTAACCTGTTTTTCTTCGATCAAACCCCCTTCTTTTCTCAAGAACAACCTCGTGTTCTTGAGAATTTCTATCTTCAATCCTTCTAAACCCAAAACCCAAAATCATTTCTATTTTACCCTAAACCCTAATTTATTCTTAACCCTAACCCTAGATCTGAAACCCTAACCTCTACACCCTTAATCCCAAAACCCTAACCCTAAATCTGAAACCCTAACATCTAAACCCTAACCCTAAACATCTAATCCCCAAACCCTAACCTCTAATCCCAACATCCTTTCGTATTCTCATCTTACCTCTTCAGATTCTGAGATCTGTTCTACTCTGTCTTTTCATTTTCCGAGAGCTGTTCTCTGCCTTTTCATTTTCCCAGATCTGTTCGTGTAAGTTATTTATTCTTTTTATTCTATTTATTTTTTTGTTTGATTTTCAGATTCTTACTATTTTCCTTTTTTTCTCAGAATCGTTTCTGGCTTCTGTCTGTCTGTTCCTGTTGCGTGCCGGTCTGTTCATCAAGCTGGAAGGTTGTATATCTCCTTTTGCATGTTTCTTTCTGTTTGTTTATATGTATGATTATCTGAGATCTGTTTATTGCATGTTATCTGAGATCTGTTTATTGCATGTTATCTGAGATCTGTTTATTGCATGTTATCTGAGATCTGTTTATTGCATGTTATCTGAGATCTGTTTATTGCATGTTATCTGAGATCTGTTTATTGCATGTTATCTGAGATCTGTATCATGTATGTTTCTGTCAGTTTGTATTTATGCATGTCAGTTTGTATGATTTTATTTTTATGCATGTATTTATATGTATGGTCCGAGTCTGTTTATTGTATCATGTATGTTTTTATGCATGTTTCTGTATTTATGTTTCTGTTTGTTTATATGTTTATTGCATGTTATCTGAGATCTGTTTATTGCATGTTATATCTGTTTTCTGCATGTTATATCTTTATGCATGTATGTATATGTATGGTCCGAGTCTTTAGGGTTTCGTTGGTTTAACCTGAGTATATCGACTGGACTACCTAACCTGCGGGGCTACTGGTGCCAAAGGGGGATTTATAAATTTTGTCCCTGTGGACAGGTGTAACAACGCCACGTACAAGGGTTAAACTGAAACCATTAGAAATCTTATTCTTTGTTTATGGATGTCTGCATATATGATTTTGTATTTTTTTTTATTTTTGGTTCTCTGATTTGCACTTTTTCAGTTTTGTGACAGGTATGAATTCTTTCTCTTATGAGTTGGACTTTCCTGGAGAAAGAAATCTAAATGACCAAATTATATTGTCTCAAGGTAATTTATTAATCCCTGTTCATTATGATTTTTTTAACTTATATTTTGTATATTTCTGACTCTTTTTTTGTATGTTTTTGCTAGAAGAGGATGCAAATGATCAACTGTCTGAGACAGTTCGTACCTCCAAGAGGAAGTCTGCAGCTTCAGCTGGAGGGGACATTGGGAGAAGAACATCCCCTGTTTGGGATCATTACACATTCATCAAGCTTCCAGAAGGGCTTTTTGCAGAATGTAAGTACTGCAAAAAGAAAAGGTATAAAGCTGACTCTTATATTGGTACTTCTAATCCTAAAAGACATACTGAAAAATGTGATGCTTATAAGGAGTTTCTGGCTACTAATCCCAATAGTAGTTCAGAAGCTGCTTTTGATCAGAAAAGATATTGTGAACTGTTTGCTGAAGCAATTCTTTGTCATGGTTATGCTTTGAGTGTTGTTGAGCATGATAAACTTAGGGTTTTGCATAATTATTTAAATCCTAATGTGAAAGATATTTCAAGGTACTCTATTACTAAGGCTTGCATGTTAAAGCATGAGATGCATAAGAAATTGCTTTTTGATTCAATGCAATCTGTTCTGAGTCGTATCTGTTTTACATGTGATGGCTGGTCTGCTTGCACTTCACGTTCTTACTTTGCACTGACTGCACATTATGTTGATAATAACTGGAAACTTCAGTCTAAGATTTTAAATTTTCGTCGTTTCCCCCCTCCCCATGATGGTGAGTCTATTTACAAGTTTGTTAAAAATATGTTAACTGAATGGGGTCTTGAGAAGAGAGCTTTTACAATGACTCTTGATAATGCTTCTGCAAATGAAAGAATGGTGAGGCGTCTGAAAGATGATTTGCATGCAATTTCTCCTCTGCCATGCAATGGTAAGTTTTTTCATATAAGGTGTGCTGCCCATATCCTGAACTTGATAGTTCAAAGGGGCTTGAAGGTAATCGACTCATCTGTTGTTAAATTGCGTGAGATTGTTAAATTTATAGATTCTTCTGATTCTAGACTTTGTTCCTTTGATTCTGCTATTAATGACTGTGGTTCTGATTTTTTTGGTAAGTTGGTCTTGGATGTTCCTACTCGATGGAACTCTACTTACCTGATGCTTCGTAGGGCACTAGAAGCTAAACATGCTATTAACTTGTTTGTTAATAGGGAAAATGGTTTGGATGTAATCTCTGATGTTGAGTGGGAAACTGCTCAATTAATTTGTGATTTCCTTGAGCCCTTCTTTGAAATTTCAACTCTGTTCTCAGGATCCAAGTATCCTACTACTAATTTGTACTTGGCTAATGTTGTTGCCATTGAGAAACTTCTATGTGATGCTCACAATGATCCATGTGAGGGCATCTCTGCTATGGCTGGTCCTATGCTTGAATTGTATGAGAAATACTGGTCTGATCATTCAACTATTCTGTCTTTTGCTGTTTTACTTGATCCTCGGTATAAGTTACAACTTCTGAAGGAGTTGTATGGTGTCCTCTATGTTGAGGATGAGGTTGAAAGGAGGGTAAGTGTTGTTTATAATGAGTTTGTGAGTATGTATATTTATTATTCAAGATCTGCACGTACTTCTTCTAATAATTCATCTGTCCAAAGTAACTCTACTCATTCTTCAAGTCTGTCAAGTTCTGGTCGCCCTAGGACCTTCAAGAAATCTAATCTCTTTCAGGTCAGTTTATCTTTTAGCTTCTGTTTTTATAGTTAATTTTTTTTCATTTACAGTTTACTAATTTTTTTTTATTTAATGCAAAACTTTGATGCCAATTTGGCAGCTTCTAGGAGTGGTAAGTCTGATGTTGACTCCTACATTTCTTTGCCCCTTCTCCCTCGCACATCAGATGCTGAGTTCGATATTTTAGAGTATTGGAAAACACAATCTCTGTCTTTTCTAGTACTTTCACTCATGGCTAGAGATGTGTTAGCCATTCCAATCACCTCTGTAGCTTCTGAATCATCATTTAGTATGGGAGGTCGAATATTGAACAAGTTGAGGGCTAGGCTTTTGCCTAAAAATGTAGAAGTATTTGTAACAACCAGAAATTGGTTGTATGGTTTTGAGCCTGAGGAAAGGGATGAAGAGTTTCTTGTTGTTGGGAAGGATGCCTCAGTCTCTGATGTGTCTGTTGAAGATCCACTTCAAGGTTAAGGTATAATCCTTTTTCTGTTTTTTCAATTCTTGTTTTATTTTTATATTCAGTTACTGACTTTGTTTTGTTTTGCAGGAAGCACTTCAATGTAGAAGTATCTGATGTGTATGTTGCATCTGATGTTAAGTGAGGTATAATCCTTTTTCTGTTTCTTTAATTTGACTTAGTGTTTTGTTTTGCATCTGATGTTGCATCTGATTCTGTTTTTTTTTCTTGCTTCTTAGCTGAATTCTGCTGCTGTTTGTGAGTTGGTGATGCTGTTTGCTGCTGCTGTTAATGGCTTGGTGTTGCTGTTGGTTACTGGTAGCTTGTTGTTCCTCTCTTATCTTAGTGTTGCCCATAATTATGTTGGTTTCTTACCAGTTACCCATAATTAGCTGTTGGTAGCATTTAGATGAGATAGCCCGATGAAGAATTATCTGGTAGCAAAGTGCTTTTAGCTTTGCTATAAGATCTGAGGGCTAATTTTATTACAAACTTGTATTTTGTGACATTCTGTTTGTAAAATTATAAGTGTAAATTTTTATCTTGTATTTTTTTACATTCTGTTTTGATATTTTTTTAAGTAATAAAGTATTGATAATCTGAAATTCTAGTTATTTTTATTTTATATCTGTTAATTTATTTACTTAAGTGTATGAATTTTTTTTATATCTTAACTTAATTCTACATTTTGTAACTTAAGACAACAATTACTTAATTTGTTCTACTTAAGTAAAATCATATACTTAAGTAAAAATCATATACTTTAAAATCATATAACTTAAGACAACATTTTGTAACTTACAATTTTTATAACTTGAATCTGTTAAGTATAAAATATTACATATTAAAGTTGTAGACTTTCAATTTTTTTATAATTTCTAAATTTACTTAGTCATTTTTCAATTATAAATGTTATAGTAAGTTATAATTTCACTAAGTTTTACAATCTTAAAGAATCTGTTAACTAAGTATAAAAAAATAAAATTGTAGACTTATAAAATTTTTGACTTGTAAATTTTTGAACTACAAATGCTATACATATATATGTTATAACTTTAGTAAATTTTATGAACTACAAATAAGTTTACAATTGTTATTTATTTTTTATAATTTCTAAATTTACAATTTTATTCAAGTTAATGAATAAACTTTAAAATTAAAAACAACTCTTCATTTAATTTTTTATTTTCATAAATTATCAATTACTTATTCTTTTTTCAAACTTTAGTACTTAATATATATATATATATATATATATATATATATATATGTATGCACGCATATACATCACCTATATCAATATATGTAAGTGTATATGTATATACATTATATATGTATATGATATATGAACTTTTATAAATTTTTTAATTCATCATGTCATAGGTTTCGGGTTAATTTCAGCTCAGGTCAAGAACAGGTCGGGTCACTTAACAGGTCGGGTTCAAAAGCAGGTCGGGTCCATTTCAGTCGGGTCCATTTCAGGTCGGGTCCATTTCAGGTCGGGTCCATTTCAGGTCGGGTCCATTTCAGGTCGGGTCCATTTTCAGGTCGGGTCCATTTCAGGTCGGGTCCATTTCAGGTCGGGTAAAATCGGATATCGGGTCAATTCAGTCGGGTAATTTCGGTTATTTGCCAGGTCGGCTTCGGCTTCGGGTTCTTTTCAGTCGGACGCAGGTCGGGTTTCAGGTCCAAATTAACAGGTCCAATTCGGGTTCGGGTCGTTTTCAGTCGGACGCAGATCGGGTTCGGTTGCTACAGTAACAGGTCAAATTCGGGTTCGGATCAACAACAGTCGGTTGCAGATCGGGTTCGGGTAAAAAAAAATCGGATCAAATCAGGTTCTGACTCGGGCAGGTTTCAGTCAGGTTACCAGGTTCTGACTTGTTTTTACATCCCTAGGTACAATGTCCTTGTATTAATATATCATTAATACTTGACAACCGGTCTTATTAAAACTTGATAATTAGAATTATTAATGTTTGACACCTAACGTAAGTTATATTTTGACACAATATCTAAAAAATAGAGTCGTGGACTTGTTTCATCATAGAAATATATTGTACTAAAATTTATTTCTGGAACACAAAAAGTTATTGGCTTATTAAATTATTTATTGAGTCTTGAAAAATTCAATAAAAAACAGAAACAAACTCACTACTTGTTTTACCTCAAGCAATACGTAAAATAACTAACCACATAACATTAAAAGCAAGACGTGTAGCGGCTCGACTCATCAAGATCCCACTGAAATAGGATCCACATAAAGAAAAGCAATTGTCATTCGTTGGCTATTAGGGGATCCTAAAGGTTTCTTATCACAATAAAAAATAAATACATAATATTTTATATAAATATAAATTTTTAAAAATCCAAATAAAAACAAAATATTTTATATAAAGAGTTTTTATACAAGTATAGTAATTTCATTTTTTTATTATTAAGTAGCGATTTTTAGTTATTTTATTTCAATATTAATATATAAAAGAATTAGAAAACAAAAGTATTAGTGTAATTATATCTTCACTAATATTAAAAAAAAGGTTTTCAATTTTTTTAGTTACACAGTTAATACGTGACATCAATTTAACCACGAGTTTAACAAATAAGATATATTATTTAATGTTAACCATTTAGTCAACCAAATATGTGTTTTTTATATTAATTATTATTTAATATTTAAATTAATTTATCAACCAATCAAATCGTTTACGAAAAAATCTATTTAGTGTTGTGAATAAAATAACAAAGAATAAGAACAATGAACAAGAGAAAGAGAGAGATTTGTATTATTCTCAAATATAGACTTGTATACAATGCCTTCAGTAAATCATCTATTTATAGGCATAAGAAGTACATAATACATTAAACTCTAATTAATGTAGATAATATTTCTAATGATAAAGTAAGTCAAATCTCCTTGATAAAGTTCTTATCATGATAGACATCCACATAGATAAATATTCATAATAATCCCCCTTGGATGTCTATGAAGATAATGTGCCTCGTTAAAACCTTACTAAGATAAAAAAAAAACCCAGTGGAAAAAATTTTCATTAGTGAAGGAAAAAGAGTACACACATCTTTGATACGCATATCATGTTGCCTCATTAAAAACCTTACCAGAAAAACTCATTGGGACAAGACCTCGGTTAAGGGAAAAAGAGTACAACGTGTATTTACTCCCCCTCATAAAAACACCATAGAAGATCTTTGAATCATCATAATTCAATCTTGAAAACTATTTTCTAAAGATTGTGAGGGATGAAACTTTGGAGTAAAATGTTCCATGATGTATCCAACTTTCAATTGAGATATACATCTTGCATTATCTCTACACAAGATAGCTTTGTATCATATCTTGTGAAAGTAAATCACATATCTTCTGGATATGTTGGGTCAATGATCTTATCCAAGCACATTTTTGGCGTGCCTCGTACATAACAATTATTTCTACAAGATTTGAGGAGGCATCGACGAACGTTTGAAGATCTAAAGGTAATGATCTTTGTATATCTATGGATATTTCTTGACCAACTAATATATGGTGCTTCCAGAAGAATTATTTATTTATCTTTTTCCGAAAATAAATTTATTCACACCCAACAATCTTACAATTATTGAGATACTCAATAGATATGCTTTATCCATATTGAATCTTCTTTAAGATTCTATCGACTTATGTCCATTAATAGACAAAAGCGCATATTTAATTGCTCGATCGTTAGGTCGAGACAAAACCACATCTCAAGATTCTTTTCTCAAATACTTTCATTAAATACTTTGAAAACTCTTCATGAGTTTCCAATTTTGAAGCTCTTCAAGAGTTCTAATAATATCATGAATCTTGATCCAAACTCCTTTATAAAATGCATAAGGAAATATGATCATTCTTATAGTATTTTCTCAATAAGTACTCACTAAGGTGATTATACAAATGCGCTAAAATATGAATATTCAATGAGATATGTCTAAATAAATTTCCTCAAAAATTTCCAAATGCTTTGTTGGGATTTAGGGTGCTCGATTCCTTCAACCGTTCTTGCTCGTCAAGTGGTGGAGAAGTGGGGTTTTGGGTGGATGTGGTGTGGAAGCTAAAAATGAATAAGAACACAATGATTTATAGTGGTTCAACCTTCTAACCAAGGCCTACATCCACTACCTTAGCTTCCCACTAAGGATTTCCAATAAATCCAATATTGATTCGTCTCCTTTTCTAGGCTTAGGAGGAAACCCTTATACACCGATCAAGCTTTCTACCCAAAGCCTTGATCAAACCCTCTTTACAAGAGAAAAGATAAACAAACACAAATCCCTCTAATAGTTGTTTGTTTGCACAATTTAGCTCTCACCCAAAACCTAAAACACTTGAGCAAATTTAACGCTCTTGGCCAAAGCCTTGATCAAACCCTCTTTACAAGAGAAAAGATAAGCAAACACAAATCCTTCAAGTAGAAAGAGCCGATGCGGTCTGATGCAGCACCCGTATCGAAACGCTCTTGGCCGTATCGAAACACAAGTATCGAAACGCATGTCCCCATATCGAAACGATCTGTATTTAAATGTTAGTTGGGAAATAGTCGTTGGGGGTTTATGACCGTTGTGGTTGATGCCACAGAGGCGTATCGAAACGGCATAGCCCGTATCGAAACGCTTAGCAAAATCCTCATCCAGAAAAGACTTGTTTCGAAACCCGTTTCGAAACGTTTTGACACTATAAGACCCCGTATCGAAACACCTAGGGGCGTTTTGAAATGCCTGGAAGGTTTTGTTTAATTTGTCTTTGAAAACATGTGAAAACCTTTTAAAACATCCCTTAAACATAGTTTCAAGTTGTTTGAACTTTAGAAATAGTTTTGAATTCTTTTTAACTTAGTCCAAAATATTTTTCAATTATTATATCAAAATATTAGTACTACAATCCCCCCTTTTTTATATAATAAAATCAACTTGAATTTTTTTTGGGATTCTCCCCCTTTAAGTTTAAAAATGTGAATAAGATATGAAAAATTTGAAATCAATTTGAGCTCCCTCTTATTCATTTGAAAATTCAATTTTTCAAACTATTTCTCCCCCTTTTGTTATATCAAAAAGAATTCAAAATACTTTTAAGTTTAAAATAACAATAGAGGTGAAAAAATTGACAAAATTAAGAATTTTGGTTTTAAAATGGCTCCCCCTTACCCAAAGCATCAATAAAATGTTAGTCCAACATTTATGATCATCTAGTTGAAATAAAAGAAATAAATCAAATAAAAGCAAAAACAACTAGATTTTACCACACTTGAACCCAAGGGAGGATGTGAAACCTTCATTCTTCAAGTGTTCTTCCTTTGTGTGCATGGAACTCCCCCTCAATTTATGACTTGTTGATCACTCTCCATCACACCTAGCAAAAGACAATCAAGTAATTTTTGGTATCCAAATTGCTTTGGTCTATAGACATTAGTAGCACAAAATTTAGTCCCCTTAGGAGTCCATTTTTCAATTGCATCTTTTTTTGTTGAAGTGGTTAGTCTTTTTGGCACCCAAACACTTCTAAAACATTTATCGTTTACAAATCTAGGGGCACTAGATTGTCTTATATAAAAATTTGATTTTCTAAAATTATTTTTCTTTTCAAGCTCTTTGGAAATCAAATCTTTTTCTTCTTAAACTTTATGAAGCAAATTTTGTAAATCAAAACATTTTTGTTCAAACTCTTCGAGTTTTGCTTCAAGTTCAAGTTTGGTTTTAGAAATCAAATCATTTTGAATTTTTAACTTTGAAATCATTTTATTGTTTCTAAAAATGTGATTTTTAAACTTTAAAACCAAATCATCGTAGGCATCTTGTAATTCATCAAAAGAATATGAACATGAAGTAGATGAATTAGAAGTTACCCATGAATCTTCTTCGATGGCCATAAGGCAAAGGTTGGCTTGTTCATCGTCGATGGATTCCTCATCATTCCAAGTAGCCACATATGCATTTTTCTTATGGCTTGAATTGCTTGCCCTCTTCTTTTTCATGGATTCTCGTTCAAGCTCTCTCAAGGCTTTCTTCATGAACGGGGCACACTTCTTGAAGAGATGAACTATCTCTTCTTCTTCATCCACCTCTTCACTTGAATCAACATGATGACATGTGGAGGATTTAAGAGCAATGGCATTGGTGTTAATGCCAAGCTCTTTGAGCTTCTTCTCTCCCATAGCTCTAATCTCTTCCTTTTTCTTCTCCTCTTCTTTGTTCTTCTTCATGATTTGGTGAGCGATAAGAGACCCCATGAGTTCATCAAGCTTCAAGGTTTTGAGATTCTTGACTTCGATGATGGCGGCCCTCTTTGAGTCTCATGACTCGGGAAGGGACTAGATGAGCTTTTGGACAAGTTTCTCCTCCGGAATGGCTTCTCCATAGCCCTTGAGACCATTGGCGATAGTGGAGAACCTATCAAACATCTTCTCGATGTTCTCTTCCGGATCCATCTTGAAGTTTTCATACTCTAGGTTGAGGAGCCCGATCTTGGTCTCCTTTACTTCATTTGTCCCATCGTATGTGACTTCAAGCTTGTCACATACCTCCTTGGAACTCTTACAAGAAGACATCTTCTCATAGATGGTTGGGCCAAATGCACAAAAGAGGATGTGCAAGGCTTTGCAATTAAGCTCCATCTTCTTGCGATCTTCGGCACTCCATTCCGCTTTGCTTTGTTGAGGCACGAACGAACCATCTTCAACTATGTCCACAGCTTGTAGTCTCTTGACTTAATGAAAAACTTCATATTTGTCTTCCAATGGGCATAATGAGTTCCGTCGAAGAAGGGCGGTTTGTCGATGGATTGCGTCATTGAGCCGGTTGTGTGAAATGATGATCGAGCTTGTCGGGTCTTCTCAATAGGATGTTAATAATCTTTGATTGAGCCAAGCTTTGATACCAATTGTTGGGTTTTAGGGTGCTCGATTCCTTCAACTGTTCTTGCTCGCCAAGTGGTGGGGTTTTGGTGGATGTGGTGCGGAAGCTAAAAATGAATAAGGACACAATGATTTATAGTGGTTCAATCTTCTAACCAATGTCTACATCCACTACCTTAGCTTCCCACTAATGATTTCCAATCAATCCAATATTGATTCGTCCCCTATTCTAGGCTTAGGAGGAAACCCTTATACACCGATCAAGCTTTCTACCCAAAGCCTTGATCAAACCCTCTTTACAAGAGAAAAGATAAGTAAACACAAATCCCTCTAATAGGTGTTTGTTTGCACAATTTAGCTCTCACTCAAAACCTAAAATACTTGAGCAAATTTAACAATTTTGGCTCACTAGTGTTTGTCTATACAAAGAAATGACAATATAGCTCTAAGACAATTTCTTGATCATTTGTTGTTTGACAATTGAAGTATTAACCATTACTTGATGCTTGGAGGTCCCTTTTATACTCCTTAATGAGTTTGTAGCCGTTACTAGCCGTTGGGGTTGAATTGGAGCCGTTGGAGACATAATTTCCCACTATAAATGCAGTTCTGCAGGTACCCGTATCGAAACGCTCGAACCCATTTCGAAACGTTCTTCAAGTAGAAAAAGTCGTTACAGTCTGATGCAACACCCGTATCGAAACGCTCTTGGCTGTATCGAAACACCTGTATCGAAACGCCTGTCCTCGTATCGAAACGATCTGATTTAAATGTTAGTTGGGAAATAGTCGTTGGGGTTTATGACCGGTGTAGTCGATGCCACATAAGCGTATCGAAACGGCATAGCCCGTATCGAAACGCTTGGCAAAATCCTCATCCAGAAAAGACTCGTTTCGAAACCTGTTTCGAAACGTTTTGACACTGTAAGACCCCGTATCGAAACACCTAGGGGTGTTTCGAAACGCCTTGAAGGTTTTGTTTAATTTGGCTTTGAAAACATGTGAAAACCTTTTAAAACATCCCTTAAACATAGTTTCAAGTTGTTTGGACTTTAGAAATAGTTTTGAATTCTTTTTAACTTAGTCAAAAACATTTTTCAATTATTATATCAAAACATTAGTTCTACAATCTCCCCCTTTTTTATATAATAAAACCAACTTAAAAAATGTTTGGGGTTCTCCCCCTTTAAGTTTAAAAATGTGAATAAGAGATGAAAATTTTAAAATCAATTTGAGCTCCCCCTTATTCATTTGAAAATTCAATTTTTCAAACTATTTCTCCCCCTTTTTGTTATATCAAAAAGAATTTAAAATACTTTTAAGTTTAAAATAACAAGAGAGGTGAAAAAATTGACAAAATTAAGAATTTTGGTTTTAAAATGACTCCCCCTTACTAAAGAATCAATAAAATGTTAGTCCAACATTTATGATCATCTAGTTGAAATAAAAGAAATAAATCAAATGAAAGCAAAAACAACTAGATTTTACCACACTTGAACCCAATGGAGGATGTGAAGCCTTCCTTCTTCAAGTGTTCTTCTTTTGTGTGCATGGAGCTCTCCTTCAATTTATGACTTGTTGATCACTCTCCATCACACCTAGCAAAAGACAATCAAGTAATTTTTGGTATCCAAATTGCTTTGGATCCATAGACATTAGTAGCACAAAATTTAGTCCCCTTAGGAGTCCATTTTTCAATTTCATTCTTTTTAGTTGAAGTGGTTAGTCCTTTTGGCAGCCAAACACTTCTAAAACATTTATCGTTTAAAAATCTAGGGGTACTAGATTGTCTTATATAAAAATTTGATTTTCTAAAATTATTTTTCTTTTCAAGCTCTATGGAAATCAAATCTTTTTCTTCTTGAACTTTATGAAGCAAATTTTGTAAACCAAAACATTTTTGTTCAAACCCTTCGAGTTTTGCTTCAAGTTCAAGTTTGGTTTTAGAAATCAAATCATTTTGAATTTTTAACTTTGAAATCATTTTACTGTTTTTAAAAATGTGATTTTTAAACTCTAAAACCAAATCATCGTAGGCATCTTGTAATTCATCAAAAGAATATGAACATGAAGTAGATGAATTAGAAGTTACCCTTGAATCTTCTTCGATGGCCATAAGGCAAAGGTTGGCTTGTTCATCGTCGGTGGAGTCCTCATCACTCCAAGTAGCCACATATGCCTTCTTCTTATGGCTTGAAGTGCTTGCCCTCTTCTTTTTCATGGATTCTCGTTCAAGCTCTCTCAAGGCTTTCTTCATGAATGGGGCACACTTCTTGAAGAGATGAACTATCTCTTCTTCTTCATCCTCCTCTTCACTTGAATCAACATGATGACATGTGGAGGATTTAAGAGCAATGACATTGGTGTTGATGCCATGCCCTTTGAGCTTCTTCTCCCCCATAGCTCTAATCCCTCCCTTCTTCTTCTCCTCTTCTTTGTTCTTCTTCATGATTTGGTGAGTGAAAAGAGATCCCATGAGTTCATCAAGCTTCAAGGTTTTGAGATTCTTGACTTCGATGATGGCGGTCCTCTTTGAGTCCTATGACTCGGGAAGAGAGTAGATGAGCTTTCGGACAAGTTTCTCCTCCGGAATGGCATCTCCATAGCCCTTGAGACCATTGGTGATAGTGGAGAACCTATCAAACATCTTCTCGATGTTCTCTTCCGGATCCATCTTGAAGTTTTCATACTCTAGGTTGAGGAGCCCGATCTTGGTCTCATTTACTTCATTTGTCCCATCGTATGTAACTTCAAGCTTGTCACATACCTCCTTGGCACTC
Organism: Hibiscus tridactylites; assembly: GCA_958450335.1. NCBI lineage: Eukaryota > Viridiplantae > Streptophyta > Magnoliopsida > Malvales > Malvaceae > Hibiscus > Hibiscus tridactylites. The sequence continues at coordinate 83,657,377 of OY288270.1, forward strand.
TCACAAGAAGACATCTTCTCATAGATGGTTGGGCCAAATGCATAAAAGAGGATGTGCAAGGCTTTGCAATTAAGCTTCATCTTCTTGCGATCTTCGGCACTCCATTCCGCTTTGCTTCGTTGAGGCACGAATGGACCATCTTCAACTATGTTTCATAGCTTGTAGTCTATTTACTTAATGAAAAACTTCATCTTTGTCTTCCAATGGGCATAGTGAGTTCCGTCGAAGAAGGGCGGTTTGTCGATGGATTGCGCCATTGAGCCGGTTGTGTGAAATGATGATCGAGCTTGTCAAATCTTTTCAATAGGATGTTAATCCTCTTCGATTGAGCCAAGTTTTGATACCAATTGTTGGATTTTAGGGTGCTCGATTCCTTTAACCGTTCTTGCTCGCCAAGTGGTGGGGTTTTGGGTGGATGTGGTGTGGAAGCTAAAAATGAATACGGACACAATGATTTATAGTGGTTCAATCTTATAACTAAGGTCTACATCCACTACCTTAGCTTCCCACTAAGGATTTTCAATCAATCCACTATTGATTCGTCCCCTTTTCTAGGCTTAAGAGGAATCCATTATACACCGATCAAGCTTTCTACCCAAAGCCTTGATCAAACCCTCTTTACAAGAGAAAAGATAAGCAAACACAAATCCCTCTAATAGGTGTTTGTTTGCACAATTTAGCTCTCACCCAAAAACCTAAAACACTTGAGTAAATTTAACAATTTTGGCTCACTAGTGTTTGTCTATACAAAGAAATGACAATATAGCTCTAAGACAATATAGCTCTATACAAACGCTCTTGGCCATATCAGAACACTCGTATCGAAACGCATGTCCCCGTATCGAAACGATCTGCATTTAAATGTTAGTTGAGAAATAGCCGTTGGGGGTTTATGACCGTTGTGGTCAATGCCACTTAGGCGTATCGAAACGGCATAGCACGTATCGAAACGCTTGGCGAAATCCTCATCCAGAAAAAAAAACCCACTTCGAAACCCGTTTCGAAACGTTTTGACACTGTAAGATCCCGTATCGAAACACCTAGGGGTATTTCGAAACACCTAGAAGGTTTTGTTTAATTTGGCTTTGAAAACATGTGAAAACCTTTTAAAACATCCCTTAAACATAGTTTCAAGTTGTTTGGACTTTAGAAATAGTTTTGAATTCTTTTTAACTTAGTCCAAAACATTTTTCAATTATTATATCAAAATATTAGTTCTACATGCTTCTAGCATTTTAAATCTTTCAAGGATAAATAGAGATCCACAAAATAATTAGACGCATATAAAATATTTCATAATTTCCAAAGTAATTGCATGCACCATGAAGTAATTAAAACTCTTCATAAATCACAATTCAAGTCGTGTTTACGACTACTTATTTGTGCCTCACTTGCATTACACCTTTAGGTATTTGGACTGTTAGTCCAAATACTTGTCTTTTAGAAGTTCAAAGTGTCGTTTTATATTGGCCAATTCAATATCTATACTTCTTGACAGATTTCTGTACAAGATCCTCATCTTCTTTCTTTACTCTTATAGAAGTATTCTATGGAAAATTGTTTGCAAAATCGTTGTGGGCAACTTTTTAAATTTTTTGGTTCCATTCTCGTAGTGACATAACTCATCGAGATCTCGTCAAGATTTTAATCTTTATTTTCAGGTACCTGAAACTCTTCTAGAGTTTTATAATAGTTATGGCTTGGGTCTCTTCAAGAGCACCCGCCTCCAATATATGACAATCTCATATTAGTTTCCGTTTACGAGAACTTTGATCATCGGAACCAATTATCATGCTTCATGCATGATTTACATTCATTCACTCTAACATGTAATTCAAATTTAGAGCATTTCAACCGGTATATGAGATTTAGTTACTCTAATTGGGTTAGTAAATATGTCTGACAGTTGACATATAATAACATGAATTATCTTATGAACTTTTAGTTCATATTCGAGGATTTAGATAATGATAATTCATTTCCTTCTTTATCCATCTAATGATTCTCTCCCCCTAATGTTGAGAATTTAAATATAAAAGGAGACTTGTACTCAATATATATTCCCAACCCTTTTTATTTACCCATTTTGTGCGTTGTGGTGGAGCAATTCAATAATATATCGCATATTCAAAATTTTAAAATGGAAAATATGACTTCCGACTAAGAGTCATATCATAATGGGAAGTTTATTATAACTCGTTGGCTTGATGCGTATAAATGTTGTTATATGTGAAATACCATATGAAAAATAATTGTTTTGTTCTCACAGTTTAGTTATTAAAGAGGAGGCATCCAACTAAAAGTTTGCTAAATTGTATTTTTCATAACCAATAGGCTTTATAACTATTGATATAGCCTAAAATATAAACCCCACAAGTTTTTGCAAGAAAAATAGTTTAATTGCATAATCTGAATCCTTTTAGAATCAATCTTACAAATTTCTAGTTGTAAGTTGATAAAACAATGTAGATGTATCTTCTAAAATCATATAAAACTTTCCACATTTGTAGATTTATGGGTCCATATTTCGTTCAGATATGCAAGACATGCAGTCTCAACTTCAGTACAAGAACTTCAAGTTCTAATTCTTTTGGTAAGTGAGATCAACTATATCCTTTGAGAACAAACAACACAAGAACTTTAGGTTCTTTTAGTAAGTGGAATTTAATCAATTCCTTTAAGCAACACAAGAACTTCATGTTCTTTAATAAGTGGAATTTAATCAATTCCTTTAAGAATAAGGACCACAAGAACTTCAAGTTCTTTTAATAAATGTGCATATAAATCTCAATAGTTTTCGCATCATTATTGATCAGGATGGTCTAACCAATCATGCCAACTATATACAAGTGTGTATATATATTTTGAATTTGGTAAACTTCTGCTTTACCATAACTTGTGATTCAATCTCACTCGTACATGCCTAGTACGACCATCAAAATTGTTCATTTGAATAGGAATATATTTAGCTCTTCCGGAGCTTTCAAAGAAAATTATTCTTTTTGGTAGCAATATATAACTCTTTTAGAGCTTTCAACGGACTTTTTGGCTACCAGAACTTATATCCACATTGGCTTATTTCAAATGTCAATTGATAACATGTGTTATCTATAATTCCAAAAAGAATATTTTACGAACTCATATTGCTCTCTTAAAATTTTTACTTCTAGTGGTGACGATATTATTACCATTAGCGGTAATTTATTGCAATATTCGCAATTCTGCACTTTTCATAATGTGCTTTCTCTCAAGAACTTATTGTTCTTCTGAAGCATCAATATTTTCAGTACTTTGAGATATAGTACTCACATTTTTTCTTTGCATTTAAATAGGAAAATGTATCTTAAGCTTTTGCTAAGCATAAATCGTCACCATAAATTGTATTTAATAAGTAATCATGTTAAACAAAATAAATAAATATCATAATATATAAATATAAAACGTAAATAATTAACGTGTAAAGTAAATAAACATAAAGAAAAATAAATAAAAGATAAATAATTTTCTTCAAGGTTATGAGAATAATTAGAAGATGATTTATTCCCTTTGAGGGTTATAAGGAAATCAACAACGTCCAAATGAGTTGGACCAATATCATCTTCGTCATTTTCGCAGACAAAAGTTTCTTCTATTTCCTTTTCTTTCCTTTATCATTCAATGATTGTTGATTTTTTCCAGTGTACGATAAACACGAGACCAATGATTTATAACATCACATTGGTAATAAAAAAATATTTCACTTTCTTATAATGATCTTTATCACTCTTGTCATCCTTATAATCTCACTACCGGTTGGTAGAAGTATTCTTAAAATAACCATATATTTTTATGTATATATTCATAGCCTCGACCACGGCCACAACTTCTAATGTGGCTTTTATTATTTCCATAATATAATCTCACATTCACTTCCGGGAATGGAGTAGGGCCGGTGGGCCTTTAAAAAAAATTTACGATATTGTGTTTGAGGATAACATTATTTGTCGTGAAAAGTGGAGTATGTTTTTATTAACATATCCTTATCACAGAGAACAAAGATTTAATCCTCGTACGCGGAATTGTTAAACCAGTTCACAAGGTTCTTTAAAACATCCTTTGAGACCAGTAGCCTCGCAGAACGAGATGTACATCCAATATACTTGAATTATATCAAAATTATGTCACTAATTGAATAGTGATACACTATGTTTGCATTCACTTCAGGGAATAAAACAGATCCAATAATCGCATGGAATAAACATCATGTTTGCATTCACTTCAGGGAATGCCCCATCATTGATAATTGCATGGAATAACATCATGCTTTGCATTCACTTCAGTGAATGCCTCCCACGAAAATTTTTGTCAAGATGAATTTTTGTAACATGAACTTGGAAGAAGTCTATAGTTGATTTTTTTCGACGTAGAAGAAATATTGCTTTCGAGCAAAATCACCATAATTTATCATACTTTAAAATCGTAATTTAAAGAATAAAAATAAAAGTAAAGTTTACCGATAATGATTTTCTTCTCGAGGATAATGGAGAAATGACAATGACAAAGATAGCTTCTCATAATCTTATATCTCTTAGAAGCAAATTTGTCTTGATTGGTGTAAACTTTGGAATTGACATCACTTCCAATTCACTTTCACAATCTTGCTCATTTGATTCAATCCCTCGGAAAACAAGAATTAAAATTATGTCATTAATTAAAATATTAAAACCTAATTACATATATATATATATATATATATATATATATATATATATATATATAAACGTAAATAAATATTAAAAGCTCTATAATAAATATATATGTCGACCACCTCGGGAGGATCAAATATATGTAAAAATAAAAAAAAAACAAATAAACAGTGGAGTTACCAAGCTCTCGGTAAAGAACTTTGAGCGAAAAAAGTTGGGACACCATAAAATCTTGAATATGTTATGAATATTTATCTATGTGGATGTCTATCATGATTAGAACTTTATCAAAGGAGTTTGATTTATTTATTATTAGGAATATTATCTCCATGAATTAGAGTTTAATGTATTATGTACTTCTTATGCCTATAAATAGATGATTCATTGAAGGCATTGTATACAATTCTATATTTGAGAATAATACAAATCTCCCTCTTTCTCTCATCTCTTTGTTCATCTTATTCTTATTCTTGTTCTTCTTTATTTTATTTACAACACGTTATCAGCACGAGACTCTAATCAACTGAGGTCTTCATCGTTATAATTCAAAAGAAGTTACCGAGAAGAATTCGATTATAGAATAAACCAAAGATAAGTTTTTTTTTCTCTCCTTATTTTTTTAGTTACCGATTGTCTTTCTCTTTATATTTTAACTTTGTTTTAATTTTTTTTTGAAAATTTTGGAAGTATGTTTGATTTTATTCGAACATTGGAAAGAGATAAATTTGTGGCTTCTCACAAACCAAAAGACGAATCGACAGAGACGAAGAGGGAATGATGGAATCGATTAAGGTTTGTTAAGCGAAAGTATTTGTGGGTTTTCATCTTTGGTACTCAACTGCTTATGCTTTTCATACTTAATTATTATTATTTGTGTTTGTATATTTGTAAATTCATGAAGTTTGATGATGGTGCATGTAAAGCATGTTCGATTTACTGACTATACTTTATAATTATGAATAACAAAGTTATGTACGTAGAACTATGGTAGTTTTTCATATAAATTAATTAAGATACGTACTCTAGGTTTAAGGGTTTTTTTTAGTAACAAAGATCTGTACATTAATGAAACACCTTTGTTGGTTTAGTTGTTTTTAAAGAGAGAATTATGACATAGATCCTCTGATTTCTAATATATTCAATTCAGCCCATACATATAGATCTTATTATTATGGTTTCATATATGTTTATTTTTGACACAATGGTTGAACTTTGTATTAATATCAATATGTGTTTATATTATTTTATTTCATGATATTGATATTTTAACCATGTATTGAGTTTTACATGTATTTAAATGACTTGGAAAGAGACACGACATTATGAGAAGATGTTTTGGTCATTTGCTACGTCTTCATTTTCCTCGAGAGGAAAACTAATATCGGTAAATTCTTATTTTATTTTTTTTATTCTTTAAATTATGATTTTAATGTGCGATAAATCATGGTGAATTTCAATCTATAAAAAGATTGTTATAAAGTCTATAGTTGCTCGAAAGCAATTTTTCTTCTTTGTCGAAAAACTCGACCATAGACTTCTCCCAATTTCAAGTTACGAAAATTCTTCTTGATCCAAAAAGTTTTATGGGAGGCATTCCTTGAAGTGAATGCAAAGCATGATGTTTATTCCATGCGATTATCAATGATGGGGCATTCCCTGAAGTGAATGCAAGCATGATGTTTATTCCATGCAATTATCAATGATGGGGCATTCCCTGAAGTGAATGCAAGCATGATGTTTATTCCATGCAATTATTGATCTGTTTCATTCCCTGAAGTGAATGCAAACATGGTAAATCATTATTCAATTAGAGACATAATTTCGATATAATCCAAGTATAATTGGCTGGACATCCCGTTCTGCGAGGCTACTGGTCTCAAAGGAGGTTTTTAAAGGACCTTGTGGACAGGTTTAACAATGTCGCGTACGAGGATTAAATCTTTGTTCTCTATGATAAGGATATGTGAAAAAGGTTTTAAAGGCCCACTGGCTCTACTCCATTCCTTGAAGTGAATGTGAGATTATATTATGGAATGAATAAAAAATCACATTAAAAGTAGTGATCGTGGTCGAGACTATGAATATACACATGAAAAATATAGTCGTATGAAGAATACTTCTACCCGCTGGTAGCAAAGTTATAAGGATGAAAAGAGTGATAAAGATCATTCTAAGGAAGTGAAATCCTTTTACCAATGTGATGTTATAAACCATTGATTTCGTACTTGTCAAACGCCAAAGTATTATGGACTTTATCCATAATCATGAATGATAAATGAAATAAAATATAAACAAAATTTGTTTATGGCGTTATTGATCCAACTCAATTGGATATTGTTAATTTTCTCATAACCTTTGAAGGGAATAATTTACCATTTATTTTATTTCCCTTATAACCTCTAATAGGAATAATTGATTTATTTTATTTTATTTTTATGTTAATTCGTTTTATTTATTATTTATTTATGTTAGTTTGCTTTATGTTTATTTATTTCATATATTATTTATTTACATTTTATGTTAATTTATTATTTGAAGAATATGATTATACAATGAATTGTGGCTATTTATGCCTAGAATTGTGGCTATTTATGCCTAGAATTGTGGCTATTTATGCCTAGCAGATAATGCAAGTACTCATATTGTACTTAAGCATAAGAAATAATTTTCCCATTTAAATGCAAGGGAAAATATGAGTAGTATTTCTCAAAGTACTAAAATATCAATACTTCGGAAGAGCACTTGAAAGTTTATCTCTGATAGATAATCGACTTGATATGATGTGCTATATTTTATATTTTTCATTCCTCGAAGTGAATGATACAAAGTACTTATTTTCATTACCTGAAGTAAATGAAACAAAGCACATTTTGAAAGGTGCACAATTATGCATTTCTCGATTAAAATGCAAGGGAATAATGTGAGTACTATATCCGGAAGTACTAATATCACAAAAGGCTCTGGTTGAGCAAATATGTTATTGTCAAATGGAACTTTATTCCATATTCACAGTGCGTTATACTCGTCAAAGTCATAAAGAGAGCAATATGAGTTCGCAAACTATCCCTTTGGGAATTATAGATAACATATGTTATCAATTGGCATTTGAAATAAGCCAGTATTGATATAAGTTTTGGTAGCCAAAAAGTCAGTTGAAAGCTCTAGAAGAGCTATATATTACTACCAAAAGATAATTTCAATTGAAAGCTCCGAAAGAGCTAAATATATTCCTATTTAAAGGAACAATTTTAATGGTCGTACTAGATATGTACGAGTGAGATTGAATTACATGTTATGGTAAACAAGGAGTTTACAAATTCAGAGATATATGCACACATATATATATAGTTGGCATGATCGGTTAGACCATCTTGATCAATGGTGCAGAAATTATTGAGATTTACATGCACATATATTAAAAGAACCTGTAGTTCTTGTGGTGCTTATTCTCAAAGGAATGAATTAAATTCCACTTATTAAAGAACGTGAAGTTCTTGTGTTGCTTAAAGGAATTGATTAAATTCCACTTACTAAAAGAACCTGAAGTTCTTGTGTTGTTTGTTCTCAAAGGATATATATGATCCCACTTACCAAAAGAATTAGAACTTAAAGTTCTTGTATTGAAGTTGAGACTGTATGTCTTGCATATCTGAACGAAATATGGGCCCATATATCCACAAATGTGGAAAGTTTTATATGATTTTAGTAGATGCATCTACATTGTTTTATCGACTTACAACCAGAAGTTTGTGAGATTGATTCTAAAAATATTCAGATTATGCAGTTAGACTATTCGTCTTGAAAAGCTAGTGGATTTATATTTTAGGCTATATCAGTTGTTACAAAGCCTATTGATTATGAAAAATATAGTTTAGCAAAATTTCAATTGGATGCCTCCTATTTAATAGCTAAACTATGAGAACAAAAGAGTTATTATTTATATGGTGTTTCCATATAGCAACACTTATACGCATCAAGCCAACGAGTTATAATAAACTCCCCGTTATGATTGGTTTTTGGTCAGAAACCATACATTTCCCATTTTGTGATTTTTGAATGTGCGATATGAATTGCTCCACCACAACGCACAAAATGGGTAAATAAAAGGGTTGAGAATATATATTGAGTACGAGTCTCCTTTTATGTTTAAATTCTTAAACATTAATTGGAGAATCATTTATGACATAATTTTTCTCCACATCAGGGGGAGATAATAATCAGCTGGATAGAGGAAAATGAATTATCATTTTCTAGATCCTCGTATATGAACTAGAAGTTCATAAGATAATTCATGTTATTACATGTCAACTACCAGACATATTTACTGACCCAATGAGAGTAATTAAGTCTCATATACCAGCTGAAATGCTCTAAGTTTAAAGTACATGTTAGGGCGAGATAATGTAAATCATGCCTGAAGCATGATAGTTGAAATGGTTCCAATGATCAAAACTCTCGTAAATAGAAAGTAATATGAGATGGTCATATATTGGAGGCGGGTGCTCCTGAAGAGACCCAAGACATAACAAATAATAAAACTCTTGAAGAGTTTCAGGTACCTGGAATAAAGATTGAAATCTTGAAGAGATCTCGATGAGTTATGTCATTACGAGAATGGAACCAGAATATTGGAAAGTTGTCGACAACGATTTTACATAAAATACCTCTATAGAAGTAAAGAAAGAAATCGAGGATCTTTTATAAAATCTATCCAGAAGTATAGATATTGAATTGGCCAATGTTGAAAGACGCTTTGAACTTCTAAAATAGAAGTATTTGGACCACCAGTCCAAACACCTAAAGGTGTACTGCAAGTGAGGCACAAATAAGTAGTCGTAAATACGACTTAAACTGTGATTTATGAAAAGTTTTAATTACTTCATGGTGGATGCAATTACTTTGGCAGTTTTGAAAATTTTACATGCGTCTAATTATTTGTGGATCCATATTTATCCTTGAAGGATCTAAAATGCTATAAGCATTTGGAAATTTCTGAGGAAATTTATTTAAACATGTCTCATGAATATTTTTGGCGCATTTGGTATAATCGCCTTAGTGAATACTAATTGAGAAAATACTATAAGAATGATCAGATTTCCTTATGTATTTTATAAAGGAGTTTGGATCAAGATCCATTATGATAATTTTAGAACTCCTAAAGAGCTTCAAATTGGAAACTCGTGAAGTACTTTCAATACAAGTACTTGAATCTTAACATCAAGTTTATCTCGACCTGAAGATCGAGCATTTTTATATATTTCTTTTGTCTATGAATAGACATAAGCTGAAAGAATCTTAAAGAAGATTCAATATGAATAGAGCATATCTATTGAGTATCCCAATAGTTGTAAGATTGTTGGATGTGAATAAAGATAATTATATCTTTTCTTGGTCTTGAAGCACTATATATTAGTTGGTTAAGAAATATCTATGAATATACAAAGATCATTACATTTAGATCTTCAAACATTCGTTGATGCTTCCTCAAATGTCGTAGAAATAATTGTTATGCACGAGGCAAGCCAAAAAAAAATGTGTTTGGCTAAGATTATTGACCCAACATATCCAAAAGATATGTGGATTTACTTTTACAAGATATGATAAAAGCTATCTTGTGTGAAGATAAAGCAAGATGTATATCTCAGTTTGAAAGTTGATACATCATGGAACATATTACTCCAAAGTTTCATCCCTCGCGATCTTTAGAAAAATGATATTCAAGATTAAATTATGAAGATTCAAAGATCTTCTGTGATGTTTTCATGAGGGGGAGTAAATACGCGTTGCACTCTTTTTCCCTTAACCGAGGTTTTGTCCCAATGGGTTTTCCTGGTAAGGTTTTTAATGAGGCAACAAGTTATGCGTATCAAAGATGTGTGTACTCTTTTTCCTTCACTAAAGAATTTTTTTTTCTCCCACTGGGTTTTTATCTTAGTAAGGTTTTAACGAGGCACATTATCTTCATAGACATCCAAGGGGGAGTGTTATGAATATTTATCTATGTGGATGTCTATCATGATTAGAACTTTATCAAAGGAGTTTGATTTATTTATTATTAGGAATATTATCTCCATGAATTAGAGTTTAATGTATTATGTACTTCTTATGCCTATAAATAGATGATTCATTGAAGGCATTGTATACAATTCTATATTTGAGAATAATACAAATCTCCCTCTTTCTCTCATCTCTTTGTTCATCTTATTCTTATTCTTGTTCTTCTTTATTTTATTTACAACAGAATAAAGATTTTTTTCCCCACAGTTTTATAAAATAAATATGAAAGAAATCAATTTACCTTTGATATTTATGTGCACAATATACTTACATTGATTTATTGGAGTTGTACACAAAAAGACCATCAGTTGCATTTGAAGGTTGTTTCGATATGTATTTCGTGCGATAAAATTACTCGGTCATATGCTTTCCAACTACGTTTCAGGACCTCCTCATAATTTTTATATAATCATCACTTTAAACACAAAAATAATGAGTCATCATAAAATAAGATTGTAATTGAACTAAAATAAATATGTAATCGATACTAAAAAATATGAAATATACTTATCTGAGATTGTGGTGTATTGATATTGTTGAAAATATAGTCTTGTGAAACTTCTTCTTTAACCAAAATAGTTCGAGCGAACTCGTGCTGATAACGTGTTGTGAATAAAATAACAAAGAACAAGAACAATGAACAAGAGAAAGATGGAGATTTGTATTATTCTCAAACATAGACTTGTATACAATGCCTTCAGTAAATTATCTATTTATAAGCATAAAAAGTACATAATACATTAAACTCTAATTAATGTAAATAATATGCCTAATGATAAAGTAAGTCAAATCTGTTTGATAAAGTTCTTATCATGATAGACACCCACATAGATAAATATTCGTAACATTTAAATATTTTTTGTTTGAATTGTTAGGAGGGATTACAATATAACATTTGTTCATTAATTATAATCTTCTAATAATGCACACACATCATGCAGACAACTGCTCGAACCTAAATCACTTAAGAATAATAACATTTCAATTCTCAATGAAATTATTTGATGGATTCATGTCATATTTATTGTTAAATTTATAACTGATTTGTAATATGTTATTTTATATTAAAATGTTATTAATGCGTCACAATTAATATTATCGACATGTAACATAATTAATATTTTCATAGATTTATGTCATCATAAAAATATATCTTATATATAAGCAAAACAATTATTGCAAAATTAACTTACCAATAAGTTATAACTTATAGATGTTTGCCACGTATTCAACTATTATAGTATTATTCATATTGTTTTTTAAATTAAAAAAACTAGTAACTATTCTAAAAAAGCTAATGAAAAATGTTTCCAAAAATAATCCAATCAAAAATAAAAATAAAACCAACTAAATAAGTATAATCTCGCCCACAAAGTGGGTGTCATTTTCTTAATCTTTCTTAAATCCTTTTAAATAAGTTGATGTTATAAATTAACCTGATATTAATTTAGTTGAGAAAAGATTAAATATTAATTTTTAAATAATAAAAAATAATAGTGTTTTTATATTTTTGTAATTTTATATACTATTTAAATAAAATAAGTAAAACCCACTATTTAAAGATCAAACACGAAATTAATGAGTATAAATAAAACTTTCATCACTCAATCTATAATCAATCATTGAATAAATTTTCATAAATATATTATTTTACATAAATCTATTTTTTTTAAAAGTTTTAAATATCTTTTCTCTAAATATATCAGCAAATTTTGAGTTTATTTAAGTTGGGTGTATTTGAGTTTTGGGCCATCACTTGGGTCATGGGTAGTATAAAAGCGTTGGGTTGGATACATGAGCTTTAGGTTGGATTAAGTTGGGATTCAAATCTTAATGTAATAATTTTAATATAAATTATAAAATTTCGAGTCGAACTAAGTTAGATTAAGTTTAAATTCAAACTTTACACTTGCATAAGTTTAAATTTCATAGTTTTTAATGAGAGAACGGAAAATAAATTGTATAGGAATCAAACATAAGATCTTATGTCAACTAGACTTTATATGTATACTGTATACAAACTTAGGAAATCCATTATTTAATATATATATATATATATATATATATATATATTGTAATCTAAGTCTTTATTATTGATGAAAAAAATCTAAGTCTTTATAATTTAGGGTTAGTGATTTAGTTTAAGAGTTTAGTTTGTAAAGGTTAAAGTTTATGGTTAAAATTTAGTGTTTGTGATACGAATTTAAATTTCAGGCTTTAAAAAACAAAAGTTGTGTATTATTTTTACACCTACACATATGTATCAAAAAATTACTCATAAACTTATATCTCATTTAATAAAAGTCATTCGACCGCCGCATCACAAGCTAGATTAACACAACTAATAATAATAATAACAACAACAACAACAACAATAATAATAATAATAAGATAGAATTTGTTTACAGTGTAAATTTTTTAAGTTTTACAAGTTTTTTGGATCGTTGGAAAGGTGAAATGAATGGTTGAGATTAACTTTATATAGTAGCGTAAACGGATCCTATCCCATAAGATTAGAATTCAATTTTACTGTATAAAACTCAATTAGTTTTACACTACTTTATAGTCATTGGATGGGTGAAACGAATCGATAAAATTAAACACTCCTCTCATTTTCCCTTAAAAATCTCTTAATTTTTAACTTTTAATCTTATCCATATTTTACTAATATATATATATATATAAAGTACCATTTTTTTTGTATGAATGGTAAAGTACCATTCATACCCATTTTACAGTCTATAAAAATACATTTCGAATATATGATTTTCTTCTCAACCATAGATTGACTGAAAGGATGCTGAGCAACTGTCATACTTCTAAAATTTTAAATTTTTATATATTTTAAAAAAATTATATTGTATATTAATGATCTAATTTCATACCTTAAAATTTTTAAATTTCTATACTTATATATAAAATTTTACATCCTTAACATAAAATCTTACGTCGGGTATCAAACTTCAGGTTTAAATTCTTTCCCCGTATTATCATTGGACGCAAGCTTATCACAATCACATATTATTTCAACACATAACAAATAAGGTAAAAACAATTCTTGAGAGCCGTCGCCGATTGATCAAAACTAATATACTCATGGGGATAATTAATATTATTCTCTCTGCAACAACTGGATATAAATTCCACCACCCACCGGCCACCGTCTCCAAAGATCTTAAAGGTTCCAGATTCAGTATCCTCCCCCCCCCCCCCCCCCCCCTCCCTTGGAAACATAACCACCATTTTCGACAAGTGTCCTTCCACCTGTTTCCTGTTCCCCTCCATGCATTGCCTGTTTGATTTACACGTATGTATTCCACCCTTCCCTTTTACACCATTATCTTCCTCTATATTAGCCCCCTCCATTGCCGAGCTCATCACTTACCATAACAGCAACAAGTTCAAGACAAGAATCATCGTCATCTGTGTTTTTGTCGGAGAGAGAGAAATGGCGAGTGTGGGAAGAAACGTTGCAGCTCCTTTGTTGTTCCTCAACTTGGTTATGTATTTCATCGTGTTGGGGTTTGCTAGTTGGTGTGTGAATAGGTATATCAATGGCCAGACTCATCATCCAAGTAAGTTTAGTCGTTGATTCCCTGTTAATGGTGGTGAAAATGTCGGAATCGGTAACATCGTGTTCGTGCAGGTATGGGTGGAAATGGAGCGACGGGTTTCTTCTTGACATTTTCGATCTTGGCTGCTGTGGTTGGCATAGTATCGAAGTTTGCAGGAGGGCATCATATTAGATCCTGGAGAAGTGATAGTTTGGCTGCAGCTGGATCATCCGCACTCATTGCTTGGGCCTTGACTGCACTAGCATTTGGGTTAACTTCTGATTCCCCGTTTAATGTCGTTTCAAATCTTATTTTATATATTCGGATTCGAGTGATACGAGTATAAGATGGTACGGTATTTGATTTGCAGGTTTGCTTGCAAGCATATAAACATAGGAGGGTGGAGAGGATGGAGGCTGAGAATACTGGAAGCATTCATAATAATCCTCACATTCACTCAACTTTTGTATGTGTTACTGATCCATGCCGGTGTCTACAGCAGTAGGTATGGACCGGGGTATCGAGATACCGACTACGGCATGCGAGGACCAGGGGATGAACCAGGGACAAAGGCTGGCACTGGTGTGACAGGGTCTAGGATTTGATAAGGGACCTCAGTTTTAACTAGCTAAAATATGTAATTTCGTTTGCAGTTAAATTTGAACTTTCTTCTTTTATTGAATGTGTAAGTTGGTTATCTTTTCATGTTCCTATGATGTAATGTGATGATGAAACATGGATTTGCAGCATGTCTGGTTTGTAATGTGGTGATGAAATTTTGGCAATAATGTTCCCATGGTTTCATAGGATAATTCCTCTCACATGTCATTTTTAATACCCAAACGAGTTCTGGAAGATTCATTAAGAACAGAGGGATAGGTATCGAGAAGAATCCAATCCAACAGTAGGAATTTACAACAAAATTAAAACATGTAATAATTGAGGTTTTCAGGATCATCTGTCAGAGCTTTGTTTTTGTTTCTTAATAACCGTGAACTCTATAATTTTAAGGGTCATTATAGAACTAAACTCTATGCAGATACCATGAATTTCAGACTAATAGGTTATCATGTGACTATATGAATGAACCAAGCCAGACCATTAACATAAACAAGCACAATAAATGCCTTAAAAAGTGTCTGCATGAATGAACCTCTTAATTGGACCAAATTCTTAAAAGGTAACTATGTGAACCAGATGGATCAAATCAAGTTATAGATGATGTCATTCAATAAACAATTGAATGCCTCAAACGACCAAAGGAACAAACCAAAGTAGCCAACAACATGTGCCATAAGTCTAGCTTTTCCAAGATTCATGGACTGGTAAGTGTAAACGTCATAGTGTTCCAACACTGATCAAATCTTGTCATATTTTCTTGTTTCCGTATGACCAAATCAACACAAATGGAGGAAACAAACGTAAGCTGAAGCTCAAAGGACACAGATAAGGCCATACACAATCTAAATCAAACACTTCGCAGTATATTAATCCAAATTTAGTTCTCAAGCAACATTCATTCATTTTCTCTAGGTGGAAAAAAACAAAGGAAAAGCAATTGTAAGAACAGCTTTCCTAACATGTTAACCTTACTTGAACTATGACATGATGTAAATGAAAAACTCTAAGGCTATGCAGAACTTAAAAGAAAAGAACCTTAGGTTGACCCTTCATTAATAAAACCCTCCTTGCGACCTTCGAAACCCGGTCGCAACAGCTTCTTCTCCCTCTTTGCAATGCGCCGCATCTTCTTCTCGTGAATCTTGTTGGCTATATTCCCCGATCTCTTTTGCTGTTTCTCCGCTTTCAACTTCTCAGTTGTTTCAACCCTCTCACTCCACTTCTCAGCATTCTTCTGGTGCCTCTTCTTCTCCTTCTGTATACTCTGTTTCAACAACTTCGGATCATCGTGAACCTTAACCCCAGCAGCTCTGTCCATCGCTGCCTTCCATGAATGCTTCTTTGCGATAACCTCGCCTTTCTTGGGATCCTTCTTAGCTTCTTCTAATTTCATTGCATTTTCAAGCTCCTTGAACTTTGAAAGTTTTCTCTTCTTCTTCCCACGTTTATCATCATCCCCGAGTTTAACACGACTAAAAGTAAGTTCCTTTGCAGCCTCTTCGACATCCTTTTCTACTTTATCCTCATCATTACTTGCATCAACCTTCTTCTCTTCTGCAGCCCCATCCCTCTTTTGCTTCTTTTGAGCATTACCCTTCTTATCATTCCTCTCATTCTTCCTCTTCTTCCCTTTATCTGAACCAGCAGTATTCCTACCACCCCGAAGCTCTTCGATTTTCCTACGGAGCCTTTCCCTAAGTTCTTCGTAGGTCACAGACCGTTCCTCGCCACCATCTAAATCGGACATTATAGGCCTGACCTCAATTTCTTCCTCCTCACCATCACTATCCATATTCGATTTCTCCTTCTCCAAATTCTCTTTCAACAAATCGAGAGTCGTTTTCGTAGACTTCTCGGGATCTAACCTATCTCTACGGGCTTTCTTAATGTTCTCCCTAGATTGTTTCTTGGCAGAAGCCTTTTCGACCTTGCTAAGACCCTGAAACCAAGGCTTATCCTTTTCATCAGGTAGATAAAACCTAGCAGGGATTAACTCCACCAATTTGTCAAAGAACAAAGCATTTTCATGAATCATTGACTTCATATCAATTGTCGATTCGGGTTCATTCAAAGTTTTATCCTTTTTCTTCCCCATCTGCATAAACATAAAAAAAGGAATTCGTTTTAAATCATAAAATAAGGGTTTCAAATAGCGATTGCGTACCGGTGCCGCGGCACCGTCCGCCACCGCTAAAGACCTAAATAGCGGTGTCCAGGGTTTCAAAAACGGCCCGCGACAGCTATAGCGGCCGCTATTTAGCGGTAATGCCGCCGGCCGAAACCGTTATCGGCGAAAACAACGGTGGGACGCGGAATCACACTAGTAGCGGTGGATTGCGGTCGCAATTTAACGGGTAGTGGTAAATAACGCCGCTATCCCTGTTTTCTCCCGTTACTGTAAAATCTAAAAAAAAATCCAGGGGCGGGCGATAAGGGTGACGTAAGAGTGTAAAGGGAGGCGAGCTGATGAGACTTACATGGAGAGGATTGGTCGACGTTGAGGAGAGGGGATTGACGGCGTGCCGACGACAAGAGTTGAAATCGCGCGGCTCTAGATGCTGGTCTGATGACAACGGCGTCAAAACAACCCTTTTAGGTTTGAAAGCCAAAGAGTAAACGAACAATAAAAAGACATTTAGGTTTTGTCATTAATATTATTATTTTATTTTATTATCATTAAAAAAAATAAACTAACCCAATGACCACCATAATATGGTAAATGTATTAAAATGAACTCATTAAAAAATTGACTCAATTGACCACCCAAACTGTTGAAATTGGATCAATGTGACCACCCGCCGTTAATAGTCTAACGGAAGGTGACGTGACAGTTAAAAAATTAAAGGTATAATTACACATTTGTCTTTACTATTTACACATTCTTTCAATTTAGTCCTAATTTTAAACTAATAAAATAAATTAATTAGGTGGTGACACGTGTCAAAACCTTATTGGAGAAATTTAATTATTTATATTTGATATAATAAATTCAACCACACATGCTATCCAGTGAAATCAAACCTAGGCAATTTAGGTGCAAAAGCAGTGGCTTAGTCACTGCACCAAACAGAATTTTGTGCTTTAAATCACCAAATTTAATATATATATATATATATATATATATATATATATATCTTATTGGTTTCTACATTTATAAGCTAAAAAGCTCAAACCCTAAACACTAGTTTCACATATATAACCCTAAACATTAAACCCTAAATGTTTTAAATTAATTTTACACTAAACATTTCAAGTTAATTTCACATATATAAACCCTAAGGTTTATATAACACAAAGATTTCATAATCGATGAAGACAACAACCGGATGTTGCAGGGATGGAAGGGCAGGATTCTTTATGGTTCTTCGTGTTGGGTACCTGCATAGGAGCCTTGACTGGGATATCGGCAAGAACCGAGATTGTGACCAAGATATTCCTTCCGGAATATGTATACATATTCCATGTGAGGTATCCCAGCTTTTTGTAGTGTATTGCATTAGGTAAAGATATATTAATCCATGAAAGTGAAATTTTGCAGAAAACCATTTTTTGCTACTTCATCTTCATGTTCATGGACTGTTGTATGATTCTTCAGTTTCGACTTTGCGGCAATGGTCGGGAAACAAGAGTGTTGCTTTCTGCTTCATCGGTGATAATTTTGAATAGGTTTTTGATGAAATTCTCAGTATGTATTTACTTCAATGAGAAGAAGCAAAACATTTCATTTCCTAGATAAATTATTTATAAATTTTAGAAACATTAATAACCAGGAACTGATGAATATAAATGTTTATATACGTGAAATTAACTTGAAATGTTTAGTGTAAAATTAATTTGAAACATTTAGGGTTTAAGGTTTAGGGTTATATATGTAAAATTATTGTTTAGGGTTTGAGCTTTTTAGCTTATAAATGTAGAAACCAGTAAGAGATATATATTGAATTTGGTGTTTTATAGCACAAAATTGTGCTTGGTGTAGTAGCTAAGCCATTGCCTTTGCACTTAGATTGCCCAGGTTCAATTCCCTTGGATAGCATGTGTGGTTGAATTTATTTTTATCCTCCAATAAGGTGTTGACATGTGTCACCACCTAATTAATTTATTTTATTAGTTTAAAATTAGGACTAAATTGAAAGAATGTGTAAATAGTAAAGACCAAATGTGTAATTATACCTTTAATTTTTTAACGGCCGTGTCACTTTCCTTTAGCCCATTAACGGCTGATGGTCACATTGATCAAATTTCAATAGTTTGGGTGGTCAATTGAGTCGATTTTTTTAATGTGGTCATTTTAATACATTTACCATAATATGGTTGTCATTGAGTTAGTTTACCCTTAAAAAAATTATTGGGTCGTCAGAATTCAATTAAGAAAATGTATTAAGAAAGCCATGAATTTAATATATAAAAAATGGCTCATTAAGGATTTCTAATTAGGGTTTGACTCAAAAATAAAAGGTTAAATTATGGTTTGAGCACCTATTTAGTTATTAAGCATTTATTTTAAATTATATTTTAAGTTAATTATATTATTTTTATGAAAAAAATTATATTAATTATAATAGAAATTATTAACTAATTAAAATAGATTTATTTTATAAAAAAATATTTATATTTTAAGTTTTTTTAATAATTATATTTTGAGTTAAAAGAACTATTTGTAATTGTTTATAATACTACTCCAAGAAAGTTTATTTAATTCTACACCATTTATATGCATGTACCTCTTAATATAATAAAGACGACTCATATTTGTGAGACTTGGTACGAAATCGTTAAACTCTTTAAGTTTTAACTCTATAATCAAAGTGAACAATACTTGACCATATTGTCACGGACCGCCAATTTCAGTTCGAGTCACATGCACGCTTGATTGCCCAAGAGGTTACAACGGAGATTTTGGACTAAAGTGACCATCAGACTTAGCCCGAATTGTGGAGGATTCTAAAAAACAACCACTTTGACCTATGTAAACTTTCCATGTAAATATATGATTTGTTTTATTAGATAAAAGATATATTTTAGGGAATATTCCATTGTAGTTAGTGGGCTTCGATCATTGTCATCGATTTAAATCATTAGAGACCGTCAGATGTAAGAGAACTCAATTATAAATAGAGGCTTTCCTCACCTCATTTGTATCACTCATCTTTTAAGTAATCAAGATATTCATTTTAAAACTCTGTGTTGTTCTTGAGTTATCTTCTCTATAGTTTGCTCCCGCTTAGAACGATTCAACGTTCTTAGTGCCTTAAAAGAATTTGATATTACTGAGTGAGAATTCAGGCTGACTTTGTCGTTTGTTTATATTTATATTTATAATTATTATATTTAACAATAAGATGTGCATATTTTAAAAAAGTTCACAATCGCGACACCCGTTGTAATCGTAATAGCATCTGTTATGTCCGCAACCGCGATAAACACGACGCGGCCGAATATGTGACCGCAAACGTTTTTAAATCTCTGGCTGTGTCAACAAAATTTCACACCGATAACAATGAATTAAGGTCGCTAAAAGCTCAAAAATCACATGAATCAAGAAACCAATCTTTAAATTAAGTATAGGGTTATAAAAATTACCTTAATTAATTTTTGGGTCGATAACTTGACGTCAAGATAAACCTTGATTCAGGGACTAGAGGAGGAGAACAGGGAGAAGCTTGTTTGGCGACGAGGATCTGCGAAGAAATTAGGTCGGGATTTTTAAAGGCAATTTTAAATGTATATTAACTTTTAGGGGCTAATTGCAAAAGTCTCTTTTAAATTATTGCTATAACTATAATCTAATCCCTAAATTTTAAAACATCCTAATTAAATCATATTATTATTTTTTGGATTATTATTCTATAGAACTTTAATTTCCATTTGCAGTTAGTTTAGAGGTTTAGATTATAAGCTGTATAATTTAGGGTTTATGGTTAGAATTTAAAGTTTAATGTTTAGGATTTAAGTTTTAGTATTTAGGATTTTAGACTTACAAATTGGATTATTATCTTATACACTGGCGGTGGAAAATAAAGTTTCCACAAGCGAGGTTATTTAGGGGGTTTAGTGTTCTAGTTTAGGGTTTATAGGTTAGGGGTTTAGGTTATATAGTTTTGAATTTAAGATTCATAGTTAGAATTCAAGGTTTAGAGTTTTAAGGTTAAAATTTTAGGTTTTAAATTTATGCTGGAAAATATGTATGTTTGTGTAAAAAAAATTTACACTGACAACGTATCAAATATTAATTTTTAGTTGAATTTTAGACTTTAATTAGATATGTTTGTATAAAAAAAACTTTACACCAGTTGTATATAGAATAGTTATCTTATTTTTTTACCAACAATGAACGTACTACTACTATTGCTATCATTTGTATACAATAGTTATCCTTATTTTTTTTTACCAACAATGAACTTCTTATTACTATTTAATATTAATGTGTGAATGGATTCTATCTCGATATAAAAATTTAATGAAGGATTATTCACTTCCTATTTTCTGTCAAAAATCATCTTTCTTTTTATAGATCAAAACCATCAATTTTCATTCATTTAACCATCACAAAAAAATACATTTAAATTTATTTATTTATGGAAATTTTATTTGATAAGATTATTGTGAAAATTAGATTAACAAAAAAGGCAGCTTGTTAAAATTCACAGTATCAATTTATCATACAATTTAGGTTTAATAGCTAAATAGGTGCCCAAACTATACTTGTGGCTCATTTTTGGTGCCTAAATTATTTTTAGCTCTAAATAAGCGTCTAAAGTTTTATTTTGGTCATTTTAGGTGCCTAACTATTAATAAAAAAGTGTTAGCCAATTAAAATGTGACAAGTGACATGTTTTAATTTTTAAATAAAATTTAAAATTTTAAAAAAATTAACAGTTTTAAATCTTTGCAAAATAATCCCAAATCCTTAACCCAAAACCCCTAAATTGTCATCATCGTCGCCATTTACTTTCTCACCGGAGACCACCGCTACTGCTGTCGGACCACCACAACCGTTTCCCCCAACCACCCATCATCAGTAACTGATGGTAGGTGTGTCGACGACTTCCTTTTCGCGACTTTGATTTCTTTCGACGTTAGGAAGCTGATCGACACACTTACCGTTGGTTAACGATGATGGTAATTGGTTGGGGGAATGGTTTTGGTGGTCTGACTGCGGAGATGAGGGGGGTGGGGCGTGACCATCAGCGGCGGAATCAGCTGGAGAAGTTAGGGATTTCGAATTTGGGGGCCATTTTGTGAGTTTTGAGAAATTTAAGGTTTAAAAAAAATAAGTTTTAAGAATAAATTAAATAAAAAATTAACGGTTATGCATCTAAAATAACCAAAATAAAATTTTAAGCACCTATTTAGAGCTAAAAATAGTTTAGACACAAAAAATAAACTACAAGCATAATTTAGGCACCTATTTAGATATTAAGCCTACAATTTATGTACCCAACTGTCATGAAACTGCCTATTAACAGTATTAATACAAAAAAAAAATCCAATCATTAATCTTGAAACTCACAGGTTTTCTAATTATGTACAAAATTTCTTTCTCATTCCTCAGTTGTCTGCGGAAAATTCTTTATTTACAAATGAAATATATGCAACTATGCAAGCATTCCAAGTTTGAGTATGTTAGTAAATAAAGATTTTCCTCTCCCACTCACCTATATACACCTATTAGAATTAAACTTTACTCATTTTCGATACGTATTCGAATATATATGCGAGATATCATCTTTTGAAAATCTTTTATATACATGAAAACTTTGTAGAAAAAAAATTAAACTTTACTCATATTCGACACTCGCATCTGAAACGCAAACTCAATGGACCAACAGCTCTTCAAACCCTTCAGTTTCTTCAATAGATTTCTTGATTTCCTTGTCAACAGGATGAGCCATGGGCAGTTGTTGAATCCAACCCAAAGGCAACAATGCTGCAACAAACTGAATCAAAAGTCCAACAGGCAGGCTTGAATAATCCCCAGATTTTATCCCAAGCAGAGCACCCAATCCAACTCCCCAAAATCCGCTAACGATGGACGACAAACACAACGCCGACGCTAAACAAGAACCGAAAGACCCTTCGCAACCTCGAGGACATAATGTTGCCAGCAACACTGTGAAAGGAAGGATCTTGAACTGTGCAATGGTTTCAGCTAAACCACAAAAACAAAGGGCAAACACTTCATTTGGTATTTGAAAAACATCCACATTGATCTGTGTTACTAAAATGAGGTCAAGCAAGACTGAAGTTGCATACACAAATTGTATGCAACCAACAAGTTTTCTCATGGGGATTTGTTTCCAGCAATGGTCGTAGAGCACCGTCAACGAAAGAAGCATCAATTGTCCGACCACTTTCGACATTCCGATCACCGAAAGATCGAGGTTCAGACATTGTGTTTGATAGCAGAAGGTTGGGCCTGATAGGATGGGAACCACTGCAATGGATGTTACAATCCATGTTAGAGGTCTGAATATGGTGTCTTCACCTATGGCAATCATGAGACCAGACAACTGTTTCCTGATATTGTTCGAAATCGCTTGTCCTGTTCGGATTCGATTTTGACCCTCCGGTTGGGGTGAACCAACACATTGTGATGAAGAGACAGCAAGTTGGAGAGATAACAGAGCTGAGAAAACGAGGAACATGATCCTAGGTTGTAGTTTGAGTAACAAATATCCACCTAGGAAGTTACCTAGGATCCCACCGACAGCTAAGGCCATGAAAGAATATGATTGGAGTCCTTTGATTCTGTGTTTTTGGCCATACTCTGTCACAAGAGCATCCTTTGAGACTTCTTCAATGGATGCCCCTAGATTGCCAAGAACAACACATGCCATCAGAGCTGGAAGTGCTTGACCTGCAACTGGAATCAAAGCCAATTGCCCCCATGACAGGATCTGCACAAAAACTGAAAAATGTTCGATTCTCAGTAGGGTGAGCAAAATTCCAACACACAAAAGAAATTGATTTCTTCGACTCAACTTGTTATTTTATAAACTTGACTCGGCCGAAAAAATTTCAAATAAAGTTTGAATTATAAAATGGAAATTCATATAACTCAAAATTTTTAGTAATTAGTATATTAGTTTTCAAGTTCGAGTCGAGTTACTCAATTTTGCCCTATATATATATATATAGCATATATAATTGTAGAAAACAACTTAAATTGAAACTAATTAGTAACATAACATTATAAATTGAACAGAAATTCGAACAACACGACTCGACTTGACTCTAGTTGAATATTATAAACTTAACTTGACTAAAAAAATCTAAATAAGGTTTGAGTTATAAAGTATGACTCGTTAACTCGACTAACTCGAAGTTTTTTTACTAGACTCGATCCAATACTCACCCTAATTCTCAGAACCATTTTTCAGCTAGTAAAATGATCAAACACTAACTGATCTAAAACTACTCACTGACCTCCAATGCAAATATAAGGTATTCTATGAGGACCCTCAATAAAGAGAGCATCCGAGAGGATTCCATAAAGAGGTTTAGCCACCATGGGAAGGTTGGCAGAGCTCTGAACAAGCTGCAATGTTGAAGGATTGAAGTTAAGATTGTGAGCCATGTGGAAATTCAAAGCCAACCATGGAAAACACCTAAAGCCTTGAACCCAATACCCCAATCCACCCAAAGTCGACATTTCCTGGAAATTTTCCCGAGAATTTCTGATAGAAATCTCTCCCTGGTCGGTCACTACAACAGGGTTTATGAATTGGGTTTTGGGTTTTATGTCGTTTTTACTAGGATTTTGATGGTGTGGAGACCTGGATATTGATCTTAACTGAAAGCTTGAAAATTTTGTGTAGCTTTCATGGATTCTTGGAGGTTTTGGATTGGTTAAAATCATTGGGTTTTTTGTGGGAATTGCTGGGTAAATCATTGTTTTTTAGATTAAAAAATCAACTTTGAAGAAGATCAAACATATTCAACTTTGAAGAAATGTATGAAAGAAAATTAAGAGGAAAATTTCTAAAAGACTTTACACTTCACAGAGAAGAGAGAAAGATCGGTCAAGCATTGAAAATTGGATCTCTATATGTATAGAGCTCATGCACGTGAATGGTTTATTATTGGGTAAATTAAGCCGCATGTCACTTATTTATAGGTATATTATAAGAGTAGTAATTTAATTAATATTTTTAAATGTATTAATTTAGTCACTTTTTAAAATTGAAACATAGGAGGGTATAGTAGTAGTTTTAATCTCAAAATTTATACATTTTATTAGTTTGATCATAATTCAAAAATAATTCAATAAATTTAACATTCATATTTAAAAAAATTCGACATAATACCCTCATGAGACACCCTCCAATAGGGATAGGCAAATGGAGCAAGCAGATGCGGATACCCCTTCTCTCATACATATACGCACTTAAAATTTTTATATCCACCGCCCACAAAGAGTAATACTTTCCAATCCACACTCGCTCACTCGAGTACATTCTCAAATCCACCCCACACCCACTACCCAACTCGTAGCCACTTGTACTAACTTAAAAAAAATTCACTTATCTGTTAATAGATAACTCAAAGCTTCACTATTTTTGCTCCAAAAGAAACTACACTTAAATGTCTTTCTGACCATATAAGATGGTACTTCTAATTCAAATTGTACAATTTATGATGAATTTTTAAAGTCATTGTCGTACTAGTATTGTGAGAAGTCCGCTGCTTTATTTTCCCGACCTCCAATCACTTAACAATTGTATCTTTTAAAATATTGATCAAAATTGATCTCTTTCTGTTATAAACGAAACTAGAGTTACTCACAGTTACAACGATGTATGAATCACTTTCTGATTATTTATATATAAAAAATTATGATTTTTGAACTCGCTACATATGCATAAAATCCTCGACAAAGTTCATAAACTTAATTTTTTACTCCATTAATTATTCAAAAATTATTCTAAATACTTACAAACATATTTCACATGAATGATAACACATATTCATCCATCAAACTATTACACATATATGAATAACATAACATCCAGAAGAAAATTATACAATGGGAGTGAGAGGTTGGTGTTTGTTACTCCACGCCACCTAATATATAATATAAATAAAATTATATTTTATTTTTATTAAAATAACCTTATTCATATAGTGAGTAGCGGGCGTGTGGATGCGAGGCGTGCATATGCATGACGAGCAATGTAACGACCTAAATTTTGGGTTAATATTTTGAACTTTGGATCCGGGTTTAGATATTTTAAGTTGGCAAATTAATTGAGAGAAATTATTGGTTGAAGTTCGATTTAAGGAAATTAAGGACTTATATGGATAATAGGTTGAAGGTTGAGGGATTATGTGTAACTCACCCAATTTCACCCTGTTGCGTGTAAAAGAGTCTATCGCAATTGTAGTGCAAGTGTACACGACGCAAGTAGTAAAGTGATACGAAGTATCGGATATCATCTCCACAGGGATTGGGCTAATGACTTCACCTTAATTTACTGCACAAAAGTAAAGAAAATAGTTTAGAAAGTTGTCACGAGAAATAATAAAGTAAACGTAAATAAAAGAGTTGGAATATCAAGATAGAGAGAATGGGTTGGTATTGAATTGCTCAGTAGTGCAGGTATTGCAATGCTTAGGAAATCCAGTTCTGTCGTCGCGCCCGTCGCCGACAGCACCTGTCGCGGCGGCTGTCCGTTAGCTGTCGCGGCAGCGAACACACCAACTCCGTACTTCCAAGTTTGGCAAGAATCTCAGATCTGCCTTGGCCTATCCCTAGATCCAAGTTTGTCGATGATCAAGTCTTGATGATACCTCCCGGCGTGAATCGAAGGATGAACACCAATGTGTATGAATTCTTCTTTAGCCACTTAACCTTGCCCTATCCCTAGGCACAAGATAGTTCAACTATAAACTAGAGAACTCGCTCTTATTTCTTTCGTATACTTAACTCTCCCGATGCTAAGTAAATGGATAACCTCACAATGCTCTCCCGTTGCTCTTGCAAGATATTAATAACCAAAATAAGAGAACTTGAAGTTTATTTTATTGAACTTGGAAAATCCTAAAACAAAACAACCCTTGCAACTACTTTACAAAACAACCCGTGGCCCTAGGGGTTTTTTAGAACATGTCGACGACGGGTAAACGGCGGAGGGGTTTAGGTTATCGGTTATGGGGTATGATGCCTCTAGGTTAAAATCTATGCCCTTATATAAGCTTTGGGCTCAAGTATTCTAAGTTAACAAGGATTACAACTTTAATTAAAAGTAAGATTCTAATAAAGACTTAATCTCCAAGAGTCCTACTTTGCAGCCGCCATCCTTGTTTCTAGGGATTTCTTCTCCTTGAGCTTTGGCTTGACATATCTTTTGATCCGGGGCTTGGACAAATATTTGGTTTTCACACGACAGACGAGCAGATTTTTCTCTATCTATCAAGGTCCACTTGACTTTTCCTCTTCATAAGGCTGCTGTCACCTTGCTGTCACGACAGATCCCTGGCAGCTTCATCCTCGTCGTCTGCTTGTCCAGTTCAGCTCTTCTGCTTCTCTGCCCTGCGCCTGCCTTCTCTGTCAACTATGGCAGCAATCTGCAAAGTCAGCCATCTTTTAGTAGAATCCGTGCCTTTAGTGTATTTGTGATGTTTTATTGTAAACTGACCTAAATGCAATGCAATGATGCTTGAATGCAGCAGAAATGTGGGTTAAAAAGGGTGTAAATAATAGAACTTTTACACACTCAACACACCCCCAAACTCAAGTTTTTGCTTGCCCTCAAGCAATTAAGACCTAAAGAAAAAATAAATATTTTTGTGTTGGCTTTCAAACAGTGAACTGTCCCTTACCCGTCGCTCCTTCTCTGTGGCGGCAGCAACCTGTCGGAAGGTTTTAGGATCTGTCCGGAATCTCCCTATAGCTCTCGTGTAGTGTGTGCATGCTTGTGAACAGTTATACGCTAAGATTCTCTTAGTTTCACTAGAATATTATACTTTAGCTTGTTTAGAGTTTTTCTTACGAGACTGATTTCTTTCTTTCCTTTACCAGAGCCAGAATAAGGCACCTCTAGTTGATTTTTTTTCTAATTTCTTCTCATTTCTACTAGAGCCAGTATTTCAGGCACCTCTAGTTAACTGTCTAGAGCCGGTGATAGGCACCTCTAGAAGTTTTTCTCTGGTTATCTGCCTAGAGCCAGTGTTGGGCACCTCTAGGTTTCCTGAGAGTCTAGTCTCTTTTCTACTCTAAGAGCTAAGTTTTCTATTCTAGTTTGGCTAAAAGAAGTCTAAGCAATATAATAGTCACAATGGTGTTTAAATTTTCAGAACTATAGAAAGGCTCTAAACTTCTCCTTAAACTGTCCTAAAGATGCTGCCACGACAGAGCTGTCATGACAGGTAAGCTAACTTCACAGTTTTAAGCCAACAGTTTTATATTTTCTGATTTTTTTAAGAGAACTTAATTAAAAAGACGACACAACAATTAATTAAAGATGTACTATGACTCCATTAAAATGGAGGGTGCCACCCCCAAACTCGAGGGTTGCATTGCCCTCAATGCAAAATGACAGATAAAATGATGGCAGGTACATCACAAAATAAAGATATAGCAGGCAGCAAGAAAAGACAAATAAAAGACTTAAATTTTAATCGCTGTCCTCGTCGCTGCTGCTGACACGGATCTGACGGCAGCATCTGGGCTGTGGGGGAGGTTGGGCAGGTATCTCCACGAGCTGGATGTCTGAGCTGCTGCCGCTATCCCAAGTGCTGCTGGTGGTGGTGCTGGCCTTGGGCATTAGCTTTCTGTCTGCCACGTGTTTCTGCCTCTTGACAAGCGTAAACTCCCTCTCCAAATTCCTCCTAATCAGAGGTTCCTCCTCGCTATCGGCTGTGACTGGCCGCTTCGTTCCACGTGCGGGGCTGTCGGCCGGAGGACTCGCAGCTGCCATCGGGGCAGGTGATGGGGTGGAAGCGGTAGAATGGGTATGTGGGGAGGCAGGTGGTGTAGGTGTGTGAACAGGGGTGGGGATATGGAAATAGTGGTCTGGAAAAGTGGGGAAAACAATATCGGGATAATTTAAATTATTGGTAATGAAATTTACCGTGGAAGTTGCGAAATCCCGGATGAATGTCATCAGCCCCATCTGTCTGTCTTCCACCCGTTGTTGTGACATGTTGCGAAATCCGCAGACGGCAGCCGAAACGACAGGCTTCAATAAATGGGCTCTGTTGGGCTGATGGATAGATGGTGGGTTTGGGCCACTTCTCCTTTTCTTCTTGACTCCTTTATTTCCTAAAAACAGAAGATAATAAAAAAATTATTCGAATATAAAATAAACCTAATTTCCTAATAAATAATAAATAATAAAAATAAATAAAAATAAGTTTTAGGTTAAATTAGGGATGCCTTGTGGGGCATCTCCTAAAGTAACCACTTCCTGTATTCCTGGGGCTTCAGTCCCCTGATAATGCTTGAGGCGCTGTCCGTTGACTTTGATTTGGTGCTCGTCTTTCAATGATTGGATTGTGATGGCACCGTGGGGGAAAACTTATACCACTTGGAATGGGCCGGACCATCTAGATTTTAGCTTCCCTGGGAAGAGTTATAGTCTAGAATTGAACAACAACACAAGCTTCCCTGGGCAGAACTGTCGTGGCAGCAACTTCTTGTAATGCCACTTCTTAGTTTTCTCCTTGTATATTCTTGCGTTGTCGTAGGCCATTGTCCGTATTTCATCGATCTCGTTCAAATCTAACAGCCTTTTCTGGCCTGCCTTGTCCAAGTCCATATTCACTGCCTTGATTGCCCAGTATGCCCTGTGCTCTATCTCGACAGGCAAATGACAGGTTTTCCCATAAATCAAACGGTATGGAGACATGCCCAATGGAGTCTTAAAAGCT
The DNA here is from genome assembly GCA_958450335.1 of Hibiscus tridactylites. Taxonomy (NCBI): domain Eukaryota; kingdom Viridiplantae; phylum Streptophyta; class Magnoliopsida; order Malvales; family Malvaceae; genus Hibiscus; species Hibiscus tridactylites. The sequence goes on from OY288270.1 coordinate 83,687,168, forward strand.
GTCCTATATGCCCATAATGCATCATTAAGGAGTAAAGACCAATCTTTCCTAGTTGGCTTAACCATCTTCTCAAGAATGTTCTCCACTTCTCTATTGGATATCTCAGCCTGTCCATTGGTCTATGGGTGGTATGCTGTCGCGATCCTGTGTTTGACACCATATTTCTTCAAGGCGAAAGCAATAACCCTATTGTCAAAATGTCTCCCTTCATCACTGATAATCGCCTTAGGAATGCCAAATCTAGAAAAAATGTTTTTGTGTAAAAACTTTTGGACCGTCTTGGCATCATTCTTTTGAGTGGTGATAGCTTCTACCCACTTGGAGACATAGTCTACTGCTAGGAGGATGTATAAATTTCCACATGAAGATGGAAAGGGTCCCATAAAATCGATCCCCCAAACGTCGAAGATCTCGACTTCTAGAATGTTCTGCAGTGACATCTCGTTTCTCCTCGAGATGTTACCTGTCCGCTGGCACCTGTCACAGTTCTTGTAAAAGTCCTGTGCATCTTTATACAGTGTCGGCCAGTAGAACCCTGACTGCAGCACTTTGGCAGCAGTTTTATTACCTCCTAAGTGACCTCCATATTGTGAAGCATGGCAGTGATGGAGTATGTCTTCTTGTTCTTCTTGTGGTACACACCTCCTTATAACCTGATCTGCACACATTTTGAAAAGAAGAGGTTCGTCCCAATAATAATGCTTAACATCATTTTGGAACCTCTTCCTGGCTTGATAATTAAGATCAGAAGGAAATACTCCGCTAACTATAAAATTAACGAAATTAGTATACCAGGGAAGTTCAGAAGACTTACCTGCCGCCATGGTTGTCGCGGCAGCAAAGAGCTGCTCATCTGGGAAGGTCTCCAGCATGTGTGTTTCATCTATTGGCAGACTCTGTCCCGTCTCCAATCTTGACAAGTGGTCAGCCACCTGATTTTCTGTCCCCTTCTTGTCCTTGATCTCAAGGTCGAATTCTTGTAGTAGCAAGATCCACCGTATCAATCTAGGCTTTGCATCCTTCTTTGCGAACAAATACTTCAGGGCAGAATGGTCTGTGTGCACTATTACTTTCGTCCCAAGTATGTAAGAACGAAATTTGTCAATGGAGAACACCACAGCTAACAGCTCCTTTTCTGTGGTGGTATAGTTTACTTGGGCGTCATTCAATGTCTTGCTGGCATAATATATGACGTGAAATAGCTTATCTCTGCGCTGCCCAAGTGCTGCCCCGACAGCATAGTCACTTGCATCACACATAATCTCAAATGGTTGTGTCCAGTCTGGTGGCTGTACTATGGGGGCTGTTACTAGTTTTTCCTTCAGAACCTTGAATGCTTCAGTACATTCTTCATTAAAGTCAAAGGGTCGATTCTGCTCCAAAAGGTGGCATAGCGGCTTGGTGATTTTTGAAAAATTTGCAATGAATCTTCGATAAAAACCAGCATGCCCTAAGAAACTTCTAATGCCCTTGACTGTGGTCGGCGGCGGCAGCTTCTCAATTACTTTTATTTTGGCCCTGTCGACTTCTATCCCACGACAGCTGATCTTATGGCCAAGGACTATCCCCTCATCTACCATAAAGTGGCATTTTTCCCAATTCAAAACAAGATTAGCTTTTTCACATCTTTCAAGTACCTTTTGTAGATTGCCGAGGCAGCTCTCAAAATCGTCTCCAAAGACGGAAAAATCATCCATAAAAATCTCAAGGAAGTCCTCTACCATGTCGGAGAATATGGCCATCATGCACCTTTGGAAGGTGGCGGGTGCATTACATAATCCAAACGACATTCTCCTAAAAGCGTATGTTCCGTAGGGGCATGTGAAAGTCGTCTTCTCTTGATCCTCCGGTGCGATAGCAATTTGGTTGTAACCTGAGTAACCATCAAGAAAACAATAGTAAGGTTTACCCGCTAATCTATCAAGCATTTGATCAATAAAGGGTAAAGGAAAGTGGTCCTTTCGGGTAGCTTTGTTAAGCTTCCGATAGTCCATACAAACCCTCCAACCGGTCACAGTCCTAGTTGGGATTAACTCATTGTTCTCATTGGTCACCACGGTCATTCCTCCTTTCTTGGGAACGCATTGCACCGGGCTCACCCATTTGCTGTCGGAGATGGCGTAAATAATACCAGCATCTAACCATTTGATTATCTCCTTACGCACTACCTCCTTCATCGCATGGTTAAGCCGCCTTTGGGCATCTATAGTCGGCTTATGATCTTCCTCTAGAAGAATTTTGTGCATGCATAACGCCGGACTAATGCCTTGAATGTCAGCGATCGTCCATCCAATTGCCTTTTTGTGCTGCCTTAGCATGTCGATTAGCTGTCGTTCCTGTTCCTGCGGTAGCTTAGAAGAGATGATTACGGGCAACGTATCATTTGAACCAAGAAAAGCATATTTAAGCTGCCCTGGCAGGGGCTTCAATTCTAAGGCAGGTGGTTCAACAATAGATGGCTTTTGGATTAAATGGTTATCCGAAGTATAATTCAAAGGTTCGAATAACTTACCTAGACGATTGCCTATCCAGTTCACCTCCTCCTGATCTTCAGTATCAGATGAATCGGATTCAGAGGAGTTGCTGTCGTCGGTGCTGTCGTTGTTGCTGTCGTGACAGTCCTCTAGGTGGCTGCCGCGGTAGTGACCAAATTTAATATCGTGACAGCCCGACCTGATGCAGGGTTGATCAAGGGTAACATCAGTGATAGCCTTGCATTCCTCGTCCACATCAGCGTGTTTCATCGCTTGGAGAACATTTAACTTAATCTCTTGATCGTTTACTCGCATGGTGAGTTCTCCTTTCTCCACATCAATCAGTGATCTTCCCGTGGCTAAGAAGGGTCGCCCAAGGATGATTGGTGCATTTTCATCTGCTTCACAATCTAAAACAAGAAAGTCAACAGGGAAAATAAACTTATCCACTCTTACCAAAATATCTTCGATTTTTCCCTCTGGATGAACGTAAGAGCGGTCTGCCAGCTGCAGAGTTACTGTCGTGGGCCGCGCCTTCCCAATACCTAATTTCTGAAAAACAGACTTTGGCATTAGATTAACACTAGCACCAAGATCACAAAGTGCCTTACCCACGAATTTATTTCCGATTACGCAAGGTATGATGAAGCTCCCCGGATCCTTCTTTTTCTGGGGTGGCTGCCGATGAAGAATGCTCATGCAACCTTCTGTCATCTTTACCGTTTCAAACTCCCCAAGTTTAGATTTTTTTGACATAACATCCTTGAGAAATTTAGCATAACCGGGCATCTCCCTCACGGCATCTAACAATGGAATATTAATATGAACCTGCTTAAAAATATCATAAATTTTTTTAAGTTGAGATTCATGCTTAGCTTGCTGTATCCGTTGAGGGAAGGGTGGTGGTGGACGGTAATCAGCAATGCGTCCTTCCCAATGCATGTGAATCTAAGGACGATAATCATCTTTTTTCTCCTCTGTCGCTTCTGCTGTCGTGACAGGCTCATCGGCAGCAGTCTGTTTGTCACCTGTCGGGGCAACTTCCTCGGCAGGTTTGTCTAAGGCTGGATCCTTCTCTGTTTCCGCTTCCTTTTCCGGCCCTGGTAGTTTCTTCCCACTCCTAGTAGTAATCGCCTTACACTGCTCATGTGTGGGTGGTCTAGCATTTTCAGTATTGCTAGGAAATCCTCCATTCTGCCTTGGCTTAATGTGTTGCGACACCTGACCCATTTGTGTCTCCAGAGATTTCAAAGTAGCTTCATGATTTGTCATCCTCATCTCTGTCTTATCCATGAAATTCTCTGTCTTCTTGACAAACTGATTCATATTCTCAATATAAGTACCGGTTTGAGACATAAAAGTGGCCAGAGTCTGTTCCAGTATACTACTCGTGGCAGTTGGTGGCTGCTGTTGCTGCGGCGGCGGCAGCTGCTATCGCGTCAGCAGTCTAGGACCTCTCTGATTCTGATTATGTGCTTGAGGATTCAGGGCATTGTTGGGATTACTCTATGAAAACTTAGGATCCTTCCTCCAATTGGGATTATAGTTGTTGGAATTATAATTTGGCTTGTAGTTTCCAACATATTTTCCCTCTTCTACATTTATTGGGCACTCATCCCTACTATGATTTCCCTCACAGATATCGCATACTTCCTCAACAGCAAATCCTTGTAAACCATCATCATTCAATAACCTTTTCATTGCTTTAGTAAGGAATGCTACCTGTGATTTCATCGTGCTGTCGGCTTCGTAGTCCTTGACAGCAAGTACCCGTTTACCCCCTCTTCTTGTAGTTGGAAACTGCTCCTCATTCTTGGCCAGATTTTTCAAAACTTGCAATGCTTCGTCCGGATCTTTATCCAATAATAGTCCATTTGCTGCGGAATCAATTCGGATGCGAGTTTGTAGGTTGGCAGCATTATAGAACTTTGTAACCTGATTCCAGACGGGGAATCCATGCATTGGGCAGTTTCGAAGAAGAGTAGTAAATCTGTCCCAGGCCTCGTGCATCGGCTCGTCATCTTCCTGTTGAAAAGTAGCAATTTCATTACGTAATCGCTCAGATAAATGCGAAGGATTAAAACGAGATAAGAATTCACGAGATAAATCTGCCCAAGTTAAAATTGAACCTGGTGTTAGTTTATTCCACCAAGTTTTAGCTCTGTCCCTCAATGAATGAGGAAATAACCGAAGCCTCAGTATCTCTAGACTAACTCCTGGTAGTCTAAACGAACCACAGATCTCCTGGAATGTCTTGAGATGCTCTCTAGCATCCTCTGTCACATCACCACTAAACTGCCCGGCATTGTTGATCATACTAAACATGACAGGCTTAAGCTCGAAGTTATCAACATCAATATCTGGCAGCGTGGTCTCCAGCTCTACATGATCGTTCAACATGTAGTCACGACATGACCGTCGTCCGGCTGCTGCAGGCGGGTCACCGACAGGCGGGTTAAGATCGCCAAGGGGTGGTATGCCACCGCCAGCAGGTTGGTTATGGCCCATTTTCTCTAGCTGTTCCTCGAGGTATCCGTTTCTGTCTAAAAGTCGGCGAAGTTGTTTCTTGAGATTGAATGAACGTTCAACTTCTGGATCTAATGGATACTCAGGATCTTCACCTCTTTTAGATCTGCGCATAAACAAGAAAACCTCGTGAAAAGCGAGAGTTGAAAGCACAAAAGAAAAATTAAAGAAAAATAAAAATTAAACTAAAAAGAAAAACGAAAATAAAAATAAAAACGAAAAGTGCAATAAAAGAAAGGTGTAGTTATGTTGCCAATCCCCGGCAACGGCGCCAAAAACTTGTTGCGTGTAAAAGAGTCTATCGCAATTGTAGTGCAAGTGTACACGACGCAAGTAGTAAAGTGATACGAAGTATCAGATATCGTCTCCACAGGGATTGGGCTAATGACTTCACCTTAATTTACTGCACAAAAGTAAAGGAAATAGTTTAGAAAGTTGTCACGAGAAATAATAAAGTAAACGTAAATAAAAGAGTTGGAATATAAAGATAGAGAGAATGGGCTGGTATTGAATTGCTCAGTAGTGCAGGTATTGCAATGCTTAGGAAATCCAGTTCTGTCGTCGCGCCCGTCGCCGACAGCACCTGTCGCGGCGGCTATCCGTTAGCTGTCGCGGCAGCGAACACACCAACTCCGTACTTCCAAGTTTGGCAAGAATCCCAGATCTGCCTTGGCCTATCCCTAGGTCCAAGTCTGTCGATGATCAAGTCTTGATGATACCTCCCGGCGTGAATCGAAGGATGAACACCGATGTGTATGAATTCTTCTTTAGCCACTTAACCTTGCCCTATCCCTAGGCACAAGATAGTTCAACTATAAACTAGAGAACTCTCTCTTATTTCTTTCGTATACTTAACTCTCCCGATGCTAAGTAAATGGATAACCTCACAATGCTCTCCCGATGCTCTTGCAAGATATTAATAACCAAAATAAGAGAACTTGAAGTTTATTTTATTGAACTTGGAAAATCCTAAAACAAAACAACCCTTGCAACTACTTTACAAAACAACCCGTGGCCCTAGGGGGTTTTTAGAACATGTCGACGACGGGTAAACGGCGGAGGGGTTTAGGTTATCGGTTATGGGGTATGATGCCTCTAGGTTAAAATCTATGCCCTTATATAAGCTTTGGGCTCAAGTATTCTAAGTTAACAAGGATTACAACTTTAATTAAAAGTAAGATTCTAATAAAGACTTAATCTCCAAGAGTCCTACTTTGCAGCCGCCATCCTTGTTTCTAGGGATTTCTTCTCCTTGAGCTTTGGCTTGACATATCTTTTGATCCGGGGCTTGGACAAATATTTGGTTTTCACACGACAGACGAGCAGATTTTTCTCTATCTATCGAGGTCCACTTGACTTTTCCTCTTCATAAGGCTGTTGTCACCTTGCTGTCACGACAGATCCCTGGCAGCTTCATCCTCGCCGTCTTCTTGTCCAGTTCAGCTCTTTTGCTTCTCTGTCCTGCGCCTGCCTTCTCTGTCAACTATGGCAGCAACCTGCAAAGTCAGCCATCTTTTAGTAGAATCCGTGCCTTTAGTGTATTTGTGATGTTTTATTGTAAACTTACCTAAATGCAATGCAATGATGCTTGAATGCAGCAGAAATATGGGTTAAAAAGGGTGTAAATAATAGAACTTTTACACACTCAACACACCCTAAAGCCAAGTATCTAGAAAATTTAAATCAAAAACCTTTTTTATTATTATTTAAAGAAATGATCCCATGGACCTATATTTGAAAAAATGACCCCCAAATCTGCCATGTATGAAGAACTCGCTTTCTGGGTATAGCGAGACCCAACCTCGCTTTTTGTAGAGAGCGAGTTCTTCATACGTGATAATGCTTTTCAGTATAACGAACTTAACAAGAACTCACTTTCTACAGGAAGCGAGTTCTCCGAGAATTTGAAGAGTCATCTTAATTGTATAATTTTAGTAAATGTTTAGTTTAGGTACGTAGTACTGGAACCTATCTTTCATTCGACACCAATATGGACAAGTTCGGTGCATTGTAAACTGAGTAAAATTCGCGTTGAAAATGGTTTCATAGCTTGTTTTTGTGAATGAATGAAAATATAAAATGGCATAATAGGCTTGTTCTGTTAAATTTTATGGGTTTTTAAACCGAGAATTACCGTAATTTTTTTACCTTGGAAGCATTGTAGTGGAACTTGTCTTCCATCTGAGACTGATATTGGCACGCGCGATACATGGAGAAGGGTATAAAATTTGCATTGAAATGGTTCCAAAGCGTGGTTTTGTGCAGGAACGACAAGCAGAAAAGAGGATTTTTAAAATGAATTAGACCTTATTATTTAAACCGAAACTTGAGAAACATAGACAATAAGAAATTATAATCACTTAGTTGATACGAGGGCCCGAGCGATTAGGACACTTGTTACGCGTGTGTCCGAGATTTCTACATATAGTGCAATATTTCTTTTTTCTGATTCGTTCTCTATGTTTGACCATATCCTCCGCATAGAAAATTTCTTGGACATCCCTTTTCTCGTAGTAGTGCAAGATCTGGGCGTATGGTCGGTTCATCGTTAACAACATATGGACTAATTTCATTTCCGATGGGAGGAAACTCTTTTTCGTAAACCTTAAATACCGTTTCTAGTAAGTATATCGGATCAAGCAGCCCCATGTAGTGAATCCGTTGGGAAGAACAAGCAGCAATGACATATACGCACGAGTATTTGAATGTTTGGAAGACCCCACACTCGCAGGTTCTGTGCCTAAGATCTACCACGTATGCGTTGTGTTGTATGCCTTCCAACGGACTCGAAAATTCTGAAACACGAAACGAATGGCCTTTTCGAGAGAAGAGAGTTGCAGTCATCGCATTTGAATGATGCACATAAGTATGCAATTGCTCGAGGAGGTTTGGGTAGACTTTGTGGCCACCTACCATGTACTCAGGTTCTTGCCTTCCTAGGGTTGCAAATAGGGTAGCCAAACGATAGTATGTCGCTTTGACAATGGAAGTGATAGGAAAATATCGCACTCCCTTGAGTGTTGAGTTGACCGCCTCAGCCAAGTTCGTTGTCATGTGACCATATCTTTACCCATGTCATATGAACGAAGCCATTTTTCTCTCGAGATTTTGGAAAGGTAGTTCGCGCCATCTTTATTCCTAGCTCTCAGTTCTTCGAACAGCTTGTCTACATCATGTACGTAATGCGAGTTGCCAAGAGAATGACAGTTGAATAGTTAGGGATGAACAATACATACAAAGATATCGTAAATGCAAATGACCTAAAAGACGTACCCATTCGAAGCACCATAGCACATTCATCTTGGTTCTTATAGTTCTGCAAGTAGTTGGCCGCAATGTGTCGTAAGCAGTAACGGTGGTAAATATAGGGAGGCTTCCAAGATCGGCCCAAACGTTCTATTGCCCACTTGATTGTTGTGCCTCTGTCGGAAATAACACATATCCCATCATCTCTTGCCCGCATTACAGGAGAAAGAACATGTCTCCGTGGGTTCTTAAGGAAGAATACCCAAGACTCGAGATCCTCCTTTGGACTATTGCGAAGGCTACAAGAACGGTTTTTCGATTTTCGTCTTGTGCAACCGTCAGAAGTAAGACCTATGTATATTTCTCGTAGAATCAAGTACCGTCGATTTGAACCATCGGCTTGCAGTGTATGAATGCATTAATGCACTCCGGAAATGTCCAAAATAGCCGGTAGAATTGAAAAACACCTTGTACGACACGATCATTTTTGTATGCCGGAGCCATCTCAAGTTTCACAACTATTCCAAGTATGTGTTTCTGCATCATTTTTAGCCATGGTCGCAACTCGTTGTAAGATTCCTCATATTGGCCAAATAGTTTTTGTACGGCCCGCCACTTTGCATACCATACTTTATGGTGATCAAGAATGTAGCCGTACTGCATTTTAGCTGCAGCAATACATGTGGCAACCGTCACCCGGGGATTTGCTTTTACGAATGGTATGAAGGTATCGCATAGGACGCGCACATCCAAGTTCTTGTGATCCTGACTTAGGCTACTCACAGTGCATGTATGAGGCCCTTCTAGTTTCATGATTCTCCACAGTCCGCTCATCATCTTCAAAGATGATACACGAACCCTCCACTTACATCCATGTTTCTTATGGGCGCATTCCGCAATGTAGAAATATGGTTAGGTTTTCTTCACAATCGTCGTAACTGCCCAACAAATGTTGTAGTGCTTAATAGCGGCCACAACCAGTTCTTTTGTCAAGAATGTCATTCCAATGGCCAGTTCACCATCAACACGGTGGCTGTAACCGTCAATTGTTGGGTATTGTGAAAATTCTGGAATGTTCAAGGCATCCATATCAACCGTTGTAAAGTGGGATGATGGCTGGTAATAAGAAATAGGTGTGAGTGATACTGGAACATTGCTTTCTACTGGGTGTTCTTCGTTGGCTTCTAAATCTTTGATGGACCCTGCAGAAATGTTCATGTCTGCTAGTTCTTCATAGAAGATCCCTTGCTCTTCGCCATCGAGTCTAACTTCTCTAATTGGTTCTTCGTCAGAAATATCCCCCTCGAACCAGTATAGTTCTGCATCGTTGATTGCACCAACACAAGAATGTCTCCCCATAAATGGTTGAACGTACTCTGTACTAGGGACATACGATGAGTATCACCCATATGAGAAATCATCGAAGGGGTTGGACGCTTCATGGTCGGATAACCTCATGTAGTTGTGGGATGATGAAGCTGCCTCCCTCATACTATACTGATTGTATGTTGCATGTCTTCAATTGGAGAGGATGGTGCATCGAATTCATCGTTCGGGGGTCGGTTCAAGTCGTACCCGAAACTAGCTACGTACGAATGTCTTGGCACAAAAGACGATGATGCACCGAACTCGTTGTGTGAACTGTATGTAGTTAGTAGGTTAAAATCATTTCGTAAACTGGCCGTCGAGCTATCAACAATGGCATTAGGGTCGAAGTCGAAATTTGCCCGTCTCCAGCTTGGGATTTCGATTCCAGCATTAGAATCAGAAGATGACGCATACAGCTCGAGGGGCCTTCCTAATGAATATTTCAAGTGGGTAGCCAACATCAACTCCACATCACTGTTGTCCCCAATGCGGCATACTAAGTAGGTTAACAGTTCTAAAGCGATCGACAGATGATACTTCAACTCGTCCAGATTTTCCCCAAGGCCATGCGGGACACTGCTTTCCACTCCCTTAATCAACTTCTTGTACGATAATCTCCTCGGAATCGTTATTGTTACAGTATTCGCAGACTGAAAAACAACGTCGACTGAGGCATCAACGATTATCTCACCATCATAATATACTAGAACAACAACAGTTCCTCGTCTCGACATTTTTCCAGCAACTAAAAGACTTTAATGAAAACTATATGACACAACCATTTATAAGCGGACCAATATTATTCATCTGGAAAATCCGAAAGAATTTTGCTTTTGCATACGTGTCAGACACGTTGTGTTAGAATTACTGACTCAGAAAGGATCTCGCTTTTTGTAGAAAGCGAGTTCCTTTAATATTCCTGAATCTTGCTTTTTTTAGAAAGCGAGTTCCTTGCATAGTCAGATGCTAACACAGCGTGTTTGACACGTTTGCAAAAGCAAAATTCTTCTGGATTTTTCGGGTGAATAATATTGGTCCTTTGTACCCTTATATCAGGCAGAATGGAATGCTTGTTTGAATAATTGAGGTAATGTGAGGTAATGTTGTTTGAATAATTGAGGTATATTGTATCTTCCTACCGTAACGTGTTGGAAAAATATAATTTAAGATGATTTGTATCTAATAATGTTTCACATAAATAAAAGAGGATAAATTACAGTGTTGCACATATTTAGAACATTAATAAAGGACCCTAAACCAAGTTATAAAACATAATTTAACGATGATTTGAGGACTGAAAGGTTAATTAGAATCATCGTAGTCAGTTGAAATGTTTGAACTTAAGTTAAGTTCCTCCATCAGCTGTTGTTTTTGTTGTCTGCACTTGTACATAAAAAGATGCAACTCGTCGGCAGCTGCATCAACATCCAGTAAAGACGAAGCTTGTTCAGTGGTCGCTACGAGTGCAGACGGAGCAGCTTCTACGGGTGCAAACATACTACATTTGCCGACGTTGACCTCATCAAACTTAATATATAAATGGATGTATTTAGCTCATACAAAATTGAGCTGGTCATACATGTTACGTATGTCGGTTTCGTTGGTAAGCTTTATAATGTATTGCGTTCCAGCTGCCATCGGTGTGGGAATTTTACATTCTAAGTAAGAAATTTGCTTATCAGTGCGTTTACTAACCTCATTTGATATCAACTGCAATAAACCGTGGAGTGACATATTGCTGGTCATTGTTGAGTCGAAATAGGTACCAAGAAAATAAAATGTTGCGAAAAATTTTAGCCATGAGAAAAGCAAAGAGTTGGATGTTTTGGTAAAATACACATAATTTGAGCGTGGGTTTTATAGTGAAGGAAAAACATCGCGTGAGTAAATTTAATTTGAATAAAAAATATAATAGAAGGAAAAGAATCCAGTATTTAAACTGGAATCAAAACCCCGCGACTTCGCGTTCTACAAAACGTAGTATTTAAGGGACCTCGCTTTCTGCATAACGTGATGTCCCTTCTGACCGTTCAGTAGACACATCTTCTCAACGACGCGTCTTTTCAACAGAACTCGCTTTCTGCAGAACGCGAGGTCTCTTAAATACCGTATTTTGCAGAACGTGAGGTCTCTTAAATACTGCATTTTGCAGAACGCGAGTTCCCTTTAATGTCGCTTCCCAAGGGGTGTGAGACCTCTTATAAATAGCGGCTCTACATTCAAATTTACCCCGCACCTCAAATTCATTCTATCTTCTTCTTTTCTTATTTATTTTCTATACAATAGCGGTTTTATTGAGGTTAGACGCACGACACGTCTTCAACTACTGGCAGACGAATGGAGAGGTAATATTATTTTTTTACTTTAAATTATTTATTTATTCTTTGTTATAAATAAAATAGCCAAGAACAAGAATAGAGAATAAAGAGATTAAAGAAAGAAGGAGATTTATATTATTATCAAAGGCAGGAATTGTGTACAATGCCTTCATCTATTTATAGGCATAAGAAGTACATAATACATTAAACTCTAATTAATAGAGATAATATTCCTAATAATAAATAAATCAAATCTCCTTGATAAAGTTCTTATCATGATAGACATCCATATAGATAAATATTCATAACACTCCCCTTAGGATGTCTATAAAGATAATGTGCATGGTTAAAACCTTACTAAGATAAAACCCAAAAAGAGAAAAAATAAATCTTTAGTGAAGGAAAAAGAGTACACACATCTTTGATACACATAACTTGTTGCCTCATTAAAAACCTTACTAGGAAAACCCATTGGAACAAAATCTTGGTTAAGGGAAAAAGAGTGTAACGCGTATTTTCTCCCCCTCATGAAAACGTCACATAAGATCTCTGGCTCGACGTAATCCGATGTTGTAAAATAACATCTCAAACGGAGCATTAGAGAGTGCCTTAGTAAATAGTTCTGCTAAATTATCACATGAACAAATTTTTTGGACATCAATGTCTCCATTCTTTTGTAAATCATGAGTGAAGAAGAATTTTGGTGAGATATGTTTTATTCTATCACCCTTTATGTATCATTCTCTAAGTTGAGAAAAACATGTTGTATTATCTTCATATAAGATTGTCGGGGCTACTTTTCCAGAGTGTAAACAACAATTCTTTTGAATGTGATGAATTACAGACTTTAGCCACACACATTCACAGCTAGCCTCGTGGATAGCCAAAATCTCAGCATGATTGGAGGAAGTGGCAGTAATTGTTTGTTTCATTGATCACCAAGAAATTGCAGTACCACTATATGTAAACACATAACCAGTCTGTGATCAAGCATTATGGGGATCAAATAAGTACCATGCATCCGAAAAACCAACCAATTCTGTTCTGGATAGATTAGGGGAAAATAATCTCATGCCTTTCGTACCTTGAAGGTAATGAAATATGTGTTTAACCCCATTCCAATGTCTCCGAGTTGGACATGAGCTAAATCTTGCCAACAAATTGACATGAAATGATATGCCAAGTCGTGTGTGACTAGAAAGATACTTCAATGCACCAATAACACTTAAGTATGGCACAATAACACTTAAGTATGGCACTTCTGGACCAAAAATATCTTCATCCTTTTCCCGAGAGCAAAATGGATCTTTGTTAACATCAAGTGACCTAACAACCATAGGGGTGCTCAATGGATGTGCGTTATGCATGTAAAACTTCTTTAGCATCTTTTCTATGTATGTTGATTGATGCACAAAGATTCCATCCTTTAGGTATTCAATATGCAGTCCAAGACAAAATCTTGTTTTTTTGGGATCTTTCATTTCAAATTCTTTCTTTAAATACTCAATTGTCAAAAAGATCTTTCCAAGAGTCCCAATGATATTCAAATCATCAACATACAAAGCAATAATGAAAAATCCAGAGTTAAACTTCTTAATAAAAATGCATGGGGAAATTGGATCATTCTTATAGCCTTCCGCTAATAAGTATTCACTGAGGCGATTATACCACATACGCCTAGATTGTTTTAATCCATAAAGGGATCTATTCAATTTGATTGAATAATGTTCCCGAAAACCTGAATTAACTGCTTCAGGCAGTTTAAAACCTTCTAGAAGTTTCATATATATATTATTATCAAGAGGCCCATACAAATAGGCTGTAACAACATCCATTAAGTGGAAATTAAGTCTTTCTTTTATTTCCAGACTAATCAAAAATCTAAAAGTGGTTGCATCCACCACAGGGGAGTATGTTTCTTCGTAATTAATTCCAAGTCTTTGTGAAAATCCTTGTGCAACCAAACGAGCTTTATATTTCGCAATTTCCCCCTTTTCATTTCTCTTTCTCATAAAAACTCATTTATATCCTAGAGGTTTTACACCTTCCGGTGTACGGACTACAGTCCCGAATACTTCTCTTTCTGAAAGAGATTTTAGTTCTGCTTCAATTGCCTCTTTCCATTTTAGCCAATCATCTCTTTGCTTACATTGTCCAATTGACAATGGTTCCTGATCCACATTATCATCCAAAATCTCTAGTGATATATTGCATGCAAAAGTTGTAACACCCCCTACCCGGGCCGAGAGCCGGGAGCATTACCGGAGATCGGAAGACAAGAATCAGAATATCGGAAATGAGAAAAACCATTCTTAATTAATAACTTACACATTTTAATGCGCACGCGGAAAATGGGCTAACAAAAACTTTTCTTAACTTCTTATGCTTATACACAACTTAGACACAATTTCTTTTATTCTTGTTACCAAATTTCAGGACAATTTAAAACTTTATTATCATTATCAAATTACCATTACAATGAGGTCAAACATGTCGAATGCTTAACTATTCAAATCCATGTCATTCAAAAACTTAATTAAATGGTCTAGGTGACTTTCGAATTAAACCAATTTACCAAATAATTATTCAAGTCAATTTTCATATAAGACATAATAGATTTCCAATTCCATAGCATTCAATTTCCTTTACTTAGAACATTACAAAATATCATGATTTATATGCCCCTAAACATGTCAAGCTATCGACTATGGACAACAAAAAGAATCGACACAACCACTAGCTCGACTTACATTTTGTACAACAAAATAATGAGGCTACCTACTTAGGTACAAAACATGATTATAGCCTCCTAACCAAGCATCACAGAGCATATAATTTCAAACACCATTTCAAACTTAAGTTACGACTGAATAAAACAAAACGGATCCTGAGACAGACTTCAAAGCCACCATCTAAGAGTCTAAAGACAAGACTTAGATCATACATATTTCAGAACTTGTGAACTTGAGGACTTGATAACTTGAACCAAACGAATGATAGCTTTAGGGTCCGAGCGATCCTGCTAAGGTTGGGAAGAAGAAAACAACGGAGCGATAAGTACAAAAAGTACTTAGCGAGGTAATGCTAAATCTAATTCATTCTTAAGCTTTTAATGTGATCAAGCAATGAGATTACTTAGCTAGGTTTATTAACAATCATATTGCACCCAACTAAGCTCATGAAAAATTCATACACATAGCATCATACATGTCATATCAACATTCATAACACATGCTCGAATACAGAACATAGCATATCGATTATCACATGCTTACATATAATTCGGTCAATACCATGATTCAATTCTAATTTCAGCATACTCAATCTCATGCTTAGCAATTTAATTAATCAAAATTCCATGCTAATCCATACATAGCATTAATAACTTATCAGAACGAAATCACAAATTCATCGTAAGTATGTTATTCGAATAATCTCAAAACATCATCCAAAAATCAGAATTTTTCCAATTCTTATTTCCATGTTTTCGGATAGGGTCAATACCTAATTTTCACATAGTCGAACTTATAAGCAATTCATATGCTTCAAATCATAATCAGAAAGGACCAATGTCCACATAGCATAGCATTTCATATCACATCATAGCATGCTAAGTCACACAATCTTTTATCCACTTCATAAGCTTATTTAACTTAGCAAGTTCCATTTAATTCATGTAATTCATGTCACATTGTAAATCATTTCATTCCTTTTTATTTAATTTCATAGCCCAAGCATTTTATTTAATTTCTTTGCCCAAGGTAGAATAGTCGTAACGGATATTCAAGCCATCGGAAGGGTAACATGTAACGCATATAGTTGCCCGAGGCAACATCAAGTATTGCACAAAGCAACATCAAAGGGGATGCCCATAGCATCATGTGTCTCGAACAACAATCAAGAACACATCTTATCAAGAGTATACAAAGTACTATCAAAGATTGCACAAAGCAATATCAAACGGTGAGCTCATACTCTAGGCATGCCGTTCTTATCCAAAAACTTCTAAACGACCAAGGGCGTATTCTTGTTAATTAATTTATTCGTTATTTCATTTAACATATGCATTTTTCAGAATTCATTTTGCATGCTCATTCGATCATATCATCATACATGGCAGCATCTTCATACATACATAATCACATGTATACAAAGCATAGCATACATATATCATAGGGCAGTCCACATTTTCATTTATCAAGGACTATCAAGAATCCAATGCACACTTAATCAATCATACAAATACTCACATGGGCAGTCCACATTTGTACGTACTCAAACATTATCAAAATCCAAATTGAACATATAATTTCATGGCAATTAACATCATACAAAGCAACACATATTTTCACACAATCACATATTAACCACTAGTCTCAATCCAATTTCCTTTTTATCTCCTTCCCTTATTAAACACATTACCAAATATGATTTAGTCAAATTTCATGCATAGAAATCATAAATTACAATAGTAAGGTGGTTCGGACACTAGTCCCAACCCTAATACAAAATTTCATTCACAAATTACACTCACAAGTCTTTTAAGCTTGATCTCGAATTGAGATGCCTTTGTTTCTCCCCTTCGCGTGATCGATTCTAGCTTCCTCTGAAATTTCTTCGCAATTCCGATCTTAACTCTCAACATCAAACAAATACACACTCTATTAGGAAGCAATTCAATCATAATTACTTCTCAATTTCAAGCAAGAACTTATATTTTCAAATCTGACTTTTCATTAAACTAGTTGGAGGACTAGTTAGTGTTTTGATCATATCTTTTTAATTACTAACCCAAAATTAACTTATCATATAGCGTTGGAAAGGTATTAAACTCAATTTTACAGTCACGTGAACCTCATATTTTTATCTTATTCAAATCAATACAGTTTATTGCTTAATTACACTCCTTTCGGTGAATTTGGACAGCCTGTACTGCCTAACTTTAAAAATTCATATCTCTTAATTTACATACTGAAACTGAGTTCTGTTTTCTCCCAATGATTCTAGACATATCAAAGTTTATACAGTAAAATTTCAGCTTGAAATACCTTATATCCAATTTTTGGTGAATTTCCAAAGTTACTGTTTTTACATTGTACACCACTGGACAACTTTCTTAAATTACACTTTAACCTAAAAATACACTTAATCACACACTTGAATCTAAAAATCCATTCATGGTATGACTTATACTATTTTTCCATGACATTTTACAGTCCATATAAACTTCCAATTTCAACACTTAAGTATTCAATTTACCGATTTCTCCAAATCAGTCCTTAATCTCCATAACTTTCGATTACATGACCATTTTTGGTTCTAATCAAAATATCATCTTTTTAACTCATTTTTCCAGCAACCAAAAATCATTTATAACAAAATATTCATTTCTTCACAACTTTCTCCTAGTGAGAATTTTCTGATTTTAATCCCTAAGTATAGAAATCTTCCCAAATATTCAAGACTTTACATTTTCTTTCAAAACAGCCCTCTTATGACTCTATTCATATTTTCTTAAGAAGTTTTCACATATTTCATTAGTTCATCTTGTCATTTCCTTCAAGATTCATGTAGTTTCATGTTCATACAAGTTTAGGTTTGCATGCATGGTTTTAAACTCAACCGAATAGTTACAAGGAGTAAGAAACTTACTTTTTAATTTCTTGACAACACTAGCTATCTTCTTCAAATTCCTAGCTTAAATCTTCCACCATGCAAGCAAAAACCTCACCATTTTAGCTCTCAAATTTCAGACTTTTGAGCTTCTCTTTCCTCCCCATTTTCTCTCTTCTTCACGGCAAAGGAGAGGAAAATGATGAAGGAAGACAAGCTTCCATAATCTAAGTGATTTGATGGCCCTAGCAATTACCTTAGTATCCTTTTGCCTATCTCTTTTATTTTTATTTTACTAAGGGCAGCCCCAAAGATATTTTATCCTTAACATGCAAATTTTACTTTTTATAAACATTTTAATTTGGTCATCAAATTCTCTTGTTACAAGCTTTATTTAATTTTCTTAATTTCATCCGATTTTTCAAGGAAATGTAATGTTATTTAATATCTTTTTATTCTTTTAATATCATACCATCGATCTTGTTATCACGAACTTAAATTCACTAATTTGCCAATCGGCTAAACTACTTAATTTCACTCTAATTTTCTTTCTAATCCGAATTGGTGCACTAATTGCCCAATTAAGAACTTTGGGGACCAAATTGCATAATTCACAAATTTTGCAAACTCAATTGCTTCTAAGAATAAATAAATAATTTAACTTTTACGACTTTAAATTCTAGGACGGAAATGTGGGTGTTACAAAAGTATTATCGACGTCGATTTTGTTTCGGTTCCACTTGTTACCATACATGATATAATTTAGGGAAAACTACACCGGTGGTTCCCAAACTATTACCGTTTTCCTATTTTGGTCCCTAAACTATATTTTTTGGCAAAACTGTCCATTCTGTTACATAGTTCTCCTGTTTTGGTCCCTCAACGTTAAATAGCTAACGGTTTTGCTGACGTGACATTTTTTAAATATTTTTTAATCATTTCTCTCTCCTCTTAAAAAATGCCACGTCAGCAAAACCGTTAGCTATTTAACGCCAGGGACTAAAACAAGAGAACTATGTAACAGAAGGGACGATTTTGCCGAAAAACATAGTTTGGGGACCAAAATAGGAAAATGATAATAGTTTGGGGACCACCGGTGTAGTTTTCCCTATAATTTATTGAGATCTCATCATTATCAGGTACCTGATTCATGTCTAATGTCCTTTCTGTAGACCTTTTAATCTCTTCTCGAGATCTTTCATAATCCATTGATTCCTCGATCGGACCATCAGAAGATATAGTTCCTTTTCATTTTCGAGGATTTTTATCTTTGGAACCTACTGGTTTACCACGCTTCAGGCGTGCGTTTGACTCATTAGCAACTAGAGTTTGTCCTCCTGGACATCAATTTTAATCAGAGCATTCACAGATGGTATATGTGACTTAGTCCCTTTTTTAGGGTCAACAAAAGCTTCTGGAAATTGATTTGCTAAGTTCTGTAAATGAATTATCCTTTGAACTTCTAGTTCACATTGTTGGGTATGTGGATCAAAATGAGATAGCGATAACTCATTCCAACTTTTTTTTTCAGCTGTTTATTTTCTTCCCCTAATGTTGGGAAATCTGACTCATTAAAATGACAGTCGGCAAATCGAGGTGTAAATAAATTCCCCGTCAAAGGCTCAAGATATTTAATTATTGAGGGGGATTCAAATCCGACATGTATTCCAAACCTCCTTTAAGCACCCATCTTTGTGCGTTGTGGTGAAGCAATCAGAATATATACCGCACATCCAAAAATCCTAAGATGGGAAATATTTGGTTCCTGACCAAAAACCATTTGTAATGGGGAAAAATTATGATAACTTACGAGCTTGATGCGAATCAGTGATGCTGCATGTAAAATGGCATGCCCCATATAGAAATTGGTAGTTTTAACTTCATCAGTAACGGTCTTGCAATTAATTGAAGTCGTTTGATAAATAACTCTGCAAGACCATTTTGTGTATGAACATGAGCTACAGGATGTTCAACACTTATTCCAATCGACATGCGAAAATCATCAAAAGTCTGAGAAGTAAATTCACTAGCATTATCAAGACGAATTGTCTATATATGGGAATCTGAAAAATGTGCTCGTAATTTTATCAACTGAGCAAGTAACTTCGCAAATGCCAAGTTGTGGGTTGATAACAAGAATACGTGTGACCATCTAGTCGATGCATCAATTAAAATAAGAAAATATCTAAATGGTCCACAAAAAGGGTGTATGGGCCCACATATACCACCTTGTATTTGTTCTAGAAAATTGATAGATTCATAATTTATCTTAGCTAGTGATGGTCGAATAATTAATTTGCCTTGAGAGCAAGCATCACATGAAAATGCATTATTTTGAAGAATCTGTTGGTTCTTTAACTAGTGACCACATGAATTGTCGATAATTTTTCGCATCATAATCGAACCGGGATGGCCTAACTGGTCATGCCAAATAATAAAGTTATCAGTAAACTTATAGTTTACAATAGCATGTGCTTCCATTGCACTAATTCTTGTATAGTACAATCTGGATGACAGTGCATGTAATTTTTCTAAAATTTTCTTATTGCCTTGAGTTGTACTTGTAATATAGAGATATTCAGCATCTTCTTGACTAATACTCTCAATATGATAGCCATTATTGCGAATATCTTTAAAACTCAATAATTTTCTTTGCGACTTCGGAGAGTATAGTGCATTGTGAATATGGAATAGAGTTTCATTTGGAAATAACATATTTGCTCTTCCGAAGCCTTCTATGATATAAGCACTTCTGGATATAGTACTCACATTTCCCCTTGCATTGTTAAATGGGAAAAAATTTCTTGTGCTTAAGTATAGTATGAGTACTTGTATAGTCCGCTAAGCATAAGTCGTCACCATTTTTGACGGATTATATTTGTGACGAAATCATATTCTTCAAAATAAAATATAATAAATATTACAAAACATTCAAAACATAAATTAAATAAATAACATTCATGAATTTTATTCTTATAAAAAATGTTTCCAAATAAAATATTATATCTTTCTAACAAGCTTTTCCTAAAATAATAACAATAAACATAAACATGAAGAAGAAAAAAATCAAGTATTCTTCTCAGGGGAAATGAGGAAATCATTAACATCTATATCTGTAAAGTCGTAATTGCCTTTGCTAGTGCCAGTAATGCCATAATCATCTTTGCCAAGGCTATACTTATCTTTGTCATTGATATAAACAAAATTTGTTTCAGCTTTCTTTCCTTTACCATTGATTGATTGTTGATAAAGGTCCACTAGATGCTTTGGCACATAGCAAGCACGGGCCCAATAATTTAAGATGTTACATCGATGACACATAGATTCCTCTTTCTTGAATTGATTTTTTGTACCATTTTCATCCTTATTGTTCCACTTGCGGTGTGTATAGTTATTTTTAAAACGACCACCTCGCCTATGCCTTCGACAGTGACTATGACAACGACCACGCCCATAGTTATGACCATGATTGTTGGTGTAACCTTTATTTCTTCCGATATAGTATGCCACATTCATTTCAGGGAATGGAGCGGAGCCATTTGGGCGATATTCATGATTTTTCATCAATAGCTCATTGTTTTGCTCAGCCACAAGAAGGAAAGAAATTAACTCAGAATATTTCTTAAAGCCTTTTTCACGATATTGTGTCTGAAGGACAACATTGTTTGCATGGAAAATGGAGTATGTTTTTTCTAACATATCCTCATCAGTAATATTTTGACCACATAACTTCAATTGTGAAGTAATTCGAAACATAGCAGAGTTATACTCGCTTACTGACTTAAAATCTTACAATCTCATATGCAACCAATCATATCGGGCTTTAGGCAGAATAACGGTTTTCTGGTGGTCATATCGTTCCTTTAGATTATTCAAAAGAATAAGAGGATATTTCACCGTTAAATATTCTGATTTCAACCCCTCATGAAGGTGACGGCGAAGAAGTATCATAGCTTTGGCCTTGTTTTGGGCAGATTCTGCATTCCCCTCTTTAATAGTGTTTCCTAGACCATTTGCATCTAGGTGTATTTCAGCATCTAAGATCCAGGATAAAGAATTCTTTTCGGAAATATCAAGTGCCACAAACTCAATTTTCACAAAATTTGTCATTGATGTACTATAAAAGACAAACAAACAAATTAGATCAGATATATATATATACACACACACAAGAAAAAAATTTAATCCTCGTACGCCGTATTGTTAAACCAGTTCACAAGGTCATTTAAAAACCTTCTTTGAGACCAGTAGCCTCGCAGAATGGGATGTCCATCCAATATACTCGGATTAAACCATCAAAACAAATAACATACATGATTACACATAGCATGAATTATGAAATAAAAAAAAAGTAACGAAGCATGGTTTATTTTAGTTTATAAGATATATAAGATGGAAAAAGAACATACCAAATAAATCTTTGAAGAAACTTAGTTTGTAAATAAAATCTTCTGAGCAAACTCGTGCTGATAACGTGCTATAAATAAAATAACCAAGAACAAGGATAAAGAATAAAAAGATGAAAGAAAGAAGGAGATTTATATTATCATCAAAGACAAGAATTGTGTACAATGCCTTCATCTATTTATATGCATAAGAAGTACATGATACATTAAACTCTAATTAATATAGATAATATTCCTAATTAATAAATAAATCAAATCTATTGGATAAAGTTCTTATCATGATAGACATCCATATAGATAAATATCCATAACATTCTTTTATTTATTTCTTATACATATATATATTATGTTTTACTTTTAAATCTTCAAGAACTACGAACGAGCATTGACATGCTATCTAAATCGTATCACAGCCACACCGAATGCAAATATTGTTTCGTTTATTGTCAAAGTCGGTTTTGGCCATGTTGCTACTATCGTTGGCGGTACAAAGCTGAACTATCCCTTTATTAACGCCTTATTAGAACGATGGAGGCTAGAGATGTTGTATATCATCTTGGCTTGCCTACTAACAACAAGGTTATTATCGTATTGCCGCAGTGACTGGGCGACCATGTGTGCTGACCTGTTGGGAGTGGTTCCGGACAAGTTCGACAGTGGCAAAATCTTACTAACTTTTTTGGAGCAGAATTTTACAATCCTCCCCCCGATACAGATGACGAAACAAAGTAGGTAAATATATTTATTTTATTATATATTTTGTTTTCTATTTTTTAATAATTAAAATATTTTTATAACGATACTTATTATTTTCGCATCGGTTTGCTCGTGCCCCCATCCTACAAATTATTAGAGGGATTTTAATGTCTGACAAATCTCATAACAAAGTCCATCTGATGTGGTTGTACCGTCTTCGTAATTTTGCCGAATCAAGAAAAAAAATGTTAGCGAGCAACGATCTTGGCATTTCTGTTCATGAAGCTTTGCAGAACCGTCGACCCTGATAGAGCCGCAATCGGAGGATGTCTTTTACTGCTGCATGCATGGGCTTGGTTTCGGATGCCATTTTTAAGCTCGCGACCTAGACACCCGACCTCGTACCTATTCCCACTTATTTGGAGGTACTATTAAAACTATTTAATTTAATTTATAAATAATTTTTAAAACTATTACAATTTTTAATTCTTTTTCATTAATGATAGGTGGTGCCTTCCACTCACTCACCAGGGACTGCTAGATACACAGCGAGACTATAGACTGTTGATCGACAAGATACAAGGAGGTCAGGAATTCGGACCATTTTTTCTTAATTCCTCAAATTCTTTTTCTAATCAAACTTTATATAACTCACATTAAAAAAAGTTAGTTTCTGTAGACTCCGTACACTGCTCCTCCGATTCGGGAATGTATTCTGCAGGACATTATGGACATCTCTCGCGTCTGGCTGCTACTAGTGCCACTCATCAACTACAAAATTGTCGGGTGACATTATACCGACCGGGTTCTGCGACAATTTGGCTATGTCTAAGGGATTCTGAAGCCGCCACCCAATTTAGAAGAATTACATCGGTTGACGCGGTAGGGAATGACGGAAGTCCATTGGGCCATCATCACGCTAACTAGGTCAGACAATGAATGACAAGGTATGGAAAGCAACCGCCCATCTATGAACCCATTGTGAACCAGGACGTCACATTTGACTATATGTAGTGGTACCACCAAAATAGGAAGTTGCATATACTGATTTCGGAGAAGCGCACGCGAGAAATTGAGGTGCCTCCCCAAAACTGCCTACCCACATAACGTCAAGCCACCCAGAGCTAGGCGACGCAGCGAGGTACTAGAATGGGGCCTAAAAGCCATAGACGACGAACTCACACTATAGGGGCCTCGTCGTCTGGAACAATGTAAGCGGCAGGCCAGTCTGTGACATAGCATTCGACTCCAGTGCCAGGACTGACATTCATGCACTCTGCTTCGTCATCGTTTCTGCAGATGTGTGGTCCTAAGATGTTTCAGCAGATGAGACCTCCACCTAAGTTCTTCTTCATGGATGCCTTTCTCCCCTTCATGTCGATGCATTCAACATATGTTCCTTAAGTGTTTGATGTTTCATCATTGGCAGTACAGTTCGATTATAGCATTGTCGAGCAGATGCCACCGTAGAGCTTGTTCTACACCGGCCCCGGTGCCAGTGGTGGTCCGTGTTCCAGGGAAGATCATGGTGTCAATGATGATGATGATGCTGATGAGGACGATGATGGAGCACATGACGTTCGAGGGAATTTGTCATGAGATCGCCGTGTACCCAGTTGCGGAACGAGTGGACATAGGCATCATTAGGACGAGGGGTATGTCTAAAAAAATTAATTATGTTTATACAAGACTTTGTTTCTGATTTTATAATTCCCAATATTTTATTTTGCCTTATTTTTTACATAGTTTTTAGATTTTATATTTATTTTTGTTCTTTTTTGGATAAACAATAACTTACATTATTCGATTAATAAACCGAACAAGCCTATCATGCCTTTTCAAAAGAAAAATCATTCACAAAACAAGCTATGAAACCGTTTTCAACGTGAATTTTACTCGGTTTAAAATGCACCGAACTTTCCCATATTGATGTCGAATAAAAGGCAAGTTCCAGTGCTATGTACCTAAACTCAATGTTTACTAAAATTATATGATTAATAACCCCCGAAATATTGCTCGAACATGCCTGTGGACACTTGGTCTGCTAGCCCGATTTACAAAGAACTCGCTTTCTGCAGAAAGCGAGTTTCCCGCGATAAATTAAGTCGGCTCTTCAAATTCTCATGGAACTAACTTTCTGTAGGAAGCGAGTTCATGTTAAGTTCGTTATTCTGAAAAGCATTTCTATGTATGAAGAACTCGCTCTCTGCAAAAAGCGAGGTTGGGTCTCGTTATTCCTAAAAAGCGAGTTCTTTATACATAGCAGATTTGGAGATCGTTTTCCAAATATAGGTCTGCGAGGGTCATTTCTTTAAATAATAAAAAAAGGTTTTTGATTTAAATTTGCCCAAGTATCTGAAAGAGGAAAAATCACATTTTCTTCTCTCTCCTCTTTCTTTTTTTTATATTTTTTCTCTCCTCTTCCATCAAGTTTCATGTTCGATCTATCGCCAACGGAGAGTTTACGTTCGACATGTCCTGCGCAATTGTGTTTAACTCGCCAACACGAGTCGGTCGGTGGTCGTGGTGTCGTCATCAGAGGGTGTGACAGAGAATAAGTTTCAGGTTGTTGAGTAGGTGTTTGAGTGCTCGAAACGCAAAACCGAGGTTGTTATCGTGTTCACTGGCATCGAGAGAGTTAGTTTGGGCCTTCACCATCCGGCCACTGGAATCCACCGCACGCGCGTGGGCGACATCTTGACTGGTTGAGTCTTCTTGATTGTTGCGATCCGGATGCCTAGAGAAAGAGTGTTGCAACACCATGGTTAGAGATACCGAATGAAGATTACTGATGCTATGTGACCTATGCCTCACTCGAAGATACTCGATGGGGGATTCTGAGTATGAGTGTATCTTTCGATGCTATGCGACCTAGCCTCACCCAAGGTGTATGTTTTGATGTTATGTGACCCGACTTCACCCAAGATGTATGTTTCGATGTTGCGTGACTCAGCCTCACCCGAGGAGTGTACGTTCCCGATGTTGTATGACTCGTGCCTCACTTTAGAGTTGTTGTTGTTGATATTTATGCTTTTGCCACGATGATCTGATGAGATCTCGAGTGTGGTTGGGCCTTGTGTGCCATGTATGATGATTTCTATGATGAGAGCATATGTTTAGGCAACTAGTAGTAGTGCCACGTGTTTATCTTTCTCCCATTGTTCCTCGTACTAGCTTGCATGCTTATGTTTATGATTAGCATGAAGTATAGTAGAGTAGATGTGTACCACTGAGCTTTGTAAGCTCAGCGCTCAGAATTGTTGTTTATGTGCGTAGGTTGATCATCAGATCATGGGATCGAGGAGCACTATTAGTATGAGATTTCAGCATGTGGTGATTTCCAAAGTACGATACTTACGTTTAGTGGGTTGTGTATTCATAGGACCTTACGTGGTGGAGTTTGTAATTCTTATTTTTGAAATTGTATTAATCAAGTCGAATGTTTAAATATTTTAAATTAAAGCGGAGCTTATTTGTAACGATTTAAATTGTTTATATATGTTTTCAACTATTAGATTTAATGTTTTTGGAAAATACCTTGTTTGGGCTAAATCGAGTTGAGAATTTTTATGGAAATAAGTTGGGCTTAAGACCCAACTGTGACATCCAGGTTTATGGTGTTACAAGCAAGGTTTCAAATCCACCACCTACCCACTTCTCACGGTGAGTATGACTTTTGACATCTGCACACCTGCCAAACTCATACTCATATCTGCCCAACTAGGGCGGGTGCGAAATTCGCAAAATTGTACTCATCTTCCATCCATCCATTCCAACCATTCGTCGCATTCCATGCTAATGTCCACAACTCGATGATTGATGTATGTGATAGCTTGACAAACACATCTACTTCACTACTGAACAACTGACATACTAATGGAACATGTCGTTTATGACCTTAATGCCACCTGACAATAGACATAGTCACTCATTGGTGTAATTTTTAAATATGAAGGGTTAAATTTATTGAATTGTTTTGAATTATGACCAAATTAATAGAATGTATATATTTTAAGGATTAAAATTGTTAATATACAAAGTTGTATGTTTCAATTTAAACGCCAAAGTGACCAAATTGTCACGTGATTTTAATTGAATAACTAAATTGTTACTTTTTAAAGAAAAATGACATGTTTGTTACCAAACCTATAATTAACATGTTTATCATAAAATTTTAATTAAGTGGTTAAATTGTTACTTTTACAAGAAAAGTGTCATACTTGTTACTTAACTTATAATTAAGTGCCATATTGTGTATTTTACCCTTTATTATTTAGGCTTCTCCATTGTATGGACTAATATGATCAAGTTAAAATATTAAAGTTATAATTTATGTATAATATAGGGAGTAATGTAAAATTTTGACTTAATTTTTGGGTGATTTGGAGGGGTCCCATACTCCCATTGTTGTGTAAAATGGACGGACCATGCACTTTATGACCTAAATATGTTGAATTTGTGGGGTGTCAAATCCTTGATACATGGGAAATGCTGATCTAATCACGTGATGTTTGGTAACAGCACGTGTAACATCTTGTCCGAACTCCGAAGATCCCTATCAACCGTTGCTTTTGGTACCATGTGTAGGGAAATGTGGTGGATATGCATACGCGCGCTTGTTTCCCACGCTCTCCTTTTGTCACATTTTAACGGCTCCGCCGGCAGCGTAGCAAACGGACAAGGTTCATCTTGACTTTTAAACATTTATTATTTTTATGATATTTTAAGTTTTTGTAAGAACTGAAATGTTATAAAAAATTAAAATTTTTAGTGTTATGTTTTATATTTTTAATTGGGACCACACCATAATCGTACTGTAACATGCTGTATCGCAGACCTACCATGTTTATATTGTGCTTAATATTTTAAAATAGATCAAATAATTTTTGGACTTAAAAAAGAGAAGAAAATACTATGCATTTTTTATACATTTTATATTATCTATATCATTTTCTCATCTTACCTATAATAATGTTCGAATGAGATCACTAATTGATCGAGTAGTCAATGATGTTCATGTTAACTTATTTTGTATGAGTTCGAATTCTGATAGTAGTCTTGAGAATGTAGATACATCTTTACTTAATAGAATATTAGGGGTGGGCAAAAATACCCGACCCGGTTGATCCGACCCGACGACCCGAACCTAAAAATGCTGGGTAATTCTCGAAAAAAATTACTCGACTGGGCCGGGTACCCGACTCGAAAATTTCTCAAGACATGGGCCGGGACACTCCCCAGAAGTTTCTCGAGACATAACTCTTTAACTTTTGTAGATAGACTACTATGCCACCTCGTATGAGCTCTAGATTAGCGGCCGATCGTGCTCGAGGTCGTACCGCAGTAGTAGCGACGCTTCACAGTCTGTGGGAGCGCCGCCGAATCAGGATGATATTCATGGTGTTAATGAGGAAAAGCAGGCCGTGGATCAACAGCCTAGAGTTCAGCAGATCGGGGCCTAGCAGACTGGGGCTCAACGGGCTGGTGGTGAGGATAACCAATTCAGCGAGCACCGGGTGATGGACCACATGGTTCTGGAAATATTGAGATTGCAGGCATAGATACTGCTGCAGTGCACATGGAGTTGCTCCGTTATCTTCGTCAGTCTGAGGGTGTGAGGAGACTCATATCTACTAAGTTTTTGGCTGTCGGGATGACTATGTTTGATGGGAAGACGGGAACAGATCCGGCTGATGTTGAGTACTGGTTGAAGAAGCTTCAGAGGTTGTTTGTTGAGATGGACTATCCTACCGACCAAAAGCTTAGGGTTGTTGTATCACTATTGCAAGGTGAGGCTCAGAATTGGTGGGAGGCTAAGGAGCATGTTATTCCATCTGGTCAGATTTCTTGAGACTATTTCCGACAGGCTTTCCGTGATCGATATGTTGGAGCTGAGTATCTAGCAAAATGCCGGGACGATTTTATGAATCTAAAGCAGAACAACATGTCTGTGAATGATTATGAGATTGGGTTTATGAGGCTGATCCAGTATGTTCCGGGGCTGGTGATTACAAAAAAAAAAGAAATGTGATCGATTTCTGAAAGGGTTGCGTCCTTCGATTAAGGCGGGTGCGTCCTTCGATTAAGGCAGATTTGAGCGGAGGTTCGACTAGTACCCGTAGGGTGCCACAGTGTTCCTTCTACAAAAAGTGGCATCCAGGTGAGTGTAGGAGGCAGTCTGGGGCTTGTTTCCGATGTGGACCTTTTGAGCATCTTTTCAGGGATTGTTCGATTTCGCCTCCATCATCTTATACTCCGAGTCAGTCTCAGGCATCTATACAGACTCCTGCCAGAGGTGGAGGACATGGTAGATATGCTGCTTCGGGTACCGCTGGTAGGGGTAGACTTGCTCAGAGTAGAGGATTAGTTAGTTCTGGGGCGAGACAACCAGGGTTGGTCTATTCTAGCAAGAGACATGAGGATTGCGATGAGCCAGACGTTATTGCCGGTACTTTTTCTATCCACTCTATTTCGTATTTTGCTCTGCTTGATAATGGTTCGACTCACTCATATGTTGCGAGTTCTATATCTAGGGTCTTGAAATTCCTGTTGAGAATACCGATAATGCTGTCGCCGTACACAGTCCGGTGGGTAATCCTGTTGAGGTTACCAAAATGTACAAGAATTGTCTTCTCGAGCTTCAAGGAGAGATCTTTCCAACTGATTTGATGAAGCTACCTTTTAGGTAGTTCGATCCTATTCTCGGTATGGATTGGCTATCCGCTCATCAGGTTACTTTAGACTGTGAAAAGAATAGGGCAACTCTGAAGACTTCTACTGATCGTGAGGTAGTCCTTGTTGGGGAGCGTAGAGGTTTTCTATCTAATGTTGTATTGGCTCTCAAGGCTGAGAAGATGATCAAGAAAGGGTCTGATGCTTATCTTGCGTACATTATTGATCTGAGATAGTCTGATGCTGGGATGGATAAGATTCGGTTGTGAGAGACTTTTCGGATGTATTCCTGGAAGAATTGTCTAGTGTACTACCGAAGCATGATGAGGTTGAGTTTGGCATTGAGATTTACCCGAGTTCAGCTCCTGTGTTCATGGTTCCTTATCGGATGGCACCGAAGGAGTTGAAAGAGTTGAAGGTACAGTTGCAAGAGTTGTTAGACATAGGATTCATTCGGCCTAGTGTTTCACCATGAGGAGCTCATGTTCTATTTGTGAAGAAGAAGGATGGGACACGTCGGCTTTGTATTGACTATTGGAAGTTGAATAATCTGACGATCAAGAATAAGTATTCCTTTCCTCGTATTGATGATCTCTTTGATCAGTTCTAGGGAGCTACGATGTTTTCTAAGATAGACATGAGATCTGGTTATTATCAACTCAAGTTTAAGGATTCTGATGTGTTCAAAATAGCTTTCCAGACACACTACGGGCATTATGAGTTTCAGGTGATGCCTTTCGGATTGACTAACGCCCCGGTCGCATTTATAGACTTGATGAACCAGATGTTCCAACCTTATCTTGACCAGTTTGTTGTGGTCTTTATAGATGATATTTTGGTCTATTCCAAATCTGAGGCTGAACATGAAGAGCATCTTCGGATTGTTTTATAGACTCTTCGGGAGAAACAGTTGTATGCAAAGTTAAGCAAATGTGAGTTTTGACTTCCAGATGTTGTATTTCTAGGACATGTAGTATTAGCTGCATGTATTCAGGTTGATCCGAGGAAGATTGAAGCCATTATGAGCTGGAAGCAGCCCAAGAATGTTTATGAGGTCCGAAGTTTCTTGGGTTTAGCCGGCTATTATCGGAGGTTTGTAGAGGGTTTCTCTATCATTGCGGCTCCTTTGACTAAACTTCTGTGGAAGGATATTCCCTTTGTTTGGGCTGAGGCCCAACAATATAACTTTAAAAAGCTTAAGACCATGTTGACTGAAGCACTAATTTTGACCTAGCCTGAGCCTGGTAAGGCTTACACCGTTTATGTAACCCCCTCGTCCCGGTATGGCCGAATGACCGGTCCGAGTGAGCCACACGGGGAAAACCGAGTGGAAACCCCCTAAGGAATTTCCCCTCGGTTAGCAACCCTAATTCTTTTTCCATTTTAAATCTTGTCTAGATGAGTATTTAATCCTATGTGATCATACAGCGGAACAACAATATATAAAACAATCAAGCGAACTCAAACAATCATGATTACAGCCCAATTTTAACCTTATACTACAAGCGGTATCGATACCCCTAAGGGGTGTATCGATACCCCTTGACTAGGTCAACGAGACAAAGTCAACCCGTAGAGATCGTATCGATACACCCAAGGAGTGTATCGATACCCTCCCCAACGGTTGACTTCCCACGGTCAACGCTAAGATGACGGTATCGATACACCAGAGGCTGGTATCGATACCGAACTGGACAGTAGCTCCAGTGACCAAAATAGTATCGATACACCTCTCAAGTGTATCGATACACGAGGCCTGAACAAGAAGGTGGTATCGATACCATACCAACCGTATCGATACCCCTGCACAGCAAAAACCTCCAAACTCAGCAAAAACGATCAAGACTCGAATCTAAATGCAATTTAGGACTTTCCTAGACCCCAACAAGCATTCATACAACATTTACATACCACTTTATAGCCATACAAGCACCCAACATGTACATACATCAAGGGAACATGCAATTGAATCAAAGATGGCACTTAAACATCCAAAAACTCATACTTCAACATTCAACATAAGGCAAACTCAAGGGCACATAACCAACATTCAAGATAAGCAATTTAGGCATGGATTACAACTCAAACATGGCATCACAAGCCATACAAAAGCAACATAGCATGGAGTCTAAACAAGCTCCTAAACAACCAACAATCATCCATCAAAAGACACATGTCTCATTGCTTAAACTATTACATGTTCAACATTTAAAAGCCATACTTGATGTACTCAAGCCAACAACCACACTTGGAGGCCCTCCACTTGATCAAGCAACCCACGAACTAAGGATCTGCAATGTTGAACAAAGAGAGCGTAAGCAATGATGCTTAGTGAGGGTAAGCTCGAAAAACAAACCTCAACATTGCAGGGTCCGAGCACGATCTAGCCAAGGCAAATCACAAATATACCAAGGATCCACAAGATAAGATGCAAGAGCAATATGCAAGTAAATGTCATGATCAACAAGCTCTAAAACCTTAACACAAGTGGTCACATTAAATATCCAAATAAAGATCATTAATCTCAACACATTGATACATTTATCAACCAACATTGGCACCTAGCTATGACCCGAATACGCGGATAGACACGTTGGAACTCACATCCAACAACCACATTACCTCCCGGTGGGATTACACTCATCATCGGCCTCGCGAAGGGGATTCCACTCATCCTCACGCCCCGTCGATGGGATTCCACTCATCACCGACTATATTTAAATACAATTTCCGGGCGAACCCGTACTCCTCCTTGGTGACTCAACGCCACCAAGGCCACGCGCGACTTTTGACTCATGTGTACACACTAACATCCTAATGATCGATCATTTGTATTCAAGTATACTAGTGCCAACATTTACTCATTTCACACTATTCATTCCAATCATTTCCGTGCTTAGCACGTACTCACCAACAAGCATCATCATGCATGTCTCAAGCATCACAAATCATATCTCATCTCACATGTATAATACAATATACACAAGCATTCATATCACATTTCATACGAGACATACACAACCTCATAATTGAGTTCATCCAAAGGCTCTAAATCAAGCTTAGGATTAGGCTACCACCCTAATCCTAACTCTAGGTGGGTCTACCAAGCCCATCCTAGTCCATATACTCGAACCAACTATTTTAAAACCATTTAAAACAATCAACCACTCACCTAAGCTTCCAAGCTCAAAGACCAAGCAAGCAACCGTCTTCAATTTCCCGGATTCACTTCTGATGCTTCACCGATGCCTAAACTCAATTCTAATCAATCTCAAACACAAACAAAACATTCGAAATCAATAACTCAACATCGGAACTAACCCGGATTAACATTATCAAGCATCCAACACTCAAAATCAACCCCAAAACAGAATTTTCGAGCAGCCCCTAACACCCACTGAATTCTTCCATTTCAAACATCCAATCAACCATCAAACACACCCAAAGTGACCCTCACATATCATACTACCAACAGCCCCTAAAATCCAACATTAAACAAACCCAAAAACCACTTTAAAATCCTCCAAAAACCTCTTTGAAACCCAAATCCGAAAATTGCTCAAAACCATTTGAAATTCACATATGTTATACCATTTGACCTCTATATATCATAACTAAACATATTAAATCAAAACATTTACTTTAACAACATAAAGCTTTCATTTTTAATCCAAACTTCCCAAAATTCCATTTTCTAAAACCTCCATGAAAATGAAAATAGAAGGTAATTTTAAAGAGGGGAAGATGAGGGGAAGTCAAAAACGTCCTTACCTTTCAAAATGGAGTTGAAATGAGGGAGCTTTTTGAATGGGATAGTGGCTTGAAGAGGGGAGCTCTTTTCACGTTAGAGAAGAAGATGAATAGTGGAAGATGGTGAGAAATGGGTGTTTTTAATTGTTTGTTTAAATTTAAAGGCTAAAAGACCACATTGCCCTTAATGAAATGGGGTATTCACAAGGGCACACCATCTATGGCTATTTGGGACTAAATTTCAAAACACGGTCAAACATTAAATCAATTAGTTTGGAAATGAAACCCGAAATTTTAAGGAATCATTTTAATTATAAAACCGAGCCCAAAATAATATTAAAATATTATTTTCACCTAACCCCTAAACCCGGGTGTTACAACTCTCCCCTACTTAAGGAATTTCGTCCCCGAAATTACCTGGTGGAAACAAATACGGAAACTGCTCAACCATATCCACTTTCCTCTCCCACGTGGCCTCTTCCACACCTCTATGCCTCCATAACACCTTGACCAACTCTATGGTCTTGCCACGCAACACCTTGCTATCCGAAGCAAGTATCTCAACGGGTTCTTCATTATAGGACAAATCCGGATTCAACTCTATCTCCTCAACGGGCATCACATGAGAAGGATTCGATCTATATCTCCTAAGCATAGACACATGAAAGACATCATGGATCTTATCTAACTCAGAAGGTAACCTCAAACGATAAGCTACAGGCCCAATCCGCTCAACTATCTCATACGGACCAATGAACCTCGGACTCAACTTGCCCTTCCGGCCAAATCTCATTACTTTCTTCCACGGAGATACTTTCAGAAACACTTTCTCACCCACTGAGTACTCAATCTCTTTTCTCTTCAAATCTGTATAAGACTTCTGGCGATCGGAAGCTGCTTTCAAACGGTCACAAATCAACTTCACTTTTTCGGTAGTTCCCTTAAGCAAGTCTGGCATAGGTAACAATCTCTGACCTGTCTCAGCCCAACAAATCGGAGTCCTACATCGTCTACCATACAAGGCCTCATAAGGTGCCATCTGAATACTAGACTGATAACTGTTGTTGTAGGCAAACTCAACCAACGGTAAGTGCTTCTCCCAAGAACCCTGGAAGTCAATCACACAACAACGAAGCATATCCTCTAGAATCTGTATCACTCGCTCTGACTGTCCATCGGACTGAGGATGGTAAGATGTGCTGAAATGCAAACGGCTACCTAAAGCACTATGCAAGCAACCCCAGAACCTCGAAGTGAATCTAGGATCCCTATCTGAAACAATAGACTTAGGAACTCCATGAAGTCTCACAATCTCACGGATGTACAAGTTTGCCAACTTGTCTAAGGAATCCGTAGTGTTCACTGCTAAGAAGTGAGCACACTTAGTGAACCTATCAACGATCACCCAAACAGAGTTCTTCTTCGAAGGAGACAAGGGCAACCCCGACACAAAATCCATGGTGATCCTCTCCCATTTCTATTCCGGAATCTTCAAAGGCTGTAGCAAACCTGAAGGAACCTAATGTTCTGCCTTCACTCTCTGACAAACCATGCAACGGCTCACATGCCCGGCTACATCTCTCTTCAACCCAACCCAGAAGTAATCATTCTTCAAATCTCGGTACATTTTGGTACTACCCGGATGCATAGAAAAGGGACTCGAATGTGCTTCACCCAGAATCTGACGTCTCAACTCAACATCTTCTGGTACAACAATTCTATCTCTAAAGCATAACAAGCTCTCACCACTGAAACTATACTCAGTCGGTCTTCCTTTGGCTATGTCCTGAACATGAGGAACTAAACTCACATCTTGCAACTGCTTCTCTCTAATCAACTGAATCAAAGAAGGCTTCACTTGCAACTCGGTGATCAAACCACCATCATCGGACACACTCAATCTAGCAAACATAGCTCTCAACTCAACGTCCACTTTTCTACTCAAAGCATCGGCTACTACATTTGCTTTACCCGGATGATACTCAATGGTCAAATCGTAATCTTTTAGCAACTTTAGCCATCTTCTCTGTCTCAAGTTCAACTCTTTCTGTGTCATCAGATACTTCAAGCTCTTGTGATCGGTGTAA
Organism: Hibiscus tridactylites; assembly: GCA_958450335.1. NCBI lineage: Eukaryota > Viridiplantae > Streptophyta > Magnoliopsida > Malvales > Malvaceae > Hibiscus > Hibiscus tridactylites. Next base: position 83,722,324 of record OY288270.1, read on the forward strand.
ACAATACACTTCTCACCATACAAGTAATGACGCCAAATCTTCAATGCAAACACAACTGCGGCTAGTTCTAAATCATGAGTAGGATAGTTCTTCTCATGAATATTCAACTATCTAGAAGCATAAGCAACAACTCTCCTATCTTGCATCAAAACACATCCTAAGCCTACGTAGGAAGCATCACTGTAAATCACAAACTCCTTACCTGAAACAGGTTGTACTAACACTGGAGCGTTTGTCAAAGCTTCTTTCAATTTCTCAAATGCCTTCTGTCTTGCATCTGACCATTCAAACTTAACTCCTTTTTGCAACAATTTAGTCAAAGGAGCAGCTACCCTAGAGAAACCATCAACAAATCTCCTATAGTAACCGGCTAATCCTAGGAAACTCCTAATCTCGGTCACGGACTTAGGTTGTTTCCACTCAACAATAGCCTCAATCTTCGATGGATCAACTCGGATGCCTTCGGCCGAAACAACATGGCCAAGAAATACAACCTCTCGAATCCAGAACTCACACTTACTGAGCTTCGCATACAACTGGTTGCTCAACAATCTCTGTAAAACAAATCTCAAGTGCTCATCATGTTCTTCTTCTGTCTTCAAGTACACAAGTATATCATCAATGAAAACAACTACAAATCGGTCTAGATAGTCTCTAAAAATTCTGTTCATCATGTCCATGAATGCTGCTGGTGCATTCGTGAGCCCAAATGGCATCACATGAAACTCATAGTGACCATATCTAGTCCTAAAAGCTGTCTTCGGAACATCACACTCTTTCACCTTTAACTGATAGTACCCGGATCTCAAATCTATCTTCGAGAACACTGAAGCACCTCTCAACTGATCAAACAAATCATCTATACGAGGCAACGGATACTTGTTCTTCACAGTCAACTGATTCAACTGTCTATAGTCAATACACATGCGCATGCTACCATCTTTCTTTTTCACAAACAACACTGGAGCACCCCACGGAGAACTACTAGGCCTAATGAAACCACGGTCTAATAATTCTTGCAACTGACTCTTCAATTCTTTCAACTCTTTCGGAGCCATGCGGTACGGAGCTATCGAAACTGGATTAGACCCTGAAACTGTCTCAATCACAAACTCAACATCTCTGTCAGGAGGCAAACCCGACAACTCTTCAGGAAACACATCTGGAAAGTCACACACTGTTCTGATATCTTTCGGTCTAGCCTCACTCATATCCGGATTCATAATATAAGCTAAATAAGCCCTACATCCAGAGTCCATCAACCTATGAGCCTCTAAGCTGACACCACATTAGACAAGAACTTAATGTTCTCGCCTACTACTACTACCTCGTAGTCATCAGAAAGCTTCAAAGAAATTCTCTTTGTCTCAAAATCTACACTAGCCCGATGCTCAACCAACCAGTCCATACCCAGAATAATATCAAAACCATAGAAGGGAAGTTCCATCATATCGACTGAGAACACATGACCCTGAATCTTCAGTGGACATCTTCTATACATACGTCTAACCACAACTGTCTCACCAAAAGAACTAGTAACATGCATACCTACATCTAAGACCTCAACAGGGATATCTAACTTCCGTGCATGCTGACTCAAAATGTAGGAATGCGTAGAACCCGAATCAACCAAAGAAAGCAAAGACATAGACTGTAACTCGAAATTACCTGCTATCACATCGGTGTCGTTCCCGGCCTCTCTCTGAGCATAAACTCTCGCTGGTCCTCCCGCCTCTGGCTGCACAGCCACAACATGAGCAAGGTTCCTCTGAGCATCTACCCTAGGTGCATCAGCCCTAGGCTGGAAGTAGCCACGACCGCACCCACGGCCTCTCTGAAAATCATTTGCTCTCGCAAGAGCCTGAGCAATGTTCGGTGCCTGAGCCGCCTGATACGGACAATCCCTCCTAAAGTGGTCCCTCGAACCACAGTTCCAACAAGCATGGAAATTACCCCAACACTCACCAGCGTGCTGTCTCCCACAACGGGTACACTCGGGCAAACGCCCTCCTCCTCTATGGCCCTGATGGCCCCTACCATGGTGGCCACCGCCACGTCTATGATCAAACTGATGTCCGCCACCTCTGTGCCTCTTGGCATCCCTACCATCAAAGTGGTTATGCCTCTTGCCAGAACTGGAACCACCAGATCGTTTGGCCAAACCCAAACTATGCTCCAAATCCTTGGCCCTCGCGACCAATACATCAAAGTCTGAGTAGTCAGAAGCTAGCGTATACCTCTTAACCTCTTCATTCAATCCGTAGCGGAATCGGTTACAGTGTTCCACTTCAGTAGGAACCAACTCTGGGGCATACTGACTCAAGCGAACAAAGCGGATCTCATAATCAGTCACAGAAGCCTCTCCCTGAGTAAGAGCCATGAACTCTCGCTTCTTCTCATCTAAGTACCTCGGTCCCAAGTACCTCTTCCGGAAAGCGGTCTCAAAGAATTCCCAGTCAATCTCTGTCTCTGGAACCCCGGTAGTAATGGTGACCCACCAGGTGTAGGCATCACCCTGAAGCAACGAGATCACACAACCCAATCTACGTGCGCCCGCACAACCCATCTGAGCCAAGATACGAACTGTCTTCTCCAACCATAACTCCGATCTCTCCGGAGTAGATCCTCTAAACTCCTCGGCCCCCAAGCTACGGAGCCTCTCCAAAGGTAGACTAGCATCGTCACACCTAGGCTGAGCTGCAGCCTGAGCTCCCGCAACTGCGGCCTGGAATGCTCCCGCTATTGCTTGCACAAGCGGAGTCATGTCAATTCCAGCTGGACCTTGGCCACCTTGGCCACCTTGAGGTCCATCTCCTCCGGCTCCATCTTCGCCCCTAACTCCAGGTGGAGGAGGTGGTGGTGGTGGAGGTGGTGGAGGAGCGCCAACTCCCGCGGCCACCAGCTCTTCTAGGTGAGCCTCCACAACAACTGCCGGCTCAACAGGAGCCGCAACCCATGGTTCCTGACGAATCACCCTCGGCCTACCTCTCGGTCTAGACATCGCTCTCACAGATATCAACTACAACCACAACAACAAAACATACAAGCTGGGTTAGCAAGGCAAGGCTTCCAAGTGTTCAAGTATGTTCCCTCACTTAAAATCATTTTTTTCCAATGTAATAGTAGCAATGGGACTCTTACACACATGCTTTAAAATAAAACAATCAACATACTTGTCACACAAGTAATCATTCTTGCAAAACAAGCAAACACCGTGCCATTCAATTTAAAAACTTAAGCTTACCTCACTTACCTGCCCAAGGTCTCGGTAACCTTAGGCTCTGATACCAACAAGTGTAACCCCCTCGTCCCGGTCTGGCCGAATGACCGGTCCGAGTGAGCCACACGGGGAAAACCAAGTGAAAACCCCCTAAGGAATTTCCCCTCGGTTAGCAACCCTAATTCTTTTTCCATTTTAAATCTTGTCTAGATGAGTATTTAATCCTATGTGATCATCAGCAGAACAACAATATATAAAACAATCAAGCGAACTCAAACAATCATGATTACAGCCCAATTTTAACCTTATACTACAGGCGGTATCGATACCCCTAAGGGGTGTATCGATACCCCTTGACTAGGTCAACGAGACAAAGTCAACCCGTAGAGACCGTATCGATACACCCAAGGAGTGTATCGATACCCTCCCCAACGGTTGACTTCCCACGGTCAACGCTAAGATGACGGTATCGATACACCAGAGGTTGGTATCGATACCGAACTGGACAGTAGCTCCAGTGACCAAAATAGTATCGATACACCTCTCAAGTGTATCGATACACGAGGCCTGAACAAGAAGGTGGTATCGATACCATACCAACCGTATCGATACCCCTGCACAGCAAAAACCTCCAAACTCAGCAAAAACGATCAAGACTCGAATCTAAATGCAATTTAGGACTTTCCTAGACCCCAACAAGCATTCATACAACATTTACATACCACTTTATAGCCATACAAGCACCCAACATGTACATACATCAAGGGAACATGCAATTGAATCAAAGATGGCACTTAAACATCCAAAAACTCATACTTCAACATTCAACATAAGGCAAACTCAAGGGCACATAACCAACATTCAAGATAAGTAATTTAGGCATGGATTACAACTCAAACATGGCATCACAAGCCATACAAAAGCAACATAGCATGGAGTCTAAACAAGCTCCTAAAAAACCAACAATCATCCATCAAAAGACACATGTCCCATTGCTTAAACTATTACATGTTCAACATTTAAAAGCCATACTTGATGTACTCAAGCCAACAACCACACTTGGAGGCCCTCCACTTGATCAAGCAACCCACGAACTAAGGATCTGCATGTTGAACAAAGAGAGCGTAAGCAATGATGCTTAGTGAGGGTAAGCTCGAAAAACAAACCTCAACATTGCGGGGTCCGAGCACGATCTAGCCAAGGCAAATCACAAATATACCAAGGATCCACAAGATAAGATGCAAGAGCAATATGCAAGTAAATGTCATGATCAACAAGCTCTAAAACCTTAACACAAGTGGTCACATTAAATATCCAAATAAAGATCATTAATCTCAACACATTGATACATTTATCAACCAACATTGGCACCTAGCTATGACCCGAATACGCGGATAGACACGTTGGAACTCACATCCAACAACCACATTACCTCCCGGTGGGATTACACTCATCATCGGCCTCGCGAAGGGGATTCCACTCATCCTCACGCCCCGTCGATGGGATTCCACTCATCACCGACTATATTTAAATACAATTTCCGGGCGAACCCGTACTCCTCCTTGGTGACTCAACGCCACCAAGGCCACGCGCGACTTTTGACTCATGTGTACACACTAACATCCTAATGGTCGATCATTTGTATTCAAGTATACTAGTGCCAACATTTACTCATTTCACACTATTCATTCCAATCATTTCCGTGCTTAGCACGTACTCACCAACAATCATCATCATGCATGTCTCAAGCATCACAAATCATATCTCATCTCACATGTATAATACAATATACACAAGCATTCATATCACATTTCATACGAGACATACACAACCTCATAATTGAGTTCATCCAAAGGCTCTAAATCAAGCTTAGGATTAGGCTACCACCCTAATCCTAACTCTAGGTGGGTCTACCAAGCCCAACCTAGTCCATATACTCGAACCAACTATTTTAAAACCATTTAAAACAATCAACCACTCACCTAAGCTTCCAAGCTCAAAGACCAAGCAAGCAACCGTCTTCAATTTCCCGGATTCACTTCCGATGCTTCACCGATGCCTAAACTCGATTCTAATCAATCTCAAACACAAACAAAACATTCGAAATCAATAACTCAACATCGGAACTAACCCGGATTAACATTATCAAGCATCCAACACTCAAAATCAACCCCAAAACAGAATTTTCGAGCAGCCCCTAACACCCACTGAATTCTTCCATTTCAAACATCCAATCAACCATCAAACACACCCAAAGTGACCCTCACATATCATACTACCAACAGCCCCTAAAATCCAACATTAAACAAACCCAAAAAACACTTTAAAACCCTCCAAAAACCTCTTTGAAACCCAAATCCGAAAATTGCTCAAAACCATTTGAAATTCACATATGTTATACCATTTGACCTCTATATATCATAACTAAACATATTAAATCAAAACATTTACTTTAACAACATAAAGCTTTCATTTTTAATCCAAACTTCCCAAAATTCCATTTTCTAAAACCTCCATGAAAATGAAAATAGAAGGTACTTTTAAAGAGGGGAAGATGAGGGGAAGTCAAAAACGTCCTTACCTTTCAAAATGGAGTTGAAATGAGGGAGCTTTTTGAATGGGATAGTGGCTTGAAGAGGGGAGCTCTTTTCACGTTAGAGAAGAAGATGAATAGTGGAAGATGGTGAGAAATGGGTGTTTTTAATTGTTTGTTTAAATTTAAAGGCTAAAAGACCACATTGCCCTTAATGAAATGGGGTATTCACAAGGGCACACCATCTATGGCTATTTGGGACTAAATTTCAAAACACGGTCAAACATTAAATCAATTAGTTTGGAAACGAAACCCGAAATTTTAAGGAATCATTTTAATTATAAAACCGAGCCCAAAATAATATTAAAATATTATTTTCACCTAACCCCTAAACCCGGGTGTTACAGTTTACCGTGATGCTTCTCACACTGGATTGGGATATGTTCTGATGCAGGATGGGAAGGTTGTGACTTATGCGTCTCGACAGTTGAAACCGCATGAGTATAACTATCCTACCCATGACCTTGACCTCACTGTCGTGATTTTTTCCAAATCTTGAGACACTATCTCTACGGAGAGAAGCGTTATATCTACACAGGCCATAAGAGTTTGAAATATATCCTCACCAGAAGGATCTTAATCTGAGACATCGTCGTTGGGTAGAACTTCTCAAGGATTATGACTGCGAGATTGAGTATCATTCGGGCAAGGCTAATGTTGTTGCTAATGCCTTGAGCCGTGACGCCCATTTTAGATTTGAGAGCTTCGTTTGCCCATATGAGTTTGTATGAGGATGGTAGTTTATTGGCTGAACATCGGATTATTCCTACATTGATTTCTGATATTCGAGCTGTGCAGCCTAGTGACCCATTTTGATACATCGTATTAGAGAGGTGCAGAAAGGTACATCTCAAAATTTCTCTATTGATCAGGATGGGGTATTATGTTTCTGTGATCGGTATTGTATTCCGAGGAAACTCGGGTTAAAGCAAGTTATTCTTCGTGAGGCCCACTACAATCCTTATTCTATGCATCCTGATGGGAACAAGATGTATAAGAATCTTCGTGCGAGGTATTGGTGGAAGGGTCTCAAGCGTGATGTTGTGGGGTTTGTGTCCAAGTGTTTAACCTGCTAGAAGGTCAAAGCAGAGCATCAGCGTCCATCTGGGTTACTTCAGCATATTGAGATCCCTCAGTGGAAATGAGAACGTGTGACTATGGATTTTGTCAGTGGTCTTCCTTTAACTCCGTCAAAGGACTCTATTTGGGTTATTATGGATCAGTTGACTAAGTCTGCGCACTTCATTCCTGTTCGAGTTGACTATTCCTTGAGCAAGTTAGCTCGGCTCTATGTCTCTAAGATTGTTCGCTTTCATGGGGTACCGTTATCTATTATTTTCGATCGGGATCCGAGGTTTACATTGAAATTTTGGAGAGCTCTACATACTGCTTTGGCCTTTGGGTACTCAATTGAGTTTCAGTACTTCTTATCATCCGTAGACTGATGGTCAGTCCGAGCGGGTAATCCAGATTCTTGAGGATGTGTTGAGAGGCTGTGTGGTGGATTATAGAGGCAGTTGAGAGGATTTCTTGTCGCTTGCTGAGTTTGCCTATAATAACATTTATCAAGCCAGTATCAAAATGGCACCGTATGAGGCTCTGTATGAGCGTGAGTGTCGTTCACATATTGGTTGGACTGAGCTGAATGAGCACAGGTTGTTGGAACCCTTTCTTGATCAAGAATGTATGTAAGATAAGCAATAGACCCTTTCATGATCATTTTCTCAGCCTTGAGAGCTGATACAACATTAGATAGAAAACATGTACGCTCCCCAACAAGGACTACCTCATGATCAGTAGAATTCTTCAGAGTTGCCCTCTTCTTTTTACAGTCTAAAGTAACCCGATGAGTGGATAGCCAATCTATACCGAGAATAGGATCGAACTCCCCAAAAGGTAGCTCCATCAAATCAGCCGGAAAGATCTCTCCTTGAAGCTCGAGAGGACAATTCTTGTACACTTTAGTAACCTCAACAGGGTTACCCACCGGACTGTGTACAGTGACAATATTATCGGTATTCTCAACATGAACTTCAAGACCCCCAGATACAGAACTCGCAACATATGAGTGAGTTAAACCATTATCAAGCAGAGCAAAATATGAAATAGAGTGAATAGAAAAAGTACCGACAATAATGTCTAGCTCATCGCGATCCTCATGTCTCCTGGTAGAATAGACCAACCCTGGCTGTCTCGCCCAGAACCAGCTGATCCTCTACTCTGAGCAAGTCTACCCCTACCAGCGGTACCCGAAGTAGCAGATCTACCATGTCCCCTACCTCTGGCAGGAGTCTGTACAGATGTTTGAGACTGACTCAGAGTATAAGATGATGGAGGCGAAATCAGACAATCCCTGAAAAGATACTCAAAAGATCCACATCGGAACCAAGCCCTAGACTGCCTCCTACACTCACCCGGATGCCACTTTTTGCAGAAGGAACACTGTGAGACCCCACGAGTACTAGTCGAACCTCCGACACTAACGGTCGGAACAATGGAAGTCACTGGTCTAGCTCTGGAATAACCCTGATGATTAGACTCGTCTCTGGCTCTCTTCCTAAATTGATTACCCTGACTGTGCTGAACTGATGCAGTCGACTGCCTCCTACCTCTATCAATACCATATGAATCAAGTAGCTTCAACTCTGCCTCATTCCGCTCAGCTATCCTAGCTCGCTTGGTGATCTCCTTATACTCACTGTCCATATGTAGAGCCACACGCGCCTTAATTGAAGGACGCAACCCTTTCAGAGACCAATCACATTTCTCTTTTTTTGTAGTCACCAGCCCAGAACATACTAGACCAGTCTCATAAACTCAATCGCATAATCATTCACAGACATGTCGTTCTGCTTCAGATTCATGAAATCATCCCGACAGTTTGCTAGATACTCAGCTCCAACATATCGATCACGAAAAGTCTATCGAAAATAGTCCCAAGAAATCTGACCAGCTGGAATAACATGCTCCTTAGCCTCTCATCAATTCTGAGCCTCACCCTACAATAGTGATACATCAACCCTAAGCTTCTGGTCGATAGGATAGTCGATCTCAACAAACAACCTCTAAAACTTCTTCAACCAGTACTCAGCATCAGTCGGATCTGTTCCCGTCTTCCCATCAAACATAGTCATCTCGGCAGCAAAAAAACTCAGTAGATATGGGTCTCCTGACACCCTCAGACTGACGAAGATAACAGAGCAACTCCCTGTGCACTGCAGCAGTATCCATGCCCGCAATCTCAATATCCCCAGAACTATGTGGTCCATCACCTGGTGCTCGCTAAACTGGCTGATCCTCACCACCAGTCTGTTGAGCCCTAGTCTGCTGGGCCCCGATCTGCTAGGCTCCAGTCTGTTGAACTCCAAGCTGTTGATCCACAGCCTGCTCTTCCTCATTAACATCATGAATATCATCCTAATTCGATGGCGCTCCCACAGACTATGAAGCACCATTCTCAGTTGTTGCTGTACGACCTCGACCACGCACTCCACCATGACCACGCCCGACCGCTAATCTAGAGCTCTTACAAGGTGGCATAGTAGTCTATCTATGAAAGTTAAAGATTCCTAAGATCAATTTCAGTACTTAGAGTTCTATTCAAAATATATCAAAATTCTGAAAGTATTTACTTTCCTAAAAATACCCATTTGCCCGAAAACATTAGCATGCATGCAAAAGTTCAAATTCAGTTTAAAACCTTATTTGAGCCTCACAGTCTGTGGGTTGAACCTAGGCTATGATACCACTAAATATAACCCCCTAAAACCAACCCAAGGGTTATGGGCCGAATCTAGGAAGTCGGGTTGAAATCGTGTCCCTCAAGTAAGATGATTATTAGGTTTCAAAAATTTAATATTTAAATTATTTATTAAAACGATGTCGTTTTACATTAAGTCTCATTTTTCGAAAACGCAGTCGTATAATAAAAACAACACAAAATAAATTATCAAAATATCCGATTGAAATCCTCATGCGTGCTAAAACAGTTGAAAATCCTAAATCAAAATATAAGTATCCAACTTAAATAAAATTCCCAAATAGTAAATAACCGATATAAAACTGAAGTAAATCTGAAAATCTAAAATATTCATACTGAAAATTGTAAATAATTTGAGAAAATATGGTCCTCCAAGTACCGAACTCATATGTCTGAGAATCTGAAATAGAAGCTAAAGGGGAGTCGGCTATTAAACTCAGTGTGTCTCTAAAGTGCATAAACAGAACAACACAAGAATCATACCATCATCATAGTCATTTCAATAGTCAATCAGATACACAAATATGCATAGCACGATGCACATAATTCTATGTCATGTACCCATCTACATCACCGTTTGAAGAGTAAGGTTCCCCTGAACCACTCTCTACATCGTCACCAAGTTCATAGTGGAATTCAGCCCGAAGGGTGAAACCACTGATCTTCCCCGTACATTTTCCCAACCCGAATAATATGACATGAAAATCTGAATGCAATCATTATTAATCCGAAAATGCATGAGCATTTAGTCTAACAGATCTTATTCAAATTCTGATGTATGATGTTGACAATTTTACACAAAACATAGCACATATCACACAATCACAACATGAGCCCACAAGTCAAACATCATACAATATCAACACGGATAGTATAGCACAGGTAGAGAACACACCTCAGACAGCTAACAGCTCAACGTCGGGAGTGACGTCTCCCACGCTCAAATCTAGTAACGGGCTAAACAGGATCATCACCTACAATGGTAACATTGTGTAAGATTTCACTACTACTATGCCACTAGCTACTCTACAAAAATTGATTAATTCACGTACGCGTAGAACTCGAAGGCTGAGATGCAGGAGGTCGACCAGGCGGAGGAGGAGGAAGAATCTCAGTGTCCAGATCTATGTCACCTGAACGTAAAAGAAATCCGATTCAAAAACCAATTTGCACAATTTCTCTCTAAGCATAAATTAATTAAAAAGGCCAAAACAGCTATTTGAGATCGAATTTGGAAAAACGTGTTGCGAATTTGGAACCAGGGCGTCGAAAAACATAAAGTTGACTTTGACCTCAAAAAGTCAACGTTGACATCATCATGGTCAACGATGACGTCACCGTTGATGTCACCCAGTCTGGTTCGGTTCTGTAGCACTAATTCGGATCGGTTCAAGGGACCAGTTCGATCTGATTTTCCCTTGGTTCGGTCTGGTCCGGTTCAATAATAGATTAAGTTGGACCCAATTTTCCCTAATCCACAAACCCTTAATCCAATGACCCCCACCACCGACGACGGCGACCTACAAAATAAATAAATATGATAATATATAAATATAAATATTAACATGAATATAAATATAAAATGTAAATAAAGTAAATAAACATAAAGCAAAATAAATAAAAAGATAATTAATTATCTTCAAAGTTATGAGAATAATTAGAATATGTTTTATTCCATTCAAGGGTTATAAGGAAATCAACAACGTCCAAATGAGTTGGACTAACAATGTCCAAATAAGTTGGACCAATATCATCTTTTTCATTTTTCGCAAACAGAATTTACTTTTATTTTATTTCCTTTACCATTTAATCATTGTTGATTTTTCCAACGTACGATGAGTACAAGACCAATGGTTTATAACATCACATTGGTAATAAAAAAATTTACTTTCTTATAATGATCTTTATCGCTCTTGTCATCATTATAACCTCACTACCAGTGGGTAGAAGTATTCTTAAAATGATCATAATGTTTATGTCCATGCTTCGACCATGACCACAACTTCTAATGTGGCTTTTATTCTTTTTATAATATAATATCACATTCACTTCAGGGAATGGAGTAAAACCAGTGGGCCTTTGAAACATTTTTCATGATATTGTGTCTGAGGACAATATTATTCGTCGTTAAAGTGGAGTATGTTTTTATTAACATATCCTTATAATAGAGAACAAAGATTTAATCCTCGTACGCAACATTGTTAAACCAATCCACAAGTTCCTTTAAAAACCTCCTTTGAGACCAGTAGCATCGCAGAACGGGATGTCCAGCTAATATACTTGGATTATATCGAAATTATGTCTCTAATTGAATAATGATTTACCATGTTTGCATTCACTTCAGGGAATGAAACAGTTCCAATAATCGCATGAAATAAACATCATGCTTGCATTCACTTCAGGGAATGCCTCGTCATTGATAATCACATGGAATAAACATCATGCTTTGCATTCACTTCAGAGAATGCCTCCCATAAAACTTTTTGGATCAAGACGAATTTTTGTAACTTGAAATTGAGAGAAGTCTATGGTCGAGTTTTTCGACGAAGAATAAATATTGCTTTCGAGCAAATACAGACTTTATAACAATCGTTTTATAGATTGAAATTCACCATGATTTATCGCACATTAAAATCATAATTTAAAGAGAAAAAAAATAAAGTTTATCAATAATAATTTTCCTCTCGAGGACAATGGAGACATAACAAATGACTGAAATAATTTCTCATAATTTCTTTACGTCACGTCTCTTTCCAAGCCATTTAAGCATATCATGTAAAACTTAAAATATGGTTAAATAAAATAAAATAAAAACATTCACCATATTATATATCATGAATCCATAAAAAGTATACTTATCTGTAAATATACTCAAGATAATCATCTTCTCCCCACGATCCCCTTGATATGGATTTGGGTCGCTTGAGAGATAAATTCTTCGAGTGAGATTGGATTCGATGCGATTAAGAATGCTTCCATTCTTTTTAAAAAAAATAAAAATTAAAATATAAAGAGAGAGACAATCAATAGCTAAAAAATGAGAGAAAAGAAACTTATCTTTAGTTTCATTCTATAATCGAATTCATTCTTTTCGGTAACTTCTTTTGAATTCGAATGATGAAGATCTTAGTTGATTGGAGTCTCATACTGATAACGTGTTGTGAATAAAATAAAGAAGAACAATAATAAAAACAAAGAACAAGAATGAAAGAACAAAGAGATGAGAGGAAGAGTGAAATTTATATTATTCTCAATACTCGAGTGTATACAATGCCTTCATTAGATCATCTATTTATAGGCATAAGAAGTACATAATACATTAAACTCTAATTAATGAAGATAATATTTCTAATGATAAAGTAAATCAAATCTCCTTGATAAAGTCCTTATCATTATAGACATCCACATAGATAAATATTTATAACAATTTTGTCGATAAAAATATAAAATTTTAAAACTAAAACTTTATCTATTAAAATTTACTCATAAGATTTTATACCTTAATCAGTAGTCAAGGGTTCGATTCTCGCCTTGTGCATATAACAACTTTAAAATTTGTGGTCATCATTTATTCTTATATATACCAACAAAATACAAAAAAAATAGTCATTGGACCCACTCTAATGGACACCAAAAAAATCCTTACTCCGAAGATTTGTTCATAACTATAAGCTTAAATCAATTAGTATTATTATGGTTACTATTATTACATTTTTCTACATATAACCATGGGCGGAGCCACCCATACTAATGGGTAGTCAGATGACACCTAAAATTTCTTGGGACAATTTTTTTATGTATATTATATATATATATTAAAATAATAATAATAAATAAATAAATGATAACCATTTATAAATAATTGACCCCTTTAAATATAATTCAAGAAAAATGATATTCCTTAAATAATTTTCTGGCTCCGCCAATGGATATAACTAATTTGTATTGTTAAATCCATCAAGTAGGTGGGCGTGCCGGAGTGGTTATCGGGCATGACTAGAAATCATGTGGGCTCTGCCCGCGCAGGTTCGAATCCTGCCGCTCACGACTTCAATTTTTTTACATTCTCAAGCCCCCATCATGCGTGTTCACTTCTGAATTTTGAAGGTTTGCGTGGGAATGAATTAACGTATCTAGCCTGGTTTAGAGTTGATAGGATTAGGAATGAGTTTCTGATATGTGAAGTGTTGGAAAGTTTTTCTTTGTTTTCATCTGTTTCTGATATGGATTCATGATTCTGTTCTTCATACTGCTTGCTGATGCAGATGGAAGAGTTTCTGACAGTGACCTAGGGGTGCCAGCTTCGTTCGTGTTCCTCCTGGAGTAGTTGTGCCATTTGGCTCCATGTTATGGAATTTAGACCAAAATAAATCAGTGGAAACATTCATGTCTCTTCAAGAAAAGATCGAAACTTGTACATGGAGTCCAATAGATGGCGGATGGCAACCTGCAAATACATTGAGTAATCCATGTTTTCTTAGTTGAAGACCCTGGAATGCTTGTCCCTGCGCTTTCGGTTGCGGTTGATTATCGTGTTGGAAACAATACGATCCCATGTTCATTTCTACCAAACAAAATGAAAAATGCTGAGGAATCAGAGGAAATTAAACTTGTATATGAACAAACTGGAATCAGAGGAATCGATATTCATATTAATAGTACTAAGCTGTTGCTTCAAGTACAAGAAATTAACATTTCATGTAAGAAAAACAAGAAATTGTTGCAGACTGTCTAGGATTCTAACATGGGGCTGGGTCTGGGATGATCCAACAAGGTGGCTGCTGAATCTTGTCCGAACAAATCTCATAAATTGGTTTCATACTTCCATCTTTCAAGTTAATTAATGAGTTTGAGGTTCTCTGTTTTAAAATCCAAGTTTATTTATTATCTACATTGAATTTGAGTAACACTATTCGAATTTGAATTAATTAAGCTTTAAGTATGGAAATTCATGATGTAGATTTGGACATTTACATATATAGATATCAAAATTACTATCCACTCTAAATTCGAGACAAGTACATATAGATATCATTAGATATTCATTATTTGAACCCGCATTATTTATGTGGATGCGGATTGCAGATTCAGATATATGAATTCAACTCCATATTATAAAAATGAAGAATACAATTTGTATACTCAGAAATTGAGATATATGAATCCAACTCCATAATACAAAATGAAGAATATAATTTAAGTATTCATATTCAAATAGTTAAAAAAGTGTAGATATTTAGATTATCATTTAATACTTTATTGAATTAAATGTAACACCTATGACTTTAGGTGTATGGTTCAATGCAGATTTATTATGAAGATTTGTTCTTGAATATAACTTCAAATCAATTATTATTATTATCAACGCACGTGTACTAACCACACATTGATAAACAGTTCAATAAGGTGGGCGTGCCGGAGTGGTTATCGGGCATGACTAGAAATCATGTGGGCTCTGCCCGCGCAGGTTCGAATCCTGCCGCTCACGGTTTTCCTTTTTTTTATACATTCTCAACCTCATCATCATTTGTAGTCATGCGTATTCAGTTCTGAATCTTGCTGGTTTGCATGGGAATGGTTTAATGTTGCTATCGTGGTTTATAGATGATATGTGAAGTGTTGGAAAGTTTTTCTCTATTTTCAAATGTAGTTTTAATCGGTTTCTGTAGCTGTTTTTTTGGTGGTTTTGAATGACACTTCATGGATTCATTTTGTGATCATCTGTGCAAAGTTGTGGCTGTACCTGATGCACATTGTAAACAGGATTTTTTTGGGTATAAATACCAGTATTCAACTCATTGACTGATTAATACGGCTCAGATACTACATAGAATCATTATGGAGGCGACCTTTCCGATTCAATTTGTTCCATTCACATGCAAATTGCAGACCGAAAAAAAACCTTTTCATCTCAGTCTGGCACCCACTTAGATCAATCTTCTTCTGGCTTAAAGCAACAAAAGATGAACCATATATACCGGAATCCTGCTCGTGGGACAATCCTTCGTCTTGTTTACCTATTGGCGATAAGGTTTTGAGACGAAACCCAGAATGGTTAACGGAGATGAAGCAGTGAATCTTTCTACAGGACTGTTGAGTGTGGTCGACCCCGACTTGGCTGAACTGTTAGCAATCAAAACGAGAACTGAATGGCTTCACAAGACTACTCTCGGCCCCAGATCTTTTAGAGAGTATACGAAGAAATCGATGAGCTGGTGGCTGATATTGGCGACATCTTTTTCTTAGAAACATAAGGCACGGGCAGAACTTTTACTTCTTCATGGCCTGGTGGTGGTGACTCGTTTGTTAATGTATGATGTTC
Source organism: Hibiscus tridactylites (assembly GCA_958450335.1). NCBI lineage: Eukaryota > Viridiplantae > Streptophyta > Magnoliopsida > Malvales > Malvaceae > Hibiscus > Hibiscus tridactylites. The sequence goes on from OY288270.1 coordinate 83,738,219, forward strand.
CGACCTTCATTTTGCTTTGAAATACATGTATCTAATATTTGTATTCGACACATATTCAGACATTGGTTTTAAAGATAGGATCGAAAAACCTTGAAAAAGTTAAAAATATCTGTGTCGGATATGTCTAACAATAGCACCTGAATCCAAGTAACATAAATGTTGGTTCATTAGGATTTTAAGAAAAAACCAACTAATAAGTCATATATGCAAACCAGAACAAGAATTGCATTAACATATAAACTTGTGCAAAAAACAAAAAAACAAGAACATGCTGTATATACTTACAACCAGACTCGTATAACGAATGATATCTTGAAATACATTAAAATGTTTTTGTTTATGATTATTGATCTATGATTCTGGCCTCAAGCACGACCGACAAAGTAGTCGAGCTAACAATCAAAGATGTCATGTTCCAACACTAGGCTTGCAATAAATGTAGTCACCAAAACAACTTAGTCCAAGAACTTAAAAATGGGAAAACAGCAATCAACAATCTCAACAGCAAAGGTTCATTACTTTTGCTTTGTTCCATGCTCAACTTGTCCTTCACCTTTACAGTCCGTTTTGGTTCATTTTCCACTGCTGACGGCGTTCTCGTCGATCCCATTCCATCAAGCTCGTCCCATCCACCAAAGCTACTCGTGCCTTGGTCACCCATATTGAGAGAATCATCATTGACGGCCCATGATTGATAACCCTTCTTCATTCCCTTTCTGTTATTTGGGTCTTCATGTACTTTCTCCCTTTTAACATTTCTTACAGTGCGACGCGATGCATATTTTTTCGCTTTCCTCACCCTGGCCTTACGCTTCTGCTTGCTTTGTGACTTTCCTAAGATCTTTTCGAAGGCCAAAGTTATCACCGACATCCCAAGTGGAAGTGCTAATGTCGTGAGGAAAGCTTTTGGGCCAGTGGCAAACAACAACGAAAGTAAAATCGGTGGTAGCGTCCAACCATAGGATTTGAAAACCTGCATTGATCAATAGCAAAACTATTGGGATCAATGGAAATGATTTACTATAAATACGAACACATGTTCTATGAAACAGGAAGTATCAATAAAATAACATTGCGGTAAACAAACTTTACACAATATATCCAATTGGCAACAATTCATTTAAAATAGCTTTCCTATATAGAGCATGATTTAGTACTGATTCATACAGAGCTGCCAATGGCATTGAGTGATGGCTATTATAGATGCAAATGACATATGCTGCGTCAAAGGTAAAAAAAGAATCCCATGATACGGTCTACAGAAGATAGCATTATTTCTCGATGATCCGTGCATATTAGGTCTGCAAAATCATCAGACAGATAGTTGATGCCTGCATATGCGAGCCACATAACTAAGATTTTAACCGCAAGAGACGAAGTCCCCAAACAATCCAGTGTTATGGTCTGCAGAAGCTAACACTATTACTCGCCATGATTGGCACAAATTTGGTCGGCAAAAGCTTCAGACGGTTAGCTAATGGCCGAGCATCCTAGTACTAAACCTTCCACGTAGTTACTCCGGTACTCGAACTAGTTAAACTCGTCTCAGCTTCCATTCGAACCCCTTATTTTGAAGGGCATCAAAGGATTTTTTCAACAAATACTTCCTGAAAACCAGGAGCCTTAATTGGATTCCTAAAAGATTCTTAATAACACATAGTTTACACATATATAAGATTTTGAACTTGCAGCAGAAGCAAATCCTATTAAACTAACACAATAAACCCAAGAATTAGTTTGATCTGAATCAATCTTCTTCATCCTACTACTTGTTCACAAGGAAGCAAATTAGACTATCAAATGCTTCAGAGCCATTGTCTGAACAAAGATAAGGCTACTGTCAACCAACCAAAGTTGATAAAACAAAAATGACCCCTGGACCCCCATAGTTTTTGATGCATTGAACTAATTCCATAAATATTGAATAAAATTTCAAAATTTTAATTCAATGCAACTAAAAAGTACTAAACTTTACCAACTTTCTAACATTTTCTAAGCATCAAAAAGAAGAAGAAAATTGTACCTTGAAAATCCAAATGCTATCAACAATCCCAGAACTTGCCCTTTCATCTTCATCATAATCATCATCTTCTTCTTCTACGTCTTCGTTTTGTTGGGTGTTGAAGCTGAAACCTTTGGCACGGATTGTCTCGGCATTAGAATCCCACTTTCTTCTCTTCCTGCTGCTGCTGTCTCTGGCTGCGGATGAGCTGAAACGACGGCGTAGATGGGAGGGGGAGGGAGGGTAAAATGGGAAGTGGATGTGGGTTTTTTGTGGTTTGGGGAAGAAGATAAAGGAGGAAGAAGAACAAGGGCATGGTTGAGGCGCTGTTGCTGCTGCCGCTGCCATTTCCAAATTCAGATTCTCTGCTTCGGGTTATTTTTGCCATTTTGCCACGTTGTTATTTTCTTCTCCATTGATATGAACGTGGATGATAAAATAACTTATCAATCGCACAACGACGTCGTTTCAACTTGTAAAATTTTAATTTTATATACGCAAGCTCTTAGAAATTTAAGTTGTGGTTTAGAGTTTAGAAGTTTAGGTTGTATGGTGTAGAATTTAGGGTTTAGGGTTTAGGTTGTATAGTGTAGAATTTAAATTTTAAGGTATTAAGGCTAAAAATTTAAGTTTTAAATTTTATAATTTAAATGTAAAGGGTTGTGTAAAAATTTTAGTTATCATAAATAAGAATTAAACGCTATAAATACTGAACTAAATTAAATATAACGGTACATTAACTTAAAATCTTAAAATTTTAAAAAAGTTAATCTTTGAGAACACATTTAATGGTTACAGAGGAAAATAAATGTTATTAAATTTCATGATAGTTATATATTTATATCTTCCGATTGATTTTAGATTAAAAAAAGTGTATACACTTTTTAAATAAACCTACTTGTGTAAGCATCAAATATTTTTTATAAACTTTTGTCTAAATCCCAATATTCTCTGATCATCACATTTTCTTTTTCAAATTTTGAAAAAAATTCTATTAAAAACAAATCATAGTACTAACAAAAAAAAATTATTTACCATTTATAAAAAAAACAAAAAAAATTATTTACCATTTATAAAAAAAAAACAAAAAAATGCATTTATTTTCTTATCAATAAGATAATTGATAATTCACATATATGTATATAATTGATTAAAAAAATATATTTTGGCAACTAAAGGGAAAACATGGTGCGGCACCGTTTTGAATCGGAAATCCCGTATATAAGCCCACCGTGCCACCAAAAAATCATAGTATATTGAAAGAAGAAAAGGAGAAAGAAAACCCAAAAGGCGAGAAAGGAAGATGAGGCCAATGCCGATGGAATTGGTGGTGGACCAAGACGATCAAGGCTCAGCCATGGAAGTCGACGATGTTGACCAACTCGAGATCTGCGGCGAAAGCGCCATCTCCTTCGAGAGCAACCTCTCCGACGCCGATTTCTTCAACAACTTCCAGGACGATTTCGATGACACCGACATCAACTAAATAAATAAAAACCTCTGTTTCCCCTTTCTAATTCCAACTGCTCTATGGATAATGACTATGGACTTTTGTTAGTCTCAATGTGATTTCTCAGTTTATCAAATTCCTATCAGTTCGTTTTATGATTGGTACTGTGCTTTATTTATGAATCTGAGAGAGACAAATAAAACTACTACTATGAACTGTATACTGTGGCGTGTAATTCAAATGTTGCAATTGAATTAGAGGGAAATTTTGGCTCAAGTCTTATATTTTATGTAATTTCCATGTTTTCATCTATTGTCGTGATGTTGATTTAGTGCGACGAGATCTAAATTTTTTTTAATAAAATTAAAAATTTAAAGTTTATCGTTGTGAATAAAATAAATTAAATTGAGAATATCAACTACAATAGATAGTTACAATACTCCAGAACCAAACCAGAGACTTGAAGAATTAACATAAAGTTTAAAAAGTACCGAAACAAATTCATAGTTAATTTATTATATAAAAAATTATATATAAATAAAGGTAAAAGAAATTGGTTGGTAGGAACATGGATCCCTACCACTGTTCATGTAGATTTGTCTTTTATTCAATTTAAATTAGTCCGTGATCATTTAAGAAAAGTGAATTTAATGTCACAATTTCTTAATTCTCCCTAAATTGTATATTGTTTGTTAGTTTAATCATTAGTTTAATATTAATAATATTCTATGTCCCATAAAATTTGTCACTTTTTTATTTTAAAATTGTCACACTTAATTTGTTTTATTAAAAAGTTCAACCACTTTTATTGGGCATATTTCTGTTTCTACTCTTTTTAGTTTTCCAACAAAATATACTTTAACTTTTTAAGAATAAAATTATCATTTTAATTATTTTACATTGCATCTCTTGTATAAACTTTTTCTTTCTTAAAGTTACGTAAAATGTCAACAAGGAACAAATTGAGGGACGGAGAAAGTATTAATTAAATTCCTAGTGTTAGTTTAAACGTTAAACGGTTCTTTTCTCGATCTACATGTTAATTTAGTGAAAATAAAGCCAGAAATTGAAAGAAAAATACACTGAAAATTTTCAAAAGCCTCTGAATAAAGAGGTTGCAAATCTAGAAACTAAATTATAATCACCAATTTGTTTTTATGTCAATGAAATGCCATCAAAAATTCGAAATCAAACCAAAGACACAAGTGTAACATTTCCAACAACATCCATTTAAAACCTAAACAGGTAGTAGACGCAACAACTGGCATTCTTAATCCCGGTTCATCTTAATCCCGGTTCACCTTGTTCGAGCTTGACCGGTTTCTATGATGAAGACATAGGGAAACAACGAATAGAAAAATACAAGATCGGATTGGCATCTACCTACCAGCTGAGGAACTTTACAGAGAAGCAAAGTAGTGTTTTGAGTAGTTTGCGGCCGTAACAAAATAAATAATCATCATCCGGCAGGTAGCTACAAAGATGGTACACGTGAAGACAACGGGAAGTCGGTCATCCTGAAGCATAATGACACATAATAAGCAATAACGTTTTTTATTACTAGGAAACAAGGCAATGGATTAAATCTGATACGGAATAAATACAGAAAATTAATTACTCGCTACACCGCTCCGACTCTACATTTTAATTTTAAGTATTTTTGTTCGACACATGTTTTTTGTTACATATTCGTATTCGAAACTCAAAACCAAGTCTGCCTAACATTTCAGTATAATTTCTTAAATGTTGGTAAAAAACGACCTCAATGCATTCACCTTTTTCTAAGTGAACTCGGGAATTATTGGTGTTGTCTTGAAATGTTAATAGAGTGAAGGAAACTAACCATCAAAGACGAGCTGCGAGTAAACTGAACAGGCTTTATCGGTAACACTAGCATTCTAAAGTATAAGTTGGGACCTGCAACAATATTAAAATAATTATGCTGATTTCAAAACTATGATAAGAAAGAAAATTAGATAAACTCTTGGAGAGTTAAATCGTTCTAAAGAAAATATAATAAACTATGGTAAGGAAAATCAGATAAACTCAGGGTGGTTTCTATCGTACTACAGAAAACAGAACGACCAAATAATCCCACTAATGGAAATCAATCTGTATCAGACAGATTTTCAAACTAAAAGACGGAAACTTCCAAACATTTAACCTTAAAGTGACGAACAAAATTTGCAGCAATGAAACTGAAAAAAAGAGACCGAAAAGCTAAGGCAAAGGCAAATTTATCAGTAAACACAAGGAATCCAAGAAAATAAAACTGCAAACTTGGGCCTCCTACCTCAAGCATATTTTCATCAAGAAAACCGGACATGTTATGTGTCATACCATTAGCACTATCGTACTGGAGAATCCTTAGCTTTCCTTCCTGCATCGGGAAATGTAGAAATTTGGAATAATTAGTTGGCCGCCGCACATAAGAAAAAAAAAACAAGATTAGCACCAAAACACAAATATGAAATTCATTGAAATGCCAATTGCTGACCTTTGTTCCATATACAAGGCCACCTCCAACAGAAGGGTGAAAGCAAGCCACATTTACCTCATCCTCTACACTTGGAAGAACTCTCACAAGCTCCATATCAGAAACTCTGTACACCTGAGTAATGAAGTACAACCAATTACACGAAAAACACAAATACAAGACAACATGATGGAAGAGATTTTATATTCTTAAAACAATACCACAATCAGATAGATAAAATGTATTTATATAGAATAGAACTTAACCAGAGACACTAGCTGTGATTGAGCGTATAACATTGAGGGTGTGCATAAAACATTTAAATGCCTTTCAACATCTAGGAGTAACCAATTCTCAATAAATCAATAAAAATGAGGCAACCAGAGGTCCAGAACTGTAAAACCATAGATAAAGAAAATCACATGCTTTTACCTCCAAAATGGTGTAAATGGGCACCGTGGTCTGTCCATCTATCACCACACTTTTGAGAAGTGAGCTGTGGCGACGACCATAGGCAAGTAATATATGCTCTGATGTGGGCGAAAACTGCAAATTAGAAAACAAAAGGTACATATATTACAACTTTGCACTGGTTTCACATACAGCAGCATGATGGTGTCTCCTAAATATGCATAGACATCCCATAGCACAAAAATCCACAAATCCCAACAAAACAAGTTTTTATCCAGTGAACTGAATAGAATAATCTACACAAAAAGGTGAACGGGGAGGTAGAGTTGGACCTGAATAGATGTTAAGCAGTGAGCAGCTCTTATTGCCCGTGAAGCAAGCACCAATCCAAATCTATACACAGAAATGAGCATCAAATTATAGAAGGATAATAATATAAACTGTAAACAGAAGGCAGGGTAGGAATATAGAGAATAGATTATAAGATTTTTGGAATTTACGTGGCCTCCTCAAGCGAATATATACGAAGCTCATACATAACTCGGTGTGCCAAAATTGGGTGTCGTGTGGGGGATGTTGCAACTCCTGCAACATCAGAGTTAAGCTGGCTCTGGACTCCAGGATCGGCTTCCAAATGAGGAAGCATACAGGCAACACAGGCTGCTAAAAACCTCCCACAAGGTGAAAAATGTGCACCCATTTCACTGCAATTATGTTTTTAGACAACAGTTTAAAGAATATCAGTGATATTTTGTAGCATACTTAACAGCAACAATATACCAAAGGAGATTAGTTTCAGAAGAAGCTGAAGTACAGGCAATGGAATAATTAATAGATAATGTCTTGACAAAACTACGGTGGTAAAGAACACACCTACAAAGCACAGCATGCGGAATGGTCAAGCGACATTTCTCTGGGTCAAGGAAAGCACAAGGATCTTTCATATCATGTGGCCATATTCTAAGTTTAACAGTGCAAGGAAGTTCTGCTGCTGCTGCTGCCGCAAGAGAAGTGGCAAGTTCAGATTGAATTCTGCTGGCAGTAGGTTGAGGATCACTACTATCATGTATGATGTTGCTATAACCAGATTCCCCAGTTCCGCCTGAGGAGCCCATGCGAGAACGAGAAGAACGATGCCGTGAACTTGATCTTCCATGAACTCTTGAGTGGCCAACACTCGTGTCCATACCTGAGGAAGCCACTGAAGCAGAAGTTCCTGTTTCACCAGCTGGAAGTGAGTTCTCATGACTACCACCAGTAGCCAAACGCATATTGCGCTGACCAGCTTGGGTCTGACCAATTAACCATCCTTGCAAGAAAGGTAGCTCCCATGAGGTTGGATCACCAAAAGGAAAAAACTGAGTAGTTCTTTCCACTGATTGCACCTCCATTGTCTCCATGGGTTCCATTGCAGAATGGGAAACATCAGTTTCCATCTCAGTTGGTAAAGGATTGCCTCCTGTTTCTTCTGGCAATGGAGAAGAGCTATTGGGTTCAACAGGAGACAACAAAAGTTCATACTGCCCGGTTGGAGTTGAATAGGTCAGAAGCCGTACTGAGGCTGATTGATCACCTCTCTGATGCACACCATTTGAACCAATGTCACCATCAGTATTCTGCAAAGATGTTCTCCCATTATCTCTAGCAAATGATGGCCATATCATGAAAGGTAAAGACATTAGAGGTAGTTCATTTGTCAAATTAGATCGATCATTTGCCAAATATACAGTTGGGGCTGGATAACGCAAGTAACCAGGAGAAGTTGCCACTGTCATTGACGAATCAGGTGCATCAAGATCGTTGACCTAAAAATAAGCCAGAAAATTAATGACTAAGAGAGTAGACTAAAGTACATAATAAATTTGATAGAACTGAAATTCCACCTCAGCAGTCAAAAGAAATGGAGCCGCATATGGATGAAAATGTACAGCTCGAAGAGAACGCCGTGTCTTCAGTATAATAGATGGAGATGATGTCTCTCCTCTCCTGTTGTAATGCCATATATATAACTGACAAACAGCTCTAAAATCAGGCAGTTGTACATCGATCCAAATAAAGTAGTAAACATAAATGGAACAATCAGCCTCACCTTATGCCCTGAGGCTACTGCAAGAACTTCCCCTTGAGCATGGAAAGCAATAGACGCAATAGGGCGGTCTGCATTATGGAGAGAAATGAGAAATAACACAGAGCATAAACACATTCATGTGTTCTCAATGTGTAATGTTACAAAGGGAAATCCACAAAAGTAATTACAGAAATCACGTGTTCCTATACACTCAGCAGTATTTGCATTCCACAAGCGAACTTCATGATCCAAACTTCCACTAGCAAGTATCTCCGGATACAATGGATGGAACCTAACCTGTAAAATTCCAGCAGCACAAAATATTGATGCATGCTCTACCATAAACATTCCAATTGCTGAATCTTATTATATATAGATTATATTGTTGTCTTCATGTGCTGAATCAAAGATCTAAAAATGCATTTACAAAGAACAAACTCTTCAAAGCATCAAAGTGATCTTCTGGATGCATACCGATGAATTGAGCAGCTTTGTTTTATACAATTAATTTTTTATCAATCCAGTTAGGTTGAAGTGACGGGTAGAGACAATAATAAAATTTAAAAGGTAAAAAGTTACAGCCTTACCACCCAAGGTGTCCTTCGATGACCACCCAACACCTTCAAACAGTTTCCGGTCTGGCAATCGATAATCTTAACAGTATGATCTCCACTGCAGGACCAAAATCCAAGTAAAATATGTATCAAATCTAAGGGTGAAGTTAACTGGACACCTGATTAGACTGATAAAATACTGGAAAAAAGGAACTCACTGTGTAGAAGCAAGCGTTTTTCCATCAGGACTGAAGGCTGCTGCAATAGTAGACCTCGGAGGAGGCAACAATGGGCAGTATTTTGCTGAAAAATGTCGCAACGACTCTGCCTCTACCCTGCAACCCCATTGAATTGCAATAAAATTTATCAGGATCCCTACTATAAAATAGGAACAAAGTTCTATGAATCACACATGACAATAAAAAGAATGGACCACAAAGTAAAATATAAAACTCAGTAGCTTCCACTTACAAAACTGTGAAAGAAAGTGGAAAAGAATGGTATTACCAGGAAAGAAGATCAGATCTTGCATCTCTTATTGCTTGACATTTTGGCCCGAAGGAATCAGGACGGCTCTTTGACCCTTCTCCCCATAGCTTTCGTGATGACCGTTTTGTTCGTGGAGAAACTTCTCTCCGTGCCAATAACTGAAAGACATTGCTAGTGCAAGCAAAAACATAAAAAGAATTTATTCAGCATAAGCATGAAGTATAAAAAATTCTGTACTCAAATCAATATAAATGGAATAAAGGACAATTCAAACCTAAAAATCTAGAACTCAATGAGCATAGAAGAACAAACTAAATAGCTAAATCGGTAGTACCTCAGCTGACTTCATTAAATTTAGCAAATCTGTGTTAATTTATCAGGGTAGGAGGGAATAACATTTTCCATAAACACTTTTCTTTGCAATTAAACCATAGATCTCTAGTAGTAATTTGCCCAAAAATGGATCGGGTAAAAAAAAGAGACCATCTTTCTTTATAGCACTGTTTTATCTGAATCGGTTGAAATTTCTCGACAATTCATAAACATTAAAAAATTATACTTAGATTAAGAAAATAGCATCGAACTTTCCAGCATTCAAATCCTTTCTATAACATGATGGAGAAAATTCCAGCTTATTTCCAAAACTAATAGAAAATTCAGCATAAACCAACTCAAATTTCAAAATTCAACATAGACGGAACGAGATCCTAAATTTACATCAAAATCCGGCATAATCTATCCGAATCCTCACCATCGGAATCCAAAAGAGTAACCCTAAAATTCAAATCCAAATCCAATTCACCAAACAAAAAAAAAGAAATTAGGCTCAAAATTCATTGGCATAGAATGTTTTACCTTGTCCTTCGCGAGCTGGAAGCTGGTGGTGCATTCAAATCCTCGGTCCGTACTGAAGAATCTCTCATCATTTGCGAAGTTTTTCAAGCTTCAATACGTCTCGGCATTTTATTAAAAAAAAAGCTGAGAAATTCTTTTTGTTTAAAAATAGAGGGCTAAGGGAATTAGGTTTCGAATTTGTTTGTCAATCAGTGTTAATTACTATTAGTGGAATTTTTAAAAGAAACAAATATTTTTTTTCTTGGTTAGATCACTCTGTTTGTTTCTAGGGAAAACCTAGAAGTAAATAATAATAATAATAATAATAATAATAATAATAATAATAATAATAATAATAATAATAATAATAATAATAATAATAATAATAATAATAATAAAAGAAAAAGGAAAAGGAAATCTGAGCTTTATTTATAAGATTTTTCTTTTATAGTCTGGTCGGTGCTGATTATTTGATCAAGAAAATAACCCTTCGAAATATTGGCTAAAACGACGCGTTTTGAGCTTTGGGCCGAATCCAATAATGCAAATGTCCGATTAACGTGTGCCTACAATTAAAAATTATTCAATTATTATCCTAAAAAATAGTATTCAATTATTATATTGAATTCACAAATTTTTAGGTAAAGAGTTACTGAACTATGAAAATAATTGTATCGATCACTAGCCTTTCAAAATTATAAAATGGTCATTAGATATATTAAACAATTATAAAATATCATTAAATGTAATAAAATAGTATAATAATTCAATTAACTTAGGACCATTTTGTAATTGTTTTATATAATTTGATGAATATCTTATAACAGTTTGATAAATTTAATTTTTATTTTATAACAGTTTAATAAATTTAATGATCGTTTTATAATTTTTAAAAGATTAATATTTTTTATTTTTTGTGCTCACTAAAGCGAGCCTAGTGAAGTACTCCCTCCGTCCCACTTAAAATGTCTCTTTTGTGTTTTAAAATTGTCCCACTTAAAATGTCTCATTGAAAAAAATCAACTACTTTTACAATGTGTATTTCCCTTTCTATCCTCTTTTTAGTTTTTCAACAAAAGAAACTTCAACTTTTCAAGGGTAAAATTGTCTTTTTAATTATTTTACATCACATCTCTTACACAAACTTTTTCTTTCTAAAACTGCGTGAAAAGTCAATAATAGACACTTTAAATGGGACGGAGGGAGTAATTGATTTTCATGTTTTGTTGATTCATATAGAAGACAAATGTTGACTTAAACTACTCTATGTTTAAGACGAAAATTAAATCCTCAATCGTTGCTTAAGATATTTTACTCGTATTTTTTTAATATTTTTAATAGTTTAATAATGTACTTTACTCATATTTATATTCTCAACTTCCCTTTTTAAGGGTTCCTTACTTTCTTTTTCAATTTTCAGCATCGTTATCTAATAGAGCACATCACCTTTTTTTTCACTAACGTTTGTGACATGTTTTATTATGTCTTTGTGGTACATTTATTTTTATTTTGTCACGTTCTTTATTTGTTTAGGTAGTTTAACTGTTTTTTTATTTTATATTTTATTAGAGTTAGATTTAATGACGTCACGATTGATAAAGATGGCGCTTATTTGTCATCATCCTGATCTTTTTTGTTCTAGACTCTTAGATTAAAGTTGGATACGCGATTTGTGTTGTGGATAATTTCTGACGACGCTTAACTCTGATTTGCGATTTTCGGTGATCTTTCAATAGCTTCATCCCCTTTGTGGTTTGTTTGTCGATGCAGTCAGATATGTTCGTATCTATTTTTTATTTGAGCCTTTTGATTAGGTTTTTAATATTTTTCACGTATAATCCTTGTACAATCTAAAGTGGCTAGTTTTCTTGTGTCAATATTATAGGAAAATGTTCAAATTATATATCCAATTTACGAATATAGTCGTAAACCTTTATTATAATTTTAGAAATTTTCTCGTAATTTTAGATATTTTATCTTTTTAATAAGAATAACTACTTTTATTCAATTTTTTTAGAAGTCTTTCTAAAGCAAGAAATCTATCTCTACAAATATTATAATTGTTACACTCAAGTGTAATTAACACTGGTTGACAAACAAATTCGAATTCTGATCATCAAATGCAAGCCTCAAATTTATCAAAAAATCATCGGAAGATCGTATTCCTGCAACTCGTTCTCGGAGTTCCGACATACTCGATTACACAAAAGCCATTGTTATTAAGGGAGCAGAAGTTAACAGTTCTGAATCAATTACACAAAAACACTAACTAAAAACAAGCTATTCAAACATACAGGAATCAATATAGCTTTTTCCCACCTTCACGCATGACCTCGTATGCAAGTTTATATTTTTCTACAGATGTTGTCCCACATTCTACATATTTACAAGCTGTTTCTCTCAAACTCCAGACCATAAAGGCCTTTAGTTCTTGGGAGCTTACCCCGGACTCGGCACCGCATAGGATGCGGTATTCGGCGTTTCTCAACCACCGAGGTAAGATATATTGAGAAGGAAGTTCTCTTATGTTTAACAACTTGAACACCTTCAACACATGTCTGCATAGTATGCCCTCGAATTCGAACATCTGACAGCTACAATTAACACTCAGGTTGACTGCACTAAAGGTAACGGCATGTTTGTCGTTCTCGCTCCCGGACCGTCTTACCAAGTACCGGCAAATTGTCCCTTCTTCGTAAGTCTTTATCCCAATATAACTGTAGGATTGTAGAAGCTCGTCTTGAAATATTTTGAAGATGGTGAAAGTATAGAGCCTTTTACACTGTTCTTCTATAGCTTCTTTTGTTTGTGAAAAGGACTGTAAATTGAAAGAGTTGAAATCTTCTTTCCTTTCCTCCTCACGTCGTTGCTCGAGTCCTTGTTCGTATCGGGGAATAAACTCCCTTACTGGCGTTTGGCCGTTTACCTGTGTGCCGAAGAATGATTCCACACTTTCACCTATAGGGATGCCGGCAAAAAATTTACCTCGTAAATACAATGGAACCCAGCTTTCACGCTTATCATACATGTGTTGTAACCAAGCATTTCCCTTCAAGCTGTATTTATTGATAAGTGAATTCCACGTGGTGTTGAACTCAACAGTTGTCTGACTTTCGTAAATGCACTTTTCGTACTCGTATCTGAATTCAATAGGCATTGACCGCAGATTCTCCCGCTCCTTGGCTCTAATCTGCCACGATGAAAAGCGATGATGAGTACCAGGAAAGACTTCGGTGATTGCTTGTTGGATGGCCATGTCTTGATCGGCAATAATCGACTTGGGACGGCACCAAGACATTGCCTTGAACCATGTTTGAAACAACCAAGTAAAGCACTCCTTCGATTCATTAGCGATCAAAGCAGATCCAAGAAGTACTGGCTGCTTGTGGTGGTTTACTCCGACAAATGTAGCAAATGGCACCTCATAGTTACTTTTCCTGTATGAAGTATCCAAAATAATGACATCACCGAATTGACTGCATGAATATCTAGACCTGCCATCTGCCCAAAAGACACTCCGGCAACTACCATTGTCAACCTCCACTGAATAAAAGAATCCAGTATCTTCAGCTTGTTTGGTTTGAAAATACTCTAAAAGTTCAGGGTACCAATCGGTTCCAATTTTGTTTTCTCGGCTTCTTTTGGTAATCTTGCTGTTATTCATTTCACCAAGATCCATAGAGACCATGCCATTGGTTTCTTCCTCTATGAATTTCTTCGAAGCTGTGGAAAATTTCTTCTGGCACTCCATTTGCACTTCGAGATCATGATTATGTTCTTTATTAAGACGATCTACCATCCAACTTCCCGAGTCTTTCCTCTTAATCCTCATAAATGCCCCACAACCTACTCTTGAGGGGTGCTGGAAACCTTCCTTTGAGCACACAAATCTTCGGGAAGTAATTGACCCGTCATTCTTTGAGCGAAACAACTGACCGATCCGAACTCGAAACCCAACACTTTCAGCATATACTTGATAATATTCATATGCTTCATTAGCTGTATTAAACTCTAGACCTGTATATGGTTCAGCTGTAGATTGCCTTCCATCTCCACCTTGTTTTTGCTTTTTGAAATTTATGATACCCGATGGACTCAGTACTCCATTATCTATTTGTCCCAGCAATTTGACTTTCGGCCTACGCAACACTTCAACCAACGATTTTGTAACAACGGGAGGTCCCTGCTGCATAACAGGCGAACTGCTTTCCCCTTCAAGCCCAAGTTCATGATTATGATCCTTCTGAATTTGGTCAATAGCCCACTTCCCGGAATCACGCCTTTGCACCCTAATGAAAGCAGGACAACCCGTCCTCGAATTCAGCTGAAACCCTTCCTTCGAGCAAACAAATCTTCTCGACGAAACCGATCCATCTCTCCTCGACCGATACAACTGACCAGTTCGGATTTTAAACCCGACACGCATTGCATACAAACCATAGAACTCACGTGCCTCGTCTGCCGAATCAAACTCCAAGCCCACGGACGGTTCCATTCTCAACCCTCCTTCACCTTCTACATTACCACCACTACTAATTACATGTACTATACCGACCGGGAAGGCATTTACAACCATCGGATTCATACACCCGCCACTGTTAGGATTAGTATCCGAGCTGTCTTCATTAAAAAACAAATGTTTAGAAGAAGATTATCACAATACAGCTAAGATCGTCCAAGTTCAAGAACTTCAAATGTGCAGCTTTAACTGCTTATTTTTCTTATGGTACAAATTTTCTAAATAATCAATATCTTAGAAAAATGCATAATTATTAAAGCTAAAAGAATGAGAAAAAAATCCCTTTGTTTCCACTTGCATTGAGTAAAGAACTACGAAATGAAAATTTAACATGATACAATAATTTGATGAAGAAATGAAGAGAAACCCAGAAATTCAATCACAAAAACATAGCTAAAAAGGCATCAAAATTAGAATAATAACAACAACATGATTACTTGAAGACTAAAGACAGATTAAATTCAAGGGTTCCTCGCATCCAACACCCAATTTCCCCTAAAAAGTAAAAAAAAAAAAAACATTGTACCTTCTGAAATCTGTGAAGTGGCTTGATCCTGAATCGATTTCCATACCTGGGTCTAGAGTTCAAAACCCAAAACACTGAATCTGTAAAATCTGGGTCTGATTTATCTCCCCTTTTTGAGCGGGAAATTCTGGGGGAAAAGGAACCTAAAAATTATATTAAAAAAAAAACAAGGGTAGGGGTTTCGACAGGAGGAAAGAAAGAAGGTTGCTGATGGAGTTTTTGGTTCTTAATCTTCCATTGACCTCTTTCTTCAGCTTTGGGCTCTTCTCTCTTCTGCCTTCGTAAAGTAAAGTTACTATAGCCCATCATTTTTTGTTTATTATTGTGTGCATATTTGAATTTTTTAATATTCTGTACTGTTTCTGAATTCTGGCTATTCTCTTTTTTTTTTCTCTATGATCAATATTTTTTATTTTTAATTAAAAACAAGGGTAAACTCTTTAGTTGGCACTCCACTTATTCCTGTGTTTTTATTTTATCACTCAATTATTTATAAAATCATAATTAATGTTATGTTAATATCACTGTTAACTTTTAATGAACGTAAGTAAAATAGAAAAAAAACATATTATTATGTATAATTTTGTTAAAAGTAATAGCTGAGTGTCCAAAATAAAACACAAAAATAAGTGGAGTGCCAAATAGATAATTTACCCTAAAAACAAATTAACTAAGGTAAGTTTTTTTGATAAAAAAAATAATTTTTTTATGTAAAAAGAGATATCACTATAAGCCTCGTTAAAGACCTCCTTAAACTTAATTTGAGAAAAAAAACACTCGTTGTGATATATATAATAATCAAATAAGAGTTTGAAACAATATAACAAAAACTGATAGGAAAACAACGATAAAAAAACTACTCAGAACTCAGATCCGCCATAAATAATGAGAGAATTTTCGGCGGTGGTTTTGCATAAACAACCTCACAAATATTCAGCTCCCGAACCGATCGAGCTAAAGCATCTGCCACATCATCTTCATTACGACGAATATGAAAAACTAGGACGTCTCAATCCCGACGAAGCATCTCAAGAATGCTATCCACAAGCGCCTCACTCGCAAGCGCGACGGATTCACTCTTTAAAATTTGAACCACAATCATATTATCAAGCTCTAACTCCACACGACGATAGCCAAGACGCCAATCATGAAGGAGGACATCATGTGTTGTTCATAACTCCGCCACAAGCACCGAACAAATGCCCAAGCTCTGCAAAATTAAAGATCCAAAAATTAGTGTCATCTCGGATCACCTCGCCAACAGCTGCCCTATTACTCGGACCCCCTACAGCTCATCAGCATTGGCACATACTCAACCAACTCGCGAGGTTTTTCAGCTCGACAACACTAGTCCTGTAGTATCTGGCAACGGCAACGTAGAATGGTGTCCACTTGTAACACGGGGTTGGCTGTCAGCTACTTCATCCCACATACAACGAATGTAACCGACCACATTACCGAATCCCTCACAACCATCATTGAATACATACGTACACCGTCTCTTTCAGATAGTCCAAATCGCAATTGTAAATAAACAATTCTAACTACCATGAGAATGATGAACATGGCTATTCCTCAAATTTTTCATGAAGCCACAACCTGAAATCGCTTATAAAGAAGCTTGAGTGTATATCTTAACGGATAAATTGACACTAAATCGTCTTCGCACAAACATAACTCTAGAGTACATGATCTAAATTCTCCTCCCCATTTAAACAAATGGTACATCGTCCATCCAAAGTGATATGGCGGCGTCGTCTTTCAACATTAGTCAAGACCTTACCATGCAAGCATAACCACAAGGACGTCCTTACACTACGGTACATTCATGTGCCATATCACACGCTATAACTCATGATCATCACTCACCACAGGCTGGAAAAAAAAAAGGTAAGTTATTTTGATCTAATTTTAAATATATTTTCATTCATTTTTATTATTTATTCATATATATTTTTTAATCATCTTTTCAAACTTATGTTAATTTAACTCGAGTAAATTATAGAAGTATATTACACACTTAAATACATTTGGATTATATATTTTTAGATGCTATAATATAGCTAAAACTCGATCCACAAAAATTTCAAATATAAATTTTAGTAACATATTTCTTTAATAGTTTTGATACACATGTGAGTCCACATGCCATTCATCTGATTCATACATAAAAAGATTTGTTCAAAATAAATTCAAACATAAAATACTATACGATAACTTAAATTTATTTTTTATAATCATCGGTATTTAACTTATTGATTAAAGAAATATTGTATCTTAAATTTGTAAGATAAAAAATGTAACATAAAAAAGCTTAAATATTACGCCCTGAATTTCACAACTACATTGCAGCCCTTGTTCGAATATGTGTAGAATACAAGTGTTCAAAATCAGAGCAACATAGCGTCAAGATAATGCATGAAGAATGGCCAAAGAAGGAACCCAGAATGGATGAGCAAAAACCAAAATATTCCAATGACAGAAGAAAGCAAAGAACAATGGAAGAGGTATGGGGGCAGAGGGGAATAGAGATGACCAGCCAAAAGATACATATCTAAAAGCCAAGCCCCGTGATAAACATCTACGGACCCGATCCAAATTAGTCAGCCAATGAATTGACTATCGGTAATTATTGCAAAAAAAAAGTCCCCGGTGTCAATTTCACAACAAAAAGCAAGAGAGCTAATGATAATACCAAACAAATATAAAAGTACTCCATGAAATCCAACACATCATCATCCTCCTAACTGCAAACAATCACAGCAATTACATGAAGATCGTATTGCGATGTCGCAAGTATGCATAGGAAAACACGATAAAAGACATAGACAAACACGTTCAAAGACTTGACAAGAACACAGGTTATGACAAAGTACATCGAAGAATCACATTCACCACTTATTGATCGTAACGACATTCGGATCAAACATACAAGATGTAGAATGAATTTTGAGCAAACAGAATTCCCCCAATGTTTTACATGGAACCGATCACTGAGAACTATTTACCTAATGAACTACATGTTTAAGTGATCTTTTATAATATATGTAAACTATGTTTAAAATTAAAAATCAAATCACCTTATAAGAACCTGACTGAAGCTATTATGTAACACTTGATTTCGATTCCTTCTGATACCAAATTTCCAATACTATATCAAGCTTTAACCCGTTGATCCTCCTCCTCCTCATCGATATCCCAACTCAAATCCTCTTCTTCCTCCGCAACAGTCAACCGCCTACGCAGATCAATTCTATTACTGCTCCCGACATCTTCCCCTTTACTGTCATTGATGCTCCGAATGTCCTCAATTGCATCCCACCCTTCCTCCTCAGGCATAGACACACTCGAAACCAAGGATACATCACTGTCCTTGCATGAACCTGCTTTCTCCTCATCGATCTTCGAACACTTCTCAACATCTTTACTCAAATCACCCTCCTCAGTATTAACATTTCCACTATTCTCCGCATCGTCCTCGTCGATATCCCAGCTCAAATCTTCATCTTCCTCTCCCGAAATCACACGGCTAACAAGCTTAGCTCTCGCTTCCTCAGCTTTCATTAGCCTATTCAACTTATAAAAGTAATTACACCAGTATCTCTTTGATCCACCTTCATCAGAATCCACCTCCTTGAAAATAATTCGAATAACTGAATTTTCACTTAACAAATCCTCAATTTCCCCTTTTTTCTCTTCCAAATTAAACCCTAATTTCCAATTCTCAAAATCCTCCAAATCCTCTGGTTCCATACAGTAAGTACTTCTATCTGATTGAAGCGCTCGAATTTGCATCTCAAAACGACTGTAACGTTTTCCATTAATGATGTTACTACTAACAATACTTGATCTTCTATTACTAGAACTTCCGGAATCAGAATTATCATCATCGGACAGTGATAGGAACGTGTCTTTACCGTGGGAGATGATCTGAGCCGTCGATTTCCAAACGGAGACACCGATGTCATCAATGGCTTGTCCAACTGACTCGAGCTTCTCCTGGGCAACTGTGGCACCGATCTCGAGGGAATCATTGACGGCACGTGAAGCCACGGTCCGGATGATCTCGGTTTCCTTCTTTAACCCGGATCCGAATTCCTCAAATTCCTGCCGGTAAGATTCCATCACGGATTCCGACTTGTCGGCAAGGGTTTTCATTAGGCCGCCGAAACTCCACGTGGCATTCGATCCCGGATTCGGATTCGGGTCGGTGGGTGGATGCGAGGGTTGCGATTGAATATCATTATCGTCTGCAAATACGGATTTGAGGAAATCCATTGGAGATTTGCAAAATTCAATTAGAAGAGGGGAAAAATTCTTCTTTAAATTTAACAATTACATTCGTATTGACTAATGTGATATTAGGGTTTTTGAAGGGATAGGAATAAATGGGAAGATTGGGAAATTTCTCACGTGATAATGCCGGTGGAAAGAGATTGGGATTTGCGGGTTTGGAAATAAAACGGAGCTTAAATTGTTGGAATATTGTTTATTTGTTAATTTAAGTAAATTAATACAAATAAAAAATAGTACTATTCATTTAATTAAATGAAGTCTAAATAAAAATGTGTTCTTGTTTAAATTAACAAATAAATCTGTTTGTAAGTTCGTTTATTCGATATCGACACTTTCTATAAAAAAACTACTTAAAATATTTATGTTGATTGATTGATTGATTTATAATTTGATTATTAATATTTACGTTAAACTATTATGTTAAAAAAAAAAAACGAATACCAAGTTTTTTTTTACTATTTGCTTGTTTATTATTCATAAACATTTATTCGTAAACATGTTCTATTATATTGTTTATGAAATATATTTTTTTAGTGTTTGTGAACATTTTTGTTTCATTGTTTGATTTACTGATCACGAACACGTATGCGAACATTAAACAAACGAACACAAACACATATAATTTTAAATAAACGAACACAAAAATAATATTTTAATTTTAAATAAATACAACCCAAACACGAACAATTATAAAAGTAGTGATGTTTGTTCATTAAAATCCAATTCATTTACAATCCTAAATTTGATCATTTTAAGAGGCTATCAAATTTTCTTTCATTCTTACTATTTTAAGTTTATCTGATATCAATATTATATCAACTAAATCAATGACCTAATTGTTATTTGCTTGAATTTTTTTTATTGAGAATAGATATTATATTTTTAAGATAAATGTCAATATTTGAACTCACACAATATAGGACATTACTCTTTTAAGTAGAAAATTCGAGTTTAAACTTTAAAGACGATATTGTTAAAAAAGAGAACCATAAATCCCGAGCATTGACCATAAATTAGATATGAACTTAACTAAAAAAATATAATTGTACATGAATTTTGCACTATATATTAATGAAAATTTATGAAATTAATGTGAACTTTTTTAAAATTTATATTATGAAAACAAATTTTAATTTTAAAACATTTTATCATATAAATAGTAAAAATTGAGGAATAAAATAATCTAATTTAGCTCATTATAATTTATTAGCGGGTTTAACGTTTGATGACTGAATTCTAACAAATAAAATGGATAAACTTACTCCTAAATGGGTAAACTACTTGGGCGAACACTTAATTATTGGGTCTAACATATTCTGATCATCGATTTAAAAAAATTTAAAATTTGACCACTTAATTATTTAATTGGATCTATTTTAACCACCAACTATTAAAATCTAACGAAAATATGATGTGACAGTTAAAATAAATTTATATAATTACACATTTGGTACCTATTAGTAACACATTTTGTAATTCAAAAAAAAAATTATTCAAACCACTTCAATCATACATTTATCAATCGTCAATACCACTTCTTACTCGAGTTTCCCTTTCTCCTTCAAGCTCTTTCTCTAATGGGTTTCCTTTGCCTGAAATAAGTTCACAATTGAAGACCGACAACAACGGCAACCCGATTTTCATCATTATGGACCCTAGTTAGATCCTACATCAATATTTGATTTTTATTTTAGATATAGGAATGCAAATAAAAAATGGGTCGATAATGATTTTGATTTGTGTGAGGATCTGTGTCAAATGTATATTGAAGACGAAAAAATCGATGTAGTTGATTATGCAGAAAGAGGATATTTGAGATGGTTTTGATGAAAAGAAAAAAGGATATATGAGGAAGAAATCGATGGGTTTGTAGTTTTGATTTTTGCAAAGTAAAATCTGGATAAGGTAACAATGAGTTTTTATAAAATGAGAATTTACGAATTAGACAAGGTGAAAAGATGAGATTTTGGGGAAAAAATAAGGCAGTATAGATTGGAATAAATAAGAGAAAATGAGATTCAAAATTTGAATACCGATTTGGATGCTTTTGGGTCCATTTTAAGAAAATTAAAGTGACTAAAAATATAAAAATGTTCTATACTTATCGCAGGAAAAGAAGTCATTTGATGTAGCGATTTAAGGGTGCAAAAGTTTGTGGTAAATGAGTAAAGGGACGACTAAGGGTGTGCAATTGATGCGGAGAGGCGACGATGACAGCTGAGCAAAGAGACGACGATGACAACTGAGCAAAGAGACGACGACCATGGCTGAGTAAACGAGGGGGCGACAACACTGTAGAATGAATGTTAGGAAAGATGGAGTGTGAAATAATAAAATATTAAAAAATAAATTTTAATTTGATTCCACGCGACAGTCATTGATTGGTTGTTATTTTTTAATAATTTTTTGAAATAAATATTTGATTTTTTTAAAAAATAAACTTGAATGATTAAATTAAAAAAAATAATAAAACATTAAGGACTACTCTTGCAATAATATGTAATTAACAGAGACCAAATGTGCAATTATATAAATTTACTTTAACTACAACGTCACTTATCCGTCAGATTTTTACTGCTAGTGGTTAAAATAGGTTCAATTAAATAGTTAAATGGTTGAAATTTAAATTTTTATAGTTCGGTGATCAAAATAGGTCAGACTCAATAGTTTAGTGGTGAAAATAGTTTACCCTTCCTAAATTGTTACAAACCAAAAAGACAAAAATCACAATTAAACCCTTATTTGTCACTAATTTAAAAATAAATCATGTTAAACATTAATAGAAACTAATTAAAATAAGAAAATATTTAAAAGCAATTACTTAAAAATCAAACACGGATTAATTTATACTTTTTTTTTGTCTTACTTCATTGTTCTTAAGAATGATTATGGATCAGACAAGGGATTTAGTTGACAACACCTGACTCGAAAATTTAAAACCACACTTAAAATACTTTGACCCTATAAAGCCGGTTCGATTCATAATATGTTGGATATAAATTAAATGATTTTTTTAACTGTATTGGAAAAAAATTAAGAGTTTACAATAATATATACAATGAAAATTCTTATGATGAAGGGATGAGAGAAAGTTATTCATGGTTAAATTTAATATCCCTAATCAACTAATTTTTTTATTATTAAAGTTTATGATTCGAGTTATATTTTGATGTGATAAATTATAAGTAAATAGACGAAAATGATAATGTAAGTAGTAGAATGAGAAAAAAAATATAAATAAATACCAAAGTGTGAAAAAGGCTATAACTCAAGGATCGAATTATACATAAACCCAAAAAAGAATAACGGGGGCATTATCGGAAATAAAAGGCGGTTTCCCAGTTAAGCTTACCCGCCGCCGACTCCACTGATTTCCCAAAATATTTACAGACGAAATGAATAAAAAATCATTTCCTCCGCTCCAAAAAACAAAATAATTCCCAAAAATTAAAAACAAATATTTCCATTCCGATTTTCCTCCGATGCGCGGCCATGATTGGATCAACACCTGTCTTCCCGACGAGCTGGTCTCGGAGATCTTACGGCGGCTCGATTCCAAAGCCAGCCACGACGCCTGTTCCCTCGTCTGCAAACGGTGGCTCGGCCTCGAACGGCTTAGCCGCTCCACCCTCCGAATCGGCGCCTCCGGCTGCACTGACCTTTTCATCAAGTTCCTCGCTCAACGATTCGTCAATGTTAAGGTCGTTCATATCGACGAGAGACTATCGATTTCTTTGCCTGTTAATGTGGTACGTCGAATTTCGCTTATTTTTTTTAGAATTACTTTAGTATTTTATGCACACTGAGATTGATCTGTCTAAATTACTGTCTAATTGTTCTCTGCGAAAGTGAAATTGATTAAAATATAGTTAACTAAATTTACAGTGTAAATTGTTCTTACACTTGGGGGAAAGAAGCTACCAAATGTTAGGTATGTTAATGAGGTAGTTTAAATTGTTCTGGGTGCAGGGCAAAAGGCGTGGCAGAGCTGAGAATATGTTTTCACCCTTCAAGTTACACTATGCAGCCGAAAAAAGTCCGGACAAAGAAGAGGATTGTGAATCATTCTGCTTGACAGATGCCGGTTTGTCCGTGGTTGCTGATGGGTTTTCTAAGCTAGAAAAGTTGAGCTTAATCTGGTGTTCTTACGTTACAAGTTTTGGTATAATGTCCCTTGGACAGAAATGCAAATTCTTAAAATCCTTGGATTTGCAGGTAATTCATCATATGCTAGGGGAGGCTTTGGTGATATTTTACTCTATCATGTATCTCAATTTGATTGATTATGGCTTATTCTTTCAACAAATTAGTTCTACTACCAAGTGATGTAAACATAGTGCACTTAAGTGTCTGTTCCTTGCGCATAGTCATTAATACTTAAAATGCATCATCATATCTATGAATTTCTATGTTACTTAGACTTAAGTGGGAGCGTCAAAATGGTTATGCACTCAGCATGGATATGTGTAATTTTCTGTAAGTTTTTATATGTATCGGAGAGTCATATCTTCATGCTCATGTTTGAATATATGTCACGCATGGGTACTTCAAGAAAAAGAACTGGAGCAACATGATGATACTTTACTTGTCATGTTCTGTGGGTAATTCAATTCACCAGGCAAGCTTAAGTTGCTTATGATGTTTTTTTTGTAGGGTTGCTATGTTGGGGATCAAGGTCTAGCTGTTGTTGGCCAGTGTTGCAAGCAACTTGAGAACCTAAACTTGCGTTTCTGTGAAAGCTTGACTGATGCAGGTTTGGTTGAGTTGGCAACCCAGTGTGGGAAATCATTGAAATCTCTCGGTGTGGCTGCTTGTGCCAGAATAACTGACAAATCACTGGAAGCTGTGGGGTCTCATTGCAAATCTCTTGAGACCTTGTCATTGGATTCAGAGTTTGTCAGTAATAAGGGGATCCTTGCTATTGCCCAAGGATGCCCTCTTTTGAAAGTCTTGAAGTTGCAATGTATTAACGTTACGGACAGGGCTTTGATGGCTGTGGGAGTTTCTTGTTTGTCATTGGAAATGTTGGCCTTGTACAGTTTCCAGCAATTTACAGACGAGTTTGTCACTTTCCCCTAATTTCTCATACATGATGATCAAAATACCACCCTAATTGAATTGCAATTTTGAAGGCTATTTGGCCGATTAGTTCCCCCCCCCCCCCAAATTCAATTTAGGAATGAAAGTGGATCTTTCTCAAAGTTTTTTAGTTCAATTCAATCACCCTTGGGCATGACTATTGAAGTATGAGTTCCGTTCATGTCTCAGGGGTCTTCGTTCTATTGGCAAAGGGTGCAAGAAGCTAAAAAACCTTACTTTGAATGATTGCAATTTCCTGGGTGACAGGGGTCTACAGGCAATTGCCACTGGCTGCACTGAACTTACGCATCTTGAAGTTAATGGCTGCCACAATATTGGAACCATTGGACTGGAGTCTGTGGGGAAATATTGCCCGTATGTTTATCTTCTATTGCTTTCTGTTGCTACTGTCCTTTTAAGGGTACAAGAGCCCGGGCTTTAGCTGTTGCTAGGTCTCATATCCAATCCCTCTGATTGGGTGGCCTACTGTACTTTTTTTTCCTTCTGAAAATTTGATTTATATCAATTCTGAAGTTCTTGACTTCGTGCAGGCGCCTGACTGAGTTGTCTTTATTATACTGCCAAAGGATTGGTAATTTTGCTCTTGCTGAAGTTGGAAGGGGATGTAAATACCTGCAAGCTCTTCACTTGGTAGATTGCTCTAGCCTTGGCGATGATGCCATTTGCAGTATAGCAAAAGGTTGCCGAAATCTAAAGAAACTTCATATTAGGAGATGTTATGAGGTCTCTCTCTTCACTATCTGTCTGTTTGACTGTCTACATATATGTGGAAATATTCCTCTACCTGCAATATGCTCGAATCATGTGTACTGACTTCATCAGGAAAATGACTTCCAGTTGGATGGAATAGAGAAAATATGTCATCTAGATTTTACAGAGTGCTCTACCCCCCACCCCATCTCACTGCTGTCTCATGCTGGAAGCTTTTCGGTTCTCTGTGAAATGGCAGATGGGTGGTTTATTGTTTACAGATGTCTAAATGCCCCATCTTTTGAGTCTTTGCCTTTTGTAGACTTGCTTCTTTTAGGTTCCTGCAATCATTTATTTTTAGTTTCCGCAATTTCGTCCTGTGATATAAATCCTTAACTTGTACGCCTTTCATGCCAATAGATTGGAAGCAAGGGAATCATAGCTGTTGGTGAGAATTGTCACTCTCTCACGGATCTTAGTCTCCGCTTTTGTGATAGGTGCGTCTCATTGTACTTTCCTTCCAGCTCTGTGTGATAATGTTATTTGTCCATGCTGTTTCATGTTGTCAGCTGTCTTTTGAGTTGTTTTGGTCTGAAGTATGGTGTATGTGTATCGGCATACATCTAATCTTTTACCCATTTTCCTACTAGGGTGCGGGATGAGGCTCTTATCGCTGTTAGTCAGGGATGCCCGTTACAATATCTAAATGTTAGTGGCTGCAATCAAATAGGTGATGCTGGAATTGTAGCCATTGCAAGAGGATGTCCTCAACTTGCTTACCTCGATGTGAGTGTTCTCCAGGTGTGCCCTCCCTCTCCATATCTTTGCTTCTTTCTGTACATAAGCTTCTCTTCGGCTTGATTCTTTACTCATAGTTTTGCTGCTTCTTGGTACTTCTCCGAAACGCAGGTGAACTTCAAATTGATTGTTATTTTCTTTTGTGTGCTATTCAGATTCGTTACCTATTTATCAATTCCTTTTAATGGCAGAATTTGGGCGATATGGCACTGGCTGAGTTAGGCGAAGGTTGTCCCTTGCTCAAGGATATAGTACTGTCCCATTGCCACCAAATAACCGACATCGGTCTTTCCCATCTTGTCAAGAATTGCCAAATGCTCAAGTCATGTCACGTGGTGTACTGCCCGAACATAACCGCTGTCGGAGTTGCCACCGTGGTCTCTAGTTGCCCCAACATAAAGAAGGTCCTAGTCGAGAAATGGAAGGTAAGCCCTAGAACAAAAAGAAGAGTTGGTTCGGTCCTTTCCTATCTCTGTGTAGACCTCTAATTAGGACATCAAAGTTGTGCATTTAACCAAAGCCTTGTTATTAATGGTTTTGTTTTTGGTGTCTTTTTAAGTTACTTTCCATGTATCAAGCCTTTTGTTGTATGATTTCCTCCCCCATAAATTTGCTTTTTTCGTGAAGTTTCTTCTGTTTTTGGTCCCCCTTTACATTTTGTCGAACTTTAAATAAGAGTCGAAGTTGACATGGTCTCCATTGTAACAATTTGGAGGACTCTATTGTAACAATTTCCAAATTTATTGAACAATAAATATATTTTTTAAAATCTTATATAAAAATCAAAATCAATACTATTTTAAAAGATTATTGAAATCTTTTCAATAAAAAAGAATATTGAAATTATTTTTAAATTAATTGACATTCTTTAAAAAAATGATATAATCATAATCTAAATTTTCCAAAAAGAATATTTTTTTTAATAGTTTAAAAGTGATCATGTTGATACTAAGGACAATTTTAAGTTGAATGTATTGTATTTGTAAATATTATAATTTGAATTTTCAACTTTATTTAAAAAAAATCATACTAATATTTTATTTTTGTCAAACAATTAGTACTAATAAACACGCAATGGGGTTTTTAACTGATCATTTCAGTTTATCGACATTATTGTTTGGTTAAATTTGATTAATAGCTTTTTTTTAAAAGGAGTAACCATTGTTTTTAAATTTAATTTAATTTTTAAAGGAAAACCCGATTCTAGTTGAGTTTTTTTTTTCAAAAAAAATTACAGGGGACGGTGACAGACAGGGACAGAAACTACAATTTTTAAAATTATAAGATAAGAGTATAGTAAATATAAAATAAATTTTATATTTTAAAAAATATATAATAAAAAATCACAAGAAAAAGTGTGGATAATAAAACAAAAAAAAAGAGAGTAAGGAAATGAAATATTAGAAGTACCCAAATCATACTCAATAAATTCTCGGTACGAAAACATATCGGATACTCGTATTTCATAGCTGATTTGTGAGGCTTAGAAGGGAAATGGGAAATTATCTGGTTAAATTGTATTAGAATCTTAATTTTGGGTTAGTTATTCTAACTGTATTTTTTGTTAAACTTAGTTAAGGACAGCTGTCCTTCTTTATTATTTTTTCTTATTTGTATAAATAAATTATTTTTATTTAATAATAAGATTGATGAAGATTATTCTTTTCTTTCTTTCCACCGTTTAATCTCCTCTGTCAACTACTCGAAATTCCCAAATTACTCTAGGTACAAAAACCCTAATATGATATCAGATGAAAATTTCGTCGTCTCTCGATCAATTGAGCCCAGTTAAATTTACAAGATCGACGATATCTCCGATGAATATTACATTCATCCTAACGAAAATTTTGCTCTCGTTCTCATGTCTATTTTGCTCACCGGAAGTAACTATTACAGTTGGACAAGATCAATGTGAATATCACTTATATCCAAAAAAAAGTATCAGTTCATTGATGAGTCTATCAAAGAACCAAGTGAAGGTGATTCAGTACCAGGCTTGGGTTAAATGCAATAATTTAGTTCTTTCGTGGTTGCAACGTGTCGTTCATCCTAATATTGCCCAAAGCATCAATTGGATCGATATCGCCTACGAGTTGTGGACGAATATGTTCGATCAATTCAACCAGGGTGATCTTGTTTGATTATTCGATCCGATGCAAGAGTTCTATGGGTTTCAGCAAAGTAACCTTTATGTTACTTCTTTTCATACTCAACTTAAAATTTTCTGGATGAAATTTATAACTTACGTCTTTTATTCTCTTATCCTTGTTCTGCAATTCAATATCGAAAATAAAATTTTGTCCTTAATTTTTTTAGAGGATTAAATGAGGGTTTTTCTATGCCAAAATCTTAACACCTCATGATGAAACTTTTTTCACCCATTAATCAAATCTTTGCTACTGTCCTTCAACATGAACGGTCCTTTGTTATTTCTAAAGATTTTGTTTTAGGAAGTGATTCAAACATTTTGATTGTTGATCGATATTCTGTATCTACTAAAAATATGGATAAAAATGATCATAAATTTATGCCTACCAAGAAATTTATAGTTCTGATAGTAAAAAGTCTATCTATACTCATTGTGGTCTTTATAACCATACAGTTGATAAGTGCTACAGGAAACATGGTTTTCCTCATAGGTATAAGCATGAGTTCAAACAAGTACAACTAATCAAATTGGGCATGTTAATTCTGATGATTTGAATGAGTTTGTTAGCAATGATATTGTTTCGTTTATCCCCCTTACTAAGGACCAATATAACAGTTTATTACGTATGATTGATAATGTTCAAAATTTTGTTTCATAATCTAAAGTGATTTTGCTTGGGAAAATTCTACAACGGGCGACGAACATTGATGAACACCATTAAATTAATTAATAAAGATTTAAAATTTCAAGGACTCGTCATACAATTAATAATTATTTAAAAAAATTCAATTAAATTATTTTTATATATATTAAAATTTTATTTTTTAATAAGGGTAAACTATATATTTAGTACCTCACCTATTTTCGTATTTCTATTGAACCCTCATTATTTAAATATTATTTTAATTTGACCCTATTCTTTATAAAAAAATAACTTAACCCTTAACCCTCAACCTAAAACCCTAAACTATTAAACATTAAACCCTTAAACTCTTAAACCTATACCCTAAACCATATACCAATAAAAATAATTTCACCATCATCGACTGAATTTAATTCAATAAATTGTTAAATCTCCTAAAAAATTTAATTAAATTATTTTTTATATTTACTACTTTTTCTCTGATTATGAATTTGTGTGTGTGTGAAGCAATGGGAGGACACTAAATGACACTTTGGCAGAGCTAAGCCGAAACAAACTTATTATTTCTCAATGGAATTTCTTCAAGGACGAGCTTTGACTAATGCGAATGGGAATCTCGGCATTGAAAATGCTTACGCCGAGGTTTTGAAGAAGTTGGGACATGAACTCGAAGAAATTGTTGAACAGGTAATTCGTAAATCAATTTAGCCATATTTATTTTGTTAATTACTGCATTTTTAGACAATTTTATATCAATAATTATGTTAGGATTAACGGAAGAAACCCACTTTAGCTATTAAACGTATAACAATGCTAAGAGTAAGAGCAGGTTACCAGAAAGAAACAACTTACCAGTACTACAGATGTTAATGTCTGGTTTTCATTGAAGCCCTAAGAAAATTGTCCTTGCTGAAGGGACATAGCTCCATTTCTATACTGCTTCTCTTCCGGATCTTATATTCTTGAGCAATCATTTCATACTATTTACAGATTTGTTTATTTACTTATTTCGGCGACGTTACTTATTCTAGGAGAACAATTCATTGAATTTAATTTAATTGAATTGATAATGGTGAAATTATTTTTAATGGTATATAGTTTAGGGTATAGATTTAAGAGTTTAAGGGTTTAAGGTTTAATAGTTTAGGGTTTTAGGTTGAGGGTTAAGTTATTTTTTATAAAAAATAGGGTCAAATTAAATAATATTTAAATAATGAGGGTTCAATAGAAATACAGAAATAAGTAAGGTACTAAATATATAGTTTACCCTTATTAAAAAAAATAAAATTTTAATATATATAAAAATAATTTAATTGAATTTTTTTAAATAATTATTAATTGTATGATGAGTCCTTAAAATTTTAAATCTTTATTAATTAATTTAATAGTGTTCATCGGTGTTCATCATTAGTGGTGTTCATCGATGTTCGTCGCACGTGGTAGACTCATCCTTTTGCTTGCTTCTGTTTTTTATCTTGTATCGACTTCAGAATCAATTATTGTTCTAAACTGTTCTTTGGATAATTGACTGTTCTTTGGATAATTGACTCTGAGGCTATGGATCATGTTGTTAACTCTTAAATTTTTTTTGTTAGTTTTCAACAAGTATCTAATAAGTTTGTGAAATTACCTAATTGTCCGTTGGTTCAGGTTTTACATATAAAAACTGTACAACTTAATTCTGATTTGCTATTATTTAATGTTCTTCATATATATATATATATATATTCATTTTTATCTCATTTCTATTCCACAGTTAACTAAAAATCAGGATATTTTTATTTTTTTACTTTTAATTTTTGTTGCATACATGACATCAAGAAATGAAAAATCATTGGTTTAGCTAAAGCTTTTGATGATTTGTATAAACTCGAGGATCAACATTTTGAGCTTTTGATGAAAAATCATTTAAGGTTAGACCATCCTTCTAAGAAAAGAATGAAGCATTTTGTTTCTTTACATTCTTCAATTCCTTCTTAAAATTCGCCTTTATCTTTCATACTCCGCAAAACAGTACTCCTTTTAAAATTTTGTTCAACAGAAAACCTAAAATTGATCATTTAAAGATTTTTTTTGGATCCTTAAAAGATGGACAAGCCAACGTTTTTTTCCTGTGAAAAACACTACCTAAAAGGCTAAAACCATTTGTTCGAAAGAGCCAAGTCTAAAGAAAGTTTAGAGATGGTCTGAGTGAACAAAAATTATATGTCCTTTTTGGTGGTTTAGGTATGCCTCAACAATAAAAAAATTAAAAGGTAACTAATATTATTGACCATTAAATTATTACCGCTTTCTTGTTTTGGTCATCAAACTATTATTTTTGGTAAAATAATCACTAATGTTACGTTTTTTCCTATTTAGTTACCCGCCGTTAAAAAACTCACAGAAAAATAATATATTGGTGAGCAAAACAGGAAAAAAAATAACATTAGTGACCAAAATAGAAAAAAAAAACGTAACATTAGTGACGATTTTGCTCAAAATAATAGTTTGATAACCATAACAAAAAAACATGAGTAGTTTAGTGACCAATAATGTTGTTTGCCCAAAAATTAAACCTACACTCTAAAGTCTAACCCTAAATTATAAATATTAAACTCTAAATTATACCCTTTAAAGCTCTAACCCTAAATCTCAAACTCAATTTTTAAATGTTTGAGTATACAAGAGTCATGTAAAGGAGTAGAAGATTTTTATTTGATCGGAGTAAGATTGTCCATAAAAGAATTTCAAATTGAGTGAACCACATTCGTGAAATCAGGGTGGTTAAGCCACATAGGCTAGAAAGTAAATGGCTTGTTTCCCAAAGGTAGAGATTTAGAGGAAAGCGCGAGCAAGACCAGCAGTGGTCAGAGTGAGTTGGGGTAAAGTGCCTGACTTGAACTTGGGGGTATATAAATTACATCAACTAGGGTTTACTAGGGCAAGATTGATTCTTTGATGAATAAGATATTGTCCCAGAGCTTATGACTATTTACAATATATTTAAGATTGTCCTAAAGGATCATGCATTCTTGTAAACGAGGACTAGTATAGATGGCAGAAAATAACCAAGAATAACTTGAAGTACCTTGACAAAGACATGGCTCTTGTTCTGTCGCTGATAACGGAGGAGTTCCATAGCATCCATATTCCACCTCATTGGCCCTGAATGGTAGTATCCTTGCAGACTTTATAAAGTAGTAATAAAATTTAGGTGCCTAGCACCACGATAATCCTGAAACAAGATAGACATGGGATTATTTCTAGGAATAAGGAGTGATGTTTAAACCTGATAGTCCTATCTTGCATCTCCCTTGAGAGTGACAAAAGCTCCATCTTGTACATCAGCATTTGGTTCTCCATTGCTAGCATTGGGACTGAACATTCAGTATTACGATCTCCAATGGTTGGCAAGTCATGAGATTAACAAAGATTCTCATATGCCAACGAGGAATAGGAGAAAAGCTTGTATCGGTATTTGAATCTTCTTCCTGATCTATCCCCCTCAGTGCTGCCCTCAAAGGATCTAAGAATGGATGAAACATGAAACGAATTAGAGCTACAAGTATCAGAAAACAAAGCATCAAGGCAGATGCAGTTATTGAGAGCCAAGAACAACACTACTTGCAACTTTCAAGTATGATGTGAAGTATAATACATGTCCAAAACTCCATTCTAAAGAAATCATGTTATTTTGGTGCTAGGAACACAGATTTCTTGTCCCTTGATAATCATTTTTGGGGAGGTGTTAAATTGGAGTTACAAAAATAGAGAATGAATTATAAAGTAGGAAGTTGTATATTCCTTCAGTCAAACAATCGTTCGAATGTTCGACACAACAGAAATGGCTACACCAAGGAAACATCAAGGCTGAGAGCGGTCATGAGTACTTCTAGTTACAATAGAATCTCTCTATAATTATTGCTTACAAAAAAGAAAATTGCAGATCTTTTAAAAAGACAAGGACCATATGTTTAGTTTAATTAAATCAAATCTAAAATTATTAACCACCTTTGTGGTTGTCTTCATATCCATCGAAATAGATCTTACTTTATCAAGCCATCAGTTTTCCTTCTCGAACTAGAGCAATAATTTGTCAACTTCTTTTACAAATCAACAGAGCAACAAATAAAGAAAGCAAGGAGAGAAGTATTTTAAATCAAATATTCACACAGAAAAAATTTAGAGTTACAAGTTTCAGAAATTATCAATTGACCACGATCATT
Source organism: Hibiscus tridactylites (assembly GCA_958450335.1). Lineage (NCBI taxonomy): Eukaryota > Viridiplantae > Streptophyta > Magnoliopsida > Malvales > Malvaceae > Hibiscus > Hibiscus tridactylites. The sequence continues at coordinate 83,771,432 of OY288270.1, forward strand.
TACAGGGAGATGTTAAATTGAAGTTATAAAAATAACGGACGAATCAGAAAGTAAAAAGTTGTATATTCCTTCACTCGGATGTTCAACACAACACAAATAGGCTGCACTAAGGAAACATCAAAGCTGAGACGTTATAAGTACTTTATGTACTTTATCACATTCATCTCTATTCAAGACAATCTCTCTATATTTATTGCTTACAAAAAAAAGTTGCAGATAGGAAAAATTCTCTGTTGAAAAGACTACAACCATATTTAGTTTAATAATAACACCAAATCTATAATTATTAACCTTTGACACATGTGCTCAAAAGCTCTGTTCCGAAGAAAATGTGTTATTTTACTGCTAGCGACACAAATCTTTTGTCCTTTGAAAATCATTTGGAGACAATCATTTGTGGGTAGAAGTTAAATTGACGTTATAAGAATAGAGAATGAATCAAAAAGTAGAAAGTTGTGTATTCATTCAAACAAATAACTCCCTGAATGTTCGGCACAGCACAATTGGGTTGACCAGGAAAACATCGAGGTTGAGACCGACCATAAGTACCTGTTGTACTTCATCACCTTCTTCTCTATTCAAAATAATATCTTTATATTTATTGCATACAAAAAGAAAGTTTCACATAGGATTTTTTCTTTTAAAAAGACTACAACGATGATTAATTAATTTATTAAAAATGATTCTATAATGTTAACCGTCATTGCGTCTTTATCCAAACATCGAGCCTGAGGCCGGTCATAACTCATAAGTACCTGCCGTACTTCATTACCTTCTTTTCTATTCAAGAGAATATCTATATATTTATTGCACACAGAAAAAAAATTCCACATAGGATATTCTCTTTTAAAAATACTATGACGATGATTAATTTATTTAGTAAAACCAACTCTAAAATATTAACTGTCATTGTGTGTTTGTCCACACATCCATTGACAAACTAAGAATCATGAAGTATATGAGACCTAACATACTATGAAGAAAAAACAATTTTATCAAAAAACATGAAGTATGTTTACTTAAAAGTTAAAACACGTGTATCTTTTAAGAGTTGAAGTGCAGGCCAAGCACCCCAAGTAATGGTCGGAAAAAGAGCATACAAAAGATGAATGTCAAACTTGGTCTCGTTCAACAATCAAGTTATCTTTTGGAGGAAAGTCAAAAGAAAATTCAGTATTAATGCGTAGAAAGATGACTTATTGCTTAAAAAAAACATACTTGAAGTTTTGGATGTTCATTAGCAATCTTTGCATGTGCACTGAACATTATGTAAGAGAAATGAGATAAAATTATCCCGAAGCCCAAAGAAAATATCCTGTAAAGGCCAATACAGAAAACAATATTAGTCTTCTGAATAAATATTTCCTCAAAGGTAGAACTCATAAAGATGAACTGTTACTTCAATGTTGCTTGAGGTTGGATCGGACGACAATAACTACTTCAAGCTGCCTATGTTATCTAATGATGTCAACTATCAGGCAAATAAAAATAAATTGTATCAATTTTAGATACATTAGCAGTTAAAGCATTATCATGTAAAAAAAAAAGAGAAAAACTCACCAACTTGTTCTTTGATTTCCCAGGCCCAAAACAAGGTCAAGAAGGGCTTTGCAAGGTTTTCATCAATGATGTTGATATAAATGAATATTATTCGCACCATAAGAGCAGAAAAGAAAGTATAAAGCTATTTGCATCAAAATATCAGATTGTAAAGTAGAGTCAAAATACCTGAAGAGGTTCAAGAAGAGTCTTGTTATTATCATCTTGTGCAAAGACATAAACTTGATGAAAATGGAAATATAAATTCACGATACTACTTTAGTTTCCAAGAAAAACGATTAAAACTTTATGCAACTGTATGAAGGCCCCATATATAACCAAGAGAAAGGATACATATCACAAAGTTGTCCCACAATGACTTCTGTATTATTGTCTCATCTTAATTAGTTTCCAAGCACATTAGTGTTGGTAGAATATTTACTAGTTAACTAAAAGTCCAAGACAGACATTGTTCCTGCTACACTTAAATCAACTCATCAGGGTAAATGATATGGTAACCCTAACCAAATTGTAAACAAAATTTACATATACCCTGGAGAAAATTTCAATCACTGTGTAAATTCTAAGAACTTTTCCTATTATTCTCATCTGCAACTAATATCTTCACACTTATATACCGTGCTTTCAATAAGTTTGTACTTTGAAAAGAGAAATATGAAGTAGTTATATATCGAAAGGAAAAATGGGAAACCATAAACATAGTAAACAATCAAAGGTAATGACGAGATGCATGGAAAACTGAAGCTCGACAGGACATGACTAAAGTCTGACAGAATTTATTTCAGTTAATACAGAAGAGTTCATTAGGCCATAAGTTTATTTTAACAGTTATATTCGATCTTTACTCCTGCCAATCAGTGATTATAAATTTTGAAGTCCAAGTAATTTGCATATTCACATATGAACCACTCAAAGGAAGGAGGCGTATTTGATCAAAAGAAAAAGAAGGAGATGTAAAAGTAGAAAGTAAACGAACCATTCACAACAAACAATTTTCTAGATTATGAACTCACCATAAGAAGTGTATCTTTCTGGTTCACTTTTAACAATCCCAAGCAAATTAGTAGTTTCAATATCAGGGTAGAGAACTTTTGCGACCTCAATTTTGTTTGTTTCAGCAAAGTAGATTTCTTTGTCAGTCATTTCTCCCTTCACAATGCTTCATAATCAAATTCCTGCAAAAACACCATGATGATTAAACAATATGAATTTGAAAGATCTAGAAGTCTAGAATTGCAGTCCCCCACTCCCACTGGACAACAAAGTGATTAAGGAAAAAGAGATTGTTTGTAAATGTAGTGATCATCTGAAAACAGAAATGAAACATCGAGACTGAAACCGATCATAAGTACCTCCTATACTTCATCACCTTCATCTCGATTCAAGAGAATCTCTCTATATTTATAGCTTACAAAAAAATGTTCAAGCTAGAATTTTTTCGTTAAAATGACTATGACCATGTTAATTTGTTTAATAGCATCAAACCTAGAATTACTAGCTACCATTGTGGCTTTGTCTACACATCCATCGAAAAAGATCTAGGTTTAACATCAAGCCAACAACTATTCCCTTTCAAGCTAAGGCAATAACTTGTCACAATAATCATGTTATTTTGAATAAATATTAAGACAACAAAATTAGAGCAACGATTATCAGAAATTCAAGTTGAGAGACAAGAAAAATATTGCCCGCGACTATAAAGTGTGGCATGAACTATCAAAAAATTGATACGGGTCAAAAGCTACATTCCAAGGAAATCATGTTATTTTGGTGCTGGGAACACAGATTTCATGTCCCTTGATAATCATTTGGTCATAATCAATTGTGGGGAGATGTTAAACCGGAGTCATAAGAATAGAGAATGAATTAGAAAGTAGGAAGTGTATTACTTCAGTCAATTAACCACTCGGATGTTCGGCATAGCACAAATAGGCTTCACAAAGAAAACATCGAGGCTGAGACCGTCATAAGTACCTTCTGTACTTTATCACCGTCTCTATTGAATAGAACCTCTCTATGCTTACTAGTTACCAAAAAGAAAGTTTCAGATAGGATATTCTTTGTTAGAAAGACCACAATCATGTTTAGTATAATTAATAACATTAAATCTACAATTATTAACCCCTTTGTGGCTTTGCCTTCACATCCATCAAATAGATACTGCTTTATCAAGTCAACAGTTTCCCTTCTCAGGCAAGAGCAATAATTTGTCAAGTTCATTTACAAAGCAACAAAAAAAAGAAAGCAAAGGAGGAAATTATTCTAAATAAAATATTCCGACACAAACAAATTAAAGCAACAAGTTTCAGGAATTCTAGTATAGAGGCAGATGCAGTTATTGAGAACCAAGAACAACAGTACTTGCATCTTTCAAGTGTGTCATGAACTATTAAACACTATGAACTATAATGAACCTCATGCTCAACTGCAATAGTTAGACAATTCTAATTCACCAAGAAAGACTCTTAGAAAGGTGAGTTGTCTACACACCCATCGAAAAAGATTGAGGTTTATCAAGCCTACAGTTATTCCCTTTCAAGCTAAGGCAATAAGGACTATCAAAAAATTGATACGGGTCAAAAGCTACAATCCAAGGAAATCATGTTTTTTGGTGCTACGAACCCATATTTCCTGTCCCTTGATAATAATTTGGTCATAATCAACTGTGGGGAGACGTTAAACCGGAGTTATAAGAATAGAGAATGAATTGGAAAGTAGGAAGTTGTGTATTACTTCAGTCAAATAACCACTCGGATGTTCGGCATAGCACAAAAAGGCTTTACCAAGGAAACATCAAAGCTGAGAGCGTCATAACTACCTCATGTACTTGATCACCATCTCTATTCAAGAGAATCTTTCTATACTTACTGGTTACAAGAAAGAAAGTTTCAAATAGGATACTCTTTGTTAGAAAGACCACGACCGTGTTTTTCTTCTCAGGAAAGTGCAATAATTTGTCAAGTTCATTTACAAAACAATAGAGTAACAAAAAAAGAAAGCAAAGGAGGGAATTATTTAAAATAAAATATTCCGACACAAACAAATTAAAGCTACAAGTTTCAAGAATTTTAGTATCGAGGCAGATGGAGTTATTGAGAACCAAAAACAGCAGTACTTGCAACTTTTTTTAAGTACGTCATGAACTAATAAACACTATGAACTATACAATGAACCTCATGCTCAATTGTAATAGTTAGGCAGTTCTAATTCACCAAGAAATACTCTTAGAAAGGTGAGTTGTAACTAAATAACCATTTAGAAGGTGCTCAAAAGCTTCATTCCGAAGAAATCGTGTAATTTTGGTGCAAGCAACACAGATTTATTGTCCATTGAAAATCAATCGGCAACAATCATTTGTAGGTAAGTGTTAAATTAGAGTAGTAAGAATAGAGAATGAATTAGAAAGTACAAAGATGTGTATTCGTTCAGAAAATCCGCCCCCAATGTTCAGCAAAGCACAAGAAATTCTTTTTTAAAAACATCCGTTCAGAAGAAAACATGTTATTTTGATGTTAACGACACAAATCTCTTGTCCCTTGAAAATCATTTGGAGCCAATCATTTTAGAGTAGAAGTTAAATTGGGCTTATAAGAGTAGAGAATGAATCAGAAAGTACAAAGTTGTGTATTCATTCAGTCAAACAACCCTCGAATGTTCAGCACAACACAAATAGGTTGCACCAGGAAAACATCGAGGTTGAGACCGGTCATAAACACTTGCTGTACTTTATCACCTTCTTCTCTATTCAAAAGAATAGTTCTCCTTTAAAAAGCTCTGTTTCGAAAAAAACGAGTTATTTTGGTGCTAGAGACACAAATCTCTTGTCCCTTGAAAATCATTTGGAGCCAATCATTTGTGTTAGAAGTTATATTGGTGTCATAAGAAAAGAGAATGGATCAGAAAGTACAAAGTTGTGTATTCATTCAATAAACAACCCCCAGAGTGTTCGGCACAGCACAAATGGGCCGCACCAGGAAAACATCAAGGTTGAGACTGGTCATAAGTACCTAAAAAAGAAAGTTCCACAGGATATTCTCTTTTAAAAATCTTTGTTTTAAAGAAAAAGCGTTAGTTTGGTGCTACAGACACAAATCTCTTGTCCCTTGAAAATCATTTGGAACCAATCATTTGTGCGTAGAAGTTAAACTTGAGTTATAAGAATAGAGAATGAATCAGAAAGTACAAAGTTGTGTATTCATTCAGCCAAACAACCCTCAGAATGTTCGACACAACACAAATGGGTTGCACCAGGAAAACATCGAGGTTGAGATCGGTCATAAGCACCTGTTGTACTTCATCACCTTCTTCTCTATTAAAGAGAATGTTTCTCTTTTAAAAAGATCTGTTTCGAAGAAAACATGTTATTTTGGTGCTAGAGACACAAATCTCTTGTCCCTTGAAAATCATTTGGAGCCACTCATTTTTGTTAGAAGTTAAATTGGTGTCATAAGAAAAGAGAATGAATCAGAAAGTGCAAAGTTGTGTATTCATTTAGTAAACAACCCCCAGAATGTTCGGCACAGCACAAATGGGCAGCACCAGGAAAATATCAAGGTTTAGACCGGTCATATGTACCTAAAAAAGAAAGTTCCACAGGATATTCTCTTTTAAAAAGCTTTGTTTTAAAGAAAACGTGTTATTTGGGTGCTACAGACACAAATCTCTTGTCCCATGAAAATCATTTGGAGCCAATCATTTGTGGGTAGAAGTTAAAGTACAAAGTTGAGAATTCATTCAGTCCAAAAACCCTCAAAATGTTCGGCACAACACAATTGGGTTGCACCAGGAAAACATTATGGCTGCAATCGGTCATAAGTACCTGCTGTACTTCATCACATTCTTCTCTATTCAAGTAAAAAGCTTTGTTTCGAAGAAAGCGTGTTGTTTTTGTGCTAGAGACACAAATTTCTTGTCCCTTGAAAATCATTTGGAGCCAATCAATTGTGTTAGAAGTTATATTGGTGTCATAAGAAAAGAGAATGAATCAAAAAGTACAAAGTTGTGTATTCATTCAGTAAACAACCCCCAGAATGTTCGGCACAGCACAAATGGGCAGCACCAGGAAAACATCAAGGTTGAGACCGGTCATATGTAACTAAAAAAGAAAGTTCCAGAGGATATTCTCTTTTAAAAAGCTTTGTTTTAAAGAAAACGTGTTATTTGGGTGCTACAAACAAATCTCTTGTCCCATGAAAATCATTTGGAGCCAATCATTTGTGGGTAGAAGTTAAACTTGAGTTATAAGAATAGAGAATGAATCAGAAAGTACAAAGTTGTGTATTCATTCAGCCAAACAACCCTCAGAATGTTCGACACAACACAAATGGGTTGCACCAGGAAAACATCGAGGTTGAGATCGGTCATAAGCACCTGTTGTACTTCATCACCTTCTTCTCTATTAAAGAGAATGTTTCTCTTTTAAAAAGATCTGTTTCGAAGAAAACATGTTATTTTGGTGCTAGAGACACAAATCTCTTGTCCCTTGAAAATCATTTGGAGCCACTCATTTTTGTTAGAAGTTAAATTGGTGTCATAAGAAAAGAGAATGAATCAGAAAGTGCAAAGTTGTGTATTCATTTAGTAAACAACCCCCAGAATGTTCGGCACAGCACAAATGGGCAGCACCAGGAAAATATCAAGGTTTAGACCGGTCATATGTACCTAAAAAAGAAAGTTCCACAGGATATTCTCTTTTAAAAAGCTTTGTTTTAAAGAAAACGTGTTATTTGGGTGCTACAGACACAAATCTCTTGTCCCATGAAAATCATTTGGAGCCAATCATTTGTGGGTAGAAGTTAAAGTACAAAGTTGAGAATTCATTCAGTCCAAAAACCCTCAAAATGTTCGGCACAACACAATTGGGTTGCACCAGGAAAACATTATGGCTGCAATCGGTCATAAGTACCTGCTGTACTTCATCACATTCTTCTCTATTCAAGTAAAAAGCTTTGTTTCGAAGAAAGCGTGTTGTTTTTGTGCTAGAGACACAAATTTCTTGTCCCTTGAAAATCATTTGGAGCCAATCAATTGTGTTAGAAGTTATATTGGTGTCATAAGAAAAGAGAATGAATCAAAAAGTACAAAGTTGTGTATTCATTCAGTAAACAACCCCCAGAATGTTCGGCACAGCACAAATGGGCAGCACCAGGAAAACATCAAGGTTGAGACCGGTCATATGTAACTAAAAAAGAAAGTTCCAGAGGATATTCTCTTTTAAAAAGCTTTGTTTTAAAGAAAACGTGTTATTTGGGTGCTACAAACAAATCTCTTGTCCCATGAAAATCATTTGGAGCCAATCATTTGTGGGTAGAAGTTAAACTTGAGTTATAAGAATAGAGAATGAATCAGAAAGTACAAAGTTGTGAATTCATTCAGTCAAACAACCCTCAAAATGTTCGGCACAACACAAATGGGTTGCACCAGGAAAACATTAAGGCTGCGATCAGTCATAAGTACCTGTTGTACTTCATCACCTTCTTCTCTATTCAAGTAAAAAGCTCTGCTTCGAAGAAAGCGTGTTGTTTTTGTGCTAGAGACACAAATTTCTTGTCCCTTGAAAATCATTTGGAGCCAATCATTTGTGTTAGAAGTTATATTGGTGTCATAAGAAAAGAGAATGAATCAGAAAGTGCAAAGTTGTGTATTCATTCAATAAACAACCCCCAGAGTGTTCGGCACAGCACAAATGGGCCGCACCAGGAAAACATCAAGGTTGAGACCGGTCATAAGTACCTAAAAAAGAAAGTTCCACAGGATATTCTCTTTTAAAAATCTTTGTTTTAAAGAAAAAGCGTTAGTTTGGTGCTACAGACACAAATCTCTTGTCCCTTGAAAATCATTTGGAACCAATCATTTGTGCGTAGAAGTTAAACTTGAGTTATAAGAATAGAGAATGAATCAGAAAGTACACAGTTGTGTATTCATTCAGCCAAACAACCCTCAGAATGTTCGGCACAACACAAATGGGTTGCACCAGGAAAACATCGAGGTTGAGGTCGGTCATAAGTACCTGTTGTACTTCATCACCTTCTTCTCTATTCAAGAGAATATTTCTCTTTTAAAAAGCTCTGTTTCGAAGAAAACATGTTATTTTGGTGCTAGAGACACAAATCTCTTGTCCCTTGAAAATCATTTGGAGCCAATCATTTGTGTTAGAAGTTATATTGGTGTCATAAGAAAAGAGAATGAATCAGAAAGTGCAAAGTTGTGTATTCATTTAGTAAACAACCCCCAGAATGTTCCGCACAGCACAAATGGGCAGCACCAGGAAAACATCAAGGTTTAGACCGGTCATATGTACCTAAAAAAGAAAGTTCCACAGGATATTCTCTTTTAAAAAGCTTTGTTTTAAAGAAAACGTGTTATTTGGGTGCTACAGTTAAAGTACAAAGTTGAGAATTCATTCAGTCCAAAAACCCTCAAAATGTTCGGCACAACACAATTGGGTTGCACCAGGAAAACATTAAGGCTGCAATCGGTCATAAGTACCTGCTGTACTTCATCGCATTCTTCTCTATTCAAGTAAAAAGCTTTGTTTCGAAGAAAGCGTGTTGTTTTTGTGCTAGAGACACAAATTTCTTGCCCCTTGAAAATCATTTGGAGCCAATCAATTGTGTTAGAAGTTATATTGGTGTCATAAGAAAAGAGAATGAATCAAAAAGTACAAAGTTGTGTATTCATTCAGTAAACAACCCCCAGAATGTTCGGCACAGCACAAATGGGCAGCACCAGGAAAACATCAAGGTTGAGACCAGTCATATGTAACTAAAAAAGAAAGTTCCAGAGGATATTCTCTTTTAAAAAGCTTTGTTTTAAAGAAAACGTGTTATTTGGGTGCTACAAACAAATCTCTTGTCCCATGAAAATCATTTGGAGCCAATCATTTGTGGGTAGAAGTTAAACTTGAGTTATAAGAATAGAGAATGAATCAGAAAGTACAAAGTTGTGAATTCATTCAGTCAAACAACCCTCAAAATGTTCGGCACAACACAAATGGGTTGCACCAGGAAAACATTAAGGCTGCGATCGGTCATAAGTACATGCTGTACTTCATCACCTTCTTCTCTATTCAAGTAAAAAGCTCTGCTTCGAAGAAAGTGTGTTGTTTTTGTGCTAGAGACACAAATTTCTTGTCCCTTGAAAATCATTTTGGAGCCAATCATTTGTGTTAGAAGTTATATTGGTTTCATAAGAAAAGAGAATGAATCAAAAAGTACAAAGTTGTGTATTCATTCAGTAAACAACCTCGAGAATGTTCGGCACAGCACAAATGGGCTGCACCAGGAAAACATTATGGCTGAGACCGGTCATAAGTACCTAAAAAAGAAAGTTCCACATGATATTCTCTTTTAAAAAGCTTCGTTTTAAAGAAAACTGTTATTTGGGTGCTACAGACACAAATCTCTTGTCCCTTGAAAATCATTTGGAGCCAATCATTTGTGGGTAGATGTTAAACTTGAGATATAAGAATAGAGAATGAATCAGAAAGTACAAAGTTGTGTATTCATTCAGTCAAACAACCCTCAAAATGTTCGGCACAACACAAATGGGCTGCACCAGGAAAACATCGAGGCTGAGATCAGTTATAAGTACTTACTGTACTTCATCACCATCTTCTCTATTCAACAAAATATATATATTTATTGCATGCAAAAATGAAAGTTCAGCAGGATATTCTCTTTTAAAAAGCTTTGTTCCGAAGAGAACTCGTTATTTTGGTGCTAGCAACACTAATCTCCTCTCCCTTGAAAATCATTTGTGGGTAGAAGTTAAAATGGGTTATAAGAATAAGAATGAATCAGAAAGTAAAAAGTTGTGTATTCATTCAATCAAACAACCCCGAAATGTTCAGCACGTCACAAATGGGTTGCACCAGGAAAACATCGAGGCTGAAACCGGCATTAAGTACCGAGAAAAGAAAGTACCACATGATATTCTCTTTTAAAAAGCTCTGTTCCGAAGAAAACCTGTTATTTTGGTGCTGGCGACACAAAGCTCTGTTTCGAAGAAAATCATTTTGAGCCAATTATTTTAGGGTAGTAGTTCAGTTGCGCTTATAAGAAAAGAGAATGAATTAGAAAGTACAATGTTGTGTATTCATTATGTAAACAACCCCTAGAATGTTCGACACAGCAAAAATAGTCTGCACCAAGAAAACATCAATGTTGAGACCAGTCATATCATAAGTACCTAAAAAAGTAAAGTTCCAAAGGATATTCTCTTTTAAAAAGCTTTGTTTTAAAGAAAACATGTTTTTTTGGTGCTACAGACACAAATCTCTTGTCCCTTGAAAATAATTTGGAGCCAATCATTTGTTGGTAGAAGTTAAAGTTGAGTTATAAGAATAGATAATGAATCAAAAAGTACAAAGTTGTGTATTCATTCAGTCAAACAACCCTAAGAATGTTCGGCACAACACAAATGGGCTGCACTACAAAAACATCGAGGCTGAGATCGGTCAAAAGTACATGCTATACTTCATCACCTTCTTCTCTACTCAAGAGAATATTTCTCTTTTAAAAAGCTCTGTTTCGAAGAAAGCGTGTTATTTTGGTGCTAGAGACACAAATTTCTTGTCCTTTGAAAATCATTTGGAGCCAATCATTTGTGTTAGAAGTTATATTGGTGTCATAAGAAAAGAGAATGAATCAGAAAGTACAAAATTGTGTATTCATTCAGTAAACAACCCCCAGAATGTTCGGCAGAGCACAAATGGGCTGCAACAAGAAAACATTAAGGTTGAGACCGGTTATAAGTACCTAAAAAAGAAAGTTCCACATGATATTCTCTTTTAAAAAGCTTCGTTTTAAAGAAAACGTGTTATTTGGGTGCTACAGACACAAATCTCTTGTCCCTTGAAAATCATTTGGAGCCAATCATTTGTGGGTAAATGTTAAACTTGAGTTATAAGAATAGAGAATGAATCAGAAAGTACAAAGTTGTGTATTCATTCAGTCAAACAACCCTCAAAATGTTCGGCACAACACAAATGGGCTGCACCAGGAAAATATTAAGGCTGTGATCGGTCATAAGTACCTGTTATACTTCATCACCTTCTTCTCTATTCAACATAATATCTCTATATTTATTGCATACAAAAACGAAAGTTCAGTGGGATATTCTCTTTTAAAAAGCTAGGTTCCGAAGAAAATCGTTATTTTGGTGCTAGCAACACTAATCTTTCTCCCTTTAAAATCATTTGAAGCCAGTCATTTGTGGGTAGAAGTTAAAATTGGTTATAAGAATAAGAATGAATTAGAAAGTAAAAAGTTGTGTATTCATTCAGTCAAACAACCCCGAAATGTTTGGCACATCACAAATGGGCTGCACCAGGAAAACATCGAGGCAGAGACCGGCCATAAGTACCGAGAAAAGAAAGTACCACATGATATTCTCTTTTAAAAAGCTCTGTTCCGAGGAAAACCTATTATTTTGGTGCTAGCAACAAATCTTTTGTCCCGTTAAAATCATTTGGAGCCAATCATTTGTTGGAAGATGTTAAGTTGGCGTTATAAGAATAGAAAATGGATCAAAAAGTACAAAGTTGTGTATTCATTTAGTCAAACAAACCCCAAAATGTTCGGCACAGCACAAATGGGCTGCACCAGGAAAACATCAGAGGCTAAGACCAGTCATAAGCACCTAAAAAAGAAAGTTCCACAAAATATTTTCTTTTAAAAAGCTTCATTTTAAAGAAAACGTGTTATTTTGGTACTAGAAACACAAATCTCTTGTCCATTGAAAATCAGTTGGAGCTAATCATTGGAGGGTAGAAGTTAAATTGGGCTTATAAGAATAGATAATGAATCAAATAGTACAAAGTTGTGTATTCATTCAGTCAAACAACCCTTGAATGTTCGGCACAACACAAATGGGTTGCACCAGGAAAACATGGAGGTTGAGACCGGTCATAAATACCTATTGTACTTCATCACCTTCTTCTCTATTCAAGAGAATATTTCTCTTTTAAAAATCTCTGTTTCGAGGAAAATGTGTTATCTTGGTGCTAGCGACACAAGTCTCTTATCCCTTGAAAATCATTTGGAGCCAATAATTTGTGGGTAGAAGTTATATTGGCGTTGTAAGAATAGAGAATGAATCAGAAAGTAAAAAGTCCTGTATTCATTCAGTCAAACAACCCCAGAATGTTCGGCACAGCACAAATGGGCTGCACCAGGAAAATATCGAGGCTGAGACCGGTCATAAGTACCTGTTGTACTTCATCACTTTCTTCTCTATTCAAGAGAATATCTCTATATTTATTGTGTACATAAAAGAAAGTTCGACAAGATATTCTCTTTTAAAAAAGGCTACGACGATGTTTAATTTATTTATTAAAATCAACTCTAAAATATTAACTACGATTGTGGCTTTGTCTAAACATCCAATGACACACAAACTAGGAATAATGAAGTATATGAGACCTAATATATGCAGAAAAAATATCAAATGCAATTCTAATGGGAATGTTTAGCTTGCACATCTCGTTGGCATACAGTAAAAAGCATGGAAGGTCCAAAAAATTGATACCTCAAAAAGATCATTCTTGGGAATGTTCAACACCAAGACATCAAATATCTTTCCCAAGACAGCTAGTATACTTGCATTTTTCAGATGTAGCATGAATGGAATATTTACCTTGCACATCTCGTTGGCATACAGTAAAAAAGCATGGAAAGTCCCAAAAATTGATACCTCGAAAAGGACATTCTTGGGACTGTTCAACACCAAGACATCAAATATCTTTCTGACGAAAGCTAGTACAGTTGCATTATTCTGCAAATTCCGTAATGCAAAAGTTCAGTAGGACCATCCTGAAGCCCCAAGCAAAGTTCCTGTAAAGGCCAATTCAGAACACCATATTAGTTTTCTGAATAGATATTTACTTAGAGGTAATATTCATAGAGTTGAATTGTTACTTCAATGTTGCTTGGGGTTGATCAAACTGCAACAAGTACTTCGAGCTGCCTTTGTTATGAAATGATGTACATATCAGGAAAATAGAAATAAATTGCATCATTTTTAGAGTCAGTCAAACTCTAAGTAACAGATACATTAGTAGATAAAGCATTATCATGTAAAAGATAGAAAAGCTCACCAAAGCATTCATCGATGATGTCGATATAAATAAACATTATCTGCAGTCTGCACCATAAGTGAAGAAAGGAAATTATAAAGCTATTTGCACCAAAATATCAGAATGTAAAGTAGTGTCAATCTAAATACCTTTGTTATGAACTTTGATGCAATGTCTTGAAGAAGCTCAAGAAGAGTCTTGAAATCATCAGCTTTTGCAAAGACATAAATGTGATGGATAGGGAAAGTTAAATTCAAGATACTACTTTAGTTTCCAAAAGAAACGGTGAAAACTTTATGAAACTGTATTAAGACCCGATATATAACCACATAAGGAAAAGAAAAAAGATAAAAGAAAGGGTACATATCAAAAAATTTATGCAACTGTATTATTGCCTCATCCTAATTAGTTTCCCTGCATATTAGATATCATATTTATCAAAAATCCAAAATCTGCCATTAGAACCCTAGAAATCTACCCTATTTGGGAATTGAAAAAAAATAGCGAAACCCTTCTCAAAACTTTCTCTTTTCTATAAAAGAAAAGGACTAAAAATCGACAAAGGAAAATGAAACTATTTTTCAAGAAAAACAATGAAAAGAAGAATAGTAAAGAAAATACTAACCTTCTCTTGTTGTGCAGATTTGGTTTCAGCGATCGCCATTGTTTTAGATCGAGAGAAAAAGAGAGCAAGAAACAAAATTCTGACGGGAAAGAGAGGGAAAGGGCGGGAGAGAAAAGGAGCGATAAAAAATTTATTATTTGGTGGGAAGTGTATTATGGTTTTTAAAACTATTGATTTGGATTTGGAGTAGGATCGGAGGAGGGCCCATTCTCAACGGTCGAATTATTTAACTGTGCCACGTGGAATATTTATTTCATGTCGGCTATCTCAATTCTCATGTCATGTCCTACGGATAATATAAGGGCTAAGTAAAGCAAATGTTTGGGCCTATTTTAGGCTAAATGGTAGAGATTTTTGCCCAGCTTGAATATGGCTCCCATTAAAGAACTAGAAATAGGGTCAATGTCTTAAAAATTTGTCGAGGGTTACTGGTAGGGCTGTATGTTAGATCAAGTTGAGTCAAAAAAATTACGTTATTTGAGTTTATAAGTTTTATTTTATAATTCAAATTTTATTTGAAATTCTTTGAATTGAGTCGAGTTTTTAAGTTATTGTACAAATTTAATTGTAATTATTTATAATGTTATATACATATTGATTTAAATTCAAACGAATTTTTATGTCCATATATGATAAAAATATATATTTCTTGGCTTAAGGGCTAGTTTTTCCCCTGTAGTAATCCCAATTTATTGATTTCGCCCCTATAGTATTTTCGCATCAATTTACTCCTTGAAGTAGTCGAATTGCATCACTGTTTGCCCCATGACTGAAAAAATAATATTAACTTCTGTCGGTCAAGAGGCAAACGGTGATGCATTTCGAGTACTTTCAGGAGCTAAATTGATGCGAAAATATCATGGGGCGAAAACGATAAATTAGGACTATTACATGGACAAAAGTAACCCTTAAGCTATATTTCTTGATATTTTTACATGTGAGATACATAATATATCAGGCAGAATTGACAAACTCGTCTCAATCTTTAAAATTTATCAACTAATTATTAAAAATTTTGAATTATTCAAATTTCTATTTTATAACTCAAGTTTTATTTGAAATTTTTTCGAGTCGAATCGAATTTATAAAATTACGAGTTGAGTCAAAAACGAGTCATCATTTTTCGTGTCGAGTCGAATAATTCAATTTTCTCGAGTCGAGTTTTGCTCACCCTTAATTACTAAGGGAAATAGCCCAAATAACTAGCTATATAAATTGGTCCTTGTATTATATATATATATATATATATATATATATATATTCTAATTTGACCGATTTTAATATTATACGAAATTTAAAATTTTAGTCATGTCGAAAATGATATAAAAGGATATTTTTTTTATTATAACATATAAAAGAATTTTTTAAAATTGTAACAATCAACCTTCATTATACGTTAAATCAAAATTATCCATGTAGCGAGTAAACGTGTGTTTGTCAGCAACTATAACTTGAATATTAGTTGCCCATCCCTTTCATCTCTCTATATTCCTTCTTTCGCTTTTTCTTCATTTTTTTCCTTTTTTCATCTCTCTAAAAAATTGTTTTGTAAATGTGATTTTCTTCTTCTTTTGTTTAACAAGTCTTTTCATTTTCTTATGAAATGATATGTAATTTCTATAAATACTGATACATTGTTATATATGATATATAATCATAATCCGACATGTCTCCTTATTATGAAAAAAAAACACAAATGTTAATTAATAACTATGATTTTAATTGCTCATCTCATTGTGTCATGATGGTAAAGGTTGATGTTCATCAATCTTAGGGCCTGGGTTTGAGCACCAGTAATGTTGTTGGGTTGTGTGGAGCTCGATTCGATCAACCGATTTAGCTCACCAAGTGGTGGAGAGGTGGATATTTGGGTGGAAGGGTTGTGGAAGCTAGAAAGATTAAAGACACAATGATTTATAGTGGTTCGGCCTTCTAACAAGCACCTACATCCACTACCTTAGCTTCCCACTAAGGATTTCACAATCAATCCACTAATTGATTCGTCCCCTTTTCTAGGATTAGGAGGAAACCCTTACAACCGATCAAGCTTCTACCCAAGCCTTGATCAAAACCCTCTTTTACAAAGAGACAAATGAAAGCAAACTTAAACCCTCTAATAGGTGTTTGTTTGCACAATTAAGCACTCACCCAAAACCTAAAACACTTGAGCAAATTTGACAATTTTGGCTCACTAGTGTTTGTCTATACAAGAAATGACACTTTAAGCACTAAGACAATTTCTTGATCATTTGTTGATTGACAATTGAAGCATTAGTCTTCTCTTGATGCTTGGAGGTCCCTTTTATACTCCCAAATGAGTTTATAGTCGTTTAGGACCGTTGGGGTTGAAATAGAGTCGTTGGAGCCTTTAATTCCCTCCATAAATGCAGTTCTGCAGCTCCCCGTTTCGAAACGCTCGAAGCCGTTTCGAAACACCCTCAATATAGAAAGAGTCGTTGCAGTCTGTCAGGGTACCCGATTCGGAACACACCTTTGCCGTTTCGGAACGCGTATCGGAACGCCCTTAGCCCGTATCGAAACGACCTGCATTTAAAAGTTAGTTGGGAAAGAGTCGTTGGGGTTTATGACCGTTATGGTCAGTGCCACGTGGGCGTATCGAAACGGCCTAGCCTGTTTCGAAACGCTGGCCCCGTTTCGATACGAGTATCGAAACATTTTGGCCACTGGAGGCACCTGTTTCGAAACGCCCTAAGGTGTTTCGAAATACTTGGTCAGTTTTGTGAAAATTGGCCTTTGAAAACATGAAAAACCTTTATAAAAAATTCCTTAAATATTATTTCAAGTTGTTTGGACTTTGGAAATGTTTTAAATACTTTTTAAATCAGTCCAAAACATTTTTCAATTATTATATCAAAACATTAGTTCTACAAATGTGTAACACCCGGGTTTAGGGGTCGGAAGAAAATAATATTTAAATAATATTATTGGGTCTCGGTTTTTGATTTAAATAATATCATATATTATTTGGACCTTGTGTCTTTCTTTATTTTCAAATAAACATTTTATGTTGGGCCAATTTGAAATGAAACTAAAATTTCATGGATTTTAAAGTAAGGGGAGAGTTGTCATCTCATTAATGTCAAAAGGGTAAATAAAATGAACTTTTAAAATTAAAACCCTTTTTGTTGAATTAAACATGTGCTCATCTTCTTCACCCCCATTTTCCATTTTCAACGACAATGGAGAAGCTCCCCCTCCATTTCACTATTTCATCTCATTTCTATCTCATTTTGGCTCGGTTTTGAAAGGTAATTACATTTCCGACTTGCTCTCATCTTCCTCTACTTGGAAGTACAAATAGATTTCATTTTCATCAATGTTTTAGAAATTGGGTTTTTGAAAGTTTAGGTTAAAGGATGGAGCTTTATGGGTTTTTACTAAAGCTTTTGATTTATAATGGTTAGATATGATGTTTGTGAATCAAATAGTCCAACATATATAATTTTTAGAGTATTTTAAATGAATTCCCGAAATTGGGTAAAAATGGGTTTTTTGAAGGGTTTTGGGTGATTTTTTGGGGGTTGTTTTAGGTGGGAATTGATAGCCCAATGGTAGTACTATGGTTAGGGGTTGATTTGGGATTGTTTGTGGGTGCTATGGATGTTGGAAACAGGGTTTTTGGACATGGTTTAGGGGCTGCCCGAAATTGCTAAAAATGGGATTTGTTCATGGTTTGCAACATGATAAATTGCATTTGAATTGTATTCCGGGTTGGTATTTTGATGTTGGGCTGATTTGGAATTGTTTGAAATGTGTTTGAGGTTGTTTAGAAGCGGAAATTTGTGTTGGGAAAGCTTCGGGAAGAAATCCGGAAATTTGAGGGAGGTTGCTTGCTTGGCTTGGAGCTTGGAAGATTAGGTGAGTGGTTAAATATTTTTAAAATAGTTTCGAGTATTTGGTTCAAGCATGTGAACCTAGGATGGGCTTGGTAGACCCACCTAGAGTTGGGATTAGGGTGGTGGCCTAATCCCAAACTTTAGTTAGAGACCTTGGTTGCTCTTTAAAGTGTTGAATTATGCCTTATGTTTAATCATGCTTATGGTGGTTGTGCTTATGTTGTTATACATGTATGTGGAGGCATGGCTTAATGCATTGTTACATGCATGTTGATGATAAATGTGATAGAGATATACATATTTATGAAATATGATGTGATAATTGTGTTATTGAGATGCATGTAGTGTTGACATGTGTAATGATGTTATGAGAGGATTGTATGATCCGAGGATCATGGTGAGTACATCCTAGGCATGGAAATGCGGTTCGTGCATGAAGGTGAGTCATGGTGAGTACGTGCTAAGCACGGAAGTTGTTATGGATTGATATTGTGATAGATTAATGAAATGTGTAGTATTGGCACTAGTATGCTTGAGTACAAATGATCGATCATTAGGATGTCTAGTGTGCACACGTGAGTCAAAATGCGCGCGTGGTCTTGATGATGGTAGTCATCAAGATGGAGTACGGGTTCGCCCAGAAATCTTTATATATATATTAGTCGGTGATGAGTGGAATCCCATCGACGGGCGTGAGGATGAGTGGAATCCCCTCCGCGTGAAATGAGGCGTGAGGATGAGTGGAATCCCCTCCGCGTGAACGGTGATGAGTGTAATCCCACCGTCAGGTAATGGTTGTGTTGTTGGATGTGAGATCCAACGATTATCCGCGTATTCGAGTCATAGCTAGGTGCCAATACGGATTGTGGTTTATGTTGCCAATATGGGATTATGCATATATGCTTATATGATACGAATGTGACGCTCTTTATTAATTGATATATGATGTGGTTAATGCTTGGAATTATGTATCGTGGTAAGTTGAGCTTATGAGATGTTGAGCATGACATAATGTTGATTATATGTTCATGCATCATGTTCATTTTGGCTTTTGCGGATCGGAGGTAAGGTCGTGCATTTCATTTTGGAAATAGCTCGTGCTTGGACCCTGCATTGTCGAAGGTTTGTTTTATGAGCTTACCCTCACTAAGCTTTTATGCTTACGCTCTCTTTTGTTCGACAATGCAGATCAATGGCTTGTGGGTGGCAAGGGCAAGGAAAGGTCTTCAAGTGTTGCTTATGGTTAGCTCAAGTATGATGTTTAAATTTAAAGATTGTAATAGTAAAGCAATGGGATAGGTGTCGTGTCGTAATGCTTTTGAAGTATGATGTTGATGTTTAAGAGCATGTTAGACTTCTATGTGTGTTTCATGTTTATGATTTGACTTGGATTGTAATTATGATGGCTTGCCAAATGCTTGAGTGATTGTCTAAATCCATGCCTCGTAGGTGTTTGTTATTTGGCTTGAGATGTATGCCTTTCTTGAAACCTTGTTAGTTTTGCTATCTTGAATTTGTCTAAGTGTGGGCTACGTGAATGCTTGCTCCTTTTATGATATGTATAAATGCATGGTTTGTGATGTTAAACCTTGGAGTTTAGTCTCGTTTAAATGATGTTAGAGCATGCTTGTAAGATGGTTTGCCATAGGATTAATTGCTAGTATGTTGTTGGAGTATTGTTGAGTGTTTTGTCGGTGTTTTGGGGCATCCTTGTGTCTTAAAACAGTCGAATGGAGTCTGCAGACAGGGGGCGTTTCGAAACGGGCCACCCTGTTTCGATACGGTCCCCTTGCTTTTGGCCAGCCGTTTCGGAACGGATAGGGGCTGTTTCGGTACGTTTTTGCTACTGGAATTTTGAGAAATTGACGAGATATAGGCGTACCGAAATGGGTCCTTGGTGTTTCGAAACGGTCAAATCTCGTTGACCCCGAGAAGTTGACCGCTAGGGTCGTTTCGATACGGGTCACCCCTGTTTCGAAACGGTCACCCTAGGGTTGACCCTGGCCTGTTGACTAAGTCAAGGCGTTTTGGAACACTCTGGAGGCGTTTCGAAACGGCCTGCTGTAAAAGACTAAAATGAGCTGTTTTATGTCATGGTTGGTCGGTGTATGTTTCATTGTTTGTATTTTCCGCTGCTGTGCTTCGCATAGGATTAAATTATGCATATAGACAAGATAAAGTAAAAAGGAAATTTTCTGGGTCGTTAACCGAGGGGAGGCCTTAACGGGTTTCGCTTCGGTTTTCCCCGTGTGGCCCACTCGGATCGGTCACCCGACCAGACCGGGACGAGAGGGTTACATTTGTTGGTATCAGAGCCTAAGGTTACCGAGACCTTGGGCAGGTAAGTGAGGTAATTTTCAGTTTTGAATTGATATGCACGGTGTTTGCTTGCTTTGTAAGTGTGATTGCTTGTATGACAAGTATGTTGATTGTTGTTTGAAAGCATGTTGCTCGTTACCCGTGTATCTTGTGATGTGTGATTGTTGTTTTGAGAATGTATGTTGTTTGATCGTACGCATATATTTGCTTGTTTAGCAAGTATGCCTCGTTATATGCTTGGTTGAGCATGTATGTGTGCTGATTTGTTTGAAACATGTTGAGTAGAGTCCCATTGCTTCTATTACATCGGAAAAAGGATTTTAAGTGAGGGAAATCATACTTGAGCCACTTGGACCTTTCCTTTGCTAACACAACTTGTATGTTAAATTGTTGATTGATTTATTGCTTTTAGTAAGTTTGGGGCCAGTGTGTGGGCCGCGAATCTGTAAGTGGAAGTTGTGCTTTTGAAAATGTGGATGATGTGGAGGAAGTTCTTTGCTATAGTTAGGGGAGTGTGGTTGTACCGGAGTTGAGGTACAATTTGTTTGCTCGAGTCCGCATGCATGTGAGTTGATTCTTGTTGGTGAGGGACGATGGGACCGATTCTGGTATTAGTTAGTGAAAAGAAGTGAAGACCTATGAGTGGGATTCAGAGTAACATCGATGTTACAGTAGATAAGCCCTTGGTACAATTTTGATTTTGTCTCTTCCGATTGGTTCTGAGTCCGTACTTCCGTATGTTGTTAACAAGCATGCAAGTTTGAATGTGCCCGATGAGGTGTTAGAGGTAGGTATGAGCACCTTAGTTCTTTGAGCGAGATCAGGGTAAGGGTCTCGTGTGAGTAAGCTGAAGTTCAGAAATGCTAGTTGGTGATCGTTAGGATTCAACCTATGGTTTTCATACAAGACAGTCAGTCAGTATCCGTGAGTGGAAATCGATTTGTGTGATGGGGCCAGTGTACGTCTGAGTTGTCTTCTAGCAAGAGGGAGAGATGAAGTCGCTTTCGAGATAGTGGAGCTGAGAAAGAAGTCTTGAGCTTTAACTTCAGATTGTTTGGTAATGGGATGTTTGAGTCGTCGGGACTGATGATATAGAACTGGTTCCAGCATAATAGTTTGTGTGTAATCAGAATTGAGTTTTGAGGTTTCGCAATGCTCTAGGAATGATTTAGAAGAGTTAGATTTTGTTGAAGGACCGGCCTGAAGACAAGAGGGCCGAAGACTAACAGCTGTGTACTTGTGAAGTTGCAATTTTTGCAGAATCGTCCGTTTGTGTGAGCGTGCAAAGGATTTTGATGTATCTCTGTTGAGATTTTAGACGTAGGGACGCATGTGACTAGACCTTTTTGGGAGATAGTAGTGGTCAGAAAGATGTACAAAAGATGTTTGTTGGTGGTTCAGAGTTACTAGTTTCTGGTAGATGTGAAGTGATTGTCTTCCTACAGTTTCGGTGTGCCTTTTGACAAGGCTCGGCTTGAAGAGCAAATAGTTAGTGTATACGTTGAGACAAAGAAAGAGTTGACTTGAAGTTGCAAGATTTATGTGTGACTGTAGTGGTAGGTGAGGAGGTGAACTTCTTGTTGAATGTTGATCCAGATTTAGAGGTCAAAGATTGATTTAGTTTAGTTGACAGGCTTGCTTAGCAAGTGTGATGGATTTGATTTTTGAATGAAGATTAGACCGCAGAGTGTTAGGATAGTTTGTGTTTTCTTTTCCTAGAAGTATTTGGAAGAAGTGTCGGTTTACCTCTTGTTAGAGGAGAAGAGTTTGTTATTGAGACCGTTTTCGAGGTTGCTTCTGTTTTGTTTGCTCTGTAACCTGTGAATTCCGGAAGAATTGAGAATGTTGAAGAATTAACTTCGAGACTTGTTAGACCTTAGATTCATTAGGCCCAGTGCATCATCTTAGAGTTCTACAGTGGAATTTGTGTTGAAGAAAGAGTGATAGTACGAGAATGTATTTAGATTTCAGACAGTTGAAACAAGTGACAGTGAATGATTAGTATCCGTTTCCGTGTGTCAGTGATTTGTTGATCAGTTAGTGTGTGTTTCAGTCCAATTGAAGATTAATTGAGATTCGTTTATTTCCAGTTGGGAGTGAGAGAAGTTAAAGTATTGAAGACAACTTTTGAGGCAAGGTGTGACCATTTTGAGTTCCAAGTTATGCTGTTTTGTTTGACTAGTGTGTTAGTTACTTTTATAGAAATGTTGAACAGAATATCTTCCTAAGTTTCTTGATCAGTTGTAGTAGTTCTCATGGATGATACATGGATATATTCAAGTACCGAAGAAGACCATGACGAGCTTTGGAGTTAGTATTGTAGATTCTATTAGAGAATCAGTTGTACGCCAAGTTGAGCAAACGCAAACTCCAAGTTAATGAAGATGTTCTCCTAGGACATGTAGTTAAGCTGAGTGTGTTAGAGAAAATCCCGAGTAGGCAAAAGAGGACGTGAGTTGGAAGAAATTGAAGACTGTGACAGTTGTGTGATCAGATGCAAGACAATGAGCCCTTGAGAAACTGAAAGGAACCTTGAAGAGAACTTCGACCTTGATTCAGCCTATGTCAGCGGAAGAGTTTGTGAACCATAGTGGTGCGTTACATGTAGAGTTAGGTTGTGTGCTTATGCAAGACAGAAGATTGTGGCTTGTTCATCAAGATAGTTGAAAGACCGTGAAAAGAGTTATTCGATATGAGACATAGAGTTAACTACAGTTGAAATTGCTTCGAAGACTTGAAGACAAAGCTTGTATAGTAAGAAAGGCACAGTGTGTATGTACATATCATCAGAACTTGAATTGTTAGACAACTTAGGAAGGGTTGAAACCTGAACAACATGAGTTGTTAGAATTGCTTGAAGACTGTGGTCCCAAGATTGAGTACTATCTGAAGAGAGTCTACGTAGTAAACGATGTTCCGAGTTATTTTGTTGATAGATTAGTAGTTGGGTTGCGAGATGTGATTGCTGAACTCAGTTTACCGAATGATAGTAGTTTCGTGGCCGAGTTTCATGTTAAACCTACTTTGAGCCAGAATGCTTGAAGAGAAACAGTTGCAAGACAGGATCTTGGCACCTCACGTGCAAGACATAGCAGAAAGAAGACCCTCAGAATGCAGTTCAGAGATGATAGAGTTTGTATTGTTAGAGATAGAATTGTGGTACTGATTGGCATAGTGTTTTGAGACGTATTGTTTTAGTCGAAGCACACAGTAGTCCACTTGTATTGCATCTGAGTAGTATGAAGACGTATTGTGGGTTGAAGATGAATACTTCTGGGTTGAGTTGATGGATGATGTGGTTCAGTATAAGAGTCAGTGTATAGTTTGCCAGTGTGTCAAGACCGAATATCAGTTTTCTTCTAGTTTGTTACATCCGTGGAAGATTCTTAATGGAAGTGGGTAATAGAGATCTGAGATTTCAACTAGATTGTTTTTGAAGACGTCTACATAGTGTTTGGTTAATTGATGAAGTCAGACGATCAGTCAGAGAAAGTCCTCGATCAATTTTTGAACAGTGTTGTATGAGTTTGTGAATCAGGCTAGTTCTGTTGTTTATCTATGATTCAGAAGTGTGAGTTGGATTGGTTCCATGCTATGTTGTAGAAGAGATTGAGTTGAGTTTGAAGTTTGCGTGCAACGAAGAATCAGTTGAGATATGGTGTTAGATAGCTGTTGTTGCGTGGTAAGTCTATGAGTTGGCTAGTATGTTGTGATGAGAAGGTAAGTGTGGGGGAGTAGACTTCGTGGTATTTCTATGTCCGATAAATTTCGGGGACGAAATTTCCTTAAGTGGGGGAGAGTTGTAACACCCGGGTTTAGGGGTCGGAAGAAAATAATATTTAAATAATATTATTGGGTCTCGGTTTTTGATTTAAATAATATCATATATTATTTGGACCTTGTGTCTTTCTTTATTTTCAAATAAACATTTTATGTTGGGCCAATTTGAAATGAAACTAAAATTTCATGGATTTTAAAGTAAGGGGAGAGTTGCCATCTCATTAATGGCAAAAGGGTAAATAAAATGAACTTTTAAAATTAAAACCCCTTTTTGTTGAATTAAACATGTGCTCATCTTCTTCACCCCCATTTTCCATTTTCAACGACAATGGAGAAGTTCCCCCTCCATTTCACTATTTCATCTCATTTCTATCTCATTTTGGCTCGGTTTTGAAAGGTAATTACATTTCCGACTTGCTCTCATCTTCCTCTACTTGGAAGTACAAATAGATTTCATTTTCATCAATGTTTTAGAAATTGGGTTTTTGAAAGTTTAGGTTAAAGGATGGAGCTTTATGGGTTTTTACTAAAGCTTTTGATTTATAATGGTTAGATATGATGTTTGTGAATCAAATAGTCCAACATATATAATTTTTAGAGTATTTTAAATGAATTCCCGAAATTGGGTAAAAATGGGTTTTTTGAAGGGTTTTTGGTGATTTTTTGGGGGTTGTTTTAGGTGGGAATTGATAGCCTAATGGAAGTACTATGGTTAGGGGTTGATTTGGGATTGTTTGTGGGTGCTATGGATGTTGGAAACAGGGTTTTTGGACATGGTTTAGGGGCTGCCCGAAATTGCTAAAAATGGGATTTGTTCATGGTTTGCAACATGATAAATTGCATTTGAATTGTATTCCGGGTTGGTATTTTGATGTTGGGCTGATTTGGAATTGTTTGAAATGTGTTTGAGGTTGTTTAGAAGCGGAAATTTGTGTTGGGAAAGCTTCGGGAAGAAATCCGGAAATTTGAGGGAGGTTGCTTGCTTGGCTTGGAGCTTGGAAGATTAGGTGAGTGGTTAAATATTTTTAAAATGGTTTCGAGTATTTGGTTCAAGCATGTGAACCTAGGATGAGCTTGGTAGACCCACCTAGAGTTGGGATTAGGGTGGTGGCCTAATCCCAAACTTTAGTTAGAGACCTTGGTTGCTCTTTAAAGTGTTGAATTATGCCTTATGTTTAATCATGCTTATGGTAGTTGTGCTTATGTTGTTATACATGTATGTGGAGGCATGGCTTAATGCATTGTTACATGCATGTTGATGATAAATGTGATAGAGATATACATATGTATGAAATATGATGTGATAATTGTGTTATTGAGATGCATGTAGTGTTAACATGTGTAATGATGTTATGAGAGGATTGTATGATCCGAGGATCATGGTGAGTACATGCTAGGCATGGAAATGTGGTTCGTGCATGACGGTGAGTCATGGTGAGTACGTGCTAAGCACGGAAGTTGTTATGGATTGATATTGTGATAGATTAATGAAATGTGTAGTATTGGCACTAGTATGCTTGAGTACAAATGATCGATCATTAGGATGTCTAGTGTGCACACGTGAGTCAAAATGCGCGCGTGGTCTTGATGATGGTAGTCATCAGGATGGAGTACGGGTTCGCCCGGAAATCTTTATATATATATTAGTCGGTGATGAGTGGAATCCCATCGACGGGCGTGAGGATGAGTGGAATCCCCTCCGCGTGAAATGAGGCGTGAGGATGAGTGGAATCCCCTCCGCGTGAACGGTGATGAGTGTAATCCCACCGTCAGGTAATGGTTGTGTTGTTGGATGTGAGATCCAACGGTTATCCGCGTATTCGAGTCATAGCTAGGTGCCGATACGGATTGTGGTTTATGTTGCCAATATGGGATTATGCATATATGCTTATATGATACGAATGTGACGCTCTTTATTAATTGATATATGATGTGGTTAATGCTTGGAATTATGTATCGTGGTAAGTTGAGCTTATGAGATGTTGAGCATGACATAATGTTGATTATATGTTCATGCATCATGTTCATTTTGGCTTTTGCGGATCGGAGGTAAGGTCGTGCATTTCATTTTGGAAATAGCTCGTGCTTGGACCCTGCATTGTCGAAGGTTTGTTTTATGAGCTTACCCTCACTAAGCTTTTATGCTTACGCTCTCTTTTGTTCGACAATGCAGATCAATGGCTTGTGGGTGGCAAGGGCAAGGAAAGGTCTTCAAGTGTTGCTTATGGTTAGCTCAAGTATGATGTTTAAATTTAAAGATTGTAATAGTAAAGCAATGGGATAGGTGTCGTGTCGTAATGCTTTTGAAGTATGATGTTGATGTTTAAGAGCATGTTAGACTTCTATGTGTGTTTCATGTTTATGATTTGACTTGGATTGTAATTATGATGGCTTGCCAAATGCTTGAGTGATTGTCTAAATCCATGCCTCGTAGGTGTTTGTTATTTGGCTTGAGATGTATGCCTTTCTTGAAACCTTGTTAGTTTTGCTATCTTGAATTTGTCTAAGTGTGGGCTACGTGAATGCTTGCTCCTTTTATGATATGTATAAATGCATGGTTTGTGATGTTAAACCTTGGAGTTTAGTCTCGTTTAAATGATGTTAGAGCATGCTTGTAAGATGGTTTGCCATAGGATTAATTGCTAGTATGTTGTTGGAGTATTGTTGAGTGTTTTGTCGGTGTTTTGGGGCATCCTTGTGTCTTAAAACAGTCGAATGGAGTCTGCAGACAGGGGGCGTTTCGAAACGGGCCACCCTGTTTCGATACGGTCCCCTTGCTTTTGGCCAGCCGTTTCGGAACGGATAGGGGCTGTTTCGGTACGTTTTTGCTACTGGAATTTTGAGAAATTGACGAGATATAGGCGTACCGAAATGGGTCCTTGGTGTTTCGAAACGGTCAAATCTCGTTGACCCCGAGAAGTTGACCGCTAGGGTCGTTTCGATACGGGTCACCCCTGTTTCGAAACGGTCACCCTAGGGTTGACCCTGGCCTGTTGACTAAGTCAAGGCGTTTTGGAACACTCTGGAGGCGTTTCGAAACGGCCTGCTGTAAAAGACTAAAATGAGCTGTTTTATGTCATGGTTGGTCGGTGTATGTTTCATTGTTTGTATTTTCCGCTGCTGTGCTTCGCATAGGATTAAATTATGCATATAGACAAGATAAAGTAAAAAGGAAATTTTCTGGGTCGTTAACCGAGGGGAGGCCTTAACGGGTTTCGCTTCGGTTTTCCCCGTGTGGCCCACTCGGATCGGTCACCCGACCAGACCGGGACGAGAGGGTTACATTTGTTGGTATCAGAGCCTAAGGTTACCGAGACCTTGGGCAGGTAAGTGAGGTAATTTTCAGTTTTGAATTGATATGCACGGTGTTTGCTTGCTTTGTAAGTGTGATTGCTTGTATGACAAGTATGTTGATTGTTGTTTGAAAGCATGTTGCTCGTTACCCGTGTATCTTGTGATGTGTGATTGTTGTTTTGAGAATGTATGTTGTTTGATCGTACGCATATATTTGCTTGTTTAGCAAGTATGCCTCGTTATATGCTTGGTTGAGCATGTATGTGTGCTGATTTGTTTGAAACATGTTGAGTAGAGTCCCATTGCTTCTATTACATCGGAAAAAGGATTTTAAGTGAGGGAAATCATACTTGAGCCACTTGGACCTTTCCTTTGCTAACACAACTTGTATGTTAAATTGTTGATTGATTTATTGCTTTTAGTAAGTTTGGGGCCAGTGTGTGGGCCGCGAATCTGTAAGTGGAAGTTGTGCTTTTGAAAATGTGGATGATGTGGAGGAAGTTCTTTGCTATAGTTAGGGGAGTGTGGTTGTACCGGAGTTGAGGTACAATTTGTTTGCTCGAGTCCGCATGCATGTGAGTTGATTCTTGTTGGTGAGGGACGATGGGACCGATTCTGGTATTAGTTAGTGAAAAGAAGTGAAGACCTATGAGTGGGATTCAGAGTAACATCGATGTTACAGTAGATAAGCCCTTGGTACAATTTTGATTTTGTCTCTTCCGATTGGTTCTGAGTCCGTACTTCCGTATGTTGTTAACAAGCATGCAAGTTTGAATGTGCCCGATGAGGTGTTAGAGGTAGGTATGAGCACCTTAGTTCTTTGAGCGAGATCAGGGTAAGGGTCTCGTGTGAGTAAGCTGAAGTTCAGAAATGCTAGTTGGTGATCGTTAGGATTCAACCTATGGTTTTCATACAAGACAGTCAGTCAGTATCCGTGAGTGGAAATCGATTTGTGTGATGGGGCCAGTGTACGTCTGAGTTGTCTTCTAGCAAGAGGGAGAGATGAAGTCGCTTTCGAGATAGTGGAGCTGAGAAAGAAGTCTTGAGCTTTAACTTCAGATTGTTTGGTAATGGGATGTTTGAGTCGTCGGGACTGATGATATAGAACTGGTTCCAGCATAATAGTTTGTGTGTAATCAGAATTGAGTTTTGAGGTTTCGCAATGCTCTAGGAATGATTTAGAAGAGTTAGATTTTGTTGAAGGACCGGCCTGAAGACAAGAGGGCCGAAGACTAACAGCTGTGTACTTGTGAAGTTGCAATTTTTGCAGAATCGTCCGTTTGTGTGAGCGTGCAAAGGATTTTGATGTATCTCTGTTGAGATTTTAGACGTAGGGACGCATGTGACTAGACCTTTTTGGGAGATAGTAGTGGTCAGAAAGATGTACAAAAGATGTTTGTTGGTGGTTCAGAGTTACTAGTTTCTGGTAGATGTGAAGTGATTGTCTTCCTACAGTTTCGGTGTGCCTTTTGACAAGGCTCGGCTTGAAGAGCAAATAGTTAGTGTATACGTTGAGACAAAGAAAGAGTTGACTTGAAGTTGCAAGATTTATGTGTGACTGTAGTGGTAGGTGAGGAGGTGAACTTCTTGTTGAATGTTGATCCAGATTTAGAGGTCAAAGATTGATTTAGTTTAGTTGACAGGCTTGCTTAGCAAGTGTGATGGATTTGATTTTTGAATGAAGATTAGACCGCAGAGTGTTAGGATAGTTTGTGTTTTCTTTTCCTAGAAGTATTTGGAAGAAGTGTCGGTTTACCTCTTGTTAGAGGAGAAGAGTTTGTTATTGAGACCGTTTTCGAGGTTGCTTCTGTTTTGTTTGCTCTGTAACCTGTGAATTCCGGAAGAATTGAGAATGTTGAAGAATTAACTTCGAGACTTGTTAGACCTTAGATTCATTAGGCCCAGTGCATCATCTTAGAGTTCTACAGTGGAATTTGTGTTGAAGAAAGAGTGATAGTACGAGAATGTATTTAGATTTCAGACAGTTGAAACAAGTGACAGTGAATGATTAGTATCCGTTTCCGTGTGTCAGTGATTTGTTGATCAGTTAGTGTGTGTTTCAGTCCAATTGAAGATTAATTGAGATTCGTTTATTTCCAGTTGGGAGTGAGAGAAGTTAAAGTATTGAAGACAACTTTTGAGGCAAGGTGTGACCATTTTGAGTTCCAAGTTATGCTGTTTTGTTTGACTAGTGTGTTAGTTACTTTTATAGAAATGTTGAACAGAATATCTTCCTAAGTTTCTTGATCAGTTGTAGTAGTTCTCATGGATGATACATGGATATATTCAAGTACCGAAGAAGACCATGACGAGCTTTGGAGTTAGTATTGTAGATTCTATTAGAGAATCAGTTGTACGCCAAGTTGAGCAAACGCAAACTCCAAGTTAATGAAGATGTTCTCCTAGGACATGTAGTTAAGCTGAGTGTGTTAGAGAAAATCCCGAGTAGGCAAAAGAGGACGTGAGTTGGAAGAAATTGAAGACTGTGACAGTTGTGTGATCAGATGCAAGACAATGAGCCCTTGAGAAACTGAAAGGAACCTTGAAGAGAACTTCGACCTTGATTCAGCCTATGTCAGCGGAAGAGTTTGTGAACCATAGTGGTGCGTTACATGTAGAGTTAGGTTGTGTGCTTATGCAAGACAGAAGATTGTGGCTTGTTCATCAAGATAGTTGAAAGACCGTGAAAAGAGTTATTCGATATGAGACATAGAGTTAACTACAGTTGAAATTGCTTCGAAGACTTGAAGACAAAGCTTGTATAGTAAGAAAGGCACAGTGTGTATGTACATATCATCAGAACTTGAATTGTTAGACAACTTAGGAAGGGTTGAAACCTGAACAACATGAGTTGTTAGAATTGCTTGAAGACTGTGGTCCCAAGATTGAGTACTATCTGAAGAGAGTCTACGTAGTAAACGATGTTCCGAGTTATTTTGTTGATAGATTAGTAGTTGGGTTGCGAGATGTGATTGCTGAACTCAGTTTACCGAATGATAGTAGTTTCGTGGCCGAGTTTCATGTTAAACCTACTTTGAGCCAGAATGCTTGAAGAGAAACAGTTGCAAGACAGGATCTTGGCACCTCACGTGCAAGACATAGTAGAAAGAAGACCCTCAGAATGCAGTTCAGAGATGATAGAGTTTGTATTGTTAGAGATAGAATTGTGGTACTGATTGGCATAGTGTTTTGAGACGTATTGTTTTAGTCGAAGCACACGGTAGTCCACTTGTATTGCATCTGAGTAGTATGAAGACGTATTGTGGGTTGAAGATGAATACTTCTGGGTTGAGTTGATGGATGATGTGGTTCAGTATAAGAGTCAGTGTATAGTTTGCCAGTGTGTCAAGACCGAATATCAGTTTTCTTCTAGTTTGTTACATCCGTGGAAGATTCTTAATGGAAGTGGGTAATAGAGATCCGAGATTTCAACTAGATTGTTTTTGAAGACGTCTGCATAGTGTTTGGTTAATTGATGAAGTCAGACGATCAGTCAGAGAAAGTCCTCGATCAATTTTTGAACAGTGCTGTATGAGTTTGTGAATCGGGCTAGTTCTGCCGTTTATCTATGATTCAGAAGTGTGAGTTGGATTGGTTCCATGCTATGTTGTAGAAGAGATTGAGTTGAGTTTGAAGTTTGCGTGCAACGAAGAATCAGTTGAGATATGGTGTTAGATAGCTGTTGTTGCGTGGTAAGTCTATGAGTTGGCTAGTATGTTGTGATGAGAAGGTAAGTGTGGGGGAGTAGACTTCGTGGTATTTCTATGTCCGATAAATTTCAGGGACGAAATTTCCTTAAGTGGGGGAGAGTTGTAACACCCGGGTTTAGGGGTCGGAAGAAAATAATATTTAAATAATATTATTGGGTCTCGGTTTTTTATTTAAATAATATCATATATTATTTGGACCTTGTGTCTTTCTTTATTTTCAAATAAACATTTTATGTTGGGCCAATTTGAAATGAAACTAAAATTTCATGGATTTTAAAGTAAGGGGAGAGTTGCCATCTCATTAATGGCAAAAGGGTAAATAAAATGAACTTTTAAAATTAAAACCCCTTTTTGTTGAATTAAACATGTGCTCATCTTCTTCACCCCCATTTTCCATTTTCAACGACAATGGAGAAGCTCCCCCTCTATTTCACTATTTCATCTCATTTCTATCTCATTTTGGCTCGGTTTTGAAAGGTAATTACATTTCCGACTTGCTCTCATCTTCCTCTACTTGGAAGTACAAATAGATTTCATTTTCATCAATGTTTTAGAAATTGGGTTTTTGAAAGTTTAGGTTAAAGGATGGAGCTTTATGAGTTTTTACTAAAGCTTTTGATTTATAATGGTTAGATATGATGTTTGTGAATCAAATAGTCCAACATATATAATTTTTAGAGTATTTTAAATGAATTCCCGAAATTGGGTAAAAATGGGTTTTTTGAAGGGTTTTGGGTGATTTTTTGGGGGTTGTTTTAGGTGGGAATTGATAGCCCAATGGTAGTACTATGGTTAGGGGTTGATTTGGGATTGTTTGTGGGTGCTATGGATGTTGGAAACAAGGTTTTTGGACATGGTTTAGGGGCTGCCCGAAATTGCTAAAAATGGGATTTGTTCATGGTTTGCAACATGATAAATTGCATTTGAATTGTATTCCGGGTTGGTATTTTGATGTTGGGCTGATTTGGAATTGTTTGAAATGTGTTTGAGGTTGTTTAGAAGCGGAAATTTGTGTTGGGAAAGCTTCGGGAAGAAATCCGGAAATTTGAGGGAGGTTGCTTGCTTGGCTTGGAGCTTGGAAGATTAGGTGAGTGGTTAAATATTTTTAAAATGGTTTCGAGTATTTGGTTCAAGCATGTGAACCTAGGATGAGCTTGGTAGACCCACCTAGAGTTGGGATTAGGGTGGTGGCCTAATCCCAAACTTTAGTTAGAGACCTTGGTTGCTCTTTAAAGTGTTGAATTATGCCTTATGTTTAATCATGCTTATGGTGGTTGTGCTTATGTTGTTATACATGTATGTGGAGGCATGGCTTAATGCATTGTTACATACATGTTGATGATAAATGTGATAGAGATATACATATGTATGAAATATGATGTGATAATTGTGTTATTGAGATGCATGTAGTGTTAACATGTGTAATGATGTTATGAGAGGATTGTATGATCCGAGGATCATGGTGAGTACATGCTAGGCATGGAAATGTGGTTCGTGCATGACGGTGAGTCATGGTGAGTACGTGCTAAGCACGGAAGTTGTTATGGATTGATATTGTGATAGATTAATGAAATGTGTAGTATTGGCACTAGTATGCTTGAGTACAAATGATCGATCATTAGGATGTCTAGTGTGCACACGTGAGTCAAAATGCGCGCGTGGTCTTGATGATGGTAGTCATCAAGATGGAGTACGGGTTCGCCCGGAAATCTTTATATATATATTAGTCGGTGATGAGTGGAATCCCATCGACGGGCGTGAGGATGAGTGGAATCCCCTCCGCGTGAAATGAGGCGTGAGGATGAGTGGAATCCCCTCCGCGTGAACGGTGATGAGTGTAATCCCACCGTCAGGTAATGGTTGTGTTGTTGGATGTGAGATCCAACGGTTATCCGCGTATTCGAGTCATAGCTAGGTGCCGATACGGATTGTGGTTTATGTTGCCAATATGGGATTATGCATATATGCTTATATGATACGAATGTGACGCTCTTTATTAATTGATATATGATTTGGTTAATGCTTGGAATTATGTATCGTGGTAAGTTGAGCTTATGAGATGTTGAGCATGACATAATGTTGATTATATGTTCATGCATCATGTTCATTTTGGCTTTTGCGGATCGGAGGTAAGGTCGTGCACTTCATTTTGGAAATAGCTCGTGCTTGGACCCTGCATTGTCGAAGGTTTGTTTTATGAGCTTACCCTCACTAAGCTTTTATGCTTACGCTCTCTTTTGTTCGACAATGCAGATCAATGGCTTGTGGGTGGCAAGGGCAAGGAAAGGTCTTCAAGTGTTGCTTATGGTTAGCTCAAGTATGATGTTTAAATTTAAAGATTGTAATAGTAAAGCAATGGGATAGGTGTCGTGTCGTAATGCTTTTGAAGTATAATGTTGATGTTTAAGAGCATGTTAGACTCATATGTGTGTTTCATGTTTATGATTTGACTTGGATTGTAATTATGATGGCTTGCCAAATGCTTGAGTGATTGTCTAAATCCATGCCTCGTAGGTGTTTGTTATTTGGCTTGAGATGTATGCCTTTCTTGAAACCTTGTTAGTTTTGCTATCTTGAATTTGTCTAAGTGTGGGCTACGTGAATGCTTGCTCCTTTTATGATATGTATAAATGCATGGTTTGTGATGTTAAACCTTGGAGTTTAGTCTCGTTTAAATGATGTTAGAGCATGCTTGTAAGATGGTTTGCCATAGGATTAATTGCTAGTATGTTGTTGGAGTATTGTTGAGTGTTTTGTCGGTGTTTTGGGGCATCCTTGTGTCTTAAAACAGTCGAATGGAGTCTGCAGACAGGGGGCGTTTCGAAACGGGCCACCCTGTTTCGATACGGTCCCCTTGCTTTTGGCCAGCCGTTTCGGAACGGATAGGGGCAGTTTCGGTACGTTTTTGCTACTGGAATTTTGAGAAATTGACGAGATATAGGCGTACCGAAATGGGTCCTTGGTGTTTCGAAACGGTCAAATCTCGTTGACCCCGAGAAGTTGACCGCTAGGGTCGTTTCGATACGGGTCACCCCTGTTTCGAAACGGTCACCCTAGGGTTGACCCTGGCCTGTTGACTAAGTCAAGGCGTTTCGGAACACCCTGGAGGCGTTTCGAAACGGCCTGCTGTAAAAGACTAAAATGAGCTGTTTTATGTCATGGTTGGTCGGTGTATGTTTCATTGTTTGTATTTTCCGCTGTTGTGCTTCGCATATGATTAAATTATGCATATAGACAAGATAAAGTAAAAAGGAAATTTTCTGGGTCGTTAACTGAGGGGAGGCCTTAACGGGTTTCGCTTCGGTTTTCCCCGTGTGGCCCACTCTGATCGGTCACCCGACCAGACCGGGACGAGAGGGTTACATAATGCATGTTGTGTGTGTCATTTTAACTATTTTTATTCGTAATGTGATAAGTTTAAGTATATTTTTATTTAAAATATTTATTGTAAGAAAATTTATTTTTCATTTGAATATGTATTAATCTTTTCAATTTTCTTAAACATTAATGATAGTTTTTATTGTTTTATTATATGTAGATTTATGTGAATAAATATAATTTTGTTAATTTAATTATAATTTATATGTGAAGTTTAGTAATTGGTGTTGTATTTGAAATTTAAAGTATCAAAAATTAAAATGATACTAATTGCTAATAAAATGTAGTGCTAAATGAACTAAAAATATTAGGTGTTGGAATCTGGTGTGGTTTTTTTTTTTGGATTTGAGCATTTTGAGTTAAATTTTTTTTCTAATATCAAGTCTTTTCAGGTTTGAATTTTTTATTTTTAATCAAATCGAATTTGAGTTCATGTTTTCTTAAGCCAAGTTAAGTATGAAGTTATTAGAGAGTGGATGTTACATGTCAACTGGTTTATTTCCTAAAACTCTTTTTTTAATATAATGTTAAATTATTTATATCACCCCATAAATAGAAAGATATTGCATCTTTTTTTTAATAATGTTCAGACCCGTTTAGATGTTACAGGGATGAGAATCTAATCTGAATCTGATTCAAATCTGATTCGAAGAAAAAATTTCATCTAAATTTGATTTGAAAAAGTCCAAATCCGAAAAAAGATTCGAGTCCTAATAGGAGACGGATCGGATATGAATATTGTCAAGATTTGATTTGAATCCGATCCAAGTCCATGTCTGATCCAAATCTGATCCGAGTTCGATCCATATCTAAGTTTGAATAAAAACATTTATGACTTTTAATTCTTTAAAGATATTTACATTAAAACAACAAAACACTATATATAAAGTAAAATAATTAATTTAATACATTAAAAGAAACATAAATATATATTAGTTAACTTAGAATAATGGTAAAAACAAAATTATCTAACATATATATCAATATTAAAAGTGATAATAAAAATATAAATGTATTAAAAGAACAAAACTATTTTTTATTTGTAATGTGATAAGTTCAAGTATATTTTTATTTAAAATATTTATTTTAAGAAAATTTATTTTTCATTTGAATATGTATTAATATTTTTATTTATCTTAAACATTCATGATAGTTTTTACTGTTTTATTATATGTAGATTTATGTGAATAAATATAATTTTGTTAATTTAATTATGATTTATATGTGAAGTTTAGTAATTGGTGTTGTATTTGAAATTTAAAGTATCAAAAATTAAAATGATACTAATTGCTAATAAAATGTAGTGCAAAATGAACTAAAAATATTAGGTGTTGGAATCTGGTGTGGGTTATTTTTTTTTTTTTTGGATTCGAGCATTTTGAGTTAATTTTTTTTTTCTAATATCAAGTCTTTTCAGGTTTGAATTTTTTATTTTTAATCAAATCGAATTTGAGTTCATGTTTTCTTAAGCCAAGTTAAGTATGAAGTTATTAGAGAGTGGATGTTACATGTCAACTGGTTTATTTCCTAAAACTCTTTTTTTAATATAATGTTAAATTATTTATATCACCCCATAAATAGAAGGATATTGCATCTTTTTTTTAATAATGTTCGGACCCGTTTAGATGTTACAGGGATGAGAATCTAATCTGAATCTTATTCAAATCCGATTCGAAGAAAAAAAGTTCATCTAAATTTGATTGGAAAAAGTCCAAATCCGAAAAAAAGATTCGAGTCCTAATAGGAGACGGATCGGATATGGATATTGTCAAGATTTGATTTGAATCCGATCCAAGTTCATGTCCGATCGAAATCTGATCCGAGTCTGATCCATATCTAAGTTCAAATAAAAATATTTATGACTTTTAATTCTTTAAAAATATTTACATTAAAACAACAAAACACTATATATAAAGTAAAATAATTAATTTAACACATTAAAAGAAACATAAATATATATTAGTTAACTTACAATAATGGTAAAAAGAAAATTATCTAACATATATATCAATATTAAAAGTGATAATAAAAATATAAATGTATTAAAAGAACAAAACTATTTTTTATTTGTAATGTGATAAGTTCAAGTATATTTTTATTTAAAATATTTATTGTAAGAAAATTTATTTTTCATTTGAATATGTATTAATTTTTTCAATTTTCTTAAACATTCATGATAGTTTTTACTGTTTTATTATATGTAGATTTATGTGAATAAATATAATTTTGTTAATTTAATTATGATTTATATGTGAAGTTTAGTAATTGGTGCTGTATTTGAAATTTAAAGTATCAAAAATTAAAATGATACTAATTGCTAATAAAATGTAGTGCAAAATGAACTAAAAATATTAGGTGTTGGATTCTGGTGTGGGTTAATTTTTTTGGATTTGAGCATTTTGAGTTAATTTTTTTTTCTAATATCAAGTCTTTTCAGGTTTAAATTTTTTATTTTTAATCAAATCGAACTTAAGTTCATGTTTTCTTAAGCCAAGTTAAGTCTGAAGTTATTAGAGAGTGGGGATGTTACATGTCAGCTGGTTTATTTCCTAAAACTCTTTTTTTAATATAATGTTACATTATTTATACCACCCTATAAATAGAAGGATATTGCGTCTTTTTTTAATAATGTTCGGACCCGTTTAGATGTTACAAGGATGAGAATCTAATCTGAATCTGATTCAAATCTGATTCGAAGAAAAAAATTCATCTAAATTCGATTGGAAAAAGTCCAAATCCGAAAAAAGATTCGAGTCCTAATAGGAGACGGATCGGATATGGATATTGTCAAGATTTGATTTGAATCCGATCCAAATCTGATCCGAGTCTGATCCATATCTAAGCTCGAATAAAAACATTTATGACTTTTAATTCTTTAAAGATATTTACATTAAAACAACAAAACACTATATATAAAGTAAAATAATTAATTTAATACATTAAAAGAAACATAAATATATATTAGTTAACTCAGAATAATGGTAAAAACAAAATTATCTAACATATATATCAATATTAAAAGTGACAATAAAAATATAAATGTATTAAAATTGCAAGTTAAATGATAATAATATTTACTATGATTTATATCTATTAACTAAACACAATATAATATAATATATCTACGTATATCATGTGCAATTTTGCATATTGTCACGGGGCTATTACTCTCTTTTCAAAAAACATGTCCAATTGTGTAGCGCCAACTTTTATGTCGCAATACCTCATTTTTCCTTTCTGATGTGGGATAATTGTCTCTACCTCTTCCCAGACGTGACATTCTCCCCCACTCAACCTCGTGACGCCCTCGTCACGAGGTAGCCACACTTGTGATGGGACATTGTCACAGTTGTCCACTCTGTCTACCCCACTCATTGGCGTTCGGCGTGAAATCGATAATTAAAGAGTCGCTCTGATACCACTTGTCACATGACCATTACTATGAGGGAGAAGAAATGGCACCGTGACAATATATACATAAATATAAAAAAAGAAATAAATGTAAGATAAAATGTAGAGAAACAAACAAAAAATAAATACAATAGAAAAATAAACAAATGTAAAATATCAATGAATTACAAAAAATATAAAATTTAATGAGTAATTTTAATAACAATTATTGAACTAAAAAACGATCATTTGACTGGTTTAATCACCTGACTAGTTTTTACAACATTGATTACAAGTTATAACAACATAAAATTTATAATTAAAATACATCAGAATTAATCATTATATTAGATAACAATGGTAATTTGTTGTAATTTAATCTTTATATGTGCTTTCTTTTCCACTGTTGAACGCGCCAACTACGTGCCCCCTTTTCTTCTCCCGTCCAAATCCCTTAGAGCCTCGGACGTTTTGCTTTGATTCACCGGTCCGGCATTGTCGCGCGGTTCTCAACAACGTGTGGCGTCGTCCCCGTCGAGAGGCCTCCGTTGTGCAGGAAGTTGACAGTGAACGACGACAACGATGGTTTGCTCCGAGGAGGCTGTGTCGGCAGAGAAATCGAGGCGGTGGTTGTGGCTGCTCCTCTGTCATTGATTCGTTGGGCCTAGCAGGATCGTTTTCTGCAAATCTTTCTCAAGATTTCTGGTAGTCGAAGGCTTAGAGCGCGTTCACAATTGCCGGAGTTCGACTGGTCATCTCTTTCGTCGCCTCGAAGGGTCCCTGGGTCTTCTCTCCGGCCTGGCTCGTTCCGAATTTTCTCGACGCTCTCAACCACTTTGTTTTATGTTGCCCAACGGTCTGTGTTTTGTTTTCTGGGCCCCTTGCAACCGTCGGCGTCATCCCTGGATTTTACCATCGTCGGGGAAGTTTGGCCTCCAGTCTGGCTGTGTCTCTTTGCGTCCGAGTGTTGGGTTTCCAACGATGGTGTCCTTTCGCTGGTCGTTGCTGAACGGAAGAGATCAATGCGTGTTGACTCGTTCATGCGAGTGAACTCGTTCGTGCGAGTTGACTCGTTCAAGCTGGTGATGAGAGATGAGGGTATTTTCGTCCTTCAATCATTTTATCACCAAAAAAGCCCTTGTCCAGCTGTCTCACCCGAAATTTTTCATAAATGGCCAAACATTCCCTTGTTTAATGGGATTGGGAAATCTATTGGGTCTTGGCATTTTTTTGAGATCCGAAAGTTGAAAGATTTTAGGTTTGGATGGGATCCGGGCGGATCTACCAAACCTATTGAGACCCGGGTGTTGTGGACCCTGTTTCCGGAAGTCCTTATCTTTTTCTCAAGCTCGTCGGTTACAAAGTTGACAGACATTTTAGTGCAGCCGGTTCAGTTAGGGTGTTGTTTTTCCGTGCTTTTGGTGACAAGGCCCAATCTCACTATGGGATTGGGAGCCTGCCTCCGGATGGAGCTCTCCCAGAACAACAAGAATTTCACTTATGCCTTTTTTGATCCGAAGTTTTCATGTGGCGGGTGTCTCGTTTGCCTTGATAGGCGTTTATTTCGCTTTGTGGGCTTTGGTGTCCCGGTTCTGGATAGGCTCCATGCCTTTGATGATTTGTACTCCCTCTGCACTGCTCAGCTTTGTATAGATACTGTTTTCTGCCGCTTGTTTATCTCACGCTTAATATTTTCTGTTTTATCTTTGTTTTCTACACCCTTAGTGCATGGAGTCGGGTCCCGTTTATCTTAATTAAGTTCGTTTTTCCTTTGATAAAAAAATCATTACATTGGATAACTGATTGAACTGCACTGACCAATTAAAAATTTAAGATACATCTGAACCAAGATTTAGAGCACTACTTGTGGCCAATGTCTTTATTTCAATGAAAATTAAAGAAATGAATTCAATTCTATCTCCGAGTATAAATTAATTTTAAAATTCATAATTAATGTTTATTTTTAAAATTAATGACTCGTTTCAATAAAATATATATAGAAAAATCAAAGAAAAATACATCTAATTAATCTATCTAAATTTGAAATTAAATCTTATTTTTATTCGCAAGACTTAAATCCATTATAAAGTCATGTTATGTCAGATGAAAAAACACGTTATATGTTGAAATTCAATGAAAATTAAAGACATGTCACATGGGGTGGGTATACCACTACTTATTTTTGATGGCAAATAATATCAAAAGCTGCAAGAGGAAAGAAAATTGTTCAAGTCTTTCCTGAATTAATATTGGGCATCATCGCCTTCGTACATTTACATGTTCATTGGGACCCATATCATTGCTCGTTGGGTGACCATTAAATTGAATTTGAACCAAGTTACAAGTCTCAAATTTTTAGTCATATTATTAGAGTTTGCGATTCAAAATTTAAATTATATTTTAATCTAATCCAATCGATAAAGATATAAAATACAGATGAAGTGAGAATTTGTGAGGGCAGAGGAAGTGGGTTTGAAGGACTATGCTTTTATAGTTATACTTTGGGTTTAAATTAGGAATTTAAGCTAGAGTAGATTATCTTTGTAATAAAGTGTCTATTTCTATGAATAGATATTTTGAATTAGTGTTAGAGTACAGTAGAATAGCTCACAAATTAATCATGTTAAGTCACAATTTTCTTATATCTCGGCTATTTTTCTATATTAGTAAATTTCTTCTAATCTGCTCGTAGTTTTTTCTTGGTATAATCACCGGACGTCAATTTATTGGTTGACTAATCCGGATTAGATATTACAAATGTCCATTATGGGGCGGTCTCTTAACTCAGTCGCTTTATTCACAACATCATAATTTAAATTCATGATCTTACTGAAGAGATTTAAGGCTTCATCTCGCTAACTAATTATTGGTTTTACTCGTAATTTTTTCTTTTTTACATAAATCTTGATATTTTTCTTTTATCATGCTATCATATATTTGTAATCGTCTTTCCAACACATATAATACAAAATACATCCAAACAAATAACACACCATGATATTAACTTAAATAAAACGTGTTGAGAACCCATACATATTCTTTATAAAACTTGAACAAACATTAAAAAACCTGGAACCTCATCCTTACTATCCCAACAACAATACTAAATAGTCATAGTAATATATTGGTCAGAATTAACCAGAGCAAAGCTTTGAGGAACCCGTAAGGCAACCAAAAACAAATAATCTCGCAGACAGTAGGATCAGCTGTGGAGATTTCTGACGGTGCTGGAGCAGCTCTGGCAAGCATTATCGATTAGCTAGCCATAGGCTACTAACTAGTAGTGGTTGAGAAAATGATGCTGTATTAAATACAATGCCACCGTCCAGCTTGTGCCTTGTAGGGTTTGGTTTTGTTTTTCAAAGTGTGCATAAAGTTGGGCAATTGGTTAAACGTAAATTCTTCAACTAACCAACTTCATGCATTTATGATTCATATCGAGTTTTCAGTTTAGGGTTTGTGTGTGTGTGTATATATATAAAAGGTTGTTCGCTATAAATATCCGTGCTCAACATTATTAGAAATCAAGAGTTGGGAGTTTTTTGTTTTTACATTTAAGGAAAATGGCCGGGAAAGGGAATGTGGGTTCCAAG
The DNA here is from genome assembly GCA_958450335.1 of Hibiscus tridactylites. Taxonomy (NCBI): domain Eukaryota; kingdom Viridiplantae; phylum Streptophyta; class Magnoliopsida; order Malvales; family Malvaceae; genus Hibiscus; species Hibiscus tridactylites. The sequence goes on from OY288270.1 coordinate 83,813,014, forward strand.
AGATTTGGAGTGTTTGCATTGGTGTTTGTGTTTGCTATTGGGATAGCTCAGTGCCGGAGGTTTGAGAAGGATAACTTGGGTGGTGGTTTTGGTGGCGGTGCCGGAGGAGGGCTCGGTGGTGGTGGCGGGTTAGGAGGTGGAGCTGGGGGAGGACTTGGTGGTGGTGGTGGTTTAGGAGGTGGAGCTGGGGGTGGACTTGGTGGTGGTGCTGGAGGAGGGCTTGGCGGGGGAGGTGGAGCTGGAGGAGGACTTGGTGGTGGTGGTGGTTTAGGAGGTGGAGCCGGTGCAGGAGGAGGGCTTGGTGGTGGCTTAGGAGGTGGTGCAGGTGGAGGTTTCGGAGGTGGTGCTGGTGGAGGAGGAGGGCTTGGTGGTGGTGCAGGTGGTGGTTTCGGAGGCGGGGCTGGAGGAGGAGGAGGAGTTGGAGGTGGTGCAGGTGGTGGTTTCGGAGGCGGGGCTGGTGGTGGAGGAGGAGTTGGAGGTGGTGCAGGTGGTGGTTTTGGAGGCGGTGCCGGTGGAGGAATTGGAGGTGGATTCTAATTCCAAAACGCTTCATGGTATGGTTGCAAAGCCATGCAAATTACTCACGAGATGGCGCAATAGTAAGCAATGCATAGAAATGCATATTGTATTATTATGAGTAATTATCGAGCAAAATAATAAGCTGCAAAATGCTTCTTAGGGTTAGCTACCAAACTTCTATGCTAAATATGTAATTTCCCCTCTTTATTACTATGATTTATTTACCCACTGTTGCACCAAGAAAACAATTGCATATTAATATTTCAAGAATGTTTCTCTCCTTGGGTACATCTTATATGAATAAACTTTGTGTTAATTTCATTGTTATTTTTAATAGTATCGATAATCAAATATTAATAATTTTATATACATAAAATATAATAAAAACAAATAGATATACTCAAAAAATGATTGATTTAATGTATATTAATGAATTTGACGATTATATATTTTTAGAAAAATAATGTTTATTATCATGTCATATTATAAAATTAATTTTATAAATAATTAATAGCTCATAGAAGATAAGCATCAATAAAAACTCTTACATAATAATTTGACTTTAAAAAATTGTCAAAATATGTTTAAATTCGAGGAGTACTTAATGAAATTTGAGATTTAAATTTTGTGATTAAAAATTTTAAAATTAAAATTATTTAATGTTCCGAATTTTAAATTGTAACTCAATAACCGACTCTAATAATATTTTTTTGTCAAAATTTACTATCAATATGTCAATGTAGTTATATTTAAACAATTCATCACGAGTTCAATAAACATGTTTGATAGCAATAAGTAAATTTGTGTCATATTCCAAAAATTCTGTAACATTGTTTGATTTGGTAACATTAATAAAATATCTAGAAATTTTCTAAGGAAAATATCGAATAATTTATATATTCGTGCCGTGTTTATATATTCTATTATTATATATTAATTGTTTTATATTTATATGAATTTCAATATATAAATAATTCAGTGTTCTTTGTCAACTGAGTAGTTACAGCTATAAAAGCTGGTTAGGTCAACCACAATGAAACAATGCATCTTTCAGGTGTATGTCTTGTATAAAACATTGATGCCTGCGACATAAAAATGGATCAAACGTGGAACATGTTCTTCTTCAGTGAAGTAATGTCTCGAATCTTAACAATTGTAATTCTCTCTCTGTTCAATATCGTGTCGGCCGAAAAAACTCCCGCGATTTTTATTTTCGGAGATTCTATAGTCGACGTCGGAAACAACAACTACATCAAAACGTTGGCGAAAGCAACATTTCCGAACGGAATAGACTTTGGTTTGAGCTGTCCCTCCGGGAGATTCACTAATGGCAGAACAGTAACTGATATCATAGGCAAGCTTTTCTTCTTCTTCTTTTTTTTACCTTTAGTAATGAATGCATTTTGGGTTACGTTTTGTTTCTCGTACATGAAACCGGAATCGTTAAATAGACCATATTGTTGGAACATACCACTTTAATGTCTAAAATATCGATTTCGGTTGACGAAGTCTATTGTGCAGTGATAAAACAAATTATATTAAAAATTATCGATTAATATTCAAGTTTGATTATGAACAATTTTTTTTTTTCTTTTATTGTATGTCAAAACAAGTAATGCCAACTTTGTCTTGAACTCGAAATTTCGACTCATTAACTCGAAAATTCAAGTCCTATGACCGTGAATACCTAGTCCAAAAATGATCCAAATTAGAAATGTTTGTAAATAAAAAACTTGACCCAAATCCACTCAAATTTGAATATTTGTGAGGTAAAGTTATCGGTTTTTCTAGTCGATTCAGACAATATCTTACAGGTTGATTGTTCTTTTCACGGATCCCAAACAACCCGGATTGAGAACTATGTTGTTTGAATTTTCTTTGTGGCAGAACAGGGCTTGGGTGCCAAAGATTTCAGACCACCATACTTGGCTCCAAATACCCCAATCCATGTCATTTTAAGAGGTGTCAATTATGCTTCTTCCGGTTCTGGTATTCTAAACCACACTGGATTGATCTGGGTAACATTTTCTTCTTAGAAAACAGCTCCGACCATATAAATTAATACATTAAATCGATCTCGACGACAATGTTCTTTTATTACAGGGTGGTCGTATTAGCTTAGATGAACAGATCAGTAACTTCAAGGAAACCAAGGCAACGATTGTGTCGACAATCGGCCGGCGCAGGGCTACGAGGATGCTGAAACATCAGGCGTTGTTCATCGTTGTTAGTGGTTCGAATGATTTCTTTTTCGGACAACACATTATTTCCTGGCAGAATATATGGTCTCGACGATCGTATTTACACATTATGAGGTCGCGATTCAAATCCCAACTTAGAGTTAAGATCTTGATTCAATTGGTAATATTTCTATTATAGTCCCTCAAATATTTTTATTTTTTATTATAAAAACTCTAGTTTCATCCCAACCCTCAAAGTTTTGTCTTCGGGCTCTAAAGAGAGTCTAGAAACACTTTTTTTGGAGCCATTGAAGAATTCATGGTGTTAAATTAGAGATGATCATTTGACTCAAACAATTAAACTCATGAGTTTTAATTCGATCCAACTCTACAAAATTGTTTTCTTAATCTGGGTTTGGGTCAGATTGAATTCGGATTTAGGGTGAAAAACATCCAACTCGATATATTAGTATAATTTTATCCTACATATTTAGAGAAATGGCTATAATGCCCCTATCACTATATTTTTTCAATTATCTTTTTATTTTATCGAACAAACATGAGATAATTATTATAAATCATCATCTATCTACATAATTTCGATCATCTCCCTATTTTTTCGGATAAAAATGGAAAATAAAATAAAAATTTTATTTGTGTTGGGTCAGGTCGGGTCAAAGTCATGTTTTTACCCTAAAATTTAACTCAAGTTCGAAACAAGTAAAGCATCATTAAACATCAGATCATGTCGAGGTTGGGTTGAAACTTTGAATTCTCGCGTCAAATTCGGATCGACCAAATATCCGGTCCATCCGACTCATGACCATTCCTACGTTGAATAGCAGGTCCATAAATATAAGGATGGTACACTTGAGCTTGTAGGTTTAATATCTCGTAAACAGTATGTCGATTTTTCAACGACACTCAAGGAGGACAATATTTTTTAATCAGCATGATATATGTTTCAAGACCTACATATTTAGTTTTTTTTTTTAAATTATGCAGAGACTTTATTATTTGGGAGCAAGAAAGATTATAGTGACAAATATTCCAAGATTTGGATGCATTCCTTTCGAGAGAGATAAATATCCAAATGTTAAAGGTTGCATCGCTACGTTTAATGGAGCTGTGAATTCATACAACAAAGGATTGAAGAGATTGCTTAGGGGTCTTACAAAGGATCTCACCGGTTCAACCTTTGTCTATGCAAATATCCATGCAATGTTCAAAGACATCCTCCACGGTCACAAATCTTATGGTATAGTTGTGAATTTCATTCCTCCACTCACCGGCGTCTTTGTGCTTGGACAGAAATGTCATCTTATCATAGTTCAGCTTTTTCTGATACTTGTTATTAGAGTCTAATTTTATTAATGTTTATTATGGGTAGTTATATCATGCATTGGCGGTGTAATTTTTTTGTTTCTACAAGTGTCATAATTTTAGGGTTTATTAATCCAGTTTAGGGGCTTATATTTACGTGCTTAGAATTTTGGGATTGCAATTTGAATTTAGAGTTTATAATTAGAATTTAGGGTTTATAGGTAAAAATCTAAATCTCTGACATATTACCCTAAAACCTAAGCTTTAACCTCTAAACCTTAAATTCTAGCCACAATCCCTAAAATTTAAACATCTAAACATAAATACATAAATCTTAAACTAAGTTTCTAAACCCTAAAATTAAGGCCCTTGTAGAAACAAAAAATTTCTACAATCAGTGTATGAGATATATTTTTCCATTTATTATTAGGGGTCTACTTTGTGAAAAATATGAAGTTAATCCCTCTATTTTTGTTATATGATTGAATTTGTTTTTTCATAGGATTTGATAATGCAAACAGTGCGTGTTGTCACACTGCCGGAGCTCATGGGGGTTTGTTCCCCTGTTTTCCGTTCTCGAAAATTTGTCCGAATCGAACCAAGTATGTGTTCTGGGATGCCTTCCATCTGTCGGAAACCAGCAACTTGATCGTGGCGAGGCACTTGATGGACGGCGGCTTGAAGTTTATGTCGCCGATGAACATCCGGCAATTAGTGTATTCTCCTGCTATCGAGCTTGATCCCGAAGATTAACTAACTTTGACTAGATTTTTTTTGAATTTATAAGACCAACTTAATGTCATGTGTTCTTTTTAGTGAAACTTATATATATGGTTGTATTTAAACAATATTTGTGAAATTAAAATATTCCACTAGTTGTCTAACAAATAATAATTATCGTTTAATATATACACCATATATATTGTTTTACTCATAATGATATATTAATAAAACTAGAATTATATCACACTTAGTGATGGTCATGTGTCAGGTTTTTAGCTGATTCACGCCCGATCCGATAATTTAACACATTTACTCGAACTCAATTTGACTCGAATTCAATTCAAATTTTAGAGAAAAAATACGAACTCAACTCGACCCGACATAAATAAAATTACCCTATATCTTATTTATTCAATAAAATATGGAATTGATTGAAAAATACAAACTGAGAGAAGACACTATAACAATTATTCTATTTTATTAGACAAATAGGGTTATAATGGAAAAAAATATAAAAAGATGGTCATTATAGTAATTATATCTAAATATTTCTTAAACCTAACCCTGACCCAATCTCATCCTTAAAAAAACTTGACCTAAACTTGAAATTTATTTTTGAAAAACACGGTCGGACGGGTCAGGTCGAAACTCATTAAATTCGGATCAAATAATCATTCTTAATCACACTCATTCAGTATGTGAAAAATATTTTTTTAAAAAAATTAAATCTTCTCCTGAAAAGTTACAAAATAAAAAAAAAATCTAAAAATTAACAATTTTTGTTTTATACTTTAGTTTTTGTGAACTTTCTAAACTTAGTTGACGTCATTGAGATGAATGACACCAAACATAATTAGACATATTAAAAAGTGTAATTATGTGATGCATTCGCGGCGGAAATTAAAAATTTCTACAAGCGGTTTAGTTTTAGGTTTTAAGGGCTTAGTTTAGGGTATATGATTTAAGGATTTAGGTGTATGAGTTTAGAATTTAGGGATAGAGGATAAAATTTAGGGTTTATAGTTATAATTTAGGGTTTATGGGTTAAAAACTCATCATATTACCATAAAAACTAAACCCTAATTTCTAAACCATAAATTCTAACCCTAAACCAAAAATTCTAACATTTATCTCTAAATTCTAAAGCCATACACTTAAACCCATAAACCCTAAATTAAGACCATAAACCCTAAAACTAAGCCTCTTGTGAAAACTTTTAGTTTCCACCGCCAGTGTATCGAATATAAATCCTATTAAAAATAGGGTAAAATTTTGATACGCAGTTTGCGTAAAACTAATTTTACACAAGCTTTCATATTTACACTATAAAAACCCAAATCCTAAATTCCTAACCCTATAGGCCTATACGCTAAATTCTAAACACTAACCTTAAATTCTAAACCTTACAACCTAAACCTCTAAACTTTAAATCTTAACCCCTAAAACTAAAAAGGCATATATAAACTAAAGTTTACACGGCCTGAGTACGAAAGTTTTTTCCTATACGAAATTTGAAATTTTAGTCATGTCCCAAATGGGATTTAAAATGTGTTATTTTGGTTAGATCGTTTTTTTAATATGGGTTTGGGTTAGATTGAATTTGGATTTAGGGTGAAAAACATCCAACTTAATATATTAGTATAATTTTATCCTAAATATTTTAAAAATTGCTATGATGCCCCTATCTCTATAATTTTTTCAATTATCTTTACAAACATTAGATAATTATTATAAATCCTCGTCTCTCCACATAATTTCAACCATCTCCTTATTTTTCAGATAAAAATGAAAAAAAATATTTTTTATTTGTGTTGGGTCAGGTCGGGTCGAAGTTATGTTTTTACCCTAAAATTTGAGTCAAGTTTGAATCAAGTAAAGCATCATCAAACATCGGATCATATCGAGGTCGGGTTGAGACTTTGAATTCTCGCGTCAAATTCGGATCGATCAAAAATTCAGCCCGCCCCGACCCGACCCATGACCATCCCTACGTTGAATAGCAAGTACATAAATGTAAGGATGGTACCACTTGAGCATGTAGGTTTAATCTCTCATAAGATCCACAGACAATATATCGATTTTTCAACGATACTCAAAGAGGAAAATACTTTCGAGGTATCGGCACGATATATGTTTCGAGACCTACATATTTAGTTTTTCTTTTTAAAATTATGCAGAGACTTTATTATTTGGGAGCAAGAAGGATTATAGTGACAAATATCTCAAGATTTGGATGCATCCCTTTCGAGAGAGATAAGTATCCAAATGTTAAAGGTTGCATCGCTACGTTTAACGGAGCTGTGAATTCATACAACAAAGGATTGAAGAGGCTGCTTAGGGATCTTACAAAAGATCTCACCGGTTCAACCTTTGTCTATGCAAATATCCATGCAATGTTCAAAGACATCCTCCACTGTCACAGATCTTATGGTATAATTGTGAATTTCATCCCTCCACTCACTGTTGTCCCTGTGCCTGGACAGAAAGGTCATCCGATCAGAGTTCAACTTTTTCCGATACTTGTTATTATAGTCTACTTTTATTAATATCTATTATGGGTAATTATATCTTGCACTGGCGGTGTAAACTTTTTGTTTCCACAAGTGTCATAATTTTAGGGTTTATAGATCCAGTTTATGGACTTATATTTATGTGCTTAGAACTTAGGGATTGTAGTTTTAATTTAGAGCTTATAGTTAGAATTTAGGGTTTATAGATAAAAATCTAAATCTCTAATATATTACCCTAAACCTTAACCTCTAAACCCTGAACTCTAAATTTTAGCCACAGTCCCTAAAATTTAAACCTCTAAACCTAAATTCATAAATCTTAAACTGAATTTTTAAATCCTAAAATTAGGGCACTTGTAGAAACAAAAAAAAATTCCACTAATTTTGAATGGATTTTTTTTTTAATTTATAAGACCAACTTAATGTCATGTGTTCTTTTTAGTGAAACTTATATATATGGTTGTATTTAAACAATATTTGTGCAATTAAAATATTCCACTAGTAGCACGAACCAACTTGCCTCAATAGTTAAGGGAATAATTGTTGTTTCTAGAAGTCACGGGTTCGAGCACCAACAGCTGCAGCAGGGTGATTGAGCATGCATTGTCAAATAATTGCTGAGTATATTCAGAACAGATACTACTTGTAATAACCTTAGCTTTCAAAAAAAATATTCCACTAGTAGTCTAACAAATAATAATTATTGTTCAATATATATATAACGAACCCAACCCGACTCGACATAAATAAAAAGTACTTTATATCTTTTTTATTCGATAAAATAAAGAGTTAATTGAAAAATACAAACATAGAGAGAACATTATAATAATTATTCTATTTTATTGAACAAATAGAGTGATAATTGAAAAATATATAAAGAGATGGACATTATAGCAATTATACCTAAATATTTCCTAAACCCAATCCTAACCCTATCTCATCCTAAAAACTTAACCTAAACCTATAATTTACTTTTAAAAGACATAATCGATCAGGTCGAGTCGAAACCCGTTAGATTTGGATCAAATGATCATTCCTAATCTCACTCATTCGTGAAAAATAATATTTTTAAAATCAAAATCTTCTCGTAAAAAGTTACACTATAAAGAATAATCTAAAATTTAACAATTTTTATTTTATACTTTAGTTTTTGTGAACTTTCTAAACTTATTTGACGTCATCGAGATAAATAACACCAAACATAATTAGAAGTAAAATTAATTTTACATAAGCTTGTATATTTATACTATAAAAATTCAAATCTTAAATTCCTAACCATTACGCTAAATTCTAAGCACTAACCTTAAATTCTAAACTCTACAACTTAAACCTTTAAACTTTAAACTCCAATCCCTAAAATTAAAAGGTACATATAAACTAAAGTTTACACGGCTTGTGTACGAAAGTTTTTTCCTTTATGAAATTTGAAATTTGTCACGTCCCAAATGGGATTTAAAAATTGTTATTTGGTGCTAGCAACCCAAATCTCTTGTCCCTTGAAAATCAATCTTACCCCTGACAATCACTGATTGTAAATTTCGAAGTCCAAATAATTTGCATATTCACATATGAACCACTCAAAGGAAGTCAGCCATAAGTTCATTTTAACAGATTCATTTTGCCTTCACAATGCCTCATAATCAGATTCCTGCAAAAACATCATGATGATTAAACAATATGAGTTTGAAAGATCTAGAAGTCTAGAATTGCAGTCCCACACTCCCACTAGACATCACAGTGATTAAGGAAAAAGAGATTATTTGTAAATGTTCAAGAGAATCTCTTATACTTCATTACCTTCAAGAGAATCTCTCTATGTTTATAGCTTAGAAAAAATGTTTAAGATAGAAAATTTTCCGTTAAAAAGACTATGATCATGTTTAGTTTATTTAATAACATCAAATCTAAAATTACCAACCACCATTGTGGCTTTGTCTACACATCCATCGAAAAAGATCGAAGTTTATCAAGCCTACATTTATTCCCTTTCAAGCTAAGGCAATAACGACTTTCAAGTTTGGTATGAACTATCAAAAAATTGATACGGGTCAAAAGCTACAATCCAAGGAAATCTTGTTATTTTGGTGCTACGAACACAGATTTCATGTCCATTGATAATCATTTGGTCATAATCAATTGTGGGGAGATGTTCAAATAACCACTCGGATGTTCGGCATAGCACAAAAATGCTTTACCAAGGAAACATCAGGGATTATAAGAATAGAGTATGGTTGGATGTTCGATCGAGTCGAGTCAAATTTTTTTGAGTTATTCGAGTTTACAAATCTTATTTTGTAATTTAAACTTTATTTGAAATTTTTTCGAATCGAGTTTAGTTTTCAAGTTTTTGTACAAATTTAATTGTAATTATTTATAATGTTATATACATATTGATTACAATTTAAACGACTTTCTATATCCATATATGATATAAATATATATTTTTCATATTTTTACATGTGATATACATAATATACCATGCATAATTGATAAACTCGTCTCAAACTTTAAAATTTATCAACTAATTATTAAAAATTTCGAGTTATTCAAATTTCCATTTTATAACTCAAATTTTATTTGAATTTTTCCCGAGTTAAGCCGAGTTTATGAAATTACAAGTCGAGTCAAAACGAGCTGATATTTTTCATGTCGAGCCGAATAATTTAATTTTTTTCGAGTCGAGTTGAGTTTTGTTCACCTCTAATTACTAGAAAAATTATCCCAAATAACTAGCTATACTAATTGGTCATTGTACTATGTAGAAGTTGTGGGTTTTAAATTCTATTTTCTAATTTGATCGGGTTTTTTGAAAAAGTTAATTTGATTATGTTCCGACTTTTGTTATTGATCTGTTACGCGAAGACTTAGTTCCTTCTAGGATGTAATCTTTATGTGTTTTGTATATCTTATCATGTGCACTCTTTTTTCCTCTATTAGATTTAAGGAGGTTTTTTAATGAGGCACATGATAACGATACCCATTTTTTATAAAGAAAAATATTATACGAAATTTAAAAGTTTAGTCATGTCGAAAATGATATAAAAGATAATTTTTTTTTGATTAATAAGAAAGAGTAACACCACATGCCTCGTTAAAAAAACCCCTAAACCTAAATGGGGGAAAAGAGTACATGTGATGTTACGTACAAAGCATTAACGGGAAACCAAAACAAACAACGAAACTAAGTCGACAAGCTCATGTCATCAAGAAACAAATCCACCACCTCCAAGGGAGGATGAAGCTAAGTCTTTCCACTAAAATCTCACTCGAAAGCTAATGATGCCATCTTATCCGCAACCCGATTAGAGGCACGAGGGGCATAACGTATTGTCAAATCCCAGTCACGCCTCACAATATCCATAATCCGGTGAAACAAATTATGCCCACCACTCGCGTCCACCTTACCATTAAGCATGTCTGCAACCGTAGTGCTATCCGTCTCAAAATCCACCATACGACAATCGTAATCCCATGCATGCCGAAGAGCCTCATAGGCCGCCCAAAGCTCGCACATGAGCACCGAACATCGCCCTATGCACCGGCCAAAACCAAACACCCATGCTCCCGTGTCGTCTCTTATAACCCCCTCAATTGCCGCAACCTGCATAGGCCCTCTAACCGAACCGTCCGCATTCACCTTGAACCTCCCTTGCGCCGGAAAGCACCATGCAGTCATGCTAGGACTACCCCCAGGCGCGCGACTGCCCCCAGCAGCATGTGCCACTGCTGCTGCAGTACATTCATCTCTGATGCGCGCAGCTACCATCAGCAGGTCCCGCAACCCGACAACGTCATCCCCCAGCACCCTTGCGCAGCGGTTCTTCCAAAGCAACCAGCAGACGATGACAAACAAGTTTGTCCATTCCGACTCCGGCGACCAAGGACGATGAGCACCGGTGATATTACCCCAAAGCCAGTTTTCGAAAGGTAACTCGTGAAACTTCTGCAACCGACTTGGGTAAATAATCTGAGCCCAATGATTCCATGCACGTGGGCACGATCGTAGGATGTGTTCGATATCTTCCACCACGCCATTGCACACACTACAATCCTTAGTTGCCGTCAAATGTCGACGTCCCCGTTCCGCGTTCGTCAATAACTTGTCGTGGGCTACCAACCATAAGAAAGTTCGAATTCGTTGCGGAACTCTAAGCTTCCAAATGGAAGACCAAGCCCTCGTATTACTCACCACCAAACCACTCCCCAAAACCTTGTATGCCGAAGATGCTGAAAATCGACAGTTTTGCTCCTATCTCCACGCAGCCGTATCAGAATCAGCAGCAGCGTGCGGCGGCGCAACGGTCCGAATTTGCTGTATCGTGGCTGTCGGCAGCACTCCCTCGAGCTTGCCCCAGTCCCACTCTCCATTCGCTCCTATCCAAGCCGCCACGGGTGAGCTTCTAGGCGTAACGCCACTCACGCACCGTTCCGCCAAAACCCCATCACTATCCAACCAATGATCAAACCAAAAGTCCGTGTTCCAACCATTATGAATATTCCAACATATGCCACTGCGAATCATGTCCCATATTTGGCTTAAACCCCGCCATAACCGGGAACATCCCATCCGGTGAATACTCTGTGGAAGAGGGTCAGCCCACTTATACTTGTGGTGAAGAACCTGAACCCACAATTTATTTTGATCCGTAATTAGGCGATAGCCAACCTTCATTAGCAGAGCTTGATTCTGGCGCCCAAGTTGCCGCAAACCAAGGCCCCCTCCTTTATATCAGCCGTAACAACATTCCAACAAACCAACGGAATACCCTTGGATCCACTCGGTGAACCCCATATAAATCTCTGAATAATGCGCTCTAGCGCGTCACAAATACCCTTCGGAAGCCAAGCCGTCTGCATAACATACGTGGGAATAGCCTGAAGAACAGCCTTAGCCAAAGTAATCCGGCCAGCTAAAGACAAAGTGCGAGCCGCCCAGCCTGATAGACGGCTTTCAACCTTTTCAATAAGAAACATGTACGTAGCAGAAGTTACCCGTTTGTGCAACAACGGAACTCCTAAATACATCCCCAAATCATCGACATGTTTAAACCCACCAAAATCGACTAACTCCAACCCCCTAGCCTTGCTGCAGTTCTTGGAAAAATAGATAGTGGTCTTATCAGAGCTAACCCGATGCCCAGAGCAAGCACAGAAAATATCTAAAGTCTCTTTGATCACCCGCATCTGACTTAAATTCGCTTCAGCAAAAAGAACCAAATCATCGGCAAAAAAAAGATGAGATATACCTGGGCCATACTTCGATAAAACGATACCCTTCCATGCACCCTCGTCAACCCTTCTACTAATCGCATGGGACAGGCGTTCCATACAGAGCACAAAGAGATACGGCGAGAGTGGGTCTCCCTGACGGATCCCACGCGATGGTCGAAAACTAGAAGTGAGATTCCCATTCATAATGATACGGGTCTGAACAGAGTGCACACAATGCATAATCCAATGTATAAAACGCATCAGCAGACCAATGTCAATAAGAGTGGATTCAATGAAAGCCCATTCCAACCGATCATACGCTTTCTCCAGATCCACCTTAACCGCCATCCAAGCTTTCGCCCCTTTCTTCCTGGCCATCGAATGCATAATTTCCTGTGCCAAAATGATGTTATCAGTAATCTGACGACCAGGCACAAAGCTCACCTGGTTCTGACTAACCAAACCGTCAAGTAAGGGCTTAAGCCTATTAACCAAAATTTTCGTAATGACTTTATATAAGACAGTGCAAAGGCTAATAGGACGATATTGACTTATCTTGATTGGCGACTGAACTTTCGGGATAAGAACCAGCAATGTTTGATTCGCATCTTCAGGTAGCAACCTATTTTCAAAGAAATCTACAACAAACCGGAACACCGAATCACCCACAGTGCCCCAATTACGTTAGAAGAAAGCCACTTGAAAACCATCAGCACCCGGAGCCTTCAGAGGGTCCATACTAAAAACAACCTCCGTAACCTCCTCAAATGTCACCTTTCGAACCAAGCCGTCAAGCTTATCGCTACTCACTGCCGGAAAACCATTCGAACAAATTCCGTGGGGTTCCCTACACATCTCCGACGTGAACAAGGAAGAAAAGAACTCCACGGCATGGTCCTGAAGGGCCGTCTGCTCGTCACACCATTCACCATTGTCCAACTTCAGCATTCTAATAGAGTTCTTGCGGCGACGTTGTAATGTCGTCGCATGGAAAAATTTAGTGTTACGATCCCCCTGCTGTATCCACTTACTACGCGATTTCTGGAACCAAAGGCTTTCCTCCTGCTTAAGAACCTCAGACAGTTCCCCTTTAAGACTCTTCTCAAGCTCAACAAGAAACGGCGTTTGATGACGTTCCAAAGCTATCTCCACCCCACGAATACGGGCCAGAAGTTGCTTTTTCCTTTGCCCAAATGTGCCCAAAGACCTCTCTATTCCACCGTTTGCTATTATTCTGGAACCTCGCTAAATTATCAAAAACCGAACTCTCCTGATTCCAGCTATCCGATAATAAATTTCCGAACTCCGGATGTTCATTCTAAGCCGCAATGAACCTAAAAGGCCGCTCACCTCGCCCGTTATTCAAGACATCCGTAGATAATAAAATAGGACGATGGTCCGAGCCCAAACGCTGAAGATGGTACACCTCCGAAAGGGGGAAATGTTATACCACGCACCCGAACAAATCCATCTATCCAGGCGCTGACTAAGGTCCCCCCTTTTCCAAGTAAACCGAGGGCCATTAAACCCCATATCATGCAAACCAGACCTGAACATAAAGTCACTAAAGTTACTGCAAATCCCTGTTCTCCGCTGTAAACCCCCATGTCTATCATCCGAGGAATAAATGGCATTAAAGTCTCCCCCGAGGACCCACGGAAACTCTCTATCAACTTCCAACGCACGTAATTGATCCCACAACAAGCGTCGTCTACTATGATTAGGGCTAGCATACACAAAAGTGATAAAAAAGCTGATATTCGAGTCTAGCTCCCTACACCATCCGTGCACAAATTGATTAGATAAAGCCAAAACATCAAACTGAACTTTATTCCTTCACAGAACCCAAATTCCACTTGATAGCCCATTCGCCTCAACTCTATACGAGAAATCATACCCAGCACGACGAATAAAAGTATCCGCCGCAGTGCCACTTATACGTGGCTCAACAATAACAAAAATATCCGGAATATACAACCTATCCACCACTCGAAAGTATCGGTTAAAATCAAGGCCAAGAGCGCCTTGAGCATTCCAAATAATAAACTTAACCATAAGGATAATATGAGAAAGACAAACAAAACTCACTGAGGTGTACCAGACGACGACCCCTCGAATGTTGCATTCCTAATCCACTGTACATCTCCCCGACTTACGCCTCTAGCCTCCAACCCATCCTTTGACAAAGTTAGGGAGTGCGATAGATCATTCGCTCAATCCTTAACTGCTACTTGAGTCAATGCGGAGCTATCAAATTTTCTAGCCTTAGCCCCTTTCAACGCCACACCCTTGGGAGCTAACCGATTTCGACTTGGCCCTTTATGCCCACTCCCCCAGTTGCTTCCCACATTTTGTCGCCCATTCGTTTCTTGCAACGGTTGACGCCCCCCATCGTCCATAACCCGCACCGCAGCATGGTTCGATGCCGGTAAAGTCGACTGTTCCACAACAATCACATCAGCCGAAGCAATCGGCACCTCCGGACTACTCTCAATCACAACCCCCTTCATGTTCACCGCGACACTCCTTCCTGCAGCCCCAACATCCATCGAATCAGTCGCAATTGCCCGTATGTTACCCGACTCACCCTCCTTTGTTGTTCTACTGGCCGCATCCGCACCAACGGACACAGCACCATCCGCGATACTCCCCGTAACACCCTTCTTAACCCTACGCCCACCAGTATTAGGCGCAACATCCTGCTTCTCACCGACTACCTCAGCATCCATTGCGGCATCTCGACCCTCACTCTCTACGATCAACGGCCTGAAGCGCGATCCAGGGTGCGGTCTAGGTGCCGCCTGCATCGGGGCCTTATCCTTCGTCAACGTCGCCCGGCGTCGACGGCTAGGGGCTTGCATCCAAGGCCCAAAACGGTCCGTTTTTTCCGGTACAATATTCTCCACAACCTTAGCTTTTCCCTTATTCACCGCGAAATTCTCACAAACATCTTGTAAGTGCCCATACTTTCCGTAAGAGAAGCAAATATGTGATAATCCCTCATATTCAATCAATTGGTGCCGCCCATCAATGATAATTGTCGGTATCAACGGTTTCTCCAAATCCACAACCACCGCGAGACGAGCAAATTTCCCATGTGATCCTTCTGTTGTGTTGAAATCCACACGAATAACCTCCCCAAGGACCCCAGCAATGGCCTCAAAAATGCTACGCGAATAGTATCTATAAGGCAATCCGGGAAGCCGCAACCATACCAACAACTTCCTAGGATGATCGATAGCCGTGGAAAATTCCCGCGACCATGGTTGGACCGTTAGGTAACTACCATAGATCACCCACGGTCCCCCAGACAGCACACGCTCATAATCAGATTCCATCGCAAACCTCACAAGAAAATATTCGTTCTCTAAATCAACAATACTAATTTCACCCACCGGTTTCCACATCATATGCACTCTGTTATGTAACGCACGATAGCCAATTGATCGACCCAAGAGTCTTATCACCAATGACTTTGCCAGTTTATCATCGATGATGCGATGAACACGTTCAGAGAATTTAATCTCCGGCACCTCCCCAACGCTCCCTATCACTACATCATCCACTTCAAGATCAACATCAAGGTCGCATATAAAATTGTCCTTCTGACCCTCTGATCGCTGTCCGACAACCATGTCACGAAAAGAAAGCTTTCCCTTCGCCTCTCCCGACTGTTCTCCTGCCGCCGGCGATCCCGTTACCGGCACGCCATCAGCGTCAACCATCACAACGTTATCGGGAGGCGTAGACTCAACCTCCATCTGCTGCCCCGTCTTACCGTTGTCGTCCCCAAGGGTAACAACACCGTCATGAACCGGTCCATCCCCCATGTCGCCGCCGACGTCTGCTGATCGGGTGGACGCCCAACCGGCGCTATTCCGCAAGCACTTCCTGGAACTTCGGAGGACGTCATGAAAACCCCAATCTTAATTTCTATTTTGATATTGTACAACAACTTTTTGGTCACACATAAAAGATAATTTTTTAGTATAACATATAAAAGCATTTAAAAAACAAATTGACAAATGTGATTTTTCTTCAATTTTTTCTTTTCTCATCCCTTTAAAAATCTGTTTTGTAATTATGATTTTCTTTGTTTAACAAGTCTTTTCATTTTCTTATCAAAATGATGTGTGTTGGGCTTGATAGACAAGTCTTTTCATTTTCTTATCAAAATGATGTGTGTTAGGCTTAATAGGCTCGATTTTTTTTCAACCGATTTAGTTAGCCAAGTAATGGAGAAGTTGGATTTTTGGGTGAATGGGGTGTGGAAGCGAAAAGATAAAAGACACGATAATTTAAAGTGGTTCGGCCTTCTAAAGAGCACCTACATCCACTACCTTAACTTCCCACTAAGGATTTCACAATTAATTCACTAATTGATTCATCTCCTTTTCTAGGCTTAGGAGGAAACCCTTACAACGATCAAAGCTTTCTAGCCCAAAACTTGATCAAACCCTCTCTTCAAGAGATAAAGGTAAGGAAACTAAAATCCCTCCTACAAGGTTGATGTTTGCACACTAAAGCACTCACTCAAACCTAAATACTTGATCAAATTTGACAATTTAGGCTCACAAGTGTTGTCTATACAAAGAATTGATGATTAAAGCCCTAAGACAAATTTCTCATTATATGGTTGTTGACAATTGAAGCATTAGTCTTCCTTTGATGCTTGGAGGTCCCTTTTATACCCCCAATTGAGTTTGTAGCCGTTGAGGACCGTTGAGATTGAACTGGAGCCGTTGGAGACTTTATTTTCCTCATTAATTGTAGTTCTGGAGTTGTCTGTATCGGAACACGCGAGGTCGTATCGAAACGGGCTTCTTCAAAACTAGCCGTTTATGTCTGATGCATCATGCCGTATCGGAACACCTGGTGCCGTATTGAAATAACCTGTAATTCAAAAGACCGTTGAGAAATAGCCGTTGGGAATTTTATCCGTTGTGATGTATGCATTGTAGGCGTATCGAAACACCAAATGGTGTTTCTAAACAACCCATGTCTGTATCGAAACATGTAAGTCCTGTATCGAAACGGGTTCTGACAGTTTCAAAACGTATCGATATAGATTGTGACTGTATCGAAACGAGTTCTGGCAGTTTCAAAATGTATCGATACAGATTGTGCCTGTATCGAAACGGGTACATTAAAAGCACTGGTTTGGCTACTTAAAAACGTTTCAAACATTGCCAAAACCTTTAGAAATCACATCAAACTTATTTTCAAGTTGTTTTTGACTAAAAGCATGTTTTAAATGCTTTTCAATTTAGTCCAAAATATTTTTCAATTATTATATCAAAACATATATTACTACAATCTCCCCTTTTTGATATAATAAAAACCAACTTGAAAAATTGTTTGGGATTCTCCCCCTTAGTACTTAAAAATTTGAATAAAATATTTTAATAATTAAATGAAGTTAAAGCTCCCCTTATTCACTTGAAAAATTAATTTTTCAAACAATTTCTCCCCATTTTTTGTTATATCAAAAAGAATTTAAAAGACATTAAGCTTAAAATAACATAGGAGGTTAAAAAATTTGACACAATTAAAAACTTTTGTTTTAAAATTGACTCCCCCTTTCTATAGGCATCAAATATTGTTAATCTAACAATATGTTAATCTAGTTGTAAAAAAAATAATCTAATTAAAAACAAAAACAACTAGAGATTTTACCAACACTTGAACTTCAAGGGAGGATGTGAAGCATTCTTTCTTCAAGTGTTCTTCTTTGTGTGTATGGAGCTCCCTCTCAAATTTGGACTTGTTGATCACTCGCCATCACACATAAGCAAGACAATCATGTAATTTTTGGCATTCAAATTGCTTTGGATCCATAAACGTTAGTGACACAAAATTTAGTTCCCTTAGAAATCAATTTTATAATTTCATCCTTTTTATATGAAGTGATTAGTTCTTTTGGAACCCAAACACTTCTAAAATATTTTCCATTTACAAATCTAGGGGTATTAAATTTTCTTTGATAAAAATTTGATCTTCCAAAATTTGTTTTCTTTTTAAGTTCTTTGAAAATTAAATCTTTTTCTTCTTGAACTTTATGAAGCAAATTTTGTAAATCAACACATTTTTGCTCAAATTAATTGAGTTTTGCTTCAAGTTTAATTTTTCTTTTAGAAATCAAATCATTTTGATTTTTCAAATTAGAAATTACTTTCTTGTTTTTCAAAATATAATTTTTGAACTCTAAAACCAAATCATCATAAGCATATTGTAATTCATCAAAAGAGTAAGAACATGAGGTAGATGAATTAGAAGTTACCCTTAAATCTTCTTCGATGGACATAAGGCAATGGTTAGCTTGTTCATCATCAGTGAGTCTTCATCACTCCATGTAGCCACATATGCCTTCTTCTTATGGCTTGAAGTGCTTGACATCTTCTTCTTCATTGATTCACGTTCGAAATCTTTCATTGCTTTCTTCATGAATGGGGCACACTTCTTGAAGAGATGAATTATCTCTTATTCTTCATCCTCCTCCTTGCTTGTATCAACATAGTTCCACTTGGAGGATTTGAGAGCAATGACATTGACATCAATGCCTTGCTTCTTGATCTTCTTTTCCATCTCCTTTTTCAAAGGTAGAGACATCATCTCATGGGTGAGAAGAGATTTGATTAGCTCATCAAGCTTGAGCTTCTTCAAGTCTTTGGCTTCAATGATGGTCGTCTTCTTTGAATCCCATGACTTAGGATGTGAATATATCACTTTTCGAACAAGTTTGTCTTTCGAAATTTTCTCTCCAAAACCTTTGAGTTGATTGACGATTGTGGAGAATCGGTCGAACATCCTCTTGATGTCTTCATCCGGGTCCATCTTGAAGTTCTCATACTCTAAGTTGAGAAGACCGATCTTGGTCTCCTTTACCTCGTTGGTTCCATCATATGTGAATTCAAGCTTGATCAAACCCCATCTTCAATAGATAAAGGCAAGAAAACTAAAATCCCTCTTACAAGGTTGATGTTTGCACACTAAAGCACTCACCCAAACCTAAACACTTGAACAAATTTGTCAATTTAGGGTCACAAGTGTTGTTTATACAAAGAATGGATAGTTAAAGCCCTAAGATAAATTTCTCATCATATGATTATTGACAATTGAAGCATTAGTCTTCGCTTGATGCTTGGAGATCTCTTTTATACTCCCAATTGAGTTTGTAGCCGTTGAGGACTATTGGGATTGAATTGGAGCCGTTGGAGACTTTATTTCACTCATTAATTGCAGTTCTAGAGCTGTCTATATCGGAACACGCGAGACTGTATCGGAACGACCTTCTTCAAAACTAGCAGTTGAAGTTTGATGCAACATGCCATATCGAAACACCTGAGGTTGTATCGAAACAGCCTGCAATTCAAAAGATCGTTGGGAAATAGCCGTTGGGGGTTTTGATCGTTGGGATGTATGCCACGTAGGTGTATCGAAACACCAAAGGGTGTTTCAAAAACCCATGTCTGTATCGAAACAGGTAAGCCCTGTATTGAAATAAGTTCTGGCAGTTTTAAAACGTATCGATACATATTGTGCCTGTATCGAAACGAGTACATTAAAAGCACTGGTCTGACTACTTAAAAATGTTTCAAACATTGCCAAAACATTTAGAAAACACCTCAAACTTATTTTCAAGTTGTTTTGACTAAAAGCATGTTTTAAATTCTTTTCAATTTAGTTCAAAATATTTTTCAATTATTATATCAAAACATATATTTATACGATATGTAACTTCTATAATTATCGATACATTGTTACATGTGAGATATAATCATAATCCGATCTCTCTCTTTGTTGTGAAAAAAGCATAAATATTAATTAATAACTATGATTTTAACTATTTTTTTTTTACTTTTGAACCCAATAAGTGTCCTGGTGAAATAACGGATGATGTTCATCTTAGAAGACACGGGTTCAAATCATGTTATCTACATGGTGTATGAGCAGTGTATGAGCATTATCAAAGAGTTTAGAATATCTATGAATAGATACTACCTTGTAAGTACCTTTACACTATTTAAAAAAACTACTTTTTACTTTTAATGTGATAAGTTCAAGTATATTTTTATTCGGATTATTTAATGTTTGAAAATTTATTTTTCATTTGAATATGTATTAATCTTTTTAATTTTTTAAACATTCATGATGATTTTTACAGTTTTATTATATAAATTTATGTGAATAAATATAAACGAAAACTACATATTTAGTATCTTAACTATACTCGCGTTACTGCTTTGGTACCTGAACTATTATTTTTGACAAAATGGTACCTAATGTTACGTTTTTGTTCTGTTTTGGTACCCGACTGTTAAAAACTAACGGAAATTGTGACGTGGCTTGGGTTAATAACAATTTTAGTCTAAAAACTTATACAATTTATTAATTTAGTCTAAAATTCTATCAATTTGAACTTTAATGTCCTCGTTTTTCTTCCCCTTCCAGTCGAACGTAATTTGCAATTTTACCCCCAAAATTAAGATGATGTTTTAAATTGATGGATTTTGGATTAAATTGATTAGATATATAAGTGTTTTGGACTAAAAATGTGATTATACCAAGCCACGTCATCATCTTTGTTAGTTTTTAATGATTAGGTAACAAAACAGAACAAAAACGTAACGCTAGGTGCCATTTTGCCAAAAATAACAGTTGAGATACCAAAACAATAATGCGGGCATAGCCGAGTACTAAATATGTAATTTTCTCTAAATATAATTTTGTGAATTTAATTATGATTTATATGTAAAGTTTAGTAGTTAGTGTTGTATTTGAAATTTAAAGTATCAAAAATTAAAATGATAATAATTGCTAATAAAATGTAATGCAAAATGAACTAAAAATATTAGGTGTTGAATTCTGGTGTGGGTTCAATATTTTTTGGATTCGAGCATTTTGGGTTAAATTTCCCCCCCCCCTAATCACAAGCCTTTTCGGGTTTGAATTTTTTATTTTTATTCAAATTGGACTGAGTTCATATTTTTTAAGCCAAGTTGTTAAGTATAGAGTCATTAGAGAAGTAATATATGTTCTAAACATACTCTCAATTATTTGACAATGAACACTTAATCACCCTGCTGCAGCTGCTGGTGCTCGAACATGTGACCTCTAAGAAGGACAACCGTTCCCTTAACCACTGAATCAAGTTGGTTCGTGCTGAAATGTTATATGTTAACCGGTTTTTATTTCTTAATTTTTTTGAATATAGTGTTAAATTATTTATATCTCACCCATAAATCAAAGAATATTATTTTTTAATAACATTTGGACCCGTTTGAATGTTACAAAAATAACCATATCAATTAAACTAAAATTTTAATAATCTTAGCTGGTTTTTAATGACATGAATTGATATGAATATAGATGAATGTAACTAAGGTATTATTAGATCAAAAATATGTTTTTTTAAGAGTAAACTACATAAATGATTACTATATTATAGATTAGGACTCGATTTAACCATTATACTTTTAATTGCAGCAATTAAACTACTGAACTATTAAATTGGACTTAATGTGATTGTCAACCGTTAAAAATCAACGAAAAAAATGATGTGTCATCACTTGATTGGAGAAGAAAAAATAAAAACAAAATAAATGACCCTTAATAGATTTGAACTAAGGTTTTTGGTGTGCAAGCAACAAGTGTTTGCCACTAAGCCAAGTATTTTTCTATGTTATAGAACACAATAGTTAATATATGTGTTAGATGGTTGTTAATGCATGAAAAAAGAAAGGAAATGTGGTTTTAGGGAAATTCAAACATGATATGATGCATAAAAACATCTAACTCAATTAAATAAATTTAATAATTAAATTAAAGTTAACAATATTTTTTTATATTTTTAAATTATAGTTAATCACGATTTAAAATCAAACATTTAAAATTATATTAAATTTATTTTAACGAATCCAAACTCACGAACATAATTTAATTTAATTTAATTAATTTAATATAATAAATTAATTAAAGTATGGTGGTAAATCGAATCTTAACATATAGTATAGTGTTCACTTTTTTTAAGACAAAAATATGTTGAATGACTTGTATTCTTCACGCAATGAACATCTATAAAACGCAGCGTTTGGAATATAAGCATCGACGGTTATTCTAAATAGCATATCTACATTCAAAAAATAAAAATAAATAAATAAATAGCATATCTCGCTCTTTTCCGAGAGAGAGATCAAAGCCATGGCCGGCGATTGCAGCATCAGAGCACTGTGGATCCTCAACAACCTAGACGCCGTCGTTTTCTCCAGGTTAAATTCATCACCAGAACTCGCTTTCCATTCCAATCTCTCTTTTATATCAACGTTTGAGGGATTTGTTTTCTTTTTTCCCGCTTCATTTTGCTTTTCAGATTCGATTTTGGATCTCGATATCAATTCCTAAGAATTCTTATGGTCGAAATAAATTCCAGTTATTAAAATTTTGATATGATTTGATGTATCTGTTCAGGAGGTTTCCGGTGGTGGAGAAGCGGTGGCGAGCTGCTTGCCAAAGTGAAAACGAGAGCTCCGGCGACGATCCTGTTAAGTACAATGTGTTCTCTTCGCTTCCCTCTGATTTAGAGTTAGCTGCCGCGTTCGCTGATAGAAAGACAAGGTTAGCTATTTTTTTTCCTACTATTCTTTAAGAATCTCAGTTGTTAAGGACATGAATATATCTTTCATTACTCAGATTACTTTTTAAGCTTAAATTGCCTTTTATCATTACTGTTTATTACATCGTACAAAATTTAGGGGGTGTAATTGTGTTGATTGAGTTTAATTTGTAAAAGGTTCCAGCTCCATCCAGTTTCACAATGATCGAGCTTGATTCAAGATCAAGCTTGCTTGATTAAGCTCATTTACCTAGTAAAATTGAGCACCATTCTTACGCTCAACATCAAGCTTGATTATTTGCTCAAAAGTCCAGCTTGATTACAAGTTCAAATTGAGAGTTTCAGTACTGATTAATAATAAGGAACTTAATTAATCTCACAAGCTACACAAGACAAGGATTAATGTACACAAATTCGGCTCACTTGATAACTCGAGCTTGAGCTCAATTCGACAATGATGACTTGAAGTTGAGTTTTTTTTTTCCTGGT
This sequence comes from Hibiscus tridactylites, assembly GCA_958450335.1. Classification (NCBI taxonomy): domain Eukaryota; kingdom Viridiplantae; phylum Streptophyta; class Magnoliopsida; order Malvales; family Malvaceae; genus Hibiscus; species Hibiscus tridactylites. The sequence goes on from OY288270.1 coordinate 83,836,581, forward strand.
CAAACCTTAATAGCTTTCAATCACAAGTTTCTTGTTTGTATCTCTAGTTGTGTACAAATTTTACTGTGAAATTAAATACTTAAATCATGATTGCTGAGGCTCCATTATTTTTGTTGCTTAACCACTTTCATTTTGCTTTGGAAGAAAAAGTAAAACATGTTTGGACTTGAAACCAAAGGATATTATATAAGTGACAGACAAACAAGTATAGCTGTATGGTATAACTCTGTTTTAATGATGTCAACTGTTTTGCTTTTCAATTTCTTTCGATTCCGGTATCTGTATTTTGTTAGTTGACTCGTTTACTTTTTTTTCTCCTTTTACAGGGAGGGGTCTGTCCGTGGATTTGGTATACGCGTATCACAGTCAAAAGAAGGATCAGATTCATGGGTTGATGATCCGATTACACGTCATATTGTAGGCTTTTACATAAACAGAGAGGGGGAAGGAGAGAATAATCTATTGTGGCCTTTAGCATTGCACATCAAGGGTCCTTATTGTATTCTTATACTGCCCTTAGTTGAGCCCAAACATGTTAAGGCTTATGCAAGGTTATGTAAGAGATCTGATTGTGGAAATGCTGTCATGGCAGATGAAAAATTGTCTTCTCTGCTTCTTGATCTTCCATCAATCACAGGGTATGGTAAGTTACTTGCAATATTATTCAGTAAACCTAATGCTCTATTCATGGTCATTTGATATATTTTTTAGCTTTTTACCACTCTATCGTCTTATACAGATCTGTGTATGAATGTCAAATCATTTGGTCGCCGATGTCCGTCCCTTCCATGCCATTTCTTATATGGAATAGAAAAGCCATGAAAATTTTCATATCATGATTTGTTCTGTTGTTATTGTTACTAAAGGTGGTGTTCAGCTTGTTTTGTGCTTTGAGTTCATCGTACAGCTGTTTCATACTTAATGAAATGAAGTATTAAAGTTTTTTTTCTCTTAATTCTGTTTTTAAAATGCTTAATTATCTTTCAGTTCATTCCACAATTTTGCTTCCTATTTGTTAATGGGAAAAAAGGGAGGTGGCCTATTGTTTTAGTTCTTTCTTTTCTTCTGCTGCAGGGCATTCATGGTGGCTTATGCCATTGGTGAAATAGTTACTGGGGATGTAGCTGAACCTGAGGTGGTTGTAAGTCAATCTCCTTCAGTGGGTGGGTTGTTAGACTCACTTACTGGAAGTATTGGGATATCAGGAATCTCAAGAGCAAAACCCATAGCCGCACCTGTTGCATCTTCTGCACCATCAGGTGCTGCTGCAGTAGGAGCTCTTGCACCTGATGTTCCAAAAAGTGGTTCAAGGCTGCTGGATAAAGATGCGCTTAGAAGTTTCATAAGTAGCGCAATGCCCTTTGGTTGGTACTTTTTCGTTATGGTATTTTCTCATGACAGATGTCCTTGTATAATTTTTCTTGTTGATTCTTTGCTTAACAACATTTAATTTTAATACAGGAACGCCCTTGGATCTCAGCTATTCCAACATATTCTCAATCAAGGCTAATGGCTTTTCTTCATTGGATATCCCTCCACAAGACCTCAAGCAACCAGCATGGAAGCCCTATCTGTACAAAGGAAAGCAGAGACTGCTATTCACTATTCATGAAACTCTTCATGCTGCCATGTATGATCGAGATGAGATTCCAGATAGTTTATCAGTCTCAGGGCAAATAAACTGTCGAGCAGAGTTGGAAGGACTACCTGACGTGTCATTTCCCTTGAAAGGAGTGAGCACATCTAAAATTGAGGTTTTATCGTTCCATCCTTGTTCTCAGGTTCCAGAACAAAATGTGGATAAGCAGGCTCTAATGTTCTCACCACCTTTGGGTAATTTTGTTTTGATGCGTTATCAAGCAACATGCAGCCTGGGACCACCCGTAAAGGGATTCTATCAATTGTCTATGGTATCAGAGGATGAAGGTGCATTTTTGTTCAAATTGCACCTGATGCAAGGTTATAAGTCTCCTTTGACAATGGAATTTTGTAATGTGACTATGCCGTTTCCAAGAAGAAAGATTTTATCTTTAGATGGGACTCCATCGGCTGGAACAGTTTCAAATACCGAGCATTCTGTTGAATGGAAAATTATCACAAGCGGACGAGGGCTTTCCGGGAAAAGTATTGAGGCAACATTCCCTGGAACAGTTAGGTTTTCTCCATGGCAGACGCAGAGGTCAACTTCCTTTAGGTCAGTTCTTGAAGGCACAACGGATGATGATAGTGATAATGAGACAGAGAATACTAATAATATGGTAAATACAGAGGAGTTTTTAATGGAAAAGATGAATGAAGATCTCCCTCCGGTTGATCTAGAGGAGCCATTCAGCTGGCTCGCATACAACTATGCCAAAGTATGATCTTTTGTCTCGTCTTTTTTTTTACCATTTTAAACTTTTCGAATTACCTGAAGTGTCATAGATAGTCTATGTCCCTTATCCTCGTTCATGGTTACAGGTATCGTTCAAGATCGTTGGGGCATCAGTATCCGGAATTTCCATCGATCCCAAATCCGTAAGTCTTACATTCCTCCAACTTGCCTTATCATACATAATCGAACAACTAAGCGAATGTCAATGGAGATTGTTTATGTTATACTAAAATTACTTTCTTATTCTGTGTATTGCATCAAATAGGTAAGCATCTATCCCATGGTAAAAGCGCCTGTGGAATTATCATCTCAGGTAAGATTTTCTTGAAACCTATTCAAGTTTCGAGAGATTTAGCTTTTACTTACCTTTCGAAATGATGGTCGCTAATTTATGCCGTGGATCCTCGCTCAATTTCCTGTTAGAATTGCACAAGGAAGTGTATATTTGAAGATTAATGTTCTTGTTTCATTACACTTGTGGTTCGTAACAGGTCACTTCTGGAGACTATATCTTGTGGAATACATTGGGAAAGTGCCCATCTGCTGTAAATGCAAAAGTGTAACCGGGAGGTTTTTCAATGGAGGATGTCAACCTTCCATGGATAAGCTTACTGAGATGGTATGGATAAATGCTTTTATTTTGGATTTGGGTCCTTGAGTTTAGATCATGTCGGATTCAAGTTGTTTCGTATTTGGACCTTTCGAGCTCAAGTTCTTTGAGTTTAATCTTTCAGGGTTTAGACCCAGCTTGTACTTTTCACGCTCTACTGAAAAATATGATCAATTCAACAAGCTTTTTTAGTAAAAATTATTATAGATTAATTATAATGGAATAAGGTTTGAACTGGAAGGAAATTAATAGATTAATTATAATATTATAATCTTAAATGTAAGGTTTAGATTTTTTTTAGTAAAAATGAGAACACGGAGTCTTAAGGTCCTTTTATATAAATATCGTTTAACTAAAGTTAAAAGAACTAAATTTATTTAGAAAATATTATAATTTAATAAAAATATTGTATATCCCACAATTAAATAATAAAATATATTTAGAACTAAATTCACAATGTTAATATGGAACCAAATTAGGGTTGGAGATTGTAGGGAAGGCCTAAATTCTAGCCAAGCCCAGCTTTTACATCAACTGATGATAAGTCTTTTCAACTGAACCAAAAGGGAGAAAGTGAAAGTGAAGGACAGTTGATGTGGGAATAACTCTGGAAGTAGCACTAGCAGACGCAGTGTAGCAGGCAGTAATTGATAATTGCACATTTGCACTATGAGAAAAGTTGATAAATGATGGAGTCTATGACTCTCAGTATGAAATTAGTATATATATAGATATATATATATATTAATATATTTATAAATTTATACTATCCCTAACTATATCTAGATTTATATATTAAGTGTAAAAAATTTCAATTTTATCATTGTATTTTAAAATCGTTAACAGCGTAATAACATTAATAGTTTTTTAATATATAAAATTATTTTTTAAATGATCTAAAGGTGATTATAAGATAATATATGTTCATACATATCCTTAACTTCTTGACAATAGACATATATTTTATAAACAAAGTGATTTGCTAAGATGAACATCATCCATTTTTCATAAAACTTAAATGTTAAACTAAACATTAAAATCAATTTCATATACCAAGTTCTTATCCTTGTAAATAGAGTGTGAAGGCATGTGAATTTAAAGAGAGGATTGTGACACAGTGAAAATGATTATTGCGTGGTGAAGCAAATTATTTAATTGTTTCTTTTAACCAACAACAAGAGATTCTGCATATTCCTTTTCGTCCGCACAGAAACCAAGAGATTGTTTTCCATTTACACATAATCAAACCAAGAGTAGCGTATCAACCATCAATTAGTCTAGTAAGATGAGTCATTAGATCTCATAAATAAGGTTAAAAATTTTGAGTTTGAATCCTAATAGTGTAAATAATGAAAACTGAGTTAGTTGAATTGTTTTCATATTGAACCTCTTCAAAATTTAATTTAAATTAATCGATAAATAAATCGAGCATCAATGGTTAAAAAATAAACAAGAGTAGCACGAGGAATTATGTGGCGTGTGTTGGGGCTTGGGAATATTGGAATCAATGCCCCTTCCAACCAAGTTAAGATGATGTTTTTGGGCTCGAGGCATGGCTTCTTTTCACTCATGTTTTCATGGGTAACTTTCTAACAAAATTATTATGATTTTGTCATGGTGGACTGGTGGCCACATCTTCTAACATGTCTTGTTTGCCTCCAAAATCTTTAGCATCTACGAGGTATGATGTCTTTTGGGACCCTTTTTTTAAACAAGATTTGGACCGTTTTCATCCTCGGATTATGTTCGGAACAAAGCTAGAATCGAATATTTAAAAAATTAAAATTTTAAATTTTAAATACGTAAAAAGTTTATTAAGTATCTAAACTTAAAATTTGGAGAGGGAATATGTTTAATACTTAAACTTAAATGGACTTGAACCCATCAAGTAGTCTAGATGAAAAAGGGCTTAGTGATTCGGGTTCAAATAATTTGTATGCACAGCGTGTGCACGTATAAACAAACTATAATTAATAAACATATATTAATAATAACAAACAATTCAAAAAAAACTTAAATTTTCATTAGTCCAAAAAATTTAATTCGTCCCCTATGCATACATGTCACACCCTTGATAAAAAGTCCATACCCCATTTAAATTTTTTCTTTGATAGTTGTGTCCACTGTTTGTATTTCAACCAAACATAACTCAAAGGTAGCAAAGCATTCGAGGTTCGAGTCTCACCTCATGTGTAAGTTATGTATAGGTTTTCTCCAGAGATAGGATCAGGATTACACATTAAGACAAGTCAAATAATCTAATTGCAAAATATAAGGATCTTTTAACTATTTGAATTTAAAAAATTCAGAAGTATTAACTACTTTGTTTAATACCTAAACGTATAAGAACTCAGATCATCATTTGAACAAAAAATTGGTGTTTATTTGGCTCATCAAACTTCATAATTTTTCAATAAAAGATGCCTCATAAATTAAAGATGACAACGTGATGTGAACACTTATGTCCTAAGATCAACTCTATTACACAACATATATGAAATTGAAAATCATAGTTCCTCTCTAGGACCATGGCACCCACGCTTCACTTCCACTCTCTTCTATTATTTGAGCTTATTCTAATCGTTCTTATGGGAAACTGATTATTCGGGTGATAAAATGAAATACAAATTATAATTTAAGTACTAAAATGTGACAAAATGTTCATATACCAGAATGATTATTGTTAATAGTTTAGGGATCAAAATGAATATTACATCCTATATTTTCCCCAACAAACCCTTGCTTGACAAGTTGTGATATACATTCCAATGAAAATGAAATCCCCAAAAGCTCTCATCAAAGCAATTTGTTGGGCACTAACTTATCAATAGTAAAAATGGGAAAAAAGCACATTCAAAATGCAAAAGGAGATATGTGGTGGGCCTTTTTGTACCATTTTAACAACATTCTTGTGCGCATGGTACAGTGCCACTCAGCTAGCAAAGGCTCATTCATTAGTGCTCCCCAAAGAAAAAAAATCACACCCATTAAGTTTTTGTAGGTTTTCCATCCTTGCATTTGCACACTAATTGGTACATGTGTGGCAAATGGTGTGCGCAGAGATCGTGCATGGTGGCTAAAGATTGATGTGACAATTGGATCGATTCGAGCATATCGGTATCGAGTTAGTTTTCGTTCTCTTTCACTAGTGCTCAATGAAAAAACGAGTAATTGTCTAATAGTTTATGAGTTTTGTATCTTAAAGCATATTGATTATCATGTGTGTAGCAATTGATGTGCTTGAAGATCATATATGACAATCAGATAAAGCCGAACATTTTAGTGTCTAGTCACGCTCTAAAAGATGAAATACTAACTACCCATTAATTTATGGGGTGCATGCTTGCATTTGCACATTATATGGCTATTGGTTCGCGTGAAGATCGTACATGGTGACTAAAGATAGATGTAACTATTGGATGGATTTGAACCGATTAATTTTGGATCATTTTTTTATTCTTAGTGCTCCAAAAAGAAAGACCATCGAATAATTATTTTATAGTTTTCGGGTTTTGTATCTTGAAGAACATTAATTGTGTTTAGAGACCATAATTCATACATGATAACTATAGACAGATATAACAATCAGATAAAGCCAAACGTATTAGTATCTAGTCATACTTTACAAGAAAAAAATGCTAGCTACCCATTAACTTTTGGTTGCATGTTTGTATTTGCACACTATGTGGACAATTGGTTTCCATGAAAATTGTATACGGTGACTAAAAATAGATGTAACAATTGGATGGATTTGAACCGATTAATTTCATATCGTTTTTTTATTTTAGTGCTCTAAAAAGGACTATCCATTAATCATAATAATTGCTACATGTGATAGCAAATGGTGCTCATGAACATTATGTGGGATAACTAAAGATGTAACAATTCGATAAATTTAAACATATATTTCATACAATTTTCTATTCGTATCGTTTCGTATTCAAATTTTCATTGATTTTTCAAAAACTACCCACTAATTTTCGGGTTGCTTATTTGCATCTTGTACACTAATATGCTTTCATGTGTGTGGCGGCTAAAGGCAACTCGAAAAGATTAGTCTTAAAAGAACCTTGTGTTGGACTATTTGTCTAAGAAAAAAACACACATCAAAGTAGGACCCTTGTTTTGCCAAGATGTTAGGGTACATCTAGATTATGTGTAATTTACAGTGGGGCCAGGCCACGGTGGTTGTCGGGGGACACATTGAACATGTGTAATGGGGCCAACCATTGGGGATTAGGCTTAGGCTTACATGATTTGGGGGTTTATGAGGCTAAATAGGTAAGAGAATGGTCAAAAATATTAAATTTAGTACTTTAGATAAATTGATGATTTTAATTTTTTTATTTACTAAGAACGAGCTTAATGACTAATTCTTTCGCGTTTTGCTGGCTCATGTAAGGGGTAGATGTTGGCCACAAATTTTAAAACTATTCTTTGTTCAGAGCGAGGATCGAACTCTGAACCATAGTTAAAGTAAAAGAGAGTTGTACAATCTCACATGTGATTTTAATTCATGTAAGATTAGTTCGAAAATTTACCTATATGGTAAATATAATTACATTATTAAATTTAATTATAAATTAATTTAAAATCATTTAAATGTTTATATAAATGTATAAAAACATTCATACAAGTATGTGTATTTACTCTTTAAAAACTAAAATTTAAATCTGTAACCCTAAAACTTAAACCTTGAACAATAAATCTTACAAACTAAACATCTAACATCAAAACAAAAAGGGTTGTATATTTTAAAAACTACACAATACCTATATTGAATCATTTTCCCTCCAAATAATATTATATATATTGCGCAAAGATTCTTTGCTTTGTCCATTAAGATTACCCAAGTTCTTTTCACAAGAGAAATTAGAGACTAACGAAGAAGATTTTGGACCTTTGGTTGCAACTTTCTATGTAAAAAAAAATGGGTATTTTTTATATAATTATCGGTATCTAGTTTATTGGTTGATTAGTTCTGATAAAATATTGTCAGAACTTATGTAGATGACACTTTTAATTTTATTTGTTTCATTCACAATATCAAAATTTAAACTCTCGACCTTGTTAAAAGAACATACATCTTATTCTGCTTCACCTATTAGTAATCAATAAAAAAGTGTGCTTTTGTTGAAAGAATATGGTCGAGACTTTTTAAGATTTGATTTCTATATGGGTATTGTTGTTGGAAGTGTTTGACTATTTTTGTTGATGGAGACATACACATTACCACATATATATCATGTTTTTGTGTTTTGAAGATATTTATACAATCGAACTAGACTAAGATCAATTTATTAACTCGATGTGTTATATTTTGAAAATTCGAAAATAAAAACCCTAAACAAAGAAAAATTATAATTAAAAGCTGGATCCTTGAACAAGTGTATTGAGAATTCAGATAAAGTTTGGATTAGAGTTGGAGAATGGAGAATGGAGAATGGAGAATGGAGATAGTGTGTTGAGTTAGGTGGGTGCGCGTGCAAATGAAGATGTGGGAATGTGGTGATAATGGGGCCTATGGGGTTTGCCAGCCAACACCCCATAACCATTATTCACTCTGCAATCTTTTCATTCCAAACTCACCATTTCCCATCATTGCCTCTCCACACTTTCTCCTTTCCTTGTCTTCTCCTTCTTGTCTTATACCCCCATTCTATATTTCTATTTCATTTAAACTCGGACTAATATCATATCGATCGGTTAATTTAAAAATTGATAATTTGATTGGAAATAAAAAAAAATTATGAAAGTGGAAATAAAAGAACGAGTAAAAATTCATTTGAATCGCTTTTAAGATGATAAAAAATAAACCATTCAGTTTGACCATCGATCCAATTCTTACAACATTGAATCAAATAAAACTCATTAAGATTAGATTAATTTTCTAATACACATGTTGTGTAAAAAACTACACAGGTATGTAATTTACTCTTTAAAACTAAATATAACTCCTAAAACAAAAAAAATAATATATATATATATATTAAGTACTTTTTTAAAGATTAATGGTTAATAAAGGTAATTGCATTTTAAATGAAATGAATCGAATCAAAGTAAAACATGAACGATATTCACTAATTGGTTTAGTGGTCATTGATGTTCATCTGTTTCATCCTTGTGCGAGTTTGAATCTCATCGTTTGCCTTGAAAATATTATTGTAACACTACTTAATAAAATAAAATGTAAACATATCTATAATCATATATACGAGACAGAAAAGGGGATGAATATTATAATCAAGTATTTTGATTTTTTTGAAATAATTACATAAATCAATTGAATTAAATATTAAGTTAGTATATCGACTTTGATTTTGAAATAATTATGATATTCTATTTGTATATTACCCTTTGATTATAGAGGTAAGTCTAATGTATACGTGTACAAGGAAGGCTTATCCTGTGGAATTATTATTGTTGTAATCTTTGGGTGTAAAGTGTTTAAGTCAATTACGAAACTACTTCCAAAAGCTAACCCAAAGCTAATTAATTACATAAGTTTCCATTAACTCTACAAAACAAACACCATGATCATCTTCAACATGAAGTTTTCACTTTCTTCTTTTTTTTATTGAGAGAGAGAAAAGATCATCTATGGGTCCGGTTTGAATTCAAATCGATATAGCACGACCCAAATTTATAAATATATATTCATATTCGATCTGATTTGAACATGAATAAAAGAAAGCTGATACGATCTGTCTCGAATGTTATTAAAAAAATAACATCATTAATATCAATTGAATCAAGTAGTAACGATCCGACTCAAGTTTTTAGGTCTAAACTTTTATAAGGTCATATAATTTTAAAACTACATGATAAATTGTGTTCTTGGTCCCCTCAATTTTTAGGTTCAATTACTTGTTAGGTGTTTTAGGCAAATTGAGTCTCGACGCTCCATTTTTTTAGGTCAAATTGCTTTTCAAATCCATCTTAGTTCTGAAACCATGCAAATATGACCTGACATTTTTTTAGTTTGAACAGTACTTCTTAAATCTCTATCAATTTCAAAATTAAAACAAATTAGAACACGACACCCTGATTTTTTTTTAAATTAATTAATTAATAATTAGACTATGACCATTTTATTGTTATTTATATTTGAACTTCCTAAGTTCATCCTACTCCGGCTTTGGAATTGTATGAAGATCAAAATCCTGTAAATAAGATCTTAAATTCGAATATTATGAATGAATATAAAACAATATTAAAAATTTTATTTTTAAATAAATTTTAACCCGACTTGATTTTAAACTTAATCGAGAACTTTTTAGGATTATGAGACAAAGAAAATGATGTGACATTAGTTGTGATTTTCATGTACCCCTAATTTCAAGGATATTCTCATTATTTAGTTGCCACGCCTGATTCCTTTATGTATTTTCTTTTTTGTGCTGTGGTTCTGCATAATTATCAATTTCACCTTATAAATATTGATGATATTCTTAGCACGTCTACCCTTTTCATTAATCACCTTATATCCCCAATGCCTTCTTTCATATCGACAAACCTCTCCATTCAACCCTACTCTCTCATAATCCAACCTTACCGAAATTTATATATTTGAAACAAATATATAAATTTTTTTATATATTCAAATATGTTAGATGAGAAATCAGAGTAAGATAAACCATACACACATATTTATAAGTAAAATTATCGTAATGATTCTGTATAATCACAATACAACAACTGAATAACTACAACTGCAACCGACCATTATGATACACTATTAAATTGATAGTTAGATTAAATCTAGACTTAAACCCATACATAATGTATTTATACATTATGAGACTTGAGCCTACAATCTTAAAGTTCAAAAAATTTCAACCTTACTCATGGATGATTTAAAGATTCAATGGACCTCTGTAATATATTAAAATTGGCCCTCTATATGTATATATATGTGTGTGTTGACTTTTGTGTATATGATAGATTGACTTTTTAGAGAAAAAAAATATGAGTTTAGTCAGACTCAAAATCCCTGAAATAGAACATCATTTTGTTTTCTCTGCATCTTCTTTATCACTAGTCCATGACGTTTTTTTTTTGCAAACATTGAAGTTAACTCATTTGGAGTCTCATTTTCTTGGGAGCATGTACGATCGTTCTTATTGTGCGTGTCTATAATCACTCCTAACCTCACCGTTAAACTAAAATCTCATCGACGCTATCTTGTTCGGTTATGTTTGTTGCTTTTGATTAAACCCTATTAACTACTTGAGAGCATCTACAAACAGCAAAATTAAGGTCTCAATAGTTAATTTTGTAATTTGCAGACTTTGATGATTGTATGTCTTAATTTGAAACCATTTGGTCCATCCTATGATTATGTCTTTTTGTTCTAAAAGGAAAAGAAAAAAAACACTTCCCATGCTAAAATCCCTCATTTGTTGGATAATCAAACATTGTAAACAGTTTGAAGCTTTGTTTTTTTTATGATTGTAATGACAGATCGTGTTATAGTCGACACCATCAAAAGTTCTTGCCCTTCAAACAGTACATGAAACTTTTATGCATGTAAAAATAGTTTAGTGCTTCAATCATGCTTAATTTGTTGCAATTAATTTTAATAAGCATGTTGTCATGTTGATGTAACCAAATGGGTTTGGTGGTTAACAACGAATCGCATTGGAGTAGACCTGTTTCATTAATTTAGCCTAATTGATTTAGTTTGATTTTAAATTTTGTTGCTGGTCAGTGAATTAATGTACGGTCCAAATTAAAAATAAATAGTCTAAATCATATACTTTATTTTAAACGATGGCAATTGAATTTTATTAATAAAAATAAGAGAATAAATTAAAATTACAACGCACCCAAGTATAGAGAGAAAATTGGAATAATAGTCACACAAAAAAATTTATACATAAAATAATAATATTTAACCCAAAGATACGAAGAAAAATCATAGCTTCCCTTGAGAGTGACATCAACATCAAAAGAACTCAATAAACTTCTTACCAAAGAGGACATTTGACTATACGCGATCACCGAAAAACCAATCAGAAACAAATGTTGTGATGGTCTTTGTGCGGCCACCAAAACGACCGCAAAGGTATGCGAAAAATGTACCAAAAATCACAAGGATCGTGCCACAAAGAGCAGAGAAAAAGCGTGCCACAAGAATAAAGAAAAGCATGTCACAAAAACACAAATTCTTATTCAAAATTGAAAAAAACTTAAGAAGAAATAAAAACAAAAGATATGGTATGAAAAATAAGAAAAATAGTAAACATCGGCGGTCGGCATCTAATGTAAGATTATTATCGCTGCGGTCTAAACAAAAATCAAAGAAAAAAAAGAGAAGGTGATACAAAAATATTAAAGAGAAAATTTAGGTTAAGAAAAGAGGAAGACTGTAAGGATTTTTATCTTCACAAATTCTTGAAAACTAATATAATTATATACTTTATTTAAACTTAATTATGAAAATATACGAGCATTTAATATGTATACATTTGAATGATGATGTGGTATAAAATCAAAATATCTCATTATTAAAAAAGATAAGAATAGGATTATATTTAAAATTTATCAAAAAAATAATGAAATTAGGGGTTGATAGATGCCTTGACCTTCAAAGTTGGCACGATTTCTCTTTTCCCACAATAGAAATGTAAAAATAATAATTCAATGCAATGAATATATATATATATATATTGTCCTAAATTATTTATTTAATTACGATCCTAAATGCAATTTATATCTTCACGTCACAAGGATTAACTTGAAATTTATGAATCAAATTAACAAAAAATATCAAATTTTCAAATCTTAAATCAATTAAAAAACCTCTCTGCTGAATAGCACGATTTCCTCTGCTGAATAGCACGATTTTTTCTGTTTTGACTCTGCTCTCTAGCACGCTTCATCTTTCTTCATTTTCTTTTCCTTTGCTGTTGTTTCCATATGGCCAATGTGGAGAATGAAATGGCTGGTCTCACTATTGGTGATGGCGAAGACGACATTCTGGACTGTGACCTTCAAACGCTGATCCCATCTGTTGATTATGAATTCTGTTTGGTTGGCATTTTCCTCACTACGAGTGTTATCAACTTCCCATCTATGCGATCCACTCTGGCCAATTTGTGGCGTCCCATTGGAGGTATTTCAGTGTCCGATTTGGGAGAGGGACGTTTTTTGTTTCGTCTGTACAATATGGTGGACTTGGATCGAATTGATTATGGAGGCCCTTGGAACTTCAACTCACACCTTTTGATTCATCACCGTCTCCAACGGGGAGAAGATCTCATGCTAGTACCATTAACCCATCTGTGCTACTGGGTTCTGGTTCATGAGATCCCTCACGGCTTCATGTCAGAACGTGTAGCGCGCTTGCTAGGGGATTTTATTGGCTCTTTCATCGAATATGATGTTAAGGCCATCTCTTTAGGATACAAAGGTATTATGCGGATTCGTGTTCAGATGGATATTCGGATCCCTCTCAAGCGACGGAAAAAACTTCTCCTTGCTAATGGTAATCATCATTTCGTCCGTTTTGAATACGAAAGGCTTACTCTATTCTATTTTATCTGTGGACGATTGGGACATGGCGAAAGCTTTTGCCCAGTCCGGATTGCAAAGGGTGATGCTAATATTACTCGTGACTGGGATCTGTCCTTGCGGGCTCCCCATCGCCGGGCAATTCCTCCGACCAGTGCCTGGCTCCGGGATCTGGTTGCTTTTATGTCGTCTGATTCAAAAAATTCTATTGGCTCTATTTCCGTGGATGAGAATTTAATTCCCCATAATTTCCGCACACCTTATCCCAATTTGTCTAGCGTCAAATCTGGGAAAGATTTTTTATCTGGATCATCCAATTCAAGGCAGGTGCTACAAATTAGGGATGCTAATCAGTCGGTGTCCCCTATTGATCGTGTGGATGGTATGGATGTCTTTATGGATCCTATCGGTGAGGAAAGCCCAATTGAGCCCACCGAGAGCATCAAACGTCCCAGAGTTCAACCCACTTCCTCAGGTGTTTCTCGCAACACTGATTCGAATGAGGATTCTCTTAATTTATCGGCAGGCCTTGGTAAACAGGCCGGCCGCTCGCCATGAAAATATTAAGCTGGAACGTTTGTGGCCTGGGGAAGCTACGAACGGTTCGACGTCTCAGGCATAAGCTGAGAGAAGTACGTCCTCAAATTATTTTTCTTATGGAAACTAAGTTATCTTCTAAGCGGATAGAAAAAGCTCGTAGACGTTGTGGTTTTAATTATGGTATAGATGTACCGGCTGTTGGTACAAGGGGTGGCCTTAGTCTTGGTTGGACACAAGATGTACAGGTTACTTTGTGTAGTTTTTCTCAGCATCATATCGATGTTATTGTTGAAGATTCGACCAATCATATTACTTGGCGTATGACTGGTTTTTATGGGGACCCAATTACAAGCCGAAGGCATGAATCATGGAGTTTGTTACGATCCCTCAGTGCTAATCAAACTTTACCGTGGATGACGATTGGAGATTTTAATGAGATCTTGCTTGCGAATGAGAAAAGGGGTGGTAGGGTGCGTTCGACAGGACAAATGGATTCTTTCCGCTCAGCTATCCAAGACTGTGATCTATCAGATATGGGCTTCACTGGTAGATGGTACACATGGAAAAAGGCAGGCTTCATTCAACTAATATTCGTGAAAGAATTGGCCGTGGTTTCGCATCACCTAGTTGGTGGAACCTTTTCCCTGATTTTTCTCTTCGGCATCTATCTCATACGATATCGGATCATTGCCCGCTGCTGGTTGATACGCTGGGACATGTTACGTCCTCTCCGGTTCAGAACACTCGCAATTTTCGATTTGATGCCAATTGGGTTCTAGAGGAAGATTTTGGGAAACTTGTCGAAGAGTCTTGGAATTCCTCTCCCGCTGATGTGCCGTCAAAATTGAATCGTTTGGCAGCAAGTATTAAACAGTGGTGCCGCTCTTTGAAGGGTAAACGTAATAGGAAGAATTTTTCTTTACAAACCCGTCTTGAGGAATTAACCACTGTGGATCCGGATGATGAGACACTAGCTGAATTGTTGGATATCAAAATCGCATTAAACCTTGAAGCTGATAAGGACGAACTGTTTTGAGAGCAACGCGCGAGAGCCAACTGGCTTAAATGTGGGGACAAAAACACAAGATTTTTCCATACTTGGGCTTCGTATCGGAAAAAGAAGAACATAATCTCTAAACTTAAACGTGAAGATGGTAGTTGGGAGGATCAAGAGGATGCTATGGCCGATATAGCTACTTCACATTTTCAGCATTTGTTTACTGCCCAACAAGTTTCTGATCCTAGTGTCATTCTTAACAGTATCCAGCCCACGATAATCAGGGAAGACAATCTTATGCTTCACAAGCCTTTCACGAGGGATGAGTTTCATAAGGCTGTAAAGCAAATGGCTCCATTAAAAGCGTCGGGCCCCGACGATTTTCCAGCATTGTTCTTCCAGATTTTTTGGCACATTATTGGGGATGATATTACTGAATTTTGTATCTCCCTTATTAATGGTTCGACGAATTTTGCGACAGTCAATTTGACAAGTATCGTTTTGATCCCAAAAATTGACTCCCCATCGTCCATGGACCAGTTTCGTCCTATTAGTCTTTGCCAAGTGTTATATAAGATAGTGGCAAAGACTTTGGCTAACAGGTTACGATCCTTGTTGGATAAGTGCATTGATGATACGCAGAGCGCTTTTGTGCCTGGCAGATCAATTACGGACAATGTGCTAATAGCTTATGAGTTGATCCATGCGATGAAAACAAAAAAGAGAGGTCTTAAAGGTTCTTTTGCCCTGAAACTTGACATGGCAAAGGCCTACGACAGGATGAATTGGAATTTTTTGGAAAGTATGATGCTATGAATGGGTTTCGACTCAAATTGGGTGTCTTTAATTATACGGTGCATTTCTATTGTTACTTATTCGGTGAGTTTTAATGGATCAAGCTCTGCCCATTTCAATCCGTCACGCGGCATACGTCAATGGGATCCACTCAGCCCCTATCTCTTTCTTTTTAGTGCTGAAGGGCTGTCTTCAATTCTCCATGCAGCTAAAGCAGATAATGTCATATCTGGAGCGAAAGCTGGCCAGTCAGGTATTTCGATCTCCCACCTTTTTTTCGCTGATGATAGTATTCTGTTTGGGGGTAGTACTATGGAGGAAGCTTCTAGCATCAAATCTCTTGTTTCTAGTTATAAAAGTGTATCGGGCCAATTAGTTAATTTCAGCAAGTCTGCTATCTATTTCAGTGGTAATGTGTCGTATACATTAGCTTTATCTATTAATCGCCTCTTTAATGTGCGTATTTCAACCAATCCTGAGAAATATTTGAGACTCCCAAATATGGTTGGGCGTAATAAAAAGATGGCTTTTGCTAATTTGGCTGACAAAATGAATAAGAAGGCCGATGGGTGGAGTGTCCGCTTCTTATCAATGGGGGGAAAGAGGTTTTTATTAAATCCGTTCTTCAGTCCATCCCCATCTATGCTATGCAGTGCTTCCTTTTTCCCAAGTCTTTATGCACGAACCTAGAGCTCATTATGAATAAATTCTGGTGGCGTAACAGTAATTCTCAGAAAGGCATTCATTGGAGTGCATGGAGTAATATATGTCTACCAAAGAATTTAGGTGGGCTAGGATTTCGTTACTTGGCCAAATTTAACATAGCGTTACTTGCTAAACAAGGGTGGAACTTAATCACTAATCCCTCTAGCCTCCTAGCACGTGTTTACAAAGCGAGATATTTTCCAAATGGTGATTTCCTAACAGCAAGCCTAGGCTCTTATCCCTCTTATGCGTGGAAAAGTATCTGGTGCTCTAGGGGCCTTCTTGAACAGGGGTTGGGTTGGAATGTAGGGGATGGCAGATCTATTAATGTTTGGCAAGACACTTGGATAGCGGGTTCTGGTTCTGGTAGAGTAAATACTCGGATGTCCTCACAAACAGTTCACTCAGTAGCGGATCTTATTAACAGCACAGATCACACTTGGAAAACGGATTTAATTTATACCCTATTTGATCAGCATACTGCTAATAAAATTCTTTTTATGCCTCTCCCATCTCACAGCAGGCAGGATTCTAAGTTATGGAGGGGGGGATAAATCAGGGTTATATTCTGTGCGTAGTGGTTATAGGTGGCTCACAAATGTTGCCCAGAGCCTTAGTGGTAACCCTAGTGATTATGTGGAGGACTGGTATTCTAATTTCTGGCGTGTCCTATGGTCATTACATCTCCCTGCAAAAATCAGAATTTTCTTTTGGCGCTTCGCCAATAACTTATTACCTACTTGCCAGAATCTACTGATTAGAAGATTGTAAATTAATGCTTCTTGCTTTCTTTGTTCTTCAGGGAAAGAAACAGTATGACATTTAGGATGTGATTGTAGCTTCATTCAACAGGTTCTAAAGGAGTGCGGCATTTCAACTACTTCATTCATGGATGGACAGAGTTTTATTCAATGGCTTGCTACTTGTTTCGATGTATTAACCAATAGCAAGAAACGGCTCTTTGTGGTGGCTCTATGGGCGTCCTGATTTGCTAGAAACAAAATCATGCATGAGGGCTCCTATCAATCTATACAGGAAGTTGCTAGTTTTGTCAAGTCATATGTTGATGAGTATGATGCTACAAGTCTCACAGTACCTAAACAGAATAGACCAAGAAGCAGTGTTTGGAACCCCCCTGAGGAGAATACGATCAAAGTAAACTTTGACTCTAGTTATGCGACTACTTCTACTTCATCAGTATCGGGGATTATATTCAGAAATTCTACTGGTTTAGTCATGGCCGCGAGTACTTACCCACATTCCAATGTCTGCAATCCCGGAACACGCTGAAGCTCTTGCATGCGAGAGAGCGCTCATCCTAGCACACGATCTGGGCTTTCGACGCTTGACGGTAGAGGGAGACTCTTTGCTGGTAATCTCAAGAATAAACTCACCTGCGCATAACCAGTCTTTTCTCAGCAATCTATATGAAAATATCAGACGAAAAAGGGGTTTGTTCGATTACCTCTTGTTTGCCCATGTTAACTGTGAGCGGAACCAATCGGCCCATCATCTGGCTCAAATCGGGCAGTCGTCTTCAGAACCTCGCGTCTGGATGGAAGAGGTTCCACCGGAAGTTGAGCCGACCGTCGCCTTCGATAGACAGGGGATTTATCCCCTAAATTAATATATGGGCTTTGTTCCTCTTTACACCTTGTATTTTCGGAGCAACCTCTATTATTTTCTTCGATGACCTCAAGGTTTCCCCTCTTTGCTGATTGAATCTGTCTCTTGAGCTTCGTTCGCGTCGAAGAAGAAGAAGGGGTCTTGTCTGGTTGAGTAATGTCTTTTTGTCTTTCGCACTTTTTTTCTTTTGTTTTATTTTTTTACCGCCGGTTGTTTTCCATTTTTTACCCTTGTATTTCGTTACAGCACTTTGATTAAATAAAACACTCAACCATTCTACTGTTCAAAAAAAAATATCAAATTTTCGACTTAATAAAATTTTGAGATTAAACTAGGAGAAATTACCATTTTTTGAGACTACATACGCAAGACAAATACATGAAAAGAAAATATTCAATGTATTGACGAAGAAAAATCCTCCTTCACAAATAAGTCTATTTTAGTATTTAGAGTTTAGTTTAATGTTTATAAATTATGAAATTATGTTTTACGATTTAGATCTTAAAATTTATGATTATAGTTCAAGGTTAAGATTTAAAATTAGGGATTTAAATATAAATATTAAATTTACATACATATATGTTTGTGTAATTATTGTTTAACGTAACAATCTTCAAATTAGGGGTGAGCATTCAATTGAGTCAACTATTTTTTTTTTGAGTTAGTAGAGTTGACGAGTCATATGTCATAATTCAATTTTTTTTAGTTGAATTGAAATTATGAAATTTGAGTTAACTTGAGTTGTTAGAATTTCTGTTCAAATTTAATTATAAACATTTATATTGTTATTGTAGTTTCAATTTAAATAGTTTTTCATTTTATAACTCAATCCTTATTTAAAATTTTAAAGGGTAAACTACTGCAAGGGTCACTTACGTTTAGCGTCTGTACAGAGTTAGTCACCACTTTTGAAAAGTGCCTATTAGTAGTCCTCTACGTTTTCGATGTGTAAATACTTGGTCACTCCGACGTTAACTCCGTTAGTCCCCTAACGGATTGCTGATGTGGCGAAATTAAAATAAGGATAAATTACTGCAATAGCCATTAAAATTTATCTCATGTACATTTTTTTTCCTCAATTTAAAAAAGTAAACATTATAGTCACTAATAAAATGTTTCTTTATAATTTCACCCTTAAATTTTTTAAAATTCATTTTTCAATCCTAAAACTTTACAATCAATTAACACAATAATATTATAAATGCTTAGATGAAAAATAGGTGCCCAAAGTATACCCTTTGAAACTTAGGTGCCCAAATTGCTCCTATTTAATAACTCAAACTTAAAAATTTAGTCCACTAACTACTAAAAAATTCGAGTTATTGGAATTTCTATTTTATAATTCAAACTTTATTTTG
The DNA here is from genome assembly GCA_958450335.1 of Hibiscus tridactylites. NCBI lineage: Eukaryota > Viridiplantae > Streptophyta > Magnoliopsida > Malvales > Malvaceae > Hibiscus > Hibiscus tridactylites. Next base: position 83,856,101 of record OY288270.1, read on the forward strand.
AATTTTTGAGTCGATTTTATGAAATTATAAGTCGAGTATTTTCACATCAAACCAAAAAATTTAATTTTTTCGAGTCAAGTCGAGTTATTGGAATTTCTATTTTATAATTCAAACTTTATTTTGAATTTTTGAGTCGAGTTTATGAAATTATGAGTCGAGTATTTTCACATCAAACCTAAAAATTTAATTTTTTCGAGTCAAGTCGAGTTATTGGAATTTCTATTTTATAATTCAAACTTTATTTTGAATTTTTGAGTCAAGTTTATGAAATTATGAGTCGAGTATTTTCACATCAAACCAAAAAATATAATTTTTTCGAGTCAAGTCGAGTTATTGGAATTTCTATTTTATAATTCAAACTTTATTTTGAATTTTTGAGTCGAGTTTATGAAATTATGAGTCGAGTATTTTCACATCAAACCTAAAAATTGAATTTTTTCGAGTCAAGTCGAGTTATTGGAATTTCTATTTATAATTCAAACTTTATTTTGAACTTTTGAGTCGAGTTTATGAAATTATGAGTCGAGTATTTTCACATCAAACCTAAAAATTTATTTTTTTCGAATCAAGTCGAGTGTTGCACTTCCCTACATATAATTTTTAATTTTAATCCGCCGACGGTGACAGAGATCGACAATGGCCGATCGGGAAGGTGAACAAGCAACAGTAGACTTGACTTGATTCGAAGTTTTTCTTGGGACAAACACGGATTAAAATTAAAAATTATATGTAGGGAAGTGCAACACTCGACTTGATTCGAAAAAATTAAAATTTTAAAATTTGAGTTAACTTGAGTTGTTAAAATTTCTGTTCAAATTTAATTATAAACATTTATATTGTTTTTGTGGTTCCAATTTAAATAGTTTTTCATTTTATAACTCAATCCTTATTTAAAATTTTAAAATCAAATTTATAATTTATCTTTGAAATAATTGGAATTTTGTTCACTGCGACCTCAAATAGACGTGCAAGAGAAGAGCATGAAATGCATGCGCGTGGGCATAATTCCGGTTCCATTGTACAACACTAGACTGCATCCTTCTATTTCCATGAAAAGATTTGTTGCATCGAATCAAAATCGAAACCAAAAAAACAAACAGCATATCATCATCTTCTTCACCTTCATTATGCCTGCAATCATGATTCTTGGTTGCCTCAACCCGCATGCCCCCTTTCTCTCTCCCTCCCTCCCCCAATTTCTCACCTATAAACCCCCTCTTTTCCCCCTGTAGTTCCTCCATCACTCCATCTTTCTCCCTCTTCTCACCTTCCTGCTTCTGGGTTTTTGTTGACAATGGCGGTTTCAGGATTTGAAGGGTTTGAGAAGCGCTTGGAGCTTCAGTTCTTCGGTGATGATCCTTTGGAAAACATGGGCCTTAGGCTGATTGATTTCGAATCAATTGAACAAGTCCTCCGTGCCGTCAACTGCACCGTCGTCTCCGCCGTGGGGAATCATTTCTTCGACGCTTATGTCCTCTCGGAATCGAGCTTGTTCGTTTACCCGAACAAGATCATCATCAAAACCTGTGGGACGACTCAGCTTCTCAAATCGGTTCGCCCATTGATTCACTTCGCCGATAAGCTTAATCTCGCGTTATGCGAGTGCCGTTACACCAGAGGAAGCTTCATCTTTCCCAAATCACAGCCATTTCCCCATACCAATTTCAAAGAAGAAGTGATTTACATCGAGGAGAATCTCCCGAACAATCTTGTTTACAGAAAAGCAACCGTTATGCCGTCCAAGAATCCTTCGTATTCGTGGCATGTCTTCACCGCTGCCGATCAGAATCACCACCGTCGTCGGAGCCGAAATTCCGACGTCACGTTCGAAGTTTGCATGACGGAGCTCGACCGCCATATGGCGCGCAGATTCTTCAAAAAGACAGGGGATTGCAAAACGGGGGATTTGGCGGGAAAAGAGATGACGGAGTTGACGGGGATCGACGACATAAACCCTAGCGCTTTCATTTGTGACTTCGCATTCGATCCTTGCGGTTACTCCATGAACGGAATCGACGGCGATCGTTACTCGACGATCCACGTTACGCCTGAAGACGGTTACAGCTATGCTAGCTTCGAGTGTGTCGGCTCCGTTTACGATGACGACGTCGACATTGTCGAGACCTTGAAGAAAGCCGTTCAGGTTTTCAAGCCGGCGACGGTTTCGATTTCGACGACGAGTAACAGCCGTGAAGTCTGGACGAAGGTAGCGCGTGCTATGGAACCGTTGGGTCTCAAATGCCGAACTTTCGCGATGGATGAGTTCCCCGCCGCCGGTTCCGTCGTTTTCCAAACTTTCACTGCCGCGACCCGCCGGAAATAACATCGGAAAAAAAACAAGCACATCAAGAAAAAAAGGTAGATAAAAAGAAAATGTGGGGAAGGGGTTTTAGTTTAGAGTAGAAATTTTTAATTGGTGGAGAACATTAATATGATGACGTGGAGGGATTTGATTGGTTGAAAAGGGGTGATGAATGTGGTGGATTTCAGGATGTATGACGTGGCAATATCAGATTGGTCGGGTGTAGACGATGTTGGGAATTGGAATCACCATTATAATGCAGCCCACTTAGATTTGTCACGCCTAAAAGATTTTTGAAGTTCATATGTAGTGGGAAAATATGAAAAAAAATGCTCATGTTGTTTTTGAAGGTTGATATGGAAATTTTCCCTTTTTTTGCGTTTCCCCTCCTTTTTTTTACTTTCTTTTAAGAAAATCAGACCGAATTAATTTATTGAATTGATTAAATCAAAATTTAACGATATGTTTCGTTTATTTATAATATTAAAAAAAAAATTTAAATAATTTCGACTTAAGGGAGAAGGAAGAAGAAATTTGCTCCTAATGAGTCTAGAATTCACAATTTAGAAGGAGAGAAAGATGCCAGCTAATTACTCTAGAGATTATTTACAATATCGAATATTCTTCGAAGCAAGGAACAACTAATTAAACATGCTTATGTTTTTTTATTTTCCTTTATATATATATATATATATATATATATATATATGTATTATTATTAATTACTATTTGATTAGTTATTGTCATGGGTTGATTTAACTAATTTAGTTATAAAAAATAAAAATAATTAATTGAATCTATTAAAACAATAATTTCTTTTTTTTATAAGAGTGCATGTCTTTTAACATTTTTTTATATGTTTTCTGATAATATATATGTCCATTTTATGGTCTAATGTGCCTTACCGACGCACTCAACATTGATTGATAACAAATTTATATGTTTTTAAACTTAAATAGCTTATAAAATAGATGAGTGGCTAAATTGAAATTATATATATATATATATATATATATATATATTGATTCTTTTTGTTATGCATGTTGTTTAAAATAAATGATATAAGTCTCATATTTACTCTTTAAAAAGTTTAAAATCTAAATTTTAATTCTATAATATAAACTTTATACCATAAATTTTAACCCAACTATAAATTAAATCTCTAACTTATAGAATATAAAGGGTTGTGTAGTCTTATGTTTAAGTTTTCAATTAACACTAACCTCATATTCGATCATAAACATTTCATATATCAAAATTGTTATATTGATTTTGATTTAATCTGACTCCTGAATAAATCTATAAAAATGTGAGATTTCCACTTATACTAAAAGAAAAAGAAAATAAGATTTAATTGCATAGTATAAACAAGGAATGGTGGATTTGATGATGAAGGATATGATTTGGGCTTGTACACTAAAGACCCCATTTTTTGTCCCCTCTTTAGGCCTTGGAAAGTAGGGACAACCTCTTGAAACAATGCACCCAAAATTTCAAACATTAAGGTTCTAATGGAGATTTATAATTAGTTGGTCAAATAATTTATCATTTTTACTAGCCAATGCAAAGTATATTAAATTAGACAAAAGTTTTTTTATTGGGCTTTGTTTCTAAGTTCCAACTAGAGTTTGGGCTTGGATTATTATTATTTTTTACAAAATTCAAATTCAAATGTTAAATTAAAGCAAAAACTTGTGTATGTTTATTTGTAAAAACTTGGGTTGAAATATGTGAAAAAAATATGATTAATTGAAATGTCAGTAAAACATGTATTTATTTGTATTTGATATATTGACCACTAATTCAAATCGAGTAGCGTAGAGGTTCATTGAAGGGCGGTCATCCCAATTCAGTTAGCTCCATTTACAATATTGAAATTCAAACCTCTAATCTTACTTAAGAGACACACATCTTATCACGCTAGGTCAACTGATAGTTAGTGATAATAACATTATTTGGTGTCAATAATTAAATTTAAAATTTTAAAAGCATTTTATAACTACTCAAATTATTCATGTAATGAAAAAAGAAGCCAATATGCTTATATGCTCAATTAAACATAGTTGCAAGTACATAAGAATTGTAATTATAAATATAGTAAAATTGATTATCAAAATGTATCCAAACAAGGTTCATACAAAATAAAACTTAAATTATTAAGAATCTACGTAGAATATTTATGCGTGTTGAAACTCGAACTTATGATTGAAAAAAAACCTTACCCACTCGACTTTGTCATTAAACCAATATACCATTCATATGAGTCAAACTCCTTTCTCTACATGCATTTAATAACACAGCATAAACAAAGAAATGGTGGAAAAACTAGCTGATATATTTCAAATTTGGTATAATGAAATATTTATTATAAATTAAAACAAAAAATGTTTTAAAAATTGATAATATGCTTACCACATAAAGAAGAATTTGCCATGTGAATTTCGCTGATATTCCCCGGCAAATTAAGCAAAAACATGAAGCTCATACATTTGGATGTTAGAACATTTTTTAGGTAAAAACCTCTTGAAAACTTTGAAATCCCATGTATGAGATTTGTAGTTTAAATAGGCCATTAAGATTGGTACATATGGGTCATTGGAATTGCAAAGAACCCCTTGGAGTTAAACATGTGGCTCATGGCAAAGATAGTGGATGATTAATTGCCATTAATTAGGTGAAATTTATGATTTCAACCAACTTTACAATCATGAATTTATCCTATTTCAACTAACCATTAGTTCACTTTACCAATATAAGGGAATGACTATAAATGTTGAAATTAGACATCTTAATTGAATCAATTGGTTTGGTTTTGAGTTAGGTCAATTTATGTTTTAAATTTTTTTGATTATTTTTATTTAAATTAATTTCAAATTTAGTCATTTAGGTTTGAAGTTCAAGTTTTAAAATTATATAGTTATGAGTTTGCATCATTTTGAGTTTTAGTCATTGTAAGTTTGAGTCATTTCAGATTAGACAAGTTTGAGTTGTTGATTTTCTCGGCTATATCAATTTGAGTTAGCTTTGAGTTTGTTATGATCAAATCAAAATTTTGACTTCAAAACAACAGAAAAAGTTCAAGGATGAAGCTAGAAACTACGTATATGGGGATTAGTATAAAATGTATAATTTCAAAAAGTGAAAAAGCTAAAAATTTTATTTTGAAAGGATTAAAATTAAATAATCAATAGATTGGGTTAAAAATGTATTTTTCTCATCCAATAAAGAGCTAAAAAAGACTTAAATTGTATCATTAATGTTTTGAGAATGATTAAAAATATTATTTTCCATTTAGTCATATGACTATATCTATAAATTTTTGGAAACAATGGTGGTTGAAAGGCGAATATAAACACCTTTTTGGCCCTTTCCATTGCTCCTAACATATGAAAAATTGTCATTTTAAAACACTTTATACATAAGGGCCATATGCCTTTGTTTCCTTCACCAAGCCTCTTATCCATTTGAGGTGTCCTTTCAATACTCTCTTACAAAAAAAAAAAAAAAAAACTTCCAAAGCATGATCAATGGACAAAAGCAAACAATACAACCAACCTTTACCTAATGTATCTGACCCAATTTTTTTTAATAATTATTGGTACCTAATCCATTAGTTAACTAATTAAAATCAAATATTACAGGTTTATTATAAGGGATATAATAATGACTAATTTATTTTATTCACAACATCAAAATTTGAACAAATAATATTGCTGGAGAAATTGAGTGTTTTATCTCATTAGACCAAGCGATTGTTGGTAGTATGACAGTAATGACCCATTTTAACAAAGTGAAAGATCTCAATAGGTGCTTGCAGTCAAATTTGACCAGATCAAAATTATGATCATTTGACATTTTATGTACTGAATTCGAAATTCGTTTAAAACTATTAAGATGTGTCGTCTAAAACATAATCAATATAGATTTAATTATATTAGTTTTTGAGATAATGTTTCATGTTGAATTAGGTTTAGATAATGTTTCACGGTGCTCTTTAGGGGTGAGCAAAACTCGACTCGACTCGAAAAAATTGAATAACTCGACTCGAAGCGAAAATACTCGACTCGTCTTGACTCGACTCAAAATTTCATAGACTCTACTCAACTCGAAAAATTTCAAATAAAGTTTGAGTTGTGAAATGGAAATTCGAATAACTCGAAATTTTCAGTAATTAGTGGATTTATTTTTAAGTTCGAGGCGAGTCGCTCAAATTTTTTTATTGATATATACATACCTATATATGAAAATATGAAGAAATATTGACACGTATAAAAAAATATGAATGAATATATATGCATATATTATATGATTAGAGAAAGCCATTTAAATTGGAATCAAGCCGTACTATAACATGATAAATAATTACAATTAAATTTTTATAGGAACTCGAAAACTCGACTCGAATTTCTTCAACTCGAATCGACTCAAAAAAATTTCAAATGAAAGCTCGAATGATCAAATTAAACTCGTCAACTCGAATAACTCGAAATTTTTTGACTCGACTTGATCGAACCACTATTCATCTCATCTTCGTTCTCGTCGTGGGCTAGTCCTTTTAGGTTTGAGTTAGGTAGTATTGACTCTCGGACAATAACAAAAAGTTGCATAATTTTAAAATTATAAGAGATTTAATAAGTATTTAAATTAAATTTAAATAACAAATGATAAGGTTTCATTTTATCTATATTCAAAATAATTAAAATGTTAATTACTATTAAACAAAAAATTAGATGGCCAATTGCTCTCGGATTTAGATAAATGACATTGGTGTTTTTTAGGGACGGATCTAAATGGCCTTTTTGGTACAATCCTCTAAAATTGTTTTAATAAAAAGATATAATAGGGTTATTTATCTATTTAGACCCATGACTTTCAATTTATTTTAGTTTCATCTCTCTTATCTTTATGAATTTTTTGAACAATTCCTATTTGTTGACTATACATTATTTCCCTAATTTTGATTCCTAACTCTGTTGTGCTCTTAATTTATTGTGCAGGTTGTCTTGATGTAATATCACATATTTTGGTGATATTTTACATTGTGGGTCCTTGCTTTTCTTTTTAAATTTTTTGAGATGATCATACATCTTATTAATTAAATATTTCCTTTTTGCATTTTAGTTAAATAATTCTATAATCAAAATTAATGTCACATTTCATAAATGAAACATTTCATCGAAAGTTAAAATTCAAATTCCGTCCGGCTTAAATCTAACAATTACCCAAGTTCGAGATCCACTAATTGGCTTAGTGGCTAAGGATGTTCATCTTGTCCCATCTTGTATAGGTTCGAATCCCGATTTAAGAATGTAATATCTCTATTTAATAAAAAAAAATTACTCAAGTTCAAAATTAATCTTACATCGAATGTCAATTTTCAATGAAAATAATTAAAATAAATTGGTTAACTCGATTGGCAAGTTTAAATGATTCAAATCTAAAATCACTCAAATCTAATTTGACTCAAATTTAAAATCGTCTAAACAAATGCACGGACCAACTTGCCTCAGTGTTTAAATGAACGGTTGTTGTTCCTATAGGTCACGTGTTCGAGCACTAACAGCTGCAACAGGGTGATTGAGCATATATTGTCAAATGGTTGAGAGTATATTCAGAACAAATACTACTTGTAATTACCTTAACTTCAAAAAAAAATTGTCTAAACAAATAAAAATTTAAATTAATCAAATCCAAAACTAAAGATCACAATTAAGATTGTAGATTTAAACATCCACATATATACGATCTTACAAATTCAAATATTGTAGGTTGGGGGTTGTGTCTTAAAATATTTATTATAAAAATGTAATGAGATTTTTTATATAGTTGGACCTTAATGTTCAATTTATTTACACTTTACCATTTATTTTTATGATTAATTATACTTTAATCTTGATTTATAACTTTATTATTGCATTCAAGGAAGACGTGTACATACTAAAATATCTATTATTCGAATTTACATTATTTATATAAATATAAATTACGAATTTGAAATGTAAAATGACAATAAAAAAATACATTTACATTTAAAAAGACTTTAGCTTTGATCGTCCAAAATGTTTATATATTTACATATTCGCCATATGATTTGGATAATTGGTTTAATGATTAGTATGACGAATATATTCACTATAAAAAAGTTATGTAAAAAATATTTAAATAATTAAACATAATGTTTTGAAGCAATACATATTATCATATATAATTTAAGTATTTTATTATTATTATATATATTTCATATATCATTTAAATTTAATAATTAGTATTAATAAAGTTTAAGGGTGTAAGAAGCCCATAAACTTTAAAAAAAATAATTAAGTCCATGAATTTTTTTTATACCCAATTAAGCCCTTGAATCAAGAAATTTAATTAATTAAATTCTTTGACCAATTTTGACAATTAAATCTTGACAATTTTGTTTTGGATACATTGGTGCAGTGTGTTGTGTCACGGTGTTTTCACTTGAGATTTTAGATTTTTTATTTTATTTTAAAAATTATTTAAAAGTTCTAAAATTTTTAAAACAAACTTATAAAATTTATAAAATAATATTTTTTTGAAAAAAATCTGTAAATGCAGCATGATAAAATTGTGGTGTATTATATACTATTAATATCTAAAGAAAAGATGTCAAGATTTAAAGGTCAAAATTGGTCAACGAGCTTAATTGATTCAATTTTTTGGTTCAATAGCTTAATTGAGTGTAAAAAAGTTCATGGGCTTACTTGATCCCCAAAGTTCAAGAGCTTCCGGCACTTTTAAGCCTATTAACAAATACAAAATAGTAACAACTATTAAGTATTTATTCAAACAATCAAACAACTATCAAGTATCAATTACTTTTATACAAAAAAATAATACAGTTTGTTAATCAAATTAATTAATACATTCAGATTAATACAATTCAAGGCTATCAATTATAGGGGTGTGCATTTTCAGATTTCAGATCGGATATGATATCGGTGAATTAACGATCCGTTTTCGATCAAAAATTGGATATCTGATTTTTCTGAATATCGAATATCAGAATATCAGAACTTATGACTTTATTTTAGTTTGGTTTTTTAAATTTGGTGATTTTGTCCATAAAAGTTTATATTTTTTTAGGTAAAATGGCGACAAACATGAGCCTCGTTAAAAAACCCCCTAAACCTAATGGGGAAAAAGAGTGCTCATGAAAGTCGATACATAGAAAATCAAGGATTAATCAAAACAAACATGAGCGGAAACACAAGCCTAAACTACGACAAAAGGATGCCCACTCTCAACGTCCCAAATCATCATGAAGAGTATCAACAACCACCATCGGAGGTTCAAGAAACCTATGATACTCCATTGGAAGGTCTCTAGCCAAACAAGCAAGCTTGTCCGCCGCCACATTCGCCTCTCTACGCACCTAAGAGAAACGTACTTCCCAGTCCCTTGCAAGCATATCCGCAAGATGTCCACGGAGCGAGGAGGAGAAACGCAAAGGCTCTCCCGCGGCCAAACCCTCATACACCTCTTTGTTATCCGTCTCAACCACTATATGAGAAAATCCAAACGACCACGCCGTTGCAAGCCCCTCGTACACCGCCCATAGCTCCGCCTCAAAAATCGAACAAACCTCGATCTTTTTCACAAAGCCAAAACGCCAACCCACAACATCATCTCTCCCGACTCCTCCACATGAAACAAAACTCGAAGTAGTGTGCCGAGCCCCATTCACATTCACTTTAATCCACCCACGCAAAGGTTTAGACCATCGCATAGGTTGCAAACTACCATGCGCAACACCCTACTGCTGGCCGCTTGCGGCAGCAGCAGCCTTCAGCTCGTCACAGAGTTGTTGTCCCTGCTGCAGCAAGCTCCCAAAACATGCACTCTCCGGCTCAAAAATTCAGCGATTGCGACGCCGCCACACTGCCCAAACCACCATCCCGAAGAGCAGGTCCCAATCCGTCGCACACTTCAGAAACCATGTAGGCTTGGTCAAATTCAGCAATAACCAATTCTTTATATCGACAGTAAAGAATTGGTGTACTCTGTCCTCCTTAACAACGCTCAGCCACGCTGACCGCACTTCAGCACAGTCCCTAAGGACATGCGAAACATCCTCATTCGCAGCACCACAAATAGCACACTTCGGATCATCCGCGAGATGGTGACGCACCCTTTCCGCGTTAGTTAAGATTCGCCCATGACTAACTTGCCAAAGGAACATACGTACCCTCGGAGAGCCACTATATTTAGCAATAGCATTTCATAGTCTCCCCTCATCCATATCAACATGCCACATCCGCAAGGCATAGGCCGATTTGACCGAAAACTGCCTCGCGTCTTCACAAGACCAACCTGGCCGATCCGGAACACCTGCGGAGCTTGGCGGCCGAATTGCATTAATACCCCAAAGGAGCTGTTGTGGTAACTTGCTAGAAAAATCCATCCAACGCCAATTACCATTGTCATCGACCATATCGCTAACAGGAGTGTTATGCGTCGCCTCATGCACACCGTCCATCCGATACCCACTTAAAGGCCCAAAGTTCGCCACCCAAGCATCATCCCAAAAATCCACACTCTGCTCATTACCAATATTCCAAACATTATGATTACGAATATCCCCCCAAACAGAGCAAATACCCCTCCAGAGCCAAGAACCACTCACTCTTGGAACAAGGTTCGGCACCAAATCAACCACTTTATATTTTGTTCTCAACACACGAACCCACAGTTTATTCGGCTCTGATATGATTGCAAACCCCAACTTCAAAAGGAAAGCTTCATTTTGGCGATCAAGTCGTTTAAGCCCCAACCCACCATTCGGAATAGACGAGCACACTGTATCCCAATTAACCACATGCAAGTTACTCGACAAATTAGTGTGACCCCAGATAAAGTTCCGAATGAGTTTCTCAATAGCATCACAAACATTCCTCGGTAATCTAGTTGATTGCATTGTATACATAGGAATGAAAGCAAGCACATATTTTACGAGAATCACACGCCCAACAAAAGAAAGACAACGTACCTTCCACCCAGCCAGTCGATCCGTCACCTTCTAAATCAAATAATTATAAGTCTCTTTCATAACTCGGTCATGGATAAGCGGGACACCCTAGTACTTACCTAGATTAGATACACGCCTAAAACCAAAAGAATAACTGATATCCTCCTACAAAGCCATATGAACATTATGTGAAAAAAATATATCCGTCTTGGCTATGCTAGCTTTATGCCCCGAACAATCGCAGAAGTCTTTTAAAACCCAGCTAATCACATCAAATTGCTCTAAAGTCGCTTCCGCAAATAACACCAGATCGTCCGCAAAAAAGAGATGGGAAATCAGAGGCCCCTGACGACAAAATTTGAAGGCCTTCCAATTCCCTAGATCAACCTCTCGTTAGATCGCATGTGCCAATCTCTCTATACAAAGAACAAAAAGATAAGGCGACAACGGATCGCCCTGCCGAATCCCCCTGGTGGGCTTAAACTCAGTCGATTTACTACCATTCCAAAGAACCTGAGTGGAGACAGAAGAGACACAACTCATAATAAGAGATTTCAAGGTCGGAGGAATACTAATTTCCGAAGATACGCGATGAACGACCACTCAAGCATGTCATACGCCTTCTCAAGATCAACTTTTATTGCAAATCAACCTTTTTTACCCTTCTTCAAACGCATAGAGTGTATCACTTCCTGAGCTATAATAATATTATCCGTGATCGAACGTCCAGGGATAAAACTAGTTTGATTTTCCGATATCCAATTCGGCAGATACGACTTTAGCCTATTCACCACAACCTTACTCAACAATTTGTAGATAACTGTACATAAGCTAATCGGTCGAAACTGAGAGATCAACTCCGGAGTCTCCACCTTCAGAATAAGCACCAAAAGAGTTTTGTTCAAGTTTGCGCCAACCGATCCAGTAACAAACATATCACGGATAACCTTACACACCACCGCTCCCACAGTGTCCCAGTGACGCTGGAAGAAACTGGCATGAAACCCATCAACACCAGAGCTTTAGAGGGTTGCATCTGAAACAAAGCCTGACGAATTTCCTCAGTAGAAACTGGGCTCTCAACCAAAACCCTTTCCGTAGCGGATAGTGGGCGAAACACACCACGACAATTATATGTGTGACCGAAAACCCCTTATGATGTAAATAACTTACCAAAATAATCAGGCGCAATCTTCTTAAGAGTATCATGCTCCGAGGTCCACTCACCCCACTCATTCTTCAGAGCCAAGATGTAGTTACGCTTTCGAATCCCATTTGCGATAGCGTTAAGTATCCGATCACACCTGGCCTTATGTTGCCACATACTCTCCTCCATGCGAATGACCTCGTCTAACTCAGCTTTTAGAGATTTTTCAAGATTACTCAAAGATTCTGAATGCCTAATCTTCAAAGCTTTATTAATTCCTCAAAGGCGAGCAATGAGTCTCTTCTTCCATTATCGCAAATCCCCATAATTATCTATACTCCAATGCGTCAGCACGACTTGCAACCTCTCGATATTCTCCCCGTAAGGTAACGCATTATACCACTCTTTAGCGATCATACTAGTAAAATTCGGATCCTGCTGCCATGCAAAAACAAAACGAAAAGACCGCTCTCCTTCGTTATGAACAAGCGTAGTCGTGCTAAGCAAAATGGGGCGATGATCGGACCCAATTCGATCAAGATGTCGGACCAACGAATCGGGAAAAACACTCGCCCACTTTGAATTCATAAGATAACGATCAAGCCTTTCGAACAAATTCCCACTAACCCAAGTATATTGAGGCCTTTTAAACTCAACCTCAACTAAACCACCATCAAAAACAAAATTTTGAAAATACCTACTCACATGAAAACGACTACTCACACCACCACGACAATCCTCAGAATGTAAAATTGCATTAAAATCACCCCCCAAAAGCCAAGGGTGGTCAGTGCCTGGATTTAGAGCAGTTAGTTGATCCCAAAGATAACGTCGATACTGAATATGCGGACTCATATAAATAATGGTCCAAAACACTGGACAAGGAATCGCACCTCCCTTCAGGACCACATGAACAAACTGATTGGAAACTGATAAAACCTGAACATGTAAACCTTTATTCCACAAAAGCCATATGCCACCACTGAACCCCTGCGCCTCAACCCGGAAAGAGAACTGATATCCCAGATTCCGAATGATACGATCAGCTCTATCACCACTGACTCTAGTTTCCAAAAGAGCAACAACCGAAGGCCTATCCGACGCAACAATTCTACGCAAATGATCTCTAAACGAGGAACCTGCAGCTCCTTGAATGTTCCATGTAACAAAATTAATCATTAAAAATGGAAAAAGAAGAGAGGGGAAAACGAACCTAGTCTTCCACCATTATGGATGCCAATTTTGTACCCCCAACATCCCCATTTACCGTAGTCTCCTCTGGGCCAAACACCCTCGCATCATCAAGCTTACCCTGTATCACTAGATCGGTACCTCTCTTGTTTCCGATAGCCAAACTCGCCAAGGGAGGTTGCAGCGATATTGGCTGTAACTTATCCAAACGGGATGAAGCTGATTGTACCCATTCCGTCAACAAAGGCATAGTCGGCGTCTGATCAGATTTCTTCTTACCACGTGGTTGTGGTTTAACCAATCCCTTACTTCTTTTTTGAACCCCTTGAAATCGTATTTTCGAGATGCGCTTGCTAGAAGAGTGAACCTTCCTTCCATCATTCGTAATCGAGATTGCCGTATGATTAGACCCCGCATTCGTACTACTATGCTGCATAACAGTGGGAACGTTACCTGGAATAACTGGGGAGATACTCATCGGCGAAGAAACCACCGGTGCAATCACAGAACGATCATTCTTTGTGGTTTCCATAGACTTCTCCTCATCGTTCGACCTTATTCTCAAGGGTCCCTCTGCAGACATAACTTCTTTTCCTTTGCTTTCCCTCCTAGTATTCAGCGGCATGCTTTCACTTCCCCTTGCTCATGCTCAACAGAACCTTCCTTCACCCCATCCGGTTCTAAATCCCGAAGAAGATGAAACTTGGATTGCATTGCGTCACCTCCCTCGCCTCTAGCACTAGGGTTCGTAGCACCCACTTTTCGCGGCCTCCTCTTTCTGTTATCCATGACCATCCAGGGCCCATACAGCTCCGATAACTCAGTCTGTTGCTCTGACTGAACTGAATCCTTACCCGAAGTTTCCGACACCGCCACAATTTTAGATGCACAAAAGTCCATAGAATGACCATACACCCCACAATGGAAACCAAACTGATTCAAGCCTTCATATTCTAACTTTTGGACAAAGTTATCAATGCCAATGCAAGGTAAAAGAGGTTTCGTCAGATCAACAACAACAACAAGCCTAGCAAACTTACCTCTTTCCCCAGCAACCATATTATAGTCCACTTTGATCACTCTGCCAATAACATCCGCAATGCGCCGAAACAAGCTTTTCGTATAATACCGTATAGGCAATCCCGATAGTCTAACCCAAACAACGACATGCGAAGGATGAGCCTTATCGGTGGAGAAGTCCCTACTCCATGGTTGAACCGTGAGGTAACTACCAAAGAGAGTCCAAGGACCAGCTGTAAGAACCCGAACATAGTCCTCATCCTTTTCAAATTTAACTAAGAAATATTCATTCTCCATGTCCACTAATTGGAAGAGACCAACCAATTTCCACAAAGCTTGGAGCCGATTCCAAAAAACTCTATAGCTAATAGTTCGACCAAGTAATCGAACGATCAATGCTTTCCCCATACTCTGATCAATTAATTCATGAACACGCTCAGAGAAACGAATCACCGGATAAGGGCCTCCTTCCTTGATCGTAACATCCTCATCCCGCACAACTATCTCGCTATCCGTAAAATCCGTCAGCTTCGTCCCCACAGTACCACCCGTCCCTGCAAGGATATTGGCATAAGTTCGAGCCCTTGCTGCCATCTCAGGCGTATGAGATGTCGATGCATCTCCCACAACCATCTGCTCTCTACCCTCAAAATAGGGTTCATCGTCAACTCAAGCAATTCTGATCAAAAGCATCGCTCCTTTTTCCTTCACCTGCAGCCGCAAGTCCTTCACCAAGCTGAATTCCTTCCATCAAACCTGCACCGCCGCTCTGAGCAGACGCCACACTAGATAGCACCGGTCGCCCCATGCCATCCACCGAAAGCGGATCTGCAGTCTGCGTTCCACCCCCAGTCGTGAGGGTTGTACCCATGACAGCTTCAAGGGCCCGTCGTCCGTCACCCGGCAGCCGACCACTGGAATCCGGTACCGCAGCAGACCCTAGCGCAGCCTCCCCGACCACGTTAGGGTTTCGGTTTTCACAGTTTTCCTGGAATATCGGAGGAAACGAAAACATAGCGTCCTAAAAAACATAGCGTCCTAAAAGTTTATATTTTTAAATATAACAAACAATAAATAATTGAATATAATAAAATTTATATCAATAAAATTTTTAATTTTTCATATATAACAAGTAAAAATGTCAAAAATAATAAAATTTACATCCATAACATTTTGGAATTTTTTGATTTCTTATCAGAATGTCAAATAACTATATGTATTTGATATGAAATTTTCAGATATTCCATTAGAATTATCTAAAAAAATTGAAAACAAATCGAATATTCAATTTTTTTGCAATGGATAAATATATCAAAATTTTTTGCACACCCATTCAACTATTCGTTAATCGTGAAACTGGGCCAATGTTTTCTCTGTGTCTTCGTTTCTTTGTTCTTGCTTTTCCCGGGGTAAAGACAAAACTCAGCCATGCACAGTTATCGATTTTCTCCTCTCTGTCGGCAAAGTTGAAAACTTGAAGCAATCAACCCCACGCTTCCCCTCAGTTTTAGGGTTTCCCTTTTTCTTTTTTGGATTGTGATTCTTTCACTGATTCCTTTCTTTTCCCCTCTCGAGTAACTGATCACTGTTCTCTCTCAAGAAAGAAATCTTTTTCTTTTTGCCTTGATTCTAAAGAAAGCATCGCTTAAATCCTCACCGTGTTTGCTGCTTTTCCCCCATCCTTGATTTAGAATTTCACTTTTTTTTTTCCTATCTCTTGCTTGTTCTGGGGTTTATTCTCACTTTCCCTTTTGTCTCAGAAGCCCCACGCTCTTGCTTTTGCATTGTTGTTATTATAAAAATTTGTTCTTTTGATGTTTTTTTCCTGGGGTTTTTGTTTCTCTTTGTTCATTACTTTTCATTCTTCTTCTCTTTAAAGCATGTTTTCTAACCAAATTTCCTCTAAAAATACCCAAAATGTTAACTTTAACAAAAACCAATTTCCCTACTTCCCCTAAAGTTTGAATCCTTCTACTGCTTCCTTTAATTTCAAATTCAGTTTCTTTAGGTCTTTTATCAAACACTTAAGCTGCTACTTTTGACTTGTGTGTGTTGAAATCATGGGATGTGTTCATGGAAAGTGTTGTTCTAGATATCCATCATCATCAGATGGTGATTCAGGTCAGCATAGAGAAAAGAAACCTTACAAATGCAAACACATTCTTACACAAAGGTCATTGCAGTTAGTTCCTGTTCCATCCCACAACTTTACTTTGCAGTGCTCAGCCTTAACACAGCATGGTTACTACCCAGACACAGTGGAGAGGGAAAACCAAGATAGTTTCTGCATCAAAACACAAGTTCAAGGTAACCCAAATGTTCATTTCTTTGGTGTCTTTGATGGACATGGTCAATATGGTGCTCAATGTTCCAACTTTGTTAAGGATAGACTTATAGAGATGCTGTCTAGTGACTCCACACTGTTGGATGATCCTCTGAAAGCTTATAATTCAGCCTTTTTAGCTACAAATTCTGAGTTACATAATAGTGAGATTGATGATACTATGAGTGGTACCACAGCAATAACTGTGCTTGTTGTTGGGGATACGCTTTATGTTGCTAATGTGGGAGATTCGAGAGCTGTGGTCGCTGTTAAGGATGGGGATCGAATTTCGGCTGAGGATTTATCCGAGGATCAAACACCATTTAGAAAAGATGAGTATGAAAGGGTGAAACTTTGTGGTGCCAGGGTCTTGAGTGTTGATCAAGTAGAGGGCCTTAAAGACCCAAATATTCAAGATTGGGGTGATGAAGAAAGCCAAGGCGGTGATCCTCCAAGGTTGTGGGTTCCTAATGGGATGTATCCTGGGACTGCATTTACTAGGAGTGTAGGTGATAGTACAGCGGAGACGATTGGTGTGATTGCTGTTCCTGAGATTAAAGTTGTTCGACTCACACCTAATCATCTATTCTTTGTCGTTGCAAGTGATGGAGTTTTCGAGTTTCTACCGAGCCAAACTGTTGTCAACATGGTATGATTCATACAATTATCAATGATGTTTACCTTTTGCTTAAGATACTTTGTGTTTCCATCATTCACATATTGACATTAAAAGGGTTGTTCATTTGCATTTTGATTGCAAACAACTGATGAAGTGTCTTTACATTAGATTTCAATGCATGTTTCTTGCAAAATGATGTTTGTAAACTTGTTTATACCTTGTAAACTTTAGAACGGAAGCGCAAAAGAGTTTTACAGTGTCTTTTTTGCCTTTTGTACTGTTAGTGAACTCTTAAACTATTGATGTCTTGAAAATTCTACAAATTATCACGCAACGTTTCTTTGAATATAGTTGATATGTTTGAGAATGTCCTGAACAAAATTTTGATTTTCTTCACATAGGCGGCGGCATACACAGATCCCAGGGATGCATGTGCTGCAATAGCTGGAGAATCCTACAAACTTTGGTTGGATAATGAAAACCGGACCGATGATATTACAATCATCATTGTACAGATTAAAGGCTTGTCAAATGTATGCACTATTTAAATTTTCCTCTTGCTGTTCAAATTCTCAATGTATATAAATACACGCTTTCTTCACGACTAAATTTTTTCTGCTGCTGGTTTATTCTTTCATAGAAGTGATTGAAGTATGATCCTTTAGATCACTAAGTTCCCCTTTGCACTTAATTTGAAGCCTCTTGCCAAAATCTGGTTGAATTACGCGTACGAGTTACATTATTTTGATTCAGAAAAGAAAAAGAAAAGTGTGGATTCAATTGCTTTTTGTTCTTTGCAATTTATATAACTTGTAAAATTACCTTCTTCATCTAAAAATATTTAAGTGGCCATAGTATAGGTATTGATTTCCTATTTCACTTGCATTGTGATTAACTAACCTTTTTGATTTCTCGCAGTCGGGTGCTAATGCCACAGGTAGCGGAGTGGATTGCAGGCCAATGGTTATGAGGTCGGTAAAGGGAAGTCTCAATATGTGCAGCGTCTCAGAGTCGGAAACATATGGTTCAATAAAAAGTGATTTTTCAGATACACAACAGTCTTGCCAACATAGTGTTTCGATGAATCGAAGTGCTGCGATTGTTGTTCCATCACCGATGCGGAAGAGGCCTTCACAATTAGATGTGGGGTAGCCATAAGGAAACAGAGAAGTTGCTTTCTTGGTTCAAGATTCTCATGGTGAATGATCTCAAGGCCCTATGACATCTTGCTGATAACATGGTAATTGTCAAGCAAAAGTGTGCCCGTGGCGGTGATCTTGCATCTGGTAATCCAAACGTGTGTAGAGAAACCATTTTCCCGAGATTTCAAGGTAAATTCAGAAGATGAGCAGGGATTCAGAAATACATTCTTTCCATGTTAATACGATTCCGAGGAAGAGCTAGTCTATTTTTGTTACCTCTAAAGCATTACCATGAGCACAGCTGGGATGACGCGAGGCAGAGATATAACTTTGATTGTGAACTGTCCTACATGGATTCTGTAAATTCCATGTGAGATATGTCAACTGTAATGACTTTTATGGCACATAAGCTACATAATGACATTAATTGGCTTTATGATCTATGTTCTGTTATAATGATTATACAAATTTCAACCAAAACGATACTTAAATTGTTTGACACACGATCCGTCGCACCGATAGAGATGGCAAATTGGGCGGACGGGTACGGATACCTCTACTCTAATGTCTTTCTAACTTATAATGTGGTACTTCTATTTTGAAGTGTACAATTTCATAAACTTCAACAAATTTCATAAACTTGGTTTTTAATTCCATTAATCATTCCACAAATATATTTTCACATGAATTACATATCCATCCATCCACCCCCACACCACCTAATATATATATATAATTTATTTTCTTTAAATAACCTTATTCATATGACGAATGCAAAACGAGTAAAGTTTCAAATACATCACCTACCCACTACTCACAGGTATAATGACTTTTCACATCATCCACTATTCACTAATTTATTCCCATTCCTCCCCTAACTAGAAATCTGTGAAGACAACCATAGTTACCAAAGGAACTCTAAATGAGGACTTTTATGGATTATGAGTGTTATCAAGTAGAGATAGAGAGAGCGTGGTGGCCAAAAGATGTAAACCCCTGTTGATTTCTCATCATACAAAAGAAACATTAGAAGAGATAACGTTACAAATCAACCTCAATTTCAGTAAGTTAGTATATCAGAAGTACATTGATAGCTTCTCACTTATACTATTCTGTATTATGTTACATTTCTCCAACAACTGACTTAATCTATTGCTTTCGGTTCTGCCCACCATCGTTTTACCACAACTATCATTTGGTTTAGTGGTTGTACAAGCAACATCATCTACAATCGCCAATCCATGCTTCTTTGAAGAATCATCATCTTTATCCAATGATTTCCGGGACATACTTGTCTTAGCCGCCTCTTGAACTACATCGTGGAAGGTTGTCTCTACTCGAGAAGGTTCAGGATTGAAACTAACCCGCTGAGACTTGAGGGGACTACAACCAACTTCAAGTATTTCATCCAGAGATGGATGACTCAAACAATGAGGTGAAGAGTCGACTTCAAGCTGTAACTTAACTGAATCACCCAACATCGGAAGGACATGATAAGTCTGCAATACATAAGAAAGGGAGCATGCCCCAGTTGATAAACTTGAAAGTCGCCAATTGAAAATCCGTCGGAAGATTGTGATCCAGTTTGGCACAAGATAGTAGCTCAAGTTCCGCAGTTCAAGCCGTGTGTTTCTTTGCAACATCACGGATGTCTCTTTTGTAGCTAGTTGAATCCCCATCATCTTTGTCGATTGTGTCAAGTATTCAGCCAAACAGTTTTCAAGTAGTAATCTGTGGTTATCAATATCTTTTCCCATCTTGGAACCACTTTGTAACAATGAGATATCATCGGGAAAACGGGGAAGTCGGCACTCTTTCAATGCGCATTCAAGTGGTGCAGTTTCTGCTGGCGAGCTCCACCCCACACTCGGCAAGAATAACTTAACAGCTAAAGATTCATCACTAAAATCTTTCAGCAACATAGTCTCCGGACAAGGCCAATTGGTAGGATTTGATTTGATAGCAGCAGCAAGTTCTCCCAACGACCAATCCAATGCTTCATTGAAGACTGAGATGCAGTGATTCGGACCTACTTCATAATCACTCATCTTATCCAGTTCCTCTAAAACCGGACTCAAGTGGGACATTACAAGTTCGCGCGGCTTCACACCTTTAAGTACAGGTTGGAGAGGTGATTCATTGGCTAGCCACTTCAGTCCTTCCCTTAACTTTTCATCACTAAGAAATCCATTCAAGTGTTCTGAATGTTGCTTACCAACAAGGAAAACAACCAAAAAACCACTAACTCGTGATTTGTCGATGTTATGCAGCCCCAATTCATTAACTATAATCGAGGAAGGATCGGAACCTTCTAAATTATGAGAGCCACTTAAGACTAGAAGCGGTAAGCATGAACCAGGAGGAACTAAATTCAAAAGATTATGAAGATGAGCCTTCTGGAGCTTCCATGGAATGTTATACGATACGATGAACAATATTGCACTTGCCCCAGATGTGGTCTCATCTAGATGACCACAACTTGCATCCTTCACAACAGACAGACAGCAGGTTAGATCAGTACCAGATAAGCTAGGAACCCATTTCTTCCATATCGACAAACCAGGAGATGTTATGGCTAAATCATCATTGTTATTATCTTCTGCGGAAGGCATGATCTTAGAGAACAACCACGGGCCTGCTGCCAACTGGCCAACCTGGTTCTTCTGCCTCAGTTGATCTCCTTGTTTGCTCTCGGGAGAACATAATATAATTTTCCAGCACAGGCATTTAGCATCCGGGTTTCTTTGACCCAATATGCCTGACACGACATCAGAAACATTCAGCCTCGACCATGAGGTTTCATATTTTCTGCATCTCTCCCTCATGACATGATCAAAGTCAAGCTCACCAAATGTGTTCCATTGCTACAAAGGATCAATAAAAAGAAAAGGAATAAACACAACGAAAGAAAAGAAACTAATGCAATATGTGTCCATACAATCATAGAAAAATGTAACGAAAATGAATAAAATATCACAAACACAAGTAATGAACAGGGAACTAGCTGTTTTAGGAGGAAGAGGGGCAGTGACTCAATGTAAAGTCTTAAATATGAAATTGGAACTAGAATTACTTGTACAGGAAATAATAAGCAAAACGTAGAAGGACTTACAAGTCTGAAAATCGCAGTAGAATAAGAAAAAAAGAATCTTACATTGTTATTCTGCCGAAGTGGTATTCCCAGTGGTAGTGAACTTAATGCAGCTTCAGCTGCTAATTGCCTTTGTTCACGTAATTCCCTTTGTTTTGCAGCCCGTCGACTCCACAACCTGAAAGGAAAGATACCGGTAAGAAAAATATCACACAATGTGGCAGCCAAAACCATATTGGCAATGTTACAGACCTCAGGATTAACTTGAGTTTTGCTTCGGCAACTTCTTTATGTTGGGTATTCGCTACTATTTTCTGATTCTCAAGTTCTTGATGAGTATCCCAAGGTTTATCTCCTAGATCATCAGCTGCCATTCCTTGAGGCTCCGAAATTTCCAAAGCATACTCGTAATTGACACTTGGCCTCTCCAACTGAGATTTTAAGTCAGTAATAGCCATAGTTTGAGGTACTGAGCTGTTTGTAAATTTGCTACTAGAGGATCTCACTGGCATGGATTTTACATTATCAATTGCCATACTTCGAGGTATGGAATTTTCTGCAGGGAGATCAAATCTACCACTAGGCAATCTCTCAGGCTGAGATGCCTTTGAAAAAATTTGTAGTGGCCCTTGTTTCATGCCAGAAGCATTTGTTCTGACTGGCGATATGGTGGAAAGAGCATCATTGTTTGCTTTCTCCATAACCGCAACTTTAGCCGGAGGTGACCTAGGGGAACTTCGTTCCAATGAGAAATTAAATGGTTTGTAGGCACCGGAGTTGATATGACCATCTTGGAGCTGTTGTAGCCCTTTTGATGTCTCGGTCGCAGAATGCAGTTGCAAACTAGACTTCGGAGAAGAAACAACTTTAGAATCAAGCATTTCTTCATCAACTGCTAAAATGGAACTCTTCCTTTTAGGAGAAGGTGAGGCCTTTGGTCTTTGCGTATATGCTTTAACAGGTTGACTCTCTGGTCTTTGCGCAAATGCTTTACCCAGTTGACTCTCCTTTGATGTCCCTATGGGCAGGTGAGTCACTTCATGAGGAGCTACAACATCTCCTGCTATTGTTCTAGATCTTCTTCGATGAACCAGTCTTGACCGCTTGGTAGGATAGTCGTTTTCAGCATTAAGAAATGAACCTTCCTTCACCATATACGGCTCTTCGAATTCCCTTATTGAAAATCCATAGTAGTCTAAAATGCTTTCAATGTCCTCTTCCTGAATCCAAAAGGCGGCAAAAGAAAATAAAGTACTTAACACGATTATGAAAAAATGTAGTTTCCATTTTAAGGATTATTACCTCGATCCCAAGCCACTTGGCAACATGGGTAACAGGGAGGCCTTGGTTGTTCTGGAGACTAGTGTGCAGAGAAGCAAAAGCCTGGGTTCGTAACTGATCGAAGCACCATAATTTGAAACCCAGTCAATATAGAAAAGAGAAAAGAACCAAGAATTATGCAGCACATAAGAGTAAATGTTATAGTTTATAGATGAAGTGTGACATAATGTCTTCCATGAACGGCACAATTTAGTCAGACTCTAATATGGCATAAACGTGTGATTACAGGAAATGCGTTTGCTTCCGCAGACATGATTGTCCAGAACACCATCTCTGGCGCCAAGCAAAAGAAATGGTACAAATATGCACATGGTACAGAATGAACGCAAAACAAAGAAATTAAGAGTTTTATGTTGAAGGTGGGGAGAGGTGCGAGATGGAATAATTCCTCATAAGTACCTTTGCAAAATGAGCATGCATCAAGCATGCTTGAAGGTAGCTTGCCTTCCTTGCAAGTCTGAAGAAGGCAACAAAATTACCTGTTCTGCAAGCCCTGGAAGTGAGAAGAGTTTAAATAGTTAGACCAAGTTCAACACCCCAGTGGCAAACTGGAAATGAAAGTCGAAGGGAAGCAACAACCTAGCTACATTACGAGCAAATAGCACTTCTGGTGTCTGTCGTATCTCCGGAGTCATCTTAGCAAGGTCCAGTGAGAGCTCTGCAGGTTCAACCTAATGGGGAGTGATTATTTTCAAAGAAAAGTTGACGAAGTTTGTATAAATAATTTATCATTTGTATCGACTTACTTTATACCCCGGATGCTTGTCGAGTTTGAGAAGTGCATAATAACCCCTAAACTCCTTTTCTGTTGGAACATCAATTCCTTTCTTCCTGTGATCATCATACATTTGGAATAGCTCGACTGATGTTTTGTTCATCTGCTCAATATTTAGATGTGCATCGAATCCCTCAGAGAAGCCCTCGCCTTTGGTGTATTCACATAATTCATGCATTGCAATTATGTGAAGCCTTATCTGACAAACACAGCAATGAGCACCACTAATTAGGCTAGAGAACAAATCAGGGCAAATTTAGATATTTGTCTCCAAATGTAAAAAATTACACCCTTATGCTTTAGGTATGGTGGTAAACAATGACAAACAAAAATGTTGGCAAGACCAGTTACTATGTTTATCTGTTCATCGTTCTGAAATATAAGTGGGAACTACTTAATTTGGTGACAACTTCCATATAGTTCATGGAATCAAAAAGGCAGAAGCTTAGGCGGTAGCAGTATCATGCTACAAGATAATAACACATCGTGTCAAAAATATTTCCTGAAACAGCTAACTGGAATTCAGAAAATAAGAAGATTTAAAGGCCTAACAGGAAGGAACAACTCTAATGTGCACATTATCAACGATTTATGTAAATATAAGTCACAAGCATATTGTAAATAGGAAACTTTCCATCTAACTATGCAAATGGAATGAGCTTTTCTGATAATATTTTGTTGGGTTGATTTTTACTCAACACGCATAAGTATTCAAGAATCACCACAAAAAAAGATCCAGTTGCAGGGACATACCATCTGCTCTAGCATAGTGATAGCCCCTTGGTCGAAGATGTGCTGCATCCTCAGGTCCATCCGAATTGCTCTCATCCTATCCCATAGAAAGTTATATAGTCCAAGAAACCGGTCATCATACGGTTGATCCAGCAAATCGAGTAGATAATCTATTGTCTTTTGCAGCACTGGCATGGGGCGTATCAAACTTGCTTCTCTCTCTGCTGTCCTAGTATACTGCTTAGTAAATGAGAGCATATTAATCATTCTTTATCACACACAAATTACAGAGACAGGCAGTTCCTTCTTATGTTACCTTCTTAACAGCAAGAAATTCACTTGATTGGTTTCTATCACCATCCACGCGTTCGTACCGATCAAGATCACCTTTTCTTTCTCTTTCTGCCCTTTCGGACTCTGAAATTTGAAACAACGTGTGGATCACATCAACAGGGAAACTGTTGTCCATTAGACAGCTATTTCACATGTAATAAGATAACCGTTCACATGAAATCAGATTAAACTGAAGACTGAAAGAGATCAACAATATAAAGAATTCTTTCTTTGTTTCAAGGAATAGTAGTTTCTCCATCAACATTCCCATTAATATCTATCTCGAAGTATTATTTCGAATATCCCTGATAACTGCTTGCTCCAAAGGTTTCAGGAGTCTATGAACATACCCGGACACATATCTGGACATAACCCAATGATCACTCTGGAAGCTTCTGTGCCGTCAAAATCAGATAAAACAGTGTCATTCAAGAATTCTCCAGATGAATCCATAGATTGTTCCCCAACATGTTTCTTTTTCTCTTCCACATTGTGCTGAAATCTAGTAGTAGACAACCTTTGATTTGCAAAATCTGGAGGATTCGTCTGAACGGGTTCACTCAATTCAGTTTTGAAACGAGCTAATCGCTTTGCTTTAGCTTGCAATTCTCTGCAATAACGAGGAGCATTGGAACTAATAATAAAAAGCAATATACAATAACTGGTTTTACCGGATAAAATTTACCGCTCAGTATCATCTTCAATAGGAGTGGAATTATCTTGAAGAAATTCATCATGATAAATTGAAGGAGGAGACCTTGTTCTTTTAGAAACTGATGGCCCAATGTTTCGCACTTCAGTAGGAGTGGAGTTATCCTGAAGAAATTCATCATCGTAAATTAGAGGAGACCTTGTTCTTTTAGAAATTGAAGTCCCAATGTTTTGCGTTTCAGGAGTGGAGTTATCCTGAAGAAATTCATCATTGTAAATTGAAGGAGGCTTCGTTCTTTTAGAAACTGAAGGCCCAATGTTTCGCACTTCAGTAGGAGTGGAGTTATCCTGAAGAAATTCATCGTTGTAGATTGAAGGAGACCTCGTTCTTTTAGAAACTGAAGGCCCAATGTTTCTCACTTCAATAGGAGTGGAGTTCTCCTGAAGAAATTCATCACTGTAAATTAAAGGAGGAGACCTCGTTCTTTTAGAAACCGGAGGCCCAATGTTTCGCACTGCAGGAGAAGGATCATTGCCTGCAGAAGGCAAGGATCTCGGACGGATTGGTACATTAGAGCTAGGAGAAGTTGACTTGGTACCTAACCTTGGAGGAGATCCCATTGGCCTGCAAGAGCAAATAACCAAATTAGTGAGAAGGAAATGAAGAATGCACAAAGACACATGAATTAGAACAGCAAGGCAGTAAAACAAATCTGTATGCACGAGCACATTATCTCTCAATTTCCCAACAAATAATAGAGTGAACTCTACCATACAATATTGACTGGTTTGACTGTCAAGAACCATTTACCTTTTTAAGATTACAGCTTTCAAACACATAAGATGGCGCAAAAATGCATTTAAGCATCCGCTAATATTTCTTACTCACCTTTTAGAGCCATTGCGAAAAAACATGGGATGCTCCTGAGTAAACTCGTCATCAAATTGTTCAAGTGGCAACTTGCCTTGTTTTGGGGCTTGCATATCAGGCATTTCCTTTACAAAGTTTTTGCTGTAATCAGGGGAAACTAAATGAGGTGAGACCACAGACCGGTCCTGACGAGTTGGAAAATTGGGATTGGTGGCTGGTGACTTGACTGGATTGTGCGGCATTTGGGGACGAAAAGAAGGCCTGCGAGAAACATAAAACATCTGTCAGAACTTGTTACTTTCAAGGGATTCTGCAAGTGAGAGAACATACATAACATAATCCTTACGAATAAATTGCCTGCATAAAAGTCTCAACCATACCAAGAAATCATCTTCAATGAAAATCTCAAGATCACGACTGAAACATAAATGCGGGGGGAGAGCTAAAGGAGTTGATTTACCCAAACACTTGGCTTGAATGAACAAAAAAATGATAAGTCGGGATATTAAATAAGATAGTAAGTTTCCGCATTCAAACCACAAATCTTAAGATCGGTTAAAAAATTGATGACAATTACAAGCGACTTCTTGATAGACACCCCTTTATAAGCAAGAAGCAAACATATGATAACTACAAATAATGGAAATCATCATGAAAAGCTTTGTGTAGGACTGGAAAAGGGAAAACCAAATTAAGATGTCACAAACTTGCACCAATTCATGTCCAATATCCAGAAAAGGACTACACTGTCTCATGCAAGTAGCTGAAAAATGGAAGTGTGAACATGCCTTTGAAGGATCGATTGTGTGGAGTTTCTTGGTACAGTGTCTTCTGTAGATACCATTGGAGGTGATTTAGTCCTCTTTGACTCTTGAAATCTAGCCTTGGCATTAAAGCTAGTTTCAGAATTTTGCGGAGCAGTAAATGCTGCGACGGCAGGTGACCTAGGACGAATTTGGGCATCAACAGGCCTGGAAGAGAACAAGAACCATCAAATCGGTATTTTGGAACAAAACAAATTCTGCTATTTCCTAGTCTCGAAAGCTGTAACATAGATCAGACAATACAAAATACATGCATCTTTCAACTCCAGATTTATTTTTCAATAGAGAAAGCTTATACATGAACTGTTTCACATGTTACACAAGTGGAGCCATACCACCCGTAACAGAAGAAAGCAATTCAAACAATGAGAAGCAAACTTCAGCAAACTAAAATAACTACATACAAATAAGATGCAAACAGCGTGAAATCTTACCTTTGAACCCCACCATACTGATAAGGTCTCACAGCAGGACTGGAGTACTCAAAAGTCGACGACGGTGGCCGGACTTTATCTACAGCTTCATTTAACCTACAATAAGAACAAAATCAATAAGCACCTAAACTATAGAGCTTAACACCTCAATTCAAAAGTATAATTAGCATATAACAAAATAAATTTGCAGTCTGAATACCCTAATAAAAAGACAATAAAGTTCCATCCTTTTATCCACATTCTTCAATCCCTCGTTCAATGCAACCAATCTCCTAAACCCCAAACTCATAACGAATCGTTAAAGAAAATATAACTAACTTTAACTTCGAAAACACTGGAAATTCAAATCAAAACCCTCAAAATAACAAGCTTTAAAGCAAAATACCTGGTGGGTCTGATTGGGGGAGTGGTGGAAGGAGGAGGAGGGCGTTGAAACTGGAAAGGGTTTGCAGATTTTGGGGCACTTGTTGGACCTGAATGCTTCCCAAACCCTGACATATTGGGGGTTTTTTCACCTTTTCCCCTCGTTTTTGTGCACTTTTAAGGCGTATCGCGAGCTTTCAAAACATGGGTTTTGTTTGCTGATACAATAAAAGGGATCTTTTTTATTGGTTAACTATGGAGCTCAGTGATCTTGGGGTTTTTTTTTTAAATCTAGGAAGAAAGGAGAAGAACGAACCGGTAAATTGAGGGAAAAAAACCCAGATGCATCAACAAAAGAGTTGGCTTTTCAAAGCTTTCCCGAAGCTCAAAACGCTGCCGTTTATTTATTCTTCAATTGGATTTGAGCTTATGATATTCATAATGAACCCATGGGCTTGATTTAGAGACAATAAAGTAATAGTGGCCCAAACTGTACTTAAATTTTTAGATGATGGGATAAAGCAACTTTTAGTACTAGAACCTGATTTTTCTTTCCAAATTACTTCTTTATTTTTTTTAGATAAGTTATATTGTTATTATCCAAAAAAAAAAAAACAGTTCAAGAATTGTAACAAACAATCCTAAGACATCTTTGGGCAGCCATTCCCATTTTAGGGAATTCACCGAACTGTATGCAAGTGACTATTTACATTATTTATTAGTATAAGTTTGTTCTGTATCCCCATTCGTTATAGTCTATCATGACTCGGCAGACGATCCAATATTACAATCCACAAGATGAATACATGCTTAGGAACATGAAATCCATACCATACAAGTTTGTGCCACTGGACTTTGGATGCAGCCCCCTAATGCCACTCTGTATGTGTGCTATGTCTAAAAAACTAGCAATGAGTAGAGCTTGCGCCTCAGGTCTGAGATTAATCATTTTTCTAATGCATTTCTTAAATTTTTTGGTCATCAAACATTTTTTTTTATTTTGACAAATATGACACTTTAATATTGTACTATGTGTCACAGTTTCAGATTACCACACCATTGAAAAGACTAAAAAGAAAAAAATAAATGTCAAATGTAAGGATTAATGTGGTTCAAATTAAGTTTAGGGACCAAATGACGAAGTTACCAAATTAATGACTAAAAGTCGCTTTGTCCCTTATTTTAAGGCTAAATGCTCAATTTGGCGATTTTGAAATATTTAGCCTTTCTTTGACCATTATAAAAGCTTTGGCTATTATATGAGTAACCTTGTTTGGCCAAATTTGAGTATTTAATTTTGTTTATTAAAAAAATCAAAACATTAAAGGATTTATGAGATTATAAGTAGTTTAAATATTGTATTAAAAATCAAAAAATTTAAGTGCCGTTAATTCCATGTTAATATAAATATAATGTTTACTTTTATATATTTTGTTAATAGATCTTTCAATTACACAGTTGGTTGAAACTTTCAACAATAAAAAAAAAAGTATTGTGTTTTTAAAGTGTCAAGTGTTGTTTTAATCTCGCTATTGTCTTACGACCTTTAAGAGAACCTCATATGTTGAGTCGATATGTGATTCATTGTTTTTATTTATTTAGAATAACATGAATATCTGATTGAAAAGTCGAGATACTTAAAAGACTAAATTATAAAACATGATAAAATTGAACGACTAATTGAAGAATTAATGGCGCTTATAGGGATCGAATCCACACTAATCCCTTAAAAAGGGAATTATTAAGCACCCTTGGTACCACTAAGCCAGATCCATTTAAGGAATTGACGATTTGACGTGGTTCGATCCCCTTCAGCGCCAAAAATATCCAATTTGCCAACCAGTCGTCCAACTTCACCACGCTCTGCAATTTAGTCTTATTAAGTCTCTAAATCTTTCAATTGGGTCCTTATAACTTTATGTTCAAATCAAAAAGGAGAACCACCACAATTACTTGACATATGAGGTGAGCCACGATAAGTGTGGCATGATCAACAGACCATGCTCTCCCATCCCACGACGTTTTCAAGACGGGTGTTTAATCTGTCGGTTCATTTAGTCAATCGAACTGAACTACTAAAAATATATTAACCGTTAATTAAATCATTTTTTAAAAAAAATAATCGAACTGGAAAAAGTTCGGTTTATTCGGTCGGTTTTTATATTAACCGATTTTTTTAATAGAACTTGGGTTAAATTACACAAATGGTCACTAAACTATGTTAAAATGATCTTTTTAGTCACTAGACTTTTAGAAGTTATAAAACAACTATTAAACTTATCTAACTATTACAAAATGGTCATTGATTCATTGCATATTGTAAATTATTGATAGATATTGAAAAGTTTAATGACCATTTTACAACATATCAAAAATTTTAATGATCATTTTATAATTTTTAAAAGTTCAATGACTAAAAATAAATATATGTAATATATATAATATATAAAATTTTAGTTAATTCGGTTAATTAATAGATTTCGAACCGAATTAACCGATAACCGAAGTTTTAAAAAATCATTAACCGTTAACTGAACGAACCTAAAATTAACGACTAATTAACCGAAAAAAATTCAGTTCAATCAATTAATTCGGTTAAAACCGAAGTTTGAATACCCCTACCAAGACCTTCCTAAGGGTTAGAACACAAATCTCGAAAATAAAATGACATCGAACACACTTAAAACACAATACCTCTCAACACTCTGGCTGAACTGAAGTCACAATACACTTGTTTGTTTTGTTTCTAAGATATTCATTTGATTCTACTTAAATTAATTTTTTAATTATAACAACAATTACAATTAGTAAACATTTGAGATTAATCATTAGCAACGTTTAACTATGATAACACTCATAATTAATATACATAAGTAGGACTGTAAATGAACCGGGTGAGCATGAACGAGGGTATGTTCTTGTTCGTTCGTTCCTTTAATTTTAACCGAAAAAATGAACGAACACGAACAACTAAACGAACATAATTTCTTTTTCGTGTTCGTTCGTTAAGGAATCTGGCTTGTTTGTGTTAGTTCATGTTCATTCGTTAAAATGATAAATGAACAAACACAAACGAACATTAAATATTGTTTAATTTTTTCTTGAACATACATGAATAAATTTAAACGAACATAAACAAACGGATTACCAAACGTTCGCGAACATAAATGAACGAATGAGCCCTTTATTCGTGTTCATTCATTTAATTAAACGAACATACAATCTTGTTCATGTTCATCTATTTAATAAATAACGAACGATTCGCTGAACGTTCAATTTGTTTACGGCCCTATACATAAAAATAAATCAAATAATCGCTGAATTACAAATAATACTATAAAAATACACCATGTTTATATATCATAATAACAAAATTAGGATATTCCCTCGTTACATTTTGAGAAATTATATTTTAGTTTTGAATCGTGGGAGTTTTGACATACGTGAGATGAGAGAACCACATGGTTCAAAAGAAAGGCTCGAAATGAATTGAATTAAATACTTATAGGGTTTATCAAATTCTTTCATTGTAAAGAGTGTGTTGGATTAAGCTTTGGGTAGAAAACTTAATCGTTATTGTAAGGTTTTCTTCTCATCCAAGAAAAGAGAAAGAATCAATAGTGCATTGGTTGAAAATCCTTAGTGGGAGCTAAGGTAGTGAAGGTAAAGTTCATTTAGGAACTTGAACCACTATAATTGCCTTGTGTCAATTTTTCATTCTTCCAATTTTCACCCTCAATTTTTTAATCGCCAATTCACCCCCTCTTGGCGATTTACAATCGTTTCATCAACTCAACATACCTGAAATAAAGATTGAAATCTTAAAGAGATCTCGATGAGTTATGTCACTACGAGAATGGAATCATAAAAATTGTCGACAACGATTTTACAAACAATTTTACATAGAATACTTCTAAAGAAGTAAAGAAAGAAAACGAAGATCTTGTGTAGAAATCTATAGGTATTGAAATGATTGGCCAATATAGAAAGACGCTTTGAACTTCAAAAAGAGAAGTATTTGGACCAACAGTCAAAACACCTAAAGGTGTAATGCAACTGAGGCACAAATAAGTAGTCATAAATTCGACTTGAATTATGATCTATGAAGAGTTTTAATTACTTCATGGTGGATGCAATTACTTTGGCAGCTATGAAATATTTTATATGCGTCTTTTATTTTGTGGATCCATATTTATCCTTGAAAGATTTAAAATGCTAGAAACATTTAAAAAATTTCGAGGAAATTTATTTAGACATGTTCCATTGGATATTTATATTTTGGCGCATTTGGTATAATCGCCTTACTAGGCACTAATTGAGAAAATACTATAAGAATGATCATATTTCCTTATGTATTTTATAAAAGAGTTTGGATCAAAATTCATTATATTATTAAAAATCCTGAAGAGCTTCAAATTTGAAAGTCATGAATAACTTTCAAAGTATTTAATTAAAGTATTTGAGAAAAAGAATCTTGAGATGGAGTTTTGTCTCAACCTAAAGATCGAACACTTAAATATGCGTTTTTGTCTATGAATGAACACATGCTGAAAGAATCTTAACGAGATTCAATATGAACAAAGTATATCTATTGAGTACTCCAATAATTGTAAGATTGTTGGATGTGAATAAAGATAACTATATTTTTTTGGTCTTGAAGCATCATTGGTCAAGTAGCACCAAATTTTAGTTGCTCTATAACATACTATCTTGGTGCAACAAGATCATTTGAGATCTTTAAACTTGATATCTCTTCAAATCATGTAATTGTTATACATAAGACAAGCCAAGAATGTGCTTGGCTAAGAGCATTGACCCAACATATCCAGTAGATATGTAATTTACTTTCACAAGATATGATACAAAGCTATCTTGTGTAAAGATAATGCAAGATGTATATCTCAATTGAAAGGCGGATACATCATGAAATATATTACTCCAAAGTTTCACCCCTCACGATCTTTAGAAAAATAATATTCAAGATTGAATTATGAAGATTCAAAGATCTTTTGTGATGTTTTCATGAGTGAGAGTAAATAGGCGTTGCACTATTTTTTCTTTAACCGAGGTTTTGTCACAATGGGTTTTCCTGGTTAGGTTTTTAATGAGGTAACATGTTATGTGTATCAAAGATGTGTGTACTCTTTTTCCTTCACTAAAGAAATTTTTGTCCCATTGAGTTTTATCTTAGCAAGGTTTTAACGAGGCACATTATCTTCATGGATATCCAAGGGGGAGTGCTATGAATATCTTTATTTATGATGGATATGCATATATTAAATGAGACTTTAATGTATTTTACTATTAGGGTTTAATACCCATTGAAATTAGGGTTTCCATCTTATGCATATAAATATAGAGTTTGAAGAAAGCATTGTATACAACCCTACATTGAGAATATAATACAAGTCTTTATCTTTGTTCTTATTCATTTTTCTTGTTCTTCTTTATTTTATTCACAACATTTTCTTATTAAGATAAAAATATTATTTTTAAAAAATCTTGTATATCTTTTGAGATTATAAATTAAAGTGTCTTGTTTTAATAAACTGCACATACCTCATAAATTTTTGAACCGCCCATAGTTTTGAATATATAGCAAACATGAATTAAAGCTTTATTTTAAAATATCACAAAATAATACTATTTGGGTTTTGTATTGGACAGTATAAATTTTGAAATATTTATATATCTATATTATGTTTGTGGTGTTTATTTTAAATTATTTTTATATTAAATAACATAAAAACTAAAATTATCATTTTTATTTATATATAATATTATTTTTATTCCTCTAGATCTATTTTATGGTCATTGTTCGTGGTTCTCATTGGAAGTGCAACATGACTCTCACTGTACCCAACACTTGTTGCATAACATCCTAAAATTTTAATGACATGACACATTAGGGTTGCTACAAGATTTTATAATATTGTAATTTTTTTGATTTAATCATTGGTATCCAACTTATTAGTCGATTAATTCGGATTAATTTTTGTACAGGTCCAATATGGGGCAAACATCACAATTCAATTTTTTAATTCACAACGTTAAGATTCAAACTATTAACCTTAATTAAGAGACTTAATGCCTCATCCCGTTAGAGACCGAAAAAGTGAAAAAACTTCAAGAATTAAATTATTAAAAACTCGAATTTAGAGACTGAATGTTACTCTGTCGTGCTCCAAATATTAAGGCTTGCTTGAAGAATTCTATACACTTAAATCAAAGTTGTCCCTAAGCCATAAATTCAAGAATTTGATTTTGTTAAACCACAAATTCATGAATTTGAAATTGAGAAGCTTTAAGTTCGAGATAACTAACCAAGGAAAAATGATAATTTGAAGGGTATTTTTGACATTCAATATTATTATTATTATTATTAAAACTATTAATTTTGGTGAATTTTGGTCAAATAATAAATGGTGAGTTCTATCACTGGTTGGTGGTGTACTAATATACTTTAGCATTTTAAATTCAAATTTATTTATTTTATAATTGAATCATTATTTTGTTGTATTAAAAAATGAATTCGACTTTACTCAACGTAAAATAATTTAAATGTATAAAATTTCAACAAATAAACGTTAGCGTTTTCTAAATTTATTCACCAATGGCCAAGCAAATCTAGGAGTGGTCGATGTTGCCGTCCGCCTAAGTTGGATGGTAACCGATACCGTGTCGAGTGTTCGGAAACACCATGAAAATAGCGCACGAAATCGATCCGATGACCGTCGGCAAAACCACTAACAAAACCTTCTGAGTGGACTCAAAAAATGGACAATGAAAACACTGCATTGTGTAGGAATCCAACATAGACAAAACAGCAAACACCATGACGGAAAAAAAAGCATGAACGAAATCTCCGATCCTCAGCTTGTATTTTGACAAGTTGATCGAATTCGAACACGGAGACGGCCATAGACCGGTCGCCGTGGTGATACCGTAATGAACCATGCCGTCACCGTCTCTGTAACTATCCGTAAAGCAGGCGAAAGCACAAGAGAAGCCACAGATGCCAATGAGGATGCTGGTTAGGACCATGCCGATAAGGCCGCAATGGCCGTTGCTGGTTAAAATAGGGTTAAGGAACTGGAACATGAAGACAGTTCCTGTCGGGAGGAGCCTGATAATGTTCCCCCAACTCGGAAATGTTTTGTTTGAAATCAACGTCGACGACAAAGAGGCGGCCGTACCGTCGGATTTAGCCATTTTAATGGAAGTGAACCACTGTTAAAGTCAGTCAAGTGCTAAATAACGAACAACTTCCCTGGATGATGCTTAGCAAAGATTGAGAATTGGTGTTTATAAAGAGAATTCGATTCAAGTTTGTAACAACATTTTTTCTCCTACTTTAAATTTTGATTCTTCATGTACTTATATCGTGTTTATACGTTTTATATATTTATATAAATTTTATTAAAAATTATATTTTATATTAACATTTTTTATTTTAATGTCAATTTAACAGTTTATATTCGAATTTCGTAACTACTCATCTTACAATTTTGCCACGAGACATATTGTGTTATGGTTTAAATAGATTTGCTTGCACGTAAAGTTGGTGTAGTAGAGAGTTTGAAACTTTTTTTTAAACCCAAACTTCCTATAATCACATGATATGCGTGTGTCTTTATATTATTTGAATTAGGGATGGCCATTTTAGCCATTCCGAATGAGTTTCTACCCACCCATTTTTATAGTATCTAGTTTTCTTAAAAGAAAATTTTGGGTTCGAATTGTGTTCGGGTTTGATTTTTTGAGGATGAGATCAGGCCGGGTTTTGGTTTAAGGTGAAAATTTACCCGACCCGAATAATAGTTTAATTTTATTATAAATTTTTAGGTATAATTGCTACAATACCCCTCTTTATATATATATATATATATTCAATTATCTCCCTATTTTATCTAATAGAAGTAGAATAATTATTATAATGTTCACTCTCTATTTGTATTTTTACAACCAGCTCCTTATTTTTATCGTATAACAATCAAAATAATAATTTTTTATTTATGTCGGGTCGGGTTGAATTCGGGATTTTACTCTAAAATTCCGGTTCGAATCGAGTGAAACATCATAAAATATCAGGTCGAGTCGAAATTGGATGGAGATGTTAAATTTTTGGGTCGGATGAGAATCGACCAAAACCCGACCCATGAAATTTGAATCATGGTCCATTTTTGTTACTTAAAATTCATTATTTCCCGTCTTAGTTCGAAAATGTTCGATCATTGTTCAATGAATATTAAAAATTATAATATAATTAAATAAAAAAAGTTTTTAATTAATAAATAATAATTTATGTTGACTAAGTCTATAATATACTAATAAAAGGTATCATTTTAGTCTATATATACTAATAAAAGGTATCATTTTAGTTTATAATATATTCCCTCCGTCCCGTTCAATATGTCTATTATTGATTTTTTATTCATATTTTTTAAATTTCGACTCATTATTACTTTATATTTATTATAAATGAAAATGTAAAAAATATATGTTTTAGAAATCTTCAATCATGTAGTTTAAAAATATATATTTTATAAAATTTAATTATTTAAAGTAATTATGGTCAAAATTAAAAAAATAACTTTTAAAAAATCAATACTAGATATATTGAGTGGGGCAAAGAGAATATTACTTAAGGCTTTCAACATTGGGTTTCTCATGGAGAAAACATGGAACAAAGTTAAACTTTAAGGGGTGAAGTGACAAAAAAAAGAGGTTTAAGGGGTAAAGCGAAAAAAGTGGTATACTTTAAAGAGCAAAATGTGTATTAGGCACCTACAAAAGATTGTCGGTAAAAAGACATCTTAAGTCTCTCAATTTTAAAATTATATAAAATGGCTCCTTTAAAATGAAGTAATTTGGTCCATGTTTTTTTTTCTTTTATTGGGTAAAGAGATATTTATATACGCAAGGTAAATGTCGAGTTTCATACTCATAAAAGATGAGTCAACATTAGTATTCTTGGTCACTCAGTTTATTAGTAGATTTCAGTAATTTGATCTCTCTTAATTTTAAAAGTGAGCAATTTAAAATAATTAATCGCGACTTTAATGTTTTTTCGTCAATTTTACAGAATTTTAACTGATATAATAATAAAATTAGCCTTTAGTGTTTACATATTATCTCAATTTGATTCTAATTTTAAAAGAATTCAACACATTTTACACATTTTGTAGATGTTTAGGGCTAAATTTGTTGATTTTTTAGAATTAGGACTAAATTAATGTAGTGTATATATGCTAGAGGCAAAATTTATTATTATACCAATCAAAATTATATAAAGTTGAAGGAAAAAGTTTAATGCATTGATTATTTTTACTTAATTATTTACAGGGGAGCAACGTATGAGGGACTTGTGGAGGCCAAGACCCCAAAATTTTGAAAAATTGAAATTTAGTCCCTTAAAATTTTTAACAAATTAATTTGGTTGTCACAAAATTTTAGAAATTCATATTAAACTACAGTTTTTTAGTATTCCTAATTAAATACATCCCATAATTTTAAAAGTTTTCATTAAACTTCTCAAAATTTTAAAAAATTTAGTTAAACCTCACTATTTTTTTGAAAAAACTGTAAATTAAACCCTTCATTTTTTTGATAATTTAGTTTAATTTTTTATTTTTTAAAGTTTTAAATTGTCCCTCTTAAGCTCTTTCACCAAGTTCCGCTATTAATTATTTACTTTCAAAATTAACATGTATTAAATTGTTTTTTTCTTTCTAAAAGGGACTGATTTATCTAATTTTAAAACTAGGAGACACCTAATATATATATTTTTAGCAAAGTATAACTTACTCCAAACATTTGCTTGAAAAATATATATAATATTTAAAGGCTCTGTTTGACAATTAGCGGATTGTATTAACTAATTTGGTTAGTGGATTGTATTAGTTGATTGTATAAAAGTGTTTGGTAATGATAGCTAATAGCTGTTTGATTAGTTAAACAAACAAAATAACATATAAGGATATGATTATATTCGATACTTATTTGAATAGTTTATTAGTTATCAATATTTTGTATCTATTAAGATTAATTAGATTATGAAAAATAATTTTTAATATAACATTACTAAGCTATTTGAAGGATCTATATATTAATTTATTATTTATATAATTATTTTTAATAGAATTTAATTAATTATTGAATTTAAATAAAAATATAAATGTGTGAGAATAAAAAGAAAAAATATAAAAATTATTAGTTTACAAATATCACAATGTAAATACTTGAGGTTGAAGAATTAAAATAGAAATAGTTAAATTTAAGTTATTTGAATTTTTTTTAAATTATTAAGGGTAAAAAGTCTTTATAACTCTTATGTTAAAGCTTCTAATTTTAAAAAGCTCCTATTAGCAGTTTTTTCAAAATTAAAGTTTTCACCATGATATGCTATTTCAATATGCTCTTAACCAAACAATCAAATTAGTGAATTTGACTAGTCAAACCTCTAATTTTAACTTAAACCTTTTTTTATCAATAATTTAAACTTCTCTTCACCAAACATGTCAAAGTAAACTTTAATGTGAAATTAATAGTTTTTCTTTAAATTATAAAAGTTTTAATGAATACGTTCGGCTTTAGACTCGAGTGATCAAAATAAAATGGCTTAAAATACAAATTACCCTCTACACTTAGCTACTTAGGACAAATTGGCCCTCATCTCATTTTTTCGTCAAATAAGCCCCTAATGTTTCCAACTGAACACGTTTCAGTCCCTAAGACAAACATTTGGTAATTTTGAAATAAATGCTGACATGGATCACTAATATGTTGACACATGTAATAATAACTAAAATTAAAAATATTTAATTATCCACATAATTTATTACAAATTATATTCGTATTAAACATACATTTGTATCATAAATTTACACACACAATCATATTATGTAGCAAAATAACCAGTTAATTTATTCATCAATGGCCAAGCGAATCTAGGAGTCGTCGCCGCCGTCATCCGACAGAAGTGGAGGGTAGCCGAGACCGTGTCGTGTGTACGGAAACACTATGAAAACCACACCGGTGATCGCTCCGATAGCCGGTGGCAAAACCATGACTAAAAGCTTATCAGCAAACTCTAGTTGTGGATACAAACACATCACGGTGCCGGAATCCAACAGAGAAAAGGCAGAAAACACCACGAGCGAGAAGAAAGCATGAACAAAATCACCAAACTTCAGCCTGTATCTCGACGGGTCGACCGTACCCGAAGCCGGAGACGGCCAGAAACCGGTTAACGTGGCTACACCGTAATGAATCACGCCGTTACGGTCTCTGTAACTGTCCGTAAAGCAAGCGAAAACACAGAAGAAGCAACAAAGGCCGATGAAGGTACACTCGAGGACCTTGCGAACTATCATGCCGCAATTGCCGTTGCTGGTTATAAGAGGGTTGAGGAACTGAAACACGAAGACAGCTGCTGTCGGGAGGAGCTTGATAAGGTTCCCCCAACTGGCAAATACTTTGCCGGGAGTCGAAGTCGACGACGAAGTGGCGGCGGCGGTACTGCCGGATCTAGCCATTTTCATGAAAGTGAAACACTGCTGCTGATAGCATACAGGCTTTCTTGATGCTGCTCAGCAGAGATGGAGGATTGGTATTTATAAAGAGAATTCTACGTAACAACTTTTTCAGGAGTTCACATTTGTTGTATTTGTATTTTTTTTGTATAGTTAATATATATTAATTTTATGGTCCATGTTAAATATTTGTGACTCACCCACCTAATAATGTTGTCTTTAAAGTTCGAACGAATTTAAATTTTTTACTTGAAATTGTAACGTGTTTTGCCATTGCAGCCAACACTTGTTGGTCTTGAATTTATATTATTTTATCGTATTATATTTTATATTTAGATAAATTTTAATAATTTTATTTTTATATATTTCATATCTATTTTATGATTCATAAACAGATGTATTTGAAATTTGTGACTGTTACTCAACAATATCGTATTGTAAAATGATTTAAAGAGTTATTTGCACTTAAAATTGGTATAGTAGAGAGTTTGAATTTTTTTCCAAGTCACATACTCTCTAACCACATGAAATGTGTGTGTCTTCGTATACATGTGAATATATATATATATATATATACTATTTTGAGTTAAATTATTTTGAATGAGAAAATATGATACTATTTTAGATGCTTGAATTGTTATTTTTACCAGTTTACTAGGATTATGGCCAATAGGACTAGTCCTAGTCATGGGTCATTTTTCACCTGCATTCGTGCATTCGTTTTCTATTCCTAATTCGAAAAAATTAAATTCATTATTTGTCAAATATTATATTTATAATTAAATACAAGTGTAAAGTATTTTAAATTAACAAACAATTATTCATGACAATTCAAATTATAAAATAGTTTGTACAAGATCCAACGTAGGATGATGGGTGGTCTTTGACATATAAGCCTTAAGGGATCGGCTGGTCCTAGTATCGTCACGACGTAGGTCTTATAAGTTAATTCTTGATTAATATTTGAGTGAATTTTAACTCGATTGATATTATTATTGTTGTAATATTTAATAATTCAATTGTTGACATTATTAATATATATTACTTGTTCGTTAATTTTTTAATAGAATAATAACGTGGCATATTTTTTATCTAAAATTTCAATCAATCGAGATGTGATTATGCCATCAAAATTTATTAGTTTCGAAAATGAGTAATTAAATAAAGGAAAAATATATGTTGAATTGGCGGTGTAAACTTTTTGTTTCCACAAGTGACATAATTTTAGGGGTTAAGGATCCAATTTAGAGTTTATACTTTAGGAGTTTAAGTTTAGGGGTTTAGTATTTAGGGTATGTGGTTAGAATTTAAGGTTTAGGGTTAATGTTTAAGGCTTAGAGGTTAGGGTTTAGCTTTTACCACAATATGTTAGGGATTTAGGTTTTTACCTATAACCCCTAAATTCTAACCCTAAACTTTAAATTCAATCCACATTCCCTAAATTCTAAGCACATAAACATAAACCCCTAAACAATAAACCTAAAATAAATCTCTAACCCTTAAAATTAGGGCGCTTGTGAAAACAAAATATTTTCACCGTTGGTGCATGGTATAATTACCCTTAAATAAATTACAACTTCACTTTTTTTTTCTTTCAATTTTACATAATTGTAAGCGAGCGATTAAGTAAACTAGTCTCAATCGCATTGGAAGTGCTGCACAAGAACAAGAATACACATTTTGGTTTCAGGTCTGCCCATTGTAATATTTTTTCCAAATCCTATATGTAACTTATTTTTCCTCATCTCAAATCATATTTTCAAATGTTAGGCAAGTGGTGAATTGTTATTGGACCTTTAGAATATTCAAGATCAAACTAACATAATGTATGAACGTTGAAAGTTAAATTTGTTATCATGTCAATCAAAATATTAATCTCGTGTTTAGTTGTTTTTAATTGCTCATTTTTGAAAATGTCAGTGATCAAATTGCTCTTGTTTTTTTTTGAGAGGGATCAATGACTAATCTTAAAATTAAGAGGATCTAATAGGTATTTTTACCAAAGATATCTCACTCCAAATGTTTTCCTTGAAAAATATGTATAATATTTCAAGCAAATTCTAATGTTCAACCATTGGGGTTTTCTTTAAAATTAATGAGTTAATTGCATCATGTGTCCCCAAACTATGATCTTTATTTTAAATTGGTCCTAAACTTTTGAAAATTCTAATTTCGTATTTAAATTATGACTCATTTTAAATTAGTCCCAAACTTTTGAACCTTTAAATTTCACTCTAAACTATGAAACTTATTCTAAATTGATCCCCAAACTAGATATCAATGTTTACATGATAATTAACACTTTTTTTAAAGATGTTACTAACAGTGGACATGATTAGAATATACTGATAGTTTAGAGATGGAATTTGGATAGTGTGAAAGTTTGAGACTAGTTTAGAATAAGGGTCATATTTTGAGGATAAAATTAAAATGTTTAAGTCCAATTATAAATTAAAATATAACATATTTCTAATTATTCAAAAAATAATATTTGTTTTATAACCAAACTATAACTCTCATAAAATTGGAAGGTTCAAAATTTTTAGTACAAGTATAAATATATAACCCAAACACCAAGGATCATAAATACATATAACACATCATAAATAAACCGTCTAATAAATTTGTATCTTACTACCATACATAGATTCATGTATCACATCATAAATTTTACACATAAACTCATATTATGAAACAATTATAATTTGATCCAAATAAACAAATTTAAAATAATAAAAAAACACAGGTTTCTCAAAGCAATTCCATTTCAGTCATCGTTGGATGAATTATCCGACGAGTCACTCGCCGAAATCGAAGGGTAGCCGATTCCATGTCGCTTGTTCGGAAACACGACAAAAATCGAGGCCGAGATCGCTCCGATAACCGGGGGCAAAACCATGAGCAGAACCTTCTCAGTGGACTCAAAAGATGGATAAAAACACTGCACGGTGTTGGAATCCAACAGGGACAAAACAGCAAACACAATGATCGAGAAAAATGCATGAACGAAATCACCACCCCTCAGCTTGTACTTCGACAAGTCGATCGAACTCGAACTCGAGTACGGCCAGAGACCCTTAACCGTAACGATACCGTAACGAACCTTGCCGTTACCGTCTTTGAAACTATCGGTAAAGCAAGAGAATACACAAGAGAAACCACAAAGGGCAATGAGGATGCTGGTGAGGACCTTGTTCACATGGCTGCAATGGCCGTAGTTGGTCAAGACAGGGTTAAGGAACTGGAATACAAACACAGTTCCGGTCGGGAGGAGCTTGATAAGGTTCCCGAGACCTGTGAGTGTTTTCTCCGAAACCGAATTCGACAAAGAAGAGGCTGTTTTACTGCTGGATTTAGCCATTCTTTTCGACAGTTTTTTGGTTGATGCTTAACAATGATTGAGGACTAGTATTTATAAGGAGTTCAGATTTGATAATTCATGTATTTGATAATTCATGTATTTGTATCGTGTTTATATATTTTGTCGTGTCTTGTTTTATATTTATATGAATTGTGATATGTTTATGATTCTTATTATATTATAGGAAAACTATATATTTAGTACTTCAATTATGCACGCATTATTATTTTGGTACTTCAATTATTATTTTTGGTAAAATAGTACCTAACGTTACGTTTTTGTTCTATTTTAGTACCCAACCATTAAAAATTAATGGAGATGGTTACGTGACTTAGTATAATCACAGTTTTAGTCCAAAACTCTTTTATATATTATTAATTTAGTCCAAAATCCATCAATTTAAAATATCATCTTAATTTTGATAGAATTTTGTCTCGTCCCCTTTTCACCCTCTCGTATTCTCGCTGGTATCCCGATCGTGGATTTTGTCTCATCCTAAAGTTTTGATTTGTCCCTAGCGTGTTTTTTAAACTCCAAAATCCAAAAAAATGTTCGACTAGAAGAAGAAGAAAATTGAGGAATTTACAATTTTAGTCCAAAAATTAAAATAATGTTTAAATTGATAGAATTTTAGACTAAATTGATAGATTGTATAAGTTTTTGGACTAAAATTGTTATTAACCCAAGCCACGTCACCATTTCTGTTAATTTTAAACGGCGGAGGTACCAAAACAGAACATAAACGTAACGTTAGGAAATATTTTGCCAAAAATAATAGTTGAGATACCAAAACAATAACACGAACATAATTTGGGTACTAAATATGTAGTTTCCCCTATATTATATTTAGAGACATTTGTGGTATGGTTTCAATCTAAAGAGAGTTGCTTGCACGTAAAATTGGTGCAGTAGGGGAATTGCCTTTGCTTTTACTCTTCGTAAGCTTTGTCCACACCTCTACCTTAAGCATGGTGTTTGTTTTCTCATTTTTTGGGTAAACTACATACATGACCACTTAATTATGGGGTATGTGTCAATTTGACCACTATACTTTTAATTTTGGCAAATATACCACTTAACTGTTTAAATAGTTTTAATTAAGACACCAACCGTTAAAAAATAGAAAAGTTGACGTGGCTGTTAAATAAAATGGTATAATTACATATTTGGTCCCTGTTATTTACGCGTTTTTTAGATCGTTGGATGCGTGAAACGGATGACAGAGATTAACAGTAGAATATGTGAAGA
Source organism: Hibiscus tridactylites (assembly GCA_958450335.1). Classification (NCBI taxonomy): domain Eukaryota; kingdom Viridiplantae; phylum Streptophyta; class Magnoliopsida; order Malvales; family Malvaceae; genus Hibiscus; species Hibiscus tridactylites. The sequence continues at coordinate 83,900,395 of OY288270.1, forward strand.
TTATCACTTGAGAATAAAAGTAAAAAGTTAATCTCAAACATCTATTTTTTCGGTCCAACCATCCAAAAAACGTGTAAAACTTAAAGAGTTTTACATTGTGTAAGTTGATCATAACCCATATATACTTGTGTGTTAAATAGTTAATTAATCGACTTATTTTTAAAATAAAAATATATTTTAAATAGTTAAAAACCTGTTATATATTTTATATATTAAATTAGTTAAGTCGATTAATTCAGTTATAAATTTTAAAAATTAATCGATAAAAGCAATTCAATCGAAATCATATTAAACCTAACTGTGAAAAAAGAATAAACTGAGTTGAAGTATGAATTAATTTAAAGTCTAAACAAACTTGTAAAATATATTATAAATATTTTCTAACTTAGTCAAACCCTTTTAAAACCATTTTGAATTTTTTGCACTTTGAAAACAAAATTTTTATATTTTAAAGCGAAAATCATCTCTCGATCAATCATTTAGCTCATAACAATAAGATTTTTTCTGTTGGAAAAATTTGATAATTTTGGAGCTTTGAATAAAAAATTGATTCAAATGTTGTTGAGGAAAATGTGGAACCAATTGTTGGTTCGTAAATGTGCAGGCGTGCACGACGTGGGTAACGCAAATGTCTGAACCGGTCTGGTCCTTCGTGGGCTTGCAGATATTTTGACCCAAATTTAAAATGAATTTTTCTCAAATAAAAGCATAAATTTGCCAATTTTTATCTTGGAATTAAAAAGGGTAAATATTAGAAGTTACCTTTAATTCAAATAATAATTTTGGAAATTGCTTTATAGGAGAATCAATTGATTCTCAATATTGAATGCTCCATTAGGTCAAAATTTCCACTTATACCCTCAATACACTCCTATAAATAGGGAGTAAACCTTCTAAGTTTTACACAACTAAAAACCACAGAAATTTTTTATTGTTTTACTCTGTGGATTTTACAAGTGGTTTTCGGTGATAGGCGAAGGCAAGGGCCAGTTCGTGATCTCCACAGTAGTGCAACTATGGTTGATCTTATGTTGTTGTATCCTGGGAGACAGACGACCAATGAACTCGAGCACCATAGGAGTGGCCGAAAATCTGTCTTAAGGAAACTGCGTTCGTGCAGGCCTCAACACGTTTCTTTTGGTTCTAAATCGGTTTTTATTTTTATATCGTTGTATTGTTTTTATTTTTGTACTGTTCGTTAAATAATATTATTCTATTTTATTATTTTTTCTTGGATTAACGCCTATCTTCTAACAATCTTAAGACAAATTCTCAGTTTTAATCCAAGACGAACAGATTATTGTATCTAAAGCAATAATTCACACGATGAGGAAATTTTCACGCATATAAAAAGTGAATGCCCAAAGACAAGAAACGTTGAGATCACCAATACCATGGATTCAACACGATGCAAGCGGTATTTCTTGAGATAGAACATTTGAATATTCGATTAGTAAGGTAATTTATATATTCCTTAATAAGTTTTCTTGTTTATATGATTTTTTTAAAACCATAAATTATGGTATTAGTAAGGTAATATTCCATATTAAATTTTGACTTTTAATATGGTATGATTTATGTCATAATTATACTTTTTTATGACATTGTTAAGGTAATAATGAAATATTCCTTAAACATTTTTGACATTAATATTAAATAATAAATATGACATTCAATATGAAAATATGGTAACTTTATAACCTTATATGCCAACCCTTCTTGGAATGGAAATAAAATTTTAAATTTGGTAATATTTTTGGTAATATTATTATGATAGTGTTACCTTATAACGTGGACATTTTAAATATGGCATGTATATAAATTATACTTTGTCATTTTTTTTGTCTTATTTATGATCCTTTGTATTTTTGGAAATTATGTTAATTTTATTTTGTACTAACAATTTCTTTTGAGAAATTTTATAGAGACGAACAGAATATTTAGGCGAAATCGTGATTTGTTGTGGAAACAAAGATCTCGTAAATAATTCGTTTCAGAAATTAATTTCTGCCGTTTTAACGGATTTACGTGATCTTTCCAAAACAAGAATAAAAAAAAATTAAAGGATCAATTCCTTTGATTTTGTTGCCTTGATATCTTTGGTTTGGGTTTTAGTGCTACTAATCCCAATATTTAACAAAAGATATATGAGAAATAAATCACTGAATTTATTTCTTCGTTAGAATCTTGTGTTGATTCTAATTTTGGAAAAGAAAATAAATCATTGAATTTATTTTCAAGAGAATCTTGTATGATTCCAATGTTGCAAGGAAAATAAATCTTTGAATTTATTTCCGTAAGAATCAAGTATGATTCAATTTTTGTAAAAGAAAATAAATCATTAAATTTATTTCTATGCTAGAATCTTGCGTTGATTCTAACTTGTTAAGAAAAATAAATCATGGAATTTATTTCCGTAAGAATCAAGTATGATTCAATTTTTGTAAAAGGAAATAAATCATTAAATTTATTTCTATGCTAGAATCTTGCGTTGATTCTAACTTGTTAAGAAAAATAAATCATGAAATTTATTTCCGTAAGAATCAAATATGATTAAATTTGTGTAAAAGGAAATAAATTATTAAATTTATTTTCTGTACTAGAATCATGTGTTGATTCTAACTTGTTAAGGGAAATAAATCGTTGGATTTAGTTTCGTGAGAATCTAGAATGATTCAACCTTGAAATAAATTGGTGAATTTATTTTGAAAAAAAAATAACTCAAATTTATTATCAAGTGTAATTTTATTTTGGAAATACATTGGTGAATTTATTTCGGAAAGTAACATTGGTTACCAAATTTAGAGCGCTGATTCTGACTGAGGTTTCGAATCAAAGCATAGAAGAACTTGATTCTCTATGTCAAAATTAAATTCTTAAAGCCTATTCGGATGCATGCTATGAAGTGCACAGTGTTTAAAAAGGCTAAAGAATCGAGAGGGTCGTTGGACCATAAATGGAAGATTCTAAATTGTTGTGAATCAAAGGTAGTGATTCCGATTGATCATCCATGCTTGGAATGATTTCAAGAATAAAATCCATAAACGGTGATTGAAAGAAATTTTAAAAATGCATGTCTAGGATTGGTTCTTTGAGAGACTTGGTATTTAAGCGTGCCTAGTGCACCACCTCTCTTTCATAAGTTACCTACCTGGTGCATTGTTTATTATTGTTCTTTCTATTAATACCGTGTGAACTTTTGTTTGGGGTTTAGTTTACTAAATCTCCGTCGTCTAACAAAAGTTAGAAATTATGTTTCTGTTTCTGGTTTTAGTCTTTGACTAAATTCCTAACGTTTAACAGATTCATAATTTTTGGTTCTAGATTGTGTCTACGTGACACAATGGAAAAATCAGTGAAATTTATTAGAAAAAAAAATTTCATACATTGCAACAAAAGATGTTGCATAGTTGACCATGATAAACCTAGTTAAATATCTGAAGGATGATCCTCCTATTATTAGAGAGGATAAGGTAAATATTGTTACCACCTTCAAATGTTACTAAGGTAAATATTGCTAAGATAAATATTATCATGGCAAACGTAGTAGAAGTCAAAAACGACTTCAAACCGTAAATTGGACGGTGTGTTCTAGAAGCAAAATTTTATGAAAAAAAATGCTTCAATTGCCATAAGATGAGGAACAAGTCTTTGGACTATAGACTTTCAAACGAGGACAATGTTATTGCCATAACAATTGATATGACAACATATTGGCTGAAGGAGTATGTTTATTACCTTCATTGATGATAGCACAAAAATAATGTAAAGATGAAGCTATAGTGAAAATTGTTCTCTATGAGCATGATGTTGAATCTCAAACTTAATTAAAGGTTTAAGATGAGGAGAAGCTCTATATGAGTAACGTTGGTACTATAATGTACCTAACATGTGGAGGAAGCTGTTCTATAAGCTAATTACCTTTTAAACAAGATTTCCCGTAATTAAAGAGACTAGACACCATATAAGTTATGGAAGGTAATTAAACCTTCCTACAACTACTTGAAAATGTGGAGGTGTCTTGCAAAAGTAATGACCCATTACTAAAGCAACTGAGAATAGATCCCAAAAAAATTGTGGATTGTATTTTATTGGCTATATAGAACATAGCAATGTATATCGATTTCTTGTGTATGAATCGAAGAACCCTGAGATTCAAAAGCATACGATAATGGAAGATGTATTCCCTTGTAAAGCTAGGGAAGTTGGTCAAAGTTCAATGAAACGAACTTCAGAGATTATCGATAAAGATGACTCAAATGATCAACAAAGGTTTAAGCTTGAAATAGAGGTTGAATCTCAAACGTATAATGATGTTATACATTCATCTGAAGGCACCTTATGGAAGGATGCCATTAAGAGTAAAATTGATTCCATCATGTAAAATTATACGTGGGGAATTAGTGAATCTTTCTCCGTGAATTAAACCACTAAGTTTTGAATGAATTTCAAACAGAAAATGAAAGTAGATGAAACAATTGATAAGTATAAGGCCAGATTGGTAATAAAAGGTTACCAAATGTCTTGACTATTTCGATACATAATCTCATGTATCAAGGATAACCTCCATAAGTATGATACTTACAATTGTCGCTTTGCGAAATCTAGACGTACATCGAATAGATGTTAAAAGAGCTTTTCTAAATGAAGATCTTGATGAAGAAATATACATGGAACAACCTGAGGGTTATGTAGTTTCAAGTCAAGATTGAAAAGTATGTAGGTTGGTGAAGTCCTTGTATAGACTTAAACAAGAATCAAAGTAAAGACATGATAAGTTCAATAATGTCATGATGACAAACGACTTCAAGATAAATGAGTGTGACAAATGTGTATATGTCAAAACTACTAACATTGGATATATTATTCTATGTTTGTATGTTAATAACATATTCATTGTTGGAAGCCACAATAAAATGGTAAACGTACCAAAGACTTGTCAAATTCAAGATTGACATGAAAAATATGAGATTAACATATTTGAGTTTGGGCATCCAAATCAAACGATCACTTAAAGGTCTCATATTGACGTAGTCACACTACGCGGGCAAGAGAAGTTTGGCAAGGATGTTTCCGGCATAGCCAGAACTCCAATAAATACATGCCAACTTTTGTCCAAGAACAAAGACCAAAGTGTTGACCAAGTAGATTCAATAGACCAGATATTGTTTCTACTATGAGCAATTCAAGTAGATTCACAAGCAATTCAAGTGAAAATCACTAGAAAGCAATTGTGAGGGCATTGAGATATCTTAGATACACTCGAGATTATGAATTGCATTATTCCAGAGATTCTTCTATTTAGAAGGATACTCTGATGCGATTGGATATCTAATATTCAAGATATCAAAGGCATAAGTGAATATGTCTTCACTTTGGGAGGAGGAACCGTGTCATGGAAATCCTTAAGAAAAATGGTTAAAATCAAATCCATAATAGAATCTGATTTTGAAGTTCTAGACAAGTCTAGAAAACAAGTCGAATGGCTTTAGAAATTTCTTGGAGGATATTCCTGAACGACCAAAGCCAATGCCCACAATAGGTAGGACATAGAGCTTTGTGTATAATGGTAAGTCGAGACATGTGCGTTGTCGACATAATACCGTTAGACAACTGATCTCAAATGAAGTTATCTCTATTGATTTTTTGAAATCAAAGAATAACGTTGTGAATCCCTTAACCAAAGGGTTAAATTGAGATCAAGTTGAGAAAACATCTAAAGGAATGAGACTAAAGCCCATGTAAATTTAAGGTGCTATGTGAAGGAAAACCCTACCTAGTTGACTGGAGATCCCAAGATCTAGGTTCAAAGGGACAACCTAATTGCATAGACCTGTGCGGTCACTGTAGGGGCTCTTATCCCCAAGTCCATTCCTATGATGTAAACGGTGATCAAAGTGGTTTAGGCTAAGCAATGCTTTTAATGATCATTGTGTGCTTTTGTGAGCCAAGCAACATAAGTCGCCTATGTGAGAGTGAAGTGGGGCCGCTTCAATGAGACTATTGGGCATAGTTCTTTCAAACTCTTGCAGAACCAGGCGATGTCCATGGTCATATGGACATACCCATGAGAACTAATACTCTTGTCAGAGAGGTAGTTGTGTGAAGTATATCATCGTTTACACAAACGACAGAACAGTTCAAGGATATTATGTCTACTGGTCAGCTAGTAAAGTAAATATACTTTCACAAGGGAAGATTCAAGGGTGGACACCTACCTATCCTATGCAGCTATCGATCGTAGAATCTATCACCACATCGAGTCAAAATGTTTTTGATTAAATCAATTTCATTCATGTGGGGGATTGTTGGAAAAATTTGATAATTTTGGAGCTTTGAATAAGAAATTGATTCAAATGTTCTTGAGGAAAATGTGGAACCAATTGTTGGTTCGTAAATGTGCAGACGTGCACGACGTGGGTAACGCAAATGTCTGAACCGGTCTGGTCCTTCGTGGGCTTGCAGATATTTTGACCCAAATTTAAAATGAATTTTCCTCAAATAAAAGCATAAATTTGCCAATTTTTATCTTGGAATTAAAAGGGTAAATATTAGAAGTTACCTTTAATTCAAATAATAATTTTGGAAATTGCTTTATAGGAGAATCAATTGATTCTCAATATTGAATGCTCCATTAGGTCAAAATTTCCACTTATACCCTCAATACACTCCTATACATAGGGAGTAAACCTTCTAAGTTTTACACAACTAAAAACCACAGAAATTTTTTATTGTTTTACTCTGTGGATTTTACAAGTGGTTTTCGGTGATAGGCGAAGGCAAGGGCCAGTTCGTGATCTCCACAGTAGTGCAACTATGGTTGATCTTATGTTGTTGTATCCTGGGAGACAGACGACCAATGAACTCGAGCACCATAAGAGTGGCCGAAAATCTGTCTTAAGGAAACTGCGTTCGTGCAGGCCTCAACACGTTTCTTTTGGTTCTAAATCGGTTTTTATTTTTATATCGTTGTATTATTTTTATTTTTGTACTGTTCGTTAAATAATATTATTTTATTTTATTATTTTTTCTTGGATTAACGCCTATCTTCTAACATTTTCTTTACAAAAATTAAAATTCTTTATAAGTAACAACTATTTTACATATGATTATAACTCATCCCAACAACCATAAAGAGATAGAAATTTATTCATAGTATATGAACAACACAAGAACTGTTCTTAGGAACATTACTACTGTCTACACCTATTCAACTTTAAAGAAAAAAACATTGAGTTTCAATCTTCATCCTTTTATTTTTTCTCTTGTACTTGCTGTATGCAACTTTATTGTATATCTTTAGTGTTAATTCTTTGTGAGCATCAATTTTGTAAATGAGTAACCCTTGTTTACCTAAATCAGACATTGTAAAAAGGACAAAGTTTTAGTTTAGCTTAGAAAATTAGAGTGGTTTTGTCTTAATCATTGCAGAAGATAGAGAGAGAAGATTTTAAGTTCAAAATAGTGTTCTAAAGGTTAAATATTATCGTTAAATGTTCAATTTCAAATTAATGAATTACAAAATCGTTAGTTGTAGAAAACTAAGTTAGTGGAAGTAGGAATTGAACCATTATAAATTGATTGTACAAAATTATTTTATTTTTTAATCAATCTTCTATAATATTTTTTTAGAAAATTTTACAATGGGCGACGAACATCGCTGAACACTACTAACATTGAACACTATTAAACTAATTAATAAAGACTAAAATTTTCAAAGACACAACATACAAATAATAATTATTTAAAAAAATCCAATTAAATTATTTTCCATATATATATATATTAAATTTTTAAATAAGGGTAAACCACATATTTAGTATCTCACATATTTCCGTATTTCCATTTTGGTACCCAAACTAATAATTTTAGCAAAATTATACCCAACATTACGTGTTGTTTCTATTTTGGTACCCTGACTATTAAAAATAATAATTTTAGTCCCTAAAACTTATATAATCTATCAATTTAGTCCAAAATATTATCAATTTAAACTTCATTTTTAATTTTTGGATTGAAAATATAAATTTATTCTTTCTTCTTCTTCTTCCATTCGAAGTATGAAAAATTAGGTATAAAACAGCTTCTTCACTGTCACTACAATTTTCTGCAGGAACTTGGTTTGCTCATGGTTTTTACCGGTCAGAGAATGCCATTCTCAAATCTGGAACAAATTTGTTCCATTACATGGCTTATGAACAATACCGAAGATGGATCATCGATAGTTTTTCCGACATCACAAGAGGCCCTGTGCTCGATCTCGTGGCTGGAGCATTTGCTGGTGGAACTGCTGTGCTTTTTACTTATCCTCTCGATTTGGTTCGGACTAAGTTAGCTTATCAGGTAAGTAGTCGAATATAAACCCGAATTACTCTCCTATCCTCTGTGCTTGATCATGTTATATTGGTTAATGTAGGTTGTTGGTCCACCAAAGATTAATGTGAAAGGTTTAGTTAATACAGAACAAGTTTATAGTGGAATTCTTGATTGTTTTTGGAAGACCTACAAAGGGTCAGGGCTCAGAGGTCTCTATCGTGGCGTTGGTATGTGTTTCAACACTTGTGATGCTGCATTTTAACTAGTGTTTCGGTAGTTCGGTTCTTGTTGGGGTATTCGTTTTAAAATGTGGGATTCTTTTCGCAGCACCATCGCTTTACGGACTTATGTGTGTCCGACATGAGTTCTTGAAAGGTCATATTCTCATACCCATATCCGAAACATGAATGTTGGATACGAGTACTTAAAGAAAAATGAAAAGTTAGAACAACATAACTTTCGATTTGCGAGTTTTTTTTATTGATATATTCGTGTCTACGACAGATTGTACCATCTGTGGCAATTGGTTTTACAATATATGACATGATGAAATCAAGCCTGAGAGTTCCATCCCATGATGAAGTTGTGATAGCCGTGGTAACAGATAAAAGAAATACCTAAACATCATCTATGCACACATGATGAAGAGTAATATCCATCTCATTTACATTTTTAATACTAGTTTAAATTAAAAGAAGATGTTCGATACCTAATTTTTCATACTTCGAATGAAAGAAGAAGAAAGAACAAATTTACATTTTTAATCCAAAAATAAAAAATAATGTTTAAATTGATAATATTTTGGACTAAATTGATAGATTGTATAAGTTTTAGGGACTAAAACTATTATTTTTAATAGTCATGGTACCAAAATAGAAACAACACGTAACGTTGGGTACAATTTTACTAAAAATATTAGTTTAGGTACCAAAATGAAAATACGGAAATATGTGAGGTACTAAATATGTAGTTTACTCTTATTAGTGGTGTTCAGCGGTGTTCGTCGCACGTGGTAGACTCATCCTTTCTTTTTAAAATCAACCTCTTTTGATGATTTTCAGTTGACCGATTGAGATAACAAATTGAAACCGACCTAACTAAATAGATCTGTTAAATCAATTTTAACAAGACTTATGCTCTCCCCTTTGTCACAACAAGTCCTCAACTGCTGAACAATGAGATCACATGCTCTTGGGAGGGATGAGTAACTGAAGTTATCTCATGTAGAACCAAATCCTAACACTATGAGTAATATCAACATGTAAAGTTCATCTCATTGACCCAGAAAAAAAGGGTTTTGTTGGCTGAAGTATATCAGCAAAAATCTAGTAGGAAATGGTTGTTTTTGTTGACATTGTTCCACATTCCAAAGACCCAAAACTCCTTAACATTATGCTAAATATGGGATCAAAGCTGTTTGATTATCCATTTTGTTTTTATAGATTTATGCCATAAAAAGTGAATGGATTGAATCTTGAGAAAGTGAGAGAAAACCTACTTTTAGGCACATAAACAAGGTCCTCTGTCAAAGGTGAAAAAGGGAAAAAAAACACTCTTCTTTCAATTTTCAACCTCTCTATTTCTTTTGTCCATTCTTTTTTGGCTTCTCAGGTCTCCCTGGTTTGAAAAAAGACAGAACAAGCCATGGGAGATACCAAAGAACCTTCTGCTCATACAAGGTACTTTAATTTGAATAATTGTTTTTGTCATTTGTTTGTGTTTTGGAACATTGGGTTTTATTTGTTTTGCAGCTTCTTTGTTTCTATGAATTTAGAACTATTCACATGTATGTATGCTTTGATGCTTTGAGTTTTTCATGTTTAATTTTTCATAAGTTAAATGGCATTTGAATTATTGCTTTCAACAAGCTTTTCCTCTTTTATTTATTTATTGTATCACTCTTCATATTCGAGGTTCGTAATTGAGTCTCTCATTTATATTGTTTATTAAGTTTGAACTTTTGTTTCCATGAACCAAAGTTAGATTTTAGAAAATTTATGTGTTTATGCTTTGAAGTTTGATATTTTTAAGTCTCTTTTAGGTACACAAACAAGGATGGACCGAAAGGGTATAGGGATACGTCGCACCCTTTGAAAATTTCAAATTTTCATATAGTTTACTAATTTAGGTATTTTTGTATGTTTTTATTAATGATTTTGCATCTCTAAAAGTTTGTCATTTTGTCCCCTTAAAATATCTTTTTGATGCTTTGGGTTTCTGCTTTGTGATTCTTGAGAATAATCGATAATGTGTGTGTGTGTGAATACTTAGCTATGCTGTTTTTTCTTTTGGTTCATTACAAGTTGTTCACACCATCTGTTTGTTTAATTTCCCCACTTGTAGTGGTGAAACATCAACTGATAGCAAACCCAAGAAATCATCCTCTGAAAAGAGGAAATGGGAGCCTTTTCGCCAATTACGGAGACTGCATCATCGACATGCTTTCTCCAACACGACTTCAGCCGGTATATTTTGATCATTCATTTCTTTGAGCCCCAGAGTCTAAATATCATAAGAAACTCCAACAACCTTTGCTGATGGCATGTTAGGATTCTGTTCTCATTTTCAGACGATGTGTTGTTAGGCAGCAAATTTGAGGAGTGCTCGACAACCACCACGGAATGCATAAAACCAAATGAAGAATATACAGGAAGTGCAGAGTCTATGGATTCCGAGCCAACTTCTGGTAATAAGGCCAGCATTTCATCATACTCTGAACCTCAGAATGGTTTAACTCAAATTGTTCAATGGCGCGGATTCTTTCGGATATTGAAGAAAGGGCCCGGAACCGCTTCTCAAACCTTACCTCCAGTCAAGCGTAAGCTCACTAGAAAAAATAGCAAAAAATTTAGAGATGACATAGTTCCTAATATATGTTCAGCTCTTGATGCTGAACTATGCGGTTTTAAATCTTCCTGGAGGAACTTCTCTCTTTCGGAGCTTCAAGAAGCAACCAATAACTTCAGCCAAGGTATTATTTTGAGTTCATCATTCGACTCAATCGTTTTATGTTTAGTTTTTATAAACATTTATTTGATAATCTGTGTTTTTTTGAGAAGAAAATCTGATAGGAGAAGGAGGGTATGCAGAGGTTTTTAAAGGGCAATTGAAAAGTGGAATGTACGTCGCGATTAAGCGGTTAAACCGCGGTACACCGGAAGAGATGACCATCGATTTCTTATCAGAGCTCGGAATTATAGTGCATGTGGATCATCCTAATATTGCTAAATTGATTGGTTATGGAGTTGAAGGAGGGATGCACCTTGTTCTTCAGTTGTCTCCCCATGGCAGCTTGGCTTCAATATTATATGGTTCGTGTTCGACCCTAAGCCTATTTTAAGTTTGATTTTCTTTAACAGTGCTTAATTCAACTTGTTGCAATGCATATCAGATGCAAAGGAGAAATTGAATTGGCAAACCAGATTCAAGATCGCTTTAGGGGCTGCTGAAGGCCTTTGCTATCTTCATGAAGGTTGCCAGAGGAGAATCATCCATAAGGATATCAAGGCTTCAAACATTTTGCTTTCAGAAGACTTTGATGCTCAAGTAAGTACGCACACGTGCGCACGTGCACACACATGCACATGCACAAGTAATCACACACATGCTTGCGTGCATGCACGCACGCGTACGTATAGCTTGAGGTTAAATTTCCAAAGTGATTCCAGATATGTGATTTTGGACTGGCAAAATGGTTACCTGATCAATGGACTCATCATACAGTCTCTAAAGTCGAAGGAACATTCGGGTTTGTAATTTTTTAAAATCCCAAATGGTGTTTAGAACCTTTGAAATGCTTTTATTACATAAAAGTTTCCAACAGAATTCTTGTCATGACAGTTATCTTCCACCTGAGTTCTTCATGCATGGTGTAGTTGATGAAAAAACAGATGTTTATGCTTTCGGTGTATTGCTCTTGGAGCTCATCACGGGGAGGCAAGCCATAGATAGCTCACAACAAAGCATTGTTATGTGGGTAGGTTTGCTTTGCTCCACCGTTATGTTACTCGGAATCGAGTTTTAGTGTCAAGTATAAGTATATGACCGAGACCATTATGCATCAAACACTGACTTATTCTCATGATTCAAATTCTTTCAGGCAAAACCTTTGATCAGAGAAAATAAGATGAATGAACTCGTTGATCCGATCTTAGACAATGCTTATGACCCGGAACAGTTGAAACGTATTGCTGCAACAGCTTCTATTTGTGTACATCCAACTGCAGCAAATCGACCCCAAATGAATGAGGCATGTCCCTTTCATTCCCTCCTAATTAATTTTTCCCTTACAACCGAACAAGTATTACAAGTTACTTATAGCCCAAGTAAAAACTGCAGTCTTTTATGATTATATTTAACTTAAATTGTTTCATCTTCGGTTTTTATTAATGCATTTATATCCGACACTCATATTTGATATGGATATGGAGATATGACCTTCAATCGATCCTTCAAATACATGGAAAAATTGTTCTTTCCAAACTCTACACATTTCGCAACTCCAACGAAAATTCTCAGCCTTACCGTATTACAGCTTGATGTTTCTACTATATACACCTATCATATTCCAGCTTGATAGTTTCACTACCTATCTAGGTTTCCGCTTGGGACATTGTGATCACCCGGTCTAACCAATTGATTCGTGTTGTAAGAGCATGATCCAAAATCGTCTTTTTTGGTACAAGTCCCTCAAGGTTTTGTCACCCTTATATACAACTCGACAAATTCGACCCATGTCGTCAAACACAATCTAATGTGAGTTCGAATTTGTGAAGGCACACCTGATATAATTCCGGGTTATGCCTTACAAAACCTGACTCATTGGGCCGTATTGTGAGATACAAATCAATGTTCTCGTTGGGCACCTACATGTCCTTAAAGGTTTTACCACCCTTAAGTGCCTCCACATATTCGAACTCAAAACACAAACACACAAATCTGTTTTGCAGAATGTACTCATGTGTGTGTTATGTTCAGGGTTCAAATGTGGAAGCGCACCTGACGGTGACACAAAACCTTGAAAGGCCTATGACTGCCTAAAGAGACGATTCTGGTTTGTGTCTAACATTCCTGCAGATTGAGTCTGTTTGTAGATATTCGTATTTGACACTCAGAACCCGGACCCGGAGCCAAAGTAACACAGTAGATTATTGATTCAAACATGACATTTGAATGTAGGTTGTAGACATTCTGAAGGGCAATGATAGAGGCCTGGAGGTGCTGAAACAACGCGAAACGGAGACGTTTCAAAGGACATACTCAGAGGAGATCTTTGATGCAGAAGAATATAATTCAACAAAGTACTTGAATGATATCAATCTTCAAATGGAGATTCTTTTAGAACCGTCTGATGATGTTTAAAGAACTCTGTTAGTTTCACTACATTAACCAAGCTTTTCTTAGTCCTTTTTTCTTTTTTATTCATTGTCTTTTTATTTAGGCGACTGGGGTTTGTAAATTATGTGAAGTTACAAAATTTCTTTTACAGAAATAAGATTCTGAATTTACAAAAAGTAAAAAAAAAAGATTATCTTTTACTGTTGTTGCTTATGGTCATGATTAATATTCTAAAAAGTTTCTTTAGACTAATCGATGGGTTTAATAATCAATCGTTCAAGATAGTTGAGTTGATGAGTCCTAATTTATAACTTAAATTTTATTTGAAAAAATTTCAATTCGAATTTATGAAATTCGAGTTGAGTCGTTTTAGTTTTTGTTCAAATTTAATTGTATTTATAATGTAAATAACAAGGATCAAATGTGTGTTATACAGTTTTCTGTTAACTGTCACGTCGGCAAGTGACTTAATTGATCATTTAAAAAGTTAAGTGATTTTATTGAAAACATTGGAAGTGTGATGGTCAAAATAGAATTTCCTCCATAATTAGGTGGTCATTCATGTAGTTTACCCTTAAAATATCGTGCTGAAGAATAACTGGATCGCTGTTTATATAGTTTTCAACGGATTACTTGGTCAGAGCTCACAGCTCAGAAATCAGATCACGAAAGTATCATTTTCCCGAGAAAATTTTGAATCTTCATTTTCGCGGAAAATCTCTTACTTTTCAATCCAAGTCCTTCCGCATTTCAATGGCGAGGAGTTATACTCTGCAATTCATGATATTGTTCTCATTCTTGTACCTATCTTGTGATTCCTTCATGACTTCTCCCAGCTCCATTATCAATCCTTCTAAAGTCAAACAAGTTTCTTGGAAACCTAGGTCCTCGATTTCTCTTCAATTCACAACTATTTCAGTAAAGAAAATTCATTTTTTTCTTAAATTTCTTTTCTTTTGCAGAGCTTTTGTCTATGAAGGCTTCTTAACGGACCTCGAATGCGATCATTTGATATCTCTCGTAAGTTGCATTTCCACTTTTGGCTATTGTTTTATGCTCGAATTCGTTTAATTTTAGTTTGATTTTTTTTGGCATCTCTAAAGGCGAAATCGGAGCTAAAGAGATCTGCAGTTGCTGATAATGTTAGTGGAAAGAGCAAGCTTAGCGAAGTCCGTACTAGCTCGGGGATGTTTATTGATAAAGCAAAGGTTCAATCTTTATATCCACTTTTTTTATAGATAAAATCTGTATTACTTATGAATCTTATTTTTATTCAATTATCGAAGCTTTTAGTTCTTGGCATTTCAAGATAATATTGACTTAGACACTTGTGCTTTCTAAAATTGGCCTTTTGATGTAAAAGGTAATTGTTTTTGTATGATTTGGTGAAAATGTTGGTCAATGCCGATCCCATTGATAGTTTTCATGCTTTTGCATTGTTTATATAGGTTTGACTTGTATGGTAATGATGAAAAAATGTATGTTAATCATGGTCGGAAGAGTTGGCTCCAACACTTGTGCATTTGATTATGATTTCCTTTTTCTTTTTGTAGGATCCCATTGTTGCTGGTATTGAGGACAAGATTTCAACATGGACATTTCTTCCCAAAGGTATGAGTAATATATGCTAATGGTCATGCATCTTTCTCTCTCGATCTTAACTTTTTACCATAATTAATTTTTGTGGTAGGGTAGCACCATTAGCCACCATTGACACCACTAGGTGCCCCTTGGTGCTCGAGCACCATCGACACCAGCTGGTCGACACCATTGGCACCAGCTGCCATTGGTGGCTACTACTACTACTACGATCACTTCCTTTATTCTTTGTCATAAATTTGTTTTTGTGAAATTTAACAAGATGTGAAGATTTCTTGCACACAATAACAATAAGGTTAAGGAGTTTTGAAACATATCTTCAATTAGTCAAGGTTTTAGATTGCGATGTAATGTTTAATTTAGTTAGATTCTTCTATTGTGATTGTATCCACCAGTTTGAATGTACTAAACCTTGTCTAAAACACAAGTCTCAACTCTCACCGCACAAGATTGACCAGTGACTATGATATGGACAGGAAAATGTTTTGCATATGATAAAGGCTCTTACTTCTGCAGATTTCTGTTCATCTTTGAACCATGTAGTTGGATAGATGATTTGTGCATCAGGAAATCAATTTTTTAATGATCTTTGAATATACAATATCTAAATCATCTTAACGTGATCATCTTCTAATCGTCATTGTAAAGCTTCGAGCCACTCCTTTGCTGAGAAACGAATCTTTTACAATATGATATATTTAATGTAAACTAGATACATATTAACATGATTTTTGTTTTATCATGTCCAGAAAATGGGGAAGGCATACAAGTGTTGAGATATGAGCATGGGCAGAAATACGAACCACACTACGATTACTTTCTCGACAAAGTGAACATTGCCAGGGGTGGACACCGCATAGCCACCGTGCTGATGTATCTTACGGATGTGACCAAAGGTGGTGAAACAGTGTTCCCCCAAGCAGAGGTTTGTTGAAGTGTCCGTAATTGTATTAGAGCTCTTCCTCTGTTATTTCACATGCTTTCGGTCACATGTTCTTTTCGACTGGTGTTTTAAGCGTGCAATTCGGTGCTAGGGAACGACTGCGGTTACCTTATCTATATCTTGCAAGTAATTATCATATGCATCGTATGAATTTTCTAATATAACTTCATCATCAGGAATCTCCACTTCATACGACTCCTGCAAAAGATGATTTATCAGACTGTGCAAAGAAGGGAATTGCAGGTTAGTCACATAGAAACTGGAAAATTATATATTCAAGCATTTGATGTTTTGTTGTTTTCTTACCTTTGCATTTTAACTTTGAAATAATTAGTGAAACCAAAAAGAGGGGACGCCCTTCTCTTCTTCAGTCTCTACCCTACTGCTATCCCTGACCCAAGCAGTCTGCATGCCGGATGCCCGGTAATTGAAGGCGAGAAATGGTCGGCGACAAAGTGGATTCATGTCGATTCGTTCGACAAGGATTTGACATCCGGCGGTAACTGCACGGATTTAAATGAAAGCTGTGAGAGATGGGCTGTACTCGGTGAGTGTTCAAAGAACCCGGAATACATGATCGGATCTCCCGAGCTTCCTGGCTATTGTAGAAGAAGTTGCAAAGTATGTTAACTTTACACTACATGCTTCCATCTAACATGATCATATCGGATACTGGATTTTCTCATGCGGATTATTTGTTGGTTGTTATTTTTTGATGGATTATAAATAAGTGGTATTCATTACTCTCTCACAGACAGTTGAAATACATGTATTTTGCCTTCCGCTTGTCCGAAAACTCAGTTGCTTGCAAAGTGAACTATAGAGATGTGGATGATTCGGATATTAATCGAAAAGAGAACCGGATTCAGTCTTATTAGTTCGGTTAACATATTCTTAGTTGAGGATTCTCATTTCTCATTTAGTCTTTATTCTTAAGCCGAAATCTGAAATTTTCTCCATATTCTACTCGTGCTTAAAACATTTGTTAGCTGTCAAATGTCAACGGATGGAATTATTACCTAACCTAACACATGATGCCATGGAATTTACAGCTAAAAGCAATGTCCCCATGTTCTTTTAGTGGTCAACCTCTTTTAGATTCAAGGATCGAACATGTAGTCTCGGTCGTATTTTGTACACGGCTGAGCTGAGTCTTGTACTAAAGTTGTATGAATTCGGGTTACCGGACTTGCTTGCGCCGGTTAGAAAAATCGGACCGTGGCCTGACCTGGAATAGGTTTATGTGGCAATACGTGATCAATAGTTTCATTTTTGAGTCAATGATTCTTACTTGAAAAGAAAAAAAAAAGTTGAATCAGATGCTCAACCATGTGAAGGAAATGCAAAGAAAGAACACAACAACAATGAGAGCGATGGAGAATTTTTAGTCAGAAAAAAATAATTGCATATTATTTGAATTATATAATTTAGTATTTAATATCTTATAATAAAAGAAAAATACTAAAACTGACATATATTTCAAATAAATAGGATGTATGTGGATGAACACGAATCATTTCATTCATAAATATGAACATGTTTAAATTTGAATGAATTTATTTTCTAAATATTATTTATTCCACTATTAGTATATCAAATAAAAGTCATATACACATATATTCACATAGAAGGATGGATGGAGCTATTAAGGGGTGGGAGAGAAAATCGCTACCCATCCACGAAGTAAATTTTTTTCACACTTTTATTTTCTTATTTAATTTTTAAAAAAATTTAATTTATTTATGAATTTACCCACTTTCAAACATTTATAGTTTGTTCTCCTAAACTTCAAATCCTAGCTTCGTCCATGTATAGAAGTAAGATTTTTTCCTATTAAGTAACATATTTTTTTTACCGTTGAATAAGTATATATAGATGATAAGATTAACCGGTGGAAATGGAAAAAAAATTATGAAAAAAGAGAGGTATAATCTCAGTCATTTATTCTCACTCATCCAACAATTCTAAAAATGTGTAAAACTAAATGAGTTTTACATAGTCGAAGTAGATCTAACTTTTTACAAGCTAAAATCCTCTTACACCATGTGAAATTATTAAATTTATATTTTTAAATCGTTAAATAAAAATAAATAGATAATTGAGTTTAATAATAAAAAATAAAAAAATTTAAAAAAATTAATTTCAACTATCTATTTATGGTTGTCCATATATATATATATATATATGTATGTATATATAGTAGTGGAATACTCATCATTGACATATTGAATGCAATCTTCCCATGATATGCACCAATAATGGAAAACAGAATAATTATACAGAGGACGTTTCTATAGTCCATTCAATTCCCAAATCTATTTATTTTTTAAAAAAAATCAAAGCAATAAAATATAGCATAAGATAAGGATTCTCTCTCCACGTTCATGCTTGTCTTCCTGTCCACACAGAATAAAATATCATAAAGACATTTAATTAATGTAATTCTTTATTTAAATCATGTCATCTAATTAAAATTGAGAAAAAATAACATGATATAATTAATTTAGATAATTTAATATTAATTTTTAAAATTAATTATTTAAAATGATTTAAATAAGAGTGTGGGTAAAACAAAAACCAATAGTTTGATACAATATTTTTGAGTTGTAAATGAACTGAGTTTAAACAAATGAACTTATATTTATGCTCATTTATTTATTTTAAGCATATTTTTGTCCAATTCATGTTCGTTTATTTAAAGTTATGTGTTTATTTCTGTTTATTTAATGTCTGCGAATATGTTAAATAAGTATGTTCATGAACAATAAACGAACATATTAATAATTATATAAAAATAAATAAACATCTAATTGAATGTATATGCGAACGATTAAAAATCTATCTATAATTTTTTTTTGAATCTGGATTATATTCAACAGTGAAAGGAATACAAATGAATCACACCTTTTACAAGATAAACACAATGCAGAACAAAATAATAAAATTCTAAAGGTGTGAAAAACGTTAAAATACCATACCTAACACTGTCAGAAGAAATCTTCTGATAAAAATCCAGAAAAGCTATAACTTTGCCTTGAGTGCTCTTTGAATATAGCAAAAATTCTTCTGTTACTTGTTCTTGGCATGTCGGCACAACCACAAAAGGGAATCATAGCATGTATAGAACGGCCTCCTTCGTTGAAAAGCGCTCGTTGATACTCGTCACTCGAACGCGTAACTGTCAAAAGACAGACTACTGTCATGAAGACAGGCAAAAACTGCTAAAAAGCAGACGAAAGAACTGCCACCAGGCAGACAAAAGAACTGCCATAAAAGCATATTTGAATAAGAATCCGGCAAAGTAGAAGAAAAACAAGAAATAAACTTGAAAAACGAAATATTCATTGAAAAAGATGAATTTTATTTATGTACAGAACCAGCAGAATGACCAAAGGCCGCCGTCGATAAAGAAAAACGATGAAGATGAAGAAGAAAGACTTAGAGAAGTTTTGTAACCGCCTCAAAGAAAATGAAGAAGTGAAGAAGTGAAGAAAAATCTATCTATAATTAATAAGAAAACAAACTGTAAATATAGATATTTCTTATCTTTCAGACCTAATAATCAAACATAAATATTAATAATTATATTAAAAATAAATAAATAAACATAAATATTAAAGTACATTTTAAATATTAACTTTAAATAAGTGAGTTTATAAATGAATTAATAAATAAACTTGTTTGTCAATAACTCTATTTAAATCTATTTTTTTATTAAATAGAAAAATATTACACTCTTATATCAGGATTCATATTCTGTTCGTTTTATTAAATAAATTTATTTTCTACATTAATTCAATTAACAAAATTATTTTTTAAAAAATATATATTTTTATTCATCCATGATCTAGGATTTTAAATTAATGCAAAACAAGTATTATTACCAAAGATGAGTCTATCACGTGCGACGAACATTGATAAACATCACTAATGATGAACACCGATGAACACTATTAATTTTTTTTTAAAAAATTTAAAAATCTAAAGGACTAAAATTATAATTAAAATTATCTCTTAAAAATAAAAATCAAATTTAATAGTTACTTTATAATATTTTTTAATAGGTTAGAATCAAATATACCCAATTCTCCTAAACCCTAACAAAATCAATCTCTTAAAAAAATAGAAATCAGTTTTTTTTAAATCTATTTAATAGAAATCAGTTTAAACCCAAATTTAATAGACGCGACAACCATGTGAATAGGCGGATATATTTGATTTTAATCTATTAAAAAATTATAAACTGATTTATATTTTTTTAAGAGATTGATTTTGTTAGGGTTTAGGAGAATTAAGTATATTTGATTCTAACCTATTAAAAATATTATAAAGTAACTATTAAATTTGATTTTTATTTTTTTAAGAGATAATTTTAATTATAATTTTAATCCTTTAGATTTTTAAAATTTAAAAAAAAATTAATAGTGTTCATCGGTATTCATCGTTAGTGGTGTTCATTAATGTTCGTCGCCCGTTGTAGAATTTTCCTTATTACCAATACCTTTTATCAATTAATTTACTCTCTCAAAATTTAATCCAAACTCCGTCCATACTCATTAAAAATACTCAAAAAGATAATTTATATTCGAACTTTAAATACGACATTACTAAAGAAAAAAGTCATAAATTTTAGGGTAAACTACCTGAAATACCACTCAACTTTAATGTGTGACTCTAATATGCCACTGAACTAAAATTCGATACTATAATACCATTGAACTTCACTGTGTGATTCAAAGTTAGCACTCCACCGTTACTCCCATTACGGAATTCTGACGTGGACTCTAACTCCCGTTACAGGGATGACGTGACCGATAAAAAAATAATATCTTTTTCCAGATATGATCCACCTCATTATATTTTATGTTTTATTTTTACTATAAAATCTCTTTTGGCTGAAAACAAAACCCTAATTTCCTATTTTCTATTTCCCAGCATAGATTTTGAAGCTGATCCAAATCAATGGAGGTAGAATGGCAAAGATCAAGTGAACGCAGGGTTGAAGTAGAAGAACCCATTTCAATTCCGGTGTGTGGATGCGGATATCCGGCAAAGCTGACTACATCGTGGTCTAATGCCAACCCTGGAAGGAGATTCTTTGGCTGCAAAAATTACGGGAGTTTTCTTCATAAACATTGTAGATTTTTTTGTTGGTTTGATCCTCCAATGAGCCCACGTGCAAGAGTTGTTCTCGTCGGACTGCTAAACAAAATCAAGACGAATAACATCCAAAGAAGGAATGAGAGATTTGTTTGGATTTTTGTTTTGATTATCAGTATTGTACTACTGTGGTACTTAATGCACTAAGGGGAGTGGAAATACAACTTATACCGGTATAAGACTTAAAGAAAGAATAAAAGAAATACAACTAACTAATTGAAAAGGTAGGATCAGCCTTCCATTGTTCTAAATATTTTTTAGCCAACCACTTGTAAGTAACATTTTTATTTTTAAAATCTTTGAGACAGTTATGCTCTTCAATATAAGACTTAATCTGACATGTGTTGTTCATAAGATCTTTAGGGTCAATCTTTGATGCCCAAATATACCAAGGACAATTTTCCTTGCAAATTACATGTATCCTACCTTTGTCAACCCTTTTGAATTTGATATCATGTCTGGTCTTAATCCCATACTCCCTTATAGCTTTTTTCAGAATCTCTTTATCACTAAATTTCATCCCTTTTTAAATCTCGGATTTTCCATATCCACCTCAGCATTAAATACAGGACATTTGGGGTTTTTCTTTCGATCATCTTCATCAGATTCATTTGCACTAACACTATGCAATGAATCTGATCCATCACTAACATATCCATTCAAATGTGTCTCATTACCAAACTCCAAATCCATCAGATCCACCTCTTCTTCTCGAGCTTCATCATTTAAGGCATCATCACTATTTTCATATCCACTATCACTATCAGTTTGTTTAATCTCATTCTCTACATAATCATCATCCTCTTCTACATTATCATCTCCAGTCTCTTCTACAACATCATCTACAATTTTCTTTCAGAGAAAACCCAGAGAAACCCACGTTTTTCCATTTGATTTCTTTCTAACAATCGATCACTACAATCTTCTTTTAGAGAAAACCCAGAGAAACCCACTTGAATAATCAATAACAATCCATAGAAAACCCACTGATTTTTTTTGCGTCTAATTTCAGAGTGATTTCTGAAGTTTGAAATTTCATTAACCTAATTTTGAGGAGATAAAGAGTCTTTAACAAAACTATGTCGTTTTACAATAAAAATAAAACATAAAATATAATGAGGTGGATCATATCTGAAAAAAATATTATTTTTTTATCGGCCACGTCATCCCTGTAACGGGAGTTAGAGTCCACGTCAGAATTCCGTAATGGGAGTAACGGTGGAGTGCTAACTTTGAATCACACAGTGAAATTCAATGGTATTATAGTATCGAATTTTAGTTCAGTGGCATATTAGAGTCACACATTAAAGTTAAGTGGTATTTCAGGTAGTTTACCCTAAATTTTAAACATAAACCATTAAATAGACATGAACTATAGCTAAAAAATTAAAAATAACTCAAATTTATCCTCCAAAATAAGATCATACTCAACCTACCTCGACTCCAAACTTAATTACACCCTCAAATTATAGGACACATATACCGAGAGATGTAAAAGAAGCTAGAAAGTAGCAAGTTGCGACACTAGGCCTTAGACAAGACAAAAAGCATTGGAATTTTGTTTCCTAACAAATTAAATTCATCGAATATCAAATCACTTTCAAAAAGGTTTGTTGAAAGCATATATACCCTTTTGTTTGTTTGTTTTCTTTTAGATTGTGCTATAATTCCATCCCACAAAGTTATAAAATTTAGTCCACGAGCTTTCTCCTTTGTAATTGTTGGGTCGTATACTCAAATTTGCAGCTTTTTTATTACTGAGAAAATTTGGTTTTTTGGTTCTAGGACAGAGAAATGGAGGTGGTTCAGATTCAGAGAAGGTTGGTGGACTACACAAAATCCTTGTTTATGGAGGTAAATCCAGAAAAAGACCAGCTTTAAATTATACAAATTTGTTAACAAAGATGTCTGTTTTTCTTTTTTCTTTTTTGGTTTGATTTGTCTTGTTTTGTTGTTGGTGCCGGTGGTAGGGTTTCTTGGATGGCCAGTTCTTACAGCTTCAGCAGCTTCAAGATGAGAGCAACCCAGATTTTGTTGTTGAAGTTGTCTCCCTTTTCTTTGATGATTCCGAGAAACTTCTCAATGAACTCACCATTGCTTTGTAAGAAAAAAACTCATTCTCTATGTGTCAACTTAATTCCTTCCATGGCTGCTTTTTTTTTTTCTTACAGCTCCTTTGAGTTTGATGTCTCTTGTTTTGTTTTTCCTTTGTTACAGAGATCAGCCAAATGTGGACTTTAAAAAAGTTGATGGCCATGTTCATCAATTGAAAGGTAGCAGTTCCAGGTACTTTTACAAAAGCCCTCAACAACCTAAACTTAAATTTATTGCAATTGCCTGTTTTGATTCTTTCGAATAACTCGAGTGTCTAGTCGAATTGATCCGAATCATGTAGGAATGAGGTTCGAGTCTACCGGTCTATTTAGTATTGCCTCAGCTGCATACATCACTGCACTTTTACTTGTAACATGTAAAGATAAACGACTTGTCTCGTCGTAATCTTCTCTCGAATTACCGAAACTTCCGTCACTCGATTCCCATCAGGGACCGAGAACCACTTACCATCTTGGCTGCATTTTCTCAGTGTTTGTTGCTTCTATTTAGTATGCCTCAGCTGCATACATCGCTGCTTGTCTCACCGTAATCTTCTCTCGAATTTGCAAAACTTTTATCATTCGGTTCCTGCAGGGACTGAGAACCCCTTACCGTCTCGGCTGTGTTCTCAAGTTCATTGTTTTTCTAATGAGTCAATGGTTCTTGTGTGTGTTTTAAAACAGCATTGGTGCACAAAGGGTTAAAAATGCGTGCATTGCTTTCCGCAGCTTCTGTGAGGGGCAGAACATCGAAGGGTGAGCTCGGTTTACTTCAAATCTCTCATTTCCTGTTCTTTTTACTCGAAATTTATGAAAGCTTATGTATGTATATATAATTTTAGGTGCCTAGCATGTCTGCAACAAGTGAAACAAGAGTATTACCTTGTGAAGAACAAGCTCGAAACTTTGTTCAGGGTTAGTACTTAAGAACTTCTGTTTTTTTTAATTGATTAGTTCATTCATGGTCGATTTTCGGTTAAGAAAAGTGGGTTTCTTTTCTTATTGCAGTTAGAGCAACAGATTGTGGCATCCGGTGGATCGATTCCGATGATCGAAATGGGTTTCTGAGGACCATCAAAGATTAAGGGGGAAAAAAACAAGAATTTTGGGTGGTTCTTTAAAGTAGCAATATTGTTCTGTAATGACATAAAATATCATGTGCTTTCTGGTTGTATGTATGACTTTGATGAATAAAAAAAATTGGATTATAATGTGACTGTCGGATATGGGTATGCATATGACACCGGCATCTTCATTTATCTCCATCTTTATTTGAAGCAGTACAAACATATCCACAACACTGACATGACACAAAACTTGAATTCTGTTCTAGGAATCGAATATCCGCTTCGTGATCGGAACATTTTAAGTTCATTTAGGTGGTGTTTTCCACATTATCCTCTGTTCATCATAGCTTCTTAATACAGCAGATTGCTTTTGGTCACCCAATCTATTGGCAAATATATCATAATATGCCATATGATCAACATTTTTCAATATTTTCACTGTTTTCCCCTGTTTTTTATCAATTAAAATCCGGCCATCCCTCGATTCAACACCTTCGGCAACGACTTTAGTTTTCGTTTCTTCCATGGTGGGTTTCAGATTGTGATGATTTTCAGCCATGATTACTGCACCGAGGATCTCACCCAAGAATGTACCCTGCAATTGAACTCGATTTAGTTGGTACTTGTAGCACAAGAAATCAGACATAAACTGGTCAGATTAAGCTCTTTTAAACTTTACCATATGGTGATATCTGTGATGAGTTTGCTGCAATGTGTGTAGCCTGAACAACAAACGGTTGACGAATTGAACTTCGGGAGTCTTCCTCGTTAACTGCAGCCTCTCGAGTGTCTCTGCAAACCGAACAACTTTGCGTTGAGTACCGAGTGGAATGAGTGTGATGTTTAGCCCAGATTCAAAGACCGTCTTCGCAGCAAACGGATCGAGAAACATATTGAATTCGGCATACTTGTTGGAAGGAATAGAGAAGACATTTCCTTTATCGAGGTGACTTCGGCTGATATGTCCTCCAACAATATACACATTCTGCAATTACAAAAAATGAAAAATCTTAATATAGACCGAAAACTCGGTTCTGGGAAAACATTGATCAACTTCAGAAAATCCAAGTACCTCGATCAGTGAAGCTGTTCTTGTTTCGGTTATAATCTTGGCCAAACTAGTCAAAGGTCCATTTGTCAATACTGTAATTTTGGATCCATGACCCAAAGTTTTCAATGTTGAGTTCCAAATTTCCAGTGCCAAAGGTTGTCTTAATTCCGGGTGATCGGTATCCCTAGGAGCTCCAAACTTCACCGAGTTTTCCGCGGTATACCTGCAGACAAAACCAACATATTTCATTTCAGTTCTAAGATTTTCAGACAGGAAATAGAGTTGGATAGAACAAGTACACAAGTAAAACACCTTCTAGGACTTTGGGGTAACTCCCGAGCTAGCCCGTAAAGAGTATCCGAATCCAGGAATCCGCCACTTCCGTGCGGGATAGCCTTACCATACTTGCAGTCTCCAACAGGTGGGAAAACTTTATCAGATTGATTCATCGCGAACACATCTCCAAGACCAACCGGGATGTCGTCGCGACCCATCATGTGCAGTAAATCATAGACGATATCGATGGTTGCAGCATTAGCCCAACCGGTCGGACTTACTAATATTGCCTGGATAATGGGATAGCAGTATGTACTAAACCTTAATACAATCATTTAATGAGAACAGTTCTGAACACATAACAAACTATTAGGCCATTTACCTTGAGGTTGAGGACTTCCACAGGTACTTTGAGGAGATAAAATAGAGTCAGAAAATCTCCGGCACTCATATCCATATCGAAAACAACCGGCTTTCCCAACTTTTTGTTTCTAAAATCTGGTTTGTAAAGAACTTCTCTGTAATGTGGAAATTCGGTGGTACGATTGAACCGCCCTGTATGTTCCGGACTATTTAGAACCTGCATTCCAGGCTCCAGCAATGTTTATGACATGTCATCCATAAATATCAGACAAGTTCGAGTAAATTGCGAAACATTTTGATCTTACTTACGTCCAAGAAACTTATGTAAAATTCTCGGTTGAGTTTGCTGCCAACATCCTTATTAGCTTTTGCCTGTGTGGCTACGAGAACACGAACTGCATCCGAACCGATTACCTCCTTTGTGTAACCATCCTATTTGATTATAATGCATTAGATAGTTGTAAAAGGTATGCATGTATGTACTAAAAGGGTTGTCATGGTGAATTTCGACGGAAATAAGTTACCTCGCATTTCCCTTTTCCGTTCTCTACGAAGCAAAACGGATCTCGAAGACTGGTCTGGACATGGCCACTATGAACTCCACCTTTCATCAGTTTAAACTTGGGAACTTTAAGGCCATCAAAGAATGGATTGGAACCATCAGATGTTCCGTAAGGCTTGTTTGAAGTAACTACGGTTATATTCATGTATTCCATTTCTGCAAATTCGTTCTCCCCGTTATTCTTTCGCAAATTACGCATGATCGAGACCGCCACACCGGACATGAAGGAATCCCACATGAAATAGCTCTGCAGAAGGTAGCAACACCACGGTTAATGACATTAACGTGACATAACAAAACTTCTTTCTACATGGACTAACTGCATTGCCATACCGTATAGAACTGGTCATCGAACCAAGTATCCCGAGACATCTTCAATGACCGAAAGCAGTATTCCGCCTCGTAGGTAATCTGGTTCTCCTCAAATGCCTTGAAAAACTCCTCTGTTATTTGTATGGTGTTTGTTGCATCCAGGGGAACGATGGTTACCGGAATACCCGAATGAAGCACCTACAACATTAGCATTCCTATGTTACTTTCACAACTCTATCCAGAAGTAATCAACAAATCGATTTGTTTCGGTTACCTGATGTGCTGCAAAAGGATCTCCGAAGATATTAAACTCGGCGTAAGGATTCGTGTTGTAGTCCGTGAACAGATTACCGCGGTCACCGCACTGCCGAGTCTGGCAAGACGACAAGTTCCCGTTTCCAGGGCAGCAACCTGTCGGGTTTTCAGACCGCACTCCTCCACCCATGACATATATGTGCTCAACATTTTTCTTGAGGTGAGGGTTACTCATGAGAAAAATAGCAACATTTGTGTGAGCTCCAGTGATGAACACATTAATGGGACCTGCAGATATTGTTTCGATCATCACTTGCTGTGCAGTAGGCTGTCTAAGAGGCGTATATTTCCGGCTACCCCGTGGAAGGAATGCTTTCCGGATGCCGTAGTTCGTGTCGATATCTAATCGTCCTCCAAGGCCTACCGGAATGGCTTGCCTATACCGACAACCTCCGGACGTGGTCATTCCCTAGGAAGCAAATTACAAACACATAAGCTGAACATACATATACAATATTCGACTATAAACCCGAATCCTAGTACCTGTTCGATAATCGGAAGATATCCACCGACATTCGGTTGAATGGTACCGTCTTCCATGATTCCACCTTCTCCTCCTACTCCGACCGCGATATCGTCACGGCCCATCATGTAAAGTATGTCATAAATTTGATTCACTGCATGCCCAGCATCAGTCCATGCATTTGTATTGATAGTAATTGCCTGCAAAATCCAATTTTAATTAGCTTCAATCTTTTATGTTCATTCGTTTAATACGGAAAACAAAAGTTCACCTCCAATTGAAATTCCGATCTGTTAAGCTTCAAGAGGTACAAGAGAGCGAAGAAATCGTCGGTATCGACATCGGTATCCAACAGAATCCGATGAGGCTCAGCCTTGACGGTATACAACCTTACTCCAACAACTTGTATGATCAAAATCATGACCATCCAAGATTTTCTCAGCTGCCATAACATTTTCATAGCTAGATTTTTCTTCTTCTTTCAGACTAATGATCAAACAACTGTTACATCAACAATGATCCTTAAACAGTGTCTGAATCATGGAACTCAAAGAAATGATGGTAAGAAGATTAAAGAAAATAATAATAAGTTCAAAGCAATATGCAGTTTCAGATAAAGTAGGGAACTTCAATAACAATAATAATAGTAATATTCTGACAAATATGGCGGTATTGGTCAGACAAGGGACAAATGAGATGAAACTGTGTCTTCTCTAATTGTATTGCATCAGATTCTTACTACTTTTTTATACAACAGGGAGAAGAAAAAAACATACACATCAAATAAAAGTTGAGTACAAAAACTCGATATTCGTATTCGAACACGGATGTCGAACACGAATACGGATTAATCGGTCATGGTAGGTGAGATAAAATAAATGTTGAAAAATGCTGAAACTGCAACTGGTTTTGATGATTTCTTCTTTGGACACATGTTTGACTTCTTGGGTGTGTTACTTTCATTTGTTCAATCAAATACCATTCAACATTTTCTTATTCATATTTGTTTTTGTTTATTTCAATGGGATATATATTGTAAATGTTGAATTTGGACAAGTTTGGCAGGTAAGGAACTGTAACTATTCAAACCTTATTTTAGACATGATCTCCTAGATTACTTGCCGTGTTCAATGCAAAAAGTATTATAAAACCCAATTTAGACATTAATTCAGCGAGTGGAATCAGTGGCCTAACTATACTCCTAGTCCCTGTACTCCTCAGATTTAAAGTTTAGTCCCTTTACTTTTAATTCAAAATTTGTCTCCTACTTGTTTGATTTAAAAGTTAAAGTCCAGTTAATAACAATATTAGTTGACTTTTGCTATAATTAAATGAATTTATATTCAATACACAGACAATGGAAAGAAATGGTTATCACAAATGCTTTAATTTTAGAGTTTAGTGTTAGAATTTAGAGTTTAGATGTTAGGGGTTTAAAATTTAGTGGTTGTGGTTAGATTTTAGGGTAATATGGTTAGAGATTTAGATTTTAACTTATAAATCCTTAATTCTAATCTCAAACTCTAAATTCTAACCACAACCCATCAATTTCAAACCACTAAACCTAAGCACCTAACCTCTGAACCATAAAATCTAACATTAAGCCCTAAAACTAAGGCGTTTGTGAAAAGTTTTTGTTTTCACTGCTTGTATATAGAATAATTTCCCTTATTAAATATGTGTTATTATCTTCACTTTAATACTTTTTGGTATCTAATTCATTTGATAACTAATTCGGCCCGAGTATTGTAAAGCCTTGTTATGAGGCGATACTCTCAACCTAATTTACTTCATTTATAACATCATGATTCAAATCACTAATCTTACTTGAAGGATCTAACGCCTTACAATAGTTAATATCTTAACTTTAGTTTTTTAAATCAAGTCTATGAATATTAAAATGTCTCATATTCAAATTTAACAAAACTCCATTAAAAGCGGTTATCAATCGAAGTTTGGTTTTCTAAATCGGAAAAGTAGATGGACTAATTTTTTGAAATTAAAACCGAGGAGCTAAAATTCAAAAGTCCAAAGAGTGTAAGGATTGGGCACACAATTGTACCATTTTGAATTGAATCCAAATTTGGGAATCCTATTAATTATAGAAACACTCAATTGATAATTACTTTTATTTCAAAGGGTATCCCACTAAGGGAAAGATCTTGTTTCCCAACCATTGAATGAGAATTATAGCTTTACAGGTTTGAGTTGAGAAATAGTCCCACATCAATGGTGGAACTTGAAAAGTGCAAATATATATTTATTGGATAGAGTAGGAATTATGCAAAGTTAAAAGAAGATTACATTGCACTACTTTAAAACCTTTATGTGAGTAAAAGGAGCTTTGCTTTTACCACTAATCTTATTTTTTTAATATTGGTCAAAGCATGCCTTCTTTTTATGATTATCGGTATTAATAGAACAATCCGAATCATGTACGGTAAAGATTTATTATGAGCCGATTATCTTAACCTAACTTTTTTTATTCGCAATATCAAGATTCAAACCTCTTGTATTGCTTAAAAGATCTAGTGTCTCATATCGTTAGATCAACTGGTAATTAATTTTTTTATCCTTAATTATGGGGTGTTTGGACACGTTATGGAGTCTTTGGTGACCCTAGTCTATGATTAGGATTTTAATATCCTTACTACCACTTAACGCTAGAAAAGCTATATATATATGTCAAATTATATTACTAGTTTCTGTATTATGTATAAATTTACGAATTAAATTCATATATTCTGATTATGATATTTCGGTTCTAATTTAAATGTAAACGTAAAATATATTAAGTCAAATTATGTTACTAGTAATGTACTTTGTATGTGTTATAGTTTCAGTTTTTATTCTCTAATTTGATTATCTTCGTCCCTATAATTTAGTTATATTAAACATTGTTTATGTACTATTTTGGATCAATATTAAAATTTTAAAATTCAGAAAATATAATGACTAAAATTGATTAAGTTAGAATATAATAACTAAATCAACCATTTACGCATAGTATAAGTACTAATAATAGAATTTGACCTATATATATAAATATATATAACAAAGTTTGAAATTTAGTTCAATTATCTAAATAGTTAAATTAAAAAAAAACAATTTCTCTTGATGTATGATAAGACAAGAATTTAAATTAACATAGATTGAGATAAGAAGCATAAGAGAATCAACAAAGAATTTAAATAACATGATTACTCACTAAATTATGTACTTAGTGGTATTAACTTAATTACATCTTCCCCACTAAGCAAAGTATAGAATCAACAAAAATGTGCTAACAAATCTTATTTTCCAGTGATTTAACCATTGAAATGCGTCTATTGACCCATATCATGAGAGCATGAATTGAAGTTTTCTTCTTTCAGACCATAAATTTAATATTAAATTGATATATAGAGGTAACTATTTTGAAATTAATGATTTCAGATAGATTTGTTGAGTTTTGGACTTTTTTGTGAAAACGAATACTGAATCTCATTTAGGAGATCAAAATGGGTTGATTGAAAATTTTAGAATTTAATGGTTATTGTCGACGGCTATCAACGTTAGCTGACAACGATGGTGAATGACAACGGGCGGTGAAAGATTTAGCTAGAGTTTATTGGTCAAATTGATATGTTATCTAAAGTGCATGGGTTAAATAGATGTTTGATCTAAAGTGCATAGGTCAAATTGATATTTTATTTAAAATGTATGGATCAAATTAAAAATAAACCATTTTGACTAATGTCTCATGCTATCAAATTAACGATGATTAATGACTTAATGACCAAAATATTATAAATTAATAACGTAAGCCACCAAAACTTATTTTTTTCAAAATCAGTTACCAAAATCAAACAGCTAAAAAAATAAAAGGAATCGACCATACAGTTTACCAAAAAATAATTTTTAGATTATATATTCTAAATGATTTGAAAAACTAAATTATATTTCAATATTAAAAGATGTATTTTTATGTCACAATCCGTTAAACAATATCTTCACGTCAACAATCCAAAGGAGTAAAGAAACCATAATATATAAAATTCGTAATCAACGGGTTAATTCAAGTGATAAGTAGTTTAGCTATTAAAAAAAGGAATAAACATTTTAGTATCGTTTAAGTACGTTTTGAATTTGAGCTTTTGAGTATACAAAAAAATTTCGTTGGAAGACTCACCCATTAAAAATAGATGTGGGACCCGAATCAATCAAAATTAGTCAGAACAAAACTCTAAAAATTTGAGGGAGCAACCAATATATATATATATATATATATATATGAATATTGTAATTGAAGACTTGGGAAACAAGTTAGAAATAGATGTGAAAGATCACGCAATATTTTTGGCGTTGAATTTTGTATGATTCTCCAGCTGAATAGAGTGCCAAAGGGGAATACTTAATTAGTTTAATATTTCTTCTAACGTTAATTATTACCAATTTTCAAAGCACGAGCAAACGTGGTCATTAGGAAAATGACATCCATCACCAACTATTAATCAGTGTAACGAGATTAAATATTAGATCTTTTGAATAAAATTAAATTTTTAAATTTTTAACATTATAAATAAAATAAATTAAGTTGAAAAAATTATCTTCATGGATAAAAAAAATAAATTAAATTGAGAGTCGCCATCATGGATATAAAAAAATAAACGAGACCATATATACTATTTAAATTAATTGACTAATGAATAAAATATAATAATTTTAAAAAATAAAATTCATCAAATTGACTAGATTTTTATACAATTTTTTTAATAAAAATATAATAACAAATCCTATGGATGGAAACATTAAACCACCATTGATGATCTCACCCAAAGCTTCAAAGGTCAAATGCATATTAATTATAGCAAGTTTTTATAAATCAATACACATTGCAATTTGCTTTATTTGAGTTTTCTTTAATTAATTATTATATTTATTTTTTTCAAGCTCAAGTATTCTACAACTATTCATACTGTTTTTGTCGATATATTTAATATTAATGATAATTGCACCGTACGTCTCTAAATTATGATTTTTATTTTAAATTAGTCCCAAAATTTTAAATATTTTAATTTTATTTTCAAACGATAATTCTTATTTTAAATTGATCCCAAACTTTTAAACATTCCAATTCTATCTCCAAATTATGACTCTTGTTCTAAATTAATTATTGTTTATGCCGCAGCATATTATTGCATAATACACATCAGTGTTTATATGACAGTTGACAGTTTTTAACGACTTTATTAACACGAGACATGATTAACATATACTGTTAGCTTGAGAATGAAATTTAAACATTAAAAATTTAGGGACCAATTTAAAATAAAATTTATAATTTAAAGATAAAATTGAAACATTTGAAATTTTTAAAATTAATTTAAAATAAATTTTATAATTTAGAGACTTGTAGGGTAATTTTTTTTTACAATCAACTCTTGATTTGGGGAAGGAAGTAGCCGATGAATAAATGATAAACATCTCTATTTTATGGTACATGGTGGGATATGTGGCTTTCCCTTTCAACAACGGTGTCTCTAAAGTTTAACTTTATATATATTTTTTTAGGGAAGTATGGTGTCTTTAGGGTCCTATCTAGGCTTAGGTAGGAGAGGCACTTGCTTAGAACCCAAAATTTTTATAGTGCATTATACTTACAAAAAATGTTTTTATATTAATTATAGGGTCCAATTATTTTTAACACTTGTTATTAGGTATCCAATTTAATATTTTTTATTATGGTCTAATTTTTCCCAAAAATTTATTGTTAGGAGCTTATTCTTATAATTTAATTTTTTCTCTAATATTTGTTACTAAGTGCCTAATCCCTTCAATATTTCTTATTTTGGACATACTCTTAAAATTCATTTTTTAATACTTGTTATAAAGGCCCAATTTTTTTCAATTCTTATTATTAGGAGATCAATTTATTTTTAATATTTGCTATTGGGCAATTTATTTTCAATATTTGTTATTGGGGTATGTTCTTAAAATTCAATTTTCTTTTTTAATATTTATTTGTTATTAAGTTTTTTATTAGAGGGCCAATTTTTTTCAATACTTGTTATTATGGAGTTACTCTTAAAATTTAATTTTTTTTTAACACTTGTTATTATGGACAATGATTTAAATAACGGCCCGCAACCGCAACAACGATCGTTATATAACGATAGCGACATCTTTCAAAATCGCAATATTCACAACTGTTATGTTCACAATAACATATGTTATTAAAAATTTACAACCACGATACTTACAGTGATCACAATAACATTCATTATGTTCGTAATCACGATAAACATAATGCGACTGAAAATATAATTACAACTGTAATTTAAATCCATGATTATGGTCTCAATTTTTTAATTTACCCTAAAACGACGAAAATCTCAGAAATGAACCTATGTGCCTTGCCACGGCACTGAATCGTTGTTATTGATAAACGTGTATTATTAATATTCTAATTTTGCATCATTATGAATTGAACAATATGATTAAATGTTCAGGCCAAGGTTTTCAGACTGGGTAAGAGGGTGATTCACTTGTCCCTAATATTTATTTTAAGGGTAAATGAAAATAGAGGTCACTCAATTATGGTTAAAATTATATTTGGGTCATCTAATTATTAAAAGTTATATTTGAGTCACTTAATTATTGGTAATATTACATTCGGGTCACCCGATTATTAAAGGTTATATTTGGATCACTCAATTATGGATAAAGTTACATTTGGGTCACCCTTCATATCTAAAAAGTATCAATTTGTATATTAGATTAATTAATAATTTCAAATGAAGTACTCTAATGTTAACGAGGATATACAAGTAATTTGGAAGAAAAATAACTAAATTGATATATTTTTTTAAATATGAAGAGTGACCCAAATATAATCTTATCTATAGTTGAGTGACCCAAATATAATCTTACACATAATTAATCCGTTGTAATTTACCCTTATTTTAAAAATTCAATCACGTCATATATCATATAATGTATAATAAATAATATATAATGTTTAAAAAGAGTCAATCACGTCATATATCCTATAAGATATCGAGTGGTGCAGCTTTTGTTTTAAGTTTTTTTTTAATAATTTTTACGTAGAGGAAGGGAAAGGAAAATTATTCTTATTGGATCTCAAACCCACAACCTAGAAAAGGAGAAAAATGTCAACTGAGAATTTTAATCATTTAATTTAAAAATTGTTGAGTTATTTTGAGCTTTTGAATTGATTGTCGTACTGGTTTAATTACATACTTGGCATTAGTATTGATATGTTGCACTTTTTTTCCTTCATCTAAATTTAGTAAAAAAAAGTTAACGAGATTTATGTTTACGTACGTTTCAAATGATCATTAATAAAATCATACAACAATTTCATTTTGTTGAGATTTTAGGGGCTCGATTCGATCAACCGTTCTTGCTCGCCAAGTGTGGAGAAGTTGGATAATTGGTTGTTTTAGTGGGAGGTGAAAAATTGGCAATTTGACACAAGGATTTATAGTGGTTCAACCTTTTAACCAATGTCTACATCCACTACCTTAGCTCCCCACTAAGGATTTCCAACAAATTCACTAAGAATTTCGTCCCATTTTCTAGGCTAAGAAGGCAACCTTTACAACCCTCAAAACTTTCTACCCAAAGCTTGAAGAAACACTCTCTTGTACAAAGAAAGACTTAGCAAACAAGAAATCCCTCTAATAGGTGTTTGTTTGCAATTCTAGGCACTTACCCAAAACCTAAACACTTGAGCAAATTTAACAATGTAAGCTCACAAGTGTTGTCTAAGTAAGAAATAAACGGTTTAAGCTCTAGACAAATTTTGACATCATAATGTTGTAACAATTGAAGCATTAACCATTACAAGATGCTTGGAGGTCCCTTTTATACTCCCAATTGAGTTTGTAGTCGTTGGGGATGATTTGGAGCCGTTGAGGACTTTATTTCCCTTTATTAATGCTGTTCTGCAACCATCCGTATCGATACGCTTGGATCCGTATTGGTACGGCCTTCATCAGAAACTAGTCGTTGGGCTCTTGCCAGCCTGGGCGTATCGATATGCTTGAGGGCGTATCGGTACGGGTTCACATTTAAATGGCCGTTGGGAAAGTAGCCGTTGGGGTGGTTGAAAGGGGATCGGTACGCTTACCAGGCGTATCGAAATGATCCCGATCCGTATCGAAACGGCCAAACCTGTTTCGATACGGGTTTTGGCAGTGACCAAACTAGGGCAAAAAGGTATCGGTACGGGTACAGCCGTATCGATACGAGTGTCTTGAAAATTCAAGTTTGGCTCTTTAAAATTAGTAAAAACATTGTCAAAAACCTTTTAAAATACCTCAAACATATTTTCAAATTGTTTGGACTTAAACCAAGTTTTAAATTCTTTTCAAATTAGTCCAAAACATTTTTCAATTATTATATCAAAACATTAGTTCTACATTAAACTAAGTTTTAAATTCTTTTCAAATTAGTCCAAAACATTTTTCAATTATTATATCAAAATATTAGTTCTACACATTTCAAAAAAGATTATAATAAATAATGGATCTGTAAGTGTTTAAATGTATAATATCCTATAATTTATAGGTTATAAGGAACTTAGGTACTTTAAATATTATATAAAAATCATTTAAAAAGTACAATAAAAGTTATTGCACTAAACCTTTAAAATGAGTAAAAATGTATTTACATGTTAAGATTATAAAATTATTCATTTAACAATCGGAAAATACTGTTAATTTTGAAATGTTGTTTTAATTAAATGACGTAATGTTAATTAAAATATAACGTGATATTTTTTAAATAATGTG
This sequence comes from Hibiscus tridactylites, assembly GCA_958450335.1. NCBI lineage: Eukaryota > Viridiplantae > Streptophyta > Magnoliopsida > Malvales > Malvaceae > Hibiscus > Hibiscus tridactylites. The sequence goes on from OY288270.1 coordinate 83,937,050, forward strand.
ACATGTTCACTCAACTTATTATAGCTTAAATTTTTTAAAGTTGATGTAGAAATTCTAGGGTTTATTGAGTTTGATGATTTGAGAAATTTGAGAATCGGATGAGAGAATACGAAACAAAAGAGTTTTTTTTTATTAAATGAAAACAGAAAAATACAAAGTGTATATTTACAAACTAGGTCACTGATTTATATAATACATCATATCTTGAATAACTAACTTTCAATTCTTGCCAACTCATCAAGATTATATAACTACTTATAACAAACTCTAATAGCCCCCCTCAAGTTGGAGCATATATATTAAGTATGCCCAACTTGGATATTGCTTGAGAAAAAGATGAAGGATGCAAGGCTTTTGTAAAACAATCTGCCAATTTATGCTGTGTAGAGACTGGAAGGAGTGTTATCAACCCTTGATGAAGCTTCTCTCTAATGAGATGACAATCAATCTCAATATGTTTAGTTCTTTCATGCATCACTGGATTTTCTGCAATTCGAATAGCAGACAAGTTATCACAGTAGATATTAGTAGGAGAAACATTACTAATTTGAAAATCAGAAAGCAAATATTGAAGCCATTGTATTTCACAAGAAACCGATGTAAGTGCACGGTATTCTGCTTCACTTGAAGACCGTGAAATTGTCTGCTGCTTCTTTGAACGCCAGGAAATAAGAGTTGTACCAAGAAAGATGCAAAAACCAGTGACTGAACGTCTTGAATCTAGGCAGGAAGCCCAATCAGAGTCACAAAAAGCATTGATTTTGATAGGATTATCACTAAGAAAGAAAATACCTTGACCAGGTGAACCTTTTAGATATCTTAAGATTCTATGTGCAGCTTGTAAATGGATATCAGTGGGAGAAGAAAGAAATTGAGAGAGATGATGCACAGCAAAAGATATGTCTGGTCTGGTGTTGGTTAAATATAGCAATTTACCTATCAATCTTCTATATGAAGTAATGTCATCTAGAAGAACTCCATCAATTTTAGAAAGCTTTGTCTTAGCAAGTAAAGGTGTAGAAACATGTTTAGAATTCAAAAAACCAGTTTCAGTGAGTAAATCTAGAATATACTTTCTTTGACAAAGAAAAATACCCTTATCAGATCTTGCTACCTCTAGACCTAAAAATTATTTTAAAGGTCCTAGGTCTTTAATCTTAAAACAATCATGTAAAAAAGCTTTAACACTAGATATTTCATTTTCATTTGAACTAGTCAGTATTATATCATCTACATATACATCAAGAGCAATAAAACTAGTTCTAGTTCCTTTAATAAAAACATAAATATCAGCAGATGCTTGCTTAAAACTTTGTTGAATTAAGGCTGAAACAAGTCTTTCATTCCATTGACGACTGGCTTGTTTAAGACCATACAAGCTTTTTGTTAATTTACAAACTAAACATGGTTTGTCAGTTTTATAGCCAGGTGGCAAATCCATATATACTTCTTCAGCAAGAAATCCATGCAGAAATGTATTATTAATATCCAACTGGTGTAAATGCCATTTATTTGATGCAGCAGCAGCTAATAGAGTCCTTATTGTTGTTATCCTAGCAACAGGACTAAAGGTATCAAAAAAATCTACCCCAGGTTGTTGAGTATACCCTTTTGTTACAAGTCTTGCTTTATAACGTTCTAGGGTCCCATCAGAATTAAGTTTTGTTCTAAAAACCCATTTACACCCTATAATAGTCTTACCAGGAGGAAGAGGAACTAACTCCAAAATTTTATTCAGTTCTAATGCCTTAATCTCTTCATCCATAGCAGTTTTCCAACACTTATGTTTACTAGCCTGAGTGAAAGTTTTAAGTTCAGCAAGGATGTCTATATTATTAATGTAATTATTGTAGCTAGTAGACAAAGCATTGTAAGATATCACATTACTGACAGTATGAGAAAAAGTTTTAAACCTGATACATTTACCTGATAATCTTTGAACTTAGAGGGTAAGCAAATACTTCTTTTGGGTATAGAAATCTCAGCAGTAGGATGCTGATGATGTTCTGGAACTTTAGGAACAGAAGCAGATATAGCAGGATGTTGAGACTTAGTAACTCTTGGCTCAGACTCAGAAATATCATTCAAATTAGAATTAGAATTATCATTTAAATTTTGTTTAACATTAATATCCTCTTCAAAGTCTTTAGTATTAGCAGAGGTTGGAAAAACAATTGAATTAGGGAAATTATCAAAAGAGGAATTAACAGAGGTTTTAAAATAAAATTGAGATTCATTAAAAAAAACATCTCTAGATATAAAAACAGATTTAGAATTAATATCATATAATCTAAAACCTTTAACATTTATAGGATAACCAATGAAAATGCATTTGACAGTTCTAGGATCCATTTTAGTCTTTGGTTTAGGAAGAATAGATGCATAAGCAGTGCAACCAAAAAATTTTAAGTTATCTAGCTTAGGAGAAGTATTATATAAGATATGATGAGGGCTTTTATTTTGTAAAATGGGAGTAGGTGTAACATTAATTAGGTAAGCAGCATGAATAACACAATCAAGCCAAAAGAACAAAGGTAATCCTGCTTGAATTCTTAAGGACCTAGCTACTGAAAGAAGATGCAGATGTTTTCTTTCCACAATGTTGTTTTGCTGAGGAGTATAAACACAAGATTGTTGATGAACAACCCCTTTTGCTTTGAAAAAATCATTTAGTTCAAACTCTTTAGCATTATCAGTTCTTAAACACTTTATATGTTTTAAAAATTGTGTTTCAACAAAATTAAAAAAATCAACAATCACAGTTTTGACTTCAGATTTAAACTTTAAAGGAAAAATTCAAACAAACTTACTTTTATCATCTACTAGAGTCAATAAATATGTGTGACCATAAAGACTTTGTACAGGAAAAGGACCCCATACATCAACATGTAACAGATCAAAAACAGAATCAGAAGAAGACATGCTAATAGGAAAAGGTAGGCGTTTCTGTTTAGCAAGATGACATGTTTCATAGACAAAATTAGCAGGAAAAGAGATATCTTTATTTATGTCAAAGAACTTCATCCTTTTTATAGAGGGGTGTCCTAATCTTGAATGCCAAAGACTAAAATTCTTAACAGCAGACATGCAAACATAATTGGAAACATCAGAAGAAATTGAAACTGAATTAGAAACATAGTTACTTGAAACAATAGCATCAAGCTGATACAAGCCACTGATATTCCTAGCTATACCAATCATCTTCCATGTTGTTGTATCCTGTATAGAACAAAAATCAAAAGAAAAAGAATAAAAAAGAGAAGACTTAGTCAGTTGAGAAACAGATATGATATTAAATGCAAAACCAGAAATGAAAAATACATTATTTAATATTAAAAAATCATTAATTTTAACTTTACCTATATGAGTAACTTTCACAATAGAATTGTTAGGTAATTTTATAAACCTATTATGAACAGAAACATAAGATTCAAAAATTTCAAGATTACTACAGATATGATCTGTAGCTCCTGAATCTAAAATCCAGGAAGAATTAATACAAGTAGAAGAACAACAAACTTGATTAATACCTGCCTCACCAGAAGAAATGTCAAAAGCAGAAGAGAGAGCATTGATATTTTAATCAATGAGAGTTGAATTCTGAACAGTAGGATTTGAAGCAGACAAAGATCTATCTTGCAACATGTTCATAAGATTCTCATACTGTTGCTTAGAGAAAATGATAGGAGAACCAGCATCCACATTAGGCTTAACAGATTCATCATCCACAGAATGCCCTATCTGATTAATTCTACTAGACTGATTTCGAGACTTATATCCAGGTGGAAAACCATGTTTTCGATAACATTTTTCCACTGTGTGTCCATATAAACCACAAAAGGTACATAGAGGCCTTTTAGAAGAACCAGCACTGACAAATTTCTTATTAGCAACCTTAGAATCAGATTTAGACTCAGCAATTTTCCCAGAATGCCTTTCAGCCAACAACATATTAGATTCAAGATTAGGTACATATCCTAAAGATCGTTCATGCTGAAGAACTAAGGCAAGAACATCACTAATTTTTGGAATAGGTTTCATCATTAAGCACTGTGACTTAGGAATCGAAAAAGAATCATTTAATCCACGAAGGAACCGAAGCAAAAAATCCTGATTTCTGTACTTAACAGCATCACAATCACAAGTCTTAAGAGGCCTAAAATTACAAATCTCATCCCAAACGACCTTAAGCTGTGTGTAATAAGAAGTGACAGAACTGTTACCTTGCTGTAAAGAATAAAATTCTTGAAGCAGATCAGAAATTCTCACCAGATCTCCCTGATTGAATCTATCGAAAAGATCTTTTTAGAGGTTGTAGGCCGTATCAAATCACATCACGCTTTGGGCTATCTCAGGAATCAAAGCACGCTGCAACTACGACAACACCAAATTGTTGCACTTGACCCAGGCTCTGTATTTGCCTGAATCTTGAACAGGTTCTTGAATCAAACCATCGACAAAACTCCATTTATTTTTGGAGATGAGCGACATACGCATAGACCGAGCCCAGCTGTGGTAATTTCCTCCGTCGAGCAAAGCGGAGGTGAGCACAAGGGCAGGGTTTTCGTTGGGGTGAATATAGTATTCACTGGACGGGTTATCGGTGCGGAAGAAGAGACCGTCGACGAAAGAACTGTCGGTCGATGAGGAATCAACTGATACCATGTAGAAATTCTAGGGTTTATTGAGTTTAATGATTTGGGAAATTTGGAAATCGGATGAGAGAATACGAAACAAAAGAGTTTTTCTTTTATTAAATGAAAACAGAAAAATACAAAGTGTATATTTACAAACTAGGTCACTGATTTATATAATACATCATATCTTGAATAACTAACTTTCAATGCTTGCCAACTCATCAAGATTATATAACTACTTATAACAAACTCTAATAGTTAACCCAATCCGATTTTATATCTTATTTACCAGTTAAAATGTAACAATTTTAGTTAAGTCTAGAGGCAAAGTCAGGAATGTTATGTTAAGCGGGTTGAGATAAAAAAAGGGGTCAAAGTTAAAAATTGTGTTAAAAGGACATAAATTGAATTATTAATTTTTTATAGGAGCCAAAAAATGATTTTCCCATACTGAAGGGTTAAAAGGACTAAATTGGATTAATAATTTTTAGAGGGGCTAAAACTATAGTTATACCATTTTGCCAACTGTGCCACGACCATTCTTAGCTTCACCCATGAGTAGGTCGGGTCACGTACTCACGTCACCTAAAAAATACCACATCATATTTTAAACTAGGGTAAACTACACCGAGTACCACTAAACTATGGCCTTTGAGTCGAAAATACTACTGAACTTTAAAACCCTTTAAAACTAGCACTGAACTTTAATATTTGAGTCGAAAATGCCACTCCGCCGTTAACAGTTAATTCCTTCGTTAAGTCAAAACGAGTCGTTTTGGAGCCTAACTTAGCCCGAAACGACGTTGTTTTGCTAGAGGAAAATGTGAAAACCATGCGCTTAGGGTGTTTTGAACCCAAGACCTTTAAGAGAAAGAGTTAAGCCTTAAACACTAAACCAACATAACATTACATAATATTTTACCACAAATATTATATATCTCAAACTAATTCAGATTAATTCAAATTATTTTATAAAATAAATAATATTATAAATAATAGCAACATATAAAAATATAAATATATATTATTTGCATATATATATATATATATATAAATAAAACTATATTGTTTTTATATATTATTAATAATATAAATATATTATTTAAAAAAACCCAAAATATTTATTAATAATATATTTATATTATTAATAATATATAAAAACCCTAAATCCTAAATTGTTAACCCACAAACCCCAACCCTCAAATTTAAATTCTAAACTTTAGAGTTTAGGATTTAAGGTTTAAGGATTTTTTATATTTAAATTTTATATTTTTAAAATAATATATTTATATTATAAATAATATAAAAATAAAATATTTTTATTTAAATTATATAAACTTATCTATTTGGTTCAACCAAATTATTTTCTAAAAATAATTCTATAAATAATATAAAATATATTATTTATATATATATCAATAAAAATATATTATTTTTTAAAAAACAAAAATATTCATAAAACAATATATTTATATTACAAATAACATATAAAAAACTATAAACCACAAACCTCAAACCATAAATTTTACAGTTTCAGGTTTAATCTTTGTAGTTTAAAGTTTAGGATTTAGAGTTTTTATATAATATTTATAATATAAATATATTATTTTTATGAATATTTTAGAGTTTTTTAAATAATATATTTATATTATAAATATTATTTATTTTATAAAATAATTTGAATTAATCTGAATTAGTTTGAGATATATAATATTTGTGATAAAATATTACATAATGTTATGTTGGTTTAGTGGTTAAGGCTTAGCTCTTTCTCCTAAAGGTCTTGGGTTCAAAACACCCTAAGCGCATGGTTCTCACATTTTCCCTTTAGCAAAACGTTGTCGATTTGACTTAATAGAACGGTTAACGACAAAGTGACATTTTCGACTCAAATATTAAAGTCCAGTGCTAGTTGTATTTTCGACTAAGAGCTATAGTTTAGTGATATCCGGTGTAGTTTACCCTTTAAACTAATATCACATAATTAAATTAAGGGTAAATAATATCATTGGTCACTAAACTATTCCAGCTTTCCAGTTTTGGTCATCAAATTATTATTTTAGACAAAATCGTTACTAATATTACGCTCTTTTGTATTTTAGTCACTAGTGTTACTTTTTACTATTTTTGTCACAAGTCTATTGCTTCTTTCTTGTTTTAGTCACCAAACTATTATTTTTTGGCTTAACCGTCAAATAGGTGCCCAAATTATGCTCTTTTTTCCAGTTAGGTGTTCAAACTATATTTCAGGCCAAATAGGATCTTAAAGTTTCATTTCGTTACCCATTTAAGGTTATCCATTAATTCTAACCATTAAAGGACACGTGTCATCTCCTGAAAATTCCTAAAATTATATTAAAAATAAATAAAATTACTTAAATTTTAGAAATTCGCTAAATTTTATAAATTTCACAAAACAACCTCTAAATTCCAAAACCCCAACTCCCCAAAACCTAAATTCCAATTTGGGCTGATTTCGCCGCCGATTGTCATGCCGCCGGACCATCACGACCATTTCTCCCATCACCTCGTCGTCAGAAATTGACTGACGTCGTACGAATCGCCAAAATTGTCGAATAGTTCTTCGAACGATTCGCAACGAACGGCGACAGGAGGGGCGATGAACGACATGTGGGTTATTCGGCAAGGGGAGGGCGCTTCATTCCGTCGCCGGCAACGCGGCCAACGTCGGCATGAGTGGTCGGATTTGGAGGTTTAGGGATTTGAGGACTATTTTGATAATATTTGTAAATTTCAAGATATATTTTTATTTTGTTTTAAAAAAAGGGGGTCAAAGTTAAAAATTGTGTTAAAAGGACATAAATTGAATTATTAAATTTTTATAGGAGCCAAAAAATGATTTTCCCATACTGAAGGGTCAAAAGGACTAAATTGGATTAATAATTTTTAGAGGGGCTAAAACTATAGTTATTCCATTTTGCCAAACTGTGCCACGACCATTCTTAGCTTCACCCATGAGTAGGTCGGGTCACGTGACCTAAAAAATACCACATCATATTTTATACTAGGGTAAATTACACTGGATACCACTAAACTATGGCTTTTGAGTCGAAAATACTACCGAATTTTAAACTGATATTAAAGTTCAGTGCTAGTTTTGAAGAGTTTTAAAGTTCGGCGGTATTTTCGACTCAGGAGCCATAGTTTAGTGGTATCCGGTGTAGTTTACCCTTTAAACTAATATCACATAATTTAATTAAGGGTAAATAATATTATTGGTCACTAAACTATTCATGCTTTCCAGTTTTGGTCATCAAATTATTATTTTAGACAAAATCGTCAGTAATATTACGCTCTTTTGTATTTTAGTCACTAGTGTTACTTTTTACTATTTTTGCCACCAGTCTATTGCTTCTTTCATGTTTTAGTCACCAAACTATTATTTTTTGGCTTAATCGTCAAATAAGTGCTCAAATTATGCTCTTTTTTCCAGTTAGGTGTCCAAACTATTTTTCAGGCCAAATGAGATCTTAAAGTTTCATTTTGTTACTCATTTAAGGTTCTCGTTAATCCCCACCGTTAAAGGACACGCGTCATCTCCTGAAAATTCCTAAAATTATATTAAAAATAAATATAATTACTTAATTTTTAGAAATTTCGCTAAGTTTTATAGATTTCACAAAACATCCCCTAAATTTCAAAACCCCAACTCCCCAAAACCTAAATCCCAATTTGGGCTGATTTCGCCGCTGATTGCCACGACGTCGGGCCATCACGGCAGTTTCTCCCATCACCTCGTCGTCAGAAATTGACTGACGTCGTACGAATCGCCAAAGTTGTCGAATAATTCTTCGAACGATTCGCAACGAACAGGGACATGAGGGGCGATGAACAACATGTGGGTTATTCGGCAAGGGGAGGGCGCTTCATTTCGTCGCCGGCAACGCGGCCAACGTCGGCATGAGTGGTCGGATTTGTAGGTTTAGGGATTTGAGGACTATTTTGGTAATACTTATAAATTTCAAGATATATTTTTATTTTGTTTTATTAATTTTATTTATTATAAATATAATTTTTGAAACTTTCAAGATATGACATGTGTCTTTAACGGTAAAAATTAACGGTGAACCTTAAATGGGTCACGAAATAAAATTTTAAGACCCTATTTAGCCCAAAAAATAGTTTGGTCACCTAACTGGAAAAAAAAGGCATAGTTTGGGCACCTATTTGCCTATTAAGCTTTTTTTCATGAATTTTTAACAGCAAACGACCAAAATAGGAAAATACTGTAATGTAAGTGACGATTTTGTCAAAAATAATAATTTGGTGACCAAAACAGAAAAGCGGGAATAATTTAGTGGCCAATGGTGTTGTTTATCCTTTAATTAAGTCGATGGCGTATCCATATGAAATCATGAAAAAATAACTAATCACAAATGATCAACCATGTTATAAACTGGCAGAGCTGAGAATCAAACAAAGGACATTGCTTATCACATGGAAAACAGGATGAACAAGTGTGTAATGCAACAACAGTTTTTGCTCCACTGCAAAACTGGTCTTTTCCAAAACTTATTCCGAGCATGGAAATATCAAACAATGTTTTTTTTGCCGAAAATCACTCCAACGGGCAAGCTTTCTCGAATGCTTGCTGCTGTTTGCGACATAAATCGAACTCGTTCGTGTGGTAATACATGCATCCCGCGTAACCTTCCATGGGTTCTTTGCATCTCTGGTAAAGATCTTTTAGCCTGTACAATAAAGCTATATTTCATTATCCGGATTTTAAAGTACTCGTGTTTGACACTTATTTGAAACGTATATTTGGGCACAGGCACGAGAGAATGATTCTTCAAAAGTTCGAGTGAACCCATGTCGAATACATAAAGGTATGCAACAGTCACCCTCGTGACTCAGGATAACATGGCAAAAGGTAATACACACATCGTGTGCGTGTGTGTGTGTGTATGTACATATGCAGATTATGATAAGCATTACAGATGATTCAAGAACATTGAGCAGACAATACAGAAAATACGAAAACGTGGCCAAGGTATACTCCAATAAACCCAATCCGCAACCCGAGTTCCAATCTAGGCATTTTAGACTGTTTCCAGTTCTATAATACAAGGACACAAAGATCAAACTACCACTCGGCACTCAGTTCTATAATACAAAGACTAAATTTACACACTAGAGTAATTTTCTAAATCTGATAATCTGTGTAATTTCATGTCACCACCGGCACTGCTATGTATTATGCCGTGTTTTACTTATTTGTTTTTAATGTCATATCCAAATTCCAAAATCACCTCCGCTCATCATTTCTCCGGCTGCGAGGCCGTAAGGGACGACACCGATCCACATTTTCTTTAGCTAAAGCTTCCTATTATAAAGTCTATGTTGCTAAGTACCGATGCACTACACTAATATCTATGATCGTCCACATACATGAAAACACTAACAAAAATCTACAACACTTAGTCGTATCTAATACTCACACCCGAGTTTAAATAACATAGTATAAACAATGCCAAATATTCATACACTAAATTCTGAACCTTTTTTTTCAAAACCCAGAAACCCTAATTATCAGACATTGTTATAATCAATCACACACACACATAGTCCTTTTATCGATTCAAACCCATTTTAAAATCCACAAATTCCAGCAAAAAGAATAGATTGAAAAATTAGTAGAACTTGAAGAATCAAAATGCTTACAGTCCAAGGGCACAACGAGTAGCTTGGCGGCCCTTATCGAGACATTTCTCAGGGTTAGGATCTTTCTTCTTACACTTGAGGAACTCCACGTTTTCGGGCATGCAATTGATCTCAATGTGCTTGGCGGCGGCCATCAAAACCGACGATGTCGGGATCGGTTCACCCGCCGCATCAACCACGCTCGCCATTTCCGCCACCAACGAAGAAAGATCACTTCTTTCTGTACCAATAAGAAAACCCCAAACTTTATTAAATAAAAAAAAATCTTAATTCTTCACAAATAAGGGGGAAATGGAAGAGAATTGTACTGAAGATTGCTCTTTTACCTTAATTAATCAATGGGTTTTGCTTAAAATTGAAAGAGATGGACTTCGGAATTTATTTTGTCGAGGGTAGTGAAACTGAGAGAAAACTATGAGGAAATTAATGACAGATACTTATTTGTAATTATTTTCTACATCAAAGGGTATTTATGTCTTTCACCAAGTAGTCTCCAAACTGGTTGATCCAGGGGCACAAGTTTATTGGATAAAAAAAAGGGCACAAGTTCAGGGGTTTATTGTACTTGGAAATTAATTTTAGGTAAATAGCGGATGTTGGGGAATATTTTAAAATTTACGGCAAATTTTACAGTAATATGTGAAGTCGTTATCTTTAGAGAGCGACTTTGAATATTTTATATTTTTTTGTGTGAAGTTGTCACCTTCATAAAGTAACTTTGTATATTTTATATTATTATTATTTGTTTTAACTGTTCGCCATTGTATAAAGATGATATGAAAAATAATTTTTTAACTAAAGTCGTTTTTCAAAAATGAATACTTCACAGATTACTGGAGAATTTGCTGTTAATTTCTAAATATTTCATTATTTCCCTAAAATTAATTTTCAAGTGCAATAAACCCCTAAATTTGCCATCTAGGGATGGTAGAAGGGTAGGTATATGTTAAGGGAGTAGCAGGCTTGTGTGAATGTCAAAAGTCATATTCATTATGGGTAGACGATTAATTTAAGATTTTACACACTCTATATTCGTCCGTCTCGTATTCGCCCGCCTGCCCTATATTCAACTGCTCATTACTCGTCATATGTATAAGGTTATTTTAATTATATATATATATATATGACTAGGGGTGGATGAATATGTGTGGCAAACACCAACTTCTCACTCTATCATATAATACCTCTAAATGTTATGTAATCCATGTATGTATAATTGTTTGATGTATGAATATGTGTTGTCATTAATGTTACAATAATGTTTGTAAGCACATAAAATAATTTTGAAATGATTAATGAAGTTAAAAACTAAGTTTATGAATTATGTATAAAATTTTATGTATATGTAGTAAGTTTAAAAAATTACTAAATATTATATATAAATAATTAGCAAGTGATCCACGCACTGTTGTAACTGTCTAGTTTCGTTTAAAACAATTAAATATCAAATTTGATCAATATTTTAAAACATACGAATTTTTAAGTGATCGAATGTTAGAGAAACATAGCAGTAAATTGTTCTTAATACTAGTTCGACAATGACTTTAAAAATTTGTCATTATTAGTACATGTCGAATTAGAAGTATCACTTTATATGATTAGAAAGAGAATTAAGTCTAGTTTATTTTGGAGCTATTATGAGTTTAATCAATTTCTTTGAAGGTAGTACAAGTCGATGTGGGTGGGTACGAGTTTGGTGGTGGGTGCCCATATAGGTAATGGGTGTGAGGTGAATTTGAGAATGTTTCTACGTTGGCAGAAGTGGATTTGAAAATTACACCCGTCATAAGTGAAGGCTAGATGATGGATATTGAAAATTTTGTTATCCCTAGATGAATATCTTTGTTAAATCTATATTTTATTTTGATATAACAAAGACTAATTTATAAAAAAAAATAAAATTTTAAGGTACTTAATTTACTCACAAAATTGATAGACATTTGAACTTAAATATTTTCTAAGTCAAACTTTGAATCCCCAAATATTCTCTAAGTGTTTTGGTACTCAATTTAGCTAATTTGATAACTGAGTATCGATACGGCCTATGGCGTACCAGTACATGTTTTCGTTACTGGAAACTAAAATTGTGCATAATAGCTAAAGGGTATTGGTACGGCTATGTGCCTACCGGTATGAGTTTTTGAAACTGTTTTCCAAATTGAGCTAGAATACCAATACAACATATGGCGTATCGGTACGAGGGTTAATTTTTTTATTAAATGTTTTGACTGTTGCCTTATTAGTTTTCTTCGAACCGAATTTTTAAAAATCGGTTAAGTGTATCGGTATATCTATACAAGTATCGATATGATATTTTAATCAAATGTTTTAAAGATTTTAGTGAGCAAAATGAGTACTAGTACAGTACAACTTATACCGATATCTTTTGTAAAAGCAACACTTCATATCGGTATGCCTACACGCGTATGGGTACCTTTTTGTTGTAACGGCTCTTTCTTCTTTTGGCAGGTACGTACTGATATACAGTGTTGCCAGACATCATTTATTGCGAGAAAAATACAGCCCAACAGCTATATTAAATATCTCAACCACCCAAATGGTTAGAAAACAATGAAGGGTATAAAATCAAGTCTCCAAAACTTTTTTAACAAGAGAACCCTCCAAAAACATTCAAGCACATATCCAACCTCTTAAAATTTTTATTGTAAAAATCTTATAACTCGCTTGAGAGATTCTCATTGTATTTTATCTTTCATCAAGTTTTTTGCTTCTTTGTATCCACCTTTAAGAAAAAGAGATTACTAAACTTTAAGGTATAAGTCTAGGTGTTTGTGAGATTATCTCATTTAGCCTAAAAAAAATAAATTTGTGAAAAATTGTTAGTATGGATAGCTAAGTTAGCGGACGAATACATTGTTTAGAATGTTGACCACTCTAACCATTTGTACAATTTTTTTTCTTTTTACTCATTACTTTCACCAAATTCTTAGTCTTGTGTTTACTTGCTTTGGGTTCTAGAGTTATATTCTAAATTTATAGGGGTGTGCAAATGGTTGAATTAATCAAACCTTTAAAAAATTTACCATTTACTTAATCGAAATGTCTTTGAAAATTTTTAACCGAATCGAACTAAGTTCAATTAATTCAGTTGATTAAAAAATAATTTAAGTAACAACAAATTAAAAACATTTTTTGTTAGCTATTTTTTTAAAAAAAATTAGACTTTCTTTTCTCCATTTGAGTTGAGCTTAAACTTAAGACTAAAATATAACTATCGAATTTTAAATATTATAGGTCATTGTTAAGATTTAGAATTAAAATTAAAAATATTATATATTGAAATTTTGATTGATTTCTTTAACACCCTACTAAATGTTGCCAAAAATCCAGTTTTTCTTTTGAAATGGCTTGCTTATATTTTTGGGTTGTGGGATTTGGAATATAACGAAGAAAAGCCTGAAATATAGAGTAATTGATAAATTATAACTAAGACCATAAAAGTACAATCTGAATCGGATAGGTAATATAACCCTCGGTTTTTTTAACCGATAATAGACGCAATTCATACTCGGTGTTTGTTCGTTGTATAATTGCTTCCGCTCCTCCATGAATTTAGTACCTTCAAATTTAGTCCTCATATTTTGTTGTGTGAGAATGATCGTTTTGATTTCTGATCAAATCCGTCGCCGGAAGTAGCACATCCGACCAGACTTGCAGCTAAACCGAGTATGGGTTGTTACGGTTTTGATTCCTTTCCCAATTCATTCTCGGTAATATCAGGAAGCTCCACCACCGCTGATTTTGATGTTGACATTGCATCACCTCCGAGGTTTTGATCATCTGGGGCAGCAGCTTGAGGACATGATTTCAAAGAAGGCTCTGCATCCAATTCAGAATTATTCTCAACCACAGCAGGTTCCTCCGCCATGCCTGACTTAATCGGACCAGGCTCCGATTCACGTTCATAATTCTCAACAATAGCAACTGTGTCCACCATGACCGACTTATCTGGACATGCAGCAATAGCTAGAGAGTGTAAAGACTCTCCTGGACGGTCAGTAACCTCATGCAATCCAACAGCATTCAGAGCACCTTCAGCATTTTCAACATCGATGGAAGATTCCGAAGACCTTGCAGAAGGTTCTGTGCTGTTTTCAGATGGAATAACAGTTGAATCACAAAGGCTTCCGGAAACTGAATGATCTGAGCTCAACGAAACCATAGCATTCTCTCCGGAAGGGACCGCTTCATTCCCCGAATGCATCACAGTCGTATCATGACTTTCTTTTTTGGTTCCAGAATCATTAGTAAAAGGCTTCACTGTACCTGAGATAGAGGAAGCCACGCTGGAATTGTTGCCGGTATTATCCATTTTTGGAAATTCTTTAAAACCAGCCTCTGTGTTGGTTTTATCACTCTCAGCAGTTTGAGGCAGTTCCATTGGAATGGGAGAGGCCGGTTGAAATATAGAACCTGTCTGATCACCAACGGGAGCAGTTCTTTTAGGCGCATCTAGAACCTCCATATTACTCTCTGTAATTAAATTTTCATCTGGAACCTGTCTTAAACTTGCCTCATTCTCTGAGCCAGTATTGCATTCAAGTTTCAAAGAATCAGCTCTCTGAACAGAGGCCTCGACCACAAGAGATGCATTGTTTTCCACTTCTTTTGTGTTAGCTCCAGTAACGGATAGGCCTTTACTTGCTTCTTTTGGAACATCACAAGCTGGAGCATCTTTTTCATGAGCCGGTGTGCTGACAGCTGATTTACCATCTAAACTTTTTTCATCGAACTCATCCAGTGTCTTGTTTGATAACAGTGCAGGAGTATTCCTGCCCTCACTCCCAGCAGTTTCACCAGCTTTAGTTTTTGATGAGCAGGATTCAGAGAAAATTTCCTTCATCACTCTAGCAACATCACTGACATCAGCAGTCTGTATTTGATTAAATGCCGGAATTGCACTAGTCACTTTTCTCTTTGAATCATGACCGACAGAAGCACCAGGAGAATGAACTTCAGATGCCTGTATGTGAGCAACATTTGCCGGTTCATGTGGGCCAGAATCTTGATTGCTCTTCCCTGCAGTATCTTTATTGACCAAAAATTCCCTTGATTTATTCGAGGCCAGAGAATTTACTTTCAAGTCTTGGCCAGATGAAGCATCAAGAATCGCAGGTTTCCTTCCTCTACGCCTAGGTGCTTCTGCCCTGTTTGTGGTTTTCTGACCTGGCCTCTTGCTTTGAACAGATTGAGCAGGACAAGGGGCGGAATTTGGTGCTGAAGAAACAGAAGCATAAGTTGGATTAGTCTGAATGCTCGAAGAAGTCTTTGCACTGTGACTGGGAATGGTTTTATCGGCACCTTCTATAGGATTAGATGCAGGCAAGCAATCTGTCATAGAACTAGCACCTGAAGCTGTGGTTTTGACGGTTGAAATAGTTGCATAAGCTTTATCTTCTGAAATTTGGTTCTTTACCAATTCAACCGAGGTCTGACTCAATACCGGTATAACTGGCAAACTGCCAACTTGATTACCACATACCTCACCAGACTTAGACTTTTGAGAGCTGCATTCAGGTGAAAGCTCTGAAAGCACAGAAACCTTCTCACGCGCATCAGCATTTTGAATTTGTCCCACAGCAGGCCCTGCAAAAGTCTCTCGTGCTAAGTACATATTACAATATCCAGTCAACTATTATTAAAGGATGCATCAAATTCATCCGGATTCTTACCCAGAGTTACGACAGTAGCATTATGCACTACCTGCGAGCTTTCTGGTTGCTTGCTTTGAGATAATTGATCCTGATCGGTTACAACAGCAGGTGCATCAGTTCCCTGTGCTTTCTCTTGAATAACCTTTGTTGGGGCAGAAGCATCATTTTCTTGATTGCCTCTCATCGAAATGACTTTATTTGGTGATGCATCTCCAGATTGATCCTGTGCTTGAGTATTCAATTTTGAATCCTGCCCAACTAAAACATCCTGAGCAGCAGTGGGTATTTGCACCAGTTTCTTTCCCATACGCCTAGTTGTTCCTACCCCACTCTGAGCCTTACGGCCTTGACCTTTAACTTGGACAGGTACAGTAGGGTATGAAGCTGATTGAGCAATTGGGGCAACAGAAGTAGGAAGTGACTGAGAGTTCAAACTAACCCCTGCATCAGAAGGATAATTGATTAAACTAGTACAATCCATACCAGCAGAAATAGGTGAAGGATTGGTGCACTTGGCCATGGGAACACTGGAGACATCAGGAACAGCTCCACCTACATCAACGGCTTGATTATCTGGTAGATTAACTAATTTAATCTGAGATTGCTCATTTGGTTTTGGAACCAGGCCAGCTAAACCATCGACAGCAGGGATGGATGCAGACTCTTGTTTCTTTACTCTTCGGGAAGTTGTTTGTCCTCCAGCTTGAGCCTTTAGACCTTGTCCTTTTGATTGCACTAGTGGAGAGAATCCAGGTGGGACAGATTCGACATGTGTCGCTGAAACAGAAGGTATTCCTGGCTGCAAGTTTGGGGAAACACCTGTAGTATTACGAGGATCAGGATCAGGAGTTGCTGATGAGCTAGAGCCTGCTGCTTTCTGTAACCTGACATCCACGTTGCTGGTTTCAGAAGGGGCTGAAAACACTGGTGTAGTGGGAGATTTCTCCACAGTTGCTCTTCTTGGCCTTCCACGGCCCCGTTTAGGTGGTGGTGTTGCATCTTTGTTCTGCTGCAGTGGCTGAGGTGCAGGTTCCACCACAAGTGGTTGTGGTAGTAGAGGAAGTTGAGCTGGAGCTTCTGTGCTACTGACAGTTCCCCTTGAAGCATCGTTTGGCATGTTCCTCTCAACAACTTCTTCCTTCAATCTGGGGGATTCAGGTAAGTCAACTTGACACATTTTTTCAAACTCCTCCTCTGTCATTTGCCCGTCATATGTGCGCACCTAATACAGAAATTGTCGATTGTAAATATGTATCTAAGAGTCCTAGAGCTATTAACATGCAGTAGTTATTATTTAATTAGGAGTTTGTGCTGTAATAGAGGTATTTTAGTTTAAGTTTATTCTAGATAAGATAGAGTTTATCTTAAACTAGGAGTTAGAGTTTAATTAAACTAGTATGATGTAACCAGTGTTGTTAAAAAGGGATCCAACACTGTAATTTTTACGATAGAATTAAATAAAAACAGAGAAACTACTTTTCTCTAAACTCAGTATTATTTACATGGTATCAGTAGGTTTCGATTCTTAGTCTAAATCGATGGCAAATTCTTCCTCATCAGAGATTAATTCCGGAGGAGAAGCAACTTCCTCCGTTGATGTTCTTCCAGATTCTACCACATCGGCAGTCACTTGCCATAAACTGATTGGTCCCAATTATCTACAATGGTCCCAGTCAGTCAAGTTGTACATCACTGGCAGAGGAAAGCTAGGCTATATCACTGGAGGAGTGACAAAGCCTGCTTCGACAGATCCAGGCTATGCGAAGTGGCTGCAAGAAAATAGTATGGTGATGTCTTGGTTGACAAACACGATGACACCAGCAATTGGGGGTAACTTTCTCTTATATGAGACTGCAAAAGAAATCTGGGATGCAGCTCAAGAAACTTATTCAAGTTCAGACAATATTTCTGAATTATTTAGCATCGAATGCCAGGCTTCAAATCTAAAACAGGAGGAGATGAATGTCACTGTTTACTACAACACTCTTACCCGACTTTGGCAGCAAATTGATCTTTACGAGTCCAATGACTGGACGAATCCAACAGATGCTGCTCTTTACAAGAAGAAAACTGACCAGAAAAGAATCTTTCAATTCTTGAATGGTCTACATAAAGGACTGGATGCTGTCAAAGGAAGAATTTTGAGCACTAAACCTCTTCCTTCTGTTAGAGAGGTTTTTTCTGAGGTCAGAAGGGAAGAAAGTAGGCGATTATTCATGTTGGCAGACTCATCCACTAGTGATGGATCTGCACTTCTTACACATAAGTCATCTACCAGCAAGCAAAAAGGAGGAAAATCATGGTGCGACCATTGCAAAAGGATGGGGCACATTCGAGATATTTGCTGGAAATTACATGGAAAGCCTGCTGACTGGAAACCCCAAAGGATGAGGCAGCAACAAACAGCGCCAGTAGCTAATGCAGCATCAACAGATAGTTCAGTGAGTTTTAGTAAGCAACAGATTGATGATTTGCAGAAACTTCTTTCTCGGATGACACCAAAATCTGATTCCTCTAGTACAACTGGTAGTGTTTCTTGTTTTAAAACTACTGCTAAGTATTTATGGATAGTGGATTCTGGTGCTACTGACCATATGACAGGGGATGAATCTCTTTTCCTTCAAATTACTGGACAGCAAAGTCAGAGAAATGTTAAGACAGCTGATGGATCTGTCGCTAAAGTGGATGGAATAGGAAAAGTTGTTGTGAATGATACTATCACTCTTTCTTCTGTTTTATATGTTCCTAACTTACAATGCAATCTGTTGTCAGTTAGTAAATTGTGCAGTGATCTTAACTGTTCCACAATATTTAATGCTATTGGTTGTGTGTTTCAGGAAGTGGATTCGGGGAAGTGGATTGGCGGTGCTGAGTTGTGTGGTGGACTTTACATCATTGAAGGTCTTCCTCCTAAAAGACAAGTCCAACCAAGTTGCATTTTTTCTTTATCCTTCAACACTACAAATTTAGGATTCAGTGATATTCTTTTATGGCATTTTAGACTTGGCCATCCAAACTTTATTTATCTGCAGAAATTGTATCCAACTTTATTTGCTAATAAAGACCCATTATCATTTTCTTGTGATATATGTCAACTTGCGAAACATAAAAGATCACCATATCCCCCTTCTTATAAGGCTTCTAAACCTTTTTCCTTAATACATAGTGACATTTGGGGTCCTTCTAATGTTAAGAATGTAAATGGGGCTAGATGGTTTGTCTCCTTTATAGATGATCATACTAGGATTACTTGGACTTTCTTGATGAAACATAAATCTGAAACTGAAAATATCTTTAAAAATTTCTATTTCATGATTGAAAATCAGTTTCACAGCAAAATTCAGATCCTTAAGAGTGACAATGGGAGTGAGTTCTTTACTAATACTTTAGGAAATTTTCTTCAAGACAAAGGTATTATTCATATAAGTTCATGTGTTGATACTCCTCAACAAAATGGAGTGGCTGAAAGGAAAAATAGACACCTCTTAGAAGTTGTTAGATCCTTAATGTTATCCTCTAATATTTCTCATTCTTTTTGGGGAGAAGCTGTACTTCATGCAACTTTTCTCATTAACAGGTTACCTAGCAGAATTTTAGGTTTCAAAACTCCTAAGGAAGTCTTACTTCAAACCTTTCCATCTTTTAAACCTTTGTCTTGTCATTTACCTCTCAAAGTATTTGGTTCTACTGCCTTTGTTCATATTCATAAACAGTTTCGGGGTAAGTTAGATCCTAGGGCTATCAAATGTGTTTTCCTAGGATATTCTCCACATAAGAAGGGCTTTAAATGTTACTCTCCTCTACATAGGAAATTTTTTATTTCTATGGATGTCACTTTTCATGAACATTTACCTTATTTTTCAGATACTAAAATTCAGGGGGAGAGATGGGATGAATTTCAGTATCCTCAAATTCAGTTACCGCTAGCCGAATCAATACCTACGCCCAAAACTGTTGAAAATAATCCTACATCTCTACCTCCCGAATCTGTTCCTGAACCATCAGAACCTTTTTCGCCTATAACTGAAACTGAAAAATCACCTACTACACCTCATGTTTTTTCAGAGAACCAACTTGGAACTAAAGAACTAAGTGTCTATACAAGGAGGAAAAAAGGACTTGCTCAGGAAACTACACAACCTAGGACTGCTCAAGAAATGGAACCAATTCCACTATCCTTGGAGGAGGGAGGTATGGAAAATTTGAATGATAATGATGATTCTGTTATTAATACATATGACTTACCTATTGCTAAGAGAAAAGGTGTCAGAAAATGTACAAGTCACCCAATCCAGAGATATGTGGCATATGGGAAACTATTATCATCTTTTAAAGCCTTTACTGCCAAAATTGACAAAGTGCAGATTCCAAAAACAGTGTATGAAGCTTTACAAGATCCTAGGTGGAAGAAAGCTGTAGAAGATGAAATTCAGGCTTTGGAATCCAACAAGACTTGGGTGATGACCAATTTACCTCCTGGTAAGAAGGCAGTTAGTTGTAAATGGATTTTTACAGTAAAATATAACTCAGATGGGAGTATTGAAAGGTTTAAAGCAAGGCTGGTTGCAAGGGGATTTACTCAATCTTATGGGATTGATTACCAGGAAACATTTGCTCCTGTAGCAAAACTCAATACTATAAGAATTCTTCTATCTCTTGCTGCAAATCTAGATTGGCCACTTCATCAACTTGATGTGAAAAATGCATTCCTAAATGGAAATTTGGAGGAGGAAGTCTACATGCATAAACCAGCTGGTCTAAGTGGTGATCCAAACCAAGTGTGTAAGCTACTTAAATCATTGTATGGCCTAAAACAGTCTCCTAGGGCCTGGTTTGACAGATTCACTAAAGCAGTTTTGAATTTTGGTTACTATCAATGTCAATCTGATCATACTTTGTTTGTGAAGACTTCTTCAGGAAATAAAAGGACTATCTTAATAGTCTATGTTGATGATATAATCATCACTGGTGATGATGATCAGGAGATAAAAAGGTTGAAAGAGTTTCTGGCTACTAAATTCGAGGTAAAAGATTTGGGATACTTGAGGTACTTTCTCGGTATGGAAGTGGCAAGATCAAACTCTGGGATTGTGATTAACCAGAGGAAGTATATTCTAGATCTTCTTTCAGAAACAGGAATGCTAGGATGCAAGCCTGCAGAGACACCTATGGAGTCAAACCTAAAGTTTAGGACCGATGATCAAGGAGTTCCTACGAACAAGGTGCAATACCAGAAACTAGTGGGTAAGCTTATTTACTTATCACTCACTAGACCTGACATTGCTTTTCCAGTAAGTGTTGTCAGCCAGTTTATGAGTGATCCTAAAGAAGAGCACTTTGAGGCAGTTATGAGAATCCTAAGATACTTGAAGATGACTCCGGGGCATGGAATGTTTTTCACTAAAAATGACAGCAGAAAAGTTGAAATATTCACAGATGCAAGCTGGGCAGGAGAGTTGACAGCTAGAAGATCTACAAGTGGCTATTGCGCTCGAGTATGGGGAAATTTGGTGACTTGGAAGAGCAAGAAACAGCAAGTAGTTTCAAGAAGCAGTGCAGAAGCAGAATTCAGATCACTAGCAAATGGAATCTGTGAAGGGATTTGGGTACAAAGACTCCTATCAGAATTGAAATTAAATTACAGCAAAGAGTTTGAGCTTTACTGTGACAATCAATCTGCAATCAGCATTGCAAAGAATCCAGTGCATCATGACAGAACCAAACATGTGGAACTGGACAGGCACTTTATTGCAGAGAAAATCACAAGTGGGATGGTTAAGTTGAACTTCATCCCAACGCAAGAGCAGTTAGCTGACATACTTACCAAGGCACTTCCAAGAAATACCTTTGATAAGCTTACATCCAAGCTGGGACTATACAATGTCTACTCACCAGCTTGAGGGGGAGTGTCGATTGTAAATATGTATCTAAGAGTCCTAGAGCTATTAACATGCAGTAGTTATTATTTAATTAGGAGTTTGTGCTGTAATAGAGGTATTTTAGTTTAAGTTTATTCTAGATAAGATAGAGTTTATCTTAAACTAGGAGTTAGAGTTTAATTAAACTAGTATGATGTAACCAGTGTTGTTAAAAAGGGATCCAACACTGTAATTTTTACGATAGAATTAAATAAAAACAGAGAAACTACTTTTCTCTAAACTCAGTATTATTTACAGAAATAAATAAATAAAATGCAAGTTTCACTTACATTAAGAAGCCACAGCAACAGCATGGAAAGTTATATAAAATATAAATATTTAAAAATAAAGAGTTAAAAACAACAAGCAAACAAACCTCTCTTGCTCTTTTGCCCCTCCCATATTGCTGAGTATCGAGACCACCAAGAGATTCACCTTTCCGTTTTAAGCCAGTATTATGTTGTAACGCAGTCTTTGGTGCATCATACAATTTCATCTTCTCATAAAATTCTTTCAAGTCGTGGTCTGTAACAAGGGGAGGTGGTAATGGGGGTAGAGGCTTGGAGCTATCCATCCCTGATCCATATACCAACTTTTTCCACTTTGCCTGCATGTTTGTTTTAAATGGCATCAAAATAGAAGTAAAAGCAACAGGCCAAGCATGTTAATGCCGCCCATGATCAATGGAGAGATAGCCTGTCTAAGAGACTTGGATGCATACCATCTCTTCTTCCCGCCTTTGTTTATCAATTGATTCAAACACATCAATCTCAGACTCACTGTATCACAGAGAAATGCAATATATATATATTAATACCAAAATCATGCCATTAACTAAAAGCTCATAAATATTACCAGAGAGTAATTTCATGTTAAATTACGGCTCAATAACAAAACTGGTTCACTAAAATCTCAAAATCTTTTAAAATGCAGTCATTTCCAACTAGACATAGCTTAGCAGAGAAAGCTGACAGCTCAAAATCTGTTATTTATACCAGGAATTCTTCGCAGGTCAATTCCTGATAGATAAATAAATAAGATAAAATCTAAAAAATACCTGCGAGCCAACAGGTCATTTAGAGCATCATCGTCTAACACTGGTGCAGCTTCCTCTTTCTTAGACTCCCGTAGGAGGGACTCTAAATACTCCCTACGATCTTCAGCACTGTCAATAAAATCACAGAAACTTACTTGAGAGAATGAGTCAAAACACTCTTGAAACCGCTTGTGCTCAACAAAATTCCCAATTTACCTTGTATTATTGTCAAAGAAACCGGCAGTGATACTCTGATTAGCAACTCCCAGTTTGTGTTCAGCAGCAGCTCTGACTTGTTCTTCAACACTTTGAACCTTATCACGCAAATACAATTAAACACAATTCAAGGTAAAACAAAAAGGTATGCGACGGTGACGATTAAACCACAGGTGAGTGGCAAAAGACTTGTGTTCAAATCTTCAGTTGACATTTGTATAGGATTTCATCCTTGGACAATTCTCACCCCCTACCCCCTTTCTTTAAGAAAAAAGGAATACTACAGCAAACACTACTTAATGATTAGGAACATACTGTTTCAAAACGTAAAACAAGTACATCCTTCTTCTGACCAAGCCTATGAGCTCTTGCTTGTGCTTGCAGGTCAACCTAAGAAGTATCAACCAAAAAACGTTTAAAACCAATATTAGAAGAAACTATCAAGTAAATGTAATGTCTTAAGAAACCTGTGGGTTCCAGTCAGTGTCAAATAGGATCACAGTATCAGCAGCTTGAAGATTTACTCCAACACCACCAGCTCGAATACTGACACCAACATTCAAATGTCAAAACCACAAGACTATTTACTCAGTAGTAAAACAACAGATATACAAACAATATAAGAACCAGCAAATGATTAGACAATGCGTCCCAGTCGCACGCTACCCTCTTCTAGTTATACCTCAGTGAATGTTTTCTTTATTCTGGGAGGTTGAGAATTTAATCTACTAGAAGATCCGATAAGAAAACATTTGCAGGTGTAATTAAAAAACAAAAAATCTGATAAGAACATGCCCAAATTTCGAATTCAATGTTCAAAAGATGCCTATTACATGTTGTAGGTTGGAACAGTGTAAATACTTAGTTTTACTGCTGTAAATTCTATCCTAATCAGTGGTTTAATTGTATAGGAACTTTATCTTAATTAGAGATAAAGTGATAACTCTAGAGGTAGCCTAATTTAACTAGAACTCCTGTACTAAGTCTTTAAAACAGGATTCTGCCTATGTAAATTAAGAGAGATGAATAAAATATTCTGATAGAGATTTTTCTCTACTCTCGTGTTTCTATTTTCTACACATGTTACCCATCCAAAATTCAAATTCCTGATACCCTTTAATGTCTAAACCCCTACAACATATAATCCCCTAGGATATAACTAGAATAGGATGCATTATAAGAACATGTCTGAGTTTTGATGAACTTCTATACTAGGACTTTTTCTCCTTACTCCCCTCTGCAACAACATTCTAATCTCACCCTGTCTCAATCTCAGAGCTTTCTCATTTAAAGAGTCAGTGCAGTTCAGAAACATACAGCATAGCTGAGCTTCTCTCTTTTTCTTCTTTTTTTCCCTTCTCATGTGTTACTTTTTGTATGTTAGGACTGAGGAGAATACTTTACCTGAGCAAAAATATGAAAAAGGGGGAACCTTCCTGATTAAACTTTTCAATAAGCGCACCACGATCACCCCCAGATGTATGGCCATCCAACCGAAGATAGCGATACTGTTTAAAGGTGAGGTAGTCTTCCATCACATCAAGTAGCCTAGTCATTGTGGAAAAGAAAAGAATCTACAAATTCAAATTAAAGGGGTGAGATTATCTCATTAATTTGTCTTCAAAATAAAATTATAATATTTACAAGATTTCACCAAAGAAGGAAGAATGTGAAGGTTCTTGCAAGGAAAATCACAGATGATCATGCTAAAACTGCATGTTATGCATTCCACCAAAATTAAAAATCATAAAGAGAGCTTAAACTAGAAACACCAAATAAATCAGTGGAACAAGATTACAATAATATTAAGGTGAAAACAATTCAGCAATAGATCTGTTATGCAAACAAACAACTAAAGTACCACAATGCATTCAAAGGCCGATTCGAGAAATGATTAGATCTTAAATAACCACATGTAAGTTATATAAGATTAGGATTCTAGAATTTGAATGTAAATAGATTAGATTAATCCTATCCTAACTCTAAAAGATAAGAGATTAGAGTTGTAAATACTTAGAACTCCTAGTTATAGTTTAACTCTTGTATTGAAGTCTTTAAAAGACTATCACTGTAAGTTTTACGTATATGAAAAATATAATACACTGAGAAAACATACTGTTTTCATCAGTTTCTTCATGGTATCAGTTTAGGTTCGATCCTTCCTTCTTCTTGAGAAAACAAAAAGACTTTCAACCTTTTCTCAGATTAGGTTTCGATTTCTAAACTCTAGTCGATGGCCCATACTTCTTCTTCCTCCGAAATTGATTCTGTGACAGAACCTATTAATGGTTATGATGATGTTTCTGATTCCTCTAGTTCAGTAGTTACTTGTCATAGACTGGTTGGCAATAACTACTTGGAATGGTCACAGTCAGTGAAGATTTTTATTATTGGGCGAGGTAAATTAGGTTATATCTCAGGGGAGTTTAAAAAAACCTGATGCTAAAGATCCAGGTTATGCCAAATGGATGCAAGAGAATGGCAGAGTAATGTCTTGGCTGTTGAATTCTAAGTGATGGAACAAGGAGGAAAATTTGAAGTTCTAAGTGATAACCAATCTGCTATTCAGATTGCCAAAAATCCAGTTCACCATGATCGAACTAAGCATGTTGAAATAGACAGGCATTTCATTTCTGAAAAAGTGAATGGTGGTATAGCAGATCTGTTTTATGTTCCTACTGAAGAGCAACTAGCTGATTTACTTACTAAAGCACTGCCTAAACAGATTTTCGATGAATTTATATCCAAGCTGGGATTATACAGTGTATATTCACCAGCTTGAGGGGGAGTGTAAGTTATATAAGATTAGGATTCTAGAATTTGAATGTAAATAGATTAGATTAATCCTATCCTAACTCTAAGAGATAAGAGATTAGAGTTGTAAATACTTAGAACTCCTAGTTATAGTTTAACTCTTGTATTGAAGTCTTTAAAAGACTATCACTGTAAGTTTTACGTATATGAAAAATATAATACACTGAGAAAACATACTGTTTTCATCAGTTTCTTCACCACATGAGAAGATTTGCCTACCCGATGATCAGTAGCCTTCAACTTGGGAAGTAATCGATCCAACATCTCAAGCTTGCCACAAAGCCTAATAATTGGGGGCAAATAGTGTTGTGGTATTAAACTATCAACCTACAAAAATTGATCCAAAAGTTAGGTCTGTACCAGTCAACGCAAAATTTATTCCAGAAATATATACATAAAAAAGGTAAAGGGATTAAAGGGCACTATAGAAAAGAGACCATCCTAAACTTTCATATCTTTTATCTTCCAGAAATTTTTAAGAAAATAAAGCATTAGTATACAGGAAAAGGACATGCCTCCTCCACGTGAAGCTGGCTCAAGTATGGGTGATTGCATATATTACGAAGCTCCATAACAGAGTTGTGCACTGTTCGAGCCTGCGAAAGAAGAAATATCAGAATAAACAACTGAATGTCTAAAATGGTTACATGCTTGGAGTTCATCTTTTCATGTCTATAAATAAGGATCGAATGTCATAAAGGAACCTTTGAATTTCCAATTGCACCAAGATTTTCTTCAACCCTCTTCATCAAAAGTTTTTGATAAGCAGAAGCTTCACATCTTACAAGTCTCTCAATCTTCTCAGGAAGTTCATTTTCAACCTACCAAAGAGATAAGAAGATTCAATACAATTAGCATACTAGAATTCTCTGATGATCTTAACATCACAAAAAAACAAGTACTTCAAAACATTGTGCCCCTCAATGTCTCGCAAGTTCTACGACGCCAATAAAAACAATCGGTAATCAAACCTTATGCTTCAGCCTTCGCAGTACAAAAGGACGAAGAACTTGATGAAGACGGTTTATGATCAACAAATTTTCCTCCTCAGATAGTACGGCCTAGTCAAAATAATTAGCATAAGCACGTAATTTTGTTAATAGAGTGAATTACTACAATATCTAGATAGTAGAAGTTCAGTACTTCATCAGCAGAATTATCCCCATTACTCTCAAATGGTTTATTGAACCACTGCGAAAAATCTTCTGATGAATTAAATATATTAGGCAATAAGAAATTGAGTAGTGCCCACAACTCCTCAAGATTGTTCTACAAAAAAGGACAAGTTAAAAGTTAGTATTCCATTGAATCAACACTAACTCATAAAGAAGCAGCAGGAAATACAGCTAGCTCAGCAACAAGGAAATGGCAGCAAGCATCCATTACAAATGAAAATGAAAATATATTTAAGGAACGTCCAAATAAAATTATCTGTGACCTGTAATGGTGTTCCAGTCAACAGCAGTCTGTGAGAGCTCTGATAGTGCTTTAATTCTGCATTCAACTTGCAAGAAGCATTTTTTATCCGATGACCTTCATCAATTATAATATAGTGCCAGTGAATTTTGCTAAGTTTTGGTCTATCATGCTTGTTCATTAGATACTCATATGTTGTCAGGAGAATGTTAAATTTCTGATGTACAATCCTCTCCCTGCACCAGAAATGGATAATCAGGCTTAAATATATTTTAAAATAACAAAAAGTAGACAATAAGAAAGGCTCTTATTCATGGTTTGAACGTCATTACTTGAATAATCTACGCCTCTCCTCCGGGGGGCCAGAATAAACAATTTTGTGTATGTCAGGTGCCCAGAAATTGATTTCCGACACCCATCCAGGCAAAACAGAAGATGGTACAACCACTAAAAATGGTCCTCTATCATTTTTGTTTTCCATTAGGTAACAAATAAGAGAAATAACCTACAAAGCATATAACATTATAAATGAAAATATTTTACAACAAATTATAAAATAGACTGCAACCAAGAGAGGATACATAACCACCAATACCTGAACAGTCTTCCCAAGGCCCATTTCATCAGCGAGAATTCCATTAAGATGATTATTGTATAGTGAAACCAGCCACCTAAGGCCATTCATCTGGTACCTACACATCAAAAGTACAATTTCAAGAAACTTAAAGCTAGAGAATGAACACCCCCTATGCCAGACCTTCCTTCTGTCTCTCTATATATTTTATATTATGTGTGTGCGTTGGCAAAGTGCATATTTTACTCACTCTCTTAATTTTCCACCCTTAAGAAAAGTTGGTTGCTCATTGATGTTTTCTTTTATGCTGCAAAAAAGAAGTTTTAATTGAGAAACATTTAGCAAATACAAGTAAATCAGATATTTAATACTAATAAAGAAACAAATTAGGGAAATAAAACAACCTCAATACATCCAAAGTTTAATTAAAAAATCAAGCAGGAAAAAATAAGAAAAAGTAATACCTATGAGCCATCAGATAGTACTTTTCATTGCTTTCCACATAATGCTGCAGAGCAGATTGGTGATAAGAAAAAGTAAACATTTTAAGCAAAGGGTGAGCGAAAACTTGTGGAAAAGGAAAGACAATTAGCAACTCCAGGAAATGCACAAAAAAAAAACTTGCCTTTGCCTCATCTTCATTCTCAACAGTAGTATCATTTTCAAGAACACTTGCAGTTCTCATCTCATCCATATCATTCCCAAAGCGACTTCCCATAGCCTTTGCATCCCGTAACTTGGATCCAAGTTTCTGAAGATATTTCTCAGTTGCTTTCAACAGTTGCTTAACACGATCTGATTTAGCATCCTGTAAGATATCAAGAATGATATTGATTCAATAAGAACATGTAAGATGAAACACTACTAGAGGCTGTAAGCCTAAGCTAACCTGAACCATTCGCAAATAACCCTCCACATCATTTATTTTCAGCAAGTTAATCTTCTCACGCTGAATTCTGTCAATCTTCTCCCGATGTATACGCTCCTTTCTCTTATGGAACTCCTTTACATATCTATTAAAGCCTTTCCATCGTTCTCTCTTAATTTTGAACACATCATCTAGCCTTTCCCTGGATTTCAATTTACCAAGCAAGTTAGAAAGGATGTAGATTTATTCAAAGCAACCAGTGAAGACAAAAGGCTTTTAATGGTAAGAAAAGCAAAGCAGTAAATACTTGTGAACTTCTATCTCACTGAAAAACTCCTTCTGCCTCTCACGAATTCTCTTTTGTCGCTCTTCTTTCATTTTCTGCTCATATTTTTCGAGTTGTTTTATCCTTCTACCATGTCTATGCTTCTTGTATGATTTGAGGCGTTCAATGTCATTTGTAATTGGTTTGAAAAAATCATTCAGGAAATCACTGCCAAAATTTAAGAAGTGAAATGAAAAATCATAACGAGCAACAATAAACCAAAGTAAGAAATAATAAGATAATAACTTAAGAGGAAATTGTACATATCAATTACCTCCGCATGCGATGTTGGAGCTCTAATAATTGGAGTTTCTTCAATTCTATAACACTTTTGGTTTTTGCAGATATATCTTCAGATGAGCTCACAGTTTTCTACAAGTGAATGCATTAGTTACAAAAGCATGTGCACATGCAATTCTAAATCCATAATAAAACCATGCACTACTTTGACCTACTAGTATGGGAAACATGATGCAAGTTATGTAAAAGACATCAAGAAAAAGGAAAGAACCTCTTTGTTCTTAAACAGGAATAAGTTTCAACCAATATGTTAATATAAAGAAAATTTGACAAAATAATAGGTATGAGGACATACATAAACAAAAAACAGTTCCTAACTACACAAAGTTTGGGGGGTCAGGAGGGGTGAGTCAAAGTGAAAACATAATGAG
Source organism: Hibiscus tridactylites (assembly GCA_958450335.1). Classification (NCBI taxonomy): domain Eukaryota; kingdom Viridiplantae; phylum Streptophyta; class Magnoliopsida; order Malvales; family Malvaceae; genus Hibiscus; species Hibiscus tridactylites. The sequence continues at coordinate 83,966,885 of OY288270.1, forward strand.
AGTAAATAAAAGAAAAAAACTCTCAATATGGGTAAATTCCTCATTAGGCGGATTTACCAAAAAGTTATTATACCATCAAGTGAGCTGCTTACTCAAGATTGCAAGCTTAAGTACTAAAATCATCCACTTCTACCCAATAGGAAGGCTTTACCAAATTATAGGGATGAAATCCTTTCAACCTTGATCACAGTCTATGATGCAGCACCACTCCAAATTCTAAAGCTAAATATAAAACCGCTCACTTGATTTTCACAAAAAGAAATATACTTGAAAAAGAATGAAAATCTACAAAACTTTTTTGTTAGTGGGAAAATAAAATGCAAGCAAATTAAGGCGGAAAGTTGCTTTATTAGCACAATAGAACATATTTGGTGGTCTTTCCCATCAACGTTCAACTTTCTACTCCAAACTCACTTATTTGGGTGAGATATTTTTAGTTGATTTTACAACCTTTCTCCCACAAATATTAGAGCAAAAAATAGTTGTATCCTTACAATGATGTGGGGTGACTTTAACTTTATAGACAAATCAGAAGAAAAAACAAGCAGAAACCAGGCATTAAGAACTTCAGAAGAAAGTTCATAACAAACCTTTAATTCGGTGAAACAAGTAAGAATTCTTTGGTTCGTCTTTCGCCGTTTTAGAACCCACTTCTGCTCAGCTAATAGCTTCCGTTTTCGCATATCCATAATCCATTTTTCTGACATAGTGTGCTTTGGAGAGGGCAAAGGGTCAGTAGATACAGAGTTATCCTCTTCATCTTGCTCTGTGTAAACAGACATCATCTCTTAGCATATGATTAATAGAATGAACTTTGTACCCAGTTTGGATCCTCTGCATAATCACCAGAATCACCATATCCCAAAAGTTGATTTTATTTTATCTAAAAGGCTTAAAGGTGGTCATTCTAGTACCAAGTTATAATGGATAAGAAGTTAAGTAACCATTAGTGGAAAAAAGAAATTGATTCAGCAACTTTACCAGGACTTTGAAACTGATAATCAGGATCTTTTCTCTCTAGCACCAAATCATGCTGGATGGTAGCGGGTGGCAAAGATGCCCTGGAAGCAGAAATCTCATTATGACCTCCAATTCCAGACCAGCCCATCATTTCAGGGTTCACCTGCTTATTAGCACCCATCACAACAGAAATTAGATCCGGTTTTCCAATTTGCAGAAGGCAATTATCCATGCCATCCACAGGTTTACTAACGTAAAACCACCCCTTAAAGTAGCAGAGTCAGGCTGTCTAGTCAAATGCACCTGTTGTTCCACTGTCTCATGGCTCTGAATTTCAGCCTCTGCCTTCCTTCTAGCTAGAATATGTTTCCTTTCGTCCACAATTGCGGAAAGATCAAAAGTTGGGCCATTACTCTCCTCCATTCTTAATGCTTCTGCTTCTTTTGACAATGAATCAGCCTCTGGCAATCTTCCAGTAGATGTGGAACCTGGAGGTGCATTATTCATCCTTCCAAACGGCATTGCAACTCCAGATATGCTACTTGGCTCGTTGGAAATTTGTGATTTCCCTCTATGGTCATTCAATTCTTTGTGAGGGCCATCCGTATTTCCAACTGATGATCACGAAGTAAATGACATGAACTTCTGAAAATGAAATTTGCAAAACAAATGTAAATAATTAAAACAACCTTCCTGGGGAAATATGTTTCCAAGCGCAATTTCAAGATGTGGCTTCTTTGGCATCAATCCGTTTCTGCAAGTTGAAAACACAAGTTACACACAAAAAAGAAAAACAACAGACTATGCAAAGATTCTTACCACATATACCCCCATTACAGAGGTAGCATACTAGCATACATTGCAAGAATTCAGTACATACCTGAAAGCTAAAAAAACAAGGCATTGGGCTCTAAGCTGTTTCAATTGTTGCTCCTTGAAGGGCATGCCAGAGGATGTGGCAGATTGGGAGACAGGAGACATTCCCATATCTCTTGGAGTCGTGGCTCTAACTGTAGTCACCTCTGAGGCTATATTCTGCCTACCAACCTAAAAAAATGAATAACATGAACTGCTAGAAAATCCACTATATAAAATTAATTACATTCAAAGCAACATATTCAGAAGGTGTCCAAGTTTAGTCATCGCATCCCAGGCAAGCCCCAAAAATAGCATTGTTATTCTCACTATTTAAGATATGGTCATAAAAAAAGAAAAAACTGCATGGAAATGGGAAAAGAACATAATGACTACCTGAGCTGGTGTCTTATTTGCATATGCAAACATATTAGAACTTCCTCCATCATGTTCTAAATTTTTTCCGGCAGAAAGCACTGTGGACAACCCATCAGGACTTGTACCTGAATTTAAACAATACCAACAATGTGACAATTATTTTATCTAACCGAGGAGATATTTGGGAAATTCAGGAAATCCAGAATCCATTTTAAGAACTGCCCAAGCTCAGTCAAAAATTATCATTCAACTTCCCTCTATAACTTGTTGGTTGTTACCAACAAGAAAATGAGTCATTCTCAAATATATTTTCTCAGTGAGAAGGGCAAGGGGAAGATGTTTAAATTTGAGCGACCAGGCCAAAATAAATACAAAAACAATCCAAGCTACCTAACAATGCAGTCCACAATCACGATCAAAATGGGTCCAGTAAATAATTGAACTTCAACAAACCTTTATCAGAACAAGAAATAGAGGGAAAGAGCACATAATTCATGAACCCAACTAGAAACATGGGGTATTAAAATATCTAACAAACAAACAGAAATTCTTTCCCTTTTATCAACAACTCTCACCTGGTACATGAGATGCATGCATTGACTGATGAGATGCAATTTCAGGTGTCATGTTGCCAGAAACAACATTTGAAGAAAATCTGTGAAGTTGAGATCTATCAAAGGCTAACCCAGCCTTGTTTTGACTCCATACACTACCCCTGGAGGGGAAATTTTCATGTGCACCGAGTATTCCCCCTTGCTGCTGTCCAGGTGCATTTTGAGTGGAAGAATCTTCTAATTCTTCAGGATACTTTGAACTAGGAGCATGTGACATCAAATTGCTACTCAAATCCTCAAGGGTTTCCGTAACATTCTGACCATCCTGTCTACCTCTAAGCACTGACCTCATATTACCAGGCAAGGATGGAAAATGCTCCATTTGGACACTACTTTGGACCATGTTGTAGTTAGCAGGGCCAGATGGATCACCCCTATTTCGCTTAGTTGCTGCCTTTTTACTATCATTTTGACTCATTTGTTTGTCCTGATATTGCGAGTTAGCAGACCGTGTGTCCAAACTAGATGGGCTTTCATGATCAAAAGACTGACTACTCCTATGAGTTCCAGCTCCTTGATAGTACTCATGCCCAGCAGTACCTGGGCCAACAGACTGCCTACCAGATGAAAATGAATCAAATCTAGGCATCTCAATTTGGGCAGATCCTGCTTTAGAATCTTTTGGAACTGCAAAACCCTGGGATGATCCTGGACAGAAGAGTCTCAATTGTAAATAGTTACCTCAGTATGCCAGTTAACAACAAGGAGACGTTTGCAAATTGTTTTATCAAGCTAACAGAAGTTTGATTGGCAGCAATTTACCAGCATATTGACCTGATGTAGAATCCAATGTTTGCGGCCCCGCTGTTTGAGGAAGCCGTGATGACTTCAAAGCCTCAAGATCAAGACCATGTTGATTGATAACGGTCTCCATTGCCCTTCAATAAAGAAAATTACATTAGAAAAACTAGCAGAATTTTCAGAGAAAGGGTGCACATCCTAAATGAAAAATGACTTCAATAAAGATCTATATCTTGGAATAGTAAGTTCAAGTGTTCACTCCACTACAACCATGCCAGTTCTAAAAAGGACAAATAAAAGTTAACATAACAGTTAGATCAGCCAAATAACAAATACAAAATGAAGATATATGCAAGCATGTAAACAATTATTAAAACACACACACAGGACAACAAGGATATATCAAGATGTAATTTGAATTTTAGGTGAGTAATTTTATTGCAGTTCAGTACACTTTAATTCAAGCTATGAAATTTAATCATATGTAATCCTGGAGTAATATATATGAAGTTAACAGCAACTATCATATATATGAACAAAGCTAAATAAAGTAATAAACCCAAATTTCTACATTAATTCAAGCATGTCTTGGTTGGTACAATATGATCGAAAAGGAGAAATGCAAGAACAGCTTCACTTGGAGCAAAAGAGGATGGACCAAAGTAAAAGTTTTAACTGAGTCATTGTGGCCTACCTAACTTATGCCCAACCATAAGCATGATGAGGCAATTAATGCCCTCATAACAGCAGAGGGCACACTATTTTTCAAAGGTGTCTCAAGATTTGCATGATCATTTCACTTTCTAAAAAATAATATTAAGCACTTGCACCCAGTTAAAGGAAATCAAAACTAACACTTACACGTATCAATTGATAATCAAGCACGGTGCACACTCGATCAAAAATATTTATTAGATCCACTATTATCTCTATTAACTCAATTTGCTATCTCCACATAGATGAAAATAACTCGGATACAGTCTTTCCTCACGTTAGAAAAATCCAATGGTCTTTTAATAAGAATTCTTATAATTATAAACCCAGCAGATGAAAGGTAAGTAAAAAATACTTCACCTTGATATTACTTGAAACGGCATCGAATGTTCCTTCCCACTAGATTTCATATGTTGCAATATCTAAAACAATCACATATAACAAAAAAATCAGCATCCATATGTGTGGTAATAAATTTAGAGCTAACTAGTGCACAATAAGACAGCTCGATTGACCAAAAACATACGCATACCACATGAAGTTTAGTGGCTAGCTTCGACGGCTCATCTTTAGAATCTTGAATGAGCTTTTGCAGAAACTTTGCCGCCTCCAACTCAACATTATGTGAAGAAGACGTCATCTCCTCCTAATAACTACAAAATCAAAAGATAATGAGCAAGTGAAAATTTATCTGTCCAAAACAGTCAGATTTAGTCCCTGCTTTTCACACCAAATTTGCCTGTATATAACAAGAGTAATTTCCAGCACAGTCTGATCTGATTCCTTACACACTTAGCATCATCAAATTTTCGATTCCGTAAATATAATTGTAATCAACCTGGAAACTCAATAAAAATGAAACAAACAAAAAACGCGAAATACCAAAGACTTAAAATTCCCCATCTCAGTAACAGCATTTAAATGAAAGGATTTCTATAATTACCTGAAAACCATTAAACTACTTATAACACACTGTAATGCAAATTTCTTAGCAATTTGTTCGTTTCTCGAGAAATGATCGCTCTTTTTTTCTCGGAAATTTCATTATATCGATGACAATAAAACCCTACCCGAAGAAAATTTGCTGAAAGAAATAAAAAGCGAACCTTGGCGGAGATCGAAGAGTTTAGAGGTAAGCTGCGTACAGAGATTGATTCGTACTAGAAAATTTCTTCGTTAAATGGGAAAAAATTGGGAGTTCTGGTTTTGCAGGGATGAAGGAAAACGAAGAGAAAGAGTCCTCGAATACGTACCTTTTACGCACGTGCCAAATTTCTTTGAGAAATTACCTGGTTGCCCCCTTTTCGTTTTTATGAATACGGTGATACGAATTCTGATATTTACAAATAATTTAATTTTTTGATGAAAAAATATTTCATATATTAACCGTGGAAAACAAGTAGAAGGGAAGTTCTAGAAAAAAATAGGTTAAAAAGAGGTTAAAAAAGGCGTATACGCTAATTTTTACAAAAAAAATTATAAAAAATTATGTATATACATTAAAATTCTTATAAAAATAGTAAGAAATTTGATATATACATAAATGCTTACTACTTTTATGTACATGCCGAATTTTTTACAAAAATTGTAAGCATTTGCGTATATACCCTCAGTTTCACCATTTTTGTAAGCATTTGTGTATATGTACATAAATTCTTACAAAAGTTGTAAGTATTTGTGTATGTACCGAAATTTTTACAGTTTTTATAAAAATTTTGGTACATATATATAAATCCTTACGCTTTTTGTAAGAATTTGTGCACCTACCTTTTTTAGTCGTATTTTAACTAGGGATGGGCACGGGTCGGGTAGGGTCGGGTTTTTGGCCCACCCGGACCCGACCCGAAAATAAGTACCTTAAACTCGCACCCGACGCGAACATATTCTTTAAAAAACCCGACCCGACCCGAAAATAAATATATTAAATCCGACCCCGAACCGACCTATATAAAATAAATTAATTTTAAGGACCTAATTGTAAAAAAATCATTTTAAGGGACTTAATTGTAAAAATTATAATTTAAAGGACTAAATTATAAATAAAAATTCAATTTTAAGGACTTAATTATAAAATATATATAGAGAGAGGGGTATTATTATAAATATCCCTAAAAAATTTAAGGGAAAATTACACTATTAGTCCCGGGTCAGATATTTTCCACCATAAACCCAAACCCGACCCGACTCGACCCGAATTTATCATCAATAAAAACCTGACCCGACCCGACTCTGATTTTTTCATTAAGAAATCTGACCCGATCGGGCTGGGTCGGGTCGAAACCCGTCGGGTCCGGGTAAAATGCCCATCCCTAATTTTAACGGTCTCTTTTTAAAATTTTCCAACAAGTAATTTAAGTTTTAGGATTTTAAATTTAAAATTTAAATTATAATTAAGATTTAGAGTTTAAGATTCCGAAGTTTCAATTAAAATTTTAAATTTTATATTGTAAAATTTAAACATATATATTTATGTAAAAAATTACATAAATAATACATCAAATATTAATTATTTTTAAAATTTAGATAATACTATCTGAAGTTGAGTTATTGAAGAATTCATCTCGAGTTGGTTGTTCAAGTTTAATTGGACATATATAAGGAGATTAGATTGAAGAATTCTCCTCCCTTAGATAGAAATTGTTCGTTAATAAATGGAAAAGAACATTTTATCTATTTTAGGCTACCATTATTTAATAAGATAATTATCTTATACACTGGCAGTGGAAACTGGAAGTTTCCACAAGCGCCTTAAATTTATGGTTTAGGGTCTTAATTTAGGGTGTAAGGTTTAAAAATTTAGGTGTAGGTGTTTATAATTTAGGGATAGTGGTTAAAATTTAGAGTTTAGGTGTTGAATGATAATGTGCTGAGCTGTATAGAACAATTGTATTTCTTAATTTGTTACAACAAATTGGTGTACTGGCAGAAAACTTATTGTAAAAAGTTCTAGAATGTGTGGCCAATTCAGGCCTATATATTATGATGTAATAAGAAAGAATGATCATCATCTTTTTTCTCCATTCTCTGTCTTATTATTTACCCTAATATTGCTTAACGTGGTATCAGCCGCTCAGACGTTTTCTTAGTCTCCTTTCTTGCTGTGCCGCTCTCTTCCTCTCTTTTTCCTCTGGTCATGGTGAATCTAGAAACATATGAATCTAATTTCTTGTTATGGAAACAACAAGTTGTCCTGATGATGCGAGGGCAAGGGCTCGAGTCTTATCTAGATGAATCTATTTTTCCTCCTTCACTGACGGTGGCAGGAGCTAATGGTGAGCGTGCTTCCAATCCAGCTTATCTTCATTTTACTAAGCAAGATAGTGCCATTGCTTCGTGGCTTCTCTCTACAGTAAGCCCTGAAATTCTACCTCAACTAGTTGGAGCTGAGACAACAACCAAAATATGGAGCACCATTGTTCAACTTTATTCTCAACTGTCTACAACCAGAATCATGCGCCTACATTGTCGTTTTCGTGCTGTCAAGAAAACCTCACTTTTCATGAGAGCAAACACTATGCAAATCAAAGAGATTTGTGATCTCTTGGCTTCTTGTGGCAGCCCAGTATCCTCCGTTGAACAAATTGCAACCATCCTCAATGGTCTCTCATCTGAGTATGATTTGTTTGTCGCGGTTATCTCAGTCAGTCGTGAACCTTATACCATTAATGGTGCTGTTTTAGTGTTGGTTGATGCTGAATCTCGTATCTCTGATCCTCTTCATTACCCAGTTGCTATTACCAATACTAAAACCTCTGAAGTGGAACTTTCTGGTGCAAGTTATCCACGACGTGCTAATCCTTAATCTTTCGGTGAATAGAATCTAGGTCATCTTGTTGACCGATGTTGGCATCAGTTTGATCAGCTTCAAAGGTGCCTCCTCCAGACCATCCCAACCTCCTCCAGCCACACAAGCTAATGCCTGCTCTTTCAATACTGAACCTGTTAAAGTCGTTTATGATCCATTTGTTAGTGCCACACCCACTCCTGATACTTCCTCCCCTGATTCACCCCTGGATTCTGTTCAAATCAGCTCTCTGGTTGCTTCTACATTTGGTATTAACGGCCTCACATGGTTTCCTGATTCGGGTGCTACACACCACGTAACAAGTGATGAATCTCTCATTCTATCAGCCACACCATATTCTGGTAAGGGTTAAGTTCACTTGGGTGATGGTTCTTCCTTGTCTATATCGCATGTTGGACACTCTACACTTCATGCATCTCTCTAAGATCTCGAAGTCAACCAATTACTTTATGTTCCTAAAATCAATAAGAATCTTTTGTCCGTATCAAAATTTACACGTAACAACTCTGTATTTGTTGAATTTCATGCTGACTAATGTTGTGTAAAGGATGAAAAGACAGGTTAACTGCTTTTGCGAGGCTATTATGATGGTGGTCTTTACAGTATTTCAGACGATCTTTCCCAGCTTTCAATCAAAGCCTATGCAACTGATGCTCGGTCAACTTTAACGTTCTGGATTTAGCACCAGCGGCTAGGGCATCCAGCTAAGGATATAGTTACTAAAGTTATGAATAAATCTATTGTGATTGATGAACATTGACAAGTCGTCGTTAACCGGTCAAAATAAATATAAATAAATCCTCTTTCAAAAATAAAGAAATTGAATAAGTATAGGGAAAGAGGGTCGATCCGCAGGGAGATTAGCTGGAATTGTTGACTTGAATTCGTTGAATCTGAAATCCCAGGAATATCTGAAAAAACAAATAAATAAAAGAAGGGGGTGATATGATTTGTGATGAAGTAATAAAAATTAGAGAAAAAAGAACTAAAGATAGTAAGAAAAAAAACCAAGGATGTAAATCAGCCTCGAACCAGCTCCTTCAATTCTTTCGATCATTGAAATAGATTTTCATTTCGGGGATCATGTCGGTTACAGTCTACGAGGCCCAACCCGTCGTAACTTGTTCTTCTCTCAAGTAACCAATCCTCCCAAGTCTATCTTCGAAAGACGGTTCTTAAATAAATCAACCACGACTATCGCCGTTAAAGTATTTAAAATAAAGCAGGAAAAACCCGACTCAGAAATTGTCTAAAAAAATAGAATCGCTTCTGATTTCATCTTTCCTTAGCGGACCGCCGCTAAGAGTGTTCACAGGAAGTCGAAATTTGCCACAGGCCGATCCTTCCTCCCAACTATGTTTTTAAGCGAATTCAGACCAAAGGGCCCTTTTTGATATGAAAAACGTTTAAAAAACTTTAGTAAGGCCGATTGCCAAACTATCTAAGCAGAAAGATAAAAATGATTTCCCCAAAAGTAATTAAGCAAGTTCAATTCTCACGAATCGAATTGACTTGGCTGGTTCTTGGCTTAAGAAATTTAGCTAAGCATGATATTGATTATCATACTTAACTTGTTTTTGGAAAAGCAATTGAAAAACATAAAATAAATAAAACAAGAAAATAAATGAAAATGAATTTCGATTAAAGCTAAAATGTTTACAAGGATGAAAAATTCAAAAGCTAGAAGATGATCTTAAGCCTTCACCAAAGGTTGGTATTTATAGGCTTAGATTTACAAAGATAAGAGACAAGAAATAATAATTCAAATTCAAATGTTTAATTTAAAATTCAAAAATAAAACTAATATGATAAAAGCTGATAAGTCTGATCGGATTCGTCTTCCGGAACATTCCAGGAGCTTCTAGAAGTTGCCACGTCACTGCTATGTCACTGCCACGTCAGATGCGTCGTGCCTGGTGTCGTGCCCATGATGCCAGTCATGACAGGATAATAAAAAAAACTGCAGAAACGCTCTATTTTCACTGCTATTTCCAGAGTTGGACCCCTGCACAAAATATAATGGAAACAATATGTATTAAGCAGCAAGAAGTCACAAAACTTAGAAAATTAGCAAGTGAAATATGTCACTTTTGAGAACTTATCAAATTCCCCCTCACTTGTCTCATACTTGTCCTCAAGTATGTCCGAAATAACTTAAGCCCAAGAATGCAAATCACAAACCATTACAAGCATCAAACAGAATTATAAAGGCTCTAGCACGAAAGAAGGTTCTTGACAGAAACACAATTAACACCAAATAAATACAAGCAAGGAGCAGCCCTTGGTCCTTTTAATTTCCTATCAAGCATTGATCGAATCGTAGCCTAGTCTTAATCAATCCTCACCAAGATACACTCAAAAGCACTCCAAGTGTTTTTAAGGGTAAAACTTGAAGCAGAAACACTCAAAGTCATGCATGAATAAAGGTTTCCATAAGCTTGTAACAAGTTCAAATCTCCACTACTTATTAGAATCGAGGTGCAAAAATCATTAGGTCTTTGTTCAAGGTGTAATGTGGGTTTAGAAAAAAGGATAGAAAAAATGGAAAGAAAAGGCAAAATAAGATGATCAATGCAAGAAGTTTCAAATAAGCAACGAAGACATTAAAAAGGAGCTAAAAATGGGCAAGCAAAACACACAATTTTTCTTTTCTTCTTTTCGAAACTGTTTTTTTTTATTATTCTTTTTTTTCTTTTTTTTTCTTTCGAAGCAATTGCTTCCTTTATTCTGTTTTTTTTTTCATTTCGAAGAATTATGCCCTTTATTCGAATTGCAGCTCCTTATTTGCCTAGTAATATAGCTTCTAGCATTTGATCAATCAAAAAGTGGTTAAGCAAGGAAATGGGGTGTAAGGCTAACAAAGGCTCACTAGGCGATGAGAAAGGGTAAAATAAAATGAAAGGGAAGGAAAAGGTTAAAGCCTAATGCCTAAATCATTTTAAAGCACCTCGTTCTTAGTGTAGTCTCGAATTGTAAGCAAGCCACAAGTTCTAGATTCCTAAAGTTCAGGATGACACTCTCAAGCAAAAGAAACGAGCAAAATATGAAGAATGCATGCTCAAGGCTCAAAGTCTCACAAATTGGGCTAATTTTGATTAAGCTAGGCGAGAAATCTAATCAACACAATCCAGAGTAATTAAAAGAGAATGTCAAGCTGCAGATTACTCATATCACTTGATTATCAAAAATGCTCCAAGTCATTCACTCCTAAGTACTAGAGCAAGTATAATATGCTAGATAATCATGAAATGGCAAGAGAAGTTCAACTCAAGTTCAGTCAAAGTCAAACATATTATCAAACAAGCATAGGACAAGTGTTGTTGTACCCTCCCCCTCACTTAAATGAATTGTCCCAATTCAAAATAAAATAGGAAAAATTAAAGCAAAGAGGGGAAAAGGAAACTCCCCGTTATCAACGACGATTGCGGCCACGTCCGCGACCGCGCCCAGGACGAAGGTAAGAGAGGATTTCGGAGATGTTGTCTTCTAATGCGTGAAGACGGGCAGCAAAATCCGGAACATCGTGAGAGGGCTGCTCTTGGGGAGGAGGGGAATGAGGGGCACATGATGCGTTTCGGCGAGTGAAAACCCTCCTTGTCCTTGGCGTTAAAATACCCGGTGGATTGAAGAAGGGTGCATCCGGTGTTCCATCGAGTAATCCCATAGAGTCCAAGCAACGCTCATCTAAAGCATCCATAGAAAAAGCGTAAGTGAAATGCTCAATGTCGAAATTAGCTATTCGAGATGCAAGGTGAGTAATTAAAGGACCAAGGATTAAAGGACGATTGTACCGGATGACGACTTTGAACTGGCGGGCTAACCAAAATCCTAGGTTAACCTTCTTACCTGAATGCATACACCAAAGGAAGAATAGCTCAATCTTACTTAAAGTGGCAGAAGCATCGTTACGTCCAGAAAAGTTGTAGGCAAGGAAACGATGAACATAACGGAGCCCGGGGTCTTGAAGCGCAATAGCCTTAGTAGATCGAGGGTCGAAGGCTATGTCTGTTTGTCCGGATAACTCAAAATAAGCAGCATTCTCATCGAAATCTGCAGGAATCTCAAACAATGCTGTTAGATAATCGGAGTTTGTGACGTTAGTCACAAAACCCATAGCTAAATTAAACTCATTAACAGACATAGCAAAATTTTGACCACATAACCGAAATCTGATAATAGCAGGGGAGTCGGGCGTAATGTAACTAGTTTCGGCAAAAGAAAATGTGGAATAGAATTCAAAGACCAATTCATAAAACGTTCCACATTTTATTTCAGAGAAAGCAGTCCATCTGATAGCATCAAAATAATGTGCAACAGAATCAGAGATATTCAAATTGACAATAGTATGATGGGGAATGAATTTGCAAACCCGAAAAGGCCTATGTCGGATACTCTGAAATTGGTCGAGTTGATCGGCAGAAAAGACGATGAATCCCTTGAGCACTTCTTCTGCTGGTACGGCATAATTACGCCCCCGCCTGTTTCTTTCAGGATTTTCGGTGCCTCCTCTGGGCGGAGAGGGGAAGGATGATGCACTAGAATGTTCGCCATAATTTGCAGAGGTCTGGTGATCTTGATGGAAACTGAATCCAGCCGAGAAGTCCTCTGTGTATCCAAAAGAAGGATGGTACATTAGCAACGGCTGAGTAAAAATTGGGGTAGAATTTACCTCAGGATTTTGCTCTGGTTCGGCAAAGGGCATGGAAATGGAGGGGTTTGTGGATTCCCTCTGTTGGGAACGGAACGAACGCTGCCGAGAGGGTGTGGGAGAGTCCATAGTGGGCATTGAATAAAATGACGGCGACGGAGATCGTGGGGATGGCGGACGGCGGCTGGTGCTCGGGCCGGCAATGCTATTGGAATGGTGCGAACGGTGGCTGACGGATGGGGAGTGAGGCAGAGGAATCGCGGTCGTCTGGGGAATATGGTTTTCAGCCGGCGGAGTGGTGGCTTGTCGATGACGGCCTCCGCGGCGAGGAGGAGGCCCGGCGGAGGGCTCGGATTTGCTGCTTATTTCCATGAACTGGGGCGGTTGAAAACGGCGCCGTCCGCCGATAACCATCGGTGGTTCTTGGGGGAGGCGGCGGGCTTGTTGCCTTGTGCGCGGCATTATGGGTTGACGGCGGTGGGGGCTTGAGAAATCCGGTTGGGGTTTGTTTTGTATGGTGAGGTGAGTTTTGCTAGGGTTTAGTTGTTCTATGCGGAAAGGAAAGAAAAGGAAGCGGGGGGAAAAATTAGGGAAAGCTGGATGGTGGGGAGGGGCTAACGTGCACCGTTCATTACGCATGCTAAAATGCACCGCGTTTAATGAAACGGTGCACTTTGGTGGGGGAATGAATTGCCCTGCTCTTGGTCGATAGAAAAGAACCTGCAATGAGAAAAAAATTCGATCAATGTACTGGAACAAAGAGAAAAAATAAGAAAATTAAAAAAAAAACGAAAAAAAAACTAATGGTTTGCCTCCCATTTAGCGCTTTGTTTATTGTCGTTAAGCTCGACCAATTCGATGTTCAGGGTCTCGGTTCTTCGAGGATTATTTCCTCAATGTGTTCGATGGGTGCGCTTTCGAAGAATGGTTTGAGCCGCTGTCCATTTACTTTAAATCGTGCACCCGAGCTATCTTCGATTTCTACGGCTCCATGAGGGAAGGTATCGACTACAGTAAATGGTCCACTCCACTTAGACTTAAGTTTTCCTGCAAAAATTTTCAATTTCGAGTTAAATAGGAGAACCTTTTGTCCAATTGAAAAGGATTTAAATGAAATGTGTTTGTCATGAAATGCTTTAGTTTGTTCTTTGTAACGCTGTGCGCTATCGTAAGCGTTTCGGCGAATTTCCTCTAGTTCTTGGATATGAAGTTTCCGTGTTTCGCCAACAGTGCTCATTTCCATATTACATTCTTTCACCGCCCAAAACGCTCTATGTTCAAGTTCGACCGGGAGATGACAAGGTTTACCAAAGACAAGGCGGTAAGGTGACATGCCAATAGGTCCTTTGTAGGCGGTCCGATATGCCCATAATGCATCGACCAACTTCAAGCTCCAATCCTTTCGATTGGGTTTTACAATTTTCTCTAGGATTGACTTAATCTCCCTATTTGAAACTTCTGCTTGTCCGTTAGTTTGCGGATGATAAGCTGTTGATATTCGCTGCGTCACGCCATATTTCCTCATCAAGGCCTCGACGATTCGATTGACAAAATGCGTTCCCCTATCACAAATAATCGCCCTTGGAGTTCCGAATCTGGAAAAAATAAATTCACGCAAGAAGTTAGTCGTGGTTCTCGCATCATTCTCTCGGGTGGCTTTCGCCTCAACCCATTTCGAAACGTAATCGACTGCTAAAATAATATAAAGATTTCCATAGGATGAAATAAAAGGTCCCATATAGTCGAGTCCCCACACATCGAATACTTCGCATATATGGATTGGATTTAACGGCATTTCGCTTCGACGGCTTAGGTTCCCAACCCGTTGGCATCTGTCACATGATTTGCAAAAATTGTAAGTATCTTTAAATAAGGTAGGCCAAAAGAACCCGCACTCGAGAATTTTGTGCGCAGTTCGCTTAGAGTCAAAATGTCCGCCACAAGCGTAAGAATGACAAAATTTAAGTATAGAAGTTACCTCGCTATTACTTACGCAACGACGAATTATTTGATCAGAACACAATTTCCACAAATATGGATCATCCCATATATAATATCTAGCATATCTTTTAATACGTTTAATCGCAGATTGAGACAAATTGTTAGGAATCTTACCAGTGGCTAAGAAATTCGCCAAATCGGCAAACCAAGGGAATGTTACCTTAACTTCCATTAGCGATTCATCCGGGAATTCATCTCGTAGAGGGAGTTCGGTTGGTGATGTCGCTAAACGGCTTAGGTGATCCGCCACCAAATTCTCGCTGCCTTTCTTGTCTTTGATTTGGATGTCAAACTCTTGTAACAAGAGTATCCATCTAATCAAACGAGGTTTCGCGTCTTTTTTGTTGATCAAATACTTCAATGCTGCATGATCAGAAAAAATGAGAATTTTAGTTCCTAATAAATAAGGGCGAAACTTATCTAATGCAAAAATGACAGCAAAAAACTCCTTTTCCGTTGTAGAATAATTTCGCTGTGCCGAATCAAGAGTTCGAGAGGTATAAGCGATAACATGCGGTCCGTCTTTGGATCTTTGTCCAAGCACTGCGCCTACACTTAGATCGGAGGCATCGTACATGATTTCGAAGGGCAGCGACCAATTCGGGGGTTGCACTATTGGAGCGGAAATAAGTCGTGCTTTTAGTTCATCAAATGATTCTTTACAAGCTTTGTCCACATCGAATGGTGCATCTTTTTGTAATAGGCGACAAAGTGGTTGTGCGAGCTTAGAAAAATCCTTTATGAAGCGTCGATAGAATCCTGCATGACCAAGAAAACTTCGAACTTCCCTCACCGAAGTGGGGTATGGAAGTGAGCGAATAACATCTACTTTAGCTTTATCAACGGCTATTCCTTGGGCAGAAACCACATGACCGAGAACTAATCCCTTACTTACCATAAAGTGACACTTCTCATAATTTAAAACCAAATTATACTCAATGCATCGATTAAGCACATATGAAAGATTAGAGAGACATTTAGAAAACGAATTGCCGTAAACGGTGAAATCATCCATAAATACCTCTATACCTCGCTCGATGTGATCGGAGAAAATGCTTAGCATACAGCGTTGGAAAGTGGCTGGAGCGTTGCATAGCCCGAAAGGCATTCGCCTATACGCAAATGTGCCAAATGGACAAGTAAATGTGGTTTTTTCTTGATCTTCGGGTGCTATCGGTACCTGAAAAAATCCAGAGAATCCGTCAAGACAGCAATAATGTGTTTTTCCAGCAAGTCTTTCGATCATTTGATCGATGAATGGTAAAGGGAAATGGTCTTTTCGAGTTTGGGAATTAAGTTTCCTATAATCGATACACATTCGCCATCCATTTTGAACTCTTTTTGGAACCTTCTCACCTTCATCATTTTCGACAACAGTTATTTCCGTTTTCTTAGGTACAACATGAATTGGACTAACCCACTTACTGTCAGAAATTGCATAGATGATGTCGGCATCTAACAATTTTTGTATTTCTTGTCTTACCACATCCATCATTGGTTGGTTTAGTCGACGTTGCCCCTCTCGGATAGGTTTTGCGCCATCCTCCAATTTTATTTTGTGCATGCACGTGGAAGGACTCAAGCCTTTGATATCGGCTAATGTCCATCCGATTGCTTCTCTATGGATGATCAGCGTAGCAATTAACTCCTTCTCTTGTTGTGACGACAATTCGTTTGATATGATGACAGGTAGAGTTTCTTTGTCGCCTAAGTATGCATACTTCAAGTGTGGTGGGAGTTGTTTCAATTCTAACTGAGGTGCCTGCAAAATTGAGGGAAGCGGTTTAGATTGTGAAGGAGTTAATCGAATTTCAGAAATTAAAGAGAGGGTAGAAATTGATTCGCCTAAGTCGTCATCATTGAGATCTTCCAATTCCCTACAAAAATCATGAAATAAATCAGTTCTGATAAAGTCATTAGCCAGAGGATCTATAATATCAATAAAATTAAGGCTTTCGACAGAATCAAGATATTTCATAGCTTTATACATATCAAATTTAACCACTTCCCCATCAAATTCCATAGTTAAGATGCCGTCGTGGACGCCGATCTTTGTATGCGCGGTTGATAGGAAAGGCCGACCAAGCAAGATTTCGGATCCGTTGTTACTACGATCATTTTCCATGTCAATTATATAAAAATCAGTAGGGAAAATAAGATCTTTTACCTGTACCAACACGTTTTC
This sequence comes from Hibiscus tridactylites, assembly GCA_958450335.1. Classification (NCBI taxonomy): domain Eukaryota; kingdom Viridiplantae; phylum Streptophyta; class Magnoliopsida; order Malvales; family Malvaceae; genus Hibiscus; species Hibiscus tridactylites. The sequence continues at coordinate 83,983,786 of OY288270.1, forward strand.
TAGTACTCCCTCGGGGTAGATAACCGAACGATCAGCTAGTTGAACCGTTACTCGCGTTTCCTTCAAAGGTTCAGTCGAAATTTTGTTGTAGACGCTTAACGGCATGACGTTGATAGATGCGCCTAAATCGCACATCGCTCTTTTTATCCCAACATTCCCAATTTTACAAGGAATTGCAAACATACCTTGATCTTTGTACTTTGGCGGTAAAGGTCTTTGAAGAATAGCCGAAACGTTCTCACCAAGGTTAACCCTTTCATTCCCCGACAATTTTCTTCGGTTTGTACAAAGATCTTTCAAAAACTTTGCATATTTGGGAATCTTCCTAATAACATCCAAGAGTGGAATGTTAATTTCTACCTTTTTGAACACTTCCATTATTTCCTTTTCTTCCTCATTCTTGTCCTTTTTCGCTAGTCTTCCTGGAAAAGGTGGAATAGGTTCGTAAGTAGAAATAGGAATTTTAGAATTGATGTTACCTGAAGTGGAAGGAGGCTTGTCCTTTTGGTGTTCCGAGGAGCTCTCGGATTTTTGCTCGCCCTTTTTCGTTGGTTCAGGTGCTATCACGGTTCCACTTCGCAAAGTGATTTCGCTCACATTTTCCCTTGGATTGACTTCGGTTTGCGATGGTAATTTTCCTTGAGATTCTAGTCGCCCTATTGTTTGTGCTAGCTGACTAACTTGTTTGTCTAGTTCCTGAAGGTGAGATTGCGTTTGGTTTTGGAACTTTTCTTGTGAAACGGCTAATCTTTCAACAATAGATTCAAGGGAAGATTTCTGGGGGGTTTGGTAGGGAGGTTGTCTAGCTTGAAAATTTGGATTCCTATTACCATAGCTAAGGTTAGGATGATCTCTCCACCCAGGGTTGAACGTGTTGCTTTGCGGATTGTAGGGTCTTTGGGGAGGTCCGGGAAAATTGTTCAAGGCGTTGACTTGGGCATTAGTCGTTTCCCTCAACATTGGGCATAGATCGGTGGCGTGATCGTGCATAGTACAAATCCCACATGCCTTAGCAACTCCTATTTCTCCTGAAACAAGTGAATGCACAATATTAGTCAAATTATCAATCTTATTTTCTAATGTAATTGTGCTTACTGAATGAACCCGTCGACTGGGTTCACTTGTAGAACCAAATTGTTGTGAATTCGCAGCCATTGTGGAAATTAATGTTCTTGCTGCAGTAGGAGTCATGTTGACGAGTGCGCCGCCGCTTGCGGCATCTACCATTTTTTTGTCCATCGGTAACATTCCTTCGTAAAGATACTGAAGGAGAGTCTGCTCGGATAAGCCATGTTGCGGACAACTTGCACATAGCTTCTTGAACCTTTCCCAATAATCATATAAGGATTCTTCATGCATTTGTTGGATGCTCAATATGTTTCGCCTAATTTCTGTTGCTTTGGCTGCAGGGAAATACCTATCAAGAAAAACACGAGAAAGGTCAGACCATGTATTAATTGAATTCGGAGGTAAATAAAATAACCATTCTTTAGCCGTTCCAGCTAAGGAAAAAGGAAAAGCCCTTAGTTTTATTTGGTCCTCCGAGACCCCTTGTGGTTTCATGCTGCTACACACCATATGGAATTCGGCTAGATGCTTGTGCGGGCTTTCGGTAGGTAAACCGTTAAAGGTAGGGAGTAGATGAATTAATCCCGTTTTGAGCTGAAAGGGAGTGTCGCCTTGAGGAAAAGCGATGCAAAGGGGTTGTTGCACAGTAGGAGCTGCGTTCAGTTCTCGAATCGTTTGGTCCGCCATTGTTTCTGGTTCTTGTGTAGGTTCTTCGATTGGTGTTGGTTCGGAAGTGGATTCTTGTTCGGGTCGTTGTGTGCTTTGTTGTTTCTTTCGTCGCAGTGTTTCGCCGTGAGTTCTACGAGCGCTTGCTTCAATTTCCGGGTTATATGGAGCTAAAGTACCCGGATTCTTCTTGGTCATAAAAATAAAACCAAATCAGTCAAAAATTGCCGAAAATAAATCTTCCCGGCAACGACGCCAATTTTGACAAGTCGTCGTTAACCGGTCAAAATAAATATAAATAAATCCTCTTTCAAAAATAAAGAAATTGAATAAGTATAGGGAAAGAGGGTCGATCCGCATGGAGATTAGCTGGAATTGTTGACTTGAATTCGTTGAATCTGAAATCCCAGGAATATCTGAAAAAACAAATAAATAAAAGAAGGGGGTGATATGATTTGTGATGAAGTAATAAAAAAATAGAGAAAAAAGAACTAAAGATAGTAAGAAAAAAAAACCAAGGATGTAAATCAGCCTCGAACCAGCTCCTTCAATTCTTTCGATCATTGAAATAGATTTTCATTTCGGGGATCATGTCGGTTACAGTCTACGAGGCCCAACCCGTCGTAACTTGTTCTTCTCTCAAGTAACCAGTCCTCCCAAGTCTATCTTCGAAAGACGGTTCTTAAATAAATCAACCACGACTATCGCCGTTAAAGTATTTAGAATAAAGCAGGAAAAACCCGACTCAGAAATTGTCTAAAAAATAGAATCGCTTCTGATTTCATCTTTCCTTAGCGGACCGCCGCTAAGAGTGTTCACAGGAAGTCGAAATTTGCCACAGGCCGATCCTTCCTCCCAACTATGTTTTTAAGCGAATTCAGACCAAAGGGCCCTTTTTGATATGAAAAACGTTTAAAAAACTTTAGTAAGGCCGATTGCCAAACTATCTAAGCAGAAAGATAAAAATGATTTCCCCAAAAGTAATTAAGCAAGTTCAATTCTCACGAATCGAATTGACTTGGCTGGTTCTTGGCTTAAGAAATTTAGCTAAGCATGATATTGATTATCATACTTAACTTGTTTTTGGAAAAGCAATTGAAAAACATAAAATAAATAAAACAAGAAAATAAATGAAAATGAATTTCGATTAAAGCTAAAATGTTTACAAGGATGAAAAAATTCAAAAGCTAGAAGATGATCTTAAGCCTTCACCAAAGGTTGGTATTTATAGGCTTAGATTTACAAAGATAAGAGATAAGAAATAATAATTCAAATGTTTAATTTAAAATTCAAAAATAAAACTAATATGATAAAAGCGGATAAGTCTGATCGGATTCGTCTTCCGGAACATTCCAGGAGCTTCTAGAAGTTGCCACGTCATTGCCACGTCACTGCTATGTCACTGCCACGTCAGATGCGTCGTGCCTGGTGTCGTGCCCATGATGCCAGTCATGACAGGATAATAAAAAAAACTGCAGAAACGCTCTATTTTCACTGCTATTTCCAGAGTTGGACCCCTGCACAAAATATAATGGAAACAATATGTATTAAGCAGCATGAAGTCACAAAACTTAAAAAATTAGCAAGTGAAATATGTCACTTTTGAGAACTCATCAAACATCTTGTTTGTCGAGCTTGTCAAATGGAAAAGAGTCATTCTTTTCCTTTCTCAAATTCTATTACAATGTACAACAACCCTTTTGAACTAGTTGAAATAGATCTCTGGGGACCTTCACCCATTTTATCTAATGACTTTCGATACTACATCTCTTTTGTGGATATGCACACACGTAATTGCTAGTTATATCTTCTCAAAAGTAAAAGTGAGGCTTCCACTGTAATTCATTTATTCTTGGCTCTTGTTAATACACAATTTCAAATAATTGTTCGTGTTGTACAAACTGATGGGGAGGGGAATTTCATTTTCTTCATGCAACTTTATCTCAACTTGGTATTCAACAGAGAATTACATGCCCTAGTACTTCTTAATAAAACGGTGTTGTTGAACGTAAGCATTGTCACATTGTTGAAATAGCTCTTACGCTAATGGCTCAGGCGTCACTCTCACTTAAATTCCGGTCCTATGTTGTTCTCCATATTGTATATCTCATTAACCGTTTGCCCTCACGTCGACTTGGCTATCTGTCTCTGTTTGAGAAACTCTATAGCAAGCCTCCAGACTACTCCAACTTGAGGGTATTTGGTTGTGAGTGTTATCCACAAACTCAACCATTTAATCAACATAATTTGGACTATCGATCAAAGCCTTGTTTGTTCCTTGAGTTTTCTCCCAATCATCTCAGTTATCAATGCTTGGATGATAAAGGTCGCATATACATTTTCAGAAATGTAGTATTCAGTGAAACATTTTTTCTCTGGGCATCTGTACCTAAAGAAGCTGCAACAAGTTCTCCAGTACAAATATCACAACCAATACTCGTGCTCTTCACTCCCCTTCATCAAATACAGTCCCTGAGCCCACTTCAGCACATAAGCCTCTCAGTTCTGATTCTAGTCAACCAGCACCAACATCTTCTGAACCTCCTGCTCCTTTACAACCAACTTCAGGTAGTGATCCTTCATCTGACCATGATACAAGTGCTACAAATGTTCAATCCTCACCAGTTCCTCAAGATGTCATACCCTCTGTTCAACATCATCCGTCCTTCCTAATACACATGGAATGATAACTCGCAGCAAAGCAGGAATCTTAAAGCCAAAACTCTATCACCTTGAGAGCCACTCTTTACCTCTCACTGTTATGGAAGCTATGGTCGATCCTCAATGGCACAATGTTTTTCTAACAGAATACACAGCCCTGGTCAACAACAACACATGCTATCTAGTTGAGTTGACTCTTGGAAAGAACGCCATAGGATGCAAATTGCTATTTCGAATTAAAAATAATGCTGATGGTTTCATCAATCATTATAAGGCACGTCTTGTTGCCAAAGGGTTCACCCAAATTCCAGGTCATGATTTTATAGATACATTCAATCTTGTTGTTCTTTTCTTTACAGTCAATATAATCCTTGTAATCCCCTCGACCCGACCTAGCCACCAGACCGAATCGAACGGGTTACACGGAGAAAACCAAAGAGAAATTTGTTAAGGCTCTACTCCGATTAGCAACCCTAAGCTTGTTTTTAAAATTTAATCTTGTCTATATGCCATATTTAAAACCTATGTGAGGAGACAAGCAACAGAAAAGCAAACGCAAACATGGTCCAAGTAATACAGACATTAGAGGTTACTTTTAAAGATTATTGCCACAGGCCGTATCGATACATCTAAGGCTCGTATCGATACGCCTTCAACGGTCAAACTTCCCAAGGTCAACTTCAAGAGACCGTATCGATACCCTTCAAGGCTGGTATCGATACGCACTTAATGGTCAAGCTCCCAAAGTCAACACCAGGGATCGTATCGATACACCTAAGGCTCGTACCGATACCTCAATTTCTCGTCAAAATATCATATTTCCAGTGATCAAAACCGGTATCGGTACGCCCCTACGTATCAGTACGATAGGCTTAAAACAAGGGACCGTATCGATACTGCCCTGAGCGTATCGATACCCCCTACCCAGAAAGACAGACTTCTACAGTTTTAAGCACAAGGAAACAAGTACAAACTACAAAGTAACATATTCATCAACCATTCTAGATGCAATACACCCTAAAAACAGGTTTCGATCATACACACACACAAGCATGGATCTCAAACTTAAAAGCCCAAAGAGAACACTTTAACTCAAGCACCAACAAGACAAAACACAAGGCACTTAACCAAAAGCCAAAGTAAGTCTCAACATAGCATGGTTTCAACATTTAAAACATGCACCAACATGATCAAACACATGTGAGTTTACATCAACCTCCCTAACCACAAGTGCAAGTATTCCCATTGCTAATATATTATTACAACTTAAAATCCATACTTGAGCTTAAGCTACGATCACCGAAGCCTTTCCCTCGACTTCCTTTGCTTCCCAGATCACTAACGATCTGCATTGCTGGAAAGGAGCGCGTAAGCATAAGAGCTTAGTGAGTGGTGCTTAAACCAGAACAACAACAATGCAGTTTTTAAACCATTTGATCATATTTTGAAAACGAAACTATTTGAGTCCACAACCATTAACCATGATTCATATCACAAGATTTATAGCAACACTCTTTGCTTGGCATCTCACATCAAGCAAACAACATGAACAAATAACATAACCAAAGAACTTGAGATCTCACATCAAGTATGACTAAACAACATGAACACGTGCTTGGCATCTTACATCAAGCATGACATATAGCATCATAATCTACTATAATGCACAACAATCTCTTCACATAGAATATTCCATATATCATCATCAACATGATAAACTCGACATTTTCAACGCATTAAAGTATATTGGCAACTATGATAACTTTACTCGGATACGCGGATTGGATTCGATGGCATCTTACATCACCGAATCTATAGAACAACAAGACATACGATGGCATCTTGCATCACCGTAGTCAATATATACATTTTCTGATGGCATCTTACTTCACCGTACTCATCCCTAATGGCATCTTACATCACTAGGGCCTCGCGCGAATTTTACTAGTGCACTCTAACCTTATGGTCGACTATTTATACCTGGTAAGACCCTCATATTTGCCAATACACAAAACATCAACAATCCATTTAACCAATTCAACCACACATGGTAACACATAAGCACAGAACCACAATTCATAAGGGTAAGAGCATAATGGTTTCATCCAAAGTCAACACCCATCACATGCTTTATAAAAGAAAGTAAAAAGATAAACGAAGGTAACATTAATACTTAAAACTTACTCTCGAGTTTTGGTTGGCTCTTTAGGCTCAATCTAAACTTTCAAAAACATTTCCACTCACCGGTAATACGCCACACTAGTCGAACTTCCTTTTAGGCTTCCGTAACTTCCGGTAACACGTTCGAAATTCCTAAATTCAGTTCCGCTGATTCAAACCAGACCAAAGAAGAAGATTAACACACTTTCCAATCACAAAACATGCTGTTATGAATATAGCAAATATCCCACAACACCTTTTTCCCGATTCAAGCCCGGAAGTAGACAAACCCCATCTTCAAACGAAAATCCAGCTATTACTAAATCAAACCATCATCCAAAACAAACTCAAAAGCTTCAAAATCATCAACACACATCCACAAACCCCTTAGGAACCATTTCCAACCATAAACAACCCTGAAACCTATATTTCCCTAACTCAAACTTTACCCATTTATTTCATTTCGGGATTTTAGGTTTAACCCACCATTTAAACACTTATGAAACTATTTATTATTATTACTACTATTTATTCCTTAAAAACTTAATTTAATTTAAAATTATTTTATGAAACTATTTTCATTTAAAGTTAACCCGAACCCTAAAACTCGATTTACAAACCTTTCTCGGGTCCCGGTCCGAACTCTTAGACCTTAAACTCATGACGTTATAACTCTCCCCCACTTAAGGAATTTCTTCCTCGAAATTTACCTGATGGAAAGAGGTACGAAAATTGATATTCCATATCCGTTTTTCTCTCCCAAGTGGCTTCTTCCACACCCCGATGTCTCCACAAAACCTTGACTAACTCAATGGTCCTCCCACGCAAAACTTTACTATTCGTAGCAAGAATCTCAAATGGTTCTTCATCGTATGACAAGTCCGGATACAATTCAATCTTTTCCATTGGCATCACATGTAACCCCCTCATCCCGGTCTGGCCGGATGACCGGTCCAAGTGGGCTACACGGGGAAAACCGAAGTGAAACCCGTTAAGGCTCCCCTTCGATTAGCAACCCTATTCTTTTTTTCAATTTAATCTTGTCTATAGGAGTATTAAAGTCCTAAGTGATCAAACAGCGGAACGACATACACGAGACCATCAAACGAACCCAAAACCACATTTAACAGCCCAATTTTAAACTTAACTGCAGGCGGTATCGATACACCTAAAGGGTGTATCGATACACCTTGACTAGGTCAAATGGTCAGAGTCAACCCGTGGAGACCGTACCGATACACCCAAGGAGTGTATCGATAACCTCCCCAACGGTTAACTCCTCACGGTCAACGCTAAGATGACCGTATCGATACGCCAAAGACCGGTATCGATACCAAGTTGGACAATAACTCCAGTGACCAAAAAGGTATCGATACGCCAGAGACCGGTATCAATACCAAGTTGGACAGTAACTCCAGTGTCCAAAAAGGTATCGATACGTCTCCCCACGTATCGAAACGCATGGCCTGGAACAAGAAGGCCGTATCGATACGGGTCTAACCGTATCGATACCCCTGCTCTGCAACTCCTCATTTCATACTTGGTGACTTCACATACGGTTCTAGATGCATATTTGGACACTCTTAAGCACACACAATCATACATACAACAAACCACAATCAGGACTTAACATGGGAGGCATTTAATCTAACGAAAAACATACGAATCAAGACTCCATACAATTTTACAAAAGAAGCATGTTTAGCAAGCACAAGACATACATAAGCCAACATCATACATGTTTAGGTATGTGCAATTAAACGACATGAGAATCATAGGCCACAATCCAAGAAGCAAGCACATCATAACATGAATTTAACATATTCAAATATAATCTCCTAAGGAGTTTGATCCCAACTCCTAAACTCTATTCCCCATTGTCTAGGCATTATTACAAAAGCAAACCATACTTAAACTTGCTTGAGAACTCCAAAAGCTCCTCTCTCGCCCGCTCGCCTCCCGAACTCTAACGATCTGCACGTTGGAAACAAAAAGAGCATAAGCCAACTAGCTTAGTGAGAGAGGCTCTACAATTCACAACATGCAGTTTTTCCAAAACACGATTTATATGCAAGAAGGCAATGGAATGCACAAGGGTCCATCTCAACCACAACACTTGGTTTGCACAAGCACAACCAACATACACTTACGGTGGGACTACACATCACCGTTTCGACTAGTGGGTTTCCAATGAGACTACACATCAAAGTACTACCCTACTAGTCACTGCCGGTGGGACTACACATCACCGTAGTTTAGACCACCATCACGTGAGGCACGAACTCAACACGACTACAACATTAACAACTTAAAATGCATTAAATGATCGCAACATGTACACAATCAACATATCACAACAACATGAGAGTAGAGAGGCTTACACACGGGTTTAGGTGACCTCTCAAGGCTCCACCCAAACCTCAAAAGAACCCATATCAAGCATAATGTAAAAACCAATAATTCTACTCACCGTTGCTACCCAAGAGAAGATCGAAGACCAAGCTCAAGACTCCGAAATCCCCGGATTTGTCCCCGAAGCTTCTCCAACCAAAATTCTCGTTTCTAGCCATTCCAACACCAAGCAAATAATCTCAAATCAGTCCATATTCCAAAATAATCAGCCCGAATTACATACCAAGCATAAACATCAAATTTTTCCATTGAAACAAGCTCAAAATTCCAAAATCCGAGCAGCCCTCAAGCACCCCTCAAAACCTTTGATTTCAACTCTTAAATTACTCCCTAAAGCCTCCAAAACATCACTTACATATAGCCTAACCATCAGCCCTTAAGATTCCACCTCAAAAACCCCCAAAACTCAACTTCAAACCTCACAAAAACCTCATTTTCACCAAAATCCGAAAATTCCATAAAACGTTGTAAAAATCGATTTTGTTGGACCCTTTTGGTTGTAGGCAACACATATGACTTAAACAAATAGAAAGCTTAAGTTAAAGACCCCAAAGACAACATTTTTAATCCAAAATCCTTCAAACCTCCAATCTCAAAACATGTCTAAAAATGAAAACAAATGGTATTAACTTGTAGGGAATAACAAGGGTAAGTCAAAAACGTGTTTACCTTTGCGAAATTCTTCAAAACGAGCAAGACATTTGATGAAATAGTAACCTAAGGAGAGGGGGGGTTCACGTTGGAGTGAATAGTAGAGAGAGAAGAAGAAGAAGACTCAAAGCATTAGTTTAGGTTTATTTGAAATTAAAAGGCTAAAGACCCAAATGCCCTTAATGAATTAAGATAACTACAAAGGATGACACCCATGGCTTTTTGGGTTTATTTTAAAAATGGTCCAACTAAATTTTGTTTGTCTTAAAACCCGAGGCCCAAACCATTATTTTATTCTTTAAAATTTGGAACTGAAACCCGAACTATTTTTAAAATTATTATTTTCACCCGACCCCCGAACTCGGGCGTTACATCACATGAGACGGGTCTAATCTATACTTTTGGAGCATCGAAACCTAGAACACATCATGAATCTTCTCAAGCTCGAATGGCAAACTCAACGTATATGCAACAGGACCAATCCTCTCAACTATCTCGTAAAGACCAATGAATCGCGGACTCAACTTCCCCTTTCTACCAAACCTCATTACCTTCTTCCACGGGGAAACCTTCAAGAACACTTTATCACCGATAGCATACTCAATCCTTTTCCTTTTCAAATCTGCATATGATTTCTGTCTGTCCGAAGCTACCTTCAAGCGATCACAAATCAGTTTTACCTTCTCGGTAGTGCCCTTAAGCAAGTCTGGCATAGGTACAAGCTTCTGCCTGGCTTCGACCCAACAAACAGGTGTTCTACATTTCCTACCATACAAAGCTTCATACGGTGCCATTTGAATACTAGCCTGATAATTGTTATTGTACGCAAACTCTACTAGCGGTAGATGTTTTTCCCATGAACTCTGAAAGTCGATGATGCAACACCTCAACATGTCCTCTAAAACCTGAATAACTCTCTCTGATTGACCATCTGACTGTGGGTGATACGAAGTACTGAAGTTCAACCAAGTCCCCAAGGCACGATGCAAACACTCTCAAAATCTAGCCGTAAATCTCGGATCTCTGTTTGACACAATAAACTTTGGTACATCATGCAGCCTCACAATCTCACTGATATATAACTCGACCAACCTGTATAAGGTGTAAGTAGTATGAAAACGTATGAAATTAGCACACTTAGTGAATCTGTCAACTATTACTCATACTGAATTCTTCTTCGAAGGAGTCAACAGCAAACCTGACACAAATTCCATGATAATCCGTTCCCACTTCCATTCTGGAATCTTCAACGGTTGTAACAAACTTGAAGGAAACTGATGCATAGCCTTAACACGCTGGCAAACCATACATCTACTCACATACTCGGCTACATCTTTCTTTAACCCAATCCAGAAGTACTCATCTTTCAACCCACGATACATCTTCGTACTACCCGGATGCATAGAAAAAGGACTATTATGAGCTTCATTCAAAATAGTACGTCTCAAATCAGCATCTTCTAGAACAACTACTCTATTCTTAAAACATAAGATCCCATTCTCACTAAAGTAGAAATATGCGAGTTTACCCTCGACTATATCATGCACGTGAGGTGCCAAAGATCTGTCTTGCAACTGTTTCTCTCGAATCAACTGAACTAACGAAGGGTTAACCTGTAGCTCGGCTATCAAACCGTCATTCTGTGACACACTCAATCTCCCAAACATAGCTCACAACTCAACTGTCATCTTTCTACTTAGAGCATCGACCACTACATTTGCTTTACCCGGATGATACTCTATTGTGAGGTCATAGTCTTTAAGAAGCTCTAACCACCTACGCTATCTAAGATTCAACTCTTTCTGAGTTATCAAATATTTCAAACTCTTGTGGTTGGTGTAGACTGTGCATTTCTCACCATAAAGGTGGTGTCTCCAAATCTTCAAGGGAAAGACCACAACCGCTAACTCTATGTCATGGGTAGGGTAATTCTTCTCGTGAACCTTCAACTGTCTCAAAGCATAAGCTACAACTCTTCCTTCTTGCATAAGCACACACCCTAAACCTACATACGACGCATCACTAAAGATTACAAATTCTTTCCCTGGTTCAGGCTGAATCAAAATAGGAGCTTCTGTCAAAGCTTTCTTCAACTTTTCAAACGCTTGTTGCCTTGCATTTGTCCACTCATACGAAACATTTTTCTGTAACAGTTTAGTCAAAGTTGCAGCAATCTTCGAGAATCCCTCTACAAACCTTCGATAATACCCGACCAAACCTAGAAAACTACGGATTTCGGTCAATGACTTTGGTTGTTTCCAACTCACTATTGCTTCTATCTTCTTGGGATCCACACTAATCCCATCGGATGAGATCATATTACCTAGAAAAACTACTTCCCTAATCTCAAACTCACATTTTCTCAACTTGGCATACAATTGATTCTCAAGCAAGGTCTGAAGTACTAATCGCAAATGTTCATCATGTTCTTCCTCGGTCCTGGAGTACACTAGAATGTCATCTATGAACACTACTACAAATCTATCCAAAAACTCGTGAAACACTATGTTTATCATGTTCATAAATGTAGATGGAACATTAGTCAAACTGAAAGGCATTACCAAGAACTCGTAGTGCCCATATCGTGTACGGAAAACTGTCTTCGGTATATCCACATCTTTTTACCTTCAATTGATAGTAACCCGATCTCAAATCAATCTTCGAAAACACTGAAAGCACCTCTTAACTAATCAAGCAAATCATCAATTCGTGGCAAGGGATACTTGTTATTCACCGTTACCTTGTTCAACTGCCTATAATCTATGCACATCCTCATACTGTCATCCTTCTTCTTCACAAAAAAATCGGAGCACCCCAAGGTGAAATACTAGGCCTAATAAAACCTCTATCTGTCAGTTCCTGAAGTTGTGTCTTCAAATTCTTCAACTCTTTAGGTGCCATTCTATACGAAGCAATTAATACGAGAGCGAAATCTAAATACGTCTCAATAGAAAACTTCATATCTCTATCTGAAGGCAAACCAGACAATTCTTCTGGAAAAACACTCGGAAAGTCACAAATTGTTCTGATGTCTCGCGGTCTAACTTCATTCATATTCGGATTCATCACATAGGCTAAGTAAGCTTGACAACCCAAATCCATCATCCTTTGAGTCTCTAAAGCTAAAACAACATTAGACAAGAACTTAATGTTCTCGCCAACTACTACTACCTCATAATCATTAGAAAGCCTCAAAGAAACTCTTTTAGTCTCAAAATCTATCCTAGCTCTATGCTCCACAAGCCAATCCATACCCAGAATTACATCAAAACCATAAAAAAGCAACTCTATCATGTCAACGAGAAATACGTGACCCTGAATCAACAAATGACATCTCTTGAACACTTTTCTAACTACAACTGTCTCACCAAAAGAACTCGTAACATTCATACTTATATCTAACAACTCAAAAGGCAAATCTAATGATCTTGCATGCTCGCCCAAAATATACGAATGTGTCGAGCCAGAATCAATCAATGAAAGCAAAGATAAAGACTACAACACAAAATTACATACGATCGCATCTGTTTCATTCCTAGCCTTACGCTATACATATACTCTAGTCGGTCCACCTCCCTCGGGCTGTACCGCGACAACATGGGCCACATTTCTCTGACCATCATTCCTAGGCCGGAAGTTACCTCGGTCACGCCCACGGCCTCTCTGATACTCAACAGCTCTAGCTGGTGCCTGACCCTCCTTAGCTGGATAAGGACACTCACATCTCAAATGCGTCTGGGATCCACAGTTCCAACAAGCACGAAAGGTACCCCAACACTCTCCGAAATGGTTCCTCCCACATCTAGCACACTCGAGTGTACGATCAACAAAACCTCGACCATGATGGCCTCGTCCCAAGTTACCACCTCCACGCCTAAAGTCCGGATGGTGCCTTTTATCATTGTGCCTCTTACTACGTTCTTTTTCCCACTCGACGGGCCTTTTTCCTGAACTGGATCCACATGAACGAGGAACCGAACCTAGACTTTGCTCAATGTCTTTGGCCCTAGAGACCAAGACATCAAACTCGGTGTAATCAGAAGCAAGCATGTAGGTCTTCACCTCCATAACCAACCTATAATGGAACCGTTCACACCTTTCCCTCTCAGTGGGAACCAAATCTGAAGCATACTAACTCAAGCGCACAAATTGTACCTCATACTCGGATACGAACATATTGCCTTGCACTAAAGCCATGAATGCTCTCTTCTTCTCGTCTTGATAGCGAGCACCAAGGTACTTATTGTGGAACGCACTACGGAAGAATTCCTAAGTAACCTTGGCCTCGAGCATACCTGAGATAAATGTGGTCCACCAAGCATATGCATCTCCCTGAAGCAACGAAACAATACAACCCAACTTACGAGTGTTCGAGCACTCAATCTGACCCAAGATGCGTGTAGTACTCTCAAGCCATGCCTCCGAACCCTCGGAAGACATACCACGAAACTCGACTCTGCTTAAGCTACGAAGTCTCTCAAGGGGCAAACTTGTCCATGCACCCTGAGGTAGTGTTGCAACATGAAGACCAACAATAGTTGTCTGAAAAGCTCCGGCTATAGTCTGAAGTAACTGAGCCATGTCCGCACCGGCCTGACCCTGGCCAACATGAGGTCCATTACCATCACCTCCAACATTCGCATCAGTCTGAGGTACATTACCTTCGACATTCGCCCCATTACCATCGGGGAGTAGGAGGAGGAAGAGGCACATCACTGGGTGCCTGGTCACCCGCTCTAGGCTTTCCCCTCGATCTCACCATAACAATAAAACAATCTAAAACAACAAATACAAAACACGAGAGAAAAAAAATATTGGGTCAGCAAAGGAAGGGATCCGTATGTTTAAGCTCTTTCAATCAGAACCATTTTACCATAATAATACCTAGCAATGGGAATGCTTAACCAACCTTCAAACATCAGTAGAAACACAAAGTCATGATCACAAACACTGTGCAAAATAGTTAAACACATACAAAATCAACCTACCTGACTTACCTTCTCAGGGAACCTCGTAACCGAGGCTCTGATACCACCAAATGTACCCCCCTCGACTCGGCCTAGCCACCAGACTGAATCGAACGGGTTACACGGGGAAAACTGAAGAGAAACTCGTTAAGGCTCCACTCCGATTAGCAACCCTAAGCTTGTTTTTAAAATTTAATATTGTCTAGATGCCATATTTAAAACCTATATGAGGAGACAAGCAGCGGAAAAGCAAACGCAAACATGGTCCAAGCAATACAGACATTAGAGGTTACTTTTAAAGATTATTGCCACAGGCCGTATCGATACACCTAAGGCTCGTATCGATACGCCTTCAACGGTCAAACTTCCCAAGCTCAACTCTAAGAGACCGTATCGATACCCTTCAAGGCTGGTATCGATACACCCTTAATGGTCAAGATCCCAAAGTAAACACCAAGGATTGTACTGGTACCCCAATTTCTCGTCAAAATCTCATATTTTTAGTGATCAAAACTAGTATCAGTACGCCCCCGCATATCGGTACGATAAGCTTAAAATAGGGGACCGTATCGATACTGCCCTGAGCGTATCGATACCCCATGCCTAGAAAGACAAACTTTTGCAGTTTTAAGCACAAGGAAACAATCACAAACTACAAAGCAACTTATTGAGCAACCATTCTAGATGCAATACACCTTAAAAACATGTTTCGATCATACGCACACACAAGCATGGATCTCAAACTTAAAAGCCAAAAAAGAACACTTTAACTCAAACACCAACAAGCCAAAACACAAGGAACTTAACCAAAAGCCAAAGCAAGTCTCAACATAGCATGGTTTTAACATTTAAAACATGCAACAACATAATCGAACATATGGGAGTTTACATAAACCTCCCTAACCACAAGTCCAAGTATTCTCATTGCTAATATATTATTACAACTTAAAATCTATACTTGAGCTTAAGCTACGATCGCTGGAGCCTTTCCCTCGCCTTCCTTTGCTTCCCGGATCACTAACGATCTACATTGTTGGAAAGGAGCGCGTAAGCATAAGAGCTTAGTGAGTGGTGCTCAAACCAGAACAACAACAATGCAGTTTTTAAACCATTTGATCATATTTTGAAAACGAAATTATTTGAGTCCACAACCATTAACCATGATTCATATCACAAGATTTATAGCAGCACTCTTTGCTTGGCATCTCACATCAAGAAAACAACATGAACAAATAACATAACCAAAGAACTTGGGATCTCACAACAAGTATAAATAAACAACATGAACACATGATTGGCATCTTACATCAATCATGACATATAGCATCATAATCTACTATAATGCACAACAATCTCTTCACATAGAATATTCCACATATCATCGTCAACATGATAAACTTGACATTTTCAACACATTAAAGTATATTGGCAACTATGGTAACTTTACTCAGATACGCGGATCGGATTCGATGGCATCTTACATCACCGAATCTATGACATCTTACATCACCGTAGTCGATATATACATTTTTCGGTGGCATCTTACTTCATTGTACTTCTCCCTAATGTCACCTTACATCACTAGGGCCACACGCGAATTTTTCTAGTGCACTCTAACCCTATGGTCGACCAATTATACCCGGTAAGACCCTCATATTTGCCAATACACAAAACATCAACAATCCATTTAACCAATTAAACCACACATGGTAACACATAAGCACATAAGCACATAAGCACAATTCATAAGGGTAAGAGCATAATGGTTTCATCCAAAGTCAACACCCATCACATGCTTTATAAAAGAAAGTAAAAAGATAAATGAAGGCAACGATAATACTTAAAACTTACTCTCGAGTTTAGGTTGTCTCTTTAGGCTCAACCCAAACTCTCAAAAACATTTCCACTCACCGGTAATACGCCACACTAGTTGAACTCCCTTTTAGGCTTCCGTAACTTTCGGTAACACGTTCGAAATCCCCAAACTCGGTTCCACTAATTCAAACCAGACCAAAGAAGAAGATTAACACACTTTCTAATCACAAAACCCACTATTATCAATATAGAAAATATCCCACAACACCTATTTCCCGATTCAAGCCCGGAAGTAGACAAAACCCATCTTCAAACGAAAACCCAACTATTACTAAATCAAATCATCATCCAAAACATACCCGAAAGCTTCAAAATCATCAACACATATCCACAAACCCCTTAGGAACCATTTCCACTCATAAACAACCGAAAAAACCCATATTTCTCTAACTCAAATTTTACCTATTTATTTCATTTCGAGATTTTAGGTTTAACCCGCCATTTAAACACTTATGAACACCCAAACTTTGGTTATAACCTACCCAAAACGTCATTTACCAAAAGCTTGCTTAAACTTTTCAAAAACCTATTTTACCCAAAATGAGGAAACTTGAGAAATTTGCAAAATTTTAAAAAGAAAATGTCAAAAGCAAGATTAGAAAGAATAGAAGAATAAAACCAAGTTATTTACCTCTTAAAATCCTTCAAGATGGTGAGGATTGGTGGGGATGGATAGTGGCTAGGCTTAGAAAATTTTTAACGTGAAAAAAATGGGAAGGGAAGAACAAAGTGGATAACTTGATTTTTAAAATATATTATTTTGTTTCTCCTTTATCTTAAAAACTCTCTATTTAACAAAAATCCACATTTTACTTTATTATTATTACTATTTATTCCTTAGAAACTCAATTTAATTTAAAATTCTTTTATGAAATCATTTTCATTTAAAGTTAACCCGAACCCCAAAACTCAATTTACAAACCTTTTCGGGTCTCGGTCTGAACTTTTAGACCTAAATCTAAGGTGTTACACTCCTTTCTATTGCGGTAATGCATGGTTGGCAGGTTCATCAGGTTGATGTCAATAATGCTTTCCTTAAGGGTGAGTTATTTGAAGTTATTTACATGCAACAACCAACGAGATTTACACAGACTAGTTCCAATGATGCTCACCTTGTCTGCAAATTAAACAAGGCCATCTATGGTTTAAGACAAGCACCCCGTAACTGGTTCCTTAAACTTCAATCTTTTTTTCATAGTCTTGGTTTCTCAAGCTCCTTGGTTGATACCTCTTTATTTGTGAAATCCACAACTGAACTCACCATTTATCTTGTGGTATATGTTGACGACATACTGATTACTAAAAACTCTGAAGATTAAGTACTCTCGGTAATTAATGCCCTTCACAGCCAATTATCATTGAAGAATCTTGGTCACATTCATTTGTTTCTTGGCATTGAGGTGCAACGTCTTTCATCTAGGTTCTTTCTAAGTCAAAACAATATATTTTTGATCTATTTCAACGCACTGAAATGTTGTACGAAAAATCTACTTCCACTCCAATGGTCTCTTATCCCAAACTAAGCAGACACGACGAGGAATCCCTTCCAGATGCGCATAGCTATCGCAGTATAATTGGGGCCCTTCAGTATATCTGTCACACACGTCTAGACATCTCATTTGTCGTCAACAAAGTATCTTAGTTCATGCAAAGCCCTTCAGACACTCATTGGCAAGCAGTCACGAAAATCTTACGATATCTCAATGGCACCATTGATCGTGGTCTTTGGTTCCAGCACAAGACACTTTCTCTTTAATTCTAAATGCCTTCTCCGATGTCGACTAGGGCAGTGATATCGACGACAGGCGTTCAATCACTGGCTTCTGCATTTACTTGGGGCAGCACCTTCTCACGTGGGGTTTAAAAAATAATGTGTTGTATCTCGCTCCACAACTGAGGCGAAATAACGTAGCTTAGCAGATACAGTGCCAGGCCTCACCCAGATTATTTCTGTTCTCTCAGACATGAAAATTACATTACTGGACATTCCTAAAGTTTGGTGTGACAACACAAGTACTGTCTCAATGGCTGCAAATTCAGTTTTTCATGCAAAAACGAAATATGTAAACCTTGATCTTCATTTCATTCGGGAGAAAGTTTCTAGTGGCACACTTTAAGTAAATTACATACCAGCTTAACAACAACTGACAGACATCTTCACTAAACCCATTGCAGTACAACTATTTGAAGACCTTCGTCATTAACTCAATGTTCTCAGTCTTTCAAAAATACAAAAGAAGAAAAGTGGAGAAATGTTGAATGATAATGTGTTGGGCTGTATAGAACAATTGTATTTGTTAATTTGTTACAACAAATTGGCCTGCTGGCAGAAAACCTATCTGTAAAAAGTTCTAGAATACGTGGCCAATTTAGGTCTATATATTATGATGTAATAAGAAAGAATGATCATCGTTTTTTTCTTTCCATTCTCTGTCTTATTATTTACCCTAATATTGCTTAATATTAGGGTAATAATTTAGAGTTTATAAGTTAAACCCTAAATCCTAATCATATTACTCTAAAAACAAACCCTAACCTCTAAACCTTGAATTATAACCTCAAACCCTAAATTTTAACCGCTATCCCTAAATTCTAAACACCTACACCTAAACCCCTAAACCTTACACCCTAAACTCTAAAGCTAAGACGCTTGTGAAAACTTTCAATTTCCACCGCAGTTTATAGGATATAAATTCTATGTATAATTTTATATACAGTAAATTAGTTAGATATTATCAGGTCAGAAAACTGTTAAATAAATTTAATTTTAAATATCATTGATGATAGTGTCCATCTGATTACTGGTTTTTATACATAAAAAAGCTTAACAATATTTCTGGATTGAGGTTTCGAATATTCGAACCCAAATACTAAATGTCACATTTTAAAGATGCGTATACGAACCAATTAAATTAAAATTCGGGAGTTCATTCGAATGTTTTTATCATAAAACAAATGCCTCGGGACAACATGGAAATGAGACATCTGAGTGTTCTTACATAAACTCTAACCACGGTGATGAACAACCAAACTTTCCTGTTGGTTTAAATGTTTCATAAGCATCAAAAACAAACTAACAATACGACAACATTGGAGAAGCAGCAAAACAGGGGATTTTACGGACTAGTTGCCGACTGATCCGACGATGTACGACGGCATTTTAGGCGGATTTCTGCTCCACGAGCTTCTCGATCAGATCCGCTGCATCTTGAACGGTGGCGATATGTTGGGCACTATCTTCTTCCACACTGATTCCGAACTCCTCTTCGAGTCCCATCACAATCTCGACCTGAATCACGAGAAGACGAAAGTATTGGATCGTATTAGATCTACTCATTCATGCAAATATCGAAACAGACTGCCCCATAGGGTAGATGTTTGGTTACCGTGTCAAGGGAATCGGCTCCAAGTGCAGCAAACTTCGACTCTCCGGAGACAGAAGAGTCTTCTGGTAGTGCCAATTGCTTCCTCACTATGCCACAAACTTTTTCCAAGGTCTCAGGTTTGGCCTGAACGGATTAACATCCCCATAACAGGTTAAGCACATCAATTTCAATGGAGAAATGCATGTAAAGGCTTCATCATTGTAATTCATATGATTCCGATGATCGGCTAGTCAGCTATCTTATTCAGAATTGCTAAATGACTATATTTACAGATGCAGAGCGAAAGAAAAGAATATCATACCGCGCATGAAACACGGAGGCGTGACGATCCGGGCTGCATTCTAAGAGATGGGAACCTAACTGAGTTGACATTACAGATCCTAGGAACCTGCAGACAAAAATAGAATTTAATAAAATCAACGGAAACCTCTATTCATATTGCAGAGTATTAGGAAGCTTGATCGAATTTCACTTTTTAAAATCGAACTCGATTTTGAAATAAAGATCGAATTGCTCGAGTACTCTCGATTAAGCTCCTTTGCCTAGTAAACTATGAACTTGTCTTTTATTTATCGACTTCAAGCTCCAATTATTTGTGCATGAACTCAAATTCGAATCCAAAATTTTCATTACCGATTTAAAACTGATCCGATACCATTGGAAAGTTCATGAAAAACAAACGATCAAAAGCTTGAATACTTAGACTATTTTTTAAAATATTCAAATTCTACCATCAACAGAAAAAACACTAAAAGAACGAAATCTAAAACAAACCCAACAAAGGAATCAACAATCCTAGCCCACTGAAAAAAACGTTAAAATGAAGGGGGGAAAACAGAGATGAAGATTAAGAAATGACCTGATTTTGCTTGAACGGAGTTGAAAGAGGCGAGAATTTCAATGAAATTCCAGTTGAAGAAGCCATTGAAACCGGGCCTTTTCCTCGATAGAATCAAAGAAAGAGAAGAGGAAGGCGGAGATCACTAAGAAAGGGCTGAAATGCTCTTTAAATTTTGAAAAGTGTTTGAGAATGAGACGTTTTTATAGATCTCTGTTGTTTGTTTGCATTTTGGTTGTGGAGTTGTTGGGCAATTTTCCACTTTTCTCCCTTTCAATTTCATAGTTTGTATCGAAAGAGTAAAAACAGCCCTCATAATTAAGGTATGTATTTTTTAAAAAAAGATTTGGATAGTCTAAAAGTAATTATAATGTAGTATCTGTTCGTACATATTCTTAATTTTTTGACAATACACACATTTTATAGACAGAGTGATTGAACTCGTATCTCCTATAATGAACATCTTCCGCTTTTTCACTATGACCGTTTGTTGGGTTTAAAATAATATAATTAAATTATAAAGATTTAAAGTGATCAAATCAAATAACATAAATGAAATTTATGGCTTATACTGTTAGACATAACCTAGTGACTAATAGCAAAATTTGACATACATATTCAATTTCATCATTTTGATCCGGCTGAAATTTTAAATTTTAAAAGTACAATAACTAAAAATAATTGAATTGAGATATAAAAAATAATCTACGATTTATACATAACTTCGTACTGCAGAAACTAATATTTTTATTAAAAAAATCCTCCATTAAGTAGGGTTAAACAAATTTGTTACTTCTTTTCAAATATAATGTAAAGACATGACAATATATCTCTAATTATCCACATGTTTTAAGTTGAAAATAGATCGATTCAAAATTTGAACTAACATGAAAGAAATTTTTGTCTAACTTTTATTATGAAATTAATTATTATTTTAATATGAAATGAACAATTGTATTAGATTACTCAAATTAAAAACGGATTTGGAAAAATAAATAAATTTGGGGGCATAGTTGAAAATGGAAAGAAAGTAACCTTATTCTCTTTAATGTCCCAATTCTAAACAAAAAAATTATGCCATAGCCCTTTAAATCACCTAAGATCAACTATATTGATTAGATTGCCAAACAAATATTATTTTTATCATTTTGTTAGATAACCTAACTCAATCTCCTTTAAAAAAAAACTACAGCGAGATTGAATAAATTTCAACAATTTGTTACTCTAGTGGATGAGGCACTAAATTTTTTAGACAATATTATATATTTAAATTTTGACATTGTGAATGGAATAAATTAGATTGAGAGAATGATCACACCATAATGAATTTTTATAGCTCTTTATCCAAATTAATTAACTAGTGATTTGAATAACAATGGTTATACCAAAAAATTAAAGGCTAAAAAATCACTTTTGTCCATGTGGTAATCCTAATTTATTGATTTCGCCCGTATAGTTTTTTTTTGCATCAATTTAGCCCCTGAAGTAGTCTAATTGCATCATTGTTTACCCCTTGACTGACGGGAGCCAACGTTAAACGTTACGGTGGTGACGTGACAATTTACGATGGCGTGGCAAAGGGCAAAATTGATTTTTCAAGCGAGTTCGAGGGTAAAATTGTTGTTTTAGTTGAGTGCGAGTGTATAATTCATTTTTAGACAGAAAAACATGAGTAGAATACTAAAATATTAAAATAACATTAAAAGTTAATAATAAACAATTTTTATTAATATATGACTAAAAATAAAATAAGTAAAAATTATAAATTAAAATATTATAAGTTCATAAATTATTTAATAATTAAATTTTGAAATATTTATAAAGTATTAAAAATATTAAAACCTTAATCAATTTTTTTTGAATGATTTTGGTTTTCTTTCTCTTCAAAGAATGTAAGGAAGAAAGAATCTTAAAATAGGGTTAATGTGATTCTCTCAATCGAACAAAAATCTTTTACTTTTTGGTGCTCCTATTTCTCAATATTAAAAAATTAAACTCCAGACCCTAAATTTAATTTCTAAATCACAAACCTTAAACCCTAAAATTAAACTCTTTACTTGATAAAATTTATACACATACTTTTATGATTCATACTCACTTTATATTGATAAAAATTTTAATTGTGGTTTAAGATTTAAGGTTTGCAATTTAGAGTTTGAAATTTTTAGAGTTCGAAATTTAGAAATTAAGATTAGAGGGTAGAATTTATTTTTAAGTTTTGATTTTTGAATAATTTATAATTTAATAGCTTCTGATATTTTAATTTTATAATTTTCACTTGTTTTTAGCCATATATTAATAAACTATTTTTAAATATTTTTATTATTTTTACATTATTGTAGTATTTTAATATTTTTTTAAATTTGCATTTTATCTAAAAATTATTTTTACCCTCGTATTCAATCAAAAATCAATTTTGCTCTCGAACTTGCTCGAAAAATCAATTTTGCCATATACCACGTCATCGTAAAACTGCCACGTCACCACCGTAACGGCTAACGTTGACTTCTGTCAGTCAAGGAGCAAGCGATAATACAATTGGACTACTTCAAGGGCTAAATTAATGCGAAAATATCATAGAAGTGAAATCGATAAATTAGTTCTACTACATGGGCAAAATTAACACTTAAGCCAAAATTAAATGTGCAATAAATAAATACCAGCTAAATTTAATGCCTTCAAGTGAAAATTACAAAATTTAAACTAATGCGTTAAATAATAATTTATATATAATATAGGTAAAACCTCTATAAATTAATAATGTTGGGGCCACGTAATTTTATTAATTTAAAGAGGTATTAATTAATTAATAAATTAATAATTTATTAGTTTAAAGAGATTTTTTTCGATTCAAGAACCTACATTATTCTTCATGAATAAACCATATATATTGTATTGACTAATTTGAATGATGTTCATGTACAATATAACTAATTAAATATAATACATACCCCTAAAAAACAAAGTTTATTGTAGTACGTTACTAGTTAAAACTTAATGCAAGTTTATGTATGGTAAGAAAATCAATCACTATATAAACAACATCAAACATTAATTAGTCAATCCAAATCAAAACTAACCAACCATCGATGCAATATGAGAACGCAACACCGGAAGTTTTAGATGCGGTAAGGAAAGTTAGAGATGAAATTACAGCTGGTTTTAAATTTTAAAAAGAAGCAAACAACAATAGAATCATATTTTACTAAGTCTCCCTAGTTATATTTGTAATTTTATATAATTATTAATTTATAATATTAAAGGGACCATAAATTTATTTAAGGGTCTTTCGAAAAATTATCATCTTATTAATTTATCAAAATTATTAATTTAGACTTTGAGCTCAAGTCGGGACCGAAAAAATTATTATTTTAAAGAGATTATTAATTTATTGAATATTTAATTTATAGAAGTTTTACTTTATATTATAATTGAGGGAGGGATAAGCTGTGGACTATGCACAAATAAGTGACAATGCCACTTAACTATTAGGAAAATGAAATTATTGACTACATTTTTATAATCATATTCACAAATCTTTGTACAAAGATGGATAATCTAGTATAAAGAATAGAATGTAAAATTTAAAAATAACAATAAAATAAATAAAGGAGAATAATACTTTTAATATATAATCAATAAAATTAAACCTTTAGACCTTTAAATAAATACCAAACACAATGTCAAAAATACAAGCTCACGAGACGACAATCAATATAAGATACAATCAAATCAACAATAAGCATCTAATGCTGGAAAAAATTGATGTTATAATCAAATCATCCTCCAAAAACTCTCACTCTTGTGTTATTCTGTGCTGTGTTTTTCCATTTGTTTCATGTTCGATGTATTTCCGGACATCGAAAAACTAAAACAATTAAATATACTCACGTCGGATACATACCGGTATCCAACACTCATATTCGAGTTTGAGTAATAATGTATGTATTAGCAAACTTCACACTGAAAGCCGGCTTTCATCCTACAGTACAAGTTTATGGAAATTAGTATTAGTAATTTTAGTACCTGGTATGCGTATGATCTCTTCTCTTCAGTCTTCACTGCCGCTACTTTGTTTTTAATGCCATTGTTGATCATTTTGTTCGATGGGTGATCCTGGAACGAAGGGTACGAAACCCCTTCCTCCGAACACAGGTCGCATGAATGCGTTGTCGAATTTTCTCCAATAGTAGTGCACGGTGTGGGAAGGAGTGCTCAAGAACATTCTCAAGCTCGTCGGACGGGTTAGATTCTGCTCACTTTCGTAAGACTCTAAGTCATGGCCATTATTTAGGAGTGGCACGGCCCATGACTTAGGTGTAGACGGTTCGGTAGAAAGCATTCGGTTGAGATGTTTTGATGAAGGAAGCAAAATTCTAACAAGTGGTTTAGTCATCAATCCGAAAACCTGACATATGAATCGAATGAGCACATCGTAGATCATGAGAATTTATAACTAAGTTTTGGATTTCTTCGATACTTTTATGTGACTAATCAGTGTTACGATTTAAACGATTGTTGTGCCACAACTTCAGAGATTCAAAAAAAAAACAAAGGGGAAGGATTTTGTTCTTACCACTGTGCTGAAGAGTACAACTGTGATTGTGCTAGTTATCATCATTGCATTCCCTCGCAACTGAGTATGGCCATAGCTGGTAAACTGCAAAGACGACATAGTTAAGCCTCTTTGTTACACTTTTTTTCCCATTAGTCTCGGAGCAAGGCATGAAGAAAGCAAAAAAAAAAAAAGGGACTCAAAACTGTATAGCGCTGCATACGAGTTTCCGATAGGTTCACCGTCAAGTTTTCGAATATATAAAATTTACAAAATATTGATGACTATTGAGCGGTGGATATGAAAATGTGACTGATACGAGTATAATAAGATTTTCTAAAATTTTCTATGTTTTTAAAAGATATTTTGAAGTTTATTCCTTTGTCCATGTATCCAACACGACTAAAACTAAAATAAAATGTCAAAACAACGTTACACATTTCTAAATGTTCAAACATCGGTCCTATTATTAGTATCAGAAAATCATACAATGTTGTATTGTGATCGTCTATGGAATAAGAAACCCAGTTGAAGCTTTATACCTGATTATACGCAAGTGCCATTGAGACCGCACCACGCATAAGACCGGCCCACCAAATGGTAACCTGCAAAAATAAATGTCCAAAGCGAAGTAAGCATTCATTGATCCACATTAGGAGTTAGGAGTTAGGACCAATAGAGACACAAGTATGGCTGAACAAAAGAAAAAGGGAAAAACTCCGAAAACTTGAAAGTAGTGTTTGATTTGGTTTAGATTTGATTATAACTTAAACATATTCAAGTTTAATTCGATTAATGGTTCTCAAATAGGGATGGTTATGGATGGGTCTGACTATGGTTTTTGGTCAATCCAAATCCAACCCAAATAGACCTCTCCACCCGACACTTGACTTGAGTATAAGGAGAATTCACCCGATCTAAAACTCGACCCGATTTTTAGAATAAAATTGTCTCCGATCTGATCTGACACAGATATAATTTTTTTTACTTGGCAAAATAAAGTGCTAATTGAAGAAAATATAGAGACTTGAGAGATATTATGACAATTATCTCTAATTATATATAAGAAAAATAAACGGCTGCCTCGGGTTGGGTCAGATATTTTTACCATAAATCCGAACTCGACCTCATTTTCACAAAACTTGACCCGACATGAACTCGCATTAGAAAAGAAAACTAGACCCTATAGAAGGATAAAAATCATCTGCCCCTTTTCGGTGCCTCTACTTATGTCCTAACACTAAAAAACACAACAGAATTAAATTTCAAGCCCTAAACCTAAATTTTAAATCCTAAACCCTACATATACCCTAAAAGATACACCCTACCCTAAATTTCTTAAACCCTAACCATAACCTCTAACCTAAAACCATAAACCCTAAACTATAAACTCTAAATATAATTTTGAGTGTGGAAGCATGAATAGAGCACCGAAAAGGATTTCCATCCCCTATAGAATCGGGTCAATCGGATCCCGTAAATACAAGCGAGAAGGGTTTGAAACTCATAAGTCAAACCTGCTGTTTGAAGTCAATTTTCTCATATGGAGCCTTCTTAGTTAAGTTGGATACGGAGGATAAGGGGAAGACAAAGGCTGCTCTCCCAACAAGAATCAAACCCAATAGGATTGCGCTCACCCCTACCGATTTCCCAGGGCTGAGAAGAAACAAAAAAGAAGACAAAATTAACCCATTAATTCGACAAAACTGGCTTTTAAGTTAATCCGTAAGGCGTCTAAGATGACCTCACCTATCACTAACAACTCTCCATTTCTCAATGTCCAAGGCATCCATACCAACATAGAGGAAGATAAAGATCTCAGCAACAAATGATAAAGTTGCAAAAGCATGCCTGCAGTAATCAATTGACGAGCAGCAAATATCAATAACATTACAGGTCTGCTATGGGGTTGAACAAAAAAAAAACCCGAACTAGGGCCGAGCAAAAAAAATTGAGACGTCTGGAAACAGATTCGGCTCACGGTATTCAGTTCAGTTATTACTTAAATATATTCGGTTTGTTTTGATTTACTGTTACCAAACCGAATTTTAACATTTATTCGATTTATAATTTTTATATATTGTAAAAATAAAAAGTAATAGAGTTTTGGATATGGAACATACTTGGTTGTGACTCTTGAGCTTTCGGTAACATTATGCCATGTGTAATGAGACATAACAATCCCACAAAAGAACACCGTGAGAATCGCGCTTAAATAGAAAAACTGCAAGACAGTAGTAGTGCTAACGTTGTGATTAGGCCGTTTTTTTTTTTTGCTTAATGTTAAAAGGAAAAGGCTCATAAATAAGGTGCATTAGAAGTTGTGGAAAACCTTACTTCAGCCAGCATGTACGAGAGATAAGCCATAAGTATCATAAGAGCAACCTCACGATCAGTTGAGTGCCTGTTTGTAAGAAGAGGAGAAATTTAAGGACATTAACTTAAGAACTAAACAGTATTAGAAGTTCTTAGGCAGAGATATAATAAGATCACGAGGCGAATTTTTGAGGTCTAATTATGGATTGCATCCCTTTACTTTGTGAAAATTGAGAGGTTAGTTTCTCTACTTCAATTCATCAGAATTTAGTTTCTTGTATTGTACTTCATTAAATTCATAAATCAGAAGTTAGTTCAATCGGATAATACTACTAAACCCTGTTGTTAAATTGCTATACTAAAACTCAAATTCAGCTTGTATAACAATTTCTTGGGAAAAGATAAAATAAGATCATGAGGCAAATTTATGAGGTCTAATTATGAACGAATCCCTCTATTTTATACAAAATTAAAAAGTTAGTCCCTCTACTTTAATCTATCATAAGTATTAAACAAAAACTGAGAATTGAGAAATTATTCCAGTGGGATAATATTATTAAACCTTATTGTTAAATCACTTACCTAAAAGTCAACAGTTTAACAATTTATATGCAAAGAATAAGTAAAAATCAACAGTCTAACCATCTATGCGCAACAAATTAGAAAAAATTAGCAATTTGTACTATCAGTAAGTTGTCATGAAATACGAGGATCAAAATTTGACAAATTAAACTAATGGGACCAATTTCTTAATTTTCGTATCAATTTATGAACACTGGATAATATACAAACCTTCCAAAATAGAGCTTTTTAATAATGTAAGCACTTAACAGCCCAGCCTGCAGGAGATGAACAAAAAAAAAAGATCAGAAGAAGCAGATAGACAACAGCAACAACAATCAAGGATAATTCAAACCGAGAAGAGAGAAATAAAGCCTCACCAAAACTCCCAGTAAAGTACTCGAAATAAACAAGTACAAAAAGTTTCCAACAAATTGCAAAGCGATGGTGGAGTTGATGTGAGGAAGGTCAAAGCTCTGAATTGCTTTGAAAAGAACAACTGCCGTGGCATCATTGACAACTCCCTCCCCGAAAACCAGACTATACAATAAAGGTGTTTCATCCTGATTAAGCACCTGAGGCAACGAGGAGAGATAAAAACAGGTCAGCTAAAGTGACCCTTTTAAAGGTTGTTAAGGAGGATTTAGTTGTAAAACATGCTTACTTGCAAGGTGCAAACGGAATCTGTAGCTGAAAATATTGCCCCAATGGCTGCATTGTTAAGAAGAACGAGTAGAATCAACAAAGACTAGAATATAAAATACAATTAATTCTGAATACGAAAAGATTATAGTGGGATGAAAAATTTACCAAGATAATCCCCTATCTTGAGTTCACCGATATTCATTCTTTTGAAAAAATGTATGGCACCTAGGTCAACAATAAAGAACGAAGAAAATTAGCAACGAGAGTTACAAATACAAATAGCTTAGGTCAAATTCTTCTATTAGTCATTGTACTATACATAAATTATGAGTCTATTCAATTTACTTTAATTTGGTCCTTTTCTTCAATCTCACTACTTTTCATACTTTGAAATTTCAATTTTAACTCAGACGATAGTCGATAAATTTGTTTAAGTCATATTCTACTATTAGTCTTTCTACTATGCTTCAGTTGTAAATTTAATTTATGTTCTCCAATTTATTCCTTTTAGTCTTTGTAATTTAGTCATATTACTATCTATCGTTTGGGTTTGTAATTTCAAAAAGTATTAAGAACTATATTTGACCAAATTAGATTATATGGATTGAATCCTTGACTTACAGTTACGCATAATACGTGAAGTAATGACAAAATTTGACCAACAACTTAAGCTGACTATTTCAGATGTTTCATCATCATTACGATATGTGTATAAATAATTATAAAAGAAAAGAAAGTAAAGGGGAAAAGGAAGGTTAAGGAATTAATGGATAAAAATGTATTTCACAATTTTTGGAAAAAAAATATTTACTTTTCTTTCCTTGATTCCCCCTGGTTATTTTTTTATCAAAAGATTCCCCTAGTTATTTTTTTGATCAAAAGATTCCCCCTAGTTAAAGACCATAGATTTCAAGGGAAAACAATCTATATTCATCTTTTTTTTTTCATTTTCCTTGCTTGAATAAAAAAATTATCGAAACAAAAGAAAAGTTCTTAGTTTCCTTTCCCTTTATTTTTTTTTCAAATTACAAATAGTAGAAAGTCTAAGAAGAAATAGACATGCAAATTGCAATACGGAGAAATAAGATATAATATATGAAAATAACCAATCTAGTTTGTATTTGTGCATGTATGTGATTGAATGCGCATGTTAGTTTAAGCCTAGCAATGATTATGATTACACTCATTTTATAGAACTTGTTGGGGCATTTTTTTCCATATATTTTTCCACTAATAATTTGAAACCAATGCATTTCATATGCCATCCACTTTCAACTACAATATCAAATAGCTCATGAATAATGACAACGCATGCAGTGTGTCCATCCTTTTGAACTTCTACCGGCAATAATAAGATGAAGCATGTGCATTATGCATACCAAGGTTATATAATCAAGCCCATTAACACGTACCTACAGATATAATGGCGAAGGATATTAAAGTTCCAACTGCACCAAACAGCATGATAGTCATAAAGTTGCGGAAAAATTGCTTCTTCTTCACCTGGAACCTGGAACCAAGAAAACATAATAATCAATGTCAAAGTATAGTTTGCTTGTTTTTGGTATTTAGACATTACTTTTACTGATTAGTGATTTCAGGAAAAAATAACTCATCGACTGCATGTTCTTTCCTTTAATAACACATTGCTAATATTATTTTTTCCATTAAAAGCATGCACTTCAAATAAAAACATTTAATGCATTTTATAAATCAGAACAATCCAAACTTGATCATGTTTTATTATGAACATTTAAATGCAAGCATCAAGAACTAACCCAGCATTGAAAATAATAGGTGGAAGCAAATAATTAAAGAACAAATCTTCACTGAAAACTAAAAGATGCGAGCTTTTTCCTCCTGTTGTAAGCAAAATTATAACTCCTGTGCACAGCCCCTATCATAGAAAATAGTAAAATTACAAAATTCTTAACTCTTTTAATTCAAAAATTGAACGAAATCTATATTCAAAAGTATATAAACTTACAATGGCAAGGGCAGTAATGGACTCATTCATCCATCGGCTTTCCTCTAGCAAATGACCCACAACGATACAGCCGCAGAGAAGCGCCACAAATAAGTTCATTGAAACAACTGAGCTGTGATCAGAGCTTAAAATCGACTCTGATCTTGCTAAAAGAGAATTTAATATCCCGATCGTCATTGAGCTAACAAACTAGAATTAAATGATTTTAAAGTATTTATGTATTGTAAATCAGAGCTCGGTTTTATGATTCAAGTTTTGATTAAATATTTGGATCTGAAAACTCTCAATCTCATTCCAGAGACTTCCAGTTCCAGCTTCTAGCTCCGCTGAAACTCTGTTGAAAAAGAAAGAGAGAGATCGATCAGTTAATTAACCATAGCTCAGTTTCGTAAAGTGACGGGAAATGAGATTCAAAATCCAAAAATGGAAGGAAACAAATAAAAGGCAGAAGAATTCTAACTAAAAAAATACTCAAAGTATAACTTTCGGAAAATAGAAAGAAAAAAATTTTAAAACACAAATCCAGTTATCTAGTCTTCTTTTCTTTCTTTTCCTACACATTTTCTCGCTGGCCAAACAGAACAACCTCGAAAGGCGACAGCTGAACTTGGATTGGAAACTTCTAATATTATAGAAACAGAGAGAGAATAATTTATCGAAGAACAATAATACATCCCCGAAAGGAAAACCGAGTTATCATCCAATTCCAACTCAACTCGAGTTCTACAGTTCAGAACTGCAAACCGAGAATAAAACGGATTCGTTTTGGATCATAAAATTCCCAACAGGAACAAGATTCGAAAACTCTATCCAAGCAATGCTCATTTGATTTTAGAAAAAGAAAATCAGCAAAGAAAAAAATCTATACGTTATTTCTAGAGGCAGAATAATTCAGACTCAAAGTAGGTAAAACTCTTTTGAAGCATAGAAATAAAAGAAATATTTTAAAACTCAAAATTCAAGTTATCTATTTTGCTTTTCTTTTTTTTCCTACGCATTTTCTAGCTAGCCAAACAGAGCCACCTCAACAGCTCAACTTCTAAATTTCAAATATATTATAAAAAAACAGAGAGAAAGATTAATCAATTCACAAAAAATATAAATGAGTGCACTATAACTGAGTCAGAAATCAGCTCACCTCAACTCGTGTCCCGCACTTCAAAACTGCAAACAGAGAGCAAAATGGATTCGTTTTCGGATCATACAATTTCCAAACTGGAACCTAATTCAGAAACTCAATCAAAGCAATGCTGATTTGATTTGAAAATCAAAATCAACATAGAACAACAATTTAAAAAAACTAAATTATTTCTAAAAGATATAAATAAATGGGAGAATCACAGGCTGAAGAGAGTTTACAGTTGAGACTTGAGAGTACTGACAGTGAAAGAAGAAGCTAAAGCGAAGAGATGGGAAAGAGAGAGTCCGCCAAAGGAAATGTATTTATAGTATCTTTGGGGAAGTTCAAAATTTAATTTAAAACGATTTTAACCGCTGATGGAAATGAGTTTAGAGAAAGTATGTTGAATCAACGGTTTTGATGGAGTTGTGGTGTGGTATCGGTTTGCAGGAGATGATTCCTTGGATTTTCATTTGTTTGGGTGAAAAGGGGAAAGAAGAAAGGTGTATAGAATGAATTAGGGATGGCCCACACGGTATCATTTTGTCGTCTTAACGGAATCTACATGTATCAATGGAATTGGAAGCTGATCTCTCCGAGGTTTATTGAATATAAATATTCAACGTTTTCCGATTATGAATATTTTCGAGCACAAATCGTCTAAATTATTTAAAAAATAGACTTAATGAAAAATTTTCAAAAATTTGAAAGGAATTAAATTAAAAATGTTAAAAAGAAAAAAAGTAATGAGAATTTAATTTTTTTTAAAAACATTTAAAATTTTTCAAAAGTTTAAGGGATTTAGAAGTAGATTGTTCAAAATTTAAAAGATTAACCCTCACCACTATCCGTCCCTTCTCATAAATTGAACATGAAAATATATAAAAAAAATGTAAAAATATGATAAAACAATAGTCTAAAATACATTATAAAAAATATCACGACAACTGTTAGTAACCTCTAGAGCGACTGGTTAAAAGTTATCAATTGATAATTTTTTCTTCTTCTAAGTTGTAGGTTCTAAATCTAATAGTAACTCTGATAACATAAAAACCTAATAGTAACAAATTTCCCCTTCTTTCTCCCACTAAGTATGAATTATTAAAAAAATAGCATGACAGCTATGAATAATTAATTATTCTAGCTAGACGATTGTTAGAGTTAATGTTTTATGTTTTAGATTTTAAGGAAGGATTGTGTAAATTTTTTTAACGACTGTATATCACCCTTAAAAATAACCATGCACGATTTTTTTGTTTAACTATTGCTATCCAACTAATAGGTCACGTAATTCAAATCGAATTTTGTAAAGGCTCAATATGAGACGATCTCTCAATTCAGTTTTATCTATTCATATTCCCAAATTTAAATATTTAATATTACTTAAAAGATTTAATATCTCATCTCGTTACACTAACTAACTATTACTATAACCATGCAGGATTTTGATCACAAATAACATTTTCTTTTTTTATAATTAAAAATGATATTGCTTCAGTTCATCCACCTTTTGTTATGTCTGTCGTTATTTTGTCGAAGACGCAAGTTCGTCTGAATAACAAAATAACTTAGACGATTAAGTGAAACTTGTTCGCTACAGTGCAACTGTACCGTAATCAAACTCTTCAAAAATAATTTTTAAAATAAAAAATGAGTAGGTCAAAATGAGGCAAATTAAGTCAATAATTTTTATGGAATATTTAGAAAAACAACACCAACTATGATTATGTAGAAAAATATCTTATTTCAGCCCACGTATGATAAAATTTACGTTTAGACAAAACGAGTTTTAAATTCGCGTTTAGCTAAATGTAAATTCTGTTGTTCAAATTAGTGATAAATTCGTCCTAAAATTAGTTGAGTTTTACACAATATATATAGTGCAATTAAATCTACTATTTATAAATAATACAAAGACTAATAACCAAATTTGACCGAATGAATATGTTAAATAACATTTTAAAAGTGAATTATACTAAGTTAATATGTGTTTATCAACGAATTTATTTATAAATTACTAACAAATATTGATTCTTCCAACTTCAGAAAAATAAATTTATTGTATAATTATTACATAATATAATTAATAACATTATTTCTTGTATTCTATTTTATGTATAAGGTAATTATTAATTTTTATCATTTTATTTTATATCTAAAAATTGACTAATTCTAAGGATGGGCATTTTATTCGGTCCGGTGCGATCGTGTCGTATTTTTTTATTAAAAATTTGGGTTTGGGTCAAGCTTTTCTTAAGGGCGAGGTCGGGTCGGGGTCGGGTTTATAGTGAAAAAAGTTCGACCCGACTCGAGGCTAATAGTGTAATTTTTTCTTGTATTTTTAAAAATTTATAATAATACCTCCTCTTTATATATATTTTTATAATTAGGTCCTTTAAAATTGAATTTTTATTTACTTGTAATTTGGTCTCTAAAACTTTTTTTTTTGCAATTAGGTCTCTAAAAATAATTTTTAAAATAGGTCGGGTCGTGTTTAGGTATCTAAATTTCGGGTCAGTTCAAATTCATGATAATTATTTTTGGGTCGGATTCGGGTGAGCAAAAAATTCGGCCCGACCTGTGTCCATCCCTAACTAAACCTACGAATACCTAGATTTAAATTCAGTAAACTACGCCTTTACCGTTAAGCTA
This sequence comes from Hibiscus tridactylites, assembly GCA_958450335.1. Lineage (NCBI taxonomy): Eukaryota > Viridiplantae > Streptophyta > Magnoliopsida > Malvales > Malvaceae > Hibiscus > Hibiscus tridactylites. The sequence continues at coordinate 84,018,306 of OY288270.1, forward strand.
AGTCTCATCACCATTTATAAATAGATTTTTAATCGTTTAGAAGTATTTTAAGTTATACACTCATAAGAGTCATTCCGAATATTTTTGGAGCACCGTATAACGAAAATATATTTCATTATTTTGAAAGAATAATTTAATACTTCATTAATAAGCTATTATTTTTTTGTTTTATTTAGAAAACACCTCAAAATACAACTAAAACAATAAAAAAATAATTTATCACTTGATTTTTTTTCTTAAAAGTTGTAAAGGTGGAAGGTGAACCCTGAGTTGGCACTCATGTTACTCCCCTATTCGAAACAACCCTAACAGCCATGAATAATTTTTAAGCAACACAAAGTTAGAAATATTATGTGGGATAGAGATAAAATTATTTATTTAAGATAGATATAATGATATAAAATATAAAAAATAACAAAACATATTATGATCTTAAAATGTACATTTTTATTGTTACTTTATGATGCATAATGATGCACAAACTACTTGGGAACTAAACTTAATACGAACGAATTGAAGATTGAAAATGAATTATTATTTTATTCATGTATCAATAGTATAGATATAATTTTTTTTTTTGTAATATATATATCTGTCTAACGGTCCATGTTCGGGGTGCGAAGCTGGCCCTCCTAACAATGTCGTCTTCAAGGTTTGAACTCGCATCATCTCCTTAGGAATACAATGTGACCTACCAATGCACCCAATACTTGTTGGTAGTACATATATAAATCTTTTAATTTAATAAAAATATACAATAAATAATATAAATTATGGGTAAACTACATAAATGACCACCATACTATTAGAAAAGTCGCGATTTGACCACCTTACTTTTTTTTGAAGCAATTAAACCATCAAACTATTTAAATGGTATCAATGTGACCACCAGCCGTTAAAAATAACAGAAAAGTTGACAGGACTATTAAATAAAATTGGTATAATTACGCATTTGGTCCTTATTATTTACACACTTCTTTCAATTTAGTCCTAATTTATATTAATAAAATAAATAAATCATTTAATTAGATAGTGACACATGTCAACACCTTATTGGAGGACTTTAATTATTTATATTTGATTTAATAAATTTGTTTCCTCCCCCAATCAGGTGGTGACACATGTCACCACCTATTTAAAGGAGGGAAAATAAATTCAAGCAAATGCCAAACATGGGATTCGAACCCAGGCACCCATGCTTAACAAGCAGCGGCATAACCACTGAACCAAACTCAATTTTATGCTTAAATCTACTCAATTAGATATATATGTCTTATGTTTTTACATTTATTCTTTTAATTCAACATATATAATCATCGAACTAATTTCACATATATAATACTAAATGTTAAACCCCAAACCCCAAAACTAAAATACTAAACCATAAACCCTAAACCCCAAAACTAAATGCTAAACCATAAGCCCAAAAAACTAAATACTAAACTATAAACTTCAAACCCCAAACCCTAAACTATAAACTCTAATTTCACAATCATCGAATTTATTTCACATAATAACCCTAAACCTTAATTCCTAAATGTTAAACCATAAACCCTAAACCATAAACCATAAACCATAAACCCCAAAACTAAATGCTAAACCATAAGCCCAAAAAACTAAATACTAAACTATAAACTTCAAACCCCAAACCCTAAACTATAAACTCTATTTTCACAATCATCGAATTTATTTCACATAATAACCCTAAACCTTAATTCCTAAATGTTAAACCCCAAACCCCAAACCCCAAACCCAAATACTAAAACCATAAACACTTATAGTTAGTATTTAGGGTTTGGGGTTTAGCATTTAGGGTTTGGAGTTTAAGTTAAATATTTAGGGTTATTTATATGAAATTAATTTGATAATTACATATGTGAAATTTTTGTTAGGGTTTGGGGTTTAGGGATATATATGTGAAATTAGTTCGATGATTATATATGTTGAATTAAAAGAATAAATGTAAAAACATAAGACATATATATCTAATTGAGTAGATTTAAGCATAAAGTTGGGTTTGGTTCAGTGGTTATGCCGCTGCTTGTTAAGCATGGGTGCCTGGGTTCAAATCCCATGTTTGGCATTTGCTTTGAATTCATTTTCCCTCCTTTAAACAGGTGGTGACACGTGTCACCACCTTATTGGGGGAGGGAAATAAATTTATTAAATCTAATATAAATAATTAAAGTCCTCCAATAAGGTGTTGACATGTGTCACTATCTAATTAAATGATTTATTTATTTTATTAATATAAATTAGGACTAAATTGAAAGAAGTGTGTAAATAATAAGGACCAAATGTGTAATTATACTAATTTTATTTAATAGTCCCGTCAATTTTTCTGTTATTTTTAACGGCTGGTGGTCACATTAATACCATTTAAATAGTTTGATGGTTTAATTACTTCAAAAAAAAGTAAGGTGGTCAAATCGCGACTTTTCTAATAGTATGGTGGTCATTTATGTAGTTTACCCATAAATTAAATATATCTTTTGATTGAACAATGCTTTCTTAATTACTATTTGTAGTCATTTCCTAAGATTTTCTTTAAACAAACACCAACATTAAAGGGACTTTAATCTTTATTTTACAAAAGGGACCCCATCCCCTTTACCTTTTATCTGATTAAAATTTGAACGGCAGTGATCATGATGTCTACAGGGAGAAACAATATAAGTGAAATACACTTTAAACAAAAATAAACGGTACGGATGTTGGGCGACTCACTGAGTCGTGTGCATATTTAAGGCAACAGTCATGATTGCAGGCCGAGTCAAATGGCGACAGCTCTGTTCCCCAACTATCTCCCTGTAATATCAGTGGAAGATGAATATATCACATGATGAATCTGACGGTCCACATGATTGCCAGGTGCTCAAACTTGTGGGATCCATTTTATAAGGTCAAATTTACAATTAGTCATTATACTATGCGTAATTGAGAATTTAGTTCTTGTATTGTAATTTAGTCATTTTCTGTCTTTTTACCTTTTAAATTTTAAATTTTCAGTCTTAATCTAAATGATAGCAGTTAAATTTACTAAGTCGAATTATGCTATTAGTTACAGTGGTATGCTTTAGAGTTGTGACCCAAATTCTTTTGTGGATCAATCCAAATATTCATAAAGAAGTTGTGGCAAAAGTGTGAAACTCTACTTCATCCATTGGGTATACATCGAAGAGTAGGAAACTCAGTTTGAGTAGAATTTCTTTCTATGTAAGTATCCTTTGTAACCAAACAACAAATCCCTATAAATAGATACTACGAATTAGGTTAAAATCATCTGTTATATTATTTTCTTTTCGACATAGTGAAAATCTCTCCTCTTTTAGCTGTGATTTTTCCTTTTTAAGTTTCCCACGTTCATTGTGTTTATTTTTCTTTTCTACGTTTGTGATTGTTTATTATCTCGCCATTATTGTTCAAATAGTATAACACTACGTATAAGTTGTAGATTTTATTTTGTTCTCAAATTTAAGCATTTTTTATTTATGTAATTTAGTTATATTGTTCACGTATTGTTTGATTCAAGATAGAATTTTACATTTTGAAAAGTATTTATGAGTAAAATTAATCAAATTAGAGTATAAAGACTAAAATTATAATTTAATTATAATATAGTGACTAACGACAGAATTTGACCTCTATTTTTATATTTACAGCTTCCCCACCCGTGGGTTTTTTTTTTGTCTGCTCCGCCACTCGCGTGGGCGTGGATTGCAGAACCATGATTACGCCATTTTGTTTACCTTTTTCTTTTTCCTTTACTTTTTTCAATGGTTTTGATTATGTTTGATTAATGTCGTTTGATTTTATGTCACAACTAAATGAAACAAAAGGGAAAAATCACACTTAGGTGTCATCTGGGATTTTTTTAATTGGGTAAAGTTCAAATCTATTCCAAATATTATTATTCTTATTTTATTGTCTTCTCGATTTTTCAGTGCTTTATTCTGATTAATTGGGTTAATCGCGTCACACACTTAGTTTTGGTGTGTAATTCTCTCAGCGGAGATTTTCTGGATACACAAAGAATCGAACTCGAGACATGCTTAAGCGATACCAAGCTACTTACCACTTGCACCAACCTCTTTGATGAAATATTATTTAATTAAGTAGACGGATCAACTCAAATAAAATAAAATTATGTTCGAACCTTGACATGTATTTAAGATTACACCTTCTATGATTTTTTATTTAAGATAAGGTATCCACCATTGATAGTAGTGATTAATCATCACACTGCAGGTGTTCTCAATAAAAGATAAACGGCTGGCCATGAGTACGAAACTATACATGTATATAACTATAAGATTACACCTTTTATGTGTTATTAAAGGACTGAAAAAATTGAACAGATAATACATTGTAATCACACAAACATATTAAAAAAAATTATCTACAATTATATGTTGATAGTGTACAAAACTATACATGAGTATATGATCATATTATCAATAGACCATATCATGCGCGGAGTTATATAAAAATATTAAGGTGCAATTGCCCATATTAAAAAATACTTATTTTATGAAAATATTAAAATTGTATCAGAATATTTTATAGGTAATATTATAATTGACCCCACTTAATTTGTTGGAGGTATGAGGTCAACGATACTTATTATAATGTGAAGAACTAATGTTTTGATATAATAATTGAAAAATAATTTTGGACTAAATTAAAAAGATTTCAAAAATGTCTTTAAGTCCAAACAACTTGAAAATAAGTTTGTGAATGTTTTAAATGGTTTTGGCAATGTTTAAAACGTTTTTTAAGTAGCCAAACTAGGTTTTTCAAAGTAACCGTTTCGAAAATGAGGACATGTATCGAAACATTTTGAAATTGTAAAACTCGTACCGAAACAGGGCTTTTCCGTTTCGATACGGAGGGTCTTCGTTTCGAAACACCCCTTTGGTGTTTCGATACGCCCAACGGTCAAAATCTCCCCAACGACTGTTTTCCCAACGGTAATTTAAATTGCAGCTTAACTGTCACTCGTACCGAAACGAGTTGTAACCGTTTCGATACGACTTGAAGGGTTTCGAAACGGCCATAGGCGTTTCGATACTGCCTGCCGCATTAGACTTCAACGACTAGTTCTGAAAAAGGTCGTTCCGAAACGGGTTCGATTGTTTCGAAACGGATGTCTACAGAACAACATTTATGGTGGGAAATAAAGTCTCCAATGACTTCAAAACAACCCCAACGGTCCTCAACGACTAAAAACTCAATTAGGAGTATAAAAGGGACCTCCAAACATCAAGAGAAGACTAATGCTTCAATTGTCAACAACATAATATCAAGAATTTGTCTTAGAGCTTAATTGTTCATTTTCTTGTATAGACAACACTAGTGAGCTAAACATTGTTATATTTGCTCAAGTGTCTAGGTTTTGGGTGAGAGCTAAATAGTACAAACAATTACCTATTATAGGGATTTCAAGTTTGCTTTAGAATTTCTCTTGTGAGAGAGTGCTTGATCAAGCTTTGGGTAGAAAGCTTGATCGTTGTAACAGTTTCCTCTTAAGTCGAGAAAAGGGGACATAATTCAAATAGTGAATTTGTTGAAATTCTTAGTGCGAAGCTAAGGTAGTGGATGTAGGTGCTTGTTAGAATGCTGAACCACTATAAATCCTTGTGTCTTTTGTCTATATTTCACTTCCCACAAATTCACGCAAATATCCAACTTCTCCACACTTGACGAGCTAGAACGGTTAAAGAAAATCGAGCACATAAAAACCTAACATAATGATATGAAAATTCTCATATCTTATACTCTATTTTGACCCCGCTATATAAAAATTCCAGTTTCGCCTCTAAATCATGCATATCTTAACTTTAATGATCAAAACTGAAACTTAATATCAACTAAAACTTTATTTTAACTAAAGTCGTTTTTTTACCACTACACCACATGTTGAGTTGACTATGATGTTTATTTCTAGACATGCCCAAAATTTGATAGTATTGCATGTAATGAGAGATGGTAGGACTAAGACAACAATGGCAATGTGCTCCGGTTCAAAGGGAATATCATGTAGGGTTTTCCAAAGGGCACTTACACTAGTGATGGTGGCATTTGACAATGGGCTCCTCAGCCTTTGGTCTATTTTAAGTCAAACCAATCACTTCACTATTGCAACCAATGGAAAGATATATCCTAGAATATTATGAGTTAAGATTAATTAACGGTGAATTTTAACTTAAAAATGTTATATTGTCTAATTTTAAAAGTAACACAATTGGACCATTGTTAATATTTCGGTTACAGCTGAGAATGTTATAGTACGAGAAGTTTTAACTTAAAATATTATTTGTCTACTTTAAAAAGTTACACAATTGATAATAATTTCAACTACAATCAAGAATGTTGCATGCATAACTTTTAAGATTGCAACCAGAATAGCTATGCAATTTACATGATTTGTTATGGAGAATGTAATATTTTCATTTTCAACCTAAAATGTTACTCAATTTAAACTAAATGTTACGTACTTGGTAAGTCTTTCGGTTATAATTTTTACAAATAAATTGTCATAGTTTTGTACACATTTGTAATTTGTTTTATTTTTTTTAATTTTGATGTGTTTATATATTTGAGTCATTGTCATTTTAATTTTTTTGTAAAGTGAAACGTTCAAAATATTATTTTTTTATCATGGTCAAAGATGGAGTTGGGATTGAACTATGGTGTTAAATTGATTAGCATTAAAACGAATAGATTTTATAAAGCAAGTAAACCATAAAAATAAGAGAGTTAAAGTTCAATTCCACTACTTTTAAAATTGAAAGGCCTTAAAAAGTAATTAAATAAAAAAAATAAGGGATTCAGACTTAATTTCATTAGTTTTAACATACAAAGTTCTAATAATTATTAAACCAGAAAATTTTAAGTGGAACAATGACTTAATTGCAATATTTTCAAAACTACCAATGAATTTATTCCATAATTTGTATAGTTTTATCACAACAATGCAATGATTTTAGCTCTAAGTTTATTGAATTAATTATTTAATCATTATAAAAATAATATTTCAATATAATATTATGTTAATTGAAGAATTCAATACGTTTTCTTAAACATAACAAGCAGGTATATATTCTCATACAAAGAAAACTAAAATTACAAGTTTTCTTAAACATACCCAATTTAGGGGAAGAAACCCCCCTTAAATTCGGTCCTATTGTTTTGTTATTATTGTTTTAGAAGAATTTGTTAGAATATTCTGTAACTGGATAGTTCTGTTAAAACTTTTTATTAAACGGTTGATATAAACATGAACTATTAAACAATTTATATGTAATAAATCAACAGTTTATGTTAACAATTTAAACTCGTATGTTTGCCAACAATTAAAATAACATTTTAGTTGAGCATGCGATGATGGCCTGGTAGTCAGAGCACGCTCACCTGCTCCACTCCCTTCCCCTTAGGTCTTGGGTTCAAGACCCCTCAGAAGTATTGCCTTCACCTAGATTTCCCCCCTCCCCTCTAGGTAGAAGTAGAATAGAATTTTCAAAAAAAAAAATAACATTTTAGTTTTTGTAACGTATACAGATAAAATACGTATACTAAAGATTCAGGAATTGATCGAGTGACTAAAAGTATTTTGTGTTCATATTATTTCATATTATATAAGTTCAATTCTTAACGTTTTTTAAAAATATATATATCTTTATTTAATAAAAAAAATTATACATACCAATTTATCTAATTTTGCAAAATAGAAAAAGCAACTTTCCGACATCATTTGTCGCATCATGAATTGTCCCAATGTCTAACCATGAATATGTCTGTCAAATTCTGTAATTATTCCAAATATAAGGTATAAGTTTGGACTTTTAACCTGTAGTTTAATTTGATTAATTTTAGATTATTATTATTGTTTTTATATCTTGTTTTGTTGTTTCTTTTTCTTTAGTTTTTAAGTGTTAAATAAATGCTTAAACTATACTTTTTTATATATAGGTGTCTAAAGTATTTTTCGGGCTAAAGATGTGCTTAATATTTTCAAAGTTTCTATTTAGGTGCCTTGTCGTTAGCAGCCGTTAAAAAATTTCGTTAGCCAATAAAAAATGACACGTGACATGTTTTATTTTTAAAAATATTTTAAAATTCTCAAAATAGTCCCCAAATCCCTAAATTCTCAAGTCCCAAATCTCGATTTCAGTCGTCGTCAATCGCCGGCGGCGTGCCCACCACTTTCGTCATCGAACCCCACAATATATTTTCTCTTTTTTTCGTCGTTGATAGTCGACGAACAGCGTGCCTATCGTAAAATAAAGTCGAACGTGCGAAAAAAAACAATCGACGACAAATGGCAGTCGACCGGTTGACGAACGACATTCAAATCTTGTGGTAAGAGAAGAAAGCTTCATTCCGTCGCTGATAGCGTGATCAATGATGACGATAGTGGTTGGATTTTAGGGTTATTTAATGAATTTTGGTAAATATAGGTATTTTTTTAAAAGTTAACAACGGACACCTAAACGGGTAACTTCGAAAACGTTAGACACCTACTTGGCCCGAAAAAAACTTTAGGCGCCTATCTGGAAAAAAATATAGTTTGGACACTTATTTGACACTTAAGCCTTCTAATTTTTAATAAAATCTCATTGGTTTGACTTTTTTCTTTTGTATATTTTACGCATGTTTGTCTGCCTTTATGACACGCTTTAACTCTACTCTCGTGGCATGCTTTACTCTGCTCTTGTGACATGTTTCCTCTACCTCATGACATGTTGCTCGTCTACCTCTACTTAGCCTACTATAGATCAGCAATCATGTAGAAATTTTCATGTCGCTCGTATATAATTCGCGATTTATTGATAGTTTTTTAATAGTTAGATTCTTTTTTGTGGTTGTTTGCCAATGTATTGAGATTTGTTTTGTGAAGCAGCTTGTAAATTTGCTTTGGTTCGCTCGTCACTCCATCATCTTTAAAACATCTAATTGTATAGAGACAAATGAATAGTGTTGACGATTATTGAATTACTATGAATAATAGACGTCAGATTCAAAAAAAAGTTTCGGCTGTCATTTCGCCTTTGAGTTTTCTTTTTAATTTTATTTTATGTTTGAGTTTTTTTATAGATATAGCCTCTAAAATTCTCTCTTTAATTTGTTACATTGTTAAGGTTGTACTTTTTTTGTTTTAATAAAATTCAGTATTGTTTCAAAATTAAAAGAAAAAAATTAGACTTACTACTATCGAAAAAGATTTGATCCAATTACCATCAAAGATTAAGAACAGAGATTTAGAATTGCATGGTTTTCAAATATTATGAGGATGACTCTCTTAATTTAGTTTGTTCAGTTTACGCTATGAAAATTTTAATCTCTAACCCATTTAAAGGATCTAACATCTCATCCGGGCTAATCAATTATGAAAAAAATAATTTAAACATATATATAAAAGAAAAAAAAACAAAGAAATAGAGGAAACAATATTATAAATCAAAAGAAAATAACAAATACAAAAAAGTACAAATTAAAACATCATTTACGTACAAAACACCTCCTATAGCTAAAAAGATGAACACAAACATAATTAAAGCCAACATTCTCAAATGTTGTTGCTGAAATACCTACAAGAGATTTTAAGAACCGTGTCCCTAAAATCAACGGATCCTTTTGTAAAGTGTGAAGGTGGAGATCATGCTGAGAAACACCAGCAAGACACCGGCGAACAACGAGAGCGCTACTGAACTTCCGATGTGCCGACAGAACTTGTCATAGACATTGCAGATTTTGTTCCACCGGACATGGTCGTTACCTCTTAATCCGATGTATGCGACACCCCCTGCTGCTCCGGTTGCCGAGGCGACAATCCCCACAAACACCTATATCATGAAATAAATTTGTTAGATTTGTTTATTCGGTTAATTCGGTTTGTTATCGGTTTTTAAATTAATAAAAAGCTGAATGGATTAGAAAGACTGAATTTAGTCGGCTTTAATCATTTAAATTAATAATTTTAGTCAATTTTGATCCAAGCTAGAAAAATAAAGTCTGATTAACTCAAACCTAAAACCAACCTAACCTAGATTGTTCATAAAAAGTCAACAACTAAAATCATCCAATTCAAACCCAAAATAATCCAAACTCGAAATGTCTCGAACACAAAAATTGACCTAAACTTAAAATGATCATGACTCAAAATAATTTAAATCTATAATAACCTGACTCGAAAAGCTCAAACCTCATACATGAATCGAAAACAATCCGAACGGAAATGAAAATTTGTGAGCTTACCACATCCAATAATGCGAAGAGGAGCAAGATGGATTTGGCCTTGCGGGAGACCGAAATCGATGCCAAAGTCGTAATAATGCTGTATAATCCTGTAAGCGATAATGCTGCCATAAAGTATCTGCACAAATTTTATATAATAAATCTCCGGTAAACTTATATTACTTAATTTTTCATTATTAACGTACGATAAAGATTCAGATATAAATATAAAAATACGACTTTTTAAATATATAAGAACTTCAATAAAAGCCAAACATGTCTATATTGTATGCATATTTGTATCTAATAGTTTAAACCCAAACCCGAATAATATAGATACATACATGAATCCGACGTGTAATGTTTCGTTATTCTCCTATTAGTAGTGAAGCTAAAAAAAAGTTTCGAAACCGAATATGAATTATATAAATTTTTATGAGTCAGAATGTAATTTTACTATATATTCCGATATAATTAAATTCGAATATGAGTAATCTAATATAGATACGAACAATATAAATTAGACTTACATGAAGGCAGGTGAATCGTTGAACTCGGCTGAGAAAGGCACCCTAATATTAGGCGGCAAGCCTGGAACCGGAACCATCTCGGTTTGCTTGCTAGTAGCCATCACCACCACCGCACTTACGGAAGCAGCAAGCAGCAGCAGCCGAAGAACAAAATCGAGAGCCGAATACTTGGCGGAAGCAGCCGCCGCAGGATGCAGCAGCGCCGATTCGGACGCTGGTGTCGAGGCTGCGGTCCGTTTATCGGTGGATTCCATGGAAGATAACAAGCGAGGCAAATGGAGGGATACGGAAACAGATGAAGATATGGTATTTATATATGAAAATCAAGGAGAAATAACACAAGTTGGTTGCAGTTTCCTGCACGCCAGTCAAGTTTGATTTATAATTTCAAGGGTTGAATTTCGGAATAGTATACGATTCAGATAAAAGATGGTAATAGCCAGGAAATATTATAATGTTTTCAGCATGGTTGGTGCAAATGTCTTTATGTTTCTTGTATATGTTCATATTATATTATACTTTGTTGGAGTTATTTGCACCTTACATCCCTAAACTATAACCTTCATTTTAAATTAATTTTAAAACTTTTGAACCTTCAAACTGTAACTCTTATTTTAAATTAATTCTAACTTTTAAATTTTCTAATTTCATTCCCAAAGTATGACCCTCATTCTAATTTTAGTCTTCAAACTTTTGAATGTTCTAATTTTATCCCTAAATTATCAGTATATGTTAATCATGTTTCGTGTTAATAAAATAATTGTGAAGTTTGTTAACTACCATGTAAACACCGATGTGTGTTGTATAATAATATGATGCGACATAAATGATAACTTGGGGATAAAATTAGAATGTACAAACGTTCGGGGACTAATTCATAACAAGGAACATAATTTGAGAACAAAACTGAAATGTTAAAAGGTTTGGGGACCAATTCATGATAAGAAACATGATTTGGAAATGAAACTAAGTTTAAAGATAAGTTTAGGGATAAAATTAAAACTTAAAAATTAATTTTAAATAAAAGTGGTTATGTGTTGCAATTAACTCATGTCAAATATATTTGCCACTACAAATCGGCTGCTGCCGAATTTAAAACCATTAATTGTTTGAATATCAAACCTTTTGACTTTGATGGGATGGGGGCGGAAAGTAAGCTTTGTTTGCATAACTGAGATTGCGTTCTTATTAGGAAACCTTTTTGTAAAAGAATTTAATCTTACTTCATTCTTTATTTAATGTTGTTCGGATTTTTATTTAGGGGATAGTAACCGGATTTTCGGTCGGTTTGGTTTATTTTTCAACCAAATAAACTTAACCGATGTGTAAAAACCGACATGATAAAATTTTATACCGACATAGCTGAATTGACTCCATTTAAATATTTAACCAATTTAATTTATTATATATTATTAATATATTTAAAATATTATATATGTTGATTTATTTAAAAAGATTATTATCCTATACACAATGGTAGAAATTAAAAATTTTCACAAGCGTCTTAGTTTTAGGGTTTAGAGGCTTAATTTAGGCTATAGGGTTTATGAGTTTAGGTGTAGGGATTTAAAATTTAGGGAGTGTTTAGAATTTAGGTTTAGGGTTAGAATTTAAAATTTAGAGGTTAAGGTTTAGTTTTTAGGGTAATATGATGAGGATTTAGGTTTTAATCTATAAATTAAATTATAATCATAAACTGTAAATTTCAACCACTATCCCTAAATTCAAAACACGTAACATAAACTCCTAAACCATACCCTTAAATCAAGTCCTCAAACCCTAAAACTAAGATGCTTGTAGAAACTTTTAATTTCCACCTCTAATATATCAAATAATTACCCCTTTTAAAAACTAATAATCCATTGACATAAACAAACCGATCAAACCGCCAAGAATCAAACCAAATTAATCCACTAATCAATCTATCCAAATCCCTAGTAGAAAAAAAATTAAACGTATAATAAGCACATTCGAATCCACGTTTTTGCAAGCTATTTTAGCAACGACGATAATTAAATTGACTGATCAAAGTGTATTTTTTAAAAAAAAAAAGTTTTTTCATGTTTTAAGCATTCTTGGAGAGTTAGTTTCATATTAGATCCACTGATAGGTCAAATGACCAAAAATACTCATATTGTCACATTCTACACAGGTTCGTATTTTGACATTCACATTGGAAATGTAAATATGTCTCTATTTAATCAAAAAAATATGTTAAATATTAATATTAAATATAAATATTAGAAAAATAAAAATAGAAGCGACAAAAAGAAAATTCAACTCAATCTAGATTGAAAGAAAAATCAAAAGCCAATACAAAGTCCAATCCTTTCATACTATAATGTGAAATAAAAAAGTCAGAGAAGTTGGCTAAAGAAAATGTAACGTACCAAAATTTCTCCTTTCACACATAATTTGACCTAATAATATTGATCATAGAAGTTGGAACATAAAAATGAAAACTAAAACATAATCCACCAATCTTAAAAGTTTAAGAACTTATTTTTGTAAGGGTCAAAAAGGGATTGAATTGATCAAAAAGTGCTTACTTTGTGACAACAATCCTCAGAAAATGTCCAACATTGTTGAAGGAAGCTCTGTTGAGACATGGTGCCGAAATTTGCATTTTCAAGTCCGATCTTCTGTCCTACGATAGACTTTCTTTTTTCATCAAGTCTTCCAAATTTATGCTCCTTGCCAAGCCAATGTTTAGTAGACTAGCAACCATGGTAGGGATATCGGATTTCAAAGCAGCCGCCACTGCCTGGCAAATTGATTCAACGGCAGACAGCAATTACCTTAGATCATTCATGCACAGAAACACGGTTTTCATATTTAGGGAGGATAGATGAACATGTAAATAGTAATACCTTCCTATCTTCCTCTTTTTGATGCTTGAGAACTTCCGAAGGCCACTTGTTTACCAACTTTTCAACTTCAACCGTGATACCCAGCTTCTTTGCATCGGATAGAGTCTGGCATGAATATAGTTAAAGTTTAGTCTCAATGACATTATAGACTAGAACGCATTCAACATTCACACTCGAGTCGAAAAACATAGAGTGATCTATGGAGGAGGATAACCTAAATTACAAAATATAAAAGGCACAAATTGATATGATACCAGATTTACCTCATTAAGGACTTGAATGAGAGCTGCAGCTTTCTCGGGCTCGCGTTCTAGTAGTAAACCCTGAATATGCAGAAATATTAAGCATACATAAAATTGTTATCAGAAATCAATTTTTATTTTCAGCCATAGAATAAAAATTACCTTGGTACATGCAAAACCAGTGGTGAGAGAGTGCTGCTTCATTGTCTCAGATCTTAATTTCTCGATATTCCATAGCGACTCAACGTCTCCTATAACAAGAAATGATATAGATAAATTCCAAGTATCAGGAAAGAGAGAGTCTAGAAGTAACTCATGTATCCAGTGTGTGCTTTCTCTTCCTCTCTCGGTGGCCCAAATTTTCCAACCCCAGAGTAGAAATTCAAGGACGAAGACTATCAAAGAAGTAAATCTTGAAAACCAACTACCACCAACTCGAGAGAGAGTTATACGATGTAAATCACAGGGAGAATCCAAAGACATACAAAAGAAAGGAACTAAAAACTCGGAGATCAAAGACCTCTTCGAACGGCAAATTCCATCCACGTGTCAAATGTAGTCTGTCGTAGTTTAACACCAGCCTTGACAAACCTCTTTGAGTACTTAGAGATCAATCCCCAATCATTTGTATCGGAACAAATGCTGCAACGTTTAACAAATTAAGATTAAGTCAACTTAAAGGAAGCATGAAAAGAACAACATTACATATCCCTCCTACCAAACAAGAAATAGTAAAGTTTTGGGCAGTTAACGGAATAAAAATAAAACAATTTAGAAAGTTAGTCAGGGAAAGCATAGCAGGTCATTTACACATATGCTGATAATAGAGCTTGTTCGCTCGAAGAACAACTATACAATGCTGCAAAGTTATATAGACACCCATCAAATTCAAACATCTCGGATTTGATTGTCTTGAGTGTCCTAGTCCAGAGAGATAGTTGAACGAGGATCGAAAATGAATTGAATTATACATATTTAAAAGAGAATATTAAGAAAAGGAAAAAATGTTCTTAAGACTGGAACTCTCAGAGCATTTAGAAAACCAAAAATGAAGCGTGTCATAACTAAACATTGATTCACCTGAAAACGATATCTGCAGTCCCAGCTTGTAAAGGTAAGTTATTCCTTTTCAAAAGCCGCATCACCTCTACCATGAGTTTAGTATCATTATGAACCTTAGCAAACGACTGCACTCCAACAATTAATTATATGTATAAAAAAGAAGGGAAAAAACAAATGAGAATTGAACAACACAATTGATGAGTCAAATACTCAAATATACCAATAAATGATGCGCAGATGCAATACTAGGAGTTAGCCCGTACACATTGTGCAGCCACAAAGCTTTCTTTCCTGCAAAAGTGTTCAAGCTAAATCTTATTCATATAATTGCATTAAATATATCAGATGGTACTTAGAAATATTTAAATGACATAAAATTCTGCAAACTGGTAATAAAGAACTAGCGATCAAACTACGAACATTTTCCGGGGCCTATAAAAGCTAAATAGCAGGGAAAACCAACTGCTTAACACTATTGCTCCGACTCTTCAGTTTTCTTGAATAAACTGTGCCCGAAGCATATTTAACATGAATATGGATATATTACCATCCAAAAACCTTCCAAACTCAGAAAAACTTCGAAAAAAAATTGAACATACCGGAGTTTGACACATCTCATACCAGAGTTAAAGTAAACAGGCATAAGACATGAGGAACAATAAGGCATACCAAAATCGATAGCTCCCACTCGAGCACAAGCCCTGGCAACTTCTTGGCAGAGATTGCAATTAAAATTGGAATGAATCCGTAGGTTTGATAATCGCTGCAGTAAAAAACCAGAGAGTAGGCCCATAAAAGACAAATGCTGAAAACTAACAAAACAAGACGATAAAAATAAGAAACATACAAATCTTCGTAGATTCTGGAGAACATCGAACAGAAGCTTAATATCTTCATGATTTTTGCAGTTTCCTATCATCGACCACAGAGAAGCATTCGGAGGCATAGTTCTTTTAACATTTACTGATTGAAGCATGTTATCATAGAGTTCCTTAACGGCTTCTGTATTCAACAACACAAACCAAACATTGAAAAAAATAAAAAGCAACGATCTCAAACTAAACAAAAGAGCAAATCAAGTACCAGTTGGATTGCTATCCGTGGTTCCAGCTTCTGTCGAAAAACATGTCCTTGAAATCATCGGATAAACCGAATGCAGTTGCATCCGATAATAACAGCTTCCACATATCCCTGTAAAATTAGCTAAACTAACATCCGCATACAACCGGTTTGATTTTCTTCTTTCTCTGTGATAACTAGATATTTTTCTACTTCTTATCTAATAATCTAAACAATTAGCATTGAAATGAACAGAAAAATATAGTAGAATAAATCGTTTCCTAACTTCTTTCAGTGATCAAACGAAGTAACTAAAAGAAATTGAAAGTTTGACGGTACCTGAAGAAGCGTCGCCGTGAAGTTGGAATTGAAGAGGAGAGCTGTGAGATTGAATCAAAGATGAGGAAAAACGTTTATTTGAATTGAAAAGAATTGTTCGAGCTCCTAAAACCCTAGCGAGATTGAGAGCGTTGGAAATCACTTGCATCTTTCTTCTTTTTTCTTTTCTTTTCCTTCGAGTTGGGACTGACTGGTAGCAGAGTCGGGGAACGGAACGGGTTAACTCGGCGGGTTTAGATACGAAAACTCATTGGAAAATTTTCCATTTTGTCTGAGTCACTGTCTCACTGATCAGGGTTTTAGGAGAAGGAAGGAGAAAGGTTTTACTTACGTGAAGTGGCGGTCCATGGATCTTCTATGGACATTAGACCTCTATTTTATGGGTAATTTCACCCGTGGTCCCTTTTGTTTGGGGTTTATTCTATTTTGGTCACCCGATTTTAAAAAAAAAGACTATTTTGGTCATTTATGTTCGAAACCGTTTCTGTTTTGATCACTAAACCGTTAACCTCCGTTAATAAAAAATTAAACTTTAATTTAACTCTCAAATTTTCAAAAATTTATTTTTCACCTTCCCCAAAGTAATAATATTTGCATTGCTTGCCCAACATATTGTCACGGGGCTAGGCTTATATGGCTAGCTCGTGCGGCACTTGGTCGGGAAACGAACTTTGAAAGGGACCAAGTAAGCCTTAAAGCTAAGTCTTGGCTTGGCTAGAGTTGCGGAAGCGTTGCGAAGAAAGAAAGAACAAGATGGCTCGAGCGATTTGCAAACGAAGAGCCTCGTTAAAAACCCCCTCTAAGCCTAGTTAGGGGGAAAAGAGTACTCGACGTGCTAAGCTTTTATTGATGAAAGAAAAGTAGAGAACAATGGGAATTCAGGATGATTTACAAGTGAGGGGGTGAGGCCCTTTTTATAGCCTAGCACCTCCCGATCTAACGGTCACTATTGATTACAATGGATGGCCAAGATTGGCCTAGGCTATCTAATAAAGGCAAGAGTTTACTATTAAGGATTCCTTCCATCTTGGTTGGTCTTCTTTCCTTGTGAACGGGATATGATTCCCCATGAATCGAGGGATGGATGGATGCTTGATACTTGCCTTGTGTGCCATGGTCAAAGGGGTAGATATTCCCCAAAGAGTGGGCTTGAATGGCCATGGATGGTGAAAATCCGGATGGGCCCATAGGGGTGGCTGGACGGGCTGCTTGGTGCTGCTCGGACAGGCCTATGGGTGCTGAAGGCCGGGCTGCTCGGTGCTGCTCGGTCAGGCCCTTGGGTGCTGCGCGGACAGGCCCTCGGGTGTTGCTGGGCGGCCTGCTCGGTGCTGGGCGGACAGGCCCTTGTGTGCGCGCGGGCAGGCTGAATTGTAGCCCCATGGGTGCGGCAGAGTGGGCTGAACGGTGTGAGGCCCCATGGGTGCTGAAAATGGCCCCTAGGTGTGCGGCAGATTGGACCCTAGGGTGCTGGACGGTAACAATATGGCACCACTGCAAAATAGAACCAGCAAAAATCAACTCCCCTCCTCTTCATCCTCTGTGCTTAGCCCTTTTTCTTCTCTTGAACCAAAATCTGATGTTCCTTCTAACCAACCCTCCATTTACATGAACCTACCGCCATTGTTTTCACCTGCATTACTTCTTTCAAAACTAGTTTAGTGCGAAAAACATGAATCGTTCAGCGTTATGTAAGTAAAGTCCGGTTATCATACCTTTTATGTTTGCTCTTCGATACGGTGGAAGTCGAGGGATTGCTATTCCAGTTCCTTTTCCTCTGATTGATGAACCAATTGTTTATCTGTTTCAATTGTAAACCGTTTTCCTAAACCAATCTCGCCTTATCTTCCTCCTGAATATGTTAAGAAAATTTATCAAACAACCGACTAATGCACCTTATATAAGCATTTTCATGGTGAGATTGAACTACTTACAGTAGGGTATGGCCATTTGGAATGTGATTGCCACCGAGATTTCAAAACTGATGTCGTGTCGCCCGACAGTTTTCCGACCCTTCTTTTTCGTAAAATTTTCTCTCGTATGTCAACAATCTTCTCCTTGTAACCCTTTAAAGGAGTGTACATATATATACATACAAGGCATTAACATTGATTCCCAAACTAAAAATATTTACAAATATATAAGTTCTCATCAATTACCTGTTTGAGCTCATGTTTGAGTTTATGTCTCACTCTCTCCATCAAAGACTTTTCACTATTTGTTAAGATTAGAGGACCGAACCCATCGAATCCAGACTCTCCAAGCTTCCATCAAACAAGTTGGTATCACTGTCTACTTGATCATCATCGTCATCGGACATTACTGCACCCGTGCCTTCGCCCAGAGAAACGTCTGTTTCATGTGTCGCGACGGCGATTAATCAGAACCAGCATTTAAGAATAGGTTTGGTCATGACTTAATCTCCCGAAATCTGAGAAAAAATCAATGTAGACCACTTTTGCCTGTTAAGCTTTGTAAGGATTGTTCAATTTCCCAGCAAGCCATAACAGCTTCCATTGCATGAACTCGAACATGTTACTGCAATTGTTCTTTGAAAGAACATAACAACAGAACATAATGTGTCTGCATTATCAAGAAAGAGATATCAATGTATAAAACATGAGATTTGACTACAATTGAACTATAAACATAAATTTTCGAACTTTTTCCTTGCTACCAATCTACTACTCATCCTATTTAACAAAATAACAGATGCAACCAACTTCTATTGAATTAAACAAACATTAATTCCTGGATAACTAGAAGTTTAGGTGAGGGAGGCTAAAGTGATACTTACGGATTATTCATTGAACAAAACTGTCGGTGAAACTCGAACTCTAATACTTATTGAGTACCGATAAAATTATCGGTGAAACTCGAATTTTAATACTAGTTGGACAGGGGTGCTATGAGCATCGAATTAATCAACAATAAAATCAAAGAAATAGTTACCAACTAAAACCAGACTCATTTGTATAGTATTAGTAGTATCATACCAAGAACTGATCGAGCTCTTAGTCGTCGGCGACCAAGCCGTGGGATCCACCACTGAGGGTAGAGTACTTAGCCACTACATGCTGTGACTGAGCCAACTGAGCGTCGATCGTCGAAAACTGATCCACGGGGGTGGCGAACCTAAGGCACGCGACGTGCGCAAACAACCGCTGCTCGCACAAAGGATGAGCTAATATATCCGCCTTGTACCTTGCATTCTGCCGATTCACGACCAAAATAGAAAGCAAATATTATTACTTTGGGGAAGATAGTGAAAAATAAAATTTTGAAAGTTAGGGGGTTAAATTAAGATTTAATTTTTTATTAACGGAGGTTAACGGTCTAGTGACCAAAATAGAAACAGATTCGAACGTAAATGACCAGAATAATTTTTGTTGAATTCAGGTGACCAAAATAGAACAAACCCCAAACAAAAAGGAATACGGGTGAAGATTACCCTTATTTTATACTAACTATCACTTTTGTTTATTTTCTATTTCAATTATTTAATTTTTCTAGAACATGTGGTTAAAATTCATAATTAACATTTTTCCTTTCTTTATATTATGAGTTCAAGAATCGACCAAAATTCTTATTTCTTTAAATAAAAATTATTCAAAAAATATGTTTTGATTACTTATAATATCAATTAATTACAAAATAATTTATTTTGTGATTGCGATAATATAAGTTAACTAAAAGCTGAGTAATTAAAATAAAAAATAAATAAAAGTTATAATTAGTCTAGTTTACCATAAATTTTAAACAAAATCTTGTTAACTTATATTTTAAACAATTTCTTTGGGAACAATATAGTCCTTCCCAAAGAAATTGTAATCACTCAAAGTACTATATTGAAATAGTACTATTTCACCATTTGTTTGAGTAATTAAAGTACTATATTGAGTGATTATAAGTTAACTAAAAGCTGAGTAATTAAAATAAAAAATAAATAAAAGTACTATTTCACCATGTTGAGTGGATCGAAAGATCGATATTTACCAAGAGGGGGGTGAATTGGAAATTTGAAGGATTGTAGTGGAAATTGGCAAATTAAAAATTGAAGAACAAGGAATTTAGAGTGGTTCAAGTTCCAAATGAACTCTACATCCACTACCTTAGTCTCACTAAGGATTTGCAACAATTTCACTAAATTGATCTTCCCCTTTTCTAGGACAAGGAGGCAACCCTTTACAATATCGGTTGATTTTTCTACCCAAAAATCAACCCAACCCTCACACAAGAGAACAAAGGAATTTGTAGGCTAATTAAGTATCTCTCAATACAAATGATAGCCCCAATACAAGCACTCAATCCAATTTTACAAAATATGAATGAAGAACACAAATTGGGATTTTACACAAATTTGGGATTTTAGCTCTAATGCTTGAATTTGATGTTTGGATGTTTGCTTGAAGTTCAATAGTTGTTGCTGATGCTTTTGGATGTCCCTTTTATACCTTCTCATTGATTTCTAGCCGTTTGAGTGGTTGGAGAAGTAAATGGAGCCGTTGGAACCCTCTCTTACCACCATAAATGCACCTCTCCAGCTACGAGTATCGGTACTCGGGAATGGGTATCGATACCTGTCTCAGAAAAGAAAGAGCCGTTGTATGCATTTAATAGGGCATATCGATACGCACGTAAGCGTATCGGTACGGGGTATCGAAACGGCAAAGGCCGTATCGATACCTTTTTCTGAACTTAGCTCACTGTCAAAAGTCGTATCGATACGGGGGTTAGGCGTATCGATACCGGTCAACGGCATTTTAAAATTTGGTTACCAACCAACTGACACCAACGGTCATATTTTTAAACCGACTTAAATGCTTTAAAATTCTTTAAACCAGTATCGATACTGGTGTTACCGTATCGATACACTCTTGCAAACTCTTTGAAATTTAACACAGGGCGTATCGATACGAGGGTTTGCCGTATCGATACGTGTTCCGACAGTAGCCAATTTTGGCAAAAAGGTATCGATACTCCTCAATGGGTATCGATACTCGTTGACGATTTTCTATAAGTTTGGCTTGGAACACTTAGAAAATATTTTGAGTTTGAGTTTTACAAATCAGTTTTAAAGTGTTGGTGTTTCAAAACTTGTTAAGAGACTTGTAAAAACAATTTTAAGTTTTTCAAATTGATCCTTAAAGATCTAGTTATATCAAAATCAAACATAGGTTTTACAATCTCCCCCTTTTTGATATAACAAAACCAAAACTTAAAATTTTGACACTTTTGAATAACCTTTACAAAGTAACTCCCCCTTAATATAAGCTTGGTAACCTTTGAGTTAAAATCAAAATATTTTAAAGATGTGAGCAAGTTTCTTCTCCCCCTTTTTGTTAGATCAAAAATGCATGGAGACAATAAAGTGCATAATGAAATCAAAGGTATAATAATAATAAGAAACATAATTTTATTCATCATAGCATAAGAAAATCCAAACGAAAATAAACAAGAAATCAAAGCATAGGTTTTTAATCCTAAAACAAACTTAGTCCTAAAAACAGAAACATAGGTGCATAAAAATAGAAAATCCTAGATGATTATGAATGATATGCAAGAAGAGATGTCTAGGCATTGTCTTCGTCGTCTTCATCATCTTCATCATCATCGACCATAGGCTCATTGCTCCGCATGCTATTACGCCATTCATCATGGAAAGCGGCAACGGAAATATTCAAGGAATTGTGCTCGCTTTCAAGGGATGTAAGGCGATTCTCCATACCCGTCATCCTTGTATCGAAAGTGGTTTCCATGGAGGTTAGACGAGTGTTCATGTCCGTGCGTAGCCCGGTAAATTGCTCATTGAGATATGTCATGAGAGCATCCAAATTGGGCTATGGGACTTGAGGAGCCGGAGGAGCTTGAGGAGCTTGTGGTTGTTCCAATGCGGCTGCGGCCTCGGGTGGAAGTTCGGAAAGACGTAACCAACTTCCATTAAAGTAATGGAACTTTCCCCGAGCAAGAGATTGCTCATCAATAGGATTGGTAAGAGTAGATGCAAGATCAAATGAGCAATCAATATCCTTTTTCATAAAATAGTAACTTAAAGCCGTACCGTAAATAAAGGATGTGATGAGAGGGGTTTGGCGATTTTGAACATGATAGGCGATCTCATCGAACATGATTCGAGCTAGGTTTGGGCGCTTTCGTTGACGGAAACAACGGATCCAAAAATCATCCACTTGACGGATGGTAGAGTATTTGCCACCGGAGGGACGTAACCACCAAGACACCATCAAATGTAGGATTCGATCGTGAGCATTGAGGACGGTTACGGAACCACTGAGAACATGGCCCAAGGCATTCTCATCATTTAATCCTACATCCTCTAACTTAAAAACCTCACAAATCCCTTTGACATCGAGAACGATTTGCTTCCCCATGAGATAAGAGCGGATGGCAACAATTTCCCCATTGCGAGAAATAATTTTGGCATTAGAATAGAAAATTAAAACCAAAAGACGATAGTAAATACCAGGGATAGAAAGAAACTCCATGAATTTCCAAGTGCGAAGCAATGGAAGATATTCAAACTTGAAGCGCTCAGAGTCGAGAAAAGGAATGGAGACTAC
The DNA here is from genome assembly GCA_958450335.1 of Hibiscus tridactylites. Taxonomy (NCBI): domain Eukaryota; kingdom Viridiplantae; phylum Streptophyta; class Magnoliopsida; order Malvales; family Malvaceae; genus Hibiscus; species Hibiscus tridactylites. Next base: position 84,041,219 of record OY288270.1, read on the forward strand.
CCTTTCCGCACGAATTTTGTAGTTCTCAAATTGGCGAAAATAGGGAAGACCCGCGGAAGTTTCAAAGGATTGGTTATAAATTGTAACATAATCCGGGCGTGCAACTATTCCGGGAGTTGATGATTCACCGGCAAGAGTAACCCTCGGTCGCTTCCTCGAATGTTCTTTAGGTGCCATAATCTAAAAGAAAATTAAAGAAGGTTTCTTCAATTTGAGTAAAAATCAAGGTAAAAAGATTTTAAAAAATTTTGAAAAATAAAGAGATTTAAGAAAAACAAAGAAAAAAAAAACAAAAGAGAATTAAAAGAAGAGATTACCTTGAAGGAAACTTTGAAGATTGAAGAAAAACTTGAGAGAGAGCACAAAACTTTTCTTGATGCAAGAATTCTTTTAGTATTGAGTTGTAGTGTGGAAAATATGAAGGAGGAAGGGCCTTTTTATAGCCAAAAACGGCTAGGGTTTGTTAGGGTTAAAGAGTTTTAATTTTGGTAAAATTAGATCTCATTTAAAACAGATTTAATGCCATCTGCGCGATAGGGTATCGATACTCCTGAGGGGGTATCGATACGGGGATAGAATTGTCTTTTCTCAAAAATGCCCGTTGGAAGGTCGTATCGAAACGGTGGGGCCCGTATCGAAACGACTTGTATCGATACGATTTTAAGCGTATCGATACCTGTGAAGCGAAGAAAAAAAAATCTGGAAAACAAGATGAAGAACACGTATCGATACGCGTATATCCGTATCGATACCATATGAAGCGAGGAGAATTCTGGGAAACAAAATGAAGAACACGTATCGATACGCGTATAGCCGTATCGATACCATATGCCCAGAATGACCTATTTGGTTCTAAGAACAACCAAAGGCTCGAACTTAACACCTCCTAAAAGTATGCAAATGATGAATGAACAGTTCTAAGCATGTTTTAACAGAAACATACTCCCCCTAACTATAGGCATGGATAAGATTAGGAGTTTAAACACATAAACATGGCAATTTCACAGAATCAAGCATTTTAAGCACAAAAGAGGTCCTAAAAGGTCAAGATAGGCTAGCTAGACCTAACTCTCTCCTAAGGGAACAAAAACGCTCTTTGTCTAAGGGTTTTGTAAAAATGTCCGCTAATTGATTCAAGGTGTCTACATACTCTATAACCACATCTTCCTTAAGGACATGATCTCTAATGAAATGATGCCTTATTTCTATATGTTTGGTTCTAGAGTGTTGGATGGGATTTTTAGTTAGGCATATTGCACTAGTGTTGTCACATTTTAGGGGTATGGTTCCAACTTTAATTCCATAATCTAAGAGTTGTTGCTTCATCCAAAGGACTTGAACACAACAACTCCCTAAGGATATGTACTCGGCTTCGGTGGTAGATAAGGCTACACTATTTTGTTTCTTAGAGAACCAAGATATGAGCATACTACCTAAGAATTGGCAAGTTCCCGAAGTACTTTTCCTATCAATTTTGCAACCCCCATAATCCGCATCCGAATAAGCATGTAGGTTGAAGGTAGAGTCTCTAGGATACCAAAGGCCTAAACAAGAAGTGTCTCTAAGGTATCTAAAGATTCTCTTAACGGCTATAAGGTGAGACTCTCTAGGACTAGCTTGAAACCTAGCACACAAGCAAACACTAAACAAGATATCCGGTCTACTTGCGGTAAGGTAAAGCAAAGATCCAATCATAGAACGATAAAGCTTAGAGTCAACACACTTACCTTCTTCATCTTTGTCAAGCTTTGTAGATGAGCTCATAGGAGTGGCTTGAGGCTTTGCATTCTCCAAGCCAAACTTCTTGAGCATATCCTTTATGTATTTTGCTTGGTTGATGAAGGTGCCATCCTTCTTTTGCTTGATTTGGAGTCCCAAAAAGAATGAGAGCTCCCCCATCATGCTCATCTCAAATTCACCTTGCATTAGCTTAGCAAACTCTTGACAATGACATTCATTAGTAGAACCAAAAATTATATCATCAACATAAATTTGAACTACTAAAATGTCATTTTTATACATTTTTATGAAAAGTGTAGTGTCCACCTTACCTTTTTCAAAACCTTTTTCAATTAAAAAGTTTGAAAGCCTTTCATACCAAGCTCTAGGAGCTTGTTTTAAACCATAAAGAGCTTTGGTAAGTTTGAAAACATGATTTGGAAATTTTGAATCTTCAAAACCCGGTGGTTGTTCCACATACACTTCTTCATTTATAAAACCATTTAAAAATGCGCTTTTAACATCCATTTGAAAAAACTTGAAATTATGATAACATGCATATGCAAGCAACATCCTAATGGCTTCCATTCTAGCTACGGGTGCATAGGTTTCATCAAAATCTATTCCCTCTTCTTGAGTGTAACCTTGTGCTACAAGTCTAGCTTTATTTCTCACAATGTTACCACTCTCATCTAGTTTGTTCCTAAAGACCCATTTAGTTCCTATTGTAGATTGATTACTAGGCCTATCAACTAATGTCCATACATTACTTCTCTCAAATTGATTTAACTCTTCTTGCATAGCCATAATCCAAAAGTCATCTTTCAATGCTTCTTTTATGTTTTTAGGCTCTATGCATGAGATAAATGCAACATGGTTCATTAATTTAAGAGAAGAACGAGTGGTTACCCCCTTGGATGGATCACCCAAGATTTCACCATCTTTGACATAGTTCAACTCCCTTGGGTAGCTCACTTCTTTTTCCTCAATAGCCAAGTCCTTCAAGGCTTCAAGAGGTGGATCTTGTGTGTCTTCTTCTTTTGGTTGAATCTCATCCTCCTTTGAAGTTTGACCTCCATCAAAGGCATTTATGATTCCTACATCATCATCATCACAAGAATCCTTCCTAGGAAGGAGGTTATCATCGAATACAACATGAATGGATTCTTCTACTACTAAAGTTCTTTTGTTAAATACTCGATAGGCTTTAGAGGTTAAAGAGTAACCTATAAAAATAGCTTCATCACTTTTTGCATCAAATTTACCTAAGTTATCTTTTCCATTATTTAAAACAAAACACTTACACCCAAAAGGGTGAAAATAGCTAATGTTAGGCTTTTTAGATTTTAAAATCTCATAAGGTGTTTTCTTTAAAATTGGCCTAATCATTACTCGATTTACAATATAACAAACGGTGTTTGTGGCTTCCGCCCAAAAATATTTAGGTAAATTATTTTCACAAAGCATAGTTCTAGCCATTTCTTGTAAAGTTCTATTTTTCCTCTCAACTACCCCATTTTGTTGAGGAGTTCGAGGAGCCGAAAAATTATGGCTAATACCATTTTCATTCAAAAATTCTTCAAACCCTAAATTTTGAAACTCGGTTCCATGATCACTTCTAATGTGTGAAATTCTAAGTTCAAGATCATTTTGGGTTAATTTTGAAAATGTGATGAATTTTTCCAAAGCCTCATCTTTAGTACTTAAAAAGAGAACCCAAGTAAATCTAGAAAAATCATCAACTAACACAAATGCATAAGATTTACCACCCAAGCTCATAGTCCTAATTGGCCCAAATAAATCCATGTGAATTAATTGTAAGCATCTACTAGTAGAGACATCATTAATGGATTTAAAGGAAGACTTATGTTGTTTACCCTTAGAGCATGCATCACAAATTTTGTCATTTGAAAATTTAATTTTGGGCAAACCTCTAACTAGATCTAGAGAGACTAGTTTTTCCAAAACACTAATGCTAGCATGTCCTAGCTTCCTATGCCACAACCATGCATCATTTTCATTTTGAGCAACTAAACATGCATGGGATGTATGAATGTCATCTAAATGCACCATGTATATATTTCCTATGCGATGACCTATGAGCATAATACTATTTGATTTAATGTCTACAATTTTACATCCATTTTTATCAAAAAGAACATTAAATCCTTTATCACACAATTGACTTATGCTCAATAAATTATGTTTAAGACCATCGACATACAAGACATTTTCAATGAGAATGGTAGAGTGATTACCTATGGAGCCAATACCTTTAATGTGGCCTTTGGAGTTGTCACCAAATGTTACTACTCCTCCACTTTTTGGCTTTAAATCCATGAATCGACTCTTGTCTCCGGTCATGTGTCTCGAGCATCCACTATCAAGGTACCATGAGTTTTGACTTTGTGCTTTGGCCTTGTAGCAATGCTCCCCCTACAAACAAAGATATTAAACCTTGGTTTTTGGTACCCAAATCATTTTGGGTCCATGAGTGTTAGCTCCCAAAACCTTGGTTCCCTTAGGAATCCAAGATGACATAGCAACAATATTATTAGATTTTACAAGTTCCTTAGGAACCCATACACTTCTAATTCTTTTAGCTTTACTATGTCTAGGGTAGCTACCTTGTTTGTAGTAATTAGTCCTTTTCTTAGGTTGGTGTGTTCTAGATGATTCTCCTATTTCATGTTTGACACTTCCAACATTTTTAAGGACTTTTTGAGCTCATTTAGCTCACCTAACACCTTTTGGTGTTCACTATTGCATTGAGATAAAAGATTATTAAGATCAACATTTTCATCTTGAAAGAATTTAAGTTCATCTTTTAATCCTAAAATCTTTTTCTCAAATTTAGAATTAGCTAGAGTGAGTGAGTCATTTTTCTCATTTAGCTCTAAAATGATTTTCTTGTTTTTAATGACCGACTCCTTAAACTTCTCAACTAATTCATCATATACCTCTTGTAACTCATCATATGCATCATTTAACTCTTCATATGAAAAATCTAAAGTAGATGAGTTAGAGGTTACCAAGGAGGAATCTTCCTCAAGTGCCATGAGACAAAGGTTAGCCACTTCTTGTTCGTCATCCTCCGATGATTCCTCATCACTCCAAGTAGCAAGTTTGGCTTTGAGTTTCTTCTTCTTCTCAAAGCTCTTCTTCTTGAGTTGAGGGCACTCCGAACGGATGTGGCCGGGTTGTTTGCACTCATAGCAAATGATGGGATCCTTTCCTTCTTCTTTGCTCTTGCTCTTGAAGTCCATTTTCTTTGGATTTTTCTACCCCGGTTGGACCTCATGAATCGTGAGAACCGTTTGGCTATCATAGCCAATTCTTCAAGTTCGTCCTCATCACTAGATGAGCTCTCATCAAGTTGTGAAGCTTTAGCCTTGAGAGCTATTCCCATCTTCTTTTTCTTTTCAACTTCAAGTTTCTCTACTCTTTTCTCTTCTTTCTTTTTCTCATCTTCCCTTCCTTGCTTCATGATCTCATGAGTAAGGAGAGAACCCACAAGCTCATCAAGCTTTAATGTCTTCAAGTTCTTTGCTTCGATGATGGCGGTTCTCTTCCCATCCCAAGCTTCGGGAAGTGAATAGAGTAGCTTCCGGACAAGCTTGTCTTCCGGTATGATCTCTCCATAGCCCTTTAGCCCGTTGACAATTGTGGAGAATCGATCAAACATCTTTGACACCGTCTCATCGGGCTCCATCTTGAAATTTTCATAACTAAGATTGAGAAGTCCAATCTTAGTTTCTTTGACATCATTGGTGCCTTCATAAGTGGTCTCAAGTGTGTCCCACACTTCTTTGGCATTTTCAATGGAAGAGACCTTTGAATAGATGTCCGGACCGAAAGCACAAAAAAGCATGTGGAGAGCTTTATCGTTGACTTGAATCTTCTTCCTCTCCTCTTCACTCATTTCGGCTTTCTTCTTCAACACCATCTTGCCTTCACCATCTTGCTTCAATGGAATGTATGGCCCATCCTCAATGACATCCCATACAAGGTAGTCACTTGACTTGATGAATAGCCTCATTTTGTTCTTCCAAAAGGAGTAGTTGTCACCATTGAAGAAAGGAGGCTTGGTGGTTGATTGTGACTCGTACATGCCGGAACCGGAGGTTGAAGCCATCTCTTGATATTTTGATGATCACACTCTTCCAAGGATCTCCTCTTGTGGTTGTTAATCCTCAAAGAGTTAAGCTCTGATACCAATTGTTGAGTGGATCGAAAGATCGATATTTACCAAGAGGGGGGGTGAATTGGAAATTTGAAGGATTGTAGTGGAAATTGGCAAATTAAAAATTGAAGAACAAGGAATTTAGAGTGGTTCAAGTTCCAAATGAACTCTACATCCACTACCTTAGTCTCACTAAGGATTTGCAACAATTTCACTAAATTGATCTTCCCCTTTTCTAGGACAAGGAGGCAACCCTTTACAATATCGGTTGATTTTTCTACCCAAAAATCAACCCAACCCTCACACAAGAGAACAAAGGAATTTGTAGGCTAATTAGGTATCTCTCAATACAAATGATAGCCCCAATACAAGCACTCAACCCAATTTTACAAAATATGAATGAAGAACACAAATTGGGATTTTACACAAATTCGGGATTTTAGCTCTAATGCTTGAATTTGATGTTTGGATGTTTGCTTGAAGTTCAATAGTTGTTGCTGATGCTTTTGGATGTCCCTTTTATACCTTCTCATTGATTTCTAGCCGTTTGAGTGGTTGGAGAAGTAAATGGAGCCGTTGGAACCCTTTCTTACCACCATAAATGCACCTCTCCAGCTACGAGTATCGGTACTCGGGAATGGGTATCGATACCTGTCTCAGAAAAGAAAGAGCCGTTGTATGCATTTAATAGGGCATATCGATACGCACGTAAGCGTATCGGTACGGGGTATCGAAACGGCAAAGGCCGTATCGATACCTTTTTCTGAACTTAGCTCACTGTCAAAAGTCGTATCGATACGGGGGTTAGGCGTATCGATACCGGTCAACGGCATTTTAAAATTTGGTTACCAACCAACTGACACCAACGGTCATATTTTTAAACCGACTTAAATGCTTTAAAATTCTTTAAACCAGTATCGATACTGGTGTTACCGTATCGATACACTCTTGCAAACTCTTTGAAATTTAACACAGGGCGTATCGATACGAGGGTTTGCCGTATCGATACGTGTTCCGACAGTAGCCAATTTTGGCAAAAAGGTATCGATACTCCTCAATGGGTATCGATACTCGTTGACGATTTTCTATAAGTTTGGCTTGGAACACTTAGAAAATATTTTGAGTTTGAGTTTTACAAATCAGTTTTAAAGTGTTGGTGTTTCAAAACTTGTTAAGAGACTTGTAAAAACAATTTTAAGTTTTTTAAATTGATCCTTAAAGATCTAGTTATATCAAAATCAAACATAGGTTTTACACACCATTTGTTTGAGTAATTAAAGTACTATATTGAAATTAGTCTAGTTTACAATTTGTTTGAGTGATTATAATCAAAATTATTTCAAGAGAAAAAATTAACATGAGTTGTTAAAATGGGAGGTTTTTCTTTTGTTTATAATATAAGAATTCATGGTTTTTCTACCTTCATGTTTAAAATTTCATAAATTAATAATAAAAATTTATATATCTTGCACTCGTATTCTTCTTTACCTTTTTATTATAAAAAACATAAGAACACTTGATAATTAAATTTTAAATTCTACAAATAGAATTAACAATTATAATCTGTTTTATTTATTTATTTTTAAATATTACTCACAGATACTGTACATGAGGCGCAACTAAATATATGATATGATATTATAAAAGTTCATCTTTGATGTACCAAACAATTAATAAAAATTATACATAACACCAAGATAATAACACCAAGATAAAATGTTCAATATGTTTTTTTTCTCTGTTATTTGCTGAGGCAGAGATTGCTTCTTTTGTGCTAAAAATGTTCAATATATAATGTAAGAAACATGGTTATTTTCAAATTTGACATAAATGATCATTATTAAATTAAGTTAAAATTCTATTATTAATCTATGTATTATGGGTAAGTTATAGGTTTTATTTTTATTCTTTAATTTGATAATTTTTTAGTCCTTGTAAAATTTAATCTTGTTGTCCTTGGTACCTTTTGGTTCAAGACAGAAATAAGGGCGAACATGGGAAAGACATTTGATAAAATGGTGAAATTATTTTCTAACCCTCTTAAAAAGTACTATTTCAATATAGTCCTTCCCAAAGAAATTGTATTTTTACCATGCCTCCTCCCAACAAAATATTGCTAACATTGGCCCTGATTGAAAATTTCAAACTTAAAATGTATACGGATTAAAATTATCAAATTAGAGCGTGAGAATTGAATTCAAAACTTATACATAGTACATGGACAAACTATAGAATTTTTTTGGTATAACAATTGGTATTCGTTTTATTGGTCGTTTAATCCTCATCGGGTACTATAGAGGCCCATAATGAAACGACTCTCTAAACTTAATTTGTTTTATTCATTACCTCGGGATCTGAACTATTAATATTATTGTAGAGACCTAATGTCTCGTCCAACTGGACCGACTAGTTCTAGGTAAATTTGATCCAACAAAGATATGGATCCAACCAATGCTTATGAAACATGGTGGTTTTAACTAGTTCCAAGTTCCAACTAAACATTTGAAACACAAATGTAAAACAAGCGCTATAATCGAACATCTTGCTGAATTCGTTTAACAACCTTTTGCTTCCATTGATGATTTTGCCAAATAAGCTCAAAAAACCAAACATCTATAGTTGTAAAAGCAAACAAACTGTTGTAAGCACTAAATTACTGCCATGTCTTAAACAGAAAGTTAAGTAAGATTTTTCCCGTTTTCATGTCGTTTTTTTTTTCATATTAAAACGGGAGCAGTGCAACCCTCTTGTCTGCACTTCAGAATAATCAGCAGTTGTATCAACAAAAAAAGAGAGAATTGCAAGCAGAGATGGGTTGCGGTAAATCGAAACACGCTGCGATCGAGCACTCGATCAGCCGTAAAAGTACGAGGGCCGAATCGAAGAGGGCCAAAGCCCCGGAAACCACCATAGAAAATGCTAGAAAACTTGAGAGAAACGCAAGCTCATTGATGACAGAGGACGGTAGAAATGTCATTACCAGGAAGAATTCAAGAGCTGTCCATGATGAAATTGGCGTTGCCGAAAGCACGGAATCGAAGAAACAAAAGAAAATGGATATCAATGATTATAGTAAAGATAAGAAAAATGAAGATGCAGAAACTAGTTGCGGAGAACAGAAATGCGACGTGACCGAAAACATGATAAGTATGAAAAATTCGAGAGTAGGATCGGAGGGAGGTGACATCCCGGAAATTAGGATCGAAGAAATATTTGAACTTGACGCAGAAACCAGCTCAACGATGAAAGAGGAGGACCCGAGTGATAGAAGCTCTGGCGGAGACAATTCCAAGGGCTTGGCTGAAGGAAATGGCATCATAGCTGAAATCAAAGAACTGGAGAAGAGGGGAAATACACTTGAAACCATTGAAGAAATGAGCGAGCGCGAGAGCGACTCGACCTCGTTAATGAAAGAGGAAGACAAAAGTATCGATAAAGATTCGAGTTCAGCCAATTCCCAGACTGTCTTTGATGAGAATGGCAAAGCTGAAAGCATTGAATCGCAGGAACTCATTGAAGAAACAAGTGAAACCGATGAAAACACAAGCTCATTAACGAAAGGAGGAGGCAAAAATGTGGATCAAGATCCTAGTGTTGATGGAACTGGCATGGTTGAAAGCATAGAGTTGAAGGAACCCATTGAAGAAACGATCAAAACCGATGAAAAGGCAAGCTCGTTAATGGAAGCAGAAATCAAAAGTGTGGATCAAGATTCCATTATTGCAGACAAATCAGAGGCAGTAGTTGAAGAAAATGGTGTAGAATTAAAGAACCAAGGAAATGTAGAGAATGGTAATGATGATAAAGAGGAGCAAATTGAGGGTAAAGAAGATACCTTGGAGGACAAGAAACTAGTACAAAATGCAAAAAAAGGTACCTTGGACGACAAGAAACTAGCAGAAAATGCAAAAGAAGATACCTTGGAGGGCAATAAACTAGCAGAAAATGCAAAAGAATCTGCAAATGGTATGTGTTGAGTGATTTGGGACTCAACACGTCTGGTATTGTATTCTCGAGGTGTTTGTATTCAATTTTGTCGTCGTCCCTAAAGGACACGGGGTTTCTGTGACTCACTCAACCGTGTTAAGAGCCGCAAAGGGTTTGCATGGGCTAAACCGAGCATAATTCTGAGAGTATAATACCAAGCGTGTTGGATTCCGAAACCTCTTAACAATATGTGATAATGATATTAACGGAAGATAACATTTTACTTTTCTTGTTGATGCATTCAGAAAATAATTTTAATTCCTTAATGCAGATGAACCAGAAACTATGAAGGGAGAGAACTTGGACAAAGAATGAAGAAACACCAGCCAAAGATTTGAGAGCAACATTATACAATTCAGCTGTGTTATATATATATATATATATATATATATATATATATATATATATATATATATATATATATATTGGAGCTAAATAGAGATGTTGAATCGGTTATTAGCTTAACAGATTTTGTAACGGCATGACCCACTTGCAGCTGTAAACAAACTGATCTGTTATATCAGTTTTGTTAGCTACATTGGGCTATAAAAACCACTGGTGTGGCACTGGCCCAATTCAACTTTTTGGCCTACATCTCATAAAAATAATAGAAAAATTTTATTTTCTTTTCTCTGTTTTCCATCACCGTTCACCGTGCTTCTTCCCCTTTTCTTCTCCGTTCTTCTACCTAGGGTTCTGTCGTTCTTGTTAACATCAAAATTGATCGCCGTTCTAGCTATATCAACATGGTATCAGAGCCTTTCTCCACCGTTTCCGTTGCCGTCGTTGTTCGTAGTGCTTAATTTTGTCTCTGACGCGTGATTGTGGTGGTTCTTGTTCCGAGCAGTTTGAGCTTCTTCCTCCAGTTTCTGTTGCTGCGTCGTTCGTTGAGGTGGTTTTTCTCTTCATCAAGCTCAAGAAGTTGTGATTTCTGCAAGTTTTGTAAGTATGCCTTCTCATGTAGATGATTCGAGCACTCCGGTACAGCCGACAGTTGATTTTCAGTCCTCCGATGATCAGGAATCATCCTTTTTCGCTAACAAACAAGTAAACGTGAAATTGGATGACTATAATTTTTTGCTTTGGAAGCAACAGGTTGTCTTGATGATAAGAGGTCATGAACTCGAACATTATTTGGACGAGACGCATCCGATACCTTCTAAGGTTATCACGAATTCCAGCGGTGAGCTTGTTGTTAACCCAGCCTATCGACGATATCGCAAGCAAGATAGCTCGCTTGCCTCATGGCTCCTCTCCACTATCGGGCCTACAGTTCTACCACAACTTGTTGGAGCAGAAACTACAGCAGGCATATGGAGTTCAGTTGTCAAGTTATACTCAACGTTGTCTACAACTAAGATCATGAACTTACATTGCCGGTTGCGTGCGATGAAGAAAGGAACCTCTACGATTAGTGAGTATACTACCTCTATAAAGGAGATTTGTGATCTTTTAGCTACTAGTGGTAGTCCAGTGTCTGAAATTGAACAGATAGCTACTGTCCTTAATGGTTTGTCAGCTGAGTATGAGTCTTTTATTGCTGCTGTTACTGTCAGTCGTGAACCGCATACCTTTGAGTCTATTACTTCAATGCTTAAGGATGCTGAATCCAGATTATTAGATCCTTTGCGTGTACCAGTGGGCATTAATGTAACTCACTATAGTGGTGATAGGAATCGTGAGTTGTTGCCTCATGATAGAAATGTGTCTAGACCTTCTGTTGAATCACGTCCTCAGGATCAACGAGGGGTTAATCAATCTGGTAACAGGTCGTTTAGTAGGCCACGTTATCAGTGTCAAATATGTGGCAAATTGGGGCACCTGGCAGATAGGTGTTGGCATAGGTATAACAAGGATTTTAAGAGCACACAGCCACAGCAGTCCAGGCAGTCTGATGATGATCGTCCAGTTAATACTCAGGCTAATGTTTGTCGTTATGTAGATCAGTCCTCTGCTGAGTGCTATGATCCGTTTATAAGTCCTAATGCAGGATCTGCTGGTGAAGTAAATGAAGAAAATGCAGACACTGCACATATCAATTCTTTGATTGCTAGAGGTGCTATTTCAGTCACTGATAAGTGGTATCCAGACTCCGGAGCCACTCATCATGTCACGTTTGCACAACCTACTGGACAAAAGGTTCAACCCTACTCAGGTAATGGCAGAGTTTATCTTGGTGATGGCTCTGTTTTGAAAATTTCACATATAGATAAGTCTGTTATCACTACTGCTGAAAGGTCTCTTACTCTTACACACTTGCTCTGTGTGCCACAAATCACACGCAATCTTATGTCTGTTTCACGCTTTGCTCATGATAATTCTGTGTTTTTTGAGTTTCATGCAACTACATGTTTTGTTAAGGACAATGTTTCCAAGGCAGTTCTGATGCAAGGTCAGCTTGAAGATGGTTTGTACTGTTTCTAGCTTGGTTCATGTGTTCAGCCTTCACAAATGTTGTGTCACAACACTACGTCATCTGCTCCTGTGGATACCTCAGAAACTTCAGCATCTGGTACTTCTATTTCTGCAAATAAGACTGGTCAGCACTCTAATTTCTGGCTTTGGCATCAGAGGCTTGGTCATCCAACCTCAAAAGTTGTTGTTTCTGTTTTGAATAAACCTGTTTCTGTAGATAGGTTGAATTTGTGTACTGCATGTCAACTAGGAAAGAGTCACCAATTCCCTTTTGAGTCTTCTACTACTGTTTACACCAAGCCATTTGAGCTTGTAGAAGCTGATGTGTGGGGACCAGCACCTCTTAAGTCTTTAGGGTGGCAATATTATGTTTCGTTCGTTGACATGTATTCTCGAAATTGTTGGCTGTTTTTACTAAGAAATAAAGCTGAGGTTGCTGCTGCTTTTAAAGCCTTTGTTGCTCTTGTTGGTAATCAATTTTCCACTTCAATTAAAGCTCTCCAAACAGATGGAGGTGGTGAGTTTAGAGCTTTAGTACCTGAACTTCTCTCTATGGGTATACAACATAGAATAACATGTCCACATACTTCACAGCAAAATGGTGTCGTAGAAAGGAAGCATCGTCACATTATTGACACAGCCTTAACCTTGTTAGCTCAAGCTAGTGTCCCCTTCCAATATTGGTCTTTCGCTGTGTTGAGTGCTGTTTACCTTATTAATAGACTGCCGACAGAAGTTTTGGGAGGTGTTTCACCACATCAAAAACTATATGGTCGATGCCCAGATTACAAATTTTTAAGAGTCTTTGGTTCTGAGTGTTTTCCTTGTGTCACTGCTTATAACACACATAAGTTTGACTTTCGTTCACGAGCTTGTGTCTTCTTGGGTTACTCCCCTAAATACCATGGTTACCAATGTATGGATGCTAGTGGAAGGATTTTTATATCTCGGCATGTTAAGTTTAATGAACATGTCTTTCCATTTGCCTTGGGAGTTAATTTTAAGTCTTCTACTGTTAAAGACAAGTCCTTTATGTCTCCAACTTTTCCTTTGTCTCATAACTGTTCTTCTTTGGATGCTTCACAAAATCCTACTCATACTAGTCATGTTGCTGCTACTACTGAACTACCTGTTGCTCCAGATGTACCTCCTAATATAAGTACACAACAACACTCACCCTCTACTGCTGGTAGAATGGCTACTGAAACTTCAGGATCTTCTTTGTCTACTGTACAATGTGATGCATCTGTTGATACATCACAAATTGATCAAGTTGTCACTGATAATCCAGGAAGTTCTTTGCCTTCTGAACATAATTTGGCTGCTGAGACTTCAGGACACTCTTTGCCTACTGTACAATGTGATGCATCTGCTGATCCATCTCAAATTGATCAAGTGGTCACTGATGTTCCAAGAAGTCTTATGCCTTCTGAACAACATGGTGTGCCATTCGAGTCCACTGGTCACCATTGTGATGCTGGTAGACAAAAGGCTGGTGAATTTGGAAGAAGCCTTTTGTCCACTGAATTAAATACTGATCTCGTAGCATATGTTGTTCCTACTTCGAGTTGCTGTGCTGGTCTTGATGATAGAAATTGTTCTTCTTTGAACTCTGATTCTTTAGTATCTGAGCGTCAACATACTGAAATGGGTGTTGCGCCTGACATTGCTGCACGTTTAGTTCCTACATGTGAGTTTCAAGGTTTGCTTGTGTCAGACGCTGCTGTTAGTGATGGTCTGCCAAGACAAACTGCTACTACTACACCTCAAGTCACAGTCAATCAGCATCCTATGGTTACACGCAGTAAAATGGGCATACACAAACCTAAAGTGTATACTGTTACATGTCCAGAAGTTCCTCGAAATGTTCAACTTGCTCTTGAAAGCTCACAGTGGCGTGAGGCTGTTTACTCTGAGTACAATGCCCTTATTAACAATGACACTTGGGATTTGGTGAAGTTACCGTCAGATCGAAAAGCCATAGGGTGTAAGTGGATTTTTCGTGTTAAACACAATTCAGATGGTACGATAAGTCGTTATAAAGCTCGACTTGTAGCTAAAGGGTTTTCTCAAGTTCCAGGTTGTGACTTTGGTGAAACTTTCAGTCCGGTTGTCAGATTCTTTACAGTTAACATCCTTTTCTCTTTGGCAGTTTCTAAAAAATGGCAGTTTCGACAAGTTGATGTAAATAATGCCTTCTTGAAAGGCGATTTACATGAGGATGTATATATGAGGCAACCAGAAGGCTTTGAACAATATGCCAATGATGGTTCTCCTCTAGTTTGTAAGCTGAAAAAGGCCCTTTACGGGTTACGACAAGCACCTCGGAACTGGTTCAGTAAGTTGAAAGACTTTCTTCTCAGTCTTGGCTTTATGGCTTCTTATGCAGATCCTTCCTTGTTTGTCTCAAAAGTTGATGCACATGTGACTTATATTGCGGTCTATGTAGATGATATCTTGTTAACTGGTTCAGATTCTAATCAAGTTGATGCTGTGATTTGTGCTTTACATGATAGATTCTCCTTAAAAGATCTGGGGTTAGTACATTATTTTCTTGGCATAGAGGTTGTTCATACTGAAGAAGGGTTGTTCTTAAGTCAACGGAAGTTTGTTGAAGAGTTGTTGGCAAAGAATAATATGACTGCACCCAAAGCTGTTGATACTCCTATGGTATCTTCACCTAAACTAAGTAAAAATGATGGTACAGCCGATGCTGATGCTCAGGTATATCGAAGTACTGTTGGTGCACTTCTTTATATCTGTCACACACGCCCAGATGTGTCATTTGCTGTGAACAAAGTGGCTCAATATATGCAAGTACCTAAGGATATTCACTGGTCTGCAGTTAAGAGGATTCTCCGTTACTTGAGTGGTACTTCCAGTTACGGGCTGTTGTTTTCTTCTAAAGATGAATCAACTGATTTGCAAGTGTTTTCCGATGCTGATTGGGCAGGTGATGTAGACGATCGTCGTTCAGTCTCAGGTTACTGTGTGTTTCGTGGCTCTCACTTAGTTGCGTGGAGTTCTAAAAAACAGCGTTCTGTCTCTCGGTCTACCGCTGAAGCCGAATATAGGAGTTTGGCTGATGCTGCATCTGAGGTTCTTTGGGTTAAAGCTGTTCTTGGTGACATGGGTGTTGTTTATGAGGAACCGTTAAAAATTTGGTGTGACAATACAAGTACTGTTGCAATGGCAGCTAATCCAGTTCTACATGCGAAGACAAAACATGTTGAATTGGATCTACATTTCGTTAGGGAAAGAGTTATGACAAGACATCTTGAAGTTAATTACATTCCAGCACAATTTCAAACTGCTGACATTCTCACCAAACCTTTGCCCGTTTCACGGTTTCTGAAACTCCGAAATCAGTTGTGCATTTGCTCTCTCAAGCAGCTGCAGAAGATTGAAGAAGTAGAGTGAATATTGGAGCTAAATAGAGATGTTGAATCGGTTATTAGCTTAACAGATTTTGTAACGGCATGGCCCACTTGCAGCTGTAAACAAACTGATCTGTTATATCAGTTTTGTTAGCTACATTGGGCTATAAAAACCACTGGTGTGGCACTGGCCCAATTCAACTTTTTGGCCTACATCTCATAAAAATAATAGAAAAATTTTATTTTCTTTTCTCTGTTTTCCATCACCGTTCACCGTGCTTCTTCCCCTTTTCTTCTCCGTTCTTCTACCTAGGGTTCTGTCGTTCTTGTTAACATCAAAATTGATCGCCGTTCTAGCTATATCAACAATATATATATACATGTTTAGTTTGAGACACCAATCTATAAGTGGTTCAAAGATTTAAGGGGTTGAAACCAAATGCAATGAAAACAAGTGTTTATTGACTTATTATGCACGTTGTAGACTGACTTTTGAATAAAAAATGTGTCTAACTAGACTTAAAATCCTTGAAGTACACACCATTTTGCTTTCCATTTGTGTTCCATTACTACTCTAGAACTAATATTTTATTTTTTTTCCTTTACAAATATTTAACTTAACTTATTCGGAACCTTTTTAGAGACATATACAACAGCTTTTTTGTACATGTCTAAAGCCACCTTGCCTGAATCGACGACACTGCTTTCGAGATTTTTTTTTGTAATATTGTAGGAATTTTGTTAGTACATGTTTGTTTTGTATGTTGAACTATAGACCCCAAGAGAACAGATAGACTTGAACAACTAAGCTAGCCCAACATAGTGGTTGAAACCTTGAACATGCAGCTTTTGCTTTGTTGTCTCATTGCATTTGGATTTTGTGTGGATCATATGGTGGTATGTGTTTGTACTATATAATGTTTATGGAGATTCCTAGTTCCTTGTCCTTTGTGCACTTTAAAGTTAGAGCACAACGTTACTTTTGGTGTGAATCGGGATGATTCAAGCCTCAAGAAATCTTGTGGATGTAAGCCAAGCCAGGCCTCCAAGTTGTAAAAAGTTATCCAACCATGTAAAATTAAATTAATTTCGATCCGTGACGGAGCTAGGATTTCAATTCAAGGGACAAAGTATAACTTACTTGAAAAAATAAGGAGACAATACATAATTATTCCATAAAATTTTTAAATTTAGTATGTAAATAAAGGGTAAAATAAAAGAGTAGGGGTGGGAATATGAGGGCTAGAGCCCCTCCCACATATAAGCTAGGTTCGACCCACAAATAAGTATTATAGATGTATATTATGGGTGCAATCTTCTTAATACAATTTACTTTATTTATAGTCTTAAGATTCATATATCTGACCTTACTTAAAAGATCTAAGTCTCATCCCGCCAAATGAACCAATAATCGGTTTAAAATTTAAAATTATCAAAGTTGAATTTGTTTTCCGTAATTAATTTAAAATTTTATTAATTATACTCAAGTTCAGATTTGAAATGTTAATGAAGTTTTTACATAGTTGATGAAGATTAACGTTCTTGGTTTTTGAATACTTTCTAAATTTATTCCGGTTGAACCGTTGGATTGAATAATACAAATTAATTAATTGGAAGATTTGACCCGATTGATAATTAGTTAATTAATTATAAGATTCTACCCAATGGATTGGTGAGCCAATGAAGAGCTTTTATTGCAACTATCAAAATATTCCTTTCTTTTCATTAATTACAAGATCATGGAGCGTTAATCATGCGATTTATTAATTCACGTGCGTTATATTTTGAATTCCATCTTTCACTCATATTATGTTAAATAATTAAATTTATCCTTGTATTCTTTGAAAATGAGCAGAAAACTGGGTTTAATTATTCTCCGGTCCTTGTCTTTTTTGAAATTTTGAAAATTATCCTTAATATTTTTATCCACAATATTTATTTTATGGTCTAAAATTGTGTGATTGTCTCTTCCAACAATATTGTATTCATTCGATGAAAGTGTGATGCGTCTTATCATCACATCTAATACTAATTTGGTATGAAAATTAAAATTCAATCGATGTCATTTTCCCGTTAAATTTAAATGTGTCTTTTCTTGTACGGGGCTCGACTGTTTATTTAACTAATCACATTAAGTCATATATAGCGACGAAAATAATAAAACTATCTCATTAAGTATCTAATAACATATGTTTTGAAACTAAAGTCAAATTAATAACATATATTTAAAATTTAATATATTTTTAGTTTATGAACTGAAAGTCGAGGGACTAAAGTCAAAATTAGACCCAAGAAAAAACATCATCATTTTATTTTTACGCTGCATTCTTTGTTTGGAGAAGGAAAATGATGAATTTATAGCATTTTTCTTTCATTTTCAAAAATATTATTGATTCAAACCATCATTTGAATAATAAAAACCAAAACAAACAAACAAAAATCAAAATTACCCAGAAAAATCAACGGCCAAAATCTTAAGCAAACCATCAAAAGTAACACCATTCTCACCGTCAGCGCCGCCGGCGAATCTAATCATCGCTTTGATATCTTCATCAGAAGCCGAAAACCCAGCCCAACTCATATAACTTTTCAAATCCTCGTGGCTCAATCTCCCATCTCCATCTTTATCCATCACTTTAAAAACATCTTCCATCACGCCATAACCCGACGGAACCTTCTTCCTGTACCCTCCCAAAACGCGCTCAAATTCCTCGTACTCCACGAATCCATCCTTGTTCAAATCCGCCATCGAAATCATCGTCCCGATCATCTCCTCGTCGTCGTCGAAACCGTTGGATAATCCGGCGTAAAATCTCCTCAAATCTTCCCTGCTGATCTTGCCGTCGCGGTCGGCGTCAATGATATCGAATGCCGATCTGAAATCCGTCTCTGGAACTCCACTCTCCGGCCGATTTAAGTTTCTCTCCGACGGACACATTTTGTTTTGGTAATTTTTCTGGGTAATTTAATAACAGCAAATGGCTCTGGGCTCTGGCTGGCAGGCTGGGTGCTTTGAATTTTTTGAAACCAATTTATAGGCAGAGACGCGAGTGGGACCCCCGTAAAGTTTGGAGAGTCTGTTTGAATTGTCAATGACACGGCAATATGAAAGGTGCCACGTGGGATTTTTCTATTTGGTCATTACGTATGGAGTGACATCATGCCCTATTGAAAAATAAGGAGACCTATATAAGATGGTGAGTTTACCCTCAATTTAGAAAACACGAAATTTAAAATATTATTATACAACCTAAAATGTTGTACTTTTTAATAATATTTTAAATTAATAGTAAAAAACGGAACATAAATCGTGATAAAAAATACAATATTTCAATTGTGTAATAACATTTTAAGTTGCGTGTTCTCTATATTTTAAGTTGCTCCTTTTTTACACTTAAATTAATGCGCTGCATCAACTCACCTTATAAAAAGAGAGAAAAATGCTTAATATAATATTTTGGTACTCAAATTTGTTGCTCCTTTTTCTAATATGGTACTTGTGTTCTTTTTATCTAGGTTGGTACTTGATTTTGACAAAAAAATGGTTTAACTATCGGTGTTTAATTCGTTGGCCGACTAAATCGAATCAAGTTTTGTAGAGGCTCAGTATGAGAGCGATCCTCCCAACCAACTTTACTCCATTCACAATGTCAGAATCAAACCCTTGACATTGCTTAAAGAACCTAACACATAATCCCGTTAAACCAACTGATTATGACTTGTGATGACATGATATTTTTCTACAAGCCTCAATCTCATTATTGCACATAAAAAAGACAAATTCATGTACTGCATTAGATAAAAATGAAAATTTTATGTACCGAATTAGATAGTTAAAAAAAACAAATGTACCATATTATAAACCCTGTGAAAATTCAGGTTCAAAACCGTATATTAATCCCAAGAATAGTAAAATTTGTTCATACATAACATTAACCCTTTGACAAAGCACACACCTTATTGACTAAAATTTGTTCAGGAATAATAACATTTTTTTAATCGCTTAGAAATTCATTTAATATTGTTTTTTATAAGCATGCTTGTGGTGTTTTATTATTTTATATGCGTCTATTTTTAATTTAAATTCTTAAAATCAAGTACATTTTAATGTTATTTTAATCTTCGATCTTCTGTTTGTGAATTTTGTTTTTAATATTATACAGAGTCAAACAAGGATGACTTGGTAGCCAAGTTATCAAATTTGCTACAATTCCCTACTGAAAATGACTTCCACTGACTGTATTATTCCTAAAATTTCCGAACGTATTAAACAAGGATGACTTGGTAGCCAAGTTATTATATTTTATATAATAGTTGTGTTTAAAATTAAGGGTGAAGTTAAGAATTTGTGTCGAGAGACTCGAGACAAAATTATAAAATTTCAAAGAATCATAGTTTTTTTTTTTGTTAAAAGGGCTTAAATCGGATTATTAAATTTTAAGGCAGGTTAAAGTAAAACTTCCTATTTAATCAAGGGATTAAATTGAATTATTAATTTTTTAAAAGGTTAAAATTTAAAAACTATCATTCTTCATTTAATCGAATGTTAAGGGGTTAAATTGAATTATTAATATAAGGGGGGGGGGGGCTAAACAATTAATTTTTCCATTTAAGTAAATTGTTTAAAATAATACTATATTTTATGAATCAAACTCATAATTCGAAAAAAAATACATGTTTAACTAGGGGTGAGCGTTCGATCGAGTCGAGTCGAGTCAAAAAAATTTCGAGTTATTCGAGTTGACGAGTCATATTTTACAACTCAAACTTTATTTAAAATTTTTTCGATTCGAGTCGAGTTTAAGAAATTCGAGTCGAGTCGAGTTTTCGAGTTCCTATAAAAATTTAACTGTAATTATTTATCATGTTATAGTAGGGTTTGATTCCAATTTAAACTCCTTTCTCTAATCATATAAGATATGTACATATATATTTTTCACATGTGACGATATTTCTTTATATTTTTATATATCAGTATGTATATATCATAAAAATAGAGGGAATCGTCTCGAACTTAAAAATAAATCCACTAATTACTAAAAATTTCGAGTTATTCGAATTTCCATTTTACAACACAAACTTTATTTGAAAATTTTCAAGTTATTCGAGTTTATGAAATTTCGAGTCGAGTCAAAATGAATCGAGTATTTTTGCCTCGAGTCGAGTCGAATTATTCGATTTTTTTGATTCGAGTCGAGTTTTGCTCACCCCTATGTTTAACCACGTTTTAAGTATTACTCTTGTTCTTGTATATGTTACCATTTTATGTGTAAAAAATATTACACGTCACGTTATATTTTTAATTAATTTAAACTGATTAAAAGATAAATAATGTAAAACATATTTTTCTATAATTACAATTAAACAAAAAAAAAGTGTACGTTCTAAAATGGTAAAGGAGCCAATGGCGGAGCGACGCGGGGAGAGCAAGAGTCAGCCGGGTGTCGAAGCTCATCAGAACTATGAGACTTTCCACCGGAATTCAACAAGCAAGACATGGACGATTTTCATTGACAGATTAAGTAGACGAGTATCAAGAGGAGCACTATAGGAGCTTTGTGGTCACTACGGTAAGGTGAAAAAGGTGTTTATTCCGGCAGTCAACAAGAAACCCAAGTACAAAGACGATACTTTTGCTTTCGTTCACTTCTACAATAGGAAAGATATGCTCAACGTTATCAAAGTTTTAGATGGCACGAAGATAGATGGCAGAACCGTATACGCTTCTGAAGCAAGATTCCCTGCCAATATACACAATCAAAAGGAGATGGATAGTGGTAATGGATACCAAAGGAAAGACGGGAAGGGGGATGAAACAGGAACTAACAAAGAGAAAATGCCCCGGGCCTTCATGAACAACCCTCGAGACTCAAGGTCATACAAAGAAGTTCTTTCAGATAAACCTGTTACAGCGGATGTTCCAATTACAACGAGATGGGGTGTTGAAACAGATAGCACCAACGGATCATCTGATGAAGGAGTCACAGAATTTTCAATCCCGGAAGATGAAGTACAGTGGCTAAAACACTCGGTGGCGGGTATAATGAAACCAACCTTTGATAGGGAATTCATTCAAAGAGCACTGCTCAGTGATGGGATTAATGTCAAAGTTGCCAAATGGGGATCACTCCAAAACTCATGTATCTTAATCTTCAATTCCTCAGATGCTCTTGAAACAGTTTGGTCAACAAAGCTTGAGGAGCTTTCTTTTTGGTTTGAGTTTTTAGACAGAGAAGTGACTGTGGACGGGATTCCATTAACCTTTTGTTCTCTTTCCCTTGTGGGCGTTCCGATTCACTGCTGGAACACAGATTTCTTCACTAAACTAGCGAATTGTTGGGGTAGATTGATCAAAATTCATGAATCCACTTCTTCCAAAGATGACCTATCTACGGCTCGTATGATCATCAGAGCTGGAAGTCAGTTCGATATCCCGGATTTCGTGAAGATCCGCATCAATGGTAGACTCTTCAGAATTGAGATAAAAAAAGATGAAGTTTTTCCCGAACCGTCAGAAGTCGATTTTCACTCAGTTTCAGAACAGGGGGATAAGCATGGGCCGGAAGTTATGGCAGATGGCGATATGGCACTCCCAGAGGCTCCACCGGAGAATTCCAGAAAAGTTGACCCTCCGACCTACGGTGGGCCTGTGATTAATTCTGACTCCTAAGATTCTACGTCTCATTCATTATCCATCGGGAAAGGGGAGGAGTCACATCGAAGCGTTTCGCACGTTTCAAATTCTTACGTGGCATTCGACCCCCCAGCGCCGACTTTTTTTCCTGATAATGCAGAGATTAATTCCCCCAGACAAAACAAGGACTCGGGGACTGAGGTTGGGCCAAAGACAGGCTCTTTAGTGGGTAACATTGAAGGCCAATTCAATAACATGAGTCAAAGCTTATCTTTTGACTTAGGAGGCATTGGGCCAAATGGACGATTTAGAGTCCAACTCTCCAATTCTATCTTCATCAACCCGGTTATGAACCACACTAGGGACAATTCTGAGTCTTTATCGACCGATACTATCGAGGCTCTCTCTCATAATCAGTTACTCGAGGCAATTATCCCTGACAGTTGGGACAAATCGATCCAAAGCAACAATGAGCGTCAGGAAGCTTCCTCACTTCCCAGGCTTGATCTTCAGATTCCGGGGGAAATTGCTTCTACTTCTAACTTCTACAGAGCCGGCGTTCGAAGATCAATTAGAAGCCAAATCCGTGAATCTCGGGAATCGGACAACGGAAAACAGAACTCCGAACCTTCAATTTCTGGGCAAGAATCAGTCCACTTAAACTACATCGAAGAAGCACTTGCCGTCTGGGGAGTAAGTAATATTCTAGGCATTTCCTTTGTCGGAGGTAAACAAGCGGTGTTGGGGAAAGTGGTGGAACTGGAAAGGAATAATTGAGGTACCTTTTTTGATAGATTTCTCAGGTTCTTAATCTTTTCCATGAATTTTTCTATTATTACTTGGAATGTAAGGGGGCTGGGAAGGAAGGAAAAAGTTAGAGCTGTCAAGCGTCTAGTAAGTTCAAAGAAACCGACGTTCATTTTCTTGCAAGAAACCAAGTTGAACAACGATCATCCGTCGTTAAAGAGAAGGTTGGGATGTGGTAACAATATGGGTTCTATTTTAGTGTCGTCTACGGGAAGCTCTGGAGGCTTATTTTGTGCTTGGAATTCAGATGTTTTTGAAGTCGAAGACAGATTTATTTTCAATAGGTTTGTGGCAATCACTGGGTTTTTCAAAAAATCCAATTTTCAGTGTGGATTTTTAAATCTATATGGCCCTTCAGTAGATAGTGAGAAGCAGGAGTTTTTCGATGAAGTTGCTGGCTTTATAAATGCTCGGAAAAGGCCTTGGTGTTTAGGGGGAGATCTGAATGTGTTTTTGAGTATGGAAGAGAAGATTGGATTGGCTTTCAACCCCCTCTCCACTCGTATCCTTCGTGGTTTTCTTCAAGTAACTGGGCTGATGGATATACCTCTTAAGGGGGGTTCTTTCACTTGGTCTAATAATAGAGACCCCCCCGACTTTTGTTAGGTTGGATCGGTTCTTGCTGGACCCTGCTTTTTTATTGCATTTTGCTAATCTCACACAATTGTTGATGCCGAAGTCGATATCAGACCATAACGCCATTTTGTTAGCAGAAGACGCAGTGGACTGGGGTCCAAAGCCATTTCGTTTGTTTAACTATTTGCTGAATGATGAAGCCATGGTCGCGAAGGTCCGCTCCAATCTAGCACAACTCAAGCAGAATAACAGGAGAATTGGTGTAGTAAGCTTACTCAAAGGCTCAAAATCAGTGATCAAGAAGTGGACTACAGAGAGGAAACCCAATCCTATCATTAGGATCCCCATAATCGAAGAGGACATTAGGAAGCTGGAATTGGAAATGCAACAGGGCTTACACTCCGATAGTACTCTCAACAGGATCACTACTTTGAGGGAAGAATTATGGCAGTGCCTTAGAGAGGAAGAAAGCATTTGGATCCAAAAGTCTCGTGTTAAATGGATTTCCGAAGGAGACCGCAACACGCGGTACTTCCACCTTATAGCTTCGAATAGAAGGAAGCAAAACATGATTTCTTCAATTAATTATGAGGGGAATGTTAAATCTGATCCATAGAGTCTGAAGTTGGCAGTGAAAGATTTTTTTTCGAAGGCGTACAACCTCAAAACCACCTTAGAGGTTGAGTCGATGGATCTAATGTTCAACAAAATATCTCCAGAACAAAGCAGCAGACTTGAAAGGCCTTTTACGACAGAGGAAATTTGGGAAGCATTGGCCTCCACGGATAATTCTCGAGCCCCGGGACCCGATGGATTCAGTATGGCTTTCTTCAAAAGATTCTGGGAAGACATCAAGGAGAACATTCTCAGGTTCTTCAATGACTTCTACCATGGAAGAGAGTGGGAAAATGGAGTGAACCATGCCTTTATCACTCTTATCCCAAAGAAATCAGATTCTAATTCTTTAGAGGATTTTAGGCCAATAAGCCTAGTCGGGGGTTTATACAAGATCCTGTCTAAAGTAATGGCGAGAAGGCTCCGAGATTGCATGGATAACATCATCAGCAAATCTCAATTTGCCTTTCTTCCGGGTAGGCAAATCCTGGATTGTGCCTTCATAGCCAATGAAGGTATCGAACACATTCGGAAACAAGGCTTAAAAGGGTCCGTTTTCAAAATCGATTTCAGAAGAGCTTTCGACTCGGTTGATTGGCGTTTTCTTATGCAAATTTTAAAGGAGATGGGCTTCGGCGAAACTTGGCGCAATTGGATTCTCAGATGCATTTCGACCGCAACAATATCAGTCCTGGTTAATGGATCCCCCACACCCCAGTTCTCTATTGCCAAAGGCCTTCGACAAGGCTGTTCTCTCTCTCCGCTACTATTTAATATAGTTGGAGAAGCCTTGCACTTACTTCTTGAGAAGGCGGTAAATTCTGGGTTATTCAATGGCTTTCGGATAGGAAAAGAGAACAGTACTCTGATTTCACACCTTCAGTTCGCTGACGGCATGATAATATTCTGCGGAGCGGCAGTGGGAGAAATTAAAAATGTTAAGCGAGTGCTAAGGGTCTTCGAACTAGCCTCCGGTCTTCAATTAAATCTCAAAAAAAGTTCCTTATATGGCATCAACTTGGATTCTGAAACGGTGACTTCTTGGGCCTCGGCAGTTGGTTGCAAGGCTGGACAATTCCCGACGACTTATCTTGGTATTCCCTTAGGAACTCGTCGTAGTTCTTATACATTATAGGAACCTATCGTCAACAAATTTTACAGTGCCCTTGCCACGTGGAAGGCAAATAATCTGTCGATAAGTGGTCGGCTTGTGCTCATCTGTTCGGTATTATCTTCTTTACCGATCTACTACCTTTCTCTATTTAAAATGCCAACTTCGATTGTACAGAAACTCAACTCTATTATGTCCGGATTTCTTTGGGGGACTCTCCCTCATCAAAGAAAATCCACTGGTTAAAGTGGGATCAAATTTGCGAAGACTTTTCAAACGGTGGCTTGGGTGTTCGAAATATCGAGGTTCAAAATCGAATATTGCTGCTTAAATGGATATGGAAATTTGCTCTTGAGAGAGATAGTCCGTGGAAGAACGTCATCTGCTGTGCAAACAATCTTTCTAACTCCAGCATTATTCCTCCCCATTCCAATAACAGACTGTCTTCGTGGATTTGGAAGGGGGTTGTCAAGAACTTTTACTGTGATGACGATATGGGCAACAAGCTGCGTAACCTTTTTCGATTGCAAGTAGGCGATGGCAAGTCCATTGCGTTTTGGCAAGACAAATGGTTAGGAGACGCCCCTCTCATGATTTCCTTCCCGCGTATTTTCGCTCTCTCCTACAACAAAGCTGGCAAGGTAATTGATTTCGGTACAAAAATTCAGTGGGGTTGGGAATGGAGGATTGATCTTAGAAGAAATCTTTTTGACTGGGAGGTGGATCAATGGAACTCTTTGATGAACCTCTTTAACAACGTGAAATCAGATGGGTTCGAGCTCGACTGTCTTATTTGGAATGGCTCGGCAGATGGCACATTCTCAGTAAAAAACGGGTTCAAATCAGCTTCTACTCAGGTTTCAAACTTCTCCTTTTGGCGTAAACATGTTTGGCAGAAATTAGCACCTCCCAAGGTGGAAGCTTTCATTTGGCAATCGACTTGGGGTCGTATTCCAGTCCGGTCTGAACTGAGGAAGAGAGGATTGACTTCCATTTCGGATATTCGTTGCCCTCTATGCCAAGAAGAAGTTGAAACAGTTTCGCACCTTCTATGTTCGTGCAAAATCTCCTGGGCATTATGGATGAAGTTTGCTAGCTTTTGGAATGTCCAATTCGTGCTGCCCAAAGAACCAATGTCGGCAATTTTGTGTTGGCATTTAGCTTGCCCAACCAACAACTCTAATTCAATCTGGAGGTTCATTCCAGCAGCAATAATGTGGTCTTTGTGGTTAATGAGGAATGATCTGATCTTCAAGCAAGGTAAATTGGATGTTTTTAATTTATTTTTTCTTACCCAGTTCAGAGTAACTACGTGGTTCAAGGCTAAATTTCCGGACATTAAGGCATCCTTCGTGGATTTAATGGCCAACCCGAGTATTGCGGATACTCTGCATCATCCTTCCTCGGCGTCGTCAAATCATCACTCCTGGAGCCCACCTCCATCGGGATTTCTGAAAATGAATGTGGACGGTGCTTCTTTGAGGAACGGTAATGGAGGAGGCATAGGCGGCATTCTTAGAGACTCGGAGGGGAAGACGCTGCTGACTTTTTCGGAACCTACCGGTCCTGGTCCCCCAATTCGAGCAGAGCTTCTTGCAATCAAGTTCGGCCTCTCCATCTTCAGTGCTCTCTTCCCTGGTAATAACCATCGTTTGATTCTTGAGAGTGATTGCCAGATAGCAGTAAGTTGGATTTCCAATCCAATTCTTTGCCCTCAGATCTTCAAAGAATTGGTTCTGGAAATAGGTAGACTAAGCAATGTTGGAATTAGGAAACTCAAGACTATTCCTAGAGCAATCAACGTAGAGGCTGATCTTCTAGCTAAGAAAGGAATTGGTTAATTGGTTGTAACTTTTCTTAGACTCTATGTACTGCTTGATTTATGCAATAATAATCGGGTACTCTTTTCCTCCTTCCGCTGTTGATGGTCGACCCTTTGGGTTGGTAATCGATACGAAGGGGGTTTTTAACGAGACCCTCAATTCTTATAAAAAAAAATAATTACAATTAAACGATAATAATACAAACTATATTTTTAATATATATTTTCGTTTAACCATTAAAATCCAACCTATTAATTTTAAATTTTTGACTTTACTTAAAAGATATGATATCTTATCACTAAACCAACGAATAAATATAAATGGTTCTCAAACCCTAAAAAATCATCTCCCTTCATTTTATCTTTAAAGCTTTTTCAATCTCAGCTTCCTTTCTCGCCCTAAAAAATCCTCTTATTTTTCTCTATCTTTCTCAAACCCTAAATCAAAATTTTCAAATAGCACCGCTCCAAGCCTTGAACAGTGACCACTTTTCTCTTCTCTTTTTCTTTGTTTTTTCTGGTTGCCTCGTCTCTTTTTTTTAACTTGATTTTTCAGCTTTTTCGACGTTTGTTTTTTCGACCATCCTCAAGGTGAAAAGGGTGAAACATTACCTTAATAAATCTAAAAATTCACAAGGAGTATAGGAGAATCCAAATCGAATCCGTCTTCTCTAACTGTTAGAGAGATTTTTCAAAAAGTATATCTTTGGCTGCTAAACCTCATGCCTTTACATAACATTCAAAAACCTAATTTTAATTCAATTCGTATTATTTAAATATACATTATATTTATCTAAATATAATTAAATATGTAGAATCTGATTCTACTTCTATGAGGTTTCTTTAGGGATATATATATATAGTATCTGATAATTACATTAACTATCTAGTATTAAAATATATAAATGAGATTATCTATAATTATAATAACCATTATAATTTTATTTCTTACTTATTCCGTGCACAATAAGTTTATACACGTGTTATCTAGTCGATATTTGTTCGTTTCAATCATAGGGTGTGACCCTTGTAGGTTCATGTAACGTTATTAGTAATATCTAGAACAATTCTAATATTACAAGCAATGAGTGACATCTAGCAATACATCATTGCTACCTTAGATACATTGTAACACCCGGGTTTAGGGGTCGGGTGAAAATAATATTTTAATATTATTTCGAGTTCGGTTTCATAATTAAAAAAATGTGTTCGGGTTTTATTTTCAAAATAAATTGTGTTGAACACATTTTAATTTGAACCCAAAAAGCCATGGATTTCCTTCTTTGTGAATGTTTCTTTTCATTAAGGGCAAAGTAGTCTTTAGCTTTTAAATTGAAACAAAACAATTAAAACACCCCTTTTTGTCATTTTCACTATTCATCTCCTTCAAAACACCATTTCAACGACATTGAGCTCTCATCCTCCATTTCTACTATTCCATCACATAGCTTCATCATTTCAAATCGTTTTCGAAAGGTAATTTCATTTTCAACTTGTCCTCATCATCATCTCTTCAAAAGTACAAATGATTTTTATTTTCCTCAATGTTTTGGAAATGGAATTTTTAGAGATTTTGATTAAAAATGATAACTTTATGTTGTTAAACTTAATATTTTGATTTAATGTTGTTAGTTATGAAGTTTAGGAGTTAAATGGTACCACATATATGAATTTTTCTTGGTTTTGAGCAAATTCCCGAAACTGGGTTTAAAGGGGGTTTTTGAAGGGTTTTGGGTGAGTTTTGGGGGTTGTTTTAGGTTGGAATTGGTGGGCTAATGTTAGTACTATGGTTGGGGGTTGATTTGGGATCATTTGTGGGTGTAAAATGTGTTGGAAACATGAGTTTTGAACAAAGTTTGTGGGCTGCACCAGTTTGATAAATGTGGGGCTTGTTCATGGCTTGAAATGTTGAGTTTGATGTTTGAATTGTGTTCCGGGTTGGTTACTTTGATGCTTGGGCTGATTTGAAGTTGTTTGGTTTGTGTTGAGGTTGTTTAGAGGCGAGAACTTGTGTTGGTGAAGCATCGGGAGGAAATTCGGGAGTTTGAAGGTGGTTGCTTGCTTGATATTTGGACTTGGAAGTATATGTGAGTGGTTAATATTTTAAAGTGGTTTTAAATGTTTGGTTCGAGCATATAGACTAGGTCGGGCTTGGTAGACCCACCTAGAGTTAGGATTAGGGTGGTAGCCTAATCCTAAACTTAAACTAGAGCTATTGGTTGAACTTGTAATGGATGTTTATGCCTCGTATGACTTGTGATATGATTGTTTATGTATAAAGTGTTATACATGTGATGAGGCATGGATGTGATGCATTGTGTTATGCATGTGGAGGATTCATGATTGTGGTCATAGTGTGTACGTGCTAAGCACGGAATTGATTGTAATTGACAATGTGGATTGAGTTAAATGTTGGCACTAGTATGCTTGAGTACAAATGATCGATCATTAGGATGTTAGTGTGCACACATGAGTCAAATTCGCGCGTGGCCTTGGTGGCGTTGAGTCACCAATGAGGAGTACGGGTTCGCCCGGATATTGTTATATATATTAGTTGATGATGAGTGGAATCCCATCGACGGGGCGTGAGGATGAGTGGAATCCTATCCGCGAGACCGGTGATGAGTGTAATCCCACCGTGAGGTAAAGTGGTTGTTGGATGTGAGTTCCAACGTGGTTATCCGCGTATTCGGGTCATAGCTAGATGCCAATATTGATTGATATGTGTATCAATATGTTGTGGGATGTGATCTCTACTTGGAGGTTTATGTGTGTTTACATATACTGTGAAATAGAGCTTGTTGAGCATGGCATATAATTGAATATTGTTCATGCATCTTTAACATTTGGCTCTTGAGGATCAATGGTATAATCATGCATTTACCTTGGTTGAGATCGTGCTTGGAACCTGCAATGTCGAGGTTTGTTTTTTTTAGGAGCTTACCCTCACTAAGCTTTATTGCTTACGCTCTCTTTGTTCGACATTGCAGATCCTTAGTTCGTGGGTTGCTAGCGCAAGTGGAGGGCCTCCAAGTGTGGTCGTTGACCTTGAGTTCATCAAGTATGGGTTTTTAATGTTTTGGACATGTAATAGTTAAGCAATGGGATGCGTGCTTTGTTGGTTGTCTAGGAGCATGTTTAGACTCCTTAATTATGTTGTTTTTGATCGGCTTGTTGATGCCATGTTTGGATTGTAAACCATGTCTAAATTACTTACCATGTGTGTTGGTCATGTGCCTTGTGAGAATGCCTAAGTGTATGGATGTTGAAGCAAGAGACCTTAAGTGCTTGTTTGCCTTCTTTTGAATGAATGCATGAATTCCTTGGTTGATTGAGGTATGCTCATGTTGGGTGTCATGTATGACTAGTTTATGGTTAATAGATGTTGTATGAATGCTTGACTGGGTCTAGGGAGGTCTTAAATCGCATCTAGGTTCGAGTCTTGTATGTTTTTGCTGAAATTGGGAGACTTGTAGTGCAGGGCGTATCGATACGCCTAAGGGTCGTATCGATACGGTCTTGCCATCAGGACTCCATTTTGGCTGGGCGTATCGATACACGAGGGTGTATCGATACGGTAAATGCTCACTGGAATTCTAAGATTTTGGCGAGTTATTACCGTATCGGTACGGTGTCTTAGCGTATTGGTACAGGTTTATCTCGTTGACCACGAGATGTTGACTGGGGAGGGCGTATCGATACACTCAAGGGTTGTATCGATACAGTCTTCCTGTGTTGACTGTTGGGTGTTGACTTTGGTCAAGGCGTATCGATACCCTTGACAGGTGTATCGATACGGCCTACTTAATTACAAAAAATGGGCTGTTTTAAAGGTGATGTCTTGAATGATCGTTTTTGTATTGCTCTTGTTTCCGTTGACGTGTTTCACATAGGATATGGTAATGCATTTAGACAAGATGAATAAAAGAAATTTTCTAGTGTTGCTAACCGAGGTGGGACCTTAACGGGTTCCGCGTCGGTTTTCCCCGTATGGCCCACTCGGACCGGTCATCCGGCCAGACCGGGACGAGGGGATTACATACATGAAGTGGTGATTCGACTTAACCTTCTTTCGTGATTAACTTCTTTTATGTATTATATCCTTTTGTCCTCATATCTAGACCGGACACAAGTCATGGATTAGTCACACTTGTATAGTCCATCTAATATTTCTTGATATCTTGAGTAGACTATTATAAATGAATAACTATGATATCTCATATCAATTTATTCGAGTATGGTCATGCATTTTCTAGTCTCACTCAATCAAGTGGCCTATGATATTACTCCTATTATGTAGGAGGGACAAATCCTATCTTGATCAACCATATTCCGCTACATAAATTGTGACATATCCAACATTAGTCTTTATAGTGTAGTCAATTACGACACACGTTTAACCGTATCAAAATATGTCACTCACGATGTTGGAATAATGATAATCTTAAGTCAAATGATCATACATGTAGTTATCACCATGAGCAATGTTGTGACTGTCACATAATAATCCAAGAAACATGTTTATAGCGAGCCAGTCCAGTATGTTGTTCTCTAACACATACTTATGTATTGATTTTGACATCTCCATGTCAATGACAACATTTTATCATCAATCAAGTACATATTAGTCTTGATATATTATTGTTGTTCATGCCCATAATAATATTTGACTATGGACATTCAAGAATACCTATATTATTCTAAAGACTTTATTATAATTTAGTTTAAATTATATATGCACAAAATAAGAGTGAAATAATAATAATAATAATAATAATAATAATAATAATAATAACAATAATAATTTTATATTAATAAACAAGATAAAATAAAACATGTCTTTTACAATTATCTCATGATTGATCTTTGGGCTTACTCCAACAATGATCTCCCATGATGAGGGGAAATAAAGAATGCTGATGAGAAGTGGGTATGGTGTGTGGCATGTGGTTCTACCGGGCTCTTTTTTACAGTGGTTCTCTGATCTGTCTCCTCCATCGACGGTTGCCTTGACTTTGCCATGTGTTACGCCTCTTAGTCATTGACGATTTCAGATCCAGACGCATTTGACTACGGTAGTTTTCTTACGGCATCACTTACATCACCCTCTTCTTTTTGTGCCCTCGGAAGTGACCATGCTAATGCAAGATCAGTAGCTGGCAGGTGTCTCTCCCTTTTCCGTCTTTGGTTCTGTTTTCCCCCTCTATAGTGGGTGGTGTATGCCCCTGTTTCTGTGGCGTTTTGTTTGCTTTGTGTTCCTGTAGTGTTGTTGGTCTTGTTTTTGTTTATTTTTCTCATGTTCTTGTTTTGTTTATGTTTGCTTTCTTCTTTTTCCCAGTGTGTATGTATTTTTTTCTTCTGTATTTTTTATTGTGTTGAATTAAATGCCAGCTATGTTTATGTTAAAAAAATGGTTATTGTTTTTTTGTTAATTTAAATTAATATGCTATAAATAATAAATAAAATAGTTTAATTCTTATAAATGAACGCCAATAGACATGGATATTGTCTTTAAAAAAAATTCTTACAGTGTGATAGATGTCATATTGTTTCTCAGAATATTATAATTTTTACTGTAAAAAGTAAAGTCGATGGATTACAATCCGACTTTGAACACTAAACTCTATTATTAATTAAAGAATTAAAGTCGAGTAGGTTATAGTCTGACTTTAAATAGTATTTTACACTGAAGTCTGACCTTTCCTGGCATCATAACCGAAAACAAGAGCAGGAAAACTTCGATTGGTAGATCCACCCAGATCTCA